>CM039676.1:354641930-357353129 GCA_022496015.1 Hordeum marinum | reverse complement strand
ATTCTTGAAGAACAGTGGGACCCTACTATTCTTGAAGATCCGAATGTAGTAGCTGTGGGGCGCTGCTTCAAATCAGGCATGTTAATGGCTACACATGGAAAACTTACCGACTGGTCGGGGTATGCTTGATTGCAGAGATCTTAGGTACTCTAGTTGTACAATCACTAAGGTTAGTACTGCTCTTGGGGATATTCTTAGTTGAAGTATCCATCACATGATGTACTAAACCATATCTCTTCGCCATTGTAATGGAAATTTCTCCATCCAAAAATATTTAATGCCACTTTTGTTTTCTAGGCTGGGATTGGAGGGCCCCTGTTCGACTTTACGGGGAGATTTGTTGGCATGAACTTCTATGATAAGAAAATAGGAACCCCCTTCGTGTTTAAGAATGATATTCGTCGAGTGCTGGCACAGTTTGAGGGAAAAAGGTATACCTAGAATGTTTATTTGGTGTATTCAAGTGCATGCCATGTGAGGTTTGAGACGATTGCATGACATGATACTTTTTACATTTTCTCAAATGAAAATTATTTCTATTAAATCTAGCCTACTGTGTTTGACAGCACCGTTGATGAAGTTGGCAGTGATGATAAACCAATTAGGTATGTCTTTAATTTACGTATCTTTTTGATATTTTGCATAAAAAAACTGTCGATAACACCATGCCTGGAAAATTATGGAATGATGGAAACAGGTGGCCTGTGCCCAAGCCGTGTTGGCGCCGCCCGGAAGATGAGCTAGATGATTTGTGCCCACCCGGCTATGGAGAAAAATCTGATAGATTCGGATTCACATATGTGTGTGGAGACAGAGTTGACTACCATTAGATGACTCTTCTCTCTGCTCCGTTGGATTGTCGCTCTCCATGTAGATCTGGTGAACGTGATGGTTTCATCATCAGCAGTTAAAGAGTTTGTTGTTTTGTAGCCTTATTCTAATGTTTGAACCAACATATTGGTGTTCATCTGCTGTCATAGTTGAAATTGTACTACTTGTGCACGGCTTCCATATGATGGTATTTTATCATGTTACTAGAACAGTAATGTGTAATGATATGCAACCATTAGCCAGTATTTCTTTTGGACATAGTTTTTCTTTGCATCGTCAAACTGAGCTATTCCACTTTAAGTGTTCTGGTATCTCTACTAGAATATTTCCCCCGTGATATTGACATGGCAGCGAGTTTGTTCAAAAAAAAGAGAGAGGGTTTTTTATCACTTTTGCCATTGGTTGTATAACACTAATCAGTTTTGCCACTAAAATTTTTCACTAATAAAAAATGCCACTGTTTTGTTAGTCACAGGCTCAAAAACACCATTTTTGTTCATCTGCTGTTATAGTTGAAATTGTACTACTTGTGCACGGCTTCCATATGATGGTATTTTATCATGTTACTAGAATAGTAATGTGTAATGATATGCAACCATTAGCTAGTATTTCTTTTGGACATAGTTTTTCTTTGCATTGTCAAACTGGGCTATTCCACTTTAAGTGTTCTGGTATCTCCGCTAGAATATTTCCCCCGTGATATTGACATGGCAGTGAGTTTGTTCAAAAAAAGGGGGGTTTATCACTTTTGCCATCGGTTGCATAACACTATCAGTTTTGTCACTAAAAAATTTCACTAATAAAAAATGCCACTGTTTCGTTAGTCACAGGCTCAAAAACATAATTTTTCACCTTACCGTCTAGTCAATACACGTTGACTGCTGATAGATGACGAAAATACCCCTATCCCGTTTGTCAACTCCCCTCTCTCTGTGTTGACTTCTGGTGGGTCCATCTGTAAAGAATGAAAAGAGAATACAAATTGACGATGTGAGGTTTTGAACTCAAGAGCAATGCCTTCATCAAGATGCTGCTAACCAGCTGAACTACGAAAACATTATGGTCTAACAGGAGATTCCAACGTAGCAATTTCTCGTATCTTTTCTTATTGCTTGTTGAGGTTGAGTTTCAAAATTAGTTGGGACAGCAGATCATCACGCCCAATAGATTGATGCATCACACACTAATTTACAGTAACAACACATGACAACAGGATCACATGTTTTTCTGAATTTCTTTGAAAATTTCAGCACTTCCCATTTTTCTGAAAACGACAGAAACATACATAAGGTTCAAAATCAGGTTCACAAACATACATAAGATCCAACAACATCCACTTGTTGGTTCGAAATATAAAGGTCCAAATTATCAAACATGCATAAGGTTGAAAATAAAACATGCCCGGGTTCACAAGCATAAGGTCACGAATGCACAAACTTCACATGTGCAGCCTCTTTTTGCTTCTTGTGTTTTGGGAAGGATTGTCTGGTGGTCCTACATTTGCAACTCGGATATGCATGGGAGACGAAACAGATCCACCTACAGAACCTTCGGTTGTGGTACAAACTTCGTTTTGCATATCCTTCCTTTTCCTAGTGTTCTTCTATGTTTTCTTCACACTTGTTTTCTTCATAATTTTCTTGGAGCTGTACAGAAGTTAGTCATGTTGCAAAAAATAATGGAAATAGATGTTGGAAATACATATAGAAAACACATGTTCTTTTGATGTTACCTAGCAGAACTTGCAACCATGGATAGCTTAGGGTCGCCTTCTCCTGCCACAAAAGGGGCTTCCCTAGCTTGGAGGTCAGACTCATCTTCTCCAAATGCTGGGTCAACTGGATTTTTGCACGTTCTAGCAATTTGTCCGAAGCCTCCGCATCGCTTGCACTTCCTTTTCCTAGCGCCCACACTAGCACCTTCAGCACTATATCTAATTCTAGTCTTCCTTGGTCGTCCTTTTGACCTCCTCAACACTGGAGCATGTAGTTTGAAGCCAGGTTCAACAATGTCCCATTGTTGCTTGCCTACCATTGCTGGTATGTTGTCCGCAAATGCAGCCTTAAATTTTGCAACAGAGTAGAACTCATGCACATAAGGTTCAATTTCTGATACAGGACCTCAAAGTGTAGTAATAAAGTACAAGGCATGGATACATGGCAAACTCTTGACCTGCCATTGCCTGCACCAACATGTTTCCTTTGCGATGTCAACAGGTTATTGATACGTCTCCAACATATCTATAATTTATGAAGTATTCATGTCATGTTTACAATAATTCCATATGATTTTGATATGATTTTATTAGAACTAACCCAGACTGCCCCTGTTTTCATCAGAACTACCATGGTGTCGTTTTTTTGTGGAGAAATAAAAGTTCTCGAAATGGGCTGAAAATTTACGGAGAATATTTTTGGAAAATATAAAAAATACTGGAGCAAAAAGATATCGGAGAGAAGTCCCGAGGCAGCCACAAGCCTAGGGGGCGAGAGAAGTCCCGAGGCAGCCACAAGCCTAGGGGGCGAGAGAAGTCCCGAGGCAGCCACAAGCCTAGGGGGCGCCCCCTGGCTTGTGGCTCCCTCGGGAGTCCCCCTGACTTGATTCCAACGCCAAGTACTCCTATAAATCCCGTAACCCCCTGAAAGAAACCTAGACCGGGAGTTCCGTCGCCGTAAGCCTCTGTAGCCACGAAAAACCAATCGGGAGCCCTCTCCCGCACCCTGCCGGAGGGGGCCATCATCACCGAGGCCATCTTCATCATCACCGGAGGCCATCTTCATCATCCTGGCGGTCTAAATGACGAGGAGGGAGTAGTTCACCCTCGAGGCTGAGGGTATGTACCAGTAGCTATGTGTTTGATCTCTCTCTCTCTCTCTCTCTTGTGTTCTTGAGATGACAAGATCTTGATGTACCGCGAGCTTTATTAATATAGATGAATCATATGTAGTTTTCCTCTCTCTATCTTCTTGTGATGAATTGAGTTTTCCCTTTGAAGTTTTCTTATCGAATTGAGTCTTTAAAGGATTTGAGAACACTTGATGTATGTCTTGCGATGGGGTATCAGTGGTGACAAGGGGATGTTCTACTGATCCACTTGATGTATGTTTTGGTGATCAACTTGCGGGTTCCGTGACCTTGGGAATCTATGCATAGGGGTTGGCACACGTTTTCGTCTTGACTCTCCGGTAGAAACTTTGGGACACTCTTTGAAGTTCTTTGTGCTGGATTGAACATGATGAATTTGAAATTGTGTGATGCATATCGATAATCAAGTCCATGGGTACTCGTGGTGACATCGGAGTATCTAGGTGACATTAGGGTTTTGGTTGATGTGTATCTTAAGGTGTTAATTTAGTACGAACTCTAGGGCTGTTCGTGACACTTATAGGGATAGCTCATACGATTGATCAGAAAAGATAACTTTGAGGTGGTTTCGTACCCTACAATAATTTCTTCGTTTGTTCTCCGCTATTTGTGACTTTGGAGTGAACTCTTTGTCACACGTGAGGGATTTACATATGATTCAACTATGCCAGTATTGTTGAGAGAACTTGCACTAGTGAAAGTATGAACCATAGGCCTTGTTTCTAAGCATTGCAATACCGTTTGTGCTCACTTTTATCATTAGTTACCTTGTTGTTTTTATATTTTCAGATTACAAAAACCTATATCTACCATCCATATTACACTTGTATCACCATCTCTTCACCGAACTAGTGCACCTATACAATTTACCATTGTATTGTGTGTGTTGGGGACACAAGAGACTCTTTGTTATTTGGTTGCATGGTTGTTCGAGAGAGACCATCCTCACCTACGCCTCCCATGGATTGATAAACCTTAGGTCATCCACTTGAGGGAAATTTGCTACTTTCCTACAAAACTCTACGTTTGGAGGCCCAACACGAGTCTAAAAGAAGAAGGTTGCTCAGTAGACATGAGGCTCTTTTTTGGCGCCGTTGTCGGGGAGGTGAGTGATTGAAGGTATATCTTTATATCTTGCAATTGAATCTTTTAGTTTCTTATTTATTCACTAGTTTGGTTTTATAAAATAAAACTACAAAAAATTGGAATTGAGGTTGCCTCATATACTTCATGTTTATAATGTCTTTCGTGAAAATGATGGTTTGGAAAATTGTGCTCAACTGGTAGAGGAAGAATTTATGAAAATACTTAATGATAATTCCTTGAATGATGAGCATGATAGACATATTCTAGTATGAATTCTCTGAATATTCATGATGCTAGTGATATGCAATATCACAAGCTTGGGGATGCTATGTTTGATCAATATGATATTTTTAGTCCCCCAAGTTTTGATGAGCAAAACTATTATGATGATGGAATGCCTCCTATATATGATTATTATTATGATGACATGTCTGATATAAAGAGTGATAGTAACCATGAAACTTGTTATCATCATTTTAATATTCAAAGTGGTTATGTCTATCAAGTACCTCATGATAGTTATTTTGTTGAGTTTGCTCCCACTATTATGAATGAGAAGAAATTTGCTTATGTGGAGAGTGATAATTTTTTATGCTTGTGCATCATGAGGAGAATGTTGTATGTGATAGTTATATTGTTGAATTACTTCATGATTCTTCTGAAAATTATTATGAGGGAGGAACATATGCTTGTAGGAATTGCAATAATATCAAATTTCTTCCCTTTGTGTTTAAATTTTTGAAGATATGCTTGTTTTTCCTTCCTATGCTAGTTGATTCTTGATACCAGTTTTAGCACAAAATCCCTATGTATAGGAAGTGGGTTAGACTTAAATGTTTTTTTCATATGCTTCATGATGCTCCCATTTTTTTTTCAATTCTTCACTTTTATACAAGCATCATTGAAATAACCATGCCTAGCTAAAAGGCATTAAATAAAATCGCTTGTTGGGAGACAACCCAACACTTTTACCTTCTGTTTTATGTGTTCACATGATTAAGATACTTTAGTAATCATGTTTTGTCTCTTTTATTTCAATAAAGTGCCAAGTAAAGCCTTTGGGATAGTGTGGATACTTGCTTGTTTCATTCTGTGCAAAAACAGAAAGTTGTGCGTCCAGTATATGAATTATCTGATTTTACTTGAGAGTTAATTTTTTTTTTTGAAATTTTTACACAAAATTTATATGAAAATTACGTGGTATGTCATAATTTTTAAGAATGTTTAGAGACAGGAAAGTATGGTTACACTACAGATCTTCACAGACTGTTCTGTTTTTGACAGATTATGTTTTGCATGCATAGTTTGCTTGTTTTAGTGTTTCCATAACTTATATTTAGTGGTATAATTTATCAATGATTGAATAAATTATGTATTAATTGATAACAATTATGAATATTGTCTTGACAGTACCTAAGTGAATGATCTTTATTTATTATACTTACCCATCTCACGAAGTTCTGTTAAGTTTTGTGTGATTCAAGTTTTCAAGTTTTGGGTGAGACACCGATATGAGGAGAATAAGGAGTTAAAAGAACCTAAGATTAGGGATGTCAAAGGCACCCCCAAGGTAATATCCAAGGAAGACTCAAGCACTTAAGCTTGGGGATGCCCCGGAAGGCATTCCCTCTTTCGTCTTCAACACTATCGGTATATCTTACTTAGAGCTATATTTTTATTCGTCACATAATATGTGTTTTGCTTGGAGAGTCATTTTATTTTGTTATTTTCTGTTAGGTGTTATTTATAATCTTGTTTTTCAATAAAAATTTCCAAGAATTGCTTTTAGGATGCTTGCACTGCATGTTTGATGTGTGCTCTGTAAAAACAGAAACTTTTGCTATAGTGTTTGAATTTTCATATTTTACTAGAACGTGGTAAGTTTCTGAAATTTTTACAGAGTATTTTAATACAAATTATTTAGTGTTTACTAAAGTGTTGTAATTTTTTGAGTTACATAAGTACATTGTTTTCATAAATTGCTACAGACCATTCTGTTTGGACAGATTGCTGTCATAGTTTCGTTATCTACTTATCCTATAGTTTCCATAGTCTATATTGGTAGATATAAATGGTGGAAATGATAGTAAACAGTAGATAATGTTTGAAAAGTATTGTGCAACCTGTGTTGTTAGTACATGAAGTTTTGATTTATTCTTATGTGTACTAACCTATCTCACGAGTTCTTTTCGAGTTTTGTGTGGATGAAGTTTTCGAGAATAGGTGAAACCATGATATGAGAGGATTTTACAAGATATAAAAGCTCAATCTTGGGGATGCCCAAGTCACCCCAAGTAAATATTTCAAGAAGTCTCAAGCATCTAATCTTGGGGATGCTAAGCATCCCATCTCTCTTCATCAACAATTATCGGTTAGACTTTGTTGAGCCTAAATTTTTATTCGTTCACATGATGCATGCTATTCTTGGAGTTCTATTTTTGTTTAGTTTGATGTTTGAATAAAATGCTCAGGTCTGAAAATATTTATTGAGAGAGGGAAACTCCTCACATGGCTACTTGATTTTTTACCTACTCATTGATCTTCACTTATATCTTTTTGGAGTAGTTTGTCTTTTGCTCTAGTGCTTCACTTATATCTTTGTCGAGCACGGCGGTGGTTTCATTTTATAGAAATTGATGAACTCTCATGCTTCACTTATATTATTTGAGAGTCTCTAAACATCATGGTAATTTGCTTAGGTTATGAATTTAGTCCTAATATGATGGGCATCCAAGAGGGATATAATAAAAACTTTCATATAAAGTGCATTGAATACTATGATAAGTTTGATTCCTTATGATTGTTTTGAGATATAAATATGGTAATATTACAGACATGCTAGTGAGTAATTGTGTATTGGTAGAAATACTTGTGTTAAAGTTTGTGATTCCCATAGCATGCACGTATGGTGAACCGTTATGTGACGAAGTCGAAACATCATTTATTTATTGATTGCCTACCTTTGTGTGGAGGTCGGGATCGCACGATGGTTAACTCCTACCAATCCTTCCCCTAGGAGCATGTGTGTAGTACTTTGTTTTGATGACTAATAGAATTTTGTAATAAGTATGTGAGTTCTTTATGACTAATGTTGAGTCCATGGATTATGTGCACTCTCACCCTTCCACCCTTGCTAGCCTCTCTAGTACCACGCAACTTTCGCTGGTGCATTAAACCCACCATATACCTTTCTCAAAACAGCCACCATACCTACCTATTATGGCATTTCCATAGGCATTCCTAGATATATTTCCATGCAACTTCCACCGTTCCGTTTATGACACGCATCATCATTGTCATTTTGCTTTGCATGATCATGTAGTTGACATCTTATTTGTGGCAAAGCCACCATTCATATTATTTATACATGTCACTCTTGACTCATTGCACATCCTGGTACACTGCCAGAGCCATTCATATAGAGTCATATTTTGTTCTAAGTATCGAGTTGTAATTCTTGAGTTGTAAGTAAATAAAAGTGTGATGATCATCATTATTAGAGCATTGTCCCATGTGAGGAAAGGATGATGGAAGCTATGATTCCCTCACAAGTTGGGTTGAGTCTCCATACTTTACAAAAAATAAAATAGGCCAGAGAAGACCCCCCCCAAAAAAAGAGGCCAAAGATGCCCCCCAAAAAGGAAAAAACTGAAAAAAATAAAAAAATGAGAGAAAAGAGGGAAGGGGCAATGCTACTATCCTTTACCACACTTTTGCTTTAGAGTAGCACCATGTTTTTCATATAGAGAGTCTCCTATATTGTCTCTTTCATATACTAGCGGGAATTTTTCATTATAGAACTTGACTTGTATATTCCAATGGCGGGCTTCCTCAAATTTCCCTAGGTCTTCGTGAGCAAGCGAGTTGGATGCACACCCACTTAGTTTCTTTTTGAGATTTCATACACTTATAGCTCTAGTGCATCCGTTGCATGGCAATCCCTACTCACTCACATTGATATCTATTGATGGGCATCTCCATAGCCTGTTGATATGCCTAGTTGGTGTGAGACTATCTCCTTCTTTTTGTCTTCTCCACAAACACCATATTCTATTACACCCATAGTGCTATGTCCATGGCTCATGCTCATGTATTGCGTGAGAGTTGAAAAAGTTTGAGAACACTAAAGGATGAAACAATTGCTTGGCTAAAACCAGGGTTGTGCATGATTTAATACTTTCTCTGATGAAGATGGAGCATAGCCAGATTATATGATTTTGTAGGGATAACTTTCTTTGGACATGTTATTTTGAGAAGACATGATTGCTTTATTAGTATGCTTGAAATATTATTGTTTTTATGTCAATATTAAACTCTTGTTTTGAATCTTATGGATCTAAACATTCTCGCCACAATAAAGAAGATTGCATTGATAAATATGTTAGGTAGCATTCACACTTCATAAATTAATTCTTTTATCATTTACCTACTCGAGGACAAGCATGAATTAAGCTTGGGGATGCTGATACGTCTCCAACGTATCTATAATTTATGAAGTATTCATGGCATGTTTACAGTAATTCTATATGATTTTGGTATGATTTTATTAGAACTAACCCGGACTGACGCTGTTTTCAACAGAACTACCATGGTGTCGTTTTTTGTGCAGAAATAAAAGTTCTAGGAATGGGCTGAAAATTTACGGAGAATATTTTTGGAAAATATAAAAAATACTGGAGCAAAAAGATACCAAAGAGGAGTCCCGAGGCAGCCACAAGCCTAGGGGCGTGCTCCCCTGGCTTGTGGACCCCTCGGGAGTCCCCCCTGACTTGATTCCAATGCCAAGTACTCCTATAAATCCCGTAACCCCATGAAAGAAACCTAGATCGGGAGTTCCACCGCCGCAAGCCTCTATAGCCACGAAAAACCAATCGGGATGCCTCTCCGACACCCTACCAGAGGGGGCCGTCATCACCAGAGGCCATCTTCATCATCCCAGCGGTCTCCATGATGAGGCGGGAGTAGTTCACCCTCAGGGCTAAGGGTTTGTACCAGCAGCTATGTGTTTGATCTCTCTCTCTCATGTTCTTGAGATGACACGATCTTGATGTACTGCGAGCTTTATTAATATAGATGAATCATATGGAGTTTTCCCCTCTCCATCTTCTTGTGATGAATTGAGTTTTCCCTTTGAAGTTTTCTTATTGGATTGAGTCTTTAAAGGATTTGAGAACACTTGATGTATGTCTTGCGATGGGATATCCATGGTGAGAATGGGATGTTCTACTGATCCACTTGATGTATGTTTTGGTGATTGCTACCTCTTGAGCATACATTGGTTTTCCCTTGAAGAGGAAAGGGTGATGCAACAAAGTAGATAAGTAGTTCCCTCAGTTGATGAGAACCAAGGTATCAAACTAGTAGGAGGAACAAGCAAGTCACCAATGGATGCACCTACAGAAACAATCAAACTCTTGCACCCAATGCTATAAAGGGGTTGTCAATCCTTTCACAGTTATTTGCAAGGATTAGATCTAATAGAGATATATGTAAAAGATTGCAAAAAGTAAATGATAAATAAATTGCAGCAAGGTATTTTTGGTATTTTTGGTTTATAGATCTGAAAACATATTATGGAAAGTAGACCCCAGGGCCATAGATTTCACTAGAGGCTTCTCTCTTGAAGGCAAATATCATGGTGGGTAAAAAAATTACTGTCAAGCAATTGATAGAAAAACGAGTAATTATATAGATATCCAAGCCAATGATCATGCATATAGGCATCACGTCCGTGTCAAGTAGACCAAAAAGATTCTGCATCTACTACTATTACTCCACACATCGACTGACTCCTGCCTGCATCTAGAGTATTAAGTTCATGAAGAACATAGTAACGCATTAAGTAAGATGACATGATGTAGAGGACTAAACTCAAGCAATATGATCAAAATCCCATCTTGTTACCCGTGATGACAACAATACAATACGTGCCTCGTTACCCCTACTATGTCACTGGGTGAGGACACCGCAAGATTGAACCCAAAACCAAGAACTTCTCCCATTGCAAGAATTACCAATCTAGTTGGCCAAACCAAACCAATAACTCGAAGGGACTTGCAAGGATATGAAATCATGCATATAAGAATTTAGAGAAGATTCAAATAAGATTCATGGATAATCTGAACATAAACCCACAATTCATCGGATCTTGACAAACACACCACAAAAGAGTATTACATCAGATGGATCTCCATGAAGATCATGAAGAACATGGTATTGATGATCAAAGAGAGAGAAGAAGCCATCTAGATACTATCTATGGACCCGTAGGTCTTTGGTGGACTACTCACACATCATCGGAGGGGCAATGGAGTTGATGTAGATGCCCTCCGTGATCGAAACCCCCTCTGGCAGATTACCGGAAAAGTCTCCAAGATTGGATCTCTTTGGAACGGAGGCTTTTGGCGGCAGAAAAGTATTTATGTTGCTCTTTTTGGTGACTAGGGAATAGTTGGGTATTTATAGAATGAAGAATAGAGTTCGGAGACCAGCCAGGAGACGGCAAGCCTGCTAGGCACGGACAGGGGGGCCCACGCCTACCAGGCTTGTGACCTCCTGGTAGGTGCCCTGGCATGCACTCCAAGTCTGGTAGATCTCTTTCCTTCCAGAAAAAGTCATTCCGAAGATTTTATTTCGTTTGGACTCCGTTTAATATTCCAATTTTGCAAAACTCAAAAAGAAGGAAAAAATAGAAACTGGCACTAGGCTCTAGATTAATAGGTTAGTCCAAAAAATAATATAAAATAGCATATTAATGCATATAAAACATCCAAAACAGATAATATAATAGCATGACATCATCAAAAATTATAGATACATTGGAGATGTAACAACATCCCCAAGCTTAATTCCTGCTCGTCCTCGAGTAGGTAAATGATAAAAACAGAATTTTTGATGTGGAGTGCTACCTAACATATTTATCCATGTAATATTCTCTATTGTGGCATGAATATTCAGATCCATAAGACTCAAAACCAAAGCTTAATATTGATATAAAAACAATAGCATTTCAAGCATACTAGCAAAGCAATTGCATCTCTTCAAATATAATGGCAAAAGAAAGTTATCCCTACAATATCATATGGTCTGGCTATGCTCCATCTTCCCCCACACAAAGTATTTATATCATGCACAACCCCGATGACAAGTCAAGCAATTGTTTTCACACTATTATATTCTCAAACTTTTTCAACTCTCACGCAATACATGAGCGTGAGCCATGGATATAGCACTATAGGTGGAATCGAATATGGTGGAGGTTGTCAAGAAAAGGGTGAAGATAGTCTCACATCAGCTAGGCGTATCAACGGGCTATGGATATGCCCATCAATAGATATCAATGTGAGCGAGTAGGGATTGCCATGCAACGGATGCACTAGAGCTATAAGTGTATAAATCTCAAAAAGAAACTAAGTGGACGTGCATCATGATGAAAAATTCCACTAGCTATATGAAAGTGACAAAATAGGAGACTCTCTAGCACGAAGATCATGGTGCTACTCTGAAGCACAAGTGTGGAAAAAGCTAGCAGCAATGTCCCTTCTCTCTTTTCTCTCATTTTTTGGTGGGCATCTAAGGCCTCTTTTATTCATTTCTTTTTTTATTTGGGCTTCGTTGGCCTCTTTTATTATTCATAAATTCCGGAATCTCATCCCCACTTGTGAGGGAATCATATCTTCCATCATCCTTTCCTCACATGGGACATGCTCTAATAATGAAGGTCATCACACTTTTGTTTACTTATAACTCAAAAGAAAATTACAACTCGATACCTATGAAAAAATATGACTCTGTATGCAATATGAAAGTGATGGTGCAAGTCATAAAAGGAAACAGTGGAAGTTGCATGGCAATATATCTCGGAATGGTTATGGAAATGACATAATAGGTAGGTATGCTGGCTGTTTTGAGGAAAGATATATGGTGGATCTTTTGAGGAAGGTATACGGTGTCTGTTTTGAGGAAGGTGAATTTTTTGCTCCGGTGAAAGTTGAGCGGTACTAGAGAGGCTAGCAAAGGTGGAAAGGTGAGAATGCGTATAACCCATGGACTCAACATTAGTCATAAAGAACTCACATACTTATTGCAAAAGTCTATTAGTAATTGAAACAAAGCATTAGACGCATGCTCCTAGGGGAGAGGTTGGTAGGAATTAACCATCGCGCGCTCCCGACAAAGGTCGACAATCTATAAACAAATCATGCTCCGACTTCCTTACATAACGGTTCACCATACGTGCATGCTACGGGAATCACAAACCTTTGCAAAAGTATTTTTACAAAATCAAAATTACTTCCTAACATGGATCTTAACATTACCATCTTTATATCTTGAAACTTTATGCAAGGAGTCAAACTTCTCATAATACTCAATGCACTTAATATGGAAGTTTTTATTATATCCCTCTTGGATGCTTATCATATTAGGACTAAATTCATAACCTAGACCAATTACCATGATGTTTAGAGACTATCAAAGGAATATAAGTGAAGTACGAGAGTTCAGTTATTTCTATTAGACACAAATACCACCGTGCTCTGAAAAATATAAGTGAAGCACATAGAGCAAAATTGCCTATCTCAAAAGATATAAGTGAAGCACAAAGAGTATTCTAATAAATTCACGATTAACGCATGTCCATATCCAAAGATGTGTGCAGCAAGGATGATTGTGGAAAACTAAAAAGCAAAGACTCATATCATACAAGACACTCGAAGGAAAACACATATCATGTGGTGAATAAAAATATAGCCTCAAGTAAATTTACCGATGGATTGAAGACGAAAGAGCGGATGCCTTACAGGGCATCCCCAAGCTTAGGATTTTTGGCATCCTTGAATATGAATTGGGGTGCCTTGGGCATCCCCAAGCTTAGGCTCTTTCCACTCCTTATGCCATAGTCCATAAAATCTTTACCCAAAACATGAAAACTTCACAACAGAAAACTCGTGAGATCCGTTAGTATAAGAAAATAAATCACCACTTTAGGTACTGTTGTGAACTCATTCTTTATAAATATTGGTGTAATACCTACTGTATTCAAAGTTATCCATGGTTCATACCACTAGATACAACCCATAGATACATCAAAATAGGCAAACAACTCAAAGAAAACATAATCTGTCAAAAAACAGAACAGTCTGTAGCAACCTGTAAACTTCATATACTTATGTAACTCAAAAAATTCTGAAACATTATTAAAACCTGTGAAATTTGTATATCAATCTTGTGTAAAAATTTCAGACTCATTCGACACTCTGAAAATTTTATAAAATGCCTGAACTGAGCGCAAAATTTTCTGTTTTTCAGCAAGATCAAATCAACAACCATCGTAGATCACTCAAAAGGTTTTACTTGGCTGAAACACTAATTAAAACACCAAAACACAATTAATACAGAATTAATAATGTGGGAAACACTAAAAAACAGAACACAAAAATAAAATTGGGTTGCCTCCCAACAAGCGCTATTGTTTAACGCCCCTAGCTAGGCAAAACGCAATAGATCTAGGTATTGTCATCTTTGGTATTGGCAACTTTTGTGAGGGCCTTCTCAAATCCAGGGGGTTCTTTCCTCTTTCCCACATTTGTAGGGGAAGGATCTATCTTGACATCCAAAATATCCAAACGTTTATTGCATAGGGCAATCAAAGTATTCAAGCGAATGAGGTTCCCATGGATATGTTTAGGGGTTCGTGATATTGTTGTAACTCGACCAAGTGCTTATGTAAGTCACTCAATTTGTCGAGAATTTTGAAGTCCCTCTTGTGAGAAGGCAAACCCCTTTTTTTGTGGAGGAACCCCCAAAATTCCTTCCAAAACTTCATAAGCGGCATTCTCATCTAACTCAATAAAGTTTCCTTTCGAGGCAAAATCTAAAAGTTATCTATGATGCAAAGCTAATCCAATGTAAAAATTTCTAAGCAAAACTTTTGCATCTCCTTTTAGATTGGAGATACGATAATATTCCATTAGCCTATACTAGAAATCTCTCAAATTTTTCCCTTGTTTTTTGTTTGAAGTAAAGAGCTTCAAAATATGGGGACAAAGGGGACGTACTAATGCTAGACATAACAACCAGTAAGAGGTCCAGCCAGAAAGAAGCAAACAAAGGCGGGCGAACAAAAGGGCAAATCTTTTTTGGAAAATTCTTTTAGAAGTGGGGGATAGGAAAATGAGAGGCAAATGACAAATAATGTAAATGCAAGAGGTGAGTTTGTGATGGGTATTTGGTAGGCTTGATGTGTATCCTCCTCGGCAACGACGCCAGAAATCCTTCTTGCTACCTCTTGAGCATGCGTTGGTTTTTGCTTGAAGAGGAAAGGGTGATGCAGCGAAGTAGATAAGTATTTACCTCAGTTGATGAGAACCAAGGTATCAATCCAGTAGGAGGAACAAGCAAGTCACCAATGGATGCACCTACACAAACAGTCAAACTCTTGCATCCAACGCTGTAAAGGGGTTGTCAATCCCTTCACGGTTATTTGCAAGAATTAGATCTAATAAAGATAGATGTAAATGATTGTGGAAATTAAAATATAAATAAATTTCATCAAGGTATTTTTGGTATTTTTGGTTTATAGATCTGAAAATATATTATGGAAAGTAGACCCGGGGGCCATAGATTTCACTAGAGGCTTCTCTCTTGAAGGCAAATATCATGATGGGTAAACAAATTACTGTCAAGCAATTGATAGAAAAGCGAATAATTATATAGATATCAAAGGCAATGATCATGCAAATAGGCATCACATCTGTGTCAAGTAGACAGAAACGATTCAGCATCTACTACTATTACTCCACACATCGACTGACTCCTGCCTGCATCTAGAGTATTAAGTTATGAAGAACAAAGTAATGCATTAAGTAAGATGACATGATGTAGAGGGATAAAGCTTGTTACCCTTGATGGAAGCAATACAATACGTGCCTCGCTACCCCTACTATGTCACTGGGTGAGGACACCGCAAGATTGAACCCCAAACCGAGCATTTCTCCCATTGCAAGAATTACTAATCTAGTTGGCCAAAACAAACCAATAACTCGAAGGGACTTCCAAGGATATGAAATGATGCATATAATAATTTAGAGAAGATTCAAATAAGATTCATGGATAATATGAACATAAACCCACTAGTCATCAGATCTTGACAAACACACCACAAAAGAGTATTACATCGGATGGATCTCCATGAAGATCAAGAAGAACATTGTATTGAAGCTCAAAGAGAGAGAAGAAGCCATCTAGATACTAGCTATGGACCCGTAGGTCTGTGGTGGACTACTCACGCATCATCGGAGGG
Organism: Hordeum marinum; assembly: GCA_022496015.1. Lineage (NCBI taxonomy): Eukaryota > Viridiplantae > Streptophyta > Magnoliopsida > Poales > Poaceae > Hordeum > Hordeum marinum. The sequence continues at coordinate 357,337,045 of CM039676.1, read as the reverse complement.
GCACTAGAGTTGACATAGATGCCCTCCGTGATTGAAACCCCCTCCGGCAAATTACCGGAAAAGGCTCAAAGATTGGATCTCTCGGGAACGAAGGCTTCTGGCGGCAAAAAAGTATTTGCGTTGCTCTTTTTGGTGTTGGGGGAATATTTGGGTATTTATAGGACGAAAAATAGGGTTCGGAGACCTACCAGGAGATGGCAAGCCTGCTTGGCGCGGCCAGGAGGGGGCCGCGCCTACCAGGCTTGTGACCTCCTGGTAGGTGTCCTAGCATGCACTCCAAGTCTGGTATATCTCTTTCCTTCCAGAAAAATCATTCGGAGGATTTTATTCCGTTTGGACTCCGTTTAATATTCCATATCTGCAAAACTCAAAAACAAGGAAAAAATAGAAACTCGCACTAGGCTCTAGATTAATAGGTTAGTCCCAAAAATAATATAAATATCATATTAATGCATATAAAACATCCAAAACTGATAATATAATAGCATGACATCATCAAAATTATAGATACGTTGGAGACGTATTAGTGATCAACTTGCGGGTGCCGTGACCTTGGGAATCTATGCATAGGGGTTGGCACACGTTTTCGTCTTGACTCTCCGGTAGAAACTTTGGGGCACTCTTTGAAGTTCTTTGTATTGGATTGAACATGATGAATCTGAAATTGTGTGATGCATATCGTATAATCAAGCCGATGGGTACTCGTGGTGACATTGGAGTATCTAGGTGACATTAGGGTTTTGTTTGATGTGTATCTTAAGGTGTTATTTTAGTACGAACTCTAGGGCTGTTCGTGACACTTATAGGGATAGCTCATACGATTGATCGAAAAAGATAACTTTGAGGTGGTTTCGTACCCTACAATAATTTCTTCGTTTGTTCTCCGCTATTTGTGACTTTGGAGTGAGCTCTTTGTCGCATGTGAGGGATTTACATATGATTCAACTATGTCAGTATTGTTCAGAGAACTTGCACTAGTGAAAGTATGAACCCTAGGCCTTGTTTCTAAGCATTGCAATACTATTTGTGCTCACTTTTATCATTAGTTACCTTGCTGTTTTTATAGTTTCATATTACAAAAACCTATATCTACCATCCATATTACACTTGTATCACCATGTCTTCGCCAAACTAGTGCACCTATACAATTGACCATTGTATTGGGTGTGTTGGGGACACCAGAGACTCTTTGTTATTTGGTTGCAGGGTTGTTCGAGAGAGACCATCTTCATCCTACGCCTGCCACGAATTAATAAACCTTAGATCATCCACTTGAGGGAAATTTGCTACTGTCCTACAAAACTCTGCGCTTGGAGGCCCAACACGAGTCTACAAGAAGAAGGTTGCATAGTAGACATTAGGTACCTCCATCCCCTATTCTCTTTGTCCACTGTAGTAATTTCCACCTCAATGTCACTGCATCTAACTACCATCATCTTCAGCCCTAAAAAGAACACAAAACATTACTCATTGAATTTAGTTTGTTATGAAATTAATCAATTGAAAGAACACAAGATATTTACCTTTGGATTTGGCATGCAGTGCCTTTATCACACTTGGTATTATGAGATGGCCAAGCCATTTTTCTAATGTTATCATCATCCGCAGATCAAACTTCTCCATTATCATCTGCCTAATATTGTCCAACATGTCAACAACAAGAAGAGCCTTAACTTTCTTGAGTTTGCTATTAAATGACTCTCCGGGGTTGTTATTGACGTAGTCAACCATGCAGATTTCAGTGAACTTGCTTTTATACCATAGCTTTGTGTGGTGTTCAGCCATATATTTTTGGACACTCTTCTTAGCTAGGATTTGCTTCATATGCCAATTATGCTTTCTAGAACTGAAAGTCAAGCTTGCAGCCCAAAGATTATCATCGTAGACCTTGCCCTTAAATTTCTTTCGAGAATTTACAGCAAGATGCCTCATACACTCCCTATGCTCCACTCCATTCCACACTTCTTCTACTGCTGTCTCTAAACCTTTGCAAGCATCAGTGTGTATGACTAGTCCTTCAGGATATCCAATAAGCCTACGAAGATTTTGAAGAAACCAAGCCCAACTACGAAACGATTCTGTCTCTAGCACCCCATAGGCAACTGGGTAAAACCAATTATGGCCATCAATGGCACAAGCAGAAGCTAGTTGCCCTTTGAATCTCCCATTTAGTGTAGTTGAGTCAACGGCCAAGTATGGTCAACACCCATTTAAAAAGCCTTACCAACATGCCTTGAATGAAACGAACACCCTCCTGAAGCATTCCTTCTCCCTCACTTTTCCTTTGATCGTGTACTGCATGGTCCCTTTGTCTATTTCCACTACACTACCAGGAGAACACTTCTCCACCTTAGCCTTGAAAGTATAAAAAGAATGGAAGCTATCTTCCGATTTTCCACTAATCATATCCATTGCTTTGTCCTTACCGCAAGATACACGCATGTATGACACCGTGAAGTGGTACTTCTCGTGGATCTTCTCTTGAAGAGAAGTAGGACCAATATCTGGGTTCTTTCTCACCCAATCCAGCACAACATCAGCGACCCACCTGCTCTTTCCCGTCTTGAACTTCTCGCTTCTCAGACTGGTTGGGCATGTATGAGAGAAAGGACACACCTTGATCTATAGGAAACAACAAAATCAACAAGTATGTTAAACTTGCCACATTTGTATAGTTACCGGCTCCACAAAATAAGGGATACAATAAACAAATCAGTTAGATGTTAGGAAGTTATACCTCAAATATTGTGCCATTCCTCATATAAGAGCCATGAATCCTCCACTTACACCTCTTATATGCACAACTTGCTCTCAGCCTCTTAGAATCACTCTTTTCGACTTTATAGTCAAATTCACGTTTAATTGCAAAAGTAGAAAGTGCATTCTTGCAATCCAACAAAGAGGGGAATACCGAGCCTTCTGCAAATGATGGCATATCCTTATCATATACTAAAACAGGTCTGTCCTCCTCCTCCTCTTCCTCTTCATCAACTAAACCCATGTTTGTATTCTCTTCTTCCTCTTTAGTGTCAGTGGATTCATATGCTGGAGGATTATCTTCCTCTTCCATATCTGATGAATCATCTTCTTTGGTAGACTTCTGGACTAAGTCTGGATACTGCCTTTCATCATCATTATCCGAGAGAATAACAACATCAGATATAGCATCATCGGTTATGTCTCTATTAGCATCATCAACACTAGTAGACTGCCTGACTCCCTGCATGTTGACTGTATCAACATCAACTGCCTGACTCCCTGTATGTTGACTCACACTGTAACATGTATGTGGATTACGGCTAGGTGTGCTAGGAGTCTAGGATTTTTGAAGAACCTAAATATGCATAGATATTTTCTTTGAATCTTGATGTTTTCCAAACATCAAAGCTGCATCATCATCACATATAACATCAACCCATTTATTCTGCTCCCTGTCATAGTACTTCAACTCAACAGAATCACGCCACTCCCATGGACAGCTATCACACAATTTGTGCAACAATGTTTTGTGTGTGATACTAGGTTCTACGAATAGAGGAAAATCAAAGCCGCCAACATATCGCTTGCAACCATCGTTACTCACATGGCTTGTTTCCATCGTAACTGTTAGTATACAAGCGGTATCCACATCCATCCCGACCATCAGGAAAACAAGTACCAAATTGCACGTGATTATCAATAAGGCAACATGAGCTTAAACAAATTCTACATCAAAATTTTGACCTCTACAAGCTATATTGAACCACACACGCACACTGAGAATTAGTATACTCAGAAGGCTGGAATTTCAGAGTCCATGCCATGTTGGGGCATCCTGTGGGCGACGCAACACTCTGATTTGGTCCTATTGTCAGTCCCCATTGCCATGGGGAACTGCATTTGAAGAAACAGAAGGAGCTGCAGAGTAAAGCGGGAGCAGTGCCGGAGCTGCCTGCATCCGGTGGCGGTGCCGAGCGGGAGGAAGACCCGAAGCAGCGATAGGTGGCGACACTCGGCGGGATTACCATAGCTCCAGCGAGTGGAGGCGTGCCGGATCTGGGCGGTCAACCCGGCGTCCGCCAGTGTGAGGTGTGGAGTTTGCCAGGCAGCGGCGGCGGCGGCGAGGGATGTTCGATCCTGATGGGGAAACTGCACCAATAGATCGGGTCGTGCATGTTTAGTTAGGTCACGATAGCATCTAGTTATATAAGATATATATTGTCTCCTACTGGATTGGAACAAGTGTGTAGCTTAAGTTGGTTTAGCAGCTTGTCCGTTGAGCCTGTGCACATGAGTTTGACTACACACAATGGTTATTTTTATTTTATTTTCCTTTACAGATGGACCCACCACAAGTCAACACAGTGAGAGGGGATTTTATAAATGGGATAGGGGTATTTTCGTCATCTACCAGCAGTCAACGTATATTGACCAGATGGTAATAATGAAAAATGGTGTTTTTGAGCTTGTGACTATGAAACAATGGCATTTTTGATTAGTGAAAAAATTTAGTGACAAAACTGATTAGTGTTATACAACCAATGAAAAAAGTGATAACCCCTCCCCCCAAAATTACTACGTAGTTGAAAGGGAGAAGGTTGCCTTATGCTCCAGAATAATGGGCATAAGGCAACCATCTCCATTTCAACTACCCATTAGCTAATGGGCAGCCGGTTGTAGACCTCTAGCGCCTGAAGAGCAAGGGCTGCACTCACTAGCAGCACGAGATAAACATGCAACTGCTTGAAATCGGTGGCTTTTGTGGTGTCGGCTAGCAGTGCGAGGACACAGGGCTGCAGAACTGATAATGTGGCGATGGACAGGGAGATGCCCTACTCAATTGTCGACATGAGGCTGGTTGAGGTACCAGCGAGGAAGCTATAGATGTCAGGCTATTAGGAGCAGGGGCTCCTGTAGGACACATGTTCTGGTTTGTGTTGGATCTAGAAGTGGTTTATGAGGAAATAATTGATTTTGCTTCTTGGAAGGTTTGTCTGCTGGATTTGATGTGTGTAGAAGCTTTGCCCAACCCTGCGAGGGTGGAGACTAGCTCATGTGCGCCTGAAGTTCCTTCCATGGCCTGGCGCGCAGTGGTGAGACTGAGACCACCATCTTCTCCTTATGTAGATCGCCCTTGGGATGCTCATGTATGCACATGAGTGAAGTGATATACCCATGTAAAAAATGGTAGGAGGCATCGATGGGAGGGGGCGGCTTGTCATGGGTGATCTCATTGTGGACATGCCAAACTTTCAACATGGTCATGAGCACCACCAATCTTGCCGTGTCATCCAAGGGATCCAAGAGTGAAAAGACCCACTCTGTGCCTGTGTTTAGAATAGAATCCATGTTGGGAATATTCCAGTCCAAGGCCATGACACTTTAGGATCGAAAGTAGTGCTAGAGGGGGGGGTGATTAGACTACTTGACCAAATAAAAATCTACTTTTCCCAATTTTAATTCTTGGCAGATTTTAGCATTCATAGTATGTAAAGTACACCCTACACATGCATGTCGAAGAGTATAGCAGCGGAAATTAAAGACAAGCATGTAAGTAAAGAGAGGGTAGGAAGTTCAAACACAATTGGTGACATGATGATTTTTCCCATGGTTTCGATAGGTGGCGCTATCGTACATCCACGTTCATGGAGTCTTCAACCCATGGAGGGTAATGGTCGTGAGAGTCCACGGAGGGCTCTATCTACCGAGGGTTCCATGAAGAAGCAACCTTGACTATACCATGGCGGCCTACATCCACCAAGGACTAGCCTTACTCGGGGTAGATCTTCACGAAGTAGGCGATCTCCTTGCCCTTACAAACTTCTTGGTTCAACTCCACAACATGAAGTAGGAGCCTCCCAAGAGACACCTAACCAATCTAGGAGGCACCACCCTCCAAAAGGTAATAGGCTCGGTAATGACGATGAACTCCTTGCTCTTGTGCTTCAAGATGATAGACTCCTCAACACACAATCACTCTCTCACAGATTTGTCTTGGTAGAAGAGACGGGATTGGTGGACAACAACTTGGGGGGACTAGAAATCAAGATACATATGATTGCAGTGGAAGATCTTGACCTCAACACAAGGGTAGGTGGTTCTCTCTCAGAAAACTGATAGGATAGGTATGGAATAGTTTTGAGTGCTTCTCTCTCGAGTAGGTGGTGGTGAAGGGGTATATATAGGCATCCCCCAAAATCCAACCGTTACACACAAAATGACCAACTCGGTGACACCGATGTGTTAATCTCGGTGGTACCGAAGTGACCAAAAGGTGGCAACTTTTGAATCTCGGTGAGACCGATATAGGAAACTTGGTTGCACCAATAAGGTGACCAACGGTGAGATTGTCATTCTTGGTGACGCTGATCCAGCAATCTCGGAGGGACCGAAATTGTGAACTTGCGTAACAGAAAGTTGGCAACCTAAACTCGGTGGCACCGGTATGGAATCGGTTGCACCGAAGTAGGAGTCCTGGCCTTAGTCATAAACTGGGCAGTCGTCCCGACAGGTGCACTATCTTCCTCCTTATCATCAAAAGAATCAGATTCTGAGGAGTGGCGACAGATTGGGGCTTCATCAACCTCCTTCTTGAGGTCATTGACTGTCTTAGTCAGCCCATCAACCTTGTCATTCAGAGTTTTCACTCTATCATCAATATTGTTCACAAGTCTCTCCTGAGTATCCATGATGGTCTTGATGTACTTCTTCATTTCCATGATAGTGATGATCAAAAGATCCATCTACTCATTCATAGACCTGGGAACCTGAGCACTAGTGGCTCGATCTTGCTCTGCTTCTGCCTCTGCATGTGCGTGAGCTGCAGCTGATGTGGGATGGTCTGGATCCATCACCACAACGTTGTCCACTAGATCTGGTTGAAGTGGCAAGTGTGGACTGTCCAGAGCAAATATATGCTTCTCAAGCTAAGAGTTGATGAGCATCTGAATGTAAGGTGCATAGCAGCAAGAATGCTTCTGATCAACAACAACCTCTTTACTGTCTCTACTATCAAGTCCATCACTCGAATCCTGGTGTGACGATCAAGATGGATGAGCATGTAGATGGAGTATCCACGAATCATCTTATCATCTCCAGACTTGGGCATCAAGGTATGCCTTAGGATGGTGTTCGTGGTATGGAGGCATGGCTGGAGAAAGTAGATTGAACCAAGCTTGTGAGATTGCACTTTATCTACAGGGATAGGATTATACATATCCTTCATATCATTGTGTCTCTCCTTGGATTCTGTGTAGACATCCAAATATCCATCCTGAACCTCTGGGACTCCTAAGATGGTAGCCCACTCACCAGCAGTAGATTCATATATTGCTCCTTCAATCATCCAAACAATTCTGCCATCTACATAAGAATGAGCAGTGAAATAGAATTGAATGATCATCTCATCGTTCCAAGCAGTGAACTCCTTCCCAACAAATTTATCAAGTCCAATGAAGTGGAAGTTGTCTTGGACACATGGAAAGAAGTTTTTGTTATCCTTGATGTACTTCCAGTCAACATATCTCATGTCACTGACTGCTGGGCTCTTGTCTAGCAAAACTGTCTCATAGAAGTCTTCCTGTTCCTTGGTATAAAATCTGTAATCAACAGCAGTCTTTCTTCTCTGGGCATATGGATCAATCGCTCTTAATGCCCTCAAGCCTAAATCCTTCCTCTTCTTCATATCCTTAGCAACTGGGTGGTTGGCATCATGAACTGGAAGGTCAGGTCTGAGCTTCATCAGAACAGTCATAGCATCATCATCATCATCATCATCATCTGCTTCTCTGAAAGTGGAATTCTTGTTCTTCTCAAAAGCGGATATATCCCTGGTAGTCCTCTTGGACTTTTGTGCAGCAACTTTCTTTGAAGTAGCCTTGGTGCTCTTGGAGGGGCCTGGCTTGGGCCTGGCATCAGCCAAAAGTTTCTTGGCTTTCTTCTTACGAGGGGTCTAAGAAGCAGGTTCCGCCTCTTCCTCCTCTGTAGCAGCAGCACCACCAGCAGCAGCCTCCTCTGGATCCTCAAACATTGAGGTAGGCCTGCCCTGCACACGGATGATTCTCTTCCTAGCAGTCTTCTTTGGCACAACTTTCTTGGGGACCTCAATAGACACTGTTGCCCTAGCACTCTCATGTGCTTTGAAGGTTTCCGTAGGAGCATACACTTTGCTGACCACCTTCCTAGATGAGGTGGCCTCATTGGCATCCTTCCTTGCAGCCTTCTCTTGCTTCTTAGCAAGTATCTCTTGCGGGATAAAATCAGAATCTTCTTACTCTAAGTTGAGTATCTTCCTTGTCCTTGTTGCATCCTTAGGCAACCCATGAGAAATGGGAGTGCCTGGATCTCAAAAGGAACTAGCCTCAGGACTAGTTCCTGAACTCATCCCTATGTTTTGCTCTGACAAATTCTGACTATCTGATCCTGACATGCTGACCCTGTGAATAGTGTATAGAAGAGTAGAATAGGATAATTCATCAAAAAATGCAGATGTTTTTGAAAGTTTGAACAAAAGATTTTCCAAGTTTTGCATTCCGTCAAATGTATTTTGGTACAACCAAGGCAAAAAATTTGGTCACACCAAGACTGACACCTACTTTCCAGGAACTTGGCACCGTTTTCAGTCAGACCGAAAACAAGCACTCGGTTCCACCGAGGTGTTCTCAGTGTGGTAGAAACTAAAATCGGTGACACGATTTTCCCACATCGGTTCTACCGAGATACAGGTGGCGCATGGCAAAACCCTAGAAATCTATCATTCGCTACTCTATGGGATTTTTCTTGTGGATAGAAAGTTTTCAAACGGTGGCTTATAGATAAAAATGATTTCATTGCACAAGACTTGGACGGGGAGCACAAGAAAAGTCGAATTCATACCCTAGCTTGGTGACGGATCCGCTATGGCGGCGAAGATGCCCGTCAACGGCGAGATTTCCAGCGGCAGAGGCGCTCGGGAAAGGCAAGGCAATGGCCAGGGGGTCCTTCTGCGGCAGCTAGGATTATGGAGGCGTGACGTTTGAAGAACAGATTTCAAAGGTCGAGGTCCACTGATTATATACCCATCGTTGTCGGTGACATCGATTTGATATTTTCGATGTCACCAAGTTTCACAAATGTCAGTTGACAGGGAAACTCAGTGTAACCGAGAATATGAAATTGGTCTTACCAAGATAAGAAAACCAGATCAACCCTAGGCATTTGGTGAGACTGAGAATTGTGGGTTAGTTCCACCGAGATGCACTTCGGAGTTTTTAATGGTCAGTCCTTGACAATACGGAACTCCGAGTGCTCCTCACACAGAGTGATCGAAAAGTACTTGTTCAAATTTTGTGATGCAGCATGAATAGTGTATGAGGTGAGAAAGCATAGATAGCTGAAGAGCGGTCCTAAGCATTCTTGTCCATCCAGTTGGCAAAAGAGAAAATCAAGAGCCAAATAGCAACAATTGGATGTCCTTGAATGAGAAAATAACTGCAGACCAACATGCTCACACAATAAGATGTCAAATGAAATCATGACAAACATGCACATACACACTAGCATCTAACAAGCACTTGGGCGATGACGAAGTCATCTATATATGAGTGTTTGACTTAGGAGCAAAGTAAGAATACTTGATCATAGGTCATACTCATCGTTTAAGCACAAGTGGGGTTACCACTTTTACGTAAAGCATTTAATGTTGTCACATCCTATCAGATGCTTTGACTCAAGTCTTAGAGTAAAGCCCCCCCTTCATGTGACATCCCCCCATAAGAGGGACAAACTAACCTTGGGTTTTGTCGATGAACACTTCATGTTGGTGAGGTAGTGGTGGATGCTCAAAGTTGATGAACATCACCAAGAGTTGGGAGCATCCTTGTTGTTTCATTACTCTTCTGACCTACATGGGTTAGTCCCAACACACAAGAGAAAATACAAGGATATCTTTGTACATGGAGTGCAAAGCATATGTGATGATGTCCATTGATTTGTTGATTACCTTGTGCCTTTCTTACCTTTGAGGGAATGCGTGTATCCTTGAACTATTGTATAATGTTGATGTTGATTGCAACTAGTTCTTGCCAATAACGAATATGAGTGAATTTCATTGGCGGAGTCATCCCTCAAGAACTCTCTAGTTCTTCTTCTTGGGGACCCACATCAAGTTCATGGGGATCCTTGGTGTTGTAGTAGCCTTTGTAGAAGTTTTGATTTAAGTAGCCTTGGGAACCCACTCCATCAAAGCTCGGGATTCATCTTCATATGAGTCAATGTCCTCTTGAAGCTTGTTCTTGCCCTTGAGCTTGGGGTCTTGTGGTAGAAGGTCATCTTGCAACTTTGTTCCCTTGGGGAGAGTATTTTCATACTTCTCCTTTTGAGGAACAAACTTGGGATTATGGTATTGACCTTCTTCCCATTCAACTCCATTAGCGTTGAAGTAGCCAACACCGCGATTCTTACGGTATCCTCCGTGCTTGTGTGCAATCTCCTCAAATTGTTTGCACCCTTCAAGAATCTTGTAGATACCTTTCTCTATAATCCCTTTGAAGAGTTTATTTTCTTGCTCAAGTGTAACTTGGTTAAGAGAAGAGTTAGTGGGATCAAGAGAACTACTAGAAGCAATATCATTGGATTTATCATTTTTATTGCTACTAGTTGAAGAACCTTTCTTTCCTTTCTTACTAGCTTTCTTAGACTTCACTTGATGCTTGAATGTAGATAAGGTAAGTCGCTTGGCTAGATAAGAGGAAGTCTTCTTTCGAAGATCATCATTGATAGCTTTAAGGAACTCATGCTCTTGCTCTAAGTTGAGCTTCTCGAAGCGTAGCTTCTCATGTGTCCTTACAAGCTCTCTATGATTTTCAAGAGTAGATTCATGATCTAACTTAAGAGTTTTTAGTTCTTGAGTTAGTTGTTCTATTTCCAACTTATCATCAACGTATGACTTATCTACACTAGAGTGAGTACTAGAAAGTTCATTTTGACTATCATTACTAGATTTGTCAAATAGAAAGTCATCTTATATTAACAAGTCATCTTCATCACTATTGAAACCAAGATACTCGGGGTGTGATACCTTGGGGCCTTTAGCCATGAAGGAACTTCCACTCCCTTAATTTAGTGAATCAAATAGATCATAGGAGTTGGTAGTCACTAGTGCAAGTACGGCAACGCCTTCATCTTGACTATATTCGGAGTTGGAGTGATAGATTCTGTCAGAGTGGTTGTCGGATTCGGAGACGGAAACCCATTCACCAACATGAGCTTGATGTTTCCTTCTTGAGTAGCTCTTGGTGTACTTGTCCTTTTTCTCCGAGTCCCTACTTCTCCTTGAGGGTCTTCGTTCATAGCGATCATCTCTACTCCTTCTCTCTCTTCGAGGTGACAAATCTCTTGAGCTTCGCCTTCTTGGTGACTCTTATCTTCATTTGTAAGGATCTGTGCACTCATTGGAGTAGTGTCCGGGCTTCCCACAATTGTAGCAGTTTCGGTCACGACTTGACGAATGCTTCTCTCATATATTGAGTTTGAGCTTCGATCTTTGCTTCTATTCTTGTAGAACTTGTTGAATTTCTTGACCATGAGGCTTATCTCTTCATTTGTGAAAAGGTTATCGCTTGAGGTAGTGGGAGCATCACTTGTGGCTTTGTAAGCACCGTTTGACTTGTGGTGAAGCTCTTCCATGTCTTTGAGTGTCATCTTATGAGCAACAATTCTTCCAGTCAATTCCATTGGTTTGAGATCTTTGTAGTTGGGCATCATTTGAATCAATGTGCAAATGGTGTCATATCGATCATCCAGAGCTCGAAGTATCTTCTTGATGATGAATTTGTCAGTCATTTCTTCGCTTCCTAAGCCGGCAATCTCATTTGTGATGAGAGATGGCCTAGAGTATATATCAGCAACTCCTTCACCATCCTTCATCTTGAACTTGTCAAGTTGACTTTGAAGAACATCAAACTTGGATTCTCTCATAGATTCTGTACCTTCATGCATATAAATCAAAGTATCCCAAATCTCTTTTGCATTCTCAAGATGGCTGATTATTTTGAATTCTTCAGGGCATAGTCAGTTGAAGAGAATGTCACATGCTTGAGCATTGAGTTGCAACACCTTCAATTCATCCGCAGTCACATCGCGATCGAGTTCCCTTCCTTCCGCAAAGAATTTACCTTGCATACCAACATGAACAACAGCCCAAACGGCGGGGTTATGACCAAGAAAATGCATTTTCATTTTGTGCTTCCAACTAGAAAAATTTGTGCCATCAAAGTACGGACCTCTATGGTGATAATTTCCCTCACTAGACGCCATACTCTCCTAGGTTCTGAGACCAATGCAATGGAGATCAAAGCTCTGATGCCGCTTGTAGGATCGAAAGTAGTGCTAGAGGGGGGGGGTGAGACCAAATATAAATCTACTTTTCCCAATTTTAACTCTTGGCAGATTTTAGCATTCATAGTATGTCAAGTATACCCTTCACATGCATGTCTAAGGGTATAGCAGCAGAAAGTAATGACAAGCATGTAAGTAAAGAGAGGGTAGGAAGTTCAAACGCAATTGGTGACACAATGATTTTTCCCGTGGTTCCGATAGGTGGCGCTATCGTACATCCACGTTCATGGAGTCTTCAACCCACGGAGGGTAACGATCGCCAGTGTTCACGGAGGGCTCTACCCATGGAGGGTTCCACGAAGAAGTAACCTTGACTATAATATGACGGCCTATGTCCATGGAGGACTAGCCTTACTCGGGGTAGATCTTCACGAAGTAGGCGATCTCCTTTCCCTTACAAACTTCTTGGTTCAACTCCACAACACAAAGTAGGAGGCTCCCAACCGACACCTACCCAATCTAGGAGGCACGACCCTCCAAAAGGTAATAGGCTCGGTAATGACGATGAATTCCTTGCTCTTGTGCTTCAAGATGATAGACTCCTCAACACACAATCACTCACTCATAGATTTGGCTTGGTAGAAGAGATGGGAATTGTGGCAAGCAACTTGGGGAGACTAGAAATCAAGATCCATATGATTGGAGTGGAAGATCTTGACCTCAACACGAGGGTAGATGGTTCTCTCTCAGAAAACTGATAGGATAGGTATGTAATACTTCTGAGTGCTACTCTCTCAAGTATGTTGTAACAGCCCGAGACTGACGCTCCAGAAGATTCCCCTTTTATTTCCATTCTCGTTTGTGTTTCGTTTGGTTGTTGCATTCATCATCGCATCATTCGCATCATCTGCATAGCATCATCACTCATTTTCTAAAACTTGCATTCGTTCGTAGTTGTCGGTTCTCTCCATTCTCGTCGCTGACCATTTTGAGACCAATCACACATGCATGCGCCCGCGACATAGATAACATACTGCTTTTATAAGCGCACGAAAATATTCTCGGATTGGGTCGAAAGTTGACATGCGGTCTTGTTTTATTGTAGGTAGACCGCCTGCCAAGTTTCGTCGCAATCAGAAGTTGTTTGATACCCGAAAGACATCGGTTTAGTAGCGGTCATTTTGATGTTTTAAAAACTCGTGTCACGGGGCACAATTCTTCATCTCTTCTTGGCCCAACCCCCTCTACACGTCCCTCTACCACCTAGCGAACCCCTTCCACTTCCGGGCCGTCCGATCGAGATCGAACGGTCCGAAAATGGATGGAAATCCCTAATCCTAGCCCCCTTGCCTATTTAAACAATCATTGGCCGCCGCCCCATTGCCCGCCGAAGCCCCCTCGTTGCTTCTTCTTCTCCTCTCTCAAATCTCCATGTATGTCTCTAATCGTTGCCCAGAGACCACCATGGCCGCCTCCCTTGCACGCGCCGTGGACCATTGCTGCCGGATCCGGGGTACTCATGCCCGGATCTACCAGTTCCAGTCGGCTCCGGCCTTCCCCGCCTCCCGGAGCTTCGTCGCCGTTGTCCCTTGTCATGGCCTCGCCCTGCCTCCGGCCCAACCACAGGAGCAGGAAGGAGGATGACGCCCTGCTCCTGGGCCATCGTGCGCGCCAGCTGGGCCGGCCACGCCGCCTTGGCCTAGCTACAACCGCCTCCTCACCGAGCCAGGCCAAGGCCCAGCAAGGTGAACGCCAGCCCCGCAATGCCCGCCTTGTGCATGCTTTAGTATCCCACGCCCTACACTGTTTTAGCCTATATGCCAGATTAAGCCCGTAACCTGTTTTTTTCCAGATTCTGCGAATTTGCTAATTATCCACAGAAAAACATATTTGTAGAAAAAGCCCCTAGTTCATACATTTAATAACTTTCAAACCGTGCATCATATGTAAAAACTTTATATATGTAAAATAACGAGAATTTCATGTAGATTCACAATATCCAACTCTCACATATGTTTAAAGTGTTTAACTTGTTGTTATCATGTATTTTGCATAAATGTCATGCTAAACGGTTTATGTCATAACTAACTAACCGTAGCTCCGTTAAAAATGATCCACCTATGCAACTTGACTAGAAAAATGTGTAGACTAACATGATGGCATTTATTTTGCTGGTTAACCACTCTAAAATTGTGAATAGGGCAGATCAGTAGCAAATTCGAAATTACATATGGGGACTTTTCAGAATTGTTATATGTTGCTTCCGGCCTCATTTAAAATGCGAAGATGTGTAGTTGTGAATGCTTCACTGTTTTCCATGTTAAACTACATTTAATATTGATGAGTACCTAAATGATAGTGAACTAAATAATACGAACGTGGAGTTTAGTCAATATGCAACTCGTTGCATATTGAACTTCACTTAACATGTAGTAGTTGTTTTCTATTCTTGCCATGCCATGCCATGCCTTGCATATTAAACCGGACATGCATCATATTTGTTTGCACATCATGCCATGTATATGTTGTGTTGTATCATATGTTGATTGTTTGTTCCGGATTGTTCCTTCTCGATAGAGTTCCAAAAGCGTTTGGAGTGTGAGGATTCGTTCGACTACATTGGCTCGTGTTCTTCATGGATTCGTTCTTCTTCCAAGCGGGATCTCAGGCAAGATGATACATTTCCCTGGATATCACTACTATCATTGCTATGCTAGTTGTCCCGCTTTTATTGTTATGTGTCGCTACCTACCCCTTGTTTGTCAAGCCTCCCAACATTGCCATGATAAGCCTCTAACCTCCACCTCCTAGAAAACCATTGTGTGGCTATGTTACAGCTTGCTCAGCTCTTCTTGTAGTGATTCTAGCTGCAGGTGCAATTGCTTCCATGTGTTAACATGGACATTGTTTTGTTATCACAATATTATTGCTATTCAACTTAATGCACATATATACTTGGTAAATGGTGGAAGGCTTGGCCTTTTGCTCGGTGTTTTTTTCCACTCTTGTCGCCCTTAGTTACTTGTGAACCGGTGTTATGTTCCGTAATTGAGCGCTCTTAACATGCTCGGGGTTGTTTATGGGACCCCCTTGATTTTCGTTTTAGGATAAAGCTTGTCTGGAAAGGCCCCACATTGGTACTACATTTTCCTAATAACTAATAAAATGCATAGGGACTTACTGACACCCGCGGATAATTTAATCAACCCCCCGGGCTAGTGCTCCTCATGAGCGTTGGTCCAAAACAGGCTGCCCGCGAGGCCGCCTCGAGGAAACTCGAGGATTTGTTTTCCTCGTAGCTAGACCCATCCGGTCGTGTCCTGAGAAGGGGATATGCGACTCTTATCGGGTTTGTCAACATGTCAGGCGGCCTTGCTAGATTTGTTTTACCTTTCTTGAATGTCTTGCGTGAGGAACTTCGATCTTCTTCGGGCTATCTCGAGGTGTTGGTTTTCCTGTGGAATTGCCTAGGAAGATCACGAGATCCATGGTCGAGGTTGTTCCCGCGGCATGTGGTTAATTTGTGATGGATGAGTTGGAGCACCCCTGTAGGGTTAAATCTTTCGGAAAGCCGTGCCCGCAGTTATGTGGCAAACTTGGAAACTTTATTTAACACCCAGGCATAGCAAACTTGAAGTAAACTCTAATAAAATACACCAATTGTGTGCGTAACCGTGACTGTCTCTTCTCGTGAGTCCTTATCCGAGAGAGAACACGATGGGGTTATGCTTGACGTAAGTAGGTGTTCAGGATCACTTAGTGATCATTACTAGTTCACATCTGTGATGCGTAGATCACCATACTTTACTTCATGTATTCGTAAGTTAGCTACTCAAATAAATGCTTAGTCGCTTGCTGCAGCCTCACCACTTAACCCTACCTCACCCATTAAGCTTTAATAGTCTTGATACCCTTGGAAATGAGATTGCTGAGTCCTTGTGGCTCACAGATTACTACAACAACAGTTGCAGGTACAGGTAATGCGATGATTTGACGTGATCACGATGCTTGTTTTTATTTGGAGTTCTTCTTCTTCTTCATCGATCTAGGATGGGTTCCAGGCGGCAGCCTAGGATAGCAAGGATGGATGTCATTTTATCGTTTGGTTTCGTCTGTAGTCGGACCCTGCTCTTATGTATGATGTTTGAATATGTTGTTGTATTGATGTGATCTTGATGTAGCTTGTGGTGAGTGTAAGCCAATTCCATATACTCATCTCTTCTGTACATGTACTTGTAATGATATCCATTCTTGCAACACGACGAGATGCGCTTCTATCCTTGTCGAGGCCCTCATGCCAAAATAAGGATAGGATCACATCTTGGACGTGACAAGTTGGTATTAGAGCCTCTACCGACTAAGGAGCCCCCTTGATTGATTGAACTTGGCCGAGTCAAGTCTAGTGAAAAACTATTTTGAATCTAGTTATATCAATGAGTAGGATTCTTTTATTCCTCTTCTATACTCTGGTGAGGAATTACGACTGAGGAATTTCGATTCTACCCTCTTCTCACTCAATTTTTTTAGGATCATGCGAATATTTTGGAATCTATATGATGCCAATGTGACGGAGTTCTGTACTTGGTTCCTCCTGTTATCGAGGAGTAGAGATCCAGGGGATTCTTGACACATCGTTATCGTTCAGTTTCCTTAGTATCTCAGGACGGAGGATGTTCTAAATTACTTCAATACTTTTCGTGGCGAGATAAGGTCGGAGTCACCTAGTACCAGGGAGGCGTCCGAGGTACTGCCATGTTTGGTATCGTTGTGTTTTCGAGGGTCCGAGATAGATGGAGTTCCGAAGCCACTACTAGGGAAAACCTTATAGACTGGAGCCTACTAGTAGAGCTAGAAAAATAAAACCGCTGCTGCTAATTACCAGTAGCGCTGTATTCCTACAACGCTACAACTAAGGCCTTAGCAGTAGCGTTGGGCGCTAAGAAAGCGCTACTGATAAGGTGGCCCCGATGACCCTGCCGACACTATTTATAGTAACAACGCTGGGTGGAAGGAAGCGCTACTGCTAAGGCCACTGCCAGTAGCGCTTTCTGACATGCAAGCGCTACTGCTAATGTGCCACACATAGTAGCAGCGCTTTTTTGTAAGCAATGCTACTACTAGTTGCGGCTGCTGCCACCTTTTCACCCCCTCCCTCTCCCCCCCCCTTTTCCCTCTCTCCCCTCCTTTCCCCTCTCCACTCTCCACCATTGTTGCTCTTCTTCTCTCTTCCCCTACCTCTCTAATTCTCTCCTCATTAATGTCCCCCTCCACCATAACTCTCCTCCATAAATGGCCTCTCTCACATTATCTCTCTTTCTCCTACCTCTCTTCCTCTCCCCCCATTAACGCCCCCCTCCAACATAACTCCCTCTCCATTAGTTAGCTAGCTAGATTCACCTCTCCTCCCCAAGAACTAGATCTAGCTAGCTATTTAGCCATCCACACGTCTCGATCGGTCTCTCTCATCATCTAATTAACGGTGTGCTCTCTTGATCGGTATCGCTCTCGGGAGATATATAGGTGAGTAAAAAGTTGTTCATTTCAAGAATGGGAATACGTGTGTGAATGCGAATATGTGTGTTTGGGATATATGGAGAGATTTGTGTGAGTAACATGCCCTCGAGTTGCTTATGTTTCATCGAGATGTCGATTTATTTCTGTTTCGGTGAATTTCGAGCAAACTCAATATGTCCTATTTTTAGGCAAGGTCATGCCAAAATTTTATATTACTTTGAAGCATGCATGCATTATTTATTTTATAACCCTTTTGCTTGTTATACCGTGCAGTCGTTCATGAAGGTGAGTGCATGGAAGGTGGAGCAGTACATGCAATCTGCGGTGATGGACATGTACGCAAATAATCGGACTAGGATTAGATGTCCGTGTGCAAGATGCAAGGAAGGAGTCCTTTTGGACCCTTTTGATCATGGCACTTTGAAAGCGCACCTGATGAAGAATGGTTTCATGGATGGCTATACTCAGTGGATAAGTGAAGAAGCTGATGATGATGAGGACGTCCACATGATAGGGAATAACGACATGTGGCTCGACAAAGAGATGACCGATCGACACGGCGATGGCGCCGGGGAAGAGTCTGGAAATGAAAGCATCGGAGAAGATTCCGGACACGGCGAAGAAGAGTCCAGACATGGCGGAGAAGAGGTCACGCCGCAGTCTTCAACGCTACTAAGTGCAGTCGTGCAGGACCCTCATGTTCGAGACCTCCTTCGCAAGAGTACGACTAGCGAGAGAGCTGCTTCTAGAGAGGAGGCCAAGCTGGCGCAACTTGAAGTAAACTCAAAGACTCCATTGTATGACGGTTGCGATACCGAGGTGACCAGCTTGAGTTTCACGCTCGAACTTCTAAAGACGAAGGCCAAAAACAAATGGACAGACAAAAGCCTCGATGAGCATTTGAAGTATCTACATAATAAAGTTCTTCCCACGGGGAACCTATGTCCTACTAGTGTCGAGGAGGCCAAGAAAATTGTTTTCCCTCTTGATTTGCCGCACATTAAGTACCACGCATGCATCAACGATTGCATCATTTATCGGGGGGAGCACGCGGAAAAAACTAGCTGTCGAGTGTGCAATGCTTCTCGATACAAGAAGGCAGGAAAGAAAGCTCCTCACAAAGTTGTATGGTACTTTCTGATCACTCCCCGTCTACAGCGGTATTTCGTAGATCCTAAGGAAGCAAAGCTCATGCACTGGCACGCGGAGAGGAAGAAGCCCGACGATGGAGATGATCCAAAGCTGAGACACCTCGTAGATGGTAGCCAGTGTAGAGCATTCAACGCCGTATATGGATTTGCTGCAGAAGATCCAAGGAACATCGTGCTTGGTGCGAGTACCGATGGTGTATCCGTTTGGAAACTAGAACACCAACCATAGCACATGGCCCGTGTTTGTATGGATGTACAACCTCCCCCCATGGAAGTGCATGAAGACAAAGTACATACACATGAGCATGCTGATTCAAGGGCTGAAACAACCGGGAAATAGTATTAACCTGTATATGGGGCTTCTGCAAGAGGAGCTAGACATGTTATGGAAAACACTGGCATGGACATGGGACACCAGTAAAGGAGAGTATTTCCATATGAGAGCTGCACTGATGATGACGGTGCATGACTATCTTGGTTACGGGTACACGTCAGGCCAGGTGTGCCACGGATACTGCGGATGCACGAGGTGCATGGATGATACAACATCTTAGCAGCTTACGTCAATGAAAGATGGTGGGTCCGGGAAAATCGTGTACATGGGCCATCATAGATGGCTCGAGAAGGATGACCCGTGGAGAAAGCATGGAGATCTATTCAATGGGTTGGATGAGCTTAGAGTACCTCCATGTAAGAGGAGCGGCGCAGAAATTGACAAGCTGTTGAGAAACTGGGAACAAAGCCCCATGCTGGGAAAGATCAAAAAGGCGCCGGGGCCGCTGCTAAAGGTATGGAAAACGAGGTCTGTTTTCTGGGACTTGGAGTACTGGCCCAATCACGGCACGCCTCATTGCCTTGATCAAATGTATATCACGAAGAATGTCCTCGAGAGCTTGCTTGGCACACTAATGAACATGCTGGAGAAGGCCAAGGATGGGCTGAAGGCAAGGAAAGACTTGGAAGATTTGAAGATCAGGAAAGATCTCCACCGTAAAAAGTCAACGGAGGAGATGGAGACAGAGACAGAGGAGGGGAAAGGGGCAGAAAAGGTCAACAAGAAGGAGGAGAATTATTTTCCCCTTCTTTCTTCACCTTAAGTGCGAAGGATATCGATCAATTCATGAAGTGCCTTATGGGAATCAAAGTCAGTTCCGGTTACTGTGGGAAGATAAGGAGATTTCTAGACCCCAAGAAGAAAAGGTTCAGCGGGATGAAGTCTCATGACTGGCACGTGATGATGACGTAGATACTCCCGGTTACCATTAGAGGGATAATGGAGAAGCACGTCTGTGACACGCTTACTGGTCTTTGCAACTTCTTCGACGTTATCTCCCAAAACTCCATAAGTGTGAAGCAGCTCCGAAGGCTACAGGAAGAGATCGTTGTCATACTATGTGAGCTTGAGATGTACTTCTGGCCCGCGTTCTTTGTTGTCATAGTGCATCTATGTGTCCACATTGTGGACAACATCATCAACCTCGGGCCGACATTCCTTCACAGCATGATGCCGTTCGATAGGATGAATGGGGTCATCAAAGGATTCATTCGTAACATGTCCCGTCCCGAAGGGAGCATCGTCCAGGGGTATCTGACGCATGAGTGTGTCTTCTTTTGCGAGAATTATATAGGCGTCGGAGACCCTGTTGTTGGTTTGCCCGTCAAGAAGCACGATGGGAAGCTCGAAGGAGATGGTCATAACAACGGCCAGAGGGAATTGCACGTGGACTACTCGGATCGACGGAATGACTTTGACATGGCTAACTTAGTAGTGCTACAACACCTAGATGTGGTAGATAATTATGTGGCACGGCACAAAGAAAGCATCACAAAGAAGTACCGTGATAAGGGGATGCTCAAGACGGATGATGAAGTTACTGTAGAGCACAACACCACTTTCTTGCGTTGGTTCAAAGAGCAAGTTCTTGAAAATCCCCTGGAAGAGGGCAGTTCGAACGGATTGCTAATACACGCCTTAGCACATGGCCCCGTGCCCAATCTCGCAACCTATCAGTCCTACGATATCAATGGGTACACGTTCTACATGGAGGCGAAAGACATCAACATTGATTACCAGAACTCCGGAGGTCACAATTCAATGCGTGACCGACGCCAACGACAGAACTGAAAGATTCTACGGAAGGGTCGAAGAGATCTGGGAGCTTGACTATGCTGGAATGCACGATGCGATGATGTTCCGTGTCAGATGGGCCAAGGACATCGTATGAGAAAACAAATATTTCACCACCATGTCTATACCCGGCGCGAAGAGCACTCCCGTGAATGTTAACGTCATTGCCAAAAATGAGCCATGGGTACACGCTAAGCATGTGACACAATGCTTCTTCATAACCGACCTGGCCAATCCCAGCTGTGTTGTCACGAGGAGATCCAAAAGGAGCATCATCGGAATGGATGTAGTCGCCAACGAGGAAGACTATGACGAATATGGCAACCCAATGAGGGAAGATGACGATGACGATGAAGCATAAGTGAAAAGAAGAATAAATACTACATTACCTAAGAAAGATCGTATTCCATGGCTCCGAAAAAGTCACAAGGAGGGGCTCAATTACTCGGCAACAAACAAGAAAGGGAAGAAGCTCAGTGTGAAACGTCGTTGACGTAGCTGATCAGAAACCATCATTTATATATATGTATCTACTTTGTGTACGCACTTAAGTAACCGTTATCGGTCAACTGATATGTTACCACCACATGCATGGTTCCGGTGATAATATTCGCGCAGTGTGCGAGAGGGTGACGCCATCGTCGGGAGAAAAACAAAAAACAAAAAAACAAAAACAAAAGGGAGAAAGCAATACAAAAGAAAAGAAAAGTAAACAGAAAAGAAAAGGAAAATAATAAAAGAAAAGAAAACTAAAAACTAGAAAAGGAAAAATAATTAAAAAAAATAAAATTGGAATATTTAGCAGTAGCGCTGGTTTAGGAACAAGCGCTATAGCTACCTTAGCTATAGCGTTGGTTCCTAAACCAGCGCTACTGCTATTTGGGGTTAACCCCCACGCGGGTTCCCCCGTAGCAGTAGTGTTGGTTTAGGAACAAGCGCTATAGCTACCTTAGCTATAGCGCTGGTTCCTAAACCAGTGCTACTGCAATTTGGGGTTAACCCCCGGCCACGCGGGCTCAAAACTTCACCAGTTCCCATTCTCTCCCCACACCCACCTCTCCTCTCCCTGCAGCGTCGTCGCCCGCGTTGCCGTCGGCCTCCTCCGGCCTCCTCCTCCCTCCTCCACCGGCACCGTCGCCAACCACCGCCGCCAGCACCACCGGCGCTGTCACCAACCACTGCCGCCAGCACCACCGCCGCCATCGCCAACCGCCGCCGCCAGCACCACCAGCGCCATCGCCAACCGCCACCCGCACCACCGCCGCTGTCCACCGCCGCCATCGGCCGCCACAGAGCGAGGTAGCCAACTCCCTCCTCCTCCCTCCCTCCCTCCTCGCTCCCTTCTTCCTCCCTCTATCCCTAACTCCCTTCTCTCTCTATTATTTAGAATGTAGATTGATGGATGGATTGATTGTGATGAGTAGTTGTGATGTAGGTTATGAACCCTAGTTAATTAGAGTAGTATGAACCCTAGTTAAAAATGTTAGTTCTTAGAATAATGTAGGTTCTTAGGGTAGTTATTTGAATGTAGGTTATGAACCCTAGTTAATTAGGTGGTATGAATCCTAGTTAAAAAATCTAGTTATTTGAATGTTGGTTCTAGGTATTTGAATGTTGGTTGTAGGTATTTTAGGTGTTTTTGGTGTAGTTAACAGAATTCTAGGTATTTATTTATTTGAGTTAAAGCAATTGTAGCTATTTGCATTCTCTAGTTTTCCATTCATAAACAAACACATGAAGACAGGTGCGGCAACTGGCTTACGATAACAAGCATGTGTATGCTCTTATGCACTTTCACCTTTTTATGATATTTTTTCTTGGAATCAAACTTGGTGCTATGATATCTTGTTTTTATCTTGTAAGTTCAAGCATGTAAATCACTGTACTAATGAGGCAGACATGTTTTGGCGAAATATCCGAGTGGCCTATGTTTTG
This sequence comes from Hordeum marinum, assembly GCA_022496015.1. NCBI lineage: Eukaryota > Viridiplantae > Streptophyta > Magnoliopsida > Poales > Poaceae > Hordeum > Hordeum marinum. The sequence goes on along the minus strand of CM039676.1, from coordinate 357,314,023 downwards.
CCGGAATGTTGATTCATTTCCGTTCCGGCAAATTTCAGGCGCTCCATATGTCCACTTTTTAGCAAAGGTCATGCCGAAAATTTCAGGCGCAACTTGTGCTAGAAACTAGGACATATGGAGTACCCGGGATTTGCCGAAAGGGGGATGAATCAACATTCCGACAAAATATATATAGGCCCCTTTTTTCTCTTCATTATATCTTTTATTTACAATTGTTGAATAGGAAACATGTCTAACGACGCCGAAGCCGGGGGTTCTGCTCACCTCGTAGTAGACCCCCACGGGGCAGCATATCACTATTTCGATTACCTGGACGAACACTAGATGGGGTTGCATGGTGGCGGCAGTCGCACCAACCCTGACACCGACACTGGCACCGGCACCGACACCACCCCCGAGACCGGCAATGATGTTGTCGTAGCCGGTAAAGCACCGAAGAAGAAGAGGTCACAAAAACCAAACGAGCTCGGCATCGGACAAATTGTGGTCACGGAGATGCACTCCAAGAAGTTAGAGCCAACGACGCCGGAGGAAGCGCGCTCGTGCTGGGGCAATCAACTAGGATGCATCCTTAGGGAAACCGCGGACATCGATGACATTCTGTTGAAGAAGATACCACATATGGAGAACATGCTCCTAAAGAAGTTGCACAAGAGGTTCTTGTTCCCCGGTCGGGATGAAAGCACATTTAAAGACCCGTGGGACGACGTCGCCATGACAAAGGTAAACACCAAGGCGATGGTGATATTCACCAACGACTTGTCCTCCTGGAAAGTTCGGGTGAAAAAAGCGATTGCGAAGAATGAACCATGGTCCAAGATTCATGCTGATAATCCGTCAATAACGGAAGAGGACTTGCAAAAATTCAAGGAGAATTGCGGTAAAGAAGAAGTCAAGGCAAGGTTGGAGAAAATGAAGGCGCTCCAGGCCAGGAACACGCCTCCCCACCGCCTCGGAAGCCGTGGTTACGAGGGGAAGAGGCACGTATGGGCCAAGGAGGACACCAAATGTGACAGTCATGGAATCCCAGACCCCTCGGCGGAGTTCACCGACCCACTGGAGCATGACTGGATCAGGGCCTCGTACAAGTGGGACAATGTCAACAAAATCTTTAGACGGACCCGAAGACGAGGGAGTTCATGAGACTTCTGGTAATTGTTATATTAACACATTATCATATTAGCTTCCAACCAGTTTGACTACAAGTTTTGTCACATTAGTAAACCATCCATGTCCCTTCTGTAAAAATAGCAGCACCAAAAGGCAGCCGAAAGTGACGAGTCGTCACAGTCGTCAGCGAGTCCCAAGTGGGACACCCCATTCAACCGGGCCCTGAACATACTGAAAAAGGTCCCGATGGACAAGCCGCCGTCCTATGGACGTGTGCACGGCGTCGGAGATGGCGCCTCGTGGAAGACGTGCTAAAACGAGGAGCCAGAGGAAAGAAGGAAGAGATGGTCGATCGTCACTCAGCAGACCATCGATGAGAAGATCACGATTGGGGTCAATAAGACCAAAGCTGAGACCAAAGAAGAGTTGCGCGGGGTCGTCAATGCAGCGGTCACTGATGCGGTGGTCAGCTTGATTCCGACACTTTTCGATTTACGAAGAACTATCCAAATGCACGGCCGAAGGACTTTTCCCTTCCCAGCTTTGTCGGGAGCAATTCGGGAAACACCACAGCACCAGCACGTGCTCAAGCAACCGCAAAAGGTCCCGCTCATGTTCATAGCAGCCCGACCTCCATCTCTTGCATGCTCGGCGGGCCTTCATCGCTGGCTGAGCTCGACGCCCTCACGGTAATTTCACGTCACACCCTTTTCACTAGCATGTCTATAGTCTTCTGTTTCAGTTGCCTTTTGGATGTTTGACGTCGCGGACATGTCTTCTTCGTAGGTCGACGATACCCCGTGCACCCTACTGTATGACATCAAGGTCCAGAAGGTGGCCGTGGGAAAGGCAATGATTGTGAAGCCGAAGGACCGCATGTTCCACAACCGAGAGATGCCTGATGGCGTCTTCAAGGTTAACATGGCTAGTGTCTTATCGAGGTTCGAGGATTTGCCTCCTCTAGTACCAGCCGATGATGACGAGATCCCCCTGAGGATTGGCGCATGCAAGAGCTGGTTCTTGCCTTGGCCGAAGTCTCTTCTTCGTCTCGAGGCGCCCAGTATCATGCCAATGCCACCTTCTCAAGAAGGTATGAACACCACCCCACCTACCACATTACCAGCACCTGTCGTGGCGGGTGGTAGCGGACGATGCGAGGGAGAGCCTCCATTAGTGCCAGATCATGTCACCACCGCTGTCGAAGAAGCAAATGTTGATTACATGGAGGAGAAGGATGATGACCCAGACAAGTATTTCAATACCGCCTACGATGATGGAAGGATGATGGCTCGGGACGATGAAGACTCAGGCTATGAACATGAAGATGATGACTTGATGCTGCCTGATTTATCGGAGCCGAAACATCCTAAGGCGGAATGCAAAAAAGTCTCTCTTCAAGCAATCCTCACAGGAGACGCCTCCAGATGCCGCCTCTACCCGGCAACCCCCCGAGGCCCGTCCAATGTTTAGCCCGACGACACTTGGGGTGGTGGTTAGGGAAGGTATGTTGGGCTCACTACCACTGCCAGCCACCAAGAAGCCAAGGAGGAGACTAGAAAAGAAAGGCCCTAAAGGCGCGAGAGCTGCTTCAAGCAGCCAGCCGCCTCTGAAGCCCCGAGTGGTAGATAGAATACCTGTCGAAGGTAAGAATCGTTTCCATGTCGCCGGCGAGCCGATCCTACCCCAAATCGCTAGATAACATACTAAACAATGATCTAAGGAGACTTGATGAAGATGTGCTGGCCAGAGAAAAAAGCCTTCTGATCGCGGAAAAACCAGGATACCCGCTTTACACGGCTCAGGTGCCGGGTGCGAAGTTGTACGTCGACACTTGGCCCGCGAATCAGTTCATCCTACGATTCGACTACATCTACAACATGTTCCACATGACCAAGCTAGATTTCCAGTTCATCCGCATGTATGTGATGTATCTCAACTACTTCATCAGGATCGAGAACATATGATATATCTGCGCCGCGGACCCGTTCTATATGCACGAGAGCTACTTGGCAGTTTGCAAAGAGCACCGTGACTATGCGAGCAAGTACCTCGGCATATTCATGATTGCTAATAAGGACAAGGAAGCAATTCTCCTGCCTTAACATCCCACGTAAGTCATCTGCACATATCCTTTCGTAAGTGTCGTTAATTATTCCTTTGCAAGCATGGAAGCTAATTAGAGGTGTGTACTTCATTTGTGCAGCGGGGGCGGCGCCGTGATCATCATTCTGTACCCGGAATACTCCCATGCTATATACTTGGACTCATCAAAGAACATCAAGAAAAAGGATTACACGCATGTAAAGAGAGTTCTCAATAGTGCCCTGTTTACCTTCAGCATGTCTGGTGGATATATAAAGGTGAAAAGGAACAGGAAGGACGAGCTGGTTTTCCGCCATAAGACCAACTTCTGCTGCATCTAGCAACCGCACACCAGTCAGGCTGATGGATTCTACCTCATGCATCACCTGCTCGAGTACAGAAGGTATAATCAACGCCTTCGCATGTCACCTAGTACCGAAGATGCCGAGATTGTCATTTGGGCCACAAGCATAGGACACACACCGGATCATCGACTCCGAGCTGAGTTTTATCACGCACAATGTGAACTTGCCCAAGTGATGATGAAGCAAGTCCTCGAACCAACAGGGATGTTCTACCATGGGCCAACAATGACGCGGGATGATGTCCGAGCACTACTACTCGCTCAGCGTCTGGACCTTAAGCCTTTCACGAATCTCAGGTGCTTCATCCCTGACTATGAAGATTGGACCACCGACATGGAGAACTGATCGCTCTTGCTAGTTAATTAGTTTGGGTATATATGAGGAACTTTGTCACTTATGTTTACTATAAGTTGCTTGTATTTTTGTAATTATGCCTCTTTGTTTTCTTAAGTACATTATGTTGCATATTATCGTTCAATTGATCAACTGTCGATGCAGGTACATAGATCAGAGATGGAGAAGGACTGGCACGTCGTGTTCGTTGGGAGGGTTCGAGGAGTCTACGACCACTAGCCACACGCTCAGGCCCAGGTGTACAGGTACCCGGGTGCTAGCCACAGAGGGTTTGGTAGCAGAGCCGAAGCGGAAAGTAGTTACTTGAGGTGGACACTCCGGCATGAGCGGGGGCGGGACCGCCGGTGCCTCAAGTACTACATAGTCGCGCTCTTGCTCATGCTGCTCACTCTTCTCTACATCATGGTTTATATAGAGATGATGAAAACTTGTTTTTGTGCCATGACCATGCATTTGCAGTTATTCGAGACATGACATGATCACTATTGTGTATTGCTATTTTCGAGATGTGATGATATTTGTGTTGAATGATGATGATGGTATGACGAGAGTACTGTATGTCTATGATATGATGATAATAGTGTATGTTTAGTATGATCTGATGAAACTAATGTATAGATGATGTATAAATACATCACAAATATGTAGAGGTTGTAAATCTATGAAAGCAGGAATACTAGCAGTAGCGCTGGAAATCATCTGACAGCAGCGCTGGATTAGCAGCAACGTTTCATTCATCCAAGTGCTATAGATAGTTAACAGTAGCGATGGCCTGGCATGCGCTACTGTTAACAACACATAGTAGTAGCGCTTGCAAGGCCAGCGCTACTGCTAAAACTTAGCTGTAGCGTGATAGCAGTAGCACTGGACCCAGGGCTACTACTATGCATATTTCGAGCGCTACTACTAGGGTTTTCCCTAGTAGTGAGCCTCTGGTTATGTGTTGATGGATGGATACAGTTGGAGTGTAGGGCTTGTTAGTTGTGTGAGATATTTTGCCTCCCTGTATCCCCAACACACGATTGCATAACCAAAGATTTCGGAAGTTCTTAGGTGGGAATTCAAGTAGGTACCTAGGATTATCTTTCCAACAAGTGCATAATGTGTATGTATTTTTTCTGGCTTGTTTCGTAAGCCTCATCCTTTGTTTTGCTATTGAACATGGTAATTCGAGTTATCTCAATGTCAAGTGGTGATCTCATATTTTCTAAGTAGTGTTCTCATATTTTCCGGGAATGCTATTCCTTTTGTTCAACTGGAGTTGTCATGAAATTCTTTTCAACCGGTGCGCTCCTCTTCAAGATATTCAATCATCTCCAATATTTGAAAGGTCAATCATCATATTTCTTCTGGAGTCTGTCTCATCTATCCCAAGTTGTCTTTCCTTTTCCCCACCCTCCCGCCCTTTTATTCAATGATTAATTCTCATCCAAGTGCTTTCTCTTCATCAATGCTTCCACTGTCATTACTTCATATTGTATCCGATGATTTCTTGTGGAGGTTCTCAAGAGTGTCAATTTCAAGATCTATCCTCATATTCCTTGTTCTCATTGTGATTCTTATCCAGTAGATTCAATTCAAGATCTCGGTGTTCTCCAGTAAATTCTGTCCAAGTATCTCTTGTTTTTCGTCTCTCTCTAGACTATCCGGAGTGCTTAAGATATCTCGAAAGACTTCCGTTTCCATTCATATCCTCTTAAATTATTTCAAGGTTCTCACCTCATCAAGTTCTTAATTTTTCTGGTGCAATCTCTCTTTCTAAGCAATTGTTTCAACAGTGGTTTCCTTTCTGTGGGCCCATAACCCACAGGTTTTCCCCCAGGATCTTACTTGGCTCTTCTAATCTTTCCAGAGATCTCAAGTTCTTTTCAATATGACGTAAGAATGATTTTCATCAGTCATATGCCTTCTCAAAGATTACTTCAAATCGTTTTTATCGTTGGCTCAACCTTTCCTTATGCATTATTCTGGAGTGTCTCAATAACTCATGGTGTTGGTTCTCATCATTATTCTTAGTATTGAAGGCCGAAGGAGAGTTTCTCTTAATCTTGCTCCATTCTCTTGAATACTTGTCATCTCATATTGATGCTTTCCTCTCAAATTGTTTCTATTAATGAGAAATTTCTCCCATATCTATCCGGTGCATTCAGAGTTGTTTTCATTTCTCGATCCTCCCAAATACCATCATTTCAGAAGATTTCTTCATTCTAAGCTTTCAGCTTTCGTTCTCAAATTCTTCTCAAGTGTTGTTCCTTCGTTCGTATCTCAATTATTCCGATGCCACATTCAAGTTTTCCATTAGGCGGATCGTGATCTCTTCGTTCTCATGTGATTCCATTCATTCGTAATATCCTCATTCATTTCAATTCTTACCGGTGTTCTCATTCAAGACTTCTTCAAGTTTGCGTCATCTCTCTTCAATATTTTTCAAGAAGAATAAGTGGTGTGTGAAATCCGTTGCTTGTCATCAATTTAACTTGATGAAGGATACGCATAACATAATTCTTATTCTAGTTTCATCAAGTTGATTTCAATCCTTTTTCCGGAGTGTTCATGGCATCAAATTCTTGGTTATAAGTTGTTCATCTTTTCTTTCTGGAGTTCCATGTTTTTCTCAAGCATCTCTCCGCGAAGCGTCATCCAAATCTTTGCAACATCATAATCTATTCTTTTCAACTGCATTGTTTTGATCGTCCTTTCGTCCTGGTGTTCTCCAAGAGGCCCTTCATGGTGGTTTTCTAAGGATGTAATTCTTTAACGAAGTGTTCTTCAAGATTCTTGTTAGAGAAGCTCGACCATTCTTTTGTCGCATTTCTAAGTTCAATTCCTTCTCCATGGTCTTTTGAGATGGTGTTATTAAATTCTTGATTATGAGGAATCTCGAAGGAAATTGTCAAGAATAAGATAAGTAAACCCATCATGTCTCTGTCGGAGTTATCTTCGGTTGGATTTGACCTAAACCATTTCCTAAGGATTGTTGCTATCATGGTGTCATAAATGATCCAAGATTCCTCCTCCTCCTCTTGGTGAAAGAAGTTTTGCATATCTTGTTGCTCTCAAGCAATCAATTGTTCTCCATTGTGGTTGGTTATCACCTCATTGGTTTGAGATGTTGTCTATAAGCCCACAACAAGCTTATTCGTTTCGTTGTTGGTTTTCAACAGCTCCGTTCAACCATGTTTCTCAAGTTCAATGGTGGTAGATGCTGTCACTTTATTCTCCATGCACTTCCCTCCGAAGATCTAGCTTCTATTCTTTATTCCGGAGGCATTGTGGTGTTGCTCTTTTCAACTCACATCTAGTTTGATTAAGATCATTTTCTTTCTTTGCTTATTCATTTTACCGGAGTGTTGTGTTCTATGTTCAAGTTATTTTCCTTCTTATCAAGTTTTGCCGCTCTTTCCTACCAAAGTGTTGTCGAAATTTCTTTTGAATTCTTGCTTGTTCCTCATGTCGTTCTTCATCTCTTTACAACCTTCATGTTTCATTGATTTCACTCGTTTGTCAAAGAAGCAACTAAGCTTTACCTCTTGCTCTTTCTCTTCCCCTTCTCATTCTAGATCTCGAGACGAGATCCTCGTGTAGTGGAGGAGAGTTGTTATAGCCCGAGACCGACGCTCCAGAAGATTCTCCTTTTATTTCCATTATCGTCTGTGTTTCGTTTGGATGTTGCATTTATCATCGCATCATTTGCATCATCTGCATAACATCATCACCCATTTTTGAAAACTTGCATCCATTCGTAGTTGTCAGTTCTCTCCGTTCTCGTTGCTAACCATTTGGAGACCAATCACACATGCATGCACCCACGACATAGATAAAATATAGTTTTTATAAGCGCACGAAAATATTCTCGGATTGGGTCGAAAGTTGACGTGTGGTCTTGTTTTATTGTAGGTAGACCGCCTGCCAAGTTTCGTCACAATCAGAAGTCATTTGATACCCTAACGATCAGCCATAGAGGCACCGTCATTGGTTTAGTAGTAGTCGTTTCGATGTTTTAAAAACTCGTGTCACGGGCCATAATTCATCATCTCTTCTTGGCCCAACCCCCTATACACGGCCCTCTACCACCTCGCTAACCCCTCCGCCTCCGTGCCGTCCAATTGAGATCGAACGGTCCGAAAACAGATGAAAATCCCTAATCCTAGCCCCTTGCCTATTTAAAGAGCCCCCCTGCCTAATATGATCAAACCCTAGCCTCCCCTCAAATTCCGCGCCTCCATTCATTGGCCGCTGCCCCTGTCTCCCTCCCAGTGCCACCAGGACCATCCGGGCCCAAAACCAAGCCCGCCAAGACCATCTAGCCGAGTAGCACCCCGTGCCCGAGCTCCTCCTGCTGCTTCCTCGCGCCGGCCCCATCTCCCTGGTGACCCTGTTGCTCACTAGAGCCCCGTCACCATTGTAGGTCACCCGCTGAAGCCCCCTCATTGCGTTCTTATTATCCTCTCTATAACCTTAGTGTCTCTCTCTAATCGTTGCCTCGAGACCACCATGGCCGCCTTCCCGAGCTCCCTCGCCGGATCTCCGTCCTTGCACGCCGCCGTTGACCACCGCTGCCAGATTTGGGGTACTCATGCTCAGATCTACCGGTTTCGGCCGGCTCCGGCCCTCCCCGCCTCCCAAAGCTTCGTCACCATCGTCCCTTGACATGGCCTCGCCCCTGCCTCCTGCTCAACCACAGGAGGAGGACTACGCCCTGCTCCTTGGCCACCGCACGCGCCAGCTGGGCCGGCCACACCGCCTTGGTTCAGCTGCAACCGCCTCCTCACCTAGCCGTGCCAAGGCCCAACAAGGTGAGCGCCAGCCCCGCGATGCCCGCCTCGTGCATGTTTTAGTATCCTACGCCTTGCACTATTTCAGCCCGTATGCCAGATTAGGCCCGTAACCTGTTTTTTCTTAAGATTCTGCGAATTTGCTAATTATCCACAGAAAAACAGATTTGCAGAACCCCCCCTAGTTCATACATTTAATAACTTTCAAACCGTGCATCATATGTAAAATGGTGGGAATTTCGTGTAGATTCACAATATCCAACTCTCACATGTGTTTAAAATGTTTAACTTGTTGTTATCATGTATTTTGCATAAATGCCATGCTAAATGGTTTATGTCATAACTAATTAACCGTAGCTCCGTTGAAAATGATCTACATATGCAACTTAACCGTATCTCCTTGGTCGTTTCTGCATTATTATTTTTCTACTATCAACATACCCACTAGAATGACCTGTCTCTAAATTTCACATTCTTTCAGGCTCGTTTCCATATTTAGTATTTTTATATACTTTTCTAGGCATTTACTCCGTATAATTCAAGTTCGAATGTTTTGTACATGAAAATGTGTTCAAAACATGTTACCTCATGTGGTGCCCAGGCATGACCTCAATATGATGCGGTAAATATATGAGGAGGTATGCATAATGTCGTGATACAAACTCTTCATATACTGGACCATCACTTATGGAGTTTCATGGTTCGAGGAGTGAAATCACCATGTTTTAAACGGGAACCCAAATTCCCTTGGTCCTTTCAACTTGAATTATTTTCTATGATTGTCACACCCACTAGAATGCTGGTTTGCTGCATTTCGTCCTTTTTGTGTACTTTCTAGGCCTTTTGTGCTTATAATTCTAAGTTCGAACATTATGTACATGAAAAGATGTTCAAAAAGGACTCGAAAATTCGTAACTATGATGTTGAATAACTTTGCAAGTATTTCATAGGAAATTAATACAATTTTCAAGGATATGTGTGGGAAGAGGCAACCACGGATGTGTTGTTTATTTGTTTTGTAACTCTAGAAAAATGGAAAACATGCGTGGAAAACATGTTACCTCGCGTGGTGCCCTGGCATGACATCAGTATGATGCCATAAATATTTGAGGAGGTATGTATAATATCGTGATATGCACTCTTTGTATACTAGACCATCGCCTATGGAGTTTCATGGTTTGAGGAGCGAAATCACCATGTTTTGAAGGGGAACCCATATTCCCTTGGTCCTTTCAACTTGAATTATTTTCTATGGTCGTCACACCCACTAGAATGCACCATGTCCAAAATTTGACATTTTTTCAGGCTGGTTTGCTGTATTTCGTCCTTTTTGAGTAGTTTCTAGGCCTTTTGTGCTTATAACTCAAAGTTCGAATGTTCTATACATGAAAAGGTGTTCAGAAAGGACTCAAAAATTCAGAACTATGTTGTTGAATAACTTTGCAAGTATTTTACAGGAAATTAATACAATTTAAAGGATATGTGTGGGAAGAGGCAACCACAAACATGTCATTTGTTTGTTTTGTAACTCTAGAAAAATGGAAAACATGCCTGAAAAACATGTTAATTACCTCGTGTGGTGCCTAGGCATGACCTCAATATGATGCCGTAAAAATTTGAGCAGGTATGGATAATATCGTTATACACACTCTTCGTATACTAGAGCATCACCTACGGATTTCATGGTTCGGAGAGCGAAATCGACATGTTTTGAAGGGGAACCCATATTCCCTTGGTCCTTTCAACTTGAATTATTTTCTACGATCGTCATACCCACTAGAATGCACCGTGTCCAAAATTGGACATTGTTTCAGGCTGGTTTATTGTATTTAGTCATTTCGTGTATTTTTCATGCCATTTGTGCTTATAACAAAACTTTAAAGGCAAATGTTTTTACAACAAACTGTTTACAAAACGTCCGATGACACAAGAGAGAGAGAGAATACTTGAAAATTTTCTGATGCGGGATCACCACTTTTCTCTTTTCTCGCACATAGGTATTTTATGCGCTTCGTCTGCATTATGTGTTCCCCCATAAGGTTCGAGTTTCGTCACCAAAATTTCAATAGGTGCGCAATTTCAGAAGTTATTCCTCCCACCCCATACCCACCCATCACATTTCCCCCTGTCTCCATGGCCCCCTCTAACTGCAGCCCAAACCGTCGCCACCGCTGCACCAAATCTACGTTCTGCCTGAGTATCGTTCGTCGATCTAGTGAGGTAACCTCCAATCTTCATCATCGCTCTGGCCCGATTGTTAAGATGGAGCCTGCGTACCACTCTCATGCCTCCGCATCCTAGCGTAAGCCCAACCACATATCATGCGGAGGTTGAGGAGCTGATCATGGCAGTCGATGGCGCGGTGAATGCTATGTGTGCCGACCCGGAGGAACACTATCGTGGATTTGTCATGGCAAGATGTCTGGGTTAACGAACTTAGGTGTGAGGCCATCACAACTAAGTGGCGGCTTGAGAGGGGTTGGTCGGAATCGAGAGACGCGCTTTTACCCAGGTTCGGCCCCTCCGATGGAGGTAAAAGCCTACGTCCTACTTGTCTTGTATTGATGATGATGTTGACGATATCGGTTACAAGGGTACGGAATCGCTACCTCTCATCTCGAGTGTCTCTAATTTGTCTATCTCTCATGACTTGAACTTGTCTAAGACCTGTCTATTGAAATGCCTAAAAAACCTGACCCTCTCGGGGTTACCCGCCCCTCCTTATATGAGTTAAAGGGGCGGCTTACATGTAGAGTCTAAGTCGGATTGAGACTTAACCTATTATGACTTCCCCTTGTGGGCTTCTCTTCATGGGCTTCTGAGTCTCGGGCGGCTTAACCGGGTGGCTTAACCAAGGCTTATCTTCAATACTCATCTTCAGAGACTCGTCTTCGGGACCTAACTTGTCTGACGGGTCATAACTGTCTACCGGCTTAGAACTTTTTGCCGGCTTAGAACTTGTTTGCCGGCTTAGAACTGTTTGTCGGCTTAGAACTTGTTTGCCGGCTTAGAACTTGTTTTCCGGCTTAGAACTTTTTGTCGGCTTAGAAGTTGTCTGCCGGCTTAGAACTGTCTCCGGGTCATACCACGGGGTATATCCACAACATTAGCCCCCATGTTAGCTTGAATTTATTCATGGTAACCTCCTGAAATATGAATAAGTATGTTAAGTGACCGGTTCGCTCCCTTGCTGGCTTATTGAAGTAGCTCCTTGAAAATCCGGGCTTCTTCTTCATAGGAACGGGTCGTATTCTCAATCGTCTTGCTTGTTAGTGTCCTTTGAAATAAAATATTGGGAATAGAACACCCATATGCCGTTGAATCAGCCTCCAATGCTCTTCAACTTGTGAAGCCGAGCTGCTTATATAAACTCTGTCGGGTCATGATTGTTGATAACACCGGGTCAAACAACTAGACTCCAACTGATTTGATAAAAATATTGGGATGAAAATCCATCTAATGTAGAGCCGGTCTGACTCACAATTGACATTTTGAAAACTCTCTTCAATTTTTTTGATATATACATATTACCTGTAGCCCCCAAAATCCAAGTTTATCCATGATGACTTGGCGCTTTGCAATAATATCTATGATTGTGTATCCCCCAAGTACCAGGTTGTTTTGCATGCAGCAGTCTAGGACTTGTAACTGTCTTATGCTCAGAAAACTTCAGCTGATGTAGCCCCCAAGGGCCGGCTCATCAGTATGTGATGGGCCGGGTCTTTAATTTTGGATCTTATAATCTTTTTGAATAGTTGAATACTGTAGCCCCCAAGTGCCGGGTCAGTAAGAAGTACTAGGCTAGGACTTAGAAAACATAGAAAAACTGGCTCATCTCCTTGAGTCAACAAGGTCTATTGACAATGTAATGACTTGAAAAGCAGCTTGCATTAGCCCCCAAGTGTCGTGGTGCATGCTTGCAGTGACATGGGACTTGCATATTTGATATAAACTGGACTTGAATAATGTAGCCCCCAAGTGCCGTGTCGTCTGCCTATGGCGACTCGGGACTGTGTGAGAGTAATTTGATTCATCATAATACTTTTCAAAAGTTCTCTTTGAACTGATATTGATCTGATTTGAATGAATCTTTGACCGTGATTGTAATATAACCCAAAATGAATATCCTGGAATAATTCCTTTGTCTTTGAAATGAAATCCCTGCTCGTGGTTGCGGTGCAACCCGTTAAATATATATTTTGAGAAATCCATGAGTGTTGTAATATAGTTCAGAGAACAGGTTCAAGAAATCCAATATCCAGTAAATTAAATGACACGGCATTATATATGATAGGGCGGCTCTTCAAGAATAATCAGTTTTCCAAATTGGCTTGAAAAAACTCCAATCTTTTAATACTGGTTATGATAAACCATGATGAAGATCCAACCATGTTGGGTATTAAAGATCTATTTGTTCCTACAGAAGTTATTTTGTCATACTTAATGGCAGCTCATCTTAAGAGACAAGACGTGCAAAAATAAACAAGACAGAATATATTCTGCATTGTTGTAAGGGAGGCTTGAAAAATCATAACACAGAGATGTTAAATTAATATTTTATAGTCTATCATAGAGCGTGCATTACTAGTGGCGGGAGTGACGAGGTCACTCTCGATATGGGGTCGTGCCTGGTAGGGCGACCATGCGCTGTCATTACAGGCGCCGGGCATACCGTTGTGTGCCCTCATGGATGATACATGTGTTGTATATCATGAGGGATGGCACCAACGAGTGGACTTTTTGTTTAGTATCGCTAGGGTAAAGGCATTTTTCGGGTGCTTACCTCGGGTATGAAATATACCATGAGTCGTGGATGACACGGAAGTTCCTCGAGTCTTGTGGGTAAAGTGTGCAACCTCTCTAGAGTGTAAAACTATTCGAATAGCCGTGTCCATGGTCAAGGACAGTTGGATGACCGCTCTTGTGCTACGTCCAGTGTTCTCCAAACTTGGTGTGTGTGGGTGTGTGGATGACACAGAGATGATAGTCGAGTTAAGTCAGATGACTTGACGTGATGGCTGAACATGAGATGTTCAACCCCTTGCTTATGATGATATCTATAACTTGTTCATAAGGATATCTGCCAACTGTTGACGCATGCTTACATAAGTTAATTGATGGTGTCACCGCACTCAAAATTAGCTTTCTGCAAAATTACCTACTTAGTGCTATATCATGCTCTGTTGTACCTTGTTCCAAACATGGATTCCTTGTGAGTACATTCAAAGTATTCATTGGCTTGCCACTGGTTATTTTATTGGCCAGGCATGAAAGACCAGGTTATGAAGAAGATTATCTTGGTAATGTACATGCGAGCTAGGACGTTTCCCAGTTAGAATGCGTGTAGGGTTAAGGAAGATGGCATGGGTTCACGCTATCGTTGAAGATTTCTATTGCAATCATATGAAGACTTGGCCATAAAGGCCATATTTGAGTAAACCGGTATGTACTGGATGTAAGACTCTTGTTATTCAGTTTCTGTGTGTTCATTGAGAATTGATGTCTGATCACTGTGCACGTGTATTCGGTGATCACTACTTATGAGTCGGGGTCCCCACACATTCACACGTCATAACCATGTGCATTTGCCATCAATAGCACAAACGGTTCCAAACATGCGTGCGTGTGTAATGTAGGATGATAAGAAGACGGTTGACATACGTTTTGCGTGTGCAATCGGTATAAATATCGCACAAGAATATATCCGTGCCATCGCCTCGGATGTGTGCTAGATCATAAAAGCAACATAAAAAGTGTGGCGTGTGGGATAGGCTACGTGTTCACAAATGTCTACGTTAGGCGAATCGTCAGCAAGCGCTCGCACCATCATAGACGATCACTACAAGAAATATGTCAAGTTGTGATCTTCTCTTAGTGACCCTAGCTAAATTGGTCGTAAATCCACGACCATTTCGCTAGTAAGGGCTCAAATCCTGAAATTGCCTTACAACAAATGGTCATAAAGAAGATAACAGTGATCGATGACCTTATTTCTACCTGATTACGACCAATATAAATGGTCATGAGGTTGTGAACATGGATGCATTGGTAGTAAAGGCCACCTCCTTTTTATATGTATACAAAAAATGTACAATATGTAAAGCCATATATAGACATCAAAACGTATGTATGAAAATATGTTTTTTGCCGAGAATATATAAAAAGATGTTAATCATGTATTTTAAGAACATTAGACATACATAAAAAATCCATGTGAGCTCACAATCCAATCTTTGTTTCATGTAGTATTTTCAGTGTGCGAAGCAACTATATTTTATATTGCTTTATAATAGCTGAAAATTTACCAGGAGATGACCCTGTCCATAGAACCTCCCTCCACCAAATTTTAGCACATTTAATTTATCCAATTTCCTTCAATATTTTTCCTAATATTTTGTATAATGGAAAGCACTGTGAAGGAAGTACCATTTTTATTTATCCAAATGTTATGAAATTTTTACAGTTCCTTCATATGCCCAGATTATCATCCTTCTCCAAATTGCAACTCAATCCAATTATCTATGTGAGCCAAACATCAATTTCTATTTTCTGTCCAGATTGCCACATTGCAAAGCAAGTTCTATCTAGGCCCCTCCTATTTCCCTCAAACATTTTCGACACTCTTACATATTCAAATCATTGCCACATGACAATGTTCAGCTCCAGTTTCCTAGTAAATCTTCCTCCGCAAATTTCTAGAGTTTCTATCCAAAGAGATGCTTTGTGAAGGAAGTACTGGCTAGGATTATCAAAATGATCTGAGATTTTTCCAAATGTTTAATATTCTCAAATAATCACTCTCCACAAAGTTTGAGATTTATCCAGCAATCCATGTGAGCTCATCATCCAATCTTTTATTATGGTCATATTTCCAGTTTGTGAAGCAACTATATTTTAAGTTGCTTAATTATTTCTGAAACTTTACCCGAGAATTTTTATACCTATGTAACTCACCTCCACCAAATTTCAGCTTATTTCATTTAGACAACTCCTCTCAATAATTGTCCCAAGTTTCTATCCAGAGAAGAGGATTTCGAAGGAAGTACCACTTTGGCATGTCCAAATGGTATCAAATGTTTAGAGTGCCTTCTTATGCCCAAATTACCATCCTCCGCCAAATTTCAGCTCAATCCATTCATTCATTCGAGCCTAGCTTCAACATTCATATTTATGCCTAGTATGGTACTTTGCAAAGCAAGTGCCACCTAGGCTCCTCCATTTGACCTGAAAACTTGCCAAGATAGTCTCCTTAGTAGATGATCATCCTCAGCCAAAACTCAAGCCCATTGCACATGCTCGTTTCCCACACCGCTAATCAAACACTTGGCTGCTAATTCATGTTTGAGATTAGTTCCATCTCCTCATGAGATTATTCTGTTGTATTCTTCTTCCTAACATCTACCGGGGGAGTTCCCAACACATCAGACATACCTAGACCTCCCAGAATGCGTTGCAACGTCAAGGTCACACGGTGAGCATGCGACTGGCATGCCAGTTTGCGTGCTCTGGAGTTGGGGCCATCGTCCAGCATCCAAACCTCGATGTCTCTCCAACAAACCATACATCTCTGATTAAATAGATACTTATGTACCTCGAAATTATTTTTGGAAAAAATCATGAGCAAACTATGAGGCATCTGCAGTTCAAATTTGACCCGCTTGTAACTTAATCAACGGAAATTTGTCTCTTTTACGAGAGGTGGCTCAACGATTTTTACACCCAAAAATTTAGTAAATTGTACATTAAATATGGCTTAATATTTAGAAAATTTATTTTGTCCAATTTTGTAACAAATACATGGTAGGTACTTCACAAAAAACTCATTTTGTGCAATCGGAAAATGGAAAATGGATTTTCCATCCAAAGAAACGGAAAACTTCCTTAGGAAACATGGTTTGTCATTCCAATATGCACCCTTGTACACAATATGAGATCATTTGAGCAAACTATGCCATGAATGTGGCCATGAAACTGATCATTTGGCTTGAAAGCCAGGAATCTTCACATATGATAGCTCAGTTCAAATAATTATCGTATTAGAAGTTTATTATTTTTCCTCGTAAATTTGTCACATATAATGACGCAATGCGAATTCATTTTTTTGAATTTATTATGCCAGTTTCAAAATGCGGTCAAGTTTGCCGGTCTGGCCGATATTATCTAGGGTTGGAATCTTGGGAAACTTTTGGTGTTTCTATGATCAAATAGATACGTGTGTACCTAAACATTATTTTTGGAAAAAATAAAGGGAAAACTATGAGGTAGCTGGAGGTCAAATTTAACCTGCTTCCAACTGTATCAGCGGAAAATTGTCTTTTTCACGAGTGGTGGATCAAAGCTTTTGACACCAACCATTTGGTCAATTTTAGATTAAATATGGCCTAATATTTTAGAATTTTTTATTTTGCAAAAAATATATGGTAGGTACTTCACAAAAAAACTCATTTTGGGGACTCACAAAATGGAAAATGGATTTTCCGTCCAATGAAATGAAAAGTTCCTTAGGCAACATTGTTTGTCATTCCAATATACACCGTCGTGCATAATATTAGATCATTTGAGAAAACTATGCCATGAATGTGGCCATAAGATCGATCATTTGGTTTAATAGCCATGAATCTTCACACATGATAGATCATTTATGAAAACACTTTTTAAAAATAATATAGGCATTACAAGTTTATTATTTTCCCAGGTAACTTGGTAACATATTGTGACACAGTGCAAAGGTTTTCCTTTTTTTGATATTTTTATTGAAATTTTCATGCCCATTTCAACATGCTGTTAAAACAACAGGCATGACCAATCGTAGCTAGGTGTCGAATCTTGGAAACTTTTGGTGTTTCTCTAACTAAATAGATACTTTTGTACCTAGATCAAAAAATAAAAAGAAAACTATGAGGAAATTTAACATGGTTATTACCCCCAGGTAGACCAAAGCTAAGGGGTTCTCCCCCCATTTTCAAGAAAAACCATGCGGCCGGCTGGTCCATGACCGGGCGGCCCGTGGTCGACTGGTCTGCCACCGGATGGCTTGTGACTAGCTACTTTGTGGTCGGCATTTCTGTTGACCCTCGGATGGACAAGCACCCGTCCGTTCCCTCTGCGACCAAGTACAATGACGAGACAAGACTCCCACGATGAACCGCGACATGGCCATAGTGACTGCTGACACACGGGCTTGCATGGCTACAGTCCATCCGGTCGTACGGCCGACCTTGGCTGACCGCGATCGGGTAGGGAAATAGTGTCGGCATGCCTCATCACACTCCATTACTTGCCCCCGCGTGGCTACAGTGCTGCCAGCTGTACCAGAGACCTTGGCCGGCTGGCGCAAGGTGACACCACTTGGGCGGCTCTGCCGCGGCAGGTGAGCGTGGGCCAATCGCAGAGCCGGCTAGCGGGCCCCAGTGGGCCCCAGGCAGGCCCTATAGACGACAAGAGGGGTCAGCAGGCAGTCCCCCTAGCCAGCTGGAGAGGTTGCCAGCCGGGTCCCCCAACCAGTACATTAGGGATATTTTAAGCTGGGGGTTGGCCTATAAAACCCCCTGAGCCCCCCATGCATAGACAGACACGCACAGAAAGGAACTCTACTCGAACACACTCTCATGTAGCAAAGGAAGAGGAGCCGGCTAATCCTTCTTCTACCTCTAGACAACAGCTCCAGGAGAACCATTGTATCCTCATCCACCATCTAAACTAGACCAAGCAGTACTAGGGGTGTTACCTCCCACGGAGGGCACCGAACATGGGTATCATGTGTTCGCCACTTCTTGTGCCTAATCCCATTCCCGGAGCCCATCAGCGTCCTTCAGCCCCAACCACTCTCGATAAGCCTACCCATGGCATCTGTCGTGAGAAAATGATGAAAGTTGGCACCCACCATGGGTCCATCCACGGTGCCGGCCGGAGTCACGCTTCGGGTGGGACCCTTCACTCCTCCTAGGCCGCCCCGCATCCAGGTGGAACTGCATGCTCGTGGGGCTTGCTCCGGCAGGCCCTGCGGACAATGCTATCAGCCTCTTTGATGAGTGCCTCGGCAGTGACCCCCCGCTCAACATCGCCGTGCTCACCAAGCACGTCGGCAAGCTGAGCCTCGTCGACGAGCCAACCGTGGACGAATACCCCAGCCATGTGCTCAACTGCACCAATCCACCCATGTCCGTAGGTGCGCTCACCATGGGCGAGGCCAATGGCTCCCACATCCGTGCGGGAGTGATGGTCACCGCTTCCTCCACCACTTCCGGCCAAGTGCGGGCCGAGGCCGACGTGGCCGCTGCCCGCACTGGTCCCTCCGACCCTCTTGGCTACCCTTCAGGGTCTAAGCACCACCATCACTCTGCCGGTGAATCCAGACACCATCAAAGCCAAAATGGGGGCGATCCGCCATCTTCTGTTCAAAGGCGCCAGCACCCGGCCTCACGACCAAGTGGCGCTGGATGGAAGCCGCGCAGTGGGAGTACATCTCTGCTTACGGTCTCACCCCGGCTGGCACCGAACCTAGCCGACATGGGGCCATGCATTACCGCGGCCATGTGGTCACAGAAATCCTTGGCGGCAACCTACCCATCTATGACACCCCCGCGGACAACCTGCGGGCCGCCAAGGTAGCCTACGAGGATCTGGCTACCTTGGAGGGCGAGAAGCGTGCCGCACGCGAGCGACACATCAAGGACCTCATCAACACCACCAATGCGCAACAAGTCGGGCTCACCTTTGGTGGGGCCATCTCCAAGGTTCCCCTTCTCGAGGGCGAGCGCGCTGGGGCTGCCGGCTGTTAGCCGGCTCAGCACTCTAGCTCCCTTCGCGCTTTTGGTTGGTGAGCCGAGGGAAGCAAGGTTCAGCATTCCCAGCTGCGCGGGAACGAGCAACCGGTTGTGAACAGCCGGAGCAGCGACAACCTGACTGGCAGCAACAACCGCAACGAGGGGCCGGCTGGCGGTAGCCGGCGCAGCCATGAACACACTCCGCCTCCGTGACAGGACCCAGCAAGGTCTGTCTCATCGGCCATCCACCCCGAACTTGCGGTCTGACTCGAACCGTGGGTCCACCACAATGAGAACGATGCACGTCTCTGCCTCGACCGACTAGCACAGTCAGCCCTCCTCGAGGAGGAGGGATCGATTGGCCCAGTGTGCTTCGGCCCTCGGATCCGTAAAGAGTCGTTCCCGGCCGGCTTCACACTTCCCCGCGACACCCCAATGTACAGCGGGGCCGCCAAGCCAAAGGACTGGCTAGTCGACTACACCATCGCGGTCGGCATCGCTAGGGGAACAAGCGTGTAGCCATCCGCTATGCCCCCTCATGCTGATTGGCTTGGCCCGCACCTAGCTGAATAGCCTGGCAGCCGGCAGCATCAACACCTGGACAGACTTTGAAGAGGCGTTCGTCCGCAACTTCACCGGCACCTACAAGCGGCCCAGCCGCCCCGCAAACTAGCCATGTGCGTTCAGGGCCCGAACGAGGCCCTTCGTGACTACCTTACCCGATGGACCAAGCTCCGCAACTCCTGTGAAGGAGTGCATGAAGTGCAGGCCATCCAGTACTTCATCGAGGGTTGCCACGATGGCACCTAACCCAAATACAAGCTCCTGTGCTCCGAGCCAGCTACGCTGGCAGACCTCATGGCCAAGGCAGACAAGTACGCTATGACCGACTCTGCAATCTGGGTCAAGGTCAGCACGCCCAGCAAGGTGGCTCCGCCGCCGGCTGCGTCACGACCGCTACCGACAACCGGTAGCCGCAGAACAACAAGCGCAAGTCCGACCATCCCGACTCCCGTTACGGGAGCCGACAGGTCGCCACCATCGAGGAAGAGCACCCGGTTTCCAGGCTTCCGGTCAGCGTCAGCGCACCGGCAAGGCTGCCTGGCCACCCAAGCTCATGTTCGAGCAAATGCTCGACCTCCCCTGCAAGAATAATTCTGGGACCAAGACATCTATGGAGATGCTCCGGTAGTGCAGCTTCTCGCAGCGGCTGGTCTGGGGGGACGGCTTTCCGGCTCCTCCCATGCCACCTCTCCGCGCACCGGCATCGGCTCCGGCTCTGGCCCAGAACGATGACCGCCTGCTCGACCAGTTCCCCAACCAAGACGGTTCCTATGTCGTATTCACCAGTGAAGAGACAGACAAGCATGCTCAGCACCGGCTCCATCACGTGGTGAACGGCCTATGACTCCCCAGTTCATGCACTGATACGAGAAGCCGGTTACCTGGAGCCAGGCTGACCACCCAGCCATGATGCTAAGCCCTCGCAGCTACACCCTCATCCTCGATCCCACCATCGCTTCCACGAGACGCACATGCCGGTTCTCGCGAGTGTTGATTGATGGGGGCAGCAGCATCAACATCCTCTACCTCGATACGATGCTCATGCTAGGGCTCAAGGAGGAAGACCTGCAAGCGGGCCAGACAGTTTTCCACGGCATCGTGCCAACAAAGTCTTGCACCCCCATCGGCAAGATCAAGCTCGATGTTCTCTTCGACGACCACAACCACTTACGTCGCGAACCGATATGGTTCAAGGTGGTGGATCTTGACAGTCCCTACCACGTGCTGCTGGGCCGGCCGGCTCTGATCAAGTTCATGGCGATCCCCCATTATGCCTACCTCAAGCTTAAGATATCGGGTCCCAAGGCCATCATCACCATCATCATCGCCAGTGGTATCTAACACATTTAACTTCTGTTGTTAACATGCCACCAGTTTAACTCAGATTCCAGAAAACTGTTATTTTCACTAAGTCCCAGAAATTTGTTTCATCATGCCAACTTGTGAGATTCATGCTTATTGATGTGTGCATCCTTTCCATATTGTGTAGTTGGATAAGTTGATAAGCATGCTATGTAGTTTCTGCCAATGCCATGTTTGTGGTTGTAGGATTCCTGTAGCTCAAGTTATTAACTGTGAAGGTTGCTATGTTGCTATTTGTGGCAGATTGTTTGTTTTATTGTTTCGTGACTTGTGGGAGCTTTACTCCATGGAATTGCTTGATCTGTGGCTATATTGTGATTGGTTTTTCATTTCCTAACCAGTGGCTACCTTGGAATGCCAAGGAATAGCCGAGGTCCTTGTTGTCTTGTGTTTTGCCTTCGTATCTTGTCGTGAGCGTATCGTGAGAACCTTAACTCCGTTTCTTACGTTCTTCATATGAACTTTTATCGTTTTTGCATGATGCATCCATATTTGTCATGTTCATGCATGTCTAAATAACTTAACATAAGGTGCTTTCCAGATTCATTAATAATCAATCCTTGCATGTGAAACGTGACTAGTTAGGATTGCCATGCTAAAAATTCTTCAACTAAGAATGCATCATTCTTGCTTGTGCATTGCACCATGGTTGTTTGTTTATTCTTGCTGTTTATTTTGGGTAGACACGAGCGTTGAAACCTGTGTACGAAGTGTCAGGCGAGTACAACTATGAGGATCCTGCTACTTGTTCACTGAAGAACCAACAGGCAAGATGATCGTACCCGGATCCCGATACTATTTTCGGTTGCTAGTGTCTCGCTCTTATCATTACAATTGCGCTACCTACCACTTGAATATCTGCCTCCTAATTGCCATGATAGCCTCTAACCCTCCACATCATAGCCAACCTTTGATTGGCTAAGTTATCGCTGCTCAGCCCCCTCTTATAGCATTCTTAGTTGCAGGTGCAGGTTGTTCCATGTGATAACATGGTTTTGGCATATCACAATTTTATCTGTTATTTAATTTAATGCAAGTCTATATATCTTGGTATTGGTGGAAGGCTTGGCCTTTTGCTAGGTGTTTTGTTCCACTGTTACTGCCATAGTTTCTTGTTACCGGTTTTATGTTTCCATACTTTGCGCTCCTAACATGCTTGGGGTTGTTATGGGGACCCCTTGTTTATTCGGTTGAGATTAAAACTTGTCTGGCAAGACCCAACTTTCGTACTACATTTGCTTAACAACTTAATAAAATTTGTATAGGGCTTTACAACCCCATGGATAATTAATCAACCCCTCGGGCCAGTGCTCCTCATGACTATTGGTCCAAACTAGAGCCGTGTGCGGGGCCAACCCGGGGCAACTCGACAGATTTCTATCAGGTCACTGTACGCTGTGTCCTGAGAACGAGATACGCGGCTCTTATCGGGTTCGTCGACACGTCGGGTAGTCTTGCTGGATTTGTTTTACCTTTATCAAGTGTCTTGCGTGAGGGCTCTGACTTTCTTCGGGTTATCTCAAAGTGTCGGAATTCCTTTGGAGTTACCTATGAAGATCACGGGATCCATGGTCGAGGCTATTCCCGTGGAGTGTGGTTCATTTGTGATGGACTAGTTGGAGCACCCCTGCAGGGTCAAATCTTTCGGAAAGCCATGCCCGCGGTTATGTGGCAAGTTGGATATTTGTTTAACACCCGATTATAGTTAACTTGAAGTAAACCCCAATTAAAATACACCAACTGTGTGAGTAACCATGATCGTCTCTGCTCGTGAACACGATCTGAGAGAGAACACAGTGGGGTTATCATTGACGTAAGTAAGTGTTCAGGATCTCTTAGAGGTCACTCTAGAATCGATCGTTCATCGTAGGCCACTCACATTTATCTTCATGTTACGTAAGTTTAGCCACCATAAATGCTTAGTGCTGCTACAAAACTAAACACGCACCCCATCCCAACCTTTAAGCTTGAATAGTCTCGTTACCTGGACGCATGATTGCTGAGTCCTTGTGGCTCACAGATTACTACAACACTCCAGGTACAGGTATAGAGGAGTATGTGTAGGATGATCTGACGCAGCTCCAGTGGGAGTATGACGAGGAAAGAGGCAGGATGTATGTGACTTACCCGGATGAGTAGAGGACCCTGGTCGTCTTCTTTGGGATAGCGAGATAGTATCATTTGCATCTGTTTTATCGTTTGATTTCGTCTGTAGTTGGACCCTGTCTTCATCTTGATGATTTGAACTCTATGTGGAATTGTAATTTAGTGTGTGGCGAGTGAAAGCCAACTCATATACTCATCTCTTCTATAATGTATGATGTAATGATGCTATACTTGTGAACGACAAGATGCGCCTCTATCCCTTGCGAGGCCCTCGTGCCTTATTATGGATAGGCGCGCATCTTGGGCGTCACAAGTTGGTATTCAGAGCCATATGACCATAGGAGCCTTTGCTTGATCGAACATGGACAAGTCGAGTCTAGTAAAAACTATTTTGAGTATAGTTATATCGGAGAGTAGGATTCTTTTTACTCCTCTTCTATGCTCTGGTGAGGTTTTCGACTTAGGAATTTTGATTCTACCCCTCTTCTCGCTCAATTTTTTTAGGATCACGCGGGTATTTTGGAGTCTATATGATACCGATGTGACAGGGTTCTGTCTTGGTGCCTCCTGTCTGACTTGATTTCTTCCGGGGAGTCGAGCTCCAGGGAATGTTGGCACATCGTTATCATTCAACTTCCTTGATATCTCAGGATGGAGAGTGCTCGGAATTACTTTAATACTTGTTGTGGTGAGATAAGGTCGAAGTCACCCAGTACTAGGGAGGAGTCTGGGGTACCACCATGGTTTAGTATCGTTGTGAGTTCGAGGATTCGAGTTAGATGAATTTGTGAAAGCATCTGGTTGTGTGTTGAAGGATTGATACATTTGGGGTGTAGGATTGCTAGTTGTGTGAGATATTTCCTCCTTGTATCCCCCACACCGGATTGCATAACCAAAAAGTTTTTGGAAGTTCTTAGGTGGGAATTCTTGTAGTTATCTAGGATCATCTTCTTCAAATGTATGTGGGCATATACATTTGTTCCGAGCACTTAGCTCAATACTTTTGTCTTATTGCAAGTGGCTTATAATATCTGATGATGTTATCATAAATCGAAGAAGCATTCTTACTAATTTTTCAGTAGGAAGGCTGTGATGTTATTTGTTCAATTTCTTTCAAGCATTTGATTCAGCTTTTGAATTCATCTTATTAATGAGGTGCTGATGCGTTTTGTCCATCTTCAGGATGGCTCCACCAACTTGCAAAAATCCGGGTCGTGGTGAGGAGCAGACTGATGTTCCACCACCACCCCCGCCGCCGCCACCTCCTTCTCCAGAAGCTTGGCAAGCTGTGATGGTCGCAACCAATGCAAACACTCAGATGTTGCTTAGGCTGTTGCAAGAAAGGGAGTAGGGCCAACAAGCCTTTCAAGGAAATTTTCAGAATCAACCTCAATTTGCGATGCTCAATCAATTCCTTGCCAACCAGCCCAAGTCTTTCACCTATTGTGAGCAGCCTTTTGATGCTGACGATTGGCTCCGTGATATGAGTAAGCATTTTGAGTGCAGCAATGTCAGGCCAGAGGACTTTGTCATATTTGCATTGTTCCAGCTCAAGGGTCAAGCAGCTGATTGGTGCCAGCAGTACAAGGATTCCAGGGGCGATCGTGTTGTTACTTGGGACGATTTCCATCGTGACTTTAGGGCTCATTACATTCTGATAAGCTTTGTCAAGGAGATGCATGAGAAGTTTAGGCACCTAAAGCAGGGAAGCAAGTTTGTCTACCAGTACAACATCGAGTTCCAGAATCTAGCCCGCTATGCTATGCAAGATGTTAGAGATGACAAGGCGATGATCTATCAGTTCAGAGGTGGTCTCAAGGATGAGCTTCTGCCAGGCCTAGTTCTTCAAGAGCCTCGTGAGTTTGATCAGTTCTACAACATGTCTTTGAAGGTCAAGGCAATTCAGCTCAAGTTGGAGAACTCAAGGAAGCGTTCAAGGGATTTATATTCGTCTTCTTCAGGCTCTCAAATGGTTCCTAAGCAGCCAAAGTATTGGGTGCCAAATCCTCCTCTGTTTCGTCCTCCTCAGCAGCAGAAGCAGTTCGATGGTCGTGGATCTTCCCACCCACCCAACCCACGATTTCAGCAAAGACCCCAGGCGTCCAAGGCAGTTCTTGTTCCTACTCCAGGCAATGTTTGTTCGCTTTCCGAGGTGACTTGTGACAAGTGTGGCCAGAAGGGTCACTATGCAAACAAGTGCAACCAGCGACGTCTTCTGCCTCCTCCTCCAGTCAGGCCTCCACGAAATGCTATGGTAAAGCATAACCCCAAGTCAACAAGGGTGAATATGCTGAATGCAACAGAGGTAGAGGATTCTTCTCAAGTGATCATGGGTAATCTCTTAGTTAATTCTATCCCAACAAAAGTTTAGTTTGATACTGGTGCATCGAATTGTTTCATGTCCCGTTCATTCTTTGCAATGCATGAGTTTGCATGTCAAGATCTCCTTAGACCTGTGTCAGTGGTGTCTCCTGGGAAGTCAATGAACTCAAATTGCTTGGTGTCAGATGTTTCTATCAAAATGGGTAAATATTCTTTTCTGGCTTCTCTAATTGTTCTCGGTAATTCTGATATTGATCTCATTTTCGGCATGGACTTCCTAGCTATGAATAAGGCTTATATTGATTGTAAAGCAAAAGAAGGAAGCTGACTCATCCTTCAGAAGATGTGATTATTTTTGCGGCTCGCGATGACACAATCCGTCTCTTTGCTCTTAATGAGAAGGGTGAAATCTCGGCGATTTCTCAAATTCCGGTGGTGAATGAGTATGAAGATGTCTTTCCAGAAGAATTGCCAGGAATGCCTCCGCACCGGCCAGTCGAGTTCGTGATTGATCTCGAGCCCAGGACTGAACCACTCTGCAAGCGCCCTTATAAACTTGGCCCCGAAGAACTGAAAGAGTTGAAGAAGTAATTAGATGAGCAAGAACGTCTGGGTATGATCAGACCAAGTTCTTCTCCATAGGGTTGTGATGTATTGTTTGTCAAGAAGAAAGAGGCACGGATCGTCTTTGTGTCGACTACCGTCCATTGAACAAGAAGACAATCAGAAACAAGTACCCACTTCCCAACATCAATGAGTTGTTTGAACAACTGAAAGGTGCCAAGGTTTTCTTGAAGCTTGATCTTCGCATGGGTTATCATCAGATTCGCATTCGCGAAGAAGACATTCCTAAGACCGCTTTCAGGACGAGTTTTGGCTCTTATGAGTACACCGTCATGTCGTTTGGTCTTGCTAATGCTCCCCCAACCTTCTCAAGGATGATGAACTTCATTTTATCTCCTTTCAAGAATGAGTTCGTCTTGGTTTATTTGGATGATATCCTTGTGTTCTCGGAGATAGAAGAATAGCATGCAGAGCATCTTCACCTTGTGCTTGACAAGTTAAGGGAGCATCGATTCTATGCCAAGTTTTCCAAGTGTGAGTTTTGGCTCAATGAAGTGCTGTACCTTGGGCATGTGATCTCTGCCTAGGGAATTAAAGTGCACCCTGAGAAAGTTGAGGCAATCTTGAAGTGGGAACCTCCTCAGAATGTGAAGCAGCTTCGGAGTTTCCTCGGGCTTGCTAGTTATTGCAGAAGATTCGTGGAGAATTTCTCTCAAATTGCTAAGCCTTTGTCCAATCTCCTTCACAAGAGTATCAAGTATGTTTGGTCTCCTGAGTGTGATGTGGCGTTAAATACGCTCAAGCAGAGACTGACTTCAGCTCCAGTTCTTGTTCCTCCCGAGCAGTCAAAGACTTTCCAAGTATTCTATGATGCTTCTCTCCAAGGTCTTGGTGGTGTTCTTATGCAAGATAAGAAGATTGTTGCTTATACCTCGCATCAGTTGAAGCCTGTCGAGAAGAACTACCCCACTCATGATCTCGAGTTGGCAGCAGTTGTGCATGCTCTAATGACTTGGAGGCATTTGTTGTTGGGTAGACCAGTTGAGGTTTACACTGATCACAAGAGCTTGAAGTACATTTTCACTCAACCTAATCTCAATCTTCGACAGTCTCATTGGGTGGAAATGCTTGAGGACTTCAATCCAAGCATTGAGTATACTCCTGGAATAGAAAATGCCATTGCAGACGTGCTCAGCCGTAAGGCGTACTGCAATAGTCTCATCTTGAAGCCTCTTCAACCCGAGCTTTGTGAAGCCTTCTGCAAGCCCAACCTTCAGATGATTCTGCAAGGATTTATTGCCAATCTTCAAGTTTCTCCGACTCTGGAAGATGAGGTTCACCAAGCGCAGCTTCTTGACGCTATGGTGAAGAAAGTGAAGAAAGGTGTGGCCAAGGGCATTCCGAAGTATAAGTGCTTTCGAGTTGATTACAAAGACACCTCGTTCTTTGAGGACCGTCTTGTGGTTCCAAAAGGTGATCTCATAAAAGTTATCATGGACGAAGCACACAATTCTCTTCTATCCATTCATCCAGGCAGTTCCAAGATGTATCAGGATCTCAAGCAAACCTTCTGGTGGACTCACATGAAACGTGAAATTGCTCAGTTCGTGAACGAGTGTGATGTTTGTCGCAGAGTAAAGGCAGAGCATCAACGTCCAATAGGTCTTCTTCAGCCTTTGCCTATCCCGGAGTGGAAATTCGATCATGTGGAGATGGATTTTGTCACTGGGTTTCCCAAGTCCAAGAGAGGCAACGATGCCATCTTTGTGGTTATCGACAAGCTGTCAAAAGTTGTTCATTTCCTGCCAGTCAAAGAATCTATCTCAGTAGCTCAGCTTGTAGAGTTGTATACGTCAAGGATAGTATCTTTGCATGGTATTCCTCAGCTCATCTCATCTAACCATGGAAGCCTCTTTACTTCCAAGTTTTGGGAGTCCTTCCAGACTGCTATGGGTACCAAGATCCGTTTCAGCACTGCGTTCCATCCACAGACAAGTGGTCAAGTTGACAGAGTCAATCAGATCCTTGAAGATATGCTTAGAGCCCGTGTGATTTCGTTCGGCATGAAATGGGAAGACTGCCTTCCATATGCTGAATTCTCATACAACAATAGCTTTCAGGCTAGCTCAGGCAAGGCCCCTTTCGAGATTCTCTATGGCAGGAAGTGTCGTACAGCGCTTAACTGGTTTGAAACCGGTGAGCGTCAGATATTGGGCAATGACATGATCACTTAAGCAGAAGAAATGTGTCGTGTCATTCGTGAGAACCTCAAAGCAGCTCAGTCTCGACAAAAGAGCTATTACGATAGCAAACATCGGGATGTTTCCTTCCTAGTGGATGATCTAGTCTATCTCAGAGTGTCTCCCATGAAGGGCACTCAGCGGTTTGGAATTAAAGGGAAGCTAGCTCCTCGTTTTGTTAGTCCTTTCAAAGTTCTTGTCAAGAGAGGTGGACTTGCTTACCAACTAGAGCTTCCTCCAAATTTCGCAAACGTGCACGATGTCTTCCATGTTTCTCACCTCCGGAGGTGCTTCAAGACTCTAGAGCGCACCATTGACCTCCAATACATTGATCCCAAGAAGACCTCTCTTATCGTGAGCATCTAGTTGGAATTCTCAAAGAAACTGAGCGTAAGACTCGCAACAAGTCTATCAAGTTCCTCAAGGTGAAGTGGTCTCATCATTCTGACAAAGAAGCTACTTGGGAACACGAGTACCTTCCTCGTTCCGAATTTCCAGACTTCTTTTGCTCCTAGATCTCGGGTCGAGATCCTGTTGTAGTGTGGGAGAGTTGTGACAGCCCAAGTGTTGTCCCTACCTTGTTGGGCATGTATCTTAAGTGAACCTTGTTGCCATGAGCTTAATGTTATGAGTTGAACCTTGTTATGCCATGTCTTGTTCATGCATCCATGCATCATGCATCATGTCATCCGTCATGCCATGCCTTCTTGTGAAGTGACCTTGTATGTGAGTGTGTCCTTGGGTGTTGTGATGTGGTCGGAGTTATGTGGTGCAACTATCTTTCTTCTTCCCCTCTCTTTCCTTTCATCAAAACCCTAGCAATACCCTTTGTTTTTACTCCCATGTCATTTTGCTAACAGATTCAACTTGCTATTTAAATTGTTTAAAAATGTTCAAGAGGTAGCCTATTATGTTTTATAAATTATGGGTGTGGTTCTTTTGTTGTTTGGAGTTTATATGCATTGTGGGTTAAATAACAAGGGGGCTGTTATTTAAAACTGTTTAAAATACTTGTTTTGAAAATCCCCTAGACAATTTTATTAAATAGTTCTCCTATTTTTGTAGTCAAAAATAATTTTGTCTTTTCAAAAACTCTTCCGATTTTCTCTGGGAATTTTCCTCTTTCTGTTGTTTTATTTAAATAGAAACTCCCTGTGTTTTCTTTACCTGTGTGAGAGAGGAAGAGCTGGGTCGGCTCCTCCTTGCGCAGCCCAGCCCAGGTGCCAACAACCACCTGCTCCCATTTCCTCTCCCTTAGTAAAGCAAAGAGGGAACAGAGAGAGCGCGTCGCTGCCATGTCCTTCCCTGTCGCGTCGCCGTTAGCTCCCCCCTTTTAAGCTTCCCTCGACGTGAATGCCCTCTAGGTTTTCCCCTCTCCCTCCTCGCGCCAGCGCCATCCTCTCTTCCTCCTCCTCCCTTCTTCGTCCCGAAAGGTAACTATCCAGTTTAGAGAGGTTCAGAGAGTTCAGAGAAGATCACCGACGTCTGCTCGTCGTCTCCGTCGACCTCGTCAATGTCCATGGCGTCTAGGACCTCGGGGAACCTCCCCGCGTTCAATTCCTGACGCTAGGAGCCCCGGAGAAGCTCTGCAGCGACGACCCCTTCTTCGTCTTTGTCGGTGACGTTCCGCTCCGTCGGCTTCCCCTGCTTCCACTCCGGCGCTCGTCTCCGACCCCCTCTGTAACAGCCTGGGACCGACGCTCCAGAAGATTCCCCTTTTATTTCCATTCTCGTCTATGTTTCGTTTGGTTGTTGCATTCATCATCGCATCATTCACATCATCTGCATAGCATCGTCACCCGTTTTTGAAAACTTGTGTCCGTTCGTAGTTGTCGGTTCTCCCGTTTTTGCCTTTGCCTGTTTCAAGACCAACCACACATGCATGCACCCGCGACATCGTTTTAAAATGTTTTAAAAGGCATGCTAAATATATTCTTGGATTGGGTCGAAACCTGGCGTGCAGTCTTATTATAGTGTAGGTAGACCACCTATCGAATTTTGTCGCATTCTGAGTTCGTTTGATACCCCGTCGGTCAACCATAGTTGTGCAGTCATCGGTTTATTATCGGACATTCTTGGTGTTTTAAAAATCATGTCACAGGCCACCTAACTTCCTCTCTTCTCTCCCAAGGCCCTCTACACGGCCCGCTAGCCCAACCTAACCACTCCCTCCATTCGTGGTCGTCGGATCGCGATCGGACGAACGTTGTCCAGCCACCCATAGTCCAAAACCCCTATATAAGGCCATGGAGAGTCTCTCACTCCCTAGGGTTCCCCCCTTGCCAAATTGCAGTCACCCCCCTAGAAAACCCCACCTGCTAGCCCTCCTCCTCCGGATCCCGCAGCCCCAACTATCTGCCCGTTTTTGGCCCTCGGATCGCGATCTAGAGGCTGAATTTTGCCCAAAATCCCCACCTACCAGACATGTCCGGCGGCCAACCCGGACATGTTCGGCGACCGCAGAGCCGAGACTCCCATGGCACCCGAGTGCCTCGCCCCCATAGCTCACCCGTGCCACCCCAGCCGGCCGCTGGCCCTCGCCGGAATAGCCGCCGCCCGCGACCAGGGCCCTGCCGGACCTCCTCCTTTTCCTCTCCTTCTTCCTCCTCTCCCCTCTCCCTAACCTCCCGGCCTCTCTCTTCTCGCAGGAGCCCCTCGCTGCCTCTTGCCCCGCTGCCGTCTGGCCTCCCCGCCACCGGGAACGGGCCGGCCGCCAGCAGATCCGACGACCCCGGCCCGGCTCCGCCCCTCGCCGCCTCGGCCGCCACCGTCCCATGTCGCGGTTGACCTATGCGTCGCCGCCATGGCTCCTGTAGAGGAGCACGAGCAGGAGGACGAGCGACCTCCAGCGGCGCTCGCTGGGCTCCAGCCCCCGTGGGCCTGCTTGCCCAAGGCCGGCCGAGCTCCCTTCGCTAGACCCAGCCCAAGGTGAGCCGCCCCCTAGCGCTATCTTTCGCCCCGAGCGCCGTATAGCTATCCAATGCCCATGTCAGATTCGGTCTTTACCTATATTAAGCCCGATGTGTTTCTTTTAACAGATCTGCAAATTTATTAATTAACCAGTGTATAATAAATTGCAGAAAAAAAACCATGATTTAAATTGCTGAAATCTAATTAACCGTGCATCATAACCAAATATTTTGTGCAGTTTCATTATATCGCATTTTCATGCATGATAAAATGTTGGCATGGTGTTTGCATTTATTTTGCATAAATAACATTATGATGCGATGCCCATATTTAATTAACGTGCATCGGGGTTTGAACAAACCATATATTAAAAATGTTCATGTTATCGGCTTTGCATTTTCATGCATGACAAACCTGTTCATTGTATTAATTGCATTTAACTTGCATTTATAATTGCTAACAGGGTTATTCCTCAAACTTGCATAATTTAATTGTGATTATTTTTCCACATGAACCTATACATATTATATATGTTCTCGAGGTAGAAAAATCCATATAATTTATCTATGCATTTAGTTTTGTCATTAGAGCATTTTGTGTGCATGTCATTTTTGCTGTGATTCCCTTTTGTTAATTTTTTGGGATTTAATCCATGCATGATTTGAAATAATTTTGAACATGAGATGTGCCCTTTGATATGTGTCCTAGCACCTGGACATTTTTCTTGCCATAGAAATGCATGTTTAGCTGTTGTTTTCTAGTTGTCTACATGCTATAAAATACTGCTGTTTTGAGGGTCCAAATATTTCTAAGTCTGGAATCTGTAATATTTTGTTGTTGTCTTGCCATGTGTTTTTCTAGTGATCTAGAATCCTTTTGTGGTACGTGTAATGGAGTTATTTGTAGTTGATAATGTCCTTTCGTATGCTGTTAAGTTTCATGCCATAATATGACCTGTAGCATATAGTTTTACTGTTGTCAATATGCCTTCGTGATAAAAACTGCACTGTCAAAACCCGCTATTTTCACTAAGTCTGAAACTGTTTTCAAGTAGCCATCTTGTGAGCTTCCTACCATGTGATCCATGCATGTTTTGAATATGATATGTGAAGATGAAATTAAGTGTGTGTTATATTCTCCTGCCCCATGCTTAGTTTGTGCATTTTAGAATCTTGTAGCTGGTTGTTTTCATGCGTGCAAAATGCCATGTTGTTGTTTTGGGCAGATTTCTTATAAAACTTGTTTTGGTGTTTGTGGTTGAACCGTAGCTCCGTTTTGGACATGCCATATATGAAACTTGCTTAGAATCTCATGTAGTTTCATAATAAATTGCTGCATTCATGATTTAAATGTTTGTGATTGTATTTTCCATGCATTGGCATTCATGGCATGTGCATCTTGTGTTGCTCGTATCATTTAGACCATAGCTCCGTTTGAGATGTTCCATATACGTAAATCGACTAGAATGACGTTTAGAATTTCATGGTAAGATTTATTCTGTTGTTTAACTAATATAAAATAAGGTTAGTTCAGATCTGGAAATTTTTTGAATTAACATATGGGGTTATTTCGAAAGTGCTATAAGTTGTTTCCGACCTCATTTAAGATGCCTAGATAGTGTAGTTTACTTATGCTTCACCTCTTTCCATGCCTAACTACATTTAACATTGATGAGTAACTAACAAGAATGAACTAAATAATTCGAACGTGGAGTTACGTCAATACGCAACTCGTTGCATATTGAGCTTCACTTTAATGTGTAGTAGTTGTTTGCTGTGAATTGCCATGCCTTGCATATTTAGACCGGACATGCATCACATTTTTTTGCGCATCATGTCATGCATATGTTGTGGTGTATTTTGTGTTGATTGTTGTTTTCGGTTTGCTTCTTCTCGATAGAGTTCCGAAAGCGTTCGGAGTGTGAGGATTCGTTCGACTACGTTGGCTCGTCTTCTTCATGGACTCGATCTTGTTCCGAGCAGGATCTCAGGCAAGATGACACAT
This sequence comes from Hordeum marinum, assembly GCA_022496015.1. Classification (NCBI taxonomy): domain Eukaryota; kingdom Viridiplantae; phylum Streptophyta; class Magnoliopsida; order Poales; family Poaceae; genus Hordeum; species Hordeum marinum. Next base: position 357,280,499 of record CM039676.1, on the reverse strand, counting down.
TTCCTTGGATACCATTACTATCATTTCCATGCTAGATTCTCATTTTTATTGCTATGTCACGTACCTACCATTTGTTTGTCAAGCCTCCCAACATTACCATGAAAAGCCTCTAACCCTCCATCGTCCCAGCAAACCTTGCTTGGCTATGTTACCGCTTGCTCAGCCCTCCTTATAGCATTCTAGTTGCAGGTGCAATTGCTTCCATGTGTCATCATGGACATTCTTTTGTTATCACAATATTATTTCTATTTAATTTAATGCACTTATACACTTGGTAAAGGGTGGAAGGCTTGGCCTTTTGCTCGGTGTTTTGTTCCACTCTTGCCGCCCTAGTTACTTGTGAACCAGTGTTATGTTCCATAAATGAGCACTCCTAACATGCTCGGGGTTGTTATGGGGACCCCCTCGATTTTTTTCGGGATAAAACTCGTCTGGCAAGGCCCAAAATTGGTACTACATTTGCCTAATAACTAATAAAATTGCATAGGGACCTGCCGACACCCGCGGATAGTTTAATCAACCCCCGGGCCAGTGCTCCTCATGAGTGTTGGTCCAAACTAGAGTCGTGTGCGGGGCCAACCCGGGGCAACTCGGGAGATTTCTATCAGGCCACTGTATGCTGCGCTCATCTGGTCGTGTCCTAAGAACGAGATACGCGGCTCCTATCGGGTTCGTCAACACGTTGGGCGGCCTTGCTGGATTTGTTTTACCTTTCTCGAACGTCTTGAGTGAGGAATTCCGATCTTTCTCCGGGCTATCTCGAGGTGTCGGATTTCCTTTGGAATTGCCTAGGAAGATCACGAGATCCGTGATTGAGGTTATTCCCGCTGCGTGTGGTTAATTTGTGATGGATGAGTTGGAGCACCCCTGCAGGGTTAAATCTTTTCGGGAAGCCGTGCCCGCGGTTATGTGGCAAACTTGGATACTTTGTTTAACACCCGGTCATAACAAACTTGAAGTAAACTCTAATAAAATACACCAACTATGTGCGTAACCGTGACTATCTCTTTTCGTGAGTTCTTATCCGAAAGAGAACACGGTGGGGTTATGTTTGGCATAAGTAGGTGTTCAGGGTCAGTTAGTGATCATTACTAGTTCACGTCCGTTATGCATAGACCACCATACTTTACTTTCTGTACTCGTAAGTTAGCCACTCAAACAAATGCTTAGTCGCTTGCTGCAGCTTCACTACTTAACCATACCTCACCCATTAATCTTTAATAGTCTTGATACCCTTGGAAATGAGATTGCTGAGTCCCTGTGGCTCATAGATTACTACAACAATAGTTGCAGGTACAGGTAATGCGATGATTTGATGTAAGAGCATTGCTTGTTTGATTTGGAGTTCCTCTTCCTCTTCAATCTAGGATGGGTTCCAGGCGGCAGCCTCGGATAGCAAGGGTGGATGTCATTTTATCGTTTGATTTCGTCCGTAGACGGACCCTGCTCTTCTGTATGATGTTTGAGTATGTTGTTGTATTGATGTGACTCTGATGTAGCTTGTGGCGAGTGTAAGCCAATTCCATATACTCATCTCTTCTGTACATGTACTTGTAATGATATCCATTCTTGCAACATGACGAGATGCGCTTCTATCCCTGTCGAGGCCCTCGTGTCGAAATAAGGATAGGACCGCATCTTGGGCGTGACACCCTCCACCATCGTTTTCTCCTGCAGCGAACCCGTGGTGAGCAGCCGATCCTCCGCCATGCCCCTCTGTCCCGATGCGTGCGCGTGGTCGTCGTATCCGACGAGCCCGTGCCCGCTCCTGCCGTAGCTCCGCCGTAGCTTTAGGTGCTGCTGCCATGGGTCTCGTCGTGTGTTAGGTGTAGGGTTACGACCCTCATAGGTGCAGCTTCCCCCTGCATCGTTTCCCCTTGCCGGAGATGCCATAGGTCGCCAGAATTGCCAGCCTTCGTGTCGCTGTCGTTGGTGTCCTTTCTGTCAGTTTCGTCAGTTAACCAACGCGTGGTGTTTGTACTAGTTGAGCTCGGGGCCTTCTCTGTTGTGAAGTAGCACAGTGGCAACCAGCTCGGGGGTGAGGCAGTGGGTCTGGGGTTCAAGCCCCATACCCCCCCTTTTTGTGTTTTCATTTTCTTTTCTTTGTTTTCTTTCTTTCTTTTGTGTGTGCATGTGTGTATGTGTGTAGCTAGGTGCAAACCTGCATGATGTTTTCTTTCTGTTGTATATGTGTGTGGAGTAGTGTAGTGTGGTGTGTAGTGTGTGTATGTGAGTGAGTGTATGTGTGAGTTACACATGCATATGTATATGCATATATGCATTGTGCATATATGTGTGCATATGTGTGTGGATGAACACCCACACACATGAGCATGTGTGGATGTGAGTGTGTATGTGAACATGTGCACTTGTGCATGAGTGTGGTGTGTGACCTATATGCATTGTGCATATATGCTACATGTGTGTGTGTGTGGTTGAACACCCACCCTCATAGGTGGTATGTTCGTGGGTGAGTTGTGCTCATATGCCCTTAGGCATATGGAGCCATGTGGTGCATGCTTGTGTAGTGTGTGTGTAAAGTGTGTGTGTGTGTAGGTGACAAGTGGGTTCTTTCCCCACTTGCCATTCACTTTGTTGTAGATATGCTTGTTTTGTAGGATTTTTAGATCATTTCCATTTTAAGCTAAGTTTCCAAATCTGGTCATGTTCATATATGCTCATGTGCATTTTAAGTAAGTTTTGACTTATAAGAGAGGTGGTGGTTTTGCTAGTATAGTTTGTGCCATGTTGCTTCACATGTATATATGAGTATGACACATGATTTTGGGGTAGAAAGAGCCAAGGAATCCATTGGTGCAATCATATTTCACTTTTGGGCAAGTTTATAAAACTGTCATTTTCTGTTGTGATGCTACTTTGTCATTTTTGCATGAATTAATCCATGCTTGCTTTGGGCCTGGTGCCAACATGGAAGTATTAGTGTTTTATGTCTATTATGCCATGGTATTTTTGTTTGACATGAGAATCACCCATATAAGTGGGAAAGTTGCTGCAAAGTAGCTAACTTGATGTTGTTGTTTTCACCATGCTAAATGTTTCTTAGTCTGAGAATCTGCTGTTAGTTTTATGCCATGAAGAGTGGTTGCCATCTTGTGATAGGTTGAGAATTAGCTCATGCTCAGTGCTAGTATTTTGAATTAGATGTTGTCTACTACCATCCTGTTAATTTTCATGCCAAGAGGTGGTCTCTAACACCTTTAACTTCTGTTGTCAACATGCCACCAGTTTAACTCAGATTCCAGAAAACTGTTATTTTCACTGTCCCAGAAATCTGTTTCATCATGCCAATTTGTGAGCTTCATGCTTATTGATGTGTACATCCTTTATAGATTGTGTAGTTGGATAAGTTGATAAGCATGTTATGTAGTTTCTGCCAATGTCTTGTTTGTGGTTGTAGGATTCTTGTAGCTCAAGTTATTAATTGTGAAGGTTGCTATGTTGTTGTTTGTGGCAGATTGTTTTATTTATTGTTTCGTGACTTGTGGGAGCTTTACTCCGTGTAATTGCTTGATCTTTGGCTCTATTGTGGTTGGTTTGTCATTGCCTAACCAGTGGCTACCTTGGAATGCCAAGGAATAGCCTAGGTCCTTGTTGTCTTGTGTTTTGCCTTCGTATGTTGTTGTGAGCGTTATCATGAGAACTGTAACTCCGTTTCTTACCTTTTTCATATGCATTTTTATCGTTTTTGCATCATGCATCCATATTTTCCATTTTCATGCATGTATAAATAACTTAACATAAGGTTCTGTCTAGATTCATTAATAACCAATCCTTGCATATGAAACATGACTAGTTAGGATTGCCATGCTAAAAACTCTTTAACTAAGCATGCATCATTCTTGCTTGTGCACTGCACCATGGTTGTTTGTTTATTCTTGTTGTTTCTTTTGTGTAGACGCGAATGTTGAACCTGAGTACGAAGAGCCAGGCGAGTACAACTACGAGGATCCTGCTACTTGTTCTACTGAAGAACCAACATGCAAGATGATCGTACGCGGACCCCGATACTATTTTCGGTTGCTAGTGTCTCGCTCTTATTGTTACAATTGTGCTACCTACCACTTGAATATCAGCCTCCTAATTGCCGTGATAGCCTCTAACCCTCCACATCGTAGCAAACCTTTGATTGGCTAAGTTACCGCTGCTCAGCCCCCTATTATAGCGTTCTTAGTTGCAGGTGTAGGTTTTCCATGTGATAACATGGTTTTGGCATATCACAATATTATCTGTTATTTAATTTAATGCACGTCTATATATCTTGGTATTGGTGGAAGGCTTGGCCTTTTGCTAGGTGTTCTGTTCCGCTGTTACCGCCATAGTTTCTTGTTACCGGTGTTATGTTTCCATACTTTACGCTCCTAAGATGCTCGGGGTTGTTATGGGGACCCCCTTGTTTATTCGGTTGAGATTAAAACTTGTCTGGCAAGACCCAACTTTGGTACTACATTTGCTTAGCAACTTAATAAAATTTGTATAGGGCTTTGCAACCCTGTGGATAATTAATCCACCCCTCGGGCCAGTGCTCCTCATGAGTGTTGGTCCAAACTAGAACCATGTGTGGGGCCAACCCGGGGCAACTCGGGAGATTTCTATCAGGCCACTGTACGCTGTGCTTATCCGTCATGTCCTGAGAACGAGATACGCGGCTCTTATCGGGTTCATCGAGACGTCCGGTGGTCTTGCTGGATTTGTTTTACCTTTATCGAGTGTCTTGCATGAGGGCTCTCACTTTCTTCGGGTTATCTCGAGGTGTCAGAATTCCTTTGGAGTTACGTATGAAGATCACGAGATCCGTGGTCGAGGCTATTCCCGCAAAGTGTGGTTAATTTGTGATGGACTAGTTGGAGCACCCCTGCAAGGTCAAATCTTTTGGAAAGCTGTGCCCGCGGTTATGTGGCAACTTGGATATTTGTTTAACACCCGGTTATAGTTAACTTGATGTAAACCCAAATTAAAATACACCAACTATGTGAGTAACTATGATCGTCTCTGCTCGTGAACACGATCCGACAGAGAACATGGTGGGGTTATGATTGACGTAAGTAAGTGTTCAGGATCTCTTAGAGGTCACTCTAGAATCGATCGTTCATTTAGGCCACTCACATTTATCTCTATGTTACGTTAAGTTTAGCCACCATAAATGCTTAGTGTTGCTGCAAAACTAAACATGCACCCGATCCCAACCTTTAAGCTTGAATAGTCTCGGTACCTGGGCGCATGATTGCTGAGTCCTTGTGGCTCACATATTACTACAACACTCTAGATACAGGTATAGAGGAGTCCGTGCAGGATGATCTGACGCAGCTCCAGTGGGAGTATGACGAGGAAAGAGGCTGGATGTACGTGACTTACCCGGATGAGTAGAGAACAATGGTCGTGATCTTTGGGATAGCGAGATAGTATCATTTGCATATGTTTTATCGTTTGATTTTGTCCGTAGTCGGACCCTGTCTTCATCTTGATGATTTGAACTCTTTGTGGAATTGTAATTTAGTATGTGGCGAGTGAAAGCCAACTCATATACTCATCTCTTCTGTAATGTATGATGTAATGATGCTATACTTGCGAATGACAAGATGCGCCTCTATCCCTTGCGAGGCCCTCGTGCCTTATTACGGATAGGCGCGCATCTTGGGCATGACAACCGACCGGGCGGACGAGGCATTCCGTGACCTCAAGCGCGCGCTCTCAAGCGCTCCCATCCTGATGGCTCCTACTGAGAAGGAGTCGATACTCGCATACATTGCAGCCACCACCCACGTGATAAGCATCGTGCAGGTGGTGGAGTGGCTAGAGGAGGGAAAAACACTGCCGGTCCAGCGCGAGGTCCTCTCCGCCTCCAAGCAGAACTTCCCCCACTACTAGAAGATGTGCTACGGCATATACTTCGTAGCCAAGATGGTCAAGCAGTACTTCTAGGAACACACCATCACCATGGTGAGCATGGACCCGCTCGGCGAGATCATGGCCATCGCCCTCGTCGACCACGAGATCCGGTACAAGCCGGGCACCGTCATCAAGTCACAAACGATGGCTGACTTCCTCATTGACTAGGCCTAAACCGAGTTCGTGCCGCCTCCCCCAGACTCCACACATTGGCGCATGCACTTCGATGGCTCGAAGATGCAGACCAGCTTGGGAGCCAACATCATTCTCTCCTCCCCAAAGGGAGACCAGCTCAAGTATGCACTCCAAATCGTCTTCACCACCTCCAACAATGTGTCCGAGTACGAGGTGCTCGTCCACGGCCTCCGGCTCGCCAAGGAAATTGGGATCCGACACATCCTCTGCTTTGGTGACTCCAACCTCATGGTGCAGCAAGTCTCTGGCGAATAGGACGCCAGGGACGCAAACATGGCTAGCTATCGCTTCCTCATCCAACAGCTCACCGGCTCCTTCGAGGGCTGTGAGTTCCATCACCTCCCCCGGTCGAACAACGAGGCGACCGATACCTGGCAAAGATCGGCTCCACCCGACAGGCCATCCCAGCCGGCGTCTCCCTCGAACACCTGCTCAACCCTTTGATAAAGCCCTCCCCTGAATCAGAGTCTATCTTCATGTCGGCCAACGCAGCTGGCCCATCATCAGATTCGGCTGCCCAGCCGACACCATCAGCATTGGCCGCTCTGCCGGCACCATCGACTCCGGTTGCCCAGCCGGCATCACCAGCTCCAGCTGTCGAGCCGTCTGCCTCCTTAAAGCACATTTGCTCCCTTGGTGGTTTTGGTAATTAATAACAACATATAAGGCATTGAACTAATGTTTCCACCAAGTATATTTCAGGAAAAGATCAATGATAGGAATGGCAAAAGGATTGTGGAGATTGTGGAATTACACCGAGATGCAAGGAAATAGGTTAGCCAAGCTTCAAGCAAGAGGACTCTACATTTTAAATTTGTGAGAAGTCACTTTGAGTCCGTAGGAAAGCCAATACTATTAAAAGGGGGTAAGGTTTTGTTGGTGAACAAAATGCTCATTCGTGCACAAGTGACAGTCACCGAAAACATCCACAAGCTCTCCCACCAAAGTTAGTCTATAGCCAAACATTCAAATCAGTGCAACCAACATTCCTATCACGGTGCCACCGATTCCAAACCCTAGACAGACTCAACCAAACCATAACCCTTAGGAGCAGCCGACACTGCTTTTGGTGCCATCGAGTTGGGCTGCAAACATTCTGTTACGCAAGTTCACATTTTCGATCCATCCGAGAATGTTGAATCGGCGTCTTCGATTTTGGCAATTCTGACCGTTGGTCACCTTGTCGGTGCAACCGAGATTCCTATACCGGTCTCACCGAGATTCAATAGTTGCCACCTTTTGGTCACTTCAGTACCACCGAGATTAACACATCGGTGTCACTGAGTCTGACTTATTGTGTGAAACGGTTGGATTTTTGGGAATGCCTATATATACCCCTCCACCACAACTCACTCGAAAGAGAAGCACTCAGAACTATTCCATATCTATCCTATCAGTTTTCTGAGAGAGAACCACCTACCTTGTGTTGAGATCACGATCTTCCACTCCAACCATATGGATCTTGATTTCTAGCCTCCCCAAGTTGCTTTCCACCAATCCCATCTCTTCCACCAAGCCAAATCTATGAGAGAGTGATTGTGTGTTGAGGAGTCTATCATCTTGAAGCACAAGAGCAAGGAGTTCATCGTCATTACCGAGCCTATTACCTTTTGGAGGGTGGTGCCTCATAGATTGATTAGGTGTCGCTTGGGAGCCTCCTACTTCGTGTTGTGGAGTGAACCAAGAAGTTTGTAAGGGCAAGGAGATCACCTAATTCGTGAAGATCTACCCATGGTGAGGCTAGTCCTTCGTGGACGAAAGTCGTATGGAATAGTCAATGTTGCTACTTCGTGGACCCTTATGGGTGGAGCCCTCCATGGACTCTCGCGACCGTTACCCTCCGTGGGTTGAAGACTCCATAAACGTGGATGTACGATACCGCCACCTATCGGAACCACAGGAAAAATCATCGTGTCTACAATTGCATTTGATCTTCCTACCCTATCCCTTTTACTCATGCGTGTTGTTACTTTCCGCTGCTATACGCTTAGACATGCATTTGTAGGGTGTACTTGATATGCTATGAATGCTAAAACTTGCCAAGAATTAAAATTTGGGAAAAGGCAAAACTTTTATTTGGTCAAGTAGCAGCGAACCTACAAGTGGTATGAGAGCTTTGGTCTCCATTGCATTGGTTTCACAACCTAGAAGAAGTATGACATTTAGTGAGGGAAATTATCACCGTAGAGGTCCGTACTTTGATGGTACTAATTTTGCTAGTTGGAAGCACAAAATGAAAATGCAATTGCTTGGTCATAATCCTGCCGTTTGGGCTGTTGTTCGTGTTGTCTTGCAAGGTGAATTCTTTGCGGAAGGAAAGGAATCTGATCGTGAAGCGACTACGGATGAATTAAAGATGTTGCAACTCAATGCTCAAGCATGTGACATTCTCTTCAACTGCCTATGCCCCAAAGAATTCAACAAAATCAGCCGTCTTGAACATGCAAAAGAGATTTGGGATACTTTGGTTGATATGCATGAAGGAACCGAGTCCTTGAGGGAATCCAAGTTAGATTTTCTTAAGTGTCAACTTGACAAGTTCAAGATGAAGGATGGTGAAGGAGTCTCTGAGAAGTAGTCTAGGCTAGCTCTCATCACAAATGAGATTGCCGACTTAGGACGCGAAGAAATGACAGATAAATTCATCATCAAGAAGATACTTTGAGCTTCGGATGATCGATATGACACTGTTTGCACATTGATCCAAATGATGCCCAACTACAAAGATCTCAAACCAACGGAAGTGATTGGTAGAATTGTTGCTCATGAGATGACACTCAAAGACAAGGAATAGATTCACCACAAGTCTAGCGGTGCTTACAAAGCCACAAGTGATGCTCCCTCTACCTCAAGTGACAACCTTGTCACAAATGAAGAGATAAGCCTCATGGTCAAGAAATTCAACAAGTTCTACAAGAATAGAAGCAAAGATTGAAGCTACAACTCAAGACATGAAGAGAAGCGTTCGCCAAGTCGTGACCGAAACCGCTACAATTGTGGGAAGCGCATACACTACTCCAATGAGTGCATAGCTCCTTACAAACAAAGAGAAGAGTCACCAAGAAGACGAAGCTCAAGAGATGAATCACCTCGAAGAGAGAGAAGGATTAGAGATGATCGTTATGAATGAAGACCCTCAAGGAGAAGTAGGGACTCGGAGAAGAAGGACAAGTACACCAAGAGCTACTCAAGAAGAAAACATCAGGCTCATGTTGGTGAATGGGTTTCCGACTCCGACTCTCACAACCACTCCGAGAGAAGCTATCAGTCCAACTCCGACTATAGTCAAGATGAAGGTGTTGCCGGAATTGCACTAGTGAAAACCAACTCCTATGATCTATTTGATTCACCAAATGAAGGGAGTGGAAGTTGCTTCATGGCTAAAGGCCCCAAGGTATCACATCCCAAATATCTTGATTTCGATAGTGATGAAGATGATTTGCTTTATGATGATGACTTGCTATGTGATAAAACTAGTGATGTTGATCAAAATGAACTTTATATTTCTCATGCTAGTCAAGATAGGTCAATTGATGATGATAAGATGAATATAGAAGAACTAACTAAAGAACTTAACACTCTTAAGTTAGCCCATGAATCTACTCTTGAAGATCATAGAGAGCTTGTAAGAACTCATGAGAAGCTACACTTTGAGAAGCTCAATTTGGAGCAAGAACATGAATTTCTTAAAGCTATCAATGACGATCTCTAAAAGAAGACTTCATCTTATCTTCCCAGACGACTACTCTTGTCTACATTCATGCCACAAGTTAAATCTAAGCAAACTAGTAACAAAGGAAAGAAAGGTTCTTCATCTAGTAGCAACAATAAAAATGCTAAACCCAATGATGTTGCTCCTAGTAGTTCTATTGATTCCACTAATAATGATTCTCTTAGCCAAGTTACACTTGATCAAGAAGATGCTTTATTGAAAGGAATTATAGAGAAAGGTATCTACAAGAGTCTTGCCGGGTGCAAACAATTTGAGGAGATTGTACGCAAGCACGGAGGATACCAGAAGAATCGTGGTGTTGGCTACTTCAACGCTAATGGAGTTGAATGGGCAGAAGGTCAATATCCCGCCCAAGTTTGTTCCTGAAAAGGAGAAGTATGGAAATACTCTTCCCAAGGGGACAAACACTTAAGATGACCTTCCACCTCAAGACCACAAGCTCAAGGGCAAGAACAAGCTTCAAGAGGACATTGGCTCATATGAAGATGAATCCCAAGCTTTGGTCAAGTGGGTTCCCAAGGCTACTACAAGCTCAACGTCTACAAGTGCTACTTCAACACCGAGGATCCCCATCAACTTGATGTGTGTCCCCAAGAAGAAGAACTAGAAATTTATTGAATGGTGACTCCGCCAATGAAACTCACTCACATTCATTATTGGCAACTTCTATTTGCAATCAACATCAACTGTATACAATGGTTCAAGGAGTCACACATTCCGTCAAAGGTAAGCAAGGGACAAGGTAATCAACAAATAAATGGACATCATCACATATGCATTGCACTCCATGTCCATAGATATCCTTGTATTTGTCTCTTGTGTGTTGGGACTAACCCATGTAGGTGAGAAGAGTAAGGACAACAAGGATGCTCCCAACTCTTGGTGATCTTCATCAACTTTGAGCATCCGCCACTACCTCACCAACATGAAGTCTTCATCGACAAATCCCAAGGTTAGTTTATCCCTCTTATGGGGGGATGTCACATCAAGGGGGAGCTTTACTCTAAGACTTGAGTCAAAGCATCTCTTAGTATGTGACAACATTAAATGCTTTATGTAAAAGTGGTAACCCTACTTGTGCTTAAACGATGCGTATGACCTATGATCAAGTACTATTACTTGGATCCTAAGTCAAATACTCATATATAGATGACTTCGTCATCACCAAAGTGCTTGTTAGATACTATTATGTTTGTGCATGTATGCCATGATTTAATTTGACATCTTATTGTGTGAGCATGTTGGTCTGCATTTATTTTCTCATTCGAGGACATCCAATTGTTGCTATTTGGTATTTGATTTATCTTTTGCCAATTGGATGGACAAGATTGCCTAGGACCACTCTTTTGCTATCTATGCTTTCTCACCTCATACTCTATTCATGCTGCATCACAAAATTTGAACACATGGTTTTCGATCCCTCTATGTGTGGAGAACTCGGAGTTCCATATTGACAAGGACTGACCATTAAAACCTCCCAAGTGCATCTCGGTGGAACCAACCACAAAATCTCGGTCTCACCAAATGCCTAGGGTTGATCTGATTTTCAATCTCGGTACCACTGATTCCATCTTCTCGGTTACACCGAGTTTCCCTATCAACTGACAGTTGAGGAACTCGGTGACACCGAAAAGTTAGAATCGGTGTCACCGACAGTGGTGGGTATAAATACTGTGAACCCCGACACTTTGAATTTCATCCTCAAACCGTCGCGCCTCACAACCCTAAGTTGCCGCCTTCGAGACCCCTGGTCGTCACCCTTGTCTCCCTGCACTCCTACGCCGTTGGGAATCGCTACCGTCGATGAAATCCTCTCCATAGTCACCGTCATAGCGGATCCACGCCAAGTTACAGTACGGATTCGACCTCCTTTGCGCTCCTCGTCTGATTCTTGCCCATAGGATCGGATTTTCTCTATAAGCCACCTATTGCACGTCTTCCTATCCACACAAAATTCCAATAGTCTAGCGAATGTCAGATTTTCTAGGGTTTGCCTTCTGCCCGATGGAACTCAGTGGAACTGAACAAAACAAATCGGTCTCACTGATTTTTCTTTCTGTGTTGCCGAGAACTATCTTGATGGAATCGAGCACTTCTTTTCAGTCTCACCAAAAAGAGTGCCAAGGTTCTGTAAGAGGGATAGTCAGTCTCGGTAGCACCGATTTTTTTGCTTCGACTATACCAATATTCATTTGACAGAATGCGAAACTTTGGAAATCTAGTGTTCAAACTTTAAAAAACCAGCCTCATTTTTTGATGACTCATCTTCTTTTGCTCTTCCATACTCTATTCACAGGGTCATTATGTTAGATGCCAAGGACAGTTAAAATTTGCCAAAGTAGGGTGCTGACATGAGTTCGGGCACAAGCCCAAAGTCTAGTTCATTTTCATATCCAGGCACCCCCAGCTACCATGGGTTGCCCAAAGCTGTTACAAGGACCAGAAGGAAGCTGATTTCAGATGAGGAGGATTTAGACTTTATCCCTGTGGAGATTCTTGCCAAGAAGCAAGGAAAAGATGCTAATAAGTCTGCTATTGAAGCCACTTCTTCTAGGAGAGTTGTCAACAAGATCTATGCCAGCTCTGAAACTATCAAATCACATGATAGTGCTAGAGAAACAATGTCCATTGATCCCCCAAGGAAGTCTATGCCTAAGAAGGTAGGGGAGAAGAAAGCCATAAAGAGGATTATTCATGTGATTGGCAGGCCTACATCCATGTATGAAGATCCAGAGGAGGCTATTGGTGCTGCTGCTGAGGAAGAGGAGGAAGAACATGTTGCAAAGGCTCCTCCCAAGAAGAAGGCCAAGAAGCTTATGGCTGATGCTATGCCAAAGACTAGCACATCCAAGAGCACCAAATTCAAGAAGGCTGCTGCTGAAAAGCCTAAGAGGACATCCAGGCAGATTCCAGCATCTATAAAGAACAAGGGAACAACTTCCAGAGTTGAAGATGATGATAACTTCACAACTTTGATAAAGCTTAGACCACATCTTCTAGTACATGATGTAAGCCACTTAGTTGCTGAAGATATGAAGAAGAGGAAAGCCTCAGGTTTGAGGGCATGGAGAGCTGTTCTTCCATATGCCCAGGGGAAGAAAACTACTATTGACTATAGATTCTACACCAGAGAGCAGCAAGACTTTTATGAGACAGTGCTACTAGACAAGAGCCCAACAGTAAGTGATATGAGATATGTTGATTGGAAATTCATTAAGGAGAATGAGGACCACTTCCCAAGTGTCCAAGTTAATTTCCACTGCATTGGGCTAGATGAGTTTGTTGGAAGAGAACTTACTGCATGGAACGATGAGATGATCATGCAATTCTACTCCACTACACATTTCTATGGAGATGGTAGGATTGTATGGATGACTGAAGGAGCAAGGTATGAATCTATTGTTGATGAGTGGGCTGCACTTCTAGGAGTTCCAGAGATTTAGGATGGAGATTTGGATGTATACTCAGAATCCAAGGCGAGCCACAATGCCATGAAGGATATGTATACTCATATCCCTGCAGAAAAAGTGCAATCTCACAAGCTAGGATCCATCTACTATCTACAAGCTGGCCTCCGTACCATGAACACTATTCTGAGGCATACTTTGATGCCCAAGTCAGGAGATGACAAGATGATCCGAGGCTACTCCATCAACATGTTGATCCATCTTGACGGGCACACCAAGATTAGAGTTATGGACTTAATTGTTGAGACAATTAAGAGGGTTGTTGCTGATCAAAAGCGCTCTTGCTTCTATGGACCCTAGATCCAGATGCTTATCAACTCTCAGTTGGAAAAGCACATATTTGCTCTAGATCGTCCACATTTTCCCCCTATAACTAGAGCTTGAGGATAACATCATGGTGATGGACCCAGATCATCCCACATCTGCTACATCTCAGGCAGAGGCAGACGCAGTTCGAGCCACTAGTGCTCAAGTCCATAGATCCAGAAATGAGCAAATGGATCTTTTGATCTTAGTAGTTCAGGGAATGCAGAATGATATTAATGGGATTCTGGACAACCAGAACTGTCTTGTGAGGATCTTTGAAATGAGGATCAAGACTCTCAATGACAAGGTGGACAAGGTGACTAAGATAGTCATAGAGCTTCAGAAGGAAGTTGACTCAGTGCACACCCCTTGGGTTTCTTCTATTTCTTCTGATGACGATGATGATGATGATGATGATGATGATGAGGATGGATCACCTCTCAGGCCGAGCACACAGTTCACTACGTAGGCTAGATCATCCACAATACCTGCTCCAGACTTGAGGCCCTCTTCATCATCTCTTGCTACTGTCAGCACAGCTGCTGCTCCATCAGCTCCAGTTCCTCCAGTATCCACACCATCTCCATCCATGACATCTGCATAGATCTTTGCCGACGCTATTATCCTGACTGCTTCCTCAATAACCGGAGGATATCAGCCCAAGAATGCTTAGATATATGCCTTTGAACTTCTTGGTAACTTGTCACCAAAGGGGGAGAAGTGTATATAGATCTTTAGGCTTCGAGTGAGAGAGCGTTTGGTGTTTGTTTCTTTTTCGAAAAAAAATTTGGTTGCTGTGATACTCTATTGCTTTGCTTGTGATACACGTTTGATGATGTTTGAGCATATGCTTTAATGTGTGATGCTACTATTTCCGATCATCTTAATGCTTAGGTGATGATCATTCATCTTTGGTTGATTGTGTTGTGCTATGATGTTCACTCTAATTATTCTCGCACACCACCAAGTGGTATGTGACATGTAAGAAGTGACCCATGTACCTAATTGATCGTGCATTTGCATTCAAACGCAAATTTAAAATAATGCACAAATTTAGGGGGGCTCTTGCTTATCACATACTTCTCAAAGCCACGATTATATTCATTGATTATATCTTTGTCGAAGCTTTGATCTATATGTTGTCATCAGTTACCAAAAAGGGGGAGATTGAAAGTACATTTGCTCCCTTGGAGGTTTTGGTAGTTAATAACAACATATAAGTCATTGAACTAATGTTTCCACCAAGTATATTTCAGGAAAAGTTGAATGATAGGAATGGCAAAAGGATTGTGGAGATTGTGGAATTACCCCAAGATGCAAGGAAATAGGTTGGCCAAGATTCAAGCAAGAGGACTCTACATTTTAAATTTGTGAGAAGTCACTTTGAGTCCATAGGAAAGCCAATACTATTAAAAAGGGGTAAGGTTTTGTTGGTGAACAAAATGCTCATACGTGCACAAGGGATAGTCACCAAAAACATCCAAAAGCTATCACACCAAAGTCAGTCTATAGCCAAACATTCAAATCGGCGCAACCAACATTCCTATCCCGCTGCCACTGATTCCAAACCCTACACAGACTCAACCAAACCCTAACCCTTCGGTGCAGCCGACACTGCTTTCGGTGCCACCGAGTTGGGCTACCAACTTTCTGTTACGCAAGTACACATTTTCGGTCCATCCGAGAATGTTGAATCGGCATCACCGAGTCTGGCAATTCTGACCGTTGGTCACCTTGTTGGTGCAACCGAGATTCCTATACCAGTCTCACCGAGATTCAAAAGTTGCCACCTTTTGGTCACTTCGGTACCACCGAGATTAATACATCGGTGTCACCGAGTCTAACTTATTGTGTGCAATGGTAGGATTTTTTGGGATGCCTATATATACCCCTCCACCACCACTCACTCTAAAGAGAAGCACTCAAAACTATTCCATACCTATCCTATCAGTTTTCTGAGAGAGAACCACCTACCCTTGTGTTGAGATCAAGATCTTCCACTCCAACCATATGGATCATGATTTCTAGCCTCCCTAAGTTGCTTTCCACCAATCCCATCTCTTCCACCAAACCAAATCTATGAGAGAGTGATTGTGTGTTGAGGAGTCTATCATCTTAAAGTACAAGAGCAAGGAGTTCCACATCATTACCGAGCCTATTACCTTTTGGAGGGTGGTGCCTCCTAGATTGGTTAGGTGTCGCTTGGGAGCCTCCTACTTCGTGTTGTGGAGTGAACAAAGAAGTTTGTAAGGGCAAGGAGATCGCCTACTTCGTGAAGATCTCCCCATAGTGAGGGTAGTCCTTCGTGGACGAAAGCCGTATGGAATTTGCTGCTTCGTGGATCCTTAAGGGTGGAGCCCTCCTTGGACTCTCGTGACCGTTACCCTCCACGGGTTGAAGACTCCATGAACATGGATGTACGATAGCGCCACCTATCGGAACCACGTGAAAAATCATCGTGTCTACAATTGCATTTGATCTTCCTACCCTATCCCTTTTACTCATGCTTGTTGTTACTTTCCGCTGCTATACTCTTAGACATGCATGTGTAGGGTGTACTTGATATGCTACGAATGCTAAAACTTGCTAAGAATTAAAATTTGGGAAAAGGCAAAACTCTTATTTAGTCTAGACCTACTTTCGATCCTACACCTCCGCAGCGGCCGGCTCCAAGTCTACGGCCGTCACGATGGTAATCGACGCCCCTCCCGTTGCCTTTGTCCCGAGGGCTAGACAGCCGGCCCTGGGGACTGGTCATCCAAACTCGTGGGCTCCTGCCACCTCCGATGCCTCACTCGAGCCCGACCAAGCTCCCGTCTCGGCTCCCTCATGGGCCAGGCCCATCTTGGCGTTCCTCTTACGTGGCGAGCTACTCCCTGATGAAGCCACAAAAAGACAGATCCAGCATTGAGCCCTGGCCAACAGCATCATCAACCACGATCTTGTTCATCACAACACCACTAACGTCTTCCAACGCTACATCGAGGTGGAGAAAGGGTAAGAAATCCTCCTCGACATCCACCAGGGCCAGTGTGGGCATCACACCACCTCCAGGACCCTGGTGGCCAAGGCGTTCCGCCACGACATATACTGGCTGACTGCTTTGGAAGAGGCCAAGCGGCTAGTCGACAAGTGCAAAGGGTGGCAGCGCTTCAGCACGCAGAGCCACCTGCCGGCTATGGCCCTCCAGACCATCCCCCTCTCGTGGCCTTTTGCCATCTGGGGCCTGGACATGGTGGGACCCTTCAAGACCACGCAAGGCGGCATGACACTCTTGTTGGTAGCCGTCGACAAGTTCACCAAGTGGATCGAGGCCAGGCCAATCAAGAAGCTGGACGGCCCCACGACCGTCCATTTCATCGAAGACATCACGATCCACTACGGCGTCCCCCACAACATCATCATCGACAAGGGGACAAACTTCGCCAAGGGCACGCCAGCGCGTTTCTGTGCCAAGCAAAGCATCCGGCTCGACTTGGCATCCGTTGCCCAACCATAGTCAGACAGCCAGGTTGAGAGGGCAAACGGCCTAATCCTAGTGGGCATCAAGCCCCAGCTCATGGCATCACTTGTTAGGTGAGCTGGCTCCTGGATCGAGGAGTTGTCGTCTATTCTCGGGAGTCTCAGGACCACACCCAACCGGTTGACCGGATACACCCCTTTCTTTCTTGTATACGGGTCCGAGGCAATCATCCACACAGACATCGAATTTGATTTGCCTTGGGTTGCCCGGTATATGAAGAAGGACGCGAAGGAGGCAAGAGAATATGGTATCGACCTACTCGACGAAGCACGCGAACTGGCTTTGAGCCGGACGGCCATCTACCAGCAGAAGCTCCGGAACTACCACAACAAGCGGATCCGGCCACTCTCCTTTCGCAAAGGAGACTTGGTGCTCAGACGGATCCAGCAAACTACCGGCCAGCACAAGCTATCCTCCCCATGGGAGGGCCCCTTCATCGTCAGCAAGGCGCTACACAACAATGCGTACTACCTAATAGACGCCCAAAACCCGCAGAAGCGTGCTACCTCTTGAGCATGCGTTGGTTTTCCCTTGAAGAGGAAAGGGTGTCCACCGAAGTATATAAGTATTTCCCTCAGTTTTTGAGAACCAAGGTATCAATCCAGTAGGAGGAACAAGCAAGTCAACAATGGATGCACCTACACAAATAATAAAACTCTTGCACCAACTGCTATAAAGGGGTTGTCAATCCCTTCACGGTTATTTGCAAGGATTAGATCCAACAGAGATAGATGTAATGAGTGTGGAAAGTAAATGGTAAATAAATTGCACTAAGTATAGATCTGGAAATATATGATGGAAAATAGACCCAAGGGCCATAGGTTTCACTAGAGGCTTCTCTCTTGAAGGCAAATGTCATGGTGGGTAAACAAATTACTGTGAATAATCATGCAGTTATCCAAGGCAATGATCATACGTATAGGCATCACGTCTGTGACAAGTAGACCGAAGCGATTCTACATCTACTACTATTACTCCACACATCGACCGACTCATGCCTGCATCTAGAGTATTATGTTCATGAAGAACAGAGTAACACATTAAGAAAGATGACATGATGTAGAGGGATAAACTCAAGCAATATGATGAAAACCCCATCTTGTTACCCGTGATGGCAACAATACAATACGTGCCTCTCTACCCCTAGTTTGTCACTGGGTGAGGACACCACAAGATTGAACCCAAAACCAAGCACTTCTCTCATTGCAAGAATTACCAATACACTTGGCCAAACCAAACCAATAACTCGAAGAGACTTGAAAGGATATGAAATCATGAATATAAGAAATCAGAGGAGATTCAAATAAGATTCATGGATAATCTGAACATAAACTCACAATTCATCGGATCTTGACAAACACACCACAAAAGAGGATTACATCGGATAGATCTCCATGAAGGTCATGAAGAACATGGTATTGAAGATCAAAGAGAGAGAATAAGCCGTCTAGCTACTAGCTTTGGACCCGTAGGTCTGTGGTGGACTACTCACGCATCATCGAAGGGGAAATGGAGTTGATGTAGATGCCCTCCGTGATAGAAACCCCCTCTGGCAGATTACTTGAAAAAGCTCCAAGATTGGATCTCTCAAGAACAGAGGCTCTCGGCGGCGGAAAAGTATTTGAGTGGCTCGTTCTGATGTTGGGGGAATATTTGGGTATTTATAGGCCAAGAATTAGGGTTAGCAGACCTACCAGGAGGACAAGCCTGCTAGGCGCGACCAGGAGGTCCCGCGTCTAGCAGGCTTGTGGTGCCCTGGCACCTCCCTTGAGGTGCACTCCATGATTGGATGACTTGTTTCCTTCCAGAAAAATTCCTTCCGAAGGTTTTATTCCGGTTGGACTCCGTTTAATATTCCATATCTGCAAAACTCAAAAACAAGGAAAAAACAGAAACTGACACTTGGCTCTAGATTAATAGGTTAGTCCCAAAAACAATGTAAAATATCATATTAATGCATATAAAACATCCAAAATAGATAATATAATAGCATGCCATCATCAAAAAATTTAGATACGTTGGAGACGTATCAAAGCGCAAGCAAGATGCCTTCAGTTAGGATACGGAACACCCATGGAACGCGGAGCTCCTCCATCCGTTTAACTGCTAAGAACCAGTGTATGTATGTATCCTTCCCTTTTGGGCTCATGAATGCAACGGGGGGCCCAAGCCGACACTTGGGGCATGCCCCCTTTTAATTTCTTCGAAGATTTGTCATTATCTAGGCACGACACCCTGGTCCGGCTCCCTGGCTCGGGGGCTCGCCGGCTCTTCTCCGAGGCGGACAAGTAATGTGAGCAAGAAACCTTTCACTACCCCCCTAACCAGCAATAGACCGGCTCCCGGCTGTCCGGCTGATGGGGCCACGGGGTAGGAAGGAACTTCTCACACGAAGCCCGTCCGACGAGTAGCAGCTGGAGAGGTCTGCTACCTCTTGAGCTTGGGTTGGTTTTCGCTTGAAGATGAAAGGATGATGTAACAAAATAGATAAGTATTTCCCTCAGTTTTTGAGAACCAATGTATCAATCCAGTAGGAGGAACAAGCAAGTCACCAATGGATGCACCTACACAAACAATCAAACTCTTGCACCCAACGCTATAAAGGGGTTGTCAATCCCTTCACGGTTATTTCCAAGGATTAGATCTGACAGAGATAGATGTAAACAAGAACAGAAAGTAAAAGGTAAATAAATTGCAGCAAAGTATTTTTGGTTTTTTTGGTTTATGGATCTGAGAGTACATAATGGAAAATCGACCCGGGGGCCATAAGTTTCACTAGAGGCTTCTCTCTTGAAGGCAAATATCATGGTGGGTAAACAAATTACTGTAAAACAATTGATAGAAAAGCGAATAATCATGCAGTTATCCAAGGGAATGATCATGCATATAGGCATCACGTCTATGTCAAGTAGACCGAAACGATTCTGCATCTACTACTATTACTCCACACATCGACCAACTCCTGCCTGCTACTAGAGTATTAAGTTCACAAGAAAAGAGTAACACATTAAGAAACATGACATGATGTAGAGGGATAAACTAAAGAAATATGATGAAAACCCCATCTTGTTACCCTTGATGGTAACAATACAATACGTGCGTCACTGCCCCTACTATGTCACTGGGTGAGGACACCACAAGATTGAACCCAAAACCAAACACTTCTCCCATTGCAGGAATTACCAATCTAGTTGGCCAAACCAAAACAATAACTCGAAGAGACTTGAAAGGATCTGAAAACATGCATATAAGAATTCAGAGAAGATTCAAATAAGATTCATGGATAATCTCAACATAAACTCACAATTCATCGGATCTTGACAAACACACCACAAAAGAGGATTACATCAGATAGATCTCCATTTAGATCATGGAGAACATGGTATTGAAGATCAAAGAGAGAGAACAAGACATATAGATACTAGCTATGGATCCATAGGTCTATGGTGGACTACTCACACATCATCGGAGGGGCAATGGAGTTGATGTAGATACACTCTGTGATCGAAACCCCCTCCGAAAGATTACCAGAAAAGGCTCCAAGATTGGATCTCTCCGGAACGGAGGCTTGCGGCGGCGGAAAAGTATTTGCACAGATCTTTTTGATGTTGGGGGAATATGTTGGTATTTATAGGCCAAAGATTAGGGTTAGGAGACCTGCCAGGGGACGACAAAATCGCTAGGGAGGCTTGTGGCGCCTTGGCAGGTGCCTTGGCATGCACACCAAGCCTGGATGACTTGTTTCCTTCTAGAAAAATTCCTTCCGAAGGTTTTATTGCGTTTGGACTCCATTTAATATTCAATATCTGCAAAACTCAAAAACAAGGAAAAAACAAAAAGTGGCACTAGGCTCTAGATTAATAGGTTAGTCCCAAAAATAATATAAAATAGTTTATTAATGCATATAAACATCCAAAATAGATAATATAATAGCATGAAATCATCAAAAATTATAGATTCATTGGAGACGTATCAAGGCCCTACTAGACAATGTCACTTCTAGCAACCGGCCACTGTCGGCTCTCCCTATCCCTAGCCGGACGACTCTAAAAGCCTGCCCGTTTTCCCAGGGATGATGCCCCGTCCATGTCCCAGACTAGATCCCGGCTGGCTAGCAGACGGGGCAGAAGCCAGAAGGGATCCCGTCCTGAAACATGAGTCGAAAAGCAAAAGGCAAAGGAAGAGCCGGCACACACACATTTCAAACATCATACAAGTTAAACAATAAAAGGCCACAAGACAAAGGTTCATTACAATACAATCCTAGTGGGTGGCAATGCGTCCTAAAACAAATTTTTGTAGCAAAGAGAAGAAACAAAAAATGTGTAGGGCCACTCAGGCTGCCGATGCGTTGCCGACCAAATCGGCGGTTCGCCCAGGAGAGGCCGCAGCCTTCGGGTCTGCCTCTATGGCCTTGGTATCGCCGCCGGTGCTGGAGGCGGTGCTCTCATCGGCGACCTCTTCGTCTTCTAGGCCTTGGGGGTTTCCAAAGGAGTCCTCGGCAACCGACTCACCATCCTTGCCAAGAGCTCGTCTAGATCAAGACACGAGGCTAGCTCGTTGGCCTGGCGGACAAAAGCACCTTCACGGGCGGCCTATTCCACCTTCGGGACGTCGCGCATCATGGCCAGACGGCCTAGGTTGACACCAGAATACCACAATGCCATGAACTAGAGGTCCATCTGCGCGCCGGCTCGAGCCACCGACGCCTTCCAGACCTCGAGTCGGGCCATCGTGTTCTCCAGCCACAATGCCACATGGCTCTCCGGGGCCCCACGACCCAGCCACAGGGCTATGATCACCTCCTTGTGAGCTGTCTTGAGCCAGTCCACGCTGCACTGGATGTGGATCAGCTGGTTCTCCATGACCAGCCCAAGCTCCGCCATGTCCAAACCATCATTCTCCTCAACCTCTCGCCCAAGCTGCCGCAGGCACCCCTAGTGATCTGCCACGACTTGCTCGGCGTGGCACTGGGTTTCCGGGAACCGCTCTGAGGAAAGAAAAAGGATCGGCAAACATGTCGAAAGCAAGGAAAAAGCAGCCGACTGAGGAAGAAGCCAAAACTTACGCTGGAAGGCATCGTCCATCTCGATGGCGAACTGCAGTGTCGCATTCTTCTCCCTTCCCAGCGAGGTCTCCGCCTAGGTGAGGGTGTCTCGGCGCGCCTCAAGCTTAGTCTCAAGGTGGGTCACCTTGCCTTGGAGGGTGGTGGCTCGTTGAGCGGCATCGGCCTCCTGCTTGGCGGCGTCCTCCTGGGCCGCCACCTCCCGCTGCAGCTCCGCGCTCACGCGCTCCTGAGTCACCTGCCCGTCTACAAGCAGGCTGGCTAGCCGGTCTCGCTCCGATGAGATCGCCTGGACGTCCCACGCTAGCCGGTCCCGCTCGGAGGCCACCTCATCCCTCTTCTTCCATATGGAGGTCGGGACGTTCAAATCTTCTGCGTAAAAGACCAACTACAGTTCACAAAAATGGACAAGATCCCTGCCGACAGCCGAGCAGCCAGTCCAACTCCTGGGGGCTACCCCCAATGGGTGCGCTCGCGTGGCCCGACTGGAGCAAACATACCTTGTGTTTTCTTCAACTCCTCTTCCAGCCGGTAGAAGTCGTGCTTGCCACATTTATGAAATGGTGACCGCCTCATCAAAAAGCTCCTGCCGCCTAGCTCTCCCCACCTGCTCCAAGTGACCAAAGTTAAAAAAGCCAAAGAGGATCCGGCCTGGCAGCCCCGCAGCTGGGCAGCCGGCCCGCATCTCGTGGGATACACCTAGTGGGTCCGCTCACGCGCACCCAAAGAGACTTACCTCCGCACGCTGAAGGGCACTATCGGCAGCCTCCGAGAACCTGGCCAGCCCTTCGTGGCACTGCACCAGGACGCTGCCCAACTCTCCGGGCACAGGGACCGGGCCGACCATCGGCAGAGGTAGGACGGCTGGGACGCGAGCGAGCGCCTCCCAATCCTGGATCACGTCCAGCATTGTCCTCCTAGACTGGCTCGCCCCGCCGCTCGCTCAAGCGTCCACGATGGTGCCGGTTGCAGGGGCATGGGTGATGACCACAAGGGAACGAGTTCTGGATCCCAGCAGTCCCACATCCGGTGCCGCCGCCTCCTCTTCTCTCCGGCATGACGCTACGGTCGCGGCAACCGACACGTCTCCCCCCTCGGCCGGCATCTCCAGTGCCGTTTATGGCACCACCAGGGCCTATGGCATGACGACTATGGACGGCTCGACGGTGGGCGGCATCACCACCGGCACCGCCTACCGGGCCCTTCGGGGTTGGCTCGGGGGCTGGTCCTACCGGCTGGGCCACTTCCGCCCCACCCGGGACCGACGCTCCAGAAGAATCCCTTTTATTTCCATTCTCGTCTGTGTTTCGTTTGGTTGTTTCATTCATCATCTCATCATTGGCATCATCTGCATAGCATCATCATTCATTTTTGAAACTTGCATCCGTTCATAGTCGCCGGTTCTCTCCGTTCTTGCCGTTGCCCGTTTCGAGACCAACCACACACATGCGCCCGCGGCATTGGAAGAATATTGTTTTATTAAAAGTGTCTTTAAAATATTCTTGGATTAGGTTGAAACTTGGCATGCGGTCTTATTATAGTGTAGGTAGACCGCCTGCCAAATTTTGTCGCATTCCGAGTTCGTTTGATACCTCTTCGGTCAGTGGTAGCAGTGTGGTCATCGATTTATTCGTCGGACGTTTTCGGTGTTTTAAAACCTCGTGTCACGGGCCGCACATCTCCTTCTCTCCTCAGCCCACACCATCTCTACATAGCCCACTACCACCTAGCTATCCCTCTCCTCTTCCGGGCCGTCCGATCGAGATCGAATGGTCCGAAAACAGATGGAATCCCCCTAACCTAGCCCTCCTTCCCTATTTAACCCCCCTCCCCTTCCTAATTTGACCTAAAACCTAGCCTCGCCTCATAATCCGTGTAGCCAGCCACAATCCTCGTGCCCCTGTCTCCAACCTCCAGCCACAGGGCCTGCCAAGCCCAGATCGGGGCCCTGGGAAGCCCATCTGGGCCCGATCCCAAGCTCCAAGCGGGAGCTCCCCCCATGACGCCCTCGCGCCCGAGCCCCCGTGCCTCCAGCGCCGCGCACGGCCTCCCTCGAGCCACCGGCCCCTCACCGGAGAGCCGCCGCCGCCGACGAACCAGCCGCCGGACATCCTCCCTCCCTTCGTCTTCTTCCTTCCTCTCCCTCTTCCTCTCTCTAACCCTGACCTCTCTCATTTCTCACAGGAGCTCTGCTGCCGTGGACCCAAGCGCCGTCGCCGGTCGACGGTGCCGGCCGGATCCGTTTCCCGCTGGCCCAGATATGCCCTTCCCCGGCCTCCCCCCTTATCAGAGTGCCTTCCCACTGCCTGTCGGCGCTGCCATGTCCTGTCCTCGCTCGGGGCCGAGCGGGAGGACGACAACCTCGCTCGTGCTCGCGTGTGACGCCTGCGCGTGGGCCGTGCCTCCTTCAAGGCCCAGCTAGGCAGGCCCAGCTCCGCAGCCCCACCGACCGGCCCATAGGCCCATGGTGAGCCAGCCTATCCCCCGCCTAGTGCGCACTTTAGCTATCCTGCGCCCAGTGCGCACTTTGGCCTTTTTCTTGGTATTTTGTTCCACTCTTGCCGCCCCTAGTTAATTGTGAACCGCTGTTATGTTCCATAATTAAGCACTCCTAACATGCTCGGGGTTGTTATGGGGACCACCTTGATTTTCATGTTAGGATAAAACTTGTTTGGCAAGGCCCAACATTGGTACTACATTTTCTACAAACAACTAAATTTTGCATAGGGCATGATCACCCCGTGGATTAATAAACAACCGGGGCGAGTGCTCCTCATGAGTGTTGGTCCAACCCAGAGCAGCTTATTAACGCTACCTGGGGCAACTCGGTGTTTGGCGTGGTAACCATTCCTCATCCTGTTGTGCTTTGAGAACGAGATTCACGGCTCCTATCGGGATTGTCGGCATGTCGGGCGGCCATGCTGGATTTGTTTTACCTTTCTCGAACGTCTTGCGTGAGGAACTCTGATCTTCTTCGTGCTATCTCGAGGTGTCGAAATTCCTTTGGAATTGCCTAGGATGATCACGGGATCCGTGGTCGAGGTTATTCCCATGGCGTGTGGTTAATTTGTGATGGATAAGTTGAAGCACCCCTGCAGGGTTAAATATTTTCGAGAAGTCGTGCCCGCCATTACGTGGCAAACTTGGATACTTTGTTTAACACCTGGTCATAGCAAACTTGAAGTAAACTCTAATAAAATAGACCAACTGTGTGCATAACCATAACTGTCTCTTCTCGTGAGTCCTTATCCGAGAGAGAACACAGTGGGGTTTTTATTGACGTAAGTAGGTGTTCAGGATCAGTTAGTGATCATTACCAGTTCACATGCATTATGCGTAGACCACCATACTTTACTTTTTGTATTCATAAGTTAGCCTATCATAAATGCTTAGTCGCTTGCTACAGCCTCACCACTTAACCATACCTCACCTATTAAGCGTTAATAGTCTTGATACCCTTGGAAATGAGATTGGTGAGTCCCTGTGGCTCCCAGATTACTACAACAACAGTTGTAGGTGCAGTTAATGAGATGCTTGAACGTGAGAGCGTTGCTTGTTTGTTGGAGTTCTTCTTCCTGTTCCTCGATCGAGGATGGGTTCTAGGCGGCAGCCTAGGATAGCAAGGATGGATATCATTTTGTCATTTGTTTTCGTCCGTAGTCGGACCCTGCTCTTCTGTATGATGTTTGCGTATGTTGTTGTATTGATGTGACTCTGATGTAGCTTGTGGCGAGGGTAAGACAATTCCATATAGGCATCTCTTTTGTACATGTACTTGTAATGATATCCATTCTTGCAACACGACGAGATGCGCTTCTATCCCTGTCGAGGCCCTTGTGCCAAAATAAGGATAGGACAGCATCTTGGGTGTGACAAGTTGGTATCAGAGCCTGTACCAACCTAGGAGGCCCCTTGATTGATCAAACTTGGCCGAGTCGAGTCTAGAGAAAAACTATTTGGTGTCTAGTTATATCGGAGAGTAGGTTTCTTTTTACTCTCTTCTATGCTCTGGTGAGGTATTCGACTTAGGAATTTGGATTCTACTTCTCTTCTCGCTCAAAACTTTTTTAGGATCACGCGGGTATTTTGGAAACTATATGATGCCAATGTGAGGGAATTCTGTCTTGGTGCCTCCTGGCTGACTTGATTTCTTCCAGGGAGTTGAGCTCCAGGGAATTCTTGGCACATCATTATCACTTAGCTTCCTTAGTATCTCAGGATGGAGGGTGTTTGGAATTGCTTCAATTCTTGTTGTGGTGAGATAAGGTTAGAGTCACCCTGTACTGGGGCGGCATTCGGGGTACCACCATGGTTAGTATCATTGTGTTTTCGAGGATCTGAGTTAGATGGACTTGCGAAAGCCTCTGGTTATGTGTTGAAGGATGGATACAGTTGGGGTGTAGGTTTGCTAGTTATGTGAGATATTTCCTCCTTGTATCCCCCACACCGGATTGCATAACCAGAAAGTTTTTGGAGGTTCTTATGTGGGAATTCAAGTAGGTACCTAGGATGATCTTTCCAACAAGTGCATATTGGGTATGTATTTGTTCTGGCTTGTTTGTAAGCCCCATCCTTTGTTTTGTTTTGAATAAGGTAATTCGAGTTGCTTCAATGTCAAGTGGTGAATTCAGATCTTTTCTAAGTAGTTTTCTCATATTTTACAGGAATGCTAATTCTTTTTCCCAATCAAGTTTTCATATCAACTCTTTTCCTACCAGTGTGCTTCTCTTCAAGATAATTCTATCATCTCCAAAATGTGCAAGATCAGTCCTCTTATTTTGTTCCGGAGTTGTCTCATCTGTTCCAAGTTTTCTTTCTTTTTCCCACCCTCCCGCCTTTTTTTCTTCAATGATTAAATTCTGATGCAAGTGCTTTTCTCTTCATCAATGCTTTCGCATTCATTTCTTCTGTATTGTATCCGGCGAATTCTTGTGAGATTCTCGGGAGTTTCAATTTCAAGATCTATCCTCATATCCTAGTTCTTGTTGATATTCTTCTCCGGTGATTCTTAATGAAGATCCTCAAGTGCTTCAAGTTCATCGTTTTTTATTCTTGTTTTCCTTCCCGATGCATTAAGTTCAAGTTCTTGGTGTTCATCATATCATTTGCATTCTCTAATTGCTCTCCCATGTTGGAATTCTTATCCAAGCTTCTCTTGCTTATTCATCTCCCTATTCTATCTGGAGTGTTGAAGATATCTCAGAAGCTCGTATTTTCATCCAATCCTTTAAATATTTTGAGGTTCTCACCTCATCAAGTTTTCATTTGTAATGGTGCAATCTCTCATTCTAAGCAATCTTTCAACGGTGGTTTCTTTTGAGTGGGCCCATAACCCATAGGTTTTTCCCCAGGATCCTACCCGACTCTTCTAATCTTTCCGGAGATGTCCTCAAGTTCTTTTCAAATATGATGCAAGAATGATTTTCATCAGTCATATTCCTTCTCCATGATGCTTCATATTTATTTTCATCATTGGCTCAACCCTTCCTTATTCATTCTTCCGGAGTGTCTCGGTAGTTCTTGGTGGTGTTCTCGTCTTCATTCTCATCAATGAAGTTCGAAGGAGTGGTTCTCTTGAAGATTTGTCCATTCTCCTAGAGATTCATGGTTTCAGCTTGTTGTTATCACCTCAAATTGTTTCCATTCATGAGAAATTTCTCCCATATCTATCTAGTGCATTTCATAATTGTTTTCATGTCTTGATCCTCCCGAAGGCATCATTTCAAAAGATTTATTCGTTCTAAGCTATTAGCTTTCGTTCCCAAATTCTTCTCAATTGTTGCCCCTTCATTTGTATCTCAATTATTCCGGTGCTTCGTTCAAATTTTTCTATTAGGTGGATTGTGATCTCTTCATTCCCATGTATATTCGTTCAATCGTAGTATCCTCATTCGTTGTGAATTGTCACTGGTGTTCTCGTGCAAGACTTCTGCAAGTTTGTGATCTCTCTGTCTCTTTCTCTTCAATTCTTTGCAACAAGAATAAGTGGTGTGCGGAATCTGTTGCTTGTCATCAATTTAACTTGATGAAGGATAGGCATATCATAATTCTTATTCTAGTTTCATCAAGGTGATTCCAATCCTTCTTTCAGAGTATGTTCATGATATCAAGTTCTCGATTTCAAGTGTTCTCATCTTTTCTTTCTAGAGTTCCAAAGTTTTCTCAAGCAGCCCTTCGCGAAGTTCCATCTTAATATTTGTGAGGCCTCAATCTTGTTCTTTTGCAACCTTGAATTCTTTTCTATCATCCTTTCATTCCGGAGTTCATCCTGATGCTTCTTCATGGTGGTTTGTTAAGGATGTAATTCCCTCGAAGTGTTCTTCAAGATTCTTGTTGGAGGTGCTCAAGTATTTTTTATCTTGTAATTCTAAGTTCAATTCCTTCTCCGTTGCCTTTTAAGATGGTGTTATTAAATTCTTGATTATAAGTAGTCTCGAAGGAAAATTGTCAGGAATAAGATAAGTATTCCCATCTTGTTTTCTCGGAGTTATCTTGGGTTGGATTTCACCTAAAGAATTTCCTAAGGATTGTTGCTATCATGGTGTCATAAAAGATCCAAGTTTTCTCCTCCTCTTCTTGGTGAAAGAAGTTTTGCATATCTTGTTACTCTCAAGCAATCATTTGTTTTGTTGTGGCAGGTTGTCACCTCATAATTTTGAGATGTTTTTCATAAGCCCATAACAAGCTATTCCTTCATTGTTGATTCTTCATCAACTCCATTCAACCTATGCTTTTCAAATTCATTTGTGCTGGAAGTTATCATTTTCTTATCCGTTATTTTCCTTCCATCAATCCAGTTTCTTTTCTCTTGTTACGTAGGCCTTGTGATGTTGCTCTCTTTAATCCATCATCTTGTTTATCTAGATCATGTTCTTTCTTTGCTTATCCATTAACCGGAGTGATGTGCAATGTTTTCATGATCCTTGCATCTTATGAAATTTTGATTCTAATCTAACCAAAGTTTGGTGTATCTCTTTCAATTTCTTTCCATCATATCTAATTTTTCCTCTCTATCCTACCGAAGTGCTGCCGAAATTTCTTGTGAATTCTTGCTTGTTCCTCATGTCATTCTTCTTCCCATTGAAACCATCAATGATCATTGGTTTCACTCGTTTGTCAAAGAAGCAACTAAGTTTTACCTCTTGCTATTCCTCTTCCCCTTTTCCATTCTAGATCTCGGAACGAGATCCTCGTGTAGTGGAGGAGAGTTGTAATAGCCTGGGACCGACGCTCGAGAAGATTCCCTTTTATTTCCATTCTCAGCTGTGTTTTGTTTGGTTGTTGCATTCATCATCACATCATTCGCATCATCTGCATAGCATCGTCACTCCTTTTCGAAACTTGCATCCATTCGTAATCGCCGGTTCTCTCCGTTCTTGCCATTGCCCGTTTCGAGACCAACCACACACACGCGCACGCGGCATTAAAAGATTATTGTTTTATTAAAAGTGCCTTTAAAATATTCTTGCATTGGGTCGAAACCTGGCATGCGGTCTGATTATAGTGTGGGTAGACCTCCTGCCAAATTTCGTCGCATTCCGAGTTTGTTTGATACCCCTTCGGTCAGTCGTAGCAGTGCGGTCATCGGTTTATTCGTTGGACGTTTTCGGTGTTTTAAAACCTTGTGTCACGGGCCGCACATCTCCCTCTCTCCGCAGCCCACACCCCCTCTACATGACCCACTACCACCTAGCTAGCCCCCTCTGCTTCCGGACCATCCAATCAAGATCGAACGGTCCCAAAACGGATGGAATCCCCCTAACCTAGCCCTCCTTCCCTATTTAATCCCCCTTCCCTTCCAAATTTGGCCTAAAACCTAGCCTCGCCTCGTAACCCGTGTAGCCAGCCGCCACCCTCGTGCCCCTGTCTCCCATCTATAGCCGCAGGGCCTGCCAAGCCCAGATCGAGGCCCTGGGAAGCCCATCTAGGCCTGATCCCGAGCTCCAAGCGGGAGGTCCCCACATGGCGCCCTTGCGCCCGAGCCCCCTCGCCTCCAGCCCCGTGCCCGGCCTCCCTCAAGCCACCGGCCCCTCGCCGGGGAGATGCCACCACCGGCGAACCAGCCGCCGGACCTCCTCCCTTCCTTCCTCTTCTTCCTTCCTCTCCCTCTTACTCTCTCTAACCCCGGCCTCTCTCGTCTCTCGCAGGAGCGCCGTGGACCCAAGCACCGCCATCGGTCGTTGGTGCCGGCCGGATCCGGTGGCTGCCGGACTGGATCTGCCCTTCCCCGGCCTCCCCCTCACCGGAGTTCCTTCCCACTGGCTGTCGGTGCCGCCATGTCTCGTCCTTGCTCGGGGCCGAGCGGGAGGACGTCAACCTCGCCCGTGCTCGCGTGCGACGCCTACACATGGGCCGCGCCACCTCCAAGGCCCAGCTAGGTAGGCCTAGCTCCACAGCCCCACCGGCCGGCCCACAGGCCCATGGTGAGCCATCCTATCCCCCTCCCAGTGCGCACTTTAGCTATCCTGTGCCCAGTGCTATGTTCGGGCCTATCCAGAGAATTACAAAATTGCAGAAAAATCCTCAATGATCATGCATTTAATAACTTCATTTTCGTGCATCAGATTAAAACAAATTATATATGAAACTTGACGAGAATTTCGTGTAGATTCATAATTTCCAACTTTCACACATGTTTAAAATACTTAAAATTTCTGTTTGCATTGATTTGCGTGAATGACATGCTAAAATGATTCATTTCATAAGTACTAAACCATAGCTCCGATAAAAATGTTCCACATATGTTACTTGGCTAGAAAAATGTGTAGAATCACATGGTGAAATTTATTCTACTGTTTAACAACTCTCAAATATGGTTAGTCCAGCTCTGGACCAAAATCATATTATGCTTATGGGGATGTTTCGGAAATGATATATATTGCTTCCGGCCTCATTTAAAATGCCTAGATGTTGTAGTTGTTTGTGCTTCACCGTTTGCCATGTTTAACAACATTTAATATTGATGAGTACCTAAACAGGAGTGAACTAAATAATTCGAACGTGGAGTTTCATCAATATGCAACTCGTTGCATATTGAACATCACTTAATGTGTAGTGGTTGTTTGTTCTTGCCATGTCATGCCATGCCTTGCATATTTAACCGAACATGCATCATATTTGTTTGCGCGTCGTGTCTTGCATATGTTGTGGTGTATCTTGTGTTGATTGTTGTATCTGGATTGCTTCTTCTCGATAGAGTTCTGAAAGTGTTCGGAGTGTGAGGATTCGTTCGACTACATTGGCCCGTCTTCTTCATGGACTCCATCTTCTTCCAAGCGGGATCTAAGGCAAGATGACACATTTCCCTGGATACCACTACTATCATTACCATGCTAGTTGTCCTACTTTTATTGTTATGTCTCGTTACCTACCAATTTTTTGTCAAGCCTCCCAACATTGCCATGAAAGCCTCTAACCCTCCACCTTCCTAGCAAACCTTTGTTTGGCTATGTTACCGCTTGCTCAGCCCTTCTTATAGCGTTTCTAGCTGTAGGTGCAATTGCTTCCATGTGACAATATGGAAATTCTTTTATTATCACAATATTATTGCTATTTAATTTAATGTACTTATACACTTGGTAAAGGGTGGAAGGCTTGGCCTTTTGCTCGGTGTTTTGTTCCACTCTTGCCGCCCCTAGTTACTTGTGAACCGATGTTATGTTCCATAATTGAGCGCTCCTAACATGCTCGGGCTTGTTATGGGGACCACCTTGCTTTTCGTGTTAGGATAAAACTTGTCTGGCAAGGCCCAACATTGGTACTACATTTGCTTAATAACAACTAAAATTTTCATAGGGCATGATCACCCCATGGATTAATCAACAACCCAGGCCAGTGCTCCTCGTGAGTGTTGGTCCAACCCAGAGCAGCTTATTAACGCTACCCGGGGCAACTCGGTGTTTGGCGTGGTAACCATCGCTCATCCGGTTGTGCCCTGAGAACGAGATTCGCGGCTCCTATCGGGATTGTCGGCATGTCGGGCGGCCTTGCTAGATTTGTTTTACCTTTCTTGAACGTCTTGCGTGAGGAACTCTGATCTTCTTCGGGCTATCTCGAGGTGTCGGAATTCCTTTGGAATTGCCTAGGATGATCACGAGATCCGTGGTCGAGGTTATTCCCATGGCGTGTGGTTAATTTTTTATGGATGAGTTGGAGCACCCCTGCAGCGTTAAATCTTTTCGAGAAGCCGTGCCCGTCGTTATGTGGCAAACTTGGATACTTTGTTTAACACCCGGTCATAGCAAACTTGAAGTAAACTCTAATAAAATACACCAACTATGTGCGTAACCATGACTGTCTCTTCTAGTGAGTCCTTATCCGAGAGAGAACACGGTGGGGTTATGATTGACGTAAGTAGGTGTTCAGGATCAGTTAGTGATCATTACTAGTTCACTTCTGTTATGTGTAGACCACCATACTTTACTTTCTGTATTCGTAAGTTAGCCTCTCATAAATGCTTAGTCGCTTGCTGCAGCCTCACCACTTAACCATACCACACCTATTAAGCTTTAATAGTCTTGATACCCTTGGAAATGAGATTGCTGAGTCCTTGTGGCTCACAGATTACTACAACAACAGTTGCAGGTGCAGGTAATGAGATGCTTGAACGTGAGAGCATTTCTTGTTTGTTGGAGTTCTTCTTATTCTTCATCGATCGAGGATGGGTTCCATGCGGCCGCCTGGGATAGCAAGGATGGATGTCATTTTCTCGTTTGTTTTCGTCTATGGTCGGACCCTACTCTTCTGTATGATGTTTGAGTCTGTTGTTGTATTGATGTGACTCTGATGTAGCTTGTGGCGAGTGTAAGCCAATTCCATATACTCATCTCTTCTGTACATGTACTTGTAATGATATCCATTCTTCCAACAGGACAAGATGCGCTTCTATCCCTGTCGTGGCCCTCGTGCCAAAATAAGGATAAGACCGCATCTTGGGCGTGACAACAAAGGCCTCGACATCCGCATCGATTCCGCCGCTGAATCTGATGCACGCGCACGATCCGGGAGACACCTCCACCTCCCGTCACTCGAGGACCTCGAGCGCGAGGGTCCGCCCTTCGCTCCTGACTTCAAGGCTCCTAATTCCATGAGCCTCCTCTTCTCTTCATCCAGCGTGGCTGCATGCTCCTGAGCTTGCCGGCTGGTGGGCTCCACCGGGCCGGCTTTCGACTCCACATCATGGAGCTACATGGGGACCTTGGAGCAAGAAAATCCTTAGGTGCTCGCCGATGCGTAAATTTAAAAATAAACACCCACAAAAACCAAATACTCACCCGATGATGATGGGGAGGGCCTGATTGGCCCTTGCCGGTAGCTTCGCTGTAGCAGCTTGCACTCATTTGCGAGCCGGCGGTTAGGTCACCGGCTCCCCCTGAGCCGTCCTATTCTCTCGACGGGAGTTCTCGACTACCTGGCTGCATGCTGGTTGTTCCTCGCTTTTCCCGTGTGGCCCCCGCTGAGCTGTGGGGGGAGGCACATCCAAGATCCGAACATCATCATCATCATCATCATCATCATCGTCAGTCTAATCTTTGATCGAGGGTCTGAAGGGTAACTCACTGGCCGCTCTAGACCCGCCAGCTCCCGGGTCGCCCATCACCTTGTCTGCCTCGTTTTTTGGGTGCAGAAATAGAAGTTCTCGGAATGGGCTAAAAATTTATGCTGATTTTTTAAGGACCAAAAGAGACCCCCCAAGCACAAGAGCAAGGAGAGAAAGTGAACGAGGAGGCCACAAGCCCCCTAGGAGCGCCCTACCTCCAGGGAGGGCGCTTCGGGATTGTGGGCCCCTCGGGCACCCCCTTGACGTGAGACCGACGCCAAAAACCTTTGAAAAGAACCCTAGATCGGAAGTTCTGCCGCCGCAAGCCTCTATAGCCATGAAGAATCAATCTAGGACCTCTCCGGCACCCTGTTGGAGAGGGCCATCATCACCATGGAGGCAAAGGACCATAGGGAGAACCTCTCCCCATCTAGAGGGTGGGCCATGGAGGAGGAAGCACAAGGGGGAGACCCTCTCCCCCTCACTCTCGATGGTGCCGGAGTGCCGCTAGGGGAACCATCGCCGGCATGATCGTCTTCATCAACATCACCATCTTCGTCACCTTCCTCATCACTTTTAAGAGTGCAATCTCCGACTCCCCGCTGTAATCCCCTACTTGAACATGGTACTTTATGCCACATATTATGATCCAATGATGTGTTGCCATCCTATGATGTTTTGAGTAGATTTCTTTTGTCTTTTGGGTTGATTGATGATCTAGATTGGTTTGAGTTGTATGTTTTATTTTTGTGCTGTCCTATGGTGCCTTCCGTGCCGCGCACACATGAAGGATTCCCGCTATAGGCTGTTTAAATACGTTCATGATTCACTTATAATGGGTTGCTAGAGTGACAAAACCTTAAACCCGAGTAAGGGGTTGTTGCGTATGGGATAAATTGGACTTGATACTTTAATGCTATGGTTGGGTTTTACTTTAATGATCTTTAGTAGTTGCGTATGCTTGCTAAAGTTCCAATCATAAGTTAATATGATCCAAGTAGACAAAGTATGTTAGCTTATGCCTCCCCCTCATATATAATTGCAATAATGATTACCGATCTCATTAACAATTGCCTAGGATAAATCCGCACACCAATCCATCATTATTCCACACTTGCTATTTATAATAGATAGTAATATATTCTAACTTTGTGTTCACAACACCTATTTTCATATTTTATTTCTCCGATATCATGCAAGGCTATCCTCTTCAAACCCACATAAAGTTTTATTTCTCGTTTCTAGATGAAAGCAAACGTTCGGTGTACGTAGAGTAGTATCAGTGGCATATAGGACTTAAGATAATATTGATCTTACCTATATCTCCTTTTGGGTTTAACACTCCATACTTATCACTTCTAACTTTGGAAATTGCTACGATGATTCCTTGCACTTAGGGATTATCAAGCTCTTTTCTAGTGTCGTTGCCGGGGAGCAATAGCATGGGGTTGATATTCTCGTGTGTGCTTGTTTGCTTTGTCACTAAATAGATTTTGTTTTATGTTTTTTTGTTTTATTTAGTTGTGGGTAAAACAAAAAAAATGCAAAATACAAAAAAATGCCTCTTATGCATAAAAACGTTTTCGAAAAGAGGAGTGATTGGAAGGTTACGCATTGGAGAAGTGAGGGTCGACCTTGAACACTTGTGTTCATGCTCACGGAAAAAATGTAGAATTTTTTATGGAAGTTTCTCAAAAATAATTATCCCCTTGTATATATCCATTGTATTATAAAAATAATGTGCCAAGATTTGTCTTTAGGATGATTAGATTGCTTGTTTGCTATGTGCGGTGCAAAAACAGAAACATTGGATGTAGTTTGTAAATTTACATTTTTTACTGGAACGCCAAAGGTTTCTAATTTTTTTACACAATACTTCTATGAAAATTTTTTCCTAATTATTCAGAATTTTTAGAGTTAGAGAAGTATGCTAAATGTTCAGATTGCTACTCCTATTTTTGACAGATTTTGTTTTCTATGTGTTGTTCACTTATTTTAATGAATGTATGGGTTGTATCGAGGGTTATGAACCATGGTGAAGTTGGAATTTAGTAGATATAATGCTAATATGAAATTGGAATGAGTTTACAATAGGACCTAAAAGTAGTAGTTTGCTTTATTATACTAACGGATCTCACAAGGGTTTTACTAAGTTTTGTGTGGATGAAGTGTTCGAAGATCGAGGAGTTATCAATATAAGAGGAATAAGGAGAGGCAAGAGTTCAAGCTTGGGGATTCCCAATGAACACCATGTAAATATCTCATGGATACTCAAGCATCTAAGCTTGGGGATACCCCGGTTGGCATCCCATCTTTCTTCTTCAACTATTATCAGTATATCTCGGTTTTTGTTTTGTTCACATGATATGCATCTTTTGTGTTTGTTTGTTTTCTTTTCCTTTATGTACCATGGTAGTATGAGATAGTCCTTCATTGATTTATAGAATGCTTCATGCGCTTCACTTAAATCTTTTGAGTATAGCTTTATAGAATGCTCTTTGTGCTTCACTTCAATCTTTTGAGTATGGCTTTATAGAATGCTCTTTGTGCTTCACTAAAATCTTTTGAGTATGGCTTTATAGAATGCTTTGTGTGCTTAAATTATATATTTTGAGCTTTTATATTGGTCAATATATATTAATTGTAGAATTCTCTATGAACTTCACTTATATATTTTAGAGTATAAATAAAATTATCATCGAAATTGGACTTGGAAGAGTATCTTTAAAATATCATGCCTAGCTAAAAAGGCATTATAGAAAAGCGCTTGTTGGGAGACAAATCAATATTTACCCCTATTGTTTTTGTGTGTTCTCAAGATTATGCTACTGTACTAATCATGCATTATAGATTTTTTCAAAAAAGTGCCAAGTAAGACCTTTGGGATGATCTATGGAGCCTCCGAGGCGGGTCATATCGTGGGGTCATATCCCCAACATTAGGCCCCAGGTTGAATTGAGCTTGCTCACTTCATCCTTCTCTTCCGTTTTTTGGCGAGTCGCCCGGAAATGACCCGGCGTGACGTCATGAGATCTGCTGACGTACCACCGAATCTTTCATTAACTTTCATCCCGAGAATCAAGGCGTCCGCCTTGGTCAAACGGTGTCGTCGCCTAGATTTTCGCGCCTTCCTTAATCCCTTTTTAAATATGACCCATGCGGGTCGGAGTTTTCCATCCTCCCGCTTGCCTCTTCTTCTTCATCCTGTCGCCACCGCTCCAGCGTCCTCGTCGTCCGGTGCCGTCTTTGCATCTGCACCGACCGGGCCGCTGCATCACCCTGATACGGACCAGATTTCTTCCGCCGCCGCCGCAGCATCTCCGGTGAGTTCTCCTATTTCTTTAGATCGCTCACTGCCATAGTAGGGTTCTGCCATAGCAGGGTTCCGCCATAGCAGGGTTCCGCTGCCGCTCAGGCTCTAGCACCGCCACCACGAGTATATCTCGACGCCTTTGTTACTTTTAGATCACGCTCTCGCCCCGCCGCCGCACGCGGGCCGGCCGCGCGTAATGCGTGGACCGCGATAGCCCTGCTCCATTTTCTTTCCTTCTGCTGTTCATCGCTAGTCTGGATTTAAATCCTTTTCCTCCACTTTTGTATATCTGTAGCCACAGTGATAGTTTGCGGAATCTGTTTTTAGGACTTAGGCGATTTTTCAATCATCCTTTCCTCTGTTGAGTCGCTAAGCTTCTCCGGCTCTCATCAACCGAGTCTTTCCACTTTATCCGTAGAGCCCTTAAACCTTTAAGCTGTCAAAAATATTTGCTGACGCTTTGACTCATCACGCCTTTTATCTTGCACAACACGTAAGCCGCCAATATGTCTCGTGCATCCAACTCATGCAACTTGGTTGGTTCTTGCGATACGGAGGAGTACTTAGCAGACTACAATGAAGTGGGTACTCTTCCTCCCAAAGAGGTTCTCAATTGGCGGGTTCCGGGGAATGAGACCAGGCCTTCTCCCCAAAAAGGAGAGATAGTAGTCTTTGCTGATCACATCGAGCGAGGGTTCGTGTCGCCCGGCTCTAAGTTTTTCCGGGACGTCCTTCATTTTCATAAGTTGCATCCTCAAGACTTGGCACCCAACTCTGTTTCCAACATCTGCAACTTCCAAGTTCTCTACAAAGCTTATCTGCTAAGTAAGCCGTCTGTGGGGTTCTTTCGAGAATTCTTCTATGCCAACCGCCAAACTGAAATGAAGGGTGGTCCGAGTCTGGAGCTGGGCGGCATTTCTATTCAACGCCGCCGAGACATCATCTTTCCTGCTACTCCAATGCCGAGTCACCCAAAAGATTGGAATAAGACATGGTTCTATTGCCCAGAGACCTCTCCCGAGAAAGAGCACTCATTGGTGGGTTACCGCTCCTCCCAGCTTAGGACAGACACAGAGCTTCCCGGCCGGCTCTCAGCCTCGAAGTGTGCCAGACATGAGACGTTCCATGCCAAGATCAAGGCACTCCTGGCCAACGGCTTAATAGGATTGGATTTGATCCGCTGCTGGATTTCCTGGCGGATCATGCCTTTAAGCTACAAAGGTCGGCTTATGTGCGAGTATGAAGGCAAATATGACAGCTCATTGTGCTTCAGCGAATCAACACTGTGAGAGGATGATATTACTACTACCATCCAGAGCCTTGTCCACGAGGCCTCTATCTCATGCAGTGCCATCGGCCTGGTGCCTTTCTGCGTCAATAATCTAGCTCCCAATGTAAGTTAATCTCTTCCCATCCATCTCTTAGATGTTGTTTGTACTTTGTTGATTTGGTATTCATTCTCCGGGTCATTCCTATAGGCCGACTCAGACTTCTAGAAGAAGGAATATGTTGCTCCTCCAAAGAAATCCAGGAAGAAGGTCGTGACCAAGAGGGCTAAAAAATATGCCCCGCAAGATAATTTGCTTAACCCGCCACCATCATCCAGCTCAGAGGTAAAATTTTAACTGCTTTGTTTGATCTTTTACCTTCCTGCTTTATTAATGCTTGTTTTACTCGCGGGATGAAGTGGAAATCAGCCATGCCAATCCTCCTAAGGTAAATTACGTTTCTTCCGGCTCAGAATGTTTCGTCCCCCGAAAGCCGCAGCGGGTTATCAGAAAAGTTCCTCTTTCTCACCCTCTTGCTTATCTGGCTCCCGATTTTCTCTTAAAGAAGCAACAGCAAGTCGAGCATCAACAGACTCGAAGCACTGGCTCTACTGACCTCATGTATGGGCTACCAAACTCTTCGGCTCCAAAGAAACGCCCCGCCAAGGTTTAAGTCTCTTATTTTCCTTTAACTTTTCTTTGTAAACTTGATACTTTCTTCACCTTTCTATTTTATTCTTTTTACAAATCTCCTTCCTCCGGCGACTCTTCGGCGTCAATTCTACCACCGCCCAAGATCAATCCGTTGTAAGCATTCCTTACTATGATATGTGGACATCCAGCTCTTAATATGATAGCAACATCTTCAACTGCTGATCCTTCTATTTTGCAGTGCTCAAGCTAAACGTCGCAAGACCAACAAGCCCTCCTCCAGCCCAGTTATCCAAGAGCCGAAGCCCGAACAACCGAAGGAGGCTGAAGCAGAAGAAAAAATCCACCAGCTGCCTCCACAGAGCCGACTCCTGCTGATATCATCATGGAGAGCCCTCCAAGGGCTCCTTCAAAACCGTCGACTCCTGCCAAGACCCCTGAAACTCCAGATGTTTTTATCACCGGGTCTGGTCATCAAACGCCTCCGGATCATGTGTTGACCAAGCATACAGAGCCGGCTGAAGCCTCGAAGAAGCTGAACTTTGACTCTTCGTGCGAGAAGATGACAGTCGAAGAGCTCCACGCCGGGTATATAAACCGGGTTACCACCAGCCGGGATCTGGAACTTCGGTTGGTCTCTTTAATGAAGACAAAATATGAGGTACCTTTCCTTCTTACCATATCCTTACTTAGCCCCCAAGAGCCGGTTTAACGTACTCAATCGTTGAACCGGGTCTTCATTTAACTTTCTGTTAGAACAAATTCATAGTCATTGTCCCCTAGAGTCGGTCTTTAATTTGCCAAAGTTGAGTCAGATCTTCCTTTAGAGTCGGTCTTTAATTCGTAGCCCCCAAGGGCCGGCTCAAGCTTGATGAAGTTGAATCGGATCTTCTATTTAGAAGTAAATCGAAGAGCTATAGTGTAGCCCCCAAGTTCCGGTTTAACTTCGAAGAAGATGAGCCGGAATTGCACTGCATACTAAAACATCAAACATGCATTAGCCCCCAAGTGTCAAATATCTTGCTTGCAATCTGTTTGAGACTTGCATAAATTTGCTTTTAATACTCGTCCTGTATTTTCGCGACTTATCCTGTATTTTGATGTCTTATAGGAAGCTTTAAACGAAGCCGGCTCTCAATTGTCTGACCTAAAGGCGAATTTAGCGGCTCAACAAGAGGCCCGCAGCGTCTCTGACGAAAAGTGTCGGCTGCTGTCTGAAGAGCTGGTTCATATTAAGGCGGAGCTTGCTTCTTCAAAAGAATCTACTGAGTTGGAGAAAGCCGCATTGACCAAACGAGTGGATGATGCCGACCAGCGGCTGACAGCCATGGCGGATGAGCTTCAAGGCCTAAAGTGTCCTATAACCAAGATGGTCGCCGCTCTCTTTGGTAAGTTCTTACTCACTTCATGTTTCCAGCATGTCTCATTCATCTGTTATGATGGCGACTCATCTTGCTTTGTTTTGACCTTTACAGGCCCCAGAAGCTGACAATTGGCTGCAGATAGCCTTTTACCCTTGAAGGCTATTTACACCTTTGCAGAACAGCTTTACTGCGGCGCTATTTTCACGATTAAGACGGTTCAATACAAGGAGAAGATCCCCACCGCTCTGAAAGGTGTCTTGGAACTCTTCTCCACAATGCCCAAGGAGATAGAAGAGCTGAAGAAGTCCGCCTTCCGCCAAGGAGCCGTCGCTGGATTGAGCCGGGCTCTGGCCTTCGCCCCCGAGCTAACGCCGGCTGAAATGATGGATGGTTACCCGTCCAAAAAAGATGACGACTCAGAATTCACCGAAGAACATTACATCCGGTGTGTCAAAGAGTCGCGTTATCTAGCCTCTATACTGGCGGATGAAGCTGACTTGAGCACTTATCAGGCGGCTTATGATGCAGAGGAGAAGAGGATCCGCGGGCCTCTCTACGAGTGGAAGGATCTGACACCCGCCCGCAGTAAGGATCTCTTCCCTTGTGAGCTTGATGCGTCCCCTTTCCTTGAATGGTCTTTCGCTGCTCTGGCTGATTGTAATTGGGAATTGGGAAATCTCCAGATAAAGCCAGCAAAAGACCCGGAGCAGGATGAGCCGGCCAATAACTGAACTTTGTTCTTTTAACCTTTCTGAGCACAGACTCATGTAATGACCCGCCGTGAGCGGTTGACAATGGCTTTTGCTCCTTCTGAGAGTAGTTTTTGTAATAGAGTAAGCACGACCCTGCCGTTTGGCGGCTATATATATTTTCACCTCTCCGTGTGCACTTTCCTTCTCTCTGTGTTTCAATTTAATGCGTTGCCGGCTCTCCATGGATATACCTTGAGCTTTTTTGGTGAGGGGTGTCTGTCTTTGAAGACGTCATTCCTTCTCCAAAATATTAGAGCCGGATAATCTCTTTGAAAACTCAAATTTTGTCAACCAGAGCAACATGGCTCCGATTCTTGTTGGATGAATCCATTAAGGAGCCGGTTGTCGTAGGATAATGTAAGCTCTACCTGATGGTAAGAAGCCTCTATCGACAACTGCGACTATTGATGAACCGGAAGCGGCTTAAAGCCGGCTGTATGAAGGGTAATTTAAGCTATACCTGACGGTAAGAAGCCTCCTTTTAACAGCAAATGTTGTATGTGCGAACGTCGGCTGTTGATGGGAGATGTAAGCTATACCTTAAGGCAAGAAGTCTCCATCGACAGCCACGGATAATAATCAGCCTGAGACGGCATAAAGCTGGCTGTTTGAAAGGAGATGTAAGCTATACCCGAAGGCAAGAAGCCTCTTTCAACAGCTACAGTTGATAAGCAACTGAGGTTTGGCGTAAACGCCGGTTGTTAGGGTGAGATAAGCGAACCCGTCGGTAAGAAGCCCCCTTCGACAACCACGGTTAATAAGTAACCGAAAGTGGCATAAAGCCGGTCATTAGGGTGAGATAAGCGATACCCGTCAGTAAGAAGCTCCCTTCGATGGCCGCAGTTGATAAGCAACTAGAATTTGGTGTACACGCTGTTGTCTTAGGGTCATGTAAGCTATACCAAAGGTAAGAAGCCTCCATCAACAACAACGCTTAATGTAACCAAACTAGGAATAAAGCCAACTGTGCAAGTGAGATGTAAGCTATACCCGGAGGCAAGAAGCCTCCTTGCAACAGTTTAATAACATCTGGCTGTGCAAAGGAGATGTAAGCTATACCCGAAGACAAGAAGCCTCTTTGCAACAGTACTTAATTGGGCATAACGCCGGTTGTGCAAGGGAGATGTGAGCTATATCGAAGGCAAGAAGCCTCCTTGCAATAGCGTAAAAGCAGACTGTGCAGCGGAGATATGAGCTATACCCAAAGGCAAGAAGCCTCCCTACACCAGTGCTTGGTAGGGCATAAAGCCGGATCAGCCGTTTTGACGGCGAACAAACCACTTTAACTCAAATTTTTGAGCCGGAAAAATTTCATCTTGATTGTACAAAGGTATACATAGGAGCAAAGGCCCCAGTCTTTGCGGGGATGCTAGCTTTTACTCATGTAAGCAGGATATATATAATGATAGCGGCTTTCAATGCCTGCTAAGTAAAGTATGGTCGCAAATGTGCGATATTCCATGGCCGCAACGTCTCTTGACCCGCAGTTTCCGACTCATCTCGGTTATCAATGAGGTAATATGACCCATTGTTAAGGTTTCTGCTGATCGCAAAAGGCCCCTCCCATGGTGGAGATAACTTATGCATTCCAGATTGGTCTTGAATCAGCCGGAGCACCAGGTCACCCTCCTGGAACGTCCGGGTCTTCACCCTACGGCTATGATAGCGTCGCAGGTCTTGTTGATGAATTGCCGACCTGGCTGCTGCTAACTCTCGTGCTTCATCCAAGGCGTCCAACGCATCTTGGCGTGCTATCTCATTATCCGTCCCAACATAAGCCGCTACCCTTGGTGAGTCGTGCCGGATATCACTGGGTAGAACCGCCTCAGCACCATACACCATGAAGAAAGGCGTGAAACCTGTAGATCTGTTAGGGGTAGTTCTGATGCTCCATAAGAAGGAAGGAAACTCCTCAACCCAACATCCGGGTGTCCGCTTCAAAGGAACCATGAGCCGTGGTTTGACACCTCTTAAAGTTTCCTGATTGGCTCGCTCCGCCTGACCATTAGACAGTGGATGTGCCATGGCTGAAACATCAAGCCGGATATGCTCCTTTTCACAGAACGTTTTCATAGCTCCTTTGGATAGATTTGTTCCATTGTCCGTAATGATACTGTGCGGGTAACCAAAGCGATAGATCAGCTTCTTAATAAATTGAACTGCTGTAGCCGCGTCACATTTACTGACCGGCTCTGCCTCTACCCACTTAGTAAATTTATCAATTGCCACCAGAAGGTGTGTTTTCTTATCCTTGGATCTCTTGAATGGTCCTACCATATCAAGCCCGCAGACCGCAAACAGCCAAGTGATTGGTATCATCCTCAACTCTTGAGCTGGAATGTGAGCACGCCGGCTAAACTTCTGACAGCCGTCACACTTAAGGACTAAGTCTTCTGCATGCTTGTGAGCCATCAACCAGAAAAATCCATGTCAAAAAGCCTTGGCCACTAAAGATTTTGACCCGGCATGATGTCCATAGTCGCCAGCATGAATTTCACTCAAGATCTGCCAGCCCTCCTCTGGTGAGACGCAGCGCTGAAAGAGACCCGTCACACTACACTTATGTAACTCACCATTGATAATTGTCATAGACTTAGAATGTCGAGTGATCTTCCTGGCCAGACCCTCCTCCTGAGGTAACTCGCCGTGTGTCAGATACGCCAAATAAGGCATAGTCCAGTCTGGGATGGCATGTACAGCTGCCACCAATTCGGCTTTCAGGTCAGGAATAGCCAGATCCTCCTTAGAGGGTATCTTGACAATCGGATGATGCAATGCATCCAGAAAAACATTAGGTGGTAAAGGCTTTCGTTGAGAAGCTAACCGTGACAAAGCATCAGCCGCCTCATTCCTGCGACGATCAATATGATCCACCTGGTACCCCTTGAAGTGACCGGCAATGATATCAACCGCCTGTCGATAAGCCGTCATCCGTGGATCCTTGGAGTCCCAAGTGCCTCAAACTTGCTGAGCCACCAGATCTGAGTCGCCTAAACATCTGTCCCGGCTTAAATTCATCTCTTTAGCAACTCTGAGACCATGGAGCAGTGCCTCATACTCAGCTGCATTATTAGTACAAGGGAACATTAACCGGAGCACATAACAAAACTTGTCACCCTTGGGGGAGGTGAGAACAACTCCTGCACCGGACAACTCTAGCTGCTTGGACCCATCAAAGTGTATAGTCCAATACGTGTTATCCGGCTTCTCTTCGGGGGCTTGACATTCTGTCCAATCATTTATGAAATCCACCAAAGCTTGGACTTAATTGCTGTACGAGGAACATACTT
Organism: Hordeum marinum; assembly: GCA_022496015.1. Taxonomy (NCBI): domain Eukaryota; kingdom Viridiplantae; phylum Streptophyta; class Magnoliopsida; order Poales; family Poaceae; genus Hordeum; species Hordeum marinum. The sequence goes on along the minus strand of CM039676.1, from coordinate 357,236,126 downwards.
GATGTTAAGAGGACCCAGCTCTAAGGCCCACTTGGAAATCCTCCCTGTAGCTTCTCTATTTTGAACGATACCTCCCAACGGGGTGGAACTGACCACTGTTATCTGGTGCCCCGAAAAATAGTGTTTTAACTTGCGGTTGGCCATGAAAACTCCATATACTAACTTCTGCCAATGCGGATACCTCTGCTTAGACTCTGCCAAAACTTCACTAATGTAATAAACCGGCCTTTGCATAGGATACTCCTTCCCTGCCTCCTTGCACTCAACCACAATTGCAACACCGATCGATCTGTTGTTAGCTGCCACATAAAGGAGTAATGGCTCTTTCTCAACCGGAGCAGCTAACACTGGCGGCTCAGTCAACTGTTTTTTAAGAGCTTCAAGTGCTTCGGCCGCTCCTTTGCTCCACTTAAACTTGTCTGTCTTTTTCATCATCTGGTATAAGGGAATGGCTTTCTCCCCAAGACGGCTTATGAAGCGGTTCAACGCAGCAATCCGTCCTGCAAGGCGCTGAACGTCATTAATGCATGTCGGCTCTCCTAAAGAAGTGATAGCCTTAATCTTATCTGGGTTAGCCTCGATGCCCCGCTCAGAGACCAAGAAACCCAAAAGTTTTCCTGCTGGAACACCAAAGACACACTTCGTCGGGTTAAGCATCATCTTGTAGACCCGGAGATTGTCAAAGGTTTGTTTCAAATCCTCTAGGAGAGTTTCCTTCTTTATGGATTTAACCACAATGTCGTCTACGTAAGCATGAACATTTCGGCCAATCTGACTGTGGAGGCAGTTTTGCACACATCGTTGGTAAGTCGCCTGGGCACTCTTGAGCCCGAAAGACATGGAGACGTAACAGGACGCCCCAAAAGGTGTAATAAATGTTGTCTTCTTCTGATCTTTTGTCCCCATCTTAATCTGATGATATCCTGAATATGCATCCAGGAAGCATAAACTTTCACATCCGGCTGTAGCATCAATAATCTAATCGATACGAGGGAGTGCAAAAGGGTCAGCCGGGCAAGCCTTGTTAAGTTCCGTGTAATCTATACACATATGCCAAGTGCCGTTCTTTTTTAGCACTAGCACCGGGTTAGCCAGCCACTCCGGGTGAAAAACTTCCACTATAAAGCCTGCAGCCAAGAGCCGGGCAACTTCCTCCCCAATAGCTTTACGTCTCTCTTCGTTGAACCGTCGTAGAAACTGTTTGATCGGCTTAAACTTTGGATCCACATTAAGATTGTGCTCAGCGAACTCTCTCGGTACACTCGGCATGTGAGAAGGCTTCCATGCAAAGATGTCCCAATTCTCACGGATGAATTCGATGAGCGTGCTTTCCTATTTGGGATCCATGTGAGCCCCAATGATGAACTGCTTGGATGAGTCGCCCGGATTGAAATCTACTGCCTTGGTATCATCCACTGAAAACTTGAATGGCGGCTGAACTTCTGTCGTAGGCTTCTTTAGCATGGTCATATCCTCCGGGTCAACGTTCTTCTTGTAGAATTTCAGCTCCTCCTGAGCACAAATAGATTCTGCATACGTCGCATCTCCTTCCTCACACTCGAGAGCTGTTTTCCTATTACCGTGAACGGTAATTGTACCATTTAAGCCGGGCATTTTGAGTTGCAAATAAACATAGCAAGGCCTAGCCATAAATTTGGCATAAGCCGGCCTCCCAAATAGTGCATTATAAGGACTTTTGATTTTGACCACCTTGAACCACAAGGACTCCACCCTGTAATTATACTCATCACCAAAAGCTACTTCCAATGAAATCTGGCCCATCGGGTACGCCGATTTACCCGGGACCACACCATGAAAGACGGTGGAGGAAGGTTTAAGGTCTTTGTCAAGCAACTTCATCCGCCGGAAAGTGTCATAGTAAAGGATGTTGATACTGCTACCTCCGTCCATAAGCACTTTATTCACCATATAGCCATTCACCTGAGGGGCCACAACTAGAGCCAGCCGGCCCGGGTCATCTACCCGTGGCGGGTGATCCTCCTGGCTCCACATTATGTCATTCTTAGACCACGGTAAATATCACGAGAGAGCCGGAGCAACCGCATTAACTGCTCGCCTCTGCAACTTCTCATCTCGTTTACTGTGACCGGTCATGAATACGTGATACTGTCCAGAACTGAGCTGCTTCGGGTTACTCTGAAACCCGGACTGATTGCGCTTCTGCTGATTGTTGTTATTGCTGTTGTTGCCAGGATGCTGTTGGTGCCCCCCTTGGGTATTCTATCCCGGGTGCCCGTTTCCTGAACCGCCGACGCCGAATCCAGCCCCTGATCCACCATGCCCTGAGCCGCCAGGCGGGCCACCGCCCTGATTATTACGTGGTTGGGAATGCTGGTTTTTGAATCTCTGCATGATAAAGCAATCATCCCACGCATGCAACACCGGCTTGTCAGGCGTGCTGTGCTCCGAACAAGGCTTCCTAAGCGCTTCTTCTAAATTAAAAGGGCATCTGTTCCTTTGATGAAACGGCCTGAATTTTCCATTCCCCTTGGGATGGTTCTGTCCTGTGTTGGTATTCTCCATTAGCTCTGATCCACCATCAGCGCTCTTCCGCTTATTCTGATTCCCATTGTTCACAAACCCTTTTCCTTGATTTCTTTTCTTCCCTTGATTGGCTTTCTCATCATCCGAGCCTAGATCCTTGGTGTTATCCGAGTCGGCATACTTTGTCAAGGCCGTCATGAGTTCTCCCATATCCTGACACGTGCGCTTGAGTCGGCCGAGCTTCTGTTTCAATGGAACAAAATGACAGTTCTTTTCTAAAATAACCACCGCTTGAGCCGCCGTGATCTGCTCCGAAGAGTGACTAATGGTCGACACTAACCGGACCCAATGATGGGCCGACTCATTCTCCTTTTGAACACAATGGTCCAAGTCGACAATGGTCATAGGCTGCTTACAGGTCCCCTGGAAATTCTTAATAAACTTCTCTCTCAGCTCCGCCCATGAGCTTATCGTGTTAGGCGGCAAACCTTTCAGCCATGTACGAGCCGGACCCTCAAGCATCATGATGAAATATTTTGCGCATACCGCCTCACTGACATCCAGCATCTCCATGGCCAGCTCATAACTCTCAACCCATGCCTCAGGGGATAGATCGGCTGTGTAATTCGGAACCTTTCGAGGCCCCTTGAAATCTTTCGGTAGTCGTTCACTTCTCAGAGCCGGAGTTAAACATGGCACCCCTACGGCTCTGGTACTAACTACTCCCATTGATCCGGAAAGCGCCGGCTCTGGACGGGTTGCCTCTATCCCCGCCTCTCGCCTGTCTCTCGCAGTGTCCGCGAGGGCTTGTGCATCTAGAGCCGCTCGCTCGTCCTCCGGTGGTCCACGACATGGATGACTGCTGGAACATGCCGGCGACTCGTAGCGCCGGCTAAAACTTCGATTGGGGAGGGGGTGGAGTGAACCCGGCTCCGGCTGTGAGCATACCTCTCTTGCTGGGCCATGGCCGTCTCTAAATATCCAATGGCATTTCGCACATCCTCCGCAAATGATGCTCCATCTGGGATGGGAATCGTCTCAAGCCGAGCGGCTGCTGCCACCATGTTCTCGGCCGGGTTAGAGTAATGACCCGCCGGTGTTGGAAAAGCCCTAGGTGAGATTTGGTTATGCTAGGGTGGATGAGTCGCCGGGCGTTCCATCGGGTGGCTTTCCGGCGTGCCCGTAACCCGCCCCACACTAGGGGTGTTAAAAAGGTTCCTCGCTTCGTAACGTTCTGGCAGACGGGATTGATGCCTCCTTCGGTGCACTGCGGCCGCTGACCTTTGCTCCAGCTCCAGACGGAAAGCATCAGCCTTGATACGCTCCACTTATTCCTCCATCCGGGTCTTCAGCTCGGCCATCCTTTGTCGTTCCTCTACCATCCGGCCCTTGATCCGTGCCACCTCTAGATTCCTGGCTGCTTGATTATCCGGTGTTACTTCTATGCCCATGAGAGCTGTAAGTTTGTCCATCAATTCCACTAGAACCTGAGCCGGCGGCGGCGGGCTATCACCCGCTGCGGCGGCTCCCACAGTTGTGTCACCGGCGGCTGAAGCCGATCCTGCCATGAACACCGCCGCATGAACCGGGGGTCTCGAAGCATCTGACTCAAAGCCCTCTACCTCAGAATAGGTGTCGTAGTAGCCCCCAAGGCCACTGTTACTGAGCCGATACACTGATTCTGTCTCCCCACTGGAGGACTCATCTTCCAAGCAAACGAGAGTTCCCTGTGACCCGGACACTTCCAGGTCCATGCCTTGAGTGAAGCCCACGAGAACATGCTTTTGACCTGGATGGGCACGGGCAGGCCGCACAACACTCGTAGATTGGAGACGCCGAGCCGGCTCAACGATGTTGGTGCAGATGTCCGGCTCGGGTGTAGATCCATCAACCTTTCCCATGAAAACCTAGATCCCGCCGAACGGAACCCGGAATCCATACTCCACAGAACCAGCATCAAGCCCCCAGCCCGCGTCGTCGATGTAGAGCCGGCCGCGGCGACTCTTGCTCATCCTTCCAACCACGTATCCTTCGAGCCCTGGGAGAGAGCCCTTTGAGAACTCAACACCACCAAGCACTAGCCCCATGATGGGCGCCAACTGTCATGGTTTTATCACGGCAGATGTCTAGGTGAACGGACTTGGATTCGAGGCCATCGCTAATGGGGTGGACTCAAAGGGGTTAATTGGGAAAAAGACACGGGTTTATCCAGGTTGGGCCCCTCAAGTCGAGGTAATAGCCTACGTCCTGCTTGTGCTTGTATTGCTTGTGTATCAATTACAAGGAGCTAGAAACTTGACCTAGTTCTCGATCACCTATCCTCTAAGTCGCCCCGGGTCTGCCTTTATATAAGAGGTCGGGACCATCGGGTTGTTACAATTGCTAACCGAGTCTATCTCTATCTTCTTGTCCAAGCTGTCTATGAGTCGGCTTGCACGCCCGGGTCTTCTCCGTCCGGGCCGTTGTACGGCCCACACCTTGAGCCGCCTATCTTCCTGGGCCACCAGTCTTATGGCTCACCTTTGGGCCGGCTCACGAGCCAGCAACATGACCCGGAGCCTCCGGGGCGGGTCATATCGTGGGGTCATATCGCCAACATTATTCCTTCGCCTCCCCCCTAGATGAGAGAATGGTTTCCCATCTGGTCCATGACCTCCATGGCGACGGAGGGCTGAGAGACCCTCCCAGATTGGATCTATCTCTCCGTTTCCTTCTGTTTCTGCGCTCCCAAGTCTAGAATTTCAGCATTTCTTAAATATCCGGAGATCCCTAACTCTGATTGGGCAGAAATTATGTGGTGATTTTTATTTGGATATTAGCTTTCTTGCGGCGAAAGAAGGGCACCAACCGCTTTACGAGGTGACCACAAGGTCCTTGGGCACGACCAGGGGGCAGGCCGCCCCTGGCTTGTGGTCACCTCGGGCATCGTCTCGCGTTGATTCCTTTTCCCAAAAATCACATCTATTCCAAAAAATTCTCTGTAAGTTTTTATTGCGTTTGGACTTCGTTTGATATGGATTTTCTGCAAAACAAAAAACATGCAACAAACAAGAACTTGCACTAGGCACTTGATCAATATGTTTGTCCCAAAAATAGTATAAAAAGTTGCCAAAAGTATATGAAAGTTGTAGAATATTGGCATGAAACAATCAAAATTTATGGATACGATGGAGACGTATCAGCATCCCCAAGCTTTATTCCTGCTCGTCCTCGAGTATGTAAATGATAAAAAAGATAATTTTTGATGTATAATGCTACCTAGCATAATCTTGTTTATATAATCTAATCATGTCATGAATATTAATACACGAGTGATTCAAAGCAATAGTCTATCATTTGATATTAAGACAATAATACTTCTAGCATACTAACATAGCAATTGTATCTCTTCAAAATAAAATAGCAAAAGAAAGTTATCCCTACAATATCATATAGTCTGTCTATGCTCCATGTTCCCCACACAAAGTATTTATATCATGCACAACCCCGATGAGAAGTCAAGCAATTGTTTCACACCTTTTATGTTCTCAAACTTCTTCAACTCTCACGCAATACATGAGCGTGAGCCATGGATACTGTAGGTGGAATAGAATATGGTGGAGTTTGTGAAGAAAAAGGAGAAGATAGTCTCACATCAACTAGGCGTATCAATGGGCTATGGAGATGCCCATTAATAGATATTAATGTGAGTGAGTAGGGATTGCCATGCAACGGATGTACTCGAGCTATAAGTGTATGAAAGCTCAAAAAGAAACTATGTAGTTGTGCATCCAACTTGCTTGCTCATGAAGACCCAGGGCAATTTGAGGAAGCCCATCATTGGAATATACAATCCAAGTTATATAATGAAAAATTCCCACTAGTATATGAAAGTGACATAATAGGAGACTCTCTATCATGAAAATCATGGTGCTACTTTAAAGCACAAGTGTGGAAAAAATATAGTAGCATTGTCCCTTCTCTTTTTTAATTTTATTTATTTATTTTCGTGGGCATCTTTGCCTCTTTTTTTGGGCTTCGCCAGCCTCTTTTATTTTTCATAAAGTCTGTAGTCTCACCCCAACTTGTGAGGGAATCATAGCTTCCATCATCCTTTCCTCACATGGGACAATGCTCTAATAATAATGGTCATCACACGTTTATTTACTTACAACTCAAGAATTACAACTCTATAGCTAGAACAAAATATGACTCTATATGAATGCCTCCGGCGGTGTACCGGGATATGCAATGATATAGCATAGCAAATGACATAAAAAAACTGGCAAGCCATGCAAACATCATGCTAGCTATCTTATGATCATGCAAAGTAATATAAAAATGATGGTGCATGTCATGTCATAATAAACAGACCGATGGAAGTTGCATGGCAATATATCTCGGAATGTCTATGGAAATGCCATAATAGGTAGGTATGGTGGCTGTTTTGAGGGAGGACAAATGGCGGGTTTAATGCACCAGCGAAAGTAGCGCGGTACTAGAAAGGCTAGCAAAGGTGGAAGGGTGAGAGTGCGTATAATCCATGGACTCACATTAGTCTTAAAGAACTCACATACTTATTGCAAAAGTATATTAGTCATTGAAGAAAAGTATTAGACGCATGATCCTAGGGGAGAGGTTGGTAGGATTTAACCATCGCGCGCTCCCGACCCTCACACAAAGGTTGACAATCAATAAACAAATCATGCTCCGACTTTCTTACATAACGGTGCACCATATGTGCATGCTACGGGAATCACAAACCTTTACACAAGCATTTCTACCAATCCAAAATTACTCACTAGCATGACTCTAATATCACCATCTTTATATCGCAAAACTATTGCAAGGAATCAAACACATCATATTTAGTGATCTACAAGTTTTATGTAGGATTTTATGACTAAGCATGTGAATGACCAACTCCTGTTAACTCTCTAAATAGATATAAGTGAGGCATGAGAGTTTATTTAATGCCCAAGATGCGGTCCTATCCTTATTTTTGGCACGAGGGCCTCGACAGGGATAGAAGCACATCTCGTCGTTTCGCAAGTGCAGTAAACATTGCATACATGTAGGAAGAGATGAGTATATGAGTTGGCTTACATTCGCCACATGCTATCTTACAAGTTCACACAAATTATTCATACATCATCCAGAAGATAGGGTCCGACTACGGATGAAATCAAACAAAGAAAACAAGCAATGTAAAACTGCCTTGTTATCCCAGCATCACCACCAAGAAGCTCCCTACTCATCGGGAGAGGTAACGTACATACGTCTACTTTCTTCATCGTACTCCCACTAGAGCTGAGTCACATCTTCTGGCACGTACTCGTCAACACCTACACATGTATTGTTGTAATCTTTGAGCCACAAGGATTCAGCAATCTCATAACCTGGGTACCGAAACTATGTAAGCCAATAGGGGGGGGGGAATTAAGTCATGAGCCTGCAGCAAGAACTAAGCATGTATTTGGTGGCTAAGTTACGGGAACATGAATGTAAATATGGTGGCCGACGCAAGATGGTCGTGAACTAGCATGATCACTAAGTGATCCTGAACACCTAGATATGCCAATCATAACCCCACCGTGTTCTCTCTCGGTTCATGTTCACGAGCAGTGACAGTCACGGTTACACACATAGTTGGTGTATTTTATTTTAGTTTACTTCAAGTTAACTATAACCGGGTGTTACACAAATCTCCAAATTGCCACATAACAACGGGCACGACTTTTCAATAGATTAAACTCTGCAGGGGTGCTCCAACTCATCCATCACAAACTAACCACACGCCGCAGGAACAACCTTGACCACGAATATCATGATCTTCCTAGGCAATTACACTGGAAAACCGCCACCTCAAGATAGCCCAGAATTCCTCATGCAAGACATTCGAGAAAGGTAAAACAAGTCCAGCAAGACCTCCTAATGTGTCCACGATCACAATAGGAGCAATGTATCTCGTTATCAGGACACGGAGGATTGTCCAAACTTCCGGTAGGCCAATCACAGAGTTGCCCCTGGCGGCCACTGGCTATTGACATTTTGGAACAACACTCATGAGGAGCACTAGCCCGGGGGTTGATAAATTATCCATGGGGTTGCAAAGCCCTATGCATTTTTATTAGGTTGTTAAGCGAATAATACCAATGATGGGTCTTGCCAGATAAGCTTTAATCTAAAATGAATAGTGAAGGGGGTCCCCATAACAACCCCGAGCATGTTAGGAGCGCAAAATATGGAACATAACACCGGTAACAAGTAACAATGGCGGCAAAAGTGGAACAAAACACCGAGCAAAGGGCCAAGCCTTCCACCTTACCAAGATATATAGGTGCACTAAATTATATAGCAGTAATATTGTGATATCTCTAGATATCCATGTTATCACATGGAAACAACCTGCACCTGCAGCTAAGAACGCTATAAGAGGTGCTGAGCAGTGGTAACTTAGCCAAACCAGGTTTTCTAGGTAGTGGAGGGGTTAGAGGCTTTCCTGGCAATGTAGGAGGCTGGTCATGCAAGTGGTAGGTAATGAAAGCATAGCGATAAGAGCGAGTCATCTAGCAAAGCAAAAATAGTGTTGGGATCCGGGTACGGTTATCTTGCCTGTTGGTTCTTGAGAGGGACAAAGAGCTAGGTCCTCGTAGTTGTACTCTTCTCGATCCTCGTACTCAGGCTCAACACTGGCGTCTACCCAAAGAGAAACAACACCAAATAACGAAACAACCAGGGTGCAATGCACAAACAAGATGATGCATGAGCCAAATTAGTGCATTTGACATGGCAGCCTAAGCTAGTCATGTTCCACATGCAAATATTAAGTTGTTTAGTGTTCTGGACAGAACCACATGTTTGGTTGTATGAACATGCATGAACATGTCAAATATGGATGTGTCATGAAAAATCGATGCAAAATCATATGTAGAACATAGTAAACAGAGTAACGGTTCTCACGCTACGCTCATGGTAAGGTACGGCAGGTTACGGATGTAAACACAAGGAAGCAGCAGGATATGGGCTATTTCTTGGTGTTCCAAGGTAGCCATTGGATAGGAAATGAAAAACTAGCAACAATCGAGCCAAAGATCAAGCAAAATTATGGAGCATAGCTCACACAAGCCACAAAACAAAACCACACACACCCTGTCCAAAAACAGCAACATAGCAACTTGCACAACACATATCCCAAGCTACAGGAGGTTTCCAGCCACAACCAAAGTAGGTACATAATCTAAACAACATTCTTAACAAATCATCCATCTACACGAACTTGAAAGGAAGCAAGGGTCACTAAGAAATGAAGCTCACAAGATGGCATAATGAAACATTGCAGGGACTTAGTGAAAATTACAGGTTGACAGAATATGTGTTCACCTGATGGCAAGTTGACAACAGCAAATAGATAATCTAGAGGACGTATCATGGCATGAAACTTAACAGGTTGATAGAGGACAACATCTACTTCAAAACACTAGCACTGAGTATGAGCTAAAACACAACAAAACACTTGGTAGGATCCTCTAAACATGACATTAAAATAACTATAGATTCTCAAACTTATAAATATTTAGCATGTTGAAATCAACAACATTTTTCTTAGCTACTTTGCAGCAAGATACCCATCAATATACAAGCTTATCATGGCAAAGGAAAATACCACGGCCTAATGCCCACAAAACACTACCACAAACATGTCGACAAGATCATCATAGCATGCAAGGATTAAATCATACAAAAATGACAAAAGGTCATCTCATCACAAAATAGCACTTTTACAAACTTGCTCAAACAAATTGCACCAATGGATTCCTGGGATTTTTCTACCCCAACATCATATATCACACTCATATATTTGTATTTATTAATTATCCAAAATCTAATTCAAAATTTATCACCAGCACTTATAAGTCACTTATCCGTGGCCCTCCTTAATTTAGCACCAGCCAAAACTGGAATATCTCCTTAAATGAAAAAATAGAGAAATGCACAGAGACACTATAAACACAAAATAAAATAAAACAACAAAATTAAGGAGGGCACCAGCAGTGATCCCAGGGCTCGGTGGGAGGATGACAAGTGGGCCACGACCTACTGTCAGTGCGACTGAATAAATGGCAAAAGGTGTGCCTGGGGGGATGGTTCTCTACCTCTGGGCTAGATGGGTATCTCTAAACATAATGGAGGGCTCGGATCTTAAGTACAGACATAGGGGCGGTCTCGTACTTCCTCCGGTCAGCAAACTGAAGTCGTCGTCGGCGAGTGTAGCGGCGATGGCCACGGCCACGAACCGCCGATGGGGGCACGGAATTCTACAGGGAACCCATTCTCGGGGCCGTGGGGTCCTACATCGCGTGGAGGTGAGGAGGTCGAGGCAAAGCTCGAGCTCGGCTTAGGCATGGCGGATGCGAGCAGGGAGCGGGGGTTGCGCTATGGCAGGTGAGGCGCGGCGGGACGATGATGCAGTAGTGCGGCGAGCGAGCTAGGCTAGCACGGGTCGGGAGCACCGCGGGGCCACAACAAGAAAGCCCCAGGCTTCCTTTACTAAAGATCTTCAGAGCAAGGAAATGATAGCGCGGGGAGCACGATGATGCCACAGTTGGATCTACGCGCACGAGTTGCTAACAATGCACCGGGCAAGGGAAATGGATGGAGGGTTCATGCCACCCTTCCTAGGACATGAAGGGGTAGAGCAGGGCACGACGAGGCGATGGAGACGAGCAGAAGAAAATTTGGCATGTCTCTGGTCCGAACTGAAGGAGAAGAAGAGGTCGAGGACATTGAAGCTCTCGGCCTTGGTGCTCCCTCGTTCGACGGGGAAGCAGATGGAGCAACGGGGGCACCCTTCCCGCGCACCAAATCGACGGAGACACGACGAGGAGGCTACCTCCGGGCACGAGTTGTTGCTCGACAGAAGCACGGCGGGTGCGGTGATGGCATGGCGTGTAGCTACCTTACCTAGCAGCGGTGAGGCGAGGTAGAGGGATGACCCTAGGGCACCAAGGGCAACATATAGGGCACAGGGAGGAGCTAAGGCCATCAAGTCATCCAGCGATGTGATGTGGCTGTGCTGGATGGGGTGCCATACATGAGGAGGAAGAAACGATCGCTAGAGGGGATCTACTGGACTGCAGGAGCTCTAGTTGGGCCGTGGGGAAGGAAAAGGCCCAATGGCAAGCTCTCTCTCTCTCTTAGGAAACAAAGGGGTTTTCCTAATTAAAACACAACAAACAAAACTAAAAGCCCAGCAAGTTTGGAGAAGAATTAAAGAGGAAATAAAAATAGTTTTGAGATGCTGAAAATAGACCTGATTTTATAAAATTGGTTTGAGGATTTTTAGAGAAAGTGAAATAATCACATATTATTAACATTTTAATCTATTTTTCTAAAATTATTAACATGCAACCATATCAAAATAGGTTTGAGAGCTAACTTACAATTATAACCAGAATATCTCAGATAAGTGCAACGATTTTATGGAGGTGAACCAGCAAGTTTATACAACACATATATCATTATTAGGGAATAGGAGAGGTGGTAGTGGTTTTTGAGGAAATAGAGGAGAGGGTTTTCCAAGACTAGATGCACACCACACCACAACACACACTCACAACCACAACACCACACTCACAACAACATCACATAAAGCAAGGCATGATGCAAAAGATGAATGGTGGTATGATGCCATGATGCAATGATGAATGTCATGAAGAAAATATATTACTCAATTCCCAAGGACACAACATGAAGGTCCACACATGAAAAATGTTACAAATATGGAAGGAATGCTCCTTAGCTATTACAACTCTCCTCCACTACAAGAGGATCTCGTCCCGAGATCTAAGAATGAAACATCTTTGGAAATTCGGAATGGAAAAGATCCTCACATTCTCAAGTGGCTTCTTTGTCGGAGTGATGAGACCACTTCACCTTGAGAAACTTGATTGACTTGTTGCGAGTCTTACGCTCAGTTTCTTCAGGAATAGCACCTGGATGCTCACGATAGGATAGGTCTTCTTGGAGATCAATGTCTTGTAGGTCAATGGTACGCTCAGGAGTCTTGAAGCACTTCCTGAGATGAGAGACGTGAAACACATCATGAACATTTGAGAAATTTGGATGAAGCTCGAGTTGGTAGGCAAGGTCACCTCTCTGGCCCACAATTTGGAAAGGAGCCACAAAGCAAGGGGTGGGCTTCCCTTTGATGCCAAAACGCTGAGTGCCCTTCAAGGGAGAAACTCTGAGATAGACAGAATCATCGATTTGAAAGGAGACATCTTGATGTTTGTTATCATAATAGCTCTTCTCGTGGGATTGAGATGCTTTGAGATTCTCACGAATGCCATGACACATCTCTTCTGCTTCAGTGATCATGTCATTTCAAGAATTTGATGCTCACCAGTTTCAGACCAATTGAGCGGGGTGCGGCACTTCCTACCGTAGAGAATCTCAAATGAAGCCTTTCCAGAACTATCTTGGAAGCTGTTGTTGTATGAAAACTTGGCGTACATAAGGAAGTCTTCCCACTTCATGCCGAAAGAGATCACACATGCCCTGAGAATGTCTTCGAGGATTTGATTGACTCTCTCAACTTGGCCACTTGTCTGAGGATGGAATGCAGTGCTGAAACAGATCTTGGTTCCCATAGTAGTCTGGAAGGAGTCCCAGAACATGGAAGTGAAGAGGCTTCCACGATATGAGGAAATGAGCTGAGGAACACCATGCGAACAGACTATCCTTGAAGTGTATAGCTCTACCAGCTGAGCTGCCGAGATAGATTCTTTGATCGGAAGAAAATGGTCAATTTGGTGAGCTTGTCGATAACCACAAAGACGACATAATTGCCTCTCTTGGACTTAGGGAATCCAGTGACGAAATGCATCTCCACATGATCGAATTTCCACACTGGAATAGGCAAATGCTGAAGGAGACCTGCTGGACGTTCATGTTCTGCCTTCACTCTATGACAAACATCAGACTCGTTTACGAACTGAGCTATTTCACGCTTCATGTGAGTCCACCAGAAGGTTTGCTTCAGGTCCTAATACATTTTGGAACTTCCTAGATGAATGGAGAGGAGAGAATTGTGTGCTTCATCGATGATAACCTTCCTGAGATCAGCTTTTGGAACCACCAGACGGTCCTCAAAGAACAAGGTATATTTGTCATCAACACGAAAGCACTTATACTTTGGAATGCTCTTGGCCACACCTTTCTTCACTTTCGTCACCATAGCATCAAGAAGTTGAGCTTGGTGAATCTGATCTTCCAAAGTCGGAGAGACTTGAAGAGTTGCAAAAAATCCTCGAGGAATCATTTGGAGATTGACCTTGCAGAAAGCTTCGCAAAGCTCGGGTTGAAGAGGCTTCAGGATAAGACTGTTGCAGTATGCCTTTTGGCTAAGCATGTCTGCAATGACATTTTCTTTTCCAGAAGTATACTCAATCCTCGGATTGTACTCCTCAATCATTTCCACCCAATGCGTCTGCCAAAGATTGAGATTCGGTTGAGTGAAAATGTACTTCAAGCTCTTGTGGTCGGTGAACACCTCAATTGGTCCTCCCAACAATAAATGTTCCCACGTGAATAGAGCATGAACAACTGCTGCCAACTCAAGATCGTGTGTGGGGTAGTTCCTCTCTCTAGGCTTCAACTGATGTGAGGTATAAGAAACAATCCTCTTATCTTGCATCAGAACACCACCAGGACCTTGGAGGGAAGCATCATAGAACATTTGGAAATGCTTTGATTGCTCAGGAGGAACAATAACTGGAGCTGAAGTCAGCTTTTGCTTGAGTGTATTGAACGCCACAACACACTTAGGAGACCAGGCAGACTTGACATTCTTCTAGATGAGGTTGGACAGAGGCTTAGCAATTCGAGAGAAGTTCTCCATGAATCTTCTACAGTAACCTCCAAGCCCGAGGAAGCTACGAAGCTGCTTGACATTCTGAGGAGGCTCCCACTTGAACATGACCTCGACTTTCTCTGGGCACACCTTGATGCCCTCGGCAGAGATGATGTGCCCAAGGTAAACCACTTCAGCGAGCCAAAACTCACACTTGGAGAACTTAGCATAGAACCGATGCTCTCTTAGCTTGTCAAGCACAAGCCAGATATGCTCTGCATGTTCTTCTTCAGTCTCCGAGAAAACAAGCATGTCATCCAAATACACCACGATGAACTCATTTTTGAAAGGAGAGAATATGAAGTTCATCATTCTGGAGAAGGTTGTATGAGCATTAGCGAGACCAAAGGAGATGATGGTGTACTCATAAGAGCCAAAACTCGTCCTGAAAGCAGTCTTTGGAATGTCTTCCTCACGGATGCGGATCTGATGATAGCCCATGCAAAGATCTAGCTTCGAGAAAACCTTGGCACCTTTTAGTTGTCCAAACAACTCACTTATGTTGGGAATTGGATACTTGTTCCTTATTGTCTTCTTATTCAATGGATGGTAATCGACAGAAAGTCGGTCCGTACCATCATTCTTCTTGACAAACAGAACACCACAACCCCACGGAGAAGAACTTGGCCTGATCAGACCCAGACGTTCTTGTTCATCTAGCTGCTTCTTCAATTCTTCCAGCTCTTCGGGACCAAGCTTATAAGGATGCTTGCAAACCGGCTCAGTTCCAGGCTCGAGATCAATTACGAAATCTACTAGCCGGTGCGGACGCATTCCTGGCAGTTCTTCTAGGAAGACATCTTCATACTCACAAACAACCGGAATCTGAGAAACGGCTGAGATTTCACCCTTCTCATTGAGAGAAAAGACACGAATCGTGTCATCGCGAGCTACAAAAATGATCACGTCTTCTAAAGGATGATTTAATTTGACACCTTTGGCTTGACAATCAACATACGCCTTGTTCATAGCAAGAAAATTCATGCCAAGAATGAGATCAATATCGGAATTACCAAGAACAATTGGAGAGGCCAGAAAAGAATAATTGCCCATCTCGATAGAGGCATCCCGAACCATGAAGCGATAATTCATTTGCAAGCCCGGAGGCACCACAGTTAACGATCTAGGCAATTCTTCGCAACACAACTCGTTCTTTGAAAGGAACGGTCTTGATATGAATGAATGCGACGCACCCGTATCAAACAAAACTTTTGCAGGAACAAAATTAACTGAGAGATTACCCATGATAACTTGAGAAGAATCCTCTGCTTCGGCTGCATCCACATGGTTCACCCTTGCAGACTTGGGGTAGTGCCTCACCATAGCATTGCCTGGAGGTCTGACTCAAGGAGGAGGCGGAATATGCCACTAGTTGGTGCACTTGTTTGAGTAGTGACCCTTCTGACCACACTTGTGACAAGTAACCTCTGAGAGAGGATGGAAGTTGCTTGGAGGAGGAACATTTGTTGACTTGGGTGCCTAGGGCCTCTGTTGAAATCCTGGGTTGGGTGGGTGGTAAGGACCACGACCACTGAGCTTCCTCTGTTCCTGAGGGGGACAAAACGGAGGTGGAGGTGCAACCCAATACTTTTGCTTCTTAGGGACCATCTGAGCGATTGAATAAGAAGAGTTGGAGTCTGTAAAGTGCTTCCTTGAGTTCTCTAACCTGAGCTGAGTTGCCTTGGCCTTTAGCGCCATGTTGTACAACTTACCAAACTCACGAGGTTCTTGCAGGACTAGACCCGGCAGAAGTTCATCCTTGAGACCACCTCTGAACTGATATATCTGGGACTTCTCATCAGGAACATCTTCTTTAGCATAGTGGGCCAAATTCTGGAACTCGACATTATACGTATAGAAAGACTTGCTCCCCTGCTTCAGATTCCCACGCATCTCCTCGACAAATCTCGTCGGGATGTGATGACTCTGAAGTCACGGCAGAAATCATCCCAGCTGATAACATGATTGCCCTCGGAGTCCTTGTACTGCTGCCACCAATCTACTGCCTGACCCTTAAGCTGGAAGGCCGCGAACCTAACATAGTCCACGGGCCTGACATTGCTGCACTCGAAATGCTTGTTCATGTCGCGTAACCAATCATCCGCATCCAAAGGCTGCTCACAACAGGTCAAAGACTTGGGCTGGTTGGCGAGGAACTGGTTGAGAGTCGCGAACTGGGGCTGATTCTGGGGATTCCCCTGATGACCTTGTTGTCCCTGATCTCTCTCTTGGAACAACCTGAGCAGCATCTGAGTATTCGCATTGGTTGCGTCCATCAGAGCTTGCCAAGCTTCCGAAGGAGGAGGCGGTGGGGGTGGTGGAGGGTTAGACTGCTCCCCGTCACGACCTGGATTCCCGGGAGTTGGTGGAGCCATCCTGGAGATGGACAAGAACATCAGCACACCATTGAGAAAGATGATTGAAATAATCTTAATCAAATGGCTTGGAAGAAATTGCAATGAATCTCATCAAATGCATTCCTGAAAATTAGTAAGAACGCCTTCTTCGGGTTTGTGATAACATCATTAGATTTTTAAGCCACTTGAATAAACACAACAAGGCACTACAGAAATCAGGCACTTTGCCATTTGCCATGGCAGTCGGCAAAGCCACAAAGGCGGACGGCAATGGACTTTGCCATCCGCCGCTAGCAGACAGCACAAATTTGGGCCTAGGTAGCTCCGGCAAAGGGGTACTTTGTCGTCTTCTTCCGCCCCGCGGACGGCAAAGAATCACTGTCGTCAGCTTGTAGACGGCAAAGGCCATGGACGCCAACTAGTGACGGCGTCACCGTTAGAGGTGGCTAACGGACCCCAGCACTTTTTCGGCTGCCTCCCAGCCTCCTTTGCCTCCTGCCTCCCCGTCCCCTTTGCCATCCGCCTCCCCACCCCCTTTGTCGTCTGCCTCCCCGCCTTCTTTACCATCTGCCTCCTCGTCCCCTTTGTCCTCTGCCTCCCCGCCCCCTTTGTCGTCTGTCGCAAACAGCAAAGAGACAAGATGTCCCCAGCCTGCTAACTTCTTTGCCGTCTACCTTCTTCCCCTTTGCCGTCTGTCGCGGACGGCAAAGAAACCAGGTAACTTCTTTGCTGTTTGCCTCCTCCCCCTTTGCCGTCTGTCGTGGTCGACAAAGAAACCAAATGTCCCCAGCCTGGTATTCCCGGGTTGCATAGGTGTCTGCCACATGGCACCATTGCCGTCCGGGGTAGACGGCAAAGAGCCCTTTGCCGTAGGTGGCAGACGAGAAAGAGCCTGTATTATGCCTTTTTATTCTGTTTTTGTTATATCCAATCATTTTCACAAGCTCATATGTGATATATATATATAATTCATAGAAACTATATCCCTGCCATATAAGAAGCACATATATGATCATCCAACAAACATGCCAAATCAGAAGTGCAAGTTTCATCCATACATGCATAGTTTCATCCATAGGTAGCAAGTTTCACAATGTTCATCGATACAAAATCAAAAAAGAAATTAAACACAAGAACTCCATCAATGCAAGCTTCCATGAAGTGCATCAAATCTGCAAAATGGGAAATAAGAAAGTTACAAGAAGAATACTAGAAGAAGAAGATCTAGAAGAAGAAGAAGAAGAGGAGGAAGAAGAAGAAGCGTTTTTCTTCTCTTTCTCTTTATCCTCTTAATTTTCTTCTTATTATTGCTTACTTGTGCCATTTTAGAGCTAACCCAAGTAATTATGCCATTTTCGACATAACTAAGTGACGGGGGTATTACCCCTGGGTAGGCCAAAGCAACGGGGTTCTCCCCCTGCTTCAAAGAAAAACTATGTGACCGACTTCCCACGACCGGCTGGAGCGCGGCCGGCTTGAGCTATCGCCAGCTGGCGACACGGAGGGCTGGTCGTGGAGACGGCTTGACCCCCAACCAGATGGGCGCAGTCGGCTGCCTTCGTGCCGCCTCCTTCATTGACCCCGGGGTGGACATGCAACGTACCGTCCTTATGCGCACGAGTACGTCGACAAGACGTGTGTCGTGGTTTCGTCATGACAGATGCCATGGGTAGGCTTATCGAGAGGGGCCGAAGGACGCCAGCGGGCTCTAGGAGAGGGGTTAGGCACAAGCGGTGGTGGACACATGATGTATCCAGGTTCGGGGCCCTCCGTGGGAGGTAACACCCCTAGTCCTGCTCGGTCTAGTTGAGACAATGGTGAGATTACAATGGTGCTCCTTGAGCTGTATCGATCATGGAGGAAGAAGGAGTTAGCTCGCACTTCTGCCTCTCTACGCATGTGTGTGGAGTGGACGTGAAGAGCCCTGGGAGATTGGCCGACCCCTAGCATGGGGGTGGCTCGGGGGGTTTATAGGCCAACCCCCCGGATTACAATACAAATAGAAGGTCCTGGGGGCCCCAGCCGCAGCCTCTCTAGCCGACTGTGGGGGACGCCGGCTATGGTCTCCTATGGCCAGTAGGCCCCGCCGGCTGAAGGGTCCCGTCAGGAGCCGGCGAGGCCCGCGCGGCGGGTCCCAACGCCGGTCACGTCATGGCACGGGCCGCCCCTTGTGGCGTTGTCTTGCGGCGACCGGCCGAGGTCAGCGGTGCGGCCAGCCCTGTAGCCATGCCGGGGTAGGTAATGGAGTGGTTGGGGCATGCCGGCACTGTTGGAAGACCGGTCACCGTCCGCTAGGGTTAGAGCCCGTGACACCTTCACTGTGGCCACTCCGGCGCTGACCCCCGATGGGATGGGGACCAATGTCGCCACGCATGCCCTGACGACGGTATCCAATGCGCAACCGGCTGGGGGGGCCAGGTTTTCTGAGAAAAACCAGGGTACATTATCCCAAAATGTTCCATCTTCCTAGAAAAGTGGATTCGTTCCCGGCTACGCCCCCAGCTGGCCGGCACGTCGTAACCGGCAGGGCGTAGCCAGCGGGCTCTGGCCGGAGGGCCGGTACCGGCTGGGCGTAGCCGGACCACAGGGGGAGGCGGCCCACCCTTTGATTGTGTTAGAAGGCCGGAGCAAGGGGGCGCTTAAGGCTACCCGGGGGTCATCCCCCCGTCAGTAGTCCCTGAAGCCCGGGAGGCCCGCCGACGAACCGCAGCGGTCCTCCTCGGCTTGAAGATCGTCCTTGCGCCGCAGGGTGCCTTCAGAGTCGAAGGATGCCGGCAAACGCCGGCCGGCTCCACAGCCGGTCGATGCCTCGTGCGCCACCTCGGGTTCCCCACCGGGCAGAGAAGACGCGCCACGCGGCCGAAAAGATCGGGCTGAAGGGCGGGGCCCTCCACGACCGCGGCCTCGGCCCGTGCATGGGGATTTTTTACGGCACGGGCGGACGGTTGGCGTTCCCGAGTGCCATAATATCCGCCCAACATGCCACAGGAATCACGGGGGTCGTGCGCAATGAATCCGTCCCCCACGATCACCCGCGCAGGGTTTAAATGGCGAGAGGAGGGGGCAGAACGACATGTTCGCTCCCCCCACTGTCGTTGCATCATCATCGTCGTCTTCCTCCCCCGCCACGAGAGAGAGAGGGAGACCAGGAAGTCAGAGCTCGCGGGCAGGCTGCGCTGCCGTCCGCCGTCGAAGAATGCCCGAGCCGCCGCCGAGCACCCACGCCCGTCGTCGTGACCGCACGCCCCCTCGGTGACCATGGCGGGCAAGGGCGCATGGGACAACAGCGACATGGATGAGACCTTCATCGAGCACCTCCGCCACCGCCGCAAGCTCCCGGCAGAGGCACACTCGGAGGCACGCCCAGCCGGGCCGGAGAACTCCCCGGCGCCGCGGGAAGGCGAGGTGGTCGTCTTCGCCGACCATTTCCTCCGCGGGCTTGGGCTGCCGGCGAGCGCGTTTTTCCATCGTTTCCTGACGTGGTTCGGTCTGCAGCCGCACCACCTCTCCCCCAACGCCATCTTGCAGCTGGCGGCATTCGTCACCCTTTGCGAGGGGTACTTGGGGGTTGAGCCAAGGCTTGACCTCTGGTGCCGGCTCTTCTTCCTCAAGCGACAGACGATGAAGGATCCGGTGACGAAACAGATGGTGATGACCGCCTGCGGAGGAACCATGATCCATATCCTCAAGGGGACCGGCTTCCCGAAACTCCCACCGCACGAGTCGGTGAAGCGCTGGTAGCGAGGGTTCTTCTATGTTTTGCCGGAGGAGGATTACATCAACCTCCCCGACTTCGCCAACCACCCGCCGACCGCGATGCTGAACTGGCGGGCGGTGACGCCTCCGGCGCCCGAGACGGCGGACCGGCTCTGCGAGCGCCTGCTCGTGATGACCGGGACGGAGGGGCTGAAGGCCACCAATCTGCTGGCCGCGATGATGACGCGCCGGGTGCAGCCGTTGCAGAGCCGGCCACACCTCATCTGCCAGATGGGAGGATGCCATGATCCCTGCTGGCTCTCCACCAAGGAGATGAAACCGGCCCACGTGGCGAGGAGGGTGAACGCCATCTCGACGGCAAAGATGGTGGAGGGCGAGTGGCAATGGGGGAAAACCCCGTACAGCTGGAGCCGCCCGGCACCACGGGTAAGTGTCTGGCCACCTCCTTCCCTCCATCTTTTTTCAGAGGCAGCTCCCCTCTCCCCTTTGGCCTGACGGCGCGCCGCTCGGCCCACCTGCAGATTTCCCCGCTGTTGTAGAACTACGGGGAGCTGGTCCCCGACACGGCGGATTCGAACCCCGAGGAGGTCGAGGATGCCGACGACGTGGAGCCGGCTGATTCCGAGCGAGCCGGCGCATCCGAAGCCGGCGACGCGGAGTCGGAGATGGAGGGGGCCGAAGAGGTCGAATCGACGGGTGAGTCTCCTCCCCAGAAGCACCTATGGGACTGGACCGATGATGACGCTGAGGCGGAGACGTCGTGTGTTGCGGAGGCTCCGGGGAAGCCCGAAACTTCGGAGGACGAGGTCATGGCACCGCGGAGGTGCCAACCTCGAGTCGGCGGCGGCTCCAGCCGGGGAGGCCCAGAAGCAGACAACAAGGGAAAATGGCCGGCTGCCGCCAAGCCGGCGCCCAAGCGCACGGCAACCGCGCAGTCGGGCGGCAGCTGCGGAGGCGGGGGCAAGAAACAAAGGGTCGCCCAGGCAGGACCCACGAGGAGGGTGGTCCCCGTCGTCGCCGGGTAAGTCCATCTCCTCCTCCACCTTGGTCCGGTCCATCTTCCCTCCAGTCCCTTATTTCGTCGTTACCAGGGAGGCGCGCGCCCTGGGGAGGACCCCGGGTGGTGGGACGGAGAGGGTGGCACCGCCGACGGCTACCGAGGTGAGGGAGCGCCAGGCGTGGCTCGACCTCGAGGCGGCCGAGCAGGAGCGGCATGTCGAGGAGCTCCACCCATGGGAAGAGGCGGCAAAGAAGCGGGGAGGAATCAGCGGGGAGGCCGCTGGCGGAGCGTGGGAGCCGTTCCCCCGCTTCTGAGGAACCAGCGAGGAGGCCGCTGGCGGAGCGTGGGAGCCATTCCCCCGCGGCCAGGAGAAGAGGTCGAAGGACCACCACGGTCTCGGGCGACGGACGGAGGCGGGCGCGAAGGCCGCGGAGGACGTGGCGGAGATGGACTGTGACGCCACCCAGCCGGTGGCGGACGAGGTGCCGTCGGAGGCGGAGGTTCCGGCCCCGGAAGTGCCGGCATCACAGGCGCCGGCCCTAGAGGCGCCGGCTCTAGAGGCGCCGGCATCGGAGGCGAGTCGGCCCGGAGCCACCGGAGGCAGAGCGTTGGACGTGAGGGTCGCAACGGCTGAGGAAATGGCCGCCGCAGGCGTCTCGACGGCGGCCCCAAGTGCGACGGCGCCAGGAGGGGCCGGTCCCATCGCGGTCTTCAACAAGGGAGGACCAGCGGCTGGGGGCCGGCCACGGCAGACCTGGGCGGCGGCCGGGAGCCCGGTCCCTCGCGAACCGTCGAGCGCCCTCGGGGCGGCGGTGTCCGTCATTGTGGATGCGTTCGCCGCTTGCTGCGCCCAGACGTCACAGGACGCTCGAGCCGCCAATGACCGGCTGGTGAAGTTGGAGCAGGCGGTCGCGGTGAGCTCTCTTCTTTCCTTCTTCTCTTGACTTGGCGTTTTTTGTCTTTTCCAGTGGGGGCGCGCCAGCGCACCCACTGGGTGTAGCCCCCGAGGCTCGAGCCGGCTGAGGCATAGGCGGGTCGAGCCTAAAGCTATGTATTCTTGTTGTTTTGCTGGCGGCGTATGACCGCCGGGAGGCCGCATACAACACCCTGCTGGGGTTGCACCGAGGAGCCGAAAACCGGCTCGCCATCGTGTCCGCGGAATTGCGAGGTATGTGCTCTTGCGATCTTTTAGTGGGGGCGCGCAAGCGCACCCACTGGGTGTAGCCCTCGGTAATTAGGCCAGCTGCCCCGAAGGCGCCCTGAATTCTTTCTGACAAAGGCGACTTCTTCTCGTGAAGCTACCCACGCCAAGACGGTCAACCTCCGGCGCCAAGTGGTGCGTCTTTACGATGAGCGGGAACTCCTGACGACGGAGCGCGACCGGCTCCGTGAGGAGGCGGACCAGGTGAAGGCGGAGTGGGAGGTGCGAGGCGGCCCACCGCCAAGCGTTGGTGGACCAAGGGGCGGCCCTTCATCGTGAGGCGGAGGAGCGGGAGAAAGTTCTCCACAAGAGGCTAGAGGCCAAAGACGCCGCACTAGCCAAGGCGGCCGAGGATGCGTAGGTGGCTCGGGACAAGCAGGAGTGCCAGCGCCAGAAGTGGTCAGCCAGGGAGGTGCAGCTGCAGGAGCAAGGGCATGAGGTGGATCAGATGCTTCACGGTAAGCTTCTGTTGCATTGTTCTTCTCGCGCCTTCCTTCTGGGTTTTCTGGCTTGCCTCCCCGCTCATCCCTTGTCTTCTTCTTAGGGCTTTTCCCCGGCACGCAGGAGGTCGCGGAGGCAGCCGTGGAGGCCGACCGTGAGGCCCGAGGACGCAAGGAGGGGCCGTTGGGCCCCTGGCCCCTGGACCCTGGACGAGGTGGGGATCGCCGCTGAGGCGCGTCTGTCGGAGGTGGTCCGCGCCCTGAGGCGGCTCCAATCAGCCGGCTTGGCACTGGTTCACACCCTTTGGCCTGGCGTGGCGAACCCGGGCTCCATGAACCGGCTGTCGAGGTGGCTGGAGTTTAGGACTGCGTAGGTGAACGCCTGGAGGGCCTCCGCGGCACGCGCCGGTGCGGTCACGGCGCTCTGCATTGCCAGGTCGTGGTACCCCGAGCTGGACTTGGGTTTGCTCACAACCCAGCGTGTCGGCACTGACGCGGAGTTGGAGGCGGTGGCCGACGAGCTGTTGGTGAGGGCGAGCGACCTCGCGTCCTTCACTACGTGGGACGAGTACGTCTAGGAGCACGAGGCGGACGGCATGGTGGTCCCGGAGGACCGGTACGGGCTCGCCCTGTACGACTCGGAGGGGACCACCGCCGAGACGGCCAACGGAGAGTCCGACACCGATGACTATGCCGAGTCCGAGCCGACTCCAGACGCGGGGGTGGGGGCTTCTACCTCTGCCGCCCCAGAGGCACCGGCCTCGGAGGCACCAGCTCCGCCGGCTCCCGAGACGTGAGCACCGCCGGCTCCAGAGGCGTCAGCACTGGAGGAGGGCCGGCCCGAAGCTGCCACCACTTAGGATTTTTCTTTCTTGTATTTTGTTTTAGACTAGAATTCCACCCAGTGGGTGTGTATATGTAATGAACTCGTGGTCGTGGGCCTTTTATCGCTATGACTTATGCCGTTTTTCTAGAAAAGAATGTGCGTGTCGGCTCTTCTTTCGCCTTTTGCCATTTGACTTGTGTTCGCGCGCCGGGATTCCTTCCGGCTTCCGCCCCGCCTGCCAGCCAGCCGGGAGCCGGTCTGGGACAGGGACGGGGCTTCACCCTTGGGGAAAACCAGCGGGCTCTTACGGTCAACCGGCTAGGGCTAGGTTGAGCCGACAGAGGCCGGTTACTAGGAGTAACGAAGCTCGGCTGGGCCGATCCGGCTGCCGCGCGTCGGCTGACCTCAGTGTGAGAAGTTCCTTCGCACCCCGTAGTCCCTTCAGCCGGATAGCCGGGAGCCGGTCTGTAGCTGGTTAGGGAGGGGAGGCGAAGGGTGACTTGCTCACACTACTTGTCCGCCTCGGGGGGGAGTCGGGCGAGCCCCCGGGCCCGGGAGCCGGACCCAGTTGACGTGCCTTAAATAACAGGAAAACTTTGGAGGAATCGAAAAGGGGCATGCCCCAAGTGCCGGCTTGGGGCCCCCGTTGCATTCATAAGCCTGAAAGGGGAAGGATACATACATGGTTTTTAGCAATAAAATGGACGGAGGAGCGCTGCATTCCATGGGCGCTCCGTCTTCTCGCTGGAGGCGTCTCTCTTGTGCTTCTACAGCTTCTGGGTGTCTATTAGATAGTACGCGTTGTTGTGCAGCGCCCGACTGACGATGAACGGGCCCTCCCATGGGGAGGACAGCTTGTGCTGGCCGGCAGTTCGCTGGATCCGCCTGAGCACCAAGTCTCCTTCGTAGAAGGAGAGTGGCCGGATCCGCTTGCTGTGGTAATGCCGGAGCTTTTGCTGGTAGATGGCTGTCCGGCTCAAGGCCAGCTCGCGGGCCTCATTGAGGAGGTCGACACCGTCTTCTCTTGCCTCCCTTGGATCCTTCTCGGTGTACAGGGTAACCCGAGGCAGATCGAACTCGACGTCGGTGGGGATGATCGCCTCGGACCCGTAAACAAGAAAGAATGGAGTGTAGTCGGTCGACCGGTTGGGCGTGGTCCGGAGGCTCCAAAGGACAGCCGGCCGACCGGACGAGTGGTGTCATGAGCCAGGGCTTGATGCCAGACAGGAGCAGGCCGTTTGCCCTCTCAACTTGGCCGTTCACCTGCGGGTGGGCAATGGACGCCAGGTCGAGCCAGATGCCCCGCCTCGAGCAGAAACGTGCTAGCGCGCCCTTGGCGAAGTTCGTGCCGTTGTCGGTGACGATGCTATGGGGAACGCCGTAGCAAACTGTGATGTCTTCGATGAACCGGACGGCCATGGGGCCGTCCAGTTTCTTGATTGGCCGGGCCTCAATCCACTTCGTGAATTTGTCGACGTCTACCAACAAGTGTGTCATGCCGCCTCGTGCGGTCTTGAAGGGTCCCACCATGTCCAGCCCCCAAATGGCGAAGGGCCACGAAAGGGGGATGGTCTGGAGGGTGCTAGTCGGAAGATGGCTTTGCGTGCTGAAGCGCTGGCAGCCCTCGCACTTGTCAACCAGTTTCTTGGCCGCATCTAGAGCAGTCAGCCATTAGAAACCGTGACGGAATGCTTTGGCCACCAGGGACCTAGAGGCGGCATGATGCCCGCACTCACCCTGGTGGATGTCGAGAAGGATTTCTTGCCCTTTCTCCGGCTCGATGCAGCGTTGGAAGACGTCGGTAGTGCTACGATGAACCAACTCGTGGTTGATGATGCTGTAGGACGGGGCCCGGTGTTGAATTTGCCTTGCAGTGGCCTCATCGGAGGGGAGCTCTCCCACGCTGGAGGAACACCAGGATGGGTTGGCCCATGAGGGAGCCGATACAGGGGCCGACTCAGCCCCCGGGACCGGCTCACCAGCCCCCGAGAGCGAGGTGGTGGAAGGAGCATCGACCGGCATCACGACGGCGATGGGCTAGGGGAGGTGGTGAAGGGCCCAGCCCAGAGCGTGACTCCGGCCGGCGTCGCGGATGGCCCCACGGTGGGCGCCAACTGTCGTGGTTTCGTCACCGTAGATGCCATGGGTAGGCTAATCGAGAGGGGCCGAAGGACGCCGGCGGGCTCCGAGAGCGGGGTTAGGCACAAGCAGTGGTGGACACATGATGTACCCAGGTTTGGGGCCCTCCATGGGAGGTAACACCCCTAGTCCTGCTCGGTCTAGTTGAGACAATGGTGAGATTACAATGGTGCTCCTTGAGCTATATGGATCGTGGAGGAAGAAGGAGTTAGCTTGCTCTTCTGCCTCTCTACGCGTGTGTGTGGAGTGGACGTGAAGAGCCCTGGGAGATTGGTCGACCCCTGGCATGGGGGTGGCCCAGGGGGTTTTATAGGCCAACCCCCCGGATTACAATACAAATAGAAGGTCCTAGGGGGCCCTAGCCGGCAGCCTCTCTGGCCGGCTGTGGGGGCCACCGGCTGTGGGGTCCTGTCGCCGGTAAGCCCCGCCGGCTGAAGGGTCCCGTCAGGAGCCGGCCTTTGTGGTGTCGTCTCACGGCACGGGCCGCCCTTTGTGGCGTCGTCTTGCGGCGACCGGCCGAGGTCAGCGGTGCGGCCAGCCCTGTAGCCATGCCGAGGCAGGTAACGGAGTGGTTGGGGCATGCCGACACTGTTGGAAGCCCGGTCACCGTCCGCTAGTGTCAGAGGCCCTGACACCTTCACTATGGCCACTCCGGCGCTGACCCCCGATGGGATGGGGACCACTGTCGCCATGCATGCCCTGACGATGGTATCCAATGTGCAGCTGGCTGGGGGGGCAGGCGGCTACGCCCCCAGCTGGCCGACACGTCGTAACCGGCGAGGCGTAGCCGGCGTGCTCTGGTCGGAGGGCCACTACTGGCAGGGCATAGCTGGACCGTAGGGGGAGCCATCCCGCCCTTTGATTGCGTTAGAAGGCTGGAGCAAGGGGGCGCTTAAGGCAACCCCGGGGTCATCCCCCCATCAACGTGACCACCACAACGGGCGACATTGTAGCCACAATGGCCACAGACGCACGGGCACGCATGGCTACAGTCCAGCCATCCAGGCCGCTGACCTTGGAGAGCGCGACCGGGCGGGGAAACTGTGTCAGCATGCCCCCGGCCACTCGATTACCTGCCCCGGCAAGGCTACACTACAGCCGGCCGTACCGGAGACTATGGCGAGCTGGCACTAGATGACGCCTCCTGGGCGACCCATGCCACGACGGGTGGGCGAGGGCCAACCGTGGAGCTGGCTAGCGGTCCTCAACAAGTGACTGGACCGCACAGCCAGTGGACCCTATGGGCGACAAGACGGCTCGAAGGGCAGGACCCCCTAGCCAGCCGGAGAGGCTGCCAGCTGGGTCCCCCCACCTTTGTACCTTAGGAATATGGTAAACCGGGGGGTTGGCCTATAAACCCCCCCGAGCTCCCAATGCAACGGGGACAGACAACTCACACACGCACACCAATGGGACACTTCCCTCACTATCACACTTGATAGAAGAGGAAGGCAAGCTGGCTGCCCCCTCTTACTCCTCTAGATTCAGCTCCAAAAGCAACCCTGTAAACAAACCCATCCATCACACTAGATCGAGCAGGACTAGGGGTATCACCTCCCATGGAGGGCTCTGAACCTGGGTACATCGTGTGTCATCGCCGCTTGTACCTAATCTCGCACCCGGAACCCATCGGTGTCCTCCGGCCCCAACCACCTACGATAAGCCTACCCATGGCATCTGCCGTGGGAAAACGACAATAGTTGGCGCCCACCATGGGGCCGTACATGGCGCTGGCCGGATTCATGCTCCGGGCGGAACCCCCCGCCATTCCCGCCGCCGCCGCACATCCAAGCGAAACCGCGGGCTCGTGGGGCTTGCTCCGGCAGGCCCTGGGGGCAACTCCATCGACCTTGCGCTCGATATCGACGTGCTCACCGACTGCTTAGGCAGGCTAAGCCTTGCCAAAGCGCCGGTCGATAACGGGTACCCTAGCCAGGTACTCGTCTGCATCGATCCGCCCACGGCTATGGGCGCACTTGTTGCGGCCCAGCCCGGCAGCTCCCACGATCACGTGGGGGCAATGGCCATCATCTCCTCCACCTCCTTCGGTCATGCACGGGCCGCGGTCGACACCACGCGTCAGCACCTCTGACCCGCTTGGTGCATCCCTCTGGGGCTTGAGCACTCCCATCGCCCCCGCGGGAAACCCCGACGCAACCACGGCCGAGCTGGAGGCGGCTCGCCACCTCCTGTTTGAGGATGCCAGAGCCCTTGTGGCCACGCGGCGTCATATGGAAGCCGCTCAGCAGGAATACGCTTGCGCTTATGGTCTCACCCTGGCTGGTTCCGAGCCCAGCCGGCGTGGGGCCATGCGCGATCGCGGCCGCGTGGTCGCCAAAATCTTGGGCGGCAAGATGACCGTCTACGACACCCCCACAGCCAACTTGTGTGCCGCCAAGGTAGCCTACGAGGATTTGGCTACCTTGGAGGGCGAAGAATGTGCCGCCCGCGAGCGCCACATCAAGGACCTCATCGACGCTGCCGACGCGCAGCAGCAACAGCTCGCGGGAGGCGGCGCCACCTCTCTAGGCCCCGGCTCGAGGGCGAGGGCATGGGGACTGCTGGCCGCCAGCTAGCTCAGCGGTTCTGCTCCCCTCGTGCCTCCGGTCGCCGGGTCAGGGCAAGCAACCACCGGCACTCTCAGTTGCTGGGGAGCGAACAACCAGCTATAAACAGCCGGCGCAACAACAACCCGCCTCGTGGCAGCCCCGGGCATACTCGACCCCTGCGACGCGAGCCGGAATGATCGGTTCTGCTCACCATCCGTCCCGAGCTCTCGGCTCGGCTCGGACCGTGCATCCCTCACAGCGAGAATGATGATCGTCTCCGCCTCGACCGGCTCGCGCAGTCAACCTCCTTGAGGAGGAGGGCTTGATTGGCCCGGCCTACTTTGGCCCCCAGATCAGCAATGAGCCATTCCCAACCGGCTCCACTTTCCCTCGGGATACCCCAAAGTACAATGTGACTACCAAGCCCGAGGACTGGCTGATCGACTACACCACTGCCATCGTCATCGCCAGGGGCAACAAGCGCGTAGCCATCCTCCACGCTCCCCTCATGCTGATAGGCTCAGCCCGCACCTGGCTCAATAGCCTGGCAGCCGGCAGCATGAACACCTGGACGGACTTCGAGGAGGCCTTCGTCCGCAACTTCACCGGCACCTACAAGCAGCCAGGTCGCCCCCGTGAACTAGCCATGTGCATTCAAGGGGCAGACAAGTCCCTCCGTGACTATCTCACCCGGTAGACCGAGCTCCGGAACTTCTGCAAGGGGGTGCACGAGGTGCAAGCCGTATAGTACGTCATCGAAGGCTATTGCGATAGGACCTCCCTCAAGAACAAGCTCCTATGCTCCGAGCTGGCTACTCTCGCCGAGCTCATGACCAAGGCGAACAAGTATGCCATGGTCGACTCTGCCATTTGGGTCAAGACGACCCCGGCCGCCAAGGCAATGCCAACGCCCATGGCTCCCTGACCGGCTGCCAACAACCGGCTATCGCAGAACCACAAACGCAAGAACGACCAACCCGACTCCCGCTACGGGAGCCGACAGGTCAACACCATCGAGGAGAAGGAGCCGGTTGCCCAGCCTTCCCGCCAGTGCCAGCGCTCTGGCAAGGCTGCCTGGCATCCCTAGCTCACCTTCGAGCAAATGCTCGACCTCCCCTGTAAGAACCACTTTGGGCCAAGCCCTCCACGCACATGCTCCAGTAGTGCAGCTTCTCATAGTGATTGGCTTGGGGGGATGACCTTCTGGCTCCTCCCGCGCCGCCTGCCCGCGCGCCGGCCCCGGCCCCAGCTGTTGTCCCGGCGCCGGCTCTGGCTCTGGCCCAAAACGACGGTCGCCTGCACGACTAGTTCCCCAACCAGGACAGTTGTTACGTCATCTTCACTAGTGAAGAGACGAGCAAGCATGCTCAGCGCCAGCTCAATCGTGAGGTGAACACCACCATGCCGGCAACTCCCCAGTTCATGCACTGGTCGGAGAAGCCGGTCACATGGAGACGGGTAGATCACCTAGCTGTGATGCCGAGCCTCGACAGCTATGCCCTGGTCCTCGACCCCACCATCTCCACCGAGAAGCGCACCTGGCGCTTCTCGTAGGTGCTGATTGATGGTGGCAATAGCATCAACATCCTGTACCTCGATACGATGCGCAAGATGGGGTTGAAGATAGAAGACCTACAGGCAAGCCGGACTGTCTTGCACAACATTGTGCCTGGGAAGACCTGCTCCCCTGTCGGCAAGATCATGCTCGATGTCCTCTTCAGCGGACCCAGCCACTTTCGCTGCGAGCCAGTGCTATTGGAGGTCGTGGACCTCGCGAGCCATTACCACGCGTGGTTGGGCCGCCCGGCCCTTGGCAAGTTCATGGCGGTCCCCCATTATGCCTACCTCAAGCTCAAGATGCCGGGCCCCAAGGGAATCATCACCATCACGGGTGACTACAAGATGCCGGTCGAGTGCGGTTGAGACGGCAGCCGGCTGGCCGAGGCCCTGGAAATCGCCAAGGAGAAGCGGCAGCTTGACCGGCTCGTGGCCCTTGCTGCCACCCAACCGGCCGTGCTGGCTCCCCCCTCGCAGTTTGTTTGCGAGGCCTCCTTCCAGCCGTCCAAGGACACCAGGCAAATCCCGCTCGACCCGGCCAACCCTGCTCAGTGCATCACCATCGTCTCCTGGCTCAGTAGCAAATACGAAAGCGATCTCGTCGACTTCCTCCATGAGAATCGGGACATCTTTGCATGGTCCCCCAAGGACATGTCGGGTGTTCCGAGGAAGTTCGCCGAGCACAAACTACACGTCCGGCCGGACGTCAAACCGGTCAAGCAACCCCTGCGCCATTTCTTTGAGGAGAAGCGGCGCACTATCGGAGAAGAAATCGCCGGGCTCCTTGCAGCCGGCTTCATCATGGAAGTATTCCACCCGGACTGGCTGGTCAACCCAGTCCTGGTGCTGAAGAAGAACAAGACCTGGCACATGTGCATTAACAACACCAGCCTGAACAAGGCGTGTCCCAAGGACCCATTGGCCCTGCCACGGATCGATCTAGTCATTGACTCCACAGCCGGCTACGACTTGTTTTCCTTCCTGGATGCCTACTCCGGCTACCACCAGATCAAGCTGGACCCGGAGGACCGGCTCAAGACCTCCTTCATCACGCCCTTCGGCCTTAAGAACGCAGGCGCCACCTTCCAGCAGTGCATGCAGAAGTGCCTCCTGCCTAAAATTGGCAGGAATGTCCACATCTATGTCGACGACATCATCGTCAAAACCAAGAAGCACTTTAGCCTCCTCGACAATCTCTGGGAGACCTTCGCAAACCTGCGCGAATACAAGATCAAGATCAACCCGGAGAAGTGCGTCTTCGGCGTCCCGGCCGGCCAGCTCCTGCGTTTTTTCATGTCAGCCCGCAGCATCGAAACTAACCCAGAGAAGATTAGCGCTATCGAGCGCATGCCCAAGCCGACCTAGCTCTGCGATGTCCAGAAGTTCATCGGCTGCCTCGCCTCACTCGGCCAGTCAATCAGCCGGCTGGGGGAGAAGGCCCTCCCTCTCTACGGGCTCCTGCGCAAGACGGCTCTAGTCGAGCCGGGTCACACCAAGAAGTCGGGCCTGTTCGACTTGTCTGACAAGGTGGACAAGGCCTTCCAAGGCCTCAAGCGAGCTCTCACCCACACGCCCATCTTGGCCGCGCCAGCTAAGAAGGAGCCCTTGCTCGCCTACATCGCGGTGACCACCCGCGTCATCAGCGTCATCTTGGTGGTCTAGCGGTCGGGGGAGGGCAAATCCCTACTGATCCAGCGTCCCGTCTACTACCTTAGCGAGGTCCTGTACGCCAACAAGCAGAACTACGCCCGCTACCAAGAAAGTCAAGCAGTACTTCCAGGAGCATACCATCACCATGGTGAGCACGGCCGCGCTCGGCGAGATCATGAGCGGCCAGGACTCCATCGGCCGGATCGCCAAATGGGACATTGCCCCCGCCTATTACGAGATCCGGTATGAACCTCGCACCACCATCAAGTTGCAGGCGTTGGCTGACTTCCTCGTCGACTTGGCGGAGACCGAGTTCGTGACGCCTCCCCCAGAGTCCACGCATTGGCGCATGCATTTCGATGGCTCCAAAATGAGGACCGGCCTGGGTGTCGGCATAGTCCTCTCCTCCCTTGCCGCCTCCAGATCAAGTTCAAGTTCAAGTTCGCCCTCCAGATCCACTTTGCCGCCTCCAACAACGTGTCCGAGTATGAGGCCATCGTCCATGGCCTCCGGCTCGCCAAGGAGATCGGCATCAGGCACATTCTATGCTTTGGCGACTCCGACCTCGTGGTATAGCAGGTCTCTGGCGAATGGGATGACAGGGATGCCAACATGGCCAACTACCGCTTCCTCATACAACAGCTCACCGGCTCCTTCAAGGGCTATGAGTTCCACCACGTCCCATGGGCAGACAACGAGGCGACCGACGCGCTGGCAAAGATCGGCTCCACCCGACAGGCCATCCCAGCCGGTGTCTCCCTTGAGCGGCTGCTCAAGCCATCTATCAAGCCTTCCCCAGAATCGGAATCCATCTTCGTGCCGGCAAACGCCATCGGCCCATCGACGGCTTCGGTTGTCCCTTCGGCATCCCACCGGCTCCCTCAACCTTGGTAGCCTTGCCGACACCAGTTGAGCCGGCTGGATCCAAGGCCGCTGGCTCCAACGACGCGGTTGTCATGATGATAATCGACCAGCTGGCCTCGGGGGCTGGCGAGCCAGTCTCGGGGACTTATCATCTAGGCACGGGGGCTCCCGAGCCGGCCCCCGTCTCGGCCTCCTCTTGGGCACAGCCTATCCTGGCATTCCTTCTACGTGGTGAGCTCCCCTGAACAAGGCCATGGAAAGGCAAATTCAACGCCGGGCCTTGGCATACAACATCAACAACAATGAGTTAGTCCATCGCAGCATCACCGACGTCTTTCAGCGGTGCGTCGAGCCGGAGAAGGGTCTAGGGATCATCCTTGACATCCACCAGGGAGAGTTTGGGCATCACGCCGCCTCCAGGACCTTGGTGTCCAAGGCCTTCCGCACGGCTTCTACTGGCCCACTGCTCTGGAGGTGGCGAAGAAATTGGTCGACGAGTGCGAGGGCTGCCAATGCTTCAGCATAGAGAGCCACGTGCCTGCATCGACCCTCCAGACCATCCCCCTCTCATGGCCCTTCTCCGTCTGGGGTGGACATGGTGGGTCCCTTCAAGACCGCACGAGGTGGCATGACAGATTTGCTAGTGGCTGTCGACAAATTCACAAAGTGGACCGAGGCGCGACCAATCAAGAAGCTGGACGGACCAACGACCGTCTGGTTCATCGATGACATCACGGTTCGCTACAGCGTGCCCCATAGTATCATCACCGATAATGGCACGAAATTCGCCAAGGGTGTGCTTGCACGTTTTTGCTCCAAGCCAGGAATCCGGCTCGACCTGGCCTCTGTCGCTCATCCACAGTCAAACAGCCCGGTCGAGAGGGCAAACGG
Organism: Hordeum marinum; assembly: GCA_022496015.1. Taxonomy (NCBI): domain Eukaryota; kingdom Viridiplantae; phylum Streptophyta; class Magnoliopsida; order Poales; family Poaceae; genus Hordeum; species Hordeum marinum. Next base: position 357,202,537 of record CM039676.1, on the reverse strand, counting down.
CCTCATCCTGTCTGGCATCAAGCCCCGGCTCATGACACCGCTGGTAAGGTCAGCCGGCTGCTGGGTTGCCGAGCTGTCGGCTATCCTTTCGAGTCTCAGGACCACCCCCAACCGATCAACCGGCTACACGCCCTTCTTCCTTGTGTACGGGTCCGAGGCGACCATCCCCAAAAACATCAAGTTCGACTCACCTCAGGTTGCCCTATACACGGAGAAGGACACAAAGGAGGCAAAAGAAGACGGCATCGACTTACTCGAAGAAGCCCGCGAGCTGGCCTTGAGCCGGACGGCAATCTACCAGCAGAAGATCCGGCACTACCACAACAAGCGGATCCGTCCGCTCTCCTTTCGTGAAGGGGACCTGGTGCTGAGGCGGATCCAGCGGACAGCCGGATAACACAAGTTGTCCTCCCCATGGGAGGGCCTGTTCATTGTCAGCAAGGCGTTGCACAACAATGCATACTACCTAATAGACGCCTAGAAGCCAAAGAAGCGCAAAAGAGATGCCTTCAGCGAGGAGACTGAGCGCCCATGGAATGGGGCGCTCCTCCATCCGTTTTACTGCTGAAAAGACCAGTGTATGTATGTATCCCTCCCCTTTTGGGCTAATGAATGCAATGGGTGCCCCAGGCCGGCTCTTGGGGCATGCCCTTTTCGTTTCCCTCAAAGGTCTCCTCACTCACTGGCTCCCCGACCCGGCTCCCGGGCCCGGGGCCTCACCTCTCCCAAAAATTGACCAAGTAGTGTGAGCCGAGCAAATCCTCCCACCCCTCCCAGCTACAGATTCGGCTCCCGGCTGTCCAGCTAACGGGGCCTCGGGGTAGCAAAGCTTAGCACACACAAAAGTTCGATCGCAAAGGAGATGCCGGCTAGGTCCAGCCGGACCACCGCCTCACCTCTACCACTCTACTTATCCTAAAAAACTCTTGTGGTTCCTAAGTTCAAAACCGGCTCCCTCGAGGCGAACACCCCAACCCAGCTACAGACCGGCTCCAGGCTGTCGGGCTGGCGGGGCCGAAACCAAAGGGGAAAAGGAGCAGAACAGACGGAACCAAAGGGACGAAAAAGGGTAAGGAAGAGAAGGCACGTGCGATAAGGCAAACACATCAAATATTCACAATACGAATTCTAAGATAAAATAGTCCCACGGACGTCATGGTTCATTACATTACACCCCTAGTGGGTGGACTTAAGCCTAACATGCAGGAACCAGAAAGAAAGATAAAACGCCTGGGGGCTCGGGCCGCCGGCGCATCGCCAGCCGGCGTGCCTCCAGCCGGCGCATCGCTGGGTGGCTCGATTTCCGTCTCGAAGGTGGCCGCGGCCTTCGGGTTGGCCTCCTTGGCCTTCGAGGCGGCCTCCGAGGTCCCAGTCGTCTCACCGCTAGAGTTGGTACTCTCGTTGGCAACCTCCTCATCCTCCAGACCTTGAGGGATGCCGAAGGAGTCTTCGGCTGCCGGCTTGCCATCCTCGCCAAGTGCCGGCAGGAGCTCGTCCGGGTCGACATATGATGCATGCTCATTGGTGCGGCGGACAAGGACCGGATCACGGGCTGCCCGCTCCTCAGTCGGCTCATCCCGCATGGTGGCAAGCCGGTCCAAGTCCGCACCGCTGATGCCTTCCAGACCTCAAGCCGGCCACGGCATGCTCTAGCCACAAGGCCACGCTGTTCGCCGGAGCTCCTCCACGGCCGGCCACAAGGCAGCGATGATCTCCTTGCCGGCCATCTTCAGGCGCTCCACGCTCTGCTCAAGGTGGATCAGCCGGTGTTCAATGGAGAGCCCAAGCTCCGCCACACTCCATGCGACATCCTCCTCGATGGAGCGCCCCCGCGCGCGGAGATACTCTCGGTGTTCCTCGACAACACGCTTAGCGTGGCGTTGGGTTTCCGAGAAATGCTCTAAAGAAGACAGGGAAGAAGGAGAGAAAAGCAAATCAAGATCAAGAACCAGCAAAGAAAAAGACAATCAGTTGGATAAAGGAAAAACGGACACTTACGTTCGATGGAGTAGTCCACCTCGATGGCAAAGTGGAGCGATGAATCCTTCTCCAACACCAACGCCGCCTCTGCCTCAGCGAAGGAACCCTTAAGCTCCTCGAGCGTCCTCTTGAGGTGGGTCACCTCGCCTTGGAGGGCGGCGATCCGCCGGGCGGCGTCAGCCGCCTCCTTGGTGGTCGTCTCCTTAGCCGTCACCTCCCGCGCCACGACGGCCTTGAGGCGGTCCTGAGCTGCCTCCCCGTCCACCAGCAGTGCGGCCAGCCGGTCCTTCTCCTACGTGACCGCCTGGACGCTTTGCGCCAGCCGGTCCCGCTCAGAGACGGCCCCGGTCTTCTCTGCCTGGAGGGCGGTCAGCCCATCTGCTAGACAAACCAAGCGTCAGCCAGCCCTTCTACATTTGATTCGGCTGTCAGGCAGACGGCACGGCTCCCGGGGGTTATGTGCCCCTCCCGCAAAACTAGACATACCTTGCACCCATGCCAGCTCCTCCTCCAGTCAGTAGAAGCCGTGCTTGTCGCGGTTGTGGATGGAAACCACCTCCTCGAACAACTGCTACCACTAGGAGTTCCCCTCCTACCACATGAAGCCAAGGTAAAAAAACGCTCAAGGAGATCCGGCCCGGCTGCCCGTCAGCCGGTCAGCCGGCCCGCATCTCGGGGCCTACACCCAGTGGGTGTGCTTGCGCGACCCACTGAAAAAGTCGATAACGATGATGACGCTTACCTCCGCGTGCCGCAGGGTGGTGTCGAACGCATCCGTGAACCGGGCCACCTCCTGGCGGCACCGGTCCAGGATGCTCCCCAGCTCCCCGGGCGCGGGAATCGGGCCGCCAGCCGGGGGAGCCGGAAGGGTCAGGAATCGTGCCAGCGCCTCCAAGTCCTGGAGCAGGTCCTGCATGGACCTCTAGACCCGGTCGCCGCTGCCACCCGCCCTGGTGCTGGCCACAGTGCCGGCCGCTAGGGGAGGATTGATGATGGTGAGGGCCCAGGAGTCGGTCCCCATTGGCCCACCGCTCGGTGCCAATACCGCCTCCTCCTCCCACCGGCCCGATGAAACGACTACAACGGATGGCGCCTCCGTCTCCTTGGTCGCCGCCTCCAGTTCTGCCTCTGACGCTGCCTCTGGGCCGCCGGTGCCTCGAACAAGTCGACCCGGGCCGGCTGGGCCATGGGTAGAGTCACGACCGGCACCTCCGGCCAGGTCGCCTCGGGGGCCGGCTCCATGGCCGCCGCCCTCGTTCGGGTAGCCTCCTCCATAGATGGAGGCACAGGCGGCTCCACAGCCGCCCCTCGCGGCTCGCTCAATGGGGGCCTCGACAAACGTGTCGATTCCACCGCCGAGTCCGACGCCCGCGCGGGGTCCGCGGACCTCCTTCACCTCCCGTCGCTCGAAGTCCCGGAGTGAGAGACCCCACCTCGCGTTCCGGACTTCAAGGCTCGTAGCTCCGCGAGCCTCCTCTTCTCCTCCCGCTAGGTGGCCGCGTGCTCGCGGGCCAGCCGGCTGGCAGCGTCCGTCGGGTCCACCGCCGACTCCCCTGCGTGGAGCTCGATGGGGTACATGTGGTACACAAGGGTCAATCACCCACCGGCTCGCGACCCGGAAGGAAACACACGCAAGGAAAGGAGCGACGCTTACTCGGTGATGAAAGGAAAAGCACGCTTGGCGCGTGTCGGCGGCTTCCGTGCGACCACCTTCACCAGCTTATGGATGGGCGGCGGGGCCAACGGCTCCTCCTGAGCCGGCCTCTTCGCCCGGCGGGTGGCTCCCGCCGCCGGGGCTTGAGCCGACAGCTCCTCGCTCTACCGGCCCTGCTGAACGGAGAGGAGGCGCGTTCAGGATCATCACATCATCGTCATCGTCATCATCATCATTTCTCCAGTCCCTAATCATGGGACCAATAGGGAACTCACCGGCTCTGCTGGACCATCCGGCCCCGCTGGGCCCGCCGGCTCGCGGGTCAGCCGACTCCTTGACCCCTCCCGAGGAGTCCACCCCCTCTTCGGGAGGGCCTCCCCACTTGTAATCTTCGTAGTCGGAGTGGTCATGCTCTGCCTCGAAAATTTGGGGGTGCGGGCCATCTGGCGTGTTCTGTCGCATCAACAGCTCCGGTCAGCATGGCGAAGTAAGGTTCGTTGTCGGCTGTCGGCTAGAAAGAATCAAATAAAAAGAAGCCATCTCGACGAAAGATACTAGGGGGTGGTTGATGCGGGCGTACGGCTCCATGCCGAATGTCCACGACGCCGACGCCAGCTTGACCGTCGTGATGGCGTTCACCCGTGTCGCCACCAGAGCCGGCGTTAGGTCAACGGTCGTTAGCCGGCAGGGGTCCCGGCAGCCGGACATGTTGCAGATCCGCTCCCGAGGCAGCACCCGGCATGAGACGAAGGCCACCACCAGATTGAAGGTGACCAACCCCTCAACGCTCATCAGCTGCGCGAGCCGGCCGAGCTCCGCCAGAGCCACACCACGCGGGGCGGCTCCTGGCCAGTTCGCCCCGCAGGACTGCACGTTGACGAACGGTGGTAGCCGAATGTAGTCCAGGAGTGGGTCGGCATTCTTCACATAGAAGAACGTCCGATGCCACCCCTTGATGGAATCAATAAGATAGAAGGGCGGGAAGCGTGTGGTGCCGAGGCAGCACACACCCGTGCCCCCACAGGCACTGCTCTTCAGCGCCTTGAGGTAGAAGAGGGCGTTGAATAGGTCAAGAAAGGGGAGGATGCCTAGGTACCCCTCGCATAGCATCACGAAGCCGGCAAGGTAGAGGATAGCGTTGGGGCCGAGGTGGTGCGGCTGAAGGTCGAAGGTGTCCATGAGCAATCGGAAGAAGTGGCTCACCGGGAGACCGAAACTATGGGAGAAGTGCTAGAGGAAGAAGACGTGTTCCCTTGGCTATGGGGCCAGCACCACCTTGTCGCCTGGCGTGCGGGCGATCACACATTCTGCCGGCGGCAGCATGCGCGTGCGTCAGATGTCCGTGTGGCCCCCTAGGTGACGACAGATCCGGCCTAGCTTCCTTCGAGCCTGTCAGCCATTACGGCGGAAGGACGGCGTGCGGGCACGTTTGCGAGCTCGGGAGCGGTGTTGCGTGAGGGGGCGAGGAAGGCGAAGAGGAAAGAAGCAAGGAGGCAAAGGGGGTGCGGGTATCTCCGCCCCTACCCTTCCTCCCCTTTTAAATGGGGAGGCCACGACCGAGGGACGTGGGGATTAACTGCGCCCACTCCCCCGGAAAGTCCTCGCACGAGTAGGCGTCCCAGGCCATAACGGCCGCTTCGGGGCGCAGAGGATCCCGGCCTGCGCCCCGAGGCCTACTGGGCTACGCACGAGGCCTAGCAGGCTAGGCCCAGGGCGATGTCCCATCTCCTCGCATGTGTCGAGCCCTCCACATCATTACCCGCCGCTCGGCGCGCGGCGGGTCAGCACGGGTCCCGTGGCAACGTGCCGGAACCCGAGGCATCGGGTGCAACTGCCGACCCGGCTGGCCTTTCGGCTTCACACCGAGGGCGGGTGAAAGCACAACATGCTCCCTTGGTGGTTTTGATAATTCACGACAACATACATTGTCTCTTGGACTGATATTTTTACCTAGTGTATTTCAGATACAGTCTATAGAGAGGTTTGGCAAAAGGATATTGTGGAGAAACCCCAAGATGCAAGGAAATAGGTTGGCCAAGCTTCAAGCAAGAGGACTTTACATTTTATATTTGTGATAAATCACTTTGAGTCCATAGGAAAGCCAATACTATTAAAAGGTTTTGTTGGTGAACAATATGCTCAAACATGCACAAGTGATAGTCGCCAAAAACATCCACAAACTCTCCCACCAAAGTCTGTTCTATACCTAACACTCAAAATCGGTGCAACCAACTTTCCCATACGAGTGCCACCGATTCCAGAACCTAGACAGACTCTGCTAAACCCTAGCCACTTCGGTGCAACCGGTTCCATACCGGTGACACCGAGTTTAGGTTGCCAACATTCTATTACGTAAACTCACATTTTCGGTACCACCAAGAATGTTGGATCGGCATCACCGAGATTGGAAATCTGACCGTTGGTCACCTTATTGGTGCAACCGAGTTTCCTATATCGTTCTCACTAAGATTCAAAAGTTGCCACCTTTTGGTCACTTCGGTACCACTGAGATTAACACATCGGTGTCACCGAGTTAGTCATTTTGTGTGTAACGATTGTATTTTTGGGGATGCCTATATATACCCCTTCACCACAACCTACTCGAAAGAGAAGTACTTAGGACTATTCCATACCTATCCTATCAGATTTTCTGAGAGAGAACCACCTACCCTTGTGTTGAGGTCAAGATCTTCCACTCCAATCATATGGATCTTGATCTCTGGCCTCCCCAAGTAGCTTTCCACCAATCCCATCTCTTCCACCATGCCAAATCTGTGAGAGAGTGATTGGGTGCTGAGGAGTCTATCATCTTGAAGCACAAGTGCAAGGAGTTCATCATCATTACCGAGCCTATTACCTTTTGGAGAGTGGTGCCTCCTAGATTCGTTAGGTGTCGCTTGGGAGCCTCCTACTTCGTGTTCTGGAGTGAACCAAGAAGTTTGTAAGGGCAAGGAGATCGCCTACTTCGTGAAGGTCTACCCAAAGTGAGGCTAGTCCTTCGTGGATGGAAGCCATTATGGAATAGTCAAGGTTGCTACTTCGTGGACCCTTTTGGGTGGAGCCCTCCATGGACTCTCGCGACTGTTACCCTCCGTGGGTTGAAGACTCCATAAACGTGGATGTACAATAGCACCACCTATCAGAACCATGGGAAAAATCCATGCGTCTCCAACTGCGTTTGATCTACCTATCTCAACACTTTACTTCATATGCAATGTCTTTACTTTCCGCTGCCATATTTGTTGACATGCATGTGTAGGGCTATTAGACTTGCTAGCTTTGCTAAAACTGTTAAAATCTGCCAACCAATTAACTTGGGAAAAGTTAGGTTTTAAATTCCTGCTAGTAGTCTATTCACCCCCCCCCCCTCTAGACACTCTTCTAGTGATCCCTCAATTGGTATCAAAGCTTTGGGGTCCATTGTTTCGGTTTAATCACCGAGGAGGAAGATGGATGTGTCTAGTATAGGGAGTTTCAGTTGTAGAATGCCCATTCTTGATGGAGAGTACTATAGTCAAAGGAAAGCTTTGATGCTTGAGCTGTTTAATGAATTTCAATTGAGCAAATATGTTATGCACCCCTATGAGCCTCCTATTGATCCTTTGCATCCCACACACGAAGAGGAAATTGATATGCTATGCAATCTTAGAACTGTTAATCTCATTGTTAGAGAATTGCCTAGAAATATGCTTAACCAAATGAAGAATTTTGCATGTGCGTACACCTTGTGGAATGATTTGACAAACGATATCCAAACTATTCATTAAGTTATCTTGATGAAATTCTTCATAAAACCATTGCCTTTCACAAAATGTCGCCTAGTGATCATATATTTGATGCTTGTCTATTTGAGCTTAGAGACCTCATGCATGCTAAAGGAGATGTCATAACTATCAACAATATCATTATAGAGGCACTTCGCATTCATAAACTCGAACATTGTCATGATCACCATCCTAACGAATCTCTTGTTCTTTATGACGAGGATTTTTCCACCTGATGATGACAATGTGGAACATGGCTACTATGAAGAAGATGAGCTGTTCGACATCGAGTATGAGAAGATCATGAAGAATCTAAGTCTCATGGCAAACTTTAAGGATTACATGTCCGGAGGAAAAGAGTGGATTCTCGATAGCGGATGTACCGATCATATGACCAAAGATAGAGAAATGTTTGAAGAGATTACACCAAACCATGGACCGCGAAGGTACGTAACGTTTGGAGACAACTCCAAGGGTAAGGTACTTGGTCTTGGTAAGGTGGCGATATCCCATGATAGTTCTATTCAAAATGTTATGCGTGTTGAATCTCTTGGCTATAATCTTCTTTCTGTGTCTAGACTTGCCGACTTCGGTTTCAATGGGTTATTCACGAAAAGATATTGCCAAGTGTTTCGTAAAGATAATCATAAAATGGTCTTTACCGGTATCCATAGAGGTGATCCATACATTGTCGATTTCACTAAGAGATCCAACACTCGCACTTGTTTAATTGCTAAATCTTCTAAAGGTTGGCTCTGGCATAGAAGATTAGGACATGTTGGCATGCGTAATTTAGACAAACTTATCAAAGGTAATCATATACTTGGTGTTAAAGATGTTATCTTTGACAAAGATAGACTTTGTAGTGCTTGTTAAGCTGGAAAGCAAGTAGGTGGAAGTCATCCTGTTAAGAATATCATGACTACTAGGAGACCACTCGAGTTACTCCACATGGATCTTTTCGGTCCCAATGCTTACAAGAGTCTCGGTGGAAATTCCTATGGTCTAGTTATAGTTGATGATTTTTCCAGATTTACGTGGGTATTCTTTCTTGATGATAAGTCACAGGTTCAAAAGATCTTCAAGAACTCGCTCGCAAAGCGCAAAATCAGTTTGAAGTGAAGATCAAGAAGGTTCAGAGCGATAACGGATCCAAGTTCAAGAACACCCATGTGGATACCTTTCGTGACGAAGAAGGTGTCTCACATGAGTGCTTGGCCACGTACACGCCTCAACAAAATGTAGTTGTTGAGAGGAAGAACCAGACACTCATTGAGATGGCAAGAACGATGCTTGACGAATACAAGACGCCAAAACACTTTTGGGCAGAAGCCGTGGAAACAACATGTCATGCCACAAACCGACTTTACTTGCACAAGCTTCTCGATAAAACAACATACGAGCTACTCACAAGTAACAAACCCCAAGTTGGATACTTTTGGGTATTCGGCTCCAAGTGCTACATTCTTGATAAGCATCGTCTTACTAAATTTGCTCCTAAATCTCATGAAGGATTCCTACTTGGTTATGGATCAAACTCTCACACTTATCGTGTCTACAACAAACTCACTCGAAAAGTTGAAGAGACGATAGATGTGAAGTTTGATGAATCCAATGGTTCGCAAGTCGAACAATTGCCAAATGATGTAGGTGATAAGAACCCTTTGAAAGCTATCCTAGATTTACCCATCGGCAAGATTCGTCCCATGGAGGTGAAGGAAAGTACTTCATCATCTCAAGTTGAAGCCCCTACTTCATGAAAAGATGAAACACAACATGACATGGAGGCATCCACAAGCGGCACACGGCAAGATGATGAAGAGGAGGAAGTGCATCATGAAGATCCACCACAACCTCCTTCACCACCACCTCAAGGGAATGACACCTTCAACAACAACGAAGATGAAGGAGATGATGATGACGAAGAAGCTCCACCAACCAACAATCGAAAGCTGACACGAGTTCGACCACAAGTGACCAAGAACCTGGCTTTATCAAATGGATATTAAAAGTCCCAATCACCATGATATCACACTTTATCAAATGGATATTAAAAGTGCATTTTTAAATGGTGAGATTGAAGAAGAGGTTTATGTTAAGCAATCACCTGGCTTTGCGAATCCTAAGAAGCCTAATCATGTTTACAAGCTTCGTAAAGCTCTTTATGGTCTTAAGCAAGCCCCTCGTGCTTGGTACAAATGTTTAATGAAGTTTCTTATCGAAAAAGGATTTGAAATTGGTAAAATTGACGCAAACTTATTCACTAAGAGAGTTAATGGTGAATTATTTGTATGTCAAATCTATGTGGATGATATTATCTTTGGTTCCACTAACCCTCAATTTAGTGAAAGATTTGAAATGTTGATGTCTAAGAAGTATGAGATGTCTATGATGTGTGAGCTGAAATTCTTTCTTGGCTTACAAATCAAGCAATCAAAATAAGGAACTTTCATCTCTCAAACTAAGTATACCAAGGGCTTGATCAAAAAGTTCAACATGCAGGAGTGCAAAGGTATGAAAACTCCTATGCCTACTAGCGGACATATTGATATTACCAGAGAGGATGATCTGATTGATCAGAAAGTTTATCGATCTATGATTGGTTCATTGTTATATCTATGTGCATCTCGTCCCAATATTATGCTTAGTGTTTGCATGTGTGTTAGATATCAAGCTGCACCGAAAGAATGTCATCTTTTGGCTGTAAAACGCATTGTGAGAAACTTGATACAAACGTCAAATTTTGGCATTTGGTATCCCAAGGGATCTTATTTTGACCTTGTTGGCTATTCTGATTCAGACTATGCCGGTGACAAGGTTGATAGAAAATCCACCTCGGATACTTCTCAATTTTTGGGCAGATCTCTTGTATCTTGGTCCTCTAAGAAACAAAACTCGGTATCTCTATCGACTGCCGAAGCTGAGTATATTGCTACTGGATCTTGTTGTGCGCAATTACTTTGGATGACACAAACACTTAAGGATTATGGAATTCATGTTAAAAATGTTTCATTACTTTGTGACAATGAAAGTGCTATTAAAATTGGTCATAATCTTGTGCAACATTCTCGCCCGCTAGCCGCGTCCAGGGGGTACCCCGCGCCGGGCAGGCTTGTGGGCCCCTAGCAACTCCCCTAACCCTAATCTTTTGTGTATAAATTTCCAAATATTCCATCATTATCATAACGAGCTACGAAAACACTTTTTCGCCGCTAGAAGCTTTCGTTCCCAAGAGATCCAGTCTTGGAGCACTACAAGAAACCGATTAAGGGCCAGTTCTTTTCCAGCTTATTTCAGCGTATTGTCAAAATAAGCTAGAAGCCCAAAATAACTTGTTTTTGATAAGCTAGCTTAGCTTATTTTCATCAGAGTCCCCTTTGCAATGGAAAAAAACTGGGGGGTGAGCAGCTTCGCACAGAAGCTCACTTAGAATCGAGCCCAACCCCTCGTCCCACCACCGATCCCAACCCCTCGTCCCACCATCGAGTCCAACCCCTCGTCCCACCACCGAGCCCAACTTTTCACTAATCATATCATATATAAGCTGAAAAAAAGGCACCGAAAAGAACTGGCTACCTTATTATCTGGAGCTTATTTTCGCATGAGCTTATTTGGAGTTTATTTTGACAGGAGCTTATTTCCACAGGAGGGCTCAAAAGAACTGGCCCTAATACATGACGGATTCCAGGTGACATTCTTAGAAATCGTGATGAACGATGACGGTTTTGTATTATCCGTCATGAAAAGCGTCATGGATCTGCAGGATGTGACTGCCCTTCAAAAAAGGTAGTCCCTTTATGATGGACATCGTTAGGTCGTCACGGAAACTGTCTTACTGGTCTAGTCTTTTTCTTTCTTTATATATATGCACCATCCGGTCCGTCACTAATAGCTCCCGCTGATGTCTCGTGTGTGTTTTCCTCATTGGTCCATATGTGAGTCGAATGTGTAGTCGAATGAGTATGTAGTCACCAACAGTATAACATAAGTTAAAAATAAACGGAGGACGCGCCAGAAATTTCGAGAGCCGCGTGCACATGCAAAAATTTAAGTCGCCGAGGCGCACCGTGGCAAAATTTTAGGGACAACTATTTAACCCACGGTCCATGCCCATGTAACCCTAATTCCCATTCTGTCCACTGTTCCCTCAGCCGCCACAACTGTCCACTCCTGATTTCGGCGATTCCGGCGGCTATCACCGGCGCGGCGCACACCGTCGAGTTCGCCTTGCTCGGCTCCATCTTCCCCTCCGGCAAGATTTTCCCTTCCCAGCCTCTACCGCTCGCCCAAAACTCACACCCGTTCTAGGGTTTCGGCCTCCGGTATCGCCTTCGCCGTCGGCGCATCTCCGGCGAGTCTCCTTCGTCGTGTACAGTGCGCCCACGCGTGCTCTCTCTCCCTGATGGTCCACCTCCAGCAGGGCGGCACGGAGGACCTCCTCCCGCAGAATCCACGGACGTGGCGCACCCTGCAGATGCCGGTCCCAGACGAGGGCGGGCATGGCAGCCTTATGCTGCTCGGCGACGGAGGCGGCGAACGCCGGTGCTTCTCCTCGACACCCAAGCCTTCCAAGGAGGAGCGCAAGGTACATCACAAGAACGCCCAGCCCCTGAACCCCCGTTCTTCACCCATCCAGTGGTGTACATGACGTGCTCCTCCTTGATAAGCCCGTCCCCACTGAGATCTGTCTGCCGGAGGAGGTGGAGCAGCAAGTCCAGCACGCCCTTGGCCTCCTATCCTGCAGCGCGTGCACGAGTTCACCAACGGCTGCGTTCTGCCCTCCTAGCATGGTGACCTTCTCCCATCTCCCCCTTTACGCCCGATTCTGGATGATACTTGCAATCTGAATATGAATCATTTTATGTTCACTTTAGAGGTGTATTCAATAGCTGTGATGAGCATGTGAGATTGATTAGTTGCTGATGGTATTGTAGATCTGGTTCTCCTACACTGTTACACATAATTTAATCAGGGCAAGCTGATGCTAATCCATATATATATATTATGATATAGCTAAAAGAAAATTCTAACATACACTGGTCTTCATGTTGCTTTGGTACAGGTCTTTTGGGAGTTAATTCAGAAACTTCAGCATGTTAGATATAAATTTAGTTGTGACTTTGTCTCTCGCCAGAATGGACTTGTTTTGCAGATGCGTGTATGTAGTACTTGAGAAAGAAACCTAATCATTAAATGAAACAATGTAATTATTAACTGGAAATAGCTATAAATTTGGATGTCATACAAAATGCGTAATATCAAGAAACCACACACATTGTCAGAATGTGCAAGCCATTTATCTGTATTATGTATCATTCTAAGTGATCGTATATATGTAGCGCAATATCCATGTGTTAGTTTGTTTCATTTCATAGATATATACATATTAAAGGGAAAATAATATATGTGGATTTCAACTTAGTGTTGACATGTTTAACTTGCATGGATTTAAAAATTGTAGTTAGCCGTGTATGTGGTTATGTTGATGTGACTTTTCTGATCCGTTCATGTGTTGAGAGTTGCAAAATTGCAATTAACCTTCTCTCACATGCTCTCAAAAACATCCTGTTAATGCTACAGGAATAGCTCCAGAGTTGATGATGATCTTTAGCCTGGTAAGATAAGGTAGAAGTATGGCTAACCGAATGTTTAGCCTGGTATGTGAATTAAAAAGAAATGATAGATGCTAAAATTTTCATATATGTACGTCAGATTATCTTACAAATATATGTAGGTCATTGTAATAGTATTTTCTTATTGAAAAGGGTGGAAAACTACTAGTTATAAGTAGGTCGGAACTACAAAAATGCCAGTTGTTGTGTATTGCATATATCTTATCGTTTGGATGCCAGAAATTATCTTCTTTGTGGCTTGATTAACTTCCCTTTTTATGTTCAAGCCATTTTGATTGAGATTACTACCAATGACAGATAGCATGGAAGGGGAAACGCCAATTTACTTTAATTACATTGTCTTCACTTAGAGTTATCTCTTAGTGTCACTAGCAACTGTTTCTATGTTACCTCGCAGATTCACTCAATAGAAGACACTTGAAGGATTGTGCAAATAATTAGCTAGCATTGTGAAAATCCCATTACTCAAAAAGAAATATGAAGTGTGTTATTTAGTTGAGACATGACATATCAATGCTAATATATTAGGACATCCTAATTGTGTAGTTCGATATCACGTGTCACTGTATTGAATCCCTAGATGATCTCCTTACAATAACATACCAAAGTTAATCTTAGATATGGTGAACTATAAATTTATTATGATAAAAACTGTTTGTATTGATGATAATTAACGAGTGTACAAAGAATTTGATGGTTTGGGAACGAAGTATGAACATTGAATGCTACAGCCAGAATGTGTTGTACCAACTTTTTAGGCTTTTTGGCTAAATATATGTAAGGGTGGGTAATGTTCATGACATATTGAAGTGTGGTACTACACAAAATTTGTTGTATATATAGTCGGACTATTTTTATGTGTGTAATAATACATACAAAAGCTGACTTCTACTTGATCGAATCCCCTTTATTAGAAGTAGTATCTTTACTGTTAGAAACACCCCCCTTTTGTCCCGGTTTTTAAGGGGCCTTTTGTCCCGGTTGTCCAACCGGGATGGGGCAGCCGGGACGAATGCCACCCCCTTCGTCCCGGTTGTACCAGGACCCGGGATGGATGGGGCGTCCACGTGGCGGACGTGGGCTGGTCCCTGGCCAGGACTATTCGTCCCGGTTCGTAACACGAACCGGGATGAATGCCCCCTCTGCCGCGGTAGAGATTTTTGCCAATTCTCTGCCAGGGCAGATTTTTTCTTCTTCTTTTTCTTGTTTTTCTTTTAGGGTTTGATTTGTTGTATTTTTTATATTTGTTTCCCATAAGTATTCTGCATCTAATACACCACCATGTTTTTTTATTGTATTCCATTTTATTAGAATACACAAGTTTGCTGATCGCATTAGAATATACAGCTATATGGTGATCGCATTAGAATATAGTTGAAGAATATACAAGTAAGTACGTACCATGAATCGAATATACAAGTAAGGAGTGAAGAATATACAAGTTTGTACTCTTTTTCATAATTATTCTAATACACCACCATGCACCATGACTCGAATATATAGGTAAGTACTATGCATCTAAGAATTTGAACATCAAGTTCGTCGAGCATAGTTGGCGCTGACATAGTATTCCCCTCCTGGTGTTAGGACCTCTGCGTCTAAGAATCCGCAAATTTCCTCTTGAATTGCTCGTAGGCGATCCCTTGGTAGAAGACCGTCCCGCAGCCGCCCGATCTAATATAAAGAAGAGTGGTCAATATCTAATTAAAGACAATAGATGGTAATAAGATAAAATTGATGGTTGACGTACACGAAGTTTTTCTAAATCTCTGCCCAGCTTGGCACATGTCGTCTGACGAATGAACTCGCAGACATAGTATCCACATAAGTTATTCCCATCTCCCTGGTTCAAGCACTTTACAAGAACATGGTTTCAATCAAAATTATAATATAACATTATAATGGTATCGAAACTATAATCAAGGAGATGCGTGGATACAGCTAGTACCACTTACTTTCAGATGTTGAAATTTAAGCTTCTCCTTCCATTCACCCCTAGCCTTTGCTGTGAACCGTTTCCAAGCGCTGCCTGGCAAAGAAAATGAATTAAGCGAGTTATCAGAAAATAAACGAAAGTTGTCGATATAGTGTCATAAAGATTGAAATTACTGTTGGATCAGTTCCTGCATGTCCTCCCAGTCCTTAAGGGGTTGATGTTTCGAGTCCATTACCGGTACTTTTCCTTTGTCAGTTTCAAATATTAGAAGAATATAGTGGAAGCTGCGCAAACATAACTCATTAGTTATACACTTATCATCGAGAAGCAAAAAAAATGTTTACCGGACAAATAACACTCACTCAAAGTTGTAAGGAAAAAGTATTTCCCTCTTGGTTTCGTGAAACCTTAACGCCTTCACAATTGAATCTTTTGTTTCCTTGGGTTTTGTGAGAAGAGTTGCTTGATTAACCCAATATATGGGTCAATGAACCCAATGTCATAGATGTGTCCTCTTTTGCATTCGAGAATCTTCATTCTGCAATTATAATATAGTGAGTATTATTATAAAAATGTAATGAACGAGGTGAGCTAGTTAGAGACTTAACTACAGCAAAATAAATACTTACAACGCACTGACGATAGATTTGTTGAGGGCCTTTAGCTGCAATAACAGATATAGTTCTATAAACTCAATCAGAATTATCCTTTCTCCATAATCGTGATGCTTGTTTCTAACTTCCATCGTTATCCATCCCTCATAGTGCTCCGAGGCTTCCATGTACCAATTATGCACTCTTTGCATTTTTGTTGGTAGATCATTTTCCTCCCTAGGTTTGGCGAGAGGATGCCCGTGCCGATATGGGTGCGCGAAATCAGAAGAGGGGAAGACATCTAAGGTTTGGAGATACTGTGCAATGGACATACCCGCAGCAGCGGCCGCTTGTCCGTACAGTGCAATAAACTCCGGGTCAAATTCCTTGCCTGCGCCTGTGCTCGGCCTCACCTCGGGATTGGAATGCACTATGAGCAGGGGGATGGATTGATTTTTCTGTTGTCCGAGCTGGTCAACTGTTTTCCCGCATTTCTCGCTTCCGGTACTACTCTTCTTCGATCGCTTCTTTTCATCATGTGCCTTAAGAATAGAGCGGTCATAGTCAGGAATGAGACTCGGCTCGGGCTGATGAAGGGTCTTCACCATTTTCAACGCTCGGGCTTTGTCTTCTTCGGTGTTGGGGAAATCTGGCTCTTTCGGCGACTTCTCCTTAGATTTCCACGCCTCATATTCGGCCTTTGCGATCTCTTGGATTTCCTCTGGAGTACAGTGGTAAGGTAACTTGGGTAGATTCGGATGTGGTACTCTTGGGAGGGGCGAAAATCGATGCTTCGGTGATGCGGTGGTTCTCCTCCGCTTTGAGCTGCTCTGATTAGACTTCGTGGGCGGAGACGGCTGCCGCCGCGGCGTAGACGCACGCGCTGGAGACGCCGAGCGCGGCGGAGAGTACGAAGACGATCGTTCCGCTGGAGACTGGTCTTGAGGCGGCGGCGAAGAAGGATGGCTACTCCGATCAGTCGTTGGCCTTGGCGTCCAATTAGGAAACACGATGTGTTCCTTTAGCCATAGAATGCTCAAGTTCTTGGCGTCTCCAAGTTCAGTCACCTCCCCGTCTTCACCTTCAGGATAGTCAAGCTGCACGCACTCGAATCCGGTCATAACTTCATCCACCTCGGCAACAGTGTAGCCCGGTTGAACTGGCCGACAATGGTGTGTTGGTTCAGGGCCAGCTGGTTTCACATAGCCGATCGCCGCCTTAATGGTTATATTGTTGACGACTTTCACATGCAGCTCACACGGTGTCATCTCCGTTATATGATCCACCGGGTGCATCATCGGCGGTGCATCTTCACCATCATCACCCTGGAGCTGCGTGGAAGCAACACTACTCTTCTGATTAGATGGTGCGGCTTCCATTTCCTGCTGAGATTGGGTGTTACCTTGATGCTGGCTAAGTCTGTCAATTTGCTCCTGCTGCCGCTCTGATTGCTCCCGCTGTCGCTTTAATTCTGCTTCAATGCTAGTCCACCGGTCTACCCGATTATGTGCTTCAGCTGCCTCCAAATCCTTTCTCCTTTGACGGCTTCTATCCGGATATTTCTTCTTCTCTTGGGGAAACCCATGTTTCCACGGAACAGAGCCTTTTGTGGCTCGTGTCCGTCCATAGTGTTCCTTATTCCCAAGGGCGCGGGTGAGCTCGTCGTTCTCTCTATCTGGATGGAACTTCCCCTCTTACAACCTTTATTGCTTCTCTGAGAGCATCGATGGGTAGAGGATCTTCTTCATGTCTTACATTATAGATGCATTTCCCTTTTGAGTCCAACGTGCCCCCATGGCCGAAAAACCAAGACCTTGTCCGTTGGTCCCAGTAGAACGTCTCTGGAACGATGTCCTTAGCAAGCAAGTCGTCCTCAAGTTTATTCCACTTAGGCATGTTACCCTTGTAGCCAGCTTGCCCCATAATATGGTGATAGATCTTTTTAGCGGCGTTTATCTTATTTTTTTTAGAATTTTCCAGAGCTTCCTTCGACTTCTTGTACTCAACAAATTCTTCCCAGTACGGTTTTATCTTCTCATACGTTCCGGTGAAATCCAAAGTCTTGTTTTTCTGGATAAAGTCAAGGTTCAATCTTTTCTTCCAGCTCTTGAATTGCTCGGCCATCTTCCTAAAAGTGAACGCCTAGACCAGTTTCTCTAAGGCTTTGGTATTTCGCTCTAAGATCAATTCAGGATCCTCCTCATTCTCATCCAACTCATCTTGAGTAACCTTCGGCGTTGGTAGGGTGAAATTAGCCAACATCTTTTCAAAAAGTTTTTCTTTGGCTTTGTCGCCGACATATGAAATTCCGAGAGCCTCCTTTGGCTTATGCCACTCCCGAACGGTGATCGGGATGTGGTCCCTAACAAGCACTCCGCATTGCTTCACATATTTTTGGGCAAAAACTTTGGGAAGCTCTGGCGCGCCGTCTACAGCGATCTGTTCGATCCTGTACCTTTCATGCTCTTTCAACTTCTGGGCTCCGCCTCGTTTAGTCTTCTTTTCGGTGGATTTGCTAGATCCGGATGGCTAAAATATATAAGAAAGAGTGTTAATACATGTATATAGAAAACAAATGCTTCATTTAATTAACATATATATCTTTGCACCTTGCCGGAGTTTCTAATTTGTAAGGTTCGACCGAAACTGTCGGCTTCTCTATCATGGGAGCCCTCGGCTTCTCCCCCGACGATGTCGTAGGCTTCTCCCTCACCGGAGCTGTCTCTTTGGGCGAGCTTCAGATCTACCTCACCAGAGCCGTCTCTTCGGGCGAGCTCCAGATCTACCTCACCAGAGTCGTCTCTTCGGGCGAGCTCCGGATCTCCCTCATCGGAGTTGCTAATCCACTCGGAGACATCTGGGTCTCCCCCGGGCCCGCGGATAACATCCGCGACCATTTCTTCCGCATCTTCGTCTCTGAAGTTTGGGTCCAGAATTTCTGCAAATTAAAAATTGCAAGTTAGTGTCAACGCACAAAACTTAAAACAAAATGACTTAGCAGTTTCATCATCCATTCAACCCACATGTTTTGAATGCCTAAATAATTTGTTTTCAAAATATTGCTAAGTAATTGCAACTTCGTTCTTTTTTCCGGAAACTAAACAAATGGCCCATGGGACCGCCACCAAACTAGATCCGGGTCGACGATGTCACCCGGAATCCTCACCAAGCTATGCGTCCCGGAAGGTAGCACTTGCCAACACCAGCCCGGCGGGACCCACTCCGGAACATCACCCCTCGGGTCCAACAGGGACATCGTCGGCGAGAACAATAAACTAAAAAACATATTTTGGTTGTTATTTGAACTTAGCACAATTTCTAATATGAATGACACAAATAACATTCCGGATCTAAATATAAGACCTAATATAACCGAGCATCTTTTAGAAGTTTAAATTTTTTATTCAATTTTTTATTTCTTAGACCTAATATAAGACCTAACATTCCGGATCTAAATATAAGACCTAATATGAAGACCGCATTCCAGATCCGGATGACACAAATAACATCGATTTCAATTTTTTATTCAATTTAGAGGTTTAAATTTAATTTTTTTTTCAATTTTTTAGCTTTTTTTCTCCACACTCTCTTCTCTGTCTCTCCACTTTGTTTCTTCTCCACGATCGAGCAGGCCGGAGCGAGGCCGGGGGCAGGGAGAGGGGGAGGGAGGGGGAGAGCTTTACCTTCGGGAGAAGGCTACGCCAGCGAGGTGGTGCCGGCCGGGCGAGCTCGGTGGCGCGCGGTGTCGCGACGACGTAGGCGGGTGACGCGAGGGCAGAGGCGCTGCAGGCGGGCGATGGCGAGAAAGGAGGGCGGACGCGGAGTGCGCGAGGGGGGCGGCGACGACGGCGATGGCGAGGAAGAGGCGGCGCGGGAGTTGGGCAGCCTACCAGCGTCGAGTGTCGTCCTCCTCACGTGACAGAAGGGGAGGGGGAGAGGGAACGACTTAAGTACGTGGGGAGGGGCATCCGTCCCAGTTGTTGCAAATAACCGGGATGAATGACCCATTCGTCCCGGTTGTTGGGAATAACCGGGACGAATGCCCCACCCATTCATCTCGGTTGTTGCTAACAACCGGGACGAATGACCTAGATCTGGAACGGCGCGAAGAGGGGCATTCGTCCCGGTTGTTAGCAATAACCGGGATGAATGCCCTGTTTTTTCAAAAAAGTTTCATATGTTCAAAAATTCCCGCCAGATTATCTGCTAGTTCAATAATCAGAAAAATATGAAAAAACTACCAAAACATTTAGAAAATTATAAAGTAACTAAATATGTTACTTTCAAACATATTTGGTGAAATTCAAAATTCAAAATTATTTGAATTTGAATTAATTCATTTAAGAAATGGAGAAAATATCAAATAATTCAATAAATTCTGAAAATTGCAAGTTATATATCAAAATGATCAGAAAGATAAATTAAACTCACTTATGATGTTTTGGTACTTCCTAGGGCTTCACCGGAGAGGGGTTGTTCTCTCTGGCAGGGCTAGGGTTTCATCGGAGAGGGGCTGCGGAGCGTCGGGATGGCACCAGAAGCAAGGATTTGGCATATCATGTGTTTACAAGTGTTCTTAGGGTTGTACATGCCAAATATTCACTCACTCTTGTTGTTGGGTCTTCACCGGCATCGATTTCTCTCTCCGAGTCTAAGTACTTATAGGCTGAAGGTCCCTGAACCGACGAACGGGAGGGGATCTTGTGTACAGGTGGTTCATGCCATTGTTTTGGGACTTCCTAGGGCCCACCCTAACACAACCAAGCAAAGTGTTGCACATTGCTACCCACTCCGGGCTCCGGTGAAAGTTGTAGACCGATAAGCTGGGCTGTTCTCTCCACCGGGGCTAGGGTTTCACCGGAGAGGGGCTGCGGAGCGTCGGGATGGCACCAGAAGCAAGGATTTGGCATATCATGTGTTTACAAGTGTTCTTAGGGTTGTACATGCCAAATATTCACTCAAAGTTTCAATACCCTAACACAACCAATAACATTACATAGATTTACATCAGAGGTTCAATACATTATTATACATCACTCCGTTAAGTCCATGAACCCTTGCTTATGATCGCTTCGGACGTAACCATGGAGCATCTTCTTTATTTAACGGTTGGTTGGGTCAGCTTTCACTGTGAAGGGCGGAATTTCAGCAAACTTATCATAATCTTCAGACATGTCTGTCTTGTCCTCGACTCCCACGATGGTTCTTTTCCCTGAAAGAACTATGTGACGCTTCGGCTCATCATATGATTTATCTGGTTGCTTATTTTTTTTCTTTTCTTCAGTCTGGAGGACATTCCTTCACATAGAAGATCTGAGCCACATCATTGGCTAGGACAAATGGTTCGTCATTGTAACCAATTTTGTTGAGATCCACTATTGTCATTCCGTACAACGGGTCTACCTTTACCCCTTCTCCATTCAAGTTGACCCATTTGCACTTAAACAAAGGGATCTTAAAAGAAGGTCCATAGTCAAGTTCCCATATCTCCTCTATGTAACCATAGTATGTGTCCTTTTTCCCATTCTCGTTTGTTGCATCAAAGCGGACACCACTGTTTTGGTTGGTGCTCTTCTTATCTTGGGTGACCGTGCAAAATGTATTCCCATTTATCTCGTACCCTTGAAAAGTCCCAATAGTTGAAGATGGTGACCCGGCCAACATGTAGAGCTGATCTTCAATAGTGATGTCATTTATAAGATGTGCTTGCAACCAACTTCCAAAAGTCTCCATGTGTTTGACTTTAATCCATGTGTCATCCTTCCCCGGGTTTGTGGAGCGTACAATATTCTTGTGTTCCTCGATATACGGAGCCACGAAGGTGGAATTTTGTAGAACCGTGTAGTGTGCTTTAGTGAAAAAATGCCTGTCCCTGGGTATCATTGTTTTCTTTCCTAACGTTCCTTTTCCCCTCAGTATCCCCTCATGCCGCGATTCAGGAACACCAATCGTCTTAAGGTCAGGAATAAAGTCAACACAGAACCCAATGACCTCCTCTGTTCCATAGCCCTTGGAGATGCTTCCTTATGGCCTAGCACGGTTATGAACATATTTCTTCAAGACTCCCATGAACCTCTCAAAGGAGAACACATTGTGTAGAAATACCAGACCGAGAATATGAATCTCTTCTACTAGGTGAACCAGGAGATGCGTCATAATGTTGAAGAAGGATGGTGGGAACACCAACTCAAAACTAACAAGACATTGGACCACATCCCTCTGTAACCTTGCCAGACTATCTCGATCGATTACCTTCTGAGATATTGCATTGAGGAATGCACATAGCTTCACAATGGGTACTCGAACATTTTCCGGTAGAAGCCCCCTCAGTGCAATCGGAAGCAACTGCGTCATAATCACGTGGCAGTCATGAGACTTTAGGTTTTGGAATTTTTTCTCTACCATATTTATTATCCCCTTAATATTCGACGAGAAGCCAGACGACATCTTGATACTGTAAAGGACTTCAAACAAGATTTCCTTCTCTGCTTTGGTAAGAGCGTAGCTGCTTAAGAAATGACGCCCTGTATCCATGTGCTTGTTTTTTGGGTCTTTCATACGTTGCTGGTCCTCTCGTGCTTCTGGTGTATCTTTTGACTTCCCATACACGCCCAGGAATCATAGCAGGTTGATGCAGAGATTCTTCATCACGTGCATCACGTCGATTGAAGAGCGGACATGTAGGACTTTCCAATATGGTAGCTCCCAAAAGATAGATTTCTTCTTCCACATGGGTGCCCGCTTATCAGGGCCGTTCGGAACAGGTTGGCTGCCATCACCCTTCCCAAAGATTACTTCTAGGTCCTTGACCATACCGAATACATCATTACCACTACGGAGGTCAGGCTTCTTCCGGGTATCTGCCTCACCTCGAAAATGTTTGCCTCCTTTCTTTCTTACGGGATGATTCATCGGAAGAAATCTACGATGCCCCAGGTATACAACCTTCTTACATTTATCCAAATATACACTATCAGTCTTATCTAAACAGTGTGTGCATGCAATGTATCCCTTGTTTGTAAGTCCAGAAATGTTACTAAGAGCAGGTCCATCATTGATGGTTACGAAAAGCAATGCCCGTAGGTCAAATGGCTTTTGTTCGTTCTCATCCCACACACGTACACCTGGTTTGCCCCACAACTGTAATAGTTCTTTCACTAATGGTCTTAGGTACACATCAATGTCGTTGCCGGGTTGCCTTGGGCCTTGGATGAGCACTGGCATCATAATGAACTTGTGCTTGATGCACAACCAAGGAGGAAGGTTGTAGATACATAGAGTCACGGGCCAGGTGCTGTGACTGGAGCTCTGCTCTCCGAAAGGATTAAAGCCATCTGTACTTAGACCAAACCATAAGTTTCTTGCCTCGCGTGCAAAGTCTGGGAAGTCTCTCTTGATTTTTCTCCACTGCGACCCATCAGCGGTGTGTCTCAACTTTCCGTCTTTCTTACGGTCTTCTTTATGCCATCGCAACAACCTGGCATGCTCTTTATTTCTGAATAGACGTTTCAACCGTGGTATTATAGGAGCATACCACATCACCTTGGCAGGAACCCTCTTACGGGGGGGCTCGCCGTCAACATCGCCAGGGTCATCTGCTCTGATCTTATACCGCAGTGCAGTGCATATCGAACATTTATCCAAATTCTCGTACTTCTCACCGCGGTAGAGGATGCAGTCATTAATGCATGCATGTATCTTCTCCACATCTAGTCCTAGAGGGCAGAGAGCCTTCTTTGCTTTGTACGTGCTGTCAGGCAATTCGTTATCCTTAGGAAGCTTTGGCTTCATTATTTTAAGTAAACTCTCAAATGCTTTGTCAGTCACACCATTCTGTGCCTTCCATTTCAGCAACTCTAGTGTGGTACCGAGCTTTGTGCTGCCATCTTCGCAATTTGGGTACAACAAGTTTTTGTGATCCTGTAACATGTCGTCCAACTTCAACCTCTCCAATTCACTTTCATAGTCTTCCCTGCATCAGCAATAACTCAACCAAGATCATCATCGGGCTCATCTAATGCCCGTTCTTGATCATCATCAGGCTCATCTGATGCCCATTCTTGATCATCATCGGGCTTATCTGATGCCCATTCTTGATCACCTCCTTCTTCTGCATTGTCCTCCATTGTAGTATCACCGTATTCGGGGAACATAGGATCCTCTTCTTCTTCTTCATTGTCTTCCATCACAACCCCTCTCTCTCCATGCTTGGTCCAACAATTATAGCTACGCATGAAACCTCTCCGAAGCAGGTGGCTGTGAAGGACTCTTGAGGAAGAGTGCTCCCTGACGTTCCCACAGTCAACACATGGGCAACACATAAATCCATTCTCTTTGTGAGCCTGAGCTACAACGAGAAATTCATCCAGGCCGGCCCTGTACTCGGAAGTGTGTCGGTCACCGTACATCCATCGCTGCCGTGCATCCATCTACATTGTATAATTAAGTTTATCAAAAACCATTACAACAATAACATCTTCAATAGCAAAATGACCACAGTACATCGAAAAATATAACATTTTTGTATCAATTATAGATGAAATGGATAAGTTTGCTAACCTCGATCGAAGATACCATTTTCTGTGAAGTTAAGTGTCGCTCGGGTATTTCGTCGAACACCTCGTGTGCATAGCAAAAAGAACACATTACACTAGCACCCACCTCTCTCACACCTAGAAAAAAAACCAGAGGAGGGAAGGGGTCTGGATGCAGTATTTATAGGCAAGGGGCATTCATCCCGGTTCCTGGCATGAACCGGGACCAATGCCCCTGCACACACCACGTGGCATACATCGAGGCATTGGTCCCGGTTCATTCCACGAACCGGGACGAATGCCGACTAAAATACCGGGACGAATGCCCCAGGGGGGCTGGACGCTGCCCTGGCCTAAAGAACCGGGACGAATCCTACGTATTCGTCCCTGTTCTTTAGGCAGCCGGGACGAATGCGAATTCCCCCCGTGGACGAAAGGGGGGTGTTTCTACTAGTGCTTACAAATGTCTTTTTAGCTAGATTAATCGTAAGCCACATATGCCAGATCATGGAATTGGTACATTCATTCTTTAACTTTTGAGAAACAATGCCTAGAAATTTTATGCGCAATATTGAGCTAGATTGCATTTCTTATCGAGTTTATTGTAGTGATATAGTGTAAAATAAACACAACGGAGTTTACTACCAACTCTATTGATCTATGTATGCTCATCCTTGCTTTTTCTTCCAACAAGTTGTTTCTTTTCACACTTTTGTTAATTTGTTGCACTACTTTGCATCCTGGGAGTAAGAAAATATAGAACTTGATAATGTGTAGTAAGCTACTTGTACTTTAACCTACTGTTTGTAATATTTTATAATGTGATTTATTTTTCATCATGTGCTAGATATTGGTTATGGGAGCATTTTCAACAACAAAGACATGCGTTGTGACAACATTGGGTGGATGGATGAATTTGCTGCTATAAATGTTGGATGACTGATGGTTGGTGTGTGGCGACCTGACAAGAGTGGCCTCATTTGATGGGGCCTATGCTGGCTGTAGAGTAGCATAGTGTTCTCTGTGACATGCTTGTAAAATTAATTATTTTTGTGTATTTTCTTTTCGCTCCTGTATAGGTGTATTTTTGGATATGTTGTTGTAATTTTCTTTTCCTAATGACATGAGCATTTACATTCTGTCAACTCTTATTGGCTTAAAAGTTTACTAAAAAATGAGAGATGTGTCCTGGATTGAAATTAGTGGGCCTTGAAATTAATGCGGTTAAAATATAATTGGGTTTATTACTATATGGGCCGCCACTCTTCAACTAGGCTAAATTTAGTGGGCCAAAACATAGATGGACTGATTTATACATGGGCTGCCATGTCAGATGATGACGTGGCACTGGACTTAACGTCGTTATGAGCACTCTCGTCATGGTCGGTGACGGTTTTGGATGATCCGTCATGAAGTGTGCATTGGTCAAATTATGATGCGATATACATGATGGATTTTAAATCCGTCACATATACCCTTGCATGACAGTTTTTCATAGGCCTGTGACGGATAGAAACTGTCATGTATTAACAAGATTCTTGTAGTGGAGCCTTTTTCGGTAATCTGCCGGAGGTGGATTTGATCACGGAGGGCATCTACATGAACTCCATTACCCCTCCGATGATGCGTGAGTAGTTCACCACAGACCTACGGGTCCATAGCTAGTAGCTAGATGGCTTCGTCTCTCTCTTTGCTTCTCAATACCATGTTCTTCATGATCTTCATGGAGATCTATCCGATGTAATACTCTTTGCCGTGTGTTTGTCGAGATTCGATGAATTGTGGGTTTTTGTTTAGATTATCCATGAATATTATTTGAGTCTTTCCCAAATTCTTATATGCATGATTTCATATCTTTGCAAGTCTCTTCGAGTTATTGGCTTGGTTTGGCCAACTAGATTGGTAATTCTTGCAATGAGAGAAGTGCTTAGTTTTGGGTTCAATCTTGCGGTGTCCTCAACCAGTGACAAAGTAGGGGTAGCGAGGCATGTATTGTATTGTTGCCATCAAGGGTAAAAAGATGTGGTTTTCATCATATTGCTTGAGTTTATCCCTCTACATCACGTCATCTTACTTAATGCGTTACTCTGTTCTTCATGAACTTAATACTCTAGATGCAGGTAGGAGTCGGTCGATGTGTGGAGTAATAGTAGTAGATGCGGAATCGGTTCGGTCTACTTGTCATGGATGTGATGCCTATATGCATAATCATTGCCTTGGATATCTTCATAATTTGCTCGACGGTAATTTGTTCACCCACCTTAATACTTGCCATCATGAGAGAAGCCATATAGTGAAACCTATGGCCCCGGGTCTATTTTCCATATTATATTTTCATATCTAAAACCAAAAATACCAAAAATACTTGCTGCATTATTTTTACTTTTAGTTTTAGTTTCCTTCAAGTGTCCTATTATATCTATCTCTACTAGATCTCATCCTTGCAAGTAACCGTGAAGGGATTAACAACCCCTTTATAGCGTTGGGTGCAAGAGTTTGATTCTTTGTGCAGGTACATCTATTGGTGGCTTGCTTGTATCTCCTACTGGATTGATACCTTGGTTCTCAAAAACTGAGGGAAATACTTATCTACTTTGCTACATCAAACCGTTCCTCTTCACGAGAAACCAACGCATGCTCGAGAAGCAGCAACGCCTGAGCGCCCATAAATCTTGACGGAGAGCAGGTCGACCTCCGTCATCTTGAAACGGAGGACATGCCCATCCTGGAGGTTGTGGGCGCGGGCGAAGGTTTTCCAACCACACCTGAGGAATATGACGCGATGCTCTGGGTACTCAACATCCACCTGTGCGGTGCAATTACAACAGCCATGCACCCACAACCATTGGGCCGGTGGCTAGTCAACCTCCATCGCCCTGGCGAAAGGGTGAGGGAGGCGCAAATGGCTCCGACAGGGACCGTGCAATTTGAGGACGAACTCCAGCGTCGTCCCCTCAGCATGGGTCTCTTCAAGGAGGGGGTCTAGCATCGGAGGAAGAGGTGGAACGACGCTCCACTTCCCTCGACCACGACCTCCAAGTCAACCACGACCCCTCGCACCTCTTACACCACACACGCTCGGGCCACCCTCCTTCTCTGTGGCTGAAGCAGTGGCATGATCCCGATGGGAACCCCTCGTCTTTGGTGCGGAGGACGGTGGCCGCCCTCGCCCCCTATTCATGTCTACGGACGAGCGCAACTCAAGATCGGGAAGGTATAGAAGGGCAAGCTCTGGAGATTCACACTCAGTGAGGAACGAAGGATGGGTGAGCGTCGCCCCCTCCCCCCAATTTATAGGGGGGAAGCGCGGGGGCTGGCTCTCCCTCGCTCTAAGAGTTGCCGCCCATCTCCCCCAATAGCGTCGCCCATGATCCCGGTGTGAACAGGTAACCGCCCCGTTACCCCAATCCATCGTTGCAGTTTCTGCCACGACCAGGACTTTAAGTCACAGGCGCCCGTTACCGACTCCCGCCTATGCATGCGGCGCGCATGGCGGAAACGGCCTGACGCAATAATTGGAATAATTATGTCCGCTCTGCACACATATCCCACATCATGCGCGTAGTGCATGTCATGGGGAGGCGCGGTAAGCAGAACAATGATTAAAACCACAGACTCCTGCCACGCATGCCCGTGCACTGTTTGGGCCTAGCCCAACAATGCCTCGCGCCCGTGTGTGGCCCAGGCCCGAGGGCTCCTGTCGGTGTACTAAACTTTGCGTATTTTAGTACCCCTTACTTGTGCACCGACAGTAGTAGCCACACCAGCGGGGAGGCCCACCAGGGGACTGCTGGATGCAAGTATGAGGAAGTCAAGAAAACATTCCAGCTAACGATCAAGACCGAAGGCCCAAGGCAGGGACCCCGACAAGATCTTGCCGGGACGTCCTACGGAGCCCAGGCAAGATGTGCACCCAGTAAGACCTCGCCATCCTGCCAGTGCAAAGGCTAGGTGACATCCCACCTAGGTACGTGTCGAGGTGCCAGTGATGGAGGAGGCTAAGCAGTGCCGATGGGACGGGTTCCTATCCCGTCCCTTAGAAGGTCAGGGACGCCTGACGGAGCATTAAATGAATTGTCTTACACTATCAGTGTTAGGTATGATAACACTGTTGTACTGTACACCTCGTGTACGTACTATACGCCACTGTTGGGAACCCCTTAGTCATATAAAATGAGGCCCAAGGCATTATAGTAGGGGGACTTCTTTTCGGACTTCTTTTGGAACTTCTTTTCCAACCTTCCGGCTCACACGCGTAGCGGCTGTGCATTATTCTCCACACAACGCTTGTGTACTTGGAACCCAGATCCATAATACACAAAAGCAGGAGTAGGGTTTTACGCTTCTCAGGGGCCCGAACCTAGGTAAAATCCCTCGCGTTGCTCGTTCGATCTACTCTCTGTGCATACCCTTCTCCCCGCCAAACCGAAAAGGGATCCTCACGGTCCCATAGGTGTCGTTGCCCCGACAAGTTGTGCTACGAAATTACATCCTACTTATGGTGCATTATTCAGTCTTAGTTATGCTTAATGCTCGCTTATGTTATTTTTTGTTTTTTAGTTGGATTCTTCTCAATCTATTTGCTAGCCTTCACTTGTACTAAGTAGAAATACTACTTGTACATCCAAAATCCTTCAAACCAGTTTTGCCACATGAGTCCACCATACCTACGTATATATGGTACTTCCATGCTGTTTCAAGCAAATTTTTATGTGCCATGTCTGAATTTCAAAATAAAATTTCCTTTTTGTGTTAGGGGGTGACCGATATTTTTCCATGCTAGATGTGTTTTTCTCAAGATGAGTGTTTATTAACTTGTCATTGCACGAGAGTACGACGGTAATAGGGATGCCCAGTCCCGAAATGAAAGAAAGAAAAAAATATGCTATCAAATAATAAATTCCTTGGAAAGTGTTGGTATGGATGACAACCGTGGATTCGGCTAGCCACGGAAAGTGAAAGTGTGGTGAAGAAAGGAATAAACTTTATTTTTTGTTTGGGAACCACTTATGATGTATCTAGCATGGAAATATATTGAAATCTCTCGGTCATTTTCGTTGATAGGAAAGGCATGCCACCTAAAATATTTTTCTCTATCAATTTGAACTTGAGCTCTGGCACCTCTACAAATCCCTACTTCCCACTACGAAGGGCCTACCTATTTACTTTATGCAATTTTTATTTTTTAATTTGAGTTTGCATCTTTTCTTATAAAGCACCAACTAGGAGGAACTATGATAGTACTTGAGCATTAGGTGTAGCTAATATTTGAGTGTGTGTCATGAATGGAACAATGATTGAGCATGATGGGCTGGGCATAACTTTCATTAGTGTTGATATTTTGATAGACATGGTTGCTTGTTGATATGCTTGAGTATTAAAGTTTTCATGTCAAAACTAGACTATTGCTTTGAACCATCTAAAAGTCCAAATGTCCATGCTACAAAGAAAAGAATATGTGATGAACATGTTATAGACGCCAATACACATAAAATCTATTTTTATCATTTACCTACCCAGGACGAGTAGGACTTAAGCTTGGGGATGATGATATGTCTCCAACATATCTACAATTTTTGCTTGTTCCATGTTGTTATATTATCAATCTTGGATGTTTAACAATCATTTTATAGCAACTTTATATCATTTTTTGGGACTAACCTATTAACATAGTGCCCAGTGCAAGTTGTTATTTTTTCCTTATTTTTAACTTCGTAGAAAATTAGTACCAAACAAAGCCCAAACACCGTGAAACTTTTTGGAGAAATTTTGTGGGCCAGAAGACACCAGATGGGCCAAAGAAGTACCGGAGAGGAGCCCCGAGGTGGGGAACAACCACCAGGGCACGCCACATTCCCCTGGCACGGCCTGGTGGGTGGTGCCCACCTCGGGACCCATCCTCCACCGACTATTAGCTCTATAAATTCTCAAATATTCGGAAAATCCTAGAGGAGTCGACAAAAAACACATCCAGCCACCACAAGTTCCAGAACCTCGAGATCCAATCTAACACCATCACGGAGGGGTTCATCTTCTTCATAGTGGCCTCTCCGATGATGCATGAGTAGTCCACCATAGACCTACGAGTCTATAGGCAATATCTAGATGGCTTCCTCTCTCTCTATGATTCTCAATACAATGGTCTCTTGGAGATCT
This sequence comes from Hordeum marinum, assembly GCA_022496015.1. Taxonomy (NCBI): domain Eukaryota; kingdom Viridiplantae; phylum Streptophyta; class Magnoliopsida; order Poales; family Poaceae; genus Hordeum; species Hordeum marinum. The sequence continues at coordinate 357,172,287 of CM039676.1, read as the reverse complement.
ATTTGATGTAATGACTTTTGCGGTGTGTGTGTTGGGATCCGATGAATTTTAAGTTCATGATTAGTTTCTAACCATGAATATTATTTGAGCTTTCTTTGATCTCTTATATGAATGATTACTTATAGCCTCGTATTTCTTCTTCGAATCTTTGGTTTAGTTAGGCTAACTAGATTGATTTTTCTCGCCATGGGAAGAGGTGTTTTGTGATGGGTTCGATCTTGCGGTGTTCTTTCCCACTGAAAGAAGGGGCAGCAAGAGACACATGTATCATTGCCATTAAGTATAACAAGATGGGGTCTATTCCTACATGAATAGATCTTGTCTACATCATGTCACCGTTCTTATTGCATTACTTCGTTTCTCTATGAACTTAATACACTAGATGCATGTTGGATAGCGGTCGATGTGTGGAGTACACTACAGGAATCAGCAACTTTGTCGTCAGTCATCCCTGACGGCAAAGGCATGCATGGCGGACGACAAAGGCTTTGCCGTCGGCCAGCAGACGACCAACCGTCCGGCTGAATAAGCTACGGTAAAGGGCGCTTTGCCATGTGCTGGCGGATGGCATAGATCCTTAGATCTTTGCCGTTCGCCAGCTGACGGCAAAGACCATGGATGGCACACGTGGCAGCTTACGGCCGTTAAGGGGTTAACGGCATGCTTTGTCGTCCGCTAGCAGATGGCAAAGACCTAAGGATCTTTGTCATCTGCCAGCGGACGGCAAAGCAACTGTTTCTTTGTCGGCCTACGTGGTTTCTTTGTCATTTGCTGGCAGATGGCAAACACCTAAGGTTCTTTGCCGTCTGCCAGTGGACAGCAAAGAAACCACATAGGCCAGCCTAGTGCTACTCCAGGTTGCATAGGTAGTTGCCACGTGGCAGCTTTGCCGTCTACTGGCTGATGGCAAAGCTCTTTGCCATCTGCTGGCAGACGGCAAAGAGCCTACACAACCCCTTTTTCTGTTTTTTTTATTAAATTCATTCAATTTTCACAGAATTTCACATATATATATACACACATTTGAAAATACTTTCAAAAAGCATAACAACACGTATACATACCAAATCATATCCCTTCCATATGGATATGATCATCCAACACACACACACATATATATATATATACATACCAAATGAAAAGTCCATATGCAACATATATAGCTAGCCAACATATCCCACAACAAGCATACAATGGTTTCATCCATCCATACATATATAGGTAGGAAGTTTCACGTTGTTCATCCTACAAAATGAAAACAAAAAGGAAGCGCAAGAAGAAGAGTAGACTCCATGAACGCAAGCTTCCTCATCGAAAGCAAATCTGCAAATTGGGAAAGAAGAAAGTTAGAAGAAGAAGAAGAAGAAGACTAGAAGAATAAGACTAGCTAGAAGAAGAAGAAGAAGACTAGAAGAAGAAGACTAGCTGGAAGAAGAAGAAGAAATTTGTTCTTCTCTTTCTTTTTCTCCTCGCCTCTTCGTTATCTTCTTCTTCTTCTAACTAATGTAGGTAAAAATTCCATTTTTAGCTAAGTGTAGGTCATTTTAGAGCTAAGCTAGGTAAATAGGTCATTTTGGAGGTTAGTAAGGTTATTATGTCATTTTTACCTAAGTAAGGTAATTATGTCATTTTTGAGCTATACTAGTTATAATCGGTCATTTTGGAGCTAGGTAAGGTTATTTTGTCATTTTGGAGGAAAACAAACTAATGATATGACAGTTTGGTGCTAAACCAAGGTTATCATGCCATTTTTTACCTAAGTATGCTATGTATGTCATAAATGAATTGAAGAAGCTAAGTATAGGTCATTTATGAGCTAACCTAGGTAGTTATGCCATTTTTGAGCTAACTAATCATATTTATTCATTTTGGAGGACAAAATGACAAGTGTAGGTCATTTTAGAGCTATACTAGTTATAATCAGTCATTTTGGAGGTAGGTAAGGTTATTTTGTCATTTTGGAGGAAAATAAGCTAAGTCTATGTCATTTTGGAGCTAAACCAAGGTTATCATGCCATTTTTTTACTTAAGTATGCTTAGTATGTCATAAATGAACTAAAGAAGCTAAGTATAGGTCATTTTGGAGCTATATTGGTCATTTCTTAAGCTAAGTATTCATTTGTTAAGCAAAACACTTGGCAAAACTTACCATCATCATGGAGGTGAAGGACTGGTTGGGTTTGCGCCAGGGTGAGACGTAGAAGGACCGGTCGGGGTTGCGACAGACGCAGAAGGATCGGTCGATGCTTGTCGGGAGGCACGCTGCACCAAAGATCATTTGCAATGTATCCTTAGCATGATGCAAGTCAAATGTGAATACTAGTAACTAATGACCATTCAAATGAAACTCACCGTGGGTGCTATAGCAATATGGGGGCATCGACGGAGGGGTCTGACCATTGTTCTAGCACACGGTCTGCACATTTTATTTTCACGAGTCATTCATATTAGTTAGTGATGAAACGAACATTACGTGCATGATTTGGCTAATATGCAGGAGAAACTTACCACGAGGAGCTCGTATTGGGTCCAGTGAGACGCGTCGTTCTGGTTCCTCTCCTCCTCCAATAGCATAGCTGTCCTCTCCTTCATGTCCCTCTCCCTCTGTGCCGCCTGCCTATTTGCCTCCGCCAGAAGCTCCTGGGCCCTAGCCTCAATGGCGAGCTCCATAGGTCGTGGATGAGGCCTTATCTCAGGATCAGAGCTTGTCTGCCGCTTCTTGATCTCCGGGAGAGTTCTAGGACAATGTATCAGTCCATCCCCAATGGCTATCGAGCCATGGGGCCTCCCACCACCAGATATCACCATGATCTCTGGATCAAAAGGACTCTGGCTCGGGTTGAAGTCCTCCCCATTCCTCACCTTCCCCTCATCTTTGTACCTCACGAGCTTGTTGTGGGAGGAGATTTTGCTGAAGCTATCTGGATGACCGAGGTCATCCTCAGAGAATGCCTTGGCCTTCTTGTACGAGGCAGTATGGGCCATGGCATAGAGGTCGAACAGAGGTGGCACCTCCTTCTTGTTTTCTCGTGCCTAAAAGAGAGGAACAAAATATTAGTTAAGGGCTCAAGCTAGCATGAAGAATGAAATTGCATGAATCATCAAGCAAACCACATACCCAGTGATCCCCGTACTCAAATAGGTTGGAGCTCCCTTGATGGTGTGGCACACCTTTCATTTGGGCACGCTTATCCTTGGCCTTTTTGTGGTCGGCTAGCCATTCGGGAGAGCACCACTCATCCACCAATACCTCCCAACAGTCCATCCTATCTGCACACCATCTCGGGGGCACCTAAGTTAGACAAGAGAAATTTTAGCGCTACGCCTACGAATCAAATCAAGGAAACTAAGTACAAGGCCTTAAGAATAGATAATTACCTTCATTAACTTCTCCTTACTCAGATAATTTTTGCAACACTTCTTCTTGGCCCTCTTAATGTTAGTCGAGGCGTAGTAGTCTCGAATAGCATGCACCCGAGCCTCATGCCGTAAGTTCTGAAGTAGGCGCTTGCACTCGGCTACGAGAACAACAGCCGCTTTTGCCTCGTGTTCCTCAAGACACCTGTAGAAGGTCTGCAATCAAACAAGACAACGCTGATTAGTACAATCACTAGGTGTTGTTGATTTTTAATTCCATAAAGGATAAATTACCCAAAACCGACGGATCACAATGTCAGCCACCTTCTCGCACAAGACAGAGTTGACCCTCTCCTCCAGCGGGGCTGGGGTAGCCATGTACAGCTCCCAGGTCAGTGCTACCTATGGAACCTCACCCTCACCGGGTAACTGAACCTTTCCCGAGAAGTGGTGCCGGACAAGCACACCAAGGACCTGGTTGGGCCTACGGACACCACGCTCGTGTATCCAACCCCTGCAGTATGACAAGGCCAACACATTAGATATTAATTTGAAGAAACATGAAGGCAAAAGGTTAAAAAAGAGTAAATGCACTTACTTCTCCGCATTAGGCTCAATCAACCACCTCTGATCGCCGGTCGTCGGCACAGGCGAGAGCTTTGTACAACCACGCTGGTAGACCTTCTTGCCCTCCTCAACCAGCTCGCCCTCGCTATAGGTGTCCTCAGACAAGTTGTCCTCGCCACCATCAACATGGCTAATAGCCTCCGGACTCACGTGGGACGAAGACTCTGGGACTGGAGTCTCCTAGGACGAAGACTCTGGGACCGGAGTCTCCTGGGACGAAGGCTCGGTGACCCAAGGCTCGTCGGCCCGAGGCTCGGCGACCGGAGTCCAAGACGGGTCCAAGTCAGACGTGTCCACCTGAGACAGACCACTCCTGTGGTCGGGAGAATCAGTTGGGGGTGGCGGCAAGGAAGGCGCAACAGCCTTCCTACCTCTACCACCTCTCTTTGTCTTCCCCGACCTCTCTCTGTCAAAGAAGAAGCGCCCGCTGGTGTCTGCATATATTGTACCCCTCCGGAGTTGCTAGGGTGGAATAATAGCACCCCTCCCAGCACGCGCCGAGGAAGGAGGCTCAGAGCGCTCTCGACCCGCGCCCACCATCTGTCAACACCTGCAGTGACAAAGAGTGAACGAAATTAGTTCAACATAAAAAAATTGAATACCTAATAACATGAACTAATTAATAATATATATGTACATAATAATAATTGAATACCTTACATTACTAATATTAATCTTCATCGTCTATATATGCTCCGGGATCAAAAAATGCATAATCAGCATCACTATCAGTAATGACATGCTCATGAGCATCATCGATAAATACATCAACATGTGGAAGGCCTCTATGTAATCAGTCAAGCATTGATAGGTCATCCGCAGCAGTAACCTCTTCTTCTTTCGTCTCTTCTTGTTCCGACTCAGGGGTGAAGTCGGATTCACCGTCGCTGTCGACCTCAATGTTCTGGGGTGACGTAGAGTGGTTCTTGAAACGTTTTTTGGAAACACGTATTTCTTGGAAGAATTCTCTTTCATATGTGTCTGGGTTAATGTGAGGTTCATAATCATCTTAATTGAGGGGAGGTGGTCTAAAATGTGGGTGCTTTGTTTGATTTCTACATAATATAGACATCGGGAACATATAAATTGGTGCTTTGTTTGATTTCGACTAGCCCTATATGTTCATGAGTCCTTCTAGTCTCCTTCGGCTCGAACCAATAACATTTGAAGACTACGACGTTTGGTGGGTTTTCACCAAAGAATGTAAGTTGATAAATTGCTTCAACTCTTCCATAATACTTGACCCCTCCTTCGCCGACAGCGGAGACAAAACAATTTGTTGACTTTCGGTCGGCCATAGATAGCTCTTTGCCAAAAGTACGAAAGTGATACCCGTTGATGTCGTATTTGTCAAATGAACGGACCTTATAGTCAAAACCATTAGCGACTTGTCTCAATTCGGAGTCAATAGACTCTGCATTACCCTACAAGTTTAATACGAAAGGATTGTTGCATTAGCCGCAAACTAGGCGAAGAAATGAAACCGTGTAATGGAAATTACCGTTTGCTTGAACCAAGAGATGAAACCGGGATAGCCGCCTCCATTCTTTGCTAGAACCTCATACTCTTCGATGGAATCCTTTTGGATCACCACTCCATCCGAGAATTTGGTGACATATCGACTATATCACATATCCGGGAATAAGAGAATTTCAAAAGAATTAGAAGTTGCGAAACAATTTATCGAGAGCTTACTCGATGTACGGCCGCACTTCTGTTAGGTTGTTGAAGATATACAATAAAATGGTCCGCCATTCTTCGACAAACAACACTATTGCTTTCAAAGCACCGGCTGGTGGGAGCTTCCCTTTGAATAGGCTGAGGTTGGACCGACCTTTTTCATGGTCGCCATCATTGTACCGAGGCTTTAGATTATGCAAATGACGATTCTTGGCTTTGTAGTGTGCTGTCATGAAGTTTGCCGCCTCCTCGATATTGAATGCCCCGGCCATCAATGCTTCAATTCTACGTTTATTTTTACATTTTGCTCGAAGCGTCTTCTGCATCCTCTCAGTTACGAAGCACCAACGATTTTTCACCCCCCCCCCCCCACAATCTTGCCTCGGTCGGGAGATGCAAAATCAAATGCTACATTGGATTAAAGAAACCCGGTGGAAAGATCTTTTCTAACTTGCAGATCAACTCCGGTGCCAACTCTTCCAGTTCGTCTAGCACATCAGGCGATAGTTCTTTCGCACAAAGAGCACGGAATAAATAGCTCAGCTCTGCCAGTACTAGCCATTCATCCTCAGGGATAAAGCCACGCAACATCACCGGCATTACCCGCTCAAGCCATATGTGCCAATCATGACTCTTGAGACCAAATATTTTCAATTTGTCAAGACTCACTCCCCTCTTTAGATTCGCTGCATACCCATCGGGGAACAACAACTGCATATTCACCCACAAGATCATTTCCCTCATAGATGGCCTTCCAAGATTGAACCATGCCTTTGGCTTCCTCCAGTTCTTCTTTCCTTTCGGTTGTTGAATGTTTTGTAACAGACTATCACATAGAGCCTCCTGATCGACTCTAGCCTTAGGATTATCCTTTGACTTCCCCTCTATGCCGAACAATGTACCAAAAAAGGGCCTCCACAATATTCTTTTCAGTGTGCATCACGTCGATGTTGTGTGGGCAAAGGAGGTCTTTAAAGTAAGGCAGATCCCACAAACATATCTTGTGAGTCCAGGCATGTACCGTATTATACCCTTTGAAATACCCTGGATGATCTGGATCCGGCTCGAGAGCGTTTATCTGATCCAGGATCTGTTGGCCTGTCAACGCAGGTGGTGAAGTGTTTTTGACAACTCTACCTTTGAAGAAATTCTTCTTGTCTTTTCTGAACTTATGGTCAGGATCTAGGAACTATCTATGCATGTCGAAGCAAGAAAAGTTGTGACCCGCCTGTAGCCAACGAAAATCAAGAGCTGCCTTGCATGTGGGGCACGGAAACCTTCCATGCACACACCAGCCAACGAATAGCGCATACGTCGGTAAGTCATGCGACGAGTACATGTACCACACATGCATTTTGAAGTTCTTTTTGGTAGCGGCGTCGTATGTCTTGATCCCATTATCCCAGGCTTCTTGCAATTCATACTTAAGTGGTTGCATGTACACATTCATATTCTTCCCCAGATATTTGGGCCCTGGAATTATCAACATCAGGAAAATGTTCTTTCTTTTCATAATCTCTCCGGGGGGAGATTGAGTGGAATGACAAATACAGGCCAGCAACTATATTGTGTTACCGTCATACCATACACATTGACCCCATCCATGCTGATGGCAACTCGATGATGCCTTGGATCTGCCGCTTTATCCTTATGTAATGCATCGAAGTGCTTCCACGCAAAAGCGTCTGAAGTGTGTCCCAACATCGGATTTATGCATCTAGTTCTGTTCTTTTGCCCAATTTATGCCACGTCATCTGTCTGGCCGTCTCTTCGGCCATGAAAAGACGTTGAAGTCTTGGTATGATTGGCAGATACCGAAGAACATTAATGGGGATTTTGGTCTGACTCTTCTCACCCATACCGTTGTCTACCAGAACATACCAGGAAGCATTGCAAATGGGGTAATAGTTCAAGCCCGCATACTCAAGCCTAAATAAGGCACATCCATTCTCACAGGCATCTATCTACTCATAGGGCATCTAAAGCACACGTAGGATTTTGTCCGAATGGTATAGGTTTGCTAGCAATACATGGCCTTTGGGTAGAAGGCGTCCAAATATCGTCGTCATTGCATCGTAGCATTCTCTGCCTAGGTTGAACTGAGCCTTCAGAGCCATTACTTGCACGATGGCATCCAGCTGACAAAGCTCAGTGTGCTCATGGAGAGGACATTTTGAAGACTCCAACATTTCATAAAAGGCCTTTCTAGATTCCTCCATCTCATCGTCCGAATCCCAAGCATCATCAAAGTCTTGCACCATGTCTTCGATCCCGGTACCATGCTCGTCGGTGTGATGACGAATCACCTCAACTTTGGCACGTTGGGCAGACTCACCATGAAATGTCCAAACCGTATAATTAGGCGTAAAACCCCACTTCTGCAAGTGTTTGATCATTTCAAACTCTTACTTCTTCTTAAAGTTGTCGCAATCGACACAAGGGCACCAGGTTGTTTTCTGTACATTTGCAAATGCGACTCTCACAAACTCCTTGGTTTTTGTTATCCATTCACGGGTCATGTCTTTCTACCTAGTGTGACCGGTGTACATCCACCCACGATCACTCATCTTGCCTAGCTACTGGACACACACAAAATATATACATAATTCAGCAAACCATATTCATTAGTTAATAGAGTTTGTTAGTTTTATTACGTCGATGCAACCTAGACGCTAGTAGGTAAAGATAGGTCCTAATCCCACCCGAGTATATGTAGATTGGGTTTGTTTCCCCATGCTCCGCTCCGGATCCGACGCACAATTTTGGCAGCACCTCCATGTTGTTCTCTTGATACACGTCTCGGCAATAAGCAGAGAGGATGTGTACCCAGAGAACAATGGGGAGGCACTGACAAAATTCTGCATCGGATCCGTAGTAGAGCATATGGGAAAACAAACCCAATCTACACATACTCGGGCTGTCCATGGATAACGTTGAACAATTCGAAAGAATCACGGTTATGAATATGCTAATGAATGCATATTTATAGATTTAACCCTTTCGAACGGGGGACGCATAGTGGTCACGCATACTGATGATTGAACGCATGGGGAGGTCGTCGAACACCAGACCCTCACAGCGATGAAAAAACTGCACATTTAAATCCACCTGATCAACATAAATATGATGTTTTGTATAACAAAATCGAAAAATATATGACCTAACTCATAATTCACAAATATATGACCCTTCGGCCTCTAGAAGGCCGAAGAGTACATTTTTTTGGGATCGGAGTGTCGGGGGTGTCGTATCGGGGTCGGGGTGTCGGGGGTGTCATGTCGGAGTAGGAGTGCTGTGTCGGGGTCTGGGGTGCCATGTCGGGGTGTCAGGGTGTCTTGTCGGGGGTCGAGGTGTTGGTGGTGTCATGTCGGGGTAGGGGTGCTGTGTCAGGGTCGGGGTGCCATGTCGGGGTGTCGGGGTGTCGTGTCGGGGGTTGGGGTGTTGGTGGTGTTGTATCAGCGATCCTCGACTCGGTTACGTCGGCGCCGATGCACCCCGTCGCCGATCCTCGACCCGGTTTTCCTTTTTCCTTTTCTTCTTCTCCTCTTCTCCTCCTTTTCTCCTCCTCGTCCTCCTCCTCCTCTTCTTCTCCTTCTTATTTTTCTTCTTTTCTTCTTCTTCTCCTCCTCCTCCTCCTCCTCCTTTTCTTCTTCTTTTTCTTCTTCTCCTTCCTCTTCTTCTTCTTCTTCTTCGTCTCCTTCTCCTCCTCTTGTTCTTCTCTCTTCTTCTTCTTCATTTCCTCTCCTAACTAATTAACTAATTAACTAACTTAACAGAAAAACTAACTAACTAACTTATTTTTTTCTAACCTAACAAACTAAACTAAACTAATTAAACCTAAATCTAAAAAAATGAAAAATCTAAAAAACAGAAAAAACAGAAAAAGCTAAACCTAATTAAACTCACCGGTGGGGGTCGGGGCGGCGGCGGGGTGCGGCAGCGGTGGTGCGTCGGTGTCGGCAGGCGGGGCAGCCTGGTCGGGGCCGGTGGAGGGGAGCCGGTGGAGGGGGCAGGGGAGGGGCGGGGCAGGGCCGGTGAAGGAGGCCGGGGCAGGGAGGGGGCGGGCGTGGGGCCGGTGGAGGAGGCCACGGTAGGGGAGGGTGCGGGGCGGAGCCGATGGAGGAGGCCGGGGTAGGGGAGAGGGCAGAGCGGTGGCGGTGGGGGTCGGGGCGGCAGCGGGGGGTAGAGCGGTGAGGCATCGGTGGCGGCGGGGCCGGAGCGGCGTGGGGTCGGGGCGGCGGCGGGGTGCGGTCGGAGAGAGAGAGAGAGAGAGAGAGAGAGAGAGAGAAGAGAGAGAGGAGGGGGGTGACGGGCCGTTAGATAGGAAGTTCTTTGCCGTCATCTAGCAAACGATAAAGAGGTGGGTGGGCCGTTGCCCTAAGCTAGCCTCCATTGGGCCCCAGCCCACCTCTTTGCCGACTGCTAGCCGACGGCAAAGATCTTTGCCATAAGCTAGCAAATGGCAAAGAACTTGCTGATGGCAAAGCCACCCTTTGCCGTCTGCTAGATCTTTGTCATCTGTTTTCTGCTAGCTAATGGCAAAGCCACTCTTTACCGTCCGCTAGCAGACGACAAAGATGTGGCAGATGACAAATCTTCTGATTCCAATAGTGGTAATAGAAGTAGATGCAGAATCGTTTTGGTCTACATGTCTTGGACGTGATGCCTATATAATGATCATTGCTTGGATATTGTCATGATTATTTAACCTTCTATAAATTGCCCAACAGTAATGTGTTCACCCACCGTGCGCTATACTCATGATAGAAGCCACTAGTGAAACCTATGGCCCCTGGGTCTACTTTTCCAAGATATTGCTTTCTGATCTACTATTTTGCCTTTTTGTTTTCAGATCTATCAATCCAAAAACCCAAAAATGCCTTGCTGCACTTTTTGTTTACTAATTTTATTTTGTGTTTTTGCAAGATCTATTTGCCAAAACTATCATTTCCTAATATATATTTTTACCGTAGAGAGATTGACAACCTCTCTTTCGCGTCGGGTTGCAAGTATTTGTTCTTTATGTGTAGGTGTTGTTTACATTGTGGTGGTGATCCTCCTACTGGTTCAATACCTTGGTTTCATAACTGAGGGAAATACTTACTGTTGTTGTGCTGCATCATCCCTTCCTCTTTGGGGAAGTACCGACGCATTCTCAAGCCTCGTTAGCACACAATTCAAGAAACCAACTGTGTGCTATTTTAGGAATGATCATTGTCGAATCTTTATACTTAACCGTTTGCTTGGATATTGACAGTGTAGACAGAGTTAAGGAAGAAATATAAGCAAACAACAATAGAGTTAAGGAGTACAGTCTTTTTTATTTCTTGTTGTTGTTGGATGGCCCTGTGCCATCGTCTTGACGTGGACGCTTCTTGCCGCTAACCTTTGGCTTTTCATCGCCATTGTTGTCTTCATAGTCATTGATGTCCTCGAAGACATTCTCATCATCGTCTTCCTTGTTCGACCATTCCTCCTCCTTCTCATCATCCTCATCTTCTTCATCCTTCAAGGGATCCTTGCTATCTGGTCATCGTCCGACGACTCCGGCTGCGGCGGCCCTTCCATGAGCTAGATAAAATGGAGGTCAGGCCTCGACACCAGAATCATGTTGGAAGACGAGCGCGATAATTCTAAGGTTGATCCCAGATCGGGGCCAGACTGACAAAATGTTCATCCTTGCTTTCGCTCGATATTATTGCGCTACCTAAACAACTGGTGAGAAAGTGAGATTCCAGAGTGTGTCGAAGTGTAGCGTGGCTGGCCGGGTCATGAAGATGGTGGAAACTGAAGCGTGGTGTGAAGAAAAGAGAAATGGCAATTGAAGCGGGGGATTGACAGCTTCTATTAGCGCCTTGGCAGGCGGTTAGAATTCCGATATAATCAACTGCAATTCTGTGTGCCCGGCTTGTCGCTCTAAGTTCCCGATATTATGTAGTTCTCAATGTGATAATTACGCGCATGAATTGGAGTGTCAAAATGTGTGCAATATGCCAACTATTTCACATCTGTACATTTTAGGAGTTCACACGGTTCGCTAGATGCATTGTTTAAGTATCCACACGCTTATACAAAACACAATAGGTGTGAAACAAGCATTTAACATAGGACAGTTGGTAAGCAATAGATGAGCTTTGCTTATTGATGTAGCCATTAATAACCAATCGAAACCCCTAATGATCATTGCAAATAGCGCATAGAAGATGGCTAATGCGGCAATTACAACTACACATCCTAGTTCCCTCTCGTCTCTTGCTTTCATCTGTTACCTGTGATTGATTCTTTCTTGCTTTATCATAGTGATTGTACACTCCAGATTAGTCAGTTTCTTCTTCAGCTTTACGTTATCTTCTGCAAGCTTGGTGATAACACTCCGAGCCTTGCCATGCCATTCATCATCCAACAAGTTAACAAAGGCAGAGGCCTCATATCCATGCGAATGTTAAATAATCAGCATGAGTGGGGCCATTAACTGAACTTAAGGGATGAACTTATCACTAACCTCTAAGGGGCAACCGTGAAACCGTCTGCCAATGTTGAATTCCTCTGTGCATACATGTTGAGCGAGAGTGTATCCATGCACACAACTCAGCTTTTTGTACATCTTGGTGGTGCAAAACTCGAAATTGAACTCATGTTGTGGGAGTCTGTTGGAGTCATACTCTGCATCCAACATTTCATTGCTTTCTTGTGTCTGGGGGGTCCAATTCAAGACGGACTGAGTGTGCTGCTTGCTTTCGACATGCTTAAAAGATGAGGAATGATTGGGATCCGACAACACGATTCAGATCTATAGTACACCGGCCTCCTGGTGACCTTAGGCAAGTGCTCGTCGGTGATCGCCGTCATGGTGGCGCTGCTAAGAGCGGCTGTACAAACTGGTGCAGCCTTAGTGAAACCATCAGCACCACTTGTCCACATTCCCCCAATGTCTGTGCCATGCTAGGGAATTTGGCCACTAGGGATTTGGAAGCTATTTAGGGATTTGGGGAAGACAGGGAAACTATGGGGACCTGATGATAATGGTCGGGGAACTATTTATTGCATTCTGTTGTATATGCCACACGGTTTTCCAAACCAAATCATGTGACATGGTACGTGATACACGGTTTCCGTAACATGATTGTTTGTGATGTGCTTCCCGATACATACGGGTGCGGTAAACAGCCGCTCTCCAAAAACCCGAAAAATGTTATGGTGATAGAGAGAGAGGTCGGCGGCGACCGAGGCAGCGACTGCTAGATAGGAGGTCAATCCCCGTTCAGTCGATGGTGTCGGCGTTATAGGAAGTCCATCCTCAATCGGTCGGCGGTGGCAGTGAGATAGGAGGTCAATCCTCGATCGGAGGTGGGAGACATAGGAGGATCTCAATTCTCCTGGTTGGCGCCGGAATGATTGGCACACGTCCCTCGCGGTCGTAGGTGGGATAGTGGAGCCCAAATTTCATGTCGGTGCTCCGCTAAGCTCTGCTCCTTGACCCCGCCGTCTCACTGTTCCGCTGCTAATTAATTAAGGTATTATTTTTGTTCTGTGTCCTAATTAAGGTATTAAATTCATATAATGGCACTACTACTGATGATGCGTGTAAATTGACTGGTTGATTAGTGCCATTACACGACTGCATCACATTATGCAGCGCCCTTTATAAATTTCGAAAATAAAATCTTTTGATTTATTCAGCCATATCTTTGTCCATCCATTAAGGATCGAATGTGTGCATATGGAACAATCTGAATGGATAAGGGATCGAACAAGCTCAATGTATAGGGATGGCGTGAATGAGTTCATAGTTTTGGCTGAACGGACAAAGAAGAGAATTGGCGAAGAAGATTACGTCCACTATCCATGCAAGGATTATACCAATATGGAGTCATATCCAATTGATATGGTCGAGTTACACATACAAGAGGGAATTCATGGGTGGATACACAATATGGACTAAACACGGTGAAGAGCCGGTTATGGATGAAGGTAATAACATGCATGTCGGCGACATGTCAAACCCTGATCAGAGTCACATGGGTGTTGAATTTAACCTTGGGGCTCAGACGTCAAGCTACAGACAGAAGACAGGCATGCCAAAAAACAACAAAAAAACAAGAGTGTCAAGAAGACAACACCCACCTTAATGATATGCCAGATTTTGCTGTTATGATTGCAGATTTCCAGGGCCGAGAAAAAGAAACACCTGTGTATAAGGAGCTGCCAGGCATTGAGGTGGCCTCCAAGAAATATTTGTATCCAGGTTGCAAAAATAAATATTCCAAGTTGAGTGTCACACTGACGCTTGCTACTTCTTCAGCTTGCGTTGGTTTTCCCTTGAAGAGGAAAGGGTGATGCAGCAAAGTAGATAAGTATTTCCGTCAGTTATTGAGAACCAAGGTATCGATCTAGTAGGAGGAACAAGCAAGGTCCCAATTCATGCACCTACACAAACAATCAAACACTTGCACCCAACGCTATAAAGGGGTTGTCAATCCCTTCACGGTTACTTGCAAGGATGAGATCTGAAAGAGATAGATATAAAAGATTGCGAGAAGTAAAAGTAAATAAAATTGCAGCAAGGTATTTTTGGTTTATAGATCTGAAATATAATATGGAAAATAGACCTGGGGGCATAGGTTTCACTAGAGGCTTCTCTCTTGAAGGAAAATGATACGGTGGGTGAACAAATTACTGTCGAGCAATTGATAGAAAAGCGCATAGTTATGAAAATATCAAGGGCAATGATTATGCATATAGGTATCACCTCCATGTCAACTAGACCGAAATGATTCTGCATCTACTACTATTACTCCACACATCGACCGACTCCTGCCTGCATCTAGAGTATTAAGTTCATGATGAACAGAGTAACACATTAAGTAAGATGACATGATGTAGAGGGATAAAATCAAGAAATATGATGAAAACACCTTTTATCCTTGATGGAAAAAATACAAATATGGGCCTCGCTACCCCTACTATGTCACTGGGTGAGGACACCGCAAGATTGAACCCAAAACTAAGCACTTCTCCCATTACAAGAATTACCAATCTAGTTTGCCAAGCCAAACCAATAACTCGAAGAGACTTGCAAAGATATGAAATCATGCATATGAGAACTCAGAGAAGATTCAAATAATATTCATAGATAATCTGATCATAAACCCACAATTCATCGGATCTCGACAAACACACCGCAAAAGAGTATTACCTCAAATAGATCCCCATGAAGATCATGGAGAACATGGTATTGAAGAACATAGAGAGAGAAGAAGCCATCTAGCTACAAGCTATGGACCCGTAGGTCTGTGGTGAACTACTCACACATCATCGGAAGGGCAATGTAGTTGATGTAGATGCCCTCCGTGATCGAATCCCCCTCCGGCAGATTACCGGAAAAGGCTCCAAGATTGGATCTCTCAGGAACAGAGGCTTCGACGACGGAAAGGTATTATCGTGGATCTTTTTGGTATTGGGGGAATATTTCTGAATTTATAGGCAAAATATTAGGGTTGGCGGAGCTATGGGGGGCCCACAATCCAAGGGGTGCCCCCACCCACCAGGCCGCGTCTGGGTAGATTGTGGCCCACCTGTAGACCTTCTAGCCTCTTCTCCAAGTCTTGTAGGTTCCTCCTAGTCCATGAAAATCAACTTAGAGTTTTATTCCGTTTGGACTCCGTTTGATATTCTTTTTCTACAATACTCAAAAACAAGGAAAAACAGAAATTGGCACTGGGTACTAGGTTAATAGGTTAGTCCCAAAAATAATATAAAATAGCATATTAATACATATAAAACATCCAAAATAGATAATATAATAGCATGGAACAATCAAAAATTATAGATACGTTGTTGACGTATCAACGCTTCTTAGATTTAAAGAAGAAAGCGGTCTATCAAACAAGTCCTTCATACGGTTGTTGAATCTTTTCAAAGACATTCGTTCAGAGGATAATGTGCTCCCCAAAAGCACAAACAAAGTGAAGAAAGTTGTTTTTTCATTGGAACTTGAAGTCCAGAACATACACGCTTGCATGAATGATTGTATGGTGTACCGCTATGATTACAAAGATTTGCGTTCATGTCCCATATGCAAGCGCACGATAGAAGCGTAGGAGAGCAAAGGACAAGTACAAAATGGATGAAGAGATCGAGACTAGAATCCCATTCAAGGTTGTTTGGTACTTGCCTATAATTCCAAGGTTGAAGCGTTTGTTTGCAAACCCTAGGGAGGCACAGAGGTTGCAGTGGCATCATGATGAGCGAACTGCGGATAAATATATGAGGCACTTGAAAGACGGGGCTTAGTGGTAACAAATCACGGACAGGTTTAACAATTTTGCAAAGGATCCTAGAAATATATGCCAGGGGAGTGTATTGATGGATTTAATGCATTTGGCGATATGAACACCAAACACAACACTTGGTCGGTGCTTCTATGCATATATGACCTCCCTCCTTGGTTGTGTATGAAGAAAAAATACATCATGATGTCGAGGATTATCCAAGGCCCGAACCAACCTGGAAATGATATCAACATTTACTTTCAGCTACTGGTAGAAGTATTGTAGACATTGTGGGTGCCTGGTGTGAACTGTTATGATGCCTATGCAAAGGAGTTTTTCCGGGTACATGTGTTGTTGCTGCACACCATTCAAGATATATCGGCATTACGCAACAGTTTGGGGTAGACAACAAAGGGACCAGTAGGATGTGTCACATGCATATATAGGACAGTGATTAGATTTCTTTTGAACTCATGCAAAACCGTGTATTTGCGTCATTGAAGGTTCTTAAGGAAAAGTCACCCTTACTGAAAAATGACAGCTGAATTTGATGGTATGATAGAGAAAAGAATGGGCCCAAGACCCTATGAGGGGAAAGTAGTCCACATCTGGTTAAAAAGATTGAAGTTGTGCTTGGCAAGGGATCCGATCCGACATCAAAAATAACAACCAAGGACCAAGGTTTAAGAAGAGATTGGTGTTTTGGGAATTACCTTGCTGGGAGTTCGTAAGTGTACGTTGCTGCATTGATGGCATGCACATAGAGAAGAATGTTTGTGAAAGCATCATTCGTACTCTGCTCAAGATTAAAGGCAAAAGAAAGGATGGTGATGGTACATGACTAGATATGCCTGGTGATCAATCAGAGCTCATGAATGAAGCAGAAGATGATGACAAATTGCTCCAACAACACCATAGTTACAATTTCACTACAGTAGAAGCAAAAGATTTCTTTGTTTTTTTGTCAATTAAGACACCCTCTTCCTACTCCGCAAACATCAAAATACTAGTAGAAAACAAGGCATTAGTCCCGGTTGGAAAGGGCCTTTAGTCCCGGTTCCCTAACCGAGACTAATGCGGCCTTTAGTCTCGGTTGCCCATGACCCAAGACTAAATCCCTGCCACGTGTTAGGCAGCGCGCGCGGGGGGGGGGGGGGGGAGGGGGGGATGGGAACCTTTAGTCCCGATTGCTAACACAATTCCGGACTAAATATTTAGGGTTTTTGGAGTTTAGGTATTTTGGTTTTATTTTATATTTTTAATTTTCATTTTGTGTTTTCATTTAATTCTTTTTCATTTCAAACATATTTTATGCTACTACATAGTCACATGTTATGCATATATAATAGAATTTCTCGTAGAACCAATCATATATCATAGAATTTCTCGTACTACCACATGCATACACATATATATATACAATTTCTCCTATGCAGATCATTAGATGCTGGCATTGGGTGAAATGGTATTCTCCATCGGGAGATATGACCGGCTCAAGCAAAATATCCCGCAATTTCCTCTTGAATTGCTCGTATGCGGTCCTTTGGTAGGAGATGATCCCGCATCTGTGTCATCAATATATGAAGAAGGAGATCTATATGAATATGCATGTTAGTTGTGTGTATATATATTAGATCATGATAATAAAATATGAATGGTGTTTACGTACCCAAAGATCTCTTGCAGTTTTGCTCCTTTTGGTCATAAAGCGTATGTTCTCGCAAACGTAATATGCACATAAATTAGTCCCCTGTGCCTGCCTCATGCACTTTAGAAGAATAGAATTTAATCAGATAATAATGAAGCATGACAATGATATTGAAACTAGAATTAAAAATATGCACGGGCATAGCTAGTACTACTTCATTACCCTGGGCTTTCACCATTTAAGATCTGGTTTCCATTCACCGGTGACCTCTTTGGTGAAACGTCTCCAAACCCTTCCCGGCAAACGAAATGAATAAAGGAGTTATTAATTACTTGATATCAGGAAATGAACTAATAAAGAAGCCGACATAGTGCGTCAATGATTGAAATTACCTTTCGAGCAATGAATACACGCTTATGTATTGTTCAAGGTCTTTATTTAGCGAGCCTAATACTTCATTAGTTCTATCATCAACTCTAATGATTAGAAGGATCCAGTGGAAGTTGCGCACATGATTTCTATAAGCGGACATGCATAACTCATCAACTACACTTAACATCGAGTATATATAAGCAAAAATAAAATTTGTAGTACAAGACAGTAACACTCACCGGAAGTTCCAAGGTAAAAGTATTTCTGGTTTGGTATTTAGGGCCTTCAAAAGCTTTAGAAGCACTTTCTCTGTGTCTTTAGGGTGGCGACTTAACACTTCTTCACTAATGGTATTTGGGTCAATGAACCCAATGCCATAGACTCCATCTCTTTTCATTTCATAAATATTCATTCTCCATAATACAACACAAAAGAATATAGTGCGTATAATTACAAGCAATGAACGAGCTAAGCTAGAGACTTAAATTACACAAAGAAATCACTTACAGACAATAGCAACTGACGAGAGATTTGTCAGTTGCGGCTTGATTGAATAACTGAAAAAATTCTTCATTTTCAATCCACGGATCTTTTTCATGGATGTAATGCTCTTTCTTGACTTTCACCATGAGGCTCTGTCGCCCGACCTTACTTCTCTCATGTAGCAGTCATGCAAGTTGTGCATTTGCGTTGGTAGAAGCTTCTCCTCATCAGGACTGACCAGAGGGTTCCCGGGGACATATTTCCATGCTAGTTCCTTTGGATCCATCGGTGGGAATTCCTCGATCTCTAGGAGTTGTTGAACAGTGATACCGAGCGATCTAGTATTCTCTCTATCAGCATCGGTTATTACCACCTTATTGGTACTCACCTTGAGCTAGGTGATCGATTGCACTTCCTATTCTTCGAGCTGGGGCATAGTTTTCCCGCATTTACTGCTACCGCTCGACTTCTGTTTTTTGAGAATGATAGGACTTGGTAATACAGTGTTCATAGTCTGATAGCGGCATTTTCTCCGCTAGTTTAGCTGCATCCACAAAGTGTTGTATGACTTTCTCTGGTATTTTCTCCTTTGGTGGCGGTGGCGGTTTCAGTCCAAAATGGGCCCGCACCTCGGAAGTCATTTGTTCTCGGTTTTCCTTGTCAGTCTTCTCATAAGCTCACTTATTTTTGATTGGAGGCTCGAGTTTCTTATTTTGTGCTCTCTTCCGCTTTGGACTCGGTGGATATCGATATTGTGGACTCGCGCAAGGCTCTGTCTCGGGGTGGGATGGCTTCGGCTGACGTGGAGGAGATCGATATGGCAAACTCACCCTGCGCTTCATCGCGAGGTGGGTTGCAGTCTGCTAACGCGGCAGACTCGCTCTGCGCTCCGTCTCGGGATGGGTTTGAGTCTGCTGACGTGGCGAACTTGTAGGATGAGTCAGTGGACTTGACACTGAGTTTGGAAACACGGTGCATTCCTTTTTCCACACAATGATACCACGTATGGCTTCTCCGAGTGTCTGCTCCCCTTGACCTCCATGGTAGTCAAGATCTAGTGATTCATATCCTGACAGAACTTCATCCACCGCAACACGAACATAGCCAGGTGTAATCGGATTGTCGTGGAGGAGTGCTTCATGTGCATTCGGTAAAGCAAAGTCATGCGCCACCTTCATGGATACGTTCTTTAGTTTCATGTGTAGCTCACAATGTGTCAACTCTAGGATACCATCCACGGGGTAGCGAGCCAGCAGTGCATCAACGGTCGGGACCCCCATGGAACCCATGTTGCTTGCACCCTAGGGAGGGCCCCACCAATTTCCCACAATGCAAGAGGGCACGACCAGCACCCTAGGACGCGTCCTGATGCCTTGTGGGTCCCACGGGCGGCCCAGTGCCCATCTTCTGCTATATGAAGGGTTTTGACCTAGAAAAATCAAGATGATACTTTCGGGATGAAGCCCCACCGCCTAGAGGACTTGGGAAGGAGCACTTCTGCTCTCCGGTAGAGCGATTCTGTCGATGGAATATTCCCTCGGGAGGGGGAAATTGAAGCCATCGTCATCACCAGCGCTTCCTCATTTATGGGAGGGCTAATCTTCATCAACATCTTTAGCACCACCATCTCATCTCAAACCCTAGTTCATCTCTTGTATTCAATGTTTGTCTCAAAACCTCAGATTGATACATGTGGGTTGCTAATAGTGTTGATTAGATCTTGTAGTTGATGCTAGTTGGTTTACTTAGTTGAAGATAATATGTTCAGATCCTTAATCATATTCTTCATACCTTTGATCTTGAACATGGTGATGATTTGTGAGTAGTTACTTTTGTTTTCGAGGACACGGAACAAATATTGTTACAAATAATCATGTGAAGTTGGTATTCGTTCGATATTTTGATGATATGTATGTTGTTGATTCCTTTAGGGGTGTCATATGAATGTCGACTACTGAAGGTAGTACTAGCAAAATAATTGGAAATTGCTAATGTTGAGGATGGAGTTGGGTGCAAGGTCTTGGGATCATAAGTTATAATATGCCAAGACATTGAAGAAGAACCTAGAGCCGGGCGGCTAATGCTTATGTGATCGGTGAAGACGATAACTTCACCTTGATCAGGTGTCGGCCAGGTCTCCTCTTCGGGCGTGCGCCAACCTATCTCTTCCTTGGGTGGCAACAACCCTTCTGTAGCGACCGACTCAAAACGAGTCAAGCCTCTGTGTGTTTTGTGCCATCCCTGGATCAGTATGCTGGCACACACAGTACATCAATGTATATATCAAAGTGCAATCACATGTAAATAACGTAAAACTGATATATACCTTAAAATAGCAGCGGATACAGTCAACGGGAGTGGAGTCCCAATAACACCAACGGCAAGTTGAGTGCGGACCGTAGCCCTGAATCGTACTCTTACCCGTCGTATAAGAGTATCTGCAACATAAGACGTTGCAGCCGTGTAGGTCAGTACATGGAATGTACTGGCACGATCACCATAGTAGAACAGAAGAATAAAGGCTATGCTATATGCAAAGGCTTTGTGGCTCTGTGTCTGAGTTTTTGCGTAAAAGCTGATTTTATTTTCCCTACAACTGAAGGAGCATCAGGAATTTCACTATAGAGTTACCTATCATGACATGGTTCCGCCAACCAATGTCTCAATGCCCATAAGTATCATAAGTTGCCCATAATTAGTTATTAGTCCAGTGTTGAGAGTTCAGAGATAGATCCAAGTCCAGAGGCTCAAATTGTCCATAACCGGGGACACGGCTAATCGATTAGGTTTAACTCTGCAGAGTGTTGTGTACTTTACCCACAAGATTCTTTCCCTCCTGGTAAGTCCTCGCACTGCCTGGTGTTTGAGAATAGGATGAAAGAAACATGGTCTTTCAAAGTGTTTCCCTGACTGTCCGACAATGCCCATCCAATCCTAACGTCGACTACATCTCGTAGCACTGCCCAGCAGAGTCACAACAAAGTTCAACCAAGCCAGAGCCCATATTGACTTGTGGCTACACAGGTAAGCTTCTGGGCATGAAGTATTCATCCTTCTCTTTGAGTCTGAGTGAGGCTTTCCGCGTGAATACTGGCACTTCCCCAGCAACACCTAGGCTAACCATTGGTCTATCCCCAGGGTGCCGTTCAAAACCATCCCTCACCCAGTAGTGTGTATTGAAAACTTGCTTCTCGAGTCTCGAATTCTTGAGGTCTTGAAGATGCAAGACTTGAAGATGTCTTCATGAAGTTGTCGTCTTGACGTGGAGTCCTCCTTCTCACACCACTCACGAACACTCATACCAATCCCCGTCTACTTTAGCATAGCATAAAAGTAACTAACGTTCCCGGGGCTTTAGTAACAAGTGGTACGTTCCTACCTCATGCATTCTACTCAACTACAAGAATTTCAATAACACTACGGGAGGGATTTGTTGAATGATGTCACTACATGCAATAAAACATAGGTATGAAATAGATGATCAAAGTGAACTTGCCTGTACTGTTGATGAAGATAAAGATCGCTCTCAGAATTAACTTGATAGACTATATGTCACTCTCCAAAGAAAATCTATATAATCAAACATTGCATTCATATAAGCAATCATACTAACAATCAATTCTAACAATCAAAAGTAACACAAAACAAAAGCAACAAGGTTGATGAAGGAAATACTTAAGACAAAATTGAAACACAAAACTCCAACAAATTCAAAATTAACACAAAACCCAAAACAAAGTAAAATATAATAAAAGGATTTTAGTAAATATTTTACTAGCAAAAAGAATTACTTTTGAAGAACAAGTAAAACTATGAAAACAACTTCCTACACAATATAAGTGTTTGCCTAATAAACTTAGCAACAAGCAAACATAAACTAAGAGAAAACATATTGTAAAACAACTAAGTTAACAGAAAATAATTAAATAAAATCTTTATTATAAAACAGAATTAAATCATATAGAATTTTTGTGAAAAGAGTTTCTATGACAAACTAAATTGTTTTATAAAGCATTACCTAATGAAGAAAAATATAGTTTCCTATAATAGAGTAAAACTAAACCATTTTTATTAACAAACATTTTTTAACAGAAAAGTATTACTAAAACTTTATTTGAAAACAGAATCTAATTATATAAAACTTTAGTTAAAAGTATCATTACTAACTAATTTGTGTTTAGTAAATTATGCCTAATTGAATAATAGGTTATTAAACTACACAAATTATTTTTGTTAACAGCAACTATAAATCCTAAATTTAGAACAACAGAACTAAATGAAATCTAACACATAGTATAAATCATGTTCAGATTTTCAAAATAAAACAAATAAATCAATTTAATTAAACTAATAGGAAACTAAACAGATTCTGTTTCTAGTTAAAACCCTAATCAAATTTATTCTAAAAATTCTCAAACTCTACCAAATGATAGCTATGGTCACTAGTGACAAGTAGGAAAAAGAATCATTCAAAAATTCATTTTAGAACTCAAGATATTCAGAAAACAAAATTTAAATCAAATCTGTTCAAATTCAAATTTAAATATTCAAACATAGTCAAATTTGGTATTCACAGAAACTAGATAAAAATTGTGACTTAATGCAAAAAGAATCAATTTAAAATAGTTAAAAACATAAAAGATATAAGCAAAACAAATCTGAAACTATTCTGAAAACAGAAATTAAAACAAAAAGAAAAATCGTTTTCTAACGGACAGGGGGGTACACGTGGCATCTCCTGATTAGTCCAAGTGTGCGCGTGTGGTGTGTTACGGGCGGGTGACCGGTCCTTAGAAGAAAACTCTTCGCCATTTTAAACCGTCTAATCGGGGCCGTTTATCTAGATCTGACCGGGGGGGAGAGAGAGGGGAGGCTCACCGTGGTGGTTGCCGGTTCCGGCGAGGGTTCCGGCGACGGCAGAGGCGTCGAGGTCATCGGGGATGCGCCTCTAGTGGTCCTCCGGCGACGGAGAGGGCTCCGTTCGACTCAGCAATGAATGGCGCGTCCGGTGGTGGTCGAGGGCGAGCTCGGGGACGACGGTGACGACGAGCAGGAGCGGAGGGAGTTTCGGGTGGCGAGGTCACTCCGACGAGGGCGACGGTGGGGTTGCTATGGTGGTTCTTCGGTGGAGCAGAGGGGTGGGGAAGGTGCGCACAGGCAAGAGAAGGTCGATGGAGGGCTCGGGAGGGCTTGGGGGTGGCGGGGTGGTGCGGGAGAGCAACAATGGCGCGGCGGCCGTGGGTATCTCAGGCGAGGAATTCTGGCGAGGAGAGGCGATGGGAGAGAGGGCAAAGCGGTGAAATGGAGAGAGGGGAGCAGTGGCTCTTATATAGGCCAGAGGGGGAGCGAGGAATGGAAGGGGGAGGGGATTCCGGCGATGGCTCCGGCGATGGTGCGGGCGTGCGGGAGGAGGGAGATGGCCGGCGTGATCTCGGGGTCGGACGGCAGGCCCCACACGTCAGCGAGAGGGGAGAGGAATCCGGGGCGACGGTCGGCCGAGCGGGAGGGATTTCGGGGTCTGGTAATGGTAGGTGGGCCGGGGTCTATTTAAAACACTTTAATCCTTTCCTATTTTCTATTTCCAAAGCGAATAAATACTATTTAATGCATTCAATATAATTCCAAACATAGGAAAATTTTATATTCAAATTATCATAAGAATAAATGCCATTTAATGGACATTTTTATTCTGTCAAATTAAATAGTTGAAAAAAATCATTTTTCAGAAAATGCATTAATTGGCTTTATTTACTTTTGCAAATTATTTTTCATATCACCCCTTGGGTTTATGATTCAAAAATTTCACAAATAACCCCCTGGCTTTGGAGTTTCATATTTACTCCTCTCAAAATATTTGACAAGGGGTTTGGGTGTTTGCAAATTCAAATAGGGAATTCAAATGAAATTGAAACTCCATATGAGAAATTCTCAAATAGTTTTCAAAATCCCTTTTCCAACTCATATTTCATATAATTTGAAGAATTCATATTATCCTCTCTCATGAAAATCATTGAGTTGCATAAAGTTTCTGAATTTGAAATATTTTTAAATGGGAATTCAAACCATTTTCAAATCCCTTTTCATTTCTTTAAATGGAAGAAGTCATGTCATCTTCACTCTGGGGTTTTGTGATGAAATGAATTTGAATTCCTGGTGATCAAAATGCAGAGTGAAAGTTTTGGGAAAGTCATTTCATTCCCTCTCATCAAACTTTCAAATGTTTCAAAAATTTCAAATTTCACTCACTTTCAATCACTCAAACAAACAAACAATCATTCTAATAGTTATTATAACATTCCAAAGTTTGGGATGTTACACCTTCCTTCATGAGCTCTTAAAGATAGAGCTATGAGGCATAGGAATTAGCCCAATTCGATTGAAGACGCTTGGTAAGAGCCAGAGCTTGAGCTGATGCCAACTCCGTGTTCTTCCCGTTGTCTTTGTTCTTCTGAGCCATCACTTTGGGGGCTCAAACAGAAACAAAGAATTACAAACGACACCGATGATGTAAGCTAATTGAAAAGGCAATGAACGAAACCGAGTAATGGCGCCACAAAATATAAAAGGAGTTCAATCTTACCGATGCTAGAAGGAGAGGTCGAAGCAGATGCACAACAGTGGTGTCAACAATAGCGCGGGTGAATATGAGTTTGGTACATACCGGCGCCGGAAGCAGACTCACGAACAACGGCTCCAGATGAGCTCCGATGGCAAAAGCAGCGGCGACGTTGCAGGTGAAGCAAGATCATATCTTAGCAGCGCTGGAGGAGGAAAAAAACATGGAGGATTAAGGGTAAATGAGCTCTTGGCTCCGCCTCTTCATACTATTTATATGTGGCGTAAAAACCCTAAACTTTGCGGTAAATTTTTATGCAAAATGGTCGTTGAGAAACCCTAGCGCTCGCTGGATTTTTACACGCGTCGTTTGGAAAACCATGTGTGAAATGTAAAAAAATCCCAAGCGTGGGAAGCTATGCTCACAACCGGACTGCCCAAACGGGCTTTTGGCAAAAACCCGACAGAATAGCAGCGTATGGGCTAATAGGCGTGTACGAGCTCAAATGGGCAAAAGTCGGGTCTGTTTGAATGAAAATTAATGGAGCGAGCCGACCCACTTATGTGACAACAAGACCCGGACTTTGGTCCTTGACTTATTTTGTTTATTTTTTTTCACGAGCTTAGCGCGAATGAATTCAAGCTAACCTGACTGCTAATGTTATGAATATTATCAACACTAGACCCATCTATCTAGACCGAGACTCAAAAGGCCGGAGAGCCTGAAGGGAACCCGACCTATGAATACCAAAAGGCCCAAGTCCGGTCGTCCAGATATTACGTGGGTCGGGTCCCCTTAAGCTAGTGGGCCTGGAGGGAACCCGACTAGAAGAGGCCAGGGGCCTAAGACTGGATCTTCAAGGAAGACACCTGGGCCGGGGCTCAGAAAGCTCGTAAGACTAGAAGAGGCCTGGTAAAGGTTGCCAAGACCCGACATTATGGAGTTCCTACACGAGCTGGAGGCTTCCTAACTTGGAAAGCACAAAGAATTAGAATAGGACTCCAACCACGGATCAACCCGAAAGCTATTGTAAACGCGGGGAACCTGACTATTATATAAAGGGGGTTTCTGGGTCATCCATGGGGACAAGGGAGTAGCTCTCGAGAGAGAAGTAGCGAAACAACACCCTCGTGATTGAGATTGCCTTATTCAAGCGAACAAGTAGGAGTATGTTTTATGCCTCAATTGAGGGGCCGAACCTAGGTAAACTCACGTCTCTCGTTTTCCATCAACCCCATCCAAGGCTTCACCTAGTAGCTATGCCCTCATAATTTAGTTTTCCTATGAGGACACTTACCATGAAAACCCCATGACAAGTGGCAAGGCCGAGCCCTCGGTTGTGGCCAAGGCAGCCCTCCGCACCGCATAGCAATAGGTGGAGTGGCTCCTCCGTGAGTGGCAGACAACCGCCGGACAAGGCTGCTGCGGCCCTTCAGTGCCCTTCTGCCGTTGGAGGGACGACGGTGGCGGCGATGGCATGGACGACGACGGCGGACGGGAGGACTGGACGACCACGCATACAAGGTGGTCGTCCAGTATAGGACTTAGATTTTTTTTCCACTCCCTTCATCTCATAATATAATAGCACTTTTGACAATAACATAGTTAGTGGCGGAGACAGGGGGACGAGCAGGCCTTGCCCCCCCTCCTCCCAGCACAAGTGATTTAAGCCTAATATACGTATGAACAAGTCATTATTTGCTACGAAAATGGTGTATTATGGTGGGCTGGCCCTACCTGACAAGGCTCAGCAACACTCGGTCCTCCTCAATCTTTTTTCCTCGCTCCACCACTGAGTGTAGTATCAAAAGTGTTCTTATATTAGGGACAGAGAGAATAGGTTTTAGTCGAACGGTCGAAATATCATTTTTTTTATGTAAATAAGACCAAATTTCAATGAAAACATCGAGTTTGCATGAATTTCGACCGGATTTGCATGAATTTTCTCTAATTTGTTAAAATGTGATTTCAATTGTATGCGGGTAGCTTTAGATAGCTGGTTCCGGCATCTGTGCACGAACTGATTTCATGCGGGAGCAAATTTAACGGTGAGCCCTGGTGTAGGAGTATGACCCAGCACCGTCTTGTCAACGTATACTCCTCAATCTGTGCGTCTTTGTGGAGAAGACAACTTCTCATTTGCAAACGTTGCCTCGGAGTCGGCAGGAGAGCATGCACACGCAGGGTCGCAAAATTTGAAATTTCTAATCAGTAGGTGATGATGCGAAATAACACACGGGCGGGCGCGACAGGAGGACTGCCAACCCGGCGAGAAAAGAAAACGGTGCCCCGATGACGAGTATTCTTGCCTCCCTCCTTCTGCGCCCTTGTCTCACGCCGATGGAGTATAATAGCTCGCTGCAGGCTACGCTGGGCTACTGAAAAGGTTTGGCCTTCCATACCGACCGGCCCCCTCTCTCGCTCGCCCTTTGTCAAACGTTGCCGGTCCCGAGCCCCATTCCTCGCTTCGACCCCACACACCGGAGCGCGTCGCTCCTGCGCACCAATACTCGCTATAAATGCACGCACATCCAGCCATGGGAGGAGGTTCCATTCCGTTCTGTTGTTTACAGCTTCGTAGCCCCACCGACCAGCCACCTTCTTCATCTTCTTCTTCTTCTTGGCAGCTCACTCAGTGTGCTCTTCTCCGTGCTGAACCAGATGGCGGTAAGTGTCCCGTGAGCCAGCAACTTCACCAAGAATCGGAGTCCTTAATCATCGTTCGCTGCTCTTGCAGAAGGCGAGGAGGCGTCGCGTGCCGGCGTTCGGGGAGTGGAACTACAACTACCACCACGACGCGCCGCAGGCGGCAGCATTACCGCCGCCGGCCGTTGCTGCACCGGCCGCGTGCTACGCCGCGCCGGAGCCGGAGGCCTGCAGGCTGCAGCGACGTGTCGTTCAGGTACTCGCCGCCCCCGCGCAAACCCACGCCCAAGAAGCAAACGGGGAGGCGGCCCGAGGGCGACGTGTACCGGGAGCGTTCGAAGGCGTCCTGGGACGCCGCTGCGGCCAAAGGAGGCGGCTCCAGGCGGGTGGTGCGGCCGGTCGACGGGGACCTGTACCAGGTGCCGCCACGGCCGGAGCTCGCCTCCCACCGGCGGCCAAGGAAGGTACGTACGACCGCCAAGAAAGAAAGAATGTTTAAATCTTTTTTGTCGCGTGGTTAGACCTGACTGAGCTTTGTTTGAATGCGGTTCTGTGCATGTGCAGACGAGGAGCCTGTGGATGGGAATATGGGATGCCTGGGCCTCAACTCATGCGTCGACTGAACCCAACATGTCGTGACGATGGATGGGATGCTGCGTGCGTGTTCATCCGCAGTGTTTGTGTTTACCTGCCCTTTCTCTTTGATAATACTCGTTGGTGTGGGCCGTGAAGCCTGGTGAGGCTGGTACACGCATTGATTCCTGCACTTGGGCAATATAGTTTCTGTGAACTCACTGGTTTCTTTGGCGCGTGCCATACAATACAATACTGTCGCAGCCGTGTCATACATTCAACCCGATCGGCCATGCCATATATACACTGTCGTAGCCTTGTGCCCAGCGCGGTGGCAGTGAGAGTCATTATTTGGCATGTGCCTGCTTTTCCCAAACATAAATCGAGCAAGGCCAAAAGTCACAAATGCGTAAGACTGAGAAATGAAAACCTGGAAACGACGGACATCAAAAAGACAGGAGTGGAGAACCGTGGGTGGTGTCATTGAACTGCAACATATTAGTACAAGAACAGAACCACGCGACACATGTGATGAGCAATTCAAACTATTTATGACCCCCCAAAAAGTACAAGAAGAGAACCGCAGCGATAACTCGGACCTACCGAAATACAAATCATCATCACGGCCATAAAAAATAGATGCCCGGGTCGCTCTGGCGGGCGGCTGGGCGAAACCCTAGCTGCCGCCAGGCGAAGCCCAGCTGACGTCGGCGGCGGTGGGCCCCCTTCTCCCTCCTCCCCTAGTGGCTATGGCGCGGAACGTGGCGAGCGGGAGGGGAGTGCGACGCTCCCGCGGGGCGTCGTGGCCGCGACTCGGGATTGCCAAGCCTTGGGCGCGGCTGTGCATGGTGAAGGTAGCGGGGCGGGCCGACGCGCCGTGATGGTGGGGCGGTTGGTCCTGGCTTCGTTAGATCTGGCGCCTGGAACCAAGGGTTGTGGGGCAGCGCGGACTGGTGTCCTTCGCCATAGCGGTGTTTTCATTGGCGTGGTGGAGGTAGCGGTGCTTCCATCGGCGTGGTGAAGGTAGTGGTCTTCGTGCTCTTATCGCTTCGCGACAACGATCTGCATGATCAGTCCTCCTTGATCTAAGCATCGACGTGTTTTGGAACTACTACCGGAGATCTTTCCCAAAGATTTCTGGATCGGTTTGAATCCGGCCGAGCGCGTCAATATCAACCTACTGAGCTTCATGAGGGCGTGGCGCGAAACTTTGTTGTTTGTTGACACCATGAGACATGTCGGTATCTCGATTTCCATGACGTGGACAATGGCGGAGAAAGTCACGATGGTTGTGATCAGAGGATCGGTAAGACGGTGGGGGCATTGGAGGTGAGGGAGTCAACCAGTTATTTGACAACTTTCAAAAGCAACATTGTCACGTGGGGCCAGCAACGCTGGAGGATTTCATTTTTGATGGTGCTCCTCGGGTGCCGAATCATGACATTCAGGTGAAAACCTAAGGTCTGACCTTCATTGGTTGTACGTGGCATTACCTTGCTGAAGGTATTGTTTTGAGAGCTCTATCTTCTATATGGTGAAAACCAAAGATCTTGGATTGGGCGACGATGACGCTTCTTCATAGTTTTCTTCTTGAAGGCGTCACTTTTGGTGATCTTTTATGTTTTTCAGGTGTAATCTTTGGTGGTGGTTTTAAGTGTTGTTGCTGCGAGGAGTTGATCATTGTGGTGAGGCCTTTCATTTTTTTTCCTTTACTTTTGGGGTTGTGTGAATTCTAGATGTCTTTGTGATATCTTGTTGGTGCAGAGGTTGGGTGTAATTGATATCTTTGATATTAATATATCCCCCTTTTCGAAAAAAAACTCGGACCTACCACCCCAGTCTACTACTCCCTCTGTCTCAAATCTATCTAAGAGTCAAAAAACGTTTTAGGGAAACTCCAATGGACCGACACATTTTGTCCGTGCACGTCTGTTTGGCTTCAAGCGGACACAAATTGTGTCCCAACGCACCGACGCAAACGGACGAATGTCCGCTTTTTTCCGGTCGTGAGCCATTTCAGTCTTAAATTTGGGCAGGGTTTGCGTCGACATGGACACATCCTTGCGGGACGCCCACCCTACTCCCTCCCCTGGCAAGCCACCCAGCTGGATATTCACCACATTTCCCACCAAGTCGCATGCACGGCGGTCGGTTCCTCCGACAAGGAGGAGATCATCATCTCCTCTGACGACGAGGAGGACCAGAAGGCACAACAGCTGCCGTGCCTCTCGTGGTGGCAGCTGTAATGGATGAAGAGTTCATCTGTCATATAGACATTATGACACAACATTCTGTTGGGAAACGTTGCATGGGAAACAAAAAAATTCCTACGTACACGCAAGATCTATCCATGGTGATGAGGACCTACGAGAGGGAGAGTGGATCTACATACCCTTGTAGATCGTTAAGCGGGAAGCGTTAAGAAACGCGGTTGGTGTAGTCGAATGTCTTCGCGATCCAAATCGCCGAGCGTCCCACGATCCAATCACGATCCGTCCCGATCAAGCACCGAACGGACAACACCTCCGCGTTCAGCACATGTACAGCTTGATGACGATCTCCGCCTTCTTGATCCAGCAAGAGGGAGCGGGGACGTAGACGAGTTCTCCGGCAGCGTGACGGTGCCGCGGCAATGGTGGTGGAGCAATTCTGGCAGGGCTTCGCCTAAGCACTGCAAAAAACCGATCTAGAGGAGAAACTATGCACTAGAGGAACTGGTAGCACGTGGCTGAAAATCAAGTGCAAAAACCCTAAAACCTCTAGTATATATAAGAGGAAGAGAGGAGGAGGTTTGGCCCAAGGGCCAAGCCATCTAGGCTTTGGCCGAACCAAGAGGAGAGGAGGATTCCTCCTCCAATCATAGAAGGACTAGGACTCCTTATTTTGGCCTTTTTGCCTTTTTCCACCTTTTTCTCTTTGGGCTTTTCTTCCCAACTGCATGGGCCTTGTGTGGGACTTCCACCAGCCCACTAAGGGCTGGTATTAACTCTCCCACAGCCCATGTAGCCTCTTGGGTCGAAATATCCCTCCCGATGGTCTCCCGGTACACTACCGGCACTCCCAGTACACTACCGATGAGGCGGAAACTTTTCCGGTGACCAAAATAGGACTTCCTATATATCAGTCTTTACCTCCTGACCATTCTGGAGCTCCTCGTGACGTCCGGGATCTCATCCGGGACTCCGAACAACCTTCGGTCACCACCATGCATAACTCTATACTACCGAAACGTCACCAAACCTTAAGTGTGCAGACCCTGCGGGTTCAAGAACTATGTAGACATGACCGAGACACCTCTATGGTCAATAACCAATAGTGGGACCTGGATGCCCATATTGTTCCCTACATATTCTATGAAGATCTTTATCGGTCGAAGCTCTATGTCAAGGATTCAGTTAATCCCATATGATGTTCCCTTTATTCTTCGGTATGTTACTTGCCCGAGATTCGATCGTCGGTATCTCCATACCTTGTTCAACCTCGTTAGCGGCAAGTCTCTTTACTCGTTCCATAATACAAGATCCCATGACTAACACTTAGTCACATTGCTTGCAAGGCTTATTGTGATGTTGTATTACCGAGTGGGCCCTGAGATACCTCTCCGTCACACGGAGTAACAAATCCCAGTCTTGATCCATGCCAACCCAACAGACACCCTCGGAGATACCTTTAGAGCACCTTTATAGTCACCCAGTTATGTTGCGACGTTTGATACACACAAGGCACTCTTCCGGTGTCCGTGAGTTGCATGATCTCATGGTCATAGAAACATATACTTGACATGTAGAAAATAGTAGCAATAAACTGACACGATCATGTGCTATGTTTGTAGTTTGGGTCTTCTCCATCACATCATTCTCCTAATGATGTGATCCCGTTATCAAATGATATCACATGTCAATGTCTAGGAAACCTTGACCATCTTTAACCAACGAGCTAGTTCACTACAGGCATACTAGGGACAAAGTGTTGTCTATTTACCCACACATGTAATGTGTTTGCAATCAATACAATTATAGCATGGATAATAAACGATTATCGTGAACAAGGAAATATAATAATAAAAACTTTATTTATTGCCTCTAGGGCATATTTCCAAGAGTCTCCCACTTGCACTAGAGTCAATAATCTAGTTCACATCACTATGTGATTTACATTGTAATGAATCGAACACCCATGCAGTTCTGGTGTTGATCATGTTTAGCCCTTGGAAGAGGTTTAGTCAATGGGCCCACAACATTCAGATCCGTGTGCACTTTGCAAATATTTATGTCCTTTTCCTCGATGTAATCGCGGATGGAGTTGAAGCGTCGCTTTATGTGTCTGGCCTCTTGTGAAACCTTGGTTCCTTGGCCAGAGCAATGGCACCAATGTTTTCACAGAACATGTTCACTAGATGCAGTGCACTGGGCACTACTCCAAGATCTGTCATGAACTGCTTCATCCAGACACCTTCCTTTGCTACCTCCGAGGCTGCGATGTACTCCGCTTCGCACGTAGAATTGGCTACCACACTTTGCTTGGAACTGCACCAGCTTACCGCTCTCCCGTTGAGAATAAATACGTATCCGGTTTGTGACTTAGAGTCATCCAGATCAGTGTCAAAGCTTGCATCGACGTAACCCTTTATGACGAGCTCTTCATCACCTCCATAAACGAGAAACATTTCCTTAGTCCTTTTCAGGTACTTAAGGATATTCTTGACTGCCGCCCAGTGCTCCATTCCAGGATCACTTTGAAACCTTCTGGCCATACTTATGGCAAGGCTCACATCGGGTCTTGTGCACAACATTGTATACATGATAGAGCCTATGGCTGAAGCATAGGGAATGCCACTCATCTTTTCCCTATCTCCTGCAATCACTGGGCATTGAGTCTTACTCAACTTCACACCTGGTTACACAGGCAGGAACCCTTTCTTGGACTGATCCATTTTAACTTCTTCAAAACTTTATCAAGGTATGTGCTCTGTGAAAGTGCTATTAAGTGTCTCGATCTATCTCTATAGATCTTAATGCCTAATATGAAAGCAGCTTCTCCTAGGTCCTTCATTGAAAAACTCTTGTTCAAATATTCCTTCACGCTTTCCAGAATTTCTATATTGTTTCCAATCAGCAATATGCCATCCACATATAATATTAGAAACGTTATAGAGCTCCGGCTGACTTTCTTATAAATACAAGCTTCTCCATAAACTTGTATAAACCCAAACGCTTTGATCACCTCATCAAAGTGCTTATTCCAACTCCGAGATGCTTGCACCAGCCCATAAATGGATCGCTGGAGTTTGCAAACTTTGTCAGCATTCTCTGGATCGACAAAACCTTCTGGTTGCATCATATACAAGTCTTCCTCAAGGAAACAGTTGAGGAACGCTGTTTTGACATCCATCTGCCAAATTTCATAGTCAAAATAAGCAGCTATTGCCAACATGATTCTGACAGACTTAAGCATCACTACGGGTGAGAATGTCTCATCGTAGTCAACTCCTTGAACTTGTGAAAAACCCTTTGCCACAAGTCAATCTTTATAGACTTTGACATTACCGTCCGCGTCTGTCTTCTTCTTAAAGATCCATTTGTTCTGAATGGCCTTTCGCCCTTCAGGTAATACTTCCAAAGTTTATACTTTGTTTTCATACATGGATCCCATCTCGGATCTCATGGCCTCTAACCATTTCTTGGAATCTAGGCCCATCATCGCTCCTCCATAGCTCATAGGTTCATTGTTGTCTAACAACATGACCTCCAAGACAGGGTTGCCATACCACTCAGGAGCAGTAAGCGTCCTTGTCGACCTACGAGGTTCAATAGTAACTTGATCCGAAGCTTCATGATCATTATCATTAACTTCCTCTTCAACTGTCATAGGCTCCACCGAAACATCTTTCTGCACTGCGCTACTCTCTGGTTGAAGTAAAGGTTCAACAACCTCATCAAGCTCTATTTTCCTCCCACTCAATTCTTTCGAGAGAAACTCTTTCTCAAGAAATGTTCCGTTCTTAGAGACAAACACTTTGCCTTCGGATTTGAGATAGAAGGTATACCCGACTGTCTCTTTTGGGTATCCTATGAAGACGCATTTCTTCACTTTGGGTTCCAGCTTTTTAGGCTGAAGCTTTTTGACATAAGCATCACATCCCCAAACTTTAAGAAACGTCAAGTTTGGCCTCTTGCCAAACCATAGTTCATATGGCGTCGTCTCAACGGATTTCGATGGTGCCCTATTTAAAGTGAATGCAACTGTCTCTAATGCATAACCCCAAAACGATAGTGGCAAATCAGCAGGAGACATCATAGAACGCACCATATCTAATAAGGTTCGATTAGGATGTTTGGACACACCATTACGTTGTGGTGTTCCAGGCGGTGTCAACTATGAAACAACTCAGATATTCACCTCCTCGATCAGATCGCAGGAATTTAATCTTCTTATTACGATGATTCTCAACTTCACTCTGAAATTGCTTGAACTTTTCAAACATTTCAGACTTGTGTTTCATTAAGTAAATATACGCATATCTACTTAAGTCATTAGTGAAGGTGAGAAAATAATGATATCCACCACGCGCTGTAACATTCATTGGACCACACACATCAGTATGTATGATTTCCAATAAGTCATTTGCCCGTTCCATTGTTCCAAAGAACGGCGTTTTAGTCATCTTGCCCATGAGGCATGGTTCACATGTGTCAAGTGATTCAAAATCAAGTGACTCCAAAAGTCTATCAGCATGGAGCTTCCTCATGCGGTTTACACCAATATGACCTAAACGGCAGTGCCACAAGAAAGTGGTACTATCATTATCAACTCTATATCTTTTGGCATCAATGTTATGAACATGTGTATCATCACTATCAAGATTCAATATGAATAAACCCTCACATTGGGTGCATGACCATAAAAGATATTACTCATATAAATAGAACAACCTTTATTTTCTGATTTAATTGAGTAACCGTCTCGCAATAAACAAGATCCAGATATAATGTTCATGCTTAACGCAGGCACTAAATAACAATTATTCAGGTTCATCACTAATCCCGATGGTAATCGAAGAGAGAGCGTGCCGACGGCGATCACATCAACCTTGGAACCATTTCCCACGCACATCGTCACTTCGTCCTTTGCTAGCCTTCGTCTATTTCGTAGTTCCTGTTTTGACTTGCAAATATGAGCAACCAAACCGGTATCAAATACCCAGGCACTACAACGAGAGCTAGTAAGGTACACATCAATAACATGTATATCATATATACCTTGTTTGTCGTTGGCCGCCTTCTTGTCAGCCAGGTACTTGGGGCAGTTCCGCTTTCAGTGACCAGTTCCCTTGCAATGAAAGCACTCAGTTTCTGGCTTGGGTCCATGCTTGGGCTTCTTTACAGGAGTAGCAACTGCTTTGCCATCCTTCTTGTTTTACCCTTCTTGCCCTTGCCCTTGCCATTCTTCTTGAAACTAGTGGTTTTATTGACCATCAACACTTGATGTTCTTTCTGGATTTCAGACTCAACGACTTTTAGCATCGAAAACAGCTCGGTGACTGACTTGTTGATCCCATGCATGTTATAGTTCATCACAAAGCTCTTGTAACTAGGTGGCAGTGATTGAAGAACTCTGTCAGTGATCACCTTTGGTGGAAGGGCAATTCCCAACTCCGCTAGACGAGTCAAATACCCAGACATTCTGAGTATATGTTCACTGATAGACCCGTTCTCCTCCATCTTGCAAGCATAGAACTTATCAGAGGTCTCATACCTCTCAATTCAGGCATTCTTCTGAAAGAGAAACTACAACTCCTGGAACATCTCATATGCTCCATGACGTTCAAAACGTCTTTGAAGTCCCGGTTCTAAGCCATACAATATTCTACACTGAACTATTGAGTAATCTCCAGAACGTGCCTCCCAAGCGTTCTTAACGTCTTCGGATGACATGTCTTCTGGTTGGTCACCAAGCGGTGCATCAAGGACATATGATTTCTGGGAAGCCGTGAGGATAATCCTTAGATTTCGGGCCCAGTCAACAAAGTTACTTCCATCATCTTTCAACTTAGCTTTCTCTAGGAACGCATTAAAATTCAGGGGTGCTACTGCGCGAGCCATTGATCTACAACATAAATATGCAAAGGTTACTTAGACTATTGTTCAAGATAATGAGTTTAGTTAATCAAATTACTAAATATCCCACTCAAATTGACATCCCTCAGGTCATCTGAGTGTCACATGATCCAAATTCACCAACTCAAGTCCGATCATCATGTGAGTTGAGGTGGTTTCAATGGTGAACCTCATCATGTTGATCATATCTACTATATGACTCACGTTCGACCTTTCGGTCTCTTGTGTTCCGAGGCCATGTCTGTACATGCTAGGATCGTCAGGTTTAACCCGAGTGTTCTGCATGTGCAACACTGGCTTGCACCCGTTGTATGTGAACGTAGAGACTATCACACCCGATCATCACGTGGTGTCTCGACACGACGGACTTTCGCAACGGTGCACACTCGGGGAGAACACAATTCATCTTGAAACTTAAGTGAGGGATCAACTTATAATGGTACTGTCGTCCTAAGAAAAACAAGGTGCATAAAAGGATTAACATCACATGCAAATCATAAGTGACATGATATGGCCATGAACTTGTGCTTTTGATCTCCATCTTGAAAGCACCGGCATGATCTCCATCGTTACTGGCATGACGCCATGATCTCCATCATCTTGATCTCCATCAATGTGTTGCTGTCGGGGTTGTCGCGCCCATCATGCTTGTACTACTATTGCCACCGTTTAGCAATAAAGTAAAGCATTAAATAGCGCTTAATGATTGACACGCAGGTCATACAATAATTAAATACAACCCTATGGCTCCTGCCGGTTGCCGACTCATCGACATGCAAGTCGGGATATTCTATACAACACATGATCATCTCATACATCACATATATCACATCATGTAATTGGCCATATCACATCACAACATACCCTGCAAAAACAAGTTAGACGTCCTCTAATTGTTGTTGCATGTTTTACGTGGCTGCTACGAGTATCTAGCAAGAACAATTCTCACCTATGCATAAACCACAACGGTGATACATAAGTTGCTTCTCAACCTTCTCAAGGACCGCCTTTGTCGAATCCGATCCAACTAAAGAGGAGAAACAACCACCCGCCAGCCATCTTTTGCAACAAGTTGCAGTCGAGGGAACCGGTCTCTCATAAGCATACGAGTAATGTTGGTCCGGGCCGCTTCATCCCAAAATAGCGCTAATCCAAAACATGACCAAGGGAGGAAGCAATTTAAGCATCAACACCCACAAACTCTTTGTGTTCTACTCGAGATATCATCTACACATAGACCTAGCTCATGATGCCACTGTTGGGAAACGTCGCATGGGAAACAAATTTTTTCCTACGCTCACGCAAGACCTATCCATGGTGATGAGCATATACGAGAGGGAGAGTGGATCTACATACCCTTGTAGATCGCTAAGAGGGAAGCGTTAAGAAACGAGGTTGGTGTAGTCGAACGTCTTCGCGATCCAAATCGCTGAGCGTCCCGCGATCCAATCACGATCCGTCCGATCAAGCACCGAACGGGCGACACCTCTGCGTTCATCACATGTACAGCTTGATGACGATCTCAGCCTTCTTGATCTAGCACGAGGGAGCATAGAGGTTTATGAGTTATCCGGCAGCATGACGGAGCCACGGCGATGGTGGTGAAGCAATTCCTATAGGGCTTCGCCTAAGCACTACAGAAAATCGATCTACAGGAGAAACTATGCAATAGAGGAACGGGTAGCACGTGGCTGAAAATCAAGTGAAAAAACCCTAAAACCTCTAGTATATATAAGAGGAAGAAAGGAGGAGGCTTGGCCCAAGGGCCAAGCCATCTAGGCTTCGGACGAACCAAGAGGAGACGAGGATTCCTCCTCCAATCCTAGTAGGACTAGGACTCCTCCTTATTTTGGCCTTTTTGCCTTTTTCCACCTTTTACTCTTTGGGCTTTTCTTCCAAACCGCATGGGCCTTGTGTGGGACTTCCACAAGCCCTCTAAGGCCTGCTATTCACTCTTCCATAGCCCATGTAGCCTCTTGGGTCGAAATACCCCTCCCGATGGTCGCCCGGTACACTACCGGCACTCCCGGTACACTACCGATGAGCCCGAACATTCCGGAGCTACATATATATCAATCTTTACCACCAGACCATTCCGGAGCTCCTCATGACGTCCGGGATATCTTCCGGGACTCCGAACAACCTTCGGTCACCATCATGCATAACTCTATACTACTAAAACGTCACCAAACCTTAAGTATGCAGACCCTGCGGGTTCGAGAACTATGTAGACATGACCGAGACACCTCTACGGTCAATAACCAATAGATGGACCTGGATGCCCATATTGGTTCCTACATATTCTACGAAGATCTTTATCAGTCGAACCTCTATGCAAAGGATTCAATTAATCCCGTATGATGTTCCCTTTGTTCTTCGGTATGTTACTTGCCCGAGATTCGATCGTCGGTATCTCCATACCTAGTTCAACCTCATTTCCGGCAAGTCTCTTAACTCGTTCCGTAATACAAGATCCCGTGACTAAAACTTAGTCACATTGCTTGCA
This sequence comes from Hordeum marinum, assembly GCA_022496015.1. Taxonomy (NCBI): domain Eukaryota; kingdom Viridiplantae; phylum Streptophyta; class Magnoliopsida; order Poales; family Poaceae; genus Hordeum; species Hordeum marinum. The sequence continues at coordinate 357,133,451 of CM039676.1, read as the reverse complement.
AGGCTTATTGTGATGTTGTATTACCAAGTGAGCCCTGAGATACCTCTCCGTCACACGGAGTAACAAATCCCAGTCTTGATCCATGCCAACCCAACAGACACCGTCGGAGATACCTGTAGAGCGCCTTTATAGTCATCCAGTTATGTTGCGATGTTTGATACACACAAGGCACTCTTCTAGTGTCCGTGAGTTTCATGATCTCATGGTTATAGAAACATATACTTGACATGCAGAAAACAGTAGCAATAAACTGACACGATCATATGCTACGTTTGCAGTTTGGGTCTTGTCCATCACGTCATTCTCCTAATGATGTGATCCCGTTATCAAATGACATCACATGTCAATGGCTAGGAAACCTTGACCATCTTTGACCAACGAGCTAGTTCACTAGAGGCATACTAGGGACAAAGTGTTGTCTATTTACCCACACATGTAATGTGTTTCCAATCAATACAATTATAGCATGGATAATGAACGATTATCATGAACAAGGAAATATAAAAATAAACCCTTTATTTTTTTGCCTCTAGGGCATATTTCCAACACTCGGAACACAAGAGAGCGAAAGGTCAAACCTGAGTCATATTGTAGATATGATGAACATGATGTTGTTCACCATTGAAACCGCCTCAACTCACGTGATGATCAGACTTGATTTGATGAATTTGGATCATGTATCACTCAGATGACCTGAGGGATGTCAATTTGAGTGGGCGATCTAGTGATTTGATTAACTAAACTCATTATATTGAACAATAGTCTTAGTAGCCTTTGCATATTTATGTCGTAGATCAATGGCTCGCATAGTAGCAACCCTGAATTTTAATGTGTTCCTAGAGAAAGCTAAGTTGAAAGATGATGGAAGTAACTTTGTGGATTGGGCCCGTAATCCGAGGATTATCCTCACGGCTTCCGAGAAGGCTTATGTCCTTGATGCACCGCTTGGTGACCCATCCGCTCCCATGTCATCCGAAGACGTTAAGAACGCTTGGGAGACATTCTGGAGATTACTCAATAGTTCAATGTTCGATGTTGTATGGATTAGAACCGGGACTTCAAAGACGTTTCGAACGTCATGGAGCATATGAGATGTTCAAAGAGTTGAAGTTTATCTTTGCACAGAATGCCTGGACCGAGAGGTAGGAGACCTTGGATAAATTCTATGCTCGCAAGATGGAGGAGAACGAGTCTGTTAGTGAACATATACTCAGAATGTCTGGGTATTCGACCTGTCTAACTGAGTTGGGAAATATTCTCCCGCTAGAGGCGATCACTGACAGAGTTCTTCAATCATTGCCACCTAGCTACAAGAGCTTCGTGATGAACTATAACATGCAAGGCATGAACAAGTCAATTGCCGAGGTGTTTGCGATGCTGAAAGTCGCTGAGTCTGAAATCCAGAAGGAGCATCAAGTGTTAATGGTCAATAAAACCACTAGTTTCAACAAGAATGGCAATGGCAAGAAGAGTAACTCTAAGAAGAGTGGCAAAGCAGTTGCCCCTCCCATGAAGAAACCCAAGGCTAGACCCAAGCTAGAAACTGAGTGCTTTCATTTCAAGGAACTGGTCATTGGAAGCAGAACTGCCCCAAGTATCTGGCCGACAAGAAGGCGGCCAACACCAAACAAGGTATATATGATATACATGTTATGGACGTGTACCTTACCAACTCTCATTGTAGTGCTTGAGTATTTGATACTGGTTCGGTTGCTTGCATTTGCAACTCAAAACAAGAACTACAGAATTGACGAAGGCTGGCAAAGGACGAAGTGACGATGTGCATGGGAAATGGCTCCAAGGTTGATGTGATTGTCGTCGGCACGCTCACTCTTTGACGGTGGGGCCCCTTCTCCCTCCTCCCCTAGTGGCTATGGCATGGAACTTGGCGAGCGGAAGGGGAGTGTGACGCTCCCGCGGGGCGTCGCGGCCGCGACTCAGGATTGCCAAGCCTTGGGAACGGTTGTGCATGGTGAAGGTAGCGGGGCGGGCTGACGCGCCGTGATGGTGGGGCGGTTGGTCCTGGCTTCGTTAGATCTGGCGCCTGGAACTGAGGGTTGTGGGGCAGCGCGGACTACTGTTTTTTGCCGTAGTGGTGTTTTCGTTGGCATGGTGGAGGTAGCGGTGTTTCCGTCGGCAGGGTGGAGGTAGCGGTCTTCGTGCTGTTATCGCTTCGTGACAACGATATGCATGATCAGTCCTCCTTGTTCTAAGCATTGACGTGTTCTGGAACTACTACCGGAGATCTTTCCCAAAGATTTCTGGATCGGTTTGAATCTGGCAGAGCTCCATGAGGGCGTGGTGCGAAACTTTGTTGTTTGTTGACACCATGAGACATGTCGGTATCTCGATTTCCATGACATGGACAATGGCGAAAAAAGTCACGATGGTTGTGATCAGAGGATCGGTAAGACGATGGGGGCATTGGAGGTGAGGGAGTCAACCAGTTATTTGACAACTTTCAAAAGCAACATTGCCACATGGGGCCAGCAACGCTGGAGGATTTCATTTTTGATGGTGCTCCTCGGGTGCCGAATCATGACATTAAGGTGAAAACCTAAGGTCTGACCTACATTGGTTGTGCGTGGCATTACCTTGCTGAAGGTATTGTTTTGAGAGCTCTATCTTCTATATAGTGAAAACCAAAGATCTTGGATTGGGCGACGACCATGCTTCTCCATAGTTTTCTTCTTCAAGGCGTCACTTTTGGTGATCTTTTATGTTTTTCAGGTGTAATCTTTGGTGGTGGTTTTAAGTGTTGTTGCTGCGAGGAGCTGATCATTGTGATCAGGCCTTTCCTTTTTTTCCTTTCTTTTTTATTTTCTTTTGGGGTTGTGTGAATTCTAGATGTCTTTGTGATATCTTGTTGGTGCACAGATCGGGTGTAATTGATATCTTCGATATTAATATATCCCCCTTTTCAAAAAAAAACTCGGACCTACCACCAAAGTATATTACTCCCTCTGTCTCAAATCTATCGTAGAGTCAAAAAACGTTTTAGGGAAACTCCAGTGGACCGACAAATTTTGGCCACGCACATCTGTTTGGCTTCAAGCGGACACAAATTGTGGCCCAATGCGCCGACGCAAACGGACGAATGTCCGCTTTTTCCAGCCGTGAGCCATTTCAGTCTTAAATTTGGGCAGGGTTTGCGTCGACCTAGACACATTGTGGACCCGCGGGACGCCCACCCTAATCCTTCCCCTGGCAAGCCACCCAGCTGGATATTCACCACATTTCCCACCAAGTGGCAGCCACGGCGGTCGGTTCCTCCGACAAGGAGGAGATCATCATCTCCTTCGACGACGAGTAGGACCAGAAGGCACAACAGCGGCCGTGCCTCTCGCGGTGGCGGCTCTAAACGATGAAGAGTTCATCCGTCATATAGACATTATGACACAACATTCGCTTCGTCAGATGACCCCAATGCCACTGATACGTCTTTGTTGTATCTACTTTTCCTCACACTTTTGCTCTTGTTTTGGACTCTAATTTGCATGATTTGAAGGAAACTAACCTAGACCGACGCTGTTTTTCAACAAAACTACCATGGTGTTGTTTTTGAGCAAAAATAAAGGTTCCCGGAATTGGACCAAACTTTTTGGAGAATTATTTTGCAATAAATAAAAAATACCAGAGCCAAGAACCATCGAGGGGAGTGGGGGCTGGGTGCCCACAAGACACCAGGGTGCGCCAACCCCTCTAGGCTCGCCCTAGTGGGTTGTGGGGCCCTCGGGGCTCCGTTGACCCTATTTCCAGCACTATAAATTCCTATTTTTGGATAGAAAAATAGGAGAGGAAGTTTTATCGCGTTTCAAGAGACGGAGACGCCGCCACCTCCCGTTCTTCATTGGGAGGCCAGATCTGGTGCCCCTTTGGGGCTCTAGAGAAGGGAATCTTTGGTCTTCGTCATGACAGACCCTTCTTCATCGCCAATTCCATGATGCTCCCCACCAGGAGTGAGTAATTCCTTCATAGGCTCGCTGGTCGGTGAGGAGTTGGATGAGATTCATCATGTAATCGAGTTAGTTTTGTCAGGACTTGATCCCTAGTATCCACTATGTTCTAAGATTGACGTTGCTATGACTTTGCCATGCTTAATGCTTGTCACTAGGGCCCGAGTGCCATGATTTCAGATCTGAACCGTTTATGTTTTCACCATTATATCTATGTTCTTGATCCAATCTTGCAAGTCGTATGCACCTATTACGTGTTATGATCCGTAAACCCCCAAACTAACAATAGTGTTAATGCTTTGTTCCATTTCTCTATTAAAAGGAGGCCTTAATATCCCTAAGTTTCCTTATGGACCCTGCTCCCATGGGAGGGTAGGACAAAAGAAGTCATGCAAGTTCTTTTCCATAAGCACTTATGACTATTTACGGAATAAATGCCTACATTATATTTATGAACTGGAGCTATTTCTGTGTCGCCCTAGGTTATGACTGTTATATGATGAATATCATCCAACGAATTCACTGATCCAATGCCTACGAGTTTTCCACATATTTTTCTTGCTAAGTTACTATTGTTGCTTTCACTATCACACTTGCTACATAACATTTACTATCACTGTTACCCTTACTACTACTGTTACCGCTACTATCAAACTATCATACTGCTATGCTATTGATCACTTTGCTGCAGATATTTAATCTCCAGGTGTGGTCGAATTGACAACTCAACTGCTAATACTTGCAAATATTCTTTGGCTCCCCTTGTGTCGAATCTATAAATTTGGGTGGAATAATCTACGCACAAAAACTGTTGCGATCCCCTATACTTGTGGGTTATCAAGACCTTTTTGTGGCACCATGCCAGGGAGCATAACTATATTTGCAGAGTCACTTGGGATTTATATCAATTTATCACTATGAAGAATCTAAAGGATACAAGAACCAAGACCGTTTCCTCTAAGACGAGGGGAGGTACGGATTTGCTATCACACTCTGCACTTGATTCACTTTCTGTTATGAGTAGACTTGCAACAACACCACATGTTATTAATCCTTATATGTCGCAAGTTAATGATGATTCTACTTCTGTTATGAATGATGATATTGATGATTCTAGTACCTTTCCTGATGATATTGTGCCACTAGGTGAATTTCTTGATGAACAAATTGCTAGAGCTAAAGAGAATGAAATTATTGAAACTGATGAAAGTATTGAAATTTATGAAGACCTTGAAATTGAGAATTATGAAACACCTATTAAACCTAGCTCTCCTAGATTTGAATTGCCTAAGATACCTGAGGGTTATGTTATGGATGGAGAAGTAGCTAGAGACATCCTTTCTTGTAAGGATAGAGATGATCTTAACAAATTACTATGCAAGTATAAAGAAAAGACTTTGAATGATAGAATGAAATGTGATCCTAAGTTTGCCACTTCACCTATCTTTGTTACTGATAGGATTATGAATTCTCTGTCGACCCAGAGTTAATAACGTTGCTTGAATCTGATCCTTTTCATGGCTATGAAACTGAAATTGTAGTGGTACATCTTACTAAGTTGAATGATATAGCCACCTTTTTTGCTCATGATAAGAAGACTCGCTACTAATATACTCTCAAATTATTTCTCTTCTCACTAAAGGGTGATGCTAAGATATGGTACAATACTCTTGCTCCTGGTTGTGTGCGTAGTCCCCATGATATGATTTACTACTTCTCTGAAAAATATTTTATTTCTCATAAGAAACAAGCTGCCTTACAGGAAATATTTAACTTTGTGCAAATTAAAGAAGAGAGTCCCCCACAAGCTTGGGGGAGGCTTCTCCAATTGCTTAATGCTTTGGCTGATCACCCTTTCAAGAAAAATGAAATAGTATATCTTCTATAATGGACTGACTGATGCTTCTAGGGACTCCCGAGATAGTTGTGTTGGTTGTGTTTTTAGGGAATGAGCTATTGAACAAGCTGAGGAACTATTGAATAATATATTGAAGAATTATGATGATTGGACTCACCGTGAACCACCACATAGACCCACTCCGTATAACAGGGGTATCTTATTTTTCAGTCCTGAAGATATGTAGGAGGCAAAGATATGTATGAAGGAAAAGGTATTAAGGCTGAGGATGTTAGGAATTTACCAATTATTGAAGAAATACATGGCCTTGACACACCACCACCTCAACAGGTGGTAGAGGTAAATTCTTTATTCAAGTTTGATGAAGGTGACATCCCTTACAATAAACATCCTAGTCAATGCTTATATGAGTTTGAAAACTACATTAGGAAACAAGATCATTTCAATGCAAATGATCTGAAACAATTTTAATATAACTCTGATATGATTGCTCACTTGAGTGAATTGTTATTTAGAATCACAAATGATGTTAGAGGTGTAGGAAAACATGCCTTTATGGTTCAAACCGAGTTAGAACAAGTTGCTAAATCTCAAAGAAAATTGCTTAATGAAATGAATAATAATATGAATAATTTTCCTGATAGAGTAGGAACTACACGAGGTAAAATGACTCAGGAACCACTTTATCCTGAAGGACACCCTAAAAGAATTGAACAAGATCTCAAAGAATTAATGCTGATGTACCTAGTCCTTCTAAAAATGAAAAGAAAAATTATAGGACTTTGCATACCACTAGTGAACCTGAGTTAGAAAAACCTCCTGAAGATAATAATGATGTCTCTATTTCTCATGCCGAAACTCAATATGGTAATGAACATTCATCTAGTGATAATGAAAATGATAATGATGATACTCAACAGAACAATGATAATGAACCAGATAATGATGTTGAAATAGAACCTGTTGTTGATCTTGATAACCCACAACCTAAAAATAAAAGATATGATAAAAGAGACTTTATGGCTAGAAAACATGGTAAAGAAAGAGAGCCATGGGTTCATAAAACCATGCCTTTTCCACCAAAAGCATCTAAGAAAAAGGATGATGAAGAATTTGAACGCTTTGCTGAAATGATTAGGCCAGACTTTTGCGTACCCGCTTAACTGATATCTTAGAGATGTCCCCTTATGCAAAATACATGAAAGACATCATCACGAATAAAAGAAAGATACCTGAAGATGAAATCTCCACCATGCTTGCTAATTATTTGTTTAGGGATGGAGTGCCTAAAAAACTTGGAGATCCTGGAATACCAACTATACGTTGCTCCATTAAAAGAAATTATGTCAAAACTTCTTTGTGTGATTTGGGAGCTGGTGTTAGTGTTATATGCCTTTCTCTTTGTATAAAAGACTTGATTTGAATAAACTCACACCTGCTGAAATATCCTTGCAAATGGCTGACAAATCAACTTCCAAACCTATCGGTATTTGTGAGGATGTTCCCGTTGTTGTTGTTGCAAATGTTACTATCTTAATAAACCTTATTATTATTGAGGCGTCCGAGGACGACAACATGTCGATTATCCTGGTAGACCCTTTTTGAATACTGCAGGGGCTGTTATTTATTGCAATAAAAGCAAAATCACTTTTCATATCAATGGTAATGAGCACACGGTGCACTTTCCGAAGAAAAAATTCCAAGTGAATGGTGTAAATGTTGGATGCCCTAGAGGCAATAATAAAATGGTTATTATTATATTTCGTTGTTCATGATAATCGTTTATTATCCATGCTATAATTGTATTGACTAGAAACACATTGCACGTGTGGATATATAGACAACACTTTGTCCATAGTATGCCTCTAGTAGACTGGCTCATTGATCAAAGATGGTCAAGGTTTCCTAGCCATTGACACGAGATGTCATTTGATAACAGGATCACATCATTAGGAGAATGATGTGATGGACAAGACCCGAACTATAAACATAGCATATGATTGTGTCAGTTTATTGCTATAGTTTTCTGCATGTCAAGTATTTGTTCCTATGACCATGAGATCATGCAACTCACTCAAACTGGAGGAGTGCCTTCTGTGTATAAAACGTCACAACATAACTGGGTGACTATAAAGGTGCTATACAGGTAACTTCGAGAGTGTCTGTTGAGTTGGCATGGATCAAGATTGGGATTTTTTACTTCGTGTGACGGAGAGGTATCTCAGGGCCCACTCGTAATACAACATCACAACAAGCCTTTCAAGCAAAGTGACTAACGTGTTAGCCATCGGATCTTGTATTATGGAACAAGTAAAGAGACTTGCCGGTAACAAGATTGAACTAGGTATAGAGATACCGACGATCGAATCTCGGGCAAGTAACATGCCGAATAACAAAGGGAACAACGTACGGATTAACTGAATCCTTGACATAGACGTTCAACCGGTAAAGATCTTCGTAGAATATGTAGGAACCAATATGGGCATCTAGGTCCCGCAATTGGTTATTGACCGTAGAGGTGTCTCGGTCATGTCTACATAGTTTGCAAACCCGCAGGGTCTGCACACTTAAGGTTCGGTGATGTTTCGGTAGTATAGAGTTATGTATGGTGATAATGTAAGGTTGTTTGGAGTCCTGGATGAGATCCCAGACGTCATGAGGAGATCGGGAATGGTCCGGAGGTAAATATTGATATATAGGAAGTCCTATTTTGTTCACCAGAAAAGTTTCGGACTCATTGGTAGTGTACCGGGAGTGCCGGGAGGGTACTGGCTACCAGGGGACCATCGGGAGGGGTGTCTCGACCCAAGGAGCTACATAGGCTGTGGGAGGAGATAAACCATCCCCTAGTGGGATGGCTGAAGCCCTACTAGAGGCCCATGCAGCTGGGGTGGAGAAACCCAAAGGTGGAACGAGGTTCAACTGGAGAGAAGAAGTCCTAATCCTAATAGGATTGGAGGAGGACTCCTCCTCTTTCCCCTTTGGCCAAAGCTAGGGTTGGACACTTAGGGGCCAATCCTCCTCCCTCCCTCCTCCTATATATACTAGAGGTATTGAGGGTTTTTGAAGATAGGAATCGGCCACGTGCTACTCTCTCCTCTAGATCATAGTTCTTCCTCTAGATTGTTTCAACGGTGCTTAGGCGAAGCCTTGCTGGAATAGTTCCACCCCCATCGCCGCCACACCGTCGCGCTGCCGGAGAACTCATATACCTGTCCGCTCCCTCTTGCTCGATCAAGAAGGCAGAGATCGTCATCAATCTGTACGTGTACTGAACGCGGAGGTGCCGTCCATTCAGCGCTAGATCGGGACGGATCGTGATTGGATCGCGAAGAGGTTCGACTACATCAACCGCGTTTCTTAACGCTTCCAGCTTAGCAATCTACAAGGGTATGTATATCCACTCTCCCCTCGTAGATGCTCATCACCATGGATAGATCTTGCGTGTGTGTAGGATTTTTTTTGTTTCCCATGCAACATTCACCGACAGTGGCGTCATGATCTAGGTCTATGTGTAGATGATATCACGAGTAGAACACAAAGAAGTTTGTGGGTGTTGATGCTTAGTTTGCTTCCTACCTTGGTCGTGTTTTGATTCAGTGGTATTGTGGGATGAAGCGTCCCGGACCAACCATACTCGTACGCTTACGAGAGACCGGTTCCATCGACTGACGTGTAACTTTGTTACACAAAGATGGCTGGCGGGTGTTTGTCTCTCCTACTTTAGTTGGATTGGATTCAACAAAGGTGGTCCTTGAGAAGGTTGAATAGCAATTTATGTATCACCATTGTGGTTTTTGCGTAGGAAAGAATTGTTCTTCCTAGATACCCGTAGCAACCACGTAAAACTTGCAACAACAATTAGAGGACGTCTAACTTGTTTTGCATGGTATGTTGTGGTGTGATATGGCCAATTACATGATGAGATATATGTGATGTATGAGATGATCATGTTTTGTATAGAATATCAGGACTTGCATGTCGATGAGTACGGAAACCGGCAGGAGCCATAGGGTTGTCTCTAATTATTTTTGCCGTTTTGCTTTACTTTATCGCTATGAGTTAGCAATAGTCGTGGAAGCAACTGTCGGTGCGACAACCCCGATGGAGACACGTTGATGGAGATCGAGATGATGGAGATCATGGTGTCATGACGGTGACGATGGAGATCATGCTGGTGCTTTGGTGATGGAGATCAAAAGCACAAGTTCATGGCCATATCATGTCACTTATGCTTTGCATCTGATGTTAATCGTTTTATGCACCTTGGTTTGCTGAGGACGTCAGTAGCATTATAAGGAGATGCCTCACTTAAATTTCAAGATGAATTGTGTTCTCCTCGAGTGTGCACTGCTGCAAAAGTTCGTAGTGTCGAGACACCACGTGATGATCGGATGTGACAGAATCTATGTCCACATACAACGGGTGCAAGCTTGTGTTACACGTGCGGAACACTCGGGTTAAACTTGACGAGCCTAGCATGTTAATACATGTCCTTGGAACACAAGAGACAGAAAGGTTGAACCTGAGTCATATAGTAGATATGATGAACATGATGTTGTTCACCATTGAAACCACCTCAACTCACGTGATGATCGGACTTGATTTGGTGAATTTGGATCATGTATCAGTTAGATGACCTGAGGGATGTCAATTTGAGTGGGTGATTTAGTAATTTGATTAACTAAACTCATTATCTTGAACAATAGTCTTAGTAACCTTTGCATATTTATGTTGCAGATCAATGGCTCGCGCAGTAGCACCCCTAAATTTTATTGCGTTCCTAGAGAAAGCTAAGTTGAAAGATGATGTAAGTAACTTTGTGTATCGAGCCCGTAATCTGAGGATTATCCTCACGGCTTCCGAGAAGGCTTATGTCCTTGATGCACCCCTTGGTGACCCACCAGCTCCCGTGTCATCCGAATACGTTAAGAACGCTTGGGAGGCACGTTCTGGAGATTACTCAATAGTTCAGTGTTCTATGTTGTATGGCTTAGAACCGGGACTTCTAAGACATTTTGAACGTCATGGAGCATATGAGATGTTCCATGAGTTGAAGTTTATCTTCGAAAAGAATGCTAGGATCGAGAGGTATGAGACCTCCAATAAATTCTATGCTCGCAAGATGGAGGAGAACGGTCTGTCAGTGAACATATACTCAGAATGTCTAGGTATTTGACCTGTCTGGCTGAGTTGGGAATTGTTCTCCCGCCAGAGGCGATCACTGACAGAGTTCTTCAATCATTTCCACCTAGCTCCAAGAGCTTCATGATGAAATATAACATGCAAGGCATGAACAAGTCAGTTGCCGAGGTGTTTGCGATGCTGAAAGTCTATGAGTCTGAAATCCAGAAGGAGCACCAAGTATTGATGGTCAATAAAACCACTAGTTTCAACAAGAATGTCAAGGGCAAGAATGGTAACTCTAAGAAGAGTGTCAAAGCAAATGCCCCTCCCATGAAGAAACTCAAGGCTGGACCCAAGCCAGAAACTGAGTTCTTTCATTGCAAGGGAACTGGTCATTGGAAGCAGAATTGCCCCAAGTATCTAGCTGACAAGATGACTGCCAACACCAAACAAGGTATATATGATATACATGTTATTTATGTGTACCTTACCAACTCTCGTTGTAGTGCTTGGGTATTTTATATTGGTTTAGTTGCTTGCATTTGCAACTCAAAACAAGAACTACGAAATTGACGAAGGTTGGCAAAGGACGAAGTGACGATGCGCATGGGAAATCGTTCCAAGGTTGATGTGATTGCCGTCGGCACGTTCGCTCTTCGATTACCATCGAGATTAGTGATGATCCTGAATAATTGTTATTTAGTGTCTGAGTTAAACATGAACATTATATCTGGATCTTGTTTATTGCAAGATGGTTACTCATTTAAATCAAAGAATAATGGTTTTTCTATTTATATGAGTTATATCTTTTATGGTCATGCACCCAATGTGAGGGATTTATTCATATTGAATCTTAATAGTTATGATACACATGTTCATAACATTGATGCGAAAAGATGTAGAGTTAACAATGATAATACAACTTTCTTGTGGCACTGCCGTTTAGGTCATATTGGTGTAAATGCATGAAGAAGCTCCATGCTGATGGACTTTTGGAGTCACTTGATTTTGAATCACTTCACACATGTGAACCATGCCTCTTGGGCAATATGACTAAAACATTGTTCTCTGGAACAATGGAATATGCAAGTGACTTGTTGGAAATCATACATACTGATATGTGCGGTCCAATGAGCATTGAGGCGCCTAGTGGATATCGTTATTTTCTCACCTTCACTGATGACTTAAGTAGATATGGGTATATTTACTTAATGAAACACAAGTCTAAAACATTTAAAAAGTTCAAGCAATTTCAGAGTGAAGTTGAGAATCATCGTAACAAGAAGATTAAATTCTTATGATCTGATCGAGGAGTATTATATCTGAGATATGAGTTTGGCAGTCACTTAGGATAGTGTGGAATTGTTTCACAATTGATCATCGCCTGTAACACCACAACGTAATGGTGTGTCCGGATGTCGTAATTGAAACTTATGAGATATGGTGCGTTCTACGATGTCTCTTGTGGATTTGCCACTATCATTTTGGGGTTATGCATTAGAGAGAGATGCATTCACTTTAAATAGGGCACTGCTACCTATTGAGCATGCGTTAGTTTTTCCTTGAAGAGGAAAGGGTGATGCAGTGACGTAGGTAAGTATTTCCCTCAGTTGTTGAGAACCAAGGTATCAATCCAGTAGGAGGAACAAGAAAGTCACCAATGGATGCACCTACACAAATAATCAAACTCTTGCGCCCAATGCTATAAAGTGGTTCTCAATCCCTTCACGGTTATTTGCAAGGATTAGATCCGATAGAGATAGATGTAATGAGTGTCGAAAGTAAAAGGTAAATAAATTGCAGCAAGTAAATATCTGAAAATATATGATGGAAAATAGACCCAGGGGCCATAGGTTTCACTAGAGGCTTCTCTCTTGAAGGCAAATATCATGGTGGGTAAACAAATTACTGTCAAGGAATTGATAGAAAAGCGAATAATCACTAGTTATCCAAGGAAATGATCATGCATATAGGCATCACGTCCGTATCAAGTAGACCAAAACGAGTCTGCATCTACTACTATTACTCCACACAGCGATCGACCTCCTGCCTGCATCTAGAGTATTAAGTTCCTGAAGAACAGAGTAACGCATTAAGAAAGATGACATGATGTAGAGGGATAAAGTCAAGCAATATGATGAAAACCCCATCTTATTACCCTTGATGGCAATAATTCAATACGTGCCTCGCTACCCCTACTATGTCACTGGGTGAGGACACCGCAAGATTGAACCCAAAACCAAGCACTTCTCCCATTGCAAGAATTACCAATCTAGCTGGACAAACCAAACCAATAACTCGAAGAGACTTTTAAGGATATGAAATCATGCATATAAGAAATCAGAGGAGATTCAAATAAGATTCAAGGATAATCTGAACATAAACTCACAATTCATCGGATCTTGACAAACACACCACAAAAGAGGATTACATCGGATAGATCTCCATGATGATCATGAAGAACATGGTATTGAAGATCAAAGAGAGAGAAGAATCCATCTAGCTACTAGCTATGGACCCATAGATCTGTGGTGGACTACTCACGCATCATCGGAGGGGCAACGGAGTTGATGTAGATTCCCTCTATGATCGAAACCCTCTCCGGCAGATTACCGGAAAAGGCTGTAAGATTGGATCTCTCGGGAACGGAGGCTTCCGGCGGCGGAAAAGTATTTGCGTGCCTTTTTTTGGTGTTGGGGGAATATTTGGGTATTTATGGGCCAAGAATTTGTTGGAAATATTCCCTAGAGGCAATAAATAAAGTGTTTATTATTATATTTCCTTGTTCATGATAATTGTTTATTATCCATGCTATAATTGTATTGATTGGAAACACATTGCATGTGTGGATATATAGACACCACTTTGTCCCGAGTGTGCCTCTAGTGAACTAGCTCGTTGATCAAAGATGGTCAAGGTTTCCTAGCCATTGACATGAGATGTCATTTGATAACGGGATCACATCATTAGGAGAATGATGTGATGGACAAGACCCAAACTATAAACGTAGCATATGATCGTGTCAGTTTATTGCTACAGTTTTCTGCATGTCAAGTATATGTTCCTATGACCATGAGATCATGCAACTCACGGACACCGGAGGAGTGCCTTGTGTGTATCAAACGTCGCAACGTAACTCGGTGACTATAAAGGTGCTCTTCAGGTATCTCCAAGGGTGTTTGTTGGGTTGGCATGGATCAACACTTGGATTTGTTACACCATGTGATGGAGAGGTATCTCAGGGCCCACTCGGTAATACAACATCACAACCAGCCTTGCAAGCAATGTGACTAAGTGTTAGTCATGAGATCTTGTATTACGGAAACGAGTAAAGAGACTTGCCGGTAACAAGGTTGTACTAGGTATGGAGATACCGACGATCGAATCTCGGGCAAGTATCATACCGAAGAACAAAGGGAACATCATATGAAATTAATTGAATCCTTGACATAGAGGTTCGACCGATAAAGATCTTCGTAGAATATGTAGGAATCAATATGGGCATCTAGGTCCCGCTATTGGTTGTTGACCATAGAGATGTCTCGGTCATGTCTACATAGTTCTCAAACCCGCAGGGTCTGTACACTTAAGGTTCGGTGACGTTTCGGCAGTATAGAGTTATGTATGGTGGTGACTGAAGGTTGTTAGGAGTCCCGAATGAGATCCTGGACATCACGAGTAGCTCCGGAATAGTCTGGAGGTAAAGATTGGTATATAGGAAAGTGGTGTTTGAACTCCGGAAAAGTTTCGGGCATTTCCGGCAGTGTACCGGGAGTGACGAATGGGTTCCAGGGACCACCAAGTGGGTCCCACATACCCCAAGGGGCCACATGGGCCTTAGAGGTGGCGCACCATCCCCTAGTGGGCTGGACAAGCCATCCCAAAAGGCCCTATGCGCATAGGAAACAAGGAAGAGTAGGGGCCAAGTAGGGAAAGGAGTTTTACTAGGAGTCCACCTCCCTTGTGAGAGGTGGACTCCTCCCCTCTTGCCTTCGTCCGAAGCCCTCCTTGTAGGAGGGGCAAGGCTTCCTCCTCTCCTCTCCCTCCTATATATACTAGAGTATTTTGAGGTCATCCCTAACCCTAATTGCCACGTGCTGCCCTCTTCTTGCTCTAGATCGTTTTCTCCTCTAGATCGGTTTTCAGCGGTGCTTAGGCGAAGCCCTGCTGGAATTGCTCCACCACCATCACCGCAGCACCATCGCGCTACCAGAGAACTCGTCTACCTCTCCACTCCCTCTTGCTGGATCAAGAAGGCAGAGATCGTCATCAAGCCGTACGTGTGCTGAACGCGGAGGTGCCATCCGTTCGGTACTTGATCAGGAGTTCGTGGAACGCCTTGCGATTTGGATCGCGGAGACGTACCACTACATAAACCGCGTTCTTTAACGCTTCCACTTAGTGATATACAAGGGTATGTAGATCCAATCTCTCCTCTCATAGATGCTCATCTCCTAGATTGATCTTGGTGAAGCGTAGGAATATTTTTGTTTCCCATGCAACGTTCCCCAATAGTGGCATCATGAGCTAGGTCTATGCGTAGATGAGATCTTGAATAGAACACAAAGAGTTTGTGGGTGTTGATATTCAGATTGCTTTCTTCCTTGTTCTGTCCTTGGTTCATCGGTATTGTGGGATGAAGCGGCTTGGACCGACTTTACTCGTATGCTTACGAGAGACCTTGTTCCATCGACTAACATGTGACTTCGTCACATAAAGATGGATGGCGGGTGTCTGTCTCTCCCACTTTAGTTGGATCGGATTTGATTAAGGCAGTCCTTGTAGAAGGTTGAAAAGCAATCTTCATATCACCGTTGTGGTTTTGTGTAGGTAAGAATCGTTCTTGCTAGATACCCATAACAGCCACCTAAAACATGCAACAACAATTAGAGGACATCTAACGTTGTTTTTGCAGGGTATGTTGTTTTGTGATATGGCCAATTACGTGATGTGATATATGTGATGTATGATATGAACATGTTTTTGTAGAATATCATGACTTGCATGTCGATGAGTATGGCAACCCGCAGGAGCCATACGGTTGTCTTTTATTATTGTATGACCTGCGTATCAATCTTTAAGCGCTATGTAATGCTTTAGTTTATCGCTAAACGGTAGAAATAGTAGTAGAAGCATGATGGGCGCGACAACCCCGATGGCGACACATTGATGGAGATCATGGTGTCATGCCGGGGATGATGGAGATCATGTCGGTGCTTTCAAGATGGAGATCAAAAGCACAAGTTCATGGCCATATCATGTCACTTATGATTTGCATGTGATGTTAATCCTTTTATCCACCTTGTTTTGCTTAGGATGGCAGTAGCATTATAAGGTGATCCCTCACTTAAATTTCAAGGTAAAATTGTGTTCTCCCTGAGTGTGCACCGTTGCAAAAGTTCGTCGTGTCGAGACACCACATGATGATCGGGTGAGATAGACTCTACAATCGCATACAATGGGTGCAAGCCAGTCTTGCACGTGCAAAACACTCGGGTTAAACTTGACGAGCCTAGCATGTACAGACATGGCCACGGAATACAAGAGACCGAAAGGTCGAACATGAGTCATATAGTAGATATGATCAACATGATTATGTACAGTTGAAACCACCTCAACTCACATGATGATCGGACTTGAGTTGGTGAATTTTGATCATGTATCACTCAAATGACGTGAGGGATGTCAATTTGAGTGGGAGCTTTACTAATTTGATTAACTAAACTCATTATCTTGAACAATAGTCTTAGTAACCTTTGCATATTTATGTTGTAGATCAATGGCTCGCGTAGTAGCACCCCTCAATTTTAATGTGTTCCTAGAGAAAGCTAAGTTGAAAGATGATGGAAGTAACTTTGTGGACTGGGCCCGTAATCTGAGGATTATCCTCACGGCTTCCCAGAAGTCATATGTCCTTGATGCACCGCTTGTTAACCAACCGGCAGACATGTCATCCGAAGACGTTAAGAACGCTTGGGAGGCACGTTCTGGAGATTACTCAATAGTTCAGTGTGCAATATTGTATGGCTTAGAACCGGGACTTCAAAGATGTTTTGAACATCATGGAGCATATGACATGTTCCAGGAGTTCGATTTTATCATTAAGAAGAATGCCCGGATCAAGAGGTATGAGACCTCCGATAAGTTCTATGCTTGCAAAATGGAGGAGAACGGGTCTATCAATGAACATATACTCAGAATGTTTGGGTACTCGACTCGTCTGGCGGAGTTAGGGATGCCCCTTCCGCCAGAGGCGATCACAGATAGAGTTCTTCAGTCATTTCCACCAAGCTACAACAGCTTCATGCTGAACTATAACATGCACGGGATGAACAAGTCAGTCGCCAAGCTATTTGCACTGCTAAAAGTCGCTGAGTCTGAAATCTAGAAAGAACATCAAGTGTTAAGGTCAATAAAACCACTAGTGTAACATCCCAAAATTCCATTTTGGAATGTTATGAAATATAGGTATGCATCATCATCATCATTGCTTGAATGTATGAAATAGTTGAAATGCTTCTTTTGACTTTCTGAAAGTCCCTTTCTATTTTTAATATGTTGCTTTCACCTATTTGAAAACCTTGGAAAAAGTTCAAAATAACAGGGGAGTAACATGACACTCCACACCAGGGTCATCTTGGTGATATATTTGAACAATAAGAACCAGGGGGTCTTTTGAAAAAGCAAAAGGTTTTAAAACCAAATAGGCAATTTCTGAAAATATTAATTTTCAGAGTGTTCAAATGACAGAATGAAAATGTTCAATAAATGGCATTTATTATTCTGTTAATTTTGATATATAATACTCCTATATTTGGAACTATATTGAATGCATTAAAAGGTTTTTACTGCGCTAATATTTGAAAATAGGAAAATCTTTAAAGCTTTAAAGGCCGGTCGGCCCATTCGCAGTTAAAGCCCGATCCGACTTGCCTAATTACCGGCCGACCGACGCCCCGCAAACTTCTCCCCTCTCACTGACTGCAGGCCCCACCCAGACCGCCCGTTGACCCCGCGCGGTCATCACTCACCTCGCGCCCGAACCCTCGCCGGCGATCTCTCCCCTCGCCGGATCTCCCTCTCCTTCCTTCTCTCGCCCCCATCACCGGCCCTATATAAGAGAGGCCACCTCCACACTCCATTCCCCCCCGAACCCCTCTCTCCCCCTCGCCAGAACGCCCGCTCGAGCTCGCCAAAGCTCTGGCCCGACCGAAGCTCCCACCGCGCGTGCTCGTCGCTCCACTCCATCCCACGCCTCTCCGACACCACCACTCGACGCTGGACGACAGCCGCCATCGCCTGGACCCCTCCGACACCTCCCTCGACCACCGGAGTGACCCCCGACGACCTCTTCGACCACCGGCCGCCGTCAACGTCACCGGAGCACCACCCGACCACCGTAGTGAGCCTCCACCTCCTCTCAACCCTCTTATCTGGACCCTACGATCCAGATTAGATCTAATTAAATGGCGAACCGTTTTTCTCTAGGCCTCGGTCGACCGCTCGATAGCTCTCATGCGCACGCTATTTCGACCAATAGGAACCTGACACGTAGCCCCTGTCCGATCCATATCTTTTCTCTTTTTTTAGTTTCTATTTAGAAAACAGAATGCATCCTGATTTTGTTTTTATCATATATTTTAAACTATTTAGTGTATTTAGTTGATTCTTTTTGCATTAGTTCACATTTTTGCTGTAGTTTACGTCAGTATGTTTAGATTTCAAATTTGAGCTTTAAATTTTGAATCTAATCAAATTTGCTCAAACTACTCAAATCTGAATAACTAGAGTTTAAAAATAGATTTTATATGAATATTTTTGCTACTGCTTGGTATTAGTTAGGAATATCATCATGCTTGGTTTGAGGATTTTTAGGATGTATTTGTTTAGTGTTTTAGCTATAAACAGAATCTGCCTAGTGTTTGGTATAGTTTAGATAATTTAGTTTTTAGTTAGTTTAAATCAGAATTGTTATATATTGTTTTAGTAGGTTCTATTGTTTAAACATTAGAATTTTTACTTGCTGATAATAATAATATAATTTACTTAGTTTATTTCTATATTGTTATGGGAATCTCTACTAATTTTTCAACTAGGTATAATTTGATTAAAACCAACTAGTTTAGTAATAGATTCTTTTAACAAAGTTTTAAATAATTAAATTCTGTTTTCTAAGAAAAGTTTTAGTAAATTCTTTTTTGTTAAGAAAATTGTTTTTTAATAAAATAATAGTTTAGTTTCACTCTATTGCTATAGACAAACTATAGTTATGTAGTACTGTTTACCAAAACTTTTAAAAACTTACTAAGATTTTTCTTAACAAAACTTTAAATGGATTTAATTCTGTGTATTAATAAAATATTTTTTATTGTTCTTTTCTGTCAACTATTGTTTTGTTAATACTAATAGTTCTATGTTGTTAATAGTAGTTTACTCATCAACTTTAGAAAACAAAACTATGTGTTGATTTCTTTTCTTGTGATTGTGCCTTGTTTTGTCTTGAGTGATACTAGTTCATTCCTGATTGTTGTGAGTTACAATATTTTTGTTGTATGCTTATTGAGTGCTCTTGTTTGATTCGTTAGATCATCCGGAGTGCGAAGCTTGTTACCTAGAGTCCCTCGAGTACGAAGATCGTCAATCAGGCAAGTCACTTTGATCATGTATACCTATGTTTTATTGCATTAGTTCTTCCATCACCCCAATTGCATGCAAAGTAGGTAAATTGGAAACTTGGTTACTTGCTGTAGTATCATGTGGTAGGTACCGCCCGCTCAACCCTTTGACACATTTGGCCCCGGGAAACGTTGTTTTACATTTTGCTATGCTATTAGTAGACGGGGTTGGTTGTGTGATTCATGAGAGTTGAGAGAGTTAATAATTTCAAGACCTACATGATGATCAAGTCTTCAAGACTTCATGTTTTCAACTTACCTTTGGGTGGATGATGGTTGAACGGCGCCCTGGAGAAACCAGTGGTTAGCCTAGATGATGCTGGAGATGTGCCAGTATTCATGCGGAAAGGTCCACCCAGGCACAAAGAGATGGATGGATGCTTCAAGACCCAAGGCTTACCTGCACAGCCACAAGTCATTAAGGGCTCTGGCTTGGTTGGATATCGTGGTGACCCTAGACAGGCGGTGCTACGAGATGTAGAAGAACGGTAGGAAAGGATGGGCACCGACAGAGTCGCAGGGAAACCCTTTGGAAGACCATGTTTTGGTCGTCCGTTTCTCAAACACCCTGAAGTGCGAGAAATCAAATGGAGGCGACAAAATATTGTGGGGAACGTGTGCAAAACTCTACAGAGTACTCAAACCTAATCGATTAGCCATGTCCACGGTCATGGACGACTTGAGCCAAAGGAACTGAAACTTCCGGAACCCTCAATACAAATAATATGATGAGTGGGTATTAATAACTTGGGTATGAGAATTTGGTTGGTGGAACCATCTCATTAATCAACCAACTTAGTAATAATTTTGTTTAGCCCTCTCTTGATGTAGGAAAATTGGCTTTACGCAAAAACTTACTACTCCACCTGCCATATTTGCATATAGATTAGATGATTATCTTTTCACCCCTCTCTTGTAACTTTCCCGGCATATTCCATATGCTGACCTACACGGCTGGAACGTATCATGTTGCAGAATACTTTTCCGACCAGGAGTGAGGATACGCTCTACGCTCGGTGAGATGCCCTTGGAGTCACATGGACTCATCTACCTACAATGCTTCCACAAGATTTAGATATTCTCATGAGTTGGCCTTCAGCCACTTTATTGTAATCTTTATTGTAATAAAGGACTCGATATGAGATTTACGATTAATAAATGCTGTGTGATTTCCCTTTGATATATACATTGATGTATCGTGTGTGTACCAGCATGATCTTGGGATGGTACGGAAACACCGGAGATTCGACCTTCAGGTCGGGTCGCTACAGAAATGGTATCAGAGCACACGCTGACCGTAGGACGTAACCTCTAGGATTGGAAAGCCTTAGGACTTATTTCTCTTTGTCTTGAAATTTCTTATACTCTCATCTACTCATTTTTGACTTCTCTCCGATTATTTGAAAATTTATAGATGGCCACCTGCATCGCAGTGTTGATCACGGAGTTTTGCCAGCCTGACGCAACGATGCCCTTTGGCAAGGAGCTGATGAGGATCGTGAGGGACATGAGGATTGCTTTGCCGAGCATCACCGGGACTCCTATCATGTCCTTTCCCCAAGAGGGACGCTACAGGATCGAGGTGCACATTCCAGGGAAGACCTTTGGGAATCGGAAGGAACCCATCGACTTCAAGTTTGTGGCACCCAGCTGGATACTTGGGAGAGACATGGCCATTCATCGTGCCCTTGGACGTATTCAGGAGGAATACAGAGGTGGGACCATTTCACCAGGACTCAGCGTGGTTTGTCGTAGGTATGCCAATGGAAACGTCATAACCACTCCCACTGCAGACACCACCATTTCCTATATCCAGACCTTGGAGACTCACATCAGGACTCTGGAGCTTCGAGTTCGTGCAAATACGAAGACAATCAAGAATCTGATGAACCGCGAGATTGACCTCAAAGCTGACTTACGGGAAGCCGAGTACGAGCATGAGTATGAGGTGAAGGATTTCTTAGAGAGGATCGACAAGCTGAACACTCGCATCGCCACTCTGGAGGAACATATGGACATGGGTGAAAATCTTCATCCTGAGTGAGACTTGGCTCCTTTCATCAGCGACGATGATGACTATGAGGAGAGCACCACTGGAGGAGGCTCAGTCACCATGTAATTCTGAGGACAACTTTAGTTATGCCCCCACGTATCTTCATTTTCGACGTTAAAGCGTAGGTCGATATTTAGTTTGAATGGAGATTTGTATCTCGATGTTGACTTTGAGTTGAATAAATGAATGAGTGTTTGGTGTGATATGTTTGTTGCATTGTATATGGGTAATGATTTTCTTTCTAGGCCCTTGTTCTATTCTAATTCTCACCCCTCTGAAAACAGCAAGATGCCTCCAAGATGTGAGTCCGACTTCACCTTCCCGCCAGAACTCACGCAACTTCTTCAGCAACAGAATGCACTGATGCAGCTATTGATCCAGAATCAGACCAACAACCAGAACAACAACCACCACCATCCACCTTAGGCTGACAATCTCACCCGTTTTCTGAGGTTGAACCCTCCAACTTTCTCCAGCAGCACTGAGCCCATTGTGGCAGATGACTGGCTCCGTAAGATGGAGAGGGAACTCATCACCGCTGGATGTACTGACGCTAAGAAGGTGCGCTTTGCCGCACATCAACTGGATGGACCAGCAGTTTCATGGTGGGAGAACTACACCACCACATATCCTATTACTGATGTAACTTGGGAGCAGTTCAAGCAAGCTTTCCGCATCACACATGTCTCAGCTGGAGCTATGAGTCTGAAGAAGCGCGAGTTTCACAACTTGTGCCAGGGTAATCGCTCCGTGGCCAAGTATGTGGACGACTTCAGCACATTGGATCGTTATGCACCAGGAGATGTGGCCGATGATGCGGCCAAGCAAGAGAAGTTTCTGGAAGGACTCAAGGATGAGTTGAGCATGCAGCTGGTAGTGGCTACCTTCAACAACTACCAAGAGCTGGTGGACAAGGCCCTCATCTTGGAGGGAAAACAACAACAAATCGAGAACCGCAAGAGGAAGTATACTCAGGGGAAGTTCAACTCTGGAGCTCATTAGAAGCCCCGCTACTCCCCGTACATAGGGAATACCGGATCAGGGACCGGTAAGTTTGGAAGGCACACTCATGTCGTGCACAACCATGGAGGCCACAACCATGGAGGAAATGGGAATGCCCGTCCCAACCATGGCAACTTCAAGACTGACAATGGGAATGGGAACAATAACCAGCACCATCACGCTCCTACTTAGAAGGATCTGAGCCACATCACCTGTTTCAAGTGTCAGAAGACAGGGCACTATGCTACTGAGTGTCCCCAGAGCAAGTAGGGAAATGGAAACGGCAACTCCGCAGCCAAGAAGCCAAATCCGTTTCCTCGTGCCCAGGTGAACCACCTCGACGTGGAAGAAGTCTATGATCAGCCCGAGACTGTGGTTGGTAAGTTTTTATTGCATTCACGTCCAGTTACAGTACTTTTTGATTCCGGTGCAACTCATTCATTCATATCAAGGGTAGTTGTGGAAAAGTATGGTTTGACCACCAAAACCCTTAGTCAACCCATTAAGGTCAGTTCCCAGGAGGTATGATGATGCCAGGGATAGGATGCCACGCCATGAAACTTCACATAGGAAACAATGTTTTTCCCACCGACCTCATCGTCTTAGAATCCCAGGGATTGGGTGTAATCCTAGGCTTGGATTGGATGACCAAGTATGAAGGAAATCTTGATTGCCCCAGCAAGTCTATTTCACTCACCACCCCGGAGAACAAGAGGATTAAGTATGTAGCCCGACGCACCCAGATGAGTGCTCGGTTAAATTCCCTCATAGGAGTTGTTCAGGAGAAAGTACCTGTGGTAAAAGACTTTCCGGATGTATTCTCGGAAGAATTACCAGGCATGCCACCAGATAGAGAGATTGAGTTCCTGATAGAGCTACTACCAGGGACAACCCCAATTTCCAAGAGACACTATCGGATGCCCGCAAATGATCTTGTGGAACTCAAGAAGCAAATTAAGGAGTTATTGGACAAAGGGTATATTTGCCCAAGTTCTTCACCTTGGGGAGCCCTAGTTCTTTTGGTGGAGAAGAAGGATAAAACCTTGATAATGGTAGTCGATTATCGTGCCTTGAACGAGGTGACTATCAAGAACAAGTACCCTCTGTCGATGATTAATGACTTGTTTGATCAGTTAGTAGGCGCCAAAGTATTCTCCAAGATCGATCTTCGATCAGGGTATCACCAACTGAATATTCGTGAATAGGATATACCCAAAACAGCTTTCACCACAAGGTATGGCTTGTATGAGTATACTGTCATGTCCTTTGGTTTGACTAATGCCCCTGCCTACTTCATGAATTTGATGAACAACGTGTTTATGGAATATTTGGACAAGTTTGTCGTGGTGTTCATCGATGACATTTTGATATTCTCCAAGAACGAGGAAGAACACAAGGAACACCTACGTTTAGTTCTGGAGAAGCTTAGAGAACATCAGTTATATGCCAAGTTCAGCAAATGTGAATTTTGGCTGACGGGAGTTGGATTCCTTGGACATATTATTTCCGGAGAAGGAATAGCTTTAGACCCCGCTAAGGTTGAAGCCATCACCGAGTGGAAGTCTCCCACCTTAGTTAAGGAGATCTGCAGTTTCCTCGGACTTGCCGGATATTACCGGAGGTTCATTGAGAATTTCTCAAAGATTGCCAAGCCCATGACGGAGTTGTTGAAGAAAGAGTCTAAGTATATTTGGACTGAGGAATGTGAAGCCAGTTTCGAGGAGTTGAAGAAACATTTGGTCACAGCCCCAGTGTTGATTTTGCCCAATATTCGGAAGGACTTCCAGGTTTATTGTGATGCTTCACGTCAAGGACTTGGAGGAGTACTCATGCCAGATGGAAAGGTTGTAGCTTATGCATCCAGAGAACTACGACCTCATGAGTTGAATTATGCCACCCATGATTTGGAACTAGCAGCTGTAGTGCACGCACTCAAGACCTGGAGACATTTCCTTATTAAAAATAGTTGTGATGTTTACACTAACCATAAGAGCCTGAAATATATCTTCACGCAGAAGGAGTTGAACCTCAGACAGAGGAGATGGTTAGTACACTACCATCCAGGTAAGGCAAATGTGGTAGCTGATGCCTTGAGTCGGAAAACTTATGTAAACACACTCACAGCGGGAGGATTACCCCAGGAGTTAGCCGATGATCTCGGAGAGCTCCGACTAGAGATAATTCCAAGAGGATATGTTACCACACTGGAGATCCAGTCCACCTTGACCGAAAGAATTCGCGAAGCTCAGAAGACAGACAAGGAGATAGCTGAGATTAAGCAGAGAATGAAAGATAATAAAGCTAAAGGTTTTCGTGAGGATGAACAAGGAACTTTGGGGTTTGAGAACCGAATCTATGTGCCCAATGACCCAGAGCTCAGGAAGTTGATACTTCAAGAAGCCCACAATTCCCCTTACTCAATACACCCAGGCAACACCAAGATGTACCTGGATTTGAAGGAAAGTTATTGGTGGACAGGTATGAAGAAGGATATTGTAGAACATGTTGCAATATGTGATGTTTGTCAGCGAGTAAAGGCGGAACATCAGAAGTCAGCAGGGTTACTCCAACCTTTGTCGATACCCGAGTGGAAATGGGAAAAGCTTGGTATGGACTTCATCACAAGATTACCCAGGATCCGTTCAGGTTATGATTCCATCTGGGTAGTGGTAGATCGCTTGACCAAGGTGGCTCATTTCATTCCAGTGAAGACCACCTATACCAGTGCTAAGCTAGCCAAGATATATATGACCAGGATCGTATGTCTGCATGGAGTTCCGAGGAGTATCGTGTCAGATAGAGGAACACAATTTACCTCAAAGTTTTGGCATCAGTTACATGAAACTTTGGGTACAAGACTAGAGTTCAGTATAGCTTTTCATCCACAGACCGATGGACAGACTGAGAGAGTCAACCAGATTCTGGAAGACATGTTGAGAGCTTGTGCGCTAGATTATGGAGCCAGTTGGGATGACAACTTACCTTACGCAGAATTCTCATACAACAATAGTTATCAGACCAGTCTGAAGATGGCCCCTTTCGAAGCTTTATACGGAAGCAGGTGCAGAACATCATTGACATGGGATGCTGTTGGAGACCGACAACTTTTTCGTCCCGACCTTATCCGAGATTCTGAAGAGAAAGTCAAGCTGATTCGTGACAGACTCAAGATAGCTCAATCTCGACAGAAGAGTTATGCTAACAGCAAACATAAGGAAGTGACGTATGAAGTGGGAGACCGAGCATATCTTCGTGTGTCCCCACTTCGAGGAATCAAAAGGTTTGGTGTTAAAGGAAAGTTAGCACCCAGATTCATAGGCCCCTACAAAATTCTTGAACGTAGAGGCGAAGTTGCATACAAGCTGGAATTGCCGGAAGGATTATCCGGAGTTCATGATGTTTTCCATGTTTCCCAGCTGAAAAAATGCTATGCTGAGATGGCTAATATTCCCTTGAGAGACACAGTGCCCCTAGAGGCCATACAACCTGACAGTGATCTGACCTACGAGGAGAAGCCTATCAGAATCATCGAGACTACCAACAGAGTTACCCGCATCAGGATCATCAAGTTCTGTAAGGTTTTGTGGAGTCACCACACCGAGGAAGAAGCCACTTGGGAACGCGTAGAAGATCTTCATAGAGACCATCTGCACCTATTTTCTAGCCAACCCGAATCTCGAGGGCGAGATTCATCTTAAGGTGGGTAGGTTTGTAACATCCCAAAATTCCATTTTGGAATGTTATGAAATATAGCTATGCATCATCATCATCATTGCTTGAATGTATGAAATAGTTGAAATGCTTCTTCTGACTTTCTGAAAGTCCCTTTCTATTTTTAATATGTTGCTTTCACCTATTTGAAAACCTTGGAAAAAGTTCAAAATAAGAGGGGAGTAACATGACACTCCACACCAGGGTCATCTTGGTGATATATTTGAACAATAAGAACCAGGGGGTCTTTTGAAAAATATTTGCAAAAGGTTTTAAAACCAAATAGGCAATTTCTAAAAATATTATTTTCCAGAGTGTTCAAATGACAGAATAAAAATGTTCAATAAATGGAATTTATTATTCTGTTAATTTTGATATATAATACTCCTATATATGGAACTATATTGAATGCATTAAAAGGTTTTTACTGCGCTGATATTTGAAAATAGGAAAATCTTTAAAGCTTTAAAGGCTGATCGGCCCATTCGCAGTTAAAGCCCGATCCGACTTGCCTAATTACCGGCCGACCGACGCCCGCAAACCCTCCCCTCTCACTGACTGCAGGCCCCACCCCGACCGCCCGCTGACCCCGCGCGGTCATCACTCACCTCGTGCCCGAACCCTCGCCGGCGATCTCTCCCCTCGGCGGATCTCCCTCTCATTCCTTCTCTCGCCCCCTCATCGGCCCTATATAAGAGCGGCCACCTCCACACTCCATTTCCCCCCTGAACCCCTCTCTCCCCCTCGCCAAAACGCCCGCTCGAGCTCGCCGGAGCTCTGCCCCGACCGAAGCTCCCACCGCGCGTGCTCGTCGCTCCACTCCACCCCACGCCTCTCCGACACCACCACTCGACGCCGGACGATAGCCGTCGTCGCCCGGACCCCTCCGACGCCACCCTGGACCACCGGAGCGACCCCCGACGACCTCTTCGACCACCGGCCGCCGTCAACGTCACCGGAGCACCACCCGACCACCGCAGTGAGCCTCCACCTCCTCTCAACCCTCTGATCTGGATCCTACGATCCAGATTAGATCTAATTAAACGGCGAACCATTTTTCTCTAGGCCTCGGTCGACCGCTCGATAGCTCTCACGTGCACGCTATTTCGACCAATAGGAACCTCACACGTAGCCCCTGTCGGATCCGTATCTTTTCTCTTTTTTTAGTTTCTGTTTAGAAAAAAGAATGCATCCTGATTTTGTTTTTATCATATGTTTTAAACTATTTAGTGTATTTAGTTGATTCTTTTTGCATTAGTTCAAATTTTTGTTGTAGTTTGTTTAGTGTTTTAGCTATAAACAGAATCTGCCTAGTGTTTGGTATAGTTTAGATAATTTAGTTTTTAGTTAGTTTAAATCAGAATTGTTATATATTGTTTTAGTAGGTTCTGTTGTTTAAACATTAGATGTTTTACTTGATGATAATAATAATATAATTTACTTTGTTTATTTCTATATTGTTATGGGAATCTCTACTAATTTTTCAACTAGGTATAATTTGATTAAAACCAACTAGTTTAGTAATAGATTCTTTTAACAAAGTTTTAAATAATTAAGTTCTGTTTTCTAAGAAAAGTTTTAGTAAATTCTTTTCTATTAAAAAAATTGTTTTGTTAATAAAATAATAGTTTTGTTTCACTCCATTGCTATAGACAAACTATAGTTATGTAGTAGTGTTTACCAAAACTTTTAAAAACTTACTAAGATTTTTCTTAACAAAACTTTAAATGGATTTAATTCTGTTTATTAATAAAATATTTTTTATTGTTATTTTCTGTCAACTATTGTTTTGTTAATACTAATAGTTCTATGTTTTTAATAGTAGTTTACCCATCAACTTTAGAAAACAAAACTATGTGTTGATTTCTTTTCTTGTGATTGTGCCTTGTTTTGTCTTGAGTGATACTAGTTCATTCCTGATTGTTGTGATTTACAATATTTTTGTTGTATGCTTATTGAGTGCTCTTGTTTGATTCGTTAGATCATCCGGAGTGCGAAGCTTGTTACCTAGAGTCCCTCGAGTACGAAGATCGTCAATCAGGCAAGTCACTTTGATCATGTATAGCTATGTTTTATTGCATTAGTTCTTCCATCACCCCAATTGCATGCAAAGTAGGTAAATTGGAAACTTGGTTACTAGTTGTAGTATCATGTGGTAGGTACCCCCCTCTCAACCCTTTGACACATTTGGCCCCGAGAAACATTGTTTTACATTTTGCTATGTTATTAGTAGACGGGGTTGGTTGTGTGATTCATGAGAGTTGAGAGAGTTAATAATTTCAAGACCTACATGATGATCAATTCTTCAAGACTTCAAGTTTTCAACTTACCTCTGGGTGGATGATGGTTGAACGGCGCCCTAGAGAAACCAGTGGTTAGCCTAGATGATGCTGGAGATGTGCCAGTATTCATGCGGAAAGGTCCACCCAGGCACAAAGAGATGGATGGTTGCTTCAAGACCCAAGGCTTACCTACACAGCCACAAGTCATTATGGGCTCTGGCTTGGTTGGATATCGTGGTGACCCTAGACAGGCGGTGCTACGAGATGTAGAAGAACGGTAGGAAAGGATGGGCACCGACAGAGTCGCAGGAAAACCCTTTGGAAGACCATGTTTTGGTCGTCCGTTTCTTAAACACCCTGAAGTGCGATAAATCAAACGGAGGCGACAAAATCTTGTGGGGAACGTGTGCAAAACTCTGTAGAGTACTCAAACCTAATCGATTAGCCGTGTCCACGGTCATGGACGACTTGAGCCAAAGGAACTGAAACTTTCGGAACCCTCAACACAAATAATATGATGATATGGGTATTAATAACTTGGGTTTGAGAAGTTGGTTGGTGGAGCCATCTCATTAATCAACCAACTTTGTAATAATTTTGCTTAGCCCTCTCTTGATGTAGGAAAATTGGCTTTACACAAAAACTTACTACTCCACCTGCCATATTTGCATATAGATTAGATGAGTATCTTTTCACCCCTCACTTGTGACTTTGCCGGCATATTCCATATGCTGACCTACACGGCTCATGTTGCAGAATACTTTTCCGACCATGAGTGAGGATACGCTCTACGCTCGGTGAGATGCCCTTGGAGTCAGATGGACTCATCTACCTACGATGCTTCCGCAAGATTTAGATATTCTCATGAGTTGGCCTTCAGCCACTTTTTTGTAATCTTTATTGTAATAAAGGACTCGATATGAGATTTACGATTAATAAATGCTGTGTGATTTCCCTTTGATATATACATTGATGTACCGTGTGTGTACCAGCATGATCTTGGGATGGTACGGAAACACCGGAGATTCGACCTTCAGGTCGGGTCGCTACAACTAGTTTCAAGAAGAATGGCAAGGGCAAGAAGGGTAACTCCAAGAAGGGCGACAAAGCAGTTGCTCCTCCCGTGAAGAAACCCAAGGCTGGACCCAAGCCAGAAACTAAGTGCTTTCATTTTAAGGGATTTGGTCACTGGAAGTGGAACTGCCCCAAGTATCTGGCTGACAAGAAGGCGGCCAACAACAAACAAGGTATAGATGATATACATGTTATTGATGTGTACCTTACTAGCTCTCGTTGTAGAGCCTGGGTATTTGATACCGGTTCGGTTGCTCACATTTACAACTCAAAACAGGAACTACGAAATAAACGACGGCTGCCAAAGGACGAAGTGACAATGCGCGTGGGAAATGGTTCCAACGTTGATGTGATCGCCGTCGACATGCTCTCTCTTCGATTACCATCAGGATTAGTGATGAACCTGAATAATTGTTATTTAGTGCCTACGTTAAGCATAAACATTATATCTGGATCTTGTTTATTGCGAGACAGTTACTCATTTAAATTAGAAAATAATAGTTATTCTATTTATATGAGTGATATATTTTATGGTTATGCACCCAATATGAGGGGTTTATTCATACTGAATCTTGATAGTGATGATACACATATTCATAACATTCATGCCAAAAGATGTAGAGTTGATAGTGATAGTACCACTTTCTTGTGGCACTGCCGTGTGGGTCATATTGGTGTAAAATGCATGAGGAAGCTCCATGCCGATGGACTTTTGGAGTCACTTGATTTTGAATCACTTGACACATGTGAACCATGCCTCATGGGCAAGATGACTAAAACACCATTCTCTGGAACAATGGAACGAGCAAGTTACTTGTTGGAAATCATACATACTGATGTGTGCGGTCCAATGAATGTTGCGGCGCGCAGTGGATATCGTTATTTTCTCACCTTCACAGATGACTTAAGTAGATACGGGTTATTTACTTAATGAAACACAAGTCCAAAACATCTGAAAAGTTCAAGCAATTTCAGAGTGAAGTTGAGAATCATCGTAACAAGAAGATTAAGTTCCTACGATCTGATCGAGGAGGTGAATATCTAAGTTATGAGTTTGGCAGTCACTTAAAACAATGTGGAATTGTTTCACAATTGACGCCGCTTGGAACACCACAGCGTATTGGTGTGTCCGAGCATCGTAATCAAACCTTATTAGATATGATGCATTCTATGACGTCTCTTGCCGATTTGCCACTATCGTTTTGGGGTTATGCATTAGAGACAGCTGCATTCACTTTAAATAGGGCACCATAAAAATCCGTTGAGACGATGCCATATGAACTGTGGTTTGTCAAGAAGCCAAAGTTGTCTTTTCTTAAAGTTTGGGGATGTGATGCTTATGTCAAAAAACTTCAGCCTGCAAAGCTGGAACCCAAAGTGGAGAAATGCATCTTCATAGGATACCCGAAAGAGATAGTTGGGTATACCTTCTATCTCAGATCCGAAGGCAAAGTGTTTGTCGCTAAGAACGGAACATTTCTTGAGAAAGAGTTCCTCTCGAAAGAATTGAGTGGGAGGAAAATAGAGCTTGATGACATTATTGAACCTTTACATCAACCAGAGAGTAGCGCAGCGCAGAAAGATGTTTTTGTGGAGCCTACGACAGTCGAAGAGGAAGTTAATGATGATGATCATGAAGCTTCATATCAAGTTACTATTGAACCTCGTAGGTCGACAAGGGCACGTACTGCTCCTGAGTGGTACGACAACCCTGTATTGGAGGTCATGTTGTTGACAACAATGAACCTACGCGCTATGGAGGAGCGATGATGGGCCCAGATTCTGAGAAATGGTTAGAGGCCATGAAATCCAAGATGGGATCTGTCATGGTTTTGTCACGGCAGAGTTCCGGGTAAACGGACTTCGGTTCGAGGCCATTGCTAACGTGATGGACTCAAAGGGGTTGATAGGGACAAGAGACACGGATTTATCCAGGTTCGGCCCCTCAACTCGAGGTAATAGCCTACGTCCTGCTTGTGTTTGTATTGCCTGCTGTACCGATTACAAGGGAGCTGAAGCTTGAACTAGTATTCGATAACCTGATCTCTAAGTCGCCCCGGGTCTCCCCTTATATAGAAGGTCTAGACCACGGGTCATACAATATGTAACCGACTCTCATTGTCTATCCAAGTCTTCCTCTATCTTCTTGTCCAAGTTCTCCCTGGGCGGCTTACACACCCGGGTCTTCTAGGCCACCGTCCGGCCCAACTTATGAGCCGCCAAGCTTCCTGGGCTTTAGGACCACCAACTCAACTTGGGCCAGTGTACGAGCCGCCAAACATAACCCGGAGTCCTTAGGGCGGGTCATACCGCAGGGTTATATCCCCAACAGGATCCATGTATGAAAAGAAAGTATGGACTTTGGAAGTATTACCTGAAGGGCGAAAGGCCATTCAGAACAAATGGATCTTTAAGAAGAAGACGGACGCGGACGGTAATATCACCGTCTATAAAGCTCGACTTGTGGCAAAGGTTTTTTCACAAGTTCAAGGAGTTGACTACAAAGAGACCTTCTCACCCATAGCGATGCTTAAGTCCGTCAGAATTATGTTAGCAATAGCTGCATATTTCGACTATGAAATTTGGCAGATGGATGTCAAAACAACGTTCCTCAACGGTTTTCTTGAGGAAGAGTTGTATATGATACAACCAAAAGGTTTTGTCGATCCAGAGAATGCTAACAAAGTTCGCAAACTCCAGCGATCCATTTATGGACTGGTGCAAGCATCTCGGAGTTGGAATAAGCGCTTTGATGAGGTGATCAAAGCGTTTGGGTTTATACAAGTTTATGGAGAAGCTTGTATTTACAAGAACGTGAGTGGGACCTCTGTAGCATTTCTAATATTATATGTGGATGACATATTGCTGATTGGAAACAATATAGAAATGCTGGAAAGTGTGAAGGAATATTTGAACAAGAGTTTTTCAATGAAGGACCTCGGAGAAGCTGCTTTGATATTAGGCATTAAGATCTATAGAGATAGACCGAGACACTTGACAGGACTTTCACAAAGCACATACCTTGATAAAGTTTTGAACAAGTTCAAAATGGATCAGTCCAAGAAGGGGTTCTTGCCTGTGTGACAAGGTGTGAAATTGAGTAAGACTCAATGCCCAGTGACTGTAGAAGATAGAGATAAGATGAGTGTCATCCCATATGCTTCAGCCATAGGCTCTATCATGTATGCAATGTTGTGCACAAGACCCGATGCCAGCCTTGCCATAAGTATTGCCGGAAGGTTTCAAAGTGTTCCTGGAATGGAGCACTGGACGGCGGTCAAGAATATCCTTAAATACCTGAAAAGGACTAAGGAAAATGTTTCTCGTTTATGGAGGTGATCAAGAGCTCGTCGTAAAGGGTTACGTCGATGCAAGCTTTGACACTGATCCGGATGACTCTAAGTCACAAACCGGATACATATTTATTCTACATGCGAAGTGGAGTACATCGCAGCCTCGGAGGCAGCGAAGGAAGGTGTCTGGATGAAGGAGTTCATGATAGATCTTAGAGTAGTGCCTAGTGCACTGTATCCAGTGGATGTGTTCTGTGATAACACTTGTGCCATTGCCCTGGCCAAGGAACCAAGGTTTCACAAGAGGACCAGACGGATAAAGCGAAGCTTCAATTCCACTCGCGAGTACATCATGGAGGAGAACATAAATATTTTCAAAGTGCACCTAGATCTGAATGTTGTAGACCTATTGACTAAACCTCTTCCAAGGGCTAAACATGATCAACACCAAAAGTGTATGGGTGTTCAATTCATTACAATGTAAATCACATAGTGATGTGAGCTAGATTATTGACTCTAGTGCAAGTGGGATACTATTGGAAATATGCCCTAGAGGTAATAATAAAATGGTTATTATTATATTTCCTTCTTCATGATAATTGTTTATTATCCATGCTATAGTTGTATTCACTGGAAACACATTGCATCTGTGGATATATAGACAACACTTTTTCCCTGGTATGCCTCTATTAGACTGGCTCATTGATCAAAGATGGTCAAGGTTTCCTAGCCATTAACATGAGATGTTATTTAATTACGGGACCACATCATTGGGAGAATGAAGTGATGGACAAGACCCAAACTGTAAACATAGCATATGATCGTGTCAGTTTATTGCTATAGTTTTCCGCATGTCAAATATCTATTCCTATGACCATGAGATCATGCAACTCACTTACACTGGAGGAGTGCCTTGTGTGTATCAAACATCGCAACATAACTAGGTGACTATAAAGGTGTTCTACTGGTATCTCCAAGAGTGTCTGTTGAGTTGGGCATGGATCAGGACTAGGATTTGTTACTCTGTGTGACGGAGAGGTATCTCAGGGCCCACTCAGTAATACAACATCACAACAAGCCTTGCAAGCAATGTGAATAAAGTGTTAGACATGGGATCTTGTATTACGTAACGAGTAAAGAGACTTTCCGGTACCGAGATTGAACTAGGTATAGAGATACCGACGATTGAATCTCGGGCAAGTAACATACCGAAGAACAAAGGGAACAACGTACGGGATTAACTGAATCCTTGACATAGAGGTTCAACCGATAAGGATCTTCGTAGAATATGTATGAACCAATATGGGCATCCAGGTCCCCCTATTGGCTATTGACCTTAGAGGTGTCTCGGTCATGTCTACATAGTTCTCGAAACCGTAGGGTCTGCACACTTAAGGTTCAGTGACGTTTCAGTAGTATAGAGTTATGTATGGTGGTAACCGAAGGTTGTTGGGAGTCCCGAATGAGATCCTAGATGTCACGAGGAGCTCCGGAATGGTCCGGAGGTAAAGATTGATATATAGGAAGTCCTGTTTTGGTCACGAGAAAAGTTTCGGGCTCATCAGTAGTGTACCGGGAGTGCCGGGAGGGTACCAGGGGACCATCGGGAGGGCTGTCTCGACCGAAGGGGCCACATGGGCTGTGGGAGGAGGTAAACCAGCCCCTAATGGGCTGGCAGAAGCCCCACTAGAGGCCCATGGGGCTAGGGTGGAGAAACCCAAAGGTGGAAGGAGGTCCAAGTGGGAGAGAAGGAGTCCTAATCCTAATAGGATTGGAGGAGGACTCCTCCTCTCTCCCCTTTGGACAAAGCTAGGGTTGGCCCCTTGGGGGAAAAGCCTCCTCCCTGCCTCTTCCTATATATACTAGAGGTATTGAGTGGTTTTCAATATAGAAATCGGCCATGTGCTACCCTCTCCTCTAGATCGTTGTTCTTCCTCTAGATTGTTTCAGCGGTGCTTAGCCAAAGCCCTCCAGGAATAGTTCCACGACCATCACCGCCATGCCGTCGCGCTATCGGAGAACTCATCTACCTCTCCGCTACCTCTTGCTGGATCAAGAAGGCGGAGATTGTCATCAGGTTGTACGTGTGATGAACGCCTAGGTGCCGTCTGTTCGGCGCTAGATCGACAATAAGTTACTCGACCATTTGGATCGCGAAGACGTTCGAGTACATCAACCGCGTTTCTTAACGCTTCCCGCTTAGAGATCTATAAGGGTATGTAGATCCACTCTCCCCCTCGTATATGCTCATCACCATGGATAGATCTTGCGTGTGCGTAGGAATTATTTTGTTTCCCATGCAACATTCACCGACGGTAAATGTTATTGAAAATTCCCCAACACTCGCTATTGGAAGTTTTCAACTACCTCTACCGACTGCCAAAAAGAAATATGATATACTTATGGTTGGGATTTGCATATCCTAGTTGAGGTAACTTAGTGTTTTACGAAAGTTCTTCAATTTTATGCTAATCGAAAGTGGTTGTTAATAAGACTTGATCATCCTTATTGATGGGTCATTTTTTGAGAGTTGTGAAGTTGATGAATCTAGTAGGCACCACCTTTTTGTACCCACTTTTTGTTTTCTATTCTTCTTAGTCATATAAAATAAAATGCCATGTTTATCCTATTTTCTGATTTCTCCGTGCAATAAAAATGACCCAAAAATAAAAGTTCCGAGAATGTCCTGAAAATTTAACATGACTTTTTTCCTGAATATTTCTGAATTTTTGGTGCAAATAAAGTCGGAGGGGGTGCACCTGGTGTCCACGAGACACCAGGGCACGCTAGCAACCCCAGGCATGCCCTGGTGGGTTGTGGTCCCCACATGGGTCTCTTACTTATCACTTTAGCCCATTACATCTCCTACCTCCAAAAAAAATTCACCATAGATCTCTCTCTCTCTCTCTGTGTCTCTCTTGTGTTCTTGCTCTCAAACACATGGATTTCTATCTCTTTTCTCGAAGCTCCATTTTCGAAACTTTTTGGGGGATTGCTACTTGGTATGTGACTCCTCCATTGCTCCAATTAGTTTTTGATTTAATGGTTTATATTTATAATAAGTAGCTACTCTTGGTGTTGCTATAGATGGGCTTGCATGCTGAATTCTTAGAGATCTAAGTAATTTGAATGCTAAATATGGCCTCTATGCATGCTTAGGAGTAGTTGCTATCTATCTTACAAGTTTTATTGACAAAATTTTTGTAGAGTAAATTTTTCAAAAATTTATTTATAGGAATAAGATGAGTTTCTTTAGGAAGCTTTCCTCCAAGAGAAATGCCAAAGGAGTCATTAGGGTATCATCGGACAATGACCTCAACACTCCGAGAACGAGGGAGGTCCGGCCGTGCGAATGGCCACATAATGCGTTCATGGGGGAGGCCAGGTTCCATCAAGAGTTTGCCAATTCGTTGCAAATGTTGGTCTGGCCGACTTCCTCGCAGCTGAGTGTGCCCAACACCACCTCCTTACAAATTCTTTTGTGGAAAATTTCCATTTTCAGAGTAAGAATAATCCTCCCGAGGTGTAGTTTTATCTATATGCTGAAACCCGTCAGATACCGCTTATTGACTTTTGTGACATTTGTTTGATCCCTTCTGATGGGGAATTAAGAGATCCTAGACCAACGGAGTTTGAGGACTTTCTGCTCACTTTGACATTGGGTGATGAAAGAGGCGTGTCAAATGCCACTATTACTAGTTTGCAGTTTCCTTTTGTGCATTACTTTGCTTTATTCATAGCGAAATGTTTAAGCGCTAGGGAGAAGGTCGGCGCACTTAGTGCCCCCAACTTCACCATTTTATGTCCTGCACTGCATAATGATCACACCTTTAGCCTAGGGGCTATTATAGCTCGTCGCCTACACCTTAACAGGAATAAGCGCAAGATACATGGTGGTATTATGCCACTCACTAAGTGAGTCATTTTAATGTTCAGATACGCCAACATGACTATCCTTTGCCCCGAGTTTATCTAGATCACCAAGCGTAAGTGGATCACCAGTTTATCAACACTAACGGTTCTTTTAATAACTTTCGTTTTAACCTCGTCTTTAGTGTGGAAACCCGTGATGTTACCCCATTGACTACACTTGCTTTGTTCGATTCTTTTTCCAGGAACGGATATAGGGTCATGCCAGAGGACATTATTGCCTACAGAAACAACCAGGCAGCAGCAAAGGAGGAGCCCCAGGAGTGGGACACTCAGTGCCATCGCCACAACACTTCTACATGGGACCGGATGGCTATTACAAATGGTGATTACCAAGCTAGGCCAAAAGCCTAAGCTTGGGGGAGTACGTATTTCCACCGACATTATATTCATGTTCACACATTTCATTACAGTTGTCGGTGTCCACACTTTTTCATTGTATTGTCCATGCTAGATTTATTTCCTCGCTTTCTATTTGTGCGTTTGAAAAACAATGAGAAAATCCAAAAATATTTCTTACTTCTTTTCGGTTTTTCTTCCTAGTTTAATTAGTTGTAGTATTAAAAAAAACCCAAAATGATTTCTTGTTTCTTCTTTTGCTCCTTGGGAGTTCTCCCATATAAATAGTTTTTCTCGTTTTTATTTTTCCTTCTTTAATTTGCTTTCTTCAAGAAAAACTAAAAACTCGAAAAATATTTCAGTGTGTTTCTGTGAAATTCTCTTCCTTTTTTTGAGTCATACCAAGGAGAAGACCATGATGAAAATGTTGAGTGTCTCTCATATGCACTACTATTGATCTAACAAAGAGCCCATGTTACTTCGTCTTCTCCTCTTGAATAAAATGCTTGCAAATCCCAGCTTAGTCCATGGCACTCTTGCACTATTATTATTTTCATATCGTTCGGTCGTGCAAGTGAAAGGCAATAATGACGATATTTGATGAAGTGACTATGACAGAGAGAAGAGGGTATGAACTCAGCTTGTTTTTGTTTTTGTAAATATGTTTAACCTAGTATCCATGATAGAGCATATTATGATCAAACATGTTTGCAATGACAATTAGAGATTATAGTTGCGCATGCCATGCTTAAGTAGCTAGGAGTGGATAATGATTTATCTTGGATGTCAACATGAATTAAAATGGTTGTGATGTAGTATGATGATATGGTATCCTCCTTTGAATGTTTCAAGTGACTTGACTTGGCACATGTTCACGCATGTAGTTGAATCAAAACCAACATAGCCTTCACCATATTTATGTTCATGGTGTCCATATTCTAATCATGATAGTATTCAATGTTTATTATTCAGAATACATGTTCATGACCGTTTTCCACTTCTCAACCTATTTGCTAGCATTCACCTGTACTAAGCGGGAGTACTGCTTGTGCGTCAATATCCTTAAACCAAAGTTATTTTAGATGAGTCCACTATACCTACCTATATGCGGTGTTACCCTACTGTTCCAAGTAAATTTGCACGTGCCACCTCTCAAATTTCAAATGAACATCTGTTTTGTGTGCCTGGACCGCTCATGGAGCGACACGGGGCAGTCAATATCTTCCATGTTAAGCGGGTTATTCTCATGATAAGTGTTTATTCACTCGTCCTTGCACGAGACGGGTGGCAATAGGGATTCCCAGTCCCGAAAAAGAAAAAAATGCAAGTAATTCAAAACTCCCCCAGGAATGTTGTTGGTATGGATGGTACCCATTGATTCTCCTAGCCATGGATTGTGTTTGTTGTGGAGGGGGAGTAAACCTTTACTTTTATCGCTTGGGAGCCGCCGCTAATGTGTTTAACATGGAAGATATTGATAAATCTTGGTCATAACATTGACATGAAGGGTGCACCTCCAAAAATTATATTTATTAGTGATTTAAGCTTTGAGCTTCGGCACCTCTGCAAATCCCTGCTTCCCTCTGCGTAGGGACTATCTATTTACTTTTATGTTGAGTCATCACCTTCTCAAATAAGCACCAGATATGAGAGCACTACTGTCATCTGCATGCATTATGAATAGATTGGTTGCATCATGACTGGATCTTTTCTACCATGAATTACAATGTTTAGTCGATGCTCGAACTTTGGAGGTGCTCTGCATTTATGTTTTGTGGTCTCAAAAAGGGCTAGCGAGATACCACTATTGTCATATTATATCATGATTTCTTTGACAAAGTGTTTGCATTCTAGATATTTTATTATTTCTTGCTAGTTGCCTATGTCATTAATATGAGCTAATATAATTTTTAAGAGTTATTGTTGACATGGTTAGTCATAACCTTTGCTAAAAACCTGTGTGCTACTTAAGCATATGTATGTAAACAAGAACAAAAGAGTTCGTAAAAGTTTTTATTTATCACTTCCAGTTTGTCAACTGAATTGCTTTAGGAAAAGCAATGGGTTAAGATTGGGGGAGTTGATACGTCTCTGTTGTATCTACTTTTTGTTGGGGAATGTTGCATGGGAAACAAAAAAAATCCTATGCACACGCAAGATCTATCCATGGTGATGAGTATCTATGAGAGGGAGAGTGGATCTACATACCCTTGTAGATCGCTAAGCGGGAATTGTTAAGAAACAAGGTTGATGTAGTCGAACATCTTCGCGATCCAAATAGCAAGCCGTCCTACGATCTCATCAGGATCTATCCGACGAACCAATCACGATCCGCCCTGCGATCCCATCACGATCCATCCCGCGATCCAATCACGGTCCATCCCGCGATCCAGTCGCGGTCCTTCCGATCTAGCACCGAATGGACGACACCTCCGCGTTCAGCGCACGTGTGGCTCGATGAATATCTCCGTCTTATTGATCTAGCAAGAGGGAGTGGAGAGGTAGATGAGTTCTCCGGCAGCACAATGGCGTGGTGGCGGTGAACTAATCCTATAGGGCTTCGCCTAAGCACCGCAGAACTAATCTAGAGGAGAAACTAATCTAGGGAAGAAGAGGGCAGCTCGTGGCAATTAGTGTTGGGGGATGCCCTCAAAAACCCTTACTATATATAGGAGGGAGAGGAGAGGAGGCAGCCTATCCCTTCTTACATGGAGGGCTTCGGCCGAACTAGAGGGGAGGAGCCCTCCTACAAGGGAGGTGGACTCCTAGTAGGACTCTTTCCTACTTGCCCCCTACTCCTTCCTCCTATTCATAGGCCTTCTCGGGCTGGCTGCACAGCCCACCAGGGGATGGTATGCCACCACTAAGGCCCATGTGGCACCTTGGGGTGTGATGGGACCACTTGGCACTCCCCAGAACCCATTCGTCACTCCCGGTACACTAGCGGAAACTTTTCCGGAGTTCAAACACCACTTTCCTATATATCAATATTTACTTCCGGACCATTTCGGATCTCCTCATGACGTCTGGTATCTCATCCGAGACTCCGAACAACCTTCGGTCATCACCATACATTACTCAATACTACCGAAACGTCACCGAACGTTAAGTGTGCAGACCCCGTGGGTTCGAGAACTATGTACAAGATCGAGACACCTCTATAGTCAATAACCAATAGCGGGACCTGGCTGCCCATATTATTTCCTACATATTCTATGAAGATCTTTATCGGTCAAACCTGTAGGTTAAGGATTGAGTTAATACTATATGTTGTTCCCTTTGTTCTTCGGTATGTTACTTGGACAAGATTCGATCGTCGTCATCTTTATACCTAGTTCAATCACGTTACTTGCAAGTCTCTTTACTCGTTCCGTAATACAAGATCCCATGGCTAACACTTTACTCACATTGCTTGCAAGGCTTGTTGTGATGTTGTATTACCGAGTGGGCCCTGAGATACCTGTCCATCA
This sequence comes from Hordeum marinum, assembly GCA_022496015.1. Lineage (NCBI taxonomy): Eukaryota > Viridiplantae > Streptophyta > Magnoliopsida > Poales > Poaceae > Hordeum > Hordeum marinum. The sequence goes on along the minus strand of CM039676.1, from coordinate 357,092,681 downwards.
CACGGAGTAACAAATCCCAGTCTTGATCCATGCCAACCCAACAAACACCCTCGAAGATACCTGTAGAGCACCTTTATAGCCACCCAGTTATGTTGCGATGTTTGATACACAAAAGGTATTCCTCCAGTGTCAGTGAGTTGCACGATCTCATGGTCATAGGAACAAATACTTGACATGCATAAAACTATAACAATAAACTGACACGATCATATGCTATCTTTATAGTTTGGGTCTGGTCCATCACATCACTCTCCTAATGATGTGATCCCTTTATCAAATGACATCTCATGTCCATGGCTAGGAAACCTTGACCATCTTTGATCAACGAGCTAGTCCAATAGAGGCATACTAGGGGCATGGTGTTGACTATGTATCCACACATGTATCCAAGTTTCTGATCAATACAATTCTAACATGTATAATAAACGATTATCCTGAACAAGGAAATATGATAATAACTAATTTATCATTGCCTCTAAGGCATATTTCCAATACTTTTCCTATCGCTCTTGCTCTTGTTTTGGACTCTAATTTGCATGATTTGAATGAAACTAACCCAGAATGACGCTGTTTTTAGCAGAACTGCCATGGTGTTGCTTTTGTGCATAAATAAAGCTTCTCGGAATTGGAGAAAACTTTTTGGAGAATTATCTTACAATAAATAAAAATACTGGAGCCAAGAACCACCGGGGGCTGGGTGCTCACAAGACACTAGGGCGCGCTACCCCCTCCATGTGTGCCCTGGTGGGTTGTGGGGCCCTCAGGGCTCCATTGATCGTAATTCTAGCGCTATAAATTCCTATTTTTGGAGATAAAAATAGGAGAGGAAGTTTTATTATGTTACACGAGACGGTGCCACCACCACCTCCTGTTCTTCATCGAGAGGCCAGATCTAGAGCATGTTTGGGGCCCCGGAGAGGGGAATCTTCGGTCCTCATCATCACCAACCCTTCTTCATCGCCAATTTCATGATGCTCCCGATCGGGAGTGAGTAATTCCTTCGTAGGGTCGCTGGTCGGTGAGGAGTTGGATGACATTAATCATGTCAACGTCACTTTTATCTTTGCTTTTTTGTTTCGATTCTTAGCCTTTTCATGATTTAGTTGAATAAAAGTTCAGTATGATCTATTTTCGAGTGCTAGTTTCTTTATCTACCTATCTATGTAATCGAGTGAGACTTATATCATAAAGTTTAGTTTGAGCTTTTGCCCCTTTTACTTTCTTGTTGCAATCATGATAAAAGAAAATAAATGAAAAGAATCATATGCTAATCTTATGGTGAGTAATGACATCACAATAAATAAAAGTATAAGTGGTAAAATTTAGGGATTTTTTCTGTGCCCCTAGTTCCTTAGTTGTACTCATTCATCCCCACACTCTTGCTCACTTTTCCCCACTCCCTTGCCCGAAACCCTCAGAACAGGTTACACGGACGTTGCAGTTTGGTCAATGCCTCTGACTGTTAACTTTGATGAGTGGGGCCACTCCCGTGCATGCAACGGACCACGGTCGTGGGGTAGCACATGTCCATGGGATTTGCACGAAACGTCCCATCGTATAAAGAGGGGGAACCACCTCCCGACGCATCGCCCCTACCATTTCCCTTAAATCCCCTCCTCGTCGCATCGTCTTCCTCTCTCCCATCGTGTCTTCTCGCTTTCCTCCATTGTCTCCACTGCGCCGTCTTGTTCTCCCCCACCGCAACCTCTTCCTCACCTTCATCGCCTCCATCTGTCCGATGGCGGACGCTCGTGGCCATGCCGGAGCAGCGGTCGGAGATCTAGTAGTGGATCTGTAGGGCGCGGTGACCGCGGATGAAGTGAAGGACGTTAGCGGCGTACACGGCGGTGCGAGGAAACTCACAACCGCTGTGGATGTGGAGAAGGAGGTGGCGGGCTCTGCCTCAACGCTGCCGGAGCTGAAGGTGATGGTGTCGAGCGACGCACTCCATCCCGATGCGTAGCCTGACGAGGAGCAAGAGGTATTTGCACTTTCTTGTTAGTTCCAATATTTAGCTTGTAGAGTTAGTTGCATTAGTTATATCGTGATTCGTGTGGTAGTACAAATGGTTAGAGTAGTTGGTTTGACGGATGGGCCGGGGTTTTCTGTATGGGGGGATTGGGTTTTTTGTACCAGGGTTTTTTGGATAACATTCTTTGCAAAAATGTTAGATATATTTGTATGAGAGATATGGATCTCTATGCTTCAATACTACACAGATGTATGCTTATTAGATTTTGTTTTTCATGCTACACAGATTGGAGTTTTTAATGCTATAGACATGTATGCTTATTAGATTGGGTCCCTATTAGATTTGTTTTTGAATGCTACGCAGATTGGGGTTTTGAATGTCATATGCCCAAATGGAATCCATTGATTAAGAAGCTATTTTATTCATTAGTATGTAAATTTTTGCACAATATGTAGTTATATTAGCTCTGTTGTTCAATGTGCGTGCATGACAATGGAAAATGCAAATAGGATCATAGTATATTATCCCTATGATCAATCATGTGTGCATATCTAAATTTTCAATTGGCTTATGTATTTACTAGTGATGTATGTAATTGTATATTCAGGAGGATGATGGTTGGGGAAAAAGAGGAAGCTAGACCTTACTGCGTTCAAGGACCCATACAATCCAGGGTATGGTGACGACGAAGAGTATGAGGTAAGCCTACTTGATATTTAGTTTGTTCATTTAGTTCCTTTGACATGGTGTATATGAATCTATAATTTATTAATGTAATTCATTCGTGTGTGCAGTATGTCTCTGGAGAAGATGTGGATGTGGACGACGACACCTACTAAAGAGTTGATGGCGCTCGCCCCTCTCCCGCAGTCCTCTCTTCGGCGATCTCACCTTCTGGCCATCAATCGTTGATTCCTCACCGACGATTCTCTCCGGCGACCTCTCTGGATCAAGGTAATACCCATCTCGGATGGGTTCTCATGGTGGATCTACCCTTGGCTTGGATTTCTCCAAGGGTAGAGCTTTTTCTGATGAGGTTTTTAGATCTACGGGTCTTACGGTTCATCCGATGGGGGCTCTAAGATCTTTCACTCTGGTGGTTTCATTCAGCCGACATGTCTTTCAGTTGACAGAATAATCTATGGCGACCGCTTTGGAATCGGCAATTGGTGGTTCAACAATTGATCTAAGGGTTTCGCACATCAAAGATAAGGTTTTCTCCTTTTAAGTTTCTTGCCAGCAAGTTGGTTTTCACATTGTTGATCTCCACTCTTATGTTTGCGATTTGTTCAAGTGCTATTTCAATCTTTGGCGTAATGGGGGACCTAATTGGATTAGGGAACTTAAGGTTTGGAGAAAACAATGTGATGCAGAATGGGTTTTGGTTAGTCCATCCAAACGGCGCTCCTCCATGGGGCTCCTAGCCATTCATAAAAACCCTGCTAAGTATTCTATCAAGTCTTTTAGTTCTATCAAGAAGAAATTATCATTTGCCACTTACGAATTATCCTGCCTGCAAGGGCTATAGATACCCAGCAACTTAGGAATGTATAGACACTTTGATTGAAGTGGGTCATGAATTGTCAGAGCATAAGCGTGTTTTAGTGCAGCCGACACCTCGGGAGGATTTGCAATGGATGGTGGCAACGCCACACATTTGCTTTGGTTTTGTGCGCCTATTGGAACACGTTTGATCTGCCTCCATGATTGCTCCTCCAAGATCTTTGGAGATTCACCCGGATATTTTGATGATTGCCACTTCATCTACGAAGGCGGGCTCTTCTAATTTTCAAAATCTACAAGCTTCTAAGGGCCATATTGGGCCTAACTCTCCTCAGAATAGCTCCTTAGCATGCGTGCTGCCCTGGGCTGGCTAATGGACCTCCTAATGTACCGAGCCCTAGCTACTTTGATATCCCCTCCACTCAGGAGGCTGCTTAGCAATTTGAGTCCATGGTCAATGACATGGTGGACCATGTGCTGACGTGTACTATTTGTGCCCAACACGGCCACCTCTCATCCTCTTGCGGAAGCTGAACAATCTGCACGGCTTTCTCTCATTTGGGTCATCATAGGAAAGATTGCCAAGAGTTTGCACACATACGTGGCTCAGTTTGGAAGCTGGGTTTTTTGTAGCAAAAGTTGGTGTTTTCGGGTTCCTCTGCACACCTGGGGAAGGGAGCTAGCATTAAGGGGATAGACTGTTCGGTCACAACGCCGCAGCCTACCTCACAATCTGCTCCACCACCTCCATCTAGAGAAAAACCCAACTCTGCGCCGCCGCCTGTCTCCATGGTGAACTATGAGCTCGATCCTGAGCGGTTCGTGCCGGCATGACATCACATCATTTATGGTGGTGAGCTTCGACTTCCATGTACCTTCTTCACACCTGTCAGGCGGTCGCCGCGTCTTCATGAGGATTACATGGTTGCAGAGGTAATGTCGGCACCAGAAGGAGCTCTTGGTCCAATCAAAGAGGAAATCACACAGTTCCTACAAAACAAAGGTATTCTGGTCCGATCCACACTGCCATGGTTTCATGGTGTAGGATTCTTTCAAGTTCGAGATCCTGATGTTAGATACTCTTTGATTCAACATGCTCCTTTCCCGATTGGTGATGACCGCTTTGTTCGATTTTTGAAACATGATTAGGGGGGCAGTTTCAAGGGAGCTCATGGTTTTCGTAATGGGTGGCTGATGTTCATTGGTATTCCGCTTGATTACCGCACGATAGAATATGTTTCTCAGATGGTTGGTACCTTTGGGAATTTCATCTCATGGAACAATGAGGATCCATACATGGTCAGGACATTGGTTGAGGCCAGTTTTCTTGATACACCACTAGTCCCTCGGGATGTTGTACTTGGAGATTATGCTGAGTGGGGGGTGCTCGGGTGTCTTGGACCGCGGCTTGTTATGTGTTTGGGGAAAACTTTGCTGATCAAATGCCCAATGATGAAGACCCAATGTTGCTTGACGAAAATCCACATCCTCTTCCTGGGAACCACATTCCTGACAATCTGCCATTTGTGCTTCCTCCCTACCCTCAATTGGGATGGAACGCAACACCTATTCCACCAGAACAACCAGTGTCGGACAATGCTCATGAGGTGGCGGCTGATGGCTGGGGTCATGTTGTGTGGGGGGATAATCAAGATGATCAGAATGTGCCCCACAAGCCGCGGCGCCAAAGCAAGATCAGATTTCAATTGTGATTGATCAACCAGAGGCTTCAGATTCAGTTGATCAACAAGTGCAGATCAATGAGGAGCCATTGTTGTTTGCTCCTCCAGCTAATCCACTGGCAATTGTACCATACCAGCAACCTTTAGTCAACCAGCAGCAGCTCTTCATTGGTATGGTCAGAGTTATAGCAGGGCCATCTCTTCCCCCGGAGATGATCTAGAAGCGTTCTTTTTACACTTTGCTTGACGACTTTGCTCGGATGCATGTGCCCAGGTTCATCAGTTCTAAGCCATTGGGGGTGATTGTCTACTCCAAGCGTACATGGTCAATTGTTTTTGATGTGGAGAAGAGATTGTCTACGTCGGTTCCACAATCCAACACACCAGAGAAACAGTTGGTGGTTACAGCTTGGAGTCCGGTGGCTAGAGATCTGTTCCATACCAGCTCTTATCAACTTGAAGGCGATGCTCCCATGGACTCGCAAGAGGATTCTTGTGTGGCACAGAATTAGGTGTTCACTGTGGAGAAGGTAATCAGTGCAAGAAAGGTGAGGGCCAAGAAGAAAGTACCTCTGGTGGACACTTCTGTCAGACGCTGTACCAGGAGCGCGGCAAAATTAGATGGCTTTAAGAACACAGTTTTTGAATAGCTAGCATACCAGCCCAGGAAGAAAAGGTCGCGCTCAAAGCCCACCAATGATGAGGCCGAATTCAACCTTGAATCACCTGCTCTTTTGATGGAGAATGAAGTGCAAGAGGAACCATAAGCTGAGGTTGTGCCTCCACACACACCAATCAGGGCGATGCAAGCTACGGGTGCGGAGTTGGAAATTGACGCAACACTCTTGTCTGCGGAGAAGCTTATGGCGGATCCCACAGTGGAATCTTCATCCAAGGATCAATGATGTGCATCCATTCTACTTTAGTTGGGTCTGGCACACCTATTAAATTTGCATGTCTCCTACTGCCTTTTGTGCTGGGTGTATTTCGCTACAAACTTTTATGTTCTATCATTTGTAAGGATTATGGCTATGCGGCATTAGGTGTCGTATTTTATTTTGCTTATTACTATTGGTTTATCCATGAATACATCATCCCATCATAGTTGGAAAGTCCTCAACTGGAATGTCAGAGGGGTGACTTTTGAAGCTCGTTTGCGAGCAGTTCGTGAGAAGGTGGTAGAAAGCCAGTGTGATGTTCTCTACTCACAAGAAACTAAATTGTAGAGATGTAACCATGCTACAATTCGGAACATCTACCTGCCTCATTTTGATCAATTCACTGAATCACCATTCTCTCGGGCATCGGGGGAGCATTCTCACAGTTTGGCGTTCGGATATTCTTCAGGGTGTGTTAGTAGAGGTCAAATCATTTGGCATTATAATCAGCTTCACTTCCACACATAATAATGATCAATGGTTCTTAGTTAATGTGTATGGCCCTTGCCAAGGGGAGATGCGGGATGAGTTTGTTCGGTGGTTATATGCTTTGGAAATTGATCCTGACAAACATTGGATGTTATTGGGGGATTTTAACTTTATCAGATCGCTGGACAACAGGAACCTCCCTAGTGGATGTAAATGATATATTCACCTTTAATGAAATCATTGGGCATTTGGGACTGCTTGAACTTCCCCTGAAAGGCAGACGTTTTACATGGTCTAATATGCAGGATCACCCATTGTTGGAGCAACTGGATTGGGTGTTCACTTCTGCTAGTTGGATTTGTCAGTACCCAATGACCCAAGTGATTCCTCTATCTAAGACTGCTTCAGACCATGTCCCTTGTTTGGTCACAATTGGTACCTCCATCCCTAAGGCAAATATTTTCAGATTTGAGAATTATTGGGAGGAGCAGCCAGGTTTTATGGAATGTGTGAAATCTGTGTGGAATAGGCAATCAAATAAGTCACATATCTCAGCCATAATTGTGGATAAATTAAAAGAACTAAGGTTTGCTCTGAAGAAGTGGCAAAAGGGTCTTTCTCATCTTAAAAGATTAATCCAAAAGTGCAATGAGGTTATCCTATGGTTGGATAATCTGGAGGAGTTGAGACCACTGTCCAGACCTGAATTTAACTTTAGAAAAATCGTTAAGCTACACCATGAGCACCTTCTACACCTCCAATGTTTATATTGGAAGAAGAGGTGCACCATTAGGTACATCAAAGTTGGGGAGGAGAACTCTAAATTTTTCAAGGCTACGGCAACAGAGAGACACAGGAAAAATGTTGTTGCTAGTCTGGTTCTTCCTGATGGATTAGTTACTTCAGATCATGACCGTATGGCATCCGAGTTTCTTGTGGCTTTCACAAATGGAATGGGTTCTGTTAGAGAGATTTCAATGGGAGAAGACATTCTTTCTCTAATTCCTTAGGTTCAAGGACTTGATGTGCTAACCAGGTCTTTTCAAATTGAGGAAATTGAAAAGGTTATCAAGGAAATGCCCATTGACAAGGCACATCGCACTGATGGTTTCAATGTTTTGTTTCTGAAAAAGTGCTGGCCCATTATCTCTAAGGATTTGGTGAAACTAGTATAGGAATTCAATGCAGGGACAATAAGATTAGAGAATCTGAATGATGCTTTCATCACACTGGTGCCGAAGAAACGCTCCCCTGAAGGTGTTGGTGACTTTAGACCAATATCTTTGACTAGTGTTGGATTAAAGTTCCTAACCAAAATGGAAGCAAATATATTTCAGAATAAATTATGAACTATGTGCACAAAAACCAATATGGTTTCATTAAATCAAGAACTATTGAGGACTGCCTTGCTTGGACTTTTGAACCAGTGTAATTACTCAAAGCAACAAATCATACTTCTTAAGCTTGACTTTGAAATGGATTTTGATTCTGTTCAGCATGAGGCAATCATAAGGAACCTTCTGGCTAAAGGATTTACTGCCAAATGGGTGCATTGGAAAAAAGAGCTTTTGACCTCTGGAACTTCTTCTGTGTTACTTAATGGAGTGCCTGGGAAACATTTTAAATGTAAATGTGGGGTCAAGCTGGGAGATCCCATATCACCCCTTTAGTTTGTTCTTGCTGCTGATCTCTTGCAAACAATGATAAATCACCTGTTGCATCAGGGAGTCCTAAACATTCCTTTGCAAACCAATGATCCCGATTTCCCTGTTGTTCAATATGCTAATGATACCATGATGTTCATTCAGGCAGAGAAGTGTCAATTGGGTGCCCTCAAAGATTTGTTGAATTCTTTCTCCCAAGCCACTGGACTGCCAATCAACTATCACAAGTCCTCTATGTATCCAATCAATGTGCAGGCAGATATTGCTGCATGTTTAGCAACTAATTTTGGATGCAAAATAGGGACAATGCCTTTCACCTATTTGGGTCTTCCTGTTGGCACTACCAGGCCAAAAATTGTTGATCTAATGCCTCTTGTTGATGACTGCATGGAGAGAAGGCTTACTGCAAGTTCCTGGTTTTACCACAAGGTGGTAGACTACAGTTGGTTAACTCTGTGATATCATCCCTGCCAATTTTCTTCCTCCATAGCTTGTCGATTCCATCTGGTATCTTAAAACAATTAGAAAGTATTCAAAGGCAATGTCTATGGAGAAAATATGGAGAATAGAAGGGACAATCTCTGGCGGCTTGTCCACTGGTATGCAGGCCAAAACTAAAGAGTGGACTGGGTATCCTCAACCTTGGACTGCAAAATGAGGCTCTACTCATGACGCATCCCAACAAGTTTTATAACAAGGAAGATGTTCCACGGGTTCATTTAATCTCGAACAGATATTACTATAATAGAGTGCCTCATGATACAACTATGTGTGGTTCTTTCTGGGGGAGAGATGTTACCAAGCTGATGGATAAATTTAGGGCAGTCACACTTATTACTATGAATAAAGGGGATACAACCCTGTTTTGGGCTCATCATTGGAAACCTAACAAACAGGTTGCTCCACTTCAAGACAGATTCCCGAGGGTATTCTCTTTCTGTCAGGATAACTATTTGTACATGAGGTCATGAGCACAACTGATTTCCCTGACTTATTGTCCCTACCCCTCACTACTAGGGAAAAGCATACCAGTAGCGCTCGTTTTGGGTATAGAAGTAGCGCAGGGTAGTGCGCTACATCTAAAGTGTAGCAGTAGCGTGTGTTATCCCGTGCTACTGCTATACTTGCTAGGAGTAGTGCTTTTAGTAGAAAGCGCTACTGGTAGTTACTAGCAGCGCGCCTCTCCGCCCGCGCTACTACTATTATTATGTATTTCTTTTTTGTTTTATGTCGTATATTCATACGCCACTATACAAGTTTTCATACAGTATCATCGTAATACATCATTGTCATATAACAACTCCTCCTCATCATCATTTTCGTCCATGAGACATCATATAACAACTTGGTCACTAATTATTACAACTCCTCATCATCATAGTACTCATAATCACTACTACTCCTCAGCATCACCATCAACTCTAACACATTGTAGCACATAATAAAAACTTCTCATCATCATCATAGTCATATATAATCAACACTAACTAATTGTTCTTAATACCCAGGACCTACTCCTGCCGCTCTCTCTCAGGTAAAGTAGCATAAAACATGTGTAGCACCCGTGCTTCATCATATTGGAGAATGGAGATGAACCTGTCTCCTAATTGTGGGCTGCGCTTACGATTGTTTCCCCCTAGTACTTCTCTATGATCCTTCACAATTTTGCTCCCGTCTTTGACTATTAAGACTTGCTCGCTTCCAGAAATGATGAATGCACTCATGTGCAATGTAGGATATCTTGGCCGTAAGCTAACCATTGTCATGTGACCTTTAGGCTCGATCCAACGAGGCACAACACTCATTGGGAGTCCTTGTTGAAGAACATCGTAGTAACATACTTAGCAATGAAGTTTAGCTTAAAAATAATGTATGCAAAAGATGCACTAAGGACAAATAGTAAAACTCTTACCATCTTTCCTAAATAGACATGACCGTAGTTCAGTACACACACTAGTGGTCGCACGTTTTGAGTACAAATATCTCGAAGTCCAGGAAAATCACATGTCTTGACAGTATCAAGATCCTCAAGCCATGAAAAATAATGACCTATCTCCTCCCAGTTTAGTTCAGCTCCGGGACAGTAGTACGTGTTGTCTACCAAGCACTAGACATGTTTGCTTGAATAGAAATAAGCTATCAATAGAAATTAGTTGTCAACTATTTTTGCATAAACAATATAAATTACTTAATAAATATGGTTGAGGAACTCACATAATGGTAGAACTAGAGGCATCTGCACATCGACCCAGATGTCGATATTACCTTCAATTTCATCTTCCGAACGAATATCAAAGGTGATAAGCATATTAGGCTCAAATGCATAAGCCTTGCATAGTGCTCTCCAATTTTTGCATTCAAAATAGGAGTAGGTGTCTGCATTGTACAATTTTACGGCAAAAGTATAACCATGCTCGGTCCTCAAGTGAACTCTCTTTACCTCCATACTTTCCTTAGCAATGAAACCAATATTATCCAAGACAGAAATTCTTGCATGGCAGGGGATACGCTAGTAGAATAGTAAAAAATTAAAATTATAAGTTGAAGCAAAAGAAGCAGAAGACATGCTTAATTACGAAAAAAGACTTGTCGTTGTGACTTACTGTATCCACTTCGAAGGTCTCATCCAGCATGATGCTGAAGCGCCTACCACCAACTAGACGAGGCTTGTCGCACAGGCTGCGCTCGTCTTTGCAATATTCGCACATAACGAATTCCCTTTTGTCGTCAGACATTTCCTATGTTCATATTTGAAACATTTAAAATCAATCTAAAGAAACTACCAGGAAACTTTAGGTCTGTTGAGTATTCCTTCCTAAACTCTTATCTCACGTATATGGTGGACAGACCCTCACTGATTTTTCGACCGTCGATGATGCTCGCTACTCCTCCTTCCCCTAGTGCATAACAAATATCTAGCACAAGGAGAAGGAGAAGCGACCCCCACAACAACAGTCGGCATTCTTCTTCTCTCATATATGGTGGACACCCCCTCACCTATTTCTCGACCGTCGATGATGGTCACCACTAGTTCTATTAACTGCTTCCTAAATAAACTATTTCTATTAAACACTTACTAAAAAACAATAAAAAAACTAAATTATACAAGAACATTAACAAATAGTTTAGGGTTTAGGAGAGATGAAGGGAGGAGGGTGTGGGAGGAGGAGGAGGGAGGAGAGAGGAGGAGGGGCGGAGGGCGGTGGGAGGAGGGAGGAGGAGGAATGAGGAGGGGTGGGAGGAGGGAGGAGAGAGGAGGGGGAGGAGGGCGGTGGGAGGAGGGAGGAGGAGGAATGAGGAGGGGTGGGAGGAGGGAGGAGAGACAAATATGGTTGAGATACAAAATAGTAATCAAATTAGCATGCATTCAATAAGCAAAATTTAATTATCTCTTGCGTTTGTACATCATCGAATATTATCACTAATACATCTCGAATAGTATCACACATATAACATCATTAATACAGTTAGAACCGTAGCGAATGATGGGTATCGGCGTGGGCGGTGGAAACCCAAAGAGAAGGAACCATCACAAGATCATAGCTTGGGTGAGATCCCTGAAGAACTTGCCAAGTATTAGAGAACATGGCGTCCAACGCAGCCATATAGCGTCAGACGTGCTCGTCCTCCTGCCTAACACGACGACTGCTACTTCTCGAGCATGCATTGGTTTCCGTGAAGAGGAACGGTTGATGCAGCAAAGTAGATAAGTATTTCCCTCAGTTGTGGAGAACCAAGGTATCAATCCAGTAGGACATAATTGCAAGTCCCGAATAGATGTACCTACACAAAGAATCAAATACTTGCACCCAACGCTATAAAGGGGTTGTCAATTCCTTCAAGGTTACTTGCAAGGATTAGATTTGATAGAGATAGATGTAAACAAGAACGGAAAGTAAAAGGTAAATAAATTGCAGCAAAGTATTTTTGGTATTTGGGGTTTATAGATCTGAAAGAATAAGATGGAAAGTAGACCTGGGGGCCATAGGTTTCACTAGAGGCTTCTCTCATGATGGCAAGTATTACGGTGGGTGAACAAATTACTATTGACCAATTGATAGAAAAGTGAATAATTATGAAGATATCCAAGGCAATGATTATGCATATAGGCATCACGTCCATGTCAAGTAGACCAAAATGATTCTACATCTACTACTATTACTCCACACATCGACCGACTTTTGCATGCATCTAGAGTTTTAAGTTCATGAAGAACAGAGTAACACATTAGGTAAGATGACATGATGTAGAGGGATAAACTCAAGCAATATGATGAAAACCCCATATTTTTATCCTCGATGGCAACAATACAATACGTGCCTCACTACCCCTACTTTGTCACTGGGTGAGGCCACCGCAAGATTGAACTCAAAACTAAGCATTTCTCCTATTGCAAGAATTACCAATCTAGTTGGCCAAACCAAACCAATAAATCGAAGAGAAAAGATATGAAATCATGCATATAAGAATTAAAAAAAGACTCAAATAATATTCATAGATAATCTGAACATAAACCCACAATTCATCGAATCTTGACAAAAACACTGCAAAAGAGTATTACATCGGATAGATATCCATGACAATGAAGAACATGGTATTGAAGAGCAAAGAGAGAGAAGAAGCCATCTAGCTACTAGCTATGGACCCGAAGGTCTGTGTTGAAATACTCACGCATCATCGGAGGGGCAATGGAGTTGATGTACATGCCCTCCGTGATCGAATCCCCCTCTGGCAAATTACCGGAAAAGGCTCCAAGATTGGATCTCTCGGGAAAGTGTTTTCGTGTCTCCCTTTGATATATAGGGAATATTTGTGAATTTATAGGCCGAGAAATAGGGTTAGGGGAGCTGCCGTAGGCCCACAAGCCTAGGGGGCGCATCCTACCCCCTAGGCGCGCCCCTATGGCTTGTGGCCACACGACGCCTCTCCCGACTTTATCTCCAAGTCTCCTGGGTTGCTTATGGTCCAAGAAAAATTATTGCGAAGATTTTATTGTGTTTGGACTCCGTCTAATATTCCTTATCTGCAATATTCAAAACCCAGGAAAAAACATAAACTAGCACTAGGCTCTAGATTAATAGGTTAGTCCCAAAAATAGTATAGAATAGCATATTAATGCATATAAAACATCCAAAACAGATAATATAATAGCATGGAACAATCAAACATCATAGATACGTTGGATACGTATCAATCATACCCAAGCTCAATTCCTACTCGTCCTCAAGTAGGTAACTGATAAAAACAGAATTTTTTATGTGGAATGCTACCGAACATATTTATGCATGTAATATTCTTTATTGTGGCGTGAATATTCAGATCCGTAAAATTTAAAACAGTAGTCTAATATTGACATAAAAACAGTAATACTTTGAGCTCGCTAATATGTCTCCAATGTATCTACTTTTCCAAACTCTTTATCCCTTGTTTTGGACTCTAATTTGCATGATTTGAATGGGACTAACTCGGACTGCCTTTGTTTTCGGTAGAATTGCCTTGGTGTTATTTTTGTGTAGAAATAAAAGTTCTCGGATCGTCCTGAAGATTTATGGAGAATATTTTTGGAATTCATAAAAAATATTGGTGCAAGAATTAACTAGAGGGGGGCCACCTGCAGGCCACAAGCCTGCTAGGCTCGGCCACCCCCGGTCGCGCCGAGCAGGCTTGTGGGGCCCTCGTGGCTCCACCGACCTCCTCTCCAGCTCCATATAACCCTATTTGTCGAGGAAAAATCAGAGAGAAGATTTCATCACGTTTCACGATACGAAGGCGCCGTCATCGCCTGTTTGTCCTCAGGAGACCAGATCTGGAGTCCGTTTTGGGTTTCGAAGAGGGAAATCGACGCCTGCGTCATCACCAACCATCCTTCATCACCAATTCCATGATGCTCCCCACCGCTCGTGAGTAATCTCATCATAGGTTTGCTGGAGGGTGATGGGTTGGATGAGATTTATCATGTAATCGAGTTAGTTTTGGTAGGGTTTGATCCCTAGTATCCATTATGTTCTTAGATTGATGTTGCTATGACTTTGCTATGCTTAATGCTTGTCACTAGGGCCCGAGTGCCATGATTTCAGATCTGAACCTATTATGTTTTCATGAATATATATATGTGTTCTTGATCCTATCTTGCAAGTTGTAGACACCTATTACGAGTTATGATCCGCATCCCCCAGGGTGACAATAAATGGGATTCTTTCCGGTGATTACCGTAGTTTGAGGAGTTCATGTATTCACCCAGTGCTAATGCTTTGGTCCAGTTCTCTATTAAAAGGAGGCATTAATATCCCTTAGTTTCCAATAGGACCCCGTTGCCACGGGAAGGACAAAAGATGTCATGACAGTTCTTTTCCATAAGCACGTATGACTATATATGGAATACATGCCTACATTACATTGATGAATTGGAGCTAGCCCCGTGTCACCCTATGTTATAATTGTTGCATGATCAATACCATTCGACATAATTATCCATCACTGATCCTTTGCCTACGAGCTTTCCATATACCGATCTATGCTAAAGTTACTTTTCCGTTGCTACTGTTACAAACACTACGAAACTGCTACTATCACTTTTGCCACCATTACCGTTACTTCCATACTACTTTGCTACTGAATACTTTGCTGCAAATATTAAGTCTTTTAGGTGTGGTTGAATTGACAACTCAGCTGCTAATACTCGAGAATATTCTTTGGCTCCCCTTGTGTCGAATCAATAAATTTGGGTTGAATACTCTACCCTCGAAAACTGTTGTGATCCCCTATACTTGTGGGTTATCACACACCAACAAGGCAATAGTGTCCTTTCGAAATAACATGGCCTTAGAAAGTTATCCCTCCAAAATTATATGGACTAGCTATGCTCCATCTTCCCCATAGAAAGTATCTAAATTATGCACAACCCCGATGAACAAGTCAAGCAATTGTTTCACACTTTTGGTGTTCTCAAACCTTTTCAACTCTCACGCAATACATGAGCGTGAGCCATGGATATAGCACTATAGGTGAAATAGAATATGGAGGAGGTGCAAGGAAAAAGGGAGAAGATAGTCACACATCAACTAGGCGTATCAATGGGCTATGGAGATGCCCATCGATAGATATCAATGTGAGTGAGTAGGGATTGCCATGCAACAAATGCACTTAGAGCTCTGAGTGTATGAAAGCTCAAAAAGAAAACTAAGTGGTCGTGCAAGATGAATATCCACTAGTTATATGAAAGTGACAAAATAGGAGACTCTCTATCATGAAGATCATGGTGCTAATTTGAAGCACAAGTGTGGGAAAAGATAGTAGCAATTGTCCCTTCTCTCTTTCTCTCAATTTTTTTATTTTATTTTTTATTTTGGTGGGCATCTCCATGCCTTCGGCAGGGCTCCACGCCCACCAGCCGGCAGCCCCTGCGTCCACGTCCGGCAGTGCCTCGCGCTCGACAGCCGGCGGACCCCGCGTCCGCCTTCGGCAGGGCTCCATGCCCACCAGCCGGTAGACCCTGCGTCCACGCCCGGCAACGCCTCGCGCTCGACAGCCGGCGGACCCCGCGTCCTCCTTCTTCAAGGCTCCAAGCCCACCAGCCGCCGGACCCTGCGTCCACGCCCGGCAGCGCCTCGCGCTCGACAGCCAACGGACCCCGTGTCTGCCTTTAGCAGGGCTCCATGACAACCAGCCGGCAGACCCTCCGTCCGCGCCCGGGAGCGCCTCACGCCCGACAGCTGGCGGACCCTGCGTCTGCCTTTGGCAGGGCTCCACGCCCATCAGCCCGGCGAACCCTGCGTCCATGCCCGGCAGTGCCTCGCGCCCGACAGCCGGCGGACCCCACATCCGCCTTCGGCAGGGCTCCATGCCCATTAGCTGGGGACCATGCGTCCATGCCCGGCAGCGGCTCGCGCTCGACAGCCAGCAGACCCCGCATCCGCCCTCATTAGGGCTCCATGCCCATCAGCCGGCGAACCCTCCGTCTGCGCCCGACAGCATCTCGTGCTCGCCAGCTGATGGACCCCGCGTCCTCCCTTGTCAGGGCTCCACGCCCAGTAGCCGGCGCACCCCGTGTCTGCCTTCGGCAGCGCCTCACGCCCTTCAGTCGGCGGACCGTGCGTCTGTGCCCGACATCTTCGACACCACCGCCTGCTTCAGCAATGGCAAAGACCCTTCGCCCGACTCCTCGAGTCGCTCGGAGGCTTGAAGGTTACACCCAACGGGTGCGCTAGCGCGCCCCCGTTGGAAACCGGTAGCCGGTGAACTCTGCGCTCCCCCCCGGCATCGCCTCGCGCCCTTCAGTCGGCAGACTCCACATCCACGCCCGACATCCCTGACGCCACCATCTACTTGAGCAATAGCAAAGACCCTCCGCCTGACCCTTCGAGTCGCCTGGAGGCTCGAAGGCTACACCCAACGGGTGCACTGGCGTGCCCCTGCTGGAAGCAAGTCGCGTCATCCCCAACCTGCGATCGACCGCCATCGACAACTTCTGCAACAACAACGACAAAGACAACGACTACGAAAACCCTCCGCCCCACTCTGCGACTCGCTTGGAGGCTCGGAGGCTACTATCGGGGGGATGACCCCTGGGTACCCCAAATACGGCAAGTCAGACAGGGTGCCTACCCGCCTGGGCCGGCTGCTCCGACTCACGCCTGTGGCCGGCTGCTCTGACCAGCCGGCTACGCCCGCCAACCGAGAGCCCGGAGCCAACTATGACGTCCCATCAGACACGCGCGGACCAGATAGACGATCCATTCGCATACACCCATATAGAACTCTCCTCTCATTCCATTCCTAGCAACGGAGGAAGACGAGCCGGCTGCTCCTTCTTCCTCCTCCGGATACAGCTCTAGGAGCACCCTTGTAAACACAATTATCCATCCAACTAGACCAAGCAGGACTAGGGGTATTACCTCCCACGGAGAGCCCTGAACCTGGGTACATCATGTCTCACCGCCGCTTGTGCCCAATCTCGCACCCGAAGCCCATGGGCGTCCTCCGGTCCCAACCACCTACGATAAACCCACCCATGGCATCTGTTATGAGAAAACAAAGACATAAGAACTCCCACTCAAATAGACATCCCTCCAATCATTTGAGTGATACATGATCCAAATACACCAACTCAAGTCCGATCATCATGTGAGTTGAGGTGGTTTCAATGGTGAACATCATCATGTTGATCATATCTACTATATGACTCACGTTCGACCTTTCGGTCTCTTGTGTTTCGAGGCCATGTCTATACATGCTAGGTTCGTTAAGTTTAACCCGAGTGTTCTTCATGTGAAACACTGGCTTGCACCCATTGTATGTGAACGTAGAGTCTATCACACCCAATCATCATGTGGTGTCTCGACACGACGAACTTCTGCAATGGTGCACACTCGGGGAGAACACAATTCATCCTGAAATTTAAGTGAGGGATCACCTTAAAATGCTACCGTCGTCCTAAGAAAAACAAGGTGCACAAAAGGATTAACATCACATGCAAATCATAAGTGACATGATAGGGCCATGAACTTGTGCTTTTGATCTCCATCCTTAAAGCACCAGCATGATCTCCATCGTCACCGGCATGACACCATGATCTCCATCATCTTGATCTCCATCAACGTGTCACCATCAGGGTTGTCGCACCCACCATGCTTCTACTACTATTGCCACCGTTTAGTGATAAAGTAACGCATTACATAGCGATTAATGATTGACATGCAGGTCATACAATAATTAAACACAACCCTATGGCTCCTGCCGGTTGTCGTACTCATCGACATGCAAGTCATGATATTCTATACAAAACATGATCATCTCATAAATCACATATATCTCATCATGTAATTGACCATATCACATCACAACATACCCTGCAAAAACAAGTTAGATGTCCTCTAATTGTTTTTGCAAGTTTTACGTGGCTGCTATGGGTATCTAGCAAGAACAATTATCACCTACGCAAAACCACAACGATGATACATAAATTGCTTTTCAACCTTCTCAAGGACCGCCTTTGTCGAATCCGATCCAACTAAAGTAGGAGAAACAGACACCCACCAGCTACACGTCAGTCGATGGAACCGGTCTCTCGTAAGCATACGAGTAAGGTTGGTCCGGGCCGCTTCATCCCATAATACCGTTGAACCAAAACACGACCAAGGGAGGAAGCAATCTAAGCATCAATGCCCACAAACTCCTTTGTGTTCTACTCGAGATCTTATCTACACATAGGCCTAGCTCATCATGCCACTGTTGGGGAACGTTGCATCGGAAACAAAAAAATTCCTACGCACACGCAAGATCTATCCATGGTGATGAGCATCTACAAGAGGGAGAGTGGATATACATACCCTTTTAGATCGCTAAGCGGGAAGCATTAAGAAACGCGGTTGGTGTAGTCGAACGTATTCATGATCCATATCGCCAAGCGTCCCATGATCTCATCACGATCCGTCCTGCGATCCAATCATGAATCGTCTCGTGATCTTGATCACTGTCCTTCTGATCTAGCGGCGAACGGATGGCACCTCCGCATTCAGCACACGTACAGCTCGATGATGATCTTCGCCTTGTTGATCCAACAAGAGGGTGCGGAGAGGTAGACGAATTCTCTGGCAGCGCGACGGCGTTGTGGCGATGGTGGTGGAGAAATTCCAGCAGGGCATCGCCTAAGCATCGCTGAAACCGATCTAGAGGAGAAAGTACGAACTAGAGGAGAGGCATCACGTGGCTTAGTGTTTCTTGAAGTGTCCCAAGTGCTAGCACTGCCCCTTTATTTATATGCTGAACCCTAGGGTCGAAACATCGCAAAAAATCCTCCTCAAGGTCGGTTTGAAGGCAAGGCAAGAGTCCTCCTCAGACTCCAGGACCAGACGCCAAGGTCCTTGGCGTAAAGCCCCAGACGCCAGGGTCCCTAGCATCTGCCCCTGGCCTCCGCAAAACCCCTTTTGCACCTTCCTAAAGCCTCGTGGGCTTTACCCCTTGGCCCAAATAAAGTGTCCTTGTACCCCTAACATTTCGGGAAACATCCGAAAATATTTTCGGTGAATTCCGAAACCCTTCCGGATAGCAAACACTATTATCCCATATGTCAATCTTTACCTCCGGACCATTCCGGAGCTCCTCGTGACATCTGGGATCTCATCCGGGACTCCGAACAACCTTCGCTCACCACCATACATAACTCTATACTACTGAAACGTCACCGAACCTTAAGTGTGCAGACCCTGCGGGTTCAAGAACTATGTAGACATGACCAAGACACCTCTACGTTCAATAACCAATAGCGGGACCTGGATGCCCATATTGGTTCCTACATATTCCACGAAGATCTTTATCGGTCGAACCTCTATGTCAAGGATTCAGTTAATCCCGTATGTTGTTCCCTTTGTTCTTCGGTTTGTTACTTGCCCGAGATTCGATCGTTGGTATCTGTATACCTAGTTCAAACTCGTTACCGGCAAGTCTCTTTACTCGTTTCGTAATACAAGATCCCGTGGCTAACTCTTTAGTCACATTGCTTGCAAGGCTTATAGTGATGTTGTATTACCGAGTGAGCCCTGAGATACCTCTCCGTCACACGGAGTAACAAATCCCAGTCTTGATCCATGCCAACCCAACAGACACCCTCGCAGATATCTGTAGAGCACCTTTATAGTTAACCAGATACGTTGCGACATTTGGTACACACAAGGTACTCCTCCGATGTCAGTGAGTTGCATGATCTCATGGTCATAGGAACAGATACTTGACGTGCATTAAACTGTAGCAATAAACTAACATGATCATATGCTACGTTTATAGCATGGTCTTGTCCATCACATCATTCTCCTAATGATGTTATCCCGTTATCAAATGACATCTCATGTCTATGGCCAGGAAAACTTGACCATCTTTGGACAATGAGCCAGTCTACTAGAGGCATACTAGGGACATGGTGTTGTCTATGTATACACACATGTATCTAAGTTTCCGATCAATAAAATTCTAGCATGGATAATAAAAGATTTTCATGAACAAGGAAATATGATAATAACTAATTTATTATTGCCTCTAGGGCATATTTCCAATAGTGGTGAATAAAAATATAGCCTCAAGTAAATTTACCGATGGATTGAAGACGAAAGAGGGGATGCCTTCTGGGGCATCCCCAAGCTTAGGCTTTCTGGCATCCTTGAATATTGCCTTGGGTGCCTTGGGCATCCCCAAGCTTAGGCTCTTTCCACTCCTTATTCCATAGTCAATCAAATCTTCACCCGAAACTTGGAAACTTCACAACACAAAACTCAACACAAAACTCATGAGATCCATTAGTATAAGAAAAATAAATCACCACTTTAGGTACTGTTATGAACTCATTATTTATTTATATTTGTGTAACACCTACTGTATTTTAACTTCTTCATGGTTCATACCCCCCAATACAACCCATAGATACATCAAAATAAGCAAACAACACAAAAAAAACAGAATCTGTTAAAAACAGAACAGTCTGTAGAAATTTGTAGACTTCGAATACTTATGAAACTCTAAAAATTCTTAAATATTAGTAAAATTAGGGAAATTTGTATATCAATATTGTGTAAAAATTTCAGATCAATTTGACGCTTTAAAAAATTATAAAATTCCTGGATTGAGGGCAAAAGTTTCTGTTTTTCAGCAAGATCAAATCAACAACTACCATAGACCACCCCAAGGTTTTACTTGGCTCAAACACTAATTAAAACACAAAAACACAATTATTACATAAGTCATAATGTTAAAAACACACCAAAACAGAAACAAAAAATAGAAAGAAAAATAAAATTGGGTTGCCTCCCAACAAGCGCTATTGTTTAACGTCCCTAGCTAGGCAAACCGCAATAGATCTAGGTATTGTCATCTTTGGTATGCAATAACTTAATTGCACGCTTGTGAGCCCTAGTAGATTCTTTGGTTTTCTCAATAATCATACTCCTAGGCAAAAAGTCAAGAAATTCTCTTGTAGCAATCGGTTCCCTAACAATATTGATAAAGTTAGCGCGAACACTTATCATCTAAAGGTCTTCGTACCCTTTACTAGAGGATTCACCCTTATTCTTGGGAACGTAAACAAACTTGGCAGCCTTAGAAAGAGGAAATTTTGGAGTGGTTTGAACAGCGGCAAAAGCGGAACCCAAGTTGGTAATATTGTCCTCTAGCTTTCCTATTCTAGAGGAATCTTGGTCCAATTTTTTTTAACTATGGGCTCCTTTTCCCTTAGGTTTTATAGTAACTCCTACCTTAGATCCATCTTGAGTGATATGATTATGGATCTTTTTATCCAAGTTTTCAATGAGCTCTATAGTAGCAACTTTATTTTCAATGATATCTAGCCTTCGCATAACATGTTCCAAAGTTAAGATTGTTTCATTAACCATGAGAGGGGGTGGACCTACAAAATCTATAGTAGCAAATCCCGGCACTCCATATGTGTACTTTCTAGCACAAGTCGTGCTAAAATTCACGGGATATTTCGGCATAACTTATGCCAAAAGTGGACATATCATGCGCCTAAAATTCACCGGAATGGAAATGAATCAACATTTCTGGCAAAACATAGGCCACTCGGATCATTTACCCTGCACATAATCACCATTTTCCAAATATCACATGTCCAAAATATCACATGTCCAAATATGACGTGTCCAAAATATCGAGAATTCTGGTAACTACACCTAAAACACCTAAAATACCTAGAATCCTGTTAACTACACCTAACCCTAAAATTTTGTCCTAATTTCAAAATCCAGCTAAATTCCTGTCCTAATTTGAAACCTAGGGTTCATACTAACAAGGGTTAATCCTAACTAGGATTCATAATCTAGAAGAGGGGAGGGGAGAGGAAGGCTTACAACGAGGAGGTGGTTGTCAGGGGAGACGTAGTGGGGAGGAGGAGGAGGAGGAAGGGAGCCCGACGATGGTACTGTTGAGGGAGATGATGGCGTGGCGATGACGAGACTGAAGTAGAGGTGAGGCGGAGACACAACGAGGACTTCGGCGATGCTTGAGGGCAGGGACTTTGGCAATGGATGTTGACGACGGATGGCAGCGTGGGCAGGTGGCAGATGGCGATGACGGCGTCGGAGGAGAGGGGTCGATCGAATGTGGAATGGATGGAGGAATGAAGTTGAGGAGGAAGTCCAAGCGGGGGTTATGTCAAGATTGCAGTAGCGCGTTTTAGGAAAGGGCGCTACTACTACCTGACATAGCTATAGCGTGCTCCTGGTGGAGGCGCTACTGCTAAGTGGGGCCTGTCATGTGGCCAAGTTCAAACTTAGTTGTAGCACCCTACCCAAAAACCATGCTACTACTAAGTAGTTAGCAGTAGCGCCCTTTCTTGATGCACGCTACTTCTATGTAGCTGTAGCGCCACTTTTCATCCAACGCTACTGATAAGGTTCTGGGTATAAGGTTTTCCCTAGTAGTGCCTTTATGAATTGGCCTTTAATGAGTTGAATCAGTTGACATCTCTTCTGAAAGCTACCAACCTCAATCCTGAGGATAATGATTGCTGGAACTGGAGACATGGGAAAGCATCAGAATACACGGCTAAAAAATAGTATGTTTTTGTGCATCAGCAAATTGTGGTCAATCCTATTCTTTCCTGGATTTGGAAGAGCAGTTGCACCATGTCAATCAATGTTTGCATGGTTAGTTATAATGGACAGAATAAACACTAAGGACATGATTCAGTGCAGGCATTGGAAAATTAATGATGGGCCAGAATGTGTACTTT
This sequence comes from Hordeum marinum, assembly GCA_022496015.1. NCBI lineage: Eukaryota > Viridiplantae > Streptophyta > Magnoliopsida > Poales > Poaceae > Hordeum > Hordeum marinum. Next base: position 357,069,759 of record CM039676.1, on the reverse strand, counting down.
GCCCCACCTTGGCATTGGAGGATAGAAATCATCTTTTCTTTCAACGAAATTTCAGCTTTCAAATATGGAACTATCTACAGATCACTTGGATGGACAACAACATGGTTCAGATTGCACACCAGGCCAGAAAGGAGTTCAACGAACCTTTCTTTGCTGAAGTGGTTTTCTTAACATGGTGGAACATTTGGAAAGTGAGGAATGACAAAGTATTCAGGCACATCAGACCTTCTTTCAGGCGATGGAAATGTGGTTTCATTCATGATATTTCTCTCCTCACTCATAGGATAAAGACCAAGCATAGAGAGGAGCTACACAAATGGATTGATTTTTTACCGCCTTGAACCTTTTTCTATGTAATTGTTTGCCTTGTTTCTCTTCTTTTACTTCCTTTCTCTTGTACATATGTTTCCTTTTTAAGTTAATAAAATGTTGTGGGGCGTAAGCCTTGCAATCTTCATGGTAAAAAAAACTTCGTGTCCTTCAAAGCGAAGGAAGAGGAGAAGATCAGGGCCAAGGGAGATGGTTACTACTACAAAAGCAAGACCAACACTTGGCGCTGCCCCTACTGCACCACCAACCCAAAGCCAAAGTCCGACCGCTTTGCTCACCCTCTAGCTCATGTAGAAGATGTATCCATCCACGACGAGGAGTACAAGATCGGGGGGCAACATGGTGCCCTCACGAAAGCCCTAACTCCCCTTCGCAAGTGATGTGATGATGTGATGATGTGCTTTACTTACTTTTGGTGAACTTTGTGTGTGAACTATCTATGGATGCATGGTATGGTACTAGGATGGTATGGGTATCTATATTGGGTATTTGTTTGTACCCTCTTAAATTTGTCTGTTGTGATTTGTATTAGTGTTTATTTTCTGAGTTTAGGTGCTGCAATGATCACACTTTCTATGATGGTATGGCTATCTATATAGTCCATCATTTTATCAAATATTCCAATAACAGAGCAAAAAACAGCATTCAACAGGACAGTATAAATTGAGGTGATTCGACAGGACAGTATAAACAGAGCAAAAAACAACATTCGGCAGGATAGTATAAATTCAAAAAATGTAAAAAAATAATTGAGGTGATTTGGAGGAGGTCAAAGAAATTTGAATTTGAGAAATGTCCTCTAAATGAGCTCCGATGCTAGGATGAACAACCCCATGTGTAATCAATTTTTTTAGCCTACTCTAAATGAGCCAAATGTTTTTTATTAACACCTATTCAATCTATATAGTGTAGATTCGAAGTCTCACTATTTTTTGAATTAATCTTCAAATTGTTACATTTATTTTGAAACAATATGCTTAAATATAAAAACTATTAAAAACACGTTTAAAATATGAAAATGGAAAACTAAGTTCAGATCCTTCTTATAAACTTTGAAATAAAGTTGTGGTGATTTTTTTGATTTGTTTTTAATTTTTCAAAAACAGAAGGTAACCCTACCTCCTCTCCTTGAACTCTATGAAATGTTGTACGTGATAGCTCATATGCATGAAGTTTTTTTCATAAAATTGACCATATACCAAGTTTATGATTTTTGGTTGGTAACATGTCACATAAGACAACATTGTGCGCAGATTTTATATTTTTTTAAATTAATGGTGCTCATTTCACCTCGATCGTGCCAGCTCGCTTTTTCTTGAAAATGTTCATGTACCAAGTTTAGTAATTTTTTTCTAGTTAGTGTGTCTTATAAAACGACGAACGGTGAAGGTTTCATATTTTTCGATTTTTTTAGATTAGTTATGCTCAGTCAAGGCCTTGGAAACCTGTTGACCAGCTCAAAACCCCTCTAAACCCCTCCTAACCCTAGCTCTGAACGTCAGCCGTCCGGTCATATGGACGGCTCCGGATCGTTGGATCGTGGGGCGATCTACGAGAGGCGATCTTATTGGTTGTGTTCGGCTGCTCACCCACCATTAACACCGTGGAAAAAACGTAGTTATTGGGCCTCAAAGGAAACTAAGCTCTGGTTGGGCCGTCGAATTGCGTCGTTTTTCTGCATCGTTTGCTCTGTTTTTAGTGAATGTGATGGCTCTATTTTTTGCATCGTTTGAAATTACACAACAATTGACATTGCCTAGAAAATTTAGTTATTTTTGTTCAATACAAATGCAAAATGACCAAATTTATAAGGGCCAAAAATATTTTTATCATGCAAAATGGCCACAAACTATTCAAAAATTGTCTCTTTTTGTTCATATAATATATATGACCACGGATTCCCATGCTTGTAATTAGCTTATTTTTCTTCTTTTCAAACCACAGTTTCCCATGCGTGTACACTCCCAACGCCGTGGTGCGTGTGAAAATGATCCACTTCACATTTGACCCCGTTATTGCCACGGCGAAATAACACTTAGCACTACGGCTATTTAAGCCACCCTCTGCCTCTGCCATCCCTCATCCATCTCCCATCCTCTACCATCTGCCCTTCTTGCTCTTCGACCCCTTCTCCTTCTTCTACACATCCCTTAGCCATGCAGTACACCGGACCAACCTACCGCTTCTCACCCACTGTGCCGGAGAGGCTCCACCCTACCGGTGTGTATGTTGTGCGCACACTACGTGTGTGGGTGATATCAAGGTGGAGGACCGCAAGGAACTTCACCGAGTTTTTCCTCGACGCCGGCTACTGCCAAATCCCGCGGGGATGGAGGTCATCCAAAACGGGGTGGTGGTTTCTCTCCTTGCCCACTTCACCAAGACATTCGACGCCTTCTACCTCCTCAGCCGGGTGTTTTGGTGTGGCTGCGAGTTCATTGCTGTCACCATCCACAACGGGTATACAGAGTATACAAAAAACTTCCCCACCGCGTCGCCCATGCACAATCTTCTGTACCCCATCGACAACGCCCCGGAGGAGCAGTGAAGGGCGCCTGGAGGAGGAGCTAGGTGGACAAGGCGACGGCTAGGGTTCTAAACCCTCTATCTATTTTTCTTTTTTAATCTATGTTATGTTAATAAAGTTCTAATTGAACTATGTTGGAGATGATATGGGCTTGTTGGCCCTTTTATTAAGTTCCATTATTAATTTTTCTATCTATTCTATTATTAAGTTCTTGCTAGTTTGAACTATGTGATCATGCTATGGGCTTGTTGGCCCTATCTATGTATTTTTTTGATTGTTTTCTTAGAGAACTCGCTTTGTTAGTAACCACCTAGTGCATGCAGTCAAAACGAACCCTTCTCTTTTTTACACAAGCAACAAATATGTAGCCACCTAGCTAGTGCATGCAGACACAAAAATGTAAAAACATATTGTTCAAATTATTTGTCGTACCAAAACGGGTGCAGATGCGAGTGGATCGAAAAGGATGAAACTGATCTTAAAAAAATGATGCTCTAAATCGATGAGACAAGCATGCGACCGTCGCTGCATCCGTGGCAGCTGGCATGCACGAGAGCGGCTCGGTCAGTGCATCGTGGCGGCATGCATCGGCGCATGCAGGCTCGGTCGGCACATGTAGGCTCAGTCGGCGAATCGTGGCGGCGCGCATCGACCCATGCAGGCAGGCTTGCTGGGTGCATGCATAGCAAGATTCTGTGTGGCGGCGCATGCTGAAGGGGAACGTCGCATGGGAAACAAAAAAATTCCTACACTTCACCAAGATCAATCTAGGAGATGAGCATCTGTGAGAGGAGAGATACCCTTGTAGATTGCTAAGCGGAAGCGTTAAAGAACGTGGTTGATGTAGGGGTACGTCTCCGCGATCCAAATCGCAAGCCGTCCCACAAACTCCCGATCAAGCGCCGAACGGACGACACCTCCGCGTTCAGCACACGTGCAGCTTGATGAAGGTCTCCACCTTCTTGATACAGCAAGAGGGAGAGGAGAGGTAGATGGGTTCGCTGGCAGCACAACGGCATGGTAGCAATGGTGGTGGAGTTGATCCGGTAGAGCTTCGCTAAGCAGTGCCAAACCAATCTACTAGAGGAGAGGTGATCGTGTAGGGAGGAACGACTGCGCCGTGAGTTAGGGTGCAGCTGCCCTCCTCCCTATAACATATATATAGGTGAAGAGGAGGAGGCTGGCCACCCTAGGGTTTCCCCTAGGGTTTGGTGCGGCGGCCAAGGAGGTGGGACGACGGCCAGGGTGGCTTGGCCACCAAGTTTGGTGGCTAGCCCACACTTTTGGCCCAGCCCAACCCTCTAGCCACATGGGCCTTGAGGTGGGAGGTGCGCCAGCCCACCAGGGGATGGCTCGCGCCCTCTCACAGCCCATGTGTCCCTTTAGAGTAGATGGGCCCACCCGGTGGACCCCCTGGAACACTTCCGGCACTCCATCACACCACTTGCAGGTCACGGAACTTTTCCGGAACTCAAATACCAACTTCCCATACATGAATCTTTACCTCTAGACCATTTCAGAACTCCTCGTATCGTCTGGGATCTCTTCCGAGACTCCAAACAACCTTCGGTCACCAACACACATAACTCATCTATATCGAAATGTCACCGAACCTTAAGGGTACAGACCCTGCGGGTTCGAGAACCATGTAGACATGATTGAGATACCTCTAGGGTCAATAACCAATAGCGGGTCCTGGATGCCCATATTGGTTCCTACATGTTCTACGAAGATCTTTCTCGGTTGAACATCTATGTCAAGGATTCAGACAATCCCGTATGTTGTTCCCTTTGTTCTTCGGTATGTTACTTGCCCGAGATTCGATCGTCGATATCTTTATACCTAGTTCAATATCATTACTGGCAAGTCTCTTTACTCATTCCGTAATACAAGATCTCGTGACTAACACTTAGTCACATTGCTTGCAAGGCTTGTTGTGATGTTGTATTACCGAGTGGGCCTCGAGATACCTCTCCGTCACACGGAGTAACAAATCCCAGTATTGATCCATGCCAACTCAAGAAACACCCTTAGAGATACTTGTAGAGCACCTTTATAGTCACCCAGTTACGTTGTGACGTTTGATGCACACAAGGCACTCCTCCGGTGTTAGTGAGTTGCATGATCTCATGGTTATAGGAACATATACTTGACATGCAAAAAACAGTAGCAATAAACTGACATGATCATATGCTACGTTGATAGTTTGGGTCTTGTCCATCACATCATTCTCCTATTGATGTGATCCCAATATCAAATGACATCTCATGTCCATGGCCAAGAACCTTAACCATCTTTGATCAACGAGCTAGCTGCTAGAGGCACACTAGGGACACAATATTTGTCTATATGCCCATACATGTATTTAGTTTCCAATCAACACAATTATAGCATGGACAATAAACGATTATCATGGACAAGGAAATATAATAATAAATACTTTATTTATTGCCTCTAGGGCATATTTCCAACAGTCTCCCACTTGCACTAGGGTCAATAATCTAGTTTACATCACTATGTGATTTACATTGTAATGAATCGAACACCCATGCAGTTCTGGTGTTGATCATGTTTAGCCCTTGGAAGAGGTTTAGCCAACGGGTCTGCAACATTCAGATCCATGTGCACTTTGCAAATATTTATGTCCTTCTCCTTGATGTAATCGCGGATGGAATTGAAGCGTCGCTTTATGTGTCTGGTCCTCTTGTGAAACCTTGGTTCCTTGGCCAGAGAAATGGCACCAGTGTTGTCACACAACAGAGTCATTGGATTCAGTGCACTGGGCACTACTCCAAGATCTGTCATGAACTGCTTCATCTAGACACCTTCCTTCACTGCCTCCGAGGCTGCGGTGTACTCCGCTTCGCATGTAGAATCGGTTACCACGCTTTGCTTGGAACTACACCAACTTACCGCTCCCCCGTTGAGAATAAATACGTATCCAGTTTGCGACTTAGAGTCATCCGGATCAGTGTCAAAGCTTGCATCAACGTAACCCTTTACGACGAGCTCTTGATCACCTCCATAATGGAGAAACATTTCCTTAGTCCTTTTTAGGTACTTAAGGATATTCTTGACCGCTGCCCCGTGCTCCATTCCAGGATCACTTTGAAACCTTCTGGCCATACTTATGGCAAGGCTGACATCGGGTCCTGTGCACAACATCGCATACATGATAGAGCCTATGGCTAAAGCCTGGGGGATGACACTCATCTTCTCTCTATCTTCTGCAGTCATTGGGTATTGAGTCCTACTCAACTTCACACCATGTAACACATGCAAGAAACCCTTCTTGGACTGATCCATTTTGAACTTCTTCAAAACTTTATCAAGGTATGTGCTTTGTGAAAGTGCTATCAAGCATCTTGATCTATCTCTATAGATCTTAATGCCTAATATGAAAGTAGCTTCTCCTAGGTCCTTCATTGAAAAACTCTTGTTCAAATATTCCGTCACGCTTTACAGCATTTCTATATTGTTTCCAATCAGCAATATGTCATCCACATATAATATTAGAAATGCTATAGAGCTCCCACTCATTCTTGTAAATACAAGCTTCTCCTTAAACTTGTATAAACCCAAACGCTTTGATCACCTCATCAAAGCGCTTATTGCAACTCCGAGATGCTTGCACCAGTCCATAAATGGATCGCTGGAGTTTGCAAACTTTGTTAGCATTCTCTGGATCGACAAAACCTTTCGGTTTCATCATATACAACTCTTCCTCAAGGAAACCATTAAGGAACGCTGTTTTGACATCCATCTGCCAAATTTCATAGTCGACACATGTAGATGTTGCTAACATGATTCTGACGGACTTAAGCATCGCTATAGGTGAGAAGGTCTCATCGTAGTCAACTCCTTGAACATGTGAAAAACCCTTTGCCACAAGTCGAGCTTTATAGACGGTGACATTACCGTCCGCGTCCGTCTTCTTCTTAAAGATCCATTTATTTTGAATGGCCTTTCGCCCTTCAGGTAATACTTCCAAAGTTTATACTTTGTTTTCATACATGGATCCCATCTCGGATCTCATGGCCTCTAACCATTTCTTGGAATCTAGGCCCATCATCGCTCCTCCATAGCTCATAGGTTCATTGTTGTCTAACAACATGACCTCCAAGACAGGGTTGCCATACCACTCAGGAGCAGTAAGCGTCCTTGTCGACCTACGAGGTTTAATAGCGACTTGATCCGAAGCTTCACGATCATACTCATTAACTTCCTCTCCAACCGGCGTTGGCTCCACAGAAACATCTTTCTGCGCTACTCTCGGGTTGAAGTGAAGGTTCAACAACCTCATCAAGTTCTACTTTCCTCCCACTCAATTCTTTCGAGTGAAACTCTTTCTCAAGAATGTTCCGTTCTTAGCGCCAAACACTCTGCCTTTGGATCTGAGATAGAAGGTATACCCAACTATCTCTTTTGGGTATCCTATGAAGACACATTTCTTCGCTTTGGGTTCCATATTTTCAGGGTGAAGCTTTTTGACATAAGCATCACATCCCCAAACTTTAAGAAACAACAACTTTGGCTTCTTGCCAAACTATAGTTCATATGGCATCGTCTCAACGGATTCTGATGGTGCCCTATTTAAAGTGAATGTAGCTATCTCTAATGCATAACCCCAAAACGATAGTGGCAAATCGGCAAGAGACTTCATAGAACGCACCATATCTAATAAGGTTCGATTACGATGTTCGGACACACCATTACGCTGTGGTGTTCCAGGCGGTGTCAATTGTGAAACAATTCCACACTATCTTAAGTGACTGCCAAACTCATAACTCAGATATTCTCCTCCTCGATCAGATCGCAGGAAATTAATCTTCTTGTTACGATGATTCTCAACTTCACTCTAAAATTGTTTGAACTTTTCAAATGTTTCAGACTTATGTTTCATTAAGTAAATATACCCATATCTACTTAATTCATCACTAAAGGTGATAAAATAACGATATCCACCGCGTGCCTCAATGTTCATCGGACCGCACACATCAGTATGTATGATTTCCAACAAATCACTCGCCCGTTCCATTATTCCAGAGAATGGCGTTTTAGTCATCTTGCCCATGAGGCATGGTTCACATGTGTCAAGTGATTCAAAATCAAGTGACTCCAAAAGTCCATCGGCATGGAGCTTCCTCATGCGTTTTACACCAATATGACCCAAACGGCAATGCCACAAGAAAGTGGTACAATCATTCTCAACTCTACATCTTTTGGCACCAATGCTATGAACATGTGTATCATTACTATCGAGATTCAATAAGAATAAATCCCTCACGTTGGGTGCATGACCATAAAAGATATTACTCATATAAATAGAACAACCATTATTCTCTGATTTAAATGAGTAACCGTCTCGCAATAAACAAGATCTAGATATAATGTTCATGCTTCACACATGCACTAAATAACAATTATTCAGGTTCATCACTAATCTCGATGGTAGTCGAAGAGCGAGCATGCCAACGGCGATCACATCAACCTTGGAACCATTTCCCACGCGCATCGTCACTTCATCCTTAGCCAGCCTTCGTCTATTCTGTAGGTCTTACTTTGAGTTGCAAATGTGAGCAACTGAACCGGTATCAAATACACAGGCACTACAACAAGAGCTAGTAAGGTACACATCAATAACATGTATATCATATATACCTTGTTTGGTGTTCGCCGCCTTCTTGTCGGCCAGGTACTTGGGGCAGTTCCGCTTCTAGTGACCAGTTCCCTTGCAATGAAAGCACTCAGTTTCTGGCTTGGGTCCAGCCTTGGGTTTCTTCACGAGAGGAGCAACTGGTTTGCCACCCTTCTTGGAGTTACCCTTCTTGCCCTTGCCATGCTTCCTGAAACTAGTGGTTTTATTGACCATCAACACTTGATGTTCTTTTTGTATTTCAGACTCAGCGACTTTCAGCATCGCAAACAGCTCGGCGACTAACTTGTTCATCCCGTGCATGTTATAGTTCAACACGAAGCTCTTGTAGCTAGGTGGCAATGATTGAAGAACTATGTCAGTGATTGCCTCTGGTGGAAGGGGCGTCCCTAACTCCGCTAGACGAGGCAAATACCCAGACATTCCAAGTATATGTTCACTGATAGACCCGTTCTCCTCCATATTGCAAGCATAGAACTTATCAAAGGTCTCATAACTCTCGATCCGGGCATTCTTCTTAAAGATAAAATCCAACTCTTGGAACATCTCATATGCTCCATGGAGTTCAAAACGTGTTTGAAGTCCCGGTTCTAAGCCATACAACATTGCACATTGAACTATTGAGTAATCTCTAGAACGTGCTTCTCAAGCGTTCTTAACGTCTTCAGATGACACGAGAGCGGGTGGGTCACCAAGCGGTGCATCAAGGACATAAGCCTTGTGGGAAGCCATGAGGATAATCCTCAGATTACGAGCCCAGTCAACAAAGTTACTTCCATCATCTTTCAACTTAGCTTTCTCTAGGAACACATTAAAATTCAGGGGTGCTACTACACGAGCCATTGATCTACAACATAAATAAGCAAAGGTTACTAAGACTATTGTTCATGATAATGAGTTTAGATAATAAAATTAGTAAAGCTCCCACTCAAATTGACACCCCTTAGGTCATCTGAGTGATACATGATACACATTCACCAACTCAAGTCTGATCATCATGTGAGTTAAGGTGGTTTCAATGGTGAACACCATCATGTTGATCATATCTACTATATGATTCATGTTCGACCTTTCGGTCTCTTGTGTTCCGAGGCCATGTCTGTACATGCTAGGCTCGTCAAGTTTAACCCGAGTGTTCTGCATGTGCAACACTGGCTTGCACCCATTGTATGTGAACGTAGAGTCTATCACACCCGATCATCACGTGGTGTCTCGACACGATGAACTTTCTCAATGGTGCACACTTGGGGAGAACACAATTCATCTTGAAATTTAAGTGAGGGGTCACCTTATAATGCTACCGTCGTCCTAAGAAAAACAAGGTGCACAAAAGGATTAACATCACATGCAAATCATAATTGACATGATATGGCCATGAACGTGTGCTTTTGATCTCCATCCTTAAAGCACAAACATGATCTCCATCGTCACCGGCATGACACCATGATCTCCATCATTGTGTCGTCATCGGGGTTGTCGCGCCCACCATGTTCATACTACTATTGCTACCGCTTAGCGATAAAGTAAAGCATTACATAGCGCTTAAAGATTGACACGTAGGTCATACAATAATTAAAGACAACCCTATGGCTCCTGCCGGTTGCCGTACTCATCGACATGCAAGTCGTGATATTCTATACAACACATGATCATCTAATACATCACATATATCTCATCATGTAATTGGCCATATCACATCACAACACACCCTGCAAAAACAAGTTAGACGTCCTCTAATTGTTGTTGCATGTTTTACGTGGCTGCTATGGGTATCTAGCAAGAACGATTCTTACCTACGCAAAACCACAATGGTGATATGAAGATTGCTTTTCAACCTTCTACAAGGACCGCCTCAATCGAATCCGGTTCAACTAAAGTAGGAGAGACAAACACCCGCCAGCCATCTTTATGCGACGAAGTCATATATCAGTCGATGGAACACGGTCTCTCGTAAGCGTACGAGTAAAGTCGGTCCGAGCCGCTTCATCCCACAATACCGATGAACCAAGAAAATACTAAGGAAGGAAGCAATCTGAATATCAACGCCCACACACTCTTTGTGTTGTACTCAAGATCTCATCTACGCATAGTCCTAGCTCATGATGCCACTGAAGGGGAACGTTGCATGGGAAACAAAAAAAATCCTACGCTTCACCAAGATCAATCTAGGAGATGAGCATCTACGAGAGGAGAGACTAGATCTATGTACCCTTGTAGATCGCTAAGCGGAAGCGTTAAGGAACACGGTTGATGTAGTTGTACGTCTCCGCGATCCAAATCGCAAGCCGTCCCACGAACTCCCGATCAAGCGCCGAACGGACGGCACCTCCGCGTTCAGCACACGTGTAGCTCAATGAAGATCTCTGCCTTCTTGATCCAGCAAGAGGGAGCGGAGAGGTAAATGTGTTCACCGGCAGCACGACGGCATGGCAGCGGCGATGGTGGAGCTGATCCGGCAGAGCTTCGCTAAGTGGTGCCAAACCAATCTACTAGTGGATAGGTGATCGTGTAGGGAGGAAGGGCTGCGCCGTGAGTTAGGGTGCGGCCTCCCTCCTCCCTCTCACATATATATAGGGGAAGAGGAGGAGGCTGGCTGCCCTAGGGTTTCCCCTAGGGTTTAGTGCGGCGGCCAAGGAGGTGGGACAGCGGCCAGGGTGGCTTGGCCACCAAGTTTGGTGGCTAGCCCACCCTTTTGGCCTAGCCCAACCCTCTAGCCGCATGGGACTTGAGGTGGGAGGTGTGGCCAGCCCACCAGGGGCTGGCTCGCACCCTATCACAGCCCATGTGGCCGTTTGGAGTAGATGGGCCCACCCGGTGGAGCCCCAGGAACACTTCCGGCACTCCATCACACCACTTGTAGGTCACGGAACTTTTCTGGAACTCAAATACAAACTTCCCATATATGAATCTTTACCTCCGGACCATTCCAAAACTCCTCGTGTCATCTAGGATCTCATCTCGGACTCCGAATAACCTTTGGTCATCAACACACATAACTCATCTATACCGAAACGTCATCGAACCTTAAGTGTGCAGACCCTCCGGGTTCGAGAACCATGTAGACATGATCGAGACACCTCTACGGTCAATAACCAATAGTGGGAACTGGATGCCCATATTGGTTCCTACATGTTCTACGAAGATCTTTATCGGTTGAACCTCTATGTCAAGGATTCAGACAATCCCGTATGTTGTTCCCTTTGTTCTTCGGTATGTTACTTGCTCGAGATTCGATCATCGGTATCTTTATACCTAGTTCAATCTCGTTACTGGCAAGTCTTTTTACTCGTTCCGTAATACAAGATCTTGTGACTAACACTTAGTCACATTGCTTGCAAGGCTTGTTGTGATGTTGTATTACCGAGTGGGTCCCGAGATACCTCTCCGTCACACGGAGTAACAAATCCCAGTATTGATCCATGCCAACTCAACAAACACCCTCGGAGATACCTGTAGAGCACCTTTATAGTCACCCAGTTACGTTGTGACGTTTGATGCACACAAGGCACTCCTCCGGTGTTAGTGAGTTGCATGATCTCATGGTTATAGGAACATATACTTGACATGCAAAAAACAATAGCAATAAACTGACACGATCATATGCTACGTTCATAGTTTGGGTCTTGTCCATCACATCATTCTCCTAATGTTTGTCTATATGCCCACACATGTATTTAGTTTCCAATCAACAAAATTATAGCATGGACAATAAACGATTATCATGAACAAGGAAATGTAATAATAAACACTTTATTTTTTGCCTTTAGGACATATTTCCAACACGCGCGTGCGTTTAATGCATGGGAAGGCCCAACGAAACCATGGACCAATGAAACAATGGCCCAACGGTCGAACAGCGACACCGCCCCCACGCGTTCCCACTTGTCAGGTCCAACAGGCGACACAGTCCAGTGCAGCCCCACTCGTCCAAGTTAACGGTCAAGCCATTGACCCGACGACAGCATCCGTTCTAACCTGTTCTGAGGGTTTCAGGTAAGGGAGTGGGGAAACTAAGAAAAATTTAAGAGTGTGAGGATGAATGAGTAGAGCTAAGGAACCAGGGGCACAGATGTAAAAAAACTGAAATTTATTGGAGATTGGCAAACATAGCATTAGTCAATGATGCAACTCATGTTGGAATTAATTAGGAAAGAGAAGATTCACATGCAAATATACTATCATGGACATCTTTTATGATTGTGAGGCCCCATTAAATATTATATGCCCAAATTGTTGACGTCGGACAAGGAAGACAACGTAATGATTTATGCTTGTTCATATTCACATAGAAGTTATATTGTCATAGATCCTTTAACATGTGGTACCTACCCAATATCTTTGCTAGCCAAAAATTCCGCACTAAGTAGAGATACTACTTGTGGATCCAAAAATCCAAACCCAAACTCATGTTCGAGAGTCCACCATACCTACCTATGGATTGAATAAGATCCTTCAAGTAAGTTGTCATCGGTGCATTGAGGCAATAAAAAATTGCTTCTAAAAAGTGTTGGATCAATTAGTGTAACAGAAAATTGAGCGTTGCACGAACTTGTGATGGCAAAGTAATAAAAGTGACGGACTACATAAGAAAGGTTGCTATCACAAGAGGCAATGCAACGTGACGTTCTTTTGCGCTAAGGGATTTGCCATACAAACCAAAAAGCGCATTACAACCTGTGCTTCCCTCTACGAAGGGCCTATATTTTACTTTTATGTACTTACTTTTATGCAAGAGTCAAAGTATTCTTCCCTATTCCTTTTTATTTTTCTCCTTTGGCAAGCATCATGTGGTGAGGACAGATCTAGGCACATATGACCAGTTGGATATGAGTGAGCATGAGTTATTATTGTTGACATCATCCTTGAGGTGAATATGTTGGGAGGCAAACTATAAGCCCCTATCTTTCTATGTGTACAGTTGAAACTTTTTGTCCATGTGTATGATGTGCGCGTTAGCAATCATAGAAGTCTAAATGATGGTTGAGTATGTGGACTTGCCAAAAGGCTCCTACATGAGACCCTTCCTGGAAATATGATGAATTGTAGTTGCAAAGTTGACTGAGAACATAGTTTGTTGGTTTCCAATAAGGTTTATGCTTTATACTTCCACGTCGTGATGAATTGTTACTTGCTCATAAGAAGTTATATGATGCTGCTATGAAATAAAAGTTTTATGAGAAATGTTTATGTTAGTTTTGTTGTTGTTATAATAATAAGCATTATGCTATTATGTCCGTATTTTGTTTTATCGACACCTCTCTCTCAAACCATGTGGACATGTTCTTCGATATCGGCTTTTGCTTGAGGACAAGCATGGTCTAAGCTTGGGGGAGTTGATACGTCCATTTTGCATCATGTTTTACTACTATTATTTATAATGTTTTATGCATAATAATGCTTTTGGGAGTAAATCTAATGCCTTTTCTCTCACAATTTGCAAGGTTTATATCAATAGGGAGAATGCCGACAACTGGAATTCAGCACCCCGAAAAAGCATGTCAGAGATACCTATTCTGCACAACTCCAATGAACCTGGAAATTGACGGAGATTTTTTATGCGCCAAATAAAAGAATGGAACTAAAAACTACCGGAGGGGGGCCACCAGGTGGCCACCCTCCACCAGGGCGCGCTAGGCTCCCTAACGACGCCCTGGTGGAGGGTGGGCACCCAGGCCCACCTTCGAGCCCATCTTTTGGTATAAAATCCCCAAAAACCTAAAAAAAATGAGGAGAGGACTTTTGGGACGAAGTGTTGCCGCCTCGAGGCGGAACTGGGGCAGGAGCACTTTTGCCCTTTGGCAGAGCGATTCCGCCGGGGGAACTTCCCTCTCGGAGGGGGAAATCAAAGCCATCGTCATCACCAACAATTCTCTCATCTTGGGGAGGCCATTCTTCATCAACATCTTCAACGACATCATCTCCTCTCAAACCCTAGTTCATCTCTTGTGTTCAATCTTTGTACCGGAACCTCAGATTGGTACCTGTGGGTGACTAGTAGTGTTTATTAGCTTTTGTAGTTGATTACTATATGGTTTATTTGGTGGAAGATTATATGTTAAGATCCATTATGCTATTCAATACACCTTTGATCTTGAGCACGCATATTATTTGTGAGAAGTTATTTTGGTTCTTGAGGTCAAGGGAGAAGTCATGTTGCAAGTACTCATGTGAATTTGATATGTGTTCGGTATTTTGATGATATGTATGTTGTGATTCCCTTAGTGGTGTCATGTGAACGTCGACTACATGAAACTTCATCATCCTTGGGCCTAAGGGAATGCATTGTGGAGTAGTTATTAGATGATGGGTTGCTAGAGTGACAGAAGCTTAAATCCTAGTTTATGCGCTACTTCGTAAGGGGTTGATTTGGGTCCACATGTTTAATGTTATGGTTAGACTTTGTCTTAATACTTTTCTTGTAGTTGCGGATGCTTGTGAGGGGGTTAATCATAAGTAGGTTCTTAGTTCAAGTAAGAACAACACCTTAGCACCGGTCCACCCACATATCAAATTATCAAAGTAGCGAACACGAATCAAACCAACATGTTGAAAGTGACTAGATGAAATTCTTGTGTACCCTCAAGAACACTTTGCTCATCATAAGAGATAATTTTGGCCTATCATTTTCCACAAAAGGATTTGGCTACCTTGCTACACCTTACCTATTGTTACCGTTACTTGCTCGTTATAAATTGCCTTGCTATCAAAACACTTGTGACTTACAATTTCAGTGCTGGTAGAAATTACCTTGCTGAAAACGGCTTATCATATCCTTCTGCTTCTCGTTGGGTTTGACACTCTTACTTATGTGTTATGATCTGAATAGTTTATGTTTTCACCATTATATCTATGTTCTTGATCCAATCTTGCAAGTCATAATCACCTCTTACGTGTTATGATCCGTAAACTCCCAAAGTGGCAATAGTTGGGATACTTTTCGGTGATGACCGTAGTTTGAGGAGTTTATGTATTAATGATGTGTTAAGGCTTTGTTCTGGTTCTCTATGAAAAGGAGGCCTTAATATCCCCTAGTTTCCTTATGGACACCGCTGCCACAGGAGGGGAGGACAAAAATGCCATGCAAGTTATTTTTCATAAGCACGCATGACTATTAACGGAATACATGCCTATATTATATTTATGAACTGGAGCTAGTTTTGTGTCGCCCTACGTTATGATTGTTGTATGATGAATATCATCCAACGAATTCACCGATCCAATGCCTACGAGTTTTCCACATATTGTTCTTGCTAAGTTACCATTTGCTACAATGCATTCACCATCATTGTTACCATTAATACTATTGTTACCACTCATATCAAACTATCATATTATTGTGCTACTTATCACTTTGCTGCAGTTATTTAATCTCCCGGTGTGGTTGAATTGACAACTCAACTACTAATACTTGCAAATATTCTTTGGCTCCCCTTGTGTCGAATCTATAAATTTAAGTTGAATACTATACCCTCGAAAACAGTTGTGATCCCCTATACTTGTGGGTTATCAGCCACCATCGTTGTGCTGGTCAAGGAGGAGCCACCGTCCCCACTGTGCTACCACGTCAAGCGGGAGCCGGCGTCCCCACTCCGACCGCTCAAGGAGGACCCTGCACCGCCATGCAACCAAGACGACATCCAGATCGAACGCTGTGTAAAGGATGAGTCGGCCTGGCCCTCGCACAACAGGTATGTCCGCATCGACGGGCCTAGCTCGCCGCAACCGCATGTCGCCTGAGATCACGAAGGCATGGGGCCGCATGCTCCACTACCTCGGAAGGGAGGGTGTGGGCGGTGCCTCGAGCTCGAGGTTCATTGCCTCAAGGGAGGAGCGCGCGACACGACAGTAGGCGTAGTACAACCAGCATATCGGCGTCCGCCGCTCCATGTTTGCCAAGACCGACGTGGCGCTGAAATTGGTCCGTAACGACCTGCACCTCACCGCCGCATGGGCCCTCGGCCGCTTCGTCGCCAGCTTGGAGATGGTCGTCGTCGCCTTGTCAGCAAGGAGTGGTCGCGTAGTGACTGCTTTGTCAAACGCCGGCAAGGGCAAAGGTTGTCGCGAGGGCTCCGCCTCGAGCGGGCACACAGCTACCGGACAATGTTTTCTCGACCCTCCGACGCCCTTCCGCCGCTAGAGGGATCATGATGCCAACATGAACGAAGACGGTGGTGCGGCGGGACATGACAACCACACATACGAGGTGGTCGTCTGATATAGTTTTTTTGTTTTTCATTAAACAGTCGAAATATCAACCTTCTTATTTAAATTAAGTCTGAATTTTAATAAAACAGTTGTATGCTTGCTTTTCGTCTGGATTTACATGATTCTTTTCCGGTTTGTTAAAATGCACTTTCAATTATATGCATGTAACATTGAAAGGCCGGTTTTTACATCCGTGTCCGCGGACTCATGATGTGTCCACAGACATATGCGGAGCAAATTTAGTAGTCATTGTTAAAAGATGACATTGCTATCAGGGTAGGCGTGGACCCAACACCGTCTTGTCAGTGTATACTCGTCAATCTGTGTGTCTTTCTAGAAAAGATATCTTCTCATTTGTAAACGTTGCCTCGGAGTCGGCAGCAGGGCATGCACACGCAGGGTCGCAAATTTTGAATTTTCTAATCAGTCGGTGATGATGCCGAAATAACACACGGTCCGGCGCGACAGGAGGACTGCCAACCCGGCGCGACGCGCGGCGAGAAAAGAAAACGGTGCCCCGTGGCACGTCAGACGAGTACGTAGTACCTCCCACCCTCTGCGCCCTTGTCTCACGCCGATGGAGAACCATAGCCCGCTGCAGGCTACACTGGGCTACTGAAAAGGTTCGGCCTTCCATACCGGCCGTCCCCCTCTCTCTCTTGCTCGCCCTTTGTCAAACGCTGCCGGTCTCGATCCCCGTTCCTCGCTTCGACGCCACACACCGGAGCGCGCACCGGGCGTCGCTGCTCCGCACCAATACTCGCTATAAATACACGCACATCCAGCCATGGGAGGAGGTTCCACTCCATTCTGTTTAGCTTCGTAGCCCCACCCACGACCGACCGGCCCAGCTTTTCTTCTCCTTCTTCTTCTTCGCCGTCGTCGTCGTAGCTCATTCGGTCTTTTCTGCTCCGTGCTGAACCAGATGGCGGTAAGTGTCATGTGAGCTAGGGAAGGCATCCATCCCAGCAAGTTCAGCAAGAAACGGAGTCCTTAATCATCGTTCGCTCTTGCAGAAGGCGAGGAGGCGTCGCGTGCCGGCGTTCGGGGAGTGGAACTACAACTACCACCACGACGCGCCGGAGGCGGCGGCGGCACCGCCGCCGGCCGTTGCTGCACCGGCCGCGTGCTACGCCGCGCCGGAGCCGGAGGCCTGCAGCGACGTTTGGTTCAGGTTCTCGCCGCCCCCGCGCAAACCCACGCCCAAGAAGCAAACGGGGAGGCTGCCCGAGGGCGACGTGTACCTGGAACGTTCGAAGGCGTCCCGGGACGCCGCTGCGGCCAAAGGCGGCGGCTCCAGGCGGGTGGTGCGGCCGGTCGACGGGGACCTGTACCAGGTGCCGCCACCGCCGGAGCTCGCCTCCCACCGGCGGCCAAGGAAGGTACGTACGGCCGCCAAGAAAGAAAGAATGTTTTTATTTTTTGTCGCGTGATTGGACCTGACTGAGCTTTGTTTGAATGCGGTTCGGTGCATGTGCAGACGAGGAGCCTGTGGATGGGATGCCTGGGCCTCAACTCATGCGTCGACTGAACCCAACATGTCGTGATGATGGATGAGATGCTGCGTGCGTCTTCATCCGTTCATCGGCAGTGTTTATTTGCCCTTTCTTTTGGATAATACTCCTATATATTTCTGTCCAGTTGGAAATATAGGTGGTTTAAGAATCTCAATGTAATTTTCATTATTAAGTTTAGTGTGCTTTGTACTTCCGGTGAAGTTCGATAAGAGACCTAAATCATTTTCGCCAAAAAAAAAGGAGAGTATAGTTCCCTCTCTCTCCGAGTGTATGGGCCTTTTTGGCTTGTGGTAAGATGGTCCATGGTTAGTACTGGCAATACTAACTGTGTAAGTAACATTTCGATTTTCTCTTCGTTGTGTGTAATGTGCCAACATCTCGTCTTGTGCTAGCACGTACGTTGGTTACCTGAAATCACTTGTGATAAATTTTGATGTGCAATCGAGTTTGTCGGGTTGTTTCTCACCATTCACTTGAGAGATTCAGAGATGGCAACTGATAGACGAGCGGGGTGTTTTTCATTCATCATTCAGAGATTCAGAGATGGCAATAGATAGATAGACGAGCACGTACAGCACAGCCCACCGTTGTGCTACATGACGAGCAGTTGGAGCGGGCCCGTGAAGCCTGGTGAAGCTGGTACGTGCATTGATTCCAGCAGTTGGGCAATGGTTGCTTCCAGCAGTTGGGCAATGGTTGCTGCGAACTCACTGATTTCTTGGCGCGTGCCATACAGACACACTGTGGCAGCCGTGCCATTCAACTCGATCGGCCATTGCATACATGCACACACTGTCGCAGCCGTGTGTGTCCACTGCAGTGAGTGAGAGTAACTATTTTGGCATGTGCCTGCTTTTGGCATACGTAAATCGAGCAAGGCCAAAAGTCACAAATGCGTACGACGACTGAGCGAGGAGGTCGTGATCCATTGACTTTGAAAACCGAGAGAAGAAAACACTGGAGAAATAACAGGACGACGGACGTCAAAACTCAAGACCAGGATTGAGAAAGTGTGGGTGTAGTTCATGTGTGCAGTCTGCAGTGACCGATCGTGCGAAGAACTGTGGGTCTAGTCCTTGAACTGCACAGTAGACCACGAACTGAACCCCAGCGATAACTCGTACCTATCGCGGCACCGCCCAGGTCTACCAGCTAGGTGCAACATCGCATCCTTCTTCCAAAAATATGTCGTGCAGTTTCAGTTCTCGTTGGGTGGCCAAATTTTGGTTTTGGTTCAAACAAAACAAGGCTTGGGTTTTCACTTTTCACGGGGAATGTTGCCCTGCCCTCCGGGTTTCAAGCGTGTCTCATCGGAGAAGCCTGCCGACGAGACTGCCCGAGCACTTGAATGCCGCTTGCATTTCCAACAGCTCCTCTGAACGATCGGCGTTCTGCTCACCGCCTCTTTGACATGACCTTTCCTTTTATCACCAGTGAACCTTGCAGTCGCCTCGACGTGTTTTTGCCCCATGATATTTTGTTTATCCAACCTCTAGTACCCATACAACATGATCGATTTGCAGCAATACTTTTTTCCTGAGGGCCTTCATTGCCACGTACTAACTTCGTGTCGATAATATGCTAAATTTAACGTCCAGATTACGTTAGTTGCTATGTGGTGTCGATTTTGTTTCTCAGCATGTGTTATGAATTTTGGTTTTGAACATCTATTATACTTGTCGTATTTTTTCACGAATTTTGAAAACATTCTAAGATTCATGTTATCAATGTCGAGTTTTCTTTGACAATACAAAACTGTGATGTGCCTTAATACAGTTGACATACATTAGCCATTGTATGTAGTGCTCCTCCATAAGCTAATTTTGATCTAAAACGTCCTATATAGACTTACGGAGATAAAATTGTGACGTGTGGAAAAGCTTTACTTTTTCCTCAACGGCAATGATCACATATTTTCTATCAACTTTCACGTTTGTATGTGTTCTTCTTCATGCTTGATTTCTACACATTTTCCCCACTAAACTACTCCGGTGGTGGAGTACTGTACATCATGTGATCATGCATAAGATCGATCCGAACATTATTGTTCACACCCAGCCTATACATCTAGAGACAAAAACTATGGTGATACATTATGGTGTTAATTGTGGGCATTTACAGTGCTCTTTACCGTCCATCCACGCATTTACGCTTACCTAGAGAGAGTCAGTCAATCGTCGCGGTTGTCTCCACCACCGGGACCGGCCGGCTGTGCACCACGCGCATTTACCAGCAGCAAAGCTGCATCATACTCCTACTACTTCACACAAGACATAACACCCTATCATTTCCTTCGGTAGGTCCATCATTACAGTATGTTAAGTGATAAATAATTTAGTCACATGCAATTTACTCTGAATTGTTTAAAGTGGGAGACATCACTGACTTTAGTAGAGCTTCTCAAAGAAGTCACTTGTTCTCAATTATCAGAGTTGTGCATTCGGTGTTATGGATTGTCTCTATGTGAGAGAATTAATGCAACTTTATACGATCAACAGAACAGTTATTCGTTTGCTCTATATACTCATCAACCTCGTTGGGCGTCGTGGTGGCGTTGACGGATTGACGGACTAGCAAAGATCATGCAGATCTCCCTACTAAAGATGGGTGAGCAGTCCGATGATGATGGCGGCGTCTAAAACGTGTGCATGTGGTGTACGTTTTAAGTCTGTTGCACCGGTTGTGGGTTCCGATACGTTATATGGATGGATCAGCGACGACACCGGTTTTAAATATGGGAAGTGAGAGCACTCCACATTATCGAGTTTTGTAGGTGTGAGTGGTGGTTTCAGGTGGCTTGATGTATGTTCTTGTTAGACCTATATTGAATAAATAAAGATGACCGTATACATCGATTGATGCGGAGGCCGGAGATTTTAACCTCCTTTCCCCAAAAAAATACTCATCAACCATGTGGTCAAAGACCATAAATTCAAAATGGACACCAATCACAAGGCTTATAAACCTTAGAAGGAGAAACCTATGTTTTCTTCACACACAAAATTGCAACCTCTAAGGCCAAACATCCAGAGAGTCAAGAGTGTTGTTCTTCAAGGCAATGATGAAGGTGTGTCCTCTTTGAAGAAATCTATTGAACACAATCTTGATGGTATTAGTACTTCCTCCGTACCGGTGTATAAGTCATCTTACATTGTGCAATGCGACCAAGACGAAGAGTAAAACGAGAGAAATTAATGTTCATTTGCTAATTAATACCATTGCATGTAATGAATTGACCACTGCATGACGTGCTAGGTAGTCTAAGTCATTAAAAACATACACGCCCCACATTTCTTACTGGTTGATTCCTTTATTTGTGTCAAAAAAACAAGAAACGAGGTGAGAGTTAATGAACCGCGCTAAATGTTTTGAGATTATTTGGTTTTCGTAAGATGACTTATGCATCGGGACGGAGGGAGTACCAAAGTGGTTATGAGTCTATTTATTACTCCCTCCAACTGTGAATAAGTGTACATCTAGCTTTTATCTTAAGTCAAAGTTTCCAGCTTTCTAGGAAAAAGTAAAAGCATTTATGACACTGAATTAGTATCACTAGATCCGTTTCGAAATGTACTTTGATAATATACCAATTTGATGTCATATATGTTACTACTATTTCTTATAAAGTTGGTCCAAAATAATTAAACTTTGACCTGAAACAAAAGCTAGATGTATACTTATTCCCGGATGGAGGGAGTTGGTCTCAAGTTCAACTAAAGGAGTCACTTGAGAGAAGTTTGTAGCTTCAACATAAGCTAAAAAGATTTCATGATCAAATCAAGTTTCCCCTCAACAAACTTCCTCTGAAGCAAGGAGAAGTGTGGATTTAAGATGAAACATAAAAGACACATGTTCGAGTTCTAATTTCAAATTTCCATGTGGATGATATCCCAGAAGCTACTGCGACCTTGCTACTTGTAGATGAATTTGGGTTTTTCTTTGAAGAGTAAGGGATGATGTAATACAGTAGCATAGGTATTTCCCTCAGTTGAGAACCAAGGTTTACCATACCAATAGAAAATGATGCAAACACATGATCAACAGTTCTTGCACACACAAGAGCAAATACTTGCACCCAATGCAGGCAAGAGGGTTGTCAAGCCCCCTGTACCAATTAATTGCAAGGATTAAATCTTGATAGAATAGGATAGACAAAATTACATAAATTGCAACAACTATTTTTGCATATCTTCTGAATATATAATATGAAGATGGACCCAGGGACAATAGCGTTCACTAGAGGCATGTCTCTCATGAGCATAGTAGCTATGGGTGCACAAATTACTGTTGGACAATTGATAGAAAGGGCAATAATTATGTGATATTCATGGCATGGTCTATATATAGGCATTACATCTTTGACAAGTAGAGCGAAACGATTCTATATCTACTACTATTACTCCACCAATCGAATGCTATCCAGCATGCATCTATGGTATTAAGTTCATGACAAAGAGAGTAATACTTGAAGCAAGATGACATAATGTTGAAAAAGTAAGACAAGCAATATGTTCGGCCCCGTCGTTTTACCCTTAGTTGCAAGTGTAAGAGCACATTTATCCATTTGTGGTTTTGGGTAATTGATGACAATCCCTATGGACTAATGGTTGCCTTAATTTATATTCGAAGGATTTGCCCATAGGCACTTCTTGAAGTCCATCTGTTGGTTTCAAGGAGTTTATATGGTGACCAAGATGGTATTCAAGGTTTTATCCAAAGATTGGTCATACAGAAGATAAGATACAAGGTTTATCAAGACTAAGTCAAAGAGTGAATCAAGTTGATCAACACACAAAGCGTACAAGATGTACCGAGAGGGATCAAGTGATCCCATGGTATGGTAAGCATTATCCATTACGCCCTGTGTACTAACCCATGTTCCCTATGAGTGTTCCTTGTGGGGTTAGGTATGTTTCCATGGGGTAGCATCAATAAGAAGATCCCATACAATCCATGGAGGATGACATCAAGTGGTGATCGTCATCAAGGTTGCGGTGTGCAAGCTCAAGTGAAACATCACTGAGAGATCCTGCTTGAAGCTTGCCGCTCATTGTGGTGACAATGGACTTGTGAAGATATGCCGAAGAGTGGCTCACCCATAGTGGAGTATGTGGGAGAAATCTACTAATCTTCATCAAGCATGTGCAATCAAGAAAGGTGGTCCATCTACAGGAAGTCAAGATCATCATCATCTAGCACAAGTGGACTATGCGCAAGGAGAAGGTTTGACCTTGATAGGGTTTTCTATTTTACCGTTCTCATAGTGGTAGTTGGGAGACTGGGTTACATGATAGATAGTCGTACTATCAAGGGGGGCTCTCAAGTGAGTAGCTTGATCGTATCGTTCGTTGAGATCTCAAACCATTTGCATCCTTGAATCATCATCTTTCTTGGTGCTTGTTTGGTGTTTCTCTTTGTGAGTTCTTGAGCTATGGTCAGCTTCATGACAAGCTCAAGTTCATCGAAAACAGAGTCCATATGCATCATTGATACGTCCATTTTGCATCATGCTTTTATATTCATATTTATTGTATTATGGGATGTTATCACACGTTATGGTACAATAATTATGCCTTTTCTCTCTTATTTTACAAGGTTTACATGAAGAGGGAGAATGTCGGCAGCTAGAATTCTGCACTGGGAAAGGAGCAAATCTGAGAGACCTATTCTGCACAACTCCGAAAGTCTTGAAAAGTTATGGAGAATTGTTTTGGAATATATATAAAATATTGGGCGAAAAAATACCAGAGGGGTCCCACCAGGGGGTCACAAGCCTGTGAGGTGCGGCCACCCCCTGGCCGCGCCTACGTGGCTTGTGACCCACCTGGCAGGTCCCCGACGCCCATCTTCTGCTATATGAAGGGTTTTGACCTGGAAAAAATATCATACGAGAGCTTTTGGGACGAAGCGCCGCCATCTCGAGGCGGAACTTGTGCAGAACCAATCTAGAGCTCTGTCGGAGCTGTTCTGTCGGGGAAACTTCCCTCCCGGAGGGGGAAATCTAAGCCATCGTCATCACGAACAATCCTCTCGTCGAGAGGGGGTCAATCTTCATCAACATCTTCATCAACACCATCTCATATCCAAACCCTAGTTCATCTCTTGTATTCGATCTTTGTCTCAAACCTCAGATTGGTACGTGTGGGTTGCTAGTAGTGTTGATTACTCCTTGTAGTTGATTCTAGTTGGTTTACTTGGTGGAAGATCATATGTTCAGATCCTTTATGATGATTAATACTCCTCTGATTATGAACATGAACATTCTTTGTGAGTAGTTACGTTTGTTCCTAAGGACATGGGATAAGTCTTGTTATAAGTAATCATGTGGATTTGGTATTTGTTTGATATTTTGATGAGATGTATGTTGTCTCTCCTCTAGTGGTGTTATGTGAACGTCGACTACATAAGACTTCACCATTATTTGGGCCTAGGGGAAGGCATTGGGAAGTAATGAGTAGATGATGGGTTGCTAGAGTGACAGAAGCTTAAACCCTAGTTTATGCGTTGATTCGTAAGGGGTTGATTTGGATCCATATGTTTCATGCTATGGTTAGATTGATATTAATTCTGCTTTCGTAGTTGCGGCTGCTTGCGAGAGAAGTTAATCATAAGTGGGAGGTTTTTCCAAGTAAGGGAAGCACCAAAGCACCGGTCCACCCACATATCAAATTATCAAAGTAATGAACGTGAATCAAATCAGCATGATGAAAACTAGCTTGACGGAAATTCCCATGTGTCCTCGGGAGCGCTTCAATTTATATAAGAGTTTGTCCAGGCCTGTGCTTTGCTACAAAAAGGATTGGGTTACCTTTCTGCACCTTTGCTACACTTGTTACTTGTTACTCGTTACCAATTATCTTATCACAAAACTATTTGTTACCGATAATTTTAGTGCTTGCAGAGAATACCTTACTGAAACCGCTTGTCATTTCCTTCGGCTCCTCGTTGGGTTTGACACTCTTACTTATATAAAGAACTATGATAGATCCCCTATACTTGTGGATCATCAAGACTCTTCTCTGGCATCATTGCTGGGGAGTGAAGCGCCTTTGGTTAATGGAATCTGGTAAGGAAAAATTTATGTAGTGTGCTGAAATTTATTATCACTTGCTACTATGGAAAGTAATCCTTTGAGGGATTTGTTCGGGGTATCTTCACCTCGAACGGAAGCAAAAAGAGTTGCCCCTCAACCTACTGAACCTACTGAAAATACTTATTATGAAATTCCTTCGGGTATGATAGAGAAACTGATGGCTAATCCTTATGGAGGAGATGGAACACTACATCCCGATTCGCATCTAATCTATGTGGATGAAGTTTGTGGATTATTTTAGCTTGCAGGTCTGCCCGAGGATCATGTCAAGAAGAAGGTATTTCCTTTATCTTTGAAGGAGAAGCCATGGACATGGTATAATCTATGTGATGATATTAGATCATGGAGCTACAACCGATTGGAAATGGAATTTCATCAGAAGTTCTATCCTATGCATCTAGTTCATCGTGATCGGAATTATGTCTATAATTTTTGGCCTCGTGAATGAGAAAGAATCGCTCAAGCTTGGGGGAGGCTTAACTCAATGTTATATTCATGCCCCAATCATGATCTCTCGAGAGAAATTATTATTCGGAATTTTTATGCTCGACTTTCTCGTAATGATCAATCCATGCTCGATACTTCTTGTACTGGTTCCTATAGGAAGAAAGATATTGACTTCAAAAGGGATTTATTGGAAAGAATTAAATGCAACTCTGAAGATTGGGAACTCGACGAAGGTATGGAGTTAGATATGAACCTAAAGTTTGATTGTGTTAAATCCTTTGTATACACAGATGCTTTTCGTGAATTTAGCGCTAAATATGGACTTGACTCTGAGATAGTAGCTTCTTTGTGTGAATATTTTGCTGCTCATGTTGACATCCCTAAGGATAAGTGGTTTAAATATCATCCTCCCATTGAAGTGAAAGTAGTTGAACCTATTAAAGTTGAGGAAGAAACTATTACTTATAATGTTGATCCTATTATTCCTGCTGCTTACATTGAGAAACCACCTTTCCCTGTTAGAATAAAGGAACATGATAAAGCTTCAATTGTGGTTCGTAAGAGCTATGTTAGAACACCTACACCTCCTGAACAAATTAAAGTTGAGCCTAGTATTGCTATGGTTAAAGATCTCTTGGTTGATAATATTGATGGGCATGTTATTCAATTTTGTGATGAAGCTGCTAGAATTGCTAGACCTGATGCTAAAGATAAACATAGACCTATTGTTGGCGTGCCTGTTGTTTCTATTAAAATAGGAGATCATTGTTATCATGGCTTATGTGATGTGGGTGCCAGTGTGAGTGCAATTCCCTTTACCTTATATACAGAAATTATGAATGATATTGCATCTGCTGAGTTAGAGGAAATTGATGTCACAATTAAACTTGCTAATAGAGATACTATAGCACTAGTTGGGATTGTTAGATATGTTGAAGTCTTGTGTGAGAAAATAAAATATCCTACTGATTTTCTTGTCCTTGGTTCCCCGCAAGATGATTTTTGTCCCATTATATTTGGTAGACCTTTCTTGAATACTATTAATGCGAGGATAGATTGTGAGAAGAAAACTGTTGCTGTAAGTTTTGGGGACACGTCTCATGAGTTTAATTTCTCTAAATTTCATAAACAACCCCATGATAAAGAATTGCCTAGTAAGGATGAAATTATTGGTCTTGCTTCTATTGCTGTGCCTCCTACTGACCCATTAGAATAATATATGCCAGATCATGAAAATGATATGCATATGAATGAAATGAATGAAATAGATAAGATTTTCTTTGATCAGCACCCTATTTTGAAACATAACTTGCCTGTTGAAATACTTGGGGATCCTCCTCCGCCCAAGGGTGATCCCGTGTTTGAGCTTAAACAATTACCAGATACTCTGAAATATACTTACCTTGATGAAAAGAAGATATATCCTGACTATTATTAGTGCTAACATTTTAGACCATGAAGAAAAGAGATTATGGAAAACTCCGAGGAAGCACCGTGCTGCTATCGGATATACTCTTGATGATCTTAAGGGCATTAGTACCACTCTATGTTAGCATAAAATTAATATGGAGCCCGATGCTAAACAAGTTGTTGATCACCAATGACGGTTAAATCCTAAAATGAAAGAAGTGGTAAGAAATGAAATAGTAAAGCTTCTGGAGGTAGGTATTATTTATCCTATTGCTGATACTAGATGAGTTAGTCCCGTTCATTGTGTCCCTAAGAAAGGGCGTATTACCGTAGTTCCTAATGATAAAAATGAATTGATCTCGCAAAGAATTGTTACAGGGTATAGAATGTTAGTTGATTTTAGGAAATTAAATAGAGATACTAGAAAGATCATTACCCTCTACCTTTTATTGATCAAATGCTAGAAAGACTATCCAGACACACACATTTTTGCTTTCTATACGGGTATTCCGGTTTCTCTCAAATACCCGTGTCAAAAGAGGACCAAGAGAAGACCGCTTTTACTTGCACTTTTGGTACCTTTGCTTATAGATGTATGCCTTTTGGTTTATGCAATGCACCTACTACCTTTCAAAGATGTATGATTGCTATATTCTCTGATGTTTGTGAAAGTATTGTTGAGGTTTTCATGGATGATTTTTCCGTTTACGAAACCTCTTTTGATGATTGTTTGAGCAACCTTGATCGAGTTTTACAGAGATGCGAAGAAACTAATCTTGCCTTGAATTGGGAGAAGTGCTACGTTATGGTAAATGATGGTATTGTCTTGGACACAAAATCTCTGAAAGAGGTATTGAAGTTGACAAAGCCAAAGTTGATGCTATTGAAAAAATGACGTGTCCTACAGATATCAGAGGTATAAGAAGTTTTCTTGGTAATGTTGGTTTATATACGAGGTTTATTAAAGACTTCTCAAAGATTTCTAGGCCTCTCACTAATATTTTGCAAAACGATGTTCCATTCGTTTTTTATGATGATTGTGTAGAAGCATTTGAAATTCTTAAGAATGCCTTGATTTCGACACCTGTTGTTCAACTACCTGATTGGAACGTACCCTTTGAAATTATGTGTGATGCTAGTGATTATGCCATTGGTGTTGTTCTAGGACACAGAGTTGATAAGACACTAAATGTTATCCATTATGCTAGTAAAACTCTAAACAACGCTCAAAGAAACTATGCTACCACTGAAAAGGAATTTTTAGCAGTTGTGTTTGCTTGTGATAAGTTTAGACCTTACATTGTTGATTCCAAAGTAACTGATCATGCTGCTATTAAATATCTTATGGAAAATAAAGATGCTAAACTCAGACTTATTAGATGGGTTCTTCTTCTACAAGAATTTGATTTGCATATTGTTGATAGAAAGGGTGCCGATAACCCCATAGCGGATAACTTGTCTAGGTTAGAAAATGTTCTTGATGACCCACTACCTATTGATGATAGCTTTCTTGATGAACAATTAGCTGTCATAAATGCTTCGCGTAATGCTCCATGGTATGCTGATTATGCTAATTACATTGTTGCTAAATTTATATCGCCTAGTTTCACATACCCTTAAAAGAAAAAGTTCTTCTATGATTTAAGACATTACTTTTGGGATGATCCTCACCTTTATAAATAAGGAGTAGATGGTGTTATTAGAAGTACTGTACCTGAGCATGAATAGGAACAGATCCTACAGAAGTGTCATTCCGAGGCCTACGGAGGACACCATGCTCAAGATAGAACTACACACAAGGTATTACAAGCTGGTTTTTATTGGCCCACTCTCTTCAAGGGTGATCGTAAGTTTTTCTTGTCATGCGATGAATGTCAAAGAATTGGCAATATTAATAGATGTCAGGAAATGCCTATGAATTACTCTCTTGTTATTGAACCATTTGACGTTTGGGGTTTTGATTATATGGGACCTTTTCAAACAACCAACGGGTATACTCATATTCTAGTTGCTGTTGACTATGTTACTAAGTGGGTAGAAGCTATTCCAACTAGTAGTGTTGATCATAACACCTCTATGAAAATGTTGAAATAAGTTATTTTCCCTAGATTTGGTGTCCCTAGATATTTAATGACTGATGGTGGTTCACCCTTTATTCATGATGCTTTCCATAAATTGCTTGCTAAGTATGACGTTAATCATAGAATTGCATCTCCTTATCATCCTCAGTCTAGTGGTCAAGTAGAATTAAGCAATAGAGAAATTAAATTGATCTTGCAAAAGACTGTTAATAGATCTAGAAAGAATTGGTCTAAGGAACTTGGCGATGCATTATTGGCTTATAGAACTGCTTACAAAAACCCTATTGGTATGTCTCCGTATAAAATGGTTTATGGTAAAGCATGTCACTTACCTCTAGAACTAGAGCATAAAGCTTATTGGGCAATCAAAGAGCTCAATTATGATTTCAAACTTGCTGGTGAGAAGAGGTTATTTGACATTAGCTCACTTGATGAATGGAGAACCCATGCCTATGAGAATTCTAAGTTGTTTAAAGAAAAGGTTAAGATATGGCATTATAAAAGGATACAGAAGCGTGAATTCAATGTAGGTGACCATGTCTTGCTATACAATTTGCATTTAAGATTCTTTGCAGGAAGACTTCTCTCTAAATGGAAAGGGCCCTGCATTGTCGAGGAAGTATATCGTTCCGGTGTGATGACTACTACACAACCTTCTTCTTGTAGACTCGTGTTGGGCCTCCAAGCGCAGAGTTTTGTAGGACAATGGCAATTTTCTCTCAAGTGGATGACCTAAGATTTATCAATCTGCAGGAGGTGTAGGATGAAGATGGTATCTCTTAAACAACCCTGCAACCAAATAACAAAGAGTCTCTTGTGTCCCCAACACACCGAATACAATGGTAAATTGCATAAGTGCACTAGTTCGGCAAAGAGATGGTGACACAAGTGCAATATGAATGGTAGATATAGGTTTTTGTAATCTAAAAATATAAAAACAGCAAGGTAACTAATGATAAAAGTGAGTACAAATGGTATTACAATGCTTGGAAACAAGGCCTAGGGTTCATACTTTCACTAGTGCAAGTTCTCTCAACAATACTGACATAGTTGAATCATATGTAAATCCCTCACATGCGACAAATAGTTCACTCCAAAGTCACAAATAGCGGAGAACAAACGAAGAAATTATTGTAGGGTATGAGACCACCACAAAGTTATCTTTTCTGATCAATCTTATGAGCTATCCCTATAAGTGTCACGAACAGCCGTAGAGTTCGTACTAAAATAACACCTTAAGATACACATCAACCAAAACCCTAATGTCACCTAGATACTCCAATGTCACCACAAGTACCCATGGGCTTGATAATACTATGTGCATCACATAATTTCAGATTCATCATGTTCAATCCAACACAAAGAACTTCAAAGAGTGCCCCAAAGTTTCTACCAGAAAGTCAAGACAAAATCGTGTGCCAACCCCTATGGAAAGATTCCCAAGGTCACAGAACCCGCAATTTGATCACCAAAAAATACATCAAGTGGATCAAAAGAACATCCCATTCTCACCACAGATATCCCATCACAAGACATACATCAAGTGTTTCTCCAATCTTAAAGACCCAGTCCGATAAGAAAACTTCAAAGGGAAAACTCAATTCATTACAACAAGATAGAGAGGGGAAAACTCCATATGATTCATCTATATCAATAAAGCTCGTGGTACATCAAGATCATGTCATCTTAAGAACACGAGAGAGAGAGATCAAACACATAGCTACTGGTACATACCCTCATCCCCGAGGGTGAACTACTCCCTCCTCGTCATGGAGAGCATCAGGATGATGAAGATGGCCTATGGTGATGGTTTCCCCCTCCGGCAAGGTGCCGGAACGGGCTCCTGATTGGTTTTTCATGGCTCTGGAGGCTTGGAATGGCGGAACTCCCGATCTAGGCTCTGCGTTGATTTTTTTTGGAATATTTTAGGATTTATAGAGTGGAGAGGGAGGCCGATGGACTCCCGAGGGGCCCACAAGCCTGATTGGCGCGCCTACGGGGGTGGCCGTGCCCCTGAGGCTTGTGGACTCGGGAATATTCTGGCTTCATCTCCAAGATCCGTGGGTGTCTTCTGGTCTATAAAAATCACCATAAATTTTTATTCCGTTTGGACTCCGTTTGATATTCCTTTTTTGTAAAACTAAAAATATGGAAAATCAAGAATTGGCACTGGGCTCTAGGTTAATAGGTTAGTCCCAAAAATAATATAAAGTTGTAGTAAAATGATTGTAAATCATCCAAGAATGATAATATAACAGCATGGAACAAGCAAAAAATTATAGATACATTGGAGACGTATCACGGTGCCATCAAGATCAACAACGCCGAAGGGACAAATCCGAATGTGGTAAACAGACAAAGAATCAAACATTATATCTCAGGTACTCCCATAAATGTTGAATCCAATATTATCAATACCATAGCTCGAGAAGAGTATATTCGGGAGACCTGCCGGAACGTTTCAGACTCCGAAAAGGAATAGGTATGTGGTACGGTAGGCAAACTAACTCCAAAAGTTCCCAATAGCATTTTTTCTCGGTTTTGGAATATTTAATAAATTAGGAAAATTTAAAGTAGTCCAAAAGGTGCACAAGGATGTGACAAGCCTTCGAGGTGCGGCAACCCCCTCGCCGCGCCTAGGGGGCTTGTGACCACCTCGTGCACCCTCCGAACTCCGTTTTCTTGTGGTATACTCCTTTGAGTCGGTAAAAAGTCATTATATAATCTCCCGAAGGCTTGGACGTTTGTATCACGACAATACCTCCTGTTTTCGTTTTGAGTTGTTTGTACAACAAATTTAGAGTAAGATGTCATCCCAAGAGTCTGATGGGGAGAGCTATATATCACATTATCTTGCCAATCCCAAGCTCTATGAGATCTAGATCCCTATGGATTATTCTCGGAGGAGGAACAAAATACAAGTATGGGGAAGAAAGCTCGGATGAAGAGGAGAGTCCCCTGCCTCAACTAGGAGATATGCGCGTGGAGTTTAGGAAATCAAGCCTCCCAAACACAGGGAGAAAACCCAAGGTTCTATTTATCCTTTCTTGTTTTCTGCAGGAGAGCAAGGAAGAATTATGTCAAAGGATATTGAAGCTCGAGAAGGAAGTAGACGATATGAGGGAAAGAAACTTTATGCTTAAGAGGAAACTAAACAAGCTTAAAGATCCTACTCCATCACCATCACCTCCGAAGAAGGACATCTAAACACATGGGTATGGCCACTCCCCTTGGCTTGTGCCAAGCTTGGGGGAGGTGCCCCGGTGTCAGGACCAGTTTTTCTAGGATATTAATTTCCCAGTAAATGGCCCTTGTGCTCATCAGCCTCAGGATTACTGTTAGCTGACGAGACACTAACTTGATACAGAAATTCCAAGCAAAATACAAAGATATGTAGTACAAGACCATCATGGTCTATGAGTACAACATGGTTGGTGGCGGAAGCGGTTTGGGGTCATCAGCGTCTATGGGACTCCATTTCCCATAGAAACAGCTGAGCTGGTTAACTCCTATCTTCGCGTGGCTGCAATCTTCGATGCCTAGGTTCCGGGGTTGTCATCATAATGCTCACCTCCACATGCATAATCTGGCCAAGACAATAGCCAGGGGCAAGCCAATGTGTACTTTGAATGTACTCGCAAACATTATGAAAACAGGTATAACATAGTAGTGGTATTCATGTGCTGAATTTAATCCACGATCACTTAACCAGTCACAAAGTAAAACTTCACGAAGCTAGTAAGCAGGTCATTCATATTAAACATGAATAAGCAAACAAAGAATAGAAGTAAAATGAACTGATCGGGTGTCTGAAGCGATGCCTCGAAGGGATAATAATATAAAGCATGCCTCAGTCAAGCATCGGAGCGACGCCACATAAAGGGCTTGTATGAAAAAAATAAGTAATCAGCATGCCACAGTCGGGCATCTGGGCAACGCCACATAAAGGGCTTATAAGGGAAATAAAAAAAATAACATGCCACAGTCGGGCGTCTGAGCGACGCCACATAAAAGACTTATAAGGAAAATAAATAAATAACATGCCACAGTCGGGCGTCTGAGCAACCCCACAGAAAGGGCTTATATGATAAAGCAATCAACATGCATGCCACAGTCGGGCATCTGTGCGACGCCGCATAAAGGGCTTATATAAGAATAATCACAATGAATATCTAGGAGGTAGAACCTTCCCAGGGATACTCAATAATTCAATTAATATAAATGGTTAGTCCACAATAATAATAATCACAATCATCATTTGTCACTCATCATGGTCCGTATTCCGGTTTAGAAGTTTTCCTCCGGAGACCGACACTAAGACTGACACTTGACCCATCCCAGACTATTCGAATAGATATTAACTCTTCAGAGGGTGTACTCTTTACCCACGAGTAACGGATTCCTTTAGTCCACGGGACTAATTCCGCTTACGGTCTTTGAATTGAAAACACACCTGACCTACACACACCAGCTTAACTTACCGGTGCCTGGAATCACCCAGGCACTCGTTAAGCAAAACTCTAAGTGGAGAGGCCACAACCTCGATTAGCATGGGATCACAAAATTTATAACGTGCGCAAACTAGGGGAGCTACCCTCTCGGCTCCAACCGGAAACACCCATGCCCCTGGACCAGGTGGCATGCCTATCGGGTGCAGCTGGTATCTTCCACCATGGCCTCTTTGTAGGGTGTGTGTGCTGAGAAATGGGTTGACAACTTACTAAACCGTACCCCACCTGCTGTAGGGACAAATGGTAGTACGAAACAAGTATGGGGGTTACTGGAACTAGACTCGATCTATGGTTGACTCAGGAGGTTGTGTATTCTCTGCATGGTTATCACAACAAATATATTTCACGGTATTAGGCCGAATCACCACTCATCATACCCTTTCATGCCTTACTCCATTCTCGCTCCAACGAGATGTCAGCACCAAGCTTGTGCCTACTCGAGACAGAGACTTCTCCCGTTTCCTTCCGGTAGGCATGAAAGGTATACGAGGGTGAATACTTTCACAAGCATATCAATTCCAACAACAAGTAATTTTCATCATGTATTTGTAACCATGAACACACCATCACATGAATTAAAGCATACTTCAGGTCAACTCGATGTTATAGTCACATCAAGCAGCACACAACAAATATTATACCAGGGTTCAGAATGCTTGCCAAATTCTTCTAGGGGGCGTCTTCACTTAAACCGGCATGGGCCAGCTCGGGGGTCACTAAAAGTGGGTCCATTGGGCCCACTGGTCAGGTTTGACCAGTCGCCCGTGCCTCCTTCCTTCTCTGGCCAAGCAGAGGCGGAGCTCCGGCAACCCTTGCTGGCGAACGGCGGCTACTCATGAGGCTTCGATTGCGGGCATGGATCCGCCAGATCAGGGTGGTCCTCCCAGTGGTCAAAAAGCCAGCAGGGACGATGGGGATCGCCGGTGGCGAGCTCTACGGCGGGCGGTGGTTTCGGGAGCTGATGGGGTTTTGGCCTAGGGTAGTTCCTAGTCGCGCCTGAGTGGTGGGGTGGCTCTATAGGGTCGAGGGGGACAGTAGGTAGGTGATAGGGAAGGCTGGGGCGCTCTGGCTGTGGCTAATCTCACCGAGGGATGACGGCGGCCGAAATCACCGGGGTTGGGGAAGACGGAGGCGCTCGGCTAAAATGCGGCTAGGGGAGGCTTCGCTCCGCTTCTTTGACGAGCTCACGGGGTCCTGGGGCTATTTGTAGCCGGGGGAAGGTCGGTTCCGCCGCTCCTGGGGATACGATTGCCGGCTGACCGCTTCTGAAGCGGCAGGGCGACGTCGCGATGGCCGGGGCAAGGTCGGCGCTAGTGGATGGGATTGGGGATAATGACGGCCTGCTCACGAGGGCAGCTGGCTAGAAGCTATGGCTTGGGCGGCGCTGCTATGGCAGAAGCTCGTTGCGGTCATCGGCATGCCGCCAAGAGAGCTCTGACAGCGGCGCTATAGAGCGCTCGGGGTGGCTTTAGCAGTAGGGAGGGGTTAGGGATGTCTCTATGGGCGAGCAAAGGCCAGGGGCAGAATTAGGCGAACGCGGTGGCTCGGTTGCGTGCGCGTGCAAAACGTGCGTTCTGGCCGTGCTCTGGGCACGCACGCCAGACGCTCAATGAAATGCCAATGCGCTCTAGGCTTTAATGATGCTTATGAAACTGAACAGGACTAGGCTAATGGATAAATTAGGGCTTACAGACATGCTGGTTTGGCCACGGGGCCAAGTCCACAATGCAATCTTATAATCATGCCAATACTGGTCAGACCTACAAGGTGCTCGACAGAATGCCTTGGGCATCAAGGCAATTCTTCTGGTGGTCAAAATCTCCAGGTTGGGGTCTCTTTAGATCCAAAATAATATGGCATGGTTAGTTTGAGGAAAACAGAAACTTGTTAGTGCAAGTTTTTGAGAAAACCAAATCTGTTCAGAAAGTATAGGCCAATATTGCATGTGCTTAAAATCTACTAATGCATCTGATCTCCTGGACTTAAGAGTTTGGTAGCAATTACTAATAGCAGGAAAAATCCCAAGGTCACTTGAGCAAAACAAAATAGGGTTGCAGTAGAAAGTACCAAACTGGGCCAGAATGAATATGAGGATGGTTTGCTCAAATTTTCCAAAACACAAGGTTGTTTGTCTGCATAAAATTGAGTTATATACTTCTACTAACATGTCCAAATTTTTATGGATTTTTAAATTAATATTTAAATAGGTTGTATTGCAAACTACAAACTGGACCATATTTGAAAACTTGAGATAAAGCTCAAAATCTCCAAATGACTAGGAGAGGTTTTTGCGTAAAAGTCATGTTGAAACACCAACTGTCATCTAAGAATTTTTGTAGAATTTTTAAATGAAGATATCAAATGGTTGTAGTACAAAAGAAGCTCTAAAAATTATGAGAAACCATTTTAGAATAATTAAATCTCAGGAAAAATAATTATAGAAATATCTCCGCAGATCAAATATAAAAACAAATAAATGTTCATGAGGAGCTATTCAAGTCCAACAATTATTTTTGAAAAGTTTCTATTTAGAGGGAAAACTCCACAATTCAGAAGAAAGAAGTGATCCTCAAATCAACAGATGATCCAGAAAATAAAAATTTAATTTCCTGGCAAAAAACTTAATTAGTAAAACATGATTGAATTTTTGGGGTGTTACAACACTACCCCCCTTAAGGAAAATCTCGTCCTCGAGATTTGCTAAGGACGACATAAAAAATATTACACCAGCTAACACGCAATAATAGTTCGAAAATTAAATACCTTGCTTACGCGATTTGAAGTGGCTACAGTGAACGGTTAGATAATTGGGATAACTACAGTGGGGTACTGGCGTTGTGTGAATTTAAATCTATGTCACGGAAAAATTTTGCTGCCTTAGCTCGAAGAAAACTCACCTCGAGAATTTCAGAGAGTGAAAAACAGTTGATCACAAATCACAGCAGAATTTTTTTTACTCACACACAATTGAAACCAAACAACTTATTCATTGTCCAATCTTATGACATAACACACATATTGCAGTCAACAATTGATTGTAAGCTTAACAAATACAACATGGGTTGTATACGGTGCAAAGGCAAAATATTTAGGGTCCTGAGAAAATGTTTCCAGCACTGGAGCACATTCTTCCTCTTCTGGGGGGAGCGGATGGACTAGTCGAAGAACGCACCTCTCCTGGTCTGGCCTCAGAGGCCTACCAATGGCGATCCGAGGATTCAAAACTGTGAGATTCTGGAGGTAATCCATTACTCGCTGAGTCAAACGCTCTTGGGCGATGACATACTGGATAAGGTTGGCCAGCACCGGGTCTCTCTCTATTCGTCCCCCGGGAAAAGATGCTTCTTCTTTGGGTGCTGCACGGCTCGGGAGCTAATAATAACCCCTTTCACTGGCATAGGGCACCGCAAATCGAAGGCGGGTAATCGCTTCGTACGAGCAACTTCTATGGCCATTTGTGGAGTCGGCATAGATTTCCCCACGAAGGATACTTCTGTTGGGTCTTGGTTTGGGTCAATAGGTGGGATGTGTACTAGTGCCCAATATTTCAAGGCAAATGAGGTGATCCTCGATTTGAACATCTCGTACTGGGGTGGATGGGGATAACCCATGGTAACGCGGGTAAAGTCCCACAATATCTTAGCAAAACTACCTAGGGTCACATCTGGGGTTCTCCGATGAATACTAGGGCTCAGCATGGCAAGAATGGCTGTGAGAGATGTGCATAAAGTGAGGGATGCTTGGTAAGGTCATGGAGTGGCCTCTTATATAGCACCAGGGCTGGGTTACCGATTGCAGTGTGGGGGCAACCTTTGTTGTCGGTCCTGCTGTATGGGGTAAATGCCACAGATATACACATCTCACAAAAGTGACGTATCACTGTTGGTTGACGACTGGGGTGGTTTTTGATAGCTACACCCAAACATTTAATATGCAACCAAATGCCAAATTTTTTATTTATGCATGGATACTCTTAGTACTATTAAAATTAATGGCATACAAGCAACATGCATTATATTCATAGCGAGACAAGGTCACAGTCTTAGTTGGCGCGGGAATACAAAGACTCGGTATTACTCGAGTGGCTTAGTCTACCTTGTTAATATCTAGTCGAGCGTGCCTTGCGGACTCCGAGGCTTCTCCTTGGGCTTCACTATCGGGGT
The DNA here is from genome assembly GCA_022496015.1 of Hordeum marinum. Lineage (NCBI taxonomy): Eukaryota > Viridiplantae > Streptophyta > Magnoliopsida > Poales > Poaceae > Hordeum > Hordeum marinum. The sequence continues at coordinate 357,031,819 of CM039676.1, read as the reverse complement.
TTGCTGGATCAGGCTGACGGTTTGCAGGGTAAGGGTAGCGATGATGACCATCGCAGGGGTTGGTGGCCACAATCCCTTTGGAGAGAGTCCCTAAAAGGTGACGAAGCTCCTCCGAGGATACAAACACATTCCGGTCGGTTGCAGGGGCAGGCCTCAACGACTCGATTAGTCGTCCGAACAGCATGACAGGGTTGTCGGCGTCGGGCGCCACTTCTCTTCTTGCTGGGGCACATTCTTCCTCTTGCGGGAATACAAAGACTCGGTATTACTTGAGTGGCTTACTCTACCTTGTTAATATCTAGTCGAGCGTGCCTTGTGGACTCCGAGGCTTCTCCTTGGGCTTCACTGTCGGGGTTTGCTGGATCAGGGTGACGGTTTGCAGGGTAAGGGTAGCGATGATGACCATCGTAGGGGTTGGTGGCCACAATCCCTTTGGAGAGAGTCCCTAAAAGGTGATGAAGCTCCTCCGGGGATACAAACAAATTCCGGTCATTTGCAGGGGCAGGCCTCAACGACTCGATTAGTCGTCCGAACAGCACGACAGGGTTGTCAGCGTCGGGCGCCACTTCTCTTCTTGCTGGGGCTCGGTGAGCAAGTTCTCCACGAGATGCGATCAGATCAAGAGTGACCTGATCGAATAGTGCCTCTAGGGCGCTGAGGTAGCGCACAAGATGCAACAGTGTAGGGTCCATCTCGTGGTCTCCGTTGGCAATCTGGGGTGGCCTACTATACCCGTCATGGCTGGGGTAATAATAGAACGGGCGGCAGTTAACTCTTGGCGAGAAGTGCCGGATTGAACTATAGCCTCTCGAGATGCTAACTGTATGGCTTGTGGCTCAAAGGAAGTTGTAGCGACCCGACTCAAAACGAGTCAAGCCTCTGTGTTTTCTGTGCCATCCCTGGATCAGTATGCTGGCACACACAGTACATCAATGTATATATCAAAGTGCAATCACATGTAAATAGCGTAAAACTGATATATACCTTAAAATAGCAGCGGATACAGTCAACGGGAGTGGAGTCCCAATAACACCAACGGCAAGTTGAGTGCGGACCGTAACCCTGAATCGTACTCTTACCCGTCGTAGAAGAGAATCTGCAACATAATACGTTGCAGCCATATAGGTCAGTACATTGAATGTACTGGCAAGATCACCATAGTAGAACAGAAGAATAAAGACTATTCTATATGCAAAGGCTTTATGGCTCTGTGTCTGAGTTTTTGCGTAAAAGCTGATTTTATTTTCCTACAACAAAGGAATATCAGGAATTTCACTATAGAGTTACCTATCATGACATGGTTCCACCAACCAATGTCTCAATGCCCATAAGTATCATTAAGTTGCCCACAATTAGTTATCAGTCCAGTGTTGAGAGTTCAGAGATAGATCCAAGTCTAGAAGCTCAAATTGTCCGTAACCGGGGACACGGCTAATCGATTAGGTTTAACTCTGCAGAGTGTTGTGTACTTTACCCACAAGATTCTTTCCCTCCTGGTAAGTCCTCGCACTGCCTGGTGTTTGAGAACAGGATGAAAGAAACATGGTCTTTCAGAGTGCTTCCCTGACTGTCTGACAGTGCCCATCCCAATCCTAACGTCGACTACATCTCGTAGCACTGCCCAGCAGAGTGACAACAAAGATCAACCAAGCCAGAGCCCATAATGACTTGTGGTTACACAGGTAAGCTTCCGGGCATGAATTATTCATCCTTCTCTTTGAGTCTGGGTGAAGCTTTCCGCAAGATGTCATGGCGCTTCTCCATGCATCCCGGCCATCCACTGGTTTCTCCAGGGATGCCCAATCAACCATCCTTCACCCAGTAGTGTGTATTGAAAACTTGTCTTCTCGAGTCTTGAAGTCTTGAGGTCTTGAAGATGCAGGACTTGAAGATGTCTTCATGAAGTCGTCGTTTTGACGTGGAGTCCTTCTTCACACCACTCACGAACACTCATACCAGACCCCGTCTACTTTAGCATAGCAAGGCACTAACTAGCGTTCCCGGGGCTTTAGTAACAAGTGGTGGGTTCCTACCTCATGCATTCTACTCAACTACAAGAATTTCAATAACACTACGGGAGGGATCTGTTGAATGATGTCACTACATGCAATAAAACATAGGTATGAAGAGATGGTCAAACTGAACTTGCCTGTACTGTTGATGAAGATAAAGATCGCTCTCAGAAATAACTTGATAGACTATTCGTCACTCTCCGATGAAATCTATAATCAAGCATTGCATACTTATAAGCAATCATACTAACAATCAGTTCTAACAATCAAAAGTAACACAAAACAAAAGCAACAAGGTTGATGGAAGAAATACTTAAGACAAAGTTGAAACACAAAACTCCAACAATTTCAAAAGTAACACAAAACCCAAAACAAAGTAAAATATAATAAAAGATTTTTGTAACTATTTTTCTAGAAAAAATGAATCACTTTTGAAAGACAACTAGAACTATAAAAACAACCTTCTAAACAATATAAGTGTTTGCCTAATGAACTTAACTACAAGCACAACCATAAACTAAGAGAAAACAAATTATGAAACAACTTAGTTAACAGAAAGTAATTAAATAAAATCTTTATTACAAAACAGAATTAAGTCATCTAAAACTTTGTGAAAATAATTTCTATGAAAAACTAAATTGTTTTATAAGACATTACCTAATGATTAAGGATATAGTTTTCCTATCATAATAGAGCAAAACTAAATTATTTTATTAACAAAACATTACTTAACAGAAAGGTATTACTACAAATTTTATTTGAAAACAGAATCTAATTATATAAACTTTGTTGGAATAAGCTATTACTAACTAGTTTGTTTATCACAAATTAAACCTATTTGAAAATGTATAGTGTTCCTATAACAACATGGTAGTAAACTAAGCAAATTATTTTTATTTTAACAACAAGTAATTCACCTAAAGTTCAACTAACAGAATATACTAAATCAAATATATAATTAACTCAGATTTAAACTAACAAAATAAAACTAATTAAACTATATTAACAAACTAAACAGATTCTGTTTCCAGTTAAAACCCTAATAAATTTTATTTTAAAAATTCTCAAACTCTGCCTAATGATAACTAAGATCACTAGTGACAAGTAGGAAAAAGAATCAATCAAAAATTCATTTTAGAACTCAAGATATTCAGAAAACAAAATTTAAATCAAATATGTCCAAATTCAAATTGAATTATTCAAACATAGTCAAATTTGGTATTCACAGAAACTAGATGAAATTTGTGATCTAATGCAAAAGAAATCAATTGAAAACAATTAAAAACATAAAAGTTATAAGCAAAACAAATCTGAAACTATTCTGGAAACAGAAATTAAATCAGAAATGAAAATACGTTTCTAACAGACAGGTGGGCTACGTGTCGCTCTCTGGTTGGCTACGGATGTGAGCGTGCGGGCGAATACGAGCGGGTGACCGGTACTTAGCAGAAAACGTTTCGCGAATTTAAATGTTACGATCTGGATCATTGGATCCAGATCCAACGCACACAGAGGGGGGTGAGCTCACAGGGGTGGTTTGCCGGCAATGAGCGTCTCCGGCGATGGCGACGGCGACGGTGTGATGCAGGCGAGCTCTCTGGTGGGTCTCCGACGACGGCGTTGGCACTGGTCGACGCGGCGATGAGTGGCGCGTCCAGTGGTGGCGTCGGACGAGCTTGGGGATGACGGAGATGAGAGGTACGAGCTCGGGGGCGGTTCGGACTCCGGCGAGGTCGATGGTGTGGCGGCTCTGGGGTCTCCGAGGCTCAGGCAGGGGATGGGGAGATGCGGGCGAGCGAGGGAAGCTCGGTGATGGGCTCGAGAGAGCTCAGGGAGGGCAGGGTGGAGCGGTGGCGTGGTAATGGCGCGGCGGCCGTGGTGATGTCCGGCGAGGAATCCCGGCGAGAGAGAGGCACGGGCAGAGGGGCGAAGGGGGGGAATGGAGAGAGGAGAGGTGCCGGCTACTTATAGGGGTCTCAGGGGGTCGGGGGAGTAAGGAGGGAGGGGGTCCGCGTCGAGGGAAAACCGGCGACGGCGTCGGGCGCGGGAGGAGGGTGATGACCGGCGACGGTTTCGGTCGGGCGCGTGGGACCGGCCTGTTAGTGAGAGAGCGAGAGGGGGTGTTATTAGCGGTGACCGTTATGAAATAAAATCGGCTTTAAAGGCTGTGGGCCGGCCGTTTTATTATAAAACCGTTACCGTTTCTATTTAATGTTTTTCCAGAGCGTTTCAAAAACTTTTAAGGCATTCGAATATATTCCAAATATAGTCATATTTTATATCAAAATTAACAGAATAATAAATGCCATTTAATGGACATTTTTGTTCTGGCATTTGAATATATTAAAAAAATCATTTTTCAGAAAATGCCTTAATTGGTTTTATTTACTTTTGTAAATATTTTTCAAATAACTTTTTGGGTTTGATGATTCAAAAACTTCAAAAATTACCCCCTGTCTTGGAGTGTCATGTTACTCCTCTCAAATTATTGTCAGGGTTTTGAATTCTTTGAAAATTTTGGATAAGGACCAATATGAAATGGATTTTCAAAATAATCCAGAGGTTTTCAAAAGCTCTTTCAATTCCTTATTTTAAACTTCCAACTCATATTTCTTAAAATTTGAGGAAGTCATATTATCCTCTCTCATGAAAATCATTGAGTTGCATAAAGTTTTCTGAATTTGAAATATTTTCAAAATGGAAATTCAAATCATTTTCAAATCCCTTTTCATTTCTTTAAATGGAAGAAGTAATGTCATCTTCACTCTAGGGTTTTGTGATGAAATGAATTTGAATTCCTGGTGATCAAAATGCAGATTGAAAATTTTGGGAAAGTCATTTCATTCCCTCTCATCAAACTTTCAAAATTTTCAAAAGTTTCAAATTGCACTCACTTTCAATCATTCAAGCAAACAAACAATCATCCTATAATTATTATAACATTCCAAAATTTGGGATGTTACAGAAGTTGACCTTCCGGTGAACCTGTAGGGGCGTTCTGGCAAGATACCAATACCGTAGATGTGCACCGTGGCCCAGAAGTGGCGACTCTCATCAGTCGTGTGCTCCTGGAACACAACATACTCTGGGAGCTCTTCTAATGCAAAGGCATGACGGGTGAGGTTAGCTAGGACGGTCATGAAACCTCCAAGGTTGTTTGCGGTGGTGTCATTGTGAACAATGGCGCCAGGCATCTTGGCTTGGTTTTGGCTGGTTGGCTGTGGTGTGATGGGTTTGGGGCAAACATTTTCTTTTCTAGAAGAAAACGGAGTCTTGCTTCGCACGCTTGCGAAAGGGACAATTTAGGTTTTGGTCATGACGTGTGATCGATGGGCTAGGCGGATACTTTGGGCCCTGACTGCCGAAAGGTGTCTGGCTCACTGTGTGGGCTATCAGATAGGATAGGCTTGGTTGTAGTTAGGCTAAAGTCTTGGTGGTTGCTTTACCTAGGTTTATCGACCTGGCTAAGATAGGATTAGCCAATGGTCAGTCTGGCTCTGATACCAAGGTTGTCAGGACCGGTTTTTCTAGGATATTAATTTCCCAGTAAATGGCCCTTGTGCTCATCAGCCCTAGGATTATTGTTAGCTGACGAGACACTAACTTGATACAGAAATTCCAAGCAAAATACAAAGATATGTAGTACAAGACCATCATGGTCTATGAGTACAACAAAGAGTTTCTAGTGGTTGGTGGCGGAAGCGGTTCGGGGTCATGAACGTCTATGGGACTCCATTTCCCATAGGAACAACTGACCTGGTTAACTCCTATCTTCGCGTGGCTGCAATCTTCGATGCCTAGGTTCCGGGGTTGTCGTCATAATGCTCCTCTCCACATGCATAATCTGGCAAGGACAATAGCTAGGGACAAGCCAGTGAGTACTTTGAATGTACTTGCAAACATTATGAAAATAGGTATAACATAGTAGTGGTATTCATGCGCTCAATTTAATCCACGGTTACTTAACCAGTCACAAAGTAAAACTTTACGAAGCTAGTAAGTAGGTCATTCATATTAAACATGAATAAGCAAACAGAGAATAGAAGTAAAATGAACCAATCGGGTGTCTGAAGTGACGCCTCGAAGGGATAATAATATAAAGCATGCCTCAGTCGGGCGTCGGAGCGACGCCACATAAAGGGCTTGTATGGAAAAAATAAGTAATCAGCATGCCACATTTGGGCGTCTGGGCGACGCCACATAAAGGGCTTATAAGGGAAATAAATAACAAACGTGCCACAGTTGGGCGTCTGAGCGATGCCACAGAAAGGGCTTATAGGATAAAGCAATCAGCATGCATGCCACAGTCGGGTGTCTGTGCGACGCCGCATAAAGGGCTTATATAAGAATAATCACAATGAATATCCAGGAGGTAGAACCTTCCCAGGGATACTCAATATTACAATTAATATAAATGGTTAGTCCACAATAATAATAATACCAATCATCATTTGTCACTCGTCATGATCCATATTCCGGTTTAGAAGTTTTCCTCCGAAGACCGACACTAAGACCGACACTTGACCCATCCGCGATTGTAGTCCATAACTGCGAACACGGCTATTCGAATAGATATTAACTCTGTAGAGGGCGTACTCTTTACCCACGAGTAACGGTTTCCTTTAGTCCATCGGGACTAATTCCTCTTACGGTCTTCGAATTGAAAACACACCTAACCTACACACACTAGCTTAACTTATCGGTGCTTGGAATCACCCATGACACTCGTTAAGGAAAATTGTAAGTGAGGAGGCCACAACCTCGATTAGCATGTGATCACAAAATTTATAACGCGTGCAAACTAGGGGAGCTACCCCCTCGGCTCCAACTGGAAACACCCATGCCCCCGGACCATGTGGCATGCCTACCAGATGTAGCCGGTATCTTCCACCATGGCCTCTATGTATGGTGTGTGCTAATAAAGGGGTTGACAACTTAATGAACCGTACCCTACCTGTTGTAGGGACAAATGGTAGTACGAAACAAGTATGGGGGTTACTGGCACAAGGCTCGATCTATGGTCGACTCAGGAGGTTGTGTATTCTCTGCATGGTTAGCACAATAAATATATTTCACGGTATTAGGCAGAATCACCACTCATCATACCCTTTCATGCCTTACTGACCATTCTCGCTCCAACGAGATGTCAGCACCAAGCTCGTGTCTACTCGAGATAGAAACTTCTCCCGTTTCCTTCCGGTAGGCATGAAAGGTATACGAGGGTGAATACTTTCACAAGCATATCAATTCCAAAAACAAGTAATTTTCATCATGCATTTGTAAACATGATCACACCATCACATGAATTAAAGCATACTTCAGGTCAAATCGATGTTACAGTCACATCAAGCAACACACAACAAATATTATACCAGGGTTCAGAGTGCTTGCCTTCAATGTGCATGTATTTAAGGTGCACTCCAAAACTTTATCTTCACTCCAAATTCTTCTTGGGGGCGTCTCCACTTAAACTAGCACGGGCCGGCTCGGGGGTCACTAACAGTGGGTCCATTGGGCCCACTGGTCAAGTTTGACCAGTCGCCCGTGCCACCTTCCTTCTCTGGACGAGCAGAGGCGGAGCTCCGGCGACCCTTGCCGGCTAATGTTGGCTACTCATGGGGCTCCAATTGCGGGGATGGATCCACCATATTAGGGTTGTCCTCCCAGTGGTCGGAAAGCCAGCAGGGACGAAGTGGGTTGCCAGCGGCGAGCTCTATGGCGGGCGGTGGTTTCGGGAGCCGATGGGGTTTCGGCCTAGGGCAGTTCCCAGTCGAGCCTGAGTGGTGGGGTGGCCCTACAGGGTTGAGGAGGAGAGGAGGCAGGCGATAGGGAAGGCTAGGGTGCTCTGGCTGTGGCTAATCTAGTCGAAGGATGACGGCGGCCAAAGTCACCGGGGTTGGGGAAGATGGAGGCGCTCGGCTAAAATGGGGCTAGGGGAGGCTTCGCTCCGCTTCTTTGATGAGCTCACGGGGTCTTGGGCTATTTGTAGCCGGGGGAAGGTCGGTTCCGCCGCTGCTGGGGATAAGATCGCCGGCCGACCGCTTCTGAAGCGGCAGGGCAACGCCGTGATTGCCAAGGCAGGGTCAGAGCTAGCGGACAAGATTGGGGATAATGACGGCCTGCTCACGAGGGTAGCTTGGTAGAAGCTATGGCATGGGCAGCGCTGCTATGGCAGAAGCTCGCTGCGGTCGTCGGCGTGCCGCCAAGAGAGCTCTGACGGCGGCGCTGTCGGGCTCTAGGGGCGGCTTCAGCAGTAGGGAGGGGCCGGGGAAGTCTCTGCGGGCGAGCAAAGGCCAGGGGTAGAATTAGGCAAACGTGGCCGCTCGGTTGCGTTGCGCAAGCAAAACGTGCGTTCTGGCCGCGCTCTGGGCACGCACGCCAGACGCTCAACGAAATGCCAGGGCGCTCTAGGCTTTAATGATGCTTATGAAACTGAACATGACTAGGCTAATAGATAAATTAGGGCTTACAGACATGCTGGTTTGGCCACGGAGACAAGTCCACAATGCAATCTTATAATCATGCCAATAGTGGTCAGACCCACAAGGTGCTTGACAGAATGCCTTGGGCATCAAGGCAATTCTTTGGGTGGTCAAAATCTCTAGCTCGGGGTCTCTTTAGATCCAAAAGAATATGGCATGGTTAGTTTGAGGAAAACAGAAACTTGTTAGTCCATGTTTTTGAGAAAACCAAATCTTTTTAGAAAGTATAGGCCAGTATTGCATGTGCTTAAAATCTACTAATGGTTCTGATCTCCCGGACTTAAGAGTTTGGTAGCAAGTACTAATAGCAGGAAAAATCCCAAGGTCACTTGAGCAAACCAAAATAGGATTGCAGTAGAAAGTACCAAACTGGGCCTGAATTAATATGAGGATGGTTTGCTCAAATTTTCCAAAACACAAGACTATTTCTCTGCATAAATTGAGTTATGTACTTCTACTAACATCTCCAATTTTTTATGGAATTTTTAAAGTAATATTTAAATAGGTTGTAGTTCAAACTACAAACTGGACCGTATTTGAAAACTTGAGATAAAGCTCAAAATCTCCAAATGACTAAGAGAGGTTTTTGCATAAAAGTGATTCAGAAACACCACCTATCATCTAAGAATTTTTTTAGAATTTTTAATTGAAGATATCAAATGGTTGTAGTACAAAAGAAGCTCTAAAAATTATGAGAAACCATTTTAGAATAATTAAATCTCAGGAAAAATAATCATAGAAATATCTCCACAGATCAAATATAAGAACAAATAAATTTTCTTGAGGAGCTATTCAAGTCCAACAATTATTTTTGAAAAGTTTCTATTTGGAGGGAAAACTCCACAATTTAGAAGAAAGAAGTGATCCTCAAATCAACACAAGATCCAAAAAATAAAAATTTAATTTCCTGGCAAAAAATTTAATTAGTAAAACATGATTAAATTTTTGGGGTGTTACACCCGGTATCGTATCACCATCGCACCTTTTACTTTTCTTGTTTTTCTTAGTTCGATCCTTTTGGTCTTATCTTGATCTAGTAGAATAAAATTTTAGTATGATCTAGCTTTGTGTTTTCGCTTTTTGTTCCCCTTATGTAAGCGAGTCTGAGACTTATATAATAAATAATCCCTCCGTCCATAAATACTTGTCCTAAAAACAAATAAAATGGATGTATCTATAACTAAAATAAGTCTAGATACATCCATTTCTAGGACAAGTATTTCCGGACAGAGGAAATAGTAGTTTTGATGTGTGGGCTTTGCTGGCTTGCTATGATCTTGATAAGAAATAAAAGAAGAATAGAATAAAAGAAAAGAGTATATATGATAATCTTATGGGGAGTGATGACTTGACATACAAGAAGTATGTCGGTTGAAATTTTTCGGAGTTGACAAACAGAGCGATTGGTCATTGGGGCAACTAAAAGGAAGTGACAGAGAAAGAGAGGTTCACATATAAATATATTATCTTGGACATCTTTTATGATTGTGAGCATTCATTAAAATATTATATGCTAAGAAGTTGATGTTGGACAAGGAAGACAACATAATGGGTTATGTTTGATTATTTCCAAACAGAAGTTATATTGTTGTAGATACTCCAACATGTTGTGCTTGCTTCCACCTGATATTAGCCAAAAACTTCCGCTCCAAGTAGACATACTACTTGTGCATCCATATACCGTCAACCCAGTTTTTCCATGAGAGTCCACCATACCTACCTATGGATTGAGTCTGATCCTTCAAGTTAGTTCTCATTGGTGCAAAAAGTAATAAGAATTGCTCCTAAATATGTATGATCTTTTATTGTAAAGGAAAATAAGAGTTGTACAAACTTGTGATAGTAAAGAAATAAAAGCGACAGACTGCATAATAAAGGTTGCTATCACAAAGGGCAATACAACACGGGGTTCTGCATTAAGGGTTTGCACATCCAAAAAACAAAAAGCGCATGACAACCTTTGCTTCCCTCTTCGAAGGGCCTATCTGTTACATTTACTTTACAAGTATTTACCTTTATGCAAGATTCATAGTGATCTTCAACACTTCCTATATTTTGCCTTTGTCACTTGGCAAGCATTATGTGTTGGGGAATGATCTAAACACATATATCCACTCGGATTTGGGTGATCATGAGTTATTATTGTTGACATCACCCTTGAGGTGAGTAGTTGGTAGGGAAAACAATAAGCCCCTATCTTTCTCTGTGTTCAATTGAAGCTTTGATCTCATGAGTACCACGTGAGTGTTAGCAATTGTGGAATACTAAAAGATGATTGAGTCTGTGGATTTGCTTTACAAGCTCTTATATTGACTCTTTCCGATGTTATGATAAATTGCAAATTGCTTCAATGACTGAGAGCACAAATTGTTAGTTGTCAATAAAGTTCTTGGTTCGTACTTTTACCTTGTGAATGAATTGTTACTATAGTATAAAAATTATATATCAATAAGTGTTGTTGTTCTCAAGATAATCATGATGCCCTCATGTCCGTATTTTATTCTATCGACACGTCTATCTCTAAACTTGTGGACATATTTATCGATCTCGGCTTTCACTTGAGGACAAGCGAGGTCTAAGCTTGGGGGAGTTGATACGTCCATTTTGCATCATGCTTTTATATTGATATTTATTGCATGATGGGATGTTATCACACATTATGGTACAATACTTATGCTTTTTATATCTTATTTTACAAGGTTTACATGAAGAGGGAGAATGCCGGCAGCTGGAATTCTGCACTAGGAAAGGAGCAAATCTAAGAGACCTATTCTGTACAACTCCGAAAGTCCTGAAAAGTTATGGATAATTGTTTTGGAATATATATAAAATATTGGGCGAAACAAGTACCAGAGGGGCCCCACCAGGAGGTCACAAGCCTGCCAGGCGCAGCCACCCCCTGGCTATGCCTAGGTGGCTTGTGACCTACCTAGCAGGTCCCCGATGCCCATCTTCTTCTAAGTGAAGGGTTTTGACCTGGAAAAATATCAGAAGAGAGCTTTCGAGACAAAGTGCCTCCGTGTCGAGGCGGAACTTGGGTAGAACCAATCTAGAGCTCAGGCGAAGCTGTTTTGTCCGAGAAACTTCCCTCCCGGAGGGGAAATCGAAGCCATCGTCATCACCATCAATCCTCTCATCAAGGGGTGTTCAATTTCCATCAACATCTTCATCGGCACCATCTCCTCTCCAAACCCTAATTCATCTCTTGTATCCGATCTTTGTCTCAAACCTCAGATTGGTACATGTGGGTTGCTAGTAGTGTTGATTACTCCTTGTAGTTGATGCTAATTTGTTTACTTGGTGGAAGATCATATGTTCAGATCCTTTATGATAATCAATACTCCTCTTATTATGACGAATTACATTTGTTCCTGAGGACATGGGATAAGTCTTGTTATAAGTAATCATGTGGATTTAGTATTCGTTCGGTATTTTGATGAGATGTATGTTGTCTCTCCTCTATTGGTGTTATGTGAACATCGACTACATAACACTTCACCATTATTTGGGCCTAGGGGAAGGCATTGGGAAGTAATAAGTATATGGTGGGTTTCTAGAGTGATAGAAGCTTAAACCCTACTTTATGCGTTGCTTCGTAAGGGGCTGATTGGTATCGATATGTTTCATGCTATGGTTAGATTTATCTTAATTCTTCTTTCGTAGTTGCGGATACTTGTGAGAGAGGTTAATCATAAGTGAAAGGTTTGTCCAAGTAAGGGCAGCACCCAAGCACCTATCCACCCACACATCAAATTATCAAATTAATGAACGTGAATCAAATGAGCATGATGAAAACTAGCTTGAAGGAAATTCCCATGTGTCCTCGGGAGCGCTTCACTTTATATAAGAGTTTGTCCAGGCCTCTCCTTTGCTACAAAAAGGATTGGGCTACCTTACTGCACCTTTGCTACACTTTTTACTTGTTACTCGTTACCAATTATCTTATCACAAAACTATCTGTTACCAATAATTTCAGTGCTTGCAGAGAATACCTTACTGAAACCGCTTGTCATTCCCTTCTGCTCCTCATTGGGTTCGACACTCTTACTTATCGAAAGGACTACGATAGATCCCCTATACTTGTGGGTCACCAATCATCTATGATGTTTTCGATGTTGGAGTTTTTTTTTGATTCTTCATTCATAGAGATTTCACATCTCTATATCATTGGCATTTTCATACTGCCTCTGCTTAAGAAAACCAACAAGCTTAAGTTTGCTAAATTCGGAGTTCATTTGCAAAAGTTATGGCACTTTCGGTGCCAAAGCTGTTTTTCTTTGCGCAAGCGGTTGTACTGCTCGGCAGCACGGAAGTACCGCTCTCCCTAGAGCGGTAGTACCGCTCCAACAGTACTACCGCCCCGAAGGGCCGCTAGAACTACCGCTTATTTTTTAAGCGGAAGTTCTGAACGGTACTACCGCCCTTATGGGTCGCTTATGTTTTTTAAGAGGAACTACCGGGCGGTACTACCGCCTTGAGTTTTTCTACCATTTTGCATACTTCTCTTGGTACTACCGTGTTAAGAGGTAGTACCGCTCAGCCGAGCGGTATTACCGCTTGTGCACGACCTGTGCACATAATGGTTGGATTTGGGGGGCCCTATAAAAGGGGGTATTCTTCCCCGATGGTTTTTAACTCTTGAGCTCGTATTCTTCCCCCATTGTTGACCGTCTTCGAGCTTCCTAACTATCAATCCCTTGAATGATTTTTGCTAATTCTTGAAGGCAGTATGATACATCTCCGTTGTATCTATAATTTTTTATTGTTTCATGCAAATATTCAATAAGTTTCATATACTTTTGGCAACTTTTTATACTAATTTGGGACTAACATCTTGATCCAGTGCCCAGTGCCAGTTCCTGTTTGTTGCATGTTTTTTGTTTCGCAGAAAATCCATATAAAAAAATTCCAAACGCGATAAAAACTTACGGAGATTTTTTTTAATATATGTGATTTTTGGGAAAAAGAATCAATGCGAGACGATGCCCGAGGAGGTCACAAGCCTGCTAGGCACGGCCCACCCCCTGGTCACGCCTAGAGGGCTTGTGGGCACCCCTTAGGTCGGTTGGATGTGTCCTTTGGCCGCAAGAAAGCTAAATATTGGAAGAATATCCCCTCAAAATTTCAGCCCAATCGGAGTTACGGATCTCTGGATATTTAAGAAACGGTGAAAGGCCGGAATCTGGGAGCATAGAAACAGAAGGAGACAGAGAGAGAGATCCAATCTCGGAGGGGCTCTTGCCCCTCCGCCACCATGGAGGCCATGGACAAGAGGGTAAACCCTTCTCCCATCTAGGGGGGAGGTCAAGGAAGAAGAAGAAGGAGGGGGTCTCTCTCCCCTCTCTCCCGATGGCACCGGAACACCGCCGGGCCATCATCGTGACATCGATCTACTCCAACAACATCATTGGTTGATTGATGATCATGATTGGTTTGAGTTGCATGTTTTATTATTGGTGCTGTCCTATGGTGCTCTCCGTGTCGTGCAAGTGTGAGGGATCCCCGCTGTAGGGTTTGCAATATGCTAATGATTCGCTTATGGTGGGTGGCGTGAGTGATAGAAGCACATACCCGAGTAAGTAGGTTGTTTGCGTATGGGAATAAAGAGGACTTGATAGCTTATAATGCTATGGTTGGGTTTTACCTTAATGATCTTTAGTAGTTGCGGATGCTTGCTAGAGTTCCAGTCATAAGTGCATATGATCCAAGTTGAGAAAGTATGTTAGTTATGCCTCTCCCTCATATAAAATTGCAATAATGATTACCCGTCTAGTTATCAACTGCCTAGGGACAATTCCACAACTCCTAGCACCACTTTTCCACAGTCATTAAACTAACTTAGTTGTTTCTTTATATTAGCAGCCCCTAGTTTTTATTTCCGTGCTCTTTATTATCTTGCAAACCTATCCCATCACACCTACAAAGTAGTTCTAGTTTCATACTTGTTCTAGGTAAAGCAAACATTAAGCGTGCGTAGAGTTGTATCGGTGGTCGATAGAACTTGAGGGAATATTTGTTCTACCTTTATCTCCTCATTGGATTCGACACTCTTACTTATCGAGAAAGGCTACAACTGATCCCCTCCACTTGTGGGTTATCAATACCTTTTTCTGGCAACGTTGCTAGGGAGCAATAGCGTGGGGTGAATACTCTCATGTGTGCTTGTTTGCTTTATCACTAAGTAGATTTTGTTTTCTGTTTTAACTTGTTCTCTATATTTACATATGGGTAGGAAACGCAAAATACCAAAAAAAATAGTTGTACTTGCTGCTCCAAAAGTTGAGGAACCACTAGTGTTCCGTACCACCGAAGAATATTACTTGGGTCTTCTTCGATCCTCATGGGTTTATTACCCCTGGGTAGGCCAAAGAAACGGGGTTCTCCTCCCCGCTTCAAAGAAAAAGTACACGACCGGCTGGCCCCGGCCGGCTGGAGCACAACCGGCAGGTGCGATCGCCGGCTGACTCGGGGACGGTTGGTCAAGGTGCCGGCTCGGCCCCCAGCCGGCTGGGCGGGACCGGCTGCCCTCAAGCCGCCCCCTCCGTTGACCCCAGGGCGGACAAGCAACGTCCTATCCCTCTGCGTGCGGGTACGGCGACACGATGTGACCACCACGACGGGAGCCATTGTAGCCACAGTGGCCACTGATGCGCGAATGCGCATGGCTACAGTTTAAGCGTCCTGGCCGCAGACCTTGGCGACCGCGACTGGGGCGAGGAACAATGCCGACACACCCCTGCCCACTCGATTACCTGCCCTGGCGTTGCTATAGTGCAGCCGGCCATACCGAAGACTTCGGCCGGCTGGCACCAGACGACGCCACCCGGGCGGCCCGTGCTGTAGCAGGTGGGCGGGGGCCAATCGCGGAGCCGGCTGGTGGGCCCCAGCAGGCGATGGGACCGCGCTGTCGGTGGACCCTACGGGCGACGATACAGCTCGAGGGGCAGGACCCCCTGGTCAGCCGGAGAGGTTGCCAGCCGGGTCCCTCACTTATGTACCTCAGGAATATTGTAAGCTGGCGGTTGGCTTATTAACCCCCCAAGCCCCCCATGCAACAGGGACGGCGAATCTCACGGACACACCTACGGGATACTTCCCCCGCACTCTCACACATTATAGCGGAGGAAGGCGAGCCGGCTGCTCCCTCTTCCTCCTATAGACACAACTCCAGGAGCAACCGTGTAAACATACCAATCCATCAAACTAGACCAAGCAGGACTAGGGGTATTACCTCCCACGGAGGGCCCTGAACCTGGGTACATCGCTCGTCACCACCGCTTGTACCTAATCCCGCTTCCGGAGCCCGTCAGCGTCCTCCGGCCCCAACCACCTACGATAAGCCTACCCATGGCATCTGTCGTGAGAAAACGACGACAGTTGGCGCCCACCGTGGAGCCGTACGCGGCGCTGGCCGGATTCATGCTCCGGGCAGGACCCCTCGCCATCCCCTGCCGTCACTGCACGTCCAGGTGAAACCGCGGGCTCATGGGGCATGCTCCAGCACCCCTTGCTGGCAGCTCTGTCGACCACATGCTCAACATCGACGCGCTAACTGAGCGCTTCGGCAGTCTTAGCCTTGCCGAACCTCCGGCCCCCAATGAGTATCCTATCCAGGTGCTCGTCTGCGCCGGCCCGCCCATGGATGTGGGCGCACTCGCTGCGACCCAGTCCAGCGGCTCCCATGATCGCGTGGGGGCAATGGCCATCATCTCCTCCACCTCCTATGGACATGCGCGGGCCGAGCCTGACGCCACCACGGGCCGAGCCTGACGCCGCCACGGCCCGCGTCGGCACCTCCGACCCTCTCAGTGCGGTCCTCCGGGGCTTGAGCACCCCTATTTCCCCGACAGAAACCCCGACGCTGATGTCTACTACACAACTTTATACTTGTAGACACGTGTTGGGCCTCCAAGCGCAGAGTTTTGTAGGACAGTAGCAATTTTCCCTCAAGTGGATGACCTAAGGTTTATGAATCCGTGAGAGGTGTAGGATGAAGATGGTCTCTCTCAAACGACCTTGCAACCAAATACAAGAAATCTCTTGTGTCCCCAACACACCCAATACAATGTCAAATTGTATAGGTGCACTAGTTCGGCGAAGAGATGGTGATAAAAGTGTAATATGGATGGTAAAAATATATTTATATAATCTGAATAAAAACACAACAAGGTAGCAAATAGTAAACGGGCACAAAGACGGTATTGCAATGCTTGAAAACAAGGCCTAGGGTCCGTACTTTCGCTAGTGCAATTTCTCAACAGTGCTAACATAGTTGGATCATATGACTACCCCTCAAAGTGCGATAAACAACCACTCCCGAGTTCCTATTAGCGGAGAACAAAAGATAGAATTTTTTTGTAGGGTACGAAACCACCTCAAAGTTATTCTTTCTGTTTGATCTATCCTAGAGTTCGTACTAAAATAATGTAAGCTATTCTTTTCGATCGATCTACTCAAGAGTTCGTACTAGAATAACACCAAAGCAAATTCATATTCATAATACTCAATCCACACAAAGAACTACAAGGGGTCCCCAAAGTTTCTATCAGAGAAAAAATAATAAAAATGTGCATCAACCCCTATGCATAGATTACCCCAATATCACCGAGGGAATCCGCACGTTGAGTGCCATAACGTATATCAAGTGAACCAATAATATACCCTAATGTCACCTCAAGTATTCATACCGCAAGACATACATCATGTGTTCCCAAATCTGAACATTCAATCCGACATAACAAAACTTCAAAGGGTAAAGATTCAATTCATCACAATAAGAGTATAGTGGGTAGAAACATCATAGGATCCATCTATATTAACAAAGCCCATGATATAGATCACGGGAGAGGGAGAGAGATTAAACACATAGCTACTGGTACAAACTCTCAGCCCCGAGGGTGGACTACCCCCTCCTCATCGTGGTGGCCGCTGGGATGATGAAGATGGCCGCCGGAGATGATTCCCCCCCTCCGACAGGGTGTCGGAACGGGGTCTAGATTGGTTTTCGGTGGCTATAGAGCCTTGCGGTGACGGAACTTCTGATCTAGGGCTTCTCCGAAGGGTTTCGGAATATTTGGGAATTTATAGTGCAAAGAGGGGGTGCAGGAGGCCACCGAGGTGGGCACAACCCACCTGGGCGCGCCAGGCCCCTGGCGCGCCCAGGTGGGTTGTGGCCCCCTCACGGCACCCCCAGGTGCCGCTCTGGCCCATTGGGTTCCTTCTGGTCCAAAAAGAATCTCCAAAAAGTTTTTTTGGTGTATGGACTCCGTTTGATATTGATTTCCTGTGACGTAAAAAACAAGCAAAAAATAGGAACTGGCACTAGGCACTGGGTCAATAGGTTAGTCCCAATAAATGATATAAAGTTCCTATAAAATGATTGTAAAACATCCAAGAATGATAAAATAATAGCATGAATACTTCATAAATTATAGATACATTGGAGACGTATCAGCACCCCCAAGCTTAATTCCTACTCGTCCTCGAGTAGGTAAATGATAAAACAAAATAATTTATGAAGTGTGAATGCTAGCAAAGTGCATAAGTTTGATCAATGATAATTTGAATCACTTTTCCTAGCATCATTACAACAATTCTTTTCTCATAAAGTTTTCTCATGTTAAAGTAGCAACCAATTTCACATGTTAAGGTTCGAACAATGAAGTCTCTTGAAACCCAACAACCTATGTTCTCTGTCACCAAGCAATTGCAATTCAACTTATTCAATAGAGTTTACGTAAGAGCTCCACATACTCAACCATCATATAGTATTCTATGATTTCTAACACTCACTGCATACACATGGGCAAAACTTTTCAACCGGACACATAGAAAGATAGGGGCTTATTGCTTGGCCTACCAACGTATTCACCTCAAGGGTGATGTCAACAATAATAACTCATGCTACCCATATTCAACTGGACATGTGTGCCTAGATCTTTCCTCACCACATGATGCTTGCCAAAGGAGAAAAATAAAAAGGAATAGAGAGAAAAACTTTGACTCTTGCACAAAAGTAAATACATAAATTAAAAGATAGGCACTTCGCAGAGGGAACCAGAGGTTGCCATGCGCTTATTTGTTTGTATGCTCAACCCCTTAGTGCAAAATACCGTCACGTTATATTGCCCCTTATGATAGCAACCTTTATTATGCTGTCCATCACCTTTATTAGTTTGCCATCACCGGGTCGTACAACGCTCATTTTTCTCTTACACTAAATGATCTAACACTTTTAGAAGCAATTTTTATTGCCTTATTGCACCGATGACAACTTACTTGAAGGATGTTGCTCAATTCCTAGGTAGGTATGGTGTACTCATGAAAATAAGATTTGGGTATAAGGGTTTTCTTAATGCACAAGTAGTTTCTCTACTTGGTGCGGAATTTTTGGCTAGCAAAGGTGGGGGAAAGCACCACATGTTGAAGGATCTATGACAATATAACTTCTATGTGAATATGAACAAACATAAATCATTACATTGTCTTACTTGTCCAACGTCAACAATTTTGGTGTATAATATTTTTAAGGGTGCTCACAATCACAAAAGATTTCCAGGATAGTGTATCTGCATGTGAAAGTTCTCTTCCTTATACTAATTATTCGTGAATCGCTTGTATGACCAATATTCTGATTGTCAAGCCTCAAAATATTTCACTTTATAAACCCAATGTGAAGCTACCACTAAGCATGATATGATTTCAACTTCATGACATTCAATTTATTCAACAATTTACTCATAGGATATAAGTGAAGCACAAGAGTAAATGACATAGAAAAGAGCTTCGTTGACGGGATGTGAATGTCGCTTACTTAGACTCCTTGGCATCTATTTGAGGACTCTATTTTATTTAAAAATTTAAAATATAATTATTTTACTAAAACAGGAAGAAAAATAAAAAAAAATATCATTTCAATAATATCACAACTCATGCGAAGAAGCAAAAACTTAGGCTCAACCGATACTAACCGATAATTGTTGAAGAAGAAAGGTGGGATGCCTACCGGGGCATCCCCAAGCTTATATGCTTGAGACTTCTTGAATATTATCTTGGGATGCCTTGGTAAGCCCCAAGCTTGAGATTTTGTGTCTCCTTTATTCTTCTCATATCACGGTTTTCCTAAATCTCAAAAGCTTCATCCATAGAAAACTCAACAAGAACTCGTGAGATAAGTTGGTATAAACAATTGCAAAAACCTTATCATTATCTAATGTAGAAAATAAATAAAATTATTATTAAAATTTCCTACTAAATGCCTCTACATATTTAATACTCCTATCCACAAATATAATCATTAAAAAAGCAAACATATGCAAACAATGCAAACGTAACAGCAATCTCCCAAAACAGTACAATCTATAAGAATGCAACAGTATCCATACTTATTCAACTTTAAAAATTCTGAATTTTAACACCCTGTAGAAAATTTATCAGATCTTATTTTTCAAAAAGTTTCAACAAGTGATCACATTCTGACTTTTCTAGGGAATTTTTGCAACAGCGATAAACTTTCTGTTTTCAAACAGCAACATGTAGACTTGCAAAATAAGTATGGTAAAGGCTATCCTTCACATTTTTATTGGAAAAAAAGATGCAAAAAAATATTATAAATAAAATAAAACAAATAATAATAAAATAAATTGATGCTCCAAGTAAAACACATATCATGTGACGAATGAAAACATAGCTCCAGGTATGGTTACTGATAATGTTGGAGACGATAGAGGGGGTGCCTTCCGGGGCATCCCCAAGCATAGTTGCTTGGATATTCCTTGAATTTTAACTTGGGGTTGACTTGGGAATCCCCAATCTTAGGGCCTTTTCACTCCTCATTCTCTTCATATCGACACCTCACCCAAAACATGAAAACTTCAATCACACAAAACTTAACGGAACTTTGTGAGATGGGTTAGTATGATAAAGAGCAAACCATTTCACTTTGGTACTGTCAAGACAAGATCCATAATTGTTCTCACACAATCCCTACTGTATCATATCATTTACACAATTTATATTGAGCAATATAAGCCATAGAAACTAGAAAACAAGCAAACTATGCATTGAAAACAGAATCTGTCAAAAACAGAACAGTCTGTAGTAATCTGTACTCCAACCATACTTATGCTACTATAAAAATTCTGAAAAATTAATAAAGAGTGTGAAATTTGTATATTAATATTATGCAAAAATAATAAACTCAAAATCACTCTTCTATTAAAAATGGGAATTATTTTCGGGAGCGCAAAAGTTTCTATTTTTCAGCAAGATCAAATCAACTATCACCCCACATGATCCCAACAACTTTACTTGGTACTTTATTTAAACGAAAGCAATAAAACATGATTACTACAGTAGATTAATAATATTAACACACAAAAACAGTAGATAAAAGTGTTGGGTTTTCTCCCAACAAGCGCTTTTCTTTGATGCCTTTTAAGCTAGGCATGATGATTTCAATGATGCTCGCATAATAGTAAAGAATTGAAACATAAAGAGAGCATCATGAAGTATATGACTAGCAAATTTAAGCCTAACCCACTTCCTATTCATAGGGATTTTGTAAGCAAACAGTTTATGGGAGCAAGAATCAACTAGCATAGGAAGGCAAAACAAGCATAGCTTCAAGATTTTCAACACATAGAGAGGAAGCTTGATATTATTGCAATACGTACAAGCATATGTTCCTCTCTCATAATAATTTTCAGTAGCATCATGAATGAATTCAACAATATATATATCACATAAATCATTATTTTCATGATGCATAAGCATAGAGATTTTGTTACTCTCCACATAAGCAAATTTATTCTCATCAATAGTAGTGGGCGAAAACTCAACAAAATAACTATCATGTGATTGAAAATTAAAATTATAATGACAAGTTTCATGGTTATCATTATTATTTGTAGCATACATGGCATCACCATAATCATCATATATAGGAACTTTGTTGTCATAATCAATAGCAACCTCTTCCAAAATAGTGGATTCATCATTAAATAAAGTCATGACCTCTCCACATCCACTCTCATCAATATAATCATCACCATAGGAGGCATGATTTCATTATAACAAATTTCCACATCAAAACTTGGGGGACAAAAAATATCATCTTCATCAAACATAGCATCCCCAAGCTTATGGCTTTTGCATATCATTAGCACCATGGATATTCAAAGAATTCATACTAACAACATTAGAACCATGCTTATCATTCATTCCAATCATTTTATTGAATTCTTCTTCTATCAATTGAGCACAATTTTTCGATCCATCATTTTCAAGAAAGATATTATAAAGATGATAAATAATATGATGCAACCTGAATTCCATTTTTTATGTAGTTTTCTTTTATAAACCAAACTAGTGATAAAACAAGAAACTAAAAGATTCGATTGCAAGATCTAAATATATACATTCATGCACTCACCTCCCTGGCAACGGCACTAGAAAAGAGCTTGACGTCTACTACGCAACTTTATTCTTGTAGATGTGTGTTGGGCCTCCAAGCACAGAGTTTTGTAGGACAGTAGCAATTTTCCCTCAAGTGGATGACCTAAGGTTTATCAATACATCAGAGGTGTAGGATGAAGATGGTCTCTCTCAAACGACCCTGCAACCAAATAAAAGAAATCTCTTGTGTCCCCAACACACCCAATACAATGGCAAATTGGATAGGTGCACTAGTTCGGTGAAGAGATGGTGATAAAAGTGTAATATGGATGGTAGAAATATATTTTTATAATCTGAATAAATAAAAACAGCAAGGTAGAAAATAGTAAACGGGCACAAAGATGGTATTGCAATGCTTGAAAACAAGGCCTAGGGTCCGTACTTTCGCTAGTGCAATTTCTCAACAGTGCTAACATATCTGGATCATATGACCACCCCTCAAAGTGCGATAAAGAATCACTCTCGAGTTCCTATTAGCGGAGAACAAAACATAGAAATTGTTTGTAGGGTACGAAACCACCTCAAAGCTATTCTTTCCGTTCGATCTATCCTAGAGTTCGTACTAAAATAACGCAAGCTATTCTTTTCGATCAATCTATTCAAGAGTTCGTACTAGAATAAAACCAAAGCAAATTCATATTCATAATACTCAATCCACACAAAGAACTACAAGGGGTCCCCAAAGTTTCTATCGGTGAAAAGATAATAAAAACGTGCATCAACCCCTATGCATAGGTTACCCCAATATCACCACGGGAATCCGCAAGTTGAGTACCATAACGTATATCAAGTGAACCAATAAGATACCCCAATGTCACTTCAAGTATTCATATCGCAAGACATACATCATGTGTTCCCAAGTTTGAACATTCAATCCGACATAACATTATTTCAAAGGGGAAAGATTCAGTTCATCACAATAAGAGTATAGAGGGGAGAAACATCATATGATCCATCTATATTAACAAAGTCCATGATATAGATCACGAGAGAGAGATTAAACACATATCTACTGGTACAAACCCTCAACCCCGAGGGTGGACTACTCCCTCCTCATCGTGGTGGCCGCTGGGATGATGAAGATGGCCACCGGAGATGATTCCCCCCTCCGGCTGGGTGCCGGAACGGGCTCTAGATTGGTTTTTGGTGGCTGCAGAGCCTTGCGGAAGCAAAACTTATGATCTAGGGATGCTCCGAAGGGTTTCGGTATATTTGGGAATTTATAGTGCAAAGATGGGATGCGGGAGGCCACCGAGGTGGGCACAACCCACCTGGGCACGCCAGGGGCCCTGGCACGGCCTGGTGGGTTGTGCCCCCCCGGGGCACCCCCCAGGTGAAGCTCTAGCCCATTTGGTTCCTTCTGATCCAAAAAATCTCCAAAAAGTTTCGTGGTGTTTGGACTCCGTTTGATATTGATTTCTTGCGATGTAAAAACAAGCGAAAAATAGCAAGTGGCACTGGGCACTGGGTCAATAGGTTAGTCCCAAAAATGTTATAAAGTTGATATAAAATGCTTGTAAAACATCCAAGAATGATAAAATAACAGTATGGATACTTCATAAATTATAGATACGTTGGAGACGTATCAGACGCCGCCACGGCTGAGCTCGAGGCGGCTTGCTGCCTCCTGTTCGAGGACGACAGTGCCCCCGTGGCCACGCGGCGCCGCATGGAGGCCGCTCAGTGGGAATATGCTTCCTCCTATGGTCTCACCCCATCTTTCACTGAGCCCAGTCGGCATGGGGCCGTGTGCGACCACGGTCGTGTGGTCGCCGAAATTTTGGGCGGCAACATGCCCGTCTACGACACCCCCGCAGCCAACCTGCGGGCCGCCAAGGTGGCCTATGGGGATTTGGCTACCTTGGACGGCGAAGAGCGTGCCACCCACTAGCGTCACATTAAGGACCTCATCGACACCGCCAACTCGCAGCAACACCTGCTCGAGGCCGGCGGTGCAGCCTCCGAAGGCCCCCGGCTCTAGCGCGAGGGCACGAGGACTGATGGCCGTTAGCCGGCTCAGCACTCCCGCTCCCCTTGCGTTTTCGGCCGCCGGGTCGGGACAAGCAACCTCCAGCCCTCTTAGCTGCTAGGGAACGAGTAGCCGGCTATAAATAGCCAGTGCACCGACGACTCACCTTGCAGCGGCCGCCACCACGAGGCACCGGCAGCCGGCGTAGCTGTGGGCATACGCCACCCCTCATCTGTCGCGAGCTCTCCCTCGGCTCGGACAGTGTGTCCATCACAGCGAGAATGATGCTCGCCTCCGCATCAACCGGCTCACGTAGTTGGCGCTCCTCGAGGAGGAGGGCTCGATTGGCCCGGTGTGCTTCGGCCCTCGGATCCGCAATGAGCCGTTCCCAACCGGTTTCACGCTCCCCGAGACACCCTGAAGTACCATGGGGCCGCTGAACCCGAAGACTGGCTGATCGACTACGCCACCGCGGTCGGCATCGCCAGGGGCAACAAACGCGTAGCCGTTCAATATGCTCCCCTCATATTGATCGGCTCGACCCGCACTTGCCTCAATAGCCTAGCGGCCGACAGCATCAACACTTGGATGGACTTCGAGGAAGCCTTCGTCCGCAACTTCACCGGCACCTACAAGCGGCCTGGCCGCCCCGTGAACTAGCCATGTGCGTTCAGGGGCCGGACGAGTCCCTCCACGACTACCTCACTCGGTGGACCGAGCTCGGCAACTCCTGCGAGGGGGTGCGTGAGGTGCAGGCCATAGAGTACTTCATCGAAGGCTGTCGTGATGGCACCCCCCTCAAGAACAAGCTTCTGTGCTCCGAGCCGGCTATGCTCGCCGAGCTCATGACCAAGGCGGACAAGTACGCCACGGCTGATTCTGCCATTCGGGTCAAGACGACCCCGCCTGCTAAGGCAATGTCAACAACCGGCAGCCACAGAACAACAAGCGCAAGAATGACCAGCCGGAATCCCGCTATGAGAGCCGGCAGGTCGCCACCATCGAGGAGCAGGAGCCGGCTTCCCAGTCTTCCAGCCAGTGCCAGCGCACTGGCAAGACTGCTCAGCACCCGAAGCTCACTGTCGAGTAGATGCTCGACCTCCCCTGCAAGAACCACTCTGGGGCAAAGCCCTCTACGCACACGCTCTGGCAGTGAAGCTTCTCACAGCGATTGTCCCGGGGGGATGGCCTTCTGACTCCTCCCACGTCACCTACCCGTGCGCCGGCCCCGGCCCAAAATGACGGTCGTCTACATGACCAGTTCCCCAACCAGGACGGTTGCTATGTCGTCTTCACCAGTGAAGAAACGAGCACACATGCTCAACGCCAGCTCCATCGTGAGGTGAATGCCATCATGCCGGCAACTCCCCAGTTCATGCACTGGTCGGAGAAGCCGGTCGCCTGGAGCCAGGCAGATCACCCCATCGTGATGTTGAGTCCCAG
Source organism: Hordeum marinum (assembly GCA_022496015.1). Classification (NCBI taxonomy): domain Eukaryota; kingdom Viridiplantae; phylum Streptophyta; class Magnoliopsida; order Poales; family Poaceae; genus Hordeum; species Hordeum marinum. The sequence continues at coordinate 357,006,458 of CM039676.1, read as the reverse complement.
CAGCTACGCCCTGGTCCTCGACCCCACCATCGCCACTGAGAAGCGCACCTGCCGCTTCTCACAAGTGCTGATAGATGGTGGCAGCAGCATCAACATCCTTTACCTCGACACGATGCGCAAGTTGGGGCTGAAGATAGAAGACCTGCAGGCGAGCTGGACGGTTTTCCATGGCATCGTGCCCGGAAAGTCCTGCTCCCCCGTGGGCAAGATGATGCTTGACGTCCTCTTCGCCGGCCCCGGCCACTTCTGCCGTGAGCCGGTGTTGTTCGAGGTAGTGAACCTCGCAAGTCCCTACCATGCGCTGTTGGGTCGGTCGGCCCTCGTCAAGTTCATGGCAGTCCCCCATTACGCCTACCTCAAGCTCAAGATGCCGGCCCCCAAGGGAATCGTCACCATCACGGGTGACTACAAGATGTCGCTCGAATGCGCTCGAGACGGCGGCCGCTTGGCCGAGGCCCTGGAGATAGCCAAGGAAAAGCGGAAGCTCGACCGGCTCGTGGCCCTCGCCGCCAGCCAGTCAGCCATGCCGGCTCCTCCCTCGCAGTCCGTCGGCGAGGCCTCCTTCCAGCCGTCCAAGGACACCAAGCAAATCCCGCTCGACCCGGCCAACCCCGCTCAGTGCGTCACCATCGGCTCCCGCCTCGATAGCAAATAGGAAGGCGAGCTCATTGACTTCCTCTGTGAGAATCAGGACATCTTTGCATGGTCCCCCAAGGACATGCTGGGTGTTCTGAGGAAGTTCGCCGAGCACAAACTACAAGTCCGGCAGGACGTCAACCGGTCAAGCGACCTCTACGCCATTTCTCTTAGGAGAAGCGACGTACTATAGGAGAAGAGATCGCACGGCTGCTTGCAGCCAGCTTCATCATGGAAGTTTTCCACCCGGACTGGCCGGCCAACCCAGTCCTGGTGCTGAAGAAGAACAAGACCTGGCGCATGTGCATCGACTACACTAGCCTTAACAAGGCATGCCCCAAGGACCCATTCGCCCTGCCGCGGATCAATCAATTCATCGACTCCATGGCCGGTTGCGACTTGTTGTCCTTCCTGGATGCCTAGTCCGGCTACCACCAGATCAAGCTAGATCCGGAGGACCGGCTCAAGACCTCTTGCATCACACCCTTCGGGGCCTACTGCTATATCACCATGTCCTTCGGCCTGAAGAACGCAGGCGCCACCTTCCAGTGGTGCATGCAGAAATGCCTCCAACCTCAGATAGGCAGGAACGTCCACGTCTACGTCGAAGACATCGTTGTCAAAACCAAGAAGCACTTCAGCCTCTTCAATGATCTTCGAGAGACCTTCGCGAACCTGCGCGAGTACAAGATCAAGCTCAACCCGGAGAAGTGTGTCTTCGGCATCCCAGCCGGCCAGCTCCTGGGTTTCTTTGTGTTCGCTCACGGCATTGAAGCTAACCTAGAGAAGATTAGAATGATCGAGCACATGCCCAAGATGACCTGGCTCCGCGACATCCAGAAGTTCACTGGCTGCCTCGCCTCGCTCAGCTGGTTGATCAACCGGCTGGGGAAGAAAGGCTTGCCCCTATATGGGCTCCTTTGCAAGATGGCTCTGATCGAGCCGGGTCACACCAAGAAGACGGGCAAGTTCGATTGGCCCGATGAGCCGGACGAGGCCTTTTGCAGCCTCAAGAAGGCTCTCACCCGCACGCCCATCCTGGCCATGCCGGCTAAGAAGGAACCCTTGCTCGCCTACATCACGGCAACCACTCGCATCATCAACGTCGTCTTGGTGGTCGAACAGCCGGAGGAGGGCAAATCCGTGCCGGTCCAGCATCCCATCTACTAGCTCAGCGAGGTCCTCTCCGCATCCAAGCAGAACTACCCGCACTACCAGAAAATGTGCTATGGCATATACTTTGCTGCCAAGAAGGTCAAGCAGTACTTCGAGGAGCATACCATCACCGTGGTGAGCACATCCCTGCTCGGAGAGATCATGAGCGGCCAGGATTTCACCGATCAAATCGCCAAATGGGTCATCACCCTCGTGGACCACGAGATCCGGTACGAACCTCGTACCGCCATCAAGTCGCAAGCATTGTCTCACTTCCTCCTCGACTGGGCGGAGACCGAGTTCGTGCCGCCTCCCCAGACTCCACGCATTGGCGCATGCATTTTGATGGCTCAAAAATGAGGACCGGCCTGGGTGCCGGCACAGTCCTCGCCTCCCCGAAAGGTGACCAGCTCAAGTACGCCCTTGAGATCCAGTTCGCCGCCTCCAACAACGTGGCCGAGTACGAGGCCATCATCCATGGCCTCCGGCTCACCAAGGAGATCGGCATCAGGCGCATCCTATGCTTCGGTGACTCCGACCTCGTGATACAGCAGGTCTCTGGCAAACGGGACGCCAGGGACGCCAATATGGCCAGCTACAGCTTCCTCATCCAACAACTCACCGGCTCCTTCGAGGGCTGTGAGTTCCACCAAGTCCCACGGGCAGACAACGAGGCGGCCGACGCACTAGAAAAGATCGGCTCCACCTGGTAGGCCATCCTAGCCGATGTCTCCCTCGAGCGGCTGCTCAAACCATCGATCAAGCCTTCGCCGGAATTGGGATCCACCTTCGTGCCGGCAGACGCTGCCGGTCCATCGACGGCTCTGGCTGCTCGCTGGACATCTTCACCATCGGCTCCATCAACCTTGGCTGCCTTGCCGGCACCAGTTGAGCTAGCTGCATCCAATGCAGCCGGCTCTGATGCCGTGGCCGTCATGATGTGATTCGATGCCCCTCTGGCCGTCCCCGACCCGAGGGCTGACGAGCCAGCCTCGAGGGCTGGTGAGCCGGTCCCGGGGGCTGGCGAGCCGGTCCCGGGGACTGATCATCCAGACCCGGGGGCTCCCGTCCGGCACCCGTCTCGGCTCCCTCATGGGCCTAGCCCATCCTGGCTTTCCTTCTACGCAACGAGCTCCCCCCGGGCGAGGACATGGCAAGGCAAATTCAGCGACGGGCTTTAGCCTACAACATCATCAATCGTGAGCTCGTCCATCGCAACACCACCAGTGTCTTCCAACGGTGCGTCGAGCCGGAGGATGGTTTGGAGATCCTCCTCGACATCCATGAGTGTTAGTGCGGGCACCATGCCGCCTCCAAGACCCTGGTGGCCAAGGCTTTCCGCAATGGTTCTACTGGCCCACCACCCTGCAGGTGGCCAAGAAATTGGTCGACGAGTGCGAGGGCTGCCAGCGCTTTAGCATGCAGAGCCTCCTACCGGCGTCGGCCCTCCAGACCATCCCCCTCTCGTGGCCCTTCGTTGTCTGGGGGCTGGATATGGTGGGTCCCTTCAAAACCGCACGAGGCGGCATGACGCATATATTGGTGGTCGTCGACAAATTCACCAAGTGGATCGAGGCCCGGCCAATCAAGAAACTAGACAGCCCCACGACCGTCCGGTTCATCGACGACATCACGGTTCGCTACAGCATCCCCCACAGCGTCATCACTGACAACGGCACGAACTTCGTGAAGGGCGCGCTCGCGCGTTTTTGCTCCAAGCAGGGCATCCGGCTCGACCTGGCCTTCGTCCCTCATCCATAGTCAAAGGGCCAGGTCAAGAGGGCAAATGTCGTAATCATGTCCGGCATCAAGCCCCGGCTCGTAACCCTGTTGGTGTGGTCAGCCGGCTACTGGGTCGGCGAGCTGCCAGTTGTCCTTTAGGGCCTTAGAACTACCCCCAACCGATCAACCGACTATACACCCTTCTTCCTTGTGTACGGGTCCAATGTGATCATGCCCATCGATATCGAGTTTGACTCGCCTCGGGTCGCCCTATACACGGAGAAGGACGCGAAGGAGGCAAGAGAAGATGGTGTCTACCTACTCAAAGAAGCTCCGGCACTACAATAGCAAGCGGATCCGGCCGCTCTCCTTCCGTGAAGGGGACCTGGTGCTTAGGCGGATCCAGCGGACAGACGGACAGCACAAGTTGTCCTCCCCATGGAAGGGCCCGTTCATCGTCAGCAAGGCGCTACACAACAACGCATACCACCTAATAGACGCCTAGAAGCCACAGAAGCGCAAAAGAGACGCCTTCGGCGAGGAGACCGAGCGCCCATGGAACGCGGCGCTCCTCCGTCCGTTTTACTGCTGAAAATACCAGTGTATGTATGTATCCCTCCCCTTTTGGGCTTATGAATGCAATGGGTGCCCTAGGACGGATCTTGGGGCACGCCCTTTTCGTTTCCCTCAAAGGACTCCTCGCTGACCGGCTACCTGACCCGGCTTCCGGGCCCGGGGGCTCTTCGACTGGTCCTAGGTCGCCTCTCCCAAAAATCAACCAAGTAGTTTGGGCTGAGAAAGCCCTCCTACCCCTCCCGGCTACAGACCGGCTCCTGGCTTTCCGGCTGACGGGGCCTCGGGGCGGCAAAACTTAGCGCACACGAGACTTCGATCGCAAAGGGGTCGCCAACTAGGTCTAGCCGGACCACCACCTTGCCTCTGCCACTCAACTTACCCAAAAAGCTCTCGTGGTTCCTAGGTTCGGAACCAGCTCCCTCAAGGCGGACGCCCCGACCCAGCTATAGACCGACTCCCGGCTGCCGGGATGGAGGGGCCAAAACCAAAGGGGAAAAAGGGACCGAGCAGACGGAACCAAAGGGGAAAAAGGGGTAAGGACGAGCAGGCACGCATGATAGGCAAACACATCAGACATTCAGAACACAAATTTAAGATAAAAGAGGCCCACGGCCATCACGGTTCATTACATTACACCCCCTGTGGGTGGACTTAAGTTTAACATGCTGGAAAGTTAACAAGGGAAAAAGATAAGAGGCCCGGGGGCTCAGGCCACTGGCGCGTCGCCAGTCGGCGCGTCCCCAGCCGGCGCATTGCTCGGCGGCTCGACTCCCGTCCCGGAGGTGGTTACGGCCTTCGGGTCGGCTTCCTTGGCCTTCGAGGCAGCCTCCATGGTGCCAGCCGTCTCGATGCTGGAGTCGGTACTGTCGTCGGCGACCTCCTCGTCCTCCAGACCTTGGCGGATGCCGAAGGAGTCTTCGGACGCCAGCTCGCCATCCTCGCCAAGTGCCGGTAGGAGCTCATCCGGGTCAATGTATGACGCGAGCTCATTGGCCCGGTGGGCAAGGACCAGCTCATGGTTTGCTCACTCCTCAGCTGGCTCCTCCCGCATAGTGGCCAGCCGGTCCAAGTCCACGCTGCGGTACAACAAGGTGACGAACCGAAGCACCATCTACACTCCTGCTTGAGCCGCTGACGCCTTCTAGACCTCGACCGAGGCACGACATGCTCCAGCCACAAGGCCATGCCGTTCTCCGGAGCCGCTCCACGGCCTGGCCACAAGGCGGCGATGATCTCCTTGCCGGCCATCTTCAGCCGCTCCACGCTCCGCCTGAGGTGGATCGGCCGGTTTTCTATGGCGAGCCCAAGCTTCGCCATACTCCATGCAGCATCCTCCTCGAAGGAGCACCCGCGCGCTCGAAGATACTTCTGGTGCTCCTCGACGGCACGGTCAGCGCGGCGCTGAGTTTCTGGGAAGCGCCCTGAGGAAGAAAGGGACGAAGGAGAGGAAGGCGAACAAAAAACAAGAACTGGCAAGAAAAAGGCAACCAGCTAAAAAGAAAAAGTCATCCGTCTCGGTGGCAAAGTGAAGCGAAGGGTCCTACTCCAATGCCAGCGTGGCCTCCGCCTTGGCGAGAGCCTCTCTGCGCTCCTCAAGCATTCTCTCGAGGCGGGACACCTCGTTTTGGAGGGCGGCGGTGAGTTGGGTGGCTTCGGCTGCCTCCTTGAAGGCTTTCTCCTCGGCCGCCACCTCCCGCGCCACATTGGCCTTCAGGCAGCCTTTGGCCGCCTGCCCATCCACCGGCTGGGCGCTGAGATGGTCCCTCTCATGAGTGACCGCCTGGATGCTCTGCGCCAGCCAGTCCCGCTCGGAGACGGCCCCGATCTTCTCCGCCCGGAGGGTGGTCAGCTCCTCTACAAAGCAAAGCAGGCAAAAGCCGGTCATTCCACGCCCGCTCGGGCTGCCAGGCAACGGGCCTGCCTCCCAGGGGCTACACGCCTCCCCCACAAGACTTGACATACCTTGCACTCGTGCCAGCTCCTCCTCCAGCCGGTAGAAGCCATGCTTGCCGCGGTCATGGATGGAGACCGCCTCCTCAAACAGCTTCTGCCGCTGGGAGTTCCCCTCCTGCCACATGAAGCCAAGATCAAAAGGAGATCCGGCCCGGCTGCCCGCTAGCCGGTCAGCCGACCCGTATCTCGTGGGCTACACCAGGTGGGTGCACTTGCGCGCCCCCACAGAAAATTTTAACAAGGACAACAACGCTTACCTCCACGCGCCGCAGGGTGGTGTCGGCCGCCTCTGCAAACCAGGCCAGCTGTTAGCGGCACCACTCCAGGATGCTCCCCAACTCCCCGAACGTGGGGACCAGGCCACCTGTCGGGGGAGCCGGAAGGGTTGGGACACGCGCCAACGCCTCCCAGTCCCGGATCACGTCCTACATGGACCTCCGGGCCCGGCTGTCGTTGCCACCCGTCCCTACGCTCGCCATGGTGCCGGACGCTAGGGGAGGGTTGATGACGGTGAGGGCACGGGAATCGATCCCCAACGGCCCCTCGCTCGCCGCTCGTGCCGCCTCTTCCTCCCGCCGACCCGACGTGGCGACCACGACGGGCGGTGTCTCCGTCTCCATGGCGGCTGCCTCCGGGGCCAGCTCTAGGACCGCTAGAGCCTCCGACACGTCGACCTGGGATGGCTCGGCCGCGGGTGGCGCCACGTACGACACCACTGGCCGGGTTGCCTCGGCGACCGGCTCTATAGCCACCGCCCCCTATCGAGCCGTCTCCTCCGAAGGCAGGGGCGCAGCCGGCTCCGTAGCCACCCCTCGTGGCTCGCTCGATTGGGGCCTCGACAGACGGGTCAATTCCGCCGCCGAGTCGGACACCCACGCGGTGTCCACGGGCCCCTCCGCCTCCCGCCGCTCGAAGTCCCGGAATGCGAGGCCCCGCCTTGTGCTCCGATCTTTGAGACTCGCAGCTCCGCGAGCCTCCTCTTGTCCTCCTGCTGCGTGGCCGCGTGCTCGCGGGTGCTCGTGGGCCAGCCGGCTGGCGGCGGCCGTCGGGTCCGCCGCCGACTCCACTTCATGGAGCTCGATGGGGTCCCTGTGACGCATAAGGGTCGAACACCCACCGACCCACGACACGGAAAGAAACACATGCGAGAAAAAGGAAGGCACTTACCCGGTAACGACAGGCAGAACCCGCTTGGCGCGCACTGGCAGCTTCCGTGTGGCCACTTTCACCCGTTTATGGGAATGTGGCGGGGCCGCTGGCTCCTCGTGAGCCGGCCTGTTCGCCCGGCAAGAAGCTCCAGCCGTCGGGGCCTGAACCGGCCGCTCCTTGCTCCGCCCGTGCCGGCCCTGTTGAACTGAGGGGGAGGCGCGTTCAAGATCATCACAACGTCATCGTCACCGTCATCGTCATCGTCATCGGTCCAGTCCTTGATCGTGGGACCTATAGCGTACTCATCGGCTCTGCTGGGCTCTCCGGCTACGCCGGACCCTCTGGCTCTTCAGGGCCCGCCGGCTCCCAGGCGGCTGGCTCCTTGACCCCACTCGAGGATTCGACCCCCTCTTCAGGCGGGCCTCCTCGCTTATTGTCTTCGGATTCGGAGTGGTCGCGCTCCGCGTCGAACATTTCGGGGTGTGGGCCGTCCGGCATGTTCTGTCGCACGAGCAACTGCGATCAGCATGGAGAAGTAAGATCTGATGCCGGCTGCCGGCTGGGAAGATTCAAACAAAAAGAGCCACCTCGACAAAACGTACCAGGGGAGATCGGTTCATGCGGTCATACGGCTCCATGCCGAAGGTCCATGACGCTGGCACCAGCTTGAATGTCGTGATGGCATTCACCCGCGTCACCACCTGAGCTGGCGCCAGGTCGACGGTCATCAGCCAGCAGGGGTCTCGGCGGCCAAACATATCACAGATCCGGTGCGGCCTCATCTGGAGAGGCAGCACCCGGCACGAGATGAAAGCCGCCAGCAGATCGGAGGCGACTAGCCCCTCTTTGGTCCTTAGGTGCAGGAGCCAGCCGAGCTCCGCCAGAGCCACTCCGCACGGAGCGGCTCCCGACCAGTTGAATCTAGAGGACTGCACGTTGATGAAGGGCGGCAGCCGGATGTAGTCCAGCTATGGGATGACATTCTTCACATAGAAGAACGTTCGGTGCCACCCCATGACGGAGTCGATAAGGGAGAAGTGCGGGAAGCGGGTGCCGCGGCAGCACACCACCGTGCCCCCGTAGGCGTTACACTTCAACACCTTGAGGTAGAAGAGGGAATTGAAGAGGTCGAGGAAGGGAGGAATCCATAAGTATCCCTCGCACAGTGTCACGAAGCCGGCGAGATAGAGGATGGCAATGGGGCCAAGATGGTGCGGCTGGAGGTCGAACGTATCCATCATCAGCCGGAAAAAGTGGCCCACCGGGAGCCCAAAGCCGCGGGAGAAATAACAGGCGAAGACGACAAACTCACTGGGCTACGGCGCGGGCACAACCTCGTCGCCCGCTGCACGGGCAATCACACGTTCCACCGGTGGCAGCATGCGCGCACGGCGGAGATCCGCAATGGCGCCCTCGGTGACCATGGATCCAACCCAGCTTCCTCCGCGCCCTTCGGCCAGTGCGACGATGGGACGACGTGCAAGCGCAGTTGCGTGCGAGGGGAGCAGTGATGCGCGAGGGAGCAAAGAAGACGAAGAGAAGAGGCATCAAGGGGCAAGTGGAGTGCGGGTACCTCCGCCCTCTACCCTTCCTCCCCTTTTTAATGGGGAGGCCACGACCGGGGGACGTGGGCATTAACTGCGCCCACTCCCCTGGAATCCCTGCGCACGCGTGGGCGGCCCGGGCCGTAACCACCGCTTCAGGTGCAGAATATCCTTGCCTGCGCCCCAAGGCCTACTGGGCTGCACATGAGGCCTAGCGGACTAGGTCCAGGGCGACGTCCCGTCTGCTCGCGTGCGCAGGGCCCGCGACATCATTACCCGCCACGGGGCATGCAGCGGGTCGACCCAGGTCCCGAGGAGTCGCGCCGGAACCTGAGGCGTTGGGTTTGACTGCCGACCCGGCTGGCCTTTCGGCTTCACACCAGAGGCGAGAACCGCTAGGGGGAAGTCGCCGGCTCCCCTCTGTCTGCTGGACGCGGGGCCCCACCGGCTTCATGGACTACTGACTGTGTTATTACCCCTGGGTAGCCCAAAGCAATAGGGTTCTCCTCCCTCCAAAGAAAAAGTACGCGACCGGCTGGCCCCGGCCGGCTGGAGCAGAGCCAGCAGGTGCGATCGCCGGCTGGCTCGGGGAAGGCTGGTCAAGGTGTTGGCTCGGCCCCCGGCCGGCTGGGCATGACCGGCTGCCCTCAAGTCGCCTCCTTTGTTGACCCCAGGGTGGACAAGCAACGTCATGTCCCTCTGCGCACGGGTACAGCGACATGACGTGACCGCCACGACGGGTGCCATTGTTGCTACAGTGGCCACTGACGCGCGAGTGCCATGGCTACAGTTTGGCCGTCCGGGCCGCTGACCTTGGCGACCGCGACCGAGCGGGGAACAGTGCCGGCACGTCCCCGCCCACTCGATTACCTACCCCGGCATGGCTACAGTGCAGCTGGCCGTACCGAAGACTTCGCCGGCTGGCACTAGACGCCGCCACCCGGGCGGCCCGGGCCGTAGCAGGTGGGCGGGGGCCAATCGCGGAGCCGGTTGGCGGGCCCTAGTGGGTGATGGGACCGTGCTGCCAATGGACCCTACGTGCGACGAGACGGCTCGAGTGGCGGGACCCCCTTGTCAGCCGGAGAGGCTGCAGCCGGGTCCCTCACTTATGTACCTCAAGAATATTGTAAGCCAGGGGTTAGCCTATAAAAACCCCTGAGCCCCCCATGCAACGGGGACGGCGAAGCTCACGGACAGACCTACTGCATACTTCCCCCACACTCTCACACTTCATAGTGGAGGAAGGCGAGTCGGCTTCTCCCTCTTCCTCCTCTAGACATAGCTCCAGGAGCAACCGTGTAAACATACACATCTATCAAAGACCAAGCAGGACTAGGGGTATTACCTCCCACGAAGGGCCCTGAACCTGGGTACATCGTGTGTGACCACCGCTTGTAACTAATCCCGCTCCCAGAGACGTCGGCGTCCTCCGGCCCCAACCACCTATGATAAGCCTACCCATGGCATCTGTCGTGAGAAAACGATGACAGATCCACTTGTGCTCGTGCTGAAAACCCAACTAGCTTAGTTGGAGGGAAATCATTAAATGAGCGTGCTCATTATGTGCGACACCGCATATCTCAAAAACGGAAACTCTTGTGGCATCAAATTAATACTTTGTGTTGCTATGCTTGGAATCTACGTCAAATTTATGATTTTACTTGTTGTTCTAAAGAAGCTAAAAAAGACCTTCCCTACCAATGTGTGTTTTATGATAATGAAATATTATCCTATTATGCCAAGGAGGCCTATTGCTATACTGATGTTGAACAAATTGAACAATTTGTTGCTTTCAAGGGGGCCTATGAAATTGCTTCTTTCATCAAAAAGTATGATGCTAATCTTTATGAATCTGAAAATTTTGCCATACTTAAATATTGCTATGAAAACTATGCTTCTAATGCGTATGTCAAAGAGTTATTGAAAGAATGACCGCTGCTTTGGAGGAGACTAATATTTTGCAGGAATCTATGGAAGAAGAAATTGCTGAAACTGTGAGCTCATTAGATGAAAAAGATGAGAAGGAGAGCTAAGAAGAAAAGGAGGAAGAGCTGATTAGCTACCCGTGCCCACCTTCTAATGAGAGTTACTCTTCAACTTATACATTGTTTAATTTCCCTTCGTGCTTACCGAAGGATGAATGCTATGTTGATTGCTATGATCCCTTGGATTCATTTGAAATATCCCTTTTTGATGAACTTGATACTTGCTATGCTTGTGGCCATGATGCCAATATGAAAGATGCTTATGGAGATGAACATGCTATATTTCCTTATGTTAAGAATGAAATTTTTGCTATTGCACCCACACATGATAGTCCTATTATGTTTTTGAATTCTCCCAACTACACTATATCGGCGAAGTTTGCACTTATTAAGGATTGTATGGATGGATTGCCTATTGCTATTACACGTGATGATTTTGATAGATATAATATGCATGTTATTTCTTCTCCTACTTGCAATTATTATGAGAGAGGAAGTACATCTCCACCTCTCTATGCTTCCAATATGTTAAAATTGCAAGAAACTGCTTATGATATGTATTGGCCTTTACTTTGTGTGCATGAATTGTTCTTTTATGACATGTCGATGCATAGGAAGAGAGTTAGACTTTGTTTTTGCATGATATATGTTACTTTGTACTCAATACTAAATTACAAATCATTGTTAATTAAAATTGGATTTGATATACCTTGGGATCCAGGTGGATCCATTACTTGATCACTTTATGCCTAGCTTAATGGCTTTAAAGAAAGCGCTGCCAGGGAGACAACCCAGAAGTTTTAAAGAGTCAGTTAATTATGTTGTGTAATTTTATATAGTTTAAAATCAAAAAAATAAAGAGTGTAACCTAAAACTTTTTCAAAAAGAAAAATGAAAGGGAGAGAGACGAGCATTGTGAAAGTGGGAGCTAGCCTTGAACTTTGTTCACGCCCATTGAAACTTTGCAAATCTTGATTACAGAAACTTTTCAACAAAAATTATTATACCCTTGTATAAATCCATTGTATTATAAAAATAATGTGTCAAGATTTGCCTTTAGGATGATTAGATTGCTTGTTTGGTGTGTGCAGTGCAAAAACAGAAACTTTGGCTGTAGTGTGTGAATTTACATTTTGTACTGGAATGTCAAAAGTTTCTGAAATTTTTACACAGTACTTATATGCAAATTATATACTTTGTCATAATTTTTCAGAATTTTTAGAGTTACATAAGTATGGTGAATGTTCAGATTGCTACAGACTGTCCTGTTTAAGACAGATTCTGTTTTTGATGCATTGTTTTGCTCGTTTTGATGAAACTATCGATTGTATCGGTGGTATAAGCCATGGAAAAATTATAATACAGTAGATATAACGCAAAAATAAAATTTAATTGGTTGTCTACGGTACATAAAGTTGTGATTTACGTTATTCTAGTAACGGATCTCACGAGGGTTTTGTTAAGTTTTGTGTGATTGAAGTTTTCAAGTTTTGGGTGAGATCACGATGGATGAAGGAATAAGGAGTGGAAATAGACTAAGATTGGGGATGTCTGAGGCACCCCAAGGTAATATTCAAGGACTCCCAAGAAACTAAGCTTGGTGAATCCCCAGAAGGCATCCCCTCTTTGTTCTAACAACCATCGGTAATTTTACTTGGAGCTATATTTTTATTCGTCACATGATATGCGTAAATCTTGGAGCATCGTGCGCTTTTTATTTTTATTTTAATAATGCACCATTATGGTATGAGATAGTCCTTGGTCGATTTATAGAATGCTTCATGCACTTCACTTATATCTTTTGAGTATGGCTTTATAGAATGCTTCATGTGCTTCACTTATACCATTTGAAGTTTGGATTGCCTGTTTCTCACACATAGAAAACCTCCATTTGTAGAATGCTATTTTGCTTCACTTATATTTTTTAGAGCATGGGCATATCTTTTGTAGAAAGAATTAAACTCTCATGCTTCACTTATATCTATTTAGAGAGTTAATAGGAGTTGGTCATTCACATGGTTAGTCATAAAATCCTACATAAAACTTGTTGATCACTGAATATGATATGTTTGATTCCTTGCAATAGTTTTGTGATATGAAGATGGTAATATGATATTCATGCTAGCGAGTATTTGTGAATTAGAGAAATACATGTGTTGAAGTTTGTGATTTCCATAGCATGCACGTACGGTGAACCGTTATATAACAAAGTCGGAGCATGATTTGTTTAATGATTGTCAACCTTTGTGTGAGGGTGAGGAGCGCGCGATGGTTAACTCCTACCAACCTCTCCCTTGGAGAATGAGTCTAATGATTTGCTTGATAACTAATAGACTTTTGTTATAAGTATGTGAGTTCTTTATGACTAATGTTGAGTCCATGGATTATACGCACTCTCACCCTTCCACCTTTGCTAGCCTCTCTAGTACCACGCAACTTTTGCCGGTACATCAAACCCACCTTCCTCAAAACAGCCACCATATATTTTCCTCAAAATATCCACCATACCTACCTATTATGGCATTTCCATATCCATTCCGAGATATATTGCCATGCAACTTCCACCGTTCCGTTTAGTATGACATGCACCATCATTTTCATATTGCTTTGCATGATCGTAAGACAGCTTGCATGATGTTTCCATGGCTTGTCCATTTTTTTGATGTCATTTGCTTGGCTAGATCATTTCACATCCTGGTATCCTACCAGAAGCATTCATATAGAGTCATATTTTTGTTCTAGGTATCGAGTTGTAAGTAAATAGAAGTGTGATGAGTTTCATTATTAGAGCGTTGTCCTGTGTGAGAAAAGGATGATGGAAGCTATGATACCCTCACAAGTTGGGAGCAGTCTCCGGACTTTACAAAAGAATAGAAGAGGCCAGCGAAGCCCAAATAAAAAAAGAGGAAAAAGATGCCCACCAAAATAAAAAATGAAAAAAATGAAAAAAATGAGAGAAAGAGAGAAGGGACAATTGCTACTATCTTTTCCCACACTTGTGCTTCAAAGTAGCACCATGATCTTCATGATAGAGTGTTGGAAATATGCCCTAGAGGCAATAAATAAAGTGTTTATTATTATATTTCCTTGTTCATGATAATCGCTTATTATCCATGCCATAATTGTACTGAGTGGAAACACATTACATGTGTGGGTGAATAGACAACACTCTGTCCCTAGTGTGCCTCTAGTGAACTAGCTCGTTGATCAAAGAAGGTCAAGGTTTCCTAGCCATTGACATGTGATGTCATTTGATAACGGGATCACATCATTAGGAGAATGATGTGATGGACAAGACCCAAACTACGAACGTAGCATATGATCGTGTGAGTTTATTGCTACTGTTTTCTGCATGTCAAGTATATGTTCCTATAACCATGAGATCATGCAACTCACGGACATCGGAGGAGTGCCTTGTGTGTATAAAATGTCGCAATGTAACTGGGTGACTATAAAGGTGATCTACAGGTATCTCCAAGGGTGTCTGTTGGGTTAGCATGGATCAAGACTAGGATTTGTTACTCCGTGTGACGGGGAGGTATCTCAGGGCCCACTCGGTAATAAAACATCACAATAAGCCTTGCAAGCAATGTGACTAAGTGTTAGTTGTGGGATCTTGTATTACGGGACGAGTAAAAAGACTTGCCAGTAACGAGGTTGAACTAGGTATGGAGATACCAACGATCGAATCTCGGGAAATTAACATACCGAAGAACAAAGGGAACATCATACGGGATTAACTGAATCCTTGACATAGAGGTTCGAACGATAAAAATCTTCGTAGAATATGTAGGAACCAATATGGGAATCCAGGTCCCGCTATCTGTTATTGACCGTAGAGGTGTCATGCTCATGTCTACATAGTTCTCGAACCCGCAGGGTCTGCACACTTAAGGTTCGGTGACGTTTCGGTAGTATAGAGTTATGCATGTGGTGCCCGAAGGTTGTTTGGAGTCCCGGATGAGATTCCATATGTCACGAGAATCTCCGGAATGGTCCGGAGGTAAAGATTGATATATAGGAAGTCCTATTTTGGTCGCCGGAAAAGTTTCGGGCTCATCGGTAGTGTACAGGGAGTGCCGGTAGTGTACCGGGAGAACACCGGGAGGGGTATTTCGACCAAAGAGGCTTCATGGGCTGTTGGACAGTGAATACCATCCCTTAGTGGGCTCATGGAAGTCCCACACAAGGACCATGCGGCTGGGAAGAAAAGCCCAAAAGGAAAAAAGGTGGAAAAAGGCAAAAAAGGCAAAATAAGGAAGGAGTCCTAATCCTACCAGGCGTGGAGGAGGTGGAATTCTCCCTCCTATTCGGTTGAACCAGCCTTGGCTTGGAAGCCAAGGATGCCTCCTCTCCTCCTATCCTCCTATATATACTAGAGGGTTTTAGGGTTTTTGTACATGATTTTCAGCCACGTGCAACCCTACCCTCTAGTGCATAGTTAATCCACTAGATCGGATTTCTGCAATGCTTATGCGAAGCACTGCCGGAATAGCTCCACCACCATCGCTGGAGTGCCGTCACACTGCTGGAGAACTCTTCTTCCTCTCCGCTCCTTCTTGCTGGATCAAGACGGCGGAGATCGTCATCAAGTTGTACGTGTGCTGAACGCGGAGGTGCCGTCTGTTCGGCGCTAGATCGGAAGGATCGTGATCAAGTTCGCGGGACGGATCACGATTGGATCGCGGGATGCACGGCAATTTGGATCACGAAGACATTCGACTACACCAACCGCGTTTCTTAACGCTTCCCGCTTAGCGATCTACAAGGGTACGTAGATCCACTCTCCCTCTCGTAGATGCTCATCACCATGGATAGATCTGCGTGTGCGTAGGAAAATTTTTGTTTCTCATGCAACGTTCCCCAATAGTGGTATCAGAGCTAGGTCTATGTGTAGATGAGATCTCGAGTAGAACACAAAAGGTTTGTGGCGTTGATGCTTAGATTTCTTCCTCCCTTGGTCGGATTTTGGTTCAGCGGTATTGTGAGATGAAGCGGCCCGGGCCAACATTACTCGTACGCTTACGAGAGACCGGTTCCCTCGACTGCAACTTGTTGCATAGATGGCTTGCGGGTGCCAGTTTCTGTCACTTTAGTTGGATCAGATTCGACAAAGGCGGTCCTTGAGAAGGTTGAAAAGCAACTAGTGTATCACCGTTGTGGTTTTTGCGTAGATGAGAATTGTTCTTGCTAGATACTTGTAGCAGACACATAAAACATGCAACAACAATTAGAGGACGTCTAACTTGTTTTTGCAGGGTATGTTGTGATGTGATATGCCCAATTACATGATGTGATATATGTGATGTATGAGATGATCATGTGATGTATAGATTATCACGACTTGCATGTCGATGAGTCGGCAACCGGCAGGAGCCATAGGGTTGTCTTTAATTATTGTATGACCTGCGTGCCAATCATTAAGCGCTATGTAATGCTTTACTTTATCGCTAAACGGTAGCAATAGAAGTAGAAGCATGTTGGGCGCGACAACCCCGATGGCGACACGTTGATGGAGATCAAGATGATGAAGATCATGGTGTCATGCCGGTGACGATGGAGATCATGCCAGTGCTTTCTAGATGAAGATCAAAAGCACAAGTTCATGGCCATATCATGTCACTTATGATTTGCAAGTGATGTTAATCCTTTTATGCACCTTGTTTTGCTTAGGACAACGGTAGCATTATAAGGTGATCCCTCACTTAATTTCAAGATAAATTGTGTTCTCCCCGAGTGTCCACCGTTGCGAAAGTTCGTCGTGTTGAGACACCACGTGATGATCGGATGTGATAAACTCAACGTTCACATACAACGGGTGCAAGCCAGTGTTGCATGTGCAGAACATTCGGGTTAAACTTGACGAGCCTAGCATGTACAGACATGGCCTCGGAACACAAGAGACCGAAAGGTCGAACATGAGTCATATAGTAGATATGATCAACATAATGATGTTTACCGTTGAAGCCACCTCAACTCACATGATGATCAGACTTGAGTTGGTGGATTTGGATCATGTGACACTCAGATGACCTGAGAGATGTCAATTTGAGTGGCAACTTTACTAATTTGATTAACTAATATCATTATGTTGAACAATAGTCTAAGTAAACTTTGCGTATTTATGTTGTAGATCAATGGCTCGCGTAGTAGCACCCCTCAATTTTAATGAGTTCCTAGAGAAAACTAAGTTGAAAGATGATGGAAGTAACTTTGTTGACTGCGCTCGTAATCTGAGGATTATCCTCACGGCTTCCCAGAAATCATATGTCCTTTATGCACCGCTTGGTGACCAACCAGAAGACATGGCCTCCGAAGACGTTAAGAACGCTTGGGAGGCACATACAAGAGATTATTCAATAGTTCAGTGTGCAATATTGTATGGCTTAGAACCGGGATTTCAAAGACGTTTTGGAAGTCATGGAGCATATGAGATGTTCCAGGAGTTGAAGTTTATCTTTCAGAAGAATGCTCGGATCGAGAGGTATGATACCTCCAATAAGTTCTATGCTTGCAAGATGGAGGAGAACGGGTCTATTAGTGAACATATACTCAGAATGTCTGGGTATTCGAGTCGTGTAGCGGAGTTGGGAATTGCCCTTCCACTAGAGGTGATCACTGACAGAGTTCTTCAATCACTGCCACCTAGTTACAAGAGCTTTGTGATGAACTATAACATGCACGGGATGAACAAGTCAGTCGTCAAGCTGTTTGCGATGCTAAAAGTCACTGAGTCTGAAATCCAGAAAGAACATCAAGTGTTGATGGTCAATAAAACCACTAGTTTAAAGAAAAATGGCAAGGTCAAGGGCAAGGGCAAGAAGGGTAAAACCAAGAAGGATGGAAAAGCAGTTGTACTCCTGTAAAGAAGCCCAAGCATGGACCCAAGCCAGAAACTGAGTGCTTTCATTGCAAGGGAACTGGTCACTGGAAGCAAAACTGCCCCAAGTACCTGGCTGACAAGAAGGCGGCCAACGACAAACAAGGTATATATGGTATACATGTTATTGATGTGTACCTTACTAGCTCTTGTAATAGTGCCTGGGTATTTGATACCGGTTCAGTTGCTCACATTTGCAACTCAAAGCAGGAACTACGGAATAAACAAAGGCTAGCGAAGGACGAAGTGACGATGCGCGTGGGAAATGGTTCCAAGGTTGATGTGATCGCCGTCGGCACGCTCTCTCTTCGATTACCATCGGGATTAGTGATGAACCTGAATAATTGTTATTTAGTGTCTGCGCTAAGCATGAACATTATATCTAGATCTTGTTTATTGTGAGATGGTTACTCATTTAAATCAGAGAATAAAGGTTGTTCTATTTATATGAGTAATATCTTTTATGGTCATGCACCCAATGTTAGGGGTTTATTCATATTGAATCTTGATAGTGATGACACACATGTTCATAACATTGATGCCAAAAGATGTAGAGTTGATAATGATAGTACCACTTTCTTGTGGCACTGCCGGTTAGGTCATATTGGTGTAAAACGCATGAGGAAGCTCCATGCTAATGGAATTTTGGAGTCACTTGATTTTGAATCACTTGACACATGTGAACCATGCCTCATGGGCAAGATGACTAAAATGCCGTTCTCTGGAACAACGGAACGGGCAAGTGACTTATTGGAAATCATACATACTGATGTGTGTAGTCCAATGAATGTTACAGCGCGTGGTGGATATCGTTATTTTCTCACCTTCACCGATGACTTAAGTTGATATGGGTATATTTACTTAATGAAACACAAGTCTAAAACGTTTGTAAAGTTCAAGCAATTTCAGAGTGAAGTTGAGAATCATCGTAACAAGATGATTAAGTTCCTACGATCTGATCGAGGAGGTGAATATCTGAGTTATGAGTTTGGCAGTCACTTAAGACAGTGTGGAATTGTTTCACAATTGACACCACCTAGAACGCCACAACGTAATGCTGTGTCCGAACGTCATAATCGAACCTTATTAGATATGGTGCGTTCTATGATGTCTCTTGCTGATTTGCCACTATCGTTTTGGGGTTATGCATTAGAGACATCTGCATTCACTTTAAATAGGGCACCATCGAAATCCGTTGAGATGACGTCATATGAACTGTGGTTTGGCAAGAGGCCAAAGTTGCCATTTGTTAAAGTTTGGGGATGTGATGCTTGTGTCAAAAAGCTTCGCCTGAAAAGCTGGAACCCAAATCGGAGAAATGCGTCTTCATAGGATACCCGAAAGAGACATTCGGGTATACCTTCTATCTCAGATCTGAAGGCAAAGTGTTTGTCGCTAAGAATGGAACATTTCTTGAGAAAGAATTTCTCTCGAAATACTTGAGTGGGAGGAAAATAGAGCTTGATGAGGTTATTGAACCTTTACTTCAATCAGAAAGTAGCATAGCGCAGAAAGATGTTTCTGTGGAACCAGCGATGGTAGAAGAGGAAGTTAATGATGATGACCATAAAGCTTCGGATCAAGCTACTATTGAACCTCATAGGTTGACAAGGCCACGTACTACTCTTGAGTGGTACGGCAACCCTGTCTTGGAGGTCATGTTGTTGGACAACAATGAACCTACGAGCTATGGAGAGGCAGTGATGGGCCCGGATTCCGAAAAATGGTTAGAGGCCATGAAATCCGAGATGGGATCCATGTATGAAAACAAAGTATGGACTTTGTAAGAATTACTTGAAGGGCGAAAGGCCACTCGGAACAAATGGATCTTTAAGAAGAAGACAGATGCGGATGGTAATGTCACCGTCTATAAAGCTTGACTTGTGGCAAAGGGTTTTTCCCAAGTTCAAGGAGTTGACTACGATGAGACCTTCTCACCCGTAGCGATGCTTAAGTCCGTCAGAATCATGTTAGCAATATCTGCATATTTCGACTATGAAATTTGGAAGATGGATGTCAAAACAACATTCCCCAATGGTTTCCATGAAGAAGAGTTGTATATGATGGAACCGGAAGGTTTTGTCGATCCAAAGAATGTTGAAAAAGTTTGCAAACTCCAGTGATCCAGTTATGGACTGGTTAAAGCATCTCGGAGTCGGAATGAGCGCTTTGATGAGGTGATCAAATCGTTTGAGTTTATACAAGTTTATGGAGAAACTTGTATTTACAAGAAAGTGAGTGGGAGCTCTATAGCGTTTCTAATATTATACGTGGATGACATATTGCTGATTGGAAACAATATAGAAATGCTGGTAAGCGTGAAGGAATATTTGAACAAGAGTTTTTAATGAAGGACCTAGGAGAAGCTGTTGTCATATTAGGCATTAAGATCTATAGAGATAGATCAAGACGCTTAATAGCACTTTCACAGAGCACATACCTTGATAAAGTTTTGAAGAAGTTCAAAATGGATCAATCCAAGAAGGGGTTCTTTCCTGTGTTACAAGGTGTGAAGTTGAGTAAGACTCAATACCCAGTAATTGCAGAAGATAGAGAAAATATGAGTGTCATCCCCTATGCTTCGGCCATAGGCTCTATCATGTATGCAATGCTGTGCACAAGACCGGTTGTCAGCCTTGCCATAAGTATGGCCAGAAGGTTTCAAAGTGATCCTGGAATGGAACACTGGGCAGCGGTCAAGAATATCCTTAAGTACCTGAAAAGGTCTAAGGAAATGTTTCTCGTTTATGGATGTGATGAAGAGCTCATCGTAAAGGGTTACGTCGTTGCGAGCTTTGACACTGATCTGGATGATTCAAAGTCGCAAACCGGATACGTATTTATTCTCAACGGGGGAGCGGTAATCTGGTGCAGTTCCAAGCAAATCGTGGTAGCCGATTCTATGTGTGAAGCGGAGTACATCGCAGTCTCGGAGGCGGCAGAAGAAGGTGTTTGGATGAAGCAGTTCATGACAGATCTTGGAGTAGTGCCCAGTGCATTGAATCATATGAACCTATTCTATGGAAACACTGGTGCCATTGCTCTGGCCAAGGAACCATGGTTTCACAAGAGGACCAGACACATAAAGCGACGCTTCAACTCCATCCGCGATTACATCAAGGAGAAGGACATAAATATTTGCAAAGTACACATGGATCTGAATGTTGTAGACCCGTTGACTAAACCTCTTCCAAGGGTTAAACATGATCAACACCAGAACTGCATGGGTGTTCGATTCATTACCATGTAAATCACATAGTGATGTCAACTAGATTATTGACTCTAGTGCAAGTGGGAGACTATTGTAAATATGCCCTAGAGGCAATAAATAAAGTGTTTATTATTATATTTCCTTTTTCATGATAATTGTTTATTATCCATGCTATAATTGTATTGATTGGAAACACATTACATGTGTGGGTAAATAGACAACACTCTGTCCCTAGTATGCCTCTAGTGAACTAGACCGTTGATCAAAGAAGGTCAAGGTTTCCTAGCCATTGACATGTGATGTCATTTTGATAACAGGATCACATCATTAGGAGAATGATGTTATGGACAAGACCCAAACTACGAACATAGCATATGATCGTGTCAGTTTATTGCTACTGTTTTCTGCATGTCAAGTATATGTTCCTATGACCATGACATCATGCAACTCACGGACATCAGAGGAGTGCCTTGTGTGTATCAAACGTCGCAATGTAACTGGGTGACTATAAAGGTGCTCTACAGGTATCTCCGAGGGTGTCTGTTGAGTTGGCATGGATCAAGACTGGGATTTGTTACTCCGTGTGACGGAGAGGTATCTCAGGGCCCACTCGGTAATACAACATCACAATAAGCCTTGCAAGCAATGTGACTAAGTGTTGGTCACGGGATCTTATATTATGGAACGAGTAAAGAGAATTGCCAGTAATGAGGTTGAACTAGGTATGGAGATACCAACCATCGAATCTTGGGCAAGTAACATACCGAAGAACGAAGGGAACATTATACGGGATTGACTGAATCCTTGACACAGAGGTTCGACCGATAAAGATCTTCGTAGAATATGTAGGAACCAATATGGTCATCTAGGTCCCCCTATTGGTTATTGACCATAGAGGTGTCTCGGTCATGTCTACATAGTTCTCGAACCCGCAGGGTCTGCACACTTATGGTTCGGTGACGTTTCGGTAGTATAGAGTTATGTATGGTGATGACCGAAGGTTGTTCGGAGTCCCGAATGAGATCCCGGACGTCACGAGGAGCTCCGGAATGGTCCGTAGGTAAAGATTCAGATATAGGAAGTCCTGTTTTGGTTGCCAGAAAAGTTTCGGGCTCATCGGGAGTGTACCGGGAGTGCCTGTAGTGTACCGGGAGACCATCAGGAGGGGTATTTCGACCCAAGAGGCTTCATGGGCTGTGGGAGAGTGAATACCAGCCCTTAGTGGGCTGGTGGAAGTCCCACACAAGGCCCATGCGGCTGGGAAGAAAATCCGAAAAGGAAAAAAGGTGGAAAAAGGCAAAAAAGGCAAAAAAAGGAAGGAGTCCTAATCCTACTAGGAGTGGAGGAGGTGGACTTCTCCCTCCTATTCGGCCGACCCAGCCTTGGCTTGGAAGCAAAGGCTGCCTCCTCTCCTCCTCTCCTCCTATATATACTAGAGGGTTTTAGGGTTTTTGTACATGATTTTCAGCCACGTGCAACTCTACCCTCTAGTGCATAGTTTCTCCTCTAGATCGGATTTCTACAGTGCTTAGGCGAAGCCCTGCCGGAATAGCTCCAGCACCATCGCCGGAGCGCCATCATGCTTCCAAATAACTCTTCTTCCTCTCCGCTCCTTCTTGCTGGATCAAGACAACAGAGATCGTCATCAAGCTGTACGTGTGCTGAACGCGGAGGTGTCGTCCGTTTGGCGCTAGATCGGAAGGATCGTGATCAAGTTCGTGGGACGGATCGTGATTGGATCACGGGACAGATCGTGATTGGATCGCGGGATGCACAGAGATTTGGATCGTGAAGAAGTTCGACTTCACCAACCGCGTTTCTTAACGCTTCCCGCTTAGAGATCTACAAGGGTACGTAGATCCACTCCCCCTCTCGTAGATGCTCATCACCATGGATAGATCTGCGTGTGCGTAGGAATTTTTTTGTTTCCCATGCAACGTTCCCCAACATAGAGAGTCTCCTATTTTATCACTTTCATATAGCTATTGGAATTTTCATCATTTGCACGACCACTTAGTTTTCTTTTTGAGCTTTCATACACTTATAGCTCTAGTGCACCTATTGCATGGCAATCCCTACTCACTCACATTGATATCTACTGATGGGCATCTCCATAGCCCGTTGATATGCCTAGTTAATGTGAGACTATCTTCTCCTTTTTCCTCATCACCTCCACCATATTCTATTCCACCTATAATGCTATATCCATGGCTCACGCTCATGTATTGCATGCGATTTCAAAAGATTTGAGAACATAAAAAGTGCGAAACAATTGCTTGACTTGTCATCAGGGTTGTGCATGATTTAGATACTTTGTGTGGGGAATATGGAGCATAGCAAGACCATATGATTTTGAAGGGATAACTTTCTAAGGCCACGTTATTTTGAAAGCACACGATTGAATTGTTGGTGTGCTCAAAGTATTATTGTTTTTATGTCAATATAGACTATTGCTTTGAATCACTTGTATCTTAATATTCATCCCATGATTAGATTATATGATCAAGATTATGCTAGGTAGCATTCCACATCAAAAATTATATTTTTTAACATTTACCTACTCAAGGATGAGCAGGAATTAAGCTTGGGGATGTTGATATGTCTCCGTCGTATCTATAATTTTTGATTGTTTCATGCCAATATTCTACAACTTTCATATACTTTTGGCGACTTATTATACTATTTTTTGGGACTAACATATTGATCCAGTGCTCAGCGCTAGTTCCTGTTTGTTGCATCTTTTTTGTTTTGCTGAAAATCCATATCAAACGAAATCCAAATGCGATAAAAACTTGCAGAGATTTTTTTGGAATATATGTGATTTTTTGGAAAAAGAATTAGCGCGAGACGATGCCCGAGGAGGTCACAAGCCTGTTAGGCACGACCCACCTACCTGGTCGTGCCCAGAGGGCTTGTGGACACCCCTTAGGTCGGTTGGATGTGTCCTTTGGCCGCATGAAAGCTAATTTTTGGAAGAAGATCCCCTCAAAATTTCAGCCCAATTAGAGTTACGAATCTCCGGATATTCAAGAATGGGTGAAAGTCCAGAATCTGGGAGCGCAAAAAGAGAAGGAAACAGAGAGAGAGAGAGATCCAATCTCGGAGGGGCTCTCGCCCCTCCGCAGCCATGGAGTCCATGGACCAGAGGGAAAACCCTGCTCCCATCTAGGGGGAAGGTCAGGGAAGAAGAAGAAGGAGGGGGGCTCTCTCCCCCTCTCTCCCGGTGGCACCGGAACATCGTCGGGGCCATCATCATGACAGTGATCTACTCCAACAACACCGTCATCTTAGCCAACACCTCCATGACCTTCCCCCATCTATCTACAGTGGTCCACTCTCCCGAAACCCGTTGTACCCTCTACTTGATCATGGTGCTTTATGCTTCATATTATTATCCAATGATGTGTTGCCATCCTATGATGTCTGAGTAGATTTTTGTTGTCCTATTGGTTGATTGATGATCATGATTGGTTTGAGTTGCATCTTTTATTATTGGTGCTCTCCTATGGTGCTCTCTGTGTCGTGCAAGCGTGAGGGATCCCCGTTGTAGGGTTTACAATATGCTTATGTTTCACTTATGGTGGGTGGCGTGAGTGATAGAAACATAGACCCGAGTAAATAGGTTGTTTGCGTATGGGACTAAAGAGGACTTGATACCTTATAATGCTATGGTTGGGTTTTGCCTTAATGATCTTTGGTAGTTGCGGATGCTTTCTAGAGTTCCAATCATAAGTGCATATGATCCAAGTAGAGAAAGTATGTTAGATTATGCCTCTCCCTCATATAAAATTGCAATAATGATTACCGGTCTAGTTATCAACTGCCTAGGGACAATTCCGCAACTCCTACCACCACTTTTCCACACTCGTTAAACTAACTTAGTTGTTTATTTATCTTAGCAGCCCCTAGTTTTTATTTCCGTGCTCTTTGTTATCTTGCAAACATATCCCATCACACCTACAAAGTACTTGTAGTTTCATACTTGTTCTAGGTAAAGCGAACGTTAAGCGTGCGTAGAGTTGTATCGATGGTCGATAGAACTTGAGGGAATATTTGTTCTACCTTTAGCTCACCGTTGGGTTCGACACTCTTACTTATTGAGAAAGGCTACCAATGATCCCCTACACTTGTGGGTTATCACACTCTTTGTGCCCTTTCCATTTCATTTCGTGCATAGGTTTGAGTTCTCCACGGTGATACGTGGAAGTGAAGTTTGAGAAGCTTATTACTCTTGGGTGTCTGAGCACCCTAGAGCTTGTTCCTCTTGGGTGCTTCGGCGCCCTAGACGGTTGGTGGTGCCTTGGATCTCAATCATTATGGTTCAAAGCTCCGGACAAGCTTTGGGGTCTCCAATTAGGTTGCGGAGATTGGCCCGAGCATTTGAGGTCACCTTGGAGCCACAATCCATTGTGGTGAAGCTTTGTGGTGTCGTTGGGAGCCTCCAATTAAGTTTTGGAGATTGCCCCATCCTTGTTTGTACGGGTTCGGTGACCACCCTCAAGGGTCCCATAGTGGAATCACGACATCTTGCATTGCACGAGGGCGTGAGGAGATTACATTGGCCCTAGTGGCTTATTGGGGAGCATTGTGTCTCCACACTGCTCCGAACGGAGATTATCATCCGCAAGGGTGTGAACTTTGGGATACATCGTCATCTCCGCGTGTCTCGGTTATCTCTTACCCAAGCCCCTTTACTTATGTACTTTACTATGATAGCCATATTGTTTCTTGTTATATATATTGGTATCACTTAGTTGTCTATCTTGCTTAGCATAAGTTGTTGGTGCACATAGGAAAGCCTAGTTGTTTTAGGTTTTGTGCTTGACTAATTAAATGGTAGTTTTATTCCGCATTTGTTCAAGCCTAAACCATAATTATTTTTAAAGCGCATATTCACCCCCCCTCTAGGCGACATCCAAGTCCTTTCAGCAACAATACAAATACGTGTCTCGCTAACCCTTATGTCACGACGTGAGGACACCGCAAGATTGAACCTACTACTATGCACCACTCAATATGATGATCTAATCATCTACTTGGCAAAATCAAACTTATATATCGAAAAGCATACATAGCTATATGAAATCACACATAATAAATCTCGAATTGAATCAATTACTTTCAATGAATAATCTGAACATAAACTCACAATTCATCATGTAAGCAATAAACCTACTACTAAGTCATCTTTTGGGTACAAATGTTGACAAATGATGACTTAGTAAATATTGAAACGATAATAAACAATAATACTAGCAAATATTCGTTGCCTTTCAAAAATAACAACACTAAAGAATGTTTTTCTCCATTCATTTAATCATGTAAGCAATGACATAACTCGGTCTTCCTAATGTTAAGTATAAATCATGATCTTCCCGGTGCCTAACCAAGCACTTGACTCGTAATTTATCATGTGCTTCAGCTTTTTCAACTTCACACAACACAAAAGCGTGAGCCATGGACTTCAAAATTTTATGTGGAATAGAATAATGGTAGGTTTTGATAGGAGAAGACGAAATAAGGATAGTCTCACATCAACTTGGTGGATCGTTAGGCCATGGAGACGCCTTTCAATTGATATCGATGGGAGGAGTAGGGATTGCCAAGCAACTTTTGATGCACTAGCACTAGTAGAAAATAGGCCATTAGTCCCGGTTGGGAAGGGCCTTTAGTCCTGGCTCCCCAACCGGGACTAAAGTATAGAGACTAAAGGGTCCCGGACTTTAGTTTTGGTTAGCTACAAACCGGAATAAACCCCGGCCACATGGTCTGCAGCGCGCGCCAGGGCATTGGGACCTTTGGTCCCGGTTGGTAACACCAACCGAGACTAAAGGTTTAGGGGTTTAGTGGTTTAGGAGTTTAGGGGTTTAATGTTTATTGTTTATTTTTCCTTTTCATTTTGTGTTTTCCATTTAATTCTTTTTAATTTCAAACATATTTTGCACTACTACATATTGTACACGTTATGCATATATAATAGAGTTTCTCGTAGAACCGATCATATATCATAAAATTTCTCGTACAATCAATCATATATCATAGAATTTCTCGTACGACCACATGCATACACATATAGATATACAATTTGCTATATAAAATTTCTCGTAAAATTTGCAGATCATTTGGGGATCGGGTAATGGAATTCTCCATCGGGAAATATGACCTGCTGAAGCAAAAATCATGCAATTTCCTCTTGAATTGCTCGTATGCGGTCTGTTGATAGGAGTTGATCCCGCATCTGCGTCATCTATATATAAAGAAGGAGATCAATATGAATATGCATGTTAGTTGTGTGTATATGTATTAGATCATGATAAAAAAATATGAATTGTGTTTACATACCCAAAGATCTCTTGCACTCTTCCTGCTTTCGATCATAAAGCGAATGTTCTCGCAAACGTAATATGCACATAGTTTAGTCCCCTGCGCCTGCCTCATGCACTTTACGAGAATAGAATCCAATTAGATAATAATGAAGCATGACAATGGTACTGAAACTAGAATTAAATAGATGTGTGGATGTAGCTAGTACTACTTAATTACCCTGGTCTTTCGCCATCTCAACTCTGGTTTCCATTCACCGGTGACCTCTTTGATGAAACATTTCCAAACCCTCCCTAGCAAGCAAAATGAATAAAGGAGTTATTAATTACTTGATATCAGGAAATGAACTAATAAAAAATCCGACATAGTGCGTCAATGATTGAAATTACCTTCTAAGCAACGAATGCAAGCTTATGTAATCTTCAGGGTCTTTACTTAGCGAGTCCAGTACTTCAACGGTTACATCGTCAACACTAATGATTAGAAGGATCCAGTGGTAGATATGCACACGATTTGTATAAGCGTGCATGCATAACTCATCAACTACACTTAATATCGAGTATAAATATATATAAACAAAAATAGAATTTTTAGTACAAGACAATAACACTCACTGGAAGTTCCAGGGTAAAAGTATTTCTGGTTTGTACTTTAGGGACTTCAAAAATCTTAGAAGCATTTTCTCCGTGTCTTTAGGGTCCCTTCTCAACACTTCTTCATTAACGGTATTTGGGTCAACGAAGACAATGCCATAGACTCTAGTTCTTTTCAATTCAAAATTCTTCATTATGTATAATACCACACAAAAAAATATAATGAGTATAATAAGGGGCAATGATCGAGCTAAGCTAGAGACTTAAATTACAAAAAGAAATCACTTACATACAATAGCAAGTGACGATAGACTTGTCAAGTGATTTTTGATTGAATAACTGGAAAAATTCTGCATTTTCAATCCACAAAGCATTTTCGTGGATGTAATGCTCTTTCTCGACTTTCACCATGAGGCTTGCTCACCCGACCTTTACTTCTCTCAAGTTGTGCATTTGCGTTGTTAGAAACTTCTCATTGTTAGGAGTGACCAAAGGTTTCCTGGAGACATATTGCCATTGTATTTCCTTCGGATCCAATGATGGAAATTCGTCGATCTCTAGGAGTTGTTCAACAGTGATACCAAGAAATCTAGAATTCTCTCTACCAGCGTCAGTTATTACCATGTTATTGGCACTCACCTTGAGCGGGCTGATCGATTGGACTGGCTGTTCTCTGGGACGGGGAATGGTTTTCCCACATTTACTACTACCGCTCAACTTCTATCTTTTGCGGGATTCATAGGACTTGGTAATACAACATTCATAGTCTTATACTGACTTTTCTCCACCGATTTAGCTGCATCAATAAAGTGTTGTATGACCTCCTCGGGTACTTTCTCCTTTAGCGGAGGGGGTGGTTTCGGTCCAAAACATGCCTGCAATTGGCTAGCCACTTGTACATCGAGTTCCTCGTCAGTCATATCGTAAGCTAACTTGCTTTTGGCAGGAGGCTCAGGTTTTTTGTTTTCAGTTCTCCTCCGCTTTGGAGACGGCGAATATCGATATCGCAAACGATTTGCGCTACGCTCCATCTCAGGGGTGGGATGGACTATGCTGACATGGTAGAGCTTGATATCTTGGACTCGCCATGTGCTCCGTCTCGGGGTGGGATGGATTCGGCTGGCGCAGAGGAGATGGATATGGCGGACTCACCTCGAGCTCCATCTCGGGAGGGTTGGAGTCTGCAAACGCAGTGGACTTGGAGGAGGAGTCGATGGCCTTGGCACCGAGTTTGCAAACACGATGCATTCCTTATTCCACACAATCATACCACGTATGGCTTCTCCTAGTGTCAGCTCCGCTTGACCTCCAGTGTGATCAAGCTCTAATGTATCATATACCGATAGAACTTGATCCACCCCGACACGAGCATAGCCAGGTGGAATCGGATTGCCGTGGAGGAGTGCTTCGGGTGCATTCCGTAAAGCAAAGCCGTGCACCACCTTCATGGATATGTTCTCGAGTTTCATGTGTAGCTCACAAGGTGTCGACTGTAGGATATCATCCACGGGGTAGCAAAGTGCATCATCGGTCGGGACCCCCGTTTAACCCGTGCTGCTTCTCGGCACAGATGATGGGATGGTAACATCCAATGCTGGATTTGGTTGCTGCTACTGCTGAAACACGCCTTGCTAGCTAAGTTTGTTCATTTGCTCCTGCTGCAGCATGTATTTGTATTCCAAGTCCTGGATCCGATCTACTTCATGCTTCTTCATTCTGTCATGACTTTTGTAGCTGTCGTTCCAATCTGCAAAACCTAGAGACCACGGAACCATACCTTTGCCTCGTGTTCGTCCCGGGTGTTCACGATTCTTGAGGGCACACGAAAGGTCGTCGTTCTCTCTTGCCGGCTGGTACACACCAGCTTGATCTTCTTCTATTGCTTTAATTATCTCGACCGTGGCATCTTTAAGACTTGCCTGTTCAAGAACCTACCCTGTCTTTGGGTCCACCTTTCTGCCATGTGCATAAGACCAAGTCGTGCACCTCTCGGGCCAAGTCTTTGTTACTGGAGTGACCCCTGCAGCCTTCAAGTTTCTCTCAGATTCATCCCACTTAGGCAACCCAGACTTGTAGCCCCCTGGCCCCAGACAATGGTGCCATGTTTTTTGTCGGCATTTTTCTTGTTTGTTATTGACCGTTTGTTAGATTCTTCTGATTCCTTGAACTTCACAAATTCGTCCCAGTCATCTGGTAACTTCACATATTCTCCTTTCAATTCTGGAGTCTTCTTTTCTACATCCAAGTAATTGGTCCATAATCTTTTCTACCAAGACTAGAATTTTGAGGCCATCTTTTTAAGAGCACACTTCTTGACTTTCTCCCATTGGATATCTGTGGGACCCTTCGGAAGGGTGAAATGTTTCATGAGCACCTCCCAAAGCAGATCTTTTGCTCTTTGGCTGACAAAAGGAACTTGGTGATCTTTTGGCTGATTCCATTCTTGAGCGGTGATCGGGATTTGGTCCCTAACGATAACTTCGCATTGATGTATAAATTTGTTTGCATTCTTTGTAGGAGCAATCGGTTCGCCATCTGCTCTGATTTGATCGATATTATACTTTACAGCTTGTTTCAACTTTTTTGTCGGGCCATGTTTAACCCTTGTAGAAGATTTTGTTGATCAAGAGGGCTAAAAGATAGAAAGATTCGTTAATATATACAAATCAATCAAGAAATATGATGATCACCGTACTAGAGGGGAAATTAATACCTTGCTAGACTCTGTTAAATGGACAAAAAATTCGTCGCCATCGTCATTGTCAGCTAGTGCACATTCGTCTCTTGGTTGTTCTTCCTCAATTCCCTCACCGAGTGTGTTAAGGTATTGTGAGGCGTCATCTACTTCATTCTCTTCATTTCCAGAGCGTATTAGGTCGTACATGGCATTCTGTTGATCACGGTCTCTTTTTCTACCGTCCATAGCTTAAGTAATCGAGAACAAATGTAAAACAATTAGAATGCATTCAATAAGCAGAACCAGAGATATGAAAATCAATACAAGGCAATGCAACAATACGATCATATAATATCACTAATACATCATCGAATAATAGTATCACTAATACATCATCGAATAATATCACTAATACATCATCGAATAATATCACTAATATATCATCGAATATTAGCACTAATACAGATATAGTTGACGTCTCGCGGAGCATGCAGTGGACACCCAAAGAGAAGGAACTATGATAGGATTGTAGCTCGGGTGAGATCCCTGAAGAACCTGCCAAGTATTGGAGAACCTGGCATCCAATGTGACCATGTATCTTGGACGTGCTCGTTCCCCTCCCTAACAAGGTGACGTACCACCTCCGCGGGGGCCAGCTCCCTCTACACCGATAGCGGTCCACGCGATCGCCACCAAAGAACCTTCGGGTCGACGACGGGGCCCTAATTCCTCACCAAGTTGCGCTCCCCGGAAGGCAGCACCTCCAGTGCCAGCCCGGTGGAGCGCAGTCCCGGACATGGCACCTCTCAAGTAGGTTGTTGCCATCGAGTTGACGACGAGGATTCTGGCCCGGCATCGTCGAATCAACGGCTAAGCTATGCAACTAAACATTTAAACATCTAAACATCATATATCTGCCCAATATAAAATAGGTAATGCCTAATAAACAGTCTCATTTACTAGAACATATTAACATTTAAACCCTAAACACCTAAAACTCATAAACGATCCTCCGTTGATTGTCGGGGACTCCTCCGGCGATCGTCTGGGACTCCTCACCGGTGATCGTCGGGGACTCCGACGATCAACGACGAGGATGTGGGCCGAGACTCCTCCGACGATCGTTCGGGGCTCCTCCGGTGATCGTTCGGGGATCCTCACCGGTGATCGTTGGATACTCCTCTAGCGATCGACAACTAAATTAACAACCTAACTAATAACTAAAACAACTACAACTAACACAACCTAACTAAAACAACTACAACTACACATGCGACCATATACTAGGTATAAAAGTTATATGCACACAGTGACAAATTCATATGCACATGGCAACAAATTTATACAAGTAACAATACTAAGTATAAGACGATATTTAACAAACAAATTGCATCGGTCGGCGGCTCCACGGTGACTCGGCGGCGGCTTGATGTCTACTACGCAACCTTCTTCTTGTAGACTCGTGTTGGGCCTCCAAGCACAAAGTTATGTAGGACATTAGCAAATTTCCCTCAAGTGGATGGCCAAAGGTTTATAATTTCGTGGAAGGCGTAGGACAAAAATGGTCTCTCTCAAACAAGCCTGCAACCAAATATCAAAGTCTCTTGTGTCCCCAACACACCCAATGCAATGTTAAATTGTATAGGTGCACTAGTTCGGCGAAGAGATGGTGATACAAGTGTAACATGGATGGAAGATATAGGTTTTTGTAATCTGAATATATAAAAACAGCAAGGTAGCTAGTAACAAAAGTGAGCAAAACCAGTATTGCAATGCTTGCAAACAAGGCCTAGGGTTCATACTTTCACTAGTGCACGTTTTCTCAACAATACTGACATAGTTGAATCATATGTAAATATTTCACGTGCGACAAAGAATTCACTCCAAAGTCATAAATAGCAGAGAACAAACGAAGAAATTATTGTAGGGTACGAAACCACCTCAAAGTTATCTTTTCCGATCAATCTTGTGAACTATCCCTATAGGTGTAACGAACAGCCCTAGAGTTCATAAAATAGCCTTCAGATACACATCAACCAAAACCCTAATTTCACCTAGATACTCCAATGTCACCACGAGTACCCATGGGCTTGATTATACGATGTGCGTCACACAATTTTAGATTAATCATTATCAATCCAACACAAAGAACTTCAAAGAGTGCCCCAAAGTTTACCGAAGATTCAAGATGAAAACATGTTCCAACCCCTATGCATAGATTCCCAAGGTCACGAAACCCGCAAGTTGATCACCAAAACATACATCAAGTGGATCAATAGAACATCCCATTGTCACCACGGACATCCCATCGCAAGACATACATCAAGTGTTCTCAAATCCTTAAAGACTCAATCCAATAAGAAAACTTCAAAGGGAAAACTCAATTCATCACAAGAAGATAAAGAGGGGAAAACTCCATATGATTCATCTATATCAATAAAGCTCGCGGTACATCAAGATCGTGCCATCTCAAGAACACAAGAGAGAGAGAGATTCGACACATAGCTACTAGTGCATACCCTGAGCCCCGAGGGTGAACTACTCCCTCCTCGTCATGAAGACCGCCGGGATGGTGAAGATGGCCTCCGGTGATGGTTTCCCCGACCGACAAGGTGCCAAAACGGGCTCCAAATTGGTTTTTCGTGGCTACAGAGGCTTGCGGCAGCAGAACTCCCGATGTAGGTTTCTTTCTGGAGGTTTCTAGATTTATAGGAATTTTTGCGTCGATCTCACGTCAAGGGGGTGCTCGAGGAGTTCACAATACATAGGGCGCGGCCTAGAGGGGCACCCAGCAGGCTTGTGACCTCCTCGTCCACTTCGTGGCCTAGCTGTAGTGCTTCGGGGCTCTCTTTTGGTCCATACAAAATCACCATAAATTTTCAGCCCATTCCGGGAACTTTTATGTCTGCACAAAAAATGAACCATAGTAGTTCTGCTGAAAACAGCATCAGTTCAGGTTAGTTCTAATAAAGTCATACCAAAATCATATAGAATTATTGTAAACATGGCATGAATACTTCATAAATTATAGATACATTGGAGACGTATCAGCATCCCCAAGCTTAATTCCAGCTCATCCTCGAGTAGGTAAATGATAAAAGAAATAATTTATGAAGTCTGAATGCTAGCATAGTGCATAGTGCATAGTACCAAACACTTTTTCTAGCATCATTATATATCACTAACAGTAGCTCATATCAAAAAACTTCTCAAGATGAAGTAACAAGCTATTCACAAGTTAAAGTATAGACCATAAAGTTTCTTAAAAAAACTATTCTTTCAGTCACCAAACAATTGCAATTCATCTTATTTTTAGGAAGGGTCTATGCAAGAACTTTGTTTTAGCGAACTATACATATTCAACTATCATATAGTCTTCCATGATTGCTAACTCTCAGAGCATATTTTTAGAGCAAATGGCATCCGTCGAACATAGAGAAAGATAGGGACTTAAAGTTTCGCCTCCCAACTAATTTATCATATAGACAATTGTCAGAAATAATAATTCATGATCAAATATATTTCAATGGCCATATATGCTTGGATCTTTCCCTACCACATAATGCTTGCCAAGAGAAAAAGACGAAATATAGGAAGTGTTGAAGATCACCATGACTCTTGTATAAAGGTAAGTACAAGAAAATAAGAGATAGGCCCTTCGCAGAGGGAAGCATTGATTTGCAGAGGTGCCAAATCTCGAGCTTTTAAAACAGAGATGATTAATAATTTTGAGCGGTATGCTTTAATTGTCAACATAACAACCGAGAGATCTGATGTCTACTACACAACCTTCTTCTTGTAGACTCGTGTTGGGCCTCCAAGCGCAGAGTTTTGTAGGACATCGGCAATTTTCCCTCAAGTGGATGACCTAAGGTTTATTAATCCGTGGGAGGTGTAGGATGAAGATGGTCTCTCTCGAACAACCCTGCAACCAAATAACAAAGAGTCTCTTGTGTCCCCAACACACCCAATACAATGGTAAATTGTATAGGTGCACTAGTTCGGCAAAGAGATGGTGATACAAGTGCAATATGGATGGTAGATATAGGTTTTTGTAATTTGAAAATATAAAAACAGCAAGGTAACTAATGATAAAGTGAGCACAAACGGTATTGCAATGCTTGAAACAAGGCCTAGGGTTCATACTTTCACTAGCGCAAGTTCTCTCAACAATACTAACATAATTGAATCATATGTAAATCCCTCACATGCGAGAAAGAGTTCACTCCAAAGTCACAAATAGCGGAAACAAACAAAGAAATTATTGTCGGGTACGAAACCACCTCAAAGTTATCTTTTCTTATCAATCTTATGTGCTATCCCTATAAGTGTCATGAACAGCCCTAGAGTTCGTACTAAGATAACACCTTAAGATACACATCAACCAAAACCCTAATGTCGCCTAGATACTCCAATGTCACCACAAGTACCCGTGGGCTTGATTATACGATATGCATCACACAATTTCAGATTCATTATATTCAGTCCAACACAAGGAACTTCAAAGAGTTCCCCAAAGTTTCTAATGGAGAGTAAAGACAAAAACATGTGACTACCCCTATGCATAGATTCCCAAGGTCACAGAACCCTCAAGTTGATCACCAAAACATACATCAAGTAGATCAATAGAACAACCCATTGTCACCATAGATATCCCATCACAAGACATACATCAAGTGTTTGTCAAATCCTTATAGACTCAATCCGATAAGAAAGCTTGAAAGGGAAAACTCAATTCATCACAAAAAGATAGAGAGGGGAAAACTCCATATGATTAATCCATATCAATAAAGCTCGCGGTACATCAAGATCATGTCATATCAAGAACACGAGAGAGAGAGAACAAACACATAGCTACTAGTACATACCCTCAGCCCCGAGGGTGAACTACTCCCTCCTCGTCGTGGAGAGTGTCGGGATGATGAAGATGGCCTCCGGTGATGGTTTTCCCCTCCGTTAGGGTGCCGTAACGGGCTCCCGATTGTTTTTTCGTTGCTCTGGAGGCTTGGGGCGGAGAAACTCCCGATCTAGGTTCTGCCATGGGGCTTTGGAATTTATAGGGATTTATGACAGTGGAAACGAGCCAGGATGGGCCACGAGGGAGTCACTAGCTTGGGGGGTGCGCCCTCGAGGGGTGGGCGCACCCCTGAGGCTTGTGACTGCCTCATGGGTCTTCTGGCCCAACTCCAACTCCCCCTGGACTTCTTCTGGTCCATAAAAAGTCACCGTAGATTTTTATTCCATATGGGCTCCGTTTGATATTCCTTTTCTGTAAATCCCAAAAACACGGAAAAGACAAGAACTGGCACTGGGCTCTAAGTTAATAGGTTAGTCCCAAAAATAATATAAAGTTGTAGTAAAATGATTGTAAAACATCCAAGAATGATAATGTAACAGCATGGAACAAGCAAAAATTATAAGTATGTTGGAGACATATCAGCATCCCCAAGCTTAGTTCCTGCTCGTCCTCAAGTAGGTAAATGATAAAAACAGAATTTTTGATGTGGAATGCTGCCTAACATGTTCATCGTATTATTTTCTTCTTGTATAGCATGGACAGTTGGACTTGTAAATGATTCAAAGCAATAGTCTAGTTTTAACATAATGACTTCAATAGTCAAGCATGTCAACAAGCAACCATGTCTTTCAAAATATCAACACTAAAGAAAGTTATCCCTAGCCCATAATGCTCAATCATTGATCCATTCATGAAACACACTCAAATATTAGCTATGCCCAATGCTGAAGTACGATCATAGTGCCCCCTAGTTGGTGCTTATAAGAGAAGCTGGAGACTCAAAGCAAAAATAAAAATTGCATAAAGTAAATAGATAGGCCCATCATAGAGGGAAGTAGGGATTTGTAAAGGTGCCAGAGCTCAAGGTTTATATTGAAAGAGAAAAATATTTTGAGTGGCATGCTTTTCCTATCAACGAAAGCGACGAAGTAGATCACAATACTTTCCATGCCAGATACATTATAGGCGTATCCCAAACAGAATAGTAAAGTTTTTACCCCCCCCTCCACCAATCAATCACACTCCACGGCGAGCCGAATCCACGGGTACCGTCCATACAAACAACAATCCTGGGGGAGTTTTGTTTCATTATTATTATTATTTTTGATTTCGGGACTCGGAATCCCCATTACCAGCCACTTTCTCGTGAATGGTAGTGAAATAACACATATCGTGAGAATAACATACCTAGCATGGAAAAATATTGGATACTCCCCACCGTTTCACGAGCGGTACGGGCACACAAAAGAGAAAAATTATTTTGAAGATTTAGAGATGGCACATACAAATTTGCTTGGAACGGCATGGAAATACCGCATATCGGTAGGTATGGTGGACTCATAAGGCAAAACATGGTTTAATGATTTTGGATGCACAACTAGTATTTATACTTAGTACAAATGAATCTAGCAAATAGATTGTGAGGCGACCAAACCGACGAACGAAAAATCACATAAGTGAGCATTGAGTCATAACTAACACCGAATAATGCACCACAAGTAGGATGTAACTTCATTGCATAACTATAGACTTTCGTGCATGCATAGGGAATCCCAAACCTTAACACCAACATTCTTACTAAGCACAATTACTCACTAACATGACTCACATATTACTATCATCATGTTTCACAACTATTACAACGAATCAAGTTTAATTTGTCCCATGATCTTAATGAAAGTTTTTATTATATTCTCCTTGGATATCTATTGGGACTAGTTTCATGTATTGCCAGTGTGTTTTTTAGACAAGCTCAAACAAATTTGAGTAAAGCACATGAGCAAATGACAAGCTACTCTCAAAGGATACGAGTAGTCAAACAATTAAGGAGCAATGTTAGGATTCTCTCTCCCTCAATAAATATTTTCATATCTTAAGTACTTTATTCAAACAGCAAGCAAAATAAAAAAAGCACTCCAAAAATAGAACGCATCATGTGAACGAATAAAAATTTAGGCTCAACATAGGCTAACCGATAATTTTTGACGAAGAGAGGTGGGATGCATAGCACTCCAAGAATAGCACGCATCATGTGAACGAATAAAAATTTAGGCTCAACATAGGCTGACCGATAATTGTTGATGAAGAGAGGTGGGATGCGTAGCATCCCCAAGCTTATATGATTGAGAGTTCTTGAAATATTTACTTGGGGTGCCTTGGGCATCCCCAATCTTGAGCTTTTGTATCTCGTTCAATCCTCTCATACCACGGTTTCACCTATTCTCAAAAACTTCATCCACACAGAACTCAAAAAGAACTCGTGAGATAGGTTAGTACACATAATAATAAATCAACTCTTTATGTACTGCCAAGACAAGTTGCGTAATAATTTTTAAACATTAGGTACTGTATACTATCATTTCCACAATTTATATCTACCAATATAGGCTATGGAAACTATAGGATAAGTAGATAATGAAACTATGACAGCAATCTATCTAAACAGAACAGTCTGTAGCAATTTATGAAAACAGTGTACTTATGTAACTTAAATATTATGAAAATTTAGGACATTCTATAAACTTTATGTTAATATAATGTGTAAAAATTTCAGAAACTTTCCATGTTTCAGTAAAATATGAAAATTCAAACACTACAGCCAAGGTTTCTGTTTTTACACGACACTCATCAAAACATGCAACGCAAGCATACTAAATGCAATTCTTGGAAATTTTCATGGAAAAACAAGATTATAAATAACACCTAACAGAAATTAACAAAATATAATGATGATCCAAGCAAAGCACATATTATGTGACGAATAAAAATATAGCTCCAAGTAAGATACACTGATAGTGTTGAAGACGAAAGAGGGGATGCCTTCCGGGGCATCCCCAAGCTTAGGCGCTTGAGTCTTCCTTGGATATCACATTGAGGGTGCCTTGGGCATCCCCAATCTAATATTCTTGTCACTCCTTATTCTTCTCAGAATTGTTTGACACTCCAGGAAAATCAGATAATTCATATACGGGACGCAAAACTTTCTGTTTTTGCACAGAATCAAACAAGCAAGTATCCACACTATCCCAAAGGCTTTACTTGGAACTTTATTGGAAAAAAAGACACAAAACATGATTACTACAGTATCTTAATCATGTGAAAACATCAAAACAGAAAGTAAAAGTGTTTGGTTGTCTCCCAACAAGCGCTTTTCTTTAATGCCTTTTGGCTAGGCATGATGATTTCAATGATGCTCACATAGGAATAGTGATTGAGCCATGCAAGAGAGCGTCATGAGTCTCATGACAAGCACATTTAAGTATAACCCACTTCCTATGCATAGGGATTTTGTGAGCAAACAAATCATGGGAACAAGAATCAACTTCATAGGAAGGAAAAACAAGCACAACTTCAAAACTTTTAACACATAGAGAGGAAACTTGATTTTATTGCAATTCCTACAAGCATATGTTCCTCCCTTGTAATAATTTTGAGTAGCATCATGAAGGAATTTCACAATATAACTATCACATACAACATTTTTTCATGATCTACAAGCATAGAAAATTTATCACTCTCCACATAAGCAAACTTCTTCTCATTCATAGTAGTGGGAGCAAGATCAACAAAATAACTATCATGAGACACTTGATTGACATAACCACATTGAATATTCAAATCATGATGACAAGTTTCATGGTTGTGATTACTCTTTATAGCATATGTTTCATTAGAATAATCATCATAGATAGGAGGCATGTCATAATCATAATAGTTTTGCTCATCAAAACATGGGGGACTAAAAATATCATCTTCATCAATCATAGCATCCCCAGGCTTGTGGCTTTGCATATCATTATCATCATGGATATTCAGAGAATTCATACTAACAATATCACTATCATGCTCATCATTCAAATATTTAGTGTTAAACATTTTAATAACTTCTTCTTCTAACACTTGAGCACAATTTTCTTTTCCATCATTCTCACGGAAGACATTAAAAAGATGAAGCATATGAGGCAACCTCAATTCCCTTTTTTGTAGTCTTCTTTTTATAAAACCAAACTAGTGAAAAACAAGAAACTAAAAGATTTGATTGCAAGATCTAAATATATAACTTCAAGCACTCACCTCCCCGGCAACGGCGCCAGAAAAGAGCTTGATGTCTACTACACAGCCTTCTTCTTGTAGACTCGTGTTGGGCCTCCAAGCTCAGAGTTTTGTAGGACAGCGACAATTTTCCCTCAAGTGGATGACCTAAGGTTTATCAATCCGTGGGAGGTGAAGGTTGAAGATGGTCTCTCTCGAGAAACCCTGCAATCAAATAACAAAGAGTCTCTTGTGTCCCCAACACACCCAATCCAATGGTAAATTGTATAGGTGCACTAGTTCGGCGAAGAGATGGTGATACAAGTGCAATATGGATGGTAGATATAGGTTTTTGTAATCTGAAAATATAAAAACAGAAAGGTAACTAATGACAAAAGTGAGCACAATTGATATTGCAATGCTTGGAAACAAGGCCTAAGATTCATACTTTTGCTAGTGCAAGTTCTCTCAACAATACTAACATAGTTGAATCATATGTAAATCCCTCACATGCGACAAAGAGTTCACTCCAAAGTCACAAATAGCGGAGAACAAAATAAGAAATTATTGTAGGGTACGAAACCACCTCAAAGTTATCTTTTCTGATCAATCTTATGAGCTATTCCTATAAGTGTCACGAACAGCCCTAGAGTTCGTACTAAGATAACACCTTAAGATACACATCAACCAAAACCCTAATGTCACCTAGATACCCCAATGTCACCACAAGTACCCGTGGGCTTGATTATACGATATGCATCACACAATTTTAGATTCATTATATTCAGTCCAACACAAGGAACTTCAAAGAGTGCCCCAAAGTTTCTACCGGAGAGTCAATACGAAAACATGTTCCAACCCCTATGTGTAGATTCCCAAGGTCACGGAACCCGCAAGTTGATCACCAAAACATACATCAACTAGATCAATAGAACATCCCATTGTCACCATGGACATGCCATCGCAAGAAATACATCAAGTGTTTCTCAAATCCTTAAAGACTCAATCTGATAAGAAAACTTCAAAGGTAAAACTCAATCCATCACAACAAGATATAGAGGGGAAAACTCCATATCATTCATCTATATCAATAAAGCTCGTGGTACATCAAGATCATGTCATCTCAAGAACACGAGAGAGAGAGAGAGATTAAACACATAGCTACTAATACATACCCTCAGCCCCGAGGGTGAAATACTCCCTCCTCGTCATGGAGAGCGTCGGTATGATGAAGATGGCTTCCGGTGATGGTTTACCCCTCCGGCAGGGTGCCGAAACGGGCTCCTGATTGGTTTTTCGTGGCTCTGGAGGCTTGCGGCGGTGGAACTCCCGATCGGGGTTCTGCGTTGGCTTTTTTGGAATTTATAGGGATTTATGGCGATGGAAACGAGTTAGGATGGGCCACGAGGGAGTCACAAGCCTGGGGGCGTCTCCTAGGGGGGTGGGCGCGCCCTTGAGGCTTGTGACTTCCTCATGGGTCTTCTGGCCCAACTCCAACTCTCCCTGGGCTTCTTCTGGTCTATAAAAATTCACCGTAGATTTTTATTCCATTTGGGCTTTGTTTGTATTCTTTTTTGTAAAACCCCAAAACACGAAAAAAACAGGAACTAGCACTGGGCTCTAGGTTAATACATTAGTCCCAAAAATAATATAAAGTTATAGTAAAATGATTGTAAAGCATCCAAGAATGATAATATAACAGCATGGAATAAGCAAAAATTATAGATACGTTGGAGACGTATCAAGATCTCAGTACTTCCATGCTAGATACATTATAGGAGGTTCCCAAACAGAATGGTAAAGTTTTTACTCCCCCTCCACCTATCAATCACACTCCACGGCGAGCCAAATCCATAGGTACCATCCATGCAAACAACAATCCTGGGGGAGTTTTGTTTCATGATATTTTGATTTGACTTTTGAGCATGGAACTGGGCATTCCCGAATACCAGCCACTTTCTCGTGAATGATAGTGAATCAACACATATTGTGAGAATAACCCACCTAGCATGGAACATACTGACAGCCCCTAGTCACTATATGAGCGATTCCGGCATACAAAACAGAATATTATTTGAAGGTTTAGAGTTTGGCACATGCAAATTTACTTGGAACGGCAGGTAAATACCGCATAGAAGTAGGTATGGTGGACTCATATGTAACAGCTTTGGGTTTAAGGGTGTTTGGATGCCCAAGTAGTATTTCTACTTGGTGCGGAAGTTTTGGCTAGTATGCGATGGAAGCAAGCACCACATGTTGGAGGATCTATAACAATATAACTTCTATACAAATATACCCAAGCATAACTCATTACGTTGTCTTCCTTGTCCAAGTTCAACTAATTTTCTCAAGTTTAAAAATAATTAATGGGGCTCGCAACCATAGAAGATTTCCAAGATAGTATATTTATATTTGAAATCTCTCTCCCTTCAATATTCTTCCATGAATTGTTCAAGTGACCAATGCGGTGTTTGATAACTTCAAATAAATTTTACCACCTATACTTCTTATATGTGAAGTCATTACTCCCCATGGGATAAGCATATAAAACATATTATTTCAGATTGATGATATTCGATTCATTCAACCATTTACTCATAGGATATAAGTGAAGCATGAGAGTAAATTACAAAACTACTCCAAAACATATAAGTGAAGATCAATGAGGAGTCAAACAATTAAGTAGCTATGTTAGGACTCTCTCTATATCTCCCTCTCTCAATAAAGATATTCAGATCTGGTTATTTTATTTAAATAGCAAGCAAAATAAAAATATCACTCCAAGAATAGGACGCATCATGTGAACAAATAAAAATTTAGGCTCAACATAGGCTAACCGATAGTTGACGAAGAGAGGTGGGATGCATAGCATACCCAAGCTTAGATGCCTGAGAGTTCTTGAAATATTTACTTGGGGTTCCTTTGGCATCCCCAAGCTTGAGCTTTTGTATCTCGTTCAATCCTCTCATATCCCAGTTTCACCTATTCTCAAAAACTTCATCCACACAAAACTCAAAAAGAACTCGTGAGATAGGTTAGCACATATAAGAACAAAAAAACACTTCATACACTGCCAAGACAAGTTGCACAATAATTTTCAAAAATTAGGTACAATATACCATCATTTCCACAATTTATATCTACAAATATAGGCTATGGAAATTATAGAATAAGTAGATAACAAAACTATGACAACAATCTTTTCAAACAGAATAGTCTATAGCAATTTATAAAACCAGTGTACTTCTGTAAATCAAAAAATTATGAAACTTTAGTACATGCTAAATAATTTATATTAAAATAATGTGTAAAAATTTCGAAATCTTTCCACTTTCCAGTAAAATATGAAAATTCAAACACTACAGCAGAAGTTTCTGTTTTTACATAGCACACATCAAACATGCAATTCAAGCATCCTAAAGGCAATTCTTGGAAATTTTTATTGAGAAAAAATATTATAAATAACACCTAAAATATAAAAATAAATAAAATTATGCTCCAAGCAAAACTCATATTGTGTGACAAATAAAAATATAGCTCCAAGTGACATATACTGGTAGTGTTGAAGACGAAAGAGGGGATACCTTCCGGGGCATCCCTAAGCTTAGGCGCTTGAATATTCCTTGGATATTAACTTGGGAGTGCCTTTTACATCCCCATATTCGGTATTTTTCACTCCTTATTCTACTCATATCGGTGTCTCACCCAAAACTTGAAAACTTCAAT
Organism: Hordeum marinum; assembly: GCA_022496015.1. Lineage (NCBI taxonomy): Eukaryota > Viridiplantae > Streptophyta > Magnoliopsida > Poales > Poaceae > Hordeum > Hordeum marinum. The sequence goes on along the minus strand of CM039676.1, from coordinate 356,963,278 downwards.
CACACAAAACTTAACGGAACCTTGTGAGAAGGGTTAGTGTAATAAACATAGATCATTCACTTAGGTACTGTAAATACAAGATTCATAATTATTCCCACATTATACGTACTGTATTCCATCATTCCCCTAATATATATTACTTAATATCAGCTATAGGAACACTTGAAACAAGGAAACTATGCATGCAAAACAGAATCTATCAAAAACAGAACAGTCTGTAAAGATCCGAATGATCACCAAACTTCCCTGATACTAAAAATTCTGAAACATTATTAAATATCAAGGAATTTGCATATAAATTGTGTGTAAAAATTTCAGAATTATTTGACTCTCCAGTAAAATCATATAATTCATATACTGGACGCAAAACTTTTTGTTTTTGCATAGAATCAAACAAGCAAGTATCCAGAATATCCCAAAGGCTTTACTTGGCACTTTATTGAAATAAAAGACACAGAACATGATTACTGCAGTAGCTTAATCATTCTAGCAAATAAAAACAGAAGGTAAAAGTGTTGGGTTGTCTCCCAACAAGCGTTTTTCTTTAATGCCTTTTAGCTAGGCATGATGATTTCAATGATGCTCGTATAGGAATAATAATTGAAACATGCAAAAGAGCATCATGAATCTAATGACAAGCACATTTAAGTCTAACCCAATTCATATTCATAGGGATTTTGTGAGCAAACAATTTATGGGAGCAAGAATCAACTAGCATAGGAAGGCAAAACAAGCATAACTTCAAAACCTTGAATACATAGACAGGAAACTTGATATTATTGCAATTCCTACAAGCATATGTTCCTCCCTCATAATAATATTTAGTAGAATCATGAAGGAATTACACAATATAACTAGAACATAAATCATTATTTTCATGATCTACAAGCATAGAAATTTTACTACTCTCCACACAAGAAAATTTCTTCTCAAGACTAATAGTGGGGGTATCATAAAAGAATTGAATACTACAAATTGGTTCCACATTAAAAGAGTAATATTCAGTAAAAGGATATTCATAATTATGACAAGTATCATAATAGTAATCATCACTCTTTTTCATTGCATAAGTATCATCACAATAATCATCATAAGTAGGAGGCATGAAATCATTATAACAAATTTGATCATTCAAAGTAGGGGGAACAAAAAGATCATCTTCATTAAGCATAGGATCCCCAAGCTTGGGACAAACTTTAGTTGCAGCAAATTAATTCTCAAACATGTCATTTTCATCAAACATAGCATCCCCAAGCTTGTGGCTTTGTATATCATAAACATAATCACTATCATCATTAATAGTATGAATAGCACCAATAGTATAGCAATTATTATCATGATCCCCCAAGTTGGTGCCAAAATATTTTCAATATTATAAAAAGTATCATTATCTTCCCAATCATAATTATCACAAAAAGCAATAGGCATATCAAAATCATCCTCAAGTGTATCATCTTCCACAACTATTTTTTATTCGTTCTCATGAGGCCTATCAATAATGGGAGCAACATTATTTGGGAGAGATACCTCTTTACATTTACTTTTCCTTATTTTCTTCTTCTTCACCATATTATGTGTGGGTTTATTTAATTCCTCCAAGCTTCTTTTTGAAGCGTTTGGTTGATTAAAAAGCTCCTCCACGTTACCTGATTCATCTTAAGAAAAAATAGGAGGATATTGGGAAACCTCTTCCCCTTCATCGGTATTCTCTTCATATTCTATTTGTTTTCTTGCATTTAAATAATTGGAAGTACAAGGATTCTCAATGCAATTTACCAGCAATACATATAGATTTCGTTTAGATCAAAATCAATCATTTTCATGAGAACCCAAGGTGGAACATCCTTAGTTTTATGTTTCATTTCTTCATACCCCAAAAATAGACTAAGTTCATTATGATGCTCAAGGGTAATGAGGTAATCACAATTTTTGGACATAATTCGATCATGAAATAATTCACATTGGAAATTAGAATAACCACTTTCATTGCAAAGTTCACAAGGACGGCGAGAAATATTAAGTCTTTCAGCAGAAACATATAGCCTCTCTTGCAACCATTTAATTTGTAAATACTTATGCGTCATACAAAATCTATCTTCCCTTTTAGGCATGTCTTCACAAATTCTATGCACTCCAAAACATTGACATATTTATATGAAATCTTTTTATCATGACTAGTGCAATCATCATTAGTTCTATGGATATTCAAAGAATTCATACCAACAACATTGCAATCATGCTCATCACCCAAAGATTTAGTGCCAAACAATTTAATAACTTCTTCTTTGTCTAACACTTGAGCACAATTTTCCTTTCCATCATTTTCACGAAACACATTAAAAAGATGAAGCATTTTTTCGTAGTTTTCTTTTATAGACTAAACTAGTGATAAAAAAGAAAATAAAAGATTCAATTGCAAGATCTAAAGATATACCTTCAAGCTCTCGCCTCCACGGCAACGACGCCAGAAAAGAGCTTGATGCCTACTACGCAACCTACTTCTTATAGACTCGTGTTGGGCCTCCAAGCGGAGAGGTTTGTAGGACAGTAGCAAATTTTCCTCAAGTGGATGAACTAAGGTTTATCAATCCGTGGTAGGTGTAGGATGAAGCTGGTCTCTCTCAAACAACTCTACAACCAAATAATGAAGAGTCTCTTGTGTCCCCAACACACCTAATACAATGGTAAATTGTATCGGTGCACTAGTTCGGCGAAGAGATGGTGATACAAGTGTAATATGGATGGTAGATATAATTTGTAATCTGAATATATAAAAAAACCAAGGTAGCTAGTAACAAAAGTGAGCAAAACGGTATTGCAATATTTGAAAACAAGGCCTAGGGTTCATACTTTCACTAGTGCACGTTCTCTCAACAATAATGACATAGTTGAATCATATGTAAATACCTCACGTGTGACAAAGAGTTCACTCCAAAGTCACAAATAGCGGCGAACAAACGAACAAATTATTTTAGGGTACGAAACCACCTCAAAGTTATCTTTCCCGATCAATCTTATGAGCTATCCCTATGGGTGTCACGAACAGCCTTAGAGTTCTTACTAAAATAACACCTGAAGATACACATCAACCAAACCCTAATGTCACCTAGATACTCCAATATCACCACGAGTAACGATGGGCTTGATGACATGATATGCATCACACAATTACAGATTCATCATGTTCAATCCAAGACAAAGAACTTCAAAGAGTCCCCAAAGTTTCTACCAGAGATTCAAGACAAAAGCATGTGCCCACCCCTATGCATAGATTCCCAAGGTCACGGAACCCGCAAGTTGATCACCAAAACATACATCAAGTGTATCAATAGAACATCCCAATGTCACCACAGACATCCCATCGCAAGACATAAATCAAGTGCTCTCAAATCCTTAAAGACTCAATCCGATAAGAAAACTTCAAAGGGAAAATTCAATTCATCACAAGAAGATAGAGAGGGGAAAACTCCATATGATTCATCTATATCAATAAAGCTCACGGTATATCAAGATCGTGCCATCTCAAGAACATGAGAGAGAGAGAGATTCGACACGTAGCTACTGCTTCATACCCTCGGGCCCGATGGTGAACTACTCCCACCTCGTTATGGAGACCGTCGGGATGATCAAGATGGCCTTCAGTGATGGTTTCCCCCTATGGCAGGGTGCTGGAATGGGCTCCCGATTGGTTTTTCCTAGCTACAGTGTCTTGCGGTGGCGGAAGTCCCAATGTAGGTTTCTTTCTGGACTTTTCTGGATTTATAGGAATTTTTGGCGTTAGTCTCACGTCGAGGGGGTGGTCGAGGAGTCCACAAGCCACAAGGGTCCAACCTAGGGCGCCCAAAAGGCTTGTAGTCTCCTCATCCTCTTCCTGGCCCAGCTCTTGTGCTTCGTGGGTCTCTTTTGGTCCATAAAAAATCACTATAAATTTTCAGCCCATTCCGAGAACTTTTATTTATCCACAAAAAACGACACCATACTAGTTCTGCTGAAAACAGCGTCAGTTTGGGTTAGTTCTAATAAAATCATACCAAAATCATATAGAATTATTGTAAACATGGCATTAATATGTCATAAATTATAGATATGTTGGATATGTATCACGACTTCATAGCAACAGCGGCTGGCAACGGTGGCTCCACGATGACGGCAGCGCGCGTGTGGAGGGAACACAGGGAGGAGAGGGGGTCGGCCGGATGGTGCCAGAGGGGAAGAGGAGCTCACCACACGGCTAGGAGTTCACTGACGGAGCTGGGCACAGGAGGAAGATGACGATGACGACGCGAGGTGGACGATGGGTGCGCGTGGAGGAATGACAGTGGCGCGTGGAGGAATGGCAGGGGCGCATTGGCAGGAGCGGCGGTGGCGCATGGGAACGGGCGGCCATGATGGCGCGTGGAGGCGCTGCGGCGCCGCATGGAGGAGGAGAGCAGTGGCGCGTGGGTAGAGCAGATGGACAGTGACATCGATCGAGGGCACGGGAAGGGCAACCTGGCGAAGGCATTGAAGCGGAGGAAGACGGAGTGATTTGGGGTAGGAAGAAGACATTGTAATATACAAATGACTTTTGGTCCCTAAAGACCCTTCAGTCCCGGTTGGTATCTCCAATTGGGACAAAAGGTCCTCCCTTTAGACCCGGCTTGTTATACCAACGGGGCCTAAAGAGGCCTTTTCAGCGGCCCAAATTCGCGAGGGAAGGCATGATGTCGCTTGAATCTACGTCGATATTTCCCCAAAGAGGAAGGGATGATGCAGCACAACGGCGATAGGTATTTCCCTCATATATGAAACCAAGGTTATCGAACCAGTAAGAGAACCAAGCAACACAACGTAAACAGCCCATGCACACAAATAACAAATACTCGCAAACCCAACGTGTTAAACGGGTTGTCAATCCCTTTCGGGTAACGGCACCAAAAAGGCACGTGGACGGGAGAAAGTTGTAAATATTGGTAGATCGAACGCCAAATAAAATAAAGTGCAGCAAGGTATTTTTGGGTTTTTGGAAATATAGATCTGAAAATAAAAGCAAAGGAAAAGTAGGTCGCAAAGGCAAATAATATGAGAAAGAGACCCGGGGGCCGTAGGTTTCACTAGTGGCTTCTCTCGAGAAAAATAGCAAACGGTGGGTGAACAAATTACTGTTGGGCAATTGACAGAACTTCAAATACTCATCATGATATCCAGGCAATCATCATTACATAGGCATCACGTCCAAGATTAGTAGACTGACTCCTGCCTGCATCTGCTACTATTACTCCACACATCGACCGCTATCCAGCATGCATCTAGTGTATTAAGTTCATGGAGAAACGGAGTAATGCAATAAGAATGATGACATGATGTAGACAAGATCTATCTATGTAGAGATAGACCCCATCATTTTATCCTTAGTAGCAACAATACATACATGTCGTTTCCCTTTTTTTCACTGGGATCAAACACCGTAAGATCGAACCCACTACAAAGCACCTCTTCCCATTGCAAGATAAATAGATCAAGTTGGCCAAACAAAACCCAAATATCAGAGAAGAAATACGAGGCTATAAGCAATCATGCATATAAGAGATCAAAGAAACTCAAATACCTTTAATGGACATAAAAAGATAGATCTGATCATAAACTCAAAGTTCATTGATCCCAACAAACACACCGCAAAAGAGTTACATCATATGGATCTCCAAGATACCACTGTATTGAGAATTCAGCGGGAGAGAGAAAGCCATCTAGCTACTAACTACGAACCCGAAGGTCTACAAAGAACTACTCACACATCATCGAAGAGGCACCAATGGAGGTGGTGACCCCCATTCGAGATGGTGCCTCGATTGGTTCTGGTGGTTCTGGACTCTGTAGTGGCTGGACGAATATTTCATCGCTCCCACTAGGGTTTCTATAGAGCAAAGAGGCAGTTCGGCGGGCACTTGAGGTGGGCACAACCCACCAGGGCGCGCCTGGGCCTCCTGGCACGCCCTGGTGGTTTGTGCCTCCCTCGGGGCACCCCCTAGGCACAGCCAGGGCCTGTTGTATTCCTTCTGGCCCATAAAAAACCATCATGAATTTTCGTGGCATTTGGACTTCGTCTGGTATTGTTTTTTTGCGATGTAAAAAACACGGAAAAAATAGCAACTGGCACTTGGCACTAGGTTAATAGTTTAGTACCAAAAAACGATATAAAATGACTATAAAATGATTATAAAACATCCAAGATTGGTAATATAATAGCATGGAACAATCAAAAATTACAGATACGTTGGAGACATATAAGCATCCCCAAGCTTAAGTCCTACTCGTCCTCGAGTAGGTAAGTGATAAAAACAGAATTTTTGATGTGGAATGCTGCTTAACATGTCATATCATATTCTTTTTCTTATAGCATGGACATTTGGACTTTTAGTTGCTCAAAGCAATAGTCTAGTTTTGACATAATAATTTAGATACTCAAGCATAGCAACAAGCAACCATGTCTTTCGAAATATCAACGCTAAAATAAGTTATCCCTAGCCCATCATGCTCAAACATTGATCCATTCATGAAACACACTCGAATATTAGCTAACACAATACTTAAGTACGATCATATTGCCTCCTAGTTGGTACTTTGGTAAGAGAAGATGGAAACTCAAATTCAAAAATAAAAAATCCATAAAGTAAAAGAAAGGCCCTTCGCATAGGGAAGCAGGGATTTGTAGAGGTGCCAGAGTTCAAAGCGAAAAACTTAGAGATAAAAAACATTTTGGGAGGTGTATCCATCCCACCAACGAAAACGACTTAGAGTTCCCAAAAGTTTCCATGCTAGATATATCATATGCGGTTCCCTAACAATAATAATGTTTATTCCTTTTTCCACCATGCTTTCACTTTCCATGGCATTTATTTATTTTACAACATAAAGTAAATTCATTTTTTCATTTCGGGACTCGGCATCCCTAATCCTTTGCCTTACTCTCGTGCAATGACAAGTGAATAAACACTCATCATGAGAATAACACATCTAGCATGGAAAATATTAACCACCCCTCACGGCTCTGCAAGCGAAACAAACACACAAAAGAGAAGTTTATTTTGAAAATTAGAGATGGCACATACAAATTTGCTTAGAACGGCAAGGAAATGCCGCATATAGGTAGGTATAGTGGACTCATATGGCAAAACTAGGTTTAAGGATTTGGATGCACAAGTAGAGCTCATACTTGGTGCAAAATGAAGGCTAGCAAAAGATTGAGAAGCGACCAACCAAGAAACGGATAATCTCATAAGAAAGCATTAAGCATAAATAACACCGAATGATGCACCACAAGTAGGATATAATTTCATTGCATGACTATTGACTTTCGTACTTGCAAAGGGAATCACAAACCTTAACACCAATATTCTTACTAAAGCATAATTACTCATCAACATAACTCACATATCACATCATCATATCTAAAAACTATTACTAAGAATCAAGTTTATTTTGTCCAATGATCTTCACGAAAGTTTTTATTATATCCTTCTTGGATATCTATCACTTTGGGACTAATTATCATGTGTTGCTTTTCATAAGCTCAAACAAATATTAGTGAAGATCAAGAGCATAATTTTCTTCTTTCTCTCAAAATAATTTAAGCGAAGCAAGAGAGAATTTCTTGAAAATTTACTAACTCTCAAATAAATCTAATTTAAGAGAGCATTTATTCAAAAATACTAACCACACTGTGCTCAAAAATATATAAGTGCAGCACTAGAGCAAGTCCATTGCTCATAAAAAATTTAAGTGAAGCATAGAGAGCAATTCTAACAAGTCATCACATAATTTAGGCTCTCTCAAATAGGTTTGTCTAGCAAGGGATCAAGACATAAACAACAAAATAAAACAAGCAAAGACTCATATCATACAAGACGCTCCAAGCAAAACACATATCTTGTGACGAATAAAAATATAGTTTCGACTAAAATACCGATGATCGTCGGAAGAAAGTGGGGATGGCACTCGGGGGGCATCCCCAAGCTTAGTTGGTTGCTTATTTTTGGATAATATCTTGGGATGCCGGGGCATCCCCAAGCTTAGGATCTTCCATCCTTCCTTCATCCGTCGTAAGATAACCCAAAACTTGAAAACTTCAATCACACCAAACTCAACAAAACTTTCGTGAGATCCGTTAGTATAAGAAAAATAAATCAATACTATAAGTACAGTATGAAACCAACTAATATTTTGTTCTTGCATTATACGTACTGTATTCCAACTTTTATATGGCAAAAACTCGTCAAAGAAAACCATAGAGCCATCAAAATAAGCACACAACACGAAGAAAACAGAATCTGTCAAAACAAAACAGTCTGTAGTAATCTGATTTGTTCGAATACTTCTGAAACTCAAAAAATTCTTAAAAATGAGGAAAACGTGAGAAATTTGTATATCAATCTTGTGTAAAAAATTCAGAATTTTATCATGCTTTTTGTTATTTTTAATAATTCTATTACTGGCGCACAAAGTTTCTGTTTTTCAACAAGATCAAAGCAACTATCACCCAACATGATCCCAAAGGATTTGGATGGCACAAACACAAATTAAAACACACAAAAACACAATCATAACAGTAGCATAATTGTGTAAAAACTCAAGAACATAAATCAAAAGGAAAAAATAAATTTTATTCATTGGGTTGCCTCCCAACAAGCGATATTGTTTTACGCCCTTAGCTAGGCATAAAGCAAGGATCTAAGTTTTGTCATCTTTGTTCAACTCTTCAATCAAACACTTTGGATCCTTAAGAGATTTAGCATAAAGATTTTCAATACCAATACCCCTAGGAATAAATTTAAAGAATTTATTCTTGCAAAAAGGATCTCTTTTCACTTCAACAAAATCCGGGTTAACACTAATCATTTTAAGATCTCCTTCATTATTGTTACTAGAAGTTGCACCCTTGTTCTTGGATCTAACACTCTTTACTGGAGTTTTCTCGATAGTTTTAGTGCAAGCAAAATCCGTGCTTAGATTACTAAAGATTTCTTCCAATTTATCAATTCGAGACGGACTTTATTCTATTCTTTCATGGTTAATGGTACCCTTCTCTTTTAACAACTTAAAAATATCTCCCACTTTTGACCCAATATTAGTGGCAAAATTATGCAACTTTTTATCTATAATTTCCATATGATCTTCGATGAGCGTTTTCTTCTCAATAGCATCTAGTCTTTTCATAACATGCACAAGTGTAACGACCCGACCTGAAAGGTCGAATCTCCGGTGTTTCTGTACCATCCCAAAATCATGCTGGTACACACACGGTACATCAATGTATATATCAAAGTGGAATCACACAGCTTTAATAATCGAAAAATCTCATATCGAGTCCTTTATTACAATAAGAATTACAATAAAGTGGCTGAAGGCCAACTCATGAGAATAAGTATTCTTGCGGAAGCTTCAAAGGTAGTTGAGTCCATCTGACTCCAAGGGCATCTCATCGAGCGTAGAGCGTATGCTCACTCCTGGTCGGAGAAGTACTTTGCAACATGATACGTTGCAGCCGTGTAGGTCAGCATATTGATTATGCAGGCAATGTCACGAAAGAGGGGGTAAAGTAATCATCTAGTCTGTATGCATATATGGCAGGTGGGGTAGTAAGTTTTTGCATAAAGCAAAAAAAAATCCTACAACAAGAGAGGGCAGAAAATTATTACTACAATGTTGGTTGATTAATGATATGGTTCCACCAACCAATTCTCATACCCAAGTTGTCATTAAAAACCCACATCAATACAATTAATTGTGTTGAGAGTCCCAGATAGTTTCAGTTCCTTTGGCTCAAACTGTCCATGACCGTGGACACGGCTAATCGATTAGGTTTGGGTACTCTGCAGAGTTTTGCACACGTTCCCCACAAGATTTGATCACCTCCTATGGATTTCTCGCAATTTAGGGTGTTTGAGAAACGGATGACCAAAACATGGTCTTCTAAAGGGTTTCCCTGACACTCTGTCGGTGCCCATCCTTTCCTACTGTTCTTCTACATCTCATAGCACCGCCTGTCTAGGGTCACCACGATATCCAACCAAGCCAGAGCCCATAATGGCAATTGGCTGTGCAGGTAAGCCTTGGGTCTTGAAGCATCCATCCATCTCTTTGTGCCTGGGTCGACCTTTCCGCATGAATACTGGCACTTCTCCAGCAACATCTAGGCTAACCGCTGATTTCTCCAGGGCGCCGTTCAACCATCATCCACCCAGAGGTATGTTGAAAACTCAGAGTCTTGAAGTCTTGATCATCTTGTAGGTCTTGAAATTATTAACTCACAACTCTCATGAATCACACAACCAACCCCGTCTACTAATAGCATAGCAAAATTAAATCAACATTTCCCGGGGCCAATGTGTCAAAGGGTTGAGGGGTGCCTACCACATGATACTACATCAAGTAACCAACTTTCCAAATTACCTAATTTGCATACAATTGGGGAGATGGTAGAACTAATGCAATAAAACATGGGTAATCATGATCAAAGTGACTTGCCTTGTTGACGATCCTCGTACTGAAGTGACTCTAGATAACAAGCTTCGCACTCCGGATGATCTAACGAATCAAACAAAGCACACCATAAGCATACAACTAATATTATAACTTACACAATCAGCAAGAGAAATAAAACAATTCAATAGTATCAATCAAAAGGAAGAAATTCAAAACCAATGTTTGTCTCACAAAATTTTGTTGTGTAAAAACTAGAAAAGAAATAAGACCAATCAACTATTTTCAATAACAAAACAATAGTCAACAGAAAGGAAATAAAAATATTTAGTAAACAGAATTAAATCCACTAAAACTTTAGTGAAAAGAAATGCTACTTACAATTATAAATTTTTATAAAACACCACTTAATGTTGATACTAGAGTTTCCTATATAGTATTTGAGTATGAGACAAAATTGTTATTATTATTATTATAAACAGAACATCACTTAACAGAAAACAATTACGAAAATTCTTTATTAGATGACAGAATTAAATCTCCTAAAAGTTTTGTGAACAGTAAGACTAAATTGCTTTATAAACTATACCTAATGGAAAGGAATGAAGATTTCCTATAACAATAAGGTATAAAACTAAAATATTATTTTTATTAACAGCAAGTTATTTCACCTAATGTTGAAATAACAGAACTAATGAAAACTAAAAACTAACGTTAAACTAACTCAGATTCAAACTAAACTAAAATCAAATTAACTAAACACTACTAAGAACTAAACAGATTCTGTTTTTGTTAAAAAAACAGAAACCAAATTTATCCTAAAATTCTCAAAGTTTGCGGGATGATAGGTCTAACTAATACAAACCAATGGCAAAAAGATTCATACAAAAATATATTTTAAAACTCCAGTTATACAGATTTTAGTAATTTGAGCAAATTTGGTTAGATTCAAATTTGAAATCTAAGACTACAGGATGAAACTAAATGTAATTTGTGACCTAATGCAAAAATAAACAATTAAAAACACTAATTAGTTTAAAAGTTACAACTAAAACAAAAATAGAAAACATTCTATTTTCTAAAACAAAAACAGAAAAGAACAAATTTCCTAGCGAACGGAGAGGGCTACGTGGCATGCTGTGATTAGCTGAGGTCATGAGCGTGCGGGGTGTTTGCGGCGGACAACCGAAAACCAACGCGTACCAGTTCGTTTTTATAAATGTTCTAATCTGGACCGTAGATCCTAGATCTAACGGATGCGAGTGGAGGTGGCGGCTTACACAGGAGGGGGTCAGAGTTCCGGCAACGTCGACGGCGGCCGGAGGTCGGAGATGCTCGGAGAGGGTGCTGCGGTGGTCGAGGGCAGTGTCCGAAATGCTCAGGCGACGCCGGCAAAGATACGGCGTCGAATGACGGCGTCAGAAGGGAGTGGGGGTGAGTGTGGCGATGGCCAGGAGCTCAGGGGGTTTCGGGTGGAGGTAGAACTCCGACGAGGTGGCGTGGTGGCCTTCCAGCGAGGGTAGAGGAGGTAGCAGGGTGGAAGGGAGAGCGGCGAGGCTAGGGCTTTATATAGGCCAGGTGCGGTGTCGGGAGAGGGAGGGAGGAGGGAGATCCGGAGAGGAGAGATCTCCGGCGAGGTGGCGCGCGCGAGGAAGGAGACGGGCACGCGGATGATGCCATCGGATAGTGGGTCCCGCGTGTCAGTGAGAGATATGGCAAGGTTAGCGCGTCGGTTGACCAATCCGGAGGAATCTCGCGGTTGATGTACTGTGGGTCGGCTAGTTTTCTAATTAAACGCCTTAAATATGTTTCCTTTTCTATTTTCTAGAGCGTTTAAAACTATTTAAAGCGTTCGATTCATTTCCAAAAATAGGGAATATATATCAAAATGATCAGGGGAATAAATTCTATTTAACGAACATTTTTCCTCTATCAAAATGAATACTTTAAAAATATATTTTTTAAATGCCTAATTGATTTTAAATTCTTTTGAGATAAACTTTCAAATAACCCCCTGGTGTTATTGTTCAAATAACTCACCAAGATGCCCGTGGTGTGAGGTGTCATATTACTCCTCTCTTTTTATGAATATTCCAAGGGTTTTCAAATGAGAGGAAACAAGTATAAGAAGAAATTGAAATGGCCTTTCAGAATTCCAAATGAATAACTTCAACAGTTCATTTCATTCAAACAAAGTGATGATGATGCATAGCTATATTTCATAACATTCCAAAATGAAATTTTGGGATGTTACAAACCTACCCACCTTCAGATGAATCTCGCCCTCGAGATTCGGGTTGGCTATAAAATAGGTGCGGGTGGTCTCTTCACGTTCCCAGGTGGCTTCTTCCTCGGTGAGGTGACTACACAGAACCTTACAGAACTTGATGGTCTTGCTACGGGTAACTCTGTTGGTAGTCTCGAGGATTCTGACAGGCTTCTCCTCGTAGGTCAGGTCACTGTCAAGTTGTATGGCCTCTAGGGGCACTGTGTCTCTCAAAGGAATATCAGCCATCTCAGCGTGGCATTTCTTCAGGTGGGAAACATGGAAAACATCATGAACTCCGGAAAATCCTTCTGGCAATTCTAGCTTGTATACAACTTTGCCTCTATGTTCAAGAATTTTGTAGGGGCCTATGAATCTGGGTGCTAACTTTCCTGCAAATCCAGGTACATCTTGGTGTTGCCTGGGTGTATCGAGTATGGTGAATCGTGGGCCTCTTGAAGTATCAACTTCCTGAGCTCTGGGTCATTGGGCACATAGATTCGGTTCTCTAACCATAGAGTACCCTGTTCATCTTCACGAAAGTCTTTAGATTTTCCATCCTTCATTCTCTGCTTTATCTCACCTATCTTTTTGTCCGATTTCTAGGCTTCACGTATTCTTTCGGTCAAGGTGGGATGGATCTCTAGTGTGGCAACATATCCTTTTGGAACTATCTCTAGACGAAGCTCTCTGAGATCATCGGTTAACTCCTGGGGTAATCCTCCGGCAATGAGTGTGTTCACATAACTCTTCCGACTCAAAGCATCTGCTACAACATTTGCCTTTCCTGAATGGTAATCAGTCTCATGTCATAGTCCTTGATTAACTCTAACCATCTCCTCTGTCTGAGGTTCAACTCCTTCTGTGTGAAGATATACTTCAGGCTTTTATGATTATTGTAAACATCACAACTATTTCCGATAAGGAAATGTCTCCAGGTCTTGAGTGCGTGCACTACGGCTGCTAGTTCCAGATCATGGGTGGCATAATTCAACTCATGGGGTCATAGTTGTCTGGATGCATAGGCTACAACTTTTCCTTCCTGCATGAGTACTCCTCCAAGTCCTTGACGTGATGAGTCACAATAAACCTAGAAGACCTTCCGAATGTTTGGCAGTATCAATACTGGGGCTGTGACCAAACGTTTCTTCAACTCCTGGAAACTGACCTCACATTCCTCAGTCTAGATATACTTAGACTCTTTCTTCAACAATTCCGTCATGGGTTTGGCAATCTTTGAGAAATTCTCAATGAATCTCCGATAATATCCGGCAAGTCCGAGAAAACTGCGGATCTCCTTAACTGAGGTGGGTGACTTCCACTCAGTGACTACTTCAACCTTAGCGGGGTCTAGTGCCATTCCTTCTCCGGAAATAATCTGTCCAAGGAATCTGACTTCCGTCAGCCAGAATTCACATTTACTGAACTTGGCATATAACTAATGCTCTCTAAGCTTCTCCAGAACTAAACGCAAGTGTTCCTTGTGTTCTTCCTCGCTCTTGGAGAATATCAAAATGTCATCGATGAACACTACGACAAACTTTTCCAGGTATTCCATAAACACCTTGTTCATCATATTCATGAAGTAGGCAGGAGCATTAGTCAAACCAAAGGACATGACCATATACTCATATAAGCCATACCTTGTGGTGAAGGCTGTTTTGGGTATATTCTGTTCACGAATTTTCAGTTGGTGATACCCTGATCGAAGATCGATCTTGGAGAATACTTTGGCTCCTACTAGCTGATCAAACAAGTCATTAATCATCGGCAGAGGGTACTTGTTCTTGATAGTCACCTCGTTCAATGCACGATAATCGACTACCATCCTCAAGGTTTTATCTTACTTCTCCACCAAAAGAACTAGGGCTCCCCAAGGTGAAGAACTTGGGCGAATATATCCCTTATCCAATAACTCCTTAATCTGCTTCTTGATTTCTACTAAATCATTTGCGGGCATCCGATAGGGTCTCTTGGAAATTGGGGCGGTTCCTGGTAGTAACTCTATCAGAAACTCAATCTCTCTATATGGTGGTATGCCTGGTAATTCCTCCGGGAATACATCTGGAAAGTCTTGTACCACCGGCACTTCCTCCTGAAGAACTCCTGTGAGGGAATTTAACCGAGCACTCATCCGTGTGCGTCAGGATACATACTTAATCCTCTTGTTCTCTAGGGTGGTGAGTGAATTGGACTTGCTGGGGCAATCAAGATTTCCTTCATACTTGTTCATCCAATCCATGCCTAGGATTACATCCAATCCCTGGGATTCTAATACGATGAGGTCGGTAGGAAAAACATGGTTTCCTATGTGGAGTTTCAAGGCATGGCATCCTATCCCTGTCATCATCATACCTCCTGGGGAATTGACCTTAATGGGCTGACTAAGGGTTGTGGAGGGTAAACCATACTTTTCCACAACTACCCTTGATATGAATGAGTGAGTTGCACCAGAATCAAAAAGTACCATAACTGGACGTGAATGCAATAAAAACTTACCAACCACAGTCTCAGGCTGATCATAGACTTCTTCCACATCAAGGTGGTTCACCTGAGCACGAGGAAAGGATTTGGTTTCTTAGCTGCGAGGTTGCCGTTGTTGTTGTCGTGTCCATTTCATTTCTTGTTTTGAGGGCATTCAGTGGCATAGTGCCCTGTCTTCTGGCACTTGAAATAGGTGATATGGTTCAGATCCTTCTGAGCTGGAGCGGAACGGGGCTGGTTGCCATTCCCATTTCCGTTGCCATTCTTGAAGTTGCCACTGTTGGGACGATTATTCCCATTTCCTCCATGGTTGGGGCCTCCATGGTTGTGCACGTGATGAGTGTGTCCTCCATACTTACCGGTCCCTGATCCGGTATTCCTTGAGTACGGGGAGTAGCGGGGCTTTTGTTGAGCTCCAGAGTGAGATTTCCCCTGTCCATACTTCCTCTTGCGGTTTTCGATTTGTTGCTGCTTCCCCTCCAAGATGAGGGCCTTGTCTACCAGCTCCTGGTAGTTGCTAAAACTAGCCACCATCAGCTGCACGCTCAACTCATCGTTGAGTCCTTCCAAGAACTTCTCCTATTTGGCTGCATCATCGGCCACATCTCCGGGTGCATAGCGAGCCAACGTGCTGAAATCATCCACATACTGGGCCACAGAACGGTTCCCCTGACGTAAGTTGCGAAACTCACGCTTCTTCAGACTCATGGCTCCAGCTGAGACATGAGCGGTGCGGAAAGCTAGCTTGAACTGCTCCCAAGTCACACTAGCAATGGGGTACGTGGTGGTTTAGTTCTCCAACCATGAAGCTGTTGGTCCCTCCAGTTGATGGGCGGCAAAGCGCACCTTGTCAGCCTCAGTGCATCCAGCGGTGGTGAGTTCCCTCCCCATCTTGCGGAGCCAATCATCTGCCACAATGGGCTAAGTGCTGCTAGAGAAAGTTGGTGGATTTAGCCTCAGAAAACGGGTGAGGTTGTCGCCTTGAGGTGGAGGGTCGTTGTTGTGGTTGTCGGTCTGGTTCTGGATCAACAGCTGCATCAGGGCATTCTGTTGCTGGAGAAGTTGTGTGAGTTCCAGCGGGAAGGTGAAGTCGGGCTCACGTCACGGAGGCATCTTGCTGTTTTCAGAGGGGTGAGAATTAGAATAGAACACGGACCAAAAAGGAAATTTTACTACCCATATGCAATGCAACAAACATATCACACCAAACACTCATTCATTTATTCAATTCAAGGTTCAAACATCAAGATACAAATCTCCAAATCAAACTAAGCATCGACCTACGCTTTAACAACAAAAATAAAGATACATGGGGGCATAACTAAAGTTCTCCTCAAAAGTACATGGTGAAGTGGCCTCCTTCGTGACGCTCTCCTCATAGTCGTCATCACTGCTGATCAAGGGAACCATGTCTCCTTCTGGGTGAAGATTTTCCCCCATGTCCAACTGTTCCTCCAGAGTTGCAATGCGAGTGTTCAGCTTATCGATCCTCTCTAAGAAATCCTTCACTTCATACTCATGCTCGTACTTAGCTTCCTGTAGGTCAGCTTCGAGGTCAATCTCACGGTTCATCAGCCTCTTGATCGTCTTCGTATCGGCACGTACCCGAAGCTCCAAGGTCCTGATGTGCGTTTCCAAAGTCTGGATATAGGAAATGGTGGTGTCTTCAGTGGGAGTGGTTATGATATTTCCATTGGCATCCCTGCGACAAACCACGCTGAGTCCTGGTGAAATGGGTCCACCCCTGTATTCCTCCTGAATACGTCCAAGGGCACGGTGAAGTGCCATGTCCCACCCAAGAATCCAGCTGGGTGCCACAAACTTGAAGTTGATGGGTTCCATACGATTTCCAACGGTGTTTCCGGGGATGTGCACCTCGATCTTGTAGCAAACGTCTTGTGGAAAAGACATGATAGAAGTCCCGGTGATGCTTGGCAAGGCAATCCTTATGTCCCTGACGATCTTCACCAGCAGCTTGCCAAAGGGCATCGTCGCGTCAAGCTGACAAAACTCCGTGATCAAAACTGGGATGAAGGTGGCCATCTATAAATTTTGAAATAAATCGGAGGGAAGTCAGAAAGGAGTCGATGAGAGTATAAGAATTTTAAAGACAAAAGAGAAATAAATCCTAAGGCTTTTCCAATCCTAGAAGTTACGTCCTACGGTCAGCGTGTGCTCTGATACCATTTCTGTAACGACCCGACTTGAAAGGTCGAATCTCCGGTGTTTCTGTACCATCCCAAGATCATGCTGGTACACACACGGTACATCAATGTATATATCAAAGTGAAATCACACAGCTTTAATAATCAAAAAATCTCATATCGAGTCCTTTATTACAATAAGAATTACAATAAAGTGGCTGAAGGCCAACTCATGAGAATAACTAATATTGCGTAAGCTTCAAAGGTAGTTGAGTCCATCTGACTCCAAGGGCATCTCACCGAGCATAGAGCGTATCCTCACTCCTGGTCGGAAAAGTACTCTACAACATGATACGTTGCAGCCGTGTAGGTCAGCATATTGATTATGCCGGCAATGTCACCAAAGAGGGGGTAAAGTAATCATCTAGTCTATATGCATATATGGCAGGTGGGGTAGTAAGTTTTTGCATAAAGCCAATTTTTTTCCTACAACAAGAGAAGGCAGAAAATTATTACTACAATGTTGGTTGATTAATGAGATGGTTCCACCAACCAATTCTCATACGCAAGTTGTCATTAAAAACCCACATCAATACAATTAATTATGTTGAGAGTTCCAGATAGTTTCGGTTCCTTTGGCTCAAACTGTCCATGACCGTTGACACGGCTAATCGATTAGGTTTGAGAGTTCCAGATAGTTTCGGTTCCTTTGGCTCAAATTGAAGTCTTGATCATCTTGTAGGTCTTGAAATTATTAACTCACAACTCTCATGAATCACACAAACAACCCCGTCTACTAATAACATAGCAAAATTAAATCAACGTTTCCCGGGGCCAATGTGTCAAAGGGTTGAGGGGTGCCTACCACATGATACTACATCAAGTAACTAAGTTTCCAAATTACCTACTTTGCATGCAATTGGGGAGATGGTAGAACTAATGCAATAAAACATGGGTAATCATGATCAAAGTGACTTGCCTTGTTGACGATCCTCGTACTCAAGTGACTCTAGATAACAAGCTTCGCACTCCGGATGATCTAAAGAATCTAACAAAGCACACCATAAGCAAACAACTAATATTATAACTTACACAATGAGCAAAAGAAATAAAACAATTCAATAGTATCAATCAAAAGGAAGAAATTCAAAACCAATGTTTTTCTCACAAAATTTTATTGTGTCAAAACTACAAAAGAAATTAGACCAATCAACTATTTTCAATAACAAAACAATAGTCAACAGAAAAGAAATAAAAATATTTAGTAAACAAAATTAAATCCACTAAAAATTTAGTGAAAATAAATGCTACTTGCAATTATAATTTTTTATAAAACACCACTTAATGTAGATACTAGAGTTTCCTATAGTATTTGAGTATGAGACAAAATTATTATTATTATTATTATAAACAGAACATCACTTAAGAGAAAAGAATTACTAAAATTCTTTATTAGATGACAGAATTAAATCTCCTAAAAGTTTTGTGAAAAGTAAGACTAAATTGCTTTATAAACTATACCTAATGGAAAGGAATGAAGATTTCCTATAAAAATAAGGTATAAAACTAAACAATTATTTTTATTAACAACAAGTTATTTCACCTAATGTTGAAACAACAGAACTAATGAAAACTAAAAACAAAAGTTAAACTAACTCAGATTCAAACTAAACTAAAATCAAATTAACTGAACTCTATTAAGAACTAAACAGATTCTGTTTTTGTTAAAAAACACTAACCAAATTTATCCTAAAAACTCTTAAACTTTGTGGGACAATAGGTCTAACTAATACAAACGAGTGGCAAAAAGATTCATACAAAAATATATGTTTAAACTCTAGTTATATAGATTTTAGTAATTTGAGCAAATTTGGTTAGATTCAAATTTAGAAGGTCAAATTTGAAATCTACTACTACAAGATGAAACTACATGAAATTTGACCTAATGCAAAAACAATCAATTAAAAACACTAATTAGTTTAAAAGTTACAAGTAAAACAAAAACAGAAAACATTCTGTTTTCTAAAACAAAACAGAAAAGAACAAATTTCTTAGCGAACGGACAGGGCTACGTGGCGTGTTGTGATTAGCTGAGGTCGTGAGCGTGCGGGGTGTTTGCGGCGGATGACCGAAAACTAACGCGTACCAGTTCGTTTTTATAAACGTTCTAATCTGGAGCGTAGATCCTAGATCTAACGGATGCGGGTGGAGGTGGCGGCTTACAGAGGAGGGGGTCGGAGTTTCGACGATGTCGACGGCGGCCGAAGGTCAAAGATGCTCGGAGAGGGTGCTGTGGTGGTCGAGGGCGGTGGCCGAAATGCTTAGGCGACAGCGGCGAAGATACGGCGTCGAATGACGGCAACAGAAGGGAGTGGGGTGAGTGTGGCGATGGCCAAGAGCTCAGGGGGTTCCGGGTGGAGGTAGAACTCCGACGAGGTGGCGTGGTGGCGTTCAGGCGAGGGTAGAGGGGGTATCAGGGCGGAAGGAGAGCGGTGAGGCCAGGGCTTTATATAGGCCAGGTGCGGGGTTGGGAGAGGGAGAGAGGAGGGAGATCCGGAGAGGACAGATCTCTGGCGAGGTGGCGCGCGCGAGGAAGGAGACAGTCGCAAGGATGATACCGTCGGATAGTGGGTCCCACGTGTCAGTGAGAGAGATGGCGAGGTTAGTGCGTCGGTTGACCGGTCCGGAGGAATCTCGGGGTTTAATGATAGTGGGTCGGCCGGTTTTCTAATTAAACGCTTTAAATTTGTTTCCTTTTCTATTTTCCAGAGCGTTTAAAACTATTTAAAGCATTCAATTCATTTCCAAACATAAGGAATATATATATCAAAATGATCACGGGAATAAATTCTATTTAATGAACATTTTTCCTCTGTCAAAATGATTACTTTAAAAAATATATTTTTTAAATGCCTAATTGATTTTAAATTCTTTTGAGATAAACTTTCAAATAACCCCCCTGGTGTTATTGTTCAAATAACTCACCAAGATGCCCCTGGTGTGGAGTGTCATATTACTCCTCTCTTTTTATGAATATTCCAAGGGTTTTCAAATGAGAGGAAACAAGTATAAGATGAAATTGAAATGGCCTTTCAGAATTCCAAAAGAAAAACTTCAACAATTCATTTCATTCAAACAAAGTGACGATGATGTATAGCTATATTTCATAACATTCCAAAATGAAATTTTGGGATGTTACAACAAGAGTCAAAGTTGTTTCAATAATCATGAGAGGTGGTGATCCCACTAAATTTCCCATAGCATTAAAAGCATCAAGAGAGGGACACATCAAGAAATTTCCACCGGTAATCGTATGAAGGACGAATATATACCAAGTGATGATGCCAACATAAAAAATAGCAAAGAAGAACAATGGTAGATTGCTTACGGGTAGATCTATTATGAGCATTGCAAATTCTATACCAAGCGTCTTTTAAATTTTCTCCTCCCCATTGTTTAAAGTTGAGAATCTCATTCTCGAGAGTGCAAGCGATAAAGGAACAACTATTCAAAGTAACGGCAAACAAGGTTGCACCCAAAAACAGATCCGGCAAGAAAACGGCGAACGGAAAAAGAGAGGCGAATAAAACGACAAAGTTTTGTGAAGTGGGGGAGAGGAAAACGAGAGGCAAATGGAAAATAATGTAACTTGCAAGGAGATGGGATTTGTGATTAGGAACCTCCTATATGTTGAAGATCCTCCCTAGCAACGGCGCCAGAAATTCCTTTTGATTTTGCTTGAAGCTACGTCAGTATTTCTCCAAAGAGGAGGGGATGATGCAGCACAGCGGCGGTAGGTATTTCCCTCAGATATGAAACCAAGGTTATCGAACCAGTAGGAAAATCGAGCAACACAACGTAAACAGCCCTTGCACACAAATAACAAATACTCGCAACCCGACGTGTTAAAGGGGTTGTCAATTCCTTTCGCGTAACGGCGCTAGAAAGGCACGTGGATGGGAGAAAGTTGTAAATATTGATAGATCGAACGCCAAATAAAATAAAGTGCACCACGGTATTTTTGGGTTTTTTTAAATATAGATCTAGAGATAAAAGCAAAGGAAAAGTAGATCGCAAAGGAAAATAATATGAGAAAGAGACCCGGGGGGCGTAGGTTTCACTAGTGGCTTCTCTCAAGAAAAATAGCAAATGGTGCGTGAACAAATTACTATTGCAAAATTGATAGAACTTCAAATACTCATGATGATATCCAGGCAATGATCATTACATAGGCATCACGTCCAAGATTAGTAGACCGACTCCTGCCTGCATTTACTACTATTACTTCACACATCAACCGCTATCCAGCATGCATCTAGTGTATTAAGTTCATGGAGAAACAGAGTAATGCAATAAGAATGATGACATGATGTAGACAAGATCTATCTATGTAGAGATAGACCCCATCATTTTATCCTTAGTAGCAACAATACATATATGTTACTCGCACGGCTGGGCCTCCTAGCGCGCCCTGGTGGGTTGTGCCTCCCTCGGGGCGCCCCTAGGCATAGCCAGGGCCTGTTGTGTTCCTTCTGGCCCATAAAAAATCATCATGAAGTTTCGTGGCATTTGGACTTCGTCTGGTATTGATTTTCTCAGATGTAAGAAAACATGGAAAAAACAGCAACTCGCACTTGGCACTATGTCAATAGGTTAGTACCAAAAAATGATATACAATGACTATAAAATGATTATAAAATATCAAAGATTGATAATATAACAACATGGAACAAACAAAAATTATAGATACGTTGGAGACGTATCAAGGCCCCTTTAGTCCCGGTTGGTTATACCAACCGGTACTAAAGGTCTATTTTATATATATATATTTGGAGTAACTTTTTTCATATTTGCAATAAATGTTAGAATATTTATAGTTTTTACTGAATCTTTTTGCTTTAGGTAAAAACAATTACAAACTTTCTGTTAGTGCCAGTAGTTTTAAAATTTAAATAGTTTAAATTTGAATTCTTTTGAAAAAAAATTGAATCACTAGTTTGTGAATAACTTTAGTTTAAAAATAGTTTTTTGAGTGATTGTTTTTTATGTTTTTAATATTAGTATGTTGTATCATTATGTTAAATTTTGGAATTTTTTGGATATTTGAAATAGGTGTTCTAATCAAAATCGGATTTTGTTAACTCTTTTTAGTTTTATACCTTCATTTGTTTTAATAAAAATTACTATTAATGAACTTTGAAAAGGTTGACACTTGGCATGGTATCATCATTTCACCAAGATAGCAAGTGATAAAAAGTTGAGAGGGTTACGGCAAAAACTGGATGCACTTCGTGTACAAACTGGACCATCTCCTTCGAAGTATGAGGTTTTCGGATGAAAACTCATATGTTACAAAGGCATTTCATTATTTTAACTTATTTCAACTCCAGACTTTTTGTGCACTCAATATGAACCATTCTAAGCCACATCCTCAAATTTCAACCCTTTCTAACTTCATTTGCTATTTTTCATCCATTTAAGGATTTTTCTTGAACTAAATGACCCTGAAATTAAAAAGCACCACAAATGAACTTTGAAAAGGTTGAAACTTGGAATTGTATCATCATTTCACACATATAGCAAGTGGTAAAAAGTTGAGAGGGTTACGTCCAAAACTGGATGCACTTCATGTACAAACTGGACAATCTCCTTCGAAGTATGAGGGTTCCGAACGAAAACTCATATGTTACAAAGGCATTTCATTTTTTTAACTTATTTCAACTCCAGACTTTTTGTGCATTCAATATGAACCATTCTAAGCCAGATTTATTTTCAAAACTAGCACTTTTTTATAGCAATTTCAAAAACTAGCGAGCCTAACGCACTAATTTCAAAAATAACACCTCGTCAGCCAGCCATTGGCCAAAGATGGCCTTTTCGATCTTTCGTTGACTGAAAATGGGTCTTCTGCTTTCTGTCGGCCGAAGAGATGCCCAGCTGGGCCGAAGAGCATCTGTCGGTGGCTGGCCAACCGAAAAGAGCCCGTCTTCAGCCTACCAGCGACCGAAGAGAGTCTTCGGCCAACCAGCGATCGAAGAGGTCGGGAAATGGCCGACGCAGTCTTCTTCTTCCTCTGGCTTGTTCTCTTCTTCCTCTCCCGATTATGTCAGTTATTCTTGCCACCCCGCGCTGATCTCTTCCGTCTTCCACTCATTTTCGCATCCCAGCCCCGGAAATAGTAGATCGTAGCCATGGTGAAGTGGTGGTGGTGATGGTCGTGCGGTTGGGGAGGAATTTGTGGTGAGGAGAAGGTGCGGCTGGGGAAGGAGGTGCAGCTTGGGGGCTAGCCGGAGTGGCGGTGGTGTTTTCCGGTGGTGCAAGTACTCCGGGAGGTGGCCAGTGCCGCTGAGTTGAATAGAGGAGCAAGAAGCAGCGGACACACACGTCCAAGGTATAACAAATTATCTCTTAGTTGGGAGTTAATTAGTTAGTGTATCTAATTCATATAATGACATGATGAAAATGTCTGGGAAGAGAAGATGGCAGGAAAGAATGGTGGGAAAGAAAATGGCGGGAAAGAAAATGGCAGGAAAGAAGGGCGGGTAAGAAAATGGCGGAAAGGAATATGGAGGGATAGTAGGGCGAGAAACAAAATGACGAGATAGAATGTCGGGAAATGGTTGCGGGAAAGTACAAAGTTGGAATGTAAAAGTGAGGGAATGGTTGTGCAGGAATTAGTGCATTTAAGTGGAAAAAATAACACTTCGGTCTTGTGTAAGCCAAAGAGTACTCCCATGCAACTTCGGTCAGGCTCTGACGTAAAGAGCATGAACTCTTCGGCCAAGGAAACACAGAAAAGGACTCTTTGGCAATCTACTGGCCGAAGATAGGTCTTCGGCCCAGCACCGCAGGTCTTCAGCCAACACCTGGCCGAAGAGTCCCTCTTTGGCCAATGGATGACCGAAGACTCTCTTTTTGGCCAACGAACAATCGACGGGGCGCTAGTTTTGCAAAAAACGTGTTAGCACAACTAGTTTTCGAAATTGCTATAAAAACATGCCAGTTTAAAAAAAATCATCCTCAAATTTCAACCCTTTCTAACTTCCTTTGCTATTTTTCATACATTTAATGAATTGTTTTGAGCTAAATGATCCTGAAATTAAAAAGCACCACAAATGAATTCTGAAAAGGTTGAAACTTGGCATGGTATCATAATTTCACCCACATAGCAAGTGGTAAAATGTTGAGAGGGTTACGGCAAAAACTGGATGCACTTCGTGTACAAACTGGAAAATCACCTTCGAAGTATGAGGGTTTCGGACGAAAACTCATGTGTTACAAAGGCATTTCTTTTTTTAACTTATTTCGACTATAGACTTTTTGTGCATTCAATATGAATCATTCTAAGCCACGTCCTCAAATTTCAACCCTTTGTAACATCATTTGCTATTTTTCATAAATTTAACGAATTGTTTTGAGCTAAATGACCCTGAAAATAAAACTTTTTTTTGTGTGTGTACCTTGATTATTGCGCCGTTCTTCATCATTTAACAGGATGCTTGGGCCAGTCTTCACTACGAAGGGAGGAATTTCATCAAACTTTTCATAATCTTTGGACATGTCTGTCTTGTCCTCCACTCACACGATGTTTCTTTTCCCAGAAAGAACTATGAGGTGCTTTGGCTCGTCGTATTATGTATCCTATTTCTTATATTTCCGTTTTCTCGGTTTGGTAGGCATGTCCTTCACATAGAAAACTTGCACCACATCATTGGCTAGAACAAATGGTTCGTCTATGTGCCCAAGATTGTTGAGTTCCACTGTTGTCATTCCGTACTGTGGGTATAGTATTATCCCTGCTCTAGTCAGATTGGCCCATTTGCACCGGAACAAAGGGACCTTCAAATCACCTCCATAGTCGAGTTCCCATATATCCTCTATGTAACCATAATATGTGTCCTTTTCCTTGGTGTTTGCCGCATCGCCAAAGTGGACACCACTGTTTAGGTTGGTGCTCTTTTTATCGTGGGCGATCGTGTAAAATGTATTCCTATTTATCTCATACCCTTGGAAAGTCAATATAGTCGAAGATGGTCTCTTGGCCAACAAGTACAAGTCATCTTCAACATTGTTGTCATTCATGAGATGTGTTCACAACCAATCATCGAAAGCCTCAATGTGTATACGTTGAATCCAGGGGTAAGACTTCTTTGGGTTCTTCGAGCATATAAAATCCATGTGTTTCTCGATATATGGGGTGACCAAGGTAGAATTAAGTAGAACTTTGTAGTGTGCTTGCGCCCAAGAATGTTCGTCCGTACATATTATTAATTTTCATCCAAGCGTGCCTTTTCCATGCAGCCTTCGCTCATGCCATGATTGAGGAACACCAATCGGCTTAATGTCAGGAATAAAGTCAACACAAAATTCAATAACCTCCTCTATTTCATGGCCCATGGAGATGCTTCCTTCTGGCATAGCGCGGTTAAGAACAAATTTCTTTAAAACTCCCATGAACCTCTCAAAGGGGAACATATTGATGGCCCACAAGTATAGGGGATTTATCATAGTCCTTTCGATAAGTAACAGTGTCGAACCCAACAAGGAGCAGAAGGAACTGACCAGCGGTTTCAGTAAGGTATTCTCTACAAGCACTAAAATTATCGGTAATAGATAGTTTTGTGATAAGATAATTCGTAACGGGTAGCAAGTAACAATTGTAACAAAGGTACAGCATGGTGGCCCAACCCTTTTTATAGCAAAGGACAAGCCTGGAAAAACTCTTATATAAAGCAAAGCGCTCCCGAGGACACATGGGAATTTATGTCAAGTTAGTTTTCATCATGCTCACTTGATTTGCGTTTGCTACATTTGTAATTTGATATGTGGGTGGACCGGTGCTTAGGTGTTGTCCTTACTTGTACAAGCCTCCCACTTATGATTAACCTCTCGAGCAAGCATCCGCAACTACGAAAGAAGAATTAAGATAAATCTAACCATAGCATGAAACATGTGGATCCAAATCAGCCCCTTACGAAGCAACGCATAAACTAGGGTTTAATCTTCTGTCACTCTAGCAACCCATCAACTACTTATTACTTCCCAATGCCTTCCTCTAGGCCCAAAAAATGGTGAAGTGCTATGTAGTCGACATTCACATAACACCACTAGATGAGAGACAACATACATCTCGTCAAAATATCGAACGAATACCAAATTCACATGATTACTTATAACAAGACTTATCCCATATCCTCAGGAACAAACGTATCTACTCACAAAACATATTCTTGTTCGTAATCAGAGGAGTATAAGTGATGATCAAGGATCTGAACATATAATCTTCCACCAAGTAAACCAACTAGCATCAACTACAAAGAGTAATCAACACTACTAGCAACCCACAGGTGCCAATCTGAGGTTTTGAGACAAAGATCAAATACAAGAGATGAACTAGGGTTTGGAGAGGAGATGGTCTTGATGAAGACGGTGATGGATATTGGACCCCTCTCGATGAGAGGATTGTTGGTTATGACGAGGGCTTCGATTTCCCCCTCCCGGAGGGAGGTTTCACCGGCAGGATCGCCCTGCCGGAGCTCTAGATTGGTTATGCCCAAGTTCCGCCTCGAGACGGCGGCGCTTCGTCCCGAAAGGTCTCTTATTATTTTTCCTTGACGAAACCCTCCATATAGAAGAAGATGGGCACCGTAGGGCTGCTAGCTGGGCCACAAGCTCACTAGACGCGGCCAGGGGGCCGCGGCCAGCAAGCTTGTGGCTCCCTGGTGGGCCTCCTGATGAATTTCTTTCACGCAGTATTTTTTATATATTACAAAATAATTCTCCATAGATTTTTAGGAGTTTTGGAGTTGCGCGAAATAGGTATCTCAGATGTGCTCCTTTTCTAGTCCAGAATTCCAGCTACCGGCATTCTCCCTCTTCATGTAGAGCTTCTAAAATAAGAGAGAAAAGGCATAAGTATTGTACCAAAATGTGTAATAACAGCCCATAATGCAATATATATCAATATAAAATCATGATGCCAAAATGGACGTATCAACTCCCCCAAGCTTAGACCTCGCTTGTCCTCAAGCGGAAGCCAAAATCAATAAATATGCCCACATGTTTAGAGATAGAGGTGTCCATAAAATAAAATACGGACATGAATGCATCATGATCATCTTTAGAACAACAATATATTGACATATAATTTCTTATGATAAAGTAACAATTCATTCATAATGGCAAAGTATGAATCAAGAACTCTTTTGAGAACTGACAAACTATGATCTCAATCATTGAAGCAATTCCAATTTATCATAACGTGGGAAAGAGTCAATATAAGAGCTTGTAAAGCAAACCCACATACTCAATCATTTTTTAGTCTTTCACAATTTCTAACACTCACGAGGTACCTATGAGTTCAAAGTTTCAATCGGACACAGAGAAAGATAGGGGCTTATAGTGTTGCCTCCCAACTATTTACCTCAAGGGTAATGTCAACAGTAATAACTCATGCTCACCCACTTTCGAGTGGATATATGTGCCTAGAACATTCCCCAACATGTGGCACTTGCCAAAAGATAAAGGCAAAAATAACAGAGGTGATTGAGATCACCACGACTCTTGCATTAAGGTAAGTACTAGAAAATAAAAGTAACAGATAGGCCCTTCACAGAGGTAAGTAGAGGTTGTCATGCGCTTTTATAATTGGATGCACAATCTCTTAATGCAAAAGAACATCACTTTATATTGCCCCTTGTGATAGAGAACTTTCTTATGTAGTCCGTCCTTTTTATGTCTTCCGTATCACAATTTTGTATAAAGTTTATTTTCCTCACACTAATAGATCACACATATTTAGAGAGCAATTTTTATTGCTTGCGCCGATGACAACCTACTTGAAGGAGCTTATTCTATCCTTAGGTAGGTATGGTGGACTCTCATGGCAAAACTAGGTTAAGGGTGTTTGGATGCACAAGTAGTATCTCTACTTGGTGTGGAAGTTTTGGCTGATATGAGGTGGAAGCAAGCGACACATGTTGAGGGATCTATAGCAAACATAAACCATTATGTTGTCTTCCTTGTCCAACATCAACTTCTTAACATATAATATTTTAATGAGTGCTGACAATCATAAAAGATGTCCAAGATAATATATTTATGTGTAAACCTCTCTTTATTTATCACTTCCTTTTAATTGCCCCAATGACCAACAACTATGTTTGTCAACCCACAACAGGTTTCAATGGACATACTTCTTATCTCTGAAGTCATCACTCCCCATAAGATTTTCATATGTACTCTTTGCTTTTATTCTATACTTCTTTCTACTTTATCTTTCTCAAGATTGAGATCATACCAAGCAAGGCCCTCTACTCAAAAGCACTTCTCATTATATAACTCACGGACTTGCTTACATGGGGGGAATCATAAAGCAAAGACTCAAAACTAGATCACACGGAAAATTTATTCTACTAGATCAAGATATAACCAAAAGGATTGAACTAACAAAAGATTATGAAAATAAAAATAAAAACGAAAAATGTGATGGTGATACGATATCGAGGCACCTCCCCCAAGCTTGGCACAAGCCAAGGGGAGTGCCCATACCCATGTGTTTAGTTTTCTGGCTTCGAAGGTGATGATGTGGGAGTTGTTGATGAGGTTGGAAGCTTGTCCTCCATCTTCGCATAGGCTCACCATCATAAAAGGATGAACGAGTCTCCGAAATCCTCAAATTTGCAGCCAAACTCATTCTCTCAAATCTATATTCATACTCACAGTTTTGGTTTTGCAGGTCGTAGATCTGGGCTTGGAGGTGCTCGATTCTCTCGTAAAGCTTGAAGATGTGATTCACAACGTCATTGGCATCCATCTTATGTTTATGGGTAAACTCCGCGATCATCATCTGATTAGTATCGAGTCCCCGTTCCACCATCCCTTGGCACTTGAAGACCTGCTGCTCCATTGCTTTGAGCCTTGTGTTCATGCTTCCGGTTTTCTTTGGCCCCTCTACATCACGGATGTGCAGCACCCCCTCGCGCACCTCAATGGTTTGAGGGTGTTCTAGCACCTCCGCAAGGTAGGGGCTGATGGCCTTCTCGGAGAACTTGTCCTTCGAAACACTTGGGTATGCCATGTTGACCTAAATCTGCTGCAGAAACAACTCAAAAGAGAAAACGGGAGCTATTGTCGTGATACGAGATTCAAAACCTTCGGGAGATTATATAATGAATTTTTACCGACCCGAAGGAGTATGCCACAAGAAAACTGAGTCCGGGTGGTGCACAAGGTGGCCACAAGCCCTAGGGGCGCGGCTAGGGGGTGTCTGCGCCGAGCAGGCTTGTCGCCTCCTCGTGCACTATTCGGAATACTTTAAATTTTCCAAAAATTTTAAATATTCCAACACAGATGAAAATTGCCATAGAAAAAGTTTTGGAGTCTTTTTATTTACCGTACCACATACATATTGCTTTTCGGAGTCCGAAACGTTCTGGTAAGTCTCCCTAATGTGCTCCTCCCGAGTTATGGTATTGATGATATTGGTTTCAACATTTATGGGAGTACGTGAGATATAATGTTTGATTCTTTGACCGTTCACCACCTTCAGGTTTGTGCCTTCAGCATTGTTAATCTTGATGGCATCAGAATGGTATACCTCTACGATGACGTAAGGACCTTCCCATTTAGAGAGAAGTTTTCCTGCAAAAAATCTTAAATGCGAATTGTATAGCAAGACATGATCACCTACATTAAATTCATGCTTTTGTATCCTTCTATCATGCCATCTCTTAACCTTTTCTTTAAACAACTTATCATTCTTGTAGGCTTGGGTTCTCCATTCATCAAGTGAGCTAATGTCAAATAACCTCTTCTCACAAGCAAGTTTGAAATCATAATTGAGCTCTTTGATTGCCCAATAAGCTTTGTGTTCTAGCTCTAGAGGTAAGTGACATGATTTACCATAAACCATCTTATACGGAGACATACCCATAGGATTCTTGTAAGCAGTTCTATAAGCCCACAATGCATCATTGAGTTTCTTAGACCAATTCTTCCTAGATCTATTAACAGTCTTTTGTAAAATCAATTTAATCTCTCTATTTCTCAATTCTACTTGACCACTAGACT
Source organism: Hordeum marinum (assembly GCA_022496015.1). Lineage (NCBI taxonomy): Eukaryota > Viridiplantae > Streptophyta > Magnoliopsida > Poales > Poaceae > Hordeum > Hordeum marinum. The sequence continues at coordinate 356,932,855 of CM039676.1, read as the reverse complement.
GAGGATGATAAGGATGCAACTCTATGATTAACATCATATTTAGCGAGCAATTTACGGAAAGCACCATGAATAAAATGTGAACCACCATCAGTCATCAAATATCTAGGGACTCCAAATCTAGGGAAAATAAGTTCTTTAAGCATTTTAATAGAAGTGTTATGATCAGCGCTACTAGTTGGAATAGCTTCTACCCACATAGTGACATAATCAACAGCAACTATAATATGAGTATACCCGTTAGATTGTGGAAAAGGTCCCATATAATCAAAGCCCCAAACATCAGATGGTTCGATAACAAGAGAGTAATTCATAGGCATTTCTTGACGTCTACTAATATTGTCAATTCTTTGACATTCATCACAGGATAAGACAAACTTACGAGCATCCTTGAAGAGAGTAGGCCAATAAAACCGAGATTGTAGTACCTTGTGTGCAGTTCTATCTCCAGCGTGATGTCCTCCGTAGGCTTCGGAGTGACACTTGCACAAGATCTTTTCCTGTTCATGCTCAGGTACAGAACGTCTAATAATACCATCTACTACTTATTTATAAAGATGTGGGTCATCCCAAAAGTAATGCCTTAAATCATAGAAGAACACTTTCTTTTGTTGGTATGTGAAACTAGGAGGTATAAATTTAGCAACAAAGTAATTGGCCTAATCAGCATACCAAGGAGCATTATGTGAAGTATTCACGACAGCTAATTTTTCATCAGGAAAGCTATCATCAATAGGTCGTGGGTCATCAAGAACATTTTCTAACCTAGCTAGGTTATCTGCCACAGGGTTATCAGCATCCTTTCTATCAATGATATGCAAATCAAATTCTTGTAGCAGAAGGACCCACCTAATAAGTCTAGGTTTAGCATCTTTCTTCTCCATAAGGTATTGAATAGCAGCATGATCGGAGTGAACAGTTACTTTCGAATCAACAATCTAAGGTCTAAACTTATCACAAGCAAACACAACCGCTAGAAATTCTTTTTCAGTAGTAGCATAGTTTCTTTGAGCACTATCTAGAATTTTACTAGCATAATGGATAACATTTAATTTCTTATGGACTCTTTGTCCTAGAACAGCACCAACAACATAATCACTAGCATCACACATAATTTCAAAAGGTAGATTCTAGTCGGGTGGTTGAACAACAGGTGCGGTAATCAAGGCATTCTTAAGAATTTCAAATGCTTCTACGCAATCATCATCAAAAACAAACGGAACATCTTTTGGCAAAAGGTTTGTGAGAGGCCTAGAAATCTTAGAGAAATCTTTGATAAACCTCCTATAGAAACCATCATGACCAAGGAAACTTCTTATACCTTTGATATCCGTAGGGCACTGCATTTTTTCAATAGCATCAACTTTAGCTTTATCAACTTCAATACCTCTTTCGGAGATCTTGTGCCCCAACACAATACCTTCATTAACCATAAAGTGACACTTTTCCCAATTCAAGACAAGATTAGTTTCTTCACATGTTTATAAAACTCGATCAAGGTTGCTCAAACAATCATCAAATGAAGTTCCGTAAACGGAAAAAACATCCATGAAAACCTCAAGAATCTTTTCACAAAAGTCAGAGAATATAGCCATCATACATCTTTGAAAGGTAGCAGATGCATTGCATAAACAAAAAGCCATACGTCTATAAGCAAACCTACCGAAAGGGCAAGTAAAAGAGGTGTTTTCTTGATCCTGGCTTGATACAGGTATTTGAGAGAAACCAGAGTAACCATCTAGAAAGCAAAAATGAGTATGTTTGGATAATCTTTCTAGCATTTGATCAATAAAAGGTAAAGGGTAATGATCTTTCTTAGTAGCTTTATTTAATTTCCTAAAATGAATTACCATCCTATAACTTGTAACAATTCTTTGCAGGATCAATTCATTTTTATCATTAGGGACAACGACCTCCCTTCTTAGGGACACAATGGGCGGGACTAACCCATCTACTATCAGCAATGGGGTAAATTATACCTGCCTCCAGAAGCTTTAGTACTTCTTTTCTTACCACTTCTTTCATCTTAGGGTTCAATCATCATTGGTGATCAATAACTGGTTTGGCATCAGGCTCCATTTTAATTTTATGCTGGCATAGAGTGATACTAATGCCCTTAAGATCATCAAGAGTGTAACCAATAGCAGCACGGTGCTTCCTCAGAGTATTCAATAATCTCTTTTCTTCATGCTCTAAAAGGTTAGCACTAATAATAACAGGATATATCTCTTTTTCATCAAGATAATCATATTTCAACGTATCGGGTAACTGCTTGAGCTCAAACACGGGATCACCCTTGGGTGGAGGAGGATCCCCAAGTATTTCAACAGGTAAGTTGTGTTTCAAAATAGGCTGTTGCTCAAAGAAAATTTCATCTATTTCATTCCTCTCATTCATATGCATATCATTTTCATTGTCTAGCAAATGTTGTTCTAAGGGATCAGTAGGAGGCACAGCAATAGAAGCGATACCAATAATTTCATCTTTACTAGGCAATTCCTTGTCATGGGGTTGTCTACGAAATTTAGTGAAATTAAACTCATGAGACACATCCTTAAAGCTCAAAGTAACTATTTCCTTCTCACAATCAATCTTCGCATTAACAGTATTAAAGAAGGGTCTGCCAAATACAATGGGACAAAAATTATCTTGTGGGGAACCAAGAACAAGAAAATCAGTAGGATACTTTTTTTCACACAAGACTTCAACATCTCTAACAATCCCCATTGGTGCAATAGTGTCTCTACTAGCAAGCTTAATAGTAACATCAAAAGCAACATCAATATCCTCTAATTCAACTGGTGCAATAGCATGCATGATTTCTTTGTACAAGGAATAGGGAATTGCACATATGCTAGCACCCATATCACATAAGCCATGATAACAATGATCTCCTATTTTAACAGAAACAACAGGCATGCCTACAACTGGTCTATGTTTATGCTTAGTATCAGGTCTAGCAATTCTAGCAGCTTCATCACATAAATGAATGACATGCCCATCAATATTATCAACCAAGAGATCTTTAACCATAGCAATACTAGGTTCAACTCTAATTTTTTCAGTGGGTGTAGTTGTTCTAATACAACTCTTACGAACCATAGTTGAAGCTTTAGCATGTTCTTTTATCCTAACAGGAAAAGGTGGTTTCTCAATGTAAGCAGTAGGGATAACAGGATCAGTATTGTAAGTAATAATTTCCTCTTCAACTTTAATAGGTTCCACTACTTTAACTTCAATGGGAGGAGGATATTTAAAATACTTCTCCTTAGGGAGATCAACATGAGTAGCAAAAGATTCACAAAAAAAGCTACTATCTCAGAGTCAAGTCCATATTTAGTGCTTAATTCACGAAAAGCATTGGTGTCCATGAAGGATTTAACACAATTATGCTTAAGATTTGTACCTAACTCCTTACCTTCGTCGAGTTCCCAATCTTCAGAGTTGCTTCTAATTCTTTCCAATAAATTCCATTTGAATTTAATGTCTTTCTTAATATAAGAACCAGCACAAGAAGTATTGAGCATGGATTGATCATTATGAGAGAGCCGAGCATAAAAGTTCTGAATAACAATTTCTCTCAAGAGCTCATGATTAGGGCATGATATAACATTGACTTAAGCCTCCCCAAGCTTGAGGAATTCTTTCTCCTTTACGAGGCCAAAAATTATAAATATTGTTGCGATCACGATGAACTAGATGCATAGGATAGAACTTCTGATGAAATTCCATTTTCAACCGGTTGTAGATCCATGATCCAATATCATCACATAGCCTATACCATGTCAATGCCTTCTCCTTCAAAGATAAAGGAAATACCTTATTCTTGACGTGATCCTCAGGCAGACCTGCAAGCTTAAATAATTCACAAACTTCATCCACATAGATTATATGCAAATCAGGATGTAGTGTTACATGTCCTGCATAAGGATTAGCTAGCAGTTTCTCTACCATACCCAAAGGAATTTCATAATAAATATTTTCAGTAGGTTCAGTAGGTTGAGGGACAACTCTTTGTGTTTCAGGTCGAGGTGAAGATACACCGAACAAGCCCCTCAAAGTATTACTTTCCATAGTAACAAATGACAGTAAATTTCAGCACACTATATAAATTTTTCCCTTACCAAGTTCCACTCACCAAAGGCGCTTCACTCCCCAGCAACGGTACCAGAAAAGAGTCTTGATAACCCACAAGTATAGGGGATCTATTGTAGTCCTTTTGATAAGTAAGAGTGTCGAACCCAACGAGGAGCAGAAAGAAATGACAAGCGGTTCTCACTAAGGTATTCTCTGCAAGCACTGAAATGATCGGTAACAGATAGTTTTGTGATAAGATAATTCATAACGGGTAGAAAGTGACAATTGTAAAAAAGGTGCAGAAAGGTGGCCCAATCCTTTTTATAGCAAGGACAAGCCTGGACAAACTCTTATATAAAGCAAAGCGCTCCTGAGGACACATAGGAATTTATGTCAAGTTACTTTTCATCACGCTCACTTGATTCGCATTCGCTACATTTGTAATTTGATATGTGGGTGGAACGGTGCTTGAGTGTTGTCCTTACTTGGACAAGCCTCCCACTTATGATTAACCCCTCCCGCAAGCAACCGCAACTACGAAAGAAGAATTAAGATAAATCTAACCGTAGAATGAAACATGTGGATCCAAATCAGTCCCTTACGAAGCAACGCATAAAGTAGGGTTTAAGATTCTGTCACTCTAGCCACCCATCCTCTATTTATTACTTCCCAATGGCTTCCTCTAGGCCCAAACAATGGTGAAGTGTTATGTAGTCGACGTTCACATAACACCACTAGGGGAGAGACAACATACATCTCATCAAAATATCATATGAATACCAAATTTACATGATTACTTATAACAAGACTTATCCCATGTCCTCGGGAACAAACGTAACTACTCACAAAACATATTCATGTTCATAATCAGAGGATTATAAGTGATGATCAAGGATCTGCACATATAATCTTCCACCAAGTAAACCAACTAGCATCAACTACAAAGAGTAATCAACACTACTAACAACCCACAAGTACCAATCTGAGGTTTGGAGACAAAGATCGGATACAAGAGATGAACTAGGGTTTGGAGAGGAGATGGTGTTGATGAAGATGTTGATGGATATTGACCCCTTCTCGACGAGAGGATCATTGGTGATGACGAGGGCTTCGATTTCCCCCTCCCAGAGGGAAGTTTCATCAGTAGGATTGCCCTGCCCGAGCTCTAGATTGGTTCTGCCAAAGTTCTGCCTTGAGACGGTGGCACTTCATCCCGAAAGGTCCCTTATGATTTTTTTCCTCGACGAAACCCTCGAATAGCAGAAGATGGGTACCGGAGGGCTGCCAGGTGGGCCACAAGCTCGCTAGCCGCGGCCAGCAGGCTTGTGGCTCCCTGCTGGGCCTCCTGATGTATTTCTTTTGCCCAGTATTTTTTTATATTCCAAAATAATTCTCCGTATATTTTCAGGACTTTTGAAGTTGCACAGAATAGGTATCTTAGATTTCCTCCTTTTCTAGTCTAGAATTCCAACTGTCGGCATTTTCCCTCTTCATGTAGACCTTGTAAAATAAGAGAGAAAAAGCATAAGTATTTTACCAAAATGGGTAATAACATCCCATAATGCAATAAATATCAATATAAAATCATGATGCAAAATGTACGTGTCACGTATTGTGTAGAAATACAGGACCCAGAATTACAATCTCTTCGACTAGGTGAACTCGAACGTGCGTCATAATATTGAAGAAGGATGGTGGGAACACCAACTCGAAACTGAAAAGACATTGGACCAAATCATTCTATAAGCTTGGTAGGATTTCCGTATCTATTACCTTCTGACAAATTGCATTGAGGAATGAACATAGCTTCACAATGGCTAATCGAACATTTTCTGGTAGAAGCCCCCTCGATGGAACCAAAAGCAATTGCGTCATGATCACGTGGCAGTCATGAGACTTTAGGTTATCGAGTTTTTTCTCTGCCATATTTATTATTCCCTTTATATTTGATGAGAAGCCAGACAGGACCTTCATACTAAGCAGACATTTAAAGAAGATTTCCTTCTCTGCTTTGGGAAGATCATAGCTGGCAGGACCTTCATACTACTTTGGATGCTTGTCATCATTTTTGTGCACACGTTGCTGGTCCTCCTGTGCCTCTGGTGTATCTTTCGTCTTCCCATACACGCTCAGGAAGCCTAGTAGCTTCAGCAAAGATTCTTCGTCACATGCATCACGTCGATTGCAGAGTGGACCTCTAGGACTTTCCAATATTCTAGCTCCCAAACTGTAGATTCCTTCTTCCACATGGGTGCGCGTCCCTCAGCGTCAGTCGGAATAGATTGTCCGCCAGGACCCTTTCCAAATATTACTTGTAAATCATTGACCATATCAAGTATATCATCATGAGTACGGAGGACGGGATTTTCCAGTGATCTGCCTCACCATTGAAATTCTTGCCTTTCTTTCTTAAGGCATGCTTGGCCTGAAGAAATTGATGATGTCCTAGGTACACATTCTTCTTGCATTTGTCCAAATATATACTTTGGGTATCATCTAAACAGTGCGTGTGATACGTCTCCAATGTATCTATAATTTTTTATTGTTCCATGCTATTATATTATCTGTTTTGGATGTTTTGTATGCATTAATATGCTATTTTATATTATTTTTGGGACTAACCTATTAACCTAGAGCCTAGTGCCAGATTCTGTTTTTTCCTATTTTTGAGTTTTACGGAAAAGGAATATAAAACGGAGTCCAAACAGAATAAAACTTTCGCAATGATTTTTCCTGGACCAGAAAACATCTAGAAGATCTGGAGAGGAGGTCAGGAGACCTAGAAGCAGATGACAAGCCGCCAGGGTGGTCCCTTGGGGGCGCCCCTTGGCTTGTCGTCGCCTCGTGGCCCCCCTTGACTTGATTCCAATGCCAGCTACCCCTATATATCCAGAAACCTCCGAAAGAAACCTAGGTCAGAGTTCCACCACTGTAAGCCTCCACAGCCACAAAAAATCAATCGGGAGACTGTTTCGATACCCTGTCGGAGGGGGAAACCATCAGCGCACGCCATCTTCATCATCCTGGTTGTCTCCATGACAAGGAGGGAGTAGTTCACCCTCGGGGCTGAAGGTATGTACCACTAGCTATCTGTTTGATCTCTCTCTCGTGTTCTTGAGATGACACGATCTTGATGTACCACGAGATTTATTAATATAGATGAATGATATGAGGTTTTCTCTCTCTATCTTCTTGTGATGAATTAAGTTTTCTCTTTGAAGTTTTCTTATCCAATTGAGTATTTAAAGCATTTGAGAACACTTGATGTATGTCTTCAAGTGGGATATCCGCGGTGACAATGGGATGTTCTATTGATCCACTTGGTGTATGTTTTGGTGATCAATTTGCGCGTTCCGTGACCTTGGTAATATGTGCATAGGGGTTGGCACACGTTTTTGTCTTGACTCTCCGGTAGAAACTTTGGGGCACTCTTTGAAGTTATTTGTGTTGGATTGAACCTGATGAATCTGAAATTGTGTGATGCGTATCGTATAATCAAGCCTATGGTTGCTCATGATGACATTGGAGTATCTAGGTGACATTAGGGTTCTGGTTGATGTGTATCTTAAGGTGTTATTTTAGTATGAACTCTAGGGCTGTTCATGACACTTATAGGGATAGCTCATACAATTGATCGAAAAAGATACCTTTGAGGTGGTTTAGTACCCTAGAATAATTTCTTCATTTGTTCTCCGCTATTTGTGACTTTGGAGTGAAATCTCTGTCTCACGTGAGGGATTTACATATGATTCAACTATGTCAGTATTGTTGCGAGAACTTGCACTAGTGAAAGTATAAACCATAGGCCTTGTTTTCAAGCATTGCAATACCGTTTTTGATCACTTTTGTTACTTGCTACCTTCCTGTTTTTATATTTTCAGATTACAAAAACGTATATCTACCATCCATATTGCACTTGTACCACCATCTCTTCGCCGAACTAGTGTACCTATACAATTTGCCATTGTATTGGGTGTGTTGGGGACACAAGAGATTTCTTGTATTTGATTGCAGGGTTGTTTGAGAGACACCATCTTCATCCTAGACCACCAACGGATTTATAAACCTTAGGTCATCCACTTGAGGGAAAATTGCTACTGTCCTACAAAACTCTGCGCTTGGAGGCCCAACAAAGTCTACAAGAATAAAGTTCTGTAGTAGACATCAAGCTCCTTTCCGGCGCCGTTCCTGGGGAGGTGAGTGCTTGAAGTATATCTTTAGATTTGCAATTGAATATTTTAGTTTCTTGCTTTTCACTAGTTTGGTTTTATATAATAAAACTACAAAAATGGAGTTTATGTTGCATCAATTGTTTTGTCTCTTTAATGTCTTTCGTGAAAATGATGGTTCGGAAAATTGTGCTCAATTGGTAGACGAATAATTTATAGAAATACTTGATGAGAATTCCATGAATGATGAGAATGATAGAAATATTTTTAGTATGAATTCTCTGGATATCCATGATGCTAATGATATGCAAAGCCACAAGCTTGGGGATGCTATGTTCGATGAATATGATATTTTTTGATGAGTAAAACTATAATGATGATTGCATGCCTCCTACCTATGATGTTTATGATGATGACATTATGATATAAAGAGTGATAGTAGCCATGAAACTTGTTATCATGATTTTAATATTCAAAGTGGTTATGTCTATTAAGTACCTCATGATAATTATTTTGTTCAGTTTGCTCCCACTATTATGAATGAGAAGAAATTTCCTTATGTGGAGAGTGATAAAAATTATATGCTTGTGCATCATGAAAAGAAAGTTGTATGTGATAGTTATATTTTTGAATTCCTTTAAGATTCTACTGGAAATTATTATGAGGGAGGATCTTATGCTTGTAGGAATTGCAATAATATCAAATTTCCTCTCTATGTGTTCAAATTTTTGAATATTTTCTTGTTTTGCCTTCCTATGCAAGTTGATTCTTGTTCTCATGAATTGTTTGCTCACAAAACCCATTTGCATAGGAAGTGGGTTAGACTTAAATGTGCTTGTCATGTGATTCATGGTAATCTTTTGCATGTCTCAAATACTATCTCATATACGAGCATCATTGAAATCATTATGCCTAGCTAGGGGCGTTAAACAATACCGCTTGTTAGGAGGCAACCCAATTTTATTTTTATGTTTTTTGTTTTGTTTCTGTTCTTGAATAAATTACACATCATTACCTCTGTAGTAATTGTGTTTTAGTGTTTTAATTAGTGTTTGTGCCAAGTAAGACCTTTGGGATGGTCTATGATGATAGTTGATTTGATCTTGCTAAAAAACAAAAACTTTGACGCCCAGCCCAGTAATTTTATAAATTCACGAAAACTTCGATTGGATCTAAATTTTTTACACAACATTTCTATACAAATTTCGTACGTTTTCCTAAGTTTTCAGAATTTTTGGAGTTGTGGAAGTATGGTGATTGTTCAGATCATTACAAATTGTTGTGTTTTTAACAGAATCTGCCTGGTTTGCATAGTTTACGTGTTTTATTGTTTCCATAGATTATATTAAGTGATAGAAATTATGTAATTGATAATTTACAGTAGGCATTGTGTGAGAATAATTATGAATCTTATATTTGACAGTACCCAAGTGAATGATTTGCTCTTTATCATACTAACCCATCTCACGGAGTTCCGTTAAGTTTTGCGTTGTGAAGTTTTCAAGTTTTGGGTAAAGATTTGATGGACTATGGAATAAGGAGTGGAAAGAGCCTAATCTTGGGGATTCCCATGGCACCCCAAGGTAATATTCAAGGACAACCAAGATCCTAAGCTTGGGGATGCCCCGGAAGGCATCCCCTCTTTCGTCTTCAATCCATCGGTAAATTTACTTGAGGCTATATTTTTATTCACCACATCATATAGGTTATGCTTGGAGCGACTTGTATGAGTCTTTCCTTTTTAGTTTGCCACAATCATCCTTGATGTACACAATTTTTGAGGGGGACACAAATGAATCATAAATTTATTAGAATACTCTATGTGCTTCACTTATATCTTTTGAGCTAGGCAATATGCTCTAGTGCTTCACTTATATCTTTTTACAGCACGGGGGTGCCTTTATTTTATAGAAATTATTGAACTCTCTTGCTTCACTTATATTATTTTGCGAGTATCTAAACAGCATGGTAATTTTTTTAGGTTATGAATTTAGTCCTAATATGATGGGCATCCAAGAGAGATATAATTAAAACTTTCATATAAAAGTGCATTGAATACTATGAGAAGTTTGATTCCTTATGATTGTTTTGAGATATAAAGATTGTAATATTAGAGATATGCTAGTGAGTAATTGTGGATTGGTAGAAATACTTGTGTTAAAGTTTGTGATTCATGTATCATGCATGTATGGTGACCCATTATGTAACGAGGTCGGAGCAAGGTTTATTTATTGTTGCCTTCCTTTGTGTGGAGGTCCGGATCTCGCGATGGTTAACTCCTACCAACTCTTCCCCTAGGAGCATTGCTACTTCTAGAGCTTGCGTTGGTTTTCCCTTGAAGAGGAAAGGGTGATGGAGCAAAGTAGATAAGTATTTCCCTCAGTTGTTGAGAACCAAGGTATCAATCCAGTAGGAGGAACAAGAAAGTCACCAATAGATGCACCTACACAAACAATCAAACTCTTGCACCCAATGCTATAAAGGGTTTGTCAATCCCTTCATGGTTACTTGCAAGGATTAGATCTGATAGAGATAGATGTAAAATATTGCAGAAATTAAAAAGTAAATAAATTGCAGCAAGGTATTTTTGGTATATAGATCTGAAAATATAATATGGAAAATAGACCCGGGGGCCATATGTTTCATTGGAGGCTTCTCTCTTGAAGAAAAATAAAACGATGGGTGAACAATTAGTGTCGAGCAATTGCTAAAAAAGGGCATAGTTATGATGATATCAAAGGCAATGATTATGCATATAGGCATCACGTCCGTGACAAGTAGACCGAAACGATTCTAAATCTACTACTATTACTCCACACATCGATCGACTCCTGCCTGCATCTAGAGTATTAAGTTCATGAAGAATAGAGTAACGCATTAAGTAAGATGACATGATGTAGAGGAATAAACTCAAGAAATATGATGAAAACCCCATCTTTTTACCCTTGATATCAACAATACAATACGTGCCTCGCTACCCCTACTTTATCACTGGGTGAGGACACCGCAAGATTCAACCCAAAACTAAGCACTTCTCCCATTGCAAGAATTACCAATCTAGTTGGCCAAACCAAACCAATAACTCGAAGAGACTTGCAAAGATATGAAATCATGCATATAAGAATTCAGAGAAGAAACAAATAATAGTCATAGATAAGCTGATCATAAACCCACAATTCATCGGATCTCGACAAACACATCAGATAGATCCCCATGAAGATCATGGAGAACATGGTATCGAAGCACAAAGAGAGAGAAGAAGCCATTTAGCTACTAGTTATGGACCCATAGGTCTATGGTGGAGTACTCACGCATCATCGGAGGGCAATGGAGTTGATGTAGATGCCCTTCGTGATCGAATCCCCCTCCGGGAGATTACCGGAAAAGGTTCCAAGATTGGATCTCTTGGCAAGAGAGGCTCCCCACGGAGGAAAAGTATTATCGTGGCTCTTTTTGGTATTGGGGGAATATTTGGCAATTTATAGGCTGAAGATTAGGGTTAGAGGACCCGTTGGGGGCCACAAGCAGGGGGGTGCCCCCCCCCCCCGACCGTGCCAGGGAATCTTGTGACCCCTGGAAGGTCTCCTGTCATCCTCTCCAAGTCTGGTAGATGTCTTCCGGTCCAAGAAAAATCATCACGAAGATTTTATTCCATTTGGACTCCGTTTAATATTCCTTATCTACAATACTCAAAAACAAGGAAAAAACAGAAACTGGCACCAGGCTCAAGCTTAATAGGTTAGTCCCAAAAATAATATAAAATAGAATATTAATGCATATAAAACATCCAAAACATATAATATAATAGCATGGAACAATCAAAAATTATAGATATGTTGGAGATGTATCAGCATCCCCAAGTTTAATTCCTCGTCGTCCTCGAGTAGGTAAATGATAAAAACATAATTTTTGATGTGGAATTCTACCTAACATATATATCCATGTAATATACTTTATTGTGGCATGAATGTTCAGATCCATAACACTCAAAAAAAAGCTTAATGTTGACATAAAAACAATAATATTTCAAGCATACTAACAAACCAATTGTGTCTCTCCAAAATATAATAGCAAAAGAAAGCTATCCCTGCAAAATCATATAGTCTGGCTATGCTCCATCTTCCCCACACAAAGTATTTATATCATGCACAACCCCGATGAAAAGTCAAGGAATTGTTTCACACCTTTTATGTTCTCAAACCTTTTCAACTCTCACGAAATACATGAGCAAGAGCCATGGATATAGCACTATAGGTGGAATACAATATGGTGGAGGTTGTGAAGAAAAGGGAGAAGATAGTCTCATGTCAACTAGGCGTATCAACGGGCTATGGAGATGCCCATTAATAGATATCAATGTGAGTGAGTAGGGATTGCCATGCAACGGATGCACTAGATCTATAAGTGTATGAAAGCTCAAAAAGAAACTAAGTGGATGTGCATCCAACTTGCTTGCTCATGAAGACCTAGGGCAATTTGAGGAAGCCCATCATTGGAATATACAAGCCAAGTTATATGATGAAAAATTCCCACTAGTATATGAAAGTGACAAAATAGAAGACTCTATATCATGAATATCATAGTGCTACTTTGAAGCACATGTGTGGAAAAAAGATAGTAGCATTGTCCGTTCTCTCTTTTCTCTCATTTTTTTATTTTGGTGGGCATCATTGGCCTCTTTTTTGTATTTGGGCTTCGCTGGCCTCTTTTATTTTTCATAAAGTCCGGTGTCTCATCCCAAATTGTGAGGGAATCATAGCTTCCATCATCCTTTCCTCACATGGTACAATGCTCTAATAATGATGGTCATCACACTTTTATTTACTTACAACTCAAGAATTACAACTCGATATCTAGAAAAAAAAATATGACTCTATATGAATGCCTCCGGCGGTGTACCGGTATGTGCAATGATCTAGCATAGCAAATGACATCAAAAAAATGGACAAGCCATGAAAACATCATGCTAGCTATCTTACGATCATGCAAAGCAATATGAAAATGATGGTGTGTGTCATAATTAATGGAACAGTGGAAGTTGCATGGCAATATATCTTGGAATGGCTATGTAAATGTCGTAATAGGTATGTATGATGGCTGTTTTGAGGAAGGATATATGGTAGGTTTAATGCACCGGCGAAAGTTACGCGGTACTAGAGAGTATAGCAAAAGTGCAAGGGTGAGAGTGCGTATAATCCACAGACTCACATTAGTCATAAAGAACTCACGTACTTATTTCAAAAGTCTATTAGTCATCAAAGCAAAGTATTAGATGCATGCTCCTAGGAGAGAGGTTGGTAGGAGAAAACCATCGCACGCTCCCGACCCTCACACAAAGGTTGACAATCAATAAACAAATCATGCTCCGACTTCCTTACATAACGGTTCACCTTACGTGCATGCTACAGGAATCACAAACCTTTACACAGGTATTTTTACCAATTCACACTTACTTCCTAACATGACTCTAATATTACCATCTTTATATCTCAAAACTTTATGCAAGGAATAAAACTTCTCATAATATTCAATGCACTTTATATGAAAGTTTTTATTATATCCCTCTTGGATGCCTATTATATTAGGACTAAATTCATAACCTAAAAAAATTACCGTGCTATTTAAAGACTCTCAAAAAAATATAAGTGACAAGAGTTCAATTGTTTCTATAAAACAAAACACCACCGTGCTCTAAAAAGATATAAGTGAAGCACTAGAGCAAAATTGCCTAGCTCAAAAGATATAGGTGAAGCAAATAGAGTATTCTAATAAATTCACGATTCATGTGTGTATGTCTAAAAATATGTTTCCATCAAGGATGATTGTGGAAAACTAAAAAGAAAAAACTCATATCATACAAGACGCTCCAAGCAAAACACATATCATATGGTGAATAAAAATGTAGCCTCAAGTAAATTTACCGATGGATTGAAGATGAAAGAGGGGATGCCTTCTGGGGCACCCCTAAGCTTAGGATTTTTCGCATCCTTGATTCCTTGGGGTGACTTGGGCATACCCAGGCTTAGGCTGTTGCCACTTCTTATTTGATAGTCCATCAAATCTTTACCCAACACTTCAAAACTTCACAACACAAAACTTAGCCGAAAACTCGTGAGATTCGTTATTATAAGAAAATAAATCACCACTTTAGGTACTGTTGTGAACTCATTCTTTATTTATATTGGTGTAATATCTACTTTATTCCACCTTCTTCACGGTTCATAGCCCCCGATATGACCCGTAGATACATCAAAATAGGTAAACAACACAAAGAAAACACAATCAGTTAAAAACAGAACAGTTTGTAGCAATATGGAAAGTTCGTATACTTATGTAACTCCAAACATTCTGAATAATTAGGAAAACCTAGAAAATTTGTATATAAATATTTTGTAAAAATCTCAAACTCATTCGTCGCTCTGGTAAATTTATAAAATTCCCTGACTAGGCACAAAAGTTTCTGTTTTTCAGCAAAATCAAATCAACAATCACCGTAGACCATCCCAAAGGTCTTACTTGGATCAAACACCAATTAAAACACCAAAACATAATTACTACAAAGGCAATAATGTGTAAATCACTCAAAAACAAAAGGTAAAAAAGAAAAAATTATTTATTCATTGGGTTGCCTCCCCACAAGCGCTATCGTTTTATGCCCCTAGGTAGGCATAATGCAATAGATCAATGATGCTCGCGTAAAGGTAAAGAATTGAAACATAAATAGAGCATCATCAATCACGAGGCAAGTATATTTAATTCCAACCCACTTCCTATGCATAGGGATTTTGTGAGCAAACAAATTATGGGAACAAAAATCAATTAGCATCGGAAGGCAAAACAAGCATAATTTCGAAATTTCGAAGACATAGGGAAGAAACTTGATATTATTGCAATATGTAAAAGCATATGTTACAATCTCATGGTAATTTTCAGTAGAATCATGAATAAATTCAACAATATAACTATCACATAAAGCATTCTTTTCGTGATCCACATGCATAAAACTTTTGCAATCTTCCAAGATAGTGGGACTAACATTAACTAAAGTCATTACCTCTCCAAACCCAATTTCGATACTATTGAAAACATTATTATAAATAGCATATTCATAATGAGGCTTAAATAATTTTTCAAGATCATAATAAGCATTATCACCCCAATCATGATCATTGCAATAACAAGTGGGCATGACAAAATTATCGCCCCCAAGCTTGTAGTTTTGCATATCATTAACATAATTGACATTAATAAAATTTATAGTAACATCATTGAAATCATGCTTTTCAATCAAGGAGCTATCATGAATCACCTAATAAATTTCTTCTTTCAAGACTTCATCAATATTTTCAGATTCGTGATCTTCGAACAAAACTTCATAGAGATAATCAAGTGCACTCAACTCACTAGCAATTGGTTCATCATAATTTGGTCTTTGAAAAGATTAGCAAGTGGATGAGGATCCATATCAATTAATATTTAGCAAGCGAAGATGCAAGCAAATAGAAGGCACATGTCAACATAGGCAAAGAGGCAAACAGAAAAGAGGGCAAAATTAAAACGGCAAATTTTGTGAAGTGGGGAGAGGAAAACGAGAGGCAAATGGCAAATAATGTAAATGCAAGAGATGAGTTTGTGATGGGTACTTGGTAGGCTTGATGTGTATCCTCCATGGCAACGGCGCCAGAAATCCTTCTTGCTACTTCTTGAGCTTGCGTTGGTTTTCCCTTGAAGAGGAAATGGCGATGCAGCAAAGTAGATGAGTGTTTCCCTCAGTTTTTGAGAACCAAGGTATCAATCCAAGGAGGAACAAGCAAGTCACCAATAGATGCACCTACACAAACAATCAAACTCTTGCACCCAATGCAATAAAGGGGTTGTCAATCCCTTCACGGTTACTTGCAAGGATTAGATCTGATAGACATAGATGTAAAAGATTGCGGAAAGCGTTGGGGAACATTGCATGGGAAACAAAAAATTTCCTATGCACACGCAAGATCTATCCATGGTGATGAGCATCTACGAGAGGGAGAGTGGATCTACATACCCTTGTAGATTGCTAGGCGGGAAGCGTTAAGAAATGCGGTTGGTGTAGTCAAACATCTTTGCGATCCAAATCGCCGAGCATCCCACGATCTCATTACAATCTGTCCCGCGATCCAATCACGATCCGTCCCGCAAACTCATCATGATCCGTCTCATGATCTTGATCACGGTCCTTCCGATCTAGCGCCGAACGGACGGCACCTCCGCGTTCAGCACACATACAGCTCGATATGATCTCCGCCTTCTTGATCTAGCAAGAGGGAGCAGAGAGGTAGATGATTTCTCCGTCAGCGCGATGGTGTTGCGGCGATGGTGGTGGAGCTATTCCATCAGGGCTTCGCCTAAGAACCGTTGAAAACCGATCTAGAGGAGAAACTGTGATCTAGAGGAGAGGCAGCACGCGGCTATTAGGGTTAGCTTTTTCCTATAAATCCTCTAGTATATATAGCAGGGAGGGCGGGGAGGAGGCAGACTCAAACCCTCAAGGTTTGGTCAAAATTGGAGGTGGAGGAGTCCGACTCCAATCCTATTAGGAGTAGGATTCCTCCTTTCCACTTGGAAACTCTTTCCACCTCTCCACCTTTGGGTTTTTTCCTCCTCAAACAACTCCAGCCATATGGGCCCTTAGAGGAGGCTTCGTCCAGCCCACCAGGGGCTGGTTTACCTCCTCCCACAGCCCATGTAGCCTCTTGGGTCGAAATACCTCTCCCAATGGTCCCCCGGTACACTACCGGCACTCCTGGTACACTACCAATGAGCCCGGAACTTTTCCGGCGACCAAAACAAGACTTCCTATATATCAATCTTTACCTCCGGACCATTTCGGAGCTCCTCGTGACGTCCCATATCGCATCCAGAACTCCGGACAACCTTCGGTCACCACCATACATAACTCTATACTACCGAAACGTCACCGAACCTTAAGTGTGCAGACCTTGCGGGTTCGAGAACTATGTAGACATGACTGAGACACCTCTACGGTCAATAACCAATAGCGGGACCTGGATGCCCATATTGGTTCCTACATATTCTACGAAGATCTTTATCGGTCGAACTTCTATGTCGAGGATTCAGTTAATCCTGTATGATGTTCTCTTCGTTCTTCGGTATGTTACTTGCTCGAGATTCGATCGTCAGTATCTCCATACCTAGTTCAACCTCATTACCGGAAAGTCTCTTTACTCGTTCTGTAATACAAGATCCCATGACTAAAACTTAGTTACATTGCTTGCAAGGCTTATTGTGATGTTGTATTACCGAGTGGGCCCTGAGATACCTCTTCGTCGCACGGAGTAACAAATCCCAGTCTTGATCCATGCCAACCCAACAGACACCCTCGGAGATACCTATAGAGCACCTTTATAGTCACCCAGTTACGTTGCGACGTTTGATACATGCAAGGTACTCCTCTGGTGTCAGTGAGTGGCCTGATCTCATTGTCATAGGAACAAATACTTGACATGTAGAAAACAGTAGCAATAAACTGACATGATCATACGCTACATTTGTAGTTTGGGTCTTGTCCATCACATCATTCTCCTAATGACGTGATCCCATAATAAAATGACATCTCATGTCCATGACTAGGAAACCATAGCCATCTTTGATCAACGAGCTAGTCTATTAGAGGCATACTAGGGACATGGTGTTGTCTATGTATCCACACATGTATCTCAGTTTCTGATCAACACAATTATAGCATGGATAATAAACGATTATCATGAACAAGGAAATATGATAATAACCAATTTATTATTGCCTCTAGGGCATATTTCCAACAGAGAGTAAAGAGTAAATAAATTGCAGCAAGGTATTTTTGGTATATAGATCTGAAAATATAATGTGGAAAATACACCCGGGGGCTTAGGTTTTACTAGAGGCTTCTCTCTTGAAGGTAAATAACACGGTGGGTGAACAAATTACTGTCGAGCAATTCATAGAAAAGCGCATAGTTATGATGATATCCAAGGCAATGATTATGCATATAGGCATCACGTCTGTGTCAAGTAGACCGAAACGATTCTGCATCTACTAATATTACTCCACACATCGACCAACTCCTGCCTGCATCTAGAGTATTAAGTTCATGAAGAACGGAGTAACGGATTAAGTAAGATGGCATGATGTAGAGGGATAAACTCAAGCAATATGATGAAAACCCCATCTTTTTATCCTTGATGGCAACAATACAATACGTGCCTCGCTACCCCTACTTTGTCACTGGGTGAGGACACCGCAAGATTGAACCCAAAACTAAGCACTTTTCCCATTGCAAGAATTACCAATCTAGTTGGCCAAACCAAACCCATAACTCGAAGAGACATGCAAAGATATGAAATCATGCATATAAGAATTCAGAGAAGAAACAAATAAAATTCATAGATAAGCTGATCATAAACCCACAATTCATCGAATCTCGACAAACACACTGCAAAAGAGTATTACATCGGATAGCTCCCCATGAAGATCATGGATAACATGGTATTAAAGCACAAAGAGAGAGAAGAAGCGATCTAGCTACTAGGTATGGACCCGTAGGTTTCTGGTGGACTACTCACGCATCTTTGGAGGGGCAATGGAGTTGATGTAGATGCCCTCCATGATCGAATCCCCCTCCGATAGATTACCAGAAAAGGTTCCAAGATTGGATCTCTCGGTGGCGGAGGCTTCCGGCGGTGGAAAAGTATTATCGTGGCTCTTTTTGGTATTGGGGGAATATTTGGCAATTTATAGGCCGAAGATTAGGGTTAGAGGACTAGTTGGGGGCCACAAGCCAGGGGGCACCCCCCCCCCCCGGCCATGCCAGGGTGGCTTGTGACCTCCTGGCAGGTCTCCTGCCTTCCTCTCCAAGTCTAGTAGATGTCTTCTGGTCCAAGAAAAATCATCGCAAAGGTTAGTTCTGTTTGGACTCCGTTTAATATTCCTTATCTACAATACTCAAAAACAAGGAAAAACAGAAACCGGTACTAGGCTCTAGGTTAATAGGTTAGTCCCAAAAATAATATAAAATAGCATATTAATGAATATAAAACATCCAAAACAAATAATATAATAGCATGGAACAATCAAAAATTATAGATACGTTGGAGACATATGAAGCATGCGTGTAGAACTTTGTTTTGATGTCTAATAGACTTTTGCAATAAGTATGTGAGTTCTTTATGACTAATGTTGAGTCCATGGATTATACTCACTCTCACCCTTCCACCTTCGCTATCCTCTCTAGTACCACGCAACTTTCGCCGGTGCATTAAACCAACCTTCCTCAATACAACCACCATATACCTTCCTCAAAACAGCCACTATACCTACCTATTATGGCATTTCCATAGCCATTTCGAGATATATTGCCATGCAACTTCCACCGTTACGTTTATTATGACACGCACCATCATTCTCATATTGCTTAGCATGATCGTAAGATAGCTAGCATGATGATGTCATTGCTACGCTAAATCATTACATATCCTCGTACACCGTTGGAGGCATTCTTATAGAGTCATATCTTGTTCTAGTATTGAGTTGTAAATTTTGAGTTGTAAGTAAATAAAAGTGTGATGATCATGATTATAGAGCCTTGTCCCATGTGAGGAAAGTATGATGGAAACTATGATTCCCCCACAAGTCGGGACGAGTCTCCGGAGTTTATAAAAAAAGGAGGCCAAAGAAGTTCACCAAAAGAAAAAAGAGAGAGAAAATTAAAAATTGAGACAAAAGCGAGAAGGGGCAATGCTACTATCCTTTTTCCACACGTGTGCTTCAAAGTAGCACCATGATCTTCATGATAGAGAGTTTCCTATATTGAGACTTTCGTATACTTGTGGGAATTTTTCATTATAGAACTTGGCTTGTATATTCCAATGATGGGCTTCCTCAAATTGTTCTTGGTCTTCGTGAGCAAGCGAGTTGGATGCACACCCACTTAGTTTCTTTCTTGAGCTTTCATACACGTATAGCTCTAGTGCATTCGTTGCATGGCAGTCCCTACTCACTCACATTGATATCTATTGATGGGCATCTCCATAGCCCGTCGATATGCCTATCTGGTGTGAGACTATCTCCTTCTTTTGTCTTCTCCACAACCACCATATTCTATTCCATCTATAGTGTTATGTCCATGGCTCACGCTCATGTATTGCGTGAGAGTTGAAAAAGTTTGAAAATACTAAAGTATGAAACAAGTGCTTGGCTAAAACCGGGCTGTTCATGATTTAATACTTTTTGTGATGAACATGGAGCATAGCCAGACTATATGATTTTGTAGGGATAGCTTTCTTTGGCCATGTTATTTTGAGAAGACACGATTGCTTTATTAGTATGATTTAAGTATTATTGTTTTTATGTCAACATTAACCTTTTGTTTTGAATCCTATGGATCTGAATATTCATGCCACAATAAAGAAAAGGGTTTTTTACATCTGTGCCCCTCGTTCCTTAACTCTACTCACTCATCCCTGCTCTCTTAACTTTTGCTCAGTTTTCCCCACTCCCTCGCACGAAACTCTCAGAACAGGTCACAACAGACATTGCTGTCGGGTCAAAGGCTTGACCGTTAACTCTGACGAGTGGGGCCCCGTTGGACTATGTCGCTCGTTGGACCTGACAAGTGGGGCCGAGTTGGGTGGTGTCGCTGTTCGACCGTTGGGCCATGGTTTCATCGGGTCGTCCCTTGCATTAAACGCCTGCGTGCACCACGACGACAAAAGCCTGCTATGCATGCACCCAGCAAGCCTGTCTGCATGGGTCGATGCATGTCGACCAAGCCTGCATGCGCCGATGCGTGCCGCCACGATGCATTGATCGAGCCTCTTTCGTGCACGCCAGCGCCACGGATGCAGTGACGGTCGCTGTCGCAAGTTCCTCTCTTCTCGCACGCTTGTCTCCTCGATTTAGAGCATCATTTTGTACGATCAGTTTCAGCCTTTTCGATCCACTCGCATCTGCACCCATTTTGCTATGACAAATAAATTGAACAGTATGTTTTATATTTTTGTGGCTACATGCACTAGCTAGGTGGCTACATATTTGTGGCTTGTGTAAAAAAAGAGAAGGGTTTGTTGTGGCTGCATGCAATAGGTGGTTACTAACAAAGCAAGATCTCTCAGAAAACATTCAACAAATATTTAGATTGGGCCAACAAGCCCATAGCACGATCACATAGTTCAAACTAGCAAGAACTTAATAATAGAATAGATAGAAAATTTAATAATATAACTTAATAAAAGGGCCAACAAGCCCATAGCATCTGCAAAATAGTTCAATTACAACTTAATTAACATAACATAGATTAAAAAAAGAAAAATAGATAGAGGGTTTAGAACCCTAGCCGCCGCCTTCTCCACCTTGCTCCTCCTCTGGGCACCCTTCACTGCTCCTCCGGGGCATTGCCGATGGGGTATGGAAGAGTGTGCATGCGCGACACTGTGGGGAAGATGTTGGTGTACTCCGTGAACCTGTTGTGGGTGGTGAAAGCGATGAACTCGCATCCACACCAAAACACCTGGTCGAGGAGGTAGAAGGCATCGAATGTGTTGGTGAAGTGGGCAAGGAGAGCAACCAACACCCCGTTTTGGATGACCTCCTTGACATGGAACATCGTTGGAGATCCCTGCAGGAGGTGGCGGTAGCCGACCGCGAGGAAGAACTTGGTGAAGTTCCTTGCGGTCCTCCACCTTAATATCGCCCACACACATAGTGTGCGCTCAACGTACACGCCGGTAGGGTAGAGACTCTCCGGCACGATGGGTGGGAAGCGGTAGGTTGGTCCGGTTTACTGCATTGCTGAGGGATGTGCATAAGAAGGAGAAGGGGTCGAAGAGCAAGAAGGGCAGATGGCAGAGGCAGAGGGTGGCTTAAATAGTCGTAGTGCTACGTGTTATTTCGTCGTGGCAAAAACGGGGTCAAATGTGAAGTAGCCCATTTTCACATCCACCACGGCATCGGGAGTGTACACATGTGGGAATCTATGCTTTGAAAAGAAAAAGAAAAAGAAGCTAATTAAACGTGTGGGAATCCGTGGTCATATATATTAGATGAACAAAAATAGACATTTTTGAATAGTTTGTGGCCATTTTGCATGATAGAAATAAATTTGGCCCTTATAAATTTGGTCATTTTGCATTTGTGTTGAACAAAAAGAACTAAATATTTTTAGGCAATGTCAATTGTTGTGTAATTTCAAACGATGCAAAAAAACGGTGGCAGCACGTTCACTAAAAACAGAGCAAACAATGCAAAAAAATGACGCAATTCGACGGCCTAACCAGATCTTGGTTTCCTTTTGGGCCCAATAACTATTTTTTTCATGGAGTCAATGGTGGGCGAGCAGCCGAGCAAAACCAACAAGATCGCCTCTCACGCATCGACCCACGATGCAACGATGCGGAGCCGTCCATATCATCGGACGGCTCACATTCGGAGCGAGGGTTAGGCGAAACCCCGTGGGGTTTAGAGGGGTTTTGAGCTGTTCAACGGGGTTTCCAAGGCTTTGACTGAGCATAACTAATTTTTAAAAATCCAAAATATATGAAACCTTCACCGTTCGTCATTTTATAAGACACACTAACGAGGAAAAATACTAAACTTGGTATATGGACATTTTCAAAGAACAAAACTAGCTGGCACAATCGAGGTCAAATGAGCAACATTAATTTAAAAAAAATTAAAAATATAAAACCTGCGCACAATGTTGTCTTATGTGACATGTTACCAACCAAAAATCATAAACTTGGTCTATGGTCATTTTCATGAAAAATCTTTACACATATGAGCTATCACGTATAACATTTCATAGAGTTAAGGGAAAGGAGGTAGGGTTACCTTCTGTTTTTGAAAAATTTAAAAAAATCACCAAAGCTTTATTTCAAAGTGAATAAGAAGGATGTGAACTTAGTTTTCCATTTTCATATTTTAAACGTGTTTTTAATAGTTTTTATATTAAAGCATATTTTTTAAAGAAAATGTAAAAATATGAAGATTAATTCAAAAAATAGTGAGACTTCGAATCTACACTTTATAGATTGAATAGGTGTTAATAAAAAATATTTGGCTCATTTAGAGTAGGTCCAAAAAAATGATTACAAATGGGGTTGTTTACCCTAGCCTCGGAGCTCATTTTGAGCACATTTCTCAAATTCAAATTTATTTGACCTCCTATAAATCACCTCAAATTTTGCACACATGATCTCCTACACAAATATAGATAGATTTCCAAGGTTTTATTTTTTGCATTTTTTTGAATTTATACTGTCCTGTCAAATGTCAGTTCAAAACATCGGATAATGAGACATGGTGGGAAAAGGCATGCATTTGATTAATAAACATGAGACAAATAATTAGGATAATACTCCTTTATTACAAAAAAATATTACATCTTCATTCAAATGTTGTTTTTCTCTCTGTTATTGGAATATTTGATAAAATGATGGACTATATAGATAGCCATACCATCATAGCATGTGTGATCATTGCAGCACCTAAACTCAGAAAATAAACATTGAAACAAATCATAGCAGACAAATTTAAAAACACACAAATACCAAATATAGATAGCCATACCATCATAGTACCATACCATCCATATATTGTTCACACACAAAGTTCACAAAACAACCAAAAGTAAGTAAAACACAGCATCACATCATCACATCACTTGGGAAGGGGAGTCGGGACTTTTCGCGAGGGCACCATGCTGCTCCCTGATCTTGTAGTCCTCGTTGTGGATGGCTACATCTTATGCACGAGCTAGAAGGTGAATGAAGCGGCCAGACTTTGGCATTGGCTTGGTGGTGTAGTAGGGGCAGTGCCAAGTGTTGGTCTTGCTTTTGTAGTAGTAATCATCGCCCTTGGCCCTGATCTTCTCCTCTTCCTTTTCTTTGAAGGACGCAAAGTTGCCGTCGTCCACATCCACATCTTCTCCGGAGACATACTGCACATACGAATGAATTACATTAATACATTATAGATTCATATACAGCATGTCAAAGGAACTAAATGAACAATCTAAATTTCATGTAGGCTTACCTCATACTCTTCGTCGTCACTATACCCTGGATCGTACGGGTCCTTGAACCCATTAAGGTCTAGCTTCCTCTTTTTTCCCCAACCATCATCCTCCTGAATATACAATTACATCCATCACTAGTAAATACAAAAGCCAATTGCAATTTTAGATATGCACACATGACACATTGATCATAGGGCTAATATACTATGATCCTATTTGCGTTTTCCATTGTCATGCACACACATTGAACAACATAGCTAATATAACTACATATTGTGAAAAAAATTATATACTAATGAATCAAATAACTACTTAATCAATGGATTCCATTTGGGCATATGACATTCAAAACCCCAATCTACATAGCATTCAAAAACAAATCTAATAGGGACCCAATCTAATAAGCATACCTATGTGTAGCATTAAAAAACCCAATCTATGTAGCATTAAAAACAAATCTAATAAGCATACATCTGTGTAGAATTGAAGCATAGAGATCCCTATCTCTCATACAGATCCATCTAGCATTTTTGCAAAGAATGTAATCCAAAAAAACTAGTACAAAAACCCCATTCCCCCCCCCCCATACAGAAAACCCCAGCCCATCCATCAAACCAACTACACTAACCATCTGTACTACTGTACGAATCACAATCTAACCAATGCAACTAACTCTACAAGCTAAATATTGGAACTAACAAGCAAGTGCAAATACCTCCTACTCCTCGCCAGGCTGCACATCGAGATGGACTGCGCCGCTCGATGCCGTCACCTTTAGCTCCGACAGTGCTGAGGCGGAGCCCACCACCTCCTTATCCACATCCATAGCGGTTGCGAGTTTCCCCGCACCGCCGTGGACACCGACAATGTACTTCACTTCATCCGGGGTCACCGCACCCTCCAGCTCCACTACTAGAGCTCCGGCCGCTGCTCCGGCATTGCCACGAGCACCTGCCATCAGACAAATGGAGGCGATGAAGGTGAGGAAGAGGATGCGGTGGGGGAGAGTGGGACGATGCGGTGGAGGTCATGGAGGAAAGCGAGACAATGCAGTGGGGGAGAGGAAGACGATGCGACAGGGAGGAGATTTGGGGGAAATGGTAGGGGCGATCCGCCGGGAGGTGGTTCCCCCTCTTTATACAATGGGACGTTTCAGGCATGTCTCATGGACAAGTGCTACCCCACGACCGCGGTCAGTTGCATGCGCGGGAGCGGCCCACTCGTCAGAGTTGACGGTTAGAGGCATTGACCTGACGGCAACGTCCGTTGTAAACTGTTTTGAGGGTTTCGGGCAAGGGAGTGGGAAAAAGTGAGCAAAAGTTAAGAGCGTGGGGATGAATGAGTACAACTAACGAACCAGGGGCACAGAAATGAAAATCCCTAAAGAAAATTACATGGTTAAATATGTTAGGTAGCATTCCACATCAAATGTTATGTTTTTATCATTTACCTACTCAAGGACAAGCAGGAATTATGCTTGGGGATGCTCGATACGTCTCCAATGTATCTATAATTTTTGATTGTTCCATGCTATTATATTATCTATTTTGGATGTTTTATATGCATTAACATGATATTTTATATTATTTTTGGGGACTAAACTATTAACCTACAGCCCAGTGCTAGTTTCTATTTTTCCCTGTTTTTGAGTTTTGCAGAAAAGGAATATCAAACGGAGTCCAAATGGAATAAAACTTTCGCGGTGATTTTTCTTGGACCAGCAGACATCTAGAAGATCTGGAGAGGAGGTCAGAAGACCTGGCAGCATACAACAAGCCGCCAGGGCGCTCCCTAGGAGGTGGGGCTTGTCGTCGTCTCGTGGCCCCCTTGACTTGATTCCAACGCCAAGTACCCCTATATATCCAGAAACCTTTAGAAAGAAACCTAGATCGGAGTTTTGTCGCCAAAAAGCCTCTGTAGCCATGAAAAACCAATCGAGAGCCTGTTCCGGCACCTTGTTGAAGGGGGAAACCATCACCAAAGGCCATCTTCATCATCCCAGCGGTCTCCATGACGAGGAAGGAGTAGTTCACCCTCAGGGCTGAGGGTATGTACCAGTAGCTATGTGTTTGATCTCTCTCTCTCTCGTGTTCTTGAGATGACACGATCTTGATGTATCGCGAGCTTTATTAATATAGATGAATTATATGGAGTTTTCCCCTCTCTATCTTCTTCTGATGAATTGAGTTTTATCTTTGAAGTTTTCTTATCGGATTGAGTGTTTAAAGGATTTGATAACACTCGATGTATGTCTTGCGATGGGATATCCGTGGTGACAATGGGATGTTCTATTGATCCACTTGATATATGTTTTGGTGATCAACTTGCGGGTTCTGTGACCTTGAGAATCTATGCATAGGGGTTGGCACACGTTTTCGTCTTGACTCTCAGGTAGAAACTTTGGGGCACTCTTTGAAGTTCTTTGTGTTGGATTGAACCTGATAAATCTGAAATTGTGTGATGCATATTATATAATCAAACCCATGGGTACTCGTGATGACATTGGAGTATCTAGGTGACATTAGGGTTTTGGTTGATATGCATCTTAAGGTGTTATTTTAGTATGAACTCTAGGGCTGTTCGTGACACTTATAGGGATAGCTCATATGATTGAACGGAAAAGATAACTTTGAGGTGGTTTCGTACCCTACAATAATTTCTTCGCCTGTTCTTCGCTATTTGTGAATTTGGAGTGAACTCTTTCTCGCACGTGAGGGATTTACATATGATTCAACTATGTCAGTATTGTTGAGAGAACTTGCACTAGTGAAAGTATGAACCCTAGGCCTTGTTTTCAATCATTGCAATACCGTTTTTTCTCACTTTTGTTACTTGCTATCTTGCTATTTTTTATATTTTCAGATTACAAAAACTTATATCTACCATCCATATTGCACTTGTATCACCATCTCTTCGCCGAACTAGTGCACCTATTGTCGGTGTCAAATCCAGCATATCTCGTAGTAGGGGTCCTAAGCTAGGCGTCTTGGAGCGATGGTAACATAGACACGGGATTTTACCCAGGTTTGGGCTTTCTCGAGGAGATAGTACCCTATGTCCTACTTTTGATTGTACTGATATGGGGGATAGTACATAGTACAGGTATCTACTACGAGATTGTACTAATGAATATGAGATTGAGATTGTCTATTGACTAGCGCGGCCTCGGTTTATATAATGCACCGTAGGCCTAGGGTTTAGAGGAGTCATTGTCTTGTGCGCCAAGTCTTGTGGAATCTCCCTTGTATGCATCATGGGCTCTCCGAACTGGCCCATTAGTGAGTCGCCCTGGGGGTCCTCGGCCCAACCCACTGGTCGAGAGATGACGTGATGAGTACCCCCTAGTCCAGGACACCATCAGTAGCCCCCTGAACCGGTCTTCAAGTTGGGGACGCTCGTCGATTCTTCCGAACTGTTCTTCATCTTCAGTCGTCAGTCCTGAAAATTGGTTCAACATATCTTCCCATCTCCGATCTTGAGGATCACCGAGGTGTATCTAAAGAGTTCACACGTCGGGCATCCGAGGATCCCCTTTAAGATATCGGCCTTTATCAATGCCTTGTAAATTTTTACACCACACGTAGGGTTTGAAGTGTTTCCCGTGCAGCAACGTCCACTTGCATCCGAGCTCCAACGCTGAACTACATCTGAGGCGTATTTTTACAGCCGAACTCCAACACTATTTGGCGTTCAAGGTATCCTCTTGCGTCCGAGCTCCAATGCCGGACTGCATCCGAGGTATCTTTTATAGCCGAGCTCCGACGTTGATCGGCATCTGAGCGCCAATGACGGGATGTGTCTGAGCTCCAACACCGGATTGCATCCGAGGTGTCATAAATTACCTCGGTCTCTAAAAATTTGAAGGACCTTATCCGAGCTTAACTGCCGGAATAGTCTTTTATGGAGCCAGCCATTCGCATCCGAGCTTTATGTCGGGCTGCTTCTGAGGTGTTTTGCGCAGCCGAGCTCCAACATTGTTCGGCATCCGAGGTGTCATATATTACATCGGTCTATGAAAAGGTTGAACGAGTTCAGCCGAGCTTAATGCCGGCAATGCCCTCTATTGAGCCAACCACATGCATCCGAGTATTTCACCGGACTGCTTCAGAAATAATGCACCACCTCAGTAGCAGGCTGATTATTTGTGGAAATTATTGTCGATCGCTGCAATTTATTCTCTGAGGAGAATTATAGCCAGTAGCCCTCAAGGTGTGTGTCGTTTTATAACCCGAGATGCACCTAAAGGAAAAAAATAAAGAAAATAAAACCACTGATCCCAGTAGCCCCTGAGACTTAGATCAATTTCTAAAATCGGCTTGAGGATCAAGTTCTTGCTCAGTGGTATACATTAGGGATGGAAACGTGGTATGCAATAGTTTTTGAGACTCGGGTTGGGTGCGGCCGACCAACCTGAGGATCAATTCTCCTCAGAAACCGTATTGTGCTTTGACTTTGCTACATTGAATAGGCAATGCAGTAGCCCCCGAGCCTTAGTTTGGGCATGGGTGGTCGAATTAAGGATCGATATGTGTTTGACACAAACTTTTTTACGTTTGACACGATTTATGTGTAATGATTCTATGCATCCAAGTACTTTACATCATTAATGCTCGAATCCGCATTGTACAAGACTTTGTTGACCGACCATTGGCTTCAACCTCCTCGACCAGTAGTCGAGGAGTGTTTGTCATACTTTATAAAGCCTTTAGAACGGCAAATATTTATGACAAACAAGGAAATCCGGTCATAACGGTTTTATAAACAAAGGTACACGGAGAGATATGTTATATTACTATTAACGTAAGAAACATTTTCTGGGAAAAATAGTTCCTCTATAAGTTTCTTTTCCCAGGATGTCATGTTGACCATGATCATGAAACCTCAACTCCGATCAATGTGGGAGGAAAATATTGAGGATTTAGTTCGGGGAATTTTCCCGAACTCTATGGTCTTTAATGAAATGAAATTTTCACTTCCGTCATTGCCGACCAATTATATTCTTAAGGTGGCTAGCTTTTGGCTTCACCCAGTCTGAGGTACTAACCCAGATGACCCGAAAGTAACAATCACAGAGGTTCTCTATTTACCTCCTAGCCGAACAATCGGGAACGTAGGGGGTAAGCACATGAGCCAGGCAACCCAGCTTGGACAAAATCTTAAGTCAAATTGATGCCTATTTATGGCTTTGTAACAATGATTGTGGAAGGTAGCACTTGCATATTGAATATAAATTCTTTAATGCTATATGCTATTCTGACTCCTTTGTGACTATTTTTCATTTGAGAGTGGCTCGTCATCAGCTTCTACCCCTTTGTAAATGCTACGCGGGGTGTTTCCGTAGTAACAATACAACCATTAGCCGATATCTCGATGCCTGGAGGTTGTTGTGTTAGCGGAAACGAGGCAATCAGATATCTAGGCTTTATAACTTTCACTTACTCATAGGAGCTTAACGTTTGGGAGGCCAGTTACTAGCCCCCGATAGGGCTCGGCATCAGTCAAGGTCAAGTCGTTAACACTTTGGCCAAATTTATGAAAGGCCCATGGGGTAACCTCTATCAGTCCATAGTCTGACAAAGTCATCGGATCGCAGACCAGTTTGCGCTCATTGTGACAGTTAGTTTTCGGTTTCTCCACTGAGGTACTTAACTAGTTAAAACAAAAGTACAATCACAGTGGTTCTCCCTTTGCACACCTTGGCTGAACAATGCGGAACGTAAGGGGTAATCACGGGAGCAGGGCAACCCAACTATTGACCAAAGACACAATTCGAAACTAATGCATATAGAGCAATATCCGAGACGCTGAGGTGGAGGTTGACAGGGAAGATGCCAAACAGCGGGTCAAAAAAGATTTCCTAAGCTGAATTATTACATAGGGCACCTCGGTAAAGATGATGTCCATCCTCCTAAAAAACATACAAATAGCTTAAAAGTGCCATAAGCTCGAAAATCCAAAAAAAATGAAAAAACTTTGACGTTCAAACTAAATCAAGTGTTTTGATGCCATTCTGAAAATTGGTCTTAAAATTAATATGTGCTTCGGTTGTGCTTTAACATGATACATCCGATCTCATAGACATCAAGTGGGTCAGCCTTTGGCTTCAACCTCCATTTCCCAAGGGCGGAGTGTTACTCCGAGGCCTGTTTAGCGAACTAAACTCAAGCGGCTTTAGAGAGAAACTAGGCTACCCGGCTATTGACCAAACACTCGTGTCGAAAAAAGGAGTAGTAGAAAAAGACTTTGCAATGACCAAGAAGAAACCAACGTTTATTATAAAATGGCTCGTATAAATTTAAGATCCCCCAAGTGACTTGGGTAAAAGAATTTTATGTATAATGATTGTATGTATCGAAGTACTTATATCATATATGTGTTCGTCCGAACTTTAAACGCGTCTTAACCAACCGTTGGCTTCTCCCTCTTCGGCCAAGGGCCGAAAAGTGTTATCTACTATGCCATCTGAGGATATCAGAGGTGTTTCGAATAACCAAGCAATTAGGCCATTAGGCTATAATAAACAAAGCACACCCAGGGAACTTATGCTATATTACTATTTAACGTAAGAAGCATCTTCAAAGAAAATAGTTCCGCCAACGGTTCCTTTATTTGGGTTCTCATGATTACCATGAGGGGTGTGCAATAGATTTATGTACGCGTGTCTTCCATCATGGCCGGCCATAGTTGAAAACAGTAAGAGCACAAGCTTTCGGCTTCACTCGTTTGAGGTACGAGTTCGGATGACCCGATCGTAACAATCGTAGAGGTGCTCCCTTTACTCCCTAGCCGAACAATCGGGGACATTAGGGTAAGCACAGGAGCAAGGCAACCCAGCTTTGCGGAACACTTAAGTCAACATGATGCATATATTGGCGTAAACACGAACAAGGAAGGGTGTGATACATTAATAATCATATGCAAGAGGAATAGCTTCATAAAGGAAGCCCCCAAGTAAACGGGGTATTTGAATTTGTTTGTAAAAACAAAGTTTATACAAGGAAAATTTTTGCAAACAACTTTTCATCAAAAAAGTATAATGCTTGGTCGAACCGAACAAAATTGAAAAATTGAAAAAAGTGAGCAAGAAAGCGACTTAGCTGGTTAATGAGCTTGTGACGTGTGTCGAGCTTGTAGTGGGTCAAGGTCCTAGCCCCCAAGCTAGTCATGAGGTAGCCGAAGAAGAGCTCGGCTTGATGAAGTGACAATACAACACTTCCGAAGGCCAAGGAGAAACCCCTGGGTGAGTCGAGCAGACGGAGTAGTTCGGTAGCATGACAGTGAATCCCCTAGTCCGTCGGCCATGTCGAAGACACAATTTGGTTGATCGAGGCGCGACAACGATGTAGGCACGCCAAGGTGACCGCATGACACAGCCGAAGCCGATTACCTGAATGAAGAGTTCGGTTTGACGAAGTGGCGATGCTGCACGGTCGATGTGGTAACATGAAGTCCTCGATCTAGTTAACATGGAGAAGCTGTGATCAGCAGATGCCGAAGTCTCATACAGGTCGGCTGGTGACACCGAAGTCTCATGCTAGCCGATGTGTTGAAGCAGGTCGGCTGGTGACGCCAAAGTCTTATGCCGGCCGATGTGTTGAAGCAGGTTGGTTGGTGACGTCGAAGTCTCATGCCAGCCGATGCGTTGAAGCAGGTCGGCCGGTGACGCCGAAGTCTCATTCCAGACAATGTGTCAAAGCAGGTCGGCATGGTGGATGTCATCTTGAAAAAGTAACAGCATAGCAATGCCGACGCAGGTCAAAATTTGTGACGAGGTCGATGCTGGCTTGATGAAGCAATGGACCGCCCGACCCATACAACCCGTGGATGACAAGGTTCGCTTGATGATTATTCGGCCCTAATTTGTGACGAGGTCGATGCTGGCTTGATGAAGCAATGGACCGCCCGACCCGTATAACCCATGGATGACGAGGTTCGCTTGATGATTATTCGGCCCTCGCGATGCCAAACTCTCGGTCAGATGACCGAGATGATGAGAAAAATTCCTTCAAAAAGGACGTCCAACAACCCGTTCATGAAAAAGATGAACTCAGGCCAGATACGTTTTCACGCAGAAAATAGATCCAAAATTCATTGTACTAATCGGATGTTCCCGAAGTTTGGACGGTCGGATCAAACTGAAATTTTGAGGGGTCAAATCTGGCATATCTCGTAGTAGGGGTGATCCGTATAGGAATTCCGCAGCCGATGAATGGTGGGATTTTCCAACGGACGTCCGAGCTAGACACTGGACTCCTCGCCCTAAACTCATCCAGATAATCGTCAGATTCAATAGGGCTCCAATATATTGTAGATCGCTGGAGATTCCTCCACCAGAACGCGACAAAATTTTGCAGGGTTGTTCTAGACTTAATTCCGCACAATTCCATCAAAGCAATCATCAAATCAACACTCGAGGAGGCGGGGACGACGAACATGAATTCATTGTCCAGAAAAACTACAAGGTCGCGCGAGGGAAATGTTGATGTTGAGACCCCGAGCACTATGAAGGATTCTTCCATAGTCTTGGTTGAGATTGGAGTTGATGTTGATGAAGACACCCGTCTAATCTAGATGATCCGACGTGGCACGTAGTCCTTGACCTAGCTGAGGTGACCAGTCAAGCCGGCGACAAAGGTGCCAACGTTGACAATGTAACTCGGTTCCGACGCGTAGATTGCGATGGAGCTGATCTGAATTCTCATCGCACCATAGAAACTACCTAGTAGGCTCTCAATGAAAGCACCAATGTCGGTGTGAAATCCATTATATCTCGTAGTAGGGGTCCTAAGCTAGGCATCTTGGAGCGATGGTAACATAGACATAGGATTTTACCCAGGTTCGGGCTCTCTCAAGGAGATAATACCCTACGCCCTGCTTTGATTGTATTGATATGGGGGATAGTACATAGTACAGGTTTCTACTATGAGATTGTAGTAATGAATATGAGATTGAGATTGTCTACTGATTAGCCTGGCCTCAGTTTATATAATGCACCGTGGGCCTATGGTTTAGAGGAGTCCTTGTCTTGTGTGCCAAGTCTTGTGGAATCTCCCTTGTATGCATCATGGGCTCTCCGAACTGGCCCATTAGTGAATCGCCCTGGGGGTCCTCGGCCCGACCCACTGGTCGGGAGATGATGTGGTGAGTACCCCCTAGTCCAGGACACCATCACCTATACAATTTGCCATTGTATTGGGTGTGTTGGGGACGCAAGAGATTTTTTGATTGCAGGGTTGTTTCAGAGACCATCTTAATCCTACACCTCCCACAAATTGATAAACCTTGGGTCATCCACTTGAAGGAAAATTGCTACTGTCCTACAAAACTCCGCGCTTGGAGGCCCAACAAAGTCTACAAGAACAAAGTTGTGTAGTAGACATCAGCATGCATGCATGGTATCCCTTGTTTGTTCGTCCTGAAAGGTCACTAAGAGCAGGCCAATCATTTATGGTTACATATAGCAACGCTAGCAGGTCAAATTCCTGCTGTTTGTGCACATTCCACACATGTACACCTTTTTTATTCCACGGCTGTAAAAGTTCATCGGGTAATGGCCTTACATACACATCAACGTCGTTGTGGGGTTGCTTAGGGCCTTGGATGAGCACTAGCATCATAATGAACTTCTGCTTCATGCACAACCAAGGAGGAAGGTTATAGATACATAGAGTCACATGCCATGTGCTATGCTTGCTGCTATGCTCCCCAAATGGATTAATGTCATTTGCACCTAAACCAAACCATAAGTTCCTTGGATCATCTACAAAGTCCGGCCACTCTCTCTCTCTCGATTTTTCTCCACTACGACCCATCAGCAGGTACTCTCAACTTCCCGTCTTTCTTATAGTCTTCTTTGTGCCATCGCAACGACTTGGCATGCTCTTTATTTTGGAAGAAACGTTTCAACCATGGTATTATAGGAGCATACCACATCACCTTGGCAGGAATCCTCTTCCTGGGGAGGTCGCCCTGAACATCATCACTGTTGGGGATATAACCCCGCAATATGACCCGCCCTGGAGGCTTCGGGTCATGTTGCTGGCTCGTGAGCCGGTCCAAGGGTGAACCGTAAGACTGGTGGCCCAGGAAGATAGGCGGCTCAAGGTGTGGGCTGTACAATGGCCCAAACGGAGAAGACCTGGGCGTGTAAGCTGTCTCAAAGACAGCTTGGACAAGAAGATAGAGAGAGACTCGGACATACAATAAGACTCGGTTAACAATTGTAACGACCCGGTGGTCTTGACCTCCTATATAATGGCAGACCCGAGGCGACTTAGGGGACAGGTGATCGAGAACTAGGTCAAGCTTCTAGCTCCCTGTAATAAATACACAAGCAATACAAACACAAGCAGGACGTAGGCTATTACCTCGATTTGAGGGGCCGAACCTGGGTAAATCCGTGTCTTTCGTCCCGATCAACCCCTTTGAGTCCACCCCGTTAGCGATGGCCTTGAACCCAAGTCCGTTCACCCGGACATCTGCCGTGGTAAATCCACGACAGTTGGCGCCCACCGTGGCGCTAGCACTTGGTGGTGTTGAGTTCTCAAAGGGCTCTCTCCCAGGGCTCGAGGGATATGTGGTTGGAAGGATGAGCACGAGACGTCGCGGCCGGCTCTACATCGACGACGCCAACTGGGGGCTTGATGTTGATTCTGTGGAGTATGGATTCCGGGTTCCGTTTGGCGGGATCCAGGTTTTCATTGGAAAGGTTGATGGATCTACACCCGCGCCGGACGTCTGCACCAACATCGTCGAGCCAGCTCAGCGTCTCCAATCTGCGAGTGATGTGCAGCCGGCCCGTGCCCATCCAGGTCAAAGGCATGTTCTCGTGGGCTTCACTCAAGATATGGACCTGAAAGCATCCGGGTCACAGGGAACTCTTATTTGCTCGGAAGATGAGTCCTCCAGTGGGGAGATAGAGTCAGTGTATCGGCTCAGTAACGGTGGCCTTGGGGGCTACTACGACACCTATTCTGAGGTAGAGGGCTTTGAGTTAGATGCTCCGAGACCCCCGGTTCATGCGGTGGTGTTCATGGTGGGATCGGCTCCAGTTGCCGGTGACACAGCTACGGGAGCCGCCGCAGCGGGTGATAGCCTACCACCGCCGGCTCAGGTTCTAGTGGAATTGATGGACGAGCTTACAGCTCTCATGGCCATGGAAGTAACACCGGATAATCAAGCAGCCCAGAATCTAGAGGTGGCACGGATCAAGGGCCGGATGGCTGAGGAATGACAAAGGATGGCTGAGCTGAAGATCTGGATGGAGGAAGAAGCGGAGCGTATCAAGGCAGATGCTTTCCATCTGGAGCTGGAACAAAGGTCAGCAGCCGCGGTGCATGGGAGGAGGCATCAATCCCGTCTGCCAGAACGTTATGAAGCAAGGAACCTGTTTAATACCCCTGGTGTGGGGCGGGTTGTGGGCGTGCCGGAAAGCCGCCCGATGGAACGCCCGGCAACTCATCCACCCCGGCATAACCAAACTTCACCTAGAGTTTTTCCGACACTAACGGGTCATTACTCTAACCCGGCCGAGAACATGGTGGCGGTGGCCACCCAGCTTGGGACTATTCCCATCCCAGATGAAGCACCCTTTGTAGAGAACGTGCGAAACGCCATTGGATATTTATAGACGGCCATGGCCCAGCAAGACAGATATGCTCACAGCCGGAGCTGGGTTCACTCTACCCCCCTCCCCAGTCGAAGTTTCAGCCGGCGCTACGAGTCGCCGGCGTGTTCCAACAGTCATCCACGTCGGGGACCACCGGAGGATGAGCAGGCGGCTCTAGATGCACAAGCCCTCGTGGACCGGGCGAGGAACAGGCGAGAGGCGATGATAGCGGCAACCCGGCTAGAGTGGGCGCTTTCCGTCTCAATGGGAGTAGTTAGTACCAGAGCCGTAGGGGTGCCATGTTTAACTCCGGCTCTGAGAAGTGAACAACTACCAAAAGATTTTAAGGGGCCTCAAAAAGTTCCGAATTACACAGTTGATCTACCCCCTGAGGCTTGGGTTGAGAGTTATGAGCTGGCCATGGAGATGCTGGACGTCAGTGAGGCGGTATGTGCAAAATATTTCATCATGATGCTTGAGGGTCCGGCTCGCACATGGTTGAAAGGTCTGCCGCCTAACACGATAAGTTCATGGGCGGAGCTGAGAGCGAAGTTTATTAAGAATTTTCAGGGGACCTGTAAGCAGCCTATGACCATTGTATACTTGGACCATTGTGTTCAACAGGAGAATGAGTCGGCCCATCATTGGGTCCGGTGGGTGTCGACCATTATTCACTCTTCAGAGCAGATCACGACGGCTCAAGCGGTGCTTATTATGGAAAAGAACTGTCATTTTGTTCCATTGAAACAGAAGCTCGGCCCACTCAAGTGCACATGTCAGGATATGGGAGAGCTCATGACGGCCCTAACAAAGTATGCTAACTCAGATAACACCAAGGATCCAGGCTCGGATGATGAGAAACCAATCAAGGGAAGAAGAACAATCAAGGCAAGGCTTTGTGAACAATGGGAATCAGAATAAACAGAAGAACGCTGATGGCGGGTCAGAGCTAGTGGCAAACACCAACACAGAACAGAACCATCCCAAGGGGAACGGAAGATTCAAGTCATTTCGCCAAAGGAACAAAGGTCCTTTCAATTTAGAAGAAGTGCTTAAGAAACCTTGTCCGGAGCACGGCACGCCTGATAGGCCGGCGTTACATGCATGGGGTGATTGCTTTATCATGCAGAGATTCAAAAACCAGCATTCCCAACCATGCATTAACCAGGGCGGTGGCCCGCCTGGCGGCTCAGGGCACGGCGGATCAGGGGCTGGATTCGGCGCTGGCGGTTTAGGAGCCGGGCATCCGGGTCATAATAACCAAGGGGGGCACCAGCAGCATCCTGGCAACAACAGCAATAATAACAATCAGCAGCAGCGCAATCAATCCAGGTTTGAGGGTAACCCAAAGCAGCTCAATTCTAGACAGTATCACGTGTTCACGACCGGTCAGAGTAAACAAGACGAGAAGTTGCGGAGGCGAGCGGTTAATGCAGTTGCTCCGGCTCTCCCGAGGTACTTACCATGGTCTGAGTATGACATAATGTGGAGCCGGGAGGATCACCCGTCGCGGGTAGATGACCCGGGCCGGCTGGCGTTAGTTGTGGCCCCTCAGGTGAATGGCTATATGGTGAACAAGGTGCTCATGGACAGAGGCAGCAGTATCAACATCATTTATTATGACACTTTCTGGCGGATGAAGTTGCTTGACAAAGACCTTAAACCTTCCTCCACCGTCTTTCATGGTGTGGTCCCGGGTAAGTCGGCACACCCGGTGGGCCGGATTTCCTTGGAAGTGGCTTTTGGCGATGAGTATAATTACAGGGTGGAGTCCTTGTGGTTTGAGGTGGTTAAAATCAAAAGTCCCTATAATGCACTGTTTGGGAGGCCGGCTTATGCCAAATTTATGGCTAGGCCTTGCTATGTTTATTTACAACTCAAAATGCCCGGTTTAATGGTACAATTACTGTTCACAGTAATCGGAAAACGGCTCTCGAGTGTGAGGAAGGAGATGCGGCGTATGCAGAGTCTAGTTGTGCCCAGGAGGAGCTGAAGTTCTACAAGGAAAACGTTGACCCGGAGGATATGACCCCACTGAAGAAGCCTACTACGGAAGTTGAGCCACCACTCAAGTTTTTAGCGGATGATACCAAGGCAGTGGATTTCAACCCGGGTGACTCATCCAAGCAGTTCATCATTGGGGCTCACATGGATCCTGTCGTGGATTTGTCAGGTTCGGGGCGAGATGCAACTATGTGGCGGCTTGAAGGGGTTGATCGGAATCGAGAAGACATGGACTTTTACCCAGGTTCGGCCCCTCCGATGAAGGTAAAAGCCTACGTCCTGCTTGTCTGGTATTGATGATGATGAAGATCTCTCGGTTACAAGGGTGCTAATTGCTACCTCTAATCTCTTGTGCTGCTAATATCTTGTGTTGTCTAAACTTGTAGACTTGTGTCTCTTGAGAACTTGTTCCTCTAGGGGTGCTCTACCCCTCCTTATATAAGTGGAGAGGGTAGGCTTACAAATAGAGTCCTAGTCGGAGTAGGATTAGGATTAGTCTCTCACGAATCCTACTCCGGGTCTTATTTCCTTTAAGGGAATCCTTCTCTCCTGTGGGCCTTCTCCTGTGGGCCTTCTCTTGTGAGCCGCCTGGCACCGGCTCACCCGCCGGGTCTTGGGCTTGGTCATCTTGTGAGTCGCCAGGCCGGGTCATTAATAAGATGTCATGTCTTCGGCCGGGTCTCCTGTGAGTCGCCAGGCTGGGTCATACCATGGGGTATATCCCCATCATTAGCCCCCAGGTTAGCTTGAATTTATTCATGGTAAGCTCCTGAAATAAAAGTAACAAATATGTTAAGTGGCCTGGCTTGCTCCTTTGGCCGGCTTATAAAATTGCTTCTCAGAAATCCGGATCTTTTCTCCATATGAATGAGTCGTCTTGATAATCATCTTGCTTGTCAATGTATTTTGAAAAATATTGAGAATAGAACACCCATATGCCATTGAGTCGGCTTCCAATACTCTTGGCAGGTCATCTCCGCCGGGTCATAATCATTGATGATGTCGGGTCATTATCGTTGGTGAATCCGGGTTAAATAACTAGAATCCTGCTGACTTGATAGATATTGGGATGAAAATCCATCTGATGTAGAACCGGACTTCCATTATTGTGTAGCAGGGCGGCTTATATAAACTCTGGCGGGTTATGATCTTTTTGATAGCACCGGGTCATAAGTGTTGGTGACGCCGGGTCTAACAACTGAACTCCATATTTAATATCTTGAAAATACCCCTTAAAGTTTTTGATATGTTCATATTACCTGTAGCCCCCAAGCTCTGAGATTATCCATGATAACTTGGTGCTTTGCAAATAACATCTTGGATTGTGTAGCCCCCAAGTGCCGGGTTGTCCTGCCTGTAGCAACCTGGGACTTTATAATTGCCTTATATCTTATAATGCTTCGGCGGGTGTAACCCCCAAGGGTCGGCTCATTAGAAGGCTTCAGTGGGTGTAGCCCCCAAGGGCCGGCTCATCAGAATGTGATGCGCCGGGTCTTCAATTTGAATCTCTTAATCTGTTGGAACAGTTGAATACTGTAGCCCCCAAGTGCCGGGTCAGTAAGAATTACTGGGCTGGGACTTTAGAAAAATATAGAAGGGCCGGCTCATCTCCTTGAGATAATATGGTCTTGCTGACAATGTAATGGTTTCAAAACTGGCTTGCGTTAGCCCACAAGTGTCATGGTGCAAGCTTGCAGCGACATGGGACTTGCATAATTGATATAAACTTGGACTTGGATAATGTAGCCCCTAAGTGCCGAGTTGTCTGCCTGCAGCGACTCAGGACTATGTGAGAATAATACGTCTCACCATAATTTGTTGAATGAATCTTTGACCGTAGTCGTAATATAACCCGGAATGAATATCCTGGAATAATTCCTTTGTCTTTGACATTAAATTCCTGCTCATGGTTGCGGTGCAACCCGGCAAATATAAGTTTGAGAAATCCGTGAGTGTTGTAGATTACTACAGAGCACAATTAAAGAAATCCGAGAACTGGCCAATTAGATGACACGGCATTATATCTGATAGGGCGGCTCTTGAAAGATAATAATTTCTCCGAGCTGGTTTGAAAAAATCCCAATCATTTATTACTGGTTATGATAAACCATGAAGATCCAGCCATGTTGGCTATTAAAAATCCATTTGCTTTTGCAGAATACTTTAACGGCGGCTCATCTTAAGAGATAAAACCTGCAAAAATGAACAAGACAGAATATATTCTGCATTGTTGTGAGGGCGGCTTTAAAGAAGCTCAACCCGGAGATGTATACCTTTCATAACATTGCTCCTTTTCTCATAACCTTGCTCTGACCCTGCTTGATAAGCCGACACGTTATCTGGAGGT
This sequence comes from Hordeum marinum, assembly GCA_022496015.1. Taxonomy (NCBI): domain Eukaryota; kingdom Viridiplantae; phylum Streptophyta; class Magnoliopsida; order Poales; family Poaceae; genus Hordeum; species Hordeum marinum. The sequence continues at coordinate 356,892,605 of CM039676.1, read as the reverse complement.
GGGAAGCCCCCTTTGTATAAATCCATCTTGAACTTTTAGAGCCGGCGCTTGTCTTTGAAGATGTCGCGCCTTCTCTAGTAATTTAGAGCCGGTCGAGCACTTTGAAACTTGTCAACCGGAGTAGTATGACTCCGGCTCTTGTAAGATGAACCTTATCGAGAACCGGTTGTCGTAGGGTAATGTAAGTTGTACCTAAAAGTAAAAAGCCTCCATCGACAACCGCGGCTAATAATGAGCCGGAAGCGGTGTAAAGCCGGCTGTTTGCAGGGCAATGTAAGTTGTACCTAAAGGTAAGAAGCCTCCTGTTAATGTTTGAATATTGTATGCGCGGACGCCGGCTGTCGATGGGAGATGTAAGCTATACCCTAAGGCAAGAAGCCTCCATCGACAACCGCGGCTAATAATTAGCCTGAAATGGCATAAAGCAGGCTGTTGAAGGGAGATGTAAGCTATACCCGAAGGCAAGAAGCCTCCTTCAACAGCTACAGTTTTAGGCGCGGACGCCGGCTGTCGATGGGTAATGTCAGCTATACCCGAAGGCAAGAAGCCTCCATCGATAACCATGGCTTACTGATAAAGTTGGCTGTTTGAAAGGATATGTAAGCTATACCTGAAGGCAAGAAGCCTCTTTCAATAGCTACAGTTGATAAGCAACTGAGTTTTGGCGTAGAACGCAGATTGTTAGGGTGAGATAAGAGAACCCGTCGGTAAGAAGCCCCCTTCGACAACCGCGGTTAATAAGTAACCGGAAGTGGCATAAAGCCGGCCATTAGGGTGAGATAAGCGATATCCGTCGGTAAGAAGCCCCCTTCGATGGCCGCAGTTGATAAGCAACTGGAATTTGGTGTACACGCTATTGTCTTAGGGTCATGTAAGCTATACCAAAGGTAAGAAGCCTCCATCAACAACAGCGCTTAATGTAACCAAACTAGGATTTGATGCTTGAATTCACACCAGTTCAGGGTCTCTAGGCGAGATTGGCCGTCAATTTCTTGAACTGGCTCAGGGTCTCTAAGCGAGATTGGGCGTCAATTTCTTGAACCGGCTCAGGGTCTCTAGGCGAGATTGGCCGTCAATTTCTTGAACCGGCTTAGGGTCTCTAGGCGAGATTGGCCGTCAATTTCTTGAACCGGCTCAGGGTCTCTAGGCGAGATTGACTGGTAAGAGTTCAGCAGGTCACCTCAATCTTAGCCAGTACAGGGTCTCTATCGAGATTGGCCGTCAATTCTTTGAACCGGCTAAGGGTCTCTAGGCGAGATTAACCGGTAAGGCAGGCGGGTCACATAGCGGAGCAGCATCAATCTTGTAAGCCGCCATCTTGTATGAAGAAATGACAGAAGCTCCACATGTCTTTATGATGACCCAATGACCCGGGCACCCATGTTTGAATGGTGCATCACGGCGGTCCGTCGGCAACTTTTAATCATCCGCCAATAATGTAGTAGCCCCCAGGATTGGGTTTTTCTCTTGCAAAGACCCGGGGTTCTTATTGAAAACGACCAAATGTGTCTCGCCATGTCTGTAGCCCCCGAGTCTTAAGTTGACTCGAAGAGGCGGCTTGAGAATCTCCATTGAAAGTTGAGGTTGGCCATGGTGGGTTATAGATGATCCCGCATGATTTGTTTCAATAATCCGGTCTAGGGTTCGTTCCGGTTGGTTATTGAAGTGAACCAAACTGTAGTGGTGGCGACTTGTGCGCCTGTCCGTTGGGCGGCTCATACCGGCGAGCATTGCATTGATATGTCAATGTTGATTGGACCGCGGGGCAGTGATTCAAAACTGCCAATTGGGCGACTTGTATTGTTGTATGCAGCCACTAGTGGGTTGATGTAGACATAGCAAACACCCGCGGCATTGTAAGCTGGTGCTGTTGCCAAAGACGCCACGGCGTTGTAAGCCGGCGCGGGTGGCGATAGATAGTCACGGTGTTTGTAAGACGGCGTGGTAGCGAGAGTCGGCCACGGTGTTGTATGTCGGTGCAGTGGCAAGAGACGGTCACGGCATTGTAAGCCGGCGTAGTGGCAAGAGACAGTCGCGGCATTGTAAGCCGGTGCAATGGCGAGGGAGTCCCTTGAATAACGTGACACGCACCACCACCTTTGGCACGCCTCCATCACCACGATATAGTGCCCCTTTGGCAATGACTAATTGTCCTGTGTCAAAAAATATTACAAAGACAAAGTAATTATTTTTCGATAGAATCAAAAAAGTATAGATAAAATAAATTGAGTGGATAACACCTGTTTCATCTCGACGATGAGCAGAGTCATCTCGTAATTTCAACAGCGATTGAACCACTCTCGAAACCGCAGCGGAGGTGGCAACTCGGCCACGGCGGCTCGGAGACGGCGCTGGATCGGGGCGGTTCGGTAGTGACGGCGTTTCTGTCAAAAGAAGTCCAGCAGGGCGACTTGAAACGTGATCGCACCAGGGTCAAAGCAGAGTGGCTCGAAACGGACCCTTCCAGGTGATTTTGTTCTTTTTTTTTGCCGGCCCCCACGTCCCTCCTTTTCCTTATCCCCCAATGACCGCCAGAGCAAAGGAGACGAGGAGATAAGGTAGCGGAGGTGCACAGGTGTGTGCGCGGGGGCGGAGAACAGCTCAAGCGCGTGAGAGGGGCGATACACACAGACGGACTAGGGAGAGCCGCCAGTCCCCAGCCAAACCGGCACGCGGAGCCGGCGAGGGAGACGCATGGCGGAGCACAGAAGGCTCGCGCCGTCGGCTCGAACAGCGCAAGCGCGTGAGGAGCGGTGGAGGCGGCCGGGCATGCTGTAGTGGAAGTAGAGGCATGCCGACAAGGCCAGGAGCTAGCCATGGCGGGTCCACGCGAGGAAAAACGCGGGCGGCTATGCATGTAGAGACTGGATCGGCGGCCATGGTGGAGCTGACTCCGGCTCGGCTTGGGGCTGCAGCGCCGGCGGAGGCAGGGAGGCGAGGGGAGAGTCGGACGCGGAGGTGGAGCTATAGGGCCCACGGCGGCTCGGCAATGGCGGCGGCGAACACGAACAGCCGAGTGAGGCGGAAGGCAACGCGCGGGGTCAACCCGGCCGGCTCGGAGCAATGCTATGGCGAAGCCATGGCAGCCGCGGGCTGGAGTGGTGTGGAGAAACCAAGCCGGAGTCGAGGTTACGATGACGAGGTACAGGTGTGGCGAGCCCGACCCGGAGACGGGGTCACGATCGAGATGGATTCCCAGGCGTATTGATTCTTCATGTTTATGTTATGCCTCTTGTGTGCTAGCCATGGTTTCGTCTAGGCACTATCGCTGTTATCGGATGAATCTCCTTTGGATGTCCCATTGTCCGTACGAAAGACCAAATCGACCGATGGGAACTTCCGCGTATGAGTGATGTTTCTCATGTTTCATAATCTTGAGACTATAATTGATTTCGATCTTTGATGACTCTGTTAACAAACTAATGTATGCCACAGTGGTTGACTTTGACCTGATTTGTGCAATTGCAAAAAACTCTTTTAATCCTTAATTGATGAATTTGGGCCTGACGTAAATTCTTCCATGCCGGCTCTTGTGGATCTGGCGGGTCATAAACTTCTCGATCCCTATAAGAGATCCCTTCAATAGCACAATACCACCATGCGGGCCCCATGGTGGGCGCCAACTGTCATGGATTTGTCACGGTGGATGTCCGGGTGAACGGACTTAGGTTCGGGGCGAGACGCAACTATGTGGCGGCTTGAAGGGGTTGATCGAAATTGAGAAGACACGGAGTTTTACCAAGGTTCGGCCCCTCCGATGGAGGTAAAAGCCTACATCTTGCTTGTCTGGTATTTATGATGATGAAGATCTCTCGGTTACAAGGGTGCTAATTGCTACCTCTAATCTCTTGTGCCGCTAATCTCTTGTGTTGTCTAAACTTGTAGACTTGTGTCTCTGGAGAACTTGTTCCTCTAGGGGTGCTCTACCCCTCCTTATATAAGTGGAGAGGGTAGGCTTACAAATAGAGTCCTACTAGGAGTAGGATTAGGATTAGTCTCTCAAGAATCCTACTTCGGGTCTTATTTCCTTTAAGGGAATCCTTCTCTCTCGTGGGCCTTCTCCTGTGGGCCTGCTCTTGTGAGCCGCCTGGCGCCGGCTCACCTGCCGGGTCTTGGGCTTGGTCATCCTGTGAGTCGCCAGGCTGGGTCATTAATAAGATGTCATGTCTTCGGTCGGGTCTCCTGTGAGTCGCCAGGTCAGGTCATACCATGGGGTATATCCCCGTCAGATCCCAAATAGGAAAGCGCGCTCATCGAATTCATCCGTGAGAATCGAGAGATCTTTGCATGGAAGTCTTCTGACATGCCGGGTGTACCGAGAGAGTTCGCTGAGCACAACCTTAATGTGGATCCGAAGTTTAAGCTGATTAAACAATTTCTACGGCGGTTCAACGAAGAGAGACATAAAGCTATTGGGGAGGAAGTTGCCCGGCTCTTGGCTACAGGCTTTATAGTGGAAGTTTTTCACCCGGAGTGGTTGGCTAACCCGGTGCTAGTGCTCAAAAAGAACGGCACCTGGCATATGTGTATAGATTACACGGACCTTAACAAGGCTTGGCCGGCTGACCCTTTTGCACTCCCTCGTATCGATCAGATTATTGATGCTACAGCCGGGTGTGAAAGTTTATGCTTCCTGGGTGCATATTGAGGTTATCTTCAGATCAAGATGGCAATGAAAGATCACGACAAGACGACGTTTATTACACCCTTTGGGGCGTTCTGCTATGTCTCCATGCCTTTCGGGCTCAAGAGTGCCCAGGCGACATACCAACGATGTGTGTAGAACTACCTTCATAGTCAGATTGGCCGAAATGTTCATGCTTACGTAGACGACATCGTGGTTAAATCCAAAAAGAAAGAAACTCTCCTAGAGGATCTGAAAGAAACTTTTGACAATCTCCGGGTCTACAAGATGATGCTTAACCCGATGAAGTGTGTTTTTGGTGTTCCAGCAGGAAAGCTTTTGGGTTTCTTGGTCTCTGAGCGGGGCATCGAGGCTAACCCAGATAAAATTAAGGTTATCACTTCTTTAGGAGAGCCGACGTGCATTAATGACGTTCAGCGCCTTGCAGGACGGGTTGCTGCGTTGAGCCGGTTCATAAGCCGGCTTGGGGAGAAGGCCATTCCTTATACCAGATGATGAAGAAGACAGACAAGTTTAAGTGGAGCAAGGCAGCGGCTGAAGCACTTGAAGCTCTTAAAAAACAGTTGACTGAGCCGCTAGTGTTAGTCGCCCTGGGTGAGAAAGAGCCGTTACTCCTTTATGTGGCGGCTAACAACAGAGCGGTCAGTGTAGCAATTGTGGTTGAGCGCAAGGAGGTAGGGAAGGAATATCCTGTGCAAAGGCCAGTTTATTACATTAGTGAAGTTTTGGAAGAGTCTAAGCAGAGGTATCCGCATTGGCAGAAGCTAGTATATAGAGTTTTCACGGTTAACCGCAAGTTAAAACACTACTTTTTGGGGCACCAGATAACTGTGGTCAGTTCTGCCCCGTTGGGAGATATCATTCAAAATAGAGAAGCCACAGGGAGGATTGCCAAGTGGGCCTTAGAGCTGGGTCCTCTTAACATCAAATATGTTCCTCGTACAGCAATAAAGTCTCAAGCTTTGGTGTATTTCATAAATGATTGGACAGAATGTCAAGCTCCCGAAGAGAAGCCGGATAACACATATTGGACTATACACTTTGATGGGTCCAAGCAGCTAGAGGGGTCCGGTGCAGGGGTTGTTCTCACCTCCCCCAAGGGTGACAAGTTTTGTTATGAGCTCCGGTTAATGTTTCCTTGTACTAATAATGCAGCTGAGTATGAGGCACTGCTCCATGGTCTCGGAGTCGCTAAAGAGATGAACTTAAGCCGGGTCAGATGTTTAGGCGACTCAGATCTTGTGGTTCATAAAGTTTCAGGTACTTGGGACTCCAAGGATCCGCGGATGGCGGCTTATCGACGGGCGGTTGATATCTTTGTCAGTCACTTCAAGGGGTACCAGGTGGATCATATTGATCGTCACAGGAATGAGGCGGATGATGCCTTATCACGGTTAGGTTCTCAACGAAAGCCGGTACCACCTAATGTTTTTCTGGACGTATTGCATCATCCGACTATCAAGATACCCTCTGAGGAGGAGCTGGCTATTCCTGACTCGGAGGCGGAATTGGTGGCGGTTCTCAATGCTATCCCAGATTGGACTATTCCTTATTTGGCGTATCTGACACGCGGCGAGTTGCCTCAGGAGGAGGATCTCGCCAGGAAGATCACCCGGCATTCTAAGTCTATGACGATTATCAATGGTGAGTTACATAAGTGTAGTGTGATGGGTGTCTTTCAGCGTTGCGTCTCACCGGAGGAGGGCCGACAGATCTTGAGTGAAATTCATGCTGGCGACTGTGGACATCATGCCAGGTCAAAATCTTTAGTGGCCAAGGCTTTTCGACATGGGTTTTTCCGGTTGACGGCTCACAAGGATGCAGAAGACTTAGTCCGTAAATGTGACGGCTGTTAGAAGTTTGGCCAGCGTGCTCACATTCCGGCTCAAGAATTGAGGATGATACCAATCACTTGGTCGTTTGCGGTCTGGGGGCTTGATATGGTAGGACCTTTCAAGAGATCCAAGGATAAGAAAACACACCTTCTGGTGGCAATTGATAAATTTACTAAGTGGGTAGAGGCAGAGCCGGTCAGCAAATGTGACGCGGCTACAGCGGTTCAATTTATTAAGAAGCTGATCTATCGCTTTGGTTACCCGCACAGTATCATTACGAACAATGGAACAAATCTATCCAAAGGAGCTATGAAAGCGTTCTGTGAGAAGGAGCATGTCCGGCTTGATGTTTCAGCCGTGGCACATCCACAGTCTAATGGTTAGGCGAAGCGAGCCAATCAGGAAATTTTAAGAGGAGTCAAACCACGGCTCATGGTTCCTGTGAAGCGGACACCTGGATGTTGGGTTGAGGAGTTGCCTTCCGTCTTATGGAGCATCAGAACTACCCCTAACAAATCTACAGGTTTCACGCCTTTGTTCATGGTGTGTGGTGCTGAGGCGGTTCTACCCAGCGATATCCGGCACGACTCACCAAGGGTGGCGGCTTATGTTGAGACGGACAATGAGGTAGCACGCCAAGATGCGTTGGACGCTTTGGATGAAGCACGAGAGTTAGCAGCAGCCAGGTCGGCAATTTATCAACAAGACCTGCGACGCTATCATAGTCGCAGGGTGAAGACCCGGACGTTCCAGGAAGGTGACCTGGTGCTCCGGTTGATTCAAGACCAATCTGGAATGCATAAGTTATCTCCACCATGGGAGGGGCCTTTTGTGATCAGCAGAAACCTTAACAATGGGTCATATTATCTCATTGATATCCGAGATGAGTCGGAAACCGCGGGTCAAGAGATGTTGCGGCCATGGAATATCGCACATCTGCGACCATACTTTACCTAGCAGGCGCTGAAAGCCGCTATCATTGTATATATCATGTTTACATGAGTAAAAGCTAGCATCCCCGCAAAGACTGGGGCCGCTGCTCTTATGTATGTCTTTGTGCAATCAAGATGAAAAAAATTCCGGCTCAAAAATTTTAGTTGAAGTGGTTTGTTCGCCGTCAAAACGGGTGATCTATCATCCGGCTTTATGCCCTATCAAGCACTGTTGCAAGGAGGCTTCTTGCCTTCGGGTATAGCTTACATCTCCCCTGCATAGTCTGCTTTTACGCTGTTGCAAGGAGGCTTCTTGCCTTCGGGTATAGCTTACATCTCCCTTGCACAGTCGGCGTTATGCCCAATTAAGCACTGTTGCAAAGAGGCTTCTTACCTTCGGGTATAGCTTACATCTCCTTCGCACAGCTAGCTATTATTAAACTATTATAAGGAGGCTTCTTGCCTTCAAGTATAGCTTACATCTCCCTTGCACAGTTGGCTTTATGCCTAGTTTGGTTACATTAAGCGTTGTTGTTGATGGAGGCTTCTTACCTTTGGTATAGCTTACATTGCCCTAAGACAACAGCGTGTACACCAAATTCCAGTTGCTTATCAACTGCGGCCATTGAAGGGGGCTTCTTACCGACGGGTTCGCTTATCTCACCCTAATGGCCGGCTTTATGCCACTTCCGGTTACTTATTAACCACGGTTGTCGAAGGGGGCTTCTTACCGACGGGTTCGCTTATCTCACCCTAACAACCGGCGTTTACGCCAAAACTCAGTTGCTTATCAACTGTAGTTGTTGAAAGAGGCTTCTTGCCTTCGGGTATAGCTTACATCTCCTTTCAAACAGCCAGCTTTATACCGTTTCAGGCTAATTATTAGCCGCGGCTGTCGATGGAGGCTTCTTGCCTTGGGGTATAGCTTACATCGCCCATCGACAGCCGGCATTCACGCATACAACATTTGCTGTTAAAAGGAGGCTTCTTACCGTCAGGTATAGCTTACATTACCCTTCATACAGTCGGCTTTAGGCCGCTTCCGGTTCATCAATAGCCGCAGTTGTCAATAGAGGCTTCTTACCATCAGGTATAGCTTACATTATCCTAAGACAACCGGCTCCTTAATGGATTCATCCGACAAGAGCCGGAGCCATGTTGCTTCAGTTGACAAAATTCAAGTTCTCAAAGATATTATCCGGCTCTAATCTTCTAGAGAAGAAATAACGTCTTCAAAGACAAACACCCCTCATCAGAAAAGCTCAAGGTATATTCATGCAAAGGAGCGATCAATCAATGGAGAGCCGGTAACACATCAAATTGAAACACGGAGAGACGGAAAGTATACACAAAGAGATGGAAATATATACAGCCGCCACTATCCTTAGAACGGCAGAGTCATCCTTAAGCTATTACAAAAATTGCTCTCAGAAGGAGCAAAGGCATTACCAAGTTTCAACCGCCCACGACAGGTCATTGCATGAGCCATTGCTCACAAGGTTACAAAATGCAAAGTCAGACGGCCGGATCATCTCGCTCTGGCTCTTCTACTGGCTTCATTTGGAGAGTTTCCAAATCCCAGTTGCAGTCAGCCAGCACGGCGAAGGACCCTTCCTCAAAAAAGGGAGATGTGTCGAGATCATTAGGAAAGAGTTCCTTACTGTGGGCGGGAGTTAGAGATTTCCACTCGTAGAGAGGCCCGCGGATCCTCTTATCCTCGCCATCAGAAGCCGCCTGGTAGACATTAAAGTTGGCTTCATCTGCAAGTACAGACGCCAAGAAGCGGGAGTCCTTGACACACTGGATGTAGTCCGCCTCTGTGAATTCTGAGCCGTCGTCTTTCTTCTATGGATAGCCATCCATCATTTCAGCCGGCGTCAGCTCAGGGGCGAAGGCGAGAGCCTGGATCAATCCGGCAACTGCTCCTTGACGAAAAGCTGATTTCTTCAGTTCTTCAATCTGTTTTGGCATGATGGAGAAGAGTTCCAAGACCCCTTTCAGAGCGGTGGGGATCTTCTCCTTATATTGAACGCTCTTGATCGTGAAGATGGTGCCGCAGTATAGATGTTCTGCAAAGGTGTAGATGGCCTTCAGTGGTAGAAGGCTATCAGAAGCCAACTGCTGGCTCCTGGGACCTGCATAAGCCGGATAAAGCTAATGAGTCACCAGTTTTTTCAATAGCAATGTTAAAATACAAAGTAAAACAGAAGCTTACCAAATAGGGCGGCTGACATCTTCGCTATGTGCTGCTTCAGGCCTTGCAGTTCCTTCGCCACAGCTATAAGCCGCTGGTCGGCGTCGTCCGCCCGTTTGGTCAGAGCGGCCTTTTCAAATTCTGCCGTTTCTTTCAAAGAGGTAAGCTTAGCAGTGGCATTGGCTAGCTCCTCAGAGGCCGGCACTTTTCGTCCGCAATGCTTCGGGCTTCTTGCTGAGTCGCCAAGTTGGCCTTCAGATCCGCCAATTGAGACCCGGCTTCGCTTAAAGTTTCTTGCAAAACATCAAAATACAGGATAAGCCGCCGAAGGAAAGGTCATATCAAATGATGAGTGTTGACAGCAAAGATTATGCAAGTCTCAAACAGATTGCAAGCAATATATTTGACACTTGCGGGCTAATGTATGTTTGATCTTTGAGTATGCAATGTAGTTCCGGTTCATCTTCTTCAAAGTTAATCCGGAACTTGGGGGCTACACTATGGCTCTTCAATTTACTTCTAATGAAAGCCCCGACTCAAACTTTGTAAAGTTTTGAGTCGGCCCTTGGGGGCTGCAGGCAATTCTTCAAGATATCTACACTAAAGATCCGACTCAACTTTATCAAGCTTGAGCCGGTCCTTGGGGGCTACGACTGGCGGTTTAAGTTATCTAAAGGAAGATCTGACTCAATTTTGGCAAATTAAGCCGACTCTAGGGGACAATGGCTATGAATTTTTTCTAACAGAGAGTTAGACAAATACCCGATTCAACGATTGAGTACATTGAACCGGCCCTTGGGGGCTAAGTAAGGGTATGGCAACAAGAAGAGTACCTCGTATTTTGTCTTCATTAAAGAGACCAGCCGAAGTTCCAGATCCCGGCTGGTGGTAACCCGGTTTTTATACCCGGCGTGGAGCTCCTCGGTTGTCATCTTCTCGTACGAAGAGTCAAAGTTCAGCTTCTTCGAGGCCTTGGCCGGCTCTGTATGCTTGGTCAGCACATGAGCCAGAGGAGTTTGATGACCAGACCCGGTGATAACAACATCTAGAGTTGCAGGGGTCTTGGCAGGAGTCGCTGGTTTTGAAGGAGCCCTTGGAGGGCTCTCCATGATGACATCGACAGCAGCCAGTTCTATGGAGGCAGCTAGGGGATTTTCTTCTGCTTCATCCTCCTCTGGTTGTTCGAGCTTCAGCTCTTGGATAACATGGCCGAGAGAGGGCTTGTTGATCTTACGATGCTTCGCTTGAGCACTGCAAAATGAAAGAGCAGCATTTGAAGAGGTTACTATCATATTAAGAGCTGGAGATCCGGATGCCATGATAAAGAATACTTACAGCGGATTGATCTTGGGCGGTGGTAGAACCGACGCCGAAGAGTCGCCAGAGGATGGGGTTTTCTAAAAAAATGAAACAGGAAAAATGAGAAAGCATCAAGATTACAAGGAAAGACAAATAAAAGTAGAGATGTAAACCTCCGCGGGGCGCTTCTTGGGAGCCGGAGAGTTTGGTAACCCGGACATGAGCTCGGTAGAGCCGGTACTCCGAGTCTGTCGATGCTTGGCCTGCTGTTGCTTTTTCAAAAGAAAGTCGGGAGCCAGGTAAGCTAGAGGATGAGAAAGAGGAACTTTTCTGATAACCCGCCGCGGCTTTTGGGGGACGAAACATTCTGAGCCGGAAGAAACATAATTTACCTCAGGAGCATTGGCGCGGCTGGTTTCCACTTCATCCTGCGAGTAAAACAAGCATTAATAAAGCAGGAAGGTAAAAGATCAAGCAAAGCAATTAAAGTATTACCTCTGAGCTGGATGATGGTGGCGGGTCAAACAAATTCTCTTGTGGGGCATATTTTTTAGCCCTCTTGGTCGCGCCCTTCTTCCTGGATTTCTTTGGAGGGACAACATATTCCTTCGTCTAGAAGTCTGAGTCGGCCTACAGGAATGACCCGGAGAATGAATAGCAAATCAACAAGGTACAAGCAACATCTAAGAGACTGATGGGAAGAGATTAACTTACATCGGGAGCCGGATTATTGACGCAGAAAGGTGCCAGGCCGATGGCACTGCATGAGCCGGAGGCTTCGTGGACAGGGCTTTGGATGGTAGTGGTAATATCATCCTCTGTCAGTGTTGACTTGCTGAAGCACAACGAGCTGTCATATTTGCCTTCGTACTCGCACATAAGCTGACCTCTATGGCTTAAAGGCATGATCCGCCAGGAAATCCAGCAGCGGATCAAATCCAATCCTATTAAACCTTCTGCCAGGAGTGCTTTGATCTTGGCGTGGAACGGCTCGTATCTGGCACGCTCCGAGGCTGAGAGCCGGTCGGGAAGCTCTGTGTCTGTCCTAAGCCACGAGGGGCGGTAACCTGCCAACGAGTGCTCTTTCTCAGGAGAGGTCTCTTGGCAGTAGAACCAAGTCTTATTCCAATCCTTTGGGTGACTCGGCATTGGATTGGCAGGAAAGATGATGTCTCGGCGGTGTTGAATAGAAATGCCGCCCAGCTCCAGACTCGGGCCACCCTTCATTTCAGTTTGGCGGTTGGCATAGAAGAACTCTCGAAAGAACCCCACGGACGGCTTAGTTTGCAGATAAGCTTCGCGGAGAACTTGGAAGTTGCAGATGTTTGAGACGGAGTTGGGTGCCAAGTCTTGAGGATGCAGCTTGTAAAAATGAAGAACATCCCAGAAAAACTTAGAGCCGGGCAGCACAAACCCTCGCTCGATGTGATCAGTGAAGACTACTACCTCTCCCTTTGGGAAGAAGGTCGGGTCTCTTTGCCCGGAACCCGCCAATTGAGGACCTCTTTGGGAGGGAGAGTACCCGCTTCAACATAATATGCTAAGTACTCCTCCGTAACGCAAGAACCAACCCAGTTGCATGAGTTGGAATCACAAGACATATTGGCGGCTTAAATACTATGCAAGGTAAAGGGCGTGATGAGTCAAGCGCAAGCAAATATTTATGACGGTTTACAGGTTTAAGGGTTCTACGGATAATGTGGAAAGACCCGGTTGATGAGAGCCGGAGAAGCTGAGCGACTCAACAGAGGAAAGGAAGATTGAAAATTGGCTAAGTCCTAAAAAAACAGATTCCGCAAACTACTACTATGGCTACGGATCTACAAAAGCGGAGAAAAGGATTTTAATTCTGACCTAGCGATGAACAGCGGAAGAAAAGAAAATGGACTGGAGCCATCGCGGTCCGCGCATTACGCGCGGCCGGCCCGCGTGCGGCGGCGAGGCGAGAGCGCACTCTAAAGGCGCCAACGGCGTCGAGATATACTCGCGGTGGCGGTGGCGGAGCCTGAGCGGCGGCAGTGGAGCCCCCGGTGAAACCTTGCTATGGTGGTGGGCGATCTAAGAAGAAGGAGAAATCACCGGAGATGCCGCGGCAGAGGCGGAAGGTCTTTGGTACGAATCAGGGTGATGCAGCGGCCCGGTCGGTGTAGCTGCGAAGACGGCCGGACGACGAGGACGCTGGAGCGGCAGCGACAGGAAGAAGAAGAAGAGGCACGAGCGGGAGGATGAAAAGCTTCGACCCGCACGAGTAATATTTAAAGAAGGAACGAGGAAGGTGCGAAAATGCAGGCGACGACAATGTTTGACCGAGGCGGACGCCTCGATTCTTGGGATGACAGTTAATGAAAGATTCGGTAGTACGTCAGCAGATCTCATGACGTCACACTGGGTCATTTCCGGGCGACTCACCAAAATCAGAAGAGAAGGATGAAGTGAGCAAGCTCAATTCAACCTGGGGCCTAATGTTGGGGATATAACCCCGCAATATGACCCGCCCTGGAGGCTTCGAGTCATGTTGCTGGCTCGTGAGCTGGCCCAAGGGTGAGCCATAAGACTGGTGGCCTAGGAAGATAGGCGGCTCAACGTGTGGGTCATACGATGGCCCGGACGGAGAAGACCCGGGCGTGTAAGCCGTCTCAAAGACAGCTTGGACAAGAAGATAGAGAGAGACTCAGACATACAATAAGACTCGGTTAACAATTGTAACGACCCGATGGTCTTGACCTCCTATATAAAGGCAGACCCGGGGCGACTTAGGGGACAGGTGATCGAGAACTAGGTCAAGCTTCTAGCTCCCTGTAATCGATACAAAAGCAATACAAACACAAGCAGGACGTAGGCTATTACCTCGATTTGACGGGCCGAACCTGGGTAAATCCGTGTCTTTCATCCCGATCAACCCCTTTGAGTCCACCCGGTTAGCGATGGCCTCGAACCCAAGTTTGTTCACCCAGACATCTGTCGTGATAAATCCACGACAATCACCAGGGTCATCGCGACCGATCTTATTTCGCAATGCATTGCATACCGGGCATGCATTCAAATTCTCGTACTCACTGCGGTAGAGGATGTAGTCATTAGGGCATGCATGTATCTTCTGCACCTCCAATCCTAGAGGGCAGACAACCTTCTTTGCTTCGTATGTATTGTCAGGCAATTTGTTGTCCTTTGGAAGCTTCTTCTTCATTATTTTCCGCAACTTTTCCAATCCCTTGTCAGATACACCATTCTCTGCCTTCCATTGTAGCAATTCGAGTGTGGTACCAAGCTTTTGCCATCTCGCAATTTGGGTGCAACCCTTTTTGTGATGCTCTAACATGCGCTGGAACTTCAACTTCTCCTTTTCATTTTCATAGTTTCGCTTTGCATCAGCAATGGCCCGACTAAGATCATCAATGGGCTCATCTGATGCCTCAGCTTCTTCTTCTTCTTCATTCTCTTCCCCCATTGTAGTACCATCATATTTAGGAGACCCAGGATAGTTGTCGTCATCCTCTTCCTCTTCATTCTCTTCCATTATAACCCCTCTTTCATCGGGATTGGTCCAACAATTATAGCCGAACATGAAACCAAACGTAAACAGGTGGACGTGAATCTGTTTTGAGATAGAGTAAGTCTTATCATTCTTACACACACCAGATGGACAACACATAAAACCATCTCGCTTGTTTGTCTCAGCCGCACGCAGAAAACTGTGCACGCCATTAATGAACTGGAGAGAGCATCGGTCAATGTACATCCATTACTGCTTCATCTTCATTACACAACACCGAAAACACCAAATTAATACAAGTTCATACATAAAGTTTGTACACACTTATTCTCATAAAACAACATAAAACTATCTAGCTAAAACATTTTAAATGCAACAACAAATGCGATCAAAATCGCAACTAAGGTAAAAACTGATCCAACAACATAAAGATATCAAGCCTCTTTATTAATGGCATATTTTCTAATCTTTCTAATCTTCAAGCGCATTGCATCCATCTTGATCTTGTGATCATCGATGACATCAGCAACGTACAACTCCAATTTCATCTTCTCTCCTTCAACTCTTTTCAATTCTCCTTTCAAATCCTTGTTTTCTTTTTCAACTAAATTTAACTTCTCGACAATAGGGTCAGTTGGCATTTCCGGTTCAACTACCTCCTATATAAAAATATCTATGTCAACTTGATGGGCATAATTTTCATTAACATGAAATGCAACAAATAGTTATAACAGAAAATATCCCACATCCGAATTGTAAATCGAACGAGGGCTGACGGGCACGGATATCATAACCATGGCACTATATATAACAACAATCATACAAGTAAGAAAACTATGCATGTAACTATCTAAATCATACAAATATGATTTTTTTATAAAAAGGATAAGAACACAAGAAGAGGCTCGCCAAGGTGGTGCCGGCGACGGGATGGTGTGGGCGATCGACGGTGGTTAGGACGGGGACGGGAAGGCACACTAAGTAAACCACACCTACACATATGCAATCTAAGTAGTTAATTTGAGCTCAAATTGCATATAAATAAAAAAACTATCACATAATTACACCCAAACTAAAACCCACAAATCACTATACTTATAAAGCATTGCACGAGCTGATCTAGCAATAAGACATGAAAGGACAAAGTTGCTAACCTTTGTGAACACTTGGATGGATTGGGGTGCCTCAAATCTTGACAAATCTAGGCAAAAATGGAGGGATGAGCTCGATCTAGGGGAAGAACAGAGAGGGGAGCTCGAATGGAGAAAACAAAGAAATGGAGTCGAGCTGGACGAAGGGTTTATATAGGGAAAGCTTTAGTCCCGGTTGGTTATACAAACGGGGACTAAAGGTCCATCTATAGTCCCGGTTTGTATCACAAACCGGGACTAAAAGGACTCGTGGGGGCCCCAGGCTGACACCAGCCTGCCACCACCCCTTTAGTTCCGGTTTGTGATACAAACCGGGACTATATGTCCCAAATGAACCAGGACTAATGGATCCCGTACCCCATGACAGCTCCTAGTTGTTGGAACCGGGACTAATGGCCACATTAGTCCGGGTCGAAAGCCAAACCGGGACTAAAGGAAGAAACGGAAAGCCTGTTTTCTACTAGTGTAGATCTATAAGTGTATGAAATCTCTCTAATGAAACTAGATGGGTGTGCATATAACCTACTTGCAACATGAAGAACGGGGGTAATTGAGGAACCCGTAATGAAAAATGCAAGCTAAGTTCTACATTGATTCCCACTAGTATATGAAAGTGACTAAACATGAGGACTCTCTATATTAAAAACAAGGTGTTACTTTGAAGCACAAGTATGTAAAAAGGATAGTAATGCTTCCCCTCTCTCATCTCTCATTTCTTTTTTTTCTTTTTTTCTTTGGCTCATTTGGCCTTCCTTTTTGTCTTTTTTGTTTTTTTTCTTTGATAATTCCTCACAGGTAAGGGCAACACTCTAATAATAATGATAATGATGATCTTCACACTTCTATCTACTTACAACTTGATAAAACTGAAAAACTATATGACTACATATGAATACCTCTAGCAGTGTACCAGGATGTGCAATGATACTAATGTAACATGTATACAATGATGAACAGTAGCTTTGCCACAAATATCATGTAAGCTATATGATAATGCAAAGCAAAATGGCAATGAATGCTCAAGTCATATGAATAGTAAGAGTGGAAGTTGCATTGCAATATATCTCGACGATTATGGAAATGTCATGATAGGTAGGTATGGTGACTGTGTTGAGGAAGATATAATGAGGCTTATGTGTCGTAGAGCATATCATATCATGAGGTTTGGATGCACCGACGAAGCATTATCCAAATCTCGAGTTGAGAACGGTCAATGCACAATACTGAAGAGACTGGCAAATTGTGCAAATATGGTAAGTACTTACGGTCCACAAACTTACATTAAATACAAGGAACCTTAGGTACTTTTGTGTCCTTTATTAGCTCTCTCTAAGCAATGTACTCATCGCATGTCCCTAGGGGGAGGTCGGGAGGAGATAACCATCATGCGCCATCGGCTAGACAACACACAAGGTTTTCAATCAAGGATACTGAACACTCCAATTTCCTTGTCATGCCACGACCGACACTTTAATGAATATTAAATCACAAACCTTAATATCATTATTCTTACTAATCAAGGATACTATTATAAATATATTCACAATTGTTCTACCATAATACCTAGTGTATTCTAACTCCTCCATGACTTATACCCCCCCCCACACACACACACACTATACAATCCATAGAATCATTAAAACAAGCACACTATGCAATAAAAACAGAATCTATCTAAAACATAATAGTCTGTAAAGATCTATACTGTAACCATACTTCTATAACTCCAAAAATTCTTAAAATTAGAAAAGTCTGAGAAATTTTTATATCAATACCGTGTAAAAATTTCAGCAATTTATCTTCCAGTAAAAAATCGAAATTCAAATACTGGACATAAAAGTTTATGTTTGTGCACCGTATCAATTCAACTATCACCCAAATCATCTCAAAGGGTCTACTTGGTACAAACAGTAATTTAAATATCAAATCACAATAATTGTAGTAGAAATAATCATGTCATCACACAAGAACAAAAAAACTACGATGAATATTGGGTTGCATCCCAACAAGCGCTATTGTTTTATGCCCCTAGCTAGGCATAATGCATAGTTTCATGTTTTGTCATCTTTCAAAGTAATACCATAGGTGGATCTCATAATAGATTCATGAGTTTTAGTTTTCTTTCTTAGCAAGTGTTCCAACCCTTTCTTTAGTGGGAATTGGAATCTTGTGTTACCTTCTTTCATGTTAATGACCGCACATATGGTTCATACAAAGGGTCTACCAAGTATTATAGGACAAGACAGATTACATTTAATATCAATCATAGTGAAATCCACGGGCACATAATTTCTATTGGTGAGTATGAGTACATAATTAATTCTAACCAATGGTTTCTTAATTGTGGAATTTGCTAAATGCAAGTTGAGGGAATACTCTTCGATGTCGGTGAGACCTAGAACATGACATGAACATTTTGGTATAGTAGAGACACTAGCTCCTAGTTCACACAAAGCATTACATTCTTAATCTTTGACTTTAATTTTAATTGTAAGTTCTCATTCATGATGCAATGTTCTTGGTATAGACACTTCTAGTTCAAGTTTTTCTTCATGAGCCTTGATAAGAGCTTCTACGATATGTTTAGTAAAAGCTTTGTTTTTTTGGAAGCATTAGGTGAATCGATCATGGATTTTAATAAAAAATAGCATTCAGTTAAAAACAACTATCAAAATGATATTTTTACAGTCCAAAGTAGTGGGCACATCACTATCTAAAGTCTTGACCTCTTCAAACCCACTTTTATCATTTTTAGCATAAAGATCATCACCCTCCGAACAATTGGGACGCCTTGTACCTAAAGTTGACTCATATCCAATCCCTTTATCATCAAGTTTAATATCACTACAAAGATATTCAATAGGTGTCACACCAATCATTTTAATATCTTCATCTTTATTAACATGAAGACCGGATTCTGGTTTGGCTGCCATCCTATTGACTAGTGTTGTTTTCTTATGAGTCTCTTTTTTCCTATCATGCTTTCAGTTTGAACAATTTGTAATTGGAGGTTCACCAATTCTCTATTAATATCATCAAGTTGTTTACCAATTGTTTTGAGCATAGTGGAATGTTCCTTGGCTTCCTTCGCAAATATTTTATTTTGTTCGTACTAAGATGTATAAAGTTCTTAGCAGTTTTTTCAATCTCTAGCATTTTTTATAGTAAGCATTATCATGAGGAGCATTGTTATCAGAGGGGATTTCCAGGATGCGGTCTTGGATTGTTGAAGTTTTCACTAAAAGCATTCTTGTTGAAATTATTTCTAACGATAAAATACACATTAATAGCATAATTATTTTGCTCAATCAAAGTAGCTAATGGAACATC
This sequence comes from Hordeum marinum, assembly GCA_022496015.1. Lineage (NCBI taxonomy): Eukaryota > Viridiplantae > Streptophyta > Magnoliopsida > Poales > Poaceae > Hordeum > Hordeum marinum. The sequence goes on along the minus strand of CM039676.1, from coordinate 356,873,726 downwards.
ATTGGGGTCAATTTGAGCATTCTTACTAGCAAGTGTATTCAAGATAGCATCCATTTTGTCACTTGGAGTAGAAAGTTCTTCAACGTAGTTTTACCTTCTTACCTATTGGAGCTCGCTCGGTGTGCCATTGGGAGTAGTTTGTAATTATGTTGTCGAGAAGCTACGTGGCTTCTCCTAATGTAACCCCCATAAGTGTTTCACCTGCAGTTGAGTCTAGAAGGTTTCTTGAAGCAACCTTAATCCAGCATAGAAGTTTTGTATAATCATCCATAAATTTGATCCATGTGTAGGAAAATTCTTAGTCATTAGCTTCATTTTTTTCCATGATTGTGCAATATGTTCTTGCTCATCTTGTTTGAAGATCATAATTTGATTTCTAAGAGATATTATCTTGGCATGAGGAAAATATTTAGCAATGAAAGCAACCTTACACTAACTCCCTGAGTCAAAACAATTGCGGGGTAAGGATGAAAACCAAATTTCAGATTTATCTTTTAGTATGAAAGGAAATAATTTCAAGTTCACAATATTATTATCCACATCTTTTTTATTTTGCATTTCACATAATTCAACGAAGGTCTTAAGATGGGATGCAACACCTTCATCGGCACTTCCAGAAATTGTTATTGCATAACATGATTGAATAATACGACATTTATATCATATTACTCCGCACTAGTGGCAGCTTCTATTGGAGTACTAATAAATTCTTTGTTATTACTATCGATAAATCGCACTATTTAGTATTCTCTTGAGTATACACGATGGAAATTCAAAGCAAGATAGTACACAAGATATTATTGGGATTTTTTTGTAAACCGAATATAAAAGCAAGATAGCACACAAGATAATGTATGTGAAGAAACCTCAGTATCTTCGATAGCTTCCCCGGCAACAACACTAGAAATTCCTTCTGCTACTTGAAGATGCATTGAGTTTTCCCCGAAGAGGAAGGTTTGATGTAATACAGTAGTGATAGGTATTTCCCTCAATTGAGAACCAAGATTTATCGAATTAGTAGGACGCGATGCAAAAACAAGATCAACATTTCCTGCACACACAGGAGCAAATACTTGCACCCAATGCACGCAAGAAGGTTGTGAATCCCCTTTTACTTGTTAATTGCTAGGATTAAATCTTGATAGATTATGATAGATAAAAACTAAAATTAAATAAATTGCAGGAAGTATTTTTGTATATCTTTGGAATATATAATATTAAGATGGACCCGGAGGCCATAGTGTCCACTAGAGGCATCTCTCTCATGAGCATAGTAGTGCTGGTCACATAACTTTCTATTGGGTAATTGATAGAATACAAGTAATTATGTGGTATTCATGACATGATCTATATATAGGCATTACGTCCGTGAAAAGTAGATCGGAACAATTATGTGACACTCATGGCATGATCCACGCATGATCAACCAAATCATTGAGTAGTTGCATGTGCAAATGATAATCTTGGAGGTTCTGATGCATCTGCAAAAAGTTCATAAGCCGAAGTGCATAATGATCTTCAAGGATTTCAACTTGTTCTCTGTGTGCTTCAAAATCATTGGTTTGTGCTACACCATCACCCTCATGTTGCTCCTCCTCCTGCTGCTCCTCCTCCTCCGTATCCTACGAGTCCAGAGGGTGACCCGCGGTGATGCGGGCGGCATGGAGAGCCTGGATCTCCGCCTCGATTTGCATGCGCGGCTCCGATGTGAGCTGCGCGTATGTGATGACGAGACGCCGAACCATCCTAACAAAGAGGAGGTAGATGTGCTCGGGTGGCGGCGAAGAGAGAGAGGAGGCAGATGTGCTAGGGCTGGGGGGTGCCAGGCGGCTTAAATAGTCGGCCCCGACATCGGTGGGGAGCCGGAACGACGCCAGACGGCCTTCGCACCTCGCCGAGGATCGAGGCGCCCATCTGACCGTCGGGTTTTCCGGCGAATCCGTGTCATGCCGTCAGCCCGAACTAGCGGGCATTTGAGGCCATTTTGGGCTGGAAATGAAGGGTGCCGGTCAGCCTGGTCGTTTGAGGCCAGTTTGAGAGACTTGTCTGGGTCGCATTTTTGTGACCGGGCGGCCTGCCCGGGCGTTTGAGATGGGTATGAGGGTCCGGCTGTAAATGCGCTTATTGTTGGAAATATGCCCTAAAGGCAATAAATAAAGTGTTTATTATTATATTTCCTTGTTCATGATAATCGTTTATTATCCATGCTATAATTGTATTGATTGGAAACACATTACATGTATGGGTAAATAGACAACACTTTGTCCCTAGTATGCCTCTAGTGAACTAGCTCGTTGAGCAAAGATGGTCAAGGTTTCCTAGCCATTGCATGTGATGTCATTTGATAATGGGATCACATCATTAGGAGAATGATGTGATGGACAAGACCCAAACTACAAACGTAGCATATGATCGTGTCAGTTTCTCGCTACTATTTTCTGCATGTCAAGTATATGTTCCTATGACCATGAGATCATGCAAATCACGGACATCGGAGGAGTTCCTTGTGTGTATCAAACGTCGCAACGTAACGGGGTGACTATAAAGGTGCTCTAGAGGTATCTTCGAGGGTGTCTGTTGAGTTGGCATGGATCAAGACTGGGTTTTGTTACTTCGTGTGACGGAGAGGTATCTCAGGGCCCACTCGGTAATACAATATCACAATAAGCCTTGCAAGAAATGTGACTAAGTGTTAGTCAAGGGATCTTGTATTATGGAACAAGTAAAGAGACTTGTCGGTAACGAGGTTGAACTAGGTATGGAGATACCGACGATCGAATCTCGGGCAAGTAACATACCGAAGAACAAAGGGAACATCATACGGGATTAATTGAATCCTTGACATAGAGGCCTGACCGATAAAGATCTTCGTAGAATATGTAGGAACCAATATGGTCATCCAAGTCCCGCTATTGGTTATTGACCATAGAGGTGTCTCGGTCATGTCTACATAGTTCTCGAACCCGCAGGGTCTGCACACTTAAGGTTCGATGACGTTTCCGTAGTATAGAGTTATGTATGGTGGTGACCGCAGGTTGTTCAGAGTCACGGATGAGATCCCGAACGTCACGAGGAGCTCCGGAATGGTTCGGAGGTAAATATTGATATATAGGAAGTCCTGTTTTGGTCGCCGAAAAAGTTTCGGGCTAATCGGTAATGTGCCCCGGTAGTGTACCAGGAGACCCTCGGGAGGGGTATTTCGACCCAAGAGGCTTCATGGGATATGGGAGAATAATTACCAGCCTTTTGTGGGCTGGTGGAAGTCCCAAAAAAAGCCCATGCGGCTAGGGAAAAAAAGCCCAAAGAGAAAAGGTGGGAAAAGGCAAAAATAGAATGAATCCTAGTCCTACTAGGATTGGAGGTGGATTCTGCCTCTCCCACCTGGTTCGGCCTCCTCCTTGGAGGCTTGTCCCTTGGGCCAAGCCTCCTCCTCTCTTCCTCCTACATATACTAGTGGTTTTAGGGGTTTTGCAAAGAATTTTTAGCCACGTGCTGCCCGTTCCTCCAGTGCATAGTTTCTCCTCTAGATCGGATTCTGCAGTGCTTAGGAGAAGCCCTGCCGGAATAGCTCCACCACCATCGCCGGAGCGTTGTCATGCTGCCGGAGAACCCTTCTTCCTCTCCGCTCCCTCTTGCTGGATCAAGACGGCGGAGATCATCATCAAGCCGTACGTGTGCTGACACGGAGATGTCGTTCGTTCGGCACTAGATCGGGAGGACCGTGATCAAGTCCGCGAGACGGATCGTGATCAAGTTCGCGGGAGGGATCATGATTGGATCGCGGGACACTCGGTGATTTGGATCGTGAAGACGTTCGACTACACGAACCACGTTTCTTAACGCTTCCCGCTTAGCGATCTACAAGGGTATGTAGATCCACCCTCCCTCTCGTAGATGTTCATCACCATGGATAGGTCTTGCGTGAACGTAGGAAAATTTTGGTTTCCCATGCGACGTTCCCCAACAGTGGCATCATGAGCTAGGTCTATGTGTAGATGAGATCTCGAGTAGAACACAAAGAGTTTGTGGGTGTTGATGCTTAGATTGCTTCCTCCCTTGGTCATGTTTTGGTTCAGCGGTATTGTGAGATGAAGCGGCCCGGACCAACATTACTCGTACGCTTATGAGAGACCGGTTCGCTCAACTGCAACTTGTTGCACAGATGGCTTGCGGGTGCCAGTTTCTCTCACTTTAGTTGGATCGGATTCGACAAAGGTGGTCCTTGAGAAGGTTGAAAAGCAACTAGTGTATCACCGTTGTGGTTTTTGCGTAGATGAGAATTGTTCTTGCTAGATACCCGTAGCAGCCACGTAAAACATGCAACAACAATTAGAGGACGTCTAACTTGTTTTTGCAGGGTATGTTGTGATGTGATATGGCCAATTACATGATGTGATATATGTGTTGTATGAGATGATCATGTGATGTATAGATTATCACGACTTGCATGTCGTTGAGTACGCCAACCGGCAAGAGCCATAGGGTTGTCTTTAATTATTGTATGATCTGCGTGTCAATCATTAAGCGCTATGTAATGTTTTACTTTATCGCTAAATGGTAGAAATAGTAGTACAAGCATGTTGGGCGCGACAACCCCGATGGCGACACGTTGATGGAGATCAAGATGATGGAGATCACGGTGTCTTGCCAGTGACGATGGAGATCATGTCGGTGCTTTCTAGATGGAGATCAAAAGCACAAGTTCATGGCCATATCATGTCACTTATGATTTGCATGTGATGTTAATCCTTTTTATGCACCTTGTTTTGCTTAGGACGACGGTAGCATTATAAGGTGATCCCTCACTTAATTTCAAGATAAATTGTGTTCTCCCCGAGTGTGCACCGTTGCGAAAGTTCGTCGTGTTGAGACACCACGTGATGATCGGGTGTGATAGACTCTACGTTCACATACAACGGGTGCAAGCCAGTGTTTCACGTACAGAACACTCGGGTTAAACTTGACGAGCCTAGCATGTACATACATGGCCTCGGAACACAAGAGACCGAAAGGTCGAACATGAGTCATATAGTAGATATGATCAACATAATGATGTTCACCATTGAAGCCACCTCAACTCATGTGATGATCGGACTTGAATTGGTGAATTTGGATCATGTGACACTCAGATGACCTGAGGGATGTCAATTTGAGTGGGAGCTTTAGTAATGTTATTAACTAAACTCATTATCTTGAACAATAGTCTAAGTAAACTTTGCATATTTATGTTGTAGATCAATGGCTCGCACAGTAGCACCCCTGAATTTTAATGCGTTCCTAGAGAAAGCTAAGTTAAAAGATGATGGAAGTAACTTTGTTGACGGGGCCCGTAATCTGAGGATTATCCTCACGGCTTCCCAGAAATCATATGTCCTTGATGCACCGCTTGGTGACCAACCAGAAGACATGACCTCCGAAGACGTTAAGAACGCTTGGGAGGCACGTACTGGAGATTACTCAATAGGTCAGTGTGCAATATTGTATGGCTTAGAACCGGGATTTCAAAGACGTTTTGAAAGTCATGGAGCATATGAGATGTTCCAGGAGTTGAAGTTTATCTTTCAGAAGAATGCTTGGATCGAGAGGTATGATACCTCCGATAAGTTCTATGCTTGCAAGATGGAGGAGAACGGGTCTTCTAGTGAACAAATACTCAGAATGTCTGGGTATTCAACTCGTCTAGCAGAATTGGGAATTGCCCTTCCGCCAGAGGCGATCACTGACAGAGTTCTTCAATCACTGCCACCTAGTTACAAGAGCTTTGTGATGAACTATAACATGCACGGGATGAACAAGTCAGTCGCCAAGTTGTTTGCGATGCTAAAAGTCACTGAGTCTGAAATCCACAAAGAACATCAAGTGTTGATGGTCAATAAAACCACTAGTTTCAAGAAAAATGGCAAGGTCAAAACAGAATCTTGTTGGCAATAGCTGCTTATTTTGACTATGAAATTTTGCAGATGGATGTCAAAACAGCGTTCCTCAATGGTTTCCTTGAGGAAGAGTTGTATATGATGCAACCAGAAGGTTTTGTCGATCCAGAGAATGCTGACAAAGTTTGCAAACTCCAGCGATCCATTTATGGGCTGGTGCAAGCATCTCGGAGTTGGAATAAGCATTTGATGAGGTGATCAAAGCGTTTGAGTTTATAAAATTTTATGGAGAAGCTTGTATTTACAAGAAAGTGAGTGGGAGCTCTATAGCGTTTCTAATATTATATGTGGATGACATATTGCTGATTGGAAACAATATAGAAATGCTAGAAAGCGTGAAGGAATATTTGAACAAGAGTTTTTCAATGAAGGACCTAGGAGAATTTGCTTTCAAATTAGGCATTAAGATCTATAGAGATAGATCGAGACGCTTAATAGAACTTTCATAGAGCACATACCTTGGTAAAGTTTTGAAGAAGTTCAAAATGGATCAGTCCAAGAAGGGGTTCTTGCCTCTGTTACAAGGTGTGAAGTTGAGTAAGACTCAATGCCTAGTGACTGCAGAAGATAGAGAAAAGATGAGTGTCATCCCCTATGCTTTAGCCATAGGCTCTATCATGTATGCAATGATGTGCACAAGACCCGATGTCAGCCTTGCCATAAGTATGGCCGGAAGGTTTCAAAGTGATCCTGGAATGGAACACTGGGCAGCGGTTAAGAATATCCTTAAGTACCTGAAAAGGACTAAGGAAATGTTTCTCATTTATGGAGGTGATGAATATCTCGTCGTAAAGGGTTACGTCGATGCAAGCTTTGACACTGATCCGGATGACTCTAAGTCGCAAACTAGATACGTATTTATTCTCAACGGGGGAGCGGTAAGCTAGTGCAGTTCCAAGCAAAGCATGGTAACTGATTCTATGTGCGAAGCGGAGTACATCGCAGCCTTGGAGGAAAATAAGGAAGGTGTTGTTGGGGAACGTCGCATGGGAAACAAAAAATTTCCTACGCACACGAAAACCTATCCATGGTGATGAGCATCTACGAGAGGGAGAGTGGATCTACGTACCCTTGTAGATCGCTAAGCGGGAAGCGTTAAGAAACGCGGTTGGTGTAGTCGAACGTCTTCGCGATCCAAATCGCCGAGCATCCCGTGATATAATCACGAACAGTCCCGTGATCTCGTCACGATCCGTCCCGCGATCCAATCACGAACGTCCCGTGGCCTTGATCACGATCCTTCCGATCTAGTACCGAACGGACGGCACCTCCGCGTTCAGCACACGTGCAACTTGATGACGATCTCCACCGTCTTGATCCAGCAAGAGGAGGCGGAGAGGAGGAAGAGTTCACCGGCAGCATGATGGCGCTCCGGCGATGGTGGTGGAGTGATTCCGGCAGGGCTTCGCCTAAGCACTGCGGAAAACCGATCTAGAGGAGCACCGGTGGAACGGGAAGCATGTGGCCGTAAATTCTGTGCAAAACCCTTCTGTTCTACCAGTATATATAGGAGGAGAGGAGAGGCAGCCCTTGGCGCAAGGCAAAGGGCCTCTAGGAGTCGGTCGGCCAAGGTGGAGGAGTCCTACTCCTCCTCCACTCCTAGTAGGAGTAGGACTCTTCCTTTTTTGCCTTTTTCTCCAATTTTCTCTTTGGGCTTTTTCTCTCCTGCCGCATGGGCCTTCTGTGGCTATTCCACCAGCCCACAAAGGGCTGGTTAATACTCTCCCACAGCCCATGAAGCCTCTTGGGTCGAAATACCCCTCCCAGAGGTCTCCCGGTACACCATTACGCTGTTGTGTTCCGGGCGGTGTCAACTGTGAAACAATTCCACATTGTCTTAAGTGACTGCCAAACTCATAACTCAGATATTCACCTCCTCGATCAGATCGCAGAAACTTAATCTTCTTGTTATGATGATTCTCAACTTCACTCTTAAATTGATTGAACTTTTCAAACGTTTCAGACTTGTGTTTAATTAAGTAAATATACCCATATCTACTTAAGTCATCAGTGAAGGTAAGAAAATAACGATATCCACCACGCGTTGTAACATTCATTGGACCGCACACATCAGTATGTATGATTTCCAATAAGTCACTTGCCCATTCCATTGATCCAGAGAACGGCGTTTTGGTCATCTTGCCCATCAGGCATGGTTCACATGTGTCAAGTGATTCAAAATCAAGTGACTCCAAAAGTCCATCAGCATGGAGCTTACTCATGTATTTTACACCAATATGACCTAAACGGCAGTGCCACAAGAAAGTGGTACTATCATTATCAACTCTACATCTTTTGGCATCAATGTTATGAACATGTGTGTCATCACTATCAAGATTCAATATGAATAAACCCCTAATATTGGGTGCATGACCATAAAAGATATTACTCATATAAATAGAACAACCTTTATTCTCTGATTTAAATGAGTAACCGTCTCGCAATAAACAAGATCCAGATATAATGTTGATGCTTAACGCAGGCACTAAATAACAATTATTCAGGTTCATCACTAATCCCGATGGTAATCGAAGAGAGAGCGTGCCGACGGCGATCACATCAATCTTGGAACCATTTCCCACGCGCATCGTCACTTTGTCCTTTGCCAGCCTTCATTTATTCCGTAGTTCCTGCTTTGAGTTGCAAATGTGAGCAACCGAACCGGTATAAAATACCCAGGCACTACTACGAGAGCTAGTAAGGTACACATCAATAACATGTATATCATATATACCTTGTTTGTCGTTGGCCGCCTTCTTGTCAGCCAGGTACTTGGGGCAGTTCCGCTTACAGTGACCAGTTCCTTTGCAATGAAAGCACTCAGTTTCTGGCTTAGATCCATGCTTAGGCTTGTTTGTAGGAGTAGCAACTGCTTTGCCACCCTTCTTGGTTTTACCCTTCTTGCCTTTGCCCTTGCCATTTTTCTTGAAACTAGTGGTTTTATTGACCATCAACACTTGATGTTCTTTCTGGATTTCAGACTCAGCGACTTTCAGCATCGCAAACAGCTCGGCGACTGACTTGTTCATCCTGTGCATGTTATAGTTCATCACAAAGCTCTTGTAACTAGGTGGCAGTGATTGAAGAACTCTATCAGTGATCGCCTCCGACGGAAGGGTAATTCCCAACTCAGCTAGAAGGTTTGAGTACCCAGACATTCTGAGTATGTGCTCACTGATTGACCCATTCTCCTCCATCTTGCAAGCATAGAACTTATCGGAGGTCTCATACCTCTCGATCCAGGCATTCTTCTGAAAGATAAACTTCAACTCCTGGAACATCTCATATGCTCCATGACGTTCAAAACGTCTTTGAAGTCCTGGTTCTAAGCCTTACAATATTGCACACTGAACTATTGAGTAGTCTCTAGCACGAGCCTCCCAAGCGTTCTTAACGTCTTCGGAGGTCATGTCTTCTGGTTGGTCACCAAGTGGTGCATCAAGGACATATGACTTCTGGGAAGCCGTGAGGATAATCCTCAGATTACGGGCCCAGTCAACAAAGTTACTTCCATCATCTTTCAACTTAGCTTTCTCTAGGAACGCATTAAAATTCAGGGGTGCTACTGCGCGAGCCATTGATCTACAAAATAAATATGCAAAGTTCATTTAGACTATTGTTCAAGATAATCAAATTACTAAAGCTCCCACTCAAATTGACATCCCTCAGATCATCTGAGTGTCACATGATCCAAATCCACCAACTCAAGTCCGATCATCACGTGATTTGAGGTGGCTTCAATAGTGAACAGCATTATGTTGATCATATCTACTATATGACTCATGTTCGACCTTTCGGTCTCTTGTGTTCCGAGGCCATGTTTGTACATGCTAGGCTCGTCAAGTTTAACCCGAGTGTTCTGCACATGCAAATCTGGCTTGCACCCGTTGTATGTGAACGTAGAGTCTATCACACCCGAGCATCACGTGTTGTCTCGACACGACGAACTTTCGCAACGGTGCACACTCGGGGAGAACACAGTTTATCTTGAAGTTAAGTGAGGGATCACCTTATAATGCTACCGTCGTTCTAAGCAAAACAAGGTGCATAAAAGGATTAACATCACATGCAAATCATAAGTGATATGATATGGCCATGATCTTGTGCTTTCGATCTCCATCATGAAAACACCGGCACGATCTCCATCGTCACCAGCATGACACCATGATCTCCATCATCTTGATCTCCATCAACGTGTCGCCATCGGGGTTGTCGCGCCCAACATGCTTCTACTACTATTGCTACCGTAGCGATAAAGTAAAGCATTACATAGCGCTTAATGATTGACACGTAGGTCATACAATAATTAAAGACAACCCTATGGCTCCTGCTGGTTGCCGTACTCATCGACATGCAAGTCGTGATAATCTATACATCACATGATCATCTCATACATCACATATATCACATCATGTAATTGGCCATATCATATCACAACATACCCTGCAAAAACAAGTTAGACATCCTCTAATTGTTGTTGCATGTTTTACGTGGCTGCTACGGGTATCTAGCAAGAACAATTCTCATCTACGCAAAAACCACAACGGTGATACACTAGTTGCTTTTCAACCTTCTCAAGGACCGCCTTTGTCGGATCTGATCCAACTAAAGTGAGAGAAACTGTCACCCGCAAGCCATCTATGCAACAAGTTGCGGTTGAGGGAACCGGTCTCTCGTAAGCATATGAGTAATGTTGGTTCGGGCCGCTTCATCTCACAATACCGCTAAATCAAAATCCAACCAAGGAAGGAAGCAATCTAAGCATCAACACCCACAAACCTTTTGTGTTCTACTTGAGATCTCATCAAACCATCAACCTAGCTCATGATGCCACTGTTGGGGAACGTCACATGGGAACAAAAAAATTCCTACGCACACGCAAACCTATCCATGGTGATGAGCATCTATGAGAGGGAGAGTTGATCTACGTAGCCTTGTAGATCACTAAGCAGGAAGCGTTAAGAAACGCGGTTGGTGTAGTCGAACGTCTTCGCGACCCAAATCGCCGAGCGTCCCGCGATCTAATCACGAACAGTCCCACGATCTCGTCACGATCCGTCTTGGGATCCAATCACGAACGTCCCGTGGCCTTGATCACGATCCTTCCGATCTAGTACCGAACGGACGGCACCTCCGCGTTCAGCACACGTGCAGCTTGATGACGATCTCCACCGTCTTGATCCAGCAAGAGGAGGCGGAGAGGAGGAAGATTTCACCGGCAGCGTGACGGCGCTCCGGCGATGGTGGTGGAGTGATTCCGGCAGGGCTTCGCCTAAGCACTACAGAAAACCGATCTAGAGGAGCACCGGTGGAACGGGTAGCACGTGGCCGTAAATTCTATGCAAAACCCTTCTATTCCACCAATATATATAGGAGGAGAGGAGAGGCAGCCCTTGGCACAAGGCAAAGGGCCTCTAGGAGTCGGCTGGCCAAGGTGGAGGAGTCCTACTCCTCCTCCACTCCTAGTAGGAGTAGGACTCTTCCTTTTTTGCCTTTTTCTCCAATTTTCTCTTTGGGCTTTTTCTCTCCTGCCGCATGGGCCTTGTGTGGCTATTCCACCAGCCCACAAAGGGCTGGTTAATACTCTCCCACAGCCCATGAAGCCTCTTGGGTCGAAATACCCCTCCCGGAGGTCTCCCGGTACACTACCGTTCGAAATATGCCCTAGAGGCAATAAATAAAGTGTTTATTATTATATTTCCTTGTTCATGATAATTGTTTATTATCCATGCTATAATTGTATTGATTGGAAACACATTACATGTGTGGGTAAATAGACAACACTTTGTCCCTAGTATGCCTCTAGTGAACTAGCTCGTTGATCAAAGATGGTCAAGGTTTCCTAGCCATTGACATGTGATGTCATTTGATAGCGGGATCACATCATTAGGAGAATGATATGATGGACAAGACCCAAACTACAAACGTAGCATATGATCGTGTCAGTTTATTGCTACTGTTTTCTGCATGTCAAGTATATGTTCCTATGACCATGAGATCATGCAACTCACGGATATCGGAGGAGTGCCTTGTGTGTATCAAACGTCGCAACATAACTGGGTGACTATAAAGGTGCTCTATAGGTATCTCCGATGGTGTCTGTTGAGTTGGCATGGATCGAGACTGGGATTTGTTACTCCATGTGACGGAGAGGTATCTCAGGGCCCACTCGGTAATACAACATCACAATGAGCCTTGCAAGCAATATGATTAATTCTTAGTTGTGGGGTCTTGTATTACGGAACGAGTAAAGAGACTTGCCAGTAACAAGGTTGAACTAGGTATGGAGATACCGACGATCGAATCTCGGGCAAGTAACATACCGAAGAACAAAGGGAACGTTATACGGGATTAACTGAATCCTTGACATAGAGGTTCGACCGATAAAGATCTTCGTAGAATATGTAGGAACCAATGTGGACATCCAGGTCCCGCCATTGGTTATTGACCGTAGAGGTGTCTCGGTCATGTCTACATAGTTCTCGAACCCGTAGGGTCTGCACACTTAAGGTTTGGTGACGTTTCGGTAGTGTAGAGTTGTGTATGGTGGTGACCGAAGGTTGTTCAGAGTCCCAGATGAGATCCCGGACGTCACGAGGAGCTCCGGAATGGTCTGGAGGTAAAGATTCATATATAGGAAGTCCCAGTTTGGTCGCCGGAAAAGTTTCGGGCTCATCGGTAGTGTACGGGGAGTGCCGGTAGTGTACCGGGAGACCTCCGGGAGGGGTATTTCGACCCAAGAGGCTTCATGGGCTGTGGGAGAGTATTAACCAGCCCTTTGTGGTCTGGTGGAATAGCCACACAAGGCCCATGCGGCAGGAGAGAAAAAGCCCAAAGAGAAAATTGGAGAAAAAGGCAAAAAAGGAAGTCCTGTTTTGGTCGCCGGAAAAGTTCCGGGCTAATCGGTAATGTACCGGGAGTGCCGGTAGTGTACCGGGAGACCACCGGGAGGGGTATTTCGACCCAAGAGGCTTCATGGGCTGTGGGAGAATAATTACCAGCCTTTTGTGGGCTGGTGTAAGTCCCACACAAAGCCCACGCGTCTAGGGAAAGAAATCCCAAAGAGAAAAAGTGGAAAAAGGCAAAAATAGGATGAATCCTTGTCCTACTAGGATTGGAGGTGGATTCCACCTCTCCCACCTGGTTCGGTCGACTCCTTGGAGGCTTGGACCTTGGGCCAAGCCTCCTCCTCTCTTCCTACTATATATACTGGTGGTTTTAGGGTTTTTGCACAGAATGTTTAGCCACGTGCTGCCCGTTCCTCCAGTGCATAGTTTCTCCTCTAGATCGGATTTCTGCAGTGCTTAGGCGAAGCCCTGCCGGAATAGCTCCACCACCATCGCCGGAGCACCGTCATGCTGCCGGAGAACTCTTCTTCCTCTCCGCTCCCTCTTGCTGGATCAAGACGGCGGAGATCGTCATCAAGCCGTACGTGTGCTAAACGCGGAGGTGTCATCCGTTCGGCGCTAGATCGGAAGGACCGTGATCAAGTTCATGGGACGGATCGTGATCAAGTTCGTGGGACGGATCGTGATTGGATCGCGGGATGGATTGTGATTGGATTGAGGGATGCTCGGCGATTTGGATCGCGAAGACGTTCGACTACACCAACCGTGTTTCTTAACGCTTCCCGCTTAGCGATCTACAAGGGTATGTAGATCCACTCTCCCTCTCGTAGATGCTCATCACCATGGATAGGTATTGCATGAACGTAGGAAAATTTTTGTTTCCCATGCGACGTTCCCCAACACTTACCATCGTTTATAATCGTTTGTAGAGTACCTCAGAGCAACTCCAATGGGCTGAAACAAATGGACGACACTTTTGTCCGCTTTTTGTCCGTTTGGGTCAGCCGCACGCTCGGTGTCTGTCCTGTTTGAGATTTGGGTCAGTGGTGCGCCCAACGTACCGACCCATATATGCCGCGTGTCCGGATGGCTGCCCTTTTTCAACACATAGCACAAAATTTGCATTGTTTCACACACAAATTTTGCATTATTTCATAAGCAAACATATAGTCTAGAACCAAATAAATAGCATAGTTTGAACCAAATAATAAATAGCATAGTTTTACAATCCAAATAAAAATAGAATAGTCTCACAAAGTTTTGCAAGCCGAATACGATACATCTATTGGTTGCCAACATGAGCCCACATATGCTTAGCCAAATCATTTTGCAGTTGCATGTGAGTTTCCCAATCACGCATATCAAGATGATATTGGGTGAACTATTCAAACGTTGTCGCTCCTCCATCCTTAGGCACAACATTCTCACCCTCAAACTGAAATCCATGATCGTAGAGACGTTCCGGGCGCTCATTGCTACTTCTTGAGCTTGTGTTGGTTTTCCCTTGAAGAGGAAAAGGTGGTGCAGCAAAGTAGATAAGTATTTCCCTCAGTTGTTGAGAACCAAGGTATCAATCCAGTAGGAGATACAAGCAAGTCCCCAATCTTCGCACCTACACAAACAATCAAACACTTGCACCCAATGCTATAAAGGGGTTGTCAATCCCTTCATGGTTATTTGCAAGGATGAGATCTAATAGACATAGATATAGAAGATTACTAAAACGAAAAGTAAAACAAAAGTAAAAAAAGATTGCAGCAAAGTATTTTTTTTATTTTGGGTTTATAGATCTAAAAATATAATATGGAAAATAGACCCGGGGGCCATAGGTTTCACTAGAGGCTTTTCTCATGAAGGAAAATAATACGGTGGGTGAACAAATTACTGTCGAGCAATTGATAGAAAAGCGAATAATTATGAAGATATCCAAGGCAATGATTATGCATATAGGCATCACGTCTGTGTCAAGTAGACCGAAACGATTCTGCATCTACTACTATTACTCCACACATCGACCGACTCCTCCCTGCATCTAGAGTATTAAGTTCATGAAGAACAGAGTAACGCATTAGGTAAGATGACATGATGTAGAGGGATAAACTCAAGCAATATGATGAAAACCCCATCTTTTTATCCTTGATGGCAAGAATACAAATACGTGTCTCGCTACCCCTACTATGTCACTGGGTGAGCACACCGCAAGATTGAACCCAAAACTAAGCACTTCTCCCATTGCAAGAATTACCAATCAAGTTGGCCAAACCAAACCAATAACTCAAGAGACTTGCAAAGGTATGAAATCATGCATGTAAGAATTCAGAAAATACTCAAATAATATTCATGGATAATCAGAACATAAACCCACAATTCATCGGATCTCGACAAACACACCGCAAAAGAGTATTACATCGGATAGATCTCCATGATGATCATGAAGAACATGGTATTGAAGCACAAAGGGAGAGAAGAAGCCATCTAGCTACTAGCTATGGACCTGAAGGTCTGTGGTGAACTACTCACGCATCATCGGAGGGGCAATGGAGTTGATGTAGATGCCCTCCGTGATTAAATCCCCCTCCGGTAGATTACCGGAAAAGGCTCCAAGATTCGATCTCTCGGGAAAGGAGGCTTCTGGCGGCAGAAAAGTATTTTCATGGCTCTCTTTGGTATTGGGGGAATATTTGGAATTTATAGGCCGAAGAATAGGGTTAGGAGACCTGTTGGGGGGCACAAGCCTGCCAGGCGTGGCCAGGGGTGGTGGTCGCGCCCCCCTAGCTTGTGACCTCCTTGAAGATCTCTTGCCTTCCCCTCCAAGACTGGTAGATGTCTTTTGGTCCAAGAAAAATCATTGCAAAGATTTTATTCCGTTTGGACTCCGTTTAATATTTCTTATCTGCAATACTCAATAACAAGGGGAAAACAGAAACTGGCACTAGGCTCTAGATTAATAGGTTAGTCCCAAAAATAATATAGAATAGCATATTAATGCATATAAAACATCGAAAACAAATAATATAATAGCATGGAACAATCAAAAATTATAGATACGTTGGAGACATGTCACTCATCTTCTACGATCATACTGTGTTTTATCACACAAGCAGTCATCACCTTCCACAGTTTCTTCGTGCTCCATGTCTTAGCAGAATACCGAACGATGCCCCATCAAGATTCCAAAACACCAAAGGCAGGATCGACGTCATCCCTAGCACTCTCTTGCTCTTGGGCAAATCTTTTCCTCTTCTCTCCGATGGGATTGGGGATTGTCTTCACAATAGTGGTCCACTAAGGATAGATACCGTCACCCAGGTAGTATCCTTTGTCATAGTTGTGGCTGTTGATGGTGAAATTAATCGGCGGGTTGTTGCCTTCGGCAAGCCTAGCAAACGTCGGCGAGCGCTGAAGCACGTTGATATCATTATGTGATCCGGCCATGCCAAAGAAAGAGTGTCAGATCTAGAGATCTTGAGATGCCACGGTCTCAAGTATGATAGTGCAAGCCCTGACATGACCCTTATACTGCCCTTGCCAAGTAGAAGGGCAGTTCTTCCACTCCCAATGCATGCAGTCTATGCTGCCAAGCATCCCTAGAAAGCCCCTGCTGGCATTCATCGCCAACAAACGGGTCGTATCTTGAGGAGTCGGCTCTCTCAAGTACTCAGGACCAAACACAACAATAATAGCCTTGCAGAACTTATACAGTGAGTCTAGGCATGTAGACTCGCTCATACGGACGTACTCGTCAATGAGACCATCGGGCACTCCGTATGCAAGCATTTGGATGGATGTAGTGCATTTCTGATAAGAGGAGAAGCCAATCATTCTAACGGCATCCTCTTTGCACTCCAAATAGTCATCGTAGCCGACCACCCCCTCTCTAATACGGTTGAAAAGATGCCTACTCATACGGAAACGGCAGCGGAATTTTTGATGTTTGAACAACGGGTTCTGTCGGGGATATACCCCGCGGTATGACCCGGCCTAGCGACTCATAGGAGACCCAACAAAGACATGACGTTTTATTGGTGATCCGGCTAGCGGGCCGCAGGGCGACCAGGCCCAAGACCCAACGTGTGAGCCGACGCTAGGCAGCTCACAAGAGAAGGCCTAAAGGAGAAAGGATTTTCTTACAAGAGAAACAAGACCCGAAATAGGATTCTAAAGAGACTAGTCCTAATCCTACTCCTAGTAGGACTCTATTTGTAAACCTACCCTCTCCACTTATATAAGGAGGGGTAGAGCACCCATAGAGGGACTAGTTCACAAGTCCACAAGTTTAGACAACACAAGAGATTAGAGATAGACAGATTAGAGGCTCTCGTGGTTAGAGGTAGCAAACAGCACCCTTGTAACCGAGAGATCCTCTTCATCATCAATACCAGACAAGCAGGATGTAGGCTTTTACCTCCATCGGAGGGGCCGAACCTGGGTAAACTCGCGTCTCCCAATTCCGATCGACCCCTTCAAGCTGCCATATAATTGCGCTTCCGCCCCGAACCTAAGTCCGTTCACCCGGACATCTGCCGTGACAAATCCACGACAATTGGCACCCACAGTGGGGCCCGCACGGTGGTGTTGTGTTCTTGAAGGGATCTCCACGGGGATCGAGAAGCTAGCTATATGCCGGATGAAGAAGACACGACACAGAAGATAACATCGTTGACCAGCAGTCAAACGACATATACAAGATTTGAGATCAAGGAAAATTGGGTTTGCGTCGGTGCGTTATCTCCACCGCAAGTCGCCGAGTTGAGGTTGTGAATAATTTTTGAGGGAATGTCAATCTGTCAGAATCTGTGTCCAAGTGCTACTGCCTCCTTCTCTGTCCATGTGCAACACAGAGAATCAAGTCCTAAGGAATTCTACAATGATAGCATTATCGTTCAGTCACGTGTTACTTGGAGATGGCAGCAGCGTCATCAAACGAGGCAGACTAGGATGTGTGTCGTGTCATAGCCCACCATCGCCGACAAGGATTCTTGCTGGACATATACATATATTCAAGTTTGGAGTGTCAGGCGGTTGAATTAGGGAGATCCATCGTTTGGAGCAGCAAGCCAACTAAGTTGATTCGTCTAGAATACAGCAAGACACATGCGTCCCATGACGACCTGCTTTTTTGTTCTGCACACATACGGACCATGGGCAGTTGCACGTCTCGAGAAGATTTCCAGACATTATTCCATCAATCGGATCAAGAAAGAAAAGGGGTGGGCCAAGACTTGGAGAAGGATTCAGACACAGACTCGATGCCGCTGGCCCCGCCTCCGACGCGCTTCGCTTCGTTCCGAGCCGGTTTGTTCCAGCGCCGCATGTTCGAGCTTGCCTGGCCTCCGCACATCCGAGCCGCCTCGCCTCACCATGGTTTGTCCATTTTGTCTCAGGCGTTGGCAGCCTTTTGATCTAAGCCGTCACCAGGTCAACTGTCGCACCTCAAGTTCCTGCCTCGAGCCACTTCCTTCGGTGCCGGCATCGCCTCTGCCTCTGCTCCGAGATGCCATCGGGCCTCATAGATTTGGAGTCGCCTCATGTCGCGAGCCGCCATTGGACGTTGCTTCACCGGGCTAGTACGCCTCTGCGGCCAGGGGCCTCGCCTCCGAATCATCTCTACTGCGGGCCTCATTGAGGGTTGCCGCCCTCTGAGCCGGATCTGCCTCCAAACCCGCCCTCGTAGGCGGCTGGTTCCGCTGCGGCCACCGCCTCCATTCACTTTGCCGCGAATGATGTTTTTGACATCACCGCTGCAGCACCACGTCTCCACTCCAAGTCGGATTCGACTCCCTGTCGCGCCGTTGGCGCTCGTCACCGCTGTCACGGCTCTCTCTGTAGCCGCCGCTACGGGTCGACACACCCCGTCCGAGTCGCTCCGCAGTAGCCGTGCGCCGCACCCCGGACGTTTTGCTACACAACCGCCTTTGCACACGCCACAGCGCATGTCTCCACTGGCTCTTTCCGCTTCACCTCCATGCCATGCCGCCTCGCTTCACCACCACTGAGTTGCCGGACCGTGCCTCCGCCTCCGTCGCCTCAAGCCACCGGCCGAGTTGCCTCTCTGCAACGGCGGCTCCTCCCTTGCCCAGCCGGCTCACCGCATTCACACCGATCGTCTCTACCGCCCCAGACCGCTCCACCACTGGCTCCGCCACGCCCACGTCGTTTTCCGCTTCGCCTCGTGCGCTCGTGCCGCTATATTTGGCCTTCATCTGTCAGTCGTCATTCCCAAAGCAATTCGATCGTTCTAATGCTGCATGTGAAGGAGCATCTCCGGGTCCGAGCCTGCATGCAATAAAAAAAGAATTCAGTGGAAACCATCGCGGATCCACAACGCCATGGGAGATTTTGACCTACTGGTGCAGATCATGCAAAGGAAATTGTATATTAGAAAGGGTCTAATACTGGAGCAGCAACACTTGGCCTATGGAAGTGAGATGCGATTGTCTAACTGCATCCAACATTGCTTAATATCAGTATCCACGTTCATCTGATAGACAAAAATACCAGGGCGTGGCATTGGATCAGAAATATGGAGCTTGCGCCAATATTATCATGCATCGTCATCCGTCTGGGTCGCACTTCTCGACGAGCACCCGTGCAAACTGCCGCCTCCGACATCTGGACTATGTCAACCCGTCACGGATGCGCGCAAGCCGCCGACTCCATGGTCGGATTTACATCAACAATGTCGTGTCTGCCTCGCGTCTTCCGCACCGACTTACAATGCCGCGGACGACTCATGCGTCAACACCGATCTCCAATACCACTGTCGACTCATCGACCGCACCGGCCTACAACGTCGCGGCCAGCTCTCACGGTCGCACCAGCTTACAACGTTGCGGCCGTCGCTCAGGACTGCACCGACTTACAATGCCGCGACCATGTCTTGCGGCCGCGCCGGCTTACAGTGTTGTGGCCATCTCTCGCGACCACATCGCGGCTCACTTCTACGTCTACATCAACACGCTAGTGGCTGCATACACCAGTACAAGTCTCCCAACGAACGGTTCTGAATCGCCGCCCTGCGGCCAATCTACATTGGCATAATAGTGTCGGGCTCGCCTATATGAGCCGCCCAACGAACGCACGCAAGACGTTACCCACAGTCTGATCTACATCAACATATTAGTGCGGTGCTCGTCGATACGAGCCGCCCAACGGACAGGTGCACAAGTCGCCGCCACTACAGTTTGGTTCACTTGAACAACCAGTCGGAACGAACCGTCGACCGGATCACTGAAACAACTCATACGGGATCATTTATAACCCGCCACGGCCAACCTCAACTTTCAGTGGAGATTCTCAAGCCGCCTTTTCAAGTCAACTTAAGACTCGGGGGCTACAGACATGGCGAGACACATTTGGTTATTTTCAACGAGAACCCCGGGTCATGGCAAAGTTAACCCAGTCCTGGGGGCTATTACATTATTGGCGGAAGATTAAAAGTTGCCCCAGAAGACGAACCGCCATGATGCACCATTCAAACATGGGTGCCCGGATTTATTGGGTCATCATAAATTCACTTGAAAATTTTGTCGTTTCTTCATACAAGATGGCGGTTTACAAGATGGCGACTTACAAGATGGTGCACAAAGTTGACTCCGACAACTTGGTTGTCGAAGGGGGCTTTCCACCCTTAGGGTGTAGCTTATCTAACCCTAACAACCGGCTCTTAAGCCAAAAAATGTTGACAAGTCAACATAGTTGTCGAAGGGGGCTTCCCACCCTCCGGGTGTAGCTTATCTAACCCTAACAGCCGGCTCTTAAGCCAAAAAAGTTGACAAGTCAACTTGGTTGTCGAAGGGGGCTTCCCATCCTTCGAGTGTAGCTTATCTAACCCTAACAACCGGCTCTTAAGCCAAAAAAGTTGACAAGTCAACTTGGTTGTCGAAGGGGGCTTCCCACCCTTCGGGTGTAGCTTATCTAACCCTAACAACCAGCTCTTAAGCCAAAAAAAATGTTGACAAGTCAACATAGCTGTCGAAGGGGGCTTCCCATCCTCCGGGTGTAGCTTATCTAACCCTAACAGTCGGCTCTTAAGCCAAAAAAGTTGACAAGTCAACTTGGTTGTCGAATGGGGCTTCCCACCCTCCAGGTGCAGCTTATCTAACCCTAACAGTTGGCTCTTAAGCCAAAAATGTTGACAAGTCAACATTGCATCATACATTGCATCATACATTTCAAGCCGCCCTTACAACAATGCAGAATATATTCTGTCTTGTTTGTTTTTGCAGGTCTTATGTCTTAAGATGAGTCGTCGTTAAGTATGATGAAAAACTTCTGCAAAGAGCAAATGGATCTTTAATAGCCAACTTGGCTGGATCTTCATGGTTTATGATAACCAGTACTAAATGATTGGGGTTTTCAAGCTAACTCGAAGAATTCATTATTTTCAAGAGCCGCCCTATCAGATATAATGTCGTGTCATCTAATTGACCGGTTCTTGGATTTCTTCAATTGTGCTCTGTAGTATATTACAACACTCATGGATTTCTCAAACATATATTTGCCGGGTTGCACCACAACCACGAGCAGGGATTTCATGTCAAAGACAAAGGAATTATTCCAGGATATTCATTCCGGGTTATATTACAACCACGGTTAAGGATTCATCCAACAAATTGTGGTGAGTCATATTATTCTTACATAGTCCCAAGTCGCCACAGGCAGACGACCCGGCACTTGGGGGCTACACTATTCAAAGCCAGTTTATATCAATTATGCGAGTCACCTGTTGCTGCAAGCACGCACCACGGCACTTGGGGGCTAATGCAAGCCGGTTTTCAAATCATTACATTGTTGGCAAGACCCTATTATCTCAAGGAGATGAGCCGGCCTTTCTATATTTTTCTAAAGTCTCAGCCCAGTAATTCTTACTGACCCGGCACTTGGGGGTTATACCGCTCAGGTCAAAAAAATTCAAAGTCCCAAGTCGCTGCAGGCATGCGACCCGACACTTGGGGGCTATAGTATTCAACAGTTTGACAGATTAAGAGGTTCAAATTGAAGACCCGGCGCATCACATTCTGATGAGCCGGCCCTTGGAGGCTACACCAGCTGAAGTTTCATAAGGTATAAGACAGTTATAAGTCCCAGGCTACTGCACGCAAGACAACCCGGCACTTGGGGGCTACACATTCAAACATATTATTACAAAGCACCAAGTTATCATGGATAATCTCGGAGCTTGGGGGCTACATGTAATATGGACATATCAAAAACTTTGAGGAGAATTTTCAAAGATGTTGGTTATGGAGTTCAGTTGTTAGACCTGTCATCAACAACATTCATAACCCGGTGTTATCAAAAGATCATAACCCGCCAGATTTTATATAAGCCGCCCTGCTTCACAACAATGGAAGTCCGGTTTTACATCAGATGGATTTTCATCCCAATATGTTTATCAAGTCGGATGGATTCTAGTTATTTGACCCGACGTCACCAACGATAATGACCCGGCATCATCAATGATTATGACCCGGCGAAGATGACCCGCCAAGAGTATTGGAAGTCGACTCAATGGCATATGGGTGTTTTATTCTCAAAAAAATTCAAAGGACATTGACAAGCAAGATGATTATCAAGAGACTCATTCATATGCAAAAAAGACTTGGATTTCTGAGGAGCCATTTTATAAGCCGGCCAAAGGAGCAAGCCGGTCACTTAACATATTCGTTACCCTTATTTTAGGAGCTTAGCATGAATAAATTCAAGCTAACCTGGGGGCTAATGTTGGGGATATACCTCGTGGTATGACCCGGCCTGATGACTCACAGGAGACCCGGTAAAGACATGACGTTTTATTGGTGATCCGGCTGGCGGGCTGCAGGACGACCAGGCCCAAGACCCGACGTGTGAGCCGGTGCCAGGCGGCTCACAAGAGAAGGCCTAAAGAAGAAAGGATTTCCTTACAAGAGAAACAAGACCCGAAATAGGATTCTAAATAGACTAGTTCTAATCCTACTCCTAGTAGGACTCTATTTGTAAACCTACCCTCTCCACTTATATAAGGAGGGGTAGAGCACCCCTAGAGGGACAAGTTCACAAGTCCACAAGTTTAGACAACACAAGAGATTAGAGATAGACATATTAGAGGCTCTCGTGATTAGAGGTAGCAAACAGCACCTTTGTAACCGAGAGATCTTCTTCATCATCAATACCAGACAAGCAGGACATAGGCTTTTACCTCCATCGGAGGGGTCGAACCTGGGTAAACTCGTGTCTCCCAATTCCGACCGACCCCTTCAAGCCGCCACATAGTTGCGCTTCCGCCCCGAACCTAAGTCCGCTCACCCGAACATCTGCCGTGACAAATCCACGATAGGTTCCTTGTGTCAAAGTAGTCCTTCCAAAGAAGGAAATGTCCGCTCTCTAGGTTGCGGTTCAACGTCGGAAGGTGCCCTGGAATGGAGCCACAGAACAATGGCCGATGGCTATTGAGGTGGTGATGGACCAACACGGCAGTCAGGATCTCCTCCTCCTCATCGGACGAGGAATCATCGGAGTTGCAAAGAAAATTGTGAAAAAAGAACTTGTCGGCGGAGTCCATTTTGTACCTTGGCAAACTATCGAACAACTTGTGGGCGTCGACGAAGGAGCCGGCAGGTGAAGGGAGTCGCGTCGCCCTCGGACCAGCTAGCTGCCTTGGCGGCATCCGACGAGCATGCCGGCGTTCGACGAGCGTGCAGGTGTCAGGACGAAGGATCTGGTCGGGGCGGCGAGGCGACTTCTTGGTCACGGTCGCGGTTGTGTCGGGGGGAGTGGGGTGGGAAGCTTTCGGTTCCCCGGCGGCAAGATCGCGGTGGCGGGCGACGTGAGAGGTGGAGGCGTTGCAGGTGGCAGCACCGGCAGCTAGCAGAGGCACCGAAAAAATGGGTGGCGGCGTCGACAACGAAGAAGGCGGGCGAGGGTTTGTTGTTGGAATGGGAGAGGATGTCCAATGTCCCACCGACCAGCGAGTCATGCGAGGAATAGGCGGGCGCGTGCGTCCGTTTCATATCCGCGCCGACACAACTCCGGCTCAAAAATAAGCCGGGAATAAATCGACAGGCGAACGAAAAGCGGACGCGTGTCCATTCGTTGGGCCGATTTTTCTGGTTTGGTTGCGGCCTTGAAGTTGCTCTAACGTTATGACCGGTTGATGCTTCGTGCTGTCTTGTTGTCGATAGAGATACTCTACAATAGAAAACTTGTGGTAGAAACCATCTTGTCACCGTGTCGGTAGCAGGACATGCCCTGCCAGCTTGGCGATGCTCGTTCAGATTTTCTAATCAGCCAGTAATGATGCTGCGGAGATAACACACGGGCGCGACAGGACGGTTGCAGGTCGCCGGCGAACCCGGCGCGACGCGCAGCGAGAAAACTGAAAAGAAAACGGTGCCCGATGCATGCCCACGCGTCAAACGAGGGGCCACGCCCGGGCAGACAGACACACACCCCTCTCCGCAACCCGGCTTGGCCACAGTGAGCCGAGCGTACCGAAAAATGTCAGCCTTCCATACCGGCCGTCCCCCCCTCTCTTTGTCAAACGCCGCCGGTCCCGTGCCGGTTCTTCACTTCAACCCTACACACCGGAGCGCGCACCGGCCCGTTCTGACAGGCGTGGCTCCGTCCTCCGTGCTGCGTTGCTCCTCCGGTTCTCGCTATAAATACACGGACAGCCAGCCATGGGAGGAGGTTCCATTCCGTTCCCTTCTGCTTAGCTACGTAGCCCCACTCGTTCACCGGCCCCAGCTTCTCATCTTCTCCAACTCATTCTGTCTCCCCTGTCTGTGCCGTGCTGAAGCGGAACCAGATGGAGGTAAGTGCCGGCCGAGCCATCCATACCAGCACAAACTTCACCAAGAATGGGGGTGGTGGTCTGATCACCATGGACTACACTTGTGGTATTTTACAGAAGGGAAGGAGGCGTCGCGTGCCGGCGTTCGGGGAGTGGAACTACAACTACCACTACGACGAGCCGCTGCCGCAGGTGGCGGCGGCGGCACCGGCGGCCGCGTGGTACGCCACGCCAGAGCCGGAGGCCTGCAGCGACGTGTGGTTCAGGTACTCGCCTCCCCCGCGCAAGCCCACGCCCACGCCCAACAAGAAGCATCCGAGGCGGCGGCGGCCGGAGGGCGACGTGTCCCGGGAGCGCGCCAGGGCGTCCTCGGACGCCGCTGCCACGGCCAAGAGCGGCGCCAGCAGGTACCAGGTGCGGCACGTCGACGAGGACCTGTACCAGGCGCCGCCGCCGGAGCCCGCCTCCCACCGGCGGCCAAGGAAGGTACGTACTACGTAGTACGTGCGCACGGCCCCCTTGAAAAGAATGTCCAATTGCTGCCGGAATTGGTTTCCTTAGTTTTTGTCGTGATTGTTGGAGCTGACCGCTCTTTGTTTGGATGCAGGGGTGGAGCCTGTGGATGGGATGCCTGGGCCTCAACTCATGCGTCGCCTCTTGAACCCCGAATCCTGTGGCGCCGATGGGATGCTGCGTCCTGCGTTCGTGTTCATCAGCAGTGTCCATTTGGCCACTCTCTTGGGTACACTCACTACTATACTTCTGTCCAGTCCTCTCTCCGAGTGTTTTGTGCGTATGCCTTGGCTTGTGGCAAATGGGTTAGTACCCCAGTACAACTAGCTGACTGCTGGTAAAATTTCGAGTTTCTACTCTTCGTTTGTGTAATGTTGGCAAAGATATCTAGGTATATCTAGTAACATTTCGAGTTTCTGCTTCTTCAGTGTAATGTCTTGTCTTGTGCTATACAGCATTCTGTTATGTATCAACCTGAAATCACTTTGGACCAATTTTGATGTGAAGCGAGTTTGTGATCAGAGATTCAGGAAGATCGCAGTGGATACACGAGCACGTACAGCCCGGAGCCCGCTCGCCCGGCCGGCTGCTGCATGGGCATGAGGAGCAGTGGGCGTGGGCCCGTGAATCTGGTACCCGCATTGATTCGTGCAGTTGGACAATAGTCGTCGTTGTGAACTGGTTTCTTCGCGCGTGCCTACCATTTTTATTTCAACTCGACTCGATCGGCCATGCCATGCCATACACTGTCGCAGCCGTGTGTCTGCCGCAGAGAGAGTAACTATCTACCTTGTGTCTTTTCTTGGCATGGATAGACAGGTCAAGAAGAGAGCTGGCATGCTAGAGAAAATGGCTACGTGAGTGCAGCTGTGACTTGGGCCTACTGCTGCAGTGTGGCTAGCTAGGGCCGGAGAACATGCGGCCCGGAGAAACGAGTAGTGGAACTTCCCTTCTTGAAGAGTGCCCAAATTTTTGGATCAAACGGAGCTTCGGTTTTACGGGGAATGTTGTTGCCCTCCGGGTTTCATGCATGTCTTATCAGATAGGCATTCCGAGGACGCACTGCCCCCGCTTGAATGCTGCCTCCATCTGCTCTTCTCAACCTTCGGTGGTGCTCTGTGCACCACTTCACCCTTCTTCGGCATGACCCTTCCTTTATCGTCAGGAAACATTGCACTCGTGTCGATGTGTTTTGGCCCAGCCTTTTTTTTATCTAATCTCTAGTACCCAGATGAAACGATCGATTTCCAGTAGATTTCTTTCATGAGTGCCATTTATCATCACTTGGAGTAAATATGAGAAAAAAACATAGAAATGGAATATCATGCTCATCAAAGAAAACCCCTTATCCTAAGGGGTTTAAGTTTTTCTTATTTCATCGAAGAAAAAAACAATGGATCCTAGAGCGGCGCATGCGGTAAGCGTTTTGGGTCTGGTAGCCTAGTTTGTGTTTTCGGCTCGCAGCAGTGGCGACTTCGTGTGGCCATCGGATTAGATGGTATGTGTTGGTGCGGTCGGGGTTCACATTGCTTTCTTTCTTCTCCATCCATTGTCTTTGAATCGATCCCTGTATTTACTTTATCAGTCTTTGTTAAAATAACTAATAAAGATAATTGTGTGCATCGTTCGATGCAGATGTTAGGGTTATCCTTCTTTTTAAAGAAAAAATATTCACGTGTATGCAAAATTCCCCATGGAATGTAATGCAAACGAATCCTTAGGGAAAAAGTTATATAAGATTCAGTTCAACTAATAAAATGATCGGCATAAAAAACATCAAAGCTTTCCGGTCCTATAAATCCTATGAGATTTTTTTTGAACCAAAGAATCCACGATGTGTATCTAGATTTATGATGAACTTCGGAGGCATCACTAGCGGAAACACCGTCAACGGCAACATAAATATATGGCTTCGATACTTTTTGTTCTAACACAATACAATCACAAATGCTCATATACACGCATATAAACTCATTCCTATAATGAATGCGCACACTCACACCTTACACCTATTAGCACCTCCGAGATACTGATCCGACAAAGCATCTTGAGGTTGACGAAGTCACCACAAAGCCTTGTAATCGATGAAAACGTCTCCTTTCACTGAATGAATAGTGCCAGAAAACTTTAAATAAATCCAGGACAACGCGAGCACCAGTGCCAAGTAAGAACTTGAACCCTTGTGGGGTGGTTTCACCACAAGAAACTTGACCATCCGAGCTATGCTCACCTAGTGCACTTGGTTTGTACCTCGCATCGGTTGATACTTTATATAGCTCAAAATATTTGTAAAAGAGTATATCATTTATACATATCGTGAATCTATGATGTCACAATTAGAATCAAGTCTGGATGTTTTTTAATAGTCATCGAGGGAGGGGGGGCTCGCCTGAATTATATCTCATTCAAAGAAAATATCGATCCGGTTTATAAGAAAAACCGGGTAAAAAATCTCAGCTAGTCTAAATGTTGACATAACGGGGTTTTTTTTAAAAAATTGTTATCAATATCGATAATTTACCAAAACTTAGCTTATGCAGAATTCTCAAATGATTTGATGGTGTTATGAATTCTGATTCTCGAGTTTTACGGCATGAAATGTACCAATATTATTTACGGCATATTCCCTCCGTTTGGTTTAAGTTCAAATTTAAACTGAAACTACGCCAGGTATTTTAGAACGAAGTACCGTTCTTTTTTTTAGGGATAGGAGGAAGTATTATTCTAGGGGTTTTAATAGAGTTTAAACTTAATGTTGTCAATATTGATTTGGTTTATTTTTACATTACAAAAATGTGGCTTACTCAACTCGGCGATTACCATACTGGAACATAGGGAGATCTTCTACCAACTTTCACGTGTGTGTGTCTACACGACTACACATATGTGTTGCGCGCCTGATTTCTCACATTACTATTATTTTTAACCAAACTACTTGTCCGTTATGATTAAATGATCGGATGAGAATATTCCTGTTCACTCCCAGCCTATACAAACCCCCTGTCTAGAGACCTAAAGTAGGGCGGCAAATTATGG
Organism: Hordeum marinum; assembly: GCA_022496015.1. NCBI lineage: Eukaryota > Viridiplantae > Streptophyta > Magnoliopsida > Poales > Poaceae > Hordeum > Hordeum marinum. The sequence continues at coordinate 356,845,623 of CM039676.1, read as the reverse complement.
TATTTATGGTGGCATTTACGGTGCTCTGTAGCCATCCATGCATGCATCACGCTTGCCCAGAGGGAGTCAGTCCGTCGTCACGGCTGTCTCCACCGCCGGACCGGCCGGCCGTCCACTAGGACCAGGACCATGAGCGTGTAGCAATAGCCAAGGTGCATCACACACCGCACCGTGATGGCCTCGACCTCGGCTGTTGACACGGGGGAGTTGATTTGAACTTTGGTCTATGCAGAATCCATGAACGTCACGTTGCTGGTTGTTTTCGCTTATCACCTTGGCATACCGACCGTCTCGAACAACTCCTTGCCGGGCCGCGACGCGTAGTGCGTAATCGCGTCCATGCATGCATGGAAATGGGCTTACGGTTGTAGTTATCAGTTCCCTTGAATAATGCTAAACCTAAGGGCAACTTTCATGGATAACATATGTCCGAACGGGAAAAAAAAGGAAAGTTTTGCTTGGGTACATTCCTAAAAGTTTATATGAATTTTAAAGTTACTAAAAAGGAGAAGGGTCTCGATAACGTCCATATGTGTGTGCGTTAAGAGGTCTGTCCACACGTTTCGTGTGGTATGTAAGAGAACCAGCCCACACGCTTACGTGTGGACAAAACAAGTAATGCCCATACATCAGGCCTCCCTGTCTTGTAGTCTTGTCCAGACGGTACGTGTGGGCAAAACTGGTAACGTTCACACGCCCGGCCTTCAACCTCACGGTCCTGCACGCCCGCGTGACTGTCAGCGCGCGTCCCCGCTCTTTTCCCAAGGAGGGGTCCCGATAACGCTCACACGTGTGGGTGTTAAGAGGTCTGGCCACACGTTTCGTATGGTATGTAAGAGAACCAGCCCACATGCCTACGTGTAGGCAAAACAAGTAATGCTCACACGCCCGGCCTCCTTGTCTTGCGGTCCTGCCCAAACGATACGTGTGGGCAAAACTGGTAACGCCCACACGCCCGCATGTCCGGCCTTCTACCTGACGGTCTCGCACGCACGCGTGACAATCAGCTCGCGTCCCCGCAGTTGCCATGCTCCGGACCCTCTTCCATGTTCGTTTAACTACAGTTGTCATGTTGCTAAAGTACAGTTGCCATGTCTGACAACTACAGTTGTCATGGTTGCTCAACTGCAGTTGTCATCTCAGGTCAAGTGTCAGATGCCATTTATGGACAGCAGTGTAACGCCCAAGATGCGCGTCTATCCATATTTAGGCACGGGGGCCTCGACAGGGATAGAAGCGCATCTAGTCGTTTCACGAGTACAGCATCATCACATAAATTTATGAAGAGAGGAATATATGAGTTGGCTTACACTCGCCACATGCTAAATTACAAATCTACACATAGTTTATTCAAACATCATTCAAAAGACAGGGTCTGACTACGGACGAAAACAAACGAGAAAAGATGCGATGAAACTGTCTTGCTAGCCCCGAAGATCACGACCAAGGCCTCTCTACTCGTCTGGATATGTGACGTACATCCTGCCACGCTCCTCGTCATACTCCCATTGGAGCTGCGTCACATCATCCGGCACGATCTCATCTGCACCTGCACCTGTATTTGTTGTAGTAATCTGTGAGCCACGGGGACTCCGCAATCTCGCAACCTGGTACCGAGACTATTCAAGCTTGTTGGGTTGGATGGGGGTAAGTGTTTAGTTTGTAGTAGTACTAAGCATTTTATGGTGGCTAACTTACGAGAACATGAATGTAAATATGTGGTCTACGATAAATGATCGAGAACTAGCATGATCGCTAATCGATCCTGAACACCTACTTATGTCAAACATAACCCCACAGTATTCTCTCTCGGTTCATGTTCACGAGCAGAGACGATCACGGTTACTCACACAGTTGGTGTATTTTATTGGAGTTTACTTCAAGTTAACTATAACCGGGTGCTAAATAAATATCCAAGTTGCCACATAACCGCGGGCGTGGCTTTCCGAAAGATTTAACCCTGCAGGGGTGCTCCAACTAGTCCATCATAAATTAACCACACTCCGCGGGAATAACCTCGACCACGGATCTCGTGATCATCCTAAGCAACTCCAAAGGAATTCTGACACCTCGAAATAGCCTGAAGAAAATCAGAGTCCCTCACACAAGCCATTCGAGAAAGGTAAAATAAGTTCAGCAAGACCGCCCGGCAGGCCAGATCCCAATAGGAGCCGCGCGTATCTCTATCTCAAGGCACTAACAGATGGGCAAGACATCGGGTTGGCTGAAACCCTGGGTGACCAGGGGGCGTCAAACATCGCCCAATTTAGACCAACACTCATGAGGAGCATTGGCCCGAGTTGTTGATTAATTATCCACGGGATAGCTAATCCCTATGCATTTTTATTAAGTTGTTTAAGCAAATAGTACCAATGTTGGATCTTGCTAGACAAGTTTTAATCTCAATCGAATAATCAAGGGGGTCCCCATAACAATGTCGAGCATGTTAGGAGCGTAAAATATGGAAACATAACACTGGTAACAAGTAGCTATGGCGGTAAAAGTGGAACAAAACACCGAGCAAAAGGCCAAGCCTTCCATCATACCAAGATATATATGTGCATTAAATTAAATAGTAGTAAATATTGGGATATCTCTAGATATCCATGTTATCACATGGAAACAACCTGCACCTGCAAATAAGAACGATATAAGAGGGGCTGAGCAGGGGTAACTTAGCCAAACAAGGTTTGCTAAAATGTGGAGGGTTAGAGGCTATCATGGCAATGTAGGAGGCTTGACATTCAAGTCATAGGTAACACATATGTAACGATAAGAGCGATACATCTAGCAAAGCAAAAATAGTGTCGGGATCCGGGTACGATCATCTTGCATGTTGGTTCTTCAGAGGGACAAAGAGCGGGGTCCTCGTAGTGGTACTCTCCTAGATCCTTGTACTCAGGTTCAACACTTGCGTCTACCCAAGATAAATATCAACAATAAACAACCAACCAAGATGCAATGCACAATCAAGATGATGCATGATTAATTTGAAGTATTTAGCATGGCAATCATAAACTAGTCACGTTTCTCATGCATTAGTTAAGTTATTTACAATTCTGGACAGAACCTCATGTTAAGTTGTTTGAACATGCATGATCATGGCAAATATGGATGCTTCATGCAAAATCGAGGCAAATGCATATGTAGAACGTAGGAAACGGAGTAGCGGATCTCACGCTACGCTCACGGCAAGTTACGAAGGCGAAATACAAGACAATGAAGGCCATGGGCTATTCCTTGGTGTTCCAAGGTAGCCACTGGTTAGGAAATAAAAAACCAACCACAATAGAGCCAAATTCAAGCAAAACAATGGAGCATAGCTCCCACAAGTCACAAAACACCAACACACACAATCTGCCTCCAAACAGCAACATAGCAACTTACACAGCAAATATCTAGAGCTACAGGAAGTTTCCAACCTCAAACAAAACATGTATAGAAACTACATAACATGCTTATCAAGTCATACAACTACACAAACTGGAAAGGAAGCACATACCAATATGCATGAAGCTCACAAGTTGGCATGATGAAACAGACTCTAGGGACTTGGAGAAAATCACAGTTTTTTGGAATCTGAGTTAAGCTGATAGCAAGTTAACAGCAGAAACTAATGGTGATAGAGACCACCTCATGGCATAAAAATTACCAGGATGGTAGAGGACAACATCTACTACAAAACACTAGCACTGAGCTTGAGCTAAAACTCAACATATCACTTGGTAGCACCCACTCATCATGGCATGAAAATGTTAACAGATTTTCAGACTTAGAAATATTTAGCCACTTTGGAGCATGGTTTCCCACTCCTATGCAAGATTATCATGTCAAAAGAAAATACCGTGGCATTCTACTCATGAAATACTACCACTTCCATGTTGACACAATTATCATAGCAAGCATGGATTAATTCTAACTAAAATGACAAAATGACACTTTGGGACAAAATGACATTTTCTCCCAACTTGCTCAAATGACGAAACAAGTTGCACCAATGGATTCATTGGGAAATTCTATCCCAATTCCATATATCACACCCATATATAAGCTTTTGTGAATCTCACAAAAACATGTTCGAAAAACAACATGACATTCCCATAAGTTAAAACTTACTACAAATACTCATATCCAAAAATGCCCATATCCAGATTTAGTAATCTGCCAGAAAAGGAAATAATTTACCTAACACAATAAAACACTAAACAAAATAAAACAAAACAAAAGATAGGAGGGACCCACCTGGCATAGGCATCAGGGCCCCTCTAGTGGATGACAAGTGGGGCCAGGCCCACTTGTCATACACACACTAACACACACACACACACACTCACATAGTCACACCAGATCCTCAGGGATCCCTGTGGCCACAGCAGATCCACCACACATCTACACACACGCAGGCACACACACACACACACAACTGCACAAGCACACGGGATCCGGGTGTAGCCACACCGGATCCTGGCACACCACACACCAAAACACGCCAATGGAAAAAAAGGGGCGATGAGCCCGCGGGGTTTCAAACCCAAGACCTGCCGGTGGTTTCCCCAGCGCGCTACCACTATGCTACGGCACGGCTACAAGGGGGAATCCCGCTCCTCATCTACTAATACGCATGGCGCTAACTGTTGAAACTGACGAAGATGACAGCGGCGACAGCACGACGGCGGCAAAAAATCCGGCAACGGTAGAGGCTCTCCGGTGAGGAGGGGACCCGGCGAGGGAAGCGGGAATCTTGGAGGACCCATTCCCCTGCTCGTCTTGCGATGAGGAGGACGGAGGCGACGGCCTCAAGGCCATGCCTTGCCCGGCCGGCGGCGACTGCGAGCACTACGGCAAACCTACGCGCTATGCATGGCAACAGGAAGGGGACGCGGCGATGCTCACCGAGGGGGGAACAACGACGGATCGGCACGCGAGACGAGGAGGAAGGCGACGGCGACGCGGGCCCAAAGCAGAGGAAGAAGAGGTGCGGGAGCACCTTGTTCGAGGCTCCGGTGAGGACGAGGCCGTCGATGAGGGGAAGCCCAACCCCTCCTAGCGACAGGAACAAGCTGCGAGGATGGTCCCCGGCCTCCACGACATGCTGGGCGCGGAGGAGGGCCGACAGAGACGCGCGAACGACGGCGAGGAGGACCGGCGGAGGCTCTCTGAACTTCACTCCCTCTCTGAACTTACCTGAGGAGAAGGAAGGGAGAAGAGGGGAGAAGAAGGGAGAGAGGAGGAGCGGCGGCGGCGAGGAGGAACAGAGAACCCTAGGGATCCGCAACCTTATAAATGTTGGGGAACGTCGCATGGGAAACAAAAAATTTCCTACGCACATGCAAACCTATCCATGGTGATGAGCATCTACGAGAGGGAGAGTGTATCTACGTACCCTTGTAGATCGCTAAACGGGAAGCGTTAAGAAACGCGGTTGGTGTAGTCGTACTTCTTCGCGATCCAAATCGCCGAGCGTCCCGCGATCTAATCATGAACCATCCCGCGAACCAATCACGAACCGTCCCGCGATCTCGTCACAATCCGTCCCGCGATCCGATCACGAACGTCCCGTGGCCTCGATCACGATCCTTTCGATCTAGTACCGAACGGACGGCACCTCCGCGTTCAGCACACGTGCAGCTTGATGACGATCTCCGCCGTCTTGATCCAGCAAGAGGAGGTGGAGAGGAGAGAGAGTTCACCGGCAGCGTGACGGTGCTCCGGTGATGGTGGTGGTGGAGCAATTCCGGCAGGGCTTCGCCTAAGCACTGCGGAAAACTAATCTAGAAGAGCACCAGTGGAACGGGTAGCACGTGGCTGCAATTGTTGCCAAAACCCTAGCTATTCCACCAGTATATATAGGAGGAGAGGAGAGGCAGCCAAGGGCCTCTTGGTTCGGCCGAATAGGAGGGTGGAATCCTATTCCACCTCCAATCCTAGTTGGAGTAGGATTGCCTCCTATTGGCTGATTTTTGACCTTTTTCCCTTTAGCCTTTTTCTCCTGCGCCATGGGCCTTTCTAGGCTGATTTAACAGCCCACTAAGGGCTGGTTAATAATCTCCCACAGCCCATGGTCCCTCTAGGGTCGAAATACCCCTCCCGGAGGTCTCCCGGTACACTACCGGCACTCCCGGTACACTACCAATGAGCCCGAAACTTTTCCGGCGACCAAACTGGGACTTCCTATATATGAATCTTTACCTCCGGACCATTCCGGAGCTCCTCGTGACGTCCGGGATCTCATCCGGGACTCCGAACAAACTTCGGTCCCCACCATACATAACTCTACACTACTGAAACGTCACCGAACCTTAAGTGTGCAGACCCTGCGGGTTCGAGAACTATGTAGACATGACCGAGACACCTCTACGGTCAATAACTAATGGCGGGACCTGGACATCCACATTGATTCCTACATATTCTACGAAGATCTTTATCGGTCGAACCTTTATGTCAAGGATTCAGTTAATCCCGTATAACGTTCCCTTTGTTCTTCGGTATGTTACTTGCCCGAGATTCGATCGTCGGTATCTCCATACCTAGTTCAGCCTCGTTACCGGCAAGTCTCTTTACTCGTTCCGTAATACAAGATCCCGCAACTAACAATTAGTCACATTGCTTGCAAGGCTCATTGTGATGTTGTATTACCGAGTGGGCCCCGAGATACCTCTCCGTAACACGGAGTAACAAATCCCAGTCTCGATCCATGCCAACTCAACAAACACCATCGGAGATACCTGTATAGCACCTTTATAGTCACCCAGTTACGTTGCGACGTTTGATACACACAAGGCACTCCTCCGATATCCGTGAGTTGCATGATCTCATGGTCATAGGAACATATACATTGACATGCAGAAAACAGTAGCAATAAACTGACACGATCATACGCTACGTTTGTAGTTTGGGTCTTGTCCATCACATCATTCTCCCAATGATGTGATACCGTTACCAAATGACATCTCATGTCCATGGCTAGGAAACCTTAACCATCCTTTGATCAACGAGCTAGTTCACTAGAGGCATACTAGGTACATTGTGTTGTCTATTTACCCACACATGCAATGTGTTTCCAATCACCACAATTATAGCACGGATAATAAACGATTATGATGAACAAGGAAATATAATAATAAACACTTTATATATTGCCTCTAGGGCATATTTCCAACAGTCTCCCACTTGCACTAGAGTCAATAATCTAGTTCACATCACTATGTGATTTACATGGTAATGAATCGAAAACCCATACAGTTCTGGTGTTGATCATGTTTAGCCCTTGGAAGAGGTTTAGTCAACGGGTCTGCAACATTCAGATCCGTGTGCACTTTGCAAATATTTATGTCCTTCTCCTCGATGTAGAACCGGATGGAGTTGAAGCGTCGCTTTATGTGTCTGGTCCTTTTGTGAAACCTTGGTTCCTTGGCTAGAGCAATGGCACCAGTGTTGTCATAGAAAAGATTTATTGGATTCAGTGCACTAGGCACCGCTCCAAGATCTGTCATGAACTGCTTCATCCAGACACCTTCCTTTGCTGCCTCCGAGGCTGCGATGTACTCCGCTTCGCACGTAGAATCAGCTACCACGCTTTGCTTGGAACTGCACCAGCTTACCGCTCCCCCGTTAAGAATAAATATGTATCCGGTTTGCGACTTAGAGTCATCCGGATCAGTGTCAAAGCTTGCATCGACGTAACCCTTTACGACGAGCTCTTCATCACCTCCATAAACGAGAAACATGTCCTTAGTCCTGTTGAGGTACTTAAGGATATTCTTGACCGCTTGCCGGTGCTCCATTCCAGGATCACTTTGAAACCTTCCAGCCATACTTATGGAAAGGCTAACATCGGGTCTTGTGCACAGCATTGCATACATGATAGAGCCTATGGCCGAAGCATAGGGGATGACGCTCATCTTTTCTTTATCTTCTGCAGTCACTGGGCATTAAGTCTTACTCAACTTCACACCTTGTAACACAGGCAAGAACCCCTTCTTGGCCTGTTCCATTTTGAACTTCTTCAAAACTTTATCAAGGTATGTGCTCTGTGAAAGTGCTATTAAGCGTCTCGATCTATCTCTATAGATCTTAATGCCTAATATGAAAGCAGCTTCTCCTAGGTCCTTCATTGAAAAACTCTTATTCAAATACTCCTTCACGCTTTCCAGCATTTCTATATTGTTTCCAATCAGTAATATGTCATCCACATATAATACTAGAAACGCTATAGAGCTCCCACTCACTTTCTTGTAAATACAAGCTTCTCCATAAACTTGTATAAACCCAAACGCTTTGATCACCTCATCAAAACGCTTATTCCAACTCCGGGATGCTTGCACCAGTCCATAAATGGATCGCTGGAGTTTGCAAACTTTGTCAGCATTCTCTGGATCGACAAAACCTTCGGGTTGCATCATATACAACTCTTCCTCAAGGAAACCGTTGAGGAATGCTATTTTGACATCCATCTGCCAAATTTCATAGTCGAAATAAGCAGCTATTGCCAACATGATTCTGACAGACTTAAGCATCGCTACGGGTGAGAAAGTTTCATCGTAGTCAACTCCTTGAACTTGTGAGAAACCCTTTGCCACAAGTCGAGCTTTATAGACGGTGACATTACCGTCTGCGTCCGTCTTCTTCTTAAAGATCCATTTGTTCTGAATGGCCTTTCGCCCTTCAGGTAGTACTTCCAAAGTCCATACTTTGTTTTCATACATGGATCCCATCTCGGATTTCATGGCCTCTAACCATTTCTCGGAATCCGGGCCCATCACTGCTCCTCCATAGCTCGTAGGTTCATTGTTGTCTAACAACATGACCTCCAAGACAGGGTTGCCGTACCACTCGGGAGTAGTACGCGCCCTTGTCGACCTACGAGGTTCAATAGCAGCTTGATCCGAAGCTTCATGATCATCATTATTAACTTCCTCTTCTACCGTCGTAGGTTCCACAGAAACATCTTTCTGCGTTGCGCTACTTTCCGGTTGAAGTAAAGGTTCAATAACCTCATCAAGCTCTATTTTCCTCCCACTCAATTCTTTCGAGAGAAATTCTTTCTCAAGAAATGTTCCGTTCTTAGCGACAAACACTTTGCCTTCGGATCTGAGATAGAAGGTATACCCGACTGTCTCTTTCGGGTATCCTATGAAGACGCATTTTTCCGCTTTGGGTTCCAGCTTTTCAGGCTGAAGCTTCTTGACATAAGCATCACATCCCCAAACTTTAAGCAAAATTATATTTATTCAAGCACATGGCAACCAAGAGGTTCACAAGAGTTACATGACCAAAATAGCAAGGGGAGCACTTGGACTGTTACAAGCAGCAGCTGTTGCCATGTATGGTATGGTCTACTACAGTTGCCATGATTTGAAAATTTTAGGAGTTGCCACCTACTAACACTAGGCAGTTGCCATGTAACACTGCAAAAAGACATGACAAAATAACATGTTCGAGTAAGATACAGTTGATATCTGCTTACAAGCACACTACGGGCAGTTGCCATGTACCCTGCTAAACACATGGCAACTGACAGCTTTGGGTGTGGGAAAGCAAACGGGCGTCTGGGCGAACTGCTAAACGCCCACACACCAGCCCCTCTGTGTGCGTGAAACTGGCGTGTGGACGAACTGCTAAAACACGCACACACCAGCCCCACCGCATGGTGAAACGGACGTGTGGGCGACCGGATGAATGCCCACACACGAGCCCTCTCCTATGTGGCATAAAAATCTGACAAAACATGCCAAGATTCGTGCAAACACAGGCGTACGTTGATCCATGCATATGGACGAGATGCAAACGCCCACACGCGTGGGTGTTATATTTTCCCAAGGAGAATTCTTGTATATTCATGGGCAACTAATTCCAATCCGTATTCTATTGATGGATCAAACAAGATGTCACAGCAAACTAATCTTTCTGGTCGAATGGTTAATTTCTAATCTCCACATTTGTTCTCAATCGAAATCTGTAAACTTTCTCTAGCGGGGTGTACCGAAGCAAAACTCGTAAAAATAGGGCTCGGCTCATCCATGACATTCAATCAAGCCCACGCCGCACTTGAGATGAATTCACCCGATTAATGATGCTAGTTAGTAGCACTTAAGAAATTCTTAGAAAAAGTTAGTAACTCTTAACACGATAACATATCTCACTTTTTAATTGTCCTACTTGTAAAAATGCACTCACGCAACATTTAAAAAAATGCACTCCCATAGTATTCATGCATCTTCTAAGGAATCACTAGTAGCCTGTTTGGTCTAGGCAGATCACAGCATTAGTCCCGATCATGTTACGAACTGAGACTAATAGGAGCATCTGTCTCGGTTTGAGCGGTTAGGACGCCAGCCGGGTCTCGGCAGGCATCAGTCCCGGTTTGTTGCCCTTTAGTCTCGGTTGCTGTCTTGAACGGGACTAAAGGGTAGGCCGTTAGTCCCGGTTTTAGGCACGAACCGGGACTAAAGGGGTTGAGGCTTCCCTTTAGTCCCGGTTGGAGATACCAACCCGTACTAAAGGGTTTTGAAAGTTTCTTTTTTGTTTTTCTATTTATTTCTGTTTTTAGTTTCTGTTTTCAATTCCTTGTATCTTTTAGGATATTAGATGTTTTTGAGTGATTCTTTTTGCAATAGATTCAAAATTTTGTCTAGTTTGTGTTTGTGCAATTAGTTTTAAATTTTGAATGGTTTCAATTTGAATTTTTTCAAATTAGCTTCAAACCCTAGATTGTGAATAACTAGAGTTTAAAAATAGTTTTTAATTTAATTATTTTGCTCCTAGGCACATGTTAGCTGGTGCATGTTGAACGTACAAAAAGTTTGGAGTTGAAATAAGTTTAAAAAATAAAATGCATTTGTAACACATGAGTTTTCGTTCGAAAATCAGATACTTCGAAAGAGATTGTCCAGTTTGTATCCAAAGTGCATCCAGCTTTTGCCGTAACCATCTCAAATTTTAAGCACATGCTATGTGGGTGAAATAATGATACCATGCTAAGTTTCAACCTTTTCAGTGTTCATTTGTAGTGTTTTTCAATTTCGGGATCATTTACCTAAAAAATGCATGAATAAAATAGCGAATGAAGTGAGTAATGGTTGAAAATTGATGATGTGGGTTTGAATGGTGCATGTTGAATATACAAAAACTCTGGAGTTTAAATAAGTTAAAAAAATGAAATGCCTTTGTAACATATGAGTTTTCATCCGAAATCGTGATACTTCGAAAGGGATTGTTCAGTTTGTACACGAAGTGCATTTAGTTTTTACTGTAACCGTCTCAAATTTTTTGCACATTCTATGTGGGTAAAATGATGATACCAAGCCAATTTTTAACCATTTCACAGTTCATTTGTAGTGTTTTTCAATTTCAGGATCATTTAGCTCAAAAAATAATAATAAATGCATGAAAAATAGCGAATGAAGTGGGCAAGGGTTGACAATTGATAATGTGGCTTTGGATGGTGCTTGTTGAACGCACAAAAAGTCTCGAGTTGAAACAAGTTTTAAAAAAGTGTTATGAAAAAAGTAAAACGGATATAACTTTTGCATACGATGTCGAAACAAATTGTTATGAAAAGTTCTTTTTATTTTAGTTTTAAAAATAAATGATGTCATATTTGTATTCCTCACATTTTTCTGATAATAATGGATATATTATTTGTCAAATTTTGATTCACAGATTTAAAGATATTAATTATGTCATATTAAATGAATAAATAGCAAAAAATGAATAAAATATTATTATTACTTATTTTATTTTCGTTGACATTCAATATTATTATTACTTATTTTATTTTGTACTTTTTATTATTTTGTTTTTTCGTTATTTTTTTGAAATTTTTGCCTTTTTTGAAGTTTTTTGGAGTTTTTAAATTAATCATTGTTGTTTCGTTTAATAATTGTTTGGAATTCAAAAAATTAAATCATGTGACATCAAGACCTAAGGGTTAATAGAATTGATAACTTAATATTGTCGAGAAAACAACAAGTGCAGACTTGGAAAGTAGGGATGATAGAACTTGAAAGTCACGTGATGGGGCTGGAGCAGTGAGAGGATGGATGGTCGGCCGGAAAGTTAGACGAGGGGTGATTAGAGATTAAATTGTCAAATAATTTAAGAGCAGCGAGGAGGGGTGATTAGAGATTAAATTATCAAATAATTAAAAAAATTGAAAATCAGAAGAAAAAAGTAAAAAAATATTTAGAAAAAAACTCTAGTTCCGGTTGGTGTTGGTAACACCAACCGAGACTAAAGGTCCTCCAGCCCCCGCTTCAGAAAGCTGTCACGCGGATCCCCTTAGTCCCGGTTTGTAATCCAATCGGGACTAAACGTGGAAGCCTTTAGTCCCCCATTGCTTAGTACCGGCTAGAAAGCCGGGACTAAAGGCCCTTACGAACCGAGACTAAAGGCCCGTTTTCTACTACTGAATATACAAAAGCACAACATCTCACGTATTGCACACAACAGAAACCGAGACCAAGGCGGGACGACCCCCATAGCAACCAAGATGAGCGTGATAGGAAAGCTCCGTTGCCGCCTGCGTGTCAGCGAGCTTTGCTTGACGACAACCACCTATGACGGCAAGGGAGCACGAGGGAGGGGGTGGATAATATGACAGTTAGCATTTGTAAATATGGATGTATATTGCATGTTAATAAAATTTATGGTGAAATACATTGACACACGAGCTACACAAAAGGAGGACAATATCAACTTTTTTATCGATTTTGCTATTTCTCTGTCACCTGATGTTTTCTCGTGTCAGTCACCTCCTTCCTTTCTTCATGCCAGACCTCGCCGGAGAACTAGTCGGAGATGACCACCCCACTATCTATCTTAGGGGGAGACCATTGCCTCATTATCTATCTTAGAGCATGGTTAAGAGTATAGCCAACTGATCGCTACAAGTCATTGACATATCATCTATAGCTCATCTTATAGTCAACATGTACAATAGGTGATTAGAAGAGTATACTACGTTTTTATTATACGAACCACCTTTCACTCTCAGAAAGTGACTAGAAGCACGTGCTAGAGCTTACTTTTCACCAAGAGCCCGCTTACCTTCTCTCTTATTTTCTGTTTTCTTTAACTAAGCAAAAATATACTAGTTTATTTCTCATAGCCCGCTGACTCGGTTCTATAGTGCTTGCTCTTAAGGGGATCCCATTGTCCCATTACGTATCTTAGGGGGTGGGGTGCAGCGGATCGGCGGAGTTATTTCTCGATACGGCGGAGCTTAGAGGGGTGGTGAACAAGACACACCCACACACTGTTATTGTTTTCAACATCAATAATTTTTTTAGCTCGCTTGTAATGTATTTCATGGTGAAACTTCGAATACAGCTTCCAAGAAGAGAAAAACCGGGCGCACTAGGGCCCGGGTGCTAAAAGGCATTTGTTCGGTCAGTTCCTTGCTAAAGAAGTCTCAAACAACATAGTTGCTCAAACCGTGCAATTTTCACCATAGCAAAAAAACCTAGTACAAAACTATTTATGCTCCATGTGCATTTTGAGAGTGAAATATCCATCGTTTAGAGTTAAGAGCATCCAACGTTTACAATAGGTGTACTAATTCGATTATTACCTCGAGTAACAGAATCCGAGATTCGGAATCACGCTTGTCGCCCTTCGTCCTCTTATAATATAAGAGCGTTTTTTGGAGAACGGACGTTTGGAGGCCGAGCTCCATAGAGCTTTGTATTTTTGAAAAATTCAAAATTCAAACTTTTTGATTTCAAAAAAATCTGAAAAAAATTATGCAACTAAGGAAGGATGTTATGTTTACGTGTGTAAATATTTAGGATGAAATACCTTGAAATATGATCTGCATAAAAAAGAAAAATTCATGGTCTGAGACGATGAATAGTATCGTGTGTATGTTAAAAAGGCTTAGATTTGTCTTTTTTGTACAGGCCTCATTTCAACATATTTTTTCTGAAAATTTACACACACGTGTGTTATGCCCTCACATATCTCTATATTTTTTCAGAATTTTTAAAAATGTAAAAATATCAATTTTCTTGAATTTTAAATTTTGCATTTAAAGGCCTTCAAGAAGCTCGGCCTCTAAAAACAGTTTCCGCGTTTTTTGACCCTACAAAAAATATACAAAGCTTCTGGTAGAAGCCATCTTGTCAAAGCGTGTTACCGCACCTCGGAGTCATTCGGCAGCAGGGCGTGCCAGCTTCGCGACGCCCATTCAAATTATCTTCTAATCAGCCGGCGATGATGCCGAAACACAACACGAGCAAGGCGCGGCGCGCGACAAGCGGGCCGCGTGGGTCAGCGGCGAACCCGGCGACGACATGCAGCGAGCGTAGAAAAGAAAACGGCGCCCGATGCGCGCGCAGTAAAAGCCCGCGCGTCAAACGATGGACCACGTCCGGACACCCCCCCTCTCTGCGCCCCTGCCCTACCAATCGCTGCTGCACGCCACAGTGAGCTAGGTAGGAGCAGTACTAGTACTAGCAGCCTACTGAAATGGTCCGGCCTTCCATACTGCCCCTCCCTCTCTCCATTTGTCAAACAACTCCGGTCCCGAACCCGAAGCCCCGTTCCTCACTTCAACGCTGCACACCGGAGCTCCGGAGCGCGCGCCGGGCTTGCCCTGCCTGGCGTGGCGTGGCGTTGCTTCAACGCTCCGGTTCTCGCTATAAATACCTACGCGCGTGTCCAGCCAGCCAGCCATTGGAGGAGCTTCCAACTCACATTCCACTCTGCATCAACCTTCTTCTTCTTCTTCTCCAGCTCGTTCTGTCTGCCCTGCCCTGCCCCGTGCTGAACCAGATGGAGGTAAGTGTGGTGAGAGCCGGGCAAGTTCATCGAGGATCGGTGCGGTGTTGACCTTGCGTGTAGTTGATCTGTTTTGGTCTTGCTTGCAGAAGGCGAGGAGGCCTCAGGTGCCAGCGTTCGGGGAGTGGAACTACTACTACCACTACGACGAGCCGGAGGCGGCGGCCGCGTGGTACGCCATGCCGGAGCCGCAGGCCTGCAGCGACGTGTGGTTCAGGTACTCGCCGTCCCCGCGCAAGCCCGCGCCCAAGAAGAAGCAGGCGAGGGGACGGCCGGCGGACTGCGACAGCGTGTCCCGGGAGCGGCAGAGCGCGAGGCCGTCCCTGGACGCTGCTGCGGCGGCCAAGGGCGGCGCCTCCAGGCGGGTGGTGCGGCCGGTCGACGCGGACCTGTACCAGGTGCCGCCGCCGGAGTTCACCCCCAACCGGCGCCCAACAAAGGTACGTACGTACGTGCGGCCCCAGAAAATAACGTGTAATTACTGCTGGAATTGGTTTCCTTATTTTTTTGTCGTGATTGTTGGAGCTGACCGATCCTGGTTTGAATGTGGCTTGTGTGCAGCAGAGGAGGAGCCTGTGGACGATGGGCTGCCTGGGCTGCGTCGCCTGAACTGAACTGAGCCTCTCCCGTGCTGACGACGGGTTGCTGCGTGTTTATACCGGAGTAGTGTTCACATTTTTCACTTTCTCTTGTTGTTTGGGTAGTTCCATCTCTCTCTCCTCTCTCTGTGCGATGTTCGTGCTGCTCTCCTGGCTTGCGGCTAGACTGTTATTACTAAAACTACAAGGTGAACACCACACCGATCATCGATGAACTTGGTACTAGCTAGCATGGTCGAGTTGGAGTTTCTAGTCTCTTTTTTGTATCATGTGGGTAAAAATGTAAAACTAGCTGTTAGCATTTCGAGCCTCTACTGTCTTTCTGTAACGTGGGTGAGGTTTCCGAATGCAACATCTCCCCTCTCTTTTCATCAGCCCGAGAGGCGAACAGCGCAGCTCTGATCAAGTTTAACTTGCAAAACAACGAGCTCTCTCAGCACATCACACTGCGTTGCACGAGACGACTTTTGGTCCGGGCTTCGGCCCGATTCGTCCCTCCATCCCGGGGTCGTGTGCCACGGCAGAGGCTACTGTGTCGGAGACCACGATAGGCAGTGGCCAGTGGGGGTTCGTGAGCGGTTGTGCATGCGGCGTGCGGGGCCCCCGGGCCTGACGAGGTCTGGTACCGGCATCGATACGTGGTGCAGTTGGATGCTTGCGAGGCCGGTTCACGCGTGCCCTACCGTTTCCAGCGCGCCCATGCTGCAGGCGTGTGTGTGCGCCGCTGCGCAGCGCAGCGCAGAGCAGGGAGGCGCCGCGGCGTGCCTGAGTCTCAAGCGTGGATGGCTTGAGCGTGGTCAAACCGTCAAAGACGAAAAGCTCTGGGCCTGCGCGGTCATTCCTGGCTCTGGCTGCGTGCGATTCGTCAAGGGGTTCACATCCGAGCGAGCGAGCGAGAGAGAGGTTGGCGAGGTCGTGCTGTTGGTGTGCGCTGCGCAGGCCGCGGCGGGAAACGTTCACGTGATTGCAGCGCATATGCATTTCCGTTCTTGGCGTTGGCCCAATGTTTCTTCTTCTTTTTTTTTCCCGTTCTTGGCGTTGCCCAAATGCTTCGATGGACCAGAGGAACGCTTAATTGATTTGTTTATTGCGCGGGGAATGTTGTTGCCCTCCGTCTCCGGGTTTCACGCATGTCTCATCGGACGAGGCTTCGGAGGACGGACGGACGCTGCCTGCCCATGCTTCAATGCTGCTTCCAACTGCTCTTCTGAACGATCCGCGGTCTGTTCAGTGCTCACTGCTTCAGTCTTCACTAACGATTGACGTGACCGTTCATGATATCACCAGTCCGCCTTGTAACTTGCAGTTTCTGTCGTCCTGTGTTTGCGTGCTTTCTTTTTCTGCCTAGCCTTCATGAGACGAAAGGATCTAGAGTTCATTTTTCCTATATAAATCTTAGCCCACTTAGCCGCCTCCTTTTGGTTCGTAGGATAGAATTATTATAGAAATAGAAAATTTGTAGAAAAAATAAGATGACATCTATCTTAAATCCTATGAGTATAATTAGAAAGAGAAATGTCATTTGGTTCATATTATAGTAATTTTTTCATTGAGTCTAGTCTCTTTTTTTTCCTTTGAAATATGTAGGATGAGAATAAATCCTATGTAATAATAGGAATGCATTCCTACGAACCATAGGGCTCTAAAAAATTCTTACAAGAATTCTATCCTATAGAATTCATGTAAAATTTCTCCAAACCAAAGACGGCCTTAGACTTAAGCAAGTCTCGATCGATGCAATATTGGTGGGGTCTTACATGAAAATCCATGCAAAAGTTTAATTTAATTTTTCTTTTTCTGTTTTCTTGTATGTTTTATCACTTGATTGAGATTTGATTCAGTTGACTAAGATCTGGCCACACCCTTTTCGTATTGGTTTACACGAGCACTTTACACTTCGTCCTCTTTGGCAATAAAGGAGATCTCAAAAGTACACGTCGTATAAAAAATAGGCATAACTTTTGCCTCTTTATTGCCAATCTAATGCTTGTTTAATTCGTGACGCATGAATCCGTCTACACCACATCCTAACAGAATACCACAACATCCATCACTCCCTTTGGAAAGTTCCAGGACTATCCAGATTATAATTTACGTGTACAATGTGCCAAATCAAGTCATGAATGCTAGCACCGACAGTACCACTTAGAAATTATCTTATGGAAGAATTAGCAATTATACCTCGTTTAGTAAAATACCACATCTTCATGAACCCTGATTAGAGCAAGAGAAAAAAAAATCTATTGACAGCTGCACTGCAGATAGACAAAATCACCATATATCTTAGTCTGTTGATAGCACTCCATCACAAAGAACTCAAAACTGCACCGAACAATACATTGTCCAATACAAGAAAATTATAGAGCATGCTATTGTACATTTTCGTACTACCTATGGCCAGCAACAACCTCAACTCTTGCTACTGTACATCAAGGTCATTTGCCTGCCAAAAGAAATGGCAAGTACACCCATTCTTGGTTGTAGGCGGCTGCCACGCGATTTCTTGGTCTCCAGCGGTGGCAGCGTCAGCTCTTGGTTGTCGGTGGCGCCAACTCTGTTCGTCCTCGGCGGTGCGGCCGGATTGTACCTTTGAGATGGCACGGTGAGGTCCTCCATTGCTGCCCAGCCGAGCAACTAAAATCACAAAAAATGTGTTGCATGTTGTGTGAAAGAAAAACAGTTCAGATATGCATCTGATCCTCTATTTGGAAGTTTGAAGCCCTATGTTTTATGAGAAGCAGCAACAAATGATTTGTACATCTATGTTGTAAATTAGTTAATTATCATGTGGTACCAGACTGTTATATACTCCTTGAAAAGAAATATAAGGGCGTTTAGAACACTAAAGTAATGATCTAAACACTCTTACAAGATATATTTTTTTTGCTTACATCTGCATGTAAATTGCGAGACAGTTATATACTACAAGATAAATTTATACCTTACATCTGCATGAAAATTACACACATGTCCCTTGGTTGTCTGATGGTGTCACTTTTTGCTTGGCAGATTCATGGCGATGTATGGCTATCACAGAGTGTGTTAGATATGATGAAACGGTACTGCAGAAGATGCGATCCTGATAACATAAGCTAAGCAAGCCAATTCAACATCATCGTCCTCATATGGCTGCATGTGTATATCTTCTCAGGACATGCCATCTCAGCAAGTGTAGGCTCAACCCTTCTCTGAAGTCTGAACTACTCTATTCTAGTCACAGCTACAAGAGAAACTATAGTAGTTGGCATTTTGATTTGTGGACATACATAAAATTAGAGGCATGATGCTCACGAAAATGTACTCACTCCAATAGCTCTTTCCGCAGACTTAAGGTGAAACCTGAAGTTATCATTCTTAATCACGGTCTCCCATCACAGAGTCCCACAGATGAATTATCTTATGTTTCCTTGGCAATATTAATATTTCCAATATGAATTACTCGGATTGCTACAACTCTGAATATAGTTGCCTGTAAAACAAATCAATAAAGGTGCAAGTTAATGTATTTCTAAAATTGGCATTCTCGATAGCTTTGGGCATAATACAATTGGGACCTGTTTTTCCTAATTGATGACAATTATCTGCGTCATTAATTTCTACAACCTCAATATCTGAGGGTGAGTATAGGTAATGCAACGATCATCCGTGATGAGTAAGGTAGTCAACTCAACCCTGAGTATCCTACAAGTTATGGAATGCTTGAGGAGCGGATGGATGGACGTCCTTGAAAGGAATGCCTACATACAAATTCAGCAGAATATTCATTCAGTCAAACGATAAAGACCCTGGCAATTCAGTCGAAAAAATAAATTACCAGTCCGCCTTGTAACTTGCAGTTTGTGTCGACCTGTGTTTGCATGCTTTCTTTTTCTGCCTGGCCTTCATGAGACGAAAGGATCTAGAGTTCATTTTTCCTATAAATCTTAGCCCACTTAGGCCTCTTTCTGGTTCGTAGGATAGGATTATTATAGTATAGAAAATTTGTAAAAAATGAGATGATGTCTATCTCAAATCCTACGAGTATAATTAGGAAAAGAAATATCATTCGGTTCACATCATAGTAATTTTTCATTGAGTCTAACCTTTTTTTGTTCTTTGAAATATGTAGGATGGGAATCAATTCTACTCCCTCCATTTCTTCCTCTTTGTCTTTCTAGAAATTTCGCTATGGAATACATACGGATGTATATAATATACTTTAGAGTGTAGATTCATTCATTTTGCTTCGTATGTAGTCCATAGTTAAATTTTTAAAAAGACAAATATTTAGGAACGGATGGAGTGTGTAGGAATAGGAATGCATTTTTACAAAATATAATGCTTTAAAGAAACAATTCTTACAAGAATCATATCCTATAGAATTCCTGTGAAATTCCTCCAAACCAAACGAGGCCTTAGACTTAAGCAAGTCTTGGTCAATGCAACATTCGTGGGGTCTTACATGAAAATCCGTGCAACAATTTGATTTAATGTTTTTCTTTCTTTTTCTTGTATGTTCTTTCACTTGATTGAGACTAGATTTAGTTGACTGAGATCTAACCACACCCTTTTTGTATTGGTTTTCAAGAGCACTTTACACTTCGTCCTCTTTGGATATGAATGGATTTCATAGAAATGTCACATGATTCATGAGAATCTTTTCTATGAAAGCTCTTTGGATCATAGTAATGGTTCACCGAGTTCCTAGGGAATCCTTTCTCATACCCTTCATTGCACAAGAATCAAGCTCCAACATCATTTTATTTCCCCTTTGAGAAGTGCAATGCACTTGCACTCTATCTCAGGACGGGCCGGCAAATCGGAATCCATGTGCAAAACTCTAAAATGGACCCTATTACGGTAGAAAAGTAGAATGATAATGATGTATAGAACATACTGTGTAACGTAGCAATGTGATCGATCGGAAATCACATCCATTCAGCATGGTTGCATAATCCTTTTTGGGATTGAGTTAACTATACGGAACGATACATTCAACATGATCAACATCAAGCAATAATTTTTTATTTCACTTTTGCCATTCTTAGATTTTGACAATGTATCACAATTGCCACTCTGGAAATTTTGTCTTTGCCACGTAATGGCATTTGTGATGTATTGTCAAAAGCTAAGAGTGGCAAAAGTGAAATGTCAAAAGCTATAGTGGCATAAGTAAAATTGGCAAAAGCTAGAGTGGCAAAAACAAAGTTTTTCCATATATAAATGTGGATCAAACAATTGAAGAAAATGTTGATCATATATTTAAAAAGGTTAGTACAAATATTTGGGAACTGTTAAATGCGTATATAAAAATGTTGACCATGTACTAAATAAATTATGACTTTTTTACCATGTATATAAATAATTAATTAACCATCGGAAAATATATATTGAACAAGTGTTTGAAATGTTCAAGCGTTTGAAAAATATTAAATGCATATAGAAAAATTGTTGAACTTGTACTAAAAAAATGTTAATCTTTTTATTAAAAAACTATTAGTCAAGCATTTAAGAAAAGGTTAAAAATGTGTATGGAAAATGTTGATCATGTATTAATAAAATGTTAATCTTCTTTTTGAAAAACTTTAAAACTGTATATAGAGAAAATGTTGATCATGTATTACAAAAAATTATAATATTTTTTGAAAATATATAAGACATGAATTTGAAAAATGTTGTTCATATATACAAAAAAATAGAATACTAAACAAAAGAACAAAGAAAACTAAAAATGGAAAAAAAATCAACGAAAAAATGCAAAAGATAATGAAAAATAAGGAGAAAACAGAGAAAACCACAAAAGAAACAACGAAAACCAAAAAAGAAAAGAACTAAACCAAAAAAAAATGCAAAAAAGAATAGAAAATTGGACAAGAAAAAAACAGCAAAATAAGAAAGAAACCTAAGAAAAATGGCTCTAGTTACGTCAATCGTCAAGTAGGGTGCCTCCCACTTCTAGCCAAGAACGGTAGGTGGGTTGACTCGCAAGCAGCAACAGTCTTCTTCTTCGGATGTACTTGGATTAATCCCTCTCGTATGCACCTCTTTCATCCTCCTTTTTTAAGCGTGTTTATGGGATTGTGCGAGAACCGAATCCCTTCAGCGAGAGCAAGCTATCATCTCACTTAAAGCGAGAAATAACTCTCACGGGTTGCTTCAATGCGTGCCTCACGAGAGATTCAGAGGCATACATCAGGGCAAACAGGGTTGTGTGTCTTCAACTGAGCCTATTTCTTCGGAATGGGCTATTCTCCTATTTTCAAAATAAGGGGCCCGTTGGAGCTGAGCGCACAGGCTGCACTTCCAGGGCCCACGAATAAATAAACGTCGGCATATATCAAAATTCCTCCCCACACACACACACTTCGAAATTTATGGGTCATGTGGGCCGCACACTCTGCACACCTATGGGCCCGAT
Organism: Hordeum marinum; assembly: GCA_022496015.1. NCBI lineage: Eukaryota > Viridiplantae > Streptophyta > Magnoliopsida > Poales > Poaceae > Hordeum > Hordeum marinum. The sequence continues at coordinate 356,823,849 of CM039676.1, read as the reverse complement.
AATAAGGACATGACTACCTTGGATACGACTAAAAATGTTGCATACATGCATATTTGTGAGGGTATTTCTTATAAGAATTATGTAATAATTTATTTATGTTATCTGGAACAAAAATACGTCACCTATTTTTATTTTATGCCTAAATGCAAAATGGTCGAACACTTGTATGAACCACGTGTGATAACAAAGGAAGACGAAATGGTTGGGTGCTATTCAAGAGGTCCTCTAATGTCAAACGAAACAATTAGGTGTTGTTCAAGAAGTTCTCTCACGTCATTTTTAGCCCAAGAGAAGATAGAGTCCAAGTCTCTCACGTTCTGGACTCAGATTCGGACTGCACACACACATCTGTCTCAAAACGACAACAACTTTTTCATACGGACTCGGAATTGGGTGATTCTTTTTTTCTGGAAACTAGATTTCATATGCGTTCCAGCCCAGTTGGAATCACCTTAAAATTCGTCCGGATCGCGAAGATATCGACGAAAAAATCTGACGTTGCATCAGAATCTGAGTCAAACTACAAGTCCAAAGGTGTTGCATCGCCTCCACTTGGGCCCATGGGCCTTGTACGACCTAGGGTTGGTTTTAGAGTGTCTTGGGACGTCCTCCCACCTCCTTGACCGCCACCCCTTGCTCCTATATAAGTATATCAATCTAGTAGCTTTTCCTTTGGTTTTTGTTTAGTTAAAAGTTAGCCATTACAACTTCGTATACTTCGTTTGTGTCCAACGACCAGACCAAGACCGCTTTCGGAACCCCACCATTACTAATACTTCATCTATATTCGCAATATTCAGATTGCATTATCATATTCTTGCTTGTTCTTCGATTGCTTGCAGGAACAGACCTTCGAGGTCAGGTTGATCGTGCTCCGGCGTGGTCAATAATCTCTTGGAGATTGGTTTAGCGATTGCTAAGGCACAACGTCGTGCACGTTCATAGTTGGATCATCAAAGTTGTCTCCACCAAATCGATAGTTATCATCTCATCGAAAGACAGGGACAACTTCGGCTCTATCAAGTGGTATCAGTTTTCAGGTTGCTCGGTGAGAATTTCCAGTTATTCGTACATTAGATTTATTTTCCTTACCTATTGCCCAAGAAAAAGCCAGAAAAAAGTTAGATCTATTCATCTTTACTCCAAGCCAGTCTGAGCCTTTGCAATTTTCTTTTCAGTGCTTGCATAGTTGAATTATCGGTTGCATCGTCGTGTCGAGTTGCTGGTCTTAGCGTCTAGTATTTTAGAGTTTCGAGTTCTATTCACAACTTGTCACGCCGGCGTCGCACCATCTTCATCTCTGCTGCCATATGCCACCATCACGGCACTATCATCCCTTTCATTGTCACCCACTACCATCTATCAATTTTCACCACATGCTATCATTGTTCATTGTCATTATCATACTTGAGGTCGTTCACATCTATGCTTGATCCAATCTGCTCCTTATTTGGTTGAGGAAAAAAGTGAGAAAGAAAAAAAAATAAAAAAAGTGAGAGAAAAAAAGAGAAGAAAAAAATAGAGAGAAGAGAAAAAACAAATTTTGGATCTACCTAGACTCAATCTCGTATGTGAATTCGGATTGAAATCTGTTTTGCGCAGTGTTCAGTAAAACAAACGTATCTTCCTCATACGAACTCGGAATTGAGTGATTCTTTTTGCATACGAAAGCTTGAGTCAGTAACATTCCTGAGAAAAAATATCAGAAATTTCACATAATATTTTCTAGAGGAAAGCTGAAGAGAGAGTTTTGTATATCTTGTTTGTCGGTCATTTATCATCATTGTCTTTATTGCCATTGTGATCTTCACTTATATCTTACTGTCGAGAGCTAATTCATATCACCCCTTGCTGCTATTTGTCCTATGACGTGACTCCATTAGTGTTCTAGGCTCGCGTCTCTAGTACGGTATAGCCTAGGACCAGCACAGTATCGTCGTTGAGCGTTTATTCAACATTGCATCTCTGAATTGATTATTGCTAATTTTTTGCTATCATATATTAAGCCTTCTAAGCTTCACATATTTCTACATCGTGTATACATACGTTCACCTGGTAATCGCTTTATCCAATCTTCGGAGATATCGGTCGCCACCTGCTGCATGGTAAGAATTTGTAAGACATTGATATTTGCTTTATGGTGAGCATTTTACCACCCCATCCCAATAGTTCATAGGAACAATATACTTGAATATTTGTTTCTTGTTTTTACTAGTCATGACATGATCTAGAGTTGTCAGTTCATGGGTTTCTTCGATCATGGGAGACGTGCCACCACAAAAACCGATACGAGAGATGCAAAGAGATCCAAATGCACATGATCAGGTTAATGTTTCTATACCTCTATTTAATGGATGATTTAGACCTGCTTTATATATTGAGTGGGAGTTTGAAATAAATGAAATATTTGCTTCCCATAATTTTGCCGCACATAAGAAAGTTAAGGTTGCAGTTGGTTTTTTCACTCGTTATGTTTTAGTTTGGTGGAGCGAATATTGTCGGTTACACAAAGATATTATACCTACTACTTAGGATGATTTGAAACTTGCCATGAGACACACATTCGTTCCTGCTTATTATACTCGTGACAAGCTTAAAAAGTTACAATATTAAAAACAAGGTAGTGACACCGTAATGAAATAGTATGATGATTTACAAATGACCTTGTTGCATTCCTCATTAGAAGAAAATGAAGAAGATTTTATGGATAGATTTTGGGGAGGATTAAACCATGATATTCAGGAGATACTAATTCATGAAAAGTGTTATTTTATGGATCGTTTGTTTCGTCTTGCTTGCAAAGCTGAACAGGAAATAAATCAACGTGTTGCCCTAAAGGAAATAGAACGCAAGATGCACATTCCAAGAGTGGATACAGTTATTCCTTCAACTACTAGGCGTACTGTGACAACCACATCAATTCTTGTGAGGGCTACATCACCTTCACCATGTGACACGTCACCACCGAGAGTGCCTACATCATCTGAGTTGATCATAAGAGATAATGGCAAAGGTATTGATCTTCCACCTCCACATGAGTATGTTGAATGCCTTGTCAATTCCAATGTATCTTGTGATGAGCTACCCATTACATTGATCACACCACCTATTTTAGAGGACTATGTTCATGATTTTACTTCGTCATGTGATCAAATAACTACAATATCAGCAATTGTGACTGCACCCATTGAATTAACTATTGACGAGCAAGAACCGTGTGAATCAGAAAATCAATTAAATTTGGGTCAAATATGTTTGAAAATAATTCTGTCGGTGTTTAATCAGAAAACGACATGTTGCATGTTTGCTTATTTAAGCATGTTGTAGCATCTAAATTTGAAACGATTCACGTTTATCTACCAATATTGGGATGGTTTAATGATGAACATTATGAATCTTTTAATATGAATAAGGACTTCACTTATATGTGCAAACTGAGTTGTAATATTGTCATGCCTTCTACTTCTTGCGATGATTTTTTGGCTTCATATTTCATGACATGTGATGAGTGCCCTTGCATATATGTGTCACATGTGTCACAACTGAGAACAATAAAATCGATGACAAATACATATACAATGTATACGGCTTTTCTCTTTTGGTAGCCACATTTCAGATTAAGCAACACCGAGGACGGCTTTGTTTTCAAAAAGGGGAGGATGATGAGGACATGACTACCTTCGATACAACCAAAAATGTTGCATACATGCATATTTGTGAGGTGATTTCTTATAAGAATTATGCAATAATTTATTTATGTTATCCGGAACAAAAACACTTCACCTATTTTTATTTTATGCCTAAATGCAAAATGGTCAAACACTTGTATGAACCACGTGTGATGACAAAGGAAGATGAAATGGTTGGGTGCTATTCAAGAGGTCCTCTAATGTCAAAAGAAACAATTAGGTGTTGTTCAAGGAGTTCTCTCACGTTACTTTTAGCCCAAGAGAAGATAGAGTCCAAGTCTCTCTCTGGACTCAGATTCAGACTGCACAGACACACCTGTTTCAAAACGACAACAACTTTTTCATACAGACTCGGAATTGGGTGATTCTTTTTTTTCCTGGAAACTAGATTTCATATGCGTTCCATCCCAGTTGAAATCACCTTAATATTCATCCGGATCACGAAGATATCGACGAAACAATCTGATGTTGCATCAGAATCCGAGTCAAACTACAAGTCCAAAGGTGTTGCATCACCTCCACTTGGGCCCATGGGCCTTGTTCGAACTAGGGTTGGTTTTAGGGTGTCTTGGGACGTCCTCCCACATCCTTGGCCGCCACCCCTTGCTCCTATATAAGTAGATCAATCTAGTAGCTTTTTCTGTGATTTTTTGTTTAGTTAAAAGTTAGCCGTTGCAACTTCGTGTACTTCGTTTGTGTCCAACGACCAGACCAAGACCGCTTTTGGAACCCCACCATTATTAATACTTCATCTATATTCGTAATATTCGGATTGCATTATCATATTCTTGCTTGTTCTTCGATTGCTTGCAAGAATAGACCTTCGAGGTCAGGTTGATCGTGCTCCGGCGTGGTCAAAAACCTCTTGGAGATTAGTTTAGCGATTGCTAAGGCGCAACGTCGTGCACGTTCATAGTCGGATCATCAAAGTCGTCTCCATCAAATCGATAGTTATCATCTCATCGAAAGATAGGGACAACTTCGCCTCTATCACCCGACCTTGCTTTATCTCTCTCATTAATCCTCGAAAATTTATGTGCTCATTTCGTGTGCAACATCCAAATACATATCTTATAAAGTTCCTACGTATTTGAAATCGTGTATGAATTCACAAGACACGACATGCAATGCTACATTTTTCCTATTAGTACGTTTCAAAATGTCTGCAATCAAAAGAAGTACTTAAATGAATATTTTTCTCATTGTATTTTTTTAATTTGTAGTAGAGCGTGAATGGTGTTGTTAAGGAGGCACAAGGAGACAACATACACAAGCCGGCCCTGTAAATCTGGACGACCTTCGGTGGCCCTATCCTAATAAATCCGAATGAAGGGGCTAAGGCACTATGCTACGTAGGTAATATTTAATATGTTGAATTGGGTGAAAAGGGCCGTGCCACGGCCTCTAGAAGCGTTGAAGAACTCGGTGCTGGAGGTCTAGGCCCTAAGAACCATAACCATTGGTGCCATAATGTACCTTTTTAATTACAAATTATGGAAGAGGTATGCATTGGCAATCTTCAAAGAAAATGTCAATTCTGAAATTTAGAGGTGGTATGGGTTTTTAGGAGCTTGAGACTTTAAATGACTTGAAGTCAGCGAAAACATGCATGCCCAGTGGACAAACCAGAGAGCCTATGTGCTAGGGTGTTGGCGGGTAGGTACTACCCAGATGGTGATTTCTTGAGTGCGGATAGCCCTAAGAGTGCAAGTCAAACCTAAAAAGCAATTATATAGGGGCGAAAGGTATTGAACGAATGGGTTAGTAAGAAGAATCGGTGATGGTCTCTCAACAAAAGTTTGGCATGACAATTGGATTTCTAGTACCTCAACTATGCAACATACACGTCGGTTGAGTGATGACCCAATTCAGTTTGTTCAAGATCTGTTTGAGGAGGGGGTGGGAAACTGGAATAGTGTGCTTATTTGAAAAAAACATCCCATTAGATTCGGGGGTTGTACTAAGTATGCCCAGTCCGCCGTCAGAGATGGGTAATTCCTGGGCGTGAGAGTGGGAGAGATCGGGGTGTTGTTTGTCCAGTCTGCTTACCATTCGATGATGAAAATTAGTTTTCTACTATGTCTGAACTGAAGAGCTCATCTGGAGGGTAGGATATTTGGAAGGCAATCTGGAAGCTGAGACTTCAGCCAAAAATTCCATTGTTTTTGTGGCAAGGTTTAGAGAACATGTTACCTACCTATGGCGAGCTCACGAGACAACATGTGATGGAGGAATCATTTTGTCCTATGTGCGAACATGAAGATGGATTGTTGTTTCATGTGATGGTGCACTGCAATCATTTGATTCTATTTTGGGAATCGACGCGGGCATATTTTGGATTGAAGCTCCCGCGGCTTCATCCATAAACTTGGTCAACATATTTATTGGATCCAATGTTCATATGGAAGGACAAGGTTGTGATTTGTAGCATTAGTGATGTGGGATATGTGGTCGAATTGGAACAAATATGCTCATGAAGAGATCAAATTCCAACCAATGAAGTATATGCAGATCATCAACGAGTAAATCGTGGCTCTAGATATTCCGGCACCGACGGCATAGGTGGAACAATTTGGGAGAGTAAGATGGAAATCGAGAGATGCAGGATGGACGAACATAAACACCAATGAAGCTATCTTTGTCAATGAAGCTGGAATGTGAACATAAACTCTGATAAATAATTGTGGGAGATTTTATAGATGGATTGAGTTGGTTCTTGGTTTGCATGAGTAATTTATCAATTTGAATCACCCTGCAAAATTTCAGCTCAGATGGATCAAATGTTCTAGCACTTCCTTTGCAAATTTCCGAACCGGACAGATTTTGCAACTTAATGTTGTGCTCAAAGTTTGAATTATGGAACTCCATGTGTGGGAATATTTGGCGTAAAAATGAGTCACAGGATTTATAGTAATCTTTTGGGAATGTTGGGAGCAACCAAAATAGTAGCTCCTTTAGAAAGTGATAGAAATGAAATATTGGTGTTATAAAGAAAAAAATGAAATTTTCCTTATTTAATATTAACTAATATTTTTTATGAGAGGTCGATATGGGAACAAGGAACATCTCCACAAGTTTTCATAAACTTCAGAGATGTCTAGATAATTATTTGGATTTAATACCTTCTCAATGCATAAAAAATGAATTATTTTTAATGAAAAATATTGCATATGACTTGACAATATTTTTGCATATGCGGGGTTTATAGATGTAGGAGGGCGAGTGGGAAAATTTAGGGAGGCAACAGATCAAAGCAAATCGGGGTTCCTATGTAACTGCAGGAGTTAGGGTTTTCTATCTAATAATTCGGTAAAGAAGGATTGGTAGCAATGATGGCTTGAGAAGAATCTTTGGTTTGAGGGGAAAGACATTGCCAAATAACTATTATCATATACCCAAGAGCAAAAGAAAATATAATAACACCGAAAGAAAAATACGGGAGTCCAATCTCTCAAAGAACACATCGGAGAGCGAAATTCGAGGTGTTATTGAAAAAAAGCGTGGTCTACTCCACCATGGACTATAGCCCCCCCCCCCCTCACCTTACTTTATAATGTGTGAGTTTTTTTTAGAAAAATAGGATACACCCCCGGCCTCTGCATCTTGGTGATGCATGCAGCCATTTTATTAATTATTCACAAAACCGTACAAAGTAACACATCAGTAAGCCTGAAGCCACCATCTGGGCAACACCTGTCGCTACTCCTATTCCGTTGATGAAGGGATGCCGAATATCCGAGCCGAATACCAAACAGATATCGCATCAAAGTCTAACATCTAAAGCCGGATGCCCCAGCCCAGCCATATACCGGGACTGTGTCACACACCGGTCCGACGCACTCTCAAAAGCCGCCGCCGCCGTCTTCCACTGATCCATCTCCAGAGCAGATACTGATGCACCGACCTTGCCAGGCCTGTCGTCGATGCCACCACGGCGCTAGATAGCGCCACCATCCTGCACGTATCCATCCGTCCGTGCCCGTCGCCAAAACTCCGCAGCGCCATGCCGCCGGGATCCGTCGTCGACCTTGCGGTAGATGAAATACTGCTCCTCCTATAGTCCTCTCCATCCAGCACTTGCTCTAAAACGATGCCTACAGGAGGGAGAACGACACCAAAGGCGTTGTCATCGTCCGATCCGGGAGACCCATATCTAGGGTTTCCCCCGGAGCATCCCGAGCCTGATGACGCAAACAGCAATGACGATGCCTCAACAAGGAAACGACATCGGAGACGCCGCCATCGTCTGCCATGATCGGAGTCGGCGCGATTTTCATCGGCATGTTGGGAGACGTAGTAGTAAATCAAAATTTTCCTACGTGTCACCAAGATCTATCTATGGAGAAACCAACAACGAGTGGGGAGAGATTGCATCTTCATACCTTTGAAGATCGCTAAGCGGAAGTGTTACAAGAACGCGGTTGATGGAGTCGTACTCGCAGTGATTCAGATCGCGGTGGATTCCGATCTAAGCGCCGAACAACGGCGCCTCCGCGTTCAACACACGTGTAGCCCGGTGACGTCTCCTACGCCTTGATCCAGCAAGGAGGAAGGAGAGGTTAGGGAAGGGCTCCAACATCAGCACGATGGCATGGTGGTGGTGGAGTAGCAAGGTATTCCGGTAGGGCTTCGCCTAAGCGCTGCGGAGGAGGAAGAAGAGAGGTAGGGCTTTGCCGTGAGAGAGAGAGAGTTCGGAACTGTTCTCAGAAGGCCAAAACCTCAAGTATATATAGGAGGAGGGAGAGGGAGGGCTGCCTTGGCCCCTCCTCCAAAGAGGAGGGTTTTGGCCGAAGTGGGGATAGAGTCCACCTCCCACAAGGGAGGTGGATCTCCTCTTTTAAAACCCTTTGCCCTTTATCTCCAGATCTCCAGCTGCATGGGCCTTTCTAGAAGGTCTTGGCCATCCCAACAAGGGCTGGCACACCTCCTCTAAGGGACCACAAAGTCCTATGGTCGTCACACCCCTCACGGGGTCCTCCGGCACCCTCCCGGCACTCTCGGTACAATACCGATGAGCCCGAAAACTTTCCGGTGACCAAAACTAGACTTCCTATATATCAGTCTTTACCTCCGGACCATTCCGGATCTCCTCATGACGTCCAGGATCTCATCCGGGACTCCGAACAACTTTCGGTAATCACGTATACCATTTCCCTATAACCCTAGCGTCATCGAACCTTAAGTGTGTAGACCCAACGGGTTCGGGAGACATGTGGACATGACCGAGACACTTCTCCAGCCAATAACCAACAGCGGGATCTAGATACCCATGTTGGCTCCCACATGCTCCACGATGATCTCATCGGATGAACCACGATGTCGGGGATTCAATCAATCCCGTATACAATTCCCTTTGTCTATCGGTATAATACTTGCCCGAGATTCGATCGTTGGTATCTCTATACCTTGTTCAATCTCATTACCGGCAAGTCTCTTTACTCGTTCCGTAATACATCATCCCGTGACTAACTCCTTGGTTACATTGAGCTCATTATGATGATGTCTTACCGAGTGGGTCCAGAGATACCTCTCCGTCACACGGAGTGACAAATCCCAGTCTCGATTCGTGCCAACCCAACAGACACTTTCGGAGATACCCGTAGTGCACCTTTATAGCCACCCAGTTACGTTGTGAAGTTTGGCACACCCAAAGCATTCCTACGTTATCCGGGAGTTGCACAATCTCATGGTCTAAGGAAACGATACTTGACATTGAAAAGCTATAGCAAATGAACTACACGATCTAGTGATATGCTTAGGATTGGGTCTTGTCCATCACATCATTCTCCTAATGATGTGATTCCGTTATCAACGACATCCAATGTCCATGGTCATGAAACCGTGACCATCTATTGATCAACGAGCTAGTCAACCAGAGGCTCACTAGGGACATGTTGTGGTCTATGTGTTCACACATGTATTATGGTTTCCAGTTAACACAATTATAGCATGAACAATAGACAATTATCATGAACAAGGAAATACAATAATAACCATTTTATTATTGCCTCTAGGGCATATTTCCAACAGTCTCCCACTTGCACTAGAGTCAATAATCTAGTTACATTGTGATGAATCGTACACCCATAGCATTCTGGTGTTGATCATGTTTTGCTCGTGAGAGAGGTTTAGTCAATGGATCTGTGACATTCAGATCCGTATGCACTTTACAAATATCTATATCTCCCTCCTGAATGTAATCATGGATGGAGTTGAAGCGGCGCTTGGTGTGTCTTGTCTTCTTGTGAAACCTGGGCTCCTTCACAAGGGCAATAGCTCCAGTGTTGTCACAGAATAGAGTCATCGGGCCCGATGCACTCGGAATTACTCCTAGGTCGGTGATGAACTCCTTCATCCAGACTCCTTCCTTTGCTGCTTCCGAAGCAGCTATGTACTCCGCTTCACATGTAGATGCCGCCACGACGCTTTGCTTGCTGCTTCACTAGCTGACTGCCCCTCCGTTCAAAATATACACGTATCCGGTTTGCGACTTGGAGTCGTCCGGATCTGTGTCGAAGCTAGCATCGACGTAACCCTTTACGACGAGCTCTTCGGCACCTCCATATACGAGAAACATGTCCTTTGTCCTTTTCAGGTACTTCAGGATGTTCTTAACCGCTGTCCAGTGTTCCGCTCCGGGATCACTTTGGTACCTCCCTACCAAACTTATGGCAAGGTTCACATCAGGTCTGGTACACAGCATGGCATACATAATAGAGCCTATGGCTGAAGCATAGGGGATGACACTCATCTCTTCTCTATCCTTTGCCGTGGTCGGGCATTGAGTCGTACTCAATCTCACACCTTGCAACACAGGCAAGAACCCCTTCTTGGACTGATCCATATTGAACTTCTTCAATATCTTTTCAAGGTATGTGCTTTGTGAAAGACCTATGAGGCGTCTCGATCTATCTCTATAGATCTTAATACCTAATATGTAAGCAGCTTCTCCAAGGTCCTTCATTGAAAAAACACTTATTCAAGTAGGCCTTTACACTTTCCAAGAGTTCTATATCATTTCCCATTATCAGTATGTCATCCACATATAATACGAGAAATGCTACAGAGCTCCCACTCACTTTCTTGTAAATACAGGGTTCTCCATAAACCTGTACAAACCCAAACGCTTTAATCACTTCATTAAAGCGAATGTTCCAACTCCGAGATGCTTGCACCAGCCCATAGATGGAGCGCTGGAGCTTGCATACCTTGTTAGCACCTTTAGGATCGACAAAACCTTCCGGCTGCATCATATACAGTTCTTCCTTAAGGAAGCCATTAAGGAATGCCGTTTTGACGTCCATTTGTCAGATCTCATAATCATAAAATGCGGCAATTGCTAACATGATTCGGACAGACTTCAGCATCGCTACGGGTGAGAAAGTCTCATCGTAGTCAACTCCTTGAACTTGTCGATATCCCTTAGCGACAAGCCGAGCCTTATAGATGGTCACATTACCATCCGCGTCAGTCTTCTTCTTAAAGATCCATTTATTATCAATGACTCGCTTATCATCAGGCAAGTCCATCAAAGTCCATACTTTGTTCTCATACATGGATCATATCTCGGATTTCATGGCTTCAAGCCATTTGTTGGAATCCGGGCCCGCCATCGCTTCTTCATAGTTCGAAGGTTCACCGTTGTCTAACAACATGATCTCTAGGACAGGGTTGTCGTCCCACTCTGGTGCGGAACATGTCCTAGTGGACCTTCGACGTTCAATAGTAACTTGATCTAAAATTCATGATCATCATCATTAACTTCCTCTCCATCCGGTGTAGGCTCCACAGAAACAACTTCCTATGTTGTGCTACTCTCCGGTTCGAGTAGAGGTACAATTACCTCATCAAGTTCTATTTTCCTCCCACTTACTTCTTTCGAGAGAAACTCTTTCTCGAGAAAGGATCCATTCTTGGCAACAAAGACTTTGCCCTCGGATCGTAGGTAGAAGGTATACCCAATAGTCTCTTTGGGATATCCTATGAAGACGCACTTTTCCGCTTTGGGTTCGAGCTTCTCAGGTTGAAGTTTCTTCACATAAGCATCGCATCCCCAAACTTTTAGAAACGACAGCTTAGGTTTCTTTCCAAACCATAATTCATACGGTGTCGTCTTAACGGATTTTGACGGTGCCCTATTTAAAGTGAATACGGCAGTCTCTAATGCATCTCCCCAAAAATGATAGCGGTAAGTCGGTAAGAGACATCATAGATCGTACCATATCTAATAGAGTACGATTACGACGTTCAGACACACCATTTCACTAAGGTGTGCCAAGCGGCGTGAGTTATGAAACAATTCCACATTTCCTTAGGTGCGTGCCAAACTCGTGACTTAAATATTCTCCGCCACGATCAGATCGTAGGCACTTTATTTTCCTGTCATGTTAATTCTCTACCTCATTCTGAAATTCCTTGAACCTTTCAAAAGTTTCAGACTTATGTTTCATTAAGTAGACATACCCATATCTACTCAAGTCATCAGTGAGGGTGAGAACATATCGGTAGCCACCACGAGCCTCGACACTCATTGGACCGCATACATCGGTATGTATTATTTCCAACAAGTCAGTTGCTCGCTCCATTGTTTCGGAGAACGGAGTCTTAGTCATCTTGCCCATGAGGCATGGTTCGCACGTGTCAAATGATTTGAAATCAAGAGACTCCAAAAGTCCATCAGTATGGAGCTTCTTCATACGTTTGACACCAATATGACCAAGGCGACAGTGCCACATGTAAGTGGGACTATCGTTATCAACCTTACACTTTTTGGTACTCACACTATGGACATGTGTAACATCATGTTCGAGATTCATCAAAAATAAACCATTGACCAGCGGGGCATGACCATAAAACATTTCTCTCATATAAATAGAACAACCATTATTCTCAGATTTAAATGAGTAGCCATCTCGCATCAAGCGAGATCCAGATACAACGTTCATGCTCAAAGCTGGTACTAAATAACAATTATTAAGGTTTAACACTAATCCCGAAGGTAGATGTAGAGGTAGCGTGCCGACGGCGATCACATCGACCTTGGAACCATTCCCGACGCGCATCGTCACCTCGTCCTTTGCCAGCCTCCGCTTATTCCGCAGCTCCTGCTTGGAGTTACAAATGCAACTGCACCGGTATCAAATACCCAGGAGCTACTACGAGCGCTGGTTAGGTACACATCAATAACAAGTATATCGCATATACCTTTAATGTTGCCGTCCTTCTTATCCGCTAAGTACTTGGGGCAGTTCTGCTTCCAGTGACCGGTACCCTTGCAGTAAAAGCACTCAGTCTCAGGCTTGGGTCCATGCTTGTTCTTCTTCTTCCCGGCAACTTGCTTACCGGGCGCGGCAACAACTTTGTCGTCCTTCTTGAAGTTCTTCTTACCCTTGCCTTTCTTGAAACTAGTGGTCTTATTTACCATCAACACTTGATGCTCCTTTCTGATCTCGACCTCTGCTGATTTCAGCATCGAGTACAACTCGGGAATAGACTTCTCCATCCCTTGCATGTTGTAGTTCATCACAAAGCTCTTGTAGCTAGGTGGAAGCGACTGGAGGATTCTGTCAATGACCGAGTCATCCGGGAGATTAACTCCCAGCTGAGTCAAGCGGTTGTGTAGCCCAGACATCTTGAGGATGTGTTCACTGACATAACTATTCTCCTCCATCTTACAGCTGAAGAACTTGTCAGAGATGTCATATCTCTCGACCCGGGCATGAGCTTGGAAAACCAGTTTCAGCTCTTGGAACATCTCATATGCTCCGTGTTGCTCAAAACACTTTTGGAGCCCCGGTTCTAAACTGTAAAGCATGCCACACTGAATAATGGAGTAATCATCGCAGCGAGAATGCCAAGCGTTCGCAACGTCTTGCTCTGCTGGGAGAAGGGGTGGGTCACCTAGTGGTGCATCAAGGACATACAATTTCTTGGAAGCTATGAGGATGATCCTCAAGCCACGGACCCAGTCTGCATAGTTGCTTTCATCATCTTTCAGCTTGGTTTTCTCTAGGAACGCGTTGAAATTGAGGGTGACATTCACGTTGGCCATTGGATCTACAATATAGATTGTCAAGATAATTTTAGACTAAGTTCATGATAATTAAGTTCACATAATCAAATTATTTAATGAACTCCCACTTAGATAGACATCTCTCTAGTCATCCAAGTGACACATGATCCATGTCAACTAGCCCGTGTCCGATCATCACGTGAGACGGACTAGTCATCCATGGTGAACATCTCCATGTTGATCGTATCTTCCATATGACTCATGTTCGACCTTTCGGTCTTCCGTGTTCTGAGGCCATGTCTGTACATGCTAGGCTCGTCAAGTCAACCTAAGTGTTTCGCGTGTGTAAATCTGGCTTACACCCGTTGTATGCGAACGTTAGAACCTATCACACCCGATCATGACGTGGTGCTTCGAAACAACGATCCTTAGCAACGGTGCACAGTTAGGGTGAACACTTTTCTTGAAATTTTAGTGAGAGATCATCTTATTTACTACCGTTGTTCTATGCAAATAAGATGTAAACATGATAAACATCACATGCAATCAATATAGTGACATGATATGGCCATTATCATCTTGCTCCTTTGATCTCCATCTTCGGGGCACCATGATCATCACTGTCACCAGCACGACACCATGATCTCCATCATCATGATCTCCATCACTGTGTCTTCATGAAGTTGTCTCGCCAACTATTACTTATACTACTATGGCTAACGTTTAGCAATGAAGTAAAGAAATTACATGGCGTTTATGATTGACACGCAGGTCATACAATAAAATAAGACAACTCCTATGGCTCCTGCCGGTTGTCATACTCATCGACATGCAAGTCGTGAATCCTATTACAAGAACATGATCAATCTCATACATCACAATGCATCACATCACATCGTTTGTCCATATCACATCACAAGGCATATGCTGCAAAAACAAGTTAGACGTCCTCTAATTTGTAGTTGCAAGTTTTTATGTGGCTGCTATAGGTTACTAGCAAGAACGTTTCTTACCTATGTCAAAACCACAACGTGATATGCCAATTGCTATTTACCCTTCATAAGGACCCTTTTCATCGAATCCAATCCGACTAAGATGGGAGAGACAGACACCCGCTAGCCACCTTATGCAACAAGTGCATGTCAGGCGGTGGAACCAGTCTCACGTAAGCGTACATGTAAAGTCGGTCCGGGCCGCTTCATCCCACAATACCGCCGAATCAAGATAAGACTAGTAGTGGTAAGCAAATTAACAAAATCGACGCCCACAACTGCTTTGTGTTCTACTCGTGCATAGATTCTACGCATAGACCTAGCTCATGATGCCACTGTTGGGAGACGTAGTAGTAAATCAAAATTTTCCAACGTGTCACCAAGATCTATCTATGGAGAAACCAGCAATGAGTGAGGAGAGATTGCATCTTCATACCTTTGAAGATCGCTAAGCGGAAGCGTTACAAGAACGCGGTTGATGGAGTCGTACTCGTAGTGATTCAGATCGCGATGGATTCCGATCTAAGCGCCCAACAACGGCGCCTCCGCGTTCAACACACGTGCAGCCCGGTGACGTCTCCTATGCCTTGATCCAGCAAGGAGGAAGGAGAGGTTAGGGAAGGGCTCCAACAGCAGCACGACGGCGTGGTGATGGTGGAGTAGCAAGGTATTTTGGCAGGACTTCGCCTAAGCGCTGCGGAGGAGGAAGAAGAGAGGTAGGGCTTTGCCGTGAGAGAGAGAGTTCAGAACTGTTCTCAGAAGGCCAAAATCTCAAGTATATATAGGAGGAGGGAGAGGGAGGGATGCCTTGGCCCCTCCTCCAAAGAGGAGGGTTTCGGCCGAAGTGGGGATAGAGTCCACCTCTCACAAGGGAGGTGGATCTCCTCTTTTAAAACCCTTTGCCCTTTATCTCCAGATCTCCAACCGCATGGGCCTTTCTAGAAGGTCTTGGACATCCCAATAAGGTCTGTCACACCTCCTCTAAGGGCCCACAAAGTCCTATGGTCGTCACACCCCTTCCCGGGTCCTCCGGCACCCTCCCGGCACTCCCGGTACAATACCGATGAGCCCGAAAACTTTCCGATGACCAAAACTGGACTTCCTATATATCAATCTTTACCTCCAGACCATTCCGGAGCTCCTCGTGACGTCCGGGATCTCATCCGGGACTCCGAACAACTTTCGGTAATCACGTATACAATTTCCCTATAACCCTAGCGTCATCGAACCTTAAGTGTGTAGACCCTACGGGTTCGGGAGACATGTGGACATGACCGAGACACTTCTCCGACCAATAACCAACAGCGGGATCTGGATACCCATGTTGTCTCCCACATGCTCCACGATGATCTCATCAGATGAACCACGATGTCGGGGATTCAATCAATCCCGTATACAATTCACTTTGTCTATCGGTATGATACTTGCCCGAGATTTGATCATTGGTATCTCTATACCTTGTTCAATCTCGTTACCAGCAAGTCTCTTTACTCATTCCATAATACATCATCGCGTGACTAACTCCTTGGTCACATTGAGCTCATTATGATGATGTCTTACCGAGTGGGCCCAGAGATACCTCTCCGTCACACGGAGTGACAAATCTCAGTCTCGATTCGTGCCAACCCAACAAACACTTTCGGAGATACCCGTAGTGCACCTTTATAGCCACCCAGTTACGTTGTGATGTTTGGCACACCCAAAGCATTCCTACGGTATCCGGGAGTTGCACAATCTCATGGTCTAAGAAAACGATACTTGACGTTGAAAAGCTTTAGCAAACGAACTACATGATCTAGTGCTATGCTTATGATTGGGTCTTGTCCATCACATCATTCTCCTAATGATGTGATCCCGTTATCAACGACATCCAATGTCCATGGTCATGAAACCGTGACCATCTATTGATCAACGAGCTAGTCAACTAGAGGCTCACTAGGGACATGTTGTGGTCTATGTGTTCACACATGTATTATGGTTTCCGGTTAACACAATTATAGCATGAACAATGGACAATTATCATGAACAAGGAAATACAATAATAACCATTTTATTATTGCCTCTAGGGCATATTTCCAACACGGCAGTCGTGCCACCAGGCCATGCGCCGCCGGCGTCGTTGGTCCCTTCAGCCTGAGCAAACTCCGAAAACGATGCCCTCAACAGGGACTACGACGCAGAAGCACCGTCATCGCTCGATCCCAATGGGACCTAGGGTTTCCCCCGGAGTTGCCCGCGGCGTCAAGGACCCAGGCCAGGACCCGGCGTGATCCGAAGAGCCCGTCAAGATCCGCCACTGTTGCCGACGTGCCGCACCCGCCACCGCGCCGTCCGCAACCCGGTGACCATGGACAGTCACCGGACCTCACGAACGCGTCCAGCCACCAGCCGCGGCCAGATCTGGCCAAAACCAGCGACCCCATCCAGCGATCCCGCGTCGCCGCAGCCCTCGTCGCCAACCGCCTGGATCTGATGAAGCCGTCGCCGAAGCTAGCCGCCCCGCCTTCACCACGCGTCAGCACGTCTCACCATGTGATCCGCGCAGCCGCCGCCGCACCGTCGCACCGCCGCGTCCGCAGCACGGCCGGCCGTGTTGCCGCCGCGTCGCCCCGCGCGAGCGTCGCGCTCCTCACCGGTACGCCGCGTCCTGCGCCGAAGAGAGCCGGTGGAGGAGGGAAGATGGCCCCGTCGCCATCGCCGCCAGCCGGGCTTTGCTCGACGGCGCCCTCCGGTGGCGGCGAGGAGGAGGAGGAGGGCGGGAAGGATACGCTGGCGGGCGGCGGCTAGGGTTTCGCCCTGCCGCCCGCGAGAGCGGCTCGGGCGATCAGATCCTAAAAAACTAGGAGAATTAGGGAGCCACTAATCTTGTCATCCCTTATGTGCCGCCATTGTCATTTGTCCACCGAGTCTAGTCAAGAATAGAGAGCAAATCCCGGTCTCATAAGAACATGATATTTTCCACTTAGCAAAAAAAAAATTCAAGTTATTTGTTGAATATGAAAAGTAATGTGTATGCGTCTACATACCTTTTACCACGTGGTTGTTTTTCTTACACAATATTTGGGACTTGTAGTCTATGGAGTATACAATCATACCATCCCTATCCGCCCCTAGCCTATACTACTACAAATCCCCCGTCTATATAGAGATCTAAAGTAGAGTGGCACAATCTGGTATTAATGGTGGCATTTACGGTGTTCTGCAGCAATCCATGACGCTTGCCCAGAGAGAGTCAGTCCGTCGTCATGCCTGTCTCCACCGCCGGACCGGCGCGCTGGCCGTCCACCACTTGCATGTACCAGCAGCGAAGGTACATCAAAGATCAGACCGTACCTGATGACTCCATTTGTTGACACATCGGAGATTCGGAGTTGAGCAGTGTTTTTTTTTTATGTAGAATCCATGAATGACTATGTGGATCAATCCTGTTGGAGTAAAACGCATCGTCACGAGACCTAGACGATGAACACGAAATGACGTGGGTTGCCGGGAGGCGGGAGCTGCATGCCGATCGTTGAACGACAGAGCATTGCTAACGGCATGTGCTTAGTCTGAGGCTTACCCTCCGATGATGCGCCTCCTGCCGGCCGGGAACTGAACGAACCATTCACTCGTTGCTTTCGCATTTGCCTTGTCATGCCCTGCTCATACCGCCCGGCCGTCTCGAACAAGTCCTTGCCGGCCGCAGCGCCCCACGGTGCTCAGGTCAACTTTAAAGCACGACTTCATACCGTCCGTCCTAATCCGTTTGAAATAAAACAAACAAATGGCGCGGCCCAACGCGCGGTCCCAAATGGACAAATGTTCGGTTTTCGTTCGTTTTTGATTTATTACCAGTCCAAATATGCGTCGTGTTTGGAGTGAAACGGAGATCACGCACACGAGCGGGACGCATGGCCTTGTCCTCCCGTGGCTCACTTGTCGAGGACACTAGCGCTTCATTCACCTCCAATGCCTCCACCCACCCTCCACGCCCCACCCCCGTCGCCGGCGCGGCCACTATTTTTCGGCCGCCTCCTCACTGCTCACCCCCCGACCGTCCATACCATACCACGTCTCTGTCACCCGCACTTTCGTAGGAGTTTTGGTCGTCGTCGTCGTATCCGGTGCCAGAGGGGATACGACCGCCGGCGACGCCTATGGACCACGACAGCTTTCGTCGGGTGCTCCAGAGCGACCTGTAGCCGGCCGCCAAACGCCCCAGCTGCATCGAGGTGATCTTCGCGACCTCTTTGCCACCACGACCGCAAGGTGTTTGACACTTTGCCCACAAAGGTATGGACAGTGAAGATGAATTTTTCTTTAACCACTTCATTTATTCACCGGATGATTCGTCCTTGGATGACGAAGATCTTGTGGTGGCTGCACTGGTCGTTCACGACCACATTGAACGGCAGCGGCCTCGGTACAGGGGGTCAGTCCCTGTTCGTGCTCCCAACTTGAACCGCAACAGAGATAGAGGACATGCCCTGCTCTACGCCGATTACTTTGATAATACTGCGCTCTTCAAACCAGAGAAATTTCGTCGCCGTTTTCGTATGGCAAGACATGTGTTCGATCGTATCCGAGAGGGAGTGGTTGCTCATGACCCGTCCTTCGAGTGCAAAACGGATGCCCTTGGCAAGATTGGATTCCCCTCTTATCAGAAATGCACTGCGGCAATCCGCATGCTTGCATATACAATTTCAGGCGATCTGATGGATGAGTATGTGCGCATGAGTGAGTCCACATGTCTGCTGTCAATGTACAACTTCTGCAAGGCCGTGGTGGCAGTGTTTGGTCCTGGGTATTTGAGGCAGCCAAATGTCGCTAATACAGAAAGGTTGTTGACGATCAACGTCGATATAGGCTTTCCAGGCATGCTTGGCAGCATAGATTGTATGCACTGGGAATGGAAGAACTGTCCATTTGCTTGGCAAGGCTAGTACAAGGGGCATGTTAAAGCGTGCACTGTCATATTAGAAGCAGTGGCTTCGCAATATATTTGAATATGACATTTTTTCTTCGGCATGGCAGGTTCTCACAATGATATCAACGTGCTGCAGCGTTCTCCAGTCTTCGTAAGGCTTGCAGAGGCCACTCTTCACCTGTCAACTTTGAGATCAATGACCACCACTATAACAAGGGATACTACCTAGTTGATGGTATATATCCTCAGTGGTCAACTTTTGTGAAGACAATCTCGGAACCCCAAGGTGAGAAGAGACAGAGATTTGCCCAAATACAAAAGAGTGCTAGAAAAGATGTGGAACGTCCTTTTGGTGTGCTTCATTCCCGATGGGGTATCGTTCGAAATCCTGCACTGGCATGGAATGAAGGGAAGCTATGGAAGGTGATGATTGCTTGTGTGATCATGCACAACATGATCGTTGAGGACGAGCGTGATAACAACATCTTTGATCAAGGATTTGATTTTCAAGGTGAAAATGTTGAGCCCCTGCACCAAGAACCGGCCACGTCTGAACAGTTTATCCAATTCCATCGTGAAATGCATGATTGGCTCACTCATTTGGATCTTTAAAATGACTTGGTTGAGCACATGTGGAATCACCTTGAAAACGAATAGATGTATTGATCATTATGTTTATTCAAGACAAATTCGATTTGGTTGTAAAGCTATTTTATTCGAGATAATTTTGATTGGGTTGTAAAACTATTTTTATTTGAGACAATTAATATTTGGACGTGCAAAGCTGTTTTAAAACATTGAAATATTGAAAATATGGGCATATTGACCGTGGTGGACAGGACGGGGCGAAAAAATATGTCCGCGCGTTGGGCGCACGGCCATCGCATCTCAAAAAAGTCAGGACCCAAATATACATAATCCGGACAAAATGGACATGGGATCGTATGATGAAGTTGGCCTTAATACATGCGTACGCGAAGTGATGCAAGCATGGAAGTGGCCTTGCATTACGCTGGAGGTGGAGTTGTTGGCTCGGTCATGACATGCTAGCAAGTCCACGTTGTCCCCGAGGTGAATTCCTCTTTTGTTCAAAGAAATTTCAAGGACGGATTTCATTTCTTAGAAAATACAACTCCCTCTGTTTCATAATATAAGATCATTTTCTAAGCCAACATAGCTTAAAAAAGATCTTATATTGTGGGATGAAGCGAATACCTCTGTAAACTTTTGTAAGACATTTGTGTGCAATCCTATAATAAAAACATTCATTGAGTCCAATTTCATAGAAAGTGTTCTTTATTTCCGTCATAACTATGACATGCACATAAGAGTACTTTCAATGAAAGTAACATAGGTAGTAACATAGATGTCACCTAAACAAAAAAGTATGATGGTGCATCTAATTAATGAGAAGAGAGAGAAATTGAGTAACTTAGCATGTTACTACCCTATGAGTAACATAACGTATACCAATGCAAAATGAGTCTATAAGCTAATAAATGAAAGGCTCAATATTACTACTTATATGTTACTATCCATTGTGGAGGTAGTAACTTAGACTAGTATTATATGCATGTTAGTACTCTATGTTACTTCCCATTATGACTAGTCTAATCGTATATGAAAATCCTGCATTTTCCTACGGTGTAACCAAACATATTCCGTTACCCACGTGTTTACATTCTTATAGGATTCAGTATGACATGCCATCCTAATCATGTGTTTCCCTATTCTTGTGCTTTTACAATCTTGTGAATCAAATATCCCCTTACCAGAGTAACGATGCTTTAGCACTTAACATTTATCATTTTCCAAGTAATGGTACATGTGTAAGTGCACTAAACACGGTAGCATCTTGATGGGAATATTATAAGGATGCAATATGTCATTGTGAGATCTCAGTTTTCCTTTTACCAAATGTGTTGGTTTCTATAAAAACAAAATATAAGAATGATGAAGGATCATATGTTCTAGTATACCACTTTTTAAAACATAACAAAATGCGTAATTTCCAAGTTAAAAAAAACAATGAAAACACATGTGCGCATATATTGAGTTAAACTTACCTATGGGAATTTTATAAAATAATATGACCAATTTACAATCTGGGTGAAAGTAAGAAAAAGAGAATGCTACGGCTTAAGATTCAAAACTTAATTTGCATCATTTTTTCTACTTTTATCCTAGTCACGAACAATGATTCTTTTTTGTCATTTTGCAAAGGTATCTCCTTAATCAATAGTACTTATGTGTATGGCTGGAATTAAAATTTGAAGCTCGTGTTGGCAAAAAAAAAAACTCGAAGCTCGGGAGCAAATCGAGTAGGTTGTGACTCGTCTCAGACTCGTTGACTAACAAGTCGAGTAACATAATGAGTTTAATGAGACAACCTAACTAGCTAGTCATTTAAGTTGTTAATCAAAAGGGGACATTAGTAGGGTACACCACGCGCCCTATGTGGTGTAAATTGTTTATTATTGTGATTTGTGAAGATATGTATACATAATTATTTTCTTTGTAACCTAATATAAGATCTTTTAGATTAATACTTTCAGTGACCTGAAAGATTTTATGTTACTATATTTTTGTAGATTACTACATACACAATACATATAATTTGTTGTTTAATTTATGACGAGTTAAACCAGTGACTCGCAAGTTACACGGGCCGAGTCGAGTTTGAATGTGACATAGTTATGTTAATGAGCTGATCCGACGAATCTAGCCGAGCCAGCAAACCGACATTATAAAAAATAGATATGTTTTATTTGTAGGCGGTTACGGCGCACTCTACTTGGAAATAGTTATCCCACGGCCCGTTACTAATGAATGCTTGTTCAATATCTTCTCTTTCTCAATGCATTTACAATAGTCCTACGGGTCCCCCACCCTCCCCCAGCCTCGCCTTGCCGCCACCCGAGGAGGCCACCGGCGAAGGCCGTGAGCGCTTCGAGGAAGGTGGCGGCCGGGCTTCTCCGGCCTTCGCATCCATCCCATCGCTCGAGGAGGTGCGATTGGATCTGTAGGTCGGCCTCACGGGCGGGCGGCGGCGGCTGCGAGACGACGCGGAGGTGGTGGCCGGTCGGTGTGGCTGCGTGACGGCGCAGAGGTGGTGGCCGACCGGTGCGGCTGCGGGACGGCGCGTCGGAGTGGCGGTGGACGGCCGGTGCGGCTGCGGGACGACGCGTCGGAGTGGCGGTGGACGGCCGGTGCGGCTGCGGGACGACGCGTCGGAGTGGCGGTGGCCGGCCGGTGCGGCTGCGAGACGACGCTTCAGAGTGGCGGTGGCCCGTCGGTGCGGCTGCGGGGCGGCGCGGATATGGCTGGCTTCGTCGGGGGCACGAGCGCGCAGGGGGTGAGCGTCGCCCTCCAGTGCGGTGGACGCAGGGCTGCTCGAGTGTGATGGTGCAATGGTCTTTGACGAGGCGTGCGGCCAGCAAGGGGCCCGTGGCGGCGGGGGCAACAGATGCGGTTCTTCGTTCACGGGCAGGTTTGATGGTGGTGAGGGTGGTGATGCTGCTTGGTGGGCTTGTCGACGCCAATACGGGATGATGCGCGACTGAGGTGGTGTGGAGCTGGGTGAAAACCATGTCCTAGCCTCGTGCTATGACAAGCGATGACGGCGGTTGTGACCATCGTTGACCTTCTTGGAGGCATCGTTGCTTCGGTCTCCCACCCCTCCTGCGCGGATCTGGCCATTTCGGTCTCTCTAGAGGAAACCTTGATCTGTGATCAGACGATGGCGGCGCCTTGGTGTCGTATTCCCTCTTGGGGGCCTCGTCTTGGGAGCTTGGCGTCGGCGAGCAGGAGCGATGGATGGCGGTTGGCGGTGGGTGTGGCATCCAAGCTTCTGCGACAACGATGATGATGAGAGCGATGTCGGCAACGCAGCAATGGTTGTCGTAGTCGGCTATTCTTCGGCGTGTCCACGTTTTTGCCTCGGTTTGTTTGTTGCTATGGAGTCGAAGCTGCTACGGCGGGGCCCTATGGTATACGATGACTAGCTACAGGTAGCCCGTTCGGTGATCTCCCGTGGCGCCAGCCGTGCCTGGTTCTGTCCTACAATGTTCTCCGTCAAAGTCGGAGCTGCGTCGTCTGGCCGTAGGTGGTTGAGTCTTTGGCATAGATCTTCTTGCAGCTTTACGTGTCCTCTTCAGTGTGCGGTTGAGTCGATGATCGCATGCGACCGAGTCGGAGTCGTTTGCTCAGAGTGTAGGGATGGCTATGACGCCTCTAGGGGAGGAGTGACGACGATGACGCCTGCGTGCTGTTTCGTTGAGACGCTCTTTAGGATGATGTGCGTGGGCTTTTTATGTGTGCCGCTCAACGGTTGTAACGGTTTTCGTCCGGTTTTTCATAATTAATCGGACAATCTGATTTTCGTTCGCTTTTCCTAAATTAGTTGAGCTAACTTTCTTCTTCTTAATGAATGTAGGATAACTGTCATAAAAAACATTAGTCCTACACTCAAAGAGAGAGAGCGCGCCATACTCCAGTTTATAGGACGGTTAAGCGGTTCTTGGAGACAACAGTTATTTCTATACTCTCGTCCTAGAAACAGCGAACCAGATTTTATTCCATGCGAAGTGCAACGGTTAGACCGTAGATACCATGATTGGCTCATCAAAAATAAATAAAGTAAAATAAGGAGAACTGGTTCGGGTTTGGTTCATACAGATCGATGCCTAGTACAAGTGCAATATTGTAGGCACGTGGGAGGAACACTTGGTATGACTTTTGCCGTTGATGGTGGCCGTTCGACACTTATTTTGAAGTAGTACCAATAATTCCATTTTTCCGCGACGAATCGTCGTCTAGTCTCTTTGTTTCCGAGTACTAGCGCTTGTTGAAGTTTGACACTTCAGTAAGATTGCGAGAGTAGAGGAGGAGCCGCCGCCTTTGTACCAAGTCATTCCGACGGCGAAGTCAAATGCTTCGAACATGGTATTAAAGCATCTCCAACCATTTCCAGGACATCTCTCAAAATAACTTTTTAGGTTCAGTTTTAAGTTCGGGTGTCACTTTTTGTTCAAAAACGGTCCAGTCACGTCCTCAACATGTTTTCAATACGTCAAAAAAGCGTCGGCGTACCCAGGCGAACCCAACGCACTGGGGGTTTGCTGGAGACACGAGCGAATCGCTTTCCCCCAAGTGTACTTTTTCTTGACTCACTTAATCATTTCCCACATAAACTTTGGCTTGGATTGGGATGTGGCCAGGAAGATGCCCTCTTATTTTTGCCGGATGAATCCTTTGGCCTTCCAAGACATCAACTTTTTTGGTTCAGTAGTGTCCTGGGGCCTCCAACGGTTGGAGATGCTCTTAGGAGAGCATTAGTTGAACAGATTAACAAGCCACCATTGTTAATTATGGTCTTCGTGTTCTTTCCACCCCTCCTTCTCGTTGAGCACCTTATTTCTTTGCATACAATATGTCTTCTACCTACATGACTTTCAATTTTAAATTTTGCGACTTACACCCATCCATTTCCTCGTAGTTGGATCATAGACTCGATCTAGTCCATCGTTGTCAACAAAAACCTTACCAATGGTTGCTTGTTTGCTTGCTGCCCAAGGCTACAAAATGACGACAGAGTACCATTGAGTATACAAGCAATTTCTCGGTTGATTTAATCTAGGAAATAATCATAAACATGACATTAACAAGATTAAACACATGCTGATATTTGATCACATCAGCATATACTACGCTAACAGCAGATGCATCTACGTATAACGCTAACATGGTTACGACATAAATGAAAATGAGCAAGATAAGCGACTTATACCCTTCAGTAAGCCAGGCGGCCGTTGCAGCAATGGTGGCGATGGCAGCCTCCTCGGCTGTCTTTTTGCCGGCTTTGAGTTTCTCAGCGCCGAGACGGTCGACTTCGTTGGGGTTGGACATTGTGGCGATGAAGGCGACCCGGAAGTAGATGATGCAGCGGATGTGAACGAGCAATGACGAGCAGTCATGTAGGAGACGCTCTTCAAAAACCTAATCACCCTTCTCCCGTACATGATTTGAAGAGACAGGGTTTCAGAGGCCTGCTCTCCTATCAACCGTGTACGTGGTGGACGAGATGGATCACCGACGACAAGTGGAATGGCAAGTGATGGTGCGCTTGTGGAGGTAGAGCATATGCGATATGTTTCTTCTGTTGATGTCTAGGGTTACCGACAACTCCACTATATAGGCACGATACAGTGGGAGGATGTGGGCTAGATCCACGAGTCGATACAGTCCATGATCCGACATCTGGGATACGTGGCGCGTTTGTTACATACTCTTCATTTCTGACTGAAAAAATAAGCACATATGTATAAGCTCGACTCGGCTTATTCCCGCAACTCGCGTTGCATTGCATCGAAACGAGGCGGACAACGAAGGAGGAGTGCGCGAGGACCACTTTTTTCTCAAGCTCCAATAGCATGTGAAACACAATCCTTTATAAAGAGATACAACTCCTCTTCAACTAGTCGGGGTGGGAGGTGGGACTAACACCTCCTTATCATGACACCTATACGGTCCCTTAAAAATCATGTGAGATTGTTGTATGGGCCTAAAGGACACCCCACATTTCAACAAGTACTGACTCAAATCTACATTTCTATACCTTTAGTTTTGAAAACTTCAAGACAACGTACCCCCACACGAACATGACGCAACAAATTTATAAGTTATCACGCCCCCTCGTCATATGATTTCAATTTGGACGAGGCTAGGGCGTGTATTCATTGCATTGCTACTCCCTGCTCTCCCTTCTTTCGATGCCGCCACCCATTCTCATCGTCTTCTTTTCTCTTCCTTCTCATGGTGATCACCATTGTCGACTGTCCATCAACACCAACTGTTTGGCCATGCTTCCATTCAAGCTCGAGGGCTGCCGCGACATTGACAAGCATGTACACCATTGCCTTCAAACATGTCCATTATCGTTTCACTCGTCCCATACCCATAAAATCCGACGATCGCCGCGAGATCCGGCCCCTACTCCTACATCTTCATCCTTCCCTTCCTTCCCATTAAGATCCAACGGCCACCGGCCGTCCATTCAGAAGATAGTGAGAGTGAACATTCAACCATTACATTTCCCCCTTTCTCTTTAAAATTCCTTTCTTTTGTAAAGGAATCATTGACGCGATGTCGCAATTTTGATGGGGTGACAAGG
This sequence comes from Hordeum marinum, assembly GCA_022496015.1. NCBI lineage: Eukaryota > Viridiplantae > Streptophyta > Magnoliopsida > Poales > Poaceae > Hordeum > Hordeum marinum. The sequence goes on along the minus strand of CM039676.1, from coordinate 356,797,076 downwards.
ACAATCATAAAAGGATGCATTGGATGTCGTGGTGGAAGATATGTGTCCCCAAAAGTCAAGGAGGGATATTTTTCCGTGTTTTACATTGTTTTAATATGGCTTTGTTAGTTAAACAAGCGTGGCGCCTCCTGGGTAATCCTGCATCATCATGTGCCACTATCCTAAGGCTGCTCACAGTGGGAGTAATTATAAGTGACACGTAAGCAGGAAATATGATGTGACACTCATTTAATGAGGAGAGAGGTGTTAGTGGTATCATAGGTAGATACCGTAACATAGCGCATTCCAAGACAAGATGTGTCTATAGCCTAATAAATATAGTAGTATATGATACCACACGTATGTTATTTTGCATTGAGGAAGTAGTAACATAGACTACTTTCATATGCATGATACTAGTATATGATACTCCCTATTGTGACTAGTCTAAAAGCCAAGTACTTCAGAGAGGGTGATTTGATGAGCGCGAGTTTAAAAAAGGGTTCCTTTTTTACTTGACAAAATATTATGGTGGGAGTAGAATCCCTCATAAATGGGTGTATATGGAGAGTTGGATCTGCACAAACATTGATATTTGGACAGATACATGGATCTCAAAATGTGCAAACCAAAAAATTATTACTTCAAGAAAAAGGAATCTCTTGACGAAAGTGTGTGTTATCGATCCAACCCCAAATGTTTTTTTATGGCTCGTGACCTTTCCTCACGTTAGTTTGAACATTGTAATAAAAAAACGAACAAGGTAGCTCATGAAATTGCTAGACTAGCAAAATGTTTCATGACTAGGGATTGGATTGAGGAGCCTGTGAAAAACATTGTACCTCTCCTCATTGACGATGTAACCATTATATCTAATTAATAAAGTTTGGTGATGTTAAAAAAAAACCATTCACCAGCCCGGTCAAATGAAATGACGGCATGAATGCGGCTGGGCCGATCGCTCATCAGCCGCTCACCCACTCGTACTCGTCGTCCCCATCAGCAGCCAACCACGAGTCCTCCATCCACAACGGAAAAAGTCAGATAAATCCTCCCACCGTCATCCCATCACAGCCTTCAAACCCCACCGGTTTCCCAACGGCCCCCGCCCCCCGCCCCCGCCCCCGTCGCTGCCACGCGGGCCCCACCGCGCGACTACCCAGGCCGCGCGGCCGGCCCCACCCGCGGCTGCCGCTGGCGACGCTGCTAGGCGCACGCCGGCCTGTCCCCCCAGCACGCGTACACATCTCGCGAGTAGTCGCGCTCGACTATTCGTTCCCTTCCCCCCCCCCCCCCCCGATTGCCTCTCCATTTCGCCTCTCGCCTCCGCATCGCCGCCGCCGCCGCCTCCTCCTCCTCCTCCCCCCACCCCCGTCAAGCGCGCCGCGGGTGACGCGGCCGCGTCGAGTCCGGGCTTGCTCCGTGCGGCGAGAGGCGAGATCTCGGTCGGGGTTTACCGCGCGCGCCGTCGTCCAGGAGGAAGAGGGGGGGGGGGGGGTTGGTGGGCGGGGCCAGGTGGCGGCCTAGCGGTCCGGGCTAGCCGGAGTCGCAGCAGGAGGAAGAGGAGAACTCATCGTCGTCGTCTCGCGGGTGGCGGCGGGGATGTACGTGCCGCAGTCGTCCCGCGGCGGGGGCGGCTCCGCCGGGGAGCAGCCTAGGGTTTACCAAGTCTGGCGGGGAAGCAACGTAAGCTCTCTCCCCTCCCTCTCCCTCCCGATTCGGTGCCGTGCGCTCGGTGTACAGCCGCGGATCTGGATCTGGCCCAGCTCGTGCGCGCCATGATTGGCTGTCTGCCTAGGGGTTTGCGTGCCGATGTAGCCTTTTCTGGGCGTCGATTCCGTTCGGCTGAGTGGGGAATCGGATGCTCAGCTGGTGCGGTGCGGTGTCCTTCGTTCACATGACTGGAATTCGTGCCTTGCTAGGTTTGGGATGCTCCGGTGGTATACCGAACGGCGTCAAGGTGTGCTGCGTTGAACCAAAAGCGTTGTGGTCTAGTCGTTTTTGCATGTTAGCTGGAGAATATGGCTCCAGTTGGTGCTGATGGTACATGTTAGCGTGTTGTGGCTTTTGCGCTACCACTTATGGAACGTTGGTCAGAATTTTGGATGTGCACAGTGTAAAGAGTTCTTCGATTCCCTGATGGTGTCGTGTGCTTGGTTCAACTGATTGGAATTTGTGGGTTGCTAGATTTTGAATGCTCGGGCAGTATACTGGATGGCAACAAGATGTGCTACCTTGAACCAATTGTTGCGGTTGTAGTCGTTTTTACTTGTTTGCTGGAAATACATCTAGATACATCCGTTTGAGCGTCTAACTAATTTCGGAAGGAGGAAGTACCCGTTAATATGTTGTAGGCTTGTAGCTGTACTCTTATGGAATGTTGGTCGGCATCTTGGATATGTGTACTATGTGCAGTGTAAAGAGTTCTTATATTTTCAGCCTTTTTATCAAGTTGCCTGGGAAGTACTAGTTTGCATGACGCCAATACGTTAGTTGGAAATGTTCAACTTCTTTATGGGCTTGCCTTTTGTTCTCTGGTCTGATATGTATGAATCATGATTTGTCGTTAGCATGTACGAAAGGCCTGTGCATTTGGCATAAGAGCTTTATGTTTATAGTGCATGGTCATATTTGACAGGGAATTACCAATTTATGTGGGATCACAAACGGCCTTTTGATGCAGTTGACGTAGTATGGCATAATATATCACCTTATCTGCAAAAAAGAGGCACCCGTGCAGTGTGCCCTGCACGTGTAATGTGCAGCACCAATTCTGCTCTCACACGTGTACCAATAAATATATGGGTCAATCATCTAGTTCTAAGTATCACCTTATATGCAAAGAAGAAGCACCCGTTCGTGCAGCGCCCCCTGCATGTGTAACGTGCAGACCCATTTCCGCTCTCACACGTGTACTGTCAATAAATATGTGTCATCCATCTAGTGGTAAATATCACCTTATCTTCAAAGAAGAGGCATCCGTGCAGCTCCTCCTGCACATGTAATGTGCGGCCCCAATTCTGCTCTCACACGTTTACTGCTAATAAATTAACGTGTCATCCATCTATGAAACAAGGTCTACGGAGGCATTCTTTCATTGAGAGTCTCCTTGGGTGATGGTGGTTCTGCATTTTGTAGATTTTTAGATAGAATTGTAGAAATTTCCTTCCATTTATAACCAGTTAGTGATGTTACCAAATTACTAATCCTTAGTAAATGTTTTCTTAACCTCCCTAATGGTAACAGCGCACATGCCAAGGCATGATAGTGTCTGCGCGAGTGCTGCTTCGGAACTCCGTATACACAGACCACAGCTACTCAAGTACTATATGTTAGCATATCTCTTCAGTTTTGAGTAATTGTTCACCCTCTAGAGCTTTTAGTTTTCTATTCACTTCTGTTTTTGATTAACCTTTATCTTAATGTGCTGAGAGGATAAAAGGGCTAAATTATTGCAAACAATTATCATTTTTCATAGAATACATGTTATTTTGAGTTTACTACTTCTGTATTTGCAATTATCGCTTTTACTTTCATCAATTGGTCTTTGTTAATGACGGTTTGGATGTTCTTTCAGGAGTTTCTCTTGCAAGGGCGGTTCATATTTGGACCTGATGTGAGATCTTTGTTTCTCACTATATTCCTCATCCTTGCACCAGTGTTGGTCTTCTGTATATTTGTTGCCAGACATCTGATGAATGATTTTCCTGATCACTGGGGGATTTCAGTTATGGTTGTAGTGGTTGTCTTCACAGTATATGTAAGTGTTGTTGTCACTTCATTTCTGTTTTTCTCTGATCATTCTAGAACAACCTAACCAGCTAGTCTGGAGTTGTGTAATTTCTGTTGACAGTTACACTATGCTACCTTTAATGCTAATTGAAGTTTCTCTGCATACATAATTATTCATTGGACAGTGACGAATTATCATACACAGAGGCTCCCCAACTTTCCTGCCTTACTTTGGTTTCTGAAACATTGTTAATTCCAATATTATTCTAGATAAATTCTTGCACCAATCTGTCAGAAGTGACCCTCAATTGAATGTGATGATATGAGCGCCTAGAAATGCAAGATGATACTATTACACCTTACATATTTGATACTGAATATTATTCTAGATAAATTCTCCATCCTATCTTCTACTCCCTCCGTCCCAAAATAAGTGACTCAATTTTGTACTGGCTTTAATACAAAGTTAGTACAAAGTTGAGTCACTTATTTTGGGACGGAGGGAGTATTTCACTATTTTCAGCTCAGCATCTCTTGGTGCTGTGTTCCGTGTTTTTCAAAATTCCAGCAATGATCCTCTTTTGTCTAGTGCCATGCAATGACCTACATATAGTGTTGGGATGGATGTTCACATGGCGTCCCCCTTATCTGGAAAATGGTGATTGGGGAAGCCACACCATGTAGCATGAGCGGACCTCTTTGGTTTGCAGGATAAAAGCACTGAATAGGATGCCATGACATTTTAGGATGTGGAACCTACACATGAATAGAAAGAAAACAAAAAATTCAGTAATAGAAGTTGTTAGTTGGACCACAGGAAAAACACAGGAATTTTCTGTAGATATTGAATGCATGTCATAGTTGTCATAGACGCAGAGGGAATTCTCCAAGAGGTCTAACCGCTTGCTAGGAGTCCTAGGAATTGTAGTGTAGAAAAAGCAATCCAAAAGAAATTTGAATGGTTCATTCCTTTGAACTCCATAGGAAAAATTTCTATGCATTGCTACAACATTCTTTTGAAATTCCTTTGAATTATTTGTCTAATTTAAAATCAAACAGTATAGTTGAGCTGCAATTCTTTTTTAACTTGTTGAATTTCTGTTCAGCTCAGCTCAAATCAAACAGTAGTCTTATTTGGGAATGCCTGTTAAACATTTTGTGTGATCTTTCAAAGGCGATGCTTGTCACTTAATCTCTTTTGTGGACCCTTTTAATAGAAGGAAACACAGTATTTGAGAAAAGGTTTGTCATTGCTAATACAACAATCAAGAAAATGCACATGGTAGGCGGGTGGATGCGGTTGATATGAAAGTTTAAAACTGATTATTTTGTCCTTACGCGGTTCATATGAATACATACTGTTGTAGAGTTCACACTTGTCTGAGCCTCGTTCCTTTCATTTTCCAGGATTTAACGCTGCTGCTTCTTACCTCTGGTAGAGATCCTGGTATAGTGCCTCGTAACACCCACCCCCCTGAACCTGAAGCCCTTGATGTGAACAATGATACTGGAAATGGTCAGACTCCACAACAATTGCGCTTACCACGGACAAAGGATGTTTATGTAAATGGAGTCGTCGTAAAGGTCAAGTACTGTGACACCTGCATGCTGTATCGGCCACCTCGTTGCTCTCACTGTTCTATCTGTAACAATTGTGTGGAGCGTTTTGATCATCACTGTCCTTGGGTTGGTCAGTGCATAGGACTGGTAAGTATCTTAATGCCTCACAGTCTAATATTTTATTGTTATCCGAATGTGCACAGTAAATTTCTATTGCTACTATTAATCACTGATCGGCACTAACTACCAGCTTTTCTGCTGCAGCGTAATTATCGTTTCTTCTATATGTTTGTCTTCTCGACCACACTGCTCTGCCTCTATGTATTTGGGTTCTGCTGGGTGTACATAATTAAGATCAGAGATGCAGAAGATTCATCAATTTGGAGGGCAATGTTGAAGACACCTGCCTCAATGGTTCTGATCATCTACTGTTTTATTTGTGTGTGGTTTGTTGGTGGTCTTTCTGTCTTCCATTTCTACCTGATGAGCACCAACCAGGTTGCTTCCCTTTCCTCTGTTTTAAAACTCTTGATGTTTAAAAGCATTTTGTCGCAATTTGGTAACCAACCAATCTTTCACCTTTGCAGACTACCTATGAGAACTTCAGGTATCGGTACGACCGGCGGGCTAACCCATATAACGTAGGTGTGGTGAACAACTTCCTGGAGATCTTCTGCACTGCTGTCCCCGCTTCCAAGAACAATTTCCGAGCTAGGGTCCCAGTCGAGCAAGGTTTGCAGCAATCACGCCCACCAACCAGGGGTTTCATGAGCCCAAACATGGGCAAACCTGTTGGAGATCTTGAATTGGGCAGGAAGCCAGTATCATGGGACGAACCTCGTTCAGGAGCTGATATAAGAGATTTAGAAGTTGGGGGTATGCTGGATGAGAAAGAGGGCAGAATAACCCATGCGTCACCGGATCTGAGCAGAGAAGCCCTTCCAGTTGAGCTCATGGAAGGTAGGGCTGGTATGCATTCGAGACGATCAAGCTGGGGTCACAGAAGTGGGACCTCAGAGTCGATGGACAGCATCGCCGTGCAGATGGGAGGTGGAGAAACTAACTGGGGCTCGGTCAGCAGTGGCCACGGCACCAGTGGAACTCACTAGCAAACCACACACTTGTTTCTGACGCCGCACTGGGTCTGATCTCAACAACGAACAACCCTGTCTGATGTCCAAAATGAAGAACCGGCCTTTCGAGTACCACGTGAGCTTGTGCCTTTCACCTAGGATGCATATGCCAATGCTTTCTTACCTGTGTTCGTTTCATCTTTGGGAGGGCGTCAGTCCTTTTGATGTGCTTCTCGTTTGGTGTTTTAAGTAAGCAAAGAAAATAACAGAAGAGATTTAACTACTGCGTGGCTTGGATTGTCTTATCTGTGTGTATATATTTATTGGAACCGTCTGTAAGAAAGTGTGCTCTGTATGATTTGCTGCTTGTAATATTCTTAGCGACGAAATCATGTTTTATAAATGTACTCCTTCTGTCCGGAAATACTTGTCTTGAGATGGATGCATCTAGATGTATTTTAGTTGTCAAGTAATTCCGGATGGAGGGAGTAGTTGTCATCCAGTTTAGGGTTGCATTTGTGAGGCATGGTTGGTTACCCAGTTGGCAAGTTGTCAACTCGAAGTTGCTTCCTTAGAATTATATTCTACCAATAGCTGAGACATTGGTGCAGGTGCATAAGAGCCAGGTGTGTATTCTTTCAATGCTCCTTCTTTCGTCGACAGGGCAGAGACATTCCACAGTTTTCCCGCATAAAAAAATGGCATCTCACAGCTCATCCAGCGGTGCTACTTCTCAATGCTGGCTTGCGCTTTCCTGCTCCTCTAGCACGACCTTTTTCCCTTGTTGCACCCATGGAACTTCGGTAGTGGCTGTTGATTTAATGCGGGGACGAAATAATATCTATGTTGCCCTGTCCGGCTGCAAGTAAGAGCGAGCAGTAGGTGAAGTGGATGGTCCACTGCACCCTTGATCATTTAGCAAAAGGACGCCTCATGGCATGCTCACTCGGCCACCCATATCTTCTTCCTAGTACGTAAACTAGCTAGTAGGGCAGACACTTGCAAAGTTGCAAGCGATGATGCTACGCCAAGCCAGTGGCCGAGCAGATCGCAGAGGATGGGATGCTACAAGACACATGAGGGGGAGGAGCACCGAGCACGGCGAGCCGAATGCAGCACGGCGTGCCGATCTGCTGCGACTTTCTGCAGATGATAATACAGGGTAGCAGAGGTAGCTACGCCTATGGCACATTGGCACTCGCGATGGTGCTCTGGCATGGCATCATTGCGCCGTGCGCCCATGCATGTGTCCTTGGCGAGGCGCTGTGTTGTCTGGAAGCCTGGAAGGCAGACCGAACGAAAGCTCGGGGCCGTGGGTATATTCTTCTGCATGCATGCACGCATGCTGATCTGCGCCTTGACAGAATCTGACTCTGCATCTTGGTAGCACGCACTAGGTGGAATTGGTGCCACTTGGCCGCCGAACGTACCGTGCCGTACCGGCTTTGCTCGATCATGCATCCACGCGTTCCTTGCTCAGACACCATTTCATTACTAGTTTTTTCCCCGGAGGCAAAGGATTCTCCGAGGCCGGTCGGTTCGGTTGCACACGTACGAACCCCACTAGCTCGCTCGACCAAATGAGCAGCGCGTGCATGCATGGATGGATGGATGTCTCGAGCCCGCCACTCGTGTCACCGTCGACTTTGCGAGGTCGACCCATCTCTCGTCTCTCCCGGAGAAAGCCACGGGCCCAGCTGCATTATTCACAGCACCGCTAGATATTGCCAAGGATCGACCGGCGACCGGCGCCAGTGAAACGAGCACCGAGGCGTTTTTCCCGTTTTGTCACCTCGCCAGTGGCAGGGGCGGAAAAGCCCCGCATATGCTTACGCAGCCAGCTACGCCGCAGGTAATAATATGCTCTCGGCTAGCTAGGCAGTAGCTTGAATTGATCGATCGATCCATCCATCCATCATCGTCGATGCTGCGCGTGTCACCAGCACCGATATGTTTCCGTTTCTTCACCTCGCCAGTGGCACGGCGCAGAAAGGCATCGCTCGCTGCTGCATACCCGATGTACACCAGCCAGCACACCAACTACGTACGCGCACGCGCGTGAAATGCCTCGCTCGACGTACCGTGGTGCGCTGCAACTGTAAAGCGAAAGAAACAGGAGATGAAACGGAAGAGAAGAGAGATCGACCAATCGATGGTGATGGGTCACTAACTAATAAGTATTCCCTCTCTAAACTAACATAAAAGTGTTTAGAACATCATTTTAGTAATCTAAACATTCTTATATTAGTATACAGAGGGAGTATCACACACGATGGTGAGCGTTAAGCTCGATCGTGCCGGTTCAATGTACCGTGCATCGAAAAGTTGGGAAAGATCATGCCCTTACTATCCTTTCTGCATCAAAACGTTCGGGCTAGTGAACCGGACTTGAGTTGTGTAACCGAACGGACCCAAAGATGCAACAGCTAGCTTGGCTGCGTCGTCGAGTGCTGGGTGTGACTGTGACGTGTCGGTTGTAAGGTGGTCAGGTCGGTTCACGCATTGACTGGAAGGGAAAATGCGTAGTCCTCACCACGGCGGCCACTTCGGCACTCGCTGCAAGTTTTAGCTAGCTAGCAGAGTCAGCTACCTGCCTACCTGTTGCTACATGCAATGCAAGCACATAAAAATTCAGTGGGATACAACGATAGCATCATATCCTGTTGGCGGTCGATCGGAGCATGTATGAATGGATGCAAGGTTCATACCAGTTGATGCATCACGCCATTGTTATTGTACGCCCCGAGTTTTCCAAAAAGCAATTCGACTGCTGCAAAGAAGGTCTTATTTATGCTTTGGTTTCGGAAATTTTTTTTGGAGGCCGAGCTTCATGGGGACTCCAAATGCCGGGAAAATTCATGAAAACTTAAAATTCATGAGAAATCACATTTTTACGCTTTAAAAAATCCCGGGAAAAAATATAGAGACAGATGAAGGCATAACACATGTGTGTAAATTTTCAAGACAAAATACGTTGAAATGAGGCCCATGCAAAATAAAAAAATTAAAAAATCTAAGGCTTGTTAACACATGATACTATTCATCCCCAGTCCTAGGCCATGAATTTTTCCTTTTTTTTCATACAGATAGTATTTCATCCTAAATATTGACACATATATACATAACATTCTTCTTTACTTGCACCATTTTTTTCAGATTTTTTGAAACCAAAAAGTATGCGTTTTGAATTGTTCAAATTTTTTGAGCTCCAGTGAGCTCGGCCACCAAACGCCTCTCCACAGTGGTCACTGGTTCTGTGAAACTAAGAGCATCTCCAACAACCGCGCTAAACAAACGCCGTGCTAAAAAAAATGTTGTTATTGCGCGCGCGCTATCGCTCTGCGTGCTCCAGCGATCGCACAAAACTCGCGCGCGCGGCAAATAGAGTTCAGCACGCGGGCCGAAACGCCATCGCGCGCTGCTTATTTGCTGCGTCAGCTTCCGCGCGCGACACACGCGAGTGCTAGTGAAAAACTCTCTTCCCACGTCACCTTGGCCCCACGCGCGCCGGCGCCGACGAACTCGACCCGTTGGAGCCACCCGCCGGCACCCCGCTCACCCCATCCTACAGCCGCGAGTCCTCTGCCGCCGCAGCCGCCGCTGCAAACCCTAGCGCGGGGAGCGCTGGCCTCGCCTTTGGCGGAGCTCCTCCGAGTGTCGGCCTCGCGCGCGGCCTCTTCATGTCGCCGCGGATGACGTCGGCTGCGGGTGGCGTCGCGCCGGCGCCGCCCCGTGCCCTCCCCTCGAAGCTCCCAAATGCGTCTCGGCCGAAGAAGAGCAAGAGATCCGCGAAGAAGAACAAGGCGGCGAATGGCTCCGACACCTCGAAGGCGTCGAGGAAGAAGCTTGTAGGGCGTGTGACGGACGCGGCGGCTACTGAAGCGTCGGCGAGCTCATTTGTTGAGCCGGCGGCCGACGCGCACAATGTGTTCGACGAAATGCCCCAAAGGTACAAAAATTCACCAACTTTTTTTCTTGTTATTTTTTGAATGCATACATATAGATAGCTTATTTGCATTGTTCTACATATTTTGTAGTCTTGACAATGATGCATACATATCAACTATGGGTGTCGGCTCCAACAATTCGCATTGGTCTCAAAACATTGAGTTCGAGGTGGACGAGCATGTTGAGGGCATTGTCGACGCACCGAAAGGAAGAGCGGGCAATTACACCAACACCGAAGACATCTTACTATGCAATACTTGGTTGGTAGTGTCGAGGGATTCATCCGTTGGAGGTGATCAAAGTAGAGATGCTTATTGGAACCGGATGAAGGAATATTTTGATGCTCGCAACGTGAGTGGAATTGAACGCACCGACCGATCTCTTCGGTCCCGGTGGTCGACAATCAACAAGGATTGTCAAAAGTGGTCGGCCGCACAAAAGGCGGTTGACAAGTTGAACCCAAATGGCACCAATGAGGCTGATAGAGTAAGTGGCATTTCATCCATGTTCATCATACTTGTTGTTGGTGTTTGACGTGCTAACTTGTTTTGTTTTCATGTAGTTTAACATTGCACAAAACTTGTTCAAAGGAGAGGAGAAGAGGACCAAGAAGGGGAAGATCAAGAAAGTAAGACCATTTACCTTGCCTCATTGCTATAAGGTGTTGAAGAATGATGAGAAATGGAAGAAGCGTGATGATTTGGATGATTTGGATTTGAGCAACAAACGCAAGCGAACAATTGAGTTGGATGATGATGATGATGAGGAAGCATCAAGTGATGATGACAAGAGAAGCCCCACACCCAACTTGGTTTCATACTCGAAGCCAAAACGACCGGATGGGTGCAAGAAAGATGCAAAAGAAAAGAAGAAGAGGAAAGGAGATGATGAGCTTAAAAATGTTATGAAGGCTATTGTGAAGGCAAGAAAAGAAGCCAACGAGGTGAGGAAAATGGCAAGGAACCAAGATGCCGCGACCGAGCAGAGGAGGTTGGCGGCCGAGGAGAGGAGGGTGGCGGCCGAGGAGAGGAAGGTGGCTTTGGAGGAGAGGAAGGTGAGCAATGAGGAGCGAACTAGATTGATGGAATGGAAGAAGCATTTGTTGTTCTTGGACACATCTATCCTCAATGAGGCACAAAAGGAGTATGTCAATCTTGCCCGTGGAGAAGTCTTGATCCAAAAAAGAACCATGATTCGCTCCATGGGTGGTGGTGGCCATGCCGCCATGGGTGGCGGTGGACTTGGCTCCATGAGTGATGGTGGACTTGGCGCCATGGGAGGCATGGGTGGTTTCGGAGCTACCATGGGCAGCTTAGGTGCCACGGTTGGTTTTGGAGCTACCATGGAGACCATGGGAGACATGGGTGGCTTTGGAGCACCCCCTGGCGCCATGGCCGCCATGGGAGGCATGAGTTTTGCGTCTCTCATGGGAGGCATGGGTGCACCTCCGGCCGCCATGGGAGGCATGTCTTCCGGTGTGATTCACACACTTTTCCATGAAGATGACGTTGAAGAACTTTCCAACACCGTCCGAGCTTCACATGATGCAATGCGTGACAATGATGATGAGGAGAAGGAAGAATCATCTTCGGAGGAGGAAGAATCTTCTTCGGAAGATGAGGATGAAGACGAGGACGAGGCTTGATGTGTCTTTCGATTGTGTCATGAACTTGGTTTGCATTTTGAAATTGGTTGGATGAACTTGTGGGCATGATTTTAAACTTGTGGGCATGAACTTTTATGCATTAACTTGTTTGTGTGAAATTTATATGCCATGTTCATTGCATTTTGAATGTTTGAAATTTATTTTGTGTTCAAAATACAATATTGACGAGTCGCGCGCGCTATATTTTTTACGCGCTGCTGGAGCGACGCGCGTGCTGTATTTTAGCGCGGCTGTTGGAGCCAGCGTTTGCGTCCGCGCAAAACCAGCCGAAACGTGCGGCACAAATCAGTTTTTAGCGCACGAAACGCTTAACGCGGCCGTTGCAAATGCTTTAATGCACATGCAGGTTTGCATTACTACTTTCTGTTTTGTCACATATGCACATGCACATTTGCATTACTACTTTCTGTTTTGTCACATGTCCTTGTGGCTACGCAGTAACGCGCGTGGTATATATGGCAGTAACTGATAGTCCTTTTTTTTTTTTGCTTCCGGTAATGTCCAAATGCTGAGCACGTATTCTTCATCCGGGAAAGTATGCATGCGTACATGTTTACATGGATGATCCTTCTTTCGTTTCTAAATATAAGTCTTTTAAATTTTTTTATAAAGTAACTACATACGAAATAAAATAAGTGAATCTACACTCTAAAGTATGTCTATATACATCCGTATTTAATTTTCTATCGTAACCTCTTAAAAACTTATATTTAAAAATGAAGGGAATACATCGATACACACGTAGCCACGCACTCACACACTTGTTGAATTTTCACCACTGTACTCGTCGTAGAGCTAGAGCGGACGGCCGGTGAGGGGCTCTGCTATATATACACGACTTGCTCCCATAGGAAAAAACCACACAAGCACTGCCTTCCCTAGTCTCTGGGAAGGAGAAGAACATACATCCATCTGATTCTGATCTGCTTAGTTACCGTGTGCTTTGTACCCGTGATCAGGATGGCAGAAGGGCTCTTCTCCATGGCTCACCCGTGGGCCTCTGCCTTCGGCATCCTAGGTAGGCATGCATTCATGCTGCTGAAGTGTTGATGCATGCATGTATTTCCAAACCATTGTTTGTCACGTGATTAAGCCTTACTGACACAAATGCCATTTCTCGTTCCTTTTTGTTCTGCAGGCAACATCATATCCTTCCTGGTGTTCCTCGCACCAACGTAAGCCCGGCCCCATCGAGCACATTAATATTTTTTGCATGCATCTCCTGTTGTGATCACCATGAGTTTGGTTTGTAAATCGTAATACGTGTCTGAGACGAGCATGCATGCATGCATGCACACATGTGTTGACAGGCCGACGTTCCTGCGGGTGTACCGGAAGAAGTCGACGGAGGGGTTCAGCTCGGTGCCGTACGTGGTGGCGCTCTTCAGCTGCACGCTGTGGATCCTGTACGCGCTGGTCAAGACCAACTCCAGCCCGCTGCTCACCATCAACGCCTTCGGCTGCGTCGTCGAGGCCTTCTACATCGCGCTCTACCTGGTGTACGCGCCCAGGCCCGCCAGGATGCGCGCCCTCGCCTTCTTCCTCCTCCTCAACGTCGCCGCCTTCTCCCTCATCGTCGTCGTCACCGTCTTCCTCGTGCCCCAGCCCAGCCGCGTCAAGGTCCTCGGCAGCGTCTGCCTCGCCTTCTCCATGGCCGTCTTCGTCGCCCCGCTCAGCGTCATCGTAAGCACCATTAACCTCTCACTACCGCTGCTAGCTGCTCTAGTTAATTTGAGTGATCAAGACCATGAGATCTGCGTAGTAACTAGTTGGCCGGCCGGTGAATAATGATGCGTGCATGCAGTTCGTGGTGATCAAGACCAAGAGCGCCGAGTACATGCCCTTCTCGCTCTCCTTCTTCCTCACGCTCAGCGCCGTCGCATGGTTCTTCTACGGCCTCTTCACCAAGGACATCTACGTCACCGTACGCCTTCTTCTTCCATCCATCCATATATGTTACTTAAGCACGGCACTTGAGATTGACTCATGTATGTATGTGCACGCGTGCAGCTCCCGAACGTGGGCGGCTTCTTCTTCGGGGTGGCCCAGATGACGCTCTACTTCTGCTACCGCAAGCCCGACACGTCGGCGCTGGTCCTGCCGACGGGGATCCACGACGTGTCCACGGAGGCGGCGGCGCAGCAGGAGGTGGAGCTGCCGGAGGGCACCCACCCGGCGGTGGCCATGCTGACGGTGAGCACGCTGCCGATGCTGGCGGAGCTGCAGAAGATGGAGCAGGAGATCAGCTCGCCCACCCCGCGCAAGGGCTACATCAAGGCGTTCTGATGGCTGATGCACGCACGCACGCACGCACGCAGGAGATGGCTCACTGATGATTGGCAAAACCGACCGCCAATAGAAATTACCTTCATATAGTTCTTAATTTCAGTCGTTCGTTAAGTGAGATGGTTTGTAGTAGCACATTCGTGTGTGTCGTCGTTCAAGGGTCTGATATACCGGCCGGGCAAGTAACTGATCTACCATTCCACGTACCCTGAGAAATAAAGTTATAAACAGGAGCTCACCTTGACTTGGATACCCTCAAAGATTTGGATGCATTTTTCAGTTTCTATAAAAGTATTTTTGTAAGGGTTTGTGCTACTTATAATTTATGTTTTTCTCGCAAAAGAAAAAAAAATATCACGTTGATAGATACTCCCCTCGCTTTTTAGTGTGCATATAAAATTTGGCTGAAGTCAAACTTCATAGAACGAAACATTTTTATAAAACAATATCAACACTCACAATATAAAATCTATATCATTAGTTGCATCATGAAATTAATTTTCATACTACATAAATATATTATTGTAGATGTTGACATTTTTATAGACACGAAATTTTGTCCGGCTCTGGCAAGGAAGGGGCAATGGCGGTGGTGTGCCTTCGGTTTGCCTTGGTGCATATAGTCATTGCTAAGTGGTCTATGAATTTAGATGCATTTTTTAATTTTCCTGATATTCCTTGTATTGTCATAATTGAAGACAAATACATCGAAAGTATTCTCGTAAAAAAAGAAAAGAAGCATGAGAGGTGCGTGAGCCATGGCAGCTGGGAGTGGGACTTGGCTGGGTGGTCAGAATAACAAGGCGATCGAAGGCGATGCTTAGCATTAAGGTGAGCAGCTAGATTAGTAGGCAATTATAACCTGTTTTTCTTCTTCGTTTTTGGCCAAAGAGGCCAACAGCCATATACGTCAATTTATCTTCTTTGAAATGAAATCGGGAGCCAAAAGCTCCATACTAAAATGAATAAAGAGAAGGTTCCTTGGTTTTCGAAAGAAAAGCTACGTGTATACATAGAGAATAAGTTTTTTTACCGGTGCTGCCGGTGTGTACCGGTGGCTAATCCACCGTTGGTCACATCGGTCAAGATCCGTGGGTCATCATGCGTATAAGTTTCTAAATACACCCTCCATTTTTTTGAGACAAAAATCCACCCCCTTCTATGCATGGGTAATACCACTGACAGAAAGTACAAATACATGCTACGCGTCAACTTTTTGCAGAGAAGAGAGGGTAGGATCGAGAGAAATAACCGTGCATGCATGCATTTTCTTTCCCATACATCTGACATGTATTATTTCTCATCCTCATATTTTCAATGATTGATACTTTTTGGATCAGACATCCATTTTTGAAACTATTTGTATATTAGTATTCATGCTGACAAGACCTTTAAAACAAAATCAATCTTGAATATATTTGAACTATTATTTATTTATATATTTTAATAATCATTGAAATCACTTTCATAAAACGTAAGATTATTTCAGTATTTCATAAAAAATGATTTCACTCATTAAAAAAAAACTAATTTCACTCATTTTTAAACACTAGTTTCACATATTTTAAAATTTAAAGTGCATATTTCATTAATTTCATAAAATGATTGCACTCATTTAGAACAAATTAATTTCACTAGTTTCACCCAGTTGAGAAAAAATATTTGACTCGGTTGAGAAAATGTATTTTCACACATTAGAAAACACAAATTTTGTTCGTTTCAAAAAACTAGTTTCACTCATTTCAAGAAAGTTGATTTCAATCATTTAAAAAAAGTCATTTATTTATGTACAAAAAACCAATTTCACTAATCTAAAGAAATATATTTCACTCATCTAAAGAAAATAATTTCACTCGGTTGAGAAAACATAGTTCACTCAGTTGAGAAAACATATTTCAAAATTGATTTCATTCAATACAAAGAACTGATTTCAATTATTAAAAATATATATTTCACTTGTTTCAGAAACCTGATTTCAATCATTTGAAATGTTGAAATTTAAACATGTTTGAAATGCACACATGTTTAGTCTTATTCTAACGCTCCTCGCTTCAGGAAATCAAATATATAAAATATATAAAAAATAACAGTATAGTTTTAAAAGATAGAAATGATTGAAATTCCTAAAGAGAAAATAAAAAGAAAGGAATTGTACCACTGTACCACATGTAACGTCAGGGTAGACTCTCTCTCTTACCTGACATGGGCTCCATCGATTTGACACTGATTTGACTTAAAACAAAAATACAAGAGATTATTTGCATCAATACTTTGATATACACATGTATATGGTTCCACACCTTTACATATGGCAGCAAGGCATTGGTGAGATAATTACCAGTAGCTACCAGAACCGGTAAAAAACACTTTGCGGTATACATAGCGACAACAATACCACAAGCCGTGGATTAGTGGGCCCCGGCCTTGATCCACCGAGGGTTGCTGCTCAATCTGGGACACACGCGCCATTGGAAGTCCACAACACGTACAAGTACGTTGTTCCACATGTCGACCGACCAGTGTGAGTGAGAAATAGTCCAAAACAAATCTTGAAGTTGTAGACGAAAACCTCAATCAAATCTTGAAATTTGAATTCCAAAAGTTAACACTCTAAACTTGTAATATCGTTTTATTTTGGACCCTAGACCTGCTTGTCACACCCGGAAGATTACAATCCTGACCGGGACAACCTGCTACTCTCACGGACAAGAATTTGGGCTGGTCCACTCTACCACAACAAGAAATCATGAAGTTTAGACAATGTTCGCATATTTTTAAAATTGTACAAAAGTTAAAGAAAAGTTCATTATTTCTAGTTTCGCAAAAATCCATTTTTTTTCGAATTCTGGAATTCTATTTAAAATTTTAACAACTACCCATCTTGTCAAAAAAGGTTCGTAATTCCAATAGTTTTTCTCATGCTATAAAAAATGTTTCAGATTTTCAGAAACTGTGCACATTTTTCAAATAATGTGTTTGGAATTTCGTAAATAATTTGTGTTTTGGAATACTCGGCATTTCAAAATTGTTCACAATAGTTTTAAGAAATATTTTGATTTTGTTTAGGAAGTTTAGAAAAGGTTACCTTGTTTTTTAGGGATGTTTTTTTTGAAGAAGTTTTTTAAGAAAGTTTAAAAACTGCTACCGTGTATTCAAAAATATGTTTTTCAGGGAAGTTTAGAAATATGTCTTGAGGTCATTAAGAAAATGTACAACGTCTATTTCCAAAAATTGTTACCGTGTATAAAAAGTGCTGAAAACATGTATTTGTAACAATGTACATAATGTATTTGAAAAATGTCGAAAGTGTATTAAGAAATGTTTTTAAGGAATTTTTTCTTGAGGATGTATTTTAGGGAAGTCTAAAAATATGTTTATTATTTTTAAGAAATGTACAACATGTATTTCGAAAATTGTTGCCGCATATTCAAAGAAGTGCCAAAACATGATTTTTTTTAAATATACATAATGTATTTGAAAAATGTTCAATGTTTATTAAAAAATATTACACGTGTGTTCTGAAAATGTATATTGTATTCGGAGAAAATAAACATGTGTCAAAAAACAAAACCTATTAAAACCGGCAAAGAAAAAAAAGGGAAAGAAACAATTACAAACAAGATCAAGAAAGAATCAATAGAAAACAAAAAATATAACAAAGGAATATTGTTTTTTAGAAAAATCTAGTGAAAACATAAAGTATAACGAAGGGAAAACCCCCGAAAGGAAACTAAGACAAAGTCAAAGAAAGGCTAAACTAAAAAAGAATAGAGCACAGCAAGCGGACCTACATCCATGCATGAGCAGTGCGAGCGACATCGCTAATGGACCGGCCCAACTCAGCAAATACGAGAAGGGGCTTGCACTTTGGTAGCGCAGCTTGCATTTCTTCCCTTTAGAGTTGCATCAAGAAAACCCTCCTTTTCCATATCAATAAGGGTCTTATCTTGTGTTTGATATTTTTGGGATGGAATTTCTCGACACACAAAATATTGATGCAACACAAGTGTATTATAAAAAAAATTGATCATCCACACTACATACACAAATTTGAAGAACATACATACACGTCACATCACAATTGCATACAAAATGTAGAATTTCATGACAAAAAATGAAATACAAAATTTTCTTTTTAAACCTTTGGGTCATTTCATCGAACATGTTGGGGATGCCAGTGGTTGTGGTGACCAATGACGATGTCTCCTTCACGTTCGACGGCAAAAGTGTGGGGGAAGAGGATCTGGGTTGTTCTGGAGATGCTACTTTTGTCCTGGAAGGGTTCAACAACGTGGGGGGAGCAACGTTCTTCTTCTTCGACGGGTAATAACCAAGGCCGACAGATCACTTAATGGCCTCTTCCTTGCGGCCGTAGAGGAAGTGTGTGGATTTGGGGGAAGCTTTGGCAGCGATGACGTGGCCGGGCGCATCTCACATATCGTGGCAACGCAAAACCTTGGTGGCCAACGGGCTTCGCCTTGGTGCCACTATCGGCAGGAACCACGATAAGGACCACCGCGGGTCTGTGGGGAGTAGTGGTGATGCTACCGGCATCGACGTTGTATCACAGTGGCCTTCCATGGCGATTCAGTAGAGGTCGAGCGACAGGAAACTTTAGCAGGGCGGTTGGGGCTTTGTGCGACCGAGTTTGATTTTTTGGCAGACGCTCAAGAGCGGCAAATGTACAACATGAGGGGCTAAAAATTGGGCCATTTACAAATTTTGCCGGGCACCATGTTGACTCAAAGTGTCCTAATTTTCCTTTTCTTTTTGGCGCGGCCACAATTTTACATCATCGGCTAGAGATGCTTTCATCAGGCGCGGCTAATTAACTACATTTGACCCGAAGGCTGGTCGTTTAGCCCGGTCATCTTTATTAACCCATCTAAACCCCCGAAGCTGAGGCAAATTTGTTTCAGTTCTGTTTACATATATGTTTTCTGATGGGAGACGTAGTATTTTTTTTTCCTACGATCACCAAGATCTATCTATGGAGAAACCAGCAACGAGTGAGGAGAGATTGCATCTTCATACCTTTGAAGATCGCTAAGTGGAAGCGTTACAAGAACGCGGTTGGTGGAGTCGTACTCGCAGCGATTCAGATCGCGGTGGATTCCGATCTAAGCGCCGAACAACGGCGCCTCCACGTTCAACACACGTACAGCCCAGTGACGTCTCCCACGCCTTGATCCAGCAAGGAGGAGGGAGAGGTTGGGGAAGAGCTCCAACAGCAGAATGACGGCATGGTGGTGGTGGAGCAGCAAGTTATTTCGGCAGGGCTTCGCCTAAGCACTTCGGAGGAGGAAGAAGAGAGGTAGGGCTGCACCGTGGGAGAGAGAGATCAAATCTTGTCTCAAAACAGCCAAAACCTCAAGTATATATAGGAGGAGGGAGAGGGAGGGCTGCCTTGGCCCCTCCTCCAAGGAGGAGAGGTTTGTCCGAGCTAGGGAGGAGTCCACCTCCCACAAGGGAGGTGGATCTCTTCCTTTTGAATCTCCTTTAGCCTTATCTCTTTATCCCTAGCCGCATGGGCCTTTCCGGAAGGACTTGGCCAGCCCAATAAGGGCTGATACACCTCCTCTAACAGCCCACGAAGTCCTTTGATCGTCACACCCCTCCCGGGGGTCCTCCGGCACCCTCCCAGCACTCTCGATACACTACCGATGAGCCCGAAAACTTTCCGGTGACCAAAACAGGACTTCATATATATCAATCTTTACCTCCGGACCATTCCGGAGCTCCTCGTGACGTCCGGGATCTCATCCGGGACTCCGAACAACCTTCGGTAATCACGTATACCATTTCCCTATAACCCTAGCGTCATCGAACCTTAAGTGTGTAGACCCTACGGGTTCGGGAGACACGTAGACATGGCCGAGACACCTCTCCGGTCAATAACCAACAGCGGGATCTGGATACCCATGTTGGCTCCCACATGCTCCACGATGATCTCATCGGATGAACCATGATGTCGGGGATTCAATCAATCCCATATACAATTCCCTTTGTCTACCGGTATGATACTTGCTCGAGATTCGATCGTCGATATCCCTATACCTTGTTCAATCTCATTGCCGGCAAATCTCTTTACTTATTCTGTAACACATCATCCCGTGGCTAACTCCTTAGTCACATTGAGCTCATTATGATGATGTCTTACCGAGTGGGCCCAGAGATACCTCTCCGTCATACGGAGTGACAAATCTCAGTCTCTATTCGTGCTAACCCAACAGACACTTTCGGAGATACCCGTAGTGCACCTTTATAGACACCCAGTTACGTTGTGACATTTGGCACACCCAAAGGATTCCTATGGTATCCGGGAGTTGCACAATCTCATGGTCTAAGGAAACGATACTTGACATTGGAAAAGCTTTAGCAGACGAACTACACGATCTTGTGCTATGCTTAGGATTGGGTCTTGTCCATCACATCATTCTCCTAATGATGTGTCCCCGTTATCAACGACATCCAATGTCCATGGTCATGAAACCGGGACCATCTATTGATCAACGAGCTAGCCAACTAGAGGCTCACTAGGGACACGTTGTGGTCTATGTATTCACACATGCATTCTGGTTTCCGGTTAATACAATTATAGCATGAACAATAGACAATTATCATGAACAAGGAAATACAATAATAACCATTTTATTATTGCCTCTAGGGCATATTTCCAACAGTCTCCCACTTGCACTAGAGTCAATAATCTAGTTACATTGTGATGAATCGAACACCCATAACATTCTGGTGTTGATCATGTTTCGCTCGTGAGAGAGGTTTAGTCAACGGATCTGCGATATTCAGATCCATATGTACTTTACAAATATCTATATCTCCCTCCTGAATGTAATCACAGATGGAGTTGAAGTGGCGCTTGATGTGTCTTGTCTTCTTGTGAAACCTAGGCTCCTTCACAAGGGCAATAGCTCTAGTGTTGTCATAGAATAGAGTCATCGGGACCGACGCATTGGGAATCACTCCTAGGTCGGTGATGAACTCCTTCATCCAAACTCCTTCCTTTGCTGCTTCCGAAGCAGCTATGTACCCTGCTTCACATGTAGATGCCGCCACGACGCTTTGCTTGCTGCTGCACCAGCTGACTGCCCCTCCGTTCAAAATATACACGTATCCGGTTTGTGACTTGGAGTCGTCCGGATCTGTGTCGAAGCTAGCATCGATGTAACCCTTTATGACGACCTCTTCGGCACCTCCATATACGAGAAACATGTCCTTGGTCCTTTTCAGGTACTTCAGGATATTCTTGACCGCTGTCTAGTGTTCCGCTCTGGGATCACTTTGGTACCTCCCTACCAAACTTATGGCAAGGTTCACATCAGGTCTGGTACACAACATGTCATACTTAATAGAGCCTATGGCTGAAGCATAGGGGATGACACTCATCTCTTCTCTATCCTTTGTCGTGGTCGGGCATTGAGTTGTACTCAATCTCACACCTTGTAACACAGGCAAGAACCCCTTCTTGGACTGATCCATATTGAACTTCTTCAATATCTTGTCAAGGTATGTGCTTTGTGAAAGACCTATGAGGGGTCTCGATCTATCTCTATAGATCTTAATACCTAATATGTAAGCAGCTTCTCCAAGGTCCTTGATTGAAAAACATTTATTCAAGTAGGCCTTTACACTTTCCAAGAGTTCTATATCATTTCCCATTATCAGTATGTCATCCACATATAATATGAGAAATTCTATAGAGCTCCCACTCACTTTCTTGTAAATACAAGGTTCTCCATAAACCTGTACAAACCCAAACGCTTTAATCACCTCATTAAAGAGAATGTTCCAACTCCGAGATGCTTGCACCAGCCCATAGATGGAGCGCTGGAGCTTGCATACTTTGTTAGCATCTTTAGGATCGACAAAACCTTCCGGCTGCATCATATACAATTCTTCCTTGAGGAAGCCATTAAGGAATGCCGTTTTGACGTCCGTTTGCCAGATCTCATAATCATAAAATGCGGCAATTGCTAACATGATTCGGACAGACTTCAGCATCGCTATGGGTGAGAAAGTCTCATCATAGTCAACTCCTTGAACTTGTCGATAACCCTTAGCGACAAGCCGAGCCTTATAGACGGTCACATTACCATCCGCGTCAGTCTTCTTCTTAAACATCCATTTATTTTCAATGGCTCGCTTATCATCAGGCAAGTCCACCAAAGTCCATACTTTGTTCTCATACAAGGATCCTATCTCGGATTTCATGGCCTCAAGCCATTTGTTGGAATCCGGGCCCGCCATCGCTTCTTCATAGTTCGAAGGTTCACCGTTGTCCAACAACATGATCTCCAGGACAGGGTTGCCGTACCACTCTGGTGTGGAACGTGTCCTGGTGGACCTTCGACGTTCAATAGTAACTTGATCTGAAGTTTCATGATCATCATCATTAACTTCCTCTCCAGCCGGTGTAGGCTCTACAGAAACAACTTCCTGTGTGCTGCTCTACTCTCTAGTTCGAGTGGAGGTACAATTACCTCATCAAGTTCTATTTTTCTCCCACTTACTTCTTTCGAGAGAAACTCTTTCTCGAGAAAGGATCCATTCTTGGAAACAAAGACTTTGCCTTCGGATCTGAGGTAGAAGGTATACCCAATAGTCTCTTTGGGATATCCTATGAAGATGCACTTTTCCGCTTTGGGTTCGAGCTTCTCAGGTTGAAGTTTCTTCGCGTAAGCATCGCATCCCCAAACTTTTAGAAACGACAGCTTAGGTTTCTTTCCAAACCATAATTCATACGGTATCATCTCAACGGATTTTGACGCTGCCCTATTTAAAGTGAATGCGCCAGTCTCTAATGCATATCCCCAAAATGATAGCGGTAAGTTAGTAAGAGACATCATAGATCGCACCATATCCAATAGAGTGCGATTACAACGTTCAGACACACCATTTCGCTAAGGTGTGCCAGGTGGTGTGAGTTGTGAAACAATTCCACATTTCCTTAGGTGCGTGCCAAACTCGTGACTTAAATATTCTTCGCCACGATCAGATCGTAGGGACTTTATTTTTCTGTCACGTTGATTCTCTACCTCACTCTAAAATTCCTTGAACCTTTCAAAAGTTTCAGACTTATGTTTCATTAAGTCGACATACCCATATCTGCTCAAGTCATCAGTGAGGGTGAGAACATAACGATAGCCACCGCGAGCCTCGACGCTCATTGGACCGCATACATTGGTATGTATTATTTCCAACAAGTCAGTTGCTCGCTCTATTGTTCCGGAGAATGGAGTCTTGGTCATCTTGCCCATGAGGCATGGTTTGCACGTGTCAAATGATTCGAAATCAAGAGACTCCAAAAGTCCATCAGCATGGAGCTTCTTCATGCGTTTGACACCAATATGACCAAGGTGGCAGTGCCACATGTAAGAGGAACTATCGTTATCAACCTTACACTTTTTGGTACTCACACTATGGACATGTGTAACATCACGTTCGAGATTCATCATAAATAAACCATTGACCAGTGGGGCATGACCATAAAAAATTTCTCTCATATAAATAGAACAACCATTATTCTCAGATTTAAATGAGTAGCCATCTCGCATCAAGCGAGATCCAAATACAATGTTCATGCTCAAAGCTGGTACTAAATAACAATTATTGAGGTTTAAAACTAATTCTGAAGGTAGATGTAGAGGTAGCGTGCCGACGGTGATCACATCGACCTTGGAACCATTCCCGACGCGCATTGTCACCTCGTCCTTTGCCAGTCTGCGCTTATTTCGCAGCTCCTGCTTGGAGTTATAAATGTGAGCAACTGCACCGGTATCAAATACCTAGGAGCTACTACGAGCGCTGGTTAGGTAGACATCAATAACAAGTATATCACATATACCTTTAACGTTGCCGGCCTTCCTATCTGCTAAGTACTTGGGGCAGTTCCGCTTCCAGTGACCGGTACCCTTGCAATAAAAGCACTCAGTCTCAGGCTTGGGTCCACGCTTGTTCTTCTTCCCGGCAAAGTGCTTACCGGGCGCAGCAACATCTTTGCCGTCCTTCTTGAAGTTCTTCTTACCCTTGCCTTTCTTGAAACTAGTGGTCTTATTTACCATCAACACTTGATGTTCCTTTTTGATCTCGACCTCCGTTGATTTCAGCATCGAGTACAACTCAGGAATGGACATCTCCATACCCTGCATGTTGTAGTTCATCACAAAGCTCTTGTAGCTAGGTGGAAGCGACTGGAGGATTCTGTCAATGACCGCGTCATCTAGGAGATTAACTCCCAGCTGAGTCAAGCGATTGTGCAACCCAGACATTTTGAGTATGTGCTCACTGACAGAACTATTTTCCTCCATCTTACAACTGAAGAACTTGTCGGAGACATCATATCTCTCGACCCGGGAGCTTGGAAAACCAGTTTCAGCTCTTGGAACATCTCATATGCTCTGTGTTGCTCAAAACGCTTTTGTAGCCCCGGTTCTAAACTGTAAAGCATGCCGCACTGAACAAGGGAGTAATCATCGCAGCGTGACTGCCAAGCGTTCATAACGTCTTGATCTGCTGGGAAAATGGGTGCGTCACCTAGCGGTGCATCAAGAACATACAATCTATTGGAAGCTATGAGGATGATCCTCAAACCACGGACCCAGTCCGCATAGTTGCTTCCATCATCTTTCAGCTTGGTTTTCTCTAGGAACGCGTTGAAGTTGAGGGTGACATTAGCGTTGGCCATTGGATCTACAATATAGATTGTAACGACAATTTTAGACTAAGTTCATGATAATTAAGTTCACATAATCAAATTATTTAATGAACTCCCACTTAGATAGACATCTCTCTAGTCATCCAAGTGACACATGATCCACGTCAACTAGCCCGTGTCCAATCATCACGTGAGACGGACTAGTCATCCATGGTGAACATCTCCATGTTGATCGTATCTTCTATATGACTCATGTTCGACCTTTCGGTCTTCCGTGTTCCGAGGCCATGTCTGTACATGCTAGGCTCGTCAAGTCAACCTAAGTGTTTTGCGTGTGTAAATCTGGCTTACACCCGTTGTATGCGAACGTTAGAACCTATCACACCCAATCTTCACATGGTGCTTCGGAACAACGATCCTTAGCAACGATGCATAGTTAGGGTGAACACATTTCTTGAAATTTTATTGAGAGATCATCTTATTTACTACCGTTGTTCTAGGCAAATAAGATGTAAACATGATAAACATCACATGCAATCAATATAGTGACATGATATGGCCAACATCATCTTGCTCCTTTGATCTCCATCTTCGAGGCACCATGATCATCACTGTCACCGGCACGACACCATGATCTCCATCATCATGATCTCCATCATCGTGTCCTCATGAAGTTGTCTTGCCAACTATTACTTCTACTACTATGGCTAACGTTTAGAAATAAAGAAAAGTAATTACATGGTGATCTTGATTGACATGCAGGTCATACAATAAAATAAGACAACTCCTATGGCTCCTGCCGGTTGTCATACTCATCGACATGCAAGTCATGAATCCTATTACAAGAACATGATCAATCTCATACATCACAATGCATCACATCACATCCTTTGGCCATATCACATCACAAGGTATATGCTGCAAAAACAAGTTAGACGCCCTCTAATTTGTAGTTGCAAGTTTTTACGTGGCTGCTATAGGTTTCTAGCAAGAACGTTTCTTACCTACGCCAAAACCACAACGTGATATGACAATTGCTATTTACCCTTCATAAGGACCCTTTTCATCGAATCCAATTCGACTAAGGTGGGAGAGACAGACACCCGCTAGCCACCTTATGCAACAA
This sequence comes from Hordeum marinum, assembly GCA_022496015.1. Taxonomy (NCBI): domain Eukaryota; kingdom Viridiplantae; phylum Streptophyta; class Magnoliopsida; order Poales; family Poaceae; genus Hordeum; species Hordeum marinum. The sequence continues at coordinate 356,771,034 of CM039676.1, read as the reverse complement.
GTGCATGTCAGGCGGTGGAACCGGTCTCACGTAAGCGTACGTGTAAAGTTGGTCCCGGCCGCTTTATCCCACAATACTGCCGAATCAAGATAAGACTAGTAGTGGTAAGTAAATTAACAAGATCGACGCCCACAACTGCTTTGTGTTCTACTCGTGCATAGATTCTACGCATAGACCTAGCTCATGATGCCACTGATGGGAGACGTAGTAGTAAATCAAAAAATTTCCTACGATCACCAAGATCTATCTATGGAGAAACCAGCAACGAGTGGGGAGAGATTGCATCTTCATACCTTTGAAGATCGCTAAGCAGAAGTGTTACAAGAACACAGTTGGTGGAGTCGTACTCGCAGCGAGTCAGATCGCGGTGGATTCCGATCTAAGCGCCGAACAACAACGCCTCCGCGTTCAACACACGTACAGCCCGGTGACGTCTCCCGCGCCTTGATCCAGCAAGGAGGAGGGAGAGGTTGGGGAAGAGCTCCAACAGCAGCACAACGGCGTGGTGGTGGTGGAGCAGCAAGGTATTCCGGCAGGGCTTCGCCTAAGCACTTCGGAGGAGGAAGAAGAGAGGTAGGGCCACGCCGTGGGAGAGAGAGATCAAATCTTGTCTCAAAACAGCCAAAACCTCAAGTATATATAGGAGGAGGGAGAGGGAGGGCTGCCTTGTCCCCTCCTCCAAGGAGGAGAGGTTTGGCCGAGCTAGGGAGGAGTCCACCTCCCACAAGGGAGGTGGATCTCTTCCTTTTGAATCTCCTTTAGCCTTATCTCTTTATCCCTAGCCGCATGGGCCTTTCCAGAAGGACTTGTCCAGCCCAATAAGGGCTGGTACACCTCCTATAACAGCCCACGAAGTCCTTTGGTCGTCACACCCCTCCTGGGGGTCCTCCGGCACCCTCCCGGCACTCCCGGTACACTATCGATGAGCCCGAAAACTTTCCGGTGACCAAAACAGGACTTCCTATATATCAATCTTTACCTCCGGACCATTCCGGAGCTCCTTGTCACGTCCGGGATCTCATCCGAGACTCCTAAAAATCTTTGGTAATCACATATACCATTTCCCTATAACCCTAGCGTAATCGAACCTTAAGTGTGTAGACCCTACGGGTTCGGGAGACACGTAGACATGACCGAGACACCTCTCCGGTCAATAACCAACAGCGGGATCTGGATACCCATGTTGTCTCCCACATGCTCCACGATGATCTCATCGGATGAACCACGATGTCGGGGATTGAATCAATCCCGTATACAATTCCCTTTGTCTACCGGTATGATACTTGCCCAAGATTCGATCGTCGGTATCCCCATACCTTGTTCAATATCGTTACCGGCAAGTCTCTTTACTCATTCCGTAACACATCATCCCGTGGCTAACTCCTTAGTCACATTGAGCTCATTATGATGATGTCTTACCGAGTGGGCACAGAGATACCTCTCCGTCATACGGAATGACAAATCCCAGTCTCGATTCGTGCCAACCCAACAGACACTTTCAGAGATACCCATAGTGCACCTTTATAGCCACCCAGTTACGTTGTGACGTTTGGCACACCCAAAGTATTCCTACGGTATCCGGGAGTTGCACAATCTCATGATCTAAGGAAACGATACTTGACATTGGAAAAGCTTTAGCAGACGAACTACACGATGTTGTGCTATGCTTAGGATTGGGTCTTGTCCATCACATCATTCTCCTAATGATGTGTCCCCGTTATCAACGACATCCAATGTCCATGGTCATGAAACCGTGACCATCTATTGATCAACGAGCTAGTCAACTAGAGGCTCACTAGGGACACGTTGTGGTCTATGTATTCACACATGCATTCTGGTTTCCGGTTAATACAATTATAGCATGAACAATAGACAATTATCATGAACAAGGAAATACAATAATAGCCATTTTATTATTGCCTCTAGGGCATATTTCCAACATTTTCTTCAAATCATGCATCTAGGTCGATCTAGGACACGTTTCGTTACCTACATCGTTTTTTTGCTCTTTTGCATATTTGTCTCACTTGGGCCGACTGAGCATATGCAGGAAAAAACCAACATCTCCATGCTGATTGGTTGCCTACATCCCCTTTAGCCTGCATGTGCCGAAACAAAATGCATGTTGTTTGGTTGTGGGCTTGTTTCAGGGGAAACACAAGTCCAGTTGTTTGGTTACATCCAAGACAATAGTGTGGTAACCTCCTCGTCGATGTGGTGAGGTTAGGCACAAAAATAGAGCATCCAGAACAAACTTAAGCACACATCAAAGTTTAACATAATATGATAAGTTTTAGACAATACAACAACACATAATATCGTCTTATAGAAACAAACAACATGAAACTAGCAACCCGAGGTCATTTAGGTGGTCACGAAGAAGGCCTTGTCATGCTTCTTGCACTTGGTGACCACCTCCACGACGTCGTCATTGTAGACGACCACCTTCATGGTGTTGGAGGTCAGCAACTTGAAAGTCACCATGTACCCGATCCTGACCCGGTGAACGGTGGCGAAGGTGGCCCAATGCTGATAAAGGGTGACCCTTCCATCGATCACCCTCGCCGTGATCCTCCATGAGCAACCAATGTTCGTCTTCAGACCGAAATTCATAGCCCGGCATGGAAGTGCTTCGTGAAGTCCAGAGGCAAAGGCAGAATCTCCAGTTTGGGAGCAAAGATCACCTTGCAGAAGTGGGTTGATCCTGCCTCCTCATGGTAGTGCCCGTAGTTCCTCCGCTTGGTGCTTGGGTGATCCTGCACCGGCACGTCCATCAATGACGACACAACCTCCTTATCCTTCTCCGATAGTGGCACGACCTCCTTGCCCTTGTCCATCTGCATTATGAACAACACAGTTCAAATGTCAGCATTCATTCCTATAGGCCTAACGCTCTTATATTTACCCACACTACTTACCAGCACCGCACTCAAACCCTACTTTCACCTCCTCTCCTCTTCCACCTCTCTGTTTCACCACCTTTCCCTTGCCATGAACTCCAAGCCCAACCCTTCCCCCTAGGGAATTAGATGGAGGTCCTTCTTCCTTGGGTGGGCACTCGATGATCGCGCAAAGTTCGAGAATACCATGGAAGTGTGCTTGAACTTCAGCAGCATGGAAGACATGCACAAGGAGTCTGATGTTGTGGTGAAGAACGCGATGACGAAGGGGTTGAAGACCCTAATTCTTGACCCAAAAAATGGCGCTATGTTAGTGGACATGCTTCGTTGGGCCATGAATCAGGACGACTCCGATGACGCTCGACACAGGGCAAAGTGGGCTAAGTACAGGGACATGTGTCCTAATGAGCAGCGTGCTGCAGCCTACTGAACGACAAGGACTATGGTGGCTCCAAAGGAGGACGACGATGAGGTGCAGATGGTGGCCAGGGTATCGGTGGCAGATGACTGTGCAAGCCCCATCATTCTTGACGAAAACGACGAGGAAGAAAAATAAGATGGCTACGCCCCACCACCGCTCGACGCGACTTCAGAGTCACCACGGCTAGACAAGAAAGTTTGTACCCCAATACTCACCCCCGATGTAATCGAAAAATTAGCTATGAACTCTATAAGCCGTCGGTGCACGACACTATGCATCCGAGGAAGGAGATGCCAAGCTGAGGTTGTTTTGGGAACAGTTTTAGGCCCCTGAGCAACTGATGGAGATGCATCGGTTGGCGAAGCTATCCATGAAGGACCTCTGCGTCAGGTTGTGGCCTCCAAAGCCATTGCCGAGTAGTTACTTTGGTTTCATACAAAGGCTGATTGCTGCCGCACCCCCCGATTGATGCCCTGACACGCTCTGCATGCAAAGAGGGAGCTCGGATGGCGTTTTTGAAGACCATGGTGCACTGGCTGAAGCTAAAGCCGCTCGAGATGGCCACCGCTCCTTCATCGCCTGGGAAAGAGCATAGGCGCCCTATGCTGTACTTCCCCACCATTATGGACGGTGCTTGGGCAATAGAAGCCTTGTGTCCGAAGGATGTATTTTTTAAGTAAAAATACTCACTTGTGTTGATAGTGAAAACTTTGGTGTATGTTACTTTGCATGGTATATATCATGCCTTCCCTTGTTCTAATTTTGACTCCTGTGTGGCCGTTTTAAACTGAAAGTTACTAATCATTGGTTTCTGCCCCCTTGTAGATACTAGAAGGGGTGTTTTCAATATCTGCACTATTATCCTTAGCCAACTTGGTGCCCGGAGGCGGTAGTGCGGAAGAGAACAAGGCAATCAGACTATGCGGTTTTAATGCTTTCACTTAGCAGTAGGAGCTTCAGTGTGGGGACTAAGTACTAGCCCCCTGTATTTTGTGATATTCACATAGTTAAAAAACTATTATCACATGGTTTGGGTAACTTCAGACCCTTCGTATAACACAATGAACTTCTATCAATTCGTAGTTTAATACTTGCCATCGGATCGCAGATTGGTTCGCGATTATTATGAGACTCAATTTTCGCTTTCTCCATTGAGGTGCCTAACTAGACGAACTAGAAGTACAATTGCAATGGTTCTTCCTTTACCCTTTTAGCCGAACAAGCGGGACGTAAAGGGGTAAACATAAGAGACGGTAACCTAACTTTTAACCCAAGATATAATTCAGAACCAATGCATATAATTCAATATCCAAGATGCCGAACTCACGAAGAAAAATGTGGTGTCATAATGATGCTTGGGGTGAGATCAATGGCCAAGACCCTGACGGGTTAGCCTGTTGCTTCTAAAATGGATATCGAACTGGCATGTTTTTGATGCCGAAGAGTGATGAAGAAAAGAAGGGAAAAAGGCCTATACAAGATAAATGACCGCCGTAGGACTGTAAAATTGGTCTTTATTTCCAATAAATTTTCATCTGTACACTCCAATTTATAGAGAAAAAGGTTTACACATGACTTTTTACTAATGGCTTGATGTCCTTTACTGTATCCTACTGCATGTCTGCGCCTTTGTTCTCCGGAGGATTTTCCTTTAGAGGGTGTTGTAGCCGACGATCGGGACTTTGAAAGAGAAGGTCTTGAGAAGTCCCCGAATCGTAATATCTTGATGCTCTTGTGTAGGTCCTTGATGGCACCTAATATCGCCCGGGGACATGTCTGCCCGTTGTTCGATCAAGCCGGACACTAGGCATTTCGATGGAGGGTCCCCACAACTGCACATGGTATTTTAAGCGCGAAATTGTGCCTCCGAGGTACATAACTTACGGGAGGCTGAGCCATACGGTGGGGAGCGTATTCCTATTTTTTTGGAGTGTGAGGTTCCGGGAACTGAAATAGAGCTCGGGCCCGCTTACTTCCCTTTCGTGCCTTGACGGTGGACTGGGGGTTCGGCGTATCATTGCTGAGCTGAACCTCGGCTGCTAAAGCCGCAATGTGTTCCTATGTTCGGAGCGAACACTCTGTGTTGCCGCTGACGGTGATGACCCCCTAATGTTCGAACATCTTGAGCTTCATATAGGCATAGTGGGGGACAACATTAAAGCGTGCGAACGCTGTGCGGCCAAAAAGTGTGTGGTAGCCATTGCAAAAAGGGACGATGTCGAAGATCAAGTCCTCACTTCGGAAGTTGTCGGGCGAGCCAAACACTACTTCTAGAGTTATGGTGCCCGAACAACGGGCCTCAATGCCAGTGATTATTACTTTAAAGGTGGTGCTACTAGGTTTGATCCTTGACGGATCGATTTCCCATTTTTTGCACCTTATTTGCGTAGATGAGATTGAGGCTACTGCCTCCGTCCATTAGGACTCTTATGAGGTGGTACCTGTCTACTATAGGGTCAAGGACCAAAGCTGCTGATTCGTCATGTCTGATGCTGGTCGGGTTGTCAATGCGTTTGAAAGTGATCGGGTATGCTGACCACGGGTTGTACTTCGGGGCTACAGGCCCTATGGTGTAGACATCCCTGACTGCATGTTTCCGCTCCCTTTTTGGTATGTTTGTGACATAAATCATGTTCAAAGTTTTGACTTTGGGGTGTGGGGGGATTGCTTCTGGCCTCCATTATTTGGACTACGAGGGTCTTCATCATCCTCGCTGTGAGGGGCCCTTGCCATGGTCTTCGGCTACAAGCTTGCCTGCCTGCTTAAACACCCAATAGTTACGGTTGGTGTGGGCGGCGGGTTTGTCCTAGGTGCCGTGGATCTAGTATGTCCTATCCATGATTCTCTCCACCTGAGTAGGTCCATCCCTGTTCCCTTTAGAGGGTTTCTTCCGCTGTGATGATTTTGAATTGGTGAATCCGGCGTTGACCGTAGTGTCTTCGGAATCACCACCGTTGTGCCGACACTTATTCTTATTGCGTCATGGCTTTCCGTTACCGTCCCGCATGCCAGATGTGCCAGGGGTTTCCAAAAGGGTTCTTTTGACGGGCTAGCCAACTATGCTCGGCAGTGCAAAAGTGGGTCATAAGGGAGGTAAGGGATGACATTGTTCTAGGCCTATCCTTCCCGAGATGACGGGCTAGTGATACGTCTCCGTCGTATCTATAATTTTTGATTGTTTCATGCCAATATTCTACAACTTTCATATGCTTTTGGAAACTTTTTATACTATTTTTGGGACTAACATATTGATCCAGTGCCTAGTGCCAGTTCCTGTTTGTTGCATGTTTTTTGTTTCGCAGAAAATCCATATCAAACAAAGTCCAAACGCGGTAAAAACTTATTGAGATTTTTTTGGAATATATGTGATTTTTTGGAAAAAGAATCAACGCGAGACGATGCCCGAGGAGGTCACAAGCTTATGCCTCTCCCTCATATAAAATTGCAATAATGATTACCGGTCTAGTCATCGATTGCCTAGGGACAATTCCGCAACTCCTACCACCACTTTTCCACACTCGTTAAACTAACTTAGCTGTTTCTTTATCTAAGCAGCCTCTAGTTTTTATTTACGCGCTCATTATTATCTTGCAAACCTATCCTATCACACGTACAAAGTCCTTCTAGTTTCATACCTGTTCTAGGTAAAGCGAACGTTAAGCATGCGTAGAGTTGTATCGGTGGTCGATAGAACTTGAGGGAATATTTGTTCTACATTTATCTCCTTGTTGGGTTCTACACTCTTACTTATCGAGAAACTCTACAATTGGTCCCCTATACTTGTGGGTTATCAAGACCTTTTTCTGGCGCCGTTGTCGGGGAACAATAGCGTGGGGTAAATATTCTCGTGTGTGCTTGTTTGCTTTATCACTAAGTAGATTTTATTTGCTGTTCTAAGTTGTTGTATATATTTAGTTATGGATATGGAACACGAAATACCAAAAAATTAGGTGTACTTGCTACTCATGGTGATGGGGAACCTCCTAAAACCCACGATGCTCGTTATGTGAAAGATATTATGCACTACTTTGATAATCCTGAGAAAACCCCATTCAACTTGATAATGGGATACACGTTGGATCAATGTGAATACTTTAGGGATTATCGCTTGAGTCAAAAAGGGAAACTGTTATGGGATCAGATTTATATGTTGAAATGGTATGCTTGGAATCTATGCCAGAGATATGATTATACTTGTTGCTCTAGGATGAAGGCCCCACACCTTCCTTTTTCATGTAAATTTAATGATAATGAAACCTTGGCTTCTTATGCTAATGGTATTTATGATTACTATGATGTGGAACGAATAGAAGAATTAGTTGCTTTTAAGGGTGCTTATGAAATTGAATCTTTGTTTGAGAAGTGTGAAAATTATGATGATGTTGTTTATAGAACTAAAAATTTTGCTATACTTAAATATTGCTATGAGAATTATGAATATAATTCCGATATTGATGCATTTATTGAGAGAATGTCTTCTCCCTAGGAGGAGACTAATATTTTGCAGGAATCTATGGAAGAAAACATTGCTGAAACTGTGAGCTCATTAGATGAAAATGATGATGAGGAGAGCGAAGAACAAAAGAAGGAAGAGCGGATTAGCTACTCGTGCCCACCTTCTAATGAGAGTAACTCTCCAACTCATACATTGTTTAATTTCCCTTCATGCTTACCGAAGGATGAATGCTATGTTGATTGTTATGATCCCTTGGATTCATTTGAAATATCCCTTTTTGATGAAATTGATGCTTGCTATGCTTGTGGCCATGATGCCAATTTGAATGATGCTTATGGAGATGAACTTGCTGTAGTTCCTTATGTTAAGAATGAAATTGTTGCTATTGCACCCACGCATGATAGTCCTATTATCTTTTTGAATTCTCCCAACTACACTATATCGAAGAAGTTTGCACTTATTAAGGATTATATAGATGGGTTGCCTTTTACTATTACACATGGTGATTTTGATAGATATAATATGCATGTTCTTGCTGCTCCTACTTGCAATTATTATGAGAGAGGAACTACATCTTCACCTCTCTATGTTTCTGACTACAATAAAATTGCAAGAAACTATTTACGCTATGTATTGACCTTTACTTTGTGTGCATGAATTGTTCTTTTATGACATGCCAATGCATAGGAAGATATTTATACTTCATCATTGCATGATATATATTACTTTGTGCTCAATAATAAACTACAAATCATTGTTAATTAAAATTGGCTTTGATATACCTTGGGATCCGGGTGGATCCATTACTTGATCACTTTATGCCTAGCTTAATGGCTTTAAAGAAAGCGCTGCCAGGGAGACAACCTGGAAGTTTTAGAGAGTCATTTAATTCTGTTGTGTGCTTTTTTATAGTTTAAAAACAAAAAATAAAGAGGGGAACCTAAAACTTTTTCAAAAAGAAAAGTGAAAGTGAGAGAGACGAGCATTGTGAAAGTGGGAGCTAGACTTGAACTTTGTTCATGCCCATGGAAACCTTGTGAATCTTAATTATAGAAACTTTTCAAAAAAAATTATCCCCTTGTATAAATCCATTTTCTTATAAAAATAACGTGCCAAGATTTGCCTTTAGGATGATTAGATTGCTTGTTTATCGCGTGTAGTGCAAAAACATAAACTTTGGCTGTAGTGCGTGAATTTACATTTTTTACTGGAATGTCAAAAGTTTCTGAAATTTTTACAAAGTATTGCTATGAATTTTTTTATTTGTTCCTAATTTTTCAGAATTTTTAGTGTTACAGAAGTATGGTGAATGTCCATATTACTACAGACTGTCTTGTTTAAGACAAATTCTATTTTTGATGCATTGTTTTGCTTGTTTTGATGAAACTATCGATTGTATCGGTGGTATAAGCCATGGAAAAATTATAATACAGTAGCTACAGTGAAAAGTTAAAATATGAATTTGTTGGCAACAGTACATAAAGTTGTGATTTGCTTTATTATACTAACGGATCTCACAAGGGTTTTGTTAAGTTTTATGTGATTGAAGTTTTCAAGTTTTGAGAGAGATCACGATGGATGAAGGAAAAAGGAGTGGCAAGAGACTAATCTTGAGGATGCCCAAGGCACCCCAAGGTAATATTCAAGTACTCCCAAGAAAGTAAGCTTGGGGATGCCCCGGAAGGCATCCCCTGTTTCTTCTAACAACCATCGGTAATTTTACTTGGAGCTATATTTTTATTCGTCACATGATATGCATAAATCTTGGAGCGTCTTGTGCTTTTTCTTTTTTCTTTTAATAATGCACCATGCTGGTATGAGATAGTCCTTGGTCGATTTATAGAATGCTTCATGCACTTCACTTATATCTTTTGAATATGGCTTTATAGAATGCTTCATGTGCTTCACTTATATTTTTTAGAGCGTGGGCATATATTTTGTAGAAAGAATTAAAGTCTCACGCTTCACTTATATCTATTTAGAGAGTTAACAGGAGTTGGTCATTCACATGGTTAGTCACAAAATCCTACATAAAACTTGTAGATCACTAAATATGATACGTTTGATTCCTTGCAATAGTTTTGCGATATGAAGATGGTAATATGAGAGTCATGCTAGTGAGTAGTTGTGAATTGGAGAAATACATGTGTTGAAGTTTGTGATTCCCATAGCATGCATGTATGGTGAACCGTTATGTAAACAAGTCGGAGCATGATTTGTTTAATGATTGCCAACCTTTGTGTGAGGGTCGGGAGCGCGCGATGGTTAACTCCTACCAACCTCTCCCCTAGGAGCATGCGTCTAATGCTTTGTTTGATAATTAATAGACTTTTGCAGTAAGTATGTGAGTTCTTTATGAAAAATGTTGAGTCCATGGATTATACGCACTCTCACCCTTCCACCTTTGCTAGCCTCTATAGTACCGCGCAACTTTCGCCGGTGCATCAAACCCACCTTCCTCAAAACATCCACCATACACCTTCCTCAAAACAGCCACCATACCTACCTATTATGGCATTTCCATAGCCATTCCGAGGTATATTGCCATGCAACTTCCACCGTTCCGTTTAGTATGACATGCACCATCATTTTCATATTGCTTTGCATGATCGTAAGACAGCTTGCATGATGTTTTCATGGCTTGTCCGTTTTTGATGTTATTTGCTAGGCTAGATCGTTGCACATCCCGGTATCCTACCGGAAGCATTCATATAGAGTTATATTTTTGTTCTAGGTATCGAGTTGTAAGTAAATAAAAGTGCAATGATTTTCATTATTAGAGCATTGTCCCATGTGAGAAAAGGATGATGGAAGCTAAGATTCCCTCACAAGTTGGGAGGAGTCTCCGGACTTTACCAAAAAAATTAAAAGAAGCCAGTGAAGCCCAAATAAAAAAAGAGAGGCCAAAGATTCTCACCAAAATAAAAAAATAAAAAAAAATAAAAAAAATGAGAGAAAGAGAGAAGGGACAATTGCTACTATCTTTTTCAACACTTGTGCTTTAAAGTAGCACCATGATCTTCATGATAGAGAGTCTCTTATTTTGTCACTTTCATATAACTAGTGAATTTTTTTGCACGACCACTTAGTTTTCTTTTTGAGCTTTCATACACTTATAGCTCTAAGTGCATTCGTTGCATGTCAATCCCTACTCACTCATATTGATATCTATTGATGGGCATCTCCATAGCCCGTTGATATGCCTAGTTGATGTGAGACTATCTTCTCCCTTTTCCTCATCACCTTCACCATATTCTATTCCACCTATAATTCTATATCCATGGCTCATGCTCATGTATTGCGTGAGAGTTGAAAAGGTTTGAGAACATAAAAGGTGTGAAACAATTGCTTGACTTATCATCGGGGTTGTGCATGATTTAGATACTTTGTGTGGGGAAGACGGAGCATAGCCAGACCATATGATTTTGTAGGGATAACTTTCTAAGGCCATGTTATTTTGAAAGGACACGTGCATTGTTGGTGTGCTCAAAGTATTACTGTTTTATGTCAATATAGACTATTGTTTTGAATCACTCGCATCTTAATATTCATGCAATGATTAGATTATATGATCAAGATTATGCTAGGTAGCATTACACATCAAAAATTATCTTTTTTTATCATTTACCTACTCGAGGACAAGCATGAATTATGCTTGGGGATGCTGATACATCTCCGTCGTATCTATAATTTTTGATTGTTTCATGCCAATATTCTACAACTTTCATATACGTTTGGCAAGTTTTTATACTATTTTTGGGACTAACATATTGATCCAATGCCCAGTGCCAGTTCCTGTTTGTTGCATGTTTTTTGTTTCGCAGAAAATCCATATCAAACGAAGTCCAAATGCGATAAAAAGTTACGAAGCTTTTTTTGGAATATATGTGATTTTTGGGAAAAAAGAATCAACACGAGACGATGCCTGAGGAGGTCACAAGCCTGCTAGGCGCGACCCGCCCCTGGCCGCACCCTGAGGGCTTGTGGCCACCCCTTAGGACGGTTGGAGCTGTTCTTTGGCTGCAAGAAAGCTAATTTATGGATAAAGATCCCCTCAAAATTTCAGCCCGATCGAAGTTACAGATCTCCGGATATTTAAGAAACGGTGAAAGGCCAGAATCTGAGCGCGCAGAAACAAAAGGAAACAGAGAGAGAGAGAGAGAGAGAGAGATCCGATCTCGGAGGGGCTCTCGCCCCTTTGCCGCCATGGAGGCCATGGACCAGAGGTTAAACCCTTCTCCCATCCAGGGGGAAGGTCAAGGAAGAAGAAATAAGGAGGGGGGCTCTCTCCCCCTCTCTCCCGGTGGCACAGGAACACCGCCGGCGCCATCATCGTGACGACGATCTACTCCAACAACTCTGTCATATTCACCAACACCTCCATCACCTTCCCCCATCTATATATAGAGGTCCACTCTCCCGCAACCCGCTATACCCTCTACTTGAACATGGTGCTTTATGCTTCATATTATTATCCAATGATGTGTTGCCATCCTATGATGTTTGAGTAGATCTATTTTGTCCTATGGGTTGATTGATGATCATGATTGGTTTGAGTTGCATGTTTTATTATTGGTGCTCTCCATGTCACACAAGCGTGAGGGATCCCCCTGTAGGGTTTGCAATATGTTTATGATTCGCTTATGGTGGGTGGCGTGAGTGACAAAAGCACAAACCCGAGTAAGTAGGTTGTTTGCGTATGGGAATAAAGAGGACTTGATACCTTATAATGCTATGGTTGGATTTTACCTTAATGATCTTTAGTAGTTGCGGAAGCTTGCTAGAGTTCCAATCATAAGTGCATATGATCCAAGTAAAGAAAGTATGTTAGCTTATGCCTCCCCCTCATATAAAATTGCAATAATGATTACCGGTCTAGTCATCGATTGCCTAAGGACAATTCTGCAACTCCTACCACCACTTTTCCACACTCGTTAAACTAACTTAGTTGTTACTTTATCTCAGAATCCCCTAGTTTTTATTTACACGCTCTTTATTATCTTGCAAACCTATCCTATCACACCTACAAAGTCCTTCTAGTTTCATACTTGTTCTAGGTAAAGCGAATGTTAAGCGTGCGTAGAGTTGTATCGATGGTCGATAGAACTTGAGGGAATATTTGTTATACCTTTAGATCTTTGTTGGGTTAGACACTCTTACTTATCAAGAAAGGCTACAATTGATCCCCTATACTTGTGGGTTATCAGCTAGCCATTCGTCCCGGATATTGTTCCCGAGGGAGGCCAGTGCCTCGGCATCCGAGCAATCGATAATTTGATTTTTCTTGGTCAGGAATCGGTTCTAGAATTGCGGAGATGACTCACCGACTTGTTGGATGATGTGGATCAAGTCATCGACATCTAGGGGCCAGACATAGGTGCCTTGAAAGTTAGCCCATAAAGCATCCTTGAGCTCTTCCCAACTCCAAATGGAATTTTCGGGAGGCTGTTCAACCAATGCCGTGCTGCCCCCTTAAGCTTCAATGGTAGGTATTGTATGGCGTGGAGGTCATATCCTCGAGCAATATGGATGTGGAGAAGGAAGTCTTCAATCCACATGTCCGGGTCTGTTCTCTCGTCGTATTGTTCTATGTTTATGGGTTTAAACCCTTCGGGAACTGATGCTGCATCACCTCGTTTGTAAAACACATTGGGTGGGCAGCGCCTCTGACCCTAGCTACTCGTGTTGGAGGTCGGGTGGAAGCATGTCCTGGTGCCGTCCCCAAACTCTATTGTTCTAGTCGAGCCGAGCTTGGTACCCGTCCTGTCTACCAGGGGTTCACCCTCTGTACCCATAGATGGATCTTGGCTGACCCGTCTTAGCATTCAGGTTGTGTCATAGGTCGAACTGGTCTTCGGGCTGTGCTGGCTCCTTCCCTCTTGTACGAGGGTGTTCGGGTTGGTCTCCAACTTTTCCAGCTGCCCTATCCCGTCCTCGAGGAGGGCGTTCCGGCTGGTCCTCCTTAGTTCATCTAGGCGGTGTGGGCTCATGGGCCTCGTCTTCAAACTCTGGCAGTAACCGATGGCGTGGGTAACTTTTATCTTGTCCCTGTCGTTCGTGGGCGTATCCTTCTTTAGTGGCCAGGACTTGCGTCCATCAGTCGTTAATGGTGTCTTGTTCGGCCTTGATTTTTTGCCTTTTTATCTTGAGGCTTTGAGCAATGGCAATAAGTTGCCGTTTGAACCGTTCTTGATCCAGCGGACCTTCGGGGAGAATGAAGTCCTCATCTCCAAGACTGTTCTCATCCTCGGAAAGAGAGAGGTAGCTACTGTGTTCGGAATTGTCAAGGTCCTCAGGTCCTTCCGGGTCCATCTCTTGGAAATATGCCCTAGAGGCAACAATAAAATGGTTATTATTATATTTCCTTGTTCATGATAATCGTTTATTATCCATTCTATAATTGTATTGATTGGAAACTCAAATACATGTGTGGGTTAATAGACAACACTGTGTCCCTAGTATGCCTCTAGTGTTGGAAATATGCCCTAGAGGCAATAATAAATTGGTTATCATCATATTTCCTTGTTCATGATAATCGTTTATTATCCATGCTATAATTGTATTGATCGGAAACTTAGATACATGTGTGGATAAATAGACAACACCATGTCCCAAGTACTAATTGACTAGCTCGTTGATCAAAGATGGCTATGATTTCCTAGTCATGGACATGAGATGTCATTTGATAACAGGATCACATCATTAGGAGAATGATGTGATGGACAAGACCCAAACTACAAACGTAGCATATGATCGTGTCAGTTTATTGCTACTGTTTCCTGCATGTCAAGTATCTGTTCCTATGACCATGAGATCATGCAACTCACTGACCCCGGAGGAGTACCTTGTGTGTATCAAACGTTGCAACATAACTGGGTGACTATACAGGTGCTCTATAGGTATCTTCGAGGGTGTCTATTGGGTTGGCATGGATCAAGACTGGAATTTGTTACTCCGTGTGACGGAGAGGTATCTCAGGGCCCACTCGGTAATACAACATCACAATAAGCCTTGCAAGCAATGTGACTAAGTGTTAGCCACATGATCTTGTATTATAGAATGAGTAAAGAGACTTGCCATTAACGAGGTTGAACTAGGTATGGAGATGCCGACGATCGAATCTCAGGCAAGTAACATACTGAAGAACAAAGGGAACAATATACGGGATTAACTGAATCCTTGACATAGAGGTTCGAATGATAAAGATCTTCGTAGAATATGTAGGAACCAATATGGGCATCCAAGTCCCGCTATTGGTTATTGACCGTAGAGGTGTCTCGGTCATGTCTTCATAGTTCTCGAACCCACAGGGTGTGCACACTTAAGGTTTGATGACATTTCGGTAGTATAGAGTTATGCATGGTGGTGAACGAAGGTTGTTCAGAGTCTCGGATGAGATCCCGGATATCACGAGGAGCTCCATAATTGTCTGGAGGTAAAGATTGATATATAGGAAGTCCTGTTTTGGTCACCGGAAAAGTTTTGGGCTCATCGGTAATGTATCGGGAGTGCCGGGAGGGTACCGGGGGACCATCGGGAGGGGTATTTCGACCCAAGAGGATACATGGTCTGTGGGAGGATGAATACCAGCCCTTAGTGGGCTAGGCGAAGTCCCACATAGGGCCCATGTAGTTGGGAAGGAAATCCAAAGTGGAAAAGGTGTTGATGCTTAGGTTGCTTCCTCCCTTGGTCGTGTGTTGGTTCAGTGGTATTGTGGGATGAAGCAGCCCGGACCAACCTTACTCGTATGCTTACGAGAGACCGGTTCCATAGACTGACGTGTAACTTCGTTGCACAAAGATGGCTGGCAGGTGTCTGTTTCTCCTACTTTAGTTGGATCGGATTCGACAAAGGCGGTGCTTAAGAAGGTTGAAAAGCAATTTATGTATCACCGTTGTGGTTTTGTGTAGGTGAGAACTAGATACCCGTAGCAGCCACGTAAAACTTGCAACAATAATTAGAGGACGTCTAACTTGTTTTTGCAGGGTACGTTGTGATGTGATATGGCCAATTACATGATGAGATATATGTGATGTATGAGATGATCATGTATTGTATAGAATATCACAACTTGCATGTTGATGAGTACGGCAACCTCTAGGAGCCATAGGGTTGTCGTTAATTATTGTATGACCTGCATGTCAATCATTAAGCGCTATGTAATGCTTTACTTTATCGCTAAACGGTAGCTATAGTAGTATGAGCATGGTGGGCGCGACAACCCCGATGGTGACACAATGATGGAGATCATGGTGTTATGCCGGCGACGATGGAGATCATGCCGTTGCTTTCAAAATGGAGATTAAAATCACAAGTTCATGGCCATATCATGTCACTTATGATTTGCATGTGATGTTAATACTTTTGTGCACCTTGTTTTTCTTAGGACGACGGTAGCATTATAAGGTGATCCCTCACTTAAATTTCAAGATAAATTGTGTTCTCCCTGAGTGTGCACTGTTGCGAAAGTTCGTCGTGTTGAGACACCACGTGATGATCGGGTGTGATAGACTCTACGTTCACATACAATGGGTTCAAGACAGTGTTACACATGCAGAACACTCGGGTTAAACTTGACGAGCCTAGCATGTACAGACATGGCCTCGGAACACAAGAGACCGAAAGGTCGAACATGAGTCATATAGTAGATATGATCAACATGATGATGTTCACCATTGAAACCACCTCAACTCACGTGATGATCGGACTTGAGTTGGTGAATTTGGATCATGTATTACTCGAATGACCGGAGGGATGTAAATTTGAGTAGGAGTTCTTAAGTAATATGATTAATTGAACTCATTATCATGAACATAGTTAGTAGTGTCTTTGCAAACTGTGTTGTAGATTACTAGCTCACGATGTAGCCCCCTTGAATTTTTATATGTTCCTAGAGAAATAAAGTTGAAATATGATGGTAGCAATATTGTGGACTGGCTCCGTGATCTGAGGATTTTTCTCATTGCTGCATAGAAGGCTTATGTCCTTAATGCACCGCTCGGTGTGCCACCCCCTCTAGCGTCGTCTGTAGATGTTGTGAACATCTGATAGGCATGTTCTGATGACTACTTGATAGTTTAGTGCGTCATGCATTACGGCTTAGAATTGAGGCTCCAAAACATTTTGAACATCATCGAACATATGAGATGTTCTAAGAGCTGAAATTGGGATCTCAGGCTTGTGCCCGTGTTGTGAGATATGAGATCTCCAATAAGATTCTTTGCCTACAAGATGAAGGAGAATAGCTCAATCGTTGAGCATGTGCTCAGATTGTCTGGGTGCTACAATCACTTGAATCGAGTGGGGGTTGATCTTCCAGATAAGAAAGTGATTGATATAGTTTTCCAAGTCACTGTCACTAAGCTACTAGAGCCTCGTGATGAACTATAAAATGTCAGGGATGGAAATGATGATCCCTGAGCTGTTCGCGATGTTTGACACCGCGAAGGTAGAAATAAAGAAGGAGCATCAAGTGTTGATGGTTAGTAAAACCACTAGTTTCGAGAAGGGAAAGGGCAAGGAGGGAAACTTCATGGATGGCAATTCAGTTGCTGCTCCAGTGAAGCAACCCAAAGTTGAACCCAAACCCGAGACTAAGTGCTTCTATTATGAGGAGAGTGGTTGCTGAATCGGAACAACCCTAGATACTTGGTAGATAAGAAGGCTGGCAACATCGACAGAAGTATATTTGATATACGTGTTATTGATGTGTACCTTGCTAGTACTCCTAGTAGCACCTGGGTATTGGATACTGGTTCGGTTGCTAAATGTTAGTAACTCGAAGTAAAAGCTACATAATAAACAGAGACTAGCTAAGTGTGAGGTGACGATGTGTGTTGGAAATGTTTCCAAGGTTGATGTGATCAACATCACACATTCTCTCTACCTTCGGGATTAGTGACAAACCTAAATAAATGTTATTTGGTGTTTGCGTTAAGCATGAACATTAGATCATGTTTATTGCAACACGGTTATTCATTTAAGTTAGAGAATAATGGTTATTCTGTTTACATGAATAAACCTTCAATGGTCATGCACCGAGTGAGAATGGTTTGTTGAATCTTGATCGTAGTAAAACACATGTCATAACAGTTATGCCAAAAGATACAAAGTTAATAATGATAGTACCACATACTTGTAGCACTGCCGCTAAATGTCATATTGGTATAAATCGCATGAAGAAACTCCATGCTGATGGATCTTTGGACTCATTCGATTTCGAATCGGTTGAGACATGCGAACCATGCCTCTTGGGCAAGATGACTAAGGACCCCATTTTCCTGTTTGATGGAGCGGGCAACTGATTTATTGGAAATGATACAGGTTGATGTATGCAATCCAATGAGCCTTGTATCGTGCGGTGGATATCGTTATTTTCTTACCTTCACTGATGATTTGAGTTGATATAGTGTATATTTACTTAATGAAATAAAAGTCTGAATCATTTGAAAAGTTCAAGCAAATTTAGAGTGAAGTTTAAGATCATCGTGACAAGAAGATAAAAATTTCCGCGATATGATCGTGGAGGTGAATATCTGAGTTACGAGTTTGGCATCCAACTTTAGACAATGTGAAAGTTTTTTCACAACTCACGCGACCTGGAACACCATAGTGTGATGGTGTGTTCGAACGTCATAGTCGTGCTCTATTGGATATGGTGCATACTATGATGTCTCTTATCGTTTTGCCACTACCATTTTGGGGTTATGCATTAGAGGCTACTACATTCACTTTAAATAGGGCACCATCTAAATCCGTTGAGATGACACCATATGAATTATGGTTTGATAGAAACCTAAGCTGTCATTTCTTAATGTTTGGGGCTATGACGCTTATGTGAAAAAGGTTTTCACCTAATGAGCTCGAACCCAAAGCGAACAAATGCATCTTCATGGAATACCCTAAGAACACTTGGGTATACCTTCTATGTCAGATCCGAGTGCAAAGTGTTTGTTGCTATAAACAGGTCCTTTCTCGAGAAAGAGTTTCTCTCGAAAGAATTGAGTGGGAGGAAGATAGAACTTGATGAGGTTTTTGAACCTTTGTTTCAACCAGAGAGTAGCGCGGTGCAAAAAGTTGTTTCTGTGGAGCCTACATTAGTTGAAGAGGAAGTTAATGATGATGATCATGAAGCTTGGATCAAGTTACTATCGAACCTCATAGGTCGACAAGGACGCATACTGCTCCTGAGTGGTACGCCAACCGGGTCTTAGAGATCATGTTGTTGGACAACGATCAGCCTACGAGCTATGGAGAAGAGATGATGGGCCTGGATTCTGACAAATGGTTAGAGTCCATGAAATCCGAGAAAGGATTCATGTATGAAACCAAGTATAAAATTTGGTAGACTTGCTCGTTGGACGGCAGGTCGTTGAGTACAAATGGACCTTTAAGATGAAGACAGACACTGATGGTAAATGTCAGCATTTATAAAGCTTGACTTATCGCAAAGAAGTTTCCAACAAGTTCAAGGAGTTGACCGTGATGAGACTTTCTCACTCGTAGTGATGCTAAAGTCTGTTGGAATTATGTTAGCAGTTGCTGCATTTTTCTTATGAAATCTGGCAGATGAATGTCGAAACATCGTTTCCTTAACAAGATTGTTGGGCATCGAGATCTATAAAGATAGATAAGGACGTCATGGATATGTGGATCTACAAGGGTATCCAATCTCTCCTCTCGTAGATGCTCATCTTCATGGATATATCTTGTGTGTGCGTATGAAATCTTTTGTTTCCCATGCAACATTCCTCAATAGTGGCATCATGAGCTAGGTCTATGCGTAGATGAGATCATGAGTAGAACCCAAAGGAGTTTGTGGGCGTAGATATTCAGATTGCTTCCCTCCTTAGTCTTTTCTTGATTTAACGATATTGTGGGATGAAGCGGCCCGGACCAACCTTACTCGTCCGCGTACGAGAGACCAGTTCCATCGACTCACATGTGACTTTGTTGCATAAAGATGGCTGACGGGTGTCTATCTCTCCTAGTTTAGTTGAATCGGTTTCGACAAAGGCGGTCCTTGTAGAAGGTGAAATAGCAACTTGTACATCACCGTTGTGGTTTTGCGCAGGTAAGAATCGTTCTTGCTAGATACCCATAGCAGCCACGTAAAACATGCAACAACAATTAGAGGACGTCTAACTTGTTTTTGCAGGGTAGGATGTGATGTGACATGGCCAATGATATGATGATATATATATATGATGTATGAGATGATCATTTTTTGTATAGAATAATATCACGACTTGCATGTCGATGATCATAAAAGGCAATGTGAAAAAGCATCAATATAATAAAACTAATAGAGAATGAAAAATCATAACTTGAAAGAAGAACTACAAATTTAAAGAAATAATAAAGAGCTGTCCGGGTTAATAAAACTGAGAAAATTAACTCGGAAAGAATTTTTTTGGAAACTCCGTTGCGGGATTCAGACCTAACCATTCAAGGAGAAGCTGTGGGAACGACAGAACCTATCCAACAGGAGCCATAGGGTTGTCTTTAATTTATTTTCGCCTTTTTGCTTTACTTTAACGCTATGAGTTAGCAATAGTTGTAGAAGCAATAGTTGGCACGACAACCTCATGGCGACATGTTGATGGAGATTATGGTGTCATGCCGGTGACGATGGAGATCATGCCAGTGCTTTGGAGATGGAGATCAAAAGCACAAGTTCATGGCCATATCATGTCACTTTTGATTTGCATGTGATGTTAATCCTTTTATGCACCTCGTTTTGCTTAGGACGATAGTAGCATTATAAAGTGACCCCTCACTAAAATTTCAAGATAAAATTGTGTTCTCCCCGAGTGTGCACCGTTGCGAAAGTTCGTCATTTCGAGACACCACGTGATGATCGGGTGTGATAGACTCTATGTTCACATACAATGGGTGCAAGCCAGTGTTGCACAAGCAGAACACTCGGGTTAAACTTGACGAGCCTAGCAAGTACAGACATGGCCTCGGAACACAAGAGACCGAAAGGTCGAACATGAGTCATATAGTAGATATGATCAACATGGAGATGTTCACCATTGAAACCACCTCATCTCACATGATGATCCAACTTGGGTTGGTGGATTTGGATTATTCTGCACTCGAATGACTGGAGGGATGTCAATTTGAGTGGGAGTTTTTTAAGTAATATGATTAACTAAACTCATTATCTTGAACAATAGTCTAAGTTGTCTTTGCAAATTTATGTTGTAGATCAATGGCTCGCGCAATAGTTCCCCTGAATTTTAATGCGTTCCTAGAGAAAGCCAAGTTGAAAGATGATGGAAGTAACTTTGTAAACTGGGCCCGTAATCTGAGGATTATCCTCACGACTTCCCAAAAGGCTTATGTCCTTGGTGCACCGCTCGGTGAACCACCCGCTCCAGTGTCGTCTGCAGACGTTGTGAACGCTTGGCAGTCGCGTTTGGATGATTACTCAATAGTTCAATGTGCTATGTTGTATGGATTAGAACCGAGACTCCAAAGGAGTTTTGAACGTCATGGAGCATATGAGATGTTCCAGGAGTTGAAGTTTATCTTTGAGAAGAATGCCCTGATCGAGCGGTATGAGACCTCCGATAAGTTCTATGCTTGCAAGATGGAGGAGAACAGGTCTGTTAGTGAACACATACTCAGAATGTCTGGATATTCCAACCATCTGTCTAAGTTGGGAATTGTTCTCCCGCCAGAGGCGATCACTGATAGAGTTCTCCAGTCATTGCCACCTAGCTACAAAAGCTTTGTGCTGAACTATAACATGCAAGGGATGAACAAGTCAGTCGCCGAGCTGTTTGTGATGTTAAAAGTCGCTGAGTCTGAAATCCAGAAGGAGCATCAAGTGTTGATGGTTAATAGAACCACTAGTTCTAAGAAGAATGGCAAGGGCAAGAAGGGTAACTCCAAGAAGAGTGGCAAATAAATTGCCCCTCCCGTGAAGAAACCCAAGGTTGGAGCCAAGCCAGAAACTGAGTGCTTTCATTGCAAGGGAACTGGTCACTAGAAGCGGAACTGCCCCAAGTATCTGGCTGACAAGAAGGCGGCCAACACCAAACAAGGTATATATGATATACATGTTATTGATGTGTACCTTACCAACTCTCGTTGTAGTGCTTGGGTATTTGATATCGGTTCAGTTGCTCACATTTGCAACTCAAAGCAGGACCTACGGAATAAACGGAGGCTGCTAAAGGACGAAGTGACAATGCACGTGGGAAATGATTCCAAGGTTGATGTGATCTCCATCGGCACACTCGCTCTTCGATTACCATCGGGATTAGTGATGAACCTGAATAATTGTTATTTAGTGCCTGCGTTGAGCACGAACATTATATCTGGATCATGTTTAATGCGAGACGGTTACTCATTTAAACCAGAGAATAATGGTTGTTCTATTTATATGAGTAATATCTTTTATGGTCAAGCACTCAATGTGAGGGGTTTATTCTTATTGAATCCGATAGTGCTGATACACATGTTCATAACATTGATGCCAAAAGATGTAAAGTTGATAATGATAGTACCACTTTCTTGTGGCACTGTCGCTTATGTCATATTGGTGTAAAACACATGAAGAAGATCCATGCTGATGGACTTGTGGATTCACTTGATTTTGAATCACTTGACACATGTGAACCATGCCTCATGGGAAATATGACTAAAACACCGTTTTCTGGAACAATGGAACGGGCAAGTGATTTGTTGGAAATCATACATACTGATGTGTGCGGCCCAATGAGCATTGAGGCGCGCGGTGGATATCATTATTTTCTCACCTGCATCGATGACTTAAGTAGATATGGGTATATTTACTTAATGAAGCATAAGTCTGAAATGTTTGAAAGTTCAAGCAATTTCAGAGTGAAGTTGAGAATCATTGTAACAAGAAGATTAAATTCCTACGATTTGATCGAGGGGGGGAATATCTAAGTTATGAGTTTGGAAATCACTTAAGATAATGTGGAATTGTTTCACAGTTGACGCCACCTAGAATACCACAACATAATGGTGTGTCTAAACGTCGTAATCGTACCTTATTAGATATGGTGCGGTCTATGATGTCTCTTGCAAATTTGCCACTATCGTTTCGGGGTTATGCATTAGAAACAAATGCATTCACTTTAAATAGGGCACCATCGAAATCCGTTGAGACAAAGTCATATGAACCGTGGTTTGCCAAGAAACCAAAATTGTCATTTCTTAAAGTTTAGGGATGCGATGCTTATGTCAAAAAGCTTCAGCCTGAAAAGCTGGAACCCAAAGCGGAGAAATGCGTCTTCATAGGATACACAAAAGAGACTATTGGGTATACCTTCTATCTCAGACCTGAAGGCAAAGTGTTTGTTGCTAAGAATGGGTCATTTCTCGACAAAGAGTTTCTCTCGAAAGAATTGAGTGGGAGGAAGATAAAACTTGATGAGGTTGTTGAACCTTTACTTCAACTACAGAGTAGCGCGCACAGAAAGATGTTTCTATGGAGCCTACATCGGTTGAAGAGGAAGCTGAATGTGGTGATCATGAAGCTTCATATCAAGTTACTATCGAACCTCATTGGTCGACAAGGACATGTACTGCTCCTGAGTGGTACGGTAACCCTGTCTTAGAGGTCATGTTGTTGGACAACGATGAACCTACGAGCTATGGAGAAGCGGTGATGGGCCCGGATTCCGACAAATGGTTAGAGGCCATGAAATCCGAGGTGGGATCCATGTATGAAAACAAAGTATGGATTTTGGAAGTATTGCATGAAGGGCGAAAGGCCATTCAGAATAAGTGGATCTTTAAGAAGAAGACGAACGCGGACGGTAATGTCACCGTCTATAAAGCTCTACTTGTGGAAAAAGGTTTTTCACAAGTTCAAGGAGTTGACTACGATGAGACTTTCTCACCCGTAGCGATGCTTAAGTCCGTCAGAATCATGTTGGCAATAGCTGGATTTTTTGATTATGAAATTTGGCACATGGATGTCAAAACAGCGTTCCTTAATGGTTTCCTTAAGAAAAAGTTGTATATGATGCAACCCAAAGGTTTTGTTGATCCAGAGAATGCTGACAAAGTTTGCAAACTCCAGCGATCCATTTCTGGACTGGTGCAAGCATCTCGAAGTTGGAATCTTTGCTTTGATGAGGTAATCTAAGCGTTCGGGTTTATACAAGTTTATGGAGAAGCTTGTATTTACAATAAAGTGAGTGAGAGCTCTATAGCGTTTCCAATATTATGTGTGGATGACATATTGCTGATTGGAAACAATATAGAAGTTTTGAAAGGCGTGAAGGAATATTTGAACAAGAGTTTTCAATGTAGGACCTAGGAGAAGCTGCTTTTATATTAGGCATCAAGATCTATAGAGATAGATCAAGACGCTTAATAGGACTTTCACAGAGCACATACCTTGACAAAGTTTTGAAGAAGTTCAAAATGGATCATCCAAGAAACGTCTTGCCTGTGTTGCAAGGTGTGAAGTTGAGTAAGACTCAATGCCCAATGACTACAGAAGATAGAGAAAAGATGAGTGTCATCCCCTATGCTTCTGCCATAGGCTCTATCATGTATGCAATGCTGTGCATAAGACCAGATGTCAGCCTTGCCATAAGTATGGACGGAAGGTTTCAAAGTGATCCAGGAATGGAACACTAGACGACGGTCAAGAATATCCTTAAGTACATGAAAAGGACTAGGCAAATGTTTTTCATTTATGGAGGTGATCAAGAGCTCGTTGTAAACGGTTATGTTGGTACAAGCTTTGACACTGATCCAGATGACTCTAAGTCTCAAATCGGATACGTATTTATTCTCAATGGGGGAGCGGTAAGCTGGTGCAGTTCAAATCAAAGCGTGGTAGCTGATTCTACATGCAAAGCGGAGTACATTGCTGCCTTGGAGGCGGCAAAGGAAGGTGTCTGGATGAAGGAGTTCATGACATATCTTAGAGTAGTGCCCAGTGCACTGGACCCAATGACTCTGTTCTGTGACAACACTGGTGCCATTGCTCTGGCCAAGGAACCAAGGTTTGACAAGAGGACCAGACACATAAATCGTCACTTCAATTCCATCCATGAGTACATCAAGCAGGAGGACATAAATATTTGCAAAGTACACATAGATTTGAATGTCGCAAACCCATTGACTAAACCTCTTCCACGGGCTAAAAATGATCAACACCAGAACTATATGGGTGTTAGATTCATTACAATGTAAATCACATAGTGATGTGAGCTAGACTATTGACTCTAGTGCAAGTGGGAGACTGTTGGAAATATGCCCTAGAGGCAATTATAAAATGGTTATTATTATATTTCCTTGTTCACGATAATCGTTTATTATCCATGCTATAATTGTATTGATTGGAAACTCAAATACATGTGTAGGTAAATAGACAACACTGTGTCCCTACTATGCCTCTAGTAGACTAGCTTGTTTGATCAAAGATGGTTGAGGTTTTCTAGCCATGGACATGAGATATCTTTTGATAACGGGATCACATCATTAGGAGAATGATGTGATGGACAAGACCCAAACTATGAACGTAGCATATGATCGTGTCAGTTTATTGCTATAGTTTTCTGCATGTCAAGTATCTGTTCCTATGACCATGAGATCATGCAACTCACTAACACCGGAGGAGTACCTTGTGTGTATCAAACGTTGCAACGTAACTGGGTGGCTATAAAGGTGCTCTACAGGTATCTTCGAGGGTGTCTGTTGAGTTGACATGGATCAAGACTGGGATTTGTTACTCCGTGTGATGGAGGGGTATCTTAGGGCCCCCTCGGTAATACAACTTCACAATGAGATTTGCAAGCAAAGTGACTAAAGAGTTAGCCACGGGATCTTGTATTACGGAATGAGTAAAGAGACTTGCTGGGAACGAGATTGAACTAGGTATAGGGTTACCGACGATCGAATCTCACGCAAGTAACATACCGATGAACAAAGGGAACTACATACGGGATTAACTGAATCCTTGACATCGTGGTTTGACCGATAAAGATCTTCATGGAATATCTAGGAACCAATATGGGTATCCAGGTCCCGCTATTGGTTATTGACCGGAGAATGTCTCGGTCATGTATACATAGTTCTCGAACCCGTAGGGTATGCACACTTAACATTCGGTGACGATATCGTATTGTTGAGTTATATATGTTGGTGACCGAAGGTTTTTCAGAGTCCCGAATGAGATCCCGGACATCACGAGGAGTTCCAAAATGGTTCAGAGGTAAAGATCTATATATGGGAAGTCATATTTTGGCTACCGGAAAAGTTTCAGGTTTTTTCGGTATTTTATCGGGAAGCTTCTAGAAGGTTCCAGAAACTTCCGGAGGAGTCCGTAAGTCCACCAAGGGTTCCACAACGTCCCAAGGGTTTGCATGGGCTGAGGGAAGGCACCTTGGCCTTATTGGGCCAAGCGCACAAGTCCCTTAAGGCCCATGTGGCTTGGGAGAGGTGGAAAGTCCACCTGTTTTTGGAAAGGGGGGAATTGGACTAGGAGTCCAACTCCTCCCCCTTGGCTGCACCCTAGGGCTGGGAGGGGCTGATCTCCACGCCCCTCCACCTATATATAGAGGGGAGGGGGCGCCCCAAGAGGACACACGAAGCCCTTGGCGCCCCTCTCTCTCCCTAGATCGTTTTCTCCTCCGTTCGCGGTTTCGGTAGCGCTAGGCATAGCCCTGCCGGGATAGCACCACCACCACCGCCACCATGACGTTGTGCTGCCGGAGAACTCATCTACCTCCCCGCGCTCACTTGCTGGATCAAGGAGGCAGAGATCTTCATCGAGCTGTACGTGTGCTGAACGCGGAGATGCCGTCCGTTCGAAGCTAGATCGTGATTGGATCGCAGGAAGCTTGAGATTTGGATCGCGAAGATGTTCGACTACATCAACCGCATTTACTAACGCTTCCCGCTTAGCAATCTACAAGGGTATGTGGATCCAATCTCTCCTCTCGTAGATGCTCATCTCCATGGATAGATCTTGTGTGTGCGTATGATTTTTTTGTTTTGTTTCCCATGCAACATTCCCTAACACATACGTCACCCCGAATCATCGAGATTGTATTTGGGAGCAGCGGGGTCGACAAGGTTTTCTGGGTCGTCTAGGGTAGCGGTTTCTTCGGTGCCCATGATGCTTTCCCCGCCCTTGGGCGCCTTAGGCTTTTTGCGTCGCCGCCGGCTCTTGGGTGGATCGCTCTTCCCGCTGTTTTTTATCGGCATGTCATCATCGCTCTTCCCCGTGGCGTGATCTTTAGGGGTGTCCACCATGTACACAACATAGGTGGAGGTGGCTATCCACTGTCCAGTTCGAGGAGGAGCAGTTGCTTCGACATCCGCATATGTATCTTTGGCCTCATCCGAGGAGAAGTCCAACACATCGGTTAAGTCTTCGATGATGGCTACCAAGTGGGTGATGGGTGGGAAACAAAAATCCCTGTGACCGACCTCAAGATCGATCGGAGCATGGATCGAGGTCAAGTCGTCTTCGATTTCCAAAGTTTGAATCCAGGCCAACGTCTTGTTTAATAGTGAGCGATTGACCGAATTAGTCTTCGGAAACTTGGTGGAGTTGATTTCCGACGCGTCGGCACGGAGAGTGTGCCCGACCAGGGCTAACCCCTGATCTTTAGACGCCTTGCCCGAATCCGTGCTCGGGGCCGGATCAGGAGTGGGTATCATCCTGGACACGAGGTCGGGGTGAGGGCCCAAAGTCAAGGCATCGGGTTTTCTGGGCTCATCGGATGGAACCGAGAACTCAATGAGGACCAGATCGCCTTGGGCATCGGCGATGTAGTCGAAGTTGCCGAACTTGATTCCCCAACCTGGGGCGAGCCCAACGATCTGATCAAGTCGACAGGCCGCCTCGACGTCCGGACCAATGCTGCCAAACACGAAAAGCTGGCCGGGGACTAAGATGTCCCTAGCGCCGATGCCATTGTTGGTGACCAAGCGAGCCATCGATCCTTCTGGCGATACTGGAATGGAGCTCTCAATGAAAGCACCAATGTTAGTGTTAGAACCGACAGATCTCCGGTAGGGGGTTCCGAACTGTGGATCTTGGATCGACAGGTTACAGGATACAAGGGAGACGATGTTTACCCAGGTTCGGGCCCTCTTGATGGAGGTAATAACCTACAGCCCGCTTTGTTTGTATTGATGATGGTATATCGAGTACAGAGTTGATCTACCTCGAGATCGTATGTTGTGGTCTAAACCCTAAGAGCTATGATCGTAATCTGCCCTACGGCCTAAAACCCTATGGTTTATATAGATACCAAGGGTGCCCATGGTTACATAATGTCGGTTACATCAGAGAAGGAACATGCTGAATCCTTCATCTTGTCCGTGGAGTACACGCCATGGCTTTGGGAAGTTTCCATCCTGGATACGACAACTCCATAGTCTTCGGTTCTTCAATGACGGTCATAGATCGGTCCACTATCCGACGCAATAGTTAGGCCAACAGCCCGAGGACTCCTAGTCCAGGATCCCCCCAGCTGCCGTCTTCGATCGTCCTGCTGTCGCTCCGGTGGTCACTGTCGACGCTGTGAGTGGAGAAGAGGGAAGAGAACGGTGAGGAAGGGGGTGAGGGTAATTTATGACAACACTTCGAAAAACAACGCAACATCTAGAGACCGCATCTACGCGTGCAGCCGCCCATGGCACGTGCCTAGGGTTGCACCGTTCGGGCCTGGCTCCACAAAAATCGTCGATTTAAGCGTTTCTCTAGATGCAGTTCGTGCTATGCATGCTCAACAGTAAATACAAATAGCCAAACAGACTATTTTATTTCCTCGCGGCCCTAGATATATGCGCGCAACCAAACTCTGCATATCTTGCATCGGAACATGACGACTCCAATCGATTACTCCTGGTCCCACGGACCAAATCAAATGCATGCATGGAGAGTGTGCATGGCTGCATCCATCCCAATCTCCGGTGAGCAAAAGAGAGAAAAAGGCAAACAAAAAAAGTAGGAAGAGACCACAGCGCCACACAGAACAGCAGCAGCAGCAGCTAGTGCTTGACCGGCTTCTCCATGTCTCCGCTCCAGTCCAAGCCGGTTCACATGCATTTGTTCTCTTCCATTGTAGCCTCTAGCCTCCCTCCCATCCCCTCCCCCCATCCCACCCCTCTCCCCGCAACCTCATCCCCACCCATTGCTACCTAGCTACCCAGCTGACCTCACGGCCGCAATGGCGAGGAGCTGCAGAGCTCCCGCCGGGTCGCCGTTCATGGTGCTGCTGCTTGTGGCGGCGGCGGTGGCCGTGTCGTTCTTGGGCGGCGGCGCCGAGGCAAGGAAATCGAGCAACATCACAGTGGTCGGCTCCGTCTACTGCGACGCCTGCTGCAACAACACCTTCTCCAAGCACAGCTTCTTCCTCAAAGGTGCACACGCAGCATTGCTCTCTTCAGTTACCATTCGTTCCCATCGCCATCTTGCTCTGCATTGCACGCCATGGTTTAGTTTGCTCTGGGACGCAGTGTGCTGTGTGCTTGTTGCTGAATCAAGCGTACACTTGTACATCAACTAGTTCCTGCTTTGCTGCATTTCTTCTGCAACAGATTTGTCAATCGATCACAAGGTGTGCGAATCTCTTGCTCAATGCAGAGTGCTACATTGCCGTACCCTTTTATTGGTATTTATAAATTTACTCACTAGTTGGCAAGTTGCTTCAGCGTAAAAGAGCAGTTTCACTAAAGTCTGAACTCACTGAGGAGACGCGGCTAAAGAGTAAAAGAAAGATATGAACTGAGGAGGCATTAAGAATACTTTTAACCTGCATTGTGCACGTTTAGTGGAGTAGTTCTTGGCTGCATGTTGTTGACAGGCATGATGATCCTCTGCCGTTCGGCACCGTGCCATTCTACCACTGACATGTGGGCTCGTTGAAAACCTGGCCCACATATCAGTGACCCAAGGGCACACAGGGCAGAGGAGCCGCTCCCTGTTGACAGATATGTTAATTACAAGGTGTGCGAGTCGAGTGCGACTTGCATACTACCTTAAAAGAAGTACTCTCTTCGTCCTGAATTACTTGATATACAAATGAATGTATCTAGACGTATTTTAGTTCTAGATACATCTATTTTTTTTTGACGACAAGTAATTTCGAACGGAGGGAGTAGCTAGTATTTGTACTCTCATCTCTTTCTCAAGTTTAACCGAGCAATGATTCAGAGTTTGCCGGGTCGCTACAGAATTTTAGCAGTGTAGCCTGTGGTGTGGTTCAAGTCTAACCCTGACCATGCATTGACACTAGAATGTTATGCCTGATATATATGAACCCAAGAGGCATTAGGCATCCTGTTTTGACTGGACAGAATAACAGTCCAGAGCTCAAAAACGATTAGATATTTGCATGCGTGTGATCTCGATCTGAACAATGTTGCCCCTGCTCTTGCTCTGCCACTCTAAAGTTGCTAACTAAACTCTTAGGTGGGTTCAATCATTTGCAATGAACTCTGAACCAGATTAACCGTGTGAATTTGCAGCAAGTTCTAGAATTCTGGTGTTTTCTGTTTTCTTGTCAACACAAGAGCTCCCCAGACTCTGAATTTATCCAGCACAAACAGTAGCAGGCGCCTTACGTGGTGTGATGTGAATACTGTGATGCAGGGGCTCGGGTGCTGATCCAGTGCAACTTCAAGGTGAACTCGAGCGCGGCGCCGGAGGAGATCTCGCTGGAGGCGGAGCGCACCACGGACCAGCACGGCGTGTACAAGCTGGACGTGCCCCCCGTGGACGGCTTCGAGTGCCGTGAGGGCCACGAGCTCCGGTCGGCGTGCCGCGCCACGCTCGTCCGGAGCTCCTCGGCCGCCTGCAACGTCCCGGGCCTCCGCGGCTCCACGCAGCACATCGCGCTCCGGGGCTCCCGCGGCGCCGCCGCCT
Source organism: Hordeum marinum (assembly GCA_022496015.1). Classification (NCBI taxonomy): domain Eukaryota; kingdom Viridiplantae; phylum Streptophyta; class Magnoliopsida; order Poales; family Poaceae; genus Hordeum; species Hordeum marinum. Next base: position 356,740,375 of record CM039676.1, on the reverse strand, counting down.
GCTTCCTCAACCTCAACGCACTCAACTTCCGCCCCGCCAAGCGGGACCGCACGCTCTGCCACGGCGGCGGCAATGGCGGCAGCAATGCGTTCGGGTCGTCGCTCTTCTTCTGGCCGTTCCTGCCGCTCTTCTTGCCGCCGCCGTCCGGGTTCCCGTCGCCCGCCGCGCCGGGAGGCGCCGGAGGGACGGTGTCGTTCCCGTGGCCGTTCCACGTGCCGGAGTGGCTGGTGCCGTTCCTGCGCCCGCCCTTCATGCCTTTCCCGCTCTACCAGCCGGCGCCGGGGTCATCGTCGGCGCCGCCCCCGTTCGAACGTTTCCCGCCACCACAACGAACGGCGGCTCGGCCGTAAACCGGCGGGCCGGCTTCAGAACTTCAGGACAAGCTTGACAAGACACGAGATTTCAGCCTTGTTGCCAAGATCAATGTTAGATTTTCTTCTTCTTTATTGCTTGACTGCTTGTCATGCATGCTAGGTATTGCCGCCATTGGCATGGTGTTCATTGGCCTGATGAATGTATGCATGTGGTACGATCGAACTCATAGTCATGATCGTTGTTAGCCTTCCAGATTTCTTTTCTCTTCTCAGGATATAGGGGCAACTCTAACCGATCCCCTATCTGGTGTTAGAGAAGAATAGATTCGCTTTTCCTCCTTTAAGGTGCATCTAGCCGATCCTGAATAGCTGTCAGCGAAGGATATCCGTGTGTATCCCATCCCTACTTTTACTCCGTCGCTATCGCTCGGAGAAACGCTCGCGTCTCTCTGTCGCCTACCACTGCCTCTTCGTCGGCGACCGTCCACCGTTACCATGTTGCCTCCCTTGGCCCTTGCTGCCCTTCTACCCAACGCCAAGGCCGTTCGTCCGCCGTCGTCGTCGCCGGAATCGAAGAACCGTCGCCACCCTAGCCATAACCGATTTGTCAGATTGATACGTTTTTCTTCCTTTATGACGGCTGCCGCTTCCTGACCTTGCTTCCGCGCCGCTGCAGGTCATTTTCACGCTTCGCCACCCGCTAGTTTACTCGAAACGACGACGTCTGGCCTGTGCATCATCACCACACCGTAAGTGTTCGACGAATTGCCTTGATGCGTTTTTCCTTTTTTTCGAACCAAGCCATTTGAATTGAACCTAGCCATTTGAATTGTAGATGAAGAGGTTGAGGGAGATGGTATTGGAAGACTTGTCCTCATCCGAAGAGGAAAAAGACGATGAAGACTTAAAAGCCGTTTTAGGCATGATTTTCGATGATGATATTCGACGCCCTAGGAGGCTAGGAGAGAATCACATTTTGGTCGCATACACATCAGCCGTGGTAGAGCGGAGGTGCATGCTCAGATCATGAGAGACTACTTTGCTCCGAAGCCAACCTATACAAAGAAGTATTTTCACCGGCGCTTTCGGATTTACACAAGACTCTTTCTGACCATTTTGCAAAACTGATTGAGAAGTACGATGATTGGTCTAAGCTCCGGAGAAATGCAATTGGAGAGATAAGTGCAAGCCCTCTGATGAAGTGCATTGCAGTTGTTCGAGTCTTGGCATATGGGTGTTCAGCCGACGCCATTGACGACTGTCCGCATTGGTGAAGACACAATCGTGGAGGCGGTTCGAAGGTTCACTAAAGCAGTGATTGATGTCTTTGGAGCTGCAAGTTCGTTGAGAAGCATCGCAAGACCGAGAACCGACAAGTTCATGTTCAACTCCAAGATGATCTTTTTGAGCATCAATGGCAACGTCTTGACGAGTCCTAGTTTTTCTATCACATGTTATTTGCTACATTTTGACCATCTAACATGTTTAAATATGAATAATCTGGTTTGTAAACTTTAAATTAGGTTTGATAAACTATACGCGTGATCTCTTTAAATTTTCATATTTATGTTTAGTTTTTTTATGTGCGCTAATATGTAGTTACAATGTATACTAGAATTGCATAAGCTTAGAAAAACAAAAGTTTACTCCGTTATATGTAGAGGATTGATTAGGTCCGACCAAAATTTAGTCAAGTAAAAAAACCTTCACTAAGTGTTTACTCGACCAGACCCTTCTTTATTTATAGGGGATCAGTTAGAGTTGCCCTAAGAGCAGCTATAACCGGACACCTCGAACGACCCCTCATAAGTTCGTGGACGCTGTCAGTGACCGGACAGGAAAGAGAAAAAAAAAGTGACCCAACCGGACTCCTCATATCATTTATATACTCCCGAGCTGTCCGTGAACCCTCATGTCCATTTCAAATATAGGAAAGATATGAGCCTATGGGAGCTCGCGGACGCGTCCGGGCGTGCCCGGTCAGTCCGCCACGTAAAACGCGATCCCACCCTGGACCACATTTTCTTTTTCTTTATTCATTCTTTTCTTTCTCTCTCTCTTCCTCTTCACCAATCATGATCAAATGACCATACATATGAAAAAATTGAAAAGTGCGACTGCGCGAACGGACAAATAAAGGACACGACCGGTCACTGTCCAGATGCGTCCGTAAACGTTTAGGGAATCATATTTTCTATGTCCGGTTATGGATGTTCTAATAGCACTGGAACACAATGTCCAAGGGATGAGTTACCCAATTCACACATGGCACGAAGAGATACGTGCACACACATGTGTAACCGATTGCTGGAAACAAAGGTGATCAGAATCGCTGCCTTGTCTCTTCCCTCGGCTTTCTTGTGGCCGAAGAGGGCCCATCGTCCCAAGGCTGGCTGAAGAGGCTGCCGTTGGCCCAGGGCAGGCCGAAGAGGGCCCGTCGGCCACCAGGAAGCCGAAGAGCCCCTGGATAAGGCCCGACGCCGGCTCCCTCTTCTTCCTCCTCGCTCTGGCTGCCTCCTCTCTCTCTCTCTCTCGTTCAACTTGACCAAATCTCCCCTTGATCTCCTTCATCCTCCATCCATTTTCCGTTTCAATCCACTAAAACAATAGATCGTGTCCGTCTTCCCCGCCGTACGGTCTCATTTTTTTCAATGGGGTAGTGCGTTGTTCGTTTGGAGGAGACATGGTGGGATGGTGGAGGTGTGAATGGTGAGAAGGTGGAGTGGTGAGGAAGAAGAAGGTGGAGAGGAAGAAGAAGGGCACATACGCGTCGAAGGTATACATTTTTTCTGTTAGTTTTGGTTAGTTTTTTTTAATGTACGTAAAATTAGTTTAAGTTAGTTTTATTAGTGTAGTAATTTTAGTGTATGTGTTAATAGTGTAGGTTTAGTTAGTGTAGTCATATTAGTGTAGGTTTATTTAGTGTACGTGAGTATATTTTAGTGTAGGTTTATTTTGGTGTAGGTTTATTTAGTATACGTAGGTATATTTTATTGTACATTTATTTTAGTGTAGATTTTCGTTGCGAATAATGAGAAGCTGGCAATGTCTGACAGGTGAAAATGTCCGAATCCGTAAATTTGACTATGTATTACGGCCCTGGTAATGTTCGATATAATGAGTTGGGGGTTGATCTTAGCAAGTTTAGAAAAGGCGTCATGACACTTTCAGACCCGGACAGACTGGACATTAGGCAGTTGAAGCACTGATTGACTACTAGTTTTAGCCTGGTTCCTGAAGTTTGTTCCGTTAGTATTCATGCATTGTGGACCAAATCCTGTAAAAATGTCAAGTGGGAGTTGATTCCGATAGATAGGAGTCAGCATTGGTTGTCCGTGTTAAGTCGTTCCAGAAACCGAAGAATCCATCCGTATGCCCTAGTGCAACCAGTGGCGAAGGAGGAGAATGTCATAGAACTCAACGTGGGGTATGAACTAGGCCAAAGTAGTCAAGTGGCTAACGAGATTTATGTATCCGGATCACAGCCACCGAATGCGAATGCTAGCCAAGCCGAGAAAGAGTCAGAATACGTGTCACATAATGTTAGTGCTCATGCTACTGGGCAGAGTATTCAGTCGATAGTATTAGCTGCCTATGGTGTTGCTCATGGGGATGAGGAAGGCGATGAAATGCAGAGGGTGATGAAGGAAGAGGACGAGGATGGGATTGTGAAGAATCTTGATTCTGAAAATTCCGAAGATGAGGTGGAGGTACCGATTCCTGCTGTGGTGCCAACTACTACGACGCTAGACAACGATCGTCACGGGCCTCTTTTCAGGTGGTTGAGCCAGTTTCAGATTGTCGCCTTACGATATCCCACTGTTCAGTTGTCAGAGGCACAGATTGACCGGTCCCTAGAGGCATATATTATGTGGTTGTTGTCATGCACAGAGACAGTTTGGAAATGAGGACATGGCTGGAACTTACGTGCCTTCTATCGGCGACTTGCCTACAATGGGATCTGTTTGGGCACGGAGAGAGGTATTTTCATAATTACTAATGTTTATTTCTCGCTATTCAATATTATTTACTAATGTTTGTTGTCATGCACAGAGACATTTTGCACATAGCCAGGTGAGGGGCTGCTACCCCTCCTTCACGGCACAGTTTGATAGTTTGCACGAGGATCAAGTTATATGGGAGCCATACTCCCATAAGGCTATTTCAAAAAGGTACCCAGGTGGGATTTCTGGATTGTGCACTAGAGATCGACATTATTGGATGACCAAGGCCAAGTTGGTGTTCTACGTGACGGTTGAGGAGATGGCTATTAATAGGGTGATGAGATAGTTCGGTCTATGCCAAGAGCCTGACATTCCTGTTATTTCACACTTACCAGATCACATGCACAAGTAAGTAATACTACTTTAGTTCTCATGTCTACATTCGGCTTATAGCTAATCATGTAACGTGCATTGCAATCTCAGGTACAATCGCGTAGGAGGAAACAAGTCCCAGGATTCTTGGTTTCACAACATCAGGCCTTACCTCGACGAATGGACTACTGCATCGACAAATATCTGGGATGAAGTTCGTGCCTTTGACTGGGACAAGTTCGGGTTGTATCTGCAGCGTTTCAGGCAGAGCACGAGGATCTACTGTTGGGGAACGTCGCATGGGAAACAAATTTTTTCCTACGCACACGCAAACCTATCCATGGTGATGAGCATCTACGAGAGGGAGAGTGGATCTACGTACCCTTGTAGATCGCTAAGCGGGAAGCGTTAAGAAACGCGGTTGGTGTAGTCGAACATCTTCGCGATCCAAATCGCCAAGCGTCCCGCGATCTCATCACGATCCGTCCCGCGATCCCATCACGATCCGTCCCGCGATCTCATCACGATCCGTCTCACGATCTTGATCACGATCTGTCCCGCGAACTCATCACGATCCGTCCCACGATCTCATCACGAACCGTCTCGTGATCTCGATCACGGTTCTTCCGATCTAGCGCCGAACGGACGGCACCTCCGCGTTCAGCACACGTGCAGCTTGATGACGATCTCCACCGTCTTGATCCAGCAAGAGGAGGTGGAGAGGAGAGAGAGTTCACCGGCAGCGTGACGACGCTCCGGTGATGGTGGTGGAGCAATTCCGGCAGGGCTTCGCCTAAGCACTGCGGAACTACGATCTAGAGGAGAAACTATGCACTGGTGGAACGGGTAGCACGTGGCCGGAAATTCTGTCCAAAAACCACCCAATCCACTAGTATATATAGGAGGAGAGGAGAGGAGAGGCATCCAAGGCCTTTGGGTCGGCCTAAATAGGAGGTGGGAGCAATCCTACTTCACCTCCAATCCTAGTTGGAGTAGGATTGTCTCCTATTGGCTGATTTTCCACTTTTTGCTTTAGGACTTTCTCTCCTGCGCCATGGGACTTTGTGGCTGTTTTCCCAGCCCACTAAGGGATGGTTATTATTCTCCCACAGCCCATGGACCTCTTGGGGTCGAAATACCCCTCCCGGAGGTCCCCCGGTACACTTCCGGCGCTCCCGGTACACTACCGATACTCTCGGTACACTACCGATGAGCCCGAAACTTTTCCGGAAACCAAACTGGGACATCCTATATATGAATCTTTACCTCCGGACCATTCCGGAGCTCCTCATGACGTCCAGGATCTCATCCGGGACTCCTAACAACCTTTAGTCACCACCATACATAACTCTACACTACCGAAACGTCACCGAACCTTAAGTGTGCAGACCCTGCGGGTTCGAGAACTATGTAGACATGACCGAGACACCTCTAAGGTCAATAACCAATGGCGGGACCTGGACGTCCACATTGGTTCCTACATATTCTACGAAGATCTTTATCGGTCGAACCTCTATGTCAAGGATTCAGTTAATCCCGTATAACGTTCCCTTTGTTCTTCGGTATGTTACTTGCCCGAGATTTGATCGTCGGTATCTCCATACCTAGTTCAACCTCGTTACTGGCAAGTCTCTTTACTCGTTCTGTAATACAAGATCCCGTGACTAACACTTAGACACATTGCTTGCAAGGCTTGTTGTGATGTTGTATTACCGAGTGGGCCCTGAGATACCTCTCCGTCACACGGAGTAACAAATCCCAGTCTCGATCCATGCCAACTCAACAGACACCATCGGAGATACCTGTAGAGCACCTTTATAGTCACCCAGTTACGTTGCGACGTTTGATACACACAAGGCACTACTCTGATATCCGTGAGTTGCATGATCTCATGGTCATAGGAACATATACTTGACATGCAGAAAACAGTAGCAATAAACTGACACGATCATATGCTATGTTTGTAGTTTGGGTCTTATCCATCACATCATTCTCCTAATGATGTGATCCCGTTATCAAATGACATCTCATGTCCATGGCTATGAAACCTTAACCATCCTTTGATCAACGAGCTAGTCCATTAGAGGCATACTAGGGACATGGTTTTGTCTATGTATCCACACATGCATTTAAGTCTCCGATCAATACAATTATAGCATGGATAATAAACGATTATCATGAACAAGGAAATATGATAATAACTAATATATTATTGCCTCTAGGGCATATTTCAACAGTCTCCCACTCGCACTAGAGTCAATAATCTAGTTCACATCACCATGTGATTCGCATTGTTATGAATCTAACACCCAATGAGTTCTGGGGCTCGATCATGCTTTGCATGTGAGAGAGGTCTTATAGTCAACGGGTCTGCGATATTCAGATCCGTGTGTACTTTGCAAATCTCTATGTCAAACCGTAAACACTGCTACCACACTCCACTTGGTACTATTTCCAAATGGCTGCTCCACTATACGTATCCAGATTGCTACTACTAGTCATCCGGATAGGTGTTAAAGCTTGCATCGACGTAACTCTTTACGACGAACTCTTTATCACCTCCATAATCAAGAAACATTTTCTTAGTCCTCTGGTTACTAAGGATAATTCCGACTGCTGTCCAGTGATCCACTCCTGGACCACTCTTGTACCCCTTGACAGACTCATGGCAAGGCACACACAGGTGCGGTACACAACATGGCATAATATAGAGCCTATGGCTAAGGCATAGGGGACGACGTTCGTCCTTTCTCTTTCTTCTGCCGTTGTCGAGCTTTGAGTCTCACTCAACTTCACACCTTACAAATCAGCAAGAACTATTTCTCTGTCTGATCCATTTTGAACTCTTTCAAAATCTTGTCAAGGTATGCACTCATTGAAAGTCTCATCAAGCATCTTGATCTATCTCTATAGATTTTGATGCCAAAACAATTAGGTAGCTTTATCCAGGTCTTCCTTTGAAGAACACTTTTCAAACAACCTTTTATGCCTTCCAGAAATTCTACATTATTTCCGATCAACAATATGTCAACCACATATACTTATCAGAAACTCTATAGTGCTCCCACTCACTTTATTGTAAATACAAGTTTCTCGTAAACTTTGTATAAACTACAAAACTTTGATCACCTTATCAAAGTGTATATTCCAACTCCGAGATGCTTGCTTCAGCCCATAGAAGGATCACTGAAGCTTGCTCATCTTTTAGCATCCTTAGGACTGACAAAACCTTCTGGTTGTATCACATACAACCTTTCCTTAAGTAAACCGTTAAGGAAACGATGTTTTGACATCCATCTGCCAGATTTCATAATTTGAAAATGCAGCAACTGCTAACATAATTCCAACAGACTTTTAGCATCGCTACGAGTGAGAAAGCCTCATCGCAGTCAACTCCTTGAACTTGTCACAAACAACTTTGCAACAAGTCGAGCTTTACAAATGGTGACATTCACCATCAGTGTCTGTCTTCATTCTAAAGATCCATTTGTACTCAACGACCTGCCGTCTAACGAGCAAGTCTACCAAAGTCTATACTTGGTTTTCATACATGGATCCTATCTCGGATTTCATGGCCTCTAACCATTCGTCGGAATCCGGGCCCATCATCGCTTCTCCAAAGCTCGTAGGTTCATCGTTGTCCAACAACATGATCTCCAAGACAGAATTGTCGTACCACTTAGGAGTAGTACACATCCTTGTCGACCCACGAAGTTTGATAGTAACTTGATCCTGAAGCTTCATGATCATCATCATTAACTTCCTCTTCAACTAACATAGGCTTCACAGAAACATCTTTCTGCGCTGCGCTACTCTTTGGTTGAACAAAGGTTTAACAACCTCATCAAGTTCTATCTTCCTCCCACTCAATTCTTTCGAGAGAAACATTTCCTCGAGAAAGGATCTGTTTAAGCAACAAACACTTTGCACTAGGATCTGAGATTGAAGGTTCACCCAACTGATCTTAGGGTATTCTATGAAGATGCATTTGTCCGCCTTGGGTTCGACCTCATTAGGTGAAAACATTTTCCACACAAGTGTCACAGCCCCAAATATTAAGAAATGACAGCTTAGGTTTCTATCAAACCATAATTCACACGGTGTCATCTCAACGGATTTAGATGATGCCCTATTTAAAGTGAATGTAGTTGTCTCTAATGCATAACCCCAAAAATTATAGTAGTAAAACGATAAGAGACATCACAGTATGCACTATATCAATAGAGCATGACTATGATGTTCGGACACACCATCACACCATGGTGTTCCAGGTGGAGTTAGTTGTGAAACAAATTTCACATTGTCTTAAGTTGTATGCCAAACTCGTAACTCAGATATTCACCTCCACGATCATATCGCGGTCATTTTTATCTTCTTGTCACGATGATCTTTAAACTTCACTCTGAATTTGCTTGAACCTTTCAAACGATTCAGACTTGTGTTTCATTAAGTAAATATACACTATATCTACTCAAATCATCAGTGAAGGTAAGAAAATAACGATATCCACTGCACGCTACAAGACTCACTAGATTGCATACATCAATATGTATCATTTCCAATGAATCACTTGCCCGCTCCATCCAACGGGGTCTTTTAGTCATCTTGCCCAAGAGGCATGGTTCGCATGTCTCAACCGATTCAAAATCGAATGAGTCCAAAGATCCATCAGCATGGAGTTTCTTCATGCGCTTTATACCAATATGAAATTTAGCGGCAGTGCCACAAGTATGTGGTACTATCATTATTAACTTTGCATCTTTTGGCATCATTGTTATGAACATGTGTATTACTACGATCAAGATTCAATGAACCATCCTTACTGGGTGCATGACCATTGAAGGTATTTATTCATGTAAGCAGAATAACCATTATTCTCTAACTTGAATGAATAACCGTGTTGCAATAAACATGATCTAATCATGTTCATGCTCAACGCAAAACACCAAATAACATTTATTTAGGTTCGTCACTAATCCTGAAGGTAGAGAGAGCGTGCGATGTTGATCACATCAACCTTGGAAACACTTCCAACACATATCGTCACCTCACCCTTAGCTAGTTCTCCGTTTATTCCGTAGCTTTTATTTCGAGTTACTAACATTTAGCAACCGAACTGGTATCCAATACCTAGGTGCTACTAGGAGTACTAGCAAGGTACACATCAATAACATGCATATCAAATACACTTCTATCGACATTGACAACCTTCTTATCTACCATGTATCCAGGGTTGTTCCGCTTCAGTGACCGTTCTCCTCATAATGGAAGCACTCAGTCTCGGGTTTAGGTTCAACTTTGGGTTGCTTCCCTGGAGCAGCAACTGACTTGCCATCCATGAAGTTTCCCTACTTGCCCTTGCCCTTCTCGAAACTAGTGGTTTTACTAACCATCAACACTTTGATGCTCCTTCTTGATTTCTACCTTCGCGGTGTCAAAACATCGCGAGCAGCTCAGGAATCATTTGTATCCCTGGCAATTTATAGTTCATCACCAAGTTCTAGTAGCTTAGTGATAGTGACTTGGAGAACTATATCAATCACTATCTTATCTGGAAGTTCAACTCCCACTCGATTCAAGCGAATGTAGTACCCAGACAATCTAAGCACATGCTCAATTATTGAGCTATTCTCTTTCATCTTGCAGGCAAAGAATCTCGTTGGAGATCTTATATCTCGCAACTCGGGCACGAGCCTGAGATCACAATCTCAGCTCTTAGAACATCTCATATGTTCCGTGACGTTCAAAACGTTTTGGAGCCTCAATTCTAAACCGTAATGCATGACGCACTAAACTATCAAGTAGTCATCGAAACGTGCCTGTCAGATGTTCACAACATCTATAGACGACGCTAGATGGGGTGGCGCACCGAGCGGTGCATTAAGGACATAAGCCTTCTGTGCAGCAATGAGGACAATCCTCATATCACGGACCCAGTCTGCAATATTTCTACCATCATCTTTCAACTCTATTTCTCTAGGAACATATAAAAACACACGCGAGCTACAACGCGAGCTAGTAATCTACAACATCATTTGCAAAGACACTACTGACTATGTTCATGATAATGAGTTCAATTAATCATATTACTTAAGAACTCCCACTCAAATTGACATCCCTCAGGTCATCTGAGTGTCACATGATCCAAATTCACCAACTCAAGTCCGATCATCACGTGAGTTGAGGTGGCTTCAATGGTGAACATCATTATGTTGATCATATCTACTATATGACTCATGCTCGACCTTTCGGTCTCTTGTGTTCCGAGGCCATGTCTGTACATGCTAGGCTCGTCAAGTTTAACCCGAGTGTTCCGCACGTGCAAATCTGTCTTGCACCCGTTGTATGTGAACGTAGAGTCTATCACACCCGATCATCACGTGGTGTCTCAACACGACGAACTTTCGCAACGGTGCACACTTGGGGAGAACACAATTTATCTTGAAATTAAGTGAGGGATCACCTTATAATGCTACCGTCGTCCTAAGCAAAACAAGGTGCATAAAAGGATTAACATCACATGCAAATCATAAGTGACATGATATGGCCATGAACTCGTGCTTAAGATCTCCATCTTCAAAGCACCGGCATGATCTCCATCGTCACCGGCATGACACCATGATCTCCATCATCTTGATCTCCATCAACGTGTCGCCATCGGGGTTGTCACGCTCTGCATGCTTCTACTACTATTGCTACCCTAGCGATAAAGTAAAGCATTACATAGCGCTTAATGATTGACACGCAGGTCATACAATAATTAAAGACAACCCTATGGCTCCTGCCGGTTGCCGTACTCATCGACATGCAAGTCGTGATAATCTATACATCACATGATCATCTCATACATCACATATATCACATCATGTAATTGGCCATATCATATCACAACATACCCTGCAAAAACAAGTTAGACGTCCTCTAATTGTTGTTGCAAGTTTTACGTGGCTGCTACGGGTATCTAGCAAGAACGATTCTCACCTACGCATAAACCACAACGGTGATACATAGATTGCTTTTCAACCTTCTCAAGGACTGCCTTTGTCGGATCCGATCCAACTAAAGTAAGAGAAACTGTCACCCGCAAGCCATCTAAGCAACAAGTTGCGTCGAGGGAACCGGTCTCTCGTAAGCGTACGAGTAATGTTGGTCCGGGCCGCTTCATCTCACAATCCCGCTGAACCAAAATCCGACCAAGGGAGGAAGCAATCTAAGCATCAACGCCCACAAACCTTTTGTGTTCTACTCGAGATCTCATCGAACCATCAACCTAGCTCATGATGCCACTGTTGGGGAACGTCGCATGGGAAACAAAAATTTTCCTACGCACACGCAAACCTATCCATGGTGATGAGCATCTACGAGAGGGAGAGTGGATCTACGTACCCTTGTAGATCGCTAAGCGGGAAGCGTTAAGAAACGCAGTTGGTGTAGTCGAACATCTTCGCGATCCAAATCGCCAAGCGTCCCGCGATCTCATCACGATCCGTCCCGCGATCCCATCACGATCCGTCCCGCGATCTCATCACGATCCGTCTCACGATCTTGATCACGATCTGTTCCGCGAACTCATCACGATCCGTCCCGCGATCTCATCACGAACCGTCTCGCGATCTCGATCACGGTTCTTCCGATCTAGCGCCGAACGGACGGCACCTCCGCGTTCAGCACACGTGCAGCTTGATGACGATCTCCACCGTCTTGATCCAGCAAGAGGAGGTGGAGAGGAGAGAGAGTTCACCGGCAGCGTGACGGCGCTCCGGTGATGGTGGTGGAGCAATTCCGGCAGGGCTTCGCCTAAGCACTGCGGAACTACGATCTAGAGGAGAAACTATGCACCGGTGGAACGGGTAGCACGTGGCCAGAAATTCTGTCCAAAAACCACCCAATCCACTAGTATATATAGGAGGAGAGGAGAGGAGAGGCAGCCAAGGCCTTTGGGTCGGCCAAAATAGGAGGTGGGAGCAATCCTACTTCACCTCCAATCCTAGTTGGAGTAGGATTGTCTCCTATTGGCTGATTTTCCACTTTTTGCTTTAGGACTTTCTCTCCTGCGCCATGGGACTTTGTGGCTGTTTTCCCAGCCCACTAAGGGATGGTTATTATTATCCCACAGCCCATGGACCTCTTGGGGTCGAAATACCCCTCCCGGAGGTCCCCCGGTACACTACCGGCACTCCCGGTACACTACCGATACATCCGGTACACTACCGATGAGTCCGAAACTTTTCCGGAAACCAAACTGGGACATCCTATATATGAATCTTTACCTCCGGACCATTCCGGAGCTCCTCGTGACGTCCAGGATCTCATCCGGGACTCCTAACAACCTTTAGTCACCACCATACATAACTCTACACTACCGAAACGTCGCCGAACCTTAAGTGTGCAGACCCTGCGGGTTCGAGAACTATGTAGACATGACCGAGACACCTCTATGGTCAATAACCAATGGCGGGACCTGGACGTCCACATTGGTTCCTATATATTCTACGAAGATCTTTATCGGTCGAACCTCTATGTCAAGGATTCAGTTAATCCCGTATAACGTTCCCTTTGTTCTTCGGTATGTTACTTGCCCGAGATTTGATCGTCGGTATCTCCATACCTAGTTCAACCTCGTTACTGGCAAGTCTCTTTACTCGTTCCGTAATACAAGATCCCGTGACTAACACTTAGACACATTGCTTGCAAGGCTTGTTGTGATGTTGTATTACCGAGTGGGCCCTGAGATACCTCTCCGTCACACGGAGTAACAAATCCCAGTCTCGATCCATGCCAACTCAACAGACACCATCGGAGATACCTGTAGAGCACTTTTATAGTCACCCAGTTACGTTGCGACGTTTGATACACACAAGGCACTCCTCCGATATCCGTGAGTTGCATGATCTCATGGTCATAGGAACATATACTTGACATGCAGAAAACAGTAGCAATAAACTGACACGATCATATGCTATGTTTGTAGTTTGGGTCTTATCCATCACATCATTCTCCTAATGATGTGATCCCGTTATCAAATGACATCTCATGTCCATGGCTAGGAAATCTTAACCATCCTTTGATCAACGAGCTAGTCCATTAGAGGCATACTAGGGACATGGTTTTGTCTATGTATCCACACATGCATTTAAGTCTCCGATCAATACAATTATAGCATGGATAATAAACGATTATCATGAACAAGGAAATATGATAATGACTAATTTATTATTGCCTCTAGGGCATATTTCCAACATCTACTTGGTTCCATCATCTGCTCCGGATCATATCCCAGTTCCTCTCGCCAGCGATCTGTTCCCAACTACCTTAGTTGTGGGAACCAGACACCACGCGGTATGTCCTCAGTTTGTCTCACATGCTATATTTTCCCTTAATCTGAACATGTACAATTGGTTAACTTTCTATGTACAGGGTGAATTGTCATCTCAGGCGCTAGAGGAGGTTACCGCTTTAGTGGACCGCGTTGACAGAGGAGAAAATATCTCACCGCGAGAGCAAGCAACAATGTTGAAGAGTCTTCAAGCGAAGATACGCGGGATCTATGCAGCTATTATATGTAGACGATCTTCAGATGTTGTTAACACTCGTGCATCACATCGTCCGCCACGCCCCTCTCTGCAGCGTTCGAAACCTTGACCTTCACAACCAGGGAGCTCCTCCTGGCAGCAGCCACCTCCTTCGCAGCCAGGGAGCTCCTCCTGGCAGCAGGCACCTCCTTTGCAGCCAGGTATCTCTTCATGGCAGCAGACACCTCCTTCACAACCCGGGGGCTCCTCCTAGCAGCAGACACCTCCTTCACAACCCGGGGACTATTTCTATCAGTAGCCACCTCCTTCACAACCCGGGGGCTATTTCTATCAGCAGCCACCTCCTTCACAACCCGGGGGCTATTTCTATCAGCAGCCACCTCCTTCACAACCCGGGACTCTTCTTGGATTCATCATACGAACCTAGGTAACTTTACTTTGTACATTATTTTAAAAATTGTAGCCTCGTAAATCATTCTTTACATGTTTTACTTTACCGCAGTCGGCAGCTAGTCGTAACCGTTCATGACTTCAGTTCAGTTACCTGTGTTTACTGGTCCTGGTTCATACATACCCGACGACGGCAAGGATGATGACCGTGGTGCATGCACCTACGATATCTCGGAGATAGTTCTTGCCACTCCGCCACCACCATTGACGTAGGAGACACAGACACCGATGGACGAGGTGGTCTATGGTCGTGGTCATCGTGACACTCGTCCACCGCCTCAGCGCTTATCGCCTTTCGGTCCACGTTCGAGGAAGCCAAAGATTTGTCGTCGTCCCCAGCAGTGATATGGTTATCTACGTATGAGACATGACTATCTATTTATGTATGAGACATATGTCTATTTTATGTATGGGACATATTCATGTGTGCGACATATTCATGTATGAGACATATTCATGTTCTATTTCAGTGGTCATTTGGTTTAGAGAGACAACACTAGTACTGCAAACTAAATGCATCCAAATGAATTAAACAGTACAACTGAATTAAATGTTACAACTGAATTAAACGTTACAACTGAATTAAACAGTACAACTGAATTAAACGTTACAACTTAATTAAACAACACTACAGAAAATAGTATTACATGAAAAACATACTACATGAATGCATCCTCCTCCTCCTCCGTCGATGCAGATCTCTTGCCCTTCGTTGATGCACAACTCTTGCCCTTCAACGATGCGGTCGTCTTGACCTTGGTACTCGGCATGAAGATGTTGTCTTTGTCCTCCGTCGATGTAGAACTCTTCCCCTTCGTCGATGTAGAACTCTTCCCCTTCGTCGATGCAGAACTCTTTCCCTTTGTCGATGTAGAACTCTTCACCTTGGTGCTCGACATGAAGAGGTCGTCTTCGTCCTCACTTTTTGCTGACCATAAATCTGAATTATTCACAACAATCCTGAGGTAAGATTCATCCTTGTGCAGTTGCTTTTGCCATCTGCCGTGCAACCTGAGAAGTTTTTTCCGTATCTCCTCAAAAGTCCTGGGAGGCCACCCACTCCTAGCTAATGAGTGAGCCAACTCATTCATTACGAAGTCACTACTAATGAGTTCCTCCCATGGAACTACTCTATCATTCATCTTGAAATTGTCAGCTAGACGGAGAAGACGATCAGACATACCAGAGTGAAAACTACGATCAAAAGGATAGTGAGGATGAGACATCTCCACGAAAGGATGGCGGGAGCGGAAGGATGGCGGGAGCGAAAGGGAAAGGAAGGGCCTGCTGACCCTCCTTACTGCGGATGTGGTTATATAGGTTCACAAGAGAAGATGGTGGGAGAGAAAGGCAGGAAAGAAATTGGCAAGAGAGAAAGGCGAGAAAGATAATGGCAGGAGAGAATGGCGGGAGAGAAAGGCGGGAAAGATAATGGCGGGAGAGAATGGCGGGAAAGAAAGTGGCGGGAGAGAATGGTGGAAAAAAGTGGCGGCAGAGTATGGCGGGAAATAAAATGGAGAGATAGTAGGGTGGGAAAATAAAAAGGGGGATAGTAGGGCGAGACAATACGATCACTATGGCAGATAGCTGAAAACAACAGCTAGCTGCTGTTCACGCTGTTTGAAGGTTATGAGCACAAATTTGTTGACTTCAATAGACGATGCCAGCAGAAAATTACCGAAACCTTCCTTCTTCAACACCATTCTATCACCCAAGCCAATGAAGTAGGAACAAGGACTGCTCACAAATATATCATCATCTTCAGAACCCAAAGTAATTTCAAGAGTTAAAAAACCAGTCCTAGGAATTGACACAAATTCCTTCAAACTTCTCACAACCATGGTAGGAATAACCTAACAAAAAGCAGCAAGTTATATGATATTCAACTTACAAATTTAAAACATTAGGATACAACAAAGAACAAATAAATAAATAATACCCGAAACCAAAGCTTACCATATGTTGAGAAATAACATTCATGCGATCCATCCTATGAACAAAAGGAGTACACAGTATGTAGTTGTCATCAAAGAGCTGCCGCGACATGACATACATTTGATGATAATTCAGAGTGACACCACGACTATAAAAATAGCTGTCAACAAGTTCCCTTTGAGTTTCACTCAGATCCTCATGAGCTACAAAAATATGATTTCACAAACTGAGCAGAACAACAAAACTTATAAGCTGAAACAAAACTGAAAATCAGTCAAATAAATAACTTACCAACATGGGGTAAAGGAAACAACATAACACCATCCCGATGAAAATCGACACTAATATAAGTTCCATAGTGCTCAAGCATAACAGTCATCATGTCACGATGGCGGAGGCCATAATCATTCACAAGTTCCTCCCACGAAGGACCATGGAATTTACTGCTCATCCTACCATGTCTAAACAAAACATGGTATAAGTTACCCTAACTGTTGTGAAGAGCAAGATCAATATCTGTGTCACCTCTCTGAATAGCTAAAGCTCTGCACTCTTTAATGTATCGAGCAAGATGTGATCTAACACTGCACGAAACATACTACAACAAAAATGGAAGCAAACATCATAATCATATAAACAAAGGCATTCGAATATGCCACAGTCAGATAAACAAGATATAGAATCTTACAACACGCCTTGAATATTGACGATCCAACACCATAGTAAATACAGACGCACCGGAATCAACGGCAGAACAAGGGCCATCTGGAGCTCGGCAAAATGGGCAAGCCATTTACCTGCAGACGGACGGTGACCAATAAGAACTAAATCCACAATCGAGTTGAAAGTTCACATTCGATTGAGTTGGAAGCCAAAAAAAATTACCGTAGGCCGGTGGAGAGCGTCCTGATCTATTGTTTATGTGGGTTGGATAACAAAATGGGTGGTCGAGCCTGGAGGATGGGGGAGGATGAAAGGAGTGGTCAGAGGAGAAAGAAAACACTCATCGTCCTTATCCAGGGGCCCATCTGCCTCCCACTGGCCGATAGGGGGCTCTTCGGCCTCCTACTGGCCGACAGGGGGACTCTTCGGCCTGGTGTTAGCCGACAGGTGGCTCTTCGGCCGAGTGGTGGCCGATGGGCCCCTCTTCGGCCTGGTGATAGCCGTCAGGGTGCCAGTTTTTCTATTTTTCATTTCCGACATACAATTTTCAAATTTGATATATTTTTGGTACTAGTTCTGAAAAAAATTCCACACATGTGTGTAACCGTGAAAGCACATTTGCTCCCTTGGTGGTTTTGGTAATTAATAACAACATATAAGTAATTGAACTAATGTTTCCATCAAGTATATTTCAGGAAATGTTCAATGATAGGATTGGCAAAAGGAGATTATGGACATACCCCAAGATGCAAGGAAATAGGTTGGCCAAGCTTCAAGTAAGAGAACTCTATATTTTATATTTGTGAGAAATCACTTTGAGTCCATAGGAAAGCCAATACTATTAAAAGGGGGGTAAGGTTTTGTTGGTGAACAATCTGTTCAAACGTGCACAGGTGATAGTCACCAAAAACATCCACAAACTCTCCCACCAAAGTCTGTTCTATACCTAACACTCAAAATCAGTGCAACCAACTTTCCCATACCGGTGCCACCGATTCCAGAACCTAGATAGACTCAAGCCAAACCCTAGCCACTTCGGTGCAACCGAGTCCATACCGGTGCCACCGAGTTTAGGTTGCCAACTTTCTGTTACGCAAATTCACATTTTCGGTCCCATCGAGAATGTTGGATCGGTGTCACCGAGATTAGAAATCTGACCGTTGGTCACCTTATCGGTGCAACAGAGTTTCCTATATCGGTCTCACCGAGATTCAAAAGTTGCCACCTTTTGGTCACTTCGGTATCACCGAGATTAACACATCGGTGTCACCGAGTTGATCATTTTGTGTGTAACGGTTTTGGGGATGCCTATATATACCCCTTCACCACCACCTACTCGAGAGAGAAGCACTCAGAACTATTCCATACCTATCCTATCAAATTTTCTGTGAGAGAACCACCTATCCTTGTGTTGAGGTCAAGGTCTTCCACTCCAATCATATGGATCTTGATCTCTCCCCAAGTAGCTTTCCACCAATCCCATCTTTTCCACCATGCCAAATCTATGAGAGAGTGATTGGGTGCTGAGGAGTCTATCATCTTGAAGCACAAGAACAAGGAGTTCATCGTCATTACCGAGCCTATTACCTTTTGGGGGTGGTGCCTCCTAGATTGGTCAGGTGTCACTTGGGAGCCTGTTATTTCGTGTTGTGGAGTGAACCAAGAAGTTTGTAAGGGCAAGGAGATCGCCTACTCCGTGAAGACCTACCCATAGTGAGGCTAGTCCTTCGTGGATGGAAGCCGTTATGAAATAATCAAGGTTGCTACTTCGTGGACCTTTTTGGGTGGAGCCCTCCGTGGACTCTTGCGACCGTTATCCTCCGTGGGTTGAAGACTCCATAAACGTGGATGTACGATAGCGCCACCTATCGGAATCACAGGAAAAATCATCGTGTCTACAACTGCGTTTGATCTTCCTACCCTATCCCTTCTATACATGCTTGTTGTTACTTTCCGCTGCTATATACTCTTAGACTTGCATGTGCAGGATGTACTTGACTTGCCATGAAATGCTAAAAACTGTCAACCCTAAAAATTGGTATAGGCAAAACTTTTATTTGATCAAGTAGTCTAATCACTCCCCTTCTAAACATATTTTCGGTCCTACAAACCGATTGCTGGAAACAGGGGTGATCAGAATCGCTGCCTTGTCTCTTCCCTCGGATCCTAGCACCGCAACAGCTAGTTGGTAGCATTTTGCCAAGCACGCTGCAAGCTCAATGTTTTTCTTCTGCAAGCAAGGGCCAGCTTTTCCTTTGCATACAGTATTTTATTATCTCAGCATGATCTAACTACTTCCTCCTTCTCATAATATAAGAAGCTTTTTGGCACTAATGTAGATATTTTCAGATGGACAGTTAATCTATGGCACTCGCAGCAAATGAAGAGAGCACAGAGATACGACATGGGGTCAGTCAGTTTCATGTCGACATTCGCTCTTCGTTGGCAAGTTGCAAAGACAATTCAAAGTCCAGCAGGGCTCAAGCAAATCAGCTCTAGACACCGCACACACGTCTTGCACCCTTAATCAAATCTACGCATACCCTATCCACTAATACACAAACACTATCTACTAACACAAGTGTGTATATACTTGGTGCATTATTAGAGAAAACCCAGGTGTTAAATCCCCAAACCGCCGATGACACAGGCGGCCGCCCAATTGCAAGCACGGACGGAGACCCCATCAAACCAAGCCTCCGCAGGCGCCGTCGGTTTGGCGCGTTGCATGCGTGGCGTTGCTAATGCTGACCTAAACAACCTACGCCGCTTGTGGTTGGGAGAGTCTGACACCTCAAAAACTAGCCCCAATCATGCAGCAAGCACCGGTCTGAGACGGATTAACTAATCCGCGGCTAAATCTAATGCATTATTTGCCATGACGCAATTGGCCCCTCCTCCAGCTCCTACCCCCTCCAAGTCGACGCTGAGGATTTGATGCCACACACGCTTCCACAATCCACAGTCGCGGCTAGCTAGCTCCTCCCTGGGTTAACCTTCCGAGGCAGCCAAATCGTACTCTGAATCTCTGATTGTAAGCGTATTATAATGCCGGTGCTGCTCAAGCAACAGGCTGCATCCTTCCAAAGATTCAACGAGTGAGGCGCAAGGATTGGTGAGCAAAGTCATCTGCATATTCACGAAAAACAAAGGCTCCGGGCCGCTCTCACCGGCTTCGGATTTCAAATACGGCCTTTCGATCCACAGACCACGTCTTGGTCGCCCCCTCCCTTCCCCCCTATATAAACCGTTCCACCCCTTCCCTCCCAACCTCCCAATTCCCAGGCGTGCTACACATTCTTTGCGAAATTGCAACTAGCTATAGCCTGCAAGGTTTTGTGCACCATGGGCATGGCTGAGAAGGGGTCGGCAGGGAAGAAGGTTGGGCTGATCACCAAGACTCTGGACCGGTGCCGGAGCACGACGACGAGGAACAAGCCAGCGGAGGGCTGCTTCTCGGTGTACGTCGGCACGGACAGACAACGGTATGTGGTACGGACCGAGTGCTTGAACCACCCGTTGTTCCAGGCGCTGCTGGAGGAGGCCGAGGAGGCATTTGGGTACGCGGACGCGGGTCCCCTCGAGCTGCCCTGCAACACCGAGGCTTTTGCCAAGGCGCTGGAGAAGATCGAGGAGGAGAAGCGGATGCCGGCGAGGAGGAGACACGTTCTCCCCATGGGGAACTCCTATCGGCCGCTTGGCACTGGCTGGCCTATGATTGTTGGCCGGTCGTAACATTTGTATTTGGATTGGACTATGCTGAGTTGATGAGCTCTGAGTTTCTGTTGAGCTTGCATCCACATACTATCGTGTACACAGTTGGAAGCAACCTTAGCTCCCAAGTATGGTACTGTAAACAGCATCACCATATACTTGGAAATGTTAGATAGTTTTGTTTTTATTCATTTTCTATTTTTGTGAGAAGGCACTGATAGATGTTAATGTGTGTTTCCCTCCTGAGTTGTAGTATAATTTGTAAATGTTGTGTTAATTTGTAAATATACACGATATAAGTTGTAAATTTTCTGTTGATTATATATGGAATAATACCATAATTCCAAAATAGAATAGCGCACTTCTATTCATCTCACACCGATTGCAAGTTGGAGCGTATGTGTCTATGTTATGTTAATAGAGAAAAGTGATTTAGATAAAAACCATATTGTTTTTCCAAAGTTCATCTGCTACACAAGTATCTACTGATTTTTGATATCCAAATTTGTTTCAAATCCATTTACGCACATGATTACATAGCCAGAACTCACGTGGCTAATTTTCAGATCTCAAAGAATGAATAGAAACATGTTTGTTGAGTAGACACATGTCACACCAAAGGCGGAACTCACTTATAGTTCTATTTTTCAAAAAAGGAGCTTTTATCGACACATAATATAACAGTAAGAGAATACAAGCACACCGAGTACATGACCGGCCTCTGCATGATTATAATGCACAGAATCAACAAAGAAAAGGAAAGGAAAGGATCAACGCAAGACAAACTCCCACTATAGTAACCGGTCAACAACTACCACCGCCGTTGACAAGCTTCCGTACTACGAGATGATTTCCTAGTAGCATCACATTCAGAAAGGAAATAATGCATGAACATCGGCATTGCCAGATCCAACCACATAGTCTGAATCATGGGTTTTCACTACGGGAGAGGAAGTCCAAGAAAACTCAAGACAATGTCTTCAATAAGAGAGCATAAACGACTACTGCCAGAGTTGATACAAGCAAGGTCGGTACAGTGAGCTGAGCATAACAGGTGCATAAGCTTTTCATGTTACAGCAAATTATCCATTCTTATTTGATGAGTTGATGCAGTGTCTGCAAAATATAATACGAAAGAAGAAGGTCCCGAATGATGAAGTAGTTGGCCGCGGAAGGTCTGTGAATGAGGAGACACATGAGCCCCGACGTGATGCAATTATTATTAGTGGTCATTTGAAAGTTTCGACAAAGGATGCACCTAAGCAGAGCAAAAAATGACGGTCAAAAGGGGGTCTAGAATTGACGGAAAATGATAGAACAAAATCATTTAACGGGGAAAACAAATTGCTCCTTTGTGCGGCCTATGTCACGGTCCAGGTCATAACAGTCAAACATGCAGCTTAAATGCGAAGTAAATTTTACATGTTTTTGTTATGTTGATTGCCTAGTTTTACCGTTGCTATTTTCTCACAAGTTGTTTCTGTTTTGTTATGCAGGAATATGGCGTAGAGATGTAACTTTGTTCCTCGAAGAGAGAAGTCCACATTTCAACTTCGAACTAACCAGCCGATTTGATTTACAACCCTCAACTACGAAACTGGTCGAAATATACTCCCAACTAACCACGAGGTTCAAAACTCAACCCCGAACAACTCTGAAAACCGGATTTAACCCTCCTCTCACTGTTCACCGTTTTTTGGCCTGGTTGACCGGTTTTTGCCCCGTTTGACTGGGTGAACAGTAAGTTAAAAAACAAAGGAAGTGAAAAAATTAAAAAAAATTGAAGAAAATAAAATAATGGTTTTTTTGTTTTTTTACGAGGTGAACAGTAAATCCAAAAAAATGCTTTCCACCACGGGGTATACAGTTACCTGTTCGTGCACTATTTGCGCAAAATTCGGATTTGTCCAAACTTTTTATTTTACTGTTCATCGCATGAAAAAAGAAAAGTTCCAACTGGTGAAAAAAAGGAAATATTTTTTCAACTTTTTTATGTTTTTCAGTTTTATGTTTTTTTTGAATTTACTGTTCACCCGAGTCAACGGGTCAAACCCCGGTCAACCAAGTCAAAACCGGTGAACAGTGAGGGCAGGGTTGAGTTTTGAACCTCGTGGTTAGTTGGGCGTGTATTTCAGCCGGTTTCGTAGTTCAGGGTTGTAAATCAAACCGGCTGGTTAGTTCGGAGTTGAAATGTGGAATTTTCTCTTCCTCGAAAGAAGACGCCTAATTCCTCTGGTTAAAATTTTACATTACCGGTTTCCATCATTTATGTGTGTGTGATGTGAGACAGATATTTGGGTGAGAGTATTTTGTTCAAGTCCTTCTAAGATACTTGTTTAAGTTTGTTCAATATATTTGTGTGAGAATAAGAATTTGTTTAAGATATTTCTAGTTTTTTGTTACTGTTATGTTTAATCTGAGACCAATATTAATATGATAACTTTTGTTTAAGTTTGAAGAAACATAAATGTATTATGAGCACTTGAAAAATTCCGGCTCTCGCGACCGCATCGCCCCCGTGGGCGACCGGCCACGTCCTCGACCTTCTTCCTCTAGCTCCCCTCCCTCCCTCCCTCCCCACCGCCGTCGTCGGCGCTCGCCGCCGGGCCTGGCCCGGGCTACGCTGGCGGCGGCGGCCCCCTCGCCATTCCCCTCTCGGTTTTCTCTGACGCGGGACGGAGCGGGCCGGGGGTGTCCCTAGGCGGCGGCGGTCCGGCATGGCGGCGGGGTACTGGTGCTTCACGGGTGAATGGCTGGACGGCGGGGTAGCATGACAGCGCGGCCTGGCGGTGCCCGCTCGGCCCAGATCTGGGCCCTTCGGGCCCCATCTAGGTTTGGGCGGGCCGGCAGTAGGGTAGGTCCGTGGTGCGACCTCTAGGAGGCAGGGGTGCGGCGTCGAGCGGCTGGGACCTGGCGGCGCAGGTGCCAAATTGCTGCAGCGTGGACGGTGGGGCTTAGCAGGCCCGTTCGGGCCTAGCAAGGCCAGGGGTGGCCCGGTGTGCCCCGTTGCCATGTCCGGACGGCGACCGCGACGATCCCGGGGCTCGGGCCTTTTGCTCGTCGGCGGGGGAGGTGGTTCCCTCCTGCTCGATTACGGTGTCGTTGCTTCCGCCGTTTGGCGCTTCTCGTCGGTTCTCTTGGCCTCGCGGTGGTGTTTGCAGTGAGGCGGCGTGGGTGGTGGCGCAACCGAGATGGCGCATGGTGGTGGGTCGGCTCCGGTTCTATTGGGCGGCGGGGTTTGGTGTACGGAAGAAATCGCCGGTCTTCGGCTTCGATGCGGTGATGCCTGCGGGTGCCATCATTCCTTCCTGGAGGGTGTCGGTGGTATCTATCCCCTACCTCCCTCCGCGTGCCGGGGGAAACCGTAGGACCCATCCGAGCAGCAGTGTCGTCGGCGTCGCATTCCTTCTTGGAGGTGCTTCTTGGTACGCGGAGGATCGGAGCCTCGTATGGTTGTTTGTTTCTGGTGGGCGCAGCGGTGGCGGATCATCCGCGCTTTGTCGAGTTGCTGCTGTTGGCATTTGTTTCTTTTTCTTTTCTTTTGGGCTTGTTGTGCTACTCGCTGCAGCGATCTATGTATCGGTGTTGGTTGCTTTGTAATACAAAGCGGGAGAAAACCTTTTTTCGGTATTATAAGCACTTGCGGTAATTAAAAGAATGCATACCTCGATGTTGGGCCGACACTAAGCATACTCGGCCCGTCCCGATCAAGCCCGAAGGCGAAAGGGACAACCTAGCAGAGGGGTGGGGAGAGGGGCATTGAAGGAGCTTAGAACTGTTCGCTGACGCACCCCTTGCGAAGTGAGGTGAGACTAAAAACTGGGGCTGTGCGGTGTGTGTGTGGGTTGGGGGGGGGGGGGACGCGGGTGGGCCGACCCAATAACGACCCAATAACGCGGGTGGGTCACCACCCTTGTGGCAAAGCCAATTCAGAGTCCAGCAGGGCCAGGGCACATGCAAATCAGCTTGAGACACCACACACACACACACGTCTTGCACCCTTAATGAAATCTACACAAACCCTATCCACTAATACAGAAACACTATCTATTAAATCCAGGTGTCAAATCCCAAAACGCCGATGACACGGCCGCCCAGTTGCAAGCACGGAGACCCGATCAAACAAAGCCTCGGTTTGGAGCGTTGCTACGCCGTTGCTAATGCTGACCTAATGTGGTTGGCAAGTTTGACACCTCAAAACCAGCCCCAACCATGCAGCGGAGGCCAGTCAGAGAGGGATTAACAAATCCGCGGCTAAATCTAATGCATTATTTGCCATGACGCCATTGGCCCGTCCTCCAGCTCCTACCCCCTCCAAGTCGACCGTGAGGGAATGATGTCACACACGCTTCCGCAATCCACAGTCGCGGCTAGGTAGCTCCTCCCCTAGGTTAGCCTTCCGAGGCAGCCAAATCGTACTCTGAAACTCTGGCTGTAAGTGTATTATAATGCAGATTATCCTCAAACAACAAGTTGCATCCTTTCAAAGATTCAACGAGTAAGGCCCATGGATTGATTCTATATGCACAATAATTGTCCAACTAATCTCCAACTGTTTTCTTTTTTTTTTCCTTTTTAATGGAATGGAGAGCAAAGTCTTTTGTGCATCCGCGAAATACAAAACCTCCGGGTCGCTCTCACGGGCTTCGATCCATAGGTTGTGTTTGTTTGGGCTTCAGTTTCAACAGATTCAGCTACGGACTTGCTGTGCTGGCAAAACAACTGTGCTGAGAAAACAACTATAGTGAAGGTTAGCTGTTTGGCAACACAACTATGGAAACGATTGTGAACCAATGAAAAACCTGAAATGCCCTTAGAGTACTGAGATCAGTGTAACTTGCTGATCTAGTATTAATAGTTTTTTTAAATGGTATTTTGATTGACAGGGAATGATTTGTTCTATGGTAATGCATAAATATTTCATAATAATAATTTTCTCACTTTCTTGCTCATATATACATAGAATAATAGTGAGCAAAAGGATAATGTTGTCACATCGCTAGTCCATGCAAGCCGCATTTGCCCGTACAATACAAAAGATAGTCCACATAACTAATAATCCTTACAAAAGAGAGCTAAAGGATTAGAGCGACCATATAATTCATAATCCATACATATAATTAGATGTCCGTACAAATACTAACCTATGTAGCTTGTCGTGCAATAAACAAAGAGCTCGCAATCTTATCACGCATGTCGTTCATGTTGCCTTCATCAGAGGAAGTGGGAACGACATCGCCAAGCAAAGGTGTTGACCGTGAGACTGCAGGCATGTAATCTTCATTATCATCACATTTATCAAACTCTTTATCGCGTAGCTTGCTGTCCCTGATGAAATCGTGAAGCGTCATGCAAGCACTGATAATCATCATTTGACTTCCCATCTTGAAGTGTGGCACATCCCTTAGGATGCGCCATTTCTGCTTGAGCACACCAAATGAGCGTTCAATCACATTCCGAAGCGAAGAGTGAAGATGATTAAACACCTCAAATTTACCACTCGGTGGATGACGGCCGGATCGAAATTCGACATGGTGGTAGGTTGTCCCTTTGTAAGGAGCTAGATATCCCACCGTTTAGGATAACCAGAATCAACAAGGTAGTACATACCTACATCCATCGAGAATAAATTTGAGCACATGTACAAATTAATAGAAACAATCTGTAAAAAAATTAGAACACTTGATTTGTGTACCTTTAGGAGGTGCAGGAGAAGTAGTAGCATACTTAAATATACTATGGTGGAAAATCCGTGTGTCATGTACCGACCCCGCCCAACCGGCAACGACAAAGATAAATCTCATGTCAAAGTCACAAACTGCCAACACATTTTGACTTGTGTAACTATGTCGACCCATATAGTTGCATGTCTCTTTAGCGGGGACTCTAACGGGAATGTGAGTTTCATCAATTGCACCAATACAATCTTTAAAGTGTGGCTAGAAACGTTTGTCCCTAATTTTTGGATGCACATCGACGAATGTAGGATCTCTAGGTTTGATGATGTCTCCTCCTAGAGAATTTACACAGTGCAACACATGATTGAACTTCCTATGGAATGTTTCAGTTGACCGAACAAACCGATCTTCGGCTTGGCGAAATGATTGAGGGCCTCCAAGCATCCGCAAGAACATGCCTAGACTTTCCAACGAGTTCATCTCGCTAGTTGACTCCAAATGGTAGTCACTCACTAAAAGACCATGCAAACTCAAGAAAACATCTGGATACATTCTAAACATTTTGTAGCAAGATTTAGGACGTGCCAACTTTTCCATCACCCATTCATAACCAGTTTGTACTGCAATCCTCCCAGGATGCCTATGTTGCTTATTCAAACAAGTTTTGCTGTAGTGCATGGCCATTTGACCCAAGGTTGCAAGATCAGTACTTAACTTGAGCAAGTTTTGAAGTTGTACTGTCTTTATGTTAGCATCATCATCGTCACCACCTCTACCCTCAATTCCATCAGTCTACAAATGAAACATGAGAACAAGATTAGTTGTCATATCCATTATTCATACATATGGGAAAATAGCATTCAAATAAGCAAATGGTTCATATTTCACACATAGCATAATCCAAGCATTCAAATAAGCAAATGGTACAGACCAACAACATAGCATAATCCAAGCATTCAAATAAGCAAATGGTACAGACCAACAACATAGCATAATCCAAGCAAAGAACTAAGCAATTATTCTAAACGAGAAGTTACATAGCATAATCATGCGCTCTCTCGAGCCAATCAAACCTTCCTTCCTTGGTCTGAACCAACGCAAACATTTCTCTATACTCAGCCTTCATAAATAGCATGCTCGAAGAGAAAAAGAGAGGAGTTCCTTCCTCAACTCCACATTCACGAACCATCTCCATTGCCTCATTCATACTAGGGCCAACCGGAGGAGGGGGGGAGCAACCGGAGGAGGGGAGGATGAGCCATGCTGGAGCTAGATGCTTCTTTTATACTTTCAGCCGTTACACATATCGCATCACTAGCTTTCTTGTACATCCGAACAGATGGGTTCTTCTCGTCCTGAGCAAAAAAATCATCTTTACAGGACTTGGTCTTTCGCTGCTTCTTTGGGTTTGCTTTGATGACTTCATCATCATCCTCTGCACTATCAGTGTCATCGCTAACATCCTCCTTGTCCAATGGTATCACACCAGGGATAGCTGACTCGGCACCGGTGACATGACGGTCATCAAACATGAAGTCCATTTCAGCCAAGTTGGGTGGTCCTCCATTCCTATACTTTGCATGCTCCGGGTTTTTCTGAAAAATAGCAAAAGAACAAACGGTTTAGCTAAATGGATAATTGAGATAATAGAAAACCCAATGTAAATGCTATGAGTAACATGAACTTACTATTAGGTGAGCGTTCCACCAATCAGTATCAACATCAATGGTTCCTAGCTTAGCATTCCATCCAAGTCCAGATGCGTCAATTTGCAGTTGTTTCCATTGACAATACATAGTTTTGAGATTTTCCCGTCTATTCTTGAATTGCATCCTCACATAACTTTTCTTAGTTATCTGGAACCAGCTCTCCCCCAAATTCTTATATCCTCTAGGACTCAAGAATGCCCCCGGCCTATTGCCTGCTTCAACTTCCCTCGCACACAACTCGCAAAATACCCTAGTATGGTATGCATTCCAAATTTCCTTGTCTGTCTTGTCTGCCTTCTTCGCTGCCTTCTCCATCTAGTTCATTTTCACTATAATTTATACCAACAAACAGCACACGGAAGAGCTATGTATAGCAAACAAACTTGTCCAGCAAGCAAATAGAAAAAGATATGTCCAGCATCAAGCATGAATCTTGAAGTGATCACTTTAAATGGGAACATCCATATGTCCAACAAGAAAATATGACGGTCCCTAAGTAGAGCATCCACAGCAAGCTTCAAATTTTAATTTACCCATCAATTAACAATAACCATGCATCATATATCAAGCATCATGTATGAAGCCTCAATCAACCAAAGCATCCACATCAAGCAATATGCAGCATATCAATCAAGCAAGGCATCCACAAAGAACGGAAATTTCTGCCAAGAAAATCTCGCAACAACCAACGACATGGGTGATCAAGGTAGTGGGTGTCCTTCTCCGGCGGTGGATGAAGGCGAGTGGACGGGGTGGGTGGCCAGCGAGTGGAGGCGGTGGCTGGTGAAGGGGACCGGCGAGTGGACGGGGTGGGTGACGGCGAGTGGATGCGGCGTCTCTTGCGCTGGGGAACGGCGAGTGGAGGGGGTGTGCGATGAGAGTGGAGGCGACGGGGCTCTTGCGCCGGCGGCGGCTCTTGCGATGGCGGTGGCGGAACCCTAGGTTCCTCTCCCTCTCGACGCCCTCTGAGCGTGCGTCTGTTTGCGACGAAGGAAACGAGACGAGGGGATCAGGGCATCGGGGCCTCGGGGGCAATTCTTTCGTAATTGGGCTGAACTAAAATGGGCATTAGTGGGAATTTCAACGACGCTAAACAGCTTTCGGGTTGAAGCACGACTGGGCTCGCTTCGCCCTGTACCACGTAAAAACGAGTGAAACAGTTTTTGATTGTGAGCCCAAAACTGCTCCTTTTTAGCTGTTTGTTACAGCTTCAGCTTATTTCTATGGGAAACTGGTCTCCTAAACCCAAACAAACATAGCCATAGACCACGTCTTGTTCGACCCTTCTATATAAACCATTCCACCTCTTTCCTCCCGCACCTCCCAATTCTAATCCTGCTACAAATTATTTGCTAATTTGCAAGTAGCTATAACGTGCGAGGTTTTGTGCACCATCGGCATGGCTGACAAGGGGTTGGCAACGAGGAAGGCCGGGTCGGTCGCCAAGATGTTGGACGGGTGCCGGAGCATGACGGCGAGGAAAAAGCCAGCGGAGGGCTGCTTTTCGGTGCAGGTCGGTGCGGATATGCAGCGGTTCTTGGTGCGGATAGAGTGCTTGAATCACTCTCTGTTCGGACGCTGCTCGAGGAGGCCGAAGAGGCGTTTGGGTACGCAGACGTGGCCCCCCTCGAGTTGCCCTGCAATAATGAGGCATTCGCCAAGGTGCTAGAGAAGATCCAGAAGGAGAAGCAGATGATGGTGGGAAGGAACTCCTATAGGTCGCTTGCCACTGGCTGGCCTATAATTGTTGGCCGGTCGTAACATCTGCATTTGGATTGGATGATGCCGAGTTAATGAACTATGAGTTTCTATTGAGCTTGCATCCTCATATTATTGTGTAGACAGTTGGAAGCAACTCTAGCCCCCAAGTATCATACTGAACAACATCACCATATACTTGGCAATGTTAGACATTTTTCTTTCTTACTCTATTTTCTATTTTTGTGAGAAGACATTATTACATGTTAATGCCTGTTCTCCTCCTAAGTTGTAGTAACTGTCCGCGGAAGTGTTATACAGATACACGATAGACTTTGTAAGTTTTCTGCCGACTATATATGGCCTAATACCATAATTTCAAAGTAGAATAACGCACTTCTATTCATCTCACACTGACTGCAAGTTGGAGCGCTGTGTTTCTATTATGGTGTCAGAGGAACGTGATTTAGATGAAACTATGCTAACCTTAATCAACCATAGTGTTTTCTTAAGTTCACCGGGAGTCATACACCTCCACAAGTTTGATGATCGCAATCATGTGTTTTACAAGTTTGTGCATCAAACTGATCGTTGTGTGCAAGTTCTACTCCCGGTATATTTACCTCTTCATCTGCTACACAAGTATCTACTGATTTGATATCCAAATTTGTTTTAAATCCATTTACACACATGATTACATAGCCTCAACTCACATGGCTAATTTTCCGATCTAGAAGCATGAACAGAAACATGTTTGTCGAGTAGACACATGTCAGTCCAATGGAAAAAACTCGCTTATAGTTGTATACAAAGTGAAACTCGCTTATAGTAGTATTTTTCGAGAAAGGGAGATTTTATCGACTCATAATATTGCATCAAGAGAACACAAGCACAACGATTACATACACGGCCTCTGTATGACTAGAATGCACATAATCAACAACGAAAATAAAAATAAAAAATCAACGCACGATGAACGACCCACTATAGTAACCGATCAACAACTACCACCGTCGTTGACAAGCCTTCGTACGAAATGGTTCCCCAATAGCATCACCTTCAGAAAGCATGAACACCACGGTTGCCGGATCCAACCACATCGATTGAATCATGGTTTTTCACCCCGGGAGAGCAAGTCCAAACAAATTTGGGACAATATCTACAACAAGTGAGCGTAAACGACTACTGCCAGGTATAACTAGTGAAGGTTGGACGTGGGGTTTTCATCAAGAACTTCAAGAGCACCAAGTTGCCAGAGAAAAAGTCTTGCTCCAATAACTCAAACAACAGGAAATGATGGATCAAGATGAACAACACACATTGGGCATTTCTTGAGATGCCAGCTCTGCCATTATAGACATTGAGTGTGCTAACACCTACACAGCATGTGGGGCACATCCGACCATCACTAGAGCATGATGGATACCCTTTTTTAGAAAAGAAGGAAAGAACCCCGACCTCTGCATCAGATGCATGCGGTCATATTATCAAGAAAAAGGCAAACAATCCCTGAGTGCGAGTACAAGCTCGGTCCAAACTAAAATGAAGATGAAAAAAAACAAAAAAGTGCAAAGCGCCAGAGCGAGCAATAATAGGTAAGATGACTAAACACCTAATCTATTGTTGCACCGTCATCCAAACCAGTTGCAAAAATCCTGAGCTACCATATCTCATCGGGTAGACCCAGTAACCAAAAGCTTCCCGGCCTTCGCAGGAGTGAGTAGTGATCACGTACGGATCCAAGCAGTGACCCTGTATATTACCTGCAAAACATTAATTCGAATTCATCTATTAAAACCATATCATTCATGTAGTTCCATATAGCCCAAAGAAGCGCACATACTCCTATTTGAATATGTATCACTATAGTTGTGTCAATCCCATTTAGCCATGTCCCGAATAACATTTGGATACTATTTGTAGGGGTAATGTTAAAAGCTATATGAACTGAACACCATAATAATGTAGCCATCATGATCACAAAAACAACATCATTGGCTGCCCACCGAACTATGTTTTACCAAGTTGTTCTTAGTCAGAATCACCTCTTTATGGACAAGCCACGTAAAGACTTTGATTCTTAAGGACACTTTAATTTTTCAAATATGTGGCGATCTTGGAATTGGACCAGAGTTGATTAAATCAACATACATTGATTTCACTAAAAACTCCCCATTCCTCGTAAGTTTTGAGTGAATGATATCTAGCTCGTCGGATAGATGGACATCCATCAACCTCCTGACAAGATGTAGCCAATTGTTCCATCCGTTTCCTACTACCGACCTTGGAAACTGAATATTTAGAGGTACCAACTGTAACACTGTCACAACAATGCGTCCTTACACCGGATAATATTATATAAAGACGGATATTGTGTAGTCAACGGTGTCTCCCCTAGCCGACAGACACGTATCCTCCAAGAATCTAGTAGAATGCATGTTCCCAATGATGAATTTATTCTATGAAAGAAGGTCGCTTTCACTTTCATCGGCCCCTTCCGGAAAGGTGAATCATTAGGTCTAACAGTGACATGGGCCAATGTTTTAGAATGTAGGTATTTGTTTCGTAATAACCGCATCCACATGCCTTCAGTCTCAACAGAAAGCCTAGATAGTCACTTGCTTAGTAGGCATTTGTTATTTACCTCTAGATTCTCGATATCGAGCCCCCTGGTCCTTGGGACGACAAATTATATCCCATTTAGTAAGCATGTATTTTTCTCTTAATTTCATCACTTTGCCACAAGAATTGTGATCGATAGAAACCAAATTTTTTTCGTATCCCTACAGATATTTCAAAGAAAGATAGTAGGAACATTGGCATACTCGTGAGTATTGAGTTTATGAGTACCCGTCGTCCTCCATATGACATAAGCTTACCCTTCCAGTTGTTATTTTTTCCAAACCGATCTTCGATACACTTCCATCCTTTGTTTGAAAGTTTACGATGGTGAATTTTTATACCCAAATAACTAAACGTTAGGTTACCCAATTCACAATCAAACAATTGTTGATAAGCGTCTCGTTCATCCTTGGCTTTCCCAAAGCAGAACAGTTCACTCTTGTTAAAATTAATTTTCAACCCTGACAATTGCTCAAATAAGCATAACACAAACTTCATATTTCTAGCCTTTTTCATGTAATGTTCTATGAATATGATTGTATCATCAACAAGATGCGGAACTAGTCCTTTTACTTGTCTGTCCTCCTTGGCTATACCTATTAGCTTTGCCAACATGTCTACCACAATGTTGAAAAAAATATGTGACATCGGATCTCCCTACCTGAGACCCTTTTGCGTCTGAAAGTAGTGACCAATATCATTATTCACTTTAATTCCGATGCTTCCTTTTTGTACAAATGATTCGACCTTCTTTCTCCATGAATTGTAGAATCCCTTCATACGTAAGGCTTGTTCGAGAAACGACCATTTAACTTTATCATACGCTTTTTTGAAATCCACCTTAAAAGCTACCCCGTCTAGTTTCTTGGAGTGAATCTTGTGTAGTGTTTCATGGAGGACCACACCACCCACGAGTATGTGTCTTCCTGGCATGAAACCTACCTGAGTCGGTTGCAGCACACTATGTGCAACCCGCGCCAGTCGGTTTGTGGCAACTTTTGTAAAAATCTCAAAGCACACATTGAACAGACATATCGGCCTGAACTGTTTAATATGTATGACCTCTGCCTTTTTTGGCAACAAAGTTATTGTTCCAAAGTTAGGTGGAATAGCTGAAATTGGCCATTAAACAAATTATGGAACATGGGTAAGAAGTCACCCTTATTAATATGCCAGCACTTCTTATAAAACTTTGTTGGGAATCCACCTGGATTTGATGACTTATTATTCTTCATCTGCGATAAGCCTCGAACACGTCTTTCTCCATAAATGGCACGAATAAAATCTCATTCTCGTCAGTCCCGAGATGAGATATATCCTCAACCCGCTGCTCATCTAGAGACACAAAATTGTGCTCAGGAGCTCCGAACAATTGTTTATAATAATTAGTGTTGTACAGTTTTAGGTTCTCATGACCTACAAATGTACCCTCATCCTGTTCAAGTTGGTATATCTTCTTCTTTCTGTGTTTTCCATTTGCGATCAAATGAAAAAACTTTGTATTATCATACCCTTGGACAACCTGTCTAACTTTCGCTCTGAGTCCCCATCTCATCTCTTGTTCCTTGAGCATCACTCGTAATTTACCCTCAGCTTCCCCCTTAGATGATCATTTTGTCCCATCTAGTAATGTGGTTTCGGCCTTCACATCAAGCTCATTTATGAGCCTGAGAAGCCTCTCTTTTTCCACCTTATATAATCCATTTCCATTTTTAGCCCATCCTTCAAGAATTGCCGCAAATGCCTAATTTTATTTTGCCATTGTTCGACATTAGACCTCCCCTTGTGACCTTAGCCAAGTCTTGGGCTATTAGATCAATAAAGCCCTCTCTCTCGAACCATGCTAGCTCAAAAGAGAAAACATTCTTGTTTCCAAATGGGTTGCCTCCCAAGAATCAACAAGGAAAGGAGTATGATGAAATGCATCTATTCTAAGCTCTAACCGTTACTAAGGTAAACTTAATTATGTCGATGTTGGCTAGATCTTGATCCAAATTTTTGTATGTTGGAGACCGCAACGTGCTCGCCCATATGAATTGCCTACCTGTGAGATCTATGTCCCTCGGGTTTAGACTCTCAATTATTGTATTAAACATAAATGGCCATATGACATCAAAGTTATCATTGTTCTTCTCGTCCCTTCTTGTGATAATGTTAAAATCTCGTCCAACCAAAATGGGTAGCCTTTCATCGCCACATATCCGCATCATATCGGCTGGAAAATCCGACTTCAATTTCGGCTGAGCAGCTCCATACACGGAGACAAGTGCCCATCGAAACCCATACAATTTTGAGCGAACCCTGAATTTGATAGCGAATTCCCCGAACACCACATTCAGAACTTCGAGCTTCTCACATTTGACCCCAAGTAAGATCCCACCAGATCTTCCTCTTGGAGGCAAACAGTGTCAATCAAACTGCACCCCACCAGAGATTGTGTTGAGAAATTGTGAGGCAAAATTATCCCTGCCTGTATCTGATAAGGCAATAAAGTCCTACTTATGTTCAATAGATGCTTCCACAAGGAACCTTCTTTTAGCCAAGTTTGTCAGACCTTTGCTATACAAAAAAATTCCTTTATTTATCATCATGAAATCTTTCTTTGAACTGTATTCTAGAACTTCGACGCACTACCGATGCAGGATAAACCTTTCGCTTCCAAGTTTTTTTAGGTTATCCTTCACTCCTTCTTGGTCCATATATACAAGATATGTGCGGTTCTTCGTTTCTGGCTGCAGAGGATCCATATACCCCTTTGAGTCTGTCTCCTCATTCTCCTCATGTAACACAGTAGGTAGCACTAAATCTTCACAAAGACACTCAAGCGCCCCCACCCCTAAAGCATTAATACCATCATCATTCATTGGTTCTACTAGGGCTATCTTACGTAACATCTCCATAGCTCTATCAGCTTCTGAGTCAAGCAAGTAATTTACGGATTTAGCAATTTTCTTCCCATTGTTACCCAGTGAGATGCCCCAATTCTTAGCATTGTTAATAGTTTCATCATCATTGAAATGGAGGACAGAGCAACTCGTATTGACTGACATACCTGTAGTG
Source organism: Hordeum marinum (assembly GCA_022496015.1). Lineage (NCBI taxonomy): Eukaryota > Viridiplantae > Streptophyta > Magnoliopsida > Poales > Poaceae > Hordeum > Hordeum marinum. The sequence goes on along the minus strand of CM039676.1, from coordinate 356,704,683 downwards.
GTTTCGATATCACAAAGTTTGGCCGCCTTCATGGCGCACCCTAGCTGTAGGTCGTTAGCATCCGGTTGTGTCTAAATCTGGTGACTCATCTATTTGTCACCGGAAGTTGGATACGGAATGCCACCAAATGTGATAATGTCGTCCATGGTGGGTGAAGCTAGGGTCTGGCTGCCTACCATATACCCAGCTTGACCCAATGCCGGCGCGGCTGTTGGTGTCAAAACCGGTGAATCTCTGGTAGGGGGGCCCGAGGTGTGAGACCAGGATCGATGGTAACAGGGGACGAAGGAGACGATGTTTACCCAGGTTCGGGCCCTCCTATGGAGGTAAAACCCTACGGCCTGCTTCATTATATTCATGATATGAAGGTTACAGAGTTGATCTACCTCGAGATCGAATAGCTAAACCCTAGACGATTTTCCCTGCCCTACAATCTAAAACCCTCTGGCTTATATAGACGTCGAGCGTACCTAGGGTTTACCCATGGTCGGTTGCACCTGAAGGGAAAAACATGCCTATCTACTATTAAAAACTTGGAGGACACGCCACGACTCCTGAAGCTTCCTCCCTGGCGACGGGGCCTTTGATCATCCAGTGCTCAGCCAGTGGCCCACATAGTCCGGCCCATGAGAAACCGGTTGGCTATCCGAGGACCCCTTAAACTAGGACTCCCTCAGTAGCCCCCGGACTAGCCTTCAATGCCGAGGTATAACATCCAGACAATCTCGTGCGTCAAAGTCTTCGGCTTGCGAGGTGAGTCTCTTCATCCCTTCTTGTTTGGCAACCATCGTGTCATCGGTGAAATCCCAAGCGTCACGAACTTGCAGGGTCCATTGTAATAACTGTTAGCACCTCTCGATCCTCGTGCACCGAGGGAGACGAGCGGTCCAGCAGCTTTTTACAAGATTGCACCTCCCACAAAGGAGGCACCACCCATTTAAACAAACTAAATCGTGATCTAGGCCACATCTTCTTCTTCCTCCCCTTCAGAAAAAACCTTCAGCGAGAGATCACCACAAGAACATGGCAAGCACCCCGAGCTCTTCCTCACACCCTTACAACTCCCGTCTCGGGGATTGGGCAAGCTGCTCAGTATCCCTCCTTTGATTGTGCAACCTCGAGACCCAAGGGTATCTTCCTTCCTATTATCTAGCGGTTACCCATGCCGGTTTGACTTCTTTCAACGGCAAAGTCTTCGCAGAAAACTTCCCTAATCCTCAAAAGGGAGAGCGGGTATGCTTCATGCCCTTCCTCTTGCGGGGTCTCGGGTTTCCCATTCATCCTTTCTTGAGGGGATTACTGGAGTTTTATGGGATCCAGCTTCATCATCTCACCCCTGGGTCCATTCTGCATATCTTGGGTTTCGTCGCCCTTTGCGAGATGTTTCTGGGCTGCGAGGCACACTTTGAATTGTGGAGGAAGTACTTCTGCCTTGTCCCTCGTACTTGGTGCAAGACAATTCTATAGGTCGATGGAGCCAAAATGTGCCGCATAGCCGGGACGGGGTATCCAGTGGGGACACCAAAGAATGAGTCCGAAGAATGGCCATCGAAGTGGTTCTATATCGAGGACGTTCCCCTAGTCGATCCAGCTCGGAGGGGTTTGCCCGAATACTCTGACGCCCCCTTGAAGAAAAGGTACAACTGGTGACCGAAGAGCTCATCCCAAGAGGACGACACCGAAGTGCAACGCTTGGCTGCCCACGTGAGGCTACTATCTCATCATAAGTTGACCATGATAGATGTGATGGCCGCCGTCATCACCCAATGTGTTCTGCCTCTTCAGCAAAGAATACACCCTTTGTGGTGTTACAATGGGACAAGCGACACCACTAGCTCCCGACGGTGCCAATCAAGCAACATTAGCAGCAGCACTTGCCGACCTATACAAAGGGGAGAAATAAGATTTTGTTCGGCTACCGACCAGGGAAGGCTACTCAAGTCACAATCCCATCGAATGGCTGAGCTTTTTGACTCTGTGACCCAAATTCGAGTTTTACATTTGTCCCTTTCTGACCGAAGCCATTAATATGTGTGAACAGAATTGGAGGAGCTTTGTTGAGACATTTAACTGTCTAGCCGCCCAACCCGAGAACTATTCTCGTGACGACGATCCAGGATTTCATGACGACCCGGAGCTATTAGTCGAGTTTGAAGACGGGGTCTTCTACCAAGAGAACCTCAACCGCTCCAAGGTGGCTATCATAGCCGATTACCTCGGATCATTCTCTTCCCCTACTATAGGAAAGAAGAAGAAAAAATCATCCCGCAAAAGGCAAGTATCCTGCACCGACCCAAACACGTCGGCTCCTGCTCCCAAGAGTCGTCGGTCCGCGCAACAAACATCGGCTATGACGATAATGCTCGGACCGGGTAGCAACAGATCCGTCAAGTGATCCGGTCGTGGGGACATGCCCGACCACTCGTTCAGCTCAAAGGTACTTTGTTCAGCTGCTTAATTTAGTATTACGATCGATAGGGCCTCACAAGAGATCTCATGTTGAAATACTCACGCAGCGAGTTCAACCATCTCCTGCCGAGGATGTTGCCAAGGAGTCTGGCAATGCTCACGATTCCAAATCTTCTGCCCATGCCGAACCCACTGCGGAGGCCCCTGTGGTCAATCCGGATCCTGAAGACTCCGGGGACATGTTACCAGTTACTAAGTCAGAGGTAGAGAGCGCGATGAATCACCAGCGACGACGAGAAGCCCTGCGCCACCCAACATTCTGTGAACAAGAGTTCAATGCTCTACGCTCGGCTGACGCAGACATCGCAGCTGCCCGAGCTGGGTTCGGGGAAGCCATGAAACTGATATCATCCAGCCTGCAGGTGAGTGATAGGCTATAAGAATCCAAAAACACATGTAACCCCAATAGCCCTCAAGCCTTGAATTGGTCGGAACGACCGAATTAAGGGTCTGCGTATTGTTTTACTGCTGATGCAGGCCTCAACACAGCAGAACGAGCAACTGGCCAAGGAACTGGAGGCGAGCCAAACACAGGTGGAAATCGTGTAGGCCGAATTAGATCAAGTGAAGAATTTTACCTGGGAGGCACATGGTGAGTATACCTATTTTGTTGTTCTTAGTATATAATCCCATGCTGACGCAAGGTTACTTTGTAGTAGCTGAATCAATAGGGCTGTTGCAAAAAGATTTAGATGCAGCCCGAGAATCTTAGAGGTACGCCGAGTCCCAACATGAGGCCGGTTGCCTTTCGTTGCAACGAAACCTGAAAGAGAAGAAACGCCTCCAGGCAGAGAACAAGCAGCAGGCCGAAGAGATCGAGAATTTAAAAGCTCAATTGGCCCAAACCCAAGAAACGAACCAGAAATTACAGAAGGGCATGTTCAGTAAGTGCAATTATAACATCCTTGGATACCTTTCATACCTTAGGTGTAATGGATATTCCTTGTCTCATGTATAGGTCTCCTAACCGGAAGTCCCAAAGAAGAGATCGGATCCTACCGAGGAAACCTTCTGAAGGAACTGTCTTCCCTTCATGAGCGGGCTCGGAAGGCCATGAAGAGCATGATAAAAGTGCTATGGCCCGCCAAGCAATCTTCGGAGGAGATGAACGAACTGGTTGATCGGTTCAAGGAAGCCCGAAGTCGGTTTGAGCTATGGACGACATGAGCCTACCGAGAGGGAGCACGAGAGGCGTGGGCGATGATCAAGACCCGTTATATCGGACTTAACCCCGAGCATATAGCTCGGGTTGGGCCGGCAGGGTCGGATGGGCAAGAAGTGCCACTTCATTTGGTGTACGACCAAGTGATTCCCGCCCCTCGTTTTTCACAGGAAGATTGCACCCTGGATGCCATAATAGACAATTTTGACCAGCATCCAGATGTATGATTTTATGTAACTATGTACTTTAAATCAAAAATTGCTCAGTCGGTGCTGTAAACTCTGTCTTAACCAGCCATTGGCTTTGACCTCCCGTGCTAAGAGCTTTGGAGTGTTCTTGATGAAATATCCCTTCATAAGAAGGAATTCCTTCTAGGAACCAGGCAATCCGGCCATTTGGTGCGAACAGACAGAAAATGCACAGGGAGATATGTTATATTACTACTTAGCGTAAGAACCATCTTCCAAAGAAAATAGTAGATAGTAAAGCCGTATACTGCTAGTATGTGACTAATGACTTTTGTTAGAAAAGAAGCCCAAGTAATGGTGACAACGACCATAATTTTATTTGTTTCTTCCGTCGTAGCCGACCAATTTTCTGCTGAAGATAGCTACCTTTTGGTTTCACCCGTCTAAGGTACGTATCAGGATGACCTGGTCATAACAATTGCAGAGTTTCCCCCTTTACCTTCTAGCCGAACAATTGGGAACGTAGAGGGTAATCACAGGAGCGAGGCAACCCGGCTTGTTAAAAATCTTAGTTTGAATTAATGCATATAATGGCTTAAGAATCGACAAGGGAAACATGCATACACAATAAATGTGAATAGATGCTTAGAGTATAAAATCATTGGCTTCGGGAAGAAGCCCCCAGGTGCCAAAAATCAAGGTGGGAGGGAAAGGAAAAATAAAGAAAAAGGAAAGAAAAGGAGGTAAGAGGTAAAGAGTATGAAGACACCGGTTTATCCGTAGAAGCGCCGAAGACGAGCTGCGTTCCATGGGTTTGGTTCAAGGCGGTTATTCGACGGGTTTCGAAGATGGTAAGCCCCTCCCGCACGTACTTTGTCAATTATGAAGGGGCCCTCCCATTTGGGATTGACCTTATGCTTCTGCTTCTCCGGGAGTTGTAAGACGAGTTCACCCACATTGTACGCTTTTGCCCTGACCTCCCTACTCTGGTAACGTCGGGCCTACTGTTGATAAAAATTAGTACGGGCCCGGGCTATGTCGCGCTCTCCTTCTAAGGCGTCCAGGTCGTCCTACCGATCTAAATCGGCCTCCTTTTCCTCGTACATGCGCATCCTTGGTGCTTCATGAATAATGTCACAACGGAGGACTGCTTCTGTCTAGTAGACCATGAAGAACGATGTGTATCTTGTTGGTCTGTTCGGGGTGCTGCACAGGCCCCACAGAACAGAGTCAAGCTCCTCTACCCAATGATAGTCAGACTCATGTAGAGATCGGACCAAACGTGGTTTAATTCCACTCATGATGAGGCCATTTGCTTGTTCGACTTGTCCATTGGTCTGCGGGTGATAAACCGATGCGTAATCGAGCATGATGCCCATTTTTGCGCACCAGTCTTTGACCTCTTGGGCTGTGAAGTTGGATCCATTGTCCGTTATTATATACTATGCGGGACGCCGTAACGGTGTACCATGCCGGATATAAAAGTCGATTAGTGGTCCAGACTTGGCTGATTTGACAGGTTTTGCCTCTATCCATTTGGTGAATTTGTCAACCATGACCAGTAGGTATTTATTCTTCTTGGCCCCCCCCCCTTTAAGTGGCCCGACCATATCCAACCCCTAGACCGCAAAGGGCCAAGTAATCGGAATAGTCCGAAGAGCTGTTGGGGGCATGTGACTTTCATTTGCAAAAAGTTGACACCCCATGCAGTGCTTGACAAGTGATTGGGCGTCCGCTCGAGCAGTGGGCCAGAAGAAACCGGCTCGAAAGGCCTTGCTAACTAAGGCCCTTGTTGTGGTGTGATGGCCGCCCATCCCTGCGTGGAATTCGGCTAAGAGCTGTCGGCCTTCTTCCTCAGGTATGCACAGTTGTAGTACTCTGGTGGTGCTTTTCTTGTATAACTCACCCTCGTGGACTTTATAGGCTTTGGATCACCAAATTATGCGTCGCGCCTCCGCTTGATCATCTGGGAGTTCTTTGCAAAGAAGGTAGGCAAGGAAGGGCTCGGTCCATGATGCGATTACTGCCATGACCTCATGAGCCGAGGGCGTTCCGTCCATTACGGAGCCGCCGATGATTTGGCCATTTGGTTCGTTTATAGGGGGAACTACCTCTTCCGCGCTGGTGAGACCGATGCCCTTATTATCGTCCTACCAAACCACTGATGGCTTAAAGAGCCGTTCCATGAAAGTGTTTTTTGGGGACAGGGTCACGTTTGGCCCCCATGCGGGCCAGTATGTTGGTGGCTTGGTTGTTGTCTCTAGCGACATGGTGAAATTCTAGCCCCTCGAACCGTGTAGATATCTTGAGGACAGCGTTTCTGTATGCCGCCATCTTCGGGTTTTTGGCATCGAATTCGCCATTGATTTGGGAGATGGCCAAGTTAGAGTCTCCCCGTACCTCCAGCCATTGTATGCCCATTGAAGCTGCCATCCGAACACCGGGCAAGAGTGCTTCGTATTTGGCTGCATTGTAGGAATCGGCATACGTGATCTGCAACACGTATCGAACGTTGTCGCCTGTGGGGAATGTGAGAATAACTCCAGCCCCCAGTCCGGCCAAAGTTTTGGACCCATCGAAGTACATCGTCCAATGGGAGTATGTACTACATTCCCTGGGGAGCTCGGCCTCTGTACATTCGGCGAGGAAATCTGCCAGCACCTGAGATTTAATAGCTTGTCGTGGCTTGTAGGCAATTTCAAAAGGAAGGAGCTCAATGGCCCATTTGGCTATGCGTCTGGTGGCGTCCCTGTTGTTGATTATATCGTTCAGGGGTACTTCAGATGCCACCGTAACCGAACACTCTTGAAAGTAGTGTCTTAGTTTTCATGATGCCATAAATACTGTATATGCTATCTTCTGTAGTGCGGGTATCTGGACTTCCACTGCGTTAGTACTTCTGACACATAATAGATTGGCTTCTGTATCCATAATTTGTGTCCCTACTCCTCTCGTTCGACGATGAGCACTGCGCTAACGACTTGGTTGGTGGCCAATTTGTATAATAACATGGGTTCACCAGCGCCTGGTGTTGTGAGTATGGGATTACTTGCCAGTAGTGTTTTAATTTCTTCTAATGCAGTTCCTCCTTCATCCATCCATTCGAAATTGTTGGTCCATTTCAACAATCTATAGAGAGGTAAAGCCTTTTCGTCGAGGCGGGAGATAAAGCGGCTTGGCGCCGCCACGCAACCAGCCAACCTCTGGACATGATTTAGCTCTGTGAGAACTCCAAGTTCTGATAGGGCGTGGATCTTCGCCGGATTCGCTTCTATTCCTCTATGGGAAATGATGAATCCGAGCAGTTTACCAGCAGGGACTCTGAATACACATTTCTCCGGATTGAGTCGTATATCGTACTCACGTAGGCTGGCAAAGGTTTGCCTTAGGTCATCAATCAGCTGGTCGACGTGTTTGGTTTTGATTGCCACATCGTCTATGTACGCCTCGACTGTTTTACTGAGTTGTTTTGCGAGACAAGTCTGATCATGTGCTGATATGTAGCCCCAGTGTTTTTTAGCCCCGAAGGGCATCATGTTGAAGCAGAATGGCCCATAAGGGGTGATGAATGCGGTTGCGGCTTGATCGGATTCCTTCATTTTGATCTGATGGTATCCATAATAAGCGTCGAGGAAACACAATGAGTCATGTCCGGCTGTGGTGTCAATAATCTGGTCTATGCGTGGTAGGGGAAGGGGTCCTTAGGGTAGGCCATGTTTAGGTCTTTAAATTCGATGCACAACCGCCAGGATTTGTCTTTCTTTGGTACCATCACCAGGTTTGCCAACCATTCGGGGTGCTTAATCTCCCGTATGAAGCCGGCCTCTTGCAGTTTGGCTAATTCTTCACCCATAGCTTGTTGTTTGGGCTCGAAAAAGTGATGCAGGGTCTGCTTAACAGGCTTGAAGCCTGTGATGATGTTTAGACTATGTTCTGCTAGCCGTCGTGGGATTCCAGGCATATCGGAAGAATGTCAGGCGACGATGTCCCAGTTTTTTCGTAAGAATGCTCGTAGTGCTTCGTCCACTATGGGGTCCAGCTGAGCTTCGATGGACGTTGTCTTATTGGGGTCCGTTGGGTGTACCTGAAATTTAACCATTTCATCTGCAGGTTTAAAGGACGTGGGTTTGGGCCTTTTGCTAAGGATCACATCGTCCTTGTCTACTGTTGACCGATGTGCGGTCAGTTCTTCTATAGCGAAGGTCTCAGCTAGTGTCTCGAGGGCGAGCGTTGATGTTTTGTTTTCAGCTCGAAGGGCTATATTCGGATCACTGACGATTGTGATTACCCCGTTTGGGCCTGTCATCTTGAGCTTCATATACCCGTAATGTGGTATAGCCTGGAATTTTATGAAGGCGTCACGCCCTAGCAGGTTATGGTAGCCGCTAGGGAAGGACACGATATGGAAGAGAAGTTCTTCATATCGGTAGTTTTTGGGTGTGCCAAACACTACGCCCAGGGTGATACGTCCTGAACAACATGCCTCTTTCCCAAGAATGATCCCTCGGAATGTCGTGTTGTTATGCTTGATGCGATATCGCTCGAACTGCATTTTTTCTAGGGTATCTTCGTAGATAAGGTTTAAACCACTGCCGCCATCCATTAGCACTTTATGCAACCTGAAGCCATCGACGATGGGGTTTAGGACTAGTGCGGCCGGTGTATGACCGAGACAAATGGCTGGTTGGTCAGTATCTCCAAAGGTAATGGGTATGTCTGCCCATGAGCTTAATGCTGCCACATGATAGACCTATTATTGTTCTCTAAGAGATCTTTTCCTCATGTTCCTTGAGGGGAACATTTCGTAGATCGTTAGGACTTCGGCGTTGTATTCTGGTGGCGATGTGGAGAGCCTGTTTGGCGGTAGTGCCTCAAGGATGGCTTCACCGCTTTTTGTGACCTGCCTGACGACCCAACAAGCTCTAAGGCTTTAAGTCGGGCTTGTGTTCAGCAATACAGAATGTATAGGGCATGGTTCATCCAATAGCCCGTCAAGGACAGTTCTGACCCCTGTAAGTGGTCTATTTCTCTTTTTGACAGGTTCGAGTTTGGCTAGCCGCTTCGGAGGTATCCTCTTTTTTCGATCTCCTCTAATGTACTCGGTAAAGGTTGGTTTCAGAAGTAGTCGTTCGGCTTGCCAGGTGCTCTCCATGGCACAATATTTTTGTACCAAGTCCGACAGCTCGATGAAGTCGCGAATGTGCCGCCGAGCCAGGGCATTGAGAATCCCTTCTTCATGGCAATTGCGATTGAAGGTTGCCATTATCTCCTGGTCACTAAGACCTCGTGCTTTGTTTGTAGCAAGGAGGAGTCTAGCCCAAAAATGATGAACCAAGTCTCCTGGTAACTGTTTAACATCCCGTAAGTCCGAAGACTTGGACTCTGTTGTGATGCTTGAGTGCTCGACTTGGGTGGTGGGTGGGAAAAACTTTGATTCCACGCCACAACGTGAGTCCAGAATTACGGCTTCCGAGTTGCGTGCTAGATCAGGGACCGATACCGATCTATCTCCGGAGAGAACTCCAGGGCCTAGGTTGCAAGCGGGATCTCGTTGATCGGAGATTAGGGTATAAACCATTTTTAATTCCGGTCGTTCTGGGGACGAGTTCCCAGCCGGACACTCGACGGTGCCGACTAAGTGAGTGACCTTAGGGATGAGAATCTCCCTAACGTCGCGTTTAAGCCCGATCCGGTCATAGACCGGGGTCTAGTCGTCAGTCATACGCATGGTCTGAATCCGGTCAAATAGCTCATTTAGGAACGAGGCGATGGTAGGATGTGTGTCGCTGAGGCACGTGGGGTCGATGTGCGGCGTCGCAGTTCCGGAGTCGTTTGAAAGTGGATCCGAGTCTTGTTCGTCCATAGCGAATCCGGTCACAACGACTGGACTGGGCGTTCCAGACAGCCCGAGGGTGAAGGTCACCTCAGAGGTGGGGCCCGATGTCTTCGGCGTCGAGGCATCAGGCTCCTCCATGAGAGTTGAGGGTCCCATCAAGACAATTTCTCCCCGTGAATCAGTGACGAACTCTAGGGTTCTGGATCTGATTCCTTGATCGTGGGCAAAGCTTCCGGTCTGGCCCAGATGGCCGGTCGAGTCGGCGTGCGACAAGACGTCACCGCTTGTGAAGAGCTGATCAGGGATGAGCATATCCTAGTTGCAGATCTCGTTGCTTATGCCAAGGCGAGCCATCGATTCCTGCGGCGATCATAATGGAACTCTCAATGAAAGCACTAATGTCGGTGTCAAAACCGGCGGATCTCGGGTAGGGGGTCCCAAGCTGTGAGACTAGGATCGATGGTAACAGGGGACGAAGGAGACGATGTTTACCCAGGTTCGAGCCCTCCTATGGAGGTAAAACCCTACATCCCGCTTGATTATATTAATGATATGAAGGTTACAGAGTTAATCTACCTCGAGATCAAATAGCTAAACCCTAGACGAGTTTCTCTGTCCTACAATCTAAAACCTCCCGGCTTATATAGATGCCGAGGGTACCTAGGGTTTACACATGGTCGGTTGCACCTCGAAGGGAAAACATGCCTATCTACTATTAAAACTTGGAGGACACACCACGACTCTTGAAGCTTCCTCCCTAACGACGGGGCCTTTGATCATCCAATGCTCAGCTAGTGGCCCACATAGTCCGGCCCATGAGAAACGGGTCGGCTATCCGAGGACCCCTTAAACCAGGACTCCCTCAGCGGCCTCCGTGGCCGTTCTCGTCGGTGAACGCACGCTCGTCATGCACGAAGTATGTGGTGACACTAGAGGCCCGTAGTAGCCACAATAGAAGAGCCCCCTTTAGTGGGGGTGACTGTGTACACCGCGACACCGCAACCAGCGGCATGGAACGAGCCCCATTTAGTGGGGGTGACAGTGTACACCGTGGTACCGCAACCACTGTATACACCACGGCACCGCGACAGTCGAGGGCTAGCGGGGGAAACCACAGGCTCCTGCCCAGTCTCTCCCGACATCCCATCCTAAGGAAGTCACATAGGGACTCCCTGCTCGCGGTACGAGCCTGGAGTCTACGTCCGAGCCGTAGTTGGTGAAGCCCCTTTAGAGGGGGGTAGTTGTATCCACTATGTCACCATTGCCACTAGTCAAAATGGTGGTACTCGTTCGAGGTGGTGTTAACAGTCGAGGACTAGCGGTGGAAACCACGGCTTCCTGCCCGGTCTCTCCCCCCCCCTTCTGAGGATGTCATGTGAAGGCTCCCTGCACACGATAGGAGCCTGAAAACGGCGATCAAGAAACAACTGGTGAAGCCAGAGGTGAAAGTGACGGAAGCTCCTGCTGGTGAAGCACCCTGACGCCCTAAAGACGGCTAGGGGCAGAGGAAGACCCAAAAGAACCAAACCTCAAAGTGTTCATCGGAGTGGAAGAGCCAACAAATCCCTTGCTAGCACTAGTCTCGGCTGGCTTGGCGAACTGCATCTCCCCTCCCCCGGCACCATCTCTTTGGTCCACACTCTTATCCTGGTTCTCATCACCATCATGGCCATCCTGAGTATCCATATCGGCATGTCGAGCCAACCCCTGAAAGAGAGCATTTTCCTCGATCTTAATCTAGAGGTCATAGCTCTTACCATCATAGGTCCATCTCACTATGTCTAGAATATGCTCTATGCTGACCACACTGACAAGAAGACGAGCGATGCCATGAGCGCGTGTGAATGTCATATCCACCTGATCAGTCTTGCCTATCAGGGATCCCAGACTCCAGGTTACCAAAAAATCGTCCAAAGGCGTACATGGTGCCCCTGAGAATCTGACCCAAAGTTGTGGCAGTGTGGTCCCATCTAGTTCCTTGTTTGTCCATGCATCATACTCAAGAATACAAGAACTGTTAGGAACCCTGCTCATGTCAAACTTTAGAAGCCGAGCGAGATCCTCCTTAGTAGGAAAGTCTATCTTGTAAGCCTGATCATCAAGTCTCACCGGATCCCACTCGAAACTGGATGAGACCAACTCACGACACCGGTGAACAACCAGCTCCATCGTCATCAATCCACAAGCCACCTTCACTACACCGGTCCTAGAACTCTCCAAACTCGGTGCAGCCAAAGTCGAACATGAAGACTCAAAGAATATCAGCTCAGGGCAGCACACTCCATAGATAGAGACCACCGGCTTTGGTCCCAAGAGCAAAAGGCACTTTCCTGAATCATGCTTCGGCTTCCGGCATAGACCACAAAGTTCTACCAAGCATTCAACCACAAAATGCCTCAGTCCACCGCAACGGTATCAGTTCATTTTTTCTTTCTGTCGAGCCCACTTCAAAGCTCTTTCACCCTTGGACTTGTCGCTAGCACTCGCACGGCCAACTGTTGCATCATGATCTGCCTCCGGGTTTGTCGCCAACACGTTAATTGCTGCCAACGCCCGAACTATGGCCAACTCTGCGCCAGAGAGGGCCAGCTCAGGCGCTGCGACGGCCGCCCTTGTGGACACCTCTGGCCCCACCGAGCCTGGTACCTCCGCAGCAAGCACGGGTGGTGGTGGCGGTCTAGGAGGAGGTGTCCGCCTGCCACCCCCTGCCTCCCCGGTTCGGACGATAAGCGCCACGCTGTCGGTACGTCGGACCCGAGGCCCTCTCGACAAAGGTACCGGGAGGTCCGTTGAATCCTCTAGCCGCTACACCGTCATTCTGCCGAGATCAATCGTTAGATTTTCTTCTTCTTTATTGCTTGACTGGTTGTCATGCATGCTAGGTGTTGCCGCCATTGGCATGGTGTTCATTGACCTGATGAATGGAACGGTCGAATTCGTAGTCATGATCATTGTTAGCCTTCTAGATTTCTTTTCTTTTCCCAGGGATAATCGATTTCTTTAACATGATAGCACTAGAACGCAATGTCTGAAGGATCAGTTCAGCTGCCCAATTTGCACATGGCACGAAGAGATAGGTGCACACATGTCTGCAACCGAATGCTGGAAATAGAGCTGATCAGAATCGCTGCCTTGTCTCTTCCCTCGGATCCTAGTAACACAACAGCTAGTGGTAGCATTTTGTCAAGCACGCTGCAAGCTCAATTTTTCTTGTGCAAACAAGGGCCAGCTTAATTTGCTTGCTTACAGTACGGAGTACTAGTATTTTAGCATGATCTAACTAAGATATTTTTTCAGATTTACGCGGACACTCCTACAAAGGAAGACATCAAGAAGATACGACATGGAGTCACTCAGTTTCATGTCGACATTCGCTCCCTGAATATCTCTTCGTGCAAAGACAATTCAGAATCCAGCAGGGCTCAAGCAAATCAGTTCGAGACACCACTCACAAGTCTAGCGCCCTTAATCAAATCTACACAAACCCTATCCACTAATACACAAACACTATCTACTAACACGAGTGTATATACTTGGTGCATTATTGGACCCCAAACCGCCGATGACACAGGTGGCCGCCCAAATGCAAGCACGGACGACGGAGAACCCATCAAACAACGCCGCGGTTTGGAGCGTTGCATGCGCCGTTGCTAGTGCTGATGACCTAAACAACGCCGCTTGTGGTTGGGGAGTTTGACACCTCAAAAACTAACCCCAATCATGCAGCAAGCCTTATTTGCCATGACGCCTCTTGTGGTCAGTCAGAGAGGGATTAACTAATCCGCAGATAAATCTAATGCATTATTTGCCATGACGCCATTGGCCCGTCCTCCAGGTCCTACCGCCTCCAAGTCGACCGTGAGGGAATGATGTCACACACGCTTCCACAATCCACAGTCGTGGCTAGCTAGCTCCTCCCCTAGGTTAACCGTCCGAGGCAGCCAAATCGTACTCTGGATCTCTGACTAACATAGGAGTATTAAGCATGATTACCACTTTTCAAAGATTTAACAGTAGGGCGCAAGGATTGATTCTATATGCACAACATAGTTGTCCAACTAATCTCCATATGTTTTCGTTTCCTTTTTTAATGAAAAATGGTGGGCAAAGTCTTTTGCATATCCGCGAGTGACAAAACCTTCGGGTCGCTCTCACCGGCTTCGGATTTCAAATACGGCCTTTCGATCGACTCTTGGTCGACCCCCCCCCCCCTATATAAACCATTCCACCCCTTTCCTCTCCACCTCCCAATTCCAAGCCTGCTACACATTATTTGCAAATTTGCAACTAGCTCCAACTTGCTAGGTTTTGTTCACCATGGGCATGGCTGAGAAGGGGCCGGCAGCAAGGAAGGCCGGGCTGATCGCCAAGACGTTGGACCGGTGCCGGAGCACGACGACGAAGATCAAGCCAGCGGAGGGCCGCTTCTCGGTGTACGTCGGTGCGGACATGCAGCGGTTCGTGGTGCGGACGGAGTGTTTGAACCACCCTCTGTTCCGGGCGCTGCTAGAGGAGGCCGAGGAGGCGTTTGGGTACGCTGATGCAGGGCCCCTCGAGTTGCCCTGCAACACCGAGGCGTTCACCAAAGTGCTAGAGAAGATCGAGGAGGAGAAGCAGATGGCGACAGCAAGGAGGCACATCCTCCCTGGGGGAATTCCTATCGGTCGCTTGGCATTGGTTGGCCGTTCGTAACGTTTGCATTTGGCTTGGATGATGTCGAGATGATGAGCTCTGAGTTTCTATTGAGCTTGCATCCTCGTATTATCGTGTACATGGTTGGAAGCAACCTTAGCTCCCAAGTATGGTACTGTAAACAACATCACCATATACTTGGCAATGTTAGATATTTTTCTTTCCTATTCTATTTTCTATTTTTGTGGGAAGGCACTGGTAAATGTTAATGTGCGTTCTCCTCCTAAGTTGTAGTAACTGTCCGCGTAAGTGTTATACGGATACACGATAGAATTTGTAAGTTTTCTGCCCACTAGACATGGCGTAATGCAATAATTTCAATGTAAAATAGAACACTTCTATTCACCTCACACTGATTGCAGGTTGAAGCGTCTGTGTTTCTACTGTGGTTTCGGAGAAAAGCGATTTATATGAATCTATGCTAACATTCATCAACCATAGTGTTTTAGTTCATCTGCAAGGTAAATACACGGGAGTCATATATACACCTCCACAAAGTTTGATGACCACAATCATGCACGTTCTATGACTCCTGGTGTATTTACCTCTTCATTTGCTACACAAGTATCTACTGATTTGATATCCAAATTTGTTTCAAATCCATTTACACACAGGATTACAGAGCATCAACTCGCATGGCTAATTTTCCGATCTCAAAGCATGAATAGAAACATGTTTGTCGAGTAGACACATGCCACTCCTATGGAGAAACTCGCTTATAGTTGTATAGAAAGTGAAACTCGCTTATGATAGTATTTTTTGACAAAGGGATATTTATATCAACAGATAATATTGCATCAAGAGAATACAAGCACAACGATTACACACCTGGTCTCTGCATGACTAGAATGCACACAATCAACAAAGTAAAAAAGAAAGAAAGGGATCAAAGCAAGACGAACGACCCACTACAGTAACCGATCAACAACTACCACCGTTTTTTTTTTGGGTAAAGAGGAACTTGTCATTTTGAATTCTTGGGTTCAGGAATTCTTTTATAATCTAAATGACTCGATAAGATCTTTTTTATTTTAGGATTTTTTTGTAGAAAGATTTTATTAAATCCACTCCCCTATCGATGTATTTTGACATCCCACAACTTCGAGATGGCCCAATAGCACCACCTTCATCCTTCAGAAAGGAAATAATGCATGAACACCATTATTGCCAGATCCAACCACATAGGCTGAATCATGGGTTTTCACCCCGGGAGAGGAAATCCAAGAAAACTCGAGACAATATCTTCAACAAGAGAGCATAAATGACTACTGCCAAGTACCACTAGTGAAGGTCGAACCTAGGGCTTTCAGCCAGAACTCGAGGAGCACCACCAAATTAAGATGA
The DNA here is from genome assembly GCA_022496015.1 of Hordeum marinum. Lineage (NCBI taxonomy): Eukaryota > Viridiplantae > Streptophyta > Magnoliopsida > Poales > Poaceae > Hordeum > Hordeum marinum. The sequence goes on along the minus strand of CM039676.1, from coordinate 356,688,992 downwards.
AGTATTTTGTGTTGCCGCCATGAACTTACCAGTGAAAAAATCTTGCTCCAATAACTCGATCAACATGGAATCATGAGTCAAGATAAACTGCACAGATTGGGCATTTGTTGAGATGCTAGCTCTGCCATCGTAGACATCGAGCGTGCTAACACCTGCAATGAGGGTCACATTCCGACCATTACTAGAGCACGAGGGTGGGAGGCATGGGATAGCCTGCCATGTGAAGCCAACCGGCCAAGCCATGTGTATAAATATTGAGTAACCACCACAACTTCATTGGTGAGGGACTGAGATGGGGGCACCATTGGGATGGCCGCCATCGCCTGCTCGGTTTGACCCAAATCCGGTGCCCAAACAACATAGAACATGAGTCGATGCCAAATGCCCTCCAAGGATGGTTGCATCCCCCAAGGCCACCAAGGGGATCGAAGCAGCCAACCACCGCTAGAGGCAACTACGTTGTTAGAGCGTAAGGAGAAAACGCCGATTGTCACATGATGTCGGTGATGCACTGCGATCACTAATTGTGCCCTGCCGCCAGTCAAACCACTGACATGAAGGGAAACCAGTTGGCTGCGTCAATGGGCAAGACACAAGCTGGAGGAGTTTGGAGCGCTGCTCACTAGGGAAACATCACTAGTCGCACCCCTGTCACCATAATGTCGGATCTGCGCGTCACTTGGAGGGGCCAAGAACACACAACCTTTGGTGGCAAAGGCGGAGCGAAACGAGGTCCCAAGGCTTTAGATTGATGGAGGGGGAGGAAAGGAAGAGTCACTAGGACGAGTGTCCGTCACCGCCAAAAGACCATGCCGGTCACTAATGGCAGCGGTGGCTTTTGGGGGGGGGGGGGGGCTCTACCGACGGAGGAGGCTAGTGGAGGGCGGCGGTGGGGAGCCTTCTGAGTCGCCCGCAAACGATCTGGGAGGCAGCTACATTATATCATAATCATTTATAGTTGTATGGCTAAAAGAAATGGAAAGAAGAGATGAACAATTACTGTATTTACTAGCTGATGTAATCGAGAAGATATATAGCAACCGGCGGCTATGGTTGTTCCATCGACTGTAATGGCTGATACTACAACAGAAACAACCAAAGGGACTAAAATAAGGTTTCCAACACTAATTTATGTAATCCTACAAGGGAAGAGAACACAAGGATATGACATGGGGTCAGTTTTCATGTCAACTGATGTGTCGACAAGACATTCGCTCCCTGAATGACTCTCAGCAACGGCAACTCAAGGATCAGCAGAGCTCAAGCAATGAGCTCAAGAGACACCACACACGGAGTACACACAAGCACATACTACTCCTAACTAAATGTATACAAACACTGTCCAATAAGTGTAGTTCGTGCGTCCAGATCTACTAGGTGTCAAATTTCAGAGTGTTGATGACGTAAAGCCTCAAGTCTGAACCCATCAAGCAAAGCATCCATGGACACTGTCGGTTTGGAGCGTTGCATGCGCTGTTGGTACTGCTAACCTATACAACTCCGCTTGTGGTTGGGGAGTTTGACACCTCAAAACCAACCCCAATCACGCAACAAGCTCTCGCCAGAGAGGATTAACTAATCCACGGCTAAATCAAATGCATTATTTGCCATGACGTACGCCACGCCATTGGCCCCTCCTCCAGCTCCTACCCGCTCCAAGTCGACCATAATGGAATGATGTCACACACAATCCACAGCCGCAGCTAGCTAGCTAGCTCCTTGCCTAGGTTAACCTTCCGAGGCTGCCAAATCGTACTGTAGACCTCTGATTAACATAGTTACTGCTGTGCGCGCGCGTGTATCATGAAATGTATTATACTACTAGTAGTACGCAGATGCTACTGAAGCAACAAGGTGCATCCTTCCAAAGATTCAACGAGTAAGGCGCAAGGATCGGTACTATAAGCACAATAATTGTCCAACCAAGGGCTCCTTTGATTCAAAGGAATTGCATATGATTTTTAGAGGATTTGGACCCTTACGAACTTTTTCTTTGATGGTCGTTTGATTCATAGGATTGACATCCATAGGAATTTTTTCATAGGATCCATTTGTATTACATTTTGGAGGAAATTTTTCATCCACTCAAACCTCTTTGTAGAATTCTTTTGTTTTTCCTGCGCCATCAAACGTTCTTTCAAATTCCGTAGGGTACTATAGGACATGCCATTCCATTCCTGCATTTTTCCTATTTCTTTGTTTTGAAAATCCTGCGAATCAAAGAGGCCCTAATTTCCATATGTTTTCATTTTCTTAATGGAACGACGAGCAAGTCTTTTGGGCATTTGCGATATCAAAAAGAAGCCTTAAGGTCGCTCTCACTGGCTTCGGATTTCAAATACGACCTTTCGATTGACATACCGTCTTGGTCAACCGCTCTATATAAACCATTCCACCCCATTCCTTTCCACCTCCCAATTCAAAGCTTGATACACCTTCATTGCAAGTTTGCAACTATATGTAGCCTGCGAGGTTTTGTGCATCATGGGCATGGATGAGAAGGGGTCAGCGGCAAGGAAGTCCGGGTTGATCACCAAGACGCTGGACCAGTGCCGAAGCACCACGACAAGGAACAACAGCCGGCGTAGGGCTGCTTGTCGGTGTATGTCGGTACGGGCAGACGATGGTTCGTGATGCGAACGGAGTGCTTGAACCATCCCTTGTTCCAAGCACTGCTAGAGGAGGCCGAGGAGGCATTTGGGTATGCAGATGTGGGCCCCCTCGAGCTGCCCTGTAACACCGAGGAGTTCACCATGGTGTTGGAGAAGATCGGGGAGGAGAAGCAGATGGCGGAGAGGAGGAGGCACGGCCTCCCCAGGGGAAACTCCTATCGGTCTCTTGGTATTGGCTGGCCTATGATTGGTGGCCGGTCGTAACATTTTGTGTTTGGACTGGATGATGCAGAGTTGATGAGCTCTGAGTTTCTGTTGAGCTCTCATTCTCATATTATCATGTACATAGTTGAAAGCAACATTTGCTTCCATGTATGGTAAACAACATTACCATACATGGGGCATGTTAGATATGTTTCTTCTTTCTTCTTTTTTCTATTTATGTGAAAAGGAAATGTTAGATGTTAGTGTGTGTTCTTCACCTAGGTTGTAGTAATTGTGTCTGAAAATGGTATACATATACACGATAGAATTTGTAAGTTTTGTGATGAATATATATGGCATAATATCATAATTCCAAAGTAGAATCGTGCACTTCAATTCATCTCACACATATTGCAAGTTGGAGTGTCTGTGTTTCTACCGTGTTTTAGGAAAAGGTGATTTAGGAGAAACTATGCTAACATTAATCAACCATAGTGTTTTTTGTACTTGATCTGTTACACGAGTATCTAGTAATTTTCTATCCAAATTTGTTTCAAATCTATTTGCTCACATGATTACAGAGGCTCAACTCATATGGAAAATTTTAATCGAGAAGACGCAAAAAAGACTTGTGGCTCAACGCATTGATAGAAAGAAGATTTTGTACAAACCCAAAGATGGGTTGTTGGGGAACGTTGTATGGAAAACAAAAAAATTCCTACGCACACGCAAGATCTATCCATGGTGATGAGCATCTACGAGAGGGAGAGTGGATCTACATACCCTTGTAGATCGCTAAGCGGTAAGCGTTAAGAAACGCGGTTGGTGTAGTCGAACGTCTTCGCGATCCAAATCGCCGAGCATCCCGCGATCTCATCACGATATGTCCAGCGATCCAATCACGATCCGTCCCGCGAACTCATCACGATCCGTCCCGCGATCTCATCATGATCCGTCTCGCGATCTTGATCATGGTCCTTCCGATCTAGCCCCGAACGGACAACACCTCCGCGTTCAGCACACGTGCAGCTTGATGACGATCTCCGCCTTCTTGATCCAGCAAGAGGGAGCGGAGAGGTAGAAGAGTTCTCCGGCAGCATGACGGCGCTCCGGCGATGGTGGTGGAGCTATTCCGGCAGGGCTTCGCCTAAGCACTGCAAAAAATCGATCTAGAGGAGAAACTATGCACTAGAGGAACGGACAACACGTAGCTAAAAATCTAGTGCCAAAAACCCTAAGACCTCTAGTATGTAGAAGAGGAAGAGAGGAGGAGGCTTGGCCCTCAAGGGACCAGCCTTTGGGTCGGCCAAATCAAGGAGGAGTGGAGGACTCCTCCTCCAATCCTAGTAGGACTAGGATTCCTCCCTATTTTGCCTTTTTCCACCTTTTTCTCCTTGGGTTTTCTCTCCCAGCCTCATGGGCCTTGTGTGGAACTTCCACCAGCCCACTAAGGGCTGATATTTACTCTCCCACAGCCCATGTAGCCTCTTGGGTCGAAATACCCCTCCTGATGGTCTCCCGGTACACTACCGGCACTCCCGGTACAATACCGATGAGCCCGAAACTTTTTCGGCGACCAAAACAGGACTTCCTATATATCAATCTTTACCTCCGGACCATTCCGGAGCTCCTCATGACATCCGGGATCTCATCCGGGACTCCGAACAACCTTCGGTCACCACCATGCATAACTCTATATTACCAAAACGTCACCAAACCTTAAGTGTGCAGACCCTGCGGGTTCGAGAACTATGTAGACATGACCGAGACACCTCTACGGTCAATAACCAATAGCGGGACCTGGATGCCCATATTTTTTCCTACATATTCTACGAAGATCTTTATTGGTCGAACCTCTATGTCAAGGATTCAGTTAATCCCGTATGATGTTCCCTTTGTTCTTCGGTATGTTACTTGCCCGAGATTCGATCGTCGGTATCTCCATACCTAGTTCAACCTCGGTATCGACAAGTCTCTTTGCTCATTCCGTACTACAAGATCCCGTGACTAACACTTAGTCACATTGCTTGCAAGGCTTATTGTGATGTTGTATTACTGAGTGGGCCCTGAGATACCTCTCCGTCACACGGAGTAACAAATCCCAGTCTTGATCCATGCTAACTCAACAGACACCCTCGGAGATACCTGTAGAGCACCTTTATAGTCACCCAGTTACGTTGCAACGTTTGATACACACAAGGCACTCCTCCGGTGTTCGTGAGTTGCATGATCTCATGGTCATAGGAACATATACTTGACATGCAGAAAACAGTAGCAATAAACTGACACGATCATATGCTAAGTTTGTAGTTTTGGTCTTGTCCATCACACCATTCTCCAAATGATGTGATCCCGTTATCAAATGACATCTCATGTCCATGGCTAGGAAACCTTAACCATCTTTGATCAACGAGCTAGTCTATTAGAGACATACTAGGGACATGGTTTTGTCTATGTATCCACACATGCATGTAAGTCTCCGATGAATACAATTATAGCATGGATAATAAACGATTATCATGAACAAGAAAATATGATAATAACTAATTTATTATTGCCTCTAGGGCATATTTCCAACAGTCTCCCACTTGCACTAGAGTCAATAATCTAGTTCACATCACCATGTGATTCGCATTGTTATGAATCTAACACCCAGTGAGTTCTGGGGATCGATCATGCTTTGCATGTGAGAGAGGTCTTATAGTCAACGGGCCTGTGACATTCAGATCCGTGTGTACTTTGCAAATCTCTATGTCAAACTATAAACACTGCTACCACACTCCACTTGGTACTATTCCAAATGGCTGCTCCACTATACGTATCTAGATTGCTACTATGAGTCATCCAGACTGGTGTTTAAAGCTTGCATCGACGTAACTCTTTACGACAAACTCTTTATCACCTCCATAATCGAGAAACATTTCCTTAGTCTTTTAGTTACTAAGGATGATCTTGACCGTTGCCTAGTGATCCACTCCTGGATCATTCTTGTAACCCTTGACGGACTCATGGCAAGGCACACACAAGTGTCGTACACAGCATGGCATACTATACAGAGCCTATGACTAAGGCATAGGGGACAACATTCGTCCTTTCTCTTTCTTCTTCCGTGGTCGAGCTTTGAGTCTCACTCAACTTCACACCTTACAAATCAGGTGAGAACTCTTTCTCTGACTGATCCATTTTGAACTCTTTCAAAATCTTGTCAAGGTATGTACTCATTGAAAGTCTCATCAAGCATCTTGATCTGTCTCTATAGATCTTGATGCTTAACAATTAGGTAGCTTTATCCAGGTCTTCCTTTGAAAAACTCTTTTCAAACAAACCTTCATGCTTTTCAGAAATTCTATACTATTTTCGATCAACAATATGTCAACCACATACACTTATATTCCAACTCCGAGATGCTTGCTTCAGTTCATAGAAGGATCACTGAAGCTTGCACACCTTTTAGCATCCTTAGGATTGACAAAACCTTCTGGTTGTATCTCATACAACCTTTCCTTAAGGAAGGAAACGATGCTTTGGCATCCATCTGCCAGATTTCATAATTGAAAAATGCAGCAACTGCTAACATAATTCCAACAGACTTTAGCATCGCTACGAGTGAGAAAGTCTCATCACAGTCAACTCATTGAACTTGGCGAAAACTCCTTTGCGACAAGTCAAGCTTTATAAATGGTGACATTTACCATCAGCGTCTTTCTTCATCTTAAAGGTCCATTTCTACTTGACGACCTGCCGTCCAATGAGCAAATCTACCCAAGTCTATACTTGGTTTTCATACATGGATCCTTTCTCGAATTTCATGGCCTCTAACCATTTGTCGGAATTCGGGCCCATCATCGCTTCTCCATAGCTCGTAGGTTCATCGTTGTCCAACAACATGACCTCTAAGACAGGGTTGCCGTACCACTTAGGAGTAGTACGCGTCCTTGTCGAACTACGAGGTTTGATAGTAACTTGATCCGAAGCTTCATGATCATCATCAGTAACTTCCTCTTTAACTAACGTAGGCTCCACAGAAACATCTTTCTGTGCTGCGCTACTCTCTGGTTGAAACAAAGGTTCAACAACCTCATCAAGTTCTATCTTCCTCCCACTCAATTCTTTCGAGAGAAACTTTTCCTCGAGAAAGGACCCGTTTTAGCAACAAACACTTTGCACTTGGATCTGAGATAGAAGGTTCACCCAACTGTTCTTAGGGTATTCTATGAAGATGCATTTGTCCACTCTGGGTTCGACCTCATTAAGTAAAAACATTTTCCACACAAGCATCGCAGCCCCAAACATTAAGAAATGACAGCTTAGGTTTCTATCAAACCATAATTCACACGGTGTCATCTCAACGGATTTAGATGTTGCCCTATTTAAAGTGAATGTAGTTGTCTCTAATGCATAACCCCAAAATTATAGTAGCAACATGATAAGAGACATCATAGCACGCACCATATCCAATAAAGCATGACTATGACGTTCGGACACACCATCACACTATGGTGTTTCAGGTGGCGTGAGTTGTGAAACAACTTTCACATTGTCTAAAGTTGTATGCCAAACTCGTAACTCAGATATTCACCTCCACGATCATATCGTAGACATTTTTATCTTCTTGTCACGATGATCTTTAAAATTCACTCTGAATTTGCTTGAACCTTTCAAACGATTCAGACTTGTGTTTCATTAAGTAAATATACACTATATCTACTCAAATCATCAGTGAAGGTAAGAAAATAACGATATCCACCGCACGCTACAAGACTCATTGGATTGCATACATCAACATGTATCATTTCCAATAAATCACTTGCCCGCTCCATCCATCTGGAAAATGGGGTCCTTTGTCATCTTGCCCAAGAGGCATGGTTTGCATGTCTCAACCAATTCGAAATTGAATGAGTCCAAAGATCCATAAGCATGGAGTTTCTTCATGCGCTTTATACAAATATGACATTTAACGGCAGTGCCACAAGTATGTGGTACTATCATTATTAACTTTGTATCTTTTGGCATCAATGTTATGAACATGTGTATTACTACGATCAAGATTCAACAAACCATTCTCACTGGGTGCATGACCATTGAAGGTATTATTCATGTAAACAAAATAACAATTATTCTATAACTTAAATGAATAACCATGTTGCAATAAACACGATCTAATCACGTTCGAGCTCAACGCAAAACACCAAATAACATTTATTTAGGTTCATCACTAATCCCGAAGGTAGAGAGAGCATGCGATGTTGATCACATCAACCTTGGAAACATTTTCAACACACATCGTCACCTCACACCTAGCTAGTCTCCGTTTATTCCGTAGCTTTTACTTCGAGTTACTAACATTTAGCAACCGAACCGGTATCCAATACCCAGGTGCTACTAGGAGTACTAGCAAGGTACACATCAATAACACGTATATCAAATATACCTCTATCGATGTTGCCGGCCTTCTTATCTACCAAGTATCTAGGGTTGTTCCGCGTCAGCGACCGCTCTCCTCATAATCGAAGCACTTAGTCTCGGGTTTGGGTTCAACTTTGGGTTGCTTCACTAGAGCAGCAACTGACTTGCCATCCATGAAGTTTCCCTCCTTGCCCTTGCCCTTCTCGAAACTAGTGGTTATACTAACCACCAACACTTGACGCTCCTTCTTGATTTCTACCTTTGCGGTGTCAAACATCGCGAACAGCTCAGGGATCATTATTTCTATCCCTGGCATTTTATAGTTCATCACCAAGTTCTAGTAGCTTAGTGACAGTGACTTGGAGAACTATATCAATCACTATCTTATCTGGAAGATCAACTCCCACTCGATTCAAGCGATTGTAGCACCCAAACAATCTGAGCACATGCTCAACGATTGAGTTATTCTCTTTCATCTTGCAGGCAAAGAATCTTGTTGGAGATCTCATATCTCGCAACATGGGCACGAGCCTGAGATCCTAATTTCAGCTCTTAGAACATCTCATATGTTCCGTGACGTTCAAAACGTTTCAGAGCCTCAATTCTAAGCTGTAATGCATGATGCACTAAACTATCAAGTAGTCATCAGAATGTGCCTGCCAGATGTTCACAACATCTACAGACGACGCTAGAGGGGTTGGCGCACCGAGCGGTGCATTAAGGACATAAGACTTCTGTGCAGCAATGAGGACAATCCTCAGATCACGGACCGAGTCCGCAATATTTCTACCATCATCTTTCAACTCTATTTCTCTAGGAACATATAAAAATTCAAGGGATCTACAACGCGAGCTTGTAATCTACAACATAATATGCAATGCACTACTGACTATGTTCATGATAATGAGTTCAATTAATCATATTACTGAAGAACTCCCACTCAAATTGACATCCCTCCGGTCATTCGAATGATAAATGATCCAAATTCACCAACTCAAGTCCGATCATCACGTGAGTTGAGGTGGTTTGAATGGTGAACATCATCATGTTGATCATATCTACTATATGACTCATGTTCGACCTTTCGGTCTCTTGTGTTCCGAGGCCATGTATGTACATGCTAGGCTCGTCAAGTTTAACCCGAGTGTTCTGCATGTGCAACACTGGCTTGCACCCGTTGTATGTGAACGTAGAGTCTATCACACCCGATCATCACGTGGTGTCTCAACACGATGAACTTTCGCAACGGTGCACACTCGGGGAGAACACAATTTATCTTGAAATTAAAATGAGGGATCACCTTATAATGCTACCGTCGTCCTAAGCAAAACAAGGTGCATAAAAGGATTAACATCACATGCAAATCATAAGTGACATGATATGGCTATGAACTTGTGCTTTTGATCTCCATCTTGAAAGCACCGGAATGATCTCCATCGTCATCGGCATGACACCATGATCTCCATCATCTTGATCTCCATCAACGTGTCGCCATCGGGGTTGTCGCGCCCATCATGCTTCTACTACTATTGCTACCGTTTAGCGAAGTATTACATAGCGCTTAATGATTGACACGCAGGTCATACAATAATTAAAGACAACCCTATGGCTCTTGTTGGTTGCCGTACTCATCGACATGCAAGTCGTGATATTCTATACATCACATGATCATCTCATACATCACATATATCACATCATGTAATTGGCCATATCACATCACAACATACCCTGCAAAAACAAGTTAGACGTCCTCTAATTGTTGTTGCATGTTTTACGTGGCTGCTATGGGTATGTAGCAAGAACAATTCTCACCTACGCAAAAACCACAACGGTGATACACTAGTTGCGTTTCAACCTTCTCAAGGACCGCCTTTGTCGAATCCGGTCCAACTAAAGTGAGAGAAACGGGCACCCGCAAGTCATCTATGCAACAAGTTGCGATTGAGGGAACTGGTCTCTCATAAGCGTACGAGTAATGTTGGTCCAGGCCGCTTCACCTCACAATACCGCTGAACCAAAACACGACCAAGGGAGGAAGCAATATAAGCATCAACGCCCACAAACTCTTTGTGTTCTACTCGAGATCTCATCTACACATAGACCTAGCTCATGATGCCACTGTTGGGGAACGTTGCATGGAAAACAAAAAATTTCCTACGCACACGCAAGATCTATCCATGGTGATGAGCATCTACGAGAGGGAGAGTGGATCTACATACCCTTGTAGATCGCTAAGCGGGAAGCGTTAAGAAACGCGGATGATCCAAATCGCCGAGCATCCCGCGATCTCATCACGATACGTCCCGCGATCCAATCATTATCCGTCCCGCGAACTCATCACGATCTGTCCCGCGATCTCATCATGATCCATCTCGCGATCTTGATCACGGTCCTTCCGATCTAGCCCCGAACGGACGGCAGCTCCGCGTTCAGCACACGTGCAGCTTGATGTCGATCTCCGCCTTCTTGATCCAGCAAGAGGAAGCAGAGAGGTAGAAGAGTTCTCCGGCAGCATGACGGCGCTCCGGCGATGGTGGTGGAGCTATTCCAGCAGGGCTTCGCCTAAGCACTGCAAAAAACCGATCTAGAGGAGAAACTATGCACTAGAGGAACGGACAACACGTAGCTAAAAATCTAGTGCCAAAAACCCTAAGACCTCTAGTATGTAGAAGAGGAAGAGAGGAGGAGGCTTGGCCCTCAAGGGACCAGCCTTTGGGTCGGCCAAATCAAGGAGGAGTGGAGGACTCCTCCTCCAATCCTAGTAGGACTAGGATTCCTCCCTATTTTGCCTTTTTCCACCTTTTTCTCTTTGGGTTTTCTCTCCCGGCCTCATGGGCCTTGTGTGGAACTTCCACCAGCCCACTAAGGACTGATATTTACTCTCCCACAGCCCATGTAGCCTCTTGGGTCGAAATACCCCTCCCGATGGTCTCCCAGTACACTACCGACACTTCCGGTACACTACCGATGAGCCCGAAACTTTTTCGGCGACCAAAATAGGACTTCCTATATATCAATTTTTACCTCCGGACCATTACGGAGCTCCACGTGACGTCCAGGATCTCATCCGGGACTCCGAAAAACCTTCAGTCACCACCATGCATAACTCTATACTACCGAAACGTCACCAAACCTTAAGTGTGCAGACCCTGCGGCTTCGAGAACTATGTAGACATGACCGAGACACCTCTACGGTCAATAACCAATAGCGGGACCTGGATGCCCATATTGGTTCCTACATATTCTACAAATATCTTTATCGGTTGAACCTCTATGTCAAGGATTCAGTTAATCCCGTATGATGTTCCCTTTGTTCTTCGGTATGTTACTTGCCCGAGATTCGATCGTCAGTATCTCCATACCTAGTTCAATCTCGGTACCGGCAAGTCTCTTTACTCGTTCCGTAATACAAGATCCCGTGACTAACACTTAGTCACATTGCTTGCAAGCCTTATTGTGATGTTGTATTACCGAGTGGGCCCTGAGATACCTCTCCGTCACATGGAGTAACAAATCCCAGTCTTGATCCATGCCAACTCAACAGACACCCTCAGAGATACCTATAGAGCACCTTTATAGTCATCCAGTTACGTTGCAATGTTTGATACACACAAGGCACTCCTCCGGTGTTCGTGAGTTGCATGATCTCATGGTCATAGGAACATATACTTGACATGCAGAAAACAGTAGCAATAAACTGACACGATCATATGCTACGTTTGTAGTTTGGGTCTTGTCCATCACACCATTCTCCAAATGATGTGATCCCGTTATCAAATGACATCTCATGTCCATGGCTAGGAAACCTTAACCATATTTGATCAACGAGCTAGTCTATTAGAGGCATACTAGGGACATGGTTTTGTCTATGTATCCACACATGCATGTAAGTCTTCGATCAATACAATTATAGCATGGATAATAAACGATTATCATGAACAAGGAAATATGATAATAACTAATTTATTATTGCCTCTAGGGCATATTTCCAACATGGGCGACACCCAAAATTACAACACGAACCCACTAAACGATATGCACTGTCCCTTTTGTAGCCGTTGGATATTACCTAGCTTTCGGCTTGATAGTGTGAAGGAGATGGTCTAAGCCGAGTAGACTGTTGTAGTGTCAAGGAGATGGTCTAGGCGGAGTAGACCAGGCCTGGAGTAGACTGTTGTCCAAGATGACCACATTTTCTTCCATATGCACCATTCCACCGACATGATGATGAAGGGCATGCCCATCGCAACAGAGTTCTGGATGATGAAGGGCATACCCTTCGTAGCAGAGTTCTGGATGATGAAGGGCATGCCCTTCGTAGCATGTTGTAGGTAAACCTGGGCATGGGTAGCCTGGCCTGAAGCCTGACGTCCGTGCCGGGCTCGGGCCTCAATTTTCTGCCCATGGCCCGGCCCAAATCCTATGAAAAGCCCGAAATTAGGTATATTATTATTTTTAAAAGTAAAGTAGCAATTTTCTAGGCTGCGGGCTGGGCCGGACGCGGGCTTGGGATTTTGTTGGTCAGGCTTTTTGAAGCCCGACCCAAACCTGGCCCGGCCTGGAGAATGCCTAGGTCTAGTTGTAGGTTGTGCCTCGTCAATCCATCGATGGTCCAACATCATTCTTGAATGGCAAGCCACATGAAAAACTTGACCTGGGGGAAGGGGCAGAACTTCCAATTCAACCTGCAGGAGCTCGAGCTGAGCACTCCCTAAAATAGGGCATCACAATGGCTCTTGGGTGTGTATTGACACTTCGGTGCCCAACGTCATTGGAGTATGTTTAGTGAGGTGGAAAGCAACACCCTACACACCATCTATCATAGGGCCAGAGGGACCATAAGAAGGACGGACATTCAAGGCCTCTTTGACAACCATCGTTTCAGTGCACGATGAGACCATAAGAAGGAGCTCATGCAAAAATTTAGAAATGTGGCCTCCGTCCAACCAACGATTCTCCCAGAATAAGGCATATGCTCTGTCACGAACCCATCTTGGTGGATGCGGTGAACACCTCGTGCTCACCATAGGAGAATTGGAGGTCTTGACCCCTCCATGGACTGAGGGTTCCATGCGAATCCTCCACAACCAACAGACCTTGAGGCTAGTCATCGCTCTGACAAGATCCAGATACCCGAGCCGTCAAGCCTCCCAAGCGGAGTGTCCACCTCACCTTAAACCAATTGACATGGCAGTGGTTGCCTTGGACGGCCGCTCTGCCAACTAGAGAAAACCACTCAGGATTTTTAGATCTTAAAGCGACGCCCCACAACCTCCAAATATGGAGGCTTGCGGGCTTGATTTGGAGAAACCTTCGTAAATTATGGCAACTTTGCTAGAGTAGCATTTTCACCCAAAATCGTCAAACCGGCGGTTATTATGGCCACCGGGCACATATGAAGACTCTACTAGAGTTGCTCTTAAGCCAATTGACATGGGTGTGGCTGCCTTGTGTGTCCGCTCTGCTAACCAGAGGAAACCTTCAGGCTTCGTCCGGTTACACCCCCTCCCAAGGGGATTGGGATGGATTGGAGGGGATTTTGACTTGTAGCGGATTAAATCTCCATCAATCCCTGCCAAACCCCCTCCATTTCCCTATCAACCGAACAAGCCCTCGGGGTTTTTAAATCTCAAAGCCGGAATAGAAACATGTTTGCTGACTAAACAAATGGCAGTATGCCGCACCAATGAAGGTTTGGCATCAATTAATTAATTATAAGTGATCTAATATCAACAAAAACTAACAGCACACGATGACCAAAAAAGGGAAACTTGGTTATATTCGTATTGCTTAAAGAAATGCAAAGAACAAACGAACAGCTGTTTGCTAGATGTCATTATTTGATGTGTCAACAAGACATTCGCTCCCTGAATGTCTCTGGGCAACGCCAACTCAAAGATCAGCAGGCTCAAGCAATAAGCTCAAGACCCCCCCCCCCCCCCCCCCCCCCCCACACACACACACAAACACACGCAGCACTCCTAAATAAATCTAGACAGCCACTGTCCACTCAAAGAAAACACTTTCGAAACAAGTGTAGTTTGTGCACTAAGATCTAGGTGCCAAATTTCAGAGTGCTGATGACGTAAAGTCTCAAGTCTGAACCATCAAACAAAGCCTCCCTGGGCAATGTCGGTTCGGAGCGTTGCATGCGCCGTTGCTACTGCTGACCTAAACAACTACACTTGTGGTCGGGGAGTTTGACACCTCGGAACTAACCCCAATCATGTAGCAAGCGGAGGTCAGAGAGGAGTAACAAATCTGCGGCTAAATCAAATGCATTATTTGCCATGGCACCACGCCATTGACCCCCTCCCTCCTCCAGCTCCTACCTCCAACTCGACCATGATGAAATGATGTCACACACGCTTCCACAATCGACAGTCAGCAGCCAGCTCCGCTAGGTTAACCTTCCGAGGCAGCCAAATCGTACTCTAGATCTCTAACTAACATAGTACTCCCTCCGCCCGAAAATACTTATCCTATAAATGAATGTATCTACACTTATTTTAGTTATAAATACATTCATTTTATTCATTTTTAGGACAAGTATTTCCGGACGGAGGGAGTATTAAGCATGATTACCACTATACGCGTGTATCATGAAAGCGTATTATAATGCAAATGCTGCTAAGGCAACAGGGTGCATCCTTCCAAAGATTCAACGAGTAAGGTGCAAGGATTGATTCTATATGTGCAATAATTGTCCAATTAATTTCCATATGCTTTTCAAATGGAATGGTGAGCAAAGTCTTTTCCATATGAGCCACACCTAACCCTATATGAAGTCAAATATGGAAGTTATCTTGTCCGGCAAAAGTCAAAAATTTTATATGACGTACGTTACATGGCACTCTCCCATGTCGGGTTACACTCGCTAATAGACACATGAAGGTTTCCCCCCTTTGCCGTACTTGCTCTCAAGGTGCAGAGGATATGAAACACATCCTCTTCCTATGCCCTAAAGCAAAGGAGGTCCGGAAGAGAATAGGGATGGAGGACATTATTGATAGAGCATCTGAGATCAATCGTGCTGGAGAGGCGATCTTGAAATACCTTTTACTTCTTCCTGATCAAGACTTGCATATTATGGGACACCGAAATGTACGAAAAATGATAGCTATTTCAGCTTGGTATCTATGGTGAGAGACGAAAATTAGTACACTCGGAAGTAACTAAGAATGCAACCCAGATATCCATGAGGATCATAGCCCTTACATACAATTTTGTAAATGCATCATCCTCAAAGGCGTCCATAAAAAAAGAGGGTTGGTTTTGCCTCCCAAGGGGTTCTGTGAAACTCAATGTTGACGCATCTTTTGACCATGACATGTTGAGGGTACGATGGGGGCTGTCTTGCGAGACGACAAAGGTAGGTTTATTGCAGGAGGAAATGGAAAGATCGACTACTGTGTGGATGTTCTCATGGCAGAAGCTTTAGCTCTCAAATTTGGACTTACCTTAGCCCAAAGGGCGGGGTGCAATCACCTAATCATCAACTCAGATAATTTGAAGGTGACTGAGACCATGCAGGATGGGGGACAGTCAACGGGTGTGGCGGCGGCAATTTTCGATGATTGCTTTCACTATGCATGTGATTTTATCATGACTACATTCGAACATTGTAATAGAGGGCCAAATACAGTAACACATGAACTTGCTAGATTAGCACGTTTCTCTTCAACTTTAGATTGGTTTGAGGAGCCTCTGAATGGAATTGTAATGCTCCTCACAAACGATGTACTGTTTATTTCAAATGAATAAAGTTCCGTTTAAATTAAAAAAAAGTCTTTTGCGTATTCATGAAAAAAAAATCCATGGGGTCGCTCTCACCGGCTTCAGATCTCAAATACGACCTTTCGATTGGGAGGCCAATTCCTACTTGACCCGCCTATATGTATACCGTTCCACCCCTTTCATCCCCACCTCCCAGTTCCAAGCCTTCTACATCTTCTTTGCAAAATTGCAACTAGCTATAGGCTGCAAGGTTTCGTGCACCATGGGCATGGCTGAAAAGGGGTCGGCGGCAAGGAAGGCCGGGCTGATCACCAAGACGCTGGACCGGTGCCGGAGCACCACGGCGAGGAGCAACAAGCCAGCGGAGGGCTGCTTCTCGGTGTACGTCGGCGCGGGCATGCAGCGGTTCGTGGTGCGGATGGAGTGCTTGAACCACCCGCTGTTCCAGGTACTGCTTGAGGAGGCCGAGGAGGCGTTTGGGTACGCGGACGCAGGCCCCCTCGAGCTGCCCTGCACCACCGAGGCGTTCGCCAGGGTGCTGGAGAGGATCGAGGAGGAGAAGCATATGACGGCGGGGAGGAGGCACAGCCTCGCCAGGGGGAATTCCTACCGACTGCTCAGCACCGGCCGACCTGTCATCATTGGCCGGTCGTAGCATATCCATTTGTATCCGACAGGATGATGCCAAGTTCACGAGCTCTGAGTTTGTGTTGAGCTCATGTTCTCAGACAATCATGTAGAATACATATTTGGAAGCAACCGTAGCAACTCCAAGTATGGTAAACAACATAACCGTATACTAGGCATTATTAGGTATTTCTTATAGTACTCCTTTTTCTACTTCTGTGAGAAGGCACTGTTAGATGTTATTGTGTATTCTCCTAAATTGTGTAGTTACTGTCGGTGATAAGTTTTGTACTGATAGTCAGATGGACACATACACATCTCACAAAAAAAAAAGATAGTCACATACACTTTAATTCATTTCACACTGATTGCAAGTTGGAGCGCCTCTGCACTATGTTTCTCAGGAAAAAAAGTGATTTAGACGGAACTATGCGAGCATTAATGAAGCATACTATTTTTCAGCAGTTCATCTGTTATACAAGTACCACGGAGCCTCAACTCGACAGCTCGTATGTCCAATTATTAAATCTCAAAGCATGAATGGAAACTTGTTTGCCGACTAGACACATGGCACATCAATGAGTTTGGCATCAATTGATTAACTGATCTAATATCAACAAAAACTAACAGCAGACATAAAAGGAGAAACTCGGTTATAGTCGTACAGCTTAAAGAAATGCAAAGAACAAATGAACAGTTGTTCAGTAAGATATATAGCAAGCTGACATGGTTGTTCCATCGACTCATCGAATAAAATGATGATTTTCATAAATAATGACTGATACTGTATCACGAGCAATCGAAGGGACTAACATTAGGTTCCGAACCCTAATTTATGGACACTCCTACAAGGGAAGAGAACACGGTTACACGATATGGGGCCAGTTTCCATGTCAACTGATGCATCCACAAGACATTTGCCCCTTGATTGTCTCTTGGCAACGGCAATTCGGAGTTGCATCCACAAGACATTTGCCCCTTGATTGTCTCTTGGCAACGGCAATTCGGAGTTCAGTAGGGCTCAAGCAATAAGCTCAAAACACACCCCACACACTGGCGGAGCTTAAGCAAGGCCAGATGGGCTCTGACCCGCCCAGTCCATGGCCAAAACATTAAAACGTATATGTGAATTTGGGCCTTTTAAGAGAGAAAAAAAATGTGTTTTCTTCAGCATAGGCCACCTTGGCCCGCCCAACAATTTTGGCAAGCTCCGCCACTGACCCCACACACACATCAAATACTATTAAACACTATCCAAACAAGTGAAGTTCGTGCATTATTAAGATCCAAATGACAAATTTCAAAGTTTTGATGACGTAAAGTCTTAAGTCTGAACCTATCGAGCAAAACCTCCATGAGCGCCGTTGATTTGGAGACCGTTGCTAATGCTAAGCTAAACAACCCTTGTGGTTGGGGACTTAGGCACCTCAAAACTAATCCCAATCATGCAGCAAGCGAAGATGCAGCGAGGACTAATTAGATTAGACCCACGACTAAATCTAATGCTTTATTGCCATGACACCACGCCATGGCATGATCCATTTAGTCATGATGGCATGATGTCACACACGCCAGCTTCCCTCCAGTCTCTGCTAGCTCCTCCTCCTCAGGTTAACCTTCCGAGGCTGCCAAATCTCACTCTAATCAACATACTGATAAGCATTAGTAGCGTGCTCATGTATCAGGAAACGTCTTATAGTACAAATGCAACTGAAACAACAAGGTGCAGATCGAGTGAATAAGGTGCAAAAATCCCGCAAAAAAAAAAGAATAAGGTGCAAATCTTGATTCTATATGTGCAGTAATTGTCTGGTTAATTTCCATATATTTCCCTTTGTTCTTTAATATAGTGATGACCAGAGTCGACTCCTTTGGGTATTCGTGAAAAAAAAAATGCCCTTTTGGGTCACTCTCGCCGCCGGCTTCACATTTCAAAATAGGGCCTTTCGTCCAAAGATACCACATCTTGGTCCATTAGTCTATATATGTCGTTCCACCCATCGCCTTCACATTCCTCAGTTCCAAGCTTGCTCCGCTTTCAGTGCAATTGTTTTGCAAATACATAGCTTGCGAGGTTTTGCACACCATGGGGATGACTGAGAAGAAGTCGATATGGAGAAGGCTGTGCTGATCACCAAGGCGCTGGACCTGTGCTGGAGCACGGCAGCGAGGAACAGCAAGCAAGCGGAAGGCTGCTTCTCGATGTACATTGGCACGGGCAGGCAGCGTTCTTTGTGAGGACGGAGTGTGTGAACCACTAGCTTTTGTGGGTGCTGCTGGAGGAGGCCGAGGAGATGTTCGGTTATGCAGCCACGGGGCCCCTCGAGCTGCCCTGCTACTCTGAGGCTTTCGCTTGGGTGCTGGAGCAGATCGAGGAAGAGACACTGATGGCAGCAGGGAGGAGGTACGACCTGCCCAGGGGGAACTCCTACCAGCTTCTCGGCATCGGCTGAACTATCATCATCGGCCGATAATATCATATGCATTTGAATGGAATTGAGTGATGCCATGTTGTTGAGCTCTGAGTTTCTGCTCAGCTCGCATTTTCAGACTATCATGTACACATTTGAAGCAACCTTAGCATCCCCAAGTATGATAAACAACATCATCATATACTGGGGAATGTTAGATATCTTTCTTCTTCCTTTTCCAATTTTTGTGAGGAAGCCAATGTTAGTTGTTCATGTGTGTTCACCTTATAAGTTGTAGTAACTGTCATTAGACAGATATACATAATAGGATTTTCAAATTTTGCGATGTCTATATATGGCATAATGCAACAATTCCAAAGTAGAACCACACACTTCAATTCATCTCAAACTGATTGCAAGTTGGAGCGGCTGTGTTTGTAGTCTATAATAAGATGGAACTACACTAACATTAACCAACCATAGTTTTTCTTTTGGTAGTTCGTCGGTTATGCAAGTATCTACTGATTTGCTATCAAAATTTACAGAGCCTTAACTCATATAAACAATTTTTTTTATCTCAATGCATGAATAGAAACATGTTTTTCTGACTAGACACATGGCACACCAATGGAGATTTGGCACCAATTAATTACGGAGAATCATATGTTTTTGGTTCCTTAAGTTCCCCAAAAGTAGACTTGGTCTCTCAAGATCTTTTAGGGCCTCTTTGATTCGCAGGATTCTCAAAACGAAGGAATAGGAAAAATGCAAGAATAGGATGGCATGTCCTGTAGTACCCTACAGGATTTGAAAGGGTATTTGATAGCGCAGGAAAAACAAAGAAATCCCACAAAGAGGTTTGAGTGGATGGAATTTTTTCTCCAAAATCTAGTACAAACGGATCCTATGAAAAAATTCCTAAGGATGTCAATCCTACGGATCAAACGACCATCAAAGGAAAAATTCCTAAGGGTCCAAATCCTCTAAATATCCTATGCAATTCGGTTGAATCAAAGGAGCCCTAGTATACATTTGATCCTTCAAGTCTCAAAACCAGATAAGTTTAGTCCAAAATCAGATTTTGAGCATGTTAACCGGGTTTGACCAGGTTTGATCGATGAACAATAAATTTTAGAAAATAGCAAACAAATTCAGAAAAATCTGAAGTTTTGTAACAACCAACATGCATGGGTGCGCTAGGTGCGTGTAAATTTTTATGGTCAAATAATATCTGAAGAGCTCTAGCAAAAAAAATGTGAGCCAATTTTTTTTCTACGAGCTCCTGGATTCTCGAAACACCACACATTTTTTCACGCACCTAGCGCACCCAAGCATCTTGGTTGTCACAATATTTTAGATTTTTTAATTTTGTTTTTTAATTACTGTTCATCGGACAAACCTGGTCAACGTGGTCAAACCCGGCCAAACGTGCTGGAAATCTGGTTTTGATCCAAGCTTATCTGATTTTAAGACTTGAAGGACCAAATATATACCAAAAAACCTAAAGGGGCCAAGTCTATATTTTTAGGGAACTTGAGGGACCAAAAACATACTTTTTTTTAATTAAGTGATCTAGTACCAACAAAAACTAATAGAAAACGAGCAACGAAAAGGGAAAACTCGGTTATAGTCGTATGGCTTAAAGAAACGCAAAAAACAGATAAACACTTGTTTAGTTGAACTAAAACCACAACACTTATTTTTGATTGGAGGAAGTAAGATATATAGCAAACGGACATGGTTGTTTCATCAACTGATCAAATAAAATGGTGATTTTCATCTATATACTACTACATCACAAGCAATCAAAGGGTCTAATTAACATTAGGTTTGGAACCCTAGTTTATGGACACTCCTATCAGGGAACAGAACACAAAGATATGGCATGCGGTTAGTTTTCATGTCAACTGATTTGTCCACAAGATATTCAACCCCTAGATGTCTCTGGGCAACGGTGATCGAGAGTCCAACAAGCCATTGTTTTTAGAAACGCTCCCAACATGCACACGCACACTCATCCATATGAACACGCACACCCCTTTAAAAGAGTGAACATGTAGATCTTGAGATTGACAAAATTGCCACAGACACCTCGTAGTCGATGGACAAGTCACACCACTGAAAAAATAGTACCAGAAAACATGACATAAATTCAGGAGATGTGCGAGCACTACGCCAAATTTAGAACTTGAATCTGGGTGGGCTGGTTCCACCACGAGGAACCTAACCATTTAAGCTATGCTTAGTTCGCTCAAGCAATACACACCACACACACGCATCAAAGACTATTAAACACTATCCACTAATACACAAACACCAACCAAACAAGTGTAGCTCGTGCATTATTAAGATCCAAGTGTCAAGTTTCAGAGTGTTGATGACATGAAGTCTCAATTCTATCTGAATCCATCAAATAAAGCCTTCACCGGCGCCGTCGGTTTGGAGCGTTTCGTGCACCGTTGCTAATGCTAAGCTAAACAACCCTTGTGGCTGAGGAGTTTGACACCTCAAAACTAATCCCAATCATGCAGCAAGCGCAGGCGAGAGAGGATTAACTAACCTGTAGCTCAATCTAATGCATTATTGCCATGACGCCATGCCATTGGCCCCTCCGGCTCCAAGTCGACCATGATGGCATGATGTCACACACGCCAGCTTCCCTCCACAGTCGCAGCTAACTCCTCCTTAGGCCAACCTTCGAGGCTGCCAAATCGCACCGTAATTAACATATCATTAAGCATTGGGCCTGTACGCACATATCAGAAAACGTACTATTATAGTACTCAAATGCTACTATTATAAAAACAACAAGGTGCATCCTACCAAACATTCAACGAATAAGGCGCAGAGATTGTCAGATTCTATATGCGCAATAATTTTCTGACTAATTCCCATCCATTTCCCTCTCATTTTGAATGGAACGATGAGCAAAGCTTTTTGCATATTCGCGAAAAAGAAAGCCTTCAGGTCGCTCTCACCGGCTTCATATTTCAAACACGGCCTTCCGATTGATAGACCCGTCTTTGTCGATCGGCCTATATATACCGTTCCACCCCTTTCCTCCCCACCTCCCAAATTCCAAGCTTGCGACACATTCTTTGCAAATTTGCAACCAGATATAGCTTGTGAGGTTTTGTGTGCAATGGGCATGGCTGACAAGAGGCCAGCTGCAAGGAAGACCGGGATAATCACCAAGACGCTGGACCGGTGCTGGACCATGCCGGCAAGAAACAGCAAGCCGGTGGAGGGCTGCTTCTCAGTGTATGTTGGCCCTCGGAGGCAGCGGTTCGTGGTGCGGACAGAGTGCGTGAACCACCCGCTGTTCCGAGCGCTGTTGGAGGAGGCCGAGGAGGTGTTTGGGTATGCGGACGCAGGGCCCCTCAAGCTTCCCTGCAACGCTGAGGCGTTCGCGGGGGTGCTGCAGCAGATCAAGGAGGAGAAGCAGATGGCGGCGGCAAAGAGGTACGGCCTTGTCAGGAGGAACTCCTACCGGCTGCTCGGCACCAGCCGGTCTGTCATCATCGGACGGTCGTAGCATACGAATTGGAGTGGAATTGGATGGTGCCGAGGTGATGAGCTCTAAAGTTTCTGTCGAGTTCATGTTCTCAGACTATCATGTACACGTTTGGAAGCAACCTTAGCATTCCCAAGTATGATAAACAACATCATCATATACTGGGCAATGTTAGATATTTTTCTTCTTCTTGCTTTTTCTATTTTTGTAAGGTAATGTCAGATGTTGGTGGTGTGTTCCCATCCTAAGTTGTAGTAACTATCAGTGAAAGTGTCATTTGAATCTGTAAGTCTTGTGATGTCCACAGATGGCATAATGTCGCAATTCCAAAGTGGAATCGCGCAATTCAATTCCCCTCACGCCGAGTGCAAGTGGGTTTGATGGAACTACACTAAGATTAATCAACTATAGTGTTTCTTCGCAGATCATCTGCATTCAAGTATCCACTGATTTGCTACCAAATTTGTTACAAGTTTGCCGACTAGACACATGGCACATCAATGAAGGTTTGGCATCAGTTAATTAAGTGATCTAATATCTACAAAAACTAACCACAGGCAAGGACCATAAACAGGAAAACTCAGTTATATAGGTATGGCTAAAAGGTAGGCAAAAAATCAATGAACAATAATTTAGTAGAAGATGCAATCTGGAAGATATATAGCAACTGATCCGGTTGGATGTGCAGCAATCAGGGCAAGCTTAATGGTTCCAGGTATTCTTTGACCCTTTCAGAGGACTGAAGAACACCAAAGCATGGGATCAAGCATCAGTAAGGGGAAAACAGACACTGCAAATTACCGAGTATTAAAATTCACCACAACAAATAAAAATAAACTGCTTGATCCAGCCTTCTATTTATTTTTGAGTTTGCAACCAATCAGTTGAACACAGGTATCGTACAGCAACAACACTACCATAACTAAACATAGGGATATTCTCTGAATATCCAAAGGCAAGGCAATAAATCATATATGACGTGTCTCGATAAACAGTCTTTACAGCCTTGACCATGGCCTTTGTTGAATTTCTGTCTCTTTATTCTATAGCATGAGAAGCTAGAGCCATCAGCTTTGGCTCCAACTAATACTGGTACTCCAAGGGTTCCCGAGACGTAAACTCTAACCTCGCTTTTATAAACTAACATTTTGTGGCCCCACAGACAAATGGAACCGTTAGGCAGATGCAGAGATCTTCATATAATATTGCCTTAACCATTGACTAATGAATCTAGTGCTAACTTTTGGAGGACCTGAAGCACCAACAAGAGTGCATCAGCACTAAAAAATGGGTTAAATGTCCATCTTAACTTGATCCCTCTAGAGTCAAAAGTTGGATCCATATTTTTTTCACTACCTCCGACTTATCTGAAAAGCTGGAGTCAAAAGCTTGGTGCAACCCCTGGTAAATAAAGTTTAGAAGCAAAACCAACATATCTTAAGCATAATGGTATGTAAAAATGGATCGAACTTACGTCAGACAGTTTTGGAGAGGAAAAGTCAAGACTATGGCAGCAAGTCTATAAGATGAAACTTGATAGTACAAATGCTACTAAAACAAAAAGGCGCACCCTTCTAACGATTAATGAATAAGGTGCAAAGCTTGATTCTATATGTGCAATAATTGTCTGACTCTTTTCCATCACTTTCCCACTCTTCTTTAATGAAATGATGCGCAAGTCTTTTGCGTATTTGCCTTTTAAAATAGCTTTTGGGTCACTCTCATCATCTTCATATCTCAAAATATGGCCTTCCCCTCGATAGACCACGTCTTGGTGGATCCGTCGATATATACCATTCCACCCCTTTCCTCGTCACCTCCCAATTCCAAGCTTGCTACACCTTTTCTTCTTTTTGCAAAATTACAACTAGTTAGCCTGCTAACTTTTGTGCACCATGGGCATGGCTGATAAGAGCTTGGCCAAGAGGAAGGCTGGGCTGATCACCCAGACGCTGGACAGGTGCTGGAGCACACCAATGAGGAACAAGCCTGCAGAGGGCTGTTTCTCTGTCTACGTCGGTGCCGGGAGGCAGCGGTTCGTGGTGCGGACAGAGTGCGTGAACCACCCGCTGTTCCGGGCACTGCTCGAGGAGGCCGAAGAGGTGTTTGGGTACGCGGCCACAGGGCCCCTCGTGCTACCCTGCAACACCGAGGCGTTCGCCGGGGTGCTGGAGCAGATCGAGGAGGAGAAGCACATGGCGGGGGGAAGGAGGTGCGGACTCACCAGGGGGAAATCCTACCGGCTGCTTGGCACTGGTCAGGCTATCATCATCGACCGGTCGTAGCATATGCATTGGATTGGATGATGCCGAGTTGATGAGCTCTGAGTTTTGTTGAGCTCGTATTCTGGGACTATCATGTACACATTTGGAAGCAACCTTAGCATTCTCAAGTATGGTAAACAACATCATCATATACTGGGAAAATGAGATACTTTTCTTTCTTCTTATTTTTCTATTTTGCATTTTTGTGAGAAGGCAATGTTAGATGTTGATGTGTTTTCCCCTTCTAAGTTGTACTAACTGTCGGTGGAAGTGTTATACAGATATATAAAGAATCTATAAGTTATTTTTATGTCCATATATGGCATAATGTTGCAATTCCAAAGTAGAATCGCACAGTTCAATTCATCTTGTACTGATTGCAAGTGGTTTGGATGAAATTACGCTAAGATACACCTGTGTTTTTCCGCAGATCTTCCCTTACGCAAGCATCCACTAATTTGCTATCCAAATCTGTTTGAATTCCATTTACACACTGGATTACAGAGCCTCAACTCACATGACAATTTTTTAAATCTCAAAGCACCGAAACATGTTTGCCGACTAGACACAGGGCACACCCAATGGAGGTATGGCATCAATTAATCAAGTGATGTAAATCAACAAAAACTAACCACAGAAAATGGCCATAAACGAGAAACGTCGTTATGTTGACATGGTTAAAAGGTAGACAATAAAAAATGAGCAGTAGTGTAGTAGATGATGTAGTCAGTAAGATATATCCATTGATTGATCGAATAAATGATGATTTGGCATCTATAAGGATAAGTATATCTAATGTCTCGGAAATGGAAAAGGGCTAAAGTAATGTTAGTTAATACATTTGATCGGATTGATCTCCAGGTACATAAATTTATTCAAGACAAAGCTATAGAATTAGTGCATTAATGTACAAAAGATACTGGTAGCATGTGGGTTACCATTTTCACTGTCAACTGATGTTTTTTCTCCAGCCAATACCGCTTGATGCTTGCTAGGGGCATTTTTGCAGAACTGTAGCTCCAGAACCAGTCTGCAATCAGGGCAAGGTTAACGGTTCCAGGTTTTCTTTGACTCATTAAGAGGACTGAAGAACACCGAAGTATGGTATCAAGTATCGGTAAGGGGAAAACAGACACCGCAAATTAGTGGGTATTATATTATTAACAGTAAACTGCTTGATCCAGAATTTTCCTGTTGTTTGGATTTGCAACCAGTCAGTTGAATCCAGGGACCATACAGTAACCACACTACCATGACTAAACAAAGGGACATTCTTTGAATATCCAGAGACAAAAATCGTATATGCCGCGTCTCAGTAAACAGACTTGACCGGTGCCCGGCCTTGTTGAATCTCTGGCTCTATATTCTACAGCATGGAGAAGCTAGAGCCATTAGTTTTGGCTCCAAGTAACACCGGCACTCCAAGGTTTCTAGAGACGCAAGCTCTAACCTCACTTCTATATGACTGCCACTAGCATTTCCTGACCCCATGGACAAATGGATCCCGTATCCAGATGCGGAGATCTTCATATAGTGTTGCCTTAATCATTGACTAATTAATCCAGTGCTAACTTTTGGATGACTTGAAGCACCAACAAGAGTGCGACAGCATTAGGAAATGTGTTAACTATCAATCTTAATTTGATCCCTCTAGAGTCAGAAGTTGGATTATTTTCAGCACCTCCAACTTGTCTGAAAAGCTGGAGCCAAGAGCATGGTGAAAGTGAAACCCCGAGTAAATGAAGCCTAGAAGCAAAGCCAACATGCCTTAACATATAATGGTATGCACAAGTGGATCAGACTTTCATCAAACAGTTTCGGAAGGGAAAAGTCTTATGGCAGCAAGAACAGATGTACTCTAAAATTGGCCAGCAGACCAAATATGGATGTTCCTGCCACAACCTAAAATCAAATATCTGTCACCTCTAAGTAAAATCTAATACCTGCAAATCTAATACCCAATTTACCAGAGGATAAATTCCCCAGCATCCAGCACCAACCGAAATATCACTTTAACCTGTGCCTACGCTCAGGTCTGATAAGACGATCCAGAATGGGTCGCGAGACCTAGCCGTGGGGATTAAAAGAAACTCTGCGAAAAACGAAGGAAAAAATTCCCCGAGAGTCCATGCCGAGCGCTCAGAACCGGATGATAACTTTTGTCCCTGCTGACGGGGGTACACGGTGGAAGGCGGCGACCCGCCTCTTCGCCATGGCGCAAGGTTGGGGACAGTGGAACGGCGGTGCCTACGGTAATATTCCGCCGCGCGAGGGGCTTACACGCAAAAGTCAACCAACCAATGGGCTATAGCCTTCTTCCGAAGGAAACTGGGCCATAACTACATTTACTCACCGGAGCAAGCGGCCCAGTACGGTCCATTCGGGCCCACGTTATCCTCCCCCTGCCCCTGCGGCCCAAATGCGACCCCTAAACCCTAATCCTGGCACTGGACGGCGGAGGCCTCACAACCCGGCCGCACACCCCGCATCGGACGCTCACAAAACGTCCACGTCACCCTGACGCCGCCTTTATAAAACTTCCTCCCCGCACTGAAGCGCCAGTCGGCCGCCTCCCCCCTCCACCTCCTCCCCCAGCGACGCCTCCCGTTCGGAACCCCAAGCTCCCCCCCGCCGCCGGCGAAATGGTACGTCCCCGCCGCCGTAGCCCCGGCGCGGCCCACGCCGTTCCTCTGCTGTCCGTCCTCCTGGACGGATCCGGCGCGCTCTGTCTTTTCCGCGGGTTCTGGTGTTTGAATCTCGTTCTAAGAGTGTGTGTGTGGATCGTGAATCGTGCAGGCCCCGAAGCGAGGCGGCAAGGCGCCGGTGCCGGCGAAGAAGAAGGCGGCGGTACTGCTCCCAGCCCTCTTCCCGTGCTAGAAATCTGTGCGGTATCTCCTGCTCGCGGCGCGTTTGATCTGACTTGGTTGATGGTGTGTGGTTGCAGGACAAGGTGGTGAACCCGCTGTTCGAGAAGAGGCCGAAGCAGTTCGGCATCGGCGGCGCGCTGCCGCCCAAGAAGGACCTCCACCGGTTCGTCAAGTGGCCCAAGGTCGTGCGCATCCAGCGCCAGCGCCGCATCCTCAAGCAGCGCCTCAAGGTGCCCCCGGCGCTCCACCAGTTCACCCGCACCCTTGACAAGAACCTCGGTATATACAAAACTTTGGCTGTTCATTCGTCGCTGGACTTGGAATCCACAATGCCTGACGTCTTTAGTAGATGTTCTCTATTATTTTGACTTGCCCTGTTATTCGTCACTGGACATGGAATGTAGAATGCCTGAAATCTTAACTTGGTTAAGATAATGAAAAGGTTCGATGTATTTTATAGGATTAATAATGCTGTTGGGAGCTCTCCTCTTGAATCATTAGGGCAATGTATGCTGTTGTTCTGCATACCTACTACATTTTATTACTGAATATATTGATATGCCCTGACAGTATGAAGTAATAGAATGGCTAGCAGAAGCTTTCACTTCTAAGGATGCCAGCTGTAGGAAGAACAATTGTTGCTATGTTTGCTTTTCCTTTATGTTGCAACGTGTTTACTTGCTAGCTCATTATTTATGATGTACTAGTTTATAGCAAAAAAAGTGGCCAATAAGTAGTTGACTGGTTTAAGTTGAATACCTCTGCATACATCATTACTTTAGTTTCTGCAAGAACTTTGTTGCAAATCTCTGATATGAATTGCTTTGTTACAGCCACCAACCTGTTTAAGATGCTTCTCAAGTACCGCCCTGAGGACAAGGCGGCTAAGAAGGAGAGGCTTCTGAAGAGGGCCCAGGCTGAGGCTGAGGGGAAAACTGTTGAGGCCAAGAAGCCAATTGTTGTTAAGTATGGTCTTAACCATGTCACTTACCTCATTGAGCAGGTACCAGAGTTGTCTCTTTGTCATCTTTTTGTGGCTACAGTAATCATTATTGTGATTAATCCTTTTGTTTTGTGCTGCAGAGCAAGGCTCAGCTGGTCGTCATCGCTCATGATGTTGACCCAATTGAGCTGGTTGTGTGGCTCCCAGCCCTGTGCAGGAAGATGGAGGTTCCATACTGCATTGTTAAGGGAAAATCACGCCTTGGATCGGTATATTTTCACCTGCTGCCCCTGTTCCATACTGAAATTTTTAACAGCAACTGGAACCCCAAGCTCACTTCGTCTTGCCCACCTATATAGATCGTTCACAAGAAGACTGCCTCAGTGCTATGCCTCACCACTGTGAAGAACGAGGACAAGCTTGAGTTCAGCAAGATCTTGGAGGCTATCAAGGTATGTTGCTCATATAACCCTTGCTATGATCGCCATGCAGTCCACTTCCTGGTACCACTCTTAACATCTCCAATGTCCACTATTCTGCAGGCTAACTTCAACGATAAGTTCGATGAGGTCAGGAAGAAGTGGGGCGGTGGCGTCATGGGCTCCAAGTCGCAGGCGAAGACCAAGGCCAGGGAAAGGCTCATCGCCAAGGAGGCTGCGCAGAGGATGAACTAAGCCTAGCTTATAATTATGTCAGAGCATATGCCATGTAGTTTCCCTTTCAGTGTGTCCTGATTTTGACGAGGAGCTCCAACCTTTTTAGCAGCACTGTGGAATCGTATTGTGGTTTTCTGATTCTCTGTTCCGTTTGCCAGACTTATGCAAAGATCAGATGAGGTTTACCCATGTTTGGATTCTATATAGTTTTATGTCCTGTGTCAAGTTAATTGTGTTTGTCATCTTCCAAACTTGGCTGTATTTTGGTTAACATGCAATGACGACCAGCTCAATCTGTTCGTGAATTTTGTTCCACATCAATCCATCATAAGCAGGAAAATTAGATGTTGAGATCGTTTCATGGAGGCAATTTTGATGTGAAACTCATCCGATCATTTCTTGTATTCATAGATGGTCGTCCCATAATAGGTCATGAGATAGAACAAAAAGTGATGTGAAAACGTAAAAGAGGTAAAAGGGGCCATCGATTCATGACAGGATCAAAATCTCTCTCGTTCAATTTCTTCAATACTATACATTATGCTTCTTAAATTGTAAGGCCACAAAATTAATTTCCTTTATAACACTATGCTTCCTACTTTAAAGAGTTCACATTCAATTAAGATCTTCAATTGAAATTGAGTCATTCGATTTTGACCAGAGTAAACAATATCTTAAAGTTGTCTTATTCAATTCTTTTAGGGACTACTTTGCGCCGGTGTGCTGGCCCAATCTTTCGGCTGGTCGCCGCGCAGCCATTGGATCTTGAGCGCGTGGGCCGTTGGATCCTTGGTAAAAAAATGGTTCACCCCTATCCTCTCTTCTTCCTCGTGCCGCGTCGCGCCCGCTGTCGCCGCCTCCTGTGGCCGCCTGCCGCCCTCGTCGCTCGAAGCGTTGCGTCGTCCCTGCCATGCTCGTCGCCGCGCTCATAGCCGCCCTCGTCCCCGCGCTCGTTGATGTCGACGGAGCTCGTAGAAACCGACCGCCAACATCTCATCCCGTGGGTAGTTCGTCGTGGAAGAAAAAACAACAGATGTAACACAAGAAGTTGTTGGTAGTAGCAAAAAATAAATACAGTTGCAGCAAAAACGTCTCGCCGCATTGTCACCGGTTGTAGCTCGGCGTGTATGAAGCTTTTTCATTTGCCGTATGAAGCTTTTGTTTATTCGGTTGCAACATTTCATGTGTTCAAAAACCTTGTTGAAGCTTTTGTAGTCACTGGCTGAAGAATTTTCTATCTGTGGTTGAAGCTTTTTCATCTGTGGGATGAAGCTTTTGTTAGAACGGTTGTAACTTTTTGTGTGTTTCAAAGTCCGGTTGAAGCTTTTTTATCTACTAGATGTAGCTTTTTTACATCTATGGTTGTAGCATTGGCACCGCCGTTTGCAACTATCACGATGTCGCGGTTGTAGCTCCGGTGGTTGCGGCGGCAACCGGTGGTGGTGAGGGATGGGCGGTGGAGCTGCGATGCCGTCGTTGTGCGCGGGTGGTCGGAGCTGCGACGACGCCTTGGCGTGCGGCGGGGAAGACCTGCGCGTGGAGGAGAAAGGGAAGCCTGAGAGGGCGATGGATCTCGCAGCCCGCGTGCGTCCGGCGCAACGGTTCGCCGTTGCGCCGGATAGAAACGTTTCCCATTCTTTTATGCTATACAATATATGCTTCCTAATTTTTAAGGCCACACAACTAATTGAGGTCTTCAATTTAGAATTGGATCACTTGATTTTGACTGGCTCAACAATTTCTTAAGGAGCCCTCACATTCATTCTTTTAATTCAATATGTTCCCTAATTTCGAACCCTTTTATTCAGTTGATGAGGTATTTAATTTTGGATTTGCCGTATGATTGTGATCATGACAATAATCTTCTAAATCAATCAAAAGCCATCGGCGTATAAAAACATATCAATTCCGTGCATCCTTCCGCCACGAAAAAAGAAGTGCCACAACGTGATAATATACCACAAATGTGGTATATGCAGCCACCAACGAATTTTTTTCCCAAATAAATATCGGTTGTTCAGCGGATAATACAGAATCACGGGAACACCAAATCAACACATTATCAATAAAAATCAAACACATTCCATCATCTACCCCCATCCGGCAAACTAATATTTCATCATTTCAAGATATAAGGGTTATTATTTTTTGAAAACTCGAATTTCTAAAACTTCTACCAAGTTTAGAGTAAAAAAATATCGACAATATGATGGTGAATTTAATCATACCAATTTTATATTATAGATTTTGATATATTTCTCTAGAAATTTGATCAAACTTAAAAGGTTTGACTTTAAAAAAGCAATACACCTTATATTTATAAACAAAGGAAGTACTTTTATTTAGGGATAATTGGTTTTATGTCCCTAGTTGGGTCACACTCGGTTGGCTTACCCCTAGTTTTCAAAAACACGCGTTCCTACCCAAACCACTTTGCTCGACTTATACTTTTGCCCTTTGAATGTTTGACCATCATTTTGAACACTTCATAACAAATTCATACTAACTCGGAAAAAGGCAAATAAAACATCAAAATTTTCAGAAAAAATAGCACCTATATGTGCATGACTTTTGCATTCGTGAAAAAGTGTTGGAATGTCCCCATCTCACCTTTTGCTCATATAGGTGATGGGGAGTTTCCAACAATTGTGTCATGAATGAAAATGACATGCACATGTAGGTGTTGTTTGTCTAAACATTTTGATATCTTACTAGTAAATTGCCCGTGCATTCCCATGGAGCATCAATCCTCTACCTTCTACTTCTTCCTTTACCCACTAACTCTACCTCTCCAATCAAAGCATAATATCGTGATCAATGGCACATCCAATTCACGACCCCCAACCCTCCCACGCCACACTTTGAATTTCAGACACGGAACTATGCCATTGAGTTAACATAAGTTAAATTCATGTGTGATTACAATAAAAAATGGATTTGCACGATGTCTATGTATGAGGGGAAGAGAAGTTTGGCCATCAAGTGAACACCATATAGTGCAATACCTAAATTGTAAGTTTCTTTGAACACAAGTTTTTTTAACATTCTATGAAGAAAAACTTACTTTGCATCAACTCTTTGTTTCGCTTGCATTCTCGAAGACAAGCCTATCAAATTATCTGTTTGAGGTCTAATCAAATATCTGAATTGGAGTGTGTAGCCTATAAAAATGATTTGACGAACTCCAACAAACTTAGTTGAGATCTTCTATTCCAAAATGCCTGATGGACCTTCCAATGATAAATCTTCTATATCTAAATAGCTAGCTCCCACTAACTATTTTTCTTAACATGCAAGCATGCCACATCATCCGACGACATGCATGAGAAAAGTGTTGGAGATACGCCCTAGAGGCAATCATGTATATTGATATTTGCTATGTGTTTATGAATAAAGATAGTCCTTGGACATTATCAATGATGTGTACTAACAAGTACGTGACTTGTTTGTGAGACTATGCATTGTGTGATGACTGTCCTAAATGGTCCCTAGTCAAAAGGGTTGTGTGGACACGCAGTCTGTTAGACTAGCATATGACACGGTGGATGGTTCGGTCTCACTGGCCATGTAGCATTGGATGCTAGCCGGATAATATGGACTCAGAAAGATCTAGTCGGATTCGACGTAGTCGGGTCCGAGTCGAGATAAGGTTTCAGTTGGACAGACCCAACTATAAGACGCGGCGATAGGTCATGTGTGAGTGACTAGTACAACATACATTTTATGTCCTAACACCTGAGCTGGTGCATGTACCTGGGATGGTGAAAGACTTGCTTTCGGCTGACCAAACGCTACTCCGTGACTAGGTAGTTACAAAGGTAGGTTTCGGGTTTGTCCAGACCCATGCCGCGAGACATGGTCGAGCAAAATGGGATTTGCCCCTCCTACTAGGAGAGATATACTCTCGGCCCCCTCGGGTGATCCGACCTGGATAAGAATGGCCATGCGATGAGGATTATGAGGTAATACGAATGTTGGTCGGATTCACCGGAACAAAAAAGAGGTCATGCTGCAACAAGGATGGCCATGTCACCTTGTGCACGACAACATATATCATGTGGCAAAGGGAATGGAAATGTGAAGTACATGTTCGCCTAACCAGCTTCATCGGACACTTGGAGTCGGCATGCCTTACTAGAGGCAACTATCGACTAGTCGAGCCGGATGTGATATGACCCGCGAGCAAGTGAATGAGAACCTAAGGGGTCGCACGCTTAAGGAAAGGAGCACGTGGGCTCTAGGTTCCATGCGAGGCCCAAGAGTTGAGCCCGTGCCAGATGCTTATATATAGTGGAGGTGTGGCACACCCATCTGGTTGATCGCTTTGGCACCGTCATTAGGGCTTTGCATAAGTTGCAACTAGCCACCTCCACTCGCCGCCGTCGACTGTGTGATCTGGACCTAGCAGTCCATCGCACGGTGTTCCTCCTGCACGCGCGGATACCGTTAGAGGCAGTGCACCTGTCTCCAACATATCTATAATTTATGAAGTATTCTGCCATGATTTTGGTATGATTTTATTAGAACTAACCCGGGCAGACGTTGTTTTCAGCAAAACTACCATGGTGTCGTTTTTTGTGCAGAAATAAAACTTCTCGAAATGGGCTAAAAATTTAGTATGATTTTTTCTGGACCAAAAGAGACCCCGGAAGCATTGGAGTTGGGCCAGAAGAGCCACGAGGAGGTCACATGCCTGCCAGGCACGACCACCACTCTGGCCGCGCCTCACAGGCTTGTCACCGCCTCGTGGCCCCCCTTGACGTGAGATCGACACCAAAAATTCCTATAAATATATACTACCTCCGAAAAGAAACCTAGATCGGGAGTTCCGCTGCTGCAAGCCTCCAGAGCCATGAAAAACCAATCGGGAGCCCGTTCCGGCACCCTGCCGGAGAGGGAAATCATCACCGGAGGCCATCTTCATCATCCTGGCGGTCTCCATGACGAGGAGGGATTAGTTCACCCTCGGGGATGAGGGTATGTACCGGTAGCTATGTGTTTGATCTCTCTCTCTCTCGCGCGCGTGTTCTTGAGATGGCACGATCTTGATGTACCGCGAGCATTATTGATATAGATGAATCATATGGAGTTTTCCCCTCTCTATCTTCTTGTGATGAATTGAGTTTTCCCTTTGAAGTTTTCTT
The DNA here is from genome assembly GCA_022496015.1 of Hordeum marinum. Taxonomy (NCBI): domain Eukaryota; kingdom Viridiplantae; phylum Streptophyta; class Magnoliopsida; order Poales; family Poaceae; genus Hordeum; species Hordeum marinum. The sequence goes on along the minus strand of CM039676.1, from coordinate 356,654,607 downwards.
ATCGGATTGAATATTTAATGATTTGAGAACACTTGATGTATGTATTCCGATGGGATATCCATGGTGACAATGGGATGTTCTATTGATCCACTTGATGTATGCTTTGGTGATCAACTTGCGGGTTCCGTGACCTTGGGAATCTATGCATAGGGGTTGGCACACGTTTTTGTCTTGACTTTCCGGTAGAAACTTTGGGGCACTCTTTGAAGTTCTTTGTGTTGGATCGAGCATGATGACTCTTAAATTATGTGATGCATATCGTATAATCAAGCCCATGGGTACTTGTGGTGACATTAGAGTATCTAGGTGACATTAGGGTTTTGGTTCATGTGTATCTTAAGGTGTTATTTTAGTATGGACTCTAGGGCTGTTCGTGATACTTATAGGGATAGCTCATAAGATTGATCGGAAAAGATAACTTTGAGGTGGTTTCATACCCTACAATAATTTCTTCGTTAGTTCTCCGCTATTTGTGTCTTTGGAGTGAACTCTTTGTTGCACGAGAGGTATTTACATATCATTCAACTATGTCATTATTGTTGAGAGAAATTGCACTAGTGAAAGTATGAACCCTGGGCCTTGTATTCAACTGTTGCAATACCGTTTGTGCTCAGTTTTATTACTTGTTACCTTGCTGTTTTTATATTTTTAGATTACAAAAACCTATATCTACCATCCATATTGCACTTGTATCACCATCTCTTCGCCGAACTAGTGCACCTATACAATTTGCCATTGTATTGGGTGTGTTGGGGACACAAGAGATTTATTGTATTTGATTGCAGGGTTGTTTGAGAGAGACCATCTTCATCCTACACCTCCTATGGATTGATAAACCTCAGGTAATCCACTTGAGGGAAAATTGCCACTCTCCTACAAAACTCTACACTTGGAGGCCCAATACGAGTCTACAAGAAGAAGATTGTGTAGTAGACATCAAGCTCTTTTCTTGCGCCGTTGCCGGGGAGGTGGGTGCTTGAAGGTATATATTTAGATCTTGCAATCAAATCTTTTAGTTTCTTGTTTTTCACTAGTTTGGTTTTATAAAAGAAAACTACAAAAAAATGGAATTGAGGTTGCCTCATATGCTTCATCTTTTTAATGTCTTTCGTGAAAATGATGGAAAGGAAAATTTTGCTCAAGTGCTAGAAGAAGAAGTTATTAAAATATTTGGCACTAAATCTTTGAGTGATCAGCATGATTGCAATATTGTTAGTATGAATTCTCTGAATATTCATGATGCTAATGATATGCAAAGCCACAAGCTTGGGGATGCTATGTTTGATGAAGATGATATTTTTTGTCCCCCAAGTTTTGATGAGCAAAACTATTATGATGATAGCATGCCTCCTATCTATGATGATTATGATGATGACATTTATGCTATAAAGGGTGATAGTAATCATGAAACTTTTCATCACGATTTTAATATTCAATGTTGTTATGTCAATCAAGTATCTCATGATAGTTATTTTGTTGAGTTTGCTCCCACTATTATGAATGAGAAGAAAATTGCTTATGAGGAGAGTAGTAAGATTTATATGCTTGTAGATCATGAAAAGAATGCTTTATGTGCTGGTTATATTGTGGAATTCCTTCATGATGCTACTAAAAATTATTATGATGGAGGAACATATGCTTGTAGGAATTGCAATAATATCAAGCTTCCTCTCTATGTGTTCAATGTTTTGAAGTTATGCTTGTTTTGCCTTCCTATGCTAGTTGATTCTTGCTCCCATAAATTCTTTGCTCACAAAATTCCTATGCATAGGAAGTGGGTTAGACTTAAATTTGCTTGTCATGAGATTCATGATGCTCTTTTGCATGTATTCCTATGTGAGCATCATCGAAATCATGATGCCTAGCTAAAAGGCATTAAAGAAAAGCGCTTGTTGGGAGACGACCCAACACTTTTACTTTCTGTTTTGATGTGTTCACATGATTAAGATACTGTAATAATCATGTTTTGTGTCTTTTATTTCAATAAAGTGCCAAGTAAATCCTTTGGGATAGTGTGGATACTTGCTTGTTTGATTCTGTGCAAAAACATAAAGTTTTGTGTCCAGTATATGAATTATCTAATTTTACTGGAGTGTCAAAAAATTCTGAAATTTTTACACAACATTGCTACGCAAATTCCTCGAGTTTTCCTAATTTTCAGAATGTTTAGAGTCAGGGAAGTTTGGTGATCATTCAGATCTTTACAGACTGTTCTATTTTTGACAGATTCTATTTTGCATGCATAGTTTGCTTGTTTCAAGTGTTCCTATAGCTTATATTGAGTAATATAAATTGTGGGAATGATGGAATACAGTATTTATTATGTGATACCAATTATGAATCTTGTCTTGACAGTACCTAAGTGAATGATCTATCTTTATTACACTAACCCTTCTCACAAAGTTTCGTTATGTTTTGTGCGATTGAAGTTTTCAAGTTTTGGGTGAGACACCGATATGAGGAGAATAAGGAGTGAAAAGAACCTAATATTGGGAATTCCAAAGGCATCCCCAAGGTAATATCCAAGGAATACTCAAGTGCCTAAGCTTGGGGATGCCCCGGAAGGCATCCCCTCTTTCGTCTTCAACACTATCGGTATATCTCATTTGGAGCTATATTTTTATTCGTCACATAATATGAGTTTTGCTTGGAGCGTCATTTTATTTTTTGTTTTATGTTAGGTGTTATTTATAATCTTGTTTTTCAATAAAAACTTCCAAGAATTGCCTTTAGAATGCTTGAATTGCGTGTTTGATGTGTGCTGTGTAAAAACAGAAACTTCTGCTGTAGTGTTTGAATTTTCATATTTTATAGGAACGTGTAAAGTTTCTGAAATTTTTACACAGTGTTATAATATAAATTTTATAACATTTCCTAAATTTTCATAATTTGTTGGGTTACATAAGTACACTTTTTTCCTAAATTTCTACAGACTTTTCTGTTTGGACAGATTGCTGTCATAGTTTTGTTATCTACTTATCCTATAGTTTCCATAGCCTATATTGGTAGATATAAATTGTGGAAATGATATTACACAGTACATAATGTTTTAAAATTATTGTACTACTTGTCTTGGCAGTACATAAATAGTTGATTTATTATTATGTGTACTAACCTATCTCACTAGTTCTTTTCGAGTTTTGTGTGGATGAAGTTTTTGAGGATAGGTGAAACCGGGATAGGAGAGGATTGAACAAGATGCAAAAGATCAAGCTTGGGGATTCCCAAGGCACCCCAAGTAAATATTTCAAGAAGTCTCAAGCATCTAAGCTTGCGGATGCTTCGCATCCCGTCTCTCTTCATCAACAATTATTGGTTAGCCTATGTTGAGCTTAAATTTTAATTCGTTCACACGATGCATGCTATTCTTGGAATGCTATTTTTGCTTTTGCTTGTTGTTTAAATAAAATGATCAGATCTGAAAATATTTATTGAGAGAGAGAGATAGAGAGAGAGAGAAAGCCTCACATAGCTACTTAATTGTTTGACTACTCATTGATCTTCACTTATATGTTTTGGAGTAGTTTTGTTATTTACTCTCGTGCTTCAATTATATCCTATGAGTAAACGGTTGAATGAACTGAATATAATAAATCTGAAATTATATATGTTTTATATTCTTACCATGGGGATTAATGACTTCACATATAGGAAGCATAGGTGGTAAAATTTATTGAAAGTTAGCAAACCCCGCATTGGTCACTTGAACCATTAATGAAAGAATATTGAAGGAAGAGAGATTTCACATATAAATATACTATATTGGACATCTTCTATGATTGTGCATACCCATTAATTATTTTCAAACTTGAGCAAATTAGTTGAGGTTGGACAAGGAAGACAACGTAATGAGTTATGCTGAGTTATATTTGTATAGAAGTTATATTATTTTGGATCCTCCAACATGTGGTCCTTGCTTACACCTCATACTAGACAAAAATTCCACACCAAGTAGAAATACTACTTGTGCATCCAAACACCCTTAAACCCAAAGTTGTTACATATGAGTCCACCATACCTACCTATGTGCGGTATTTACTTGTCGTTCCAAGTAAATTTGCATGTGCCAAACTCCAAACTTTCAAATAATATTCTGTTTTGTATGCCCGAATCGCTCATATAATGACTAGGGGCTGTCAGTATCTTCCATGATAGGTGGGTTATTCTCACGATATGTGTTGATTCACTATCAGTCACGAGAAAGTGGCTGGTAATAGGGATTCCCAGTCCCGAAATCAAAGAAAAAAATGCAAATAATTAAAGTAAACTCCCCTAGGAATGTTGTTGGTATGGACGGTACCCGTGGATTCGGCTCGCCGTGGAGTGTGATTGATTGGTGGAGGGGGTGTAAAACATTTACCATCCTGTTTGGGAACCGCCTATAATGTATCTAGCATGGAAGATACCGAGATCTCTCGGTTGTTATGGTGACAATGAAAGCATACCGCTCAAAATTATTATTCATTTCTGTTTTAAAAGCTCAAGCTCTAGCACCTCTGCAAATCAATGCTTCCCTCTGTGAAGGGCCTATTTTTCACTTTCTAGTACTTACCTTTATGCAAGAGTCATGGTGATCTTCACCACTTCCTATATTTCACTTTTTTCTCTTGGCAAGCGTCATGTGTTGGGGAAAGATCCAAGCATATGTGGCCATTCAAGTATATTTGATCATGAATTATTATTGTTGACAATTATCTATATGATAAATAAGTTAGGAGGCGAAACTTTACGCCCCTATCTTTCTTTGTGTTCGACGGATGCCATTTGCTCTAAAAATATGCTTTGAGTGTTATCAATCATGGAAGACTATATGATAGTTGAATATGTGGAATTTGCTAAATCAAAGACCTTACATGGACCCTTCCTGAAAATAAGATGAATTGCAATTGTTTGGTGACTGAAAGCATAGTTTGTTAGTCTATACTTTAACATGTGGATAGCTTGTTGTTTCATCATGAGAAGGTTTATGAGATGAGCTACTATTTATGATATATAATGATGCTAGAAAAAGTGTTTGGAACTATCATTGATCAAATTTATGCGCTATGCTAGCATTCACACTTCATAAATTATTTCTTTTTATCATTTACCTACTCGAGGACGAGCAGGAATTAAGCTTCGGGATGCTGATATGTCTCCAACGTATCTATAATTTATGAAGTATTCATGCCATGTTTACAATAATTCTATATGATTTTGGTATGATTTTATTAGAACTAACCCGGACTGACGTTCTTTTCAGAAGAACTACCATGGTGTCATTTTTTGTGCAGAAATAAAAGTTCTCGGAATGGGCTGAAAATTTAGTATGATTTTTTCTGGACCAAAAGAGACCCCCGAAGCTTTGGAGTTGGACCAAAAGAGCCACGAGGAGGGCACATGCCTGCCGGGCGCGGCCACCCCTGTGGCCGCGCCTAGAAGGCTTGTCACCGCCTCGTGGCCCCCCTTGATGTGAGATCGATGATAAAAATTCCTATAAATATAGAAACCTCCAAAAAGAAACCTAGATCGGGAGTTCCACCGCCGCAAGCGTCCAGAGCCACGAAAAACCAATCGGGAGCCCGTTCGGCACCCTACCGGAGGGGGAAATCATCACCGGAGGCCATCTTCATCATCCCGACGGTCGCCATGACGAGGAGGGAGTAGTTCACCCTCGGGGTTGAGGGTATGTACCAGTAGCTATGCATTTGATCTCTCTCTCTCTCTCTCGTGTTCTTGAGATGGCACGATCTTGATGTACCGTGAGCATTATTGATATAGATGAATCATATAGAGTTTTCCCCTCTCTATCTTCTTGTGATGAATTGAGTTTTCCCTTTGAAGTTTTCTTATCGGATTGAGTCTTTAAGGATTTGAGAACACTTGATGCATGTATTGCGATGAGATATCCGTGGTGACAATGGGATGTTCTATTGATCCACTTGATGTATGCTTTGGTGATCAACTTGCAGGTTCCGTGACCTTGGGAATATATGCATAGGGGTTGGCACACGTTTTTGTCTTGACTTTCCGGTAGAAACTTTGGGGCACTCATTTAAGTTCTTTATGTTTTGGATTGAACATGACGAATCTGAAATTATGTGATGCATATCGTATAATCAAGTCCATGGGTACTTGTAGTGACATTAGAGTATCTAGGTGACATTAGGGTGTTAGTTGATGTGTATCTTAAGGTGTTATTTTAGTATGAACTCTAGGGCTGTTTGTGACACTTATAGGGATAGCTCATAAGATTGATCGGAAAAGATAACTTTGAGGTGGTTTCATACCCTACAATAATTTCTTCGTTAGTTCTCTGCTATTTGTGACTTTGGAGTGAACTCTTTGCCGCACGAGAGGTATTTACATATGATTCAACTATGTCATTATTGTTGAGAGAAATTGCACTAGTGAAAGTATGAACCCTAGGCCTTGTTTTCAAGCATTGCAATACCGTTTTTTCTCAGTTTTGTTACTTGTTACCTTGCTGTTTTTATATTTTTAGATTACAAAAACCTATATCTACCATACATATTGGACTTGTATCACCATCGCTTTGCCGAACTAGTGCACCTATACAATTTGCCATTGTATTGGGTGTGTTGGGGACACAAGAGATTTCTTGTATTTGATTGCAGGGTTGTTTGAGAGAGACCATCTTCATCCTACACCTCCCATGGATTGATAAACCTTAGGTCATCCACTTGAGGGAAAATTGCCACCGTTCTACAAAACTCTGCGCTTGGAGGCCCAACACGAGTCTACAAGAAGAAGGTTGTGTAGTAGACATCAACCTACGCCGTTTTAGCGAACCTGTACGTGGGATCCGAGGACCGGCTATTCGAGGGAGATCAGGCAAGGAGGAGACGGACTACGCAAACGCGCTGCCCCAACTCTACTTCCGCTGCCTGGCACTGCGCGTCTAGTGGTATCAAACTGTGATCCATCTCCGTAGCATGTTCTTGGTTGTTTTTCATGTATGAAAATTTAAATTTGCATGCAATGCACCTACGGTAGAACACAACAAAAAGACACAGCCCCACTACCATATGTCTCTCAACATGTAGATATGCCACGCTTCATCATGAAACATTGATGTCTACTACGCAACCTTCTCCTTGTGGACGTTGTTGGGCCTCCAAGTGCAGAGCTTTGTAGGACAGTAGCAATTTTCCCTCAAGTGGGTGACCTGAGGTTTATCAATCCGCGGGAGGTGTAGGATGAAGATGGTCTCTCTCAAGCAGCCTTGCAACCAAATAACAAAGAGTCTCTTGTGTCCCCAACACACCCAATACAATGGTAAGTTGTATAGGTGCACTAGTTCGGCGAAGAGATGGTAATACAAGTGCAATATGGATGGTAGATATAGGTTTTTGTAATCTGAAATTATAAAAACAGCAAGGTAATTAATAGTAAAAGTGAGCACGAACAGTATTGCAATGCATGGAAACAAGGCCTAGGGTTCATACTTTCACTAGTGAAGTTCTCTCAACAATGATAACATAATTGGATCATATAACTAGCCCTCAACGTGCAACAAAGAGTCACTCCAAAGTAACTAATAGCGAAAAACAAACGAAGAGATTATTGTCAAGTACGAACGAAACCACCACAAAGTTATTCTTTCTGATCAATCTATTCAAGAGTCCGTAGTAAAATAACACGAAGCTGTTCTTTCCGTTCAATCTATCCTAGAGTTCGTACTAGAATAAGACCTTAAGACACACATCAACCAAAACCCTAATGTCACCTAGATACTCCATTGTCACCTCAAGTATCCATGGGTATGATTATACGACATGCATCACACAATCTCAAAATCATCTATTCACCCAACACATAGAACTTCAAAGAGTGCCCCGAAGTTTCTATCGGAGAGTCAAAATGTGTGCCAACCCCTATGCATAGGTTCCCGAGGTCACGAAACCCGCAAGTTGATCACCAAAACATACATCAAGTACTCACATGAATATCCCTTTGTCACCACAGATAGACACGTGCAAGACATACATCAAGTGTTCTTAAAGATTCAATCCGATAAGATAACTTCAAAGGGGAAAATCAATTCATTACAAGAAGGGAGAGGGGGAAGAACATCATAAGATCCAACTATAGTAGCAAAGCCCGTGGTACATCGAGATCAAGACATCTCAAGAACACGAGAGAGAGAGAGATCAAACACATAGCTACCGGTACATACCCTCAACCCCGAGGGTGAACTACTCCCTCCTCGTCATGGAGATCGCCGGGATGATGAAGATGGACACCGGAGATGGTTCCCCCTCCGTCAGGGTGCCGGAACGGGCTCCCGATTGGTTTTTGGTGGCTACAGAGGCTTGCGGCGGCGGAACTCCCGATCTAGGTTTAGTTCTGATGGTTTCTCTATTTATAAGACCGTATGGCGTCGAGAACAAGTCGAGTGGGGCCACGAGGAGGTCACGAGCCTCCCAGGCACGGCCAGGGGGGTGGCCGCGCCTCCCAGGCTCATGTCTTCCTCGGGACTCCCCTCTGGTATCTTTTCCTTCAGGTATTTTTGATATTTTCCGAAAAAATCACGGCAAAAGTTTTATTCCATTTGGACTCCGTTTGATATTCCTATCTGAAAAAGGTCAAAAACACGGAAAAAACAGGAACTGGCACTGGGCACTGAGTTAATAAGTTAGTCCCAAAAATAATATAAAATAGCATATTCATGCATATAAAACATCCAAAGTTGATAATATAATAGCATGGAACAATAAAAAATTATAGATATGTTGGAGACATATCAAGCATCCCCAAGCTTAACTCCTTCTCGTCCTCGAGTAGGGAAGTGATAAAGAACGAATTTTTGATGTGGAATGCTACCTAACATATTGGTTCTATGTAATCTCTCTATCGTGGCATTAATGTTCAGATCCATAAGATTCAAAACAATAGTTTAATATTGACATGAAAACAATAATACTTCAAGTATAATAGCAAAGTAATCATGCACTTTTGAAATAAGAAGGCCAAAGAATTTAAATCATGCACAACCTCGGTATTGGCCAAGTAATTGTTTTCGCACTCTTACTTTCTCAAACTTTTTTCAACTCTCACGAAATACATGAGCGTGAGACATGGATATAGCACTATAGGTGGAATAGAGTGTGGTGGAAGTTGTGAGGCAAAAAGGAGGAGATGGTCACATCGACTCGGCGTATCAATGGGCTATGGAGATGCCCATCAAATAGATATCAATGTGAATGAGTAGGGATTGCCATGAAATGGATGCACTAGAGCTATAAGTGTATGAAAGCTCACAAATGAAAACTAGTGGGTGTGCTCCCAACTTGCTTTCTCACGAAGATCTAGGGCAATTTGAGGAAGCCCATCATTGGAATATACAAGCCAAGTTACATAATGAAAATTCCCACTAGCATATGAAAGTGACAAAACAAGAGACTCTCTATCATAAAGAACATGGTGCTATTTTGAAGCACAAGTGTGGAAAAAGATAGTAGCATTGTCCCTTCTCTCTTTTTCTCTCATTTGGGCTCTTTGGCCTCTTTTTTATTTTTATTTTTTTGTTTGGGCTCTTTGGCCTCTTTTTTTTATTTCCTCACATGGGACAATGCTCTAATAATGATGATCATCACACTTTTATTAACTTACAACTCGATACTTAGAACAATAATGACTCTATATGAATGCCTCCGGTAGTGTACCGGGATGTGCATTGACTCATGAGTGACATGTATGAAACATATGAATGGTGGTTTTGCCACAAATACGATGTCAACTACATGATCATGCAAAGCAATATGACAATGATGATGTGTGTCATAGTAAACGGAACGGTGGAAGTTGCATGGCAATATATATCAGAATGGCTAAGGAAATGCCATAATAGGTAGGTATGGTGGCTGTTTTGAGGAAGGTATATGGTGGGTTTATGCACCGGCGAAAGTTGCACGGCACTAGAGAGGCTAGCAAAGGTGGAAGGGTGAGAGTGCGTATATACCATGGACTCACATTAGTCATGAAGAACTCATATACTTATTGCGAAAGTTTTATTAGTAATCAAAACAAAGTGCTAAACGCATACTCCTAGGGGAAGGGTTGGTAGGAGTTAACCATCGCGCGATCCCGACCGCCACACAAAGGATGACAATCAATAAAAACATCATGCTCCGACTTCCTAACATAGCGGTTCACCATACGTGCATGCTACGGGAATCACAAACTTCAAAACAAGTATTTCTAGAGTCACAACACTCTACTAACACGACTCTAATATTACCATATCCATATCTCAAAACTAATCGTGAGGAATCAAACTTCTCTTACTACTCAATGCACTTGAATATGAAAGTTTTTATTATATCCCTTTTGGATGCCTATCATATTAGGACTAGTTTCATAACCTAAGAAAATTACCATGATGTTTAAGACTCTCAAAATGATATAAGTGAAGCATGAGATTTCATCAATTTCTCTAAAATATAAACATTGCAATGCTCTATAAGGATATAAGTGAAGCGCTAGAGCAAAAGACAAACTACTCCAAAAGATATAAGTGAAGCTCAATGAGTAGTTGAATAATTATTTAGCTATGTGAAGACTCTCCCATCTAAGAATTTCAGATCTTAAGTACCTTATTCAAACAAAATAAATTGACACTCCAAGGATAGCACGAATCATGTGAAGAAGCAAAAAACTTAGGTTGAACCGATACTAACCGATAATTGTTGAAGAAGAAAGGTGGGATGCCAACCGGGGCATCCCCAAGCTTAGATGCTTGAGACTTCTTGAAATATGGATTGGGGTCCCTTGGGCATCCCCAAGCTTGAGCTTTTGTGTCTCCTTAATTCCTCTCATATGACGGTTTCCGAAATCTTAAAAACTTCATCCACACAAAACTCAACAAAAACTCGTGAGATAGATTAGTATAAATCAATGCAAAACTTTATCATCCTCTACTGTAGCAAATTACTAAAATTATTATTTCACATTTCATACTAAATGCCTCTGCATATTTAAAAATCCCATCATCAAATGGAATCACTAAAAATACAAACATATGCAAACAATGCAAACATAACAGCAATCTGCCTAAACAGAACAGTCTGTGAAGAATGCAGCAAGATACATACTTATTTAACTCCAAAACATCTTAAAAAATTCCAAGCCGTATGTAATTTATAATAGCATACTGTGTCCAAATTTCAAGTTATTCTGACATACAGAAAATCCTAGGGAATTTTTGCACTACAAGCAAACTTTCTGTTTTGGAACAACTCCTATACTTGCAAATTAAGCATGGTAAAGGCTATCCTTGACATTTTTATTGAACTAAATGATGCAAAAAATTAATATGAATATCATCAAAAAAGTACTAATAAAAGAAAATGACGCTCCAAGCAAAACACATATCATGTGGTGAATAAAAATATAGCCCCAAGTAAAGTTACCGATGGATTGAAGACGAAATAGGGGATGCCTTCCCGGGGCATCCCCAAACTTAGGCTCTTTGGTGTCCTTGAATATGTCTTGGGATGCCTTGGGCATCCCCAATCTTAGGCTCTTTCCACTCCTTGTTCCGTTGTCCATCCGAACTTTACCCAAAACTTGAAAACTTCACAACACAAAACTTAAAGAAACTATGTGAGATGGGTTAGTATAATAAAGACAAATCATTCATTTTGGTACTGTCAAGACAAGATTCATAAATGTTCCCACAAAATTCCTACTGTATCTTATCATTTCCACAATTTATACCACTTAATATAATCTATGGAAACTAAAGGCACAGTCTGTAATGATCTGAATGATAAGCATACTTATGCACCTAAAAAGATTCTGAAAAAGTATGAAAATTAAGGAAATTTGTATATCAATCAGCATCAAAAATAATAAACTCAAAATATCTATCTGGATGAAAATGAAAAATAATTTTGTGAGCACAAAGTTTCTGTCTTTTTCAGCATGATCAAACAACTATCACCCAAACTAATCATAAAGGCTTTACTTGGCACTTTATTGAAATAAAAGCTATAAAACATGATTAATACAGTATACTAATCATGTGAATACACAAAAACAGTAAGGATACATATTGGTTTGTCTCCCAACAAGCACTTTTCTTTAATGCCTTTCAAGCTAGGCATGATGATTTCAATGATGCTCACATAAAAGATAAGGATTGAAACATAATGGAAGCATCATGAAGCATATGACCAGCACACTTAAGTATAACCAACTTCCTATGCATAGGGATTTTGTGAACAAACAACTTATTGGAGCAAGAATCATCTAGCATAGGAGGGCAAAACAAGCATAACTTCAAAGATTTCAACTTATTTCAGTGCCCAGTGCCAGTTTCTGTTTTTTTCCGTGTTTTTGACCTTTTTTAGATAGGAATATCAAACGGAGTCCAAACGGAATAAAACTTTCGCTGTGATTTTTTATGGAAAATATCAAAAATACCAGAAGGAAGAGATACCGGAGAGGAGGCCCGAGGAGGTCACGAGCCTGGGAGGCACGGCCTCCACCCGAGGGCGCGCCTATGGGGCTCGTGACTCCCTCGTGGCCCCTCTTGACTTGTTCTCAACGCCATACGGTCTTATCAATAGAGAAATCACCAGAACTAAACCTAGAAGAAAGTTCGGCCGCCGCAAGCCTCCGTAGCCACCAAAAACCAATCGGGAGACCGTTCCGGCATCCTGTCGGAGGGGAATCCATCTCCGGTGGCCATCTTCAGCAACACCATTGCCTCTCCGATGATGCGTGAGTAGTTCACTTCAGACCTTCGGGTCCATAGCTAGTAGCTAGATGGCTTCTTCTCTCTCTTTGATCTTCAATACAAAGTTCTCCATGATCTTCATGGTGATCTATCCGATGTAATTCTCTTTTGTGGTGTGTTTGTTGAGATCCGATGAATTGTGGATTTAGGATCAGATTATCTATGAATATTATTTGAGTCTCCTCTGATTTCTTATATGCATGATTTCATATCCTTGTAAGTCTCTTCGAGTTATGGGTTTCGTTTGGCCAACTTGATCTATAATTCTTGCAATAGGAGAAGTGCTTGCTTTTGGGTTCATACCGTGCGGTGTCCTCACCTAGTGACAGAAGGGGTAGCGAGGCATGCATCGTGTTGTTGCCATCAAGGGTAAAAAGATGGGGTTTATATCATATTGCATGAATCTATCCCTCTACATCATGTCATCTTGCTTAAGGCGTTACTCCGTTTGTTATGAACTTAATACACTAGATGCATGCTGGATAGCGGTCGATGTGTGGAGTAATAGTAGTAGATGCAAAAAGTATCGGTCTACTTGTCTCGGACGTGATGCCTATATGTATGATCATTGCCTTAGATATCGTCATGACTTTGCGCGATTCTATCAATTGCTCGACAGTAATTTGTTCACCCACCGTAATACTTGCTATCATGAGAGAAGCCTCTAGTGAACACTATGGCCCCCGGGTCTATTTTACAAATTATATATTTAGATCTAAATACAAAAACACCAAAAATACCTTGCTGCAATTTTTATTTAGTTATTTATATTTACCTATTATCACTATCAGATCTCACCTTGCAAGTAATCATAAAGGGATTGACAACCCCTTTATCGCGTTGGGTGCAAGTTTGTTGTTTTTGTGCAGGTTCCTTGGTGCCTCATCTTGATACTCCTACTGGATTGATACCTTGGTTCTCAAACTGGGGGAAATACTTATCTCTACTTTGCTGCATAACCCTTTCCTCTTCAAGCGAAAAACCAACGCAAGCTCAAGAAGTAGAAGGAAGAATTTCTGGCGCCGTTGCCGGGGAGTATTCAAGTGAAGCATATCTACCAAGTACCTATCGCAAACTCATCTCTTGCATTTACATTATTTTCCATTTGCCTCTCGTTTTCCTCTCCCCCACTTCTAAAACAAAAATTTACAAAAATATTTGGTTTCTTTATTTTCCTTTTTCGTTCGCCCTTTTCTTTCACTTACTTTCTGTTTGCTCGTGTGCTTGTCTTCTTGCTAAGTCACCATGTCTGAATCATTCAAACACAAGATTACTCTGCCTAGGTTTAATACCTTGGATAGCCCCTCTCTCCTCCCCAAACTCACAAATAATGAGTCTATGGGAAGACATCCTGAGGTTGCTAGAGATATTTTAAGTAATATTGATGATGGGGATCCTGTACTTTTTCACTATTCACTTAATGAATCCTTAAAAGACGCTTGGGGTAGACTGTTGAGAATTCAAACTAGTCATGTCCCTCCTTATCATATTGAGTTATACTTAAAAAACTTTTACACCGGATTGCCCCACTCGTTTAAACAAATCTTGGATTCTATATTTGATAAGGTTTTCCTTGTAGTAGATGCCTTTGACACTTATGAAAAAATGAAAGCTATATTTGGGCATCCCAAGGGAGAAAATGAGACCACTGCCCTCATCGGTTTCTACCAAAATGAATCAATAAAAGAAATGAAGGCTTGTTTAGACACGAACTTTCGTAATGTGCTTAATCTTTCTTCCACTATAAATGGTCATGTGCTTTCACAAAATAGGAAGATAGATGGTCTGGCAAAAAGGTCTCCCCTTGTTTCCAAAGAAAGGAATATGAGAATACTTGATTCTATTGCCTTGCGCCTAGCTAAGGGCGTTAAACGATAGCGCTTGTTGGGAGGCAACCCAATGAATAGATTTATTTTTGCATTTTTATTTTTTGTTTTGTTGAGTCCACACCATTATAATTCTGTTATGATTGTGTTTTTATGTTTTAATTAGTATTTGTGCCAAGTAGAACCTTTATGATTAGTTTTGGTGATAGTTGTTTAATCACGCTGAAAAAAGACAGAAACTTTGTGCTCACGAAATTATTTTTCATTCCTATCCAGAAAGAGATTTTGAGTTGATTATTTTTGCTTCTGGTTGATATGCAAATTGTACTAATTTTCATAATTTTTTCAGAATTTTTGAGTTAGCAGAGGTATACGAAATATACAAATTGCTACAGACTGTTCTGTTTTTGACAGATTCTGTTTTTTGTTGTGTTGATTGCTTATTTTGGTGAAACTATGGTTAGTATCGGGGGGTAATGAGACATGGGAAAGTTAGAATACAGTAATATAACAGCAATCTAAATGGAAATTAAGTTTACTATAATACACAAAAGTTGGTGGTTTGTTTTCTTATGCTAATGCTATCACGAGTTTCTGTTTAAGTTTTGTGTTGTGAAGTTTTCAAGTTTTGGATGATGTTCTTATGGACAATGGAATAAAGAGTGGAAAGATCCTAAGATTGGGGATGACCAAGTCATCCCAAGCCAAATTCAAGGACACCAAAAAGCCTAAGCTTGGGGATGCCCCGGGAAGGCATCCCCTCTTTCGTCTTCAATCCATCGGTAACGTTACTTGGAGCTATATTTTTATTCACCACATGATATGTGTTTTGCTTGGAGCGTCGTGTGTTATAGGAGTCTTTGATTTTTTTTATAACAATCATCCTTGCTGAACACCTTTTGAGAGAGACATGCACTCATCGTGAATTTGTTAGAATACTCAATGAGCTTCACTTATATCTTTTGAGTTAGGCAATTTAGCTCACATGTGCTTCCATTATACCTTTTGAGCTCGGTGATTTAGCTCACATGTGCTTCACTTATATATTTTGAGCTTGATGATTTTGCTCCCATGTGCTTAACTTATATCTTTTGAGCTTGGTAATTTTTCTCCCATGTGCTTCACTTATATCTTTTGAGCTTGGTAATTTTGCTCCCATGAGCTTCACTTATATCTTTTGAGCAAGATAATTTTGCTCTAGTGCTTCACTTAAATCTTTGTAGAGCACGGCGGTGTCATATTTTGTAGAAATAAAAACTCTCGAATCTTCACTTATATCATTTTGGGAGTGCTCTCTCTAAGTAACTTGGTAATTGACGTGTGCTATGAAATTAGTCCTAAATATGATAGGCATCCAAAGAGGATATAATAAAAACTTTCATATTCAAGTGCATTGATTAGTAAGAGAAGTTTGATTCCTCACGATTAGTTGTGAGATATGGAGGTGGTAATATTAGAGTTATGATAGTAAGGTGTTGTGAATCTAGAAATACTTGTGTTGCGGTTAGTGATTCCCGTAGCATGCACGTATGGTGAACCACTATGTTAGGAAGTCAGAGCATAATTGATTTATTGATTGTCATCCTTTGTGTGGCGGTCGGGATCGCGCGATGGTTAACTCCTACCAACCCTTCCCCTAGGAGTATGCGTTTAGCACTTTGTTTCAATTACTAATAAAACTTTCGCAATAAGTATATGAGTTCTTCATGACTAATGTGAGTCCATGGTATAGATGAACTTTCACCTTTCCACCATTGCTACCCTCTCTAGTACCGCGCAACTTTCGCCGGTGCACAAACCCACCATATACCTTCCTCAAAACAGCCACCATACCTACCTATTATGGCATTTTCATAGCCATTCCGAGATATATTGCCATGCAACTTCCACCGTTCCGTCTCATGGCATATGCCATCACTTTCATTCATATAGAGTCATTATTGTTCTAAGTATCGAGTTGTAAGTAAATAAAAGTGTGATGATCATCATTATTAGAGCATTGTCCCATGTGAGGAAATAAAAAAGAGGCCAAAGAGCCCAAACAAAAAAATGAGAGAAAAAGAGAGAAGGGACAATTGCTACTATCTTTTTCCACACTTGTGCTTCAAAATAGCACCATGTTCTTCATGATAGAGAGTCTCTTGTTTTGTCACTTTCATATGCTAGTGGAAATTTTCATTATATAACTTGGCTTGTATATTCCAATGATGGGCTTCCTCAAATTTCCCTAGGTCTTCGTGAGCAAGCAAGTTGGGTGCACACCCACTAGTTTTTATTTTTGAGCTTTCATACACTTATAGCTCTAGTGCATCCGTTCCATGGCAATCCCTACTCATTCACATTGATATCTATTGATGGGCATCTCCATAGCCCATTGATACGCTGAGTCGATGTGACCATCTCCTCCTTTTTGCCTCACAACCTCCACCACACTCTATTCCACCTATAGTGCTATATCCATGGCTCACGCTCATTTATTGCGTGAGAGTTGAAAAAGTATGAGAAAGTAAGAGTGTGAAAACAATTACTTGGACAATACCAAGGTTGTGCATGATTTAAATTTGTTGTGTGGGGATGATGGAGCATAGCCAGACTATATGATTTTGTAGGGATAACTTTCTTTGGCCTTGTTATTTCAAAAGTTCATGATTACTTTGCTATTATACTTGAAGTATTATTGTTTTCATGTCAATATTGAACTATTGTTTTGAATCTTATGGATCTGAACATTCATGCCACAATAAAGAAGTTACAAAGAACAAATATGTTAGGTAGCATTCCACATCAAAAATTCGGTCTTTATCACTTCCCTACTCGAGGACGAGCATGAGTTAAGCTTGGGGATGCTTGATACGTCTCCAACGTATCTATAATTTTTGATTGTTCCATTCTATTATATTATCAACTTTGGATGTTTTATATGCATGAATATGCTATTTTATATTATTTTTGGGACTAACTTATTAACTTAGTGCCCAGTGCTAGTTTTCTGTTTTTTCCGTGTTTTTGACCTTTTTCAGATAGGAATATCAAACAGATTCCAAACGGAATAAAACTTTCGCCGTGATTTTTTATGGAAAATATCAAAAATACCAGAAGGAAGAGATACCGAAGAGGAGGACCGAGGAGGTCACGAGCCTGGGAGGCGCGGCCTCCACCCTAGGGCGCTCCTAGGGGGCTCGTGACTCCCTCGTGGTCCCTCTTGACTTGTTCTCGAAACCATACGGTCTTATAAATAGAGAAACCACCAAAACTAAACCTAGAAGAAAGTTCCGCTGCCGCAAGCCTCCGTAGCCACCAAAAACCAATCGGTAGACCGTTCCGGCATCCTGCCGGAGGGGAATCCATCTCCGATGGCCATCTTCATCAACACCATTGCCTCTCCGATGATGCGTGAGTAGTTCACTTCAGACCTTCGGGTCCATAGCTAGTAGCTAGATGGCTTCTTCTCTCTCTTTGATCTTCAATACAAAGTTCTCCATGATCTTCATGGTGATCTATTCGATGCAATTCTCTTTTGCGGTGTGTCTGTTGAGATTCGATGAATTGTGGATTTATGATCAGATTATCTATGAATATTATTTGAGTCTCCTCTGATTTCTTATATGCATGATTTCATATCCTTGTAAGTCTCTTCGAGTTGTGGGTTTCGTTTGGCCAACTTGATCTATAATTCTTGCAATAGGAGAAGTGCTTGCTTTTGGGTTCATACCATGCGGTGTCCTCACCTAGTGACAGAAGGGGTAGTGAGGCATGCATCGTGTTGTTGCCATCAAGGGTAAAAAGATGGGGTTTATATCATATTGCATGAATCTATCCCTCTACATCATGTCATCTTGCTTAAGGCGTTACTCCATTTGTTATGAACTTAATACACTAGATGCATGCTGGATAGCGGTCGATGTGTGGAGTAATAGTAGTAGATGCAGAAAGTATCGGTCTACTTGTCTCGGACGTGATGCCTATATGTATGATCATTTCCTTAGATATCGTCATGACTTTGCGCGATTCTATCAATTGCTCGACAGTATTTGTTCACCCACCGTAATACTTGTTATCATGAGAGAAGCCTCTAGTGAACACTCTGGCCCTCGGGTCTATTTTACATATTATATATTCAGATCTAAATACAAAAACACCAAAAATACCTTGTTGCACTTCTTATTTACTTATTTATATTTACCTATTATCACTATCAGATCTCACCTTGCAAGTAATCGTAAAGGGATTGACAACCCCTTTATCGCGTTGGGTGCAAGTTTGTTGTTTTTGTGCAGGTTCCTTGGTGCCTCATCTTGATACTCCTACTGGATTGATACCTTGGTTCTCAAACTGAGGGAAATACTTATCTCTACTTTGCTGCATCACCCTTTCCTCTTCAAGGGAAAAACCAACGCAAGCTCAAGAAGTAGCATTCCACTTGTTCAACATTTGGTGAGTGATGACATGAATGAGCCTCTATGTAAGTCGTTATATGAGCAGGAAATTAGTGATATTCTTTTTCAACTAGGGCCTTTGAAAGCTTCGGGTCCTGATGGTTTTCCTGCAAGATTTTTTCAGCGGAATTGGGGTTTGATTAAAGAGGATATCGTTTGCACTGACCAACAATTCTTTACGTCTGGATGTATGCTAGAGGGAATTAATAGTGCAACTATTGTTCTGATTCCTAAAGTGAAGAACCCTGAGTCTATTAAAGATTTTAGGCCCAATCAGTCTATGCAATGTGGTATATAAGATCATCTCCAAATGTCTTGTAAACATACCGAGACCAATTCTAGATGGTATGATCTCTCCTACTCAAAGTGTGTTTATTTCGACCAGATTAATTCCTAATAATGCTCTTATCGCCTTTAAGTGTATGGATTCTTTGAGTACGTTAAAAGATTATCGTGGGGAATTTTGTGCCTATAAGTTAGATCTGGCTAAAGCTTATGGTCTTTTGGATTGGAATTTCTTCAAGAGTACGCTTGGAGCCTTTGGTTTTGCGCTCGTCTAAATATTTATGAAGAGGGAACTGGCCACTTGTTGAGTCCTGATATGTGCTCCATTGTCCATTCTGTTTGGGAAGAGTTGTAGTGTGGAAAATCAAGTATCCACTATGGTTATTTTAAAAATTATGAATGATGGTTTTGATGACAAATACTTGGGCTTACCAGTCCTAGAAGGAAGAATGAAGGTGGGTAATTGTAAGATCACATTTCTCCATGTGTGGTTTTGGGTAATTGATGACAACCCTATGGACTAATGGTTGCCTTGAGTTGTATTCGAAGGATTTGTCCATAGGCACTTCCTGAAGTCCATCTGTTGGTTTTCAAGGAGTTTATATGATGACCAAAGTGGTATTCAAGGTTTATCCAAAGATTGGTCATGTGAGAGTTGAGCTTATTGCAAGCATGTCTTGAAGAAGGAGATTGTGTGAGCATTCATGATTACCTTCAAGACATCATCTTTATGAAGATAGAAGATAAGATACAAGGTTTATCAAGACTAAGTCAAAGAGTGAATCAAGTGATCAACACACAAAGCGTACAAGATGTACCTAGAGGGATCAAGTGATCCCATGGTATGGTAAGCATTGTCCATTATGCTTTGTGTACTAACCCATGTTCCTTGTGAGAGTTCTTTGTGGGTTTGGGCATATTTCCATAGGATTGCATCAAGAGGAAGATCCCATACAACCCATGGAAGATGACATCAAGTGGTGATCGTTATCAAGGTTGAGGTGTGCAAGTTCAAGTGAAGCATCACAAAGAGATCAGGCTTGAAGCTTAACATCCATTGTGGTGTCAATGGACTTGTGAAGATGTGCCAAAGAGTGGCTCACCCATGGCGGAGTATGGGAGAGCAATCATCTAGCCTTCATCAACCAAACGCAAACAAGAAAGGTGGTCCATCTTGAGGAAGTCAAGATCGTCATCATCTAGCTCAAGTGGACTATGCGCAAGGCTAAGGTTTGACCTTGATAGGGTTTTCTATTTTACCGGTCTCATGTTGGTAGTTGAGAGACTGGGTTATATGATCGATTGTCGTACTATCAAGAGGGGCTCTCAAGTGAGTAGCTTGATCGTATCGTTTGTTGCGAGCTCAAACCATTGCATTCTTGGCACCATCATATTTCTTGGTTCTTGGTTGGATTTTATCTATGTGGGTTCTTGAACTTGTTGTTATCTTCGTGACAAGCTCTAGTACATCGAAAACGGATTTCATATGCTTCGTCTATTGCGTTTTTGGTGTTGGAAGTTTTGACGGTCTTATTCGAGGAGGGGTTCTCATCATTTTCTTATGGGCCTTTTATCATTTGCTTCTTATTTATATTTCAATTAAGATTGTGTTAGCTCATGTCGTTAGATTTCGAACAAACTTTGTTTCGTTAAATTCGGAGTCCGTTTGCAAAAGTTGTGGCAGTTTTGGTGTTCTTAAAAGGCTGCAGCGGTACTAGCGCGGCTAGAGCGGATGTAATTTTTTACTACCGCTCCGGAGCAGTACTACCGCGGATCCAAGAGCGGTACTACCGCTCCGGACCAAAGTCTCGTGTTAAGTCCAGCCATGATAGGCACGAATGTAATTTTTAGTACCGCTCGCAAGCAGTAGTACCGCTACCCGCAGCGGTAGTACTGCTATCCATAGCGGTAGTACCGTGAGGACGAACGGTAGTACCGCTCCCGCGGTTCTACTAGCCTTTTGCCTCCTCGGTGTTGTTTTTCAAAGCGGTACTACTGCCCTAGCAGTAATAGCGCTCCTTGGAGCGGTAGTACCGCTCTGTGCGGGCTGTGAGGATAACAGTTGGATTTTTTCCCACCTATAAAAGGGGGTCTTCTTCCCCAATGGACTTTATCCTTTGAGCTCGTGTTCTTCCCCCATTTTTGACCTTCTTTGAGCTTGCTATCTCTCAATCCCTTCAATGATTCTTGCTCCTTTTTGAGGGAAAAGATAGAGGAGACCTAGATCCACATTTCCAGCAATCACTTTCTCCTCTATGTGAGGGGAACCCCTTGGATCTAGATCTTGGAGTTCTTCGTGTTCTTCTTTGTTCTTCCTCTCACTTTCCTCCATAGCATTAGCTGTTGTGGTGGGATTTGGGAGAGAAGGACTTGGGCACTGCATGTGCCCTTGCCATTGCATTTGGTGCATAGGTTTGAGTTCTCCACGGTAATACGTGGAAGTGAAGTTTGAGAAGCTTATTACTCTTGGGTGTTTGTGCACGCTAGAGCTTGTTCCTCTTGGGTGCCTTGGCACCCTAGACGGCTTGTGTTGTCTTGGAGCTCAATCATTGTGGTGCAAAGCTTCAGGAAAGCGTCGGGGTCTCTAATTAGGTTGTGGAGATTGCCCCGAGCATTTGAGGTCACTTCGGAGCCACAATCCATTGTGGTGAAGCTTCATGGTGTCGTTGGGAGCCTCCAATCAAGTTGTGGAGATTGCCCCAACCTTGTTTGTACGGGTTCGGTGACCATCCTCAAGGGTCCCGTAGTGGAATCACGACATCTTGCATTGTGCGAGGGCGTGAGGAGATTACAGTGGCCCTAGTGGCTTCTTGGGGGGCATTGTGCCTCCACACCGCTCCGAACGAAGATTAGCATCCGCAAGAGTGTGAACTTCGGGATACATCATCGTCTCCGCGTGCCTTGGTTATCTCTTACCCGAGCCCCTTTACTTATGCACTTTACTTTTTGATAGCCATATTGTTTCTTGTTATATATCTTGCTATCACCTAGTTGTATATCTTGTTTACCATAAGTTGTTGGTGCACATAGGTGAGCCTAGTTGTTTTAGGTTTTGTGCTTGACTAATTAAATGATTGTTTTATTCCGCATTTTTTCAAGCCTAAACTGTAATTATTTTAATGCGCCTATTGACCCCCCTCTATGTTGGGATACGTAGTAGTAAATCAAAATTTTCCTACGTGTCACCAAGATCTATCTATGGAGAAACCAGCAACAAGAGGGGAGAGATTGCATCTTCATACCTTTGAAGATCGCTAAGCGGAAGCGTTACAAGAACGCGGTTGGTGGAGTCGTACTCATAGCGATTCAGATCGCGGTGGACTCCGATCTTAGCACCGAACAACGGTGCCTCAGCGTTCAACACACGTGCAGCCCGGTGACGTCTCCTATGCCTTGATCCAGCAAGGAGGAAGGAGAGGTTGGGGAAGAGCTCCAGCAGCAGCATGACGGCGTGGTGGTGGTGGAGTAACAAGGTATCCCGGCAGGGCTTCGCCAAGCGCTGCGGAGGAGGAAGAAGAGAGGTAGGGCTTCGCCGTGAGAGAGAGAGTTCAGATATGTTCTCAAGAGTCAAAACCCTTGGGTATATATAGGAGGAGGGAGAGGGAGGGCTGGCTTGACCCCTCCTCCAAGGAGGAGAGGTTCGGCCGAGCTAGGGATAGAGTCCACCTCCCACAAGGGAGGTGGATCTCCTCCTTTTTAAACTCCTATGCCCTTATCTCTACTCCCTAGCCGCATGGGACTTTCTAGGAGGTCTTGGCTGGCCCAATATGGGCTGGCACACCTCCTCTAAGGGCCCATGTAGTCCTCTGGTCGTCACACCCCTCCCTGGGGTCCTCCGGCACCCTCCCGGCATTCCCGGTACAATACCGATGAGCCCGAAAACTTTCCGGTGACCAAAACTGGACTTCCTATATATCAATCTTTACCTCCGGACCATTTCAGAGCTCCTCGTGATGTCCAGGATCTCATCCGGGACTCCGAACAACCTTCGGTAATCACGTATACCATTTCCCTATAACCCTAGCGTCATCGAACCTTAAGTGTGTAGACCCTACGGGTTCGGGAGACACGTAGACATGACCGAGACACCTCTCCGGTCAATAACCAACAGCGGGATCTGGATACCCATGTTGGCTCCCACGTACTCCATGATGATCTCATCGGATGAACCACGATGTCAGGGTTTCAATCAATCCCGTATACAATTCCCTTTGTCTATCGGTATGGTACTTGCCCGAGATTCGATCGTCGGTATCCCTATACCTTGTTCAATCTCGTTACCAGCAAGTCTCTTTACTCGTTCCGTAACACATCGTCCCATGGCTAAATCCTTAGTCACATTGAGATCATTATGATGATGTCTTACCGAGTGGGCCCAGAGATACCTCTCCGTCACACGGAGTGACAAATCCCAGTCTCGATTCCTGTCAACCCAACAGACACTTTCAGAGATACCCGTAGCATACCTTTATAGCCACCCAGTTACGTTGTGACGTTTGGAACACCCAAAGCATTCCTACGGCATCCGGGAGTTACACAATATCATGGTCTAAGGAAACGATACTTGACATTGAAAATCTTTAGCAAACGAACTACACGATCTTGTGCTATGCTTAGGATTGGGTCTTGTCCATCACATCATTCTCCTAATGATGTGATCCCATTATCAATGACATTCAATGTCCATGGTCATGAAACCGTGACCATCTATTGATCAACGAGCTAGCCAACTAAAGGCTTACTAGGGACATGTTGTGGTCTATGTATTCACACATGTATTACGGTTTCCGGTTAACACAATTGTAGCATGAATAATAGACAATTATCATGAACTAGGAAATACAATAATAACCATTTTATTATTGCCTCTAGGGCATATTTCCAACACTCTAGGCGACATCCACGTCCTTTCAATTGGTATCAGAGCTAGGTCTCTCACTATTAGGTTTAACAACCTAGAGAGTAATGATGTCGACTAGTGGATTAGGATTCTCTGACACTCTTAGTTTCAATGGCACAAATTTTGATGTTTGGGTTATTCGCATGCTTAATCTCTTTAGGGTCATGGAACCAAATTTAGAGCGAATTGTAGATATGGGTTTTTATCCTCCAAAGGATTCTCAACACATATCTTTAGAGGATGAGAAAAACTCTTATCTCATTGCTCAAGCTTCTAATGTGCTTTTTGATGCTTTGAGCAATGTAGTTATATTTCAACTCATGCCATTCCGGGATGCTCATGAGTTGTGGACAAAGCATCAAGATAAATATGGCGTGTCCAAGATTTGTAGGGATGATTGTTTTCCATCCACCTCCGGTCGTGTTGTCTTCTAAACTTCATCTACTTCACCTACATGTGGATTGCCACAAGGTAATTATATGGTGATTAGTGATGATCATTGTAATGATTATAGTGGGCTTATTGTTGATAATTCTTCTTCACTATCTTATTGCAATGCTTCATCTTTGGACTTTAACACCTCGATTACTTTAAATGTTTCACATGCTTGTGTTGATAGTCCTTGCATATCATGTACAAATTGCTTGACTAAATCTCATGATGATATGCTTGCTATATCTTGTTGCCATGACAAAAATGTATCTATGTCCTCGAGTTGTTGTGCTGACAATGCAAAGGATACCCAACACTCCATGGAAAAAGATGTGGTCTTGAATGGTTCTTCAAGGGACCCTACATCATCATCTATAGTTTCTCACTTTTGCCTTATGGCTAAGGCTTTAAAGGTATCTCCTACTTTGAATCCCAATATATCTATCTCATGATGATGATGTTGATGATAATGATGAAGAGAGTGATAATATTGCTTCCTTAAAACTTAAGGGAGAAATGGTTTTTAAAGCTCTTCATAAGAATAATAATGCTCGTTCCAACTTCATGGAAATCATGTCTATTGCCATTGAGGGTAGGAAATATACTAAGGAGTTGGAAGCTCATCTCGAGGAGCATGAGGCCACCATTGACAAAATGGAAGGTCATGAACGTGATTACGCTAATGAGATCGCGGAGCTATCTCAAGCTCTTGAAAATGAACAAACCACCAAGGAATCTCTTGAGGAGACCTTTGATCTAGAATTATCTAGATTAAAGGAATCCCATGAAAGAGATCTCAAGGTGGCTAATGATTTTAGAACTAAAAATTATAAGCTTGAAGTTGCACATGCTAAACTCCTTGAGGGCTTTGAGCACCTCGAAAATGGCTCAAGGGTCGTTAAGAGTTCGCTCATTGAACTCACCAAGTCTCATGCTCAACTTAAAGTTTCATATGCTAAAGAGCTTGCCAAGTTGCCTTCTCCTCTTGTTGTTAATGATGATGCTTGTGCTACTAACTCTATTTATTGTGAAGCATCCATATTAAAGGAGAATGTTGAGCTAAGGGCTCAACATTAGTTGCTATCTAGCCATTATGGGAAATTGGAAGAAAGTCATGAAAAGCTTTCTAGCTCTCATGGAGATCTTCTAGTATCGCATAATGTGCTAAAGATAGCTCATGATGCTAGAACTACTAAGGTAACATCTAGTGAGCCTCATGTGGACATTAGCACTACATATAGTAGAAATTCTTTATTGCCTTGTGCTAGTCCTCCTAGTTCATATACTCATAATGTTGGTACATCTTGTGAAGAATTACTATCCTTTCCTTGTTGCTCTAATGATGAATCTTATACTTCCTATAGTACTTGTATTGATACTAACCATGTAGAGGGAATCAAAGAGCTAAAGTCCCAAGTAACTTCTTTAAAGAAAGACTTGGAAAAGAGTCATGAAGGGAAGTCCACACTCAACAATATCTTATGTGGGCAAAAATACCCAAATGACAAAGGTGGAATTGGCTTAAACTCCAATAAGAAGAAGAAGTCCAAGAGCAACAACAAGAAGGGCTAAGGAAAAGTCAAGAACTCGGCCAAGATTGTTTGCTTCAAGTGCAAAATAGAAGGGCATCATGTTAGATCTTTCCCATTGAAGAAGAAGCCCCATAGTGACAAGCAACAAGGGAAGCGGCCACAAGTTCAATCTCATGCTCAACGTCAAGTTGAAGAAAGGCCATTTCCCAAGAAGACCGAAGTCAACACTCCTCAAGTTGAGAAATCAATTGAGAAGAAAGTAAAGGGTAGATGTTGCTACTTATGTCGTGAGAAGGGTCACTTTGCTTCTTCATGCACTAATGGTGAAGTATCCAACCCAATTATCCTTGATGACATCTATTCTCTTGGGAAGTACAAGGTTGGCAATGTGTTTGCCAAGTTTATTGGTACTCAAAGTGGTGTCAAGAAAATAACCATTTGGGTTGCCAACCTATTATGACTAACCTCTTAGGACCCAACTTGGTTGGGGACCAACAAGCTCAAACTTGATCAATAGGTATTGTTGGAGGGCATTGGTGACTTGGCTACATCATGAAGAATTAAGGGATCTTCATCATTCATATTATCTCAAGCCAAGTCATTTGGATTATCGAGTTTCTATCTTATATCCAATGTGCCTCCTTGCGGTAACGTGTACTTCAATTGTGTACATTGTTTGTTACTTGCCCCTTTGCATGTTGTGGTTTTGTACCTTGCATGTGTTTGTATATGTTGTGCTTCCTATTTGTTTATCTTGAGAAGTCAAGTATGTATGATGGGTTGCACATCATGTATGTGTGAGTCTTGTGTAGAGCCTTTTTACATCATGTTTGTATCTTAGTTGGCTCTTTGTGAGAGATTAATGGATTATCCCATTTTGGTGCAGTGATGTGCTTTATGCACTTCACAACCCTAAAAATGTGTGTTCATGAGGAATACCACTTAGTATTGATATTACAAGATTATGTAGCTTCTATTTGGTATGTCTTCTCATGAGCAATTCAAATTCTAAACGGTCCATTGATTATCTCTTGTTGGATTTCATTTTCCACTTGTTATTAACGTTGGGTTACCACATTATGGGGGAGTAATATGCTATGTGCATATTTACAAGCCCAGAGAATGCGTACATTTGAAATATTGCCACTTAGATTTGATATTACAATTTATCTTGTTCCTAGGTGGCATGTTAGCTCTACAAGTGTCATTTTCTTATGATGTAGGTGTGAAGATGATTTTGGATATCTTTGCAATCTACCAATAGGAATTATTTCAAAATACTTCTTGTCCTTTGACAATTGGTATTCGTTTATGTGGTAGAAATTGCTAATCATCTTCATATGATTTTGTTTATCCATGTGTCTTCCTTACCTCTAGTGGATATTTTTTAACATGTCTAGTGTTTCTATAGATATAGGAAAAGTGGTGATCCCATCTTGTGCATTTTGTATTCAAATGATAATTCTATATAATGCATATCTATTGGGGGAGCTATCCTATTTTCTTTAGAACATTCTCTTTATGCTTTATCATAAAATCTTTTGATCCCAAACAAGTGTGTGTTGTTGGAAGGCGAGCCTTTTCTCTATGGTGCCTTGTTCCATCATGAAAATTTGTGGCGGGTTTGGTTTGTTTGGAACCTAGCTCTGTTTTGGGAACTTGATACCTCTTGTTTCCTTCAATAGGTATCTTGTTTCCTTCTATTTGGCATGTGTCAATGGATATCTCATTCCTTGATATATATTTTAGTTGGTATCCGTCAAGTGATATTTTTTAGTTTGATATCTTATTTTCACTTGATTCCTTTTCTCTCGGTGTCTTATCAACTGTGTGTTGATTTGATTCTCGAAGCCTTGAGCATGCATATTTACTACATGTACTTTCGTTGGCATATTCACTTTCCTTGCCCAATATATAGGGGAAACTCCACTATGACATAAATTGGCTAAAGTGTGCATGAAATTCAATTTCATATCTATATGCACATATTTATGTGGAGTTTTATCCTATATATTATTGGTACACTAACTTTTTGGTCCCAACAAGTTTGGGTACCACTTTGTTTGTGGTGTTGTTCTAGGAACAATTGGAGATACATTGGACACTCGACTCACTTACAAGGAAGGTGTTGACACCATGTGCTTATTGGAGCCTTGCTAGGATGATCGAAGAACCATTGTCCACTACATCAATCCAATGCTACCTCGGTAACAAGTATCTTCTTCATGCAGACATTTCTCGCATTCAACCTTTTATAGGTTGCATCATGGCATGAATTTCTTGAGTCATTCTTGTGGTACTTGTTTCCTTTCTCAAAGCATCTCAACGATGATGTCATATTGCTAGTTGTGATGTCTTGGATGTTCGTGTATTGGGAGTTCATTTATGTACAATAAGAAAATATTAGGCTATGTGCTATGCTTTCAAGCAAAGATCTTATTGGTATATTTATGACTTCCTTTTGGATATCGTGTTTGTTCCTTCTTGTAACTATTTCGTGTGTACATTATTCTTTGTGGATATATCATCATGATTTCTCTCTACCTAGAATCTTATATCCTCTTTTCTTTCATGTCCACCGTTGCATTTCCTTTTTATTTACTTGGTGGTTTCATGAAAGAATCTGTCCTGAGTGCGGATCTTATATCCTTGCATTTTGATGCACTCCTTGGTGGTGAAGATTATGTTCCTGATGCTTGTCTTCACGAGGGTTTTGCCATTTCCATTGGTATCCCTCCTCTTGACAAGGCTATCGTTTCCTATCTTCACTAGGGTTTGTCACAAGCTTTGTTTTCTTAATTTTCCTTTTAGTAAGCTTGTGAACCCTTTTGCTAGTGGTTTTTGTGTGGGAAGGATATGGTTTGCACATTGTGTCTCATTTCTTCAAGCCTATGTTGATGCTTAATGCTCATCCTTTTACTAGTCTTCTCAAGTGCTTTGCCATGACTCACACACATCAGCTTGGTTGAGCCTATTCTTAAGATTGCCTCTTTTACATGTTGCTCAACCATATGTTTAGTGCAAGTACTATGCTCATTGTCTTATCTACCTGCTTGCACTTGTGGTGTGTTTATATTGATTTTGGGGGAGTCATGATCCTATTTTGTGCACTTGTATTCAGATACAAAAATTCTTATTTGTGCACAAATCATGGGGAGCTACTCTAGTTTCTTTATAAACACTCTTTTGCCCATATCATAATATTTTTTATTCATGTGGCTCGTAGATCCATGTGATTGATTGTCCCAATTAGTATCTTTTTGATTGCTCGCTTCACTCCGGTGTATGTCTTTGTGCCATACGATCCTTTGTGCAATCTTTGGGTTCTCAATATACTTTGTCTTGCTCCAACTACTTATCATTGGATATGTGTATTTCTTTGCACACGTATCTTGAGATATACAAACTTTTTGGAGGAACACCTATTATATTGGCTTTCTAAACTTTTTGTCCATTTTGGCAATCGATGCCAATGGGGGAGAAGTTTATAGAGTTTAGTTTGGAATTCTTTGAGAGTTTTTCTTTTGTTGTTTAAGAATTTGCATCTCACATCCATGCATTGCATTTGTGTGTGTTTCTGTGCTTATTTTCTTATATAAACTCTCTTGAAAGTGGTTGTCATCAATTACTAAAATGGGGGAGATTGTAAGAGCACAGTTCTCCATGTGTGGTTTTGGGTAATTGATGACACCCCTATGGACTAATGGTTGCCTTGAGTTGTATTCGAAGGATATGTCCATATGCACTTCTTGAAGTCCATCTGTTGGGTTTCAAGGAGTTTATATGATGACCAAGATGGTATTCAAGGTTTATCCAAAGATTGATCATGTGAGAGTTGAGCTTATTGCAAGCATGTCTTGAAGAAGGAGATTGTGTGAGCATTCATGATTACCTTCAAGACATCATCTTTATTAAGAGAGAAGATAAGATACAAGGTTGATCAAGACTAAGTCACAGAGTGAATCAAGTGATCAACACACAAAGCGTACAAGATGTACCTAGAGGGATCAAGTGATCCCATGGTATGGTAAGCATCGTCCATTACGCTTTGTGTACTAAAACATGTTCCTTGTGAGAGTTCTTTGTGGGTTTAGGCATATTTCCATGGGATTGCATCATTAGGAAGAACCCATACAACCCATGGAAGATGACATCAAGTGGTGATCGTTATCAAGGTTGCTGTGTGCAAGTTCCAGTCAAGCATCACAGAGAGATCAGGCTTGAAGCTTTCCATCCATTGTGGTGTAAATGGACTTGTGAAGATGTGCCGAAGAGTGGCTAACCCATAGTGGAGTATGGGGGAGCAATCATCTAGCCTTCATCAAGCAAACGCAATCAAGAAAGGTGGTCCATCTTGAGGAAGTCAAGATCGTCATCAGCTAGCTCAAGTGGACTATGCGCAAGGCTAAGGTTTGACCTTGATAGGGTTTTCTATTTTACCGGTCTTATGGTGGTAGTTGAGAGACCGGGTTATAGGATCGATTGTCGTACTATCAAGGGGGGCCTCTCAAGTGAGTAGCTTTATCGTATTTTTTGTTGAGAGCTCAAACCATTGCATTCTTGGCACCATGATCTTTCTTGCTACTTGGTTGGATTTTCTCTATGTGGGTTCTTGAGCTTGTGGTTATTTTCGTGACAAGCTCTAGTACATCGAAAACGGATTTCATATGCTTTTTCTATTGCGTTTTTGGTGTTGGAAGTTTTACCGGTCTTATTCGAGGAGGGTTTCTCACCATTTTCTTATGGGCTTTTTCTCATTTGAATCGTATTAATATTTCAATCAAGATTGTGTTATACCATGTCGTTAGCTTTCCAACAAACTTTGTTTCATTAAATTCAGAGTCCATTTGCAAAAGTTGTGGCAGTTTTGGTGTTCTTAAAAGGCTGCAGCGGTACTACCGCGGCTAGAGCGGATGTAATTTTTTACTACCGCTCCGGAGCGGTACTACCGTGGCTCCAAGAGCGGTACTACTGCTCCGGACCAAAATCTCGTGTTAATTCTAGCCGTGGTAGGCACGAATGTAATTTTTTAGTACCGCTCGCAAGCAGTAGTATCGCTACCCACAGCGGTAGTACCGCTACCCATAGTGGTAGTACCGTGAGAACGAGTGGTAGTACCGCTCCGGCGGTTCTACTGGCCTTTTGCTTCCTCGGTATTGTTTTTCAAAGGGGTACTACCGCCCTAGCAGTAGTACCGCTCTATGCGGGCTATGAGGATAACGGTTGGATTTTTCCCCACCTATAAAAGGGGGTCTTCTTCCCCAATGGAATTTATCCTTTGAGCTCGTGTTCTTCCCCCATTGTTGACCTTCTTTGAGCTTGCTATCTCTCAATCCCTCCAATGATTCTTGCTCCTTTTTGAGGAAAAAGAGAGAGGAGATCTAGACCCACATTTCCACCAATCACTTTCTCTTCTATGTGAGGGGAACCCTTGCATCTAGATCTTGGAGTTCTTCATGTTCTTCTTTATTCTTCCTCTCACTTTCCTCCATAGCATTAGTTGTTGTGGTAGGATTTGGGAGAGAAGGACTTGGGCACTCCGTGTGCCCTTGCCATTGCATTTTGTGCATAGGTTTGAGTTCTCCACGGTGATACGTGGAAGTGAAATTTGAGAAGCTGATTACTCTTGGGTGTTCATGCACCCTAGAGCTTGTTCCTCTTGGGTGCCTTGGCGCCCTAGACGGCTTGTGCTATCTCGGAGCTCAATCATTGTGGTGCAAAGCTTCGGGAAAGCATCGGGGTCTCCAATTAGGTTGTGAAGATTGCCCCAAACATTTGAGGTCACCTCGGAGCCACAGTCCATTGTGGTGAAGCTTCGTGGTGTCGTTGGGAGCCTCCAATCAAGCTGTGGAGATTGCCCCGACCTTGTTTGTACGGGTTCGGTGACCACCCTCAAGGGTCCCTTAGTGGAATCATGACATCTTGCATTGTGTGAGGGCGTGAGGAGATTACGGTGGCCCTAGTGGCTTCTTGGGGAGCATTGTGCCTCCACACCTCTCCGAACGGAGATTAACATCCGCAAGGGTGTGAACTTTGGGATACATCGTCGTCTCCGCGTGCCTCAGTTATCTCTTACCCGAGCCTCTTTACTTATGCACTTTACTTTGTGTTAGCCATATTGTTTCTTGTTATATATCTTGCTATCACCTAGTTGTATATCTTGCTTAGCATAAATTGTTGGTGCACATAGGTGAGCCTAGTTGTTTTAGGTTTTGTGCTTGACTAATTAAACGATAGTTTTATTTTGCATTTGTTCAAGCCTAAACCGTAATTATTTTAATGCGCCTATTCACTCCCCCTCTAGGCGACATCCACATCCTTTCAGTAAGTTTCAATCGACCAAAGACAAGGCTTCGAGAAGGCTATCTGATTGGATTGAAAAATATGTTTCGAGTGGGGTGAAGGAAATCCAGATTAAATCTGTTATCCAAGCCCTTCCGGTCTTTGCAATGGGAATATTTAAGTTTCTGGCTTCTCTTTGTGAGGAATTCTCCCAGATTATTCGGAATTCTTGGTGGGGTGATGAAGAGAACAGAAGGAAAACCCATTGGTTGGCTTTGGACAAATTGACAAGACCAAAAGGAGAAGGAGGTGTGGGTTTTCGTGACCTTAGGCATTTTAATCAAGCTTTATTGGCTAAAAAAGCTTGCAGATTATTGATAAATCTGGGGTCACTTTGTGCAAGGCTCATGAAAGCAAAGTGATACGGGGAAAGCCCGCGAGCATAGATCTTTTCACACTTGGAGGGGGGAAAGGGAGAAATCAAGAGAGAAAACACAAACTCGTGAACGATCCCCGATCACACATCCACTAGGATCACACAAACACATGAGATACATAGATCCACGATAAAAAAAAAGATACACGTAATTGATAGTCTCCCACACCGTAGAGGAGGGGCCTTGATATCCCGTGGTATCTTCCCTTGATAGGGGCCCTGGCATCCACTTCAGATCTTCTCACGTAGAGGTGTCTCACTCCACCAGGGAAGGAAGTAGATGGAGCTATGCTCAACAATGTCAAGTGCTAAACATAAGCTAACCCTAACTCACATAGGCTATTACCTCCATTGGAGGGGCCGAACCTAGGTAAACCCGCCTTCCGCTCTCGTTCGATCTCTTTGAGTCGCCACCCGTCGGCGATGGCCTCACACCTAAGTCCTTGCACGAGGACATCTGCCGTGAAAAAACCACAACACTACTGCTATAACATTAGAAGTAGTGCAGGTTGTACATCCAACATTGCTAGTGTTGCCTAGCCCGGGGTGACTATTGGGGAACACTTAGTAGTAGCGTCGGGGTTCCACGCCGCGCTGCTACTAATGTTTACCTACAACGCGGCCTCTGGGTCTCGCTACTGCTATATAACGATAGCGCGCTACTGCTAACCTTCTATCCATAAGGTATTTCCTAGTAGTGGTTAGGAGGTCTGGACTGAGCTTGGTTTGAAAGAAGTTATCCATAATTTTTTGATTGAGGACCGATCTGACTCGGTTACCATGAAGATCTTGGATAGTCTGAAGTATAGCTTGGATGATCTAACATGGCGGAATTTGCGTTTGTGACAACTTAATATATCTGGTGGCAGCATCGCCAATTTGTCAGGAGAGCTTACCCAGACACCTGATAGAACATCATTATCAGTTAAGATACTTGCTACAAATTGCATCAGAGCATCTATGGTTAAAAAGCCCATCCAAAAATATGATCACATGTGGAAGAAACAGAGCAATGGTGTTTGTCGAAGTTAATGTTGACACAACCTTTTTGGTGCCACTTGAGGTGTAGCTCACAGTGAGCATGGGAAGTTCATAGCGTCAATAACTTGATTCCTACCTCTGTTACATGTGTCGATTCGG
Source organism: Hordeum marinum (assembly GCA_022496015.1). Classification (NCBI taxonomy): domain Eukaryota; kingdom Viridiplantae; phylum Streptophyta; class Magnoliopsida; order Poales; family Poaceae; genus Hordeum; species Hordeum marinum. The sequence continues at coordinate 356,620,593 of CM039676.1, read as the reverse complement.
ACAAGATGATTGCTATTAGGAACGAGATGCTTCTCCCATCCACAATTAGGTGCAACAGTTTGCGCATTGAATTGGAATGCAACTTCGCCGCGAAGGCAGTACATCAACCAACCTCTTATGTTCGTCTGGACAGCGTTATAGAATGCAACCAAATGGCAATGGACTTCGTGAAAGTCTCATACATACACTACTATTGTGAAGTAAATAAGGTAGCAAATGTATTATCTAAAAATACTTTTAACAGCAAATTGACTCCTTGATCCCTAACGTTATTTCTCACTTACTTGTAAATGATATGATGATCATCTGAGGAATAAAGTCTATTTACTATAAACAAAAGAAGATAATATTTTTATACATGACAAATCGACGTTTTCATGACAGATTATATTGGCGTGAGAACGACAAATTTAGTTCGCAAGCACGGAAATTCTCTGACAAGAAATGAACTGAGACGGATTTGCCATATGCATCAACTAAAATTTCCATCATTTTCTTTTTCTTGGGTAAAATTTCCATCCTTGGCAAACACAATTTCCATAAGAAACGTTTGATTCGCTACGTCTAAAAATAGGACGTTCGCTCGATACCCGGGTGCAATGAAAAAAAAAAATACGTATACGGGCCTAGCCCGTGCATCACGCTATAGTGGAACGTGGGCCCCTGGGTTCATCCAAAGCCCAGAAAATGCCCAGACGAGCAAGTCACGTAAACCCAACGAAAAGGCACAGAAAACCTCTCGTGCACTGCGCTCTTCTCCCCACCGAAACTCCTCCTCCTCCGCACCCCCGCCGGAGATTCGCCGGAACTGCCTTCGTCCAAGGTCAGCTCGATCCATCCAATCTCCCAACACGCGCGCCTCGATCGATTTCGCCGCCGCCACCCCGGATCGCCCCCCCCCCCCCCCCCCAATGCCCCCTTCCTCTGAATCGATCGATCGACCAGCCGCGCGGGACAGGTCGCGTTGGCAATCCGATTTAGGAAAATCGCCCTCTCTCCCGCGACTCGATTCGTAGGGTTTCTCGGGGTAGTCCGAGCTCCGCCCCGTCGTTGTTTGCACGCCGTGGTGCGCGCGCCTTCTGCACACTACTGGTTTCTCATTTCGCTGCCTGAAATTCATGGAGAGGGAGAACGCCCTCTGATTTTCTTTCCTGGGAGCGCCGTCTAGATCTAGCGGGATGCTTGGCTCTTGTGTGGCCATTGCGCTTGCGCCCCAGTCTTGGATATGGGGAGGTGGTTTAGCTCTTACCCCAGGTTACGCGTATCTGTCTGTGTCTTGGTTCAGTCGGTATTTTTCCAGTGATGTGGAAATTTGTACTTGTGCATCTGTCCTGTGAGTGAAGCAATCCCCTGAAATCTGATGCGTTAATTCGCTTCTTAATCTTCAGAGGCACCCCCTTGATGCCACAGTAGCTAGCTAGTGCGCTGACATGTAGTCATGTACTCGTGTGGATTCGAAGTCATGGATCCGTGTGGATTTGAGAAGGAGATGCTGTATGCTGGGTCTTCAGTTCGGTACCCTTGGTGGTCCAAGTTTTGAGTTGAAAAGCGCTAGTGCAACTGTCTTGAATGACATCATGTAGTTGAATTGCGGTGTTTGATAATACCCAAATCCTAGTTGGACTGGGTCTAACTTGATTATTTTTCTCTGCCAGTCAGATGATGGACGGGAGGGGTTTGAGATTGGGTTATTTCTTGGTCCTATGCCTCGTGCCTTTTGTGCGCCATGCCGTGGCTATTCGCTTTGTGATGGACAGGGGAGAGTGCTTCTCTCACAATGTTGATTATGAAGGGGATACAGTTCATGTGTCATTTGTGGTGATCAAGGCAGACACCCCATGGCACTATAGTGAGGATGGTGTCGATCTTGTGGTATGGTCTTCTTCCCCATCTGTGCATTACTCCATTAACTTTAGCATGATGAAATATGTGCTTGTTGTTGGCAGGGGACGATAATTGGCTAACTATCATTGTTTTGTAGTTTATCTGTGTACTTAATTTTTACTAAGATGACTCAGTGTAAGTCACATCTACTGAAGCTGATTCAGTCATGATTTATTTCAGGTGAAAGATCCTAATGGCAATCAACTCCATGATTCTCGTGCGAAGGTTAGTGATAAGTTCGAATTCATGGTTCAGAAGAGAGGTGTCCACCGATTCTGCTTCACCAATAAGTCTCCATATCATGAAACTGTGGACTTTGATGTGCATGTTGGTCATTTTTCATATTTTGACCAGCATGCAAAAGATGGTAAACATTCTCTCTCTTCTGTGTGTGTGTGTGTTACTCTTCTAACAAGCAACATGCCACTGATTCATTTCTTCTGAAAAAATGGTGCAGAGCATTTTGGTCCTTTGTTTGAACAAATGAGGAAGTTGGATGAAGATCTGTTCAGCATTCAGTTTGAACAGCACTGGCTAACTGCCCAAACGGACCGCCAAGCAATACGTAAGTTTCTCCTCTCACATTCTCTCTTGTAGAGTAAATTGCTCAAAACCACCACATTTATGGCTAGGGTAGACTAAAACCACCGATTTTGACAAAAATCACAAAAGACCATCACATTTGTGGCCAGGGTAAATCACAAAAGACCATTACATTTATGGCTAGGGTAGTCTGAAACCACCGGTTTTGCCAAAAATCATAAAAAGACCACCGCATTTGTGGCTAGGGTACCAAAAATCATGAAAGACCACCACTTCTGCGCCAAGTGGATAACAAAACACACTAATTAGGAACTGAGCCGCATTAACAGAAAAACTGACGGGTGAGGCCCACATATCTGGGCTGATGTGGTGAAGAACTAGTCCCGGTCAATGTTTGACCGGCCGAGGTGGACGGGGTCCCACTTGTCTGTCTCACACCTTCTTCTTCCTCCTCAAATTTCTCTCTCCCCCTCCCCTTCTCACAACTCCACCATCGGCTGGAGGCCGAGCTCAAGGAGGTGCGCCCGCTGGCAAGCCTGCCTTGCAGCGTCGTCGTCTCGCACTCGCCGGCAAGCCCCGCCCACCTCGCGCCGCGGCTGCAACACCGCTGCCCCGCGCCCATTGCCATCCCGTGCACGCGCCTGCGCGCCGCTGTCCCGCTCCCACACCTGCAGCTTCGCCACCCCCGCCCGCCTGCAGCGCCGCCGCCCCGCACCCGCACCTGCAGCATCGACGCCCCTCGCCCGCACTTGCAGCGCAGCCGCCCCCGCCTGCGCCTGCACCCCCGCCTCCCCCGCCCACCGCCATCCCGCGCCCTGCGCCTGCAGGAAGAAGAAAAATGGGTGAAAAAAGATGAGGGGCTAACTGGCGGTCCATTTTCCACCTCAGCATATTGTCCATGTAGGCATGTGAAATTAGCTTGACATGTGGGTCCCACCTGTCAGTTCCACTGTTAGACGCGGCTCAGTTCTGAATTAGTGTGATCTGTTACTCACTTGCCGTAGGGTTGGTGGTTTTTTGTGATTTTTGGCAAAAGCGGTAGTTTTGGAGTACCCTAGCTACAAATGTGGTGGTTTTGATTAATTTACTCTCTTGTAAGTACTAGTGCACTGTACACCATATTTTAAGGCTCTCTTGTTTTCCTCTTTCTCTTTTATCTGCTCTGAAGCTGTAACCTGTAACCATTGGCCAATGTGCTACTCTCCTGTTGCTTAATGAAAAATAATTTAGCAATGTTAGGTTCTCCAGCCTGCTATTTGTTGAGCTTGTCTGAAGGTGCCAACACAAGCATCTTCAGCTAGAGTAAATACCATACCAACTTGAAAAGAACTCCAGTTCTGAACTTCGGTGGCTACTGGGTACTCCATTGATTAGGATTGTGAGTATGTGTGGCATGTTATAATTTGTATGAACATCATATTTTTTTAGCAGAGTCCTTCCATTGCACAGTGTTTCTCCCGGATGTCTAAGTCATTTCTGCTGTCATGCCAGAAATTTTATTTACCCTCTGTTGCATATTTGACATCGCTATAAAAAACACATTGTTGCTAAAGGCGCATTATTCCCTTCATGTATTGTGATGCAGTAAACGAGAACATGAGCAAGAGGGCGATTCACAAGGCACTCCTCGAATCAGCTGCCCTTATTGCAGCCAGTGCCGTGCAGGTCTACTTGCTGCGATGCCTCTTCGAGCGTAAGCTGGGTACATCTAGGGTCTAATTTCTACCTGTAGCTCTCCTCATACTCACCAACCCGACTGGGCTTCATTACTACAGTGTGTGGTTTCAGGATGTTCTACACCCTGTTCATACATTCATGAGTTTTTTTTTCTTTGAGGATTTTGTAATTTGGAAGACACAGTATGGCGCAGCATTAAAGTGCCTTGTGTGATCCTAGTTGCCCTCCTGAGTTTCAGTTCAGCTATGATATCCATCAGCGCTTGCATACTAGTATGTGCTAACCGCTTTGTGGCACAATTATGAAAATGTTGGAAACATGAATGTCAAACGGCAAGGGCTCCTAATTTGAAGTTTTGGGAAAAGTCGAAGTGAGTTTTTTGAATGTTGTAGTTGTAAATAAATAGGGAATCCTTTTGTTGTGAAGCTCTCTGAACAACAAAAATGGCTGGATTGCACTGGAAGGATTGTACTGCCAGCCCAGACCTGCTAGGCTGCAATCACAGCTATGTTTCCAAATGCTAAGAGATAATTTTGTTTGAACTATCCAATCATCTTGTGATCCTGCCATGATTCCCTGGTTCTGATTGCCTGGACTTGCAAGAGATCTCGATCGTCAGACGGTGCCAAATCCAAGGAGAAGAAACAGTTGGAACCCATGTGCAGCCCAGCCTCACTTAACCCACAAATTCATCCTCTCTAGATTTGATTGGTTCCCCAGCGTCTCAATCTGATGAGCATTTGAGAAGTCCAACATGATTGGCAACTTGGCATGGCCGTCTCTCACTAGCATCGTGCCAGGAATTTATCCCTTTTCAACGTCATGATCGTAATCTACGCGCTTTTAAAATTGTTGCGCATAACTGACGAACAAATCCTCTGTGCGAATAATGTCTTTCGGCAAATCTTTTTACAGATAATACGGCTTCAAATTTCCATTATCCTCACTCAATCATCATCATCATCATCTGTATAATAATTTGGGATCAAGACGAAAAAAAAGAAAGGAAAAGCTGTGTACATAGGGAGGCCCATCTTTGCTGTCCCCTGGCCCGCCTCTCACTGTCACTCGCTTGTGGCCAGTGACCAGTGAGGCAGCGGCTTGTAGCTATAGCTGCCTTCTCCCCACGGGAAGCCAAAATTCGATTCCAACACGCACGCGCACGCACGCGGAAGCACCGCGCCCCTGAGCGGCTGAGCTTCCAGGGGGCCATGGAGCGGCGGAGAAGGGGCGGCTGTTTCTGCTTGCTCGCCGTGGCGGTGGCGATGGTGGCGGCGGCGGCCGGCGGCGAGGCGAAGCTGTCGCCGGACCACTACCGCAGGACGTGCCCGCGCGTGGAGTCGATCGTGCGGTCGGCCGTGGCCAGGAAGGTCAGGGCGACCTTCGTCACCGTCCCCGCCACCCTCAGGCTCTTCTTCCACGACTGCTTCGTCCAGGTGAGCCGCCGCTCTCCGCCCGCCGCCGAGATCGATCCATCCAGGCACCGTTGGTTCCTCTGGGCTCTCTCTGGAATCAGATTCTTTCCTTTTTCATGTGAAGTTCCATGATTTCGTCGCTGGCTCGTTGCTAGGGAGGATTTCTTCCAGTTGCAGCTAGTTGCATTTGCAACTTGCAGCCAGCTGCTTTTGCAGCTTCCAGCTCAGCGGCACGAGCAGCTTGTCCTGCACTAGTGATGCGACACCATTATCCACGCACTGATTGGCCCCATCTGGACTCTGGAGTACGTACTAGTAGATCACTGTGGAATTGGCTGATTAATCTGCTTGACGAGTAGTCCTTTTCTCAGTGAGAGGTTAGGTGGAGATCAGATCAGAGTATCAGACAGAGTGGCAGATAATTGCTGGCTGCATGCGAGCGCGCGTCGATCGGCCCCCGCGATCACGCGCGCGCCCGTGGCTCCTGCCATGTGACCGCACCACCTCCCTGTCAACCCGGCTGCTTTGCTATGCCGCGTCCGACGTGGCCAACCACGTGGTCCACGTCACTTGAGGATGATGATCTTTTTAGTTTTACTGCTGATGCTCATGCGGTGGCATATATGTTTTGCTGGGCAGGGCTGTGACGCGTCGGTGATGATCGCGTCCAGCGGCAACGACGCCGAGAAGGACGCGCCGGACAACCAGTCCCTCGCCGGCGACGGCTTCGACACCGTCGTGCGCGCCAAGGCCGCCGTCGAGAAGGCCTGCCCCGGCGTCGTCTCCTGCGCCGACGTCCTCGCCCTCGCCGCCCGGGACGTCGTCTCCATGGTCAGTGATCGATCACGCTCTGTCTCACTCTCAACCATGCCATCTTTCGCACGCACTGCGTCGCACGTCCTGCCGTGTCCTGCCTGTCACTGACAATGTCTGTCTTTGATCTGATCCCTGCGCCGGTGCGCGGCGATGGCAGTCGTCGGGCCCGAGCTGGAAGGTGGAGCTCGGCCGGCTGGACGGGCTCGTCTCCAAGGCGGGCGACGTCACGGGCAGGCTACCGGGCCCGGACATGCGGCCGGACGCCATCAGCGCGCTGTTCGACGGCAACGGCCTCACCGTGCGCGACATGGTCGCGCTCTCGGGCGCGCACACCGTCGGCTTCTCCCACTGCGCGCGCTTCGCGGGGCGGCTCTATCGGAGCGGCGCGGTGGATCCGTCGTACAGCCCGTCGTACGCGCGGCAGCTCATGGCGGCGTGCCCGCGGGACGTCGACCCGACCATCGCCGTCGACATGGACCCCGTCACGCCCACCGTCTTCGACAACAAATACTACGCCAACCTCGCCGCGGGACTGGGGCTGTTCGCCTCCGACCAGGCGCTGCACGACGGCGCCGCCTCGCGGCCGGCCGTGGAGGGGTTCGCCGGGAACCAGACGCTCTTCTTCGAGGCTTTCAAGGAGGCCATGGTCAAGCTCGGGAGGGTCGGGGTGAAGAGCGGCGGGGACGGGGAGATCAGACGAGACTGCACCGCATTCAACACGTAGGAGGGAGAGGAGGCCGGCCGCCGGGCGAGGTGACACTAGCTTGTAATTGAGAAATGTTATATGCATGGTCTCTCGATGCATTGATAAAAAGAAAAAAAATATAATGCACGCAAGTGCCAAACACTGTCTGATCTAGAACTATCTACAATGTTCTTCATTGTCATGTGCACTATTGATTCAAAGATAGAGCTCTTTTATCCGAATGCTACCCCAGGTGGAACAAAACCAACAGTTTTGCTCCATCTGCATACGGCCTACAAACATGCATTACAATGCCACATCGAGGACACGTTCACATAAACAACAATCTACACTACATCTACAGTGGTGATCGGTTAGCCAAACCAATAAAGATAACCAATCCCGAATAGTAATATACTCGTATATACTTTCCCATCTGAAGTTGGGCATGTGACATATCCTGGCGTAGTAGAAACTTATAAATTACGTGCAGCAAGATCACTGCCGTGGGTCATACCGAAATACAAAGAATTTGGGTTCAAACTTGCAGACATACCATATCACAAAGATGATATACTCAACACAAACAACACATGCCACCTGTGAGGCCAAACAGAAGAGCCAGAATAAAGTAAACTGAGGAGAAGAGCAGTAGGGCCTTGTTTCAAAAAAAGAAAAAAAAGAAAAAAAAGAGCAATAGGGTGCATGACAAACACAAAACTGCTCTAGGCTCCAGCAGCAGGGTGATCCGGCGTTACACGTATTCAAATAGATGGTCCTCCTCCCTTTCAAGCCTGCCTGCATGAGAGAGCAGCGCCCATAGGTGGGTGATGAACTCCCCGCCCTGCGCGAGCTGCTCGATGTGCGCCTTGACATTATCTCATCTGATGGTGCAGCATATAGCAACATGTCAACCCAGAAATCAGCCAGCACCTTCCAACGCAAGCAATCCTCCATCGCCTCAAGTTGCCTCCCGAGAGCCACACTTCTCTCGAAGACTGTATTTGGCTGTTCAGGCATAGGTCTGTCTCTCTCTCATGATCTCATACAGATCGCCCCTCCCACCTCGGAAAAACTTATTTGCTTCTCCTGCAGCTGCATCGAACAGAAGCTTTGAGTGACTCTCATGCCCAGGCAGAAGGTTTGGTACAGAGATCAGCAAGTACGCACAGTACTTGGACAGTCTTGTGGCAACATCGCGACTGCACATCTCAACGTCTTGGCAAGGATGGTTCGCTGCTGCCATCTCAACGTAACATGTTGCAATGTGCCAAGTCAACATCTAGGGAGGCTTGGCCAGATCCGGTGACCAAGCCGGCGACGAAAGGAGGTGACCAAGCTCCTCCACCAGCTCCTCCTGGTCCCCAGGCGCACGTCAACAAAGTGAATGGCGAGCTCTGCCACAACTGCAATATCCCAGGTCACTTTGCTCCATGCTGCCCTACTATTAGGTGTGAGAGATGTAGCAAGCTTGGGCATATGGCACAGCTATGTCAGTCTCCTCGCCCGTGGGAATGCATTCCGGTTTTATGTGGATTTCAGTCTCTTGGACAGGGTTTCTTCTTCATCCCTGATTGTGGTTACAATAAGCAAGCTAGTGAGAAGTCAAATACTGTGGTTATTACTATCCTTGAGGGTTCTGCTTCTGTTAAAGATATTGAAAATGAGTTCAATGGTTTCTTCTCAAAAAACCCCAAGAAATGGCGCTGCACTGCTCGTCAGATTAGTCCTACTCAGTTTGTTATGAGGTTCCCTAAGCTCAAGAGGTCGAGAGAGTTTGTTGTTATGGTAAACGCCTGCCCAATTTAGATGGTTCAGTGCTAGTAGGCATATCCTCCTAGTCAGCATCAGTTGGAGCTAAAGCTGATCTCCAAAAAGCTTGGGTCCGTGTGCGCAATGTACCATTGGAGAAATGGTGTGTGGAATATGTCGCCTATGCTGGTGGGCTGGTTGGGTCACTTTGGAAGTTGATGCAGCAACTTTACACAAACCTGAGTATGCTCGTATTCTGCCGGGATGCAGGGACGTGAATAATATTCCTCCTCTGGCTGAAGGCCTTCTTGAAGGGAAGTTTTATGATTTCTTTTATGAGGTGGAGAGAGTTGTGGTGGGGGCCCCTGATAGAAGTCAATCATCTGTGCCTGTGGATAGTAGTGCGTCGCCTTCTGTGATGAAGAGAACTAAATATGATCATGGCCTCCAGTCCTCTTCTGAAATGGGGGGGGGAACTAGTGCCTCTGTTGTGGGCAATTCGGCTCAGAACTACATAGTTAGGTCTAGGCTGCCTACTGTGTCTAAACTTGATGAGGAAGAAGAGAGTGATGAGGGGAATCATACTGAGCTCCTGATACATTCTATGGCCAAAGAACAAGAGACACTTGATTCCTCAGAACATAAATCACCAGCTGATGAAATGAGTCCTGAATGTGATAGCCAGGGGCTAGATGTTGTTACTTGCATATGTCTCACCTAATCCCATGGAGTCTTTGAAAACAGGTGCATGGGGCTGTTACTCCTGTTCCTCCCTCTCCTATATATTTGGAAAACCCTGTTGATATGGGAAAAGATAACCTGACACATATGTCCAATTATGTTATGTGGCCGGCTCTACCTCGGGTAGTGAACTTGAGGATGGATGTATGGAAGATGGAGTGAGTCACATCACTTACACTGTTGAGTCACCAGAAAACTTTCCTGGGCGCGAGGATGTGCCATCTGAAAAGGTGGGGTTCATTGTTTGCAATCAATACCATAAGCTTGCTAGGGTGGATGAGATGGTGACAGGAAGGATGAGGAAACGTAACCTTGAAGGTACCACTGATCCTCTTGTTCATAATAATTTTTTTGTGTTATCCAACAATGCCATCATTTTACATGCCTCTCTCATGGGGGTGGATATCCCTGATGAAAATTTTGCTACGATTAATTTGCTTCGTGAATTAGAAACATCTAGGCAAAAGCCGTGTGAGAAAAATGTGGAATCTGTTAATCTCTCTGTCAATGATTACTTAGGTAACAATACTCCTCTATCTCTAACTTGGGGGGACCAAAGCTAGGGAGATGATGAACCTTTCATCCTAGTGCAGTCTAGAAGTAAGAAAAAACAAAAAGCTAAGAGGAGAAGTGTTGTTATTTGTTCCCCTTTAATTACCAATAGACCTGTAACTAGGAAACACAAGAAAGAATGTGAGGACAGGTCTGCCCTGGATCCTGGCAGACCTTCCCGAGTGAGAGATAAACCTAGTCGTTATAAATGAAAGGCACATTCTGGAACTATAGGGGGATAGGGAAGAAGGGCATGTCTTCCTGCCTTACTGATATTATTAGTGCCAGTGAGGTCGATTTTATTGGTGTACGAGAGACCAAGAAGGAAAATTTTAATCCTGCCTTTTTTAGGAAACTAGACCTCATCCCAATTTTATTGGGTTCATGTCCCTTCGGTTGGTAGGTCTGGTGGGATCTTATGCGGGGTGCGCCTAGAGACAGGGGATGTCATCAATTCTGTCCATGGCAAATATATCCTGCAGATTAACATTTTAGACAAAACCAAAAACTGCAATTGGGCTCTCATGGTTGTGTATGGAGCCGCTCAAGATGATAAAAAACCCGAGTTCCTGGCTGAATTATCCTCTTTCTGTAACAAGATTGATACCCCTTTTCTCATTGGGGGGGGGACTTTAACATCATGAGACACAGTGGTGAAAAAAACAAGCAGACTCCCTTGTCACATTTCTCGAATGTGTTTAATTCCATTATCCACCTTCTTGGGCTTAGGGAGATTCATATGTCTGGTGGGTGTTTCACCTGGTCCATAAACAAGAAAATCCAACTTTAGAAAAATTGGATAGAGTTTTGATGTCCTCGGACTGGGAAGATCTATACCCTTTAGTCTCCGTCCGCAAATTAGTAAAAGAGTTTTCTGATCATAACCCTTTGTTACTAGATGGGGGACAACTTCTGCTAGAGCACGAGGCTGCAGGTGCTTCAAGTTTGATGCAACTTGGTTGAATAATTCTGATTTCCTACCCCTGGTGGCTGACATTTGGGGGAAACCTGTTTATGCTGATGACCCTATTGATATCCTTAATATTAAGCTGAAAAGGATCAAGAAATTTTTCAAAGGATGGGGTTCTAATAACTTTGGCAACAATAGGATTAAGAAAATTAAAATTGGAACTCCAAGAGCTGGAGTTGCTGGAGGAGAAAGGAGACCTTTGTGGTAGGGCCTATATTAGGAAGGTGGACATCCTTATCGAACTCAATGACATATATGTTGATGAGGAACTATTTTGGCACCAAAAATCTAAAGAAAGATGGTTGTTAAAAGGGGACAATAATACTAACTTTTTTCATAAGGTGGCCAATGGGAGACGTAGGAAAAATGTTATACACTCTCTGGAATGTGGTACCATTACTATTGAAGGGACGAAAAATCTTCTGTCCCATGCTACCAGTTTCTATATAGAGTTGTTCGGTCGTGCTCCTCGCAATATTTGCCAAATTGATGCTTCCCTGTGGTCTAGTGAGGAAACCTTAAACTCTAGTGATAATGAAGACCTTACTAGACCTTTTACTCTAGAGGAGATTAAAGCTGCCTTATTTGATATGGAGCCTAACCGTGCCCCTGGTCCAGACAGTATTCCTGCTGAGTTTTATTAGCATTGTTGGGAAGTGGTTAGTGCTGACTTGTTTTGGTTCTTTGAGTGGTTTTATGAGGGGAAATTAGTTGTGCATAGATTGAACTATGGTATTATTACCCTGCTTCCTAAATCTTCCCATGCTAATAAGATCCAGTAGTACAGGCCCATTTGTTTGTTGCGTTGCCCCTACAAACTAATTACAAATGTCATGGATAGGAGGGTGGGTATCTATGCTCCCAAATTATTTAGCATTCAACATAATGCATTTATCAAAGGTAGAAACATCATGGATGGTATTATGACATTACATGAGATCATGCAATATACTCATTGTAAGAAGCGGATGGGAATAGTACTTAAGCTCGATTTCGAGAAATTATATGATAAAGTCAATTGGGACTTCCTTTTGGATTGTCATGTGAAACGAGGTTTTAATGAGAAATGGTGTGGATGGGTAGCTCAAATCCTTCGCAATGGGATGGTGAGTGTTAAAATAAATGATGAGATTAGGTCTTATATCCAAAGTGCTAAGGGGGTTCGTCAGGGGGATCCCTTCTCCCCTTTTCTGTTCAACCTGACGGCTGAATGTCTCACTAAGATGGTGTTAGCTGCCCAGAAAAATGGATTATTTGAAGGGTTGGCCCCCTATTTGATAGAGGGGGGAGTGAGTATCTTGCATTATGCCGATGACACTGTTATTTGCTTCTCGCACGATGTGGAGAAAGCGATCAATGTTAAGTTGCTCCTCTACTTATTTGAATTGATGTCAGGTTTGAAAATCAATTTTGATAAAAGTGAGGTGTTCACGATTGGGGGTGATAATACTATGGACCAAATATACTCGGACATGTTTAATTGCCAAGTGGGTAGCTTCCTATGAAATATTTGGGTGTCCCTGTTACTTATTCCATGCTCAAGACTGTTGACTGGGATTTCCTAGATATGAAATTGATTAAAAGGTTAGCGGCGTGGATAGGCTATACGGCTTCTTCAGGCGCTAAGGCTATCTTGCTTAATTCTAGCCTTGATGGGATTCCTTCTTACTTCATGTCTATGTTTATGTTGAACAAAACCTTCATTGAAAAAATGAATGCCCATAGGAGGCAATTTTTCTGGAGAAAGAAGAGGAAAAAACGTGCATACCATATGATCAAGTGGGCTAGGGTCTGTAGATCTAAGAAAATTGGTGGGCTGGGTATCAAAGACTTACATAAAAAGAATGTGAGACTTTTAATGAAGTGGTGGTGGAAACTTGAGTCTGGAGATGGCTTATGGCAACGCATTGTTCATGCCAGATATTTGAAAAGGAAATCTGTGATCAATGTCCAACCTCGCTTCAATGATTCTCCTTGTTGGAAAGCAATCATGAAAGTCAGATATGTTTATCTAGCAGAGAGGGAGATTAAAACTAATAGAGGAAACCTGACAAGAATCTGGCATGATCCTTGGATGCTAGACGTACCCTTGAAAACGCAATACCCCATGTTATTTGATATCTGCATGGAACAAGAATGCACCTTAGAGTCGTTTGTCAATAATAATTATGAGATGTGCTTTAGGCGATGCATGTTTCATGAGCTGGCCTCTCAGTGGGCTGTAGTGGTAGATGGGGCCAAAACTTTGCCTATTAATGATCAACCTGACGTGGTTGGCTGGAAGCACACTCCTAATAGGGTGTTCGCGACTAAATCTGTATATGAGTGGTTGGAAAAAGATATTTCGGGACCTAACTATAAGTGGATCTGGAAAGCAAAGATACCTATGAAAATTAAAATCTTCATGTGGCAGCTGTTTCAAAATGCTGTTCTTACTAGAGATAACATGCGCAAAAGGAATTGGCTTGGAAATCCCTCTTGTTCTTTCTGTCAAAATACGGAATAACCTGGTCATTTGTTCTTTGGCTGTTCTTTTGCCCGCTCAGTGTGGGGAACTTTTGGTATGGGGTTAGGGGCATCATGTTGTTCTATCTCTCTATGGAAAAGTTGGGCATGGATATACCGATATCTTCTTGGAGAGAGGAAATACTATATGGTGATCATAACTGCCATATGCTGGAGCATTTGGTGTACTCGCAACAAAGTGACGTTTGAGAAACATATTGTTCGATCCCCTTTAGAAGCTATTTTCACTGCTTGTGCTTTTATGATGTATTGGTCAGGTCTGATGAACGAAGATGACAAGGCAAAGTTTCAGACTAGAGTGCAGATGATGGTACGGGTTGCGGTGGCCTTGGCTGATCGCGCTCCTCCTCACCGAAGAATCACTCTAGAGCACGGTGCTGGAATCCACTTCAACTGATGTCTGAGGTCGCTGGACCAATAGATCTTAGCATCTCACTGGGGTCTGATGCCCATTGAGTTTGGTTGTATCTTCTAGGTAGTGGTAGCGTTTAAATACCTTTTTACAGTCTGGTCGTAACTTTTATTGCTGAGGATGAGATGGTTCAGTGTCATCAGGTTTTCGCCTCACAGTCGGTACTTTGTTTTAGAGGTACCTACAGTGGGTTTCCTGATGGTGCCCCAACTCGCTCTCCCCTTTTAGTCTCCTTGCTAGTCTCTCGGTTGAGTTCCCTTTGCAGTGGTTTGGTCGTTGGAGATAAACAACTTAATACCGATGTATTTCCGTTAAGAGATTAATGGAAATGGGTATGAGCCCGGTTGAAAAAAAACATAGTGTGGATTGTCCTTGAGCGCACATTCAGATGACAAGCCCATAATAGGTCATGTGCTCGATTTGACTCTAATGATGATCTCCCATCCGTTAGTCTGCCCAAGCACGCATGAGGGATCTGACAAGTGCCTTCTTTACTTCTACAGCCAACTCGACAGGCTTACTGGGTTTCCTACCGATCTCCAATCTGTGAATGCTTTGACTCATCAACCCGTCTGGAGTACCAAGCATTCTTCTTAATGACGACATGATTTTCTTCCGCTTGCTGAACATATTAGCGTTATGATGACGATGATTAGGATCATAACTGACTGAATCAAGAAACGAGTACTGACCAAGCTTGTGTTTCCAGTAATGTTTCTTTGATGTGCAGAGCACACCAATATTGACAAGACATGCTTCCAATCTCATCATCACAGAAGAGCTCAAGTAGCTTATCTTTCCGGTCCATACTCTTTGTTGTCTGAGGGACTGACAAACAAAGGATACTCTGCCCCAAATGGTTGTCCAGTAAAGTAACGGCTATAGCAATTCAACCAAAGCAGCGAATGTAAGTAACAGTAAGGTGGCAAGAGCATCCGTTTTGGACTTCATGACGTAAGATTCAGCCTGATCACAACGAATGGTCAAAGCACGTGTTGCTGCTGCATATGTTGTCAGATATATGCAGATGGCAGAAGCCAAGGACCAACATGTTGCAGTCCTTAACCCATAATAAAGGGCAGCATAGTTGGTGAAGAAGAAATCATACATAAAGGCTAGCTCAACCTCAATCACCCTGAAAACCTGGTCGCATTCCTTGGTCCCACATGATAGAAGCCGTTGGAAGACAAAATTATGTGCTTCCCTTCTGGATTTGTCACAGGCAAATCCAAAGAAGCGGCTTCTCAACAAATCCAAAGAAGCGGCTTCTCAATAATTATGTGCTTCCCTTTTGCTCTGGCGTTAGTTCACATCCCATATTCAGCTATACATCCTTTACAGTAAGGATTTCATGAGGATCTTCTGTTAACTGTCTTGTGAATGTTTCAACATCTAGCCTGGATTTGCTGAGGGGCCATTCCACCAGGTAATGGCAACCTTTCAGTGCGTCTAGACCAAAGAAATCATTTTCCGTGTGCTCCTTAGACATGTAATCAACAACCATTATATCCACGTCGGATGGGCGACTTGCTAGCCTACATGCTAATCTTCTAAGCGAATATTTCTACACAACGGTGACACAGAGGAAAAGGGCTGGGAGGGTAGCAACATAAAATCCATCACTCAGCCATGTGGTGATGAGAATCACCAGCATATATGCACAGCAGAGGAGTATCTGATAGAGGAATTCAATTCCTTGCCTGTTGATATCGAGGACATAGCCTGTGATGGAGTCAGTGCAGCCATACATGGCGACGAGGGACATGGCCCAAAAGGGGTACATGCTGCTCTTCGCTGATGAAGATTGCATTGAACCCAGTATGTAGGTTAGCAGTGATACAGACAAGGTATAGGCTCCCAAGAGGACTTTTTGTATCAACTTGTTGCCACGATGGCGGTGGTGAGACCCGAAGGTGGCAAGAAACATAAGGGCAACAACAGCCAGTAACGCAAGTACCTCAATGAGGATCACTGAGCTCCTCGGGCCCTTCCATGAGTCTCTCACAAGACCTGACCATGTCGTTCCTGTTGCATTCCCAAGATGTTTCCCACTCTTGAACTGCTTGCAATACTCATTGACCTACAATGAAAAATGGATCTTTGGTAAGGGATAACTAATCATCCTAGTTTCAGATCAAAGAGCAAATCGAGATCCCAAAGTCTATAAAGATGTCGCGCTACGTTAAATTCTTTCATATCTACAAAGGGAAAAGAATAACTACAGATGAAATTGCAGGTATAGGTATTTGTACTAGATTCTGCTCTTTCTAACATTTTCAGAAACTGTCTACAAGAGTTTGTTATAGGAACCAAGACAACTAGTGAATAGAAATGTCGGTGCCCCTTAATTTGGTAAATGGAAATTATAAAGGAGCTGCATACCGTGCCATTACTCATTTCCTTAGCTGATATGAGCTAACAAGATCCATAGCATCTATCAATGGTACCAGAGCATAAAATACTGTGGGCTGGTTGTCACAGTACATCTTTAGTGGTTTGTGAATACAATCTACCACTTTCAAGTCGGGTACAAATTTCTTTAGCCATATCGCCTGCCCCGGGGCCTCGAAGCATGCTATGAATTCTGCATACATCGTGGATGATGCAACTATTGACTGTTTGGAACTTTTTCCACAAAATAGCCCCTCCAGCGAGAGTGAAGACGTATCCTGACGTGGATTTTCTATCATCTCTGTCCCCCGCAAAATCTGCGTCTAAATACCCTCTAGGGAGTCAGACCTCCTATATGTTAGCATGTAGTGCTTCGTGCCTTGCGCATAATGCAATGCCTTCTTTGCTATCTTCCAGTGCTCCATGCCTGGATTCTCTTGATATCTACCGAGTACCCCGGTAACAAAAACTAAGTCAGAGCGGGTGCACACTTGTGCATACTATAAGCTTCCAACAGCCGAAGCATATGGTACTGGTTTCATGAGATCGATCTCGTACTGGTTCTTGCGACATTGAAATTTCCCAAAACTATCGCCCTTGACTATAGGAGCAGGTGTGGCTTTACTCGCATGCATATTATACTTTTGAAGAACCTTCTCCAAATATGCCTTCTCCGATAGTCCTAAGACTCCATTTTTCCTATCTCAGTGAATTTCTATGCCCAAAACATAGGATGCTTCACCAAGATCTGTGATATCAAAATTTGAGGATAAGAACTTCTTTGTCTCTAGCAGTAGACTAACATCACTGCTGGCAAGCAGGATATCATCCACATACAAGATTAGGAAAATATATTTCCCATTTTAAACCTTGCATAAATGCAATTATCCTCAATATTTTCTTCGAACCCAAAACTTTTAATCATTTGATTAAACTTTAGATACCAGTGTCTATAGGCTTGCCTTAATCCATAAATGGATTTCTTTAGGCGGCATCCCATATTTTCTTTGCCTTCCATGATAAAACCCTTGGGTTGTTTCATGTAGACCTTTTCTTTTAAATCACCATTCAGAAATGCCGCCTTGACATCCATTGGATGTAACTCTAAATCAAAATGAGCAACTAATGCCATTATGATTCTGAAGGAATCCTTACATGACACTGGAGAAAAAGTTTCATTGTAATCTATCCCTTCTCTTTGTGTAAATCCTTTAGCTACAAGTTGTGCTTTATACTTTTCTACATTCCCATTATGATCATACTTAGTTTTGTAGACCCATTTGCAGCCTACTATTTTGGCTCCTTTAGGAATTTCCACTAAGTCCCAAACATCTTTGGAACTCATAGAATTCATCTCATCTGCCATTGCTTGTAGCCATTTTGATGAGTTAGGGTTTTTAATGGCTTCTTCATAGGTAGCGGGATCACCTTCCATATGAACCATTTTTTGTTATAAACTTTATAATCAGTTGAAATAGCAGATCTTCTTGTTCTATTAGATCTTCTAAGGGCCTCAGCTTCTTGCACATTTTGTGCCTCAACTTGCGGCACATCTTCTACTATTGACTGCTGTACCTCCCTTTCATGCTCAACAACGGGTTCAGTCGGCTCCTGACGAACAGGTTCCGGGTCTTCTCCCATAGTTGTCATGGGTGGATTTACAGCTGGTAGTGCAAAAAATGGCTCCTGAATCATCGGATGAGGTGCATGCACCCTCTTCTCATCAAGATCAATTTTCTGAGCTACCAGGCCCCCCCTCATCATTTCGTTTTCTAAGAAGACCGCGTGTCTCGTTTCTACAAACTTTGTATATCAGTCTGGGCAGTAGAAATGAAAACCTTTTGATCTGTCTGGATAGACAATGAAGTGGCAACTCACTGTTTTGGGATCTAACTTTGCAATGTTTGGATTAAGCACTTTGGCCTCAGCGGGGCACCCCCACACCCTAAAGTGTTGTAAAGAGGGCACTCTTCCTGTCCAAAGCTCGTACGGTGTTTTGGGCACTGATTTGCTTGGCACTCTGTTGAGAATGTGAATGGCGGTTTTTAGTGCCTCCATCCATAATCCCAATGGAAAGGTGGAGTAACTCACCATGCTACGCACCATATCCATCAGAGTACGGTTACGCCTTTCAGCTACTCCATTTTGCTGAGGCTCGCCCGACATTGAATACTGGGCGACTATGCCAGTCTCATGTAAGAACTTTGCAAAAGGTCTAGGGACTTGTCCATATGGGGTGTGCCGACCGTAGTACTCCCCCCATGATCGGACCTTACTCTCTTTATTCTTTTATCATGCTGATTTTCAACTTCAGGTTTGAATATTTTAAACTTATCCAACGCTTCGGATCTTTCTTTGATTGGATAAATATAACCAAGATGAGAGTAATCATTTGTGAATATTATGAATGAGTCATATCCATCCACACTTTTCACCGAAAATGGTCCACAAATATCAATGTGGATGACTTCTAGTGTGCTTGTGCTATGAATTGCACCCTTTTTGATTTGTTTTACATACTTTCCTTTAATGCAAGCTACACATTGTTCTAAGTGTGAGAACTCTAACGGAGGAAGAATTTCACTTTTGACAAATCTTTCTATTCTCCCCTGGAAATATGGCCCAAGCGACAGTACCGTAATTTCGACGAGTCGGCTCTTTTTCTTTTCTTTTGTTCTTTGTTCGACGAGGAAGCTTGAGCATTCACATTGGACACACAATGCACTTTTTCACGGAGTGATAGTAAATAAAGCTCATTGTGAAGTAAAGCATCACCAACATAAGCATTATTACACCATATGGCACACTTGAAATGTCCAAAATAACACCCATAATTGTCTTTGTACAAACAAGAAACACTAATTAAATTTCTATTACATGAAGGAACAAATAAGACATCTCGAAGTAGAAGGTTGAATCCATCACCTAACTCCAAGGAGATGTCGCCGACAACTTCAACTTCTTCTTGGACTCCATTAGTGACTTCAATGCATCTTTCTCTTCTTTCCATAGTTCTCGTCGAACGGAATCCCTGTAAAGAGTTTGCAACATGAACAGTTGCTCCTGAGTCAATCCACCAAGTAGATTTTGAAAACTGTGTATACAAGGATTCATTTACAAAGGAAATGATGTCGTTACCTCTCTTTGCAATAACAGACTTTAGCCAAGCAGGGCAATCCTTCTTGTAGTGCCCTATCTGCTTGCAGTGGAGGCAAGTGTCTTTGTCCACTGGAAAGAACTTCTGCTGATTCTGATGCTGATAGGGTGCTTTTCCATGTGGTTTTGAAGGAGAATCCACTAGTGCAGAACCAGCCTATAGTCGCGGTTCATAAGGGCCTTTAGTGCCAGTTCTAGAACCGACACTGATGGGTGGGGACTAAAGCCTACCCCGCCTTTAGTGCCGGTTCAACACGGCCTGGCACCAAAGGCCCTCCACGTGGCATCCGACGGTGCCGTGGGCTTGGGGACCTTTAGTCCTGATTGGTAACACCAACGGGACTAATAGTATTGAGGTTTTTCTGATTTTTTTTATTTTTCCTTTTAATTCTTTAGGGGTTTATGAATTAATTATGGTTATACGATGTGACACAAATTTTGATACAGTACCAATTAAGAGGTTTTTATATCATTATGTTCATGATGAATTATTATATCATTGTGAGGAATAAATATGGATTTTATTCATCCAAATGAATAAAAAGTGATCAAAAGTTGAATTAGTAGGACGACGATCCTACTAATTCAACTTTTGGTCACTTTTGATCCATCCCCATGAATCTAATCCGCTTTCCTTCCCCCAATGATATAAAAATCATCATGATAATCATGATCACCATCATCATCATATTAATATAAAAACTCTTGCATCATATCATCACCAACAACACTATAGCTAATAATCATCATAGTCATTACCACCAAATCCTCCTCCTCCTCCTCATCAACTCTAGCACATTGTAGGACATAATAACACATTGTACCTAGGACCTACTCCTCTCTCATAGGGCCTACTCTACCCTCTCTTAGGTACAATATCATAAAACAAGATAGGCCCTGACTCTTCATTATGGAGAATGGGGATCATCCTGTTTCCAATTCTTGGCCTACGCATAATGTTGCTTCCAAGTAGCTATCTATGATTGACCATACATTTTTTCCAATCTTTTATTGTCATGTCTTCATCGGTTTTAGAAATCCGGTATGGACAGGAGTGATGCGTAGGCTGACATGGCCATAGTGGCCCTAAGCTCATAACAACAACACGACCTCTCAGAAACATCAGATGAGGCACACAATCCTTCGGGATTTTCTATTGAAAAACATAGTAATAACTTTGTAGTTAGCTAACATGGCCAATCTTTTATTGTCATGTCTTCATCGGTTTTAGAAATCCGGTATGGACAGGAGTGATGCGTAGGCTGACATGGCCATGGTGGCCCTAAGCTCACAACAACATGACCTCTCAGAAACATCAGATGAGGCACACAATCCTTCGGGATTTTCTGTTGAAAAACATAGTAATACTTTGTAGTTAGCAATGTAATTTAGTTTTAGAACAATTTATGCAAAAGATGCACAGATGTCGTAATAGTAGAAAATCTTACCATGCAATCTCCATGGATGTTGCCGTAGTTCACCACGTGCACTAGTGGCACGTATTAACCATAATGTGGAGGAGTTTGATAATAGCTATTGTAATTCTCAAGATGATTAAAAAATGCGGTAAGATGATCTTTCTCCTTACAAGTTAATTTTGCTTAATCATTGTAGTAGTAGGTTCTGTCTACCATCTACCGTACATTTTTTGAAGAATGAAAATAAGCTGTCAATGGAAATAAGTTGTCAACTATTTTTAAATAAACAATATAAATTAATTAATAAATATGGTTGAGAAACTCACATAATGGTAGAACTGGAGGCGTCTGCACATCGACCTAGATGTCGATATTACCTTCAATTTCATCTTCCGGACGAATATCAAAGGTGATAAGCTTATTAGGCTCAAATGCATAAGCCTTGCATAGTGCTCTCCAACTTTTGCATTCAAAATAGCAGTAGGTGTCTGCATTGTACAATTTTACGGCAAAAGTATAACCATGCTTGGTCCTCAAATGAACTATCTTTACCTCCATACTTCTTTTATGTAGCGACCCGACCTGGAAGGTCAAGTCTCCGGTGTTTCCGTACCATCCCAAGATCATGCTGGTACACACACGGTACATCAATGTATATATCAAAGGGAAATCACACAGCATTATATTAATCAAAATCTCATATCGAGTCCTTTATTACAATAAAGATTACAATAAAGTGGCCAAAGGCCAACTCATGAGAATATCTAAATCTTGCGGAAGCGTCAGAGGTAGATGAGTCCATCCGACTCCAAGGGCATCTCACTGAGCATAGAACGCGTCCTCACTCCTGGTCGGAAAAATACTCTGCAACATGATACGTTGCAGCCACGTAGGTCAGCATATGGAATATGCCGGCAAAGTCACAAGAGAGGGGTGAAAAGATAATCATCTAGTCTATATGCATATATGGCAGGTGGGGGGTATGTTTTTGCGTAAAGCCAAGTTTTTCCTACATCAAGGGAGGGGCTAAGCAAAATATTACTAAGTTGGTTGATTAATGAGATGGTTCCACCAACCAATTCTCATACCCAAATTGTTAATATACCCACATCATCATATTATTTGTGTTGAGGTTTCCGGAAGTTCCAATTCCTTTGGCTCAAGTCGTCCATGACCGTGGACACGGCTAATCGATTAGGTTTAAGTACTCTGCAGAGTTTTGCACACGTTCCCCACAAGATTTGGTCGCCTCCGTTTGATTTCTCGCACTTCAGGGTGTTTGAGAAACGGATGACCAAAACATGGTCTTCCAAAGGGTTTCCCTGCGACTCTGTCGGTGCCCATCCTTTCCTACCGTTCTTCTACCTCTCGTAGCACCGCCTGTCCAGGGTCACCACGATATCCGACCAAGCCAGAGCCCATAATGACTTGTGGCTGTGCAGGTAAGCCTTGGGTCTTGAAACACCCATCCATCTCTTCGTGCCTGGGTGGACCTTTCCGCGTGAATACTGGCCATCTCCAGCATCACCTAGGCTAACCACTGGTTTCTCCAGGGCGCCGTTCAACCATCATCCACCCAGAGGTATGTTGAAAACTTGGAGTCTTGAAATTTTGATCATTATGTAGGTCTTGAAATTATTAACTCTCTCAACTCCCATGAATCACACAACCAACCCCGTCTACTAATAGCATAGCAAAAGTAAAACAACGTTTCCCGGGGCCAAAGCTGTCAAAGAGGGTTGAGAGGGGTATCTACCACATGATACTACTACAATGTAACCAAGTTTCCAACTAACCTATCTTGCATGTAACTGGGGAGATGGTAGAACTAATGCATATAAAACATGGGTAAAACATGATCAAGGTGACTTGCCTGATTGATGATCTTCGTACGTGAGTGACTCTAAGTAACAAGCTTCGCACTCCGGATAATCTAACGAAACAAACAAGCACTCAATAAGCATACAACAGAATATGGTAACTCACAAACATCAACCAAGAACTAGTAAACAATCAAGACAAAACAATGCACAAATCTCAAGTAAGAAAACACACAAAATTTTGTTTTCAAAAGGTGAGGAATGAAAACACTACTAACATAATGAAACCATTTGTAATAACAAAACAATTGTTGACAGCAAGAACAACAATTAGAATATTTTATTAATAAACAGAATAAAATCAATTTAAGTTTGTTGGGAAAAGTTTAGTAAAGTTTATACAAATTTGTGATAAACACTATATGAATCAACTATAGTTATATTAACAAAAAGAATGAAAAACTAACTTATTATTTGTTAACAAAACATGTTCTTGACAGAAAATAATTTATTATTAAATCTGTCTTAGAAAACAGAATTAAATTTACAAAACTTTGTTTGAAAACAAACTATTACTAGTTAGTTGTTTTAATCAAATTATGCCTATTTGAAAAGAAGTTGGGATTCCTATGTTAAATGAAATTAAACTAAGCAAATTTATATTTTTTATTAATAGTAAGTGAAAACACTAAGTGTTTACTAACAGAACCTAATAAACAAAATAAAACCAAATCTAAATTTAAACTAATAAAATTGAGTTTATAAAACTATATTATAATACTAGACAGATTCTGTTTTTGGTTAAAACATTAATCAAATTAAACCTAAAAATCCTCAAACTAAGCATGAAGATAGTCCTAACTAATACCAAACAGTAGCAAAAAGATTCATATCAAAATCTATTTTTAAACTCTAGTTATTCAGATATGAAGATTTTGAGCAAATTTGATTAAATTCAAATTTTATAGTTCAAATTTGAAATTTAAAAGTACAGGGTGAAATTACATGAAAAATGTGAGCTATTGCAAAAAGAATCAACTCAAAACTCTAAACAGATTAAAAGATATAGCTAAGGCAAATTTGGAATACATTCTGTTAATTAAAACAAAACAGAGAAGGAAAAAATGATTTGCGACGGTCAGGGGGCTATGTGGCACTGTCCGATTGGCTAGCGAGCGCGTGCGGTAGGTGATTTAGAGCGGGCGACCGATTGGAAGAGGATACCGGTTCGGACTTAAGCCTGTTCTAATCTGGGTCGTTGGTTCGGGATTCGATGGTCGAGGGAGCTTACGGGGAAAGGTCGTCGGCGTCGGGGTTTCTCCGGCGATCCGAAGGCGGCGAGGACGACGGCGAGGCGTTTCGGTGGTCGGGGAAGACGGCGAAGTGGTCCGGGCAATGGCGACGATTCTCCGGAGTCGATTGGTGGCGACGGTGGGGCGAACGATGGTCGGAGGTGGTGGCTACGGTCGACGGCGAGCTCCGGTGGGGAAGTAGCTCCGGCGAGCAATTGACAGCGTCTCGGCGAGAGAGAAAAGGGGGACTCGGGGTGAACGGATGCGGGAAGTAGCCGGCTACTTATAGGGCGCTCGAGGGGTGCGGGGGAGTTAAGAGGAGAGAGATCTGGTGAGGGAGGAAACGGCCGGCGAGTCGGGTCCGGCGCGTGCGGGGAGGAGGGCGATGACCGTTTCAGGTCAACGGTCGGTCGGGTGTGGGACCCAGCATCAGCGAGAGGGAGAGGCGTTAATGCGCTCGGTCGGCCAACCGGTAACGGTCTCGGCTTTTAAAGCCGGTGGGCCGGCCCGTTTAATACCGGAAACGGTTACCGTTTCTTTTTAATAATTTTCCAGAGACATTCAAATACATTTAAAGCATTCAAATCATCTCTAAATATAGGAGTATTATATATCAAAATTAACAGAATAATAAATGCTATTTAATGAACATTTCTATTCTGTCATTTGAACACTTTGAAAAAAATAATATTTTCAGAAATTGCCTAATTGTTTTTAAACCCTTTTTGCAAATATTTTCAAAATAAATCCTGGTTATTTTTTGTTCAAATATATCACCCATTAGTCCCTGGTGTGGAGTGTCATGTTCCTCCTCTCTTATTTGAACTTTTAACCAAAATTTCAAATAGGTGAAAGCAAATATAGGAAAAAGTAGAAGGGACTTTCAGAAAGTCAGAAAAGGCATTTAAATAAACACATACATTCAAGCAATGATGATGATAGATGCATAGCTATATTCATAACATTCCAAAATGAAATTTTGGGATGTTACAAACCTACCCACCTTAAGATGAATCTCGCCCTCGAGATTCGGGTTGGCTAGAAAATAGGTGCGGATGGTCTCTACGAAGATCTTCTTCGCGTTCCCAGGTGGCTTCTTCCTCGGTATGGTGACTCCACAAAACTTTGCAGAACTTGATGATCTTGCTGCGAGTAACTCTGTTGGCAGTCTCGAGGATTCTGACAGGCTTCTCCTCGTAAGTCAGATCATTGTCAAGCTGTATGGCCTCTAGGGGCACTGTATCTCTCAAAGGGATATCAGCCATCTCGGCATGACATTTCTTTAGCTGGGACACATGGAACACATCATGAACTTCGGATAATCCTTCCGGCAATTCCAGTTTGTATGCAACTTCGCCTCTACGTTCAAGAATTTTGTAGGGGCCTATGAATCTGGGTGCTAATTTTCCTTTAACACCAAATCTCTTGATTCCTCGAAGCGGGGACACACGAAGATATGCTCTGTCTCCCACTTCATATGTCACTTCTTTACGTTTGCTGTCAGCATAACTCTTCTATCGAGATTGAGCTATCTTGAGTCTGTCACGAATCAACCTGACTTTCTCTTCAGAATCTCGGATAAGGTCGGGACCAAAAAGTTGTCGGTCTCCAACACCATCCCACGTCAGTGGTGTTCTGCACCTCCTTCCGTATAAAGCTTCGAAAGAGGCCATCTTTAGACTGGTCTGATAACTATTGTTGTACGAAAATTCTGCGTAAGGTAAGTTGTCATCCCAACCAGATCCATTATCTAGCGCACAAGCTCTCAACATGTCTTCCAGAATCTGGTTGACTCTCTCAGTCTGTCCATCTGTCTGCGGATGAAAGGTTGTACTGAACTCTAGCCTTGTACCCAAAGTTTCATGTAACTGATGCCAGAACTTTGAGGTAAATTGTGTTCCTCTATCTGACACGATACTCCTCGGAACTCCATGCAGACATACGATTCTGGTCATATATATCTTGGCTAGCTTAGCACTGGTATAGGTGGTCTTTACCGGAATGAAGTGAGCCACCTTGGTCAAGCGATCAACCACTACCCAGATGGAATCATAACCTGAACGGGTCCTGGGCAATCCTGTGATGAAGTCCATACCAAGCTTTTCCCATTTCCACTCGGGTATCGGCAGAGGTTGTAGTAACCCTGCTGGTTTCTGATGTTCCGCTTTTACTCGTTGGCAAACATCACATATTGCAACATGTTCCGCAATGTCTTTCTTCATACCTGTCCACCAATAAGTTTCCTTTAAATCTAGATACATCTTGGTGTTGCCTGGGTGTATCGAGTAAGGTGAATCGTGGGCTTCCTGAAGTATCAACTTCCTGAGCTCTGGTTCATTGGGCACATAGATTCGGTTCTCAAACCACAAAGTTCCGTGTTCATCCTCATGAAAACCTTTAGCTTTACCATCTTCCATTTTCTGCTTTATCTCAACTATCTCCTTGTCCGATTTCTGGGCTTCTCGAATTCTTTCGGTCAAGGTGGACTGAATTTCCAGTGTAGCAACATATCCTCTTGGAACTATCTCTAGTTTGAGCTCTCTGAGATCATCGACTAACTCTTGGGGTAATCCTCCCGCTGTGAGTGTGTTCACATAAATTTTCCGACTCAAGGCATCGGCTACAACATTAGCCTTTCCTGGATGGTAGTGTATTCTCATGTCATAGTCCTTGATTAACTCTAACCATCGTCTCTGTCTGAGGTTCAACTCTTTCTGCGTGAAGATATACTTCAGGCTCTTATGGTCGGTGTAAACATCACAACTATTTCCGATAAGGAAATGTCTCCAAGTTTTGAGTGCATGCACTACGGCTGCTAGTTCCAAATCATGCGTGGCATAATTCAACTCATGAGGTCGTAGTTGTCTGGAAGCATAGGCTACAACCTTTCCATCTTGCATAAGTACTCCTCCAAGTCCTTGACGTGAGGCATCACAATAAACTTGGAAATCCTTCCGAATATCGGGCAAGATCAATACTGGGGCTATGACCAAACGTTCCTTCAACTCCTGGAAACTGGCTTCACATTCCACAGTCCAAACATACTTGGATTCTTTCTTCAACAACTCTGTCATGGGCTTGGCAATCTTTGAGAAATTCTCAATAAACCTCCGGTAATAACCGGAAAGTCCGAGGAAACTGCGGATCTCCTTAACTGAGGTGGGTGACTTCCACTCGGTGACGGCTTCAACCTTAGCGGGGTCTACTGCTATTCCTTCTCCGGAAATAACATGTCCAAGGAATCCGACTTCCGTCAACCAAAATTCACATTTGCTGAACTTGGCATATAACTGATGCTCTCTCAGCTTCTCCAGAACTAAACGCAGATGTTCCTTGTGCTCTTCCTCGTTCTTGGAGAATATCAGAATGTCATCGATGAACACCACAACAAACTTGTCCAAATATTCCATAAACACTTTGTTCATCAAATTCATGAAGTAGGCAGGAGCATTGGTCAATCCAAAAGACATGACCGTATACTCCTACAAGCCATACCTCGTGGTGAAAGCTGTTTTGGGTATGTCCTGTTCACGAATTTTCAACTGGTGATACCCTGATCAAAGATCGATCTTGGAGAATACCTTGGCTCCTACGAGCTGATCAAACAAATCATTAATCATCGGCAGAGGGTACTTGTTCTTGATAGTCACCTCGTTCAAGGCACGATAATCGACTACCATTCTCAAGGTTTTATCCTTCTTCTCCACCAAAAGAACTGGGGCTCCCCAAGGTGAAGAACTTGGGCGAATATAACCTTTGTCCAATAACTCCTTAATTTGCTTCTTGATTTCCAACAGATCATTTGCGGGCATCCGATAGGGTCTCTTAGAAATTGGGGTTGTCCCTGGTTGTATCTCTATTAAGAACTCAATCTCCTTATCTGGTGGCA
Organism: Hordeum marinum; assembly: GCA_022496015.1. NCBI lineage: Eukaryota > Viridiplantae > Streptophyta > Magnoliopsida > Poales > Poaceae > Hordeum > Hordeum marinum. The sequence goes on along the minus strand of CM039676.1, from coordinate 356,592,654 downwards.
TTCCTGGTAATTCTTCCGGAAATACATCCGGAAAGTCTTTTACCACAGGTACTTCCTCCTGAACAACTCCCGTGAGGGCATTTAACCTAGCACTCATACGTGTGCGTCGGGATACATACTTAATCCTCTTGTTCTCCGGGGTGGTGAGTGAAACAGACTTGCTAGGGCAATCAAGATTTCCTTCATACTTGGTCATCCAATCCATGCCTAGGATTACATCCAATCCTTGTGACTCTAAGACGATGAGGTCGGTGGGAAAAACATGGTTTCCTATATTGAGTTTCAAGGCATGGCATCCTATCCCTGCCATCATCATACCTCCTGGGGAACTGACCTTAATGGGCTGACTAAGGGTTTTGGTGGGCAAACCATATTTATCCACAACTACCCTTGATATGAATGAATGAGTTGCACCAGAATCAAAAAGTACTGTAACAGGACGTGAATGCAATAAAAACTTACCAACCACAGTCTCGGGTTGATTATAGACTTCTTCCACGTCGAGATGGTTCACTTGAGCACGGGGAAACGGATTGGGCTTCTTAACTGCTGCATTGCCATTTCCATTGCCTTGCTTGCTCTGGGGACACTCAGTAGCATAGTGCCCTGTCTTCTGACACTTGAAACAGGTAATGTGACTCAGATCCTTCTGAGTAGGAACTTGACGGTGCTGATTGTTGTTCCCATTCCCATTGTCAGTCTTGAAGTTACCATGGTTGGGACGATTGTTCCCATTTCCTCCATGATGGTGGCTTCCATGGTTGTGCACAGCATGAGTGTGTTTTCCAAACTTACTGTTTCCTGATCTGGTATTCCCGGAGTACGGGGAGTAGCGAAGCTTCCGATGAGCTCCAGAGTTAAACTTCCCCTGAGTGTACTTCCGCTTGCGGTTCTCAATCTGCTGTTGTTTACCTTCCAAAATGAGGGCCTTGTCCACCAACTCTTGGTAGTTATTGAAAGTAGCCACTACCAGCTGTATGCTCAACTCATCGTTGAGTCCTTCCAGAAACTTTTCTTGCTTGGACGCATCATCGGCCACGTCTCCTGGTGCATAACGTGCCAATGTGTTGAAGTCGTCCACATATTGGGCCACAGAGCGATTTCCCTGGCGCAAGTTGCGAAACTCGCGCTTCTTCAGACTCATGGCTCCAGCTGAAACATGTGCGGTGCGAAAAGCAAGCTTGAATTGCTCCCAAGTCACATCTGCAATAGGATAAGTGGTGGTGTAGTTCTCCCACCATGAAGCTGCTGGTCCTTCCAGTTGATGTGCGGCAAATCGCACTTTCTCAGCGTCAGTGCATCCAGCAGTGACAAGTTCTCTCTCCATCTTACGGAGCCAGTCATCTGCCACAATGGGCTCAGTACTGCTGGAGAAAGTTGGAGGGTTCAACCTCAGAAAACGGGTGAGATTGTCAGTCTGGGGTGGATGGTGATTGTGGTTGTTCTGGTTGTTGGTCTGATTCTGAATCAATAGTTGCATCAGTGCATTCTGTTGCTGAAGGAGTTGAGTGAGTTCTGGTGGGAAAGTGAAGTCGGTCTCACGTCGGGGAGGCATCTTGCTGTTTTCAGAGGGATGAGAATTAGAATAGAACAAGGGTTTAGAAGAAATTCACTACCCATATGCAATGCACAAACATATCACACCAAACACTCATTCATTTATTCAATCAATGTCAAACATCGAGATACGAATCTCAAACAACTAAGCATCGACCTACGCTTTAACGACGAAAAATAAAAGATACATGGAGGGCATAACTAAGGTTCTCCTTAGAAGTGCATAGTCGTAGGTCCTCCGGTGGTGCTTTCCTCATAGTCTTCATCGTCGCTGATGAAGGGTGCCATGTCTCCTTCGGGGTGAAGGTTTTCCCCCATGTCTACCTGCTCCTCCAGAGTTGCGATGCGTGCATTCTGCTCATCAATCCTCTCTAGGAAGTCCTTCACTTCATGCTCGTGTTCATAGTTGGCCTCTCGCAGATCAGCTTCAAGGTCCAGCTCGCGGTTCATCAGATTCTTGATTGTCTTCGTATCAGCACGAACTCGAAGCTCCAGAGTCCTGATGTGAGTCTCCAGGGTCTGGATATAGGAAATAGTGGTGTCTGCAGTGGGAGGAGTTATGATGTTTCCATTGGCATCTCTGCGACAAACCATGCTGAGTCCTGGTGAAATGGTTCCACCTCTGTATTCCTCCTGAATACGTCCAAGGGCACGATGAATGGCCATGTCTCTCCCAAGTATCCAACTGGGTGCCACGAACTTGAGATCGATGGGTTCCTTCCGATTCCCAAAAGTCTTCCCTGGGATATGCACCTCGATCCTGTAGCGTCCATCTTGGGGAAATGACATGATAGGAATCCCGGTGATGCTCGGCAAAGCAATCCTTACGTCCTTGACGATCCTCATCAGCTCCTTACCAAAGGGCATCGTTGCGTCAGGCTGGCAAAACTCCGTGATCAACACTGGGATGAAGGTGGCCATCTATAAATTTTGAAATAATCGGAGAGGAATCAGAAACGAATAGATGAGAGTATAAGGATTTTTAAAGACAAAGAGAAACAATCCTAAGGCTTTCCAATCCTAGAGGTTACGTCCTACGGTCAGCGTGTGCTCTGATACCATTTCTGTAGCGACCCGACCTGGAAGGTCAAGTCTCCGTTGTTTCCGTACCATCCCAAGATCATGCTGGTACACACACGGTACATCAATGTATATATCAAAGGGAAATCACACAGCATTATATTAATCGAAATCTCATATCAAGTCCTTTATTACAATAAAGATTACAATAAAGTGGCCAAAGGCCAACTCATGAGAATATCTAAATCTTGCGGAAGCGTTAGAGGTAGATGAGTCCATCCGACTCCAAGGGCATCTCACTGAGCATAGAACGCGTCCTCACTCCTGGTCGGAAAAATACTCTGCAACATGATACGTTGCAGCCACGTAGGTCAGCATATGGAATATGCCGGCAAAGTCACAAGAGAGGGGTGAAAAGATAATCATCTAGTCTATATGCATATATGGCAGGTGGGGGGTATGTTTTTGCGTAAAGCCAAGTTTTTCCTACATCAAGGGAGGGGCTAAGCAAAATATTACTAAGTTGGTTGATTAATGAGATGGTTCCACCAACCAATTCTCATACCCAAATTGTTAATATACCCACATCATCATATTATTTGTGTTGAGGTTTCCGGAAGTTCCAATTCCTTTGGCTCAAGTCGTCCATGACCGTGGACACGGCTAATCGATTAGGTTTAAGTACTCTGCAGAGTTTTGCACACGTTCCCCACAAGATTTGGTCGCCTCCGTTTGATTTCTCGCACTTCAGGGTGTTTGAGAAACGGATGACCAAAACATGGTCTTCCAAAGGGTTTCCCTGCGACTCTGTCGGTGCCCATCCTTTCCTACCGTTCTTCTACCTCTCGTAGCACCGCCTGTCCAGGGTCACCACGATATCCGACCAAGCTAGAGCCCATAATGACTTGTGGCTGTGCAGGTAAGCCTTGGGTCTTGAAACACCCATCCATCTCTTCGTGCCTGGGTGGACCTTTCCGCGTGAATACTGGCCATCTCCAGCATCACCTAGGCTAACCACTGGTTTCTCCAGGGCGCCGTTCAACCATCATCCACCCAGAGGTATGTTGAAAACTTGGAGTCTTGAAATTTTGATCATTATGTAGGTCTTGAAATTATTAACTCTCTCAACTCCCATGAATCACACAACCAACCCCGTCTACTAATAGCATAGCAAAAGTAAAACAACGTTTCCCGGGGCCAAAGCTGTCAAAGAGGGTTGAGAGGGGTATCTACCACATGATACTACTACAATGTAACCAAGTTTCCAACTAACCTATCTTGCATGTAACTGGGGAGATGGTAGAACTAATGCATATAAAACATGGGTAAAACATGATCAAGGTGACTTGCCTGATTGATGATCTTCGTACGTGAGTGACTCTAAGTAACAAGCTTCGCACTCCGGATAATCTAACGAAACAAACAAGCACTCAATAAGCATACAACAGAATATGGTAACTCACAAACATCAACCAAGAACTAGTAAACAATCAAGACAAAACAATGCACAAATCTCAAGTAAGAAAACACACAAAATTTTGTTTTCAAAAGGTGAGGAATGAAAACACTACTAACATAATGAAACCATTTGTAATAACAAAACAATTGTTGACAGCAAGAACAACAATTAGAATATTTTATTAATAAACAGAATAAAATCAATTTAAGTTTGTTGGGAAAAGTTTAGTAAAGTTTATACAAATTTGTGATAAACACTATATGAATCAACTATAGTTATATTAACAAAAAGAATGAAAAACTAACTTATTATTTGTTAACAAAACATGTTCTTGACAGAAAATAATTTATTATTAAATCTGTCTTAGAAAACAGAATTAAATTTACAAAACTTTGTTTGAAAACAAACTATTACTAGTTAGTTGTTTTAATCAAATTATGCCTATTTGAAAAGAAGTTGGGATTCCTATGTTAAATGAAATTAAACTAAGCAAATTTATATTTTTTATTAACAGTAAGTGAAAACACTAAGTGTTTACTAACAGAACCTAATAAACAAAATAAAACCAAATCTAAATTTAAACTAATAAAATTGAGTTTATAAAACTATATTATAATACTAGACAGATTCTGTTTTTGGTTAAAACATTAATCAAATTAAACCTAAAAATCCTCAAACTAAGCATGAAGATAGTCCTAACTAATACCAAACAGTAGAAAAAAGATTCATACCAAAATCTATTTTTAAACTCTAGTTATTCAGATTTGAAGATTTTGAGCAAATTTGATTAAATTCAAATTTTATAGTTCAAATTTGAAATTTAAAAGTAAAGGGTGAAATTACATGAAAAATGTGAGCTATTGCAAAAAGAATCAACTCAAAACTCTAAACAGATTAAAAGATATAGCTAAAGCAAATTTGGAATACATTTTGTTAATTAAAACAAAACAGAGAAGGAAAAAATGATTTGCGACGGTCAGGGGGCTATGTGGCACTGTCCGATTGGCTAGCGAGCGCGTGCGGTAGGTGATTTAGAGCGGGCGACCGATTGGAAGAGGATACCGGTTCGGACTTAAGCCTGTTCTAATCTGGGTCGTTGGTTCGGGATCCGATGGTCGAGGGAGCTTACGGGGAAAGGTCGTCGGCGTCGGGGTTTCTCCGGCGATCCGAAGGCGGCGAGGATGACGGCGAGGCGTTTCGGTGGTCGGGGAAGACGGCGAAGTGGTCCGGGCGACGGCGACGGTTCTCCGGAGTCGATTGGTGGCGACGGTGGGGCAAACGGTGGTCGGAGGTGGTGGCTACGGTCGACGGCGAGCTCCGGTGGGGAAGTAGCTCCGGCGAGCAATTGACAGCGTCTCGGCGAGAGAGAAAAGGGGGACTCGGGGTGAACGGATGCGGGAAGTGGCCGGCTACTTATAGGGCGCTCGAGGGGTGCGGGGGAGTTAAGAGGAGAGAGATCCGGTGAGGGAGGAAACGGCCGGCGAGTCGGGTCCGGCGCGCGCGGGGAGGAGGGCGATGACCATTTCAGGGCAACGGTCGGTCGGGTGTGGGACCCAGCGTCAGGGAGAGGGAGAGGCGTTAATGCGCTCGGTCGGCCGACCGGTAACGGTCTCGGCTTTTAAAGCCGGTGGGCCGGCCCGTTTAATACCGGAAACGGTTACAATTTCTTTTTAATAATTTTCCAGAGACATTCAAATACATTTAAAGCATTCAAAGCGTCTCTAAATATAGGAGTATTATATATCAAAATTAACAGAATAATAAATGCTATTTAATGAACATTTCTATTCTGTCATTTGAACACTTTGAAAAAAATAATATTTTCAGAAATTGCCTAATTGTTTTTAAACCCTTTTTGCAAATATTTTCAAAATAACTCCTGGTTATTTTTTGTTCAAATATATCACCGATTAGTCCCTGGTGTAGAGTGTCATGTTCCTCCTCTCTTATTTGAACTTTTAACCAAAATTTCAAATAGGTGAAAGCAAATATAGGAAAAAGTAGAAGGGACTTTCAGAAAGTCAGAAAAGGCATTTCAACAAACACATACATTCAAGCAATGATGATGATAGATGCATAGCTATATTCATAACATTCCAAAATGAAATTTTGGGATGTTACATTTTAGTATTGAAACTAATCTTATCCAAGACAACAATTCTTGCATGGCAGGGGATACGCTAGTAGAATAGTAAAAAATTAAAATTATAAGTTGAAGCAAAAGAAGCAGAAGTCATGCTTAATTACGAAAAAAGACTCGTCATTGTGACTTACGGTATCCACTTCGAAGGTCTCATCCAGCATGATGCGAAAGCGCCTACCATCAACTAGGAAAGGCTTGTCACACAGGCCATGCTCGTCTTCGCAGTATTCGCACATAGCAAATTCCCTTTCGTCGTTAGACAATTCCTATATTGATAGTTGAAACATTTAAAATTGATCGAAGGAAACTATGAGAAAACTATCAACACACAAATCACTATTACTCAATATGCAACAGGTTGACTTTAGCTCTGTCAAGTCTTTCCTTCCTAAACTCTCATCTCACGTATATGGTGGGCACTCCTTCCGATATTGCGACCGTCGGTGATGGTGTCTCCTCCATTCGTCCCATAGTGCATTACACCAAAATGTCCAGCACACTGGAACGAAGGAGAAGCGACCCTCACGACAACAGTCGGGATTCTTCCTTTCTCATATATATATATATATGGTGGACACTCTTCCTCACTGAAAGACACACAAGGAGCCGAAACAGACGTAATGTCAACTCGTTCCATATATCGAGCAATGACATGGAAAAAATGCAACATTAAAATATGAAACTTTTGCAAATACTAATTGCTATACATGAGATCAAATGTCAAAATTCATCAACTTTTTTCTATACATATATTGGATCAAAATGTAAAAATTCCTAGGTTATAACTATCCTAATAATATTCCATTCTCAATAAAAAATCTAATTAAGCAATATTATATAAGCAACATTTTAATAGGTTAGGGACAATATATACTTCCAATTAAGCAAAAAAAATCTAATTAAGCATATATATATATATATTAATTAAACACTAATTATAGAAAAACAACATTATATAAAAAATTCAAAATTCATCTAATTAACATTTATATATCCAAAATTCATCTAACATTTCTATAACTAAAAGTATAAAAAACTAAAAAAACATTCATCTAAAATTTATATATCTAATTCATCTAACATTTATATAACTAAAAGTATAAAAAAATAGGAAATAAGAAAATGTGTGTGTGTGTGCGCGTGTGTGTTCATGCATGTGTGTGTGTGTGTGTGCGGGCTCGATCGATGGGAGGGCGGCCATGGAGACAGGGGCTCACAGCGGTGCGACGGCCGGTGAGGCGAGTCGAGTCGTCGGCGACGACGACTACGACGGCGACGATGACGGAGCGCAAGCTCGAGGAGGGGGAGGCGCGTGACGGGGGCGGCGACGGGGGGCAGCGCGTCGGGGGCGGTGACAGCGTGGGTGACGACGAAGTCGGGGCGGTGCGTCGGCGATCTCCTTTTTTCAGTGGTCAAACCGTCGAAGAGACGATGAAGCAGAGGGAAAATGAAAAAAATTCAACTCCTTATATAGGAGGACCTTTAGTCGCGGTTGGTGGCTCCAACCGCGACTAAAGAGGGGGGGTCTTTAGTCGCGGTTGGAACCACCAACCGCGACTAAAGACCAGTTCCTAGCACGGGGCAGTGCGGTGGAAGTTTAGTCCCACCTCGCCAAGCGAGGGGCAGCCGCACAAGTTTATAAGCCACGCTACGGCTGCTCCCTCGAGCTCCTCTCTGAGCAGGCCTATGTGGGCCTATCAAACTTGTGCGGCCCTGTTGGGCCTACTGTGCCTCGCGGGCCTGCATCCTGGTCCAAGTTGGGTTTCTAGTCGTATGCAGGCCGTGGCGGCCTAGTAGGCGGCCTATTTTTTTAATTATTTTTTGTTTTTTGCTTTATTTATTTTCTTTTGTTTCTGAGTTTTTGTGTGCTTTATTGAGACTTAATGAGTGAATCTTTTTGTGTTAGGTCATAAATTATGAACTTTCTGTTAGTGGATGTAGTTTTCAAATTTGAATAGTTTAAATTTGAATTATTAGAAAGTTGTGTGAATCACTAGTTTGTGAATAATTTTACTTTAAAAATCTGAAGATAGCAAATGAAGTCGGAAAGGGTTGAAAATGGCCTCCATTCGAATGGTCCATACTGAACGCACAAAATTTTTGAGTTGAAATAAGTTAAACAAATGAAATGCCTTTGTAGCACGCGAGTTTTCGTCTGATACCCTGATACTTCGAAAGAGATTGTCCATTTTGTATACGAAGTGCATCCAGTCTTTTCCGTGACCCTCTCAACTTTTTAGCACATGCTATGTGGGTGAAATGATGATATCATGCAAACTTTCAACCTTTTCAGAGTTCATTTGTAGTGCTTATCAATTTTAGGGTCATTTAGCTCAAAAAAATTAGTAAATGCATGTAAAATAGCAAATGAAGTCCGAAAGGGTTGAAAATTGATGGCCTCCATTCGAATGGTACATACTGAACACACAAAAAGTCTGAAGTTGAAATAAGTTAAAAAATGAAATGCCTTTTTAACAGTCGAGTTTTCGTCTGAAATCGTGATACTTCGAAAGAGATTATCCATTTTGTATACGAAGTGCATCCAGTTTTTGCCGTAACCCTCTCACATTTTTAGCACATGCTATGTGGGTGAAATGATGATACCATGTCAACTTTAAACCTTTTTAGTGTTCATTTGTAGCGCTCATCAATTTCAGGGTCATTTAGCTAAAAATCATTAAATGCATGGAAAATAGAAAATGAAGTCGGAAAGGGTTGAAAATTGATGGCGTCCATTCGAATGGTCCATACTGAACGCACAAAAAGTCTGGAGTTGAAATAAGTTAAAAAAATTAAATGCCTTTGTAACAGGCGAGTTTTCGTTTGAAACCCTGATACTTCGAAAAAGATTGTCCATTTTGTACATGAAGTGCATCCAATTTTTGCCTTAACCCTCTCAACTTTTTAGCACATGCTATGTGGGTGAAATGATGATACCATGCCAACTTTCAAACTTTTCAAAGTTCATTTGTAGTGCTTATCAATTTCAGGGTCATTTAGCTCGAAAAATCAGTAAATGCATGGAAAATAGCAAATGAAGTCGGAAAGGGTTGAAAATTGATGGCCTCCGTTCGAATGATGCATACTGAACGCATAAAAAGTCTGGAGTTGAAATAAGTTAAAAAAATGAAAAGCCTTTGTAACAGGCGAGTTTTCGTCTGAAACCGTGATACTTCTAAAGAGATTGTCCATTTTGTACACGAAGTGCATCTAGTTTTTGCCGTAACCCTCTCAAATTTTTAGCACATGCTATGTGTGTGAAATGATGATACCATGCCAACTTTCACCCTTTTCAGAGTTCATTTGTAGCTCTTATCAATTTCAGGGTCATTTAGCTCAAAAAAAATCAGTAAATGCATGGAAAATAGCAAATGAAGCCGGAAAGGGTTGAAAATTGATGGCCTCCATTCGAATGGTGCATATTGAACGCACAAAACACATAAGTACACTACTATTACAAAGATTCCCTTCGGTTTCTTTGAAGTGGGACTTTCTAGATATATATATAAGTCCGGAAACTAACTATAGAAGCCGGTCACATCCCAGAGTGGCATCTTTGGGTGTAAAACTTTTTCTTCACGTGTCCCTTTGCATCGTAACCATGGGCAATCTTCATCGTTTAACTTGATGCTCGGGTCAACATTCGCTGTGAAGGGAGCAATTTCATGAAACTTTTCATAATCTTCTGACATGTCTGTCTTGTCCTCCACTCCCACGATGTTTCTTTTCGCTGAAAGAACTATGTGGCGCTTTGGCTCATCGCATGATGTATTTGCTTCCTTATCTTTTCTTTTTCTCGGCTTGGTAGATATTTCCTTCACATAGAAAACCTGTGCCACATCATTGGCTAGGACGAATGGTTCGTCTGCGTACCCAAGATTGTTGAGATCCACTATTGTCATTCCATATTGCGGGTCTTCCTTTACCCCGCCTCCTATTAGATTGACCCATTTGCACCTAAACAAAGGGAACTTAAAATCAAGTCCATACTCAAGTTCCCATATATCCTATATGTGACCATAGTATTTGTCCTTTGGCCCATTGTTGTTTGTTGCATCAAAGCGGGCACCACTGTTTTGGTTGGCCCTCTTTTTATCTTGGGCGATCGTGTAAAATGCATTCCCATTTGTCTTGTATTGTCATGGGAACGATTATGACAGTAGAAGGTAGGGGTACGAAGGGAGAGGGAAGAGTCCTAGCTACGGCGAGTGTGTGCACACGGATGTATGAGTTCAGGCTCCTCTCGTGAAGGTAACAGCCCTTCGTCTCAGTGCTCGGGAGCTTATGTCGTGTGGAATGTTAAAATTACAATGGTTGCGAACCATTGTGCCAGAGGGGAGGGGCAGCTTATATAGAATTCGCTGCCCCTCATAAGTGCCCGACATCTAAGGGTCCGATCATGGGTTTAAAGACTGGCGTTACTGGTAACGTACGTAATAAATGCTAATAATGACAAAGGACTAACAACCGCCTGTTGGCCTCCTGATGGTGGCTCCTGGTCTTCTGGTGTTGACTGAGAATGAAGTCTACCGAGTGCCAGGCGACTATCGAGTGAAGGAAGAACACTCCGAGTGGATTGAATATCGAGTGACTTGAACGTCTCATGGAATCCAGTCGGAAGCTTATGCTTGATCTTCAAGTCCTCCAATGTAGTGTCCTTAGGTAGGGTATGTAGGCCTTCCCCAGGACCCTACCCTAGGTACATATGCTCGTCATTAGCCCCCGAATGGATCGAGGTTCACGTGGTGAAATGGGGGTATCAATGCCAATCTCGAATTAAGGCATCAAATCTTCCGAATGATATTCGGGGCTTCAACGAAACTTGCGTCGATTGAACTTTGAGTATTGATGTCAATTTAGGATCAACACGCCAAATCTTCCGAATGATATTCGGGGCTTCAACGAAATTTGCGTCGATTGAACTCTTATCCATTTGCCCGGATCCATTTAGGCTTGAAAGTGTCTGAGTGGATGTTCAATGCCTATTTTGCTCCGAGTGAACTGAAAGCATCTTTGGAGGTGATGAGTCGGTCTCTCAGACCCAAATTCACGGGATAGGAAAATTTGGGAAGCGCGCACGTGTGATGATGATGCCACGATCAGGGCAAGTGGGAGCATGATGCCTCGATCTTTGTGCCGGTCATTTCGCCACGTACTAGACGCAGACTGCGGCTGGCGTGCATGGTGATCTCGTGGGTCCACCAGTCAGCGAGGCACTCGACAGGATATAAATCTCAAAGCATTGCGGTTCGCACAGTACTATTCCCCAAACTTCCTCTCTTCCTTCACCTCCCCTGTCTCCAGCGCCTCATCTTATTCTTCTCCAACGAAAGTCGCCGCGGTGATGACGAAGAGCACCACGGAGAAGCTGGAGAGAGCTAAGAAGGGGGCGACAAAGGTCAAGGGCAAGAAGCCCTCGACCGCTTGGTTCACCGCGCCGGCAGGATGGATGTTGGGGGACTTTCTCCCCTCCATAGTCACTCGCGAGGACATGGAGGGCCTTGTCGCCGATAGACTCATGGCAGACGGTGCCTGGAGGCTGCCTGAGGGAGAGCATGAGCCGGAGCCACGCGACGGGGAGCGGGTCCTCCTTCTCTCCCATGTTGAAAGAGGTTTCTCTATGCCACCCCACTTGTTATTTAGAGGATTCTTCAATTTCTTCGGTGCCAACTGCACCACCTCCCACCGAATCCTTTCGCATACTTGTCTGCCTTCGTTACTTTGTGCGAGTGTTTTCTGGGCTGCTCTCCCCATTGGGGGCTATTCAAGCACATCTTTACGGTAAGGTCCCAAACTGTGAAGAAAGCTCTCCCTGCCGATGGGAAGACTCATGTGCTTCAGTTGTGTGGAGGTTTAGGACTTCAGAAAAGAGCCCGTAGTTCCTTCCCTACCATGACTTTTCCTGAGTCTGTTAGAGGCTGGCAGTCGACTTGGTTCTACTGCAAAGATGCAACATCACCCAACATGTCGAGTGGCCTTCCCCCTATACACCTGACCGTCCAGCTGTCCCCAAGTCTCTGAGGGTGACCGAAGAGGAACATGTCCAAGTGGGAATCTTGGTTGAATCTGTGGTGCAACTGATCTGGGGTGGAGTCACTGGCATGGATCTGTTGGAGACATTTCTCAATCGATGTATTCAGCCCCTCCAAGCCACAGATCACACCATATGGCACTACGTGGGCCCTGAGGACTCAACCAGGGCGCACCCAGAAGAGGTTCCACAAAAAACTATCGAGCAGTAGCTTCGCAGCATTACCGGAGCATGAGACAACCCTTTGGGAGCCAAGAGGATCCGACCTTACTCGACCGAAAACCCGCCGAAGAATCTGGTGAGTTGAGCAGTGTCAACTGATGTACTTGTACTGTCGAGTGATGTATTGACCTATGAACTGACTTCTTTACTTGAATCATGAAGGAGTGTACGCACATGCAGTCGCCCGTTCCTAATGGAAACCACATTGACGATGGAGTTGTGAGTGAAGGTGGCAGCGTGGATGGCGACAAATCAGAAGACTCCGAGGACGACTACGAAAACTTGGACGAAAATGAGCCAAAAGTCGAGCCATCTCTCCACATCGAATGCCGCACCAAGGCTCGCCAAGATCCTGGGGCTGCTGAGGACAGGGCTCTGGGCCTGAGCGAGAAGAACGGACAACAGAGCCGCCCCTCGACTGTCGAGTCGAGCGAACGATCGACGAAGCAACCCAAGGTGACCATGGCCAAACCTCGCAAAGCCTTGCCTTGCATGAAGATGGTCGTGTCTGTCGTATCCACGTGAGTGTTTTACCCTTAAATTATGTCTGTTGATTGTGACTTTGTGTTGTTGCCAACCGAGTGTTGTTTGATCCGTCACAGCTGCTACGTCTGTAACCTCACCTCCTCAAGACGGAGGGGAAGCGATGGACCTTGACACTGCTGACGCTGCCACTTCTCATAGAGGTTAATAAGTTCTTGATTCATCCGAATGAGATTCGTTACTTGCAAAAGTTAACACTCTCGGTTGACGTTGCAGAGGTCATCCAGCTGGAAGACGACAAGGAACACCTAGACGCCTCGCGCCCCTGCACCCAAAGAGCTTCATCAGTGCAGACGCTTCAGCGGTCGACTACAGAGTCTTCCCAGGGGATGGGCGATTCGACACAAATCAGAGCTAATCCTGCAGTACCTCTGTCGAGTGCTCCTCCAGCTGTCTCGACCATCGTGACATCAACTCCAACCGGACCTACTCAGACTGCTTCAGCTGTCCCAGCAACTACGCCGATCCCACCCATGATGGCTTTCTCTCTGCATCGCGTCTCGGAAGATCAGACCGGAGCTACGAAGGAGGCTATGATCCAGGCAGAGCAGATAATGCTACGAACCAAAGAGGCGTATGAGGCCAGCAAGCTGGCTTACGATGTCAGTGTGGCCCTCCGCACTAATGTCTGAGTAAGTTCGATTGTAAGTACATTTCCGATTGAATTCGTGTCTTTTCTTGACTGTACACCCAGTGGGTGCTTATTGTCCACTCGTAGAATGTTTGAAATTTCTCCACTCGAATAAGTCAGGTCTTAGTCGAGTAGGATTTGGATCGATAGAACGCGTAGTACTAGAGTCACTCGACATGTCGAGTGCATATATTTTTCTTCTGACGAGTTACTCGAAGGATCGAGTGTTACCCGTCTCAGTGGGGGCACTCTGAGTGCACCCACTGGGTGTAGTCCCCAAGACCACTGTCGAGTGCTTGCATCAGTAGGGGTCTTAGAGCTTGTCGTATGCTTGATACGTTTTCCCTTGGTCGCACCGCTCCGCAGCTACTTTGCAGGTTCCATGGATATCGTTGACAAACCATGATATGATGCTACATAAGGATCGACTGCACTTCACAGAGTGGGGAGGGGCATGTCACTTGACGGATCGAGTGACGGATGTTTTCTTCCACTCAAATGATCGAGAATTGGCAGATCCAGTGGGGGCATGCTAAGTGCACCCACTGGGTGTAGTCCCCGAGACCGCTGTCGAGTGCTTGCACCGGCAGGGGTCTTAGAGTTTGTTGAATACGGGATACATTTTGCCTTTGATCACACCACTCTGAAGCTACCTTGTAGGTTTCATGGATATTATTGATAAACCATGATATGACGCTACATAAGGATAGATTGAACTTCACAGAGCTGGGAGGCGCGTCACTCAACAGGTCGAGTGACGGATGAATGTTCTGACAGGGATGACCTTGTCGAACGTTTCAGTAACCAGTGGGGCACGCTAAGTGCACCCACTGGGTGTAGTCCCCGAGGCTACTGCTAATCGTAGATGATAAGCAGTAGTCTTGAAAACTTGATATCGGGATTTCCGTCGTACGCGTAGTACTGGAGGCACTCGACATATCGAGTGCATATTTTTTTTCTGATGAGTTACTCGATTGGTCGAGTGTTAACCGTCTCAGTGGGGGCACTCTGAGTGCACCCACTGGGTGTAGTCCCCGAGACCGCCATCGAGTGCTTGCACCGACGGGAGTCTTAATAGAGACTGTTTTAAATTTGTTTACGGCACGCGAAGCGCCAGAGCCACTCGACATGTTGGGTGGACTTTTTGCTTGAATTCTTCTTCCCCTGGACATGAGCTTCATGGACATCATAGGTCAACCATTATATGACGCTGTTCTAGGATAGTAAGACAGGCGTTCGACGGTTTTCATAACCTAGTCGACCGTCCTCAGTATTATTTCGTCGATTGAATATCTTTCTTTTGTTGGTTTCAGTGGGCTTGCAAACTTGGAATGCAGTACAAGGATCTTGATGATGAGAGGAACCGACTGCGCGTGGATTTGGAAGCCTCCAACAATGCTCTGGAGCAAGCACGGACTGAGTTGAAGTCTTTGGGAGGTAACTACTATCGATTCTCTGCATTCCCATCTTCACCTTTCATGCTTTGAACCGAGTTCTCTCACTCGAACAGACATGCGCAATGAAAATCGTTGACTCCAAGCGCGACTCAACAATGTTGTTTCTTTAGATTCCATGAAGAAGGCGCTGGAGGACAAGGACAGAGCACTCACCAACGCCCAACGGGTGGCCAAGGACAAAACCGAGACTGCAGATCAAAAGCTGGCAGCTGCCGAGAAGCTGCAGGAGGAGAACGCAAAGCTAAAGCAAGAGCGCATGGACCTCGTCAAAAGGGCCGAGCAGCTAAACAAAAGGAGCAACGTCCTGGAGAGGCATTTGGGTGAATTCTCGAGGAAGATGTACATCATGCCCAATGGTGAGTGTCTCTTGTCGACTGAACTTTGTAAAATCCATGAATATCGTACCTCACCGACTCTTCTCCCATTCCTTCTTTTCAACAGAATTCTGCCAAGACTTCAAAAAGGAGACAGAAGAGATTGAGCCCAACCTGGACCCCACCAAGTCACCTGTTGCAGATGCGGTGGCCATGAACATGCTCATACTGAATTTCCAACTCCAGGACGCTTAGGCATATCTTGTCCGACTGAAATCTGCGATGGAGAGGATTGATAAGAAGCTGTGGCCCGAGGACACTCCTCAGCTCGACCTCAACTCCATGATGGCCTGTCTGAACGACCTCCCAAGTCGAGTGCAGGCATGGAAGAAGTCCGCTGCTCGCTGCGGTACCGTTGTGTCGCTATCACTCGTCAGGGTCCATTGTAGAGATGTGAGGGAGGAAAAGCTGAAGGATCTCCGAGTGGTTAACACAAAGAAGCTTCAGTTTGAGGACTTCATGGAGACCTTCATCGACGCAGCTACCAGAATCGTAGATGGCATCGACTTGGACACTTTTGTCGAGCCGGCCAGCCCATCGAATGATTGAAAAACTTGATCTTAGGAAGAAACACTTTTATTCGCCTCAGTATGCCGAGTGAAACTGTATCCCTTAAAACTTCATTCAGGCCTTAGGCCTGAGCACATTTGCTTCTTTACGAAACCTTTATCCACGATTTAACCTTTGGGTTTTATCCATATTTGGCTTTCAATCGTTTGTTCGACTGAGTGTGTTTTTAGGCTTAGGCAAAAACAAGTTCGCAGCAAAGCCCCCGAGTGTGGGGACTGCTCAACACTCTTAATATTTCTGATCCTAAGCGAAGACGGATTCACGAATAGGCCATCGAGTGAATGGAATACTATTCACCCGACAGAGTGTTTAACTTAAGCGAAAGCATGTTCATAGCTAAGCCCCCGAGTGTGAGGATTGCTCACCACTTGGAGTATTCTTGAACCTAAGTGAAGACAGATTCGCAAATAGGCCGTCGAGTGAATGAAATACTATCCACCCGATAGAGTTTTTAACTTAGGCGAAACATGTTCGCAGCTAAGCCCCCGAGTGTGAGGATTGCTCACCAGTCGACGTGTTTTTGAACCTAAGCGAAGACGGATTCGCAAATAGGTCGTCGAGTGAATGGAATACTATCCACCTGACAGGGTTTTTAACTTAGGCGAAACATGTTCGCAGCTAAGCCCCCGAGTGTGAGGATTGCTCACCACTTGGCGTATTTTCGAACCTAAGCGAAGTTGGATTTGCAAACAGGCCGTCGAGTGAATGGAATACTATCCACCCGACAGGGTTTTTAACTTAGGCGAAACATGTTCGCAGCTAAGCCCCCTAGTGTGAGGATTGCTCACCTCTCGGAATTTTTTCGAACTTAGGCGAATGTCGATTCATAGCTAAGACGTCGAGTGAATGGGCTGCTATCCACCCGACAGGGTTTTTAACTTAGGCGAAAGCATGTTCGCAGCTAAGCCCCCGAGTGAGAGGATTTCTCAACACTCGGAGTATTCCCAAGAGTGAAACTGTACAATCGAAATCGACAATAAATATTGCAGAAATTTGAATTGTATTGATGAAGTATTCTTATTACATCAAAAGATTCTTCTGTCTCTTAAGTATAAAAACGCAGGAGCAGATCTGCATTCCAGGCTCGTGGCTCGTCTATCCGCTTCATGAGATTACACAGATGATAGGCTCCGTTGTTAAGCACCTTAGTGACGACGAAAGGACCTTCCCATGCAGGAGCAAGCTTGTGACGTCGGTGTTGATTCACTCAGAGCACCAAGTATCCTTCATGAAATGATCGACTCTTGACATTCTTCGCATGGAAGCGCCGCAAATCCTGCTGATAGGCAGTAGTCCAAATCCGAGCCATCTCTTGTTCTTCCTCTAGGAGATCTACACCGTCCTGTCTGGCCTGTTCAGCTTCAGCCTCAGAATATAGTTCCACTCGAGGAGAATTGTGAAACAAGTCACTCGGCAAGATAGCTTCAACACCATAGACCAGGAAAAAAGGAGTCCATCCTTTCGACCGATTTGGCGTAGTTCTCAGGCCCCATAACATAGACAGCAGCTCAGCTACCCAGGCACCAGCGACATGATCCAGGTCGTGCATAAGACGAGGCTTAAGGCCTTGCAAGTTGAGGCCATTGGCGCGCTTGACTTGCCCATTGGTTTGCGGGTGAGCGACAGATGCATAATCTACCCGAGTTCTGTGAGATGTGCAGAAGTTTCCGAACTCTTCCCAGTCAAAGTTGGTGCCTTTATCTATGATAATGCTGTGAGGAATGCCATACCGAAAAATTATCTCTCTCATGAATGTAACCGCCGTACGGGAGTTCAACTTCTTGATGGGCTTGGCTTCTATCCATTTGGTAAACTTGTCGACTGCAACCAGCAAATGAGTGAAACCACCTTTTCCAGTCCGAAAGGGATTAACCATGTCAAGTCCCCAAACAACAAACAACCAGGCAAGGGGAATTGTCTTCAGAGAATAGGCCATCTTGTGTGACAAGTTTACATAGAACTGGCATCCATCACAGTGATCGACGATGTCTTTAACCATCTCATTAGCCCGTGGTCAGAAAAAACCAGCTCAGTACGCTTTGGAGACAATCGTTCGTGAGGACGCATGATGGCCGCAAGTTCCCAAGTGGATCTCATCCAGAATAATTCGACCTTCCTCGGGGGAAATGCAGCGATGTGTAATGCTAGTCGCACTCTCTCTGAACAGCTGATCTCCCATCACAGTAAAAGCCTTGGACATACACACAATTTGTCGAGCCTCTGTTTCATCTTCAGGGAGCTCTTGTCTGAGGATATAGGCAATGTAAGGCAGAGTCCAATCGGGAGTGATAACCATAATCTCCATGACCAGATCAATCACTGCAGGGACATCGACTTCTGTCGGGTCAGTGGAAATCAAAGCTTGTGGGGTCTGTTGAGTGAAAGGATCTTCTTGAACCGAAGGAGTGTGCAAGTGCTCTAAGAACACACCGCTGGGGACAGGCCGTCGAGTGGACCTAATCTTGGATAGCTCGTCGATCGCCTGATTTTTTAGTCGAGGAACATGATGAAGTTCCAAGCCTTCAAATTTCTTCTCCAACTTTCGGACTGCATTGCAGTACCCAGTCATAGTGGGGTTTCAAACGTACCACTCTTACATCACTTGATTCACCACCAGATCTGAGTCGCCATAAACCATCGGGCGCTTGACACCGAGTGAGATAGCCATGCGCAACCCATACAAAAGTGCTTCATATTCTGCCTCATTGTTGGAGGAATCAAAGTGAATTTGCAAGACATAGCTGAGCTTGTCACCCCTGAGAGATATCAAGACAACACTAGCACCGGACGCATTCAACATTTTAGAGCCGTCAAAGAACATTGTCCAATGCACCGAGTGAACTTGGATTGGCTGTTGCTGTTCAATCCACTCGGCCATGAAATCTGCCAATGCTTGGCACTTGATTGCTTTTTTGGCTTTGAACCTGATGTCAAAGTGTCCAAGCTCGATTGCCCAGTTAGCCACTCGACCTGATGTAGCGACCCGACTCAAAACGAGTCAAGCCTCTGTGTTTGCTATGCCATCCCTGGATCAGTATGCTGGCACACACAGTACATCAATGTATATATCAAAGTGCAATCACATGTAATTAACGTAAAACTGATATATACCTTAGAATAGCAGCGGATACAGTCAACGGGAGTGGAGTCCCAATAACACCAACGGCAAGTTGAGTGCACACCGTAACCCTGAATTGTACTCTTACCCGTCGTAGAAGAGTATCTGCAACATGATACGTTGCAGCCATATAGGTCAGTACATTGAATGTACCGGCAAGATCACCATAGTAGAACAGAAGAATAAAGACTATTCTATATGCAAAGGCTTTGTGGCTCTGTGTCTAAGTTTTTGCGTAAAAGCTGATTTTATTTTCCTACAACAAAAGGAATATCAGGAATTTCACTATGGAATTACCTATCATGACATGGTTCCGCCAACCAATGTCTCAATACCAACAAGTATCTTAAGTTGCCCACAATTAAGTTATCAGTCCAGTGTTGAGAGTTCTGAGATAGATCCAAGTCTAGAAGCTCAAATTGTCCGTAACCGGGGACACGGCTAATCGATTAGGTTTAACTCTGCAGAGTGTTGTGTACTTTACCCACAAGATTCATTCCCTCCTGATAAGTCCTCGCACTGCCTGGTGTTTGAGAACAGGATGAACGAAACATGGTCTTTCAAAGTGTTTCCCTGACTGTCCGACAGTGCCCATCCAATCCTAACGTCGACTACATCTCGTAGCACTGCCCAGCAGAGTCACAACAAAGATCAACCAAGCCAGAGCCCATAATGACTTGTGGCTACACAGGTAAGCTTCCGGGAATGAAGTATTCATCCTTCTCTTTGAGTCTGGGTGAGGCTTTCCGCGTGAATACTGGCCATCTCCAGCAACACCTAGGCTAACCACTGGCTTCTCCAGGGCGCCGTTTCAACCATCCCTCACCCAGTAGTGTGTATTGAAATCTTGATTCTCGAGTCTCGAAGTCTTGAGGTCTTGAAAATGCAGGACTTGAAGAGGTCTTCATGAAGTCGTCGTTTTGACGTGGAGTCCTTCTTCACACCACTCACGAACACTCATACCAGACCCCGTCTACTTTAGCATAGCATTGCACTAACTAGCGTTCCCGGGGCTTTAGTAACAAGTGGTGGGTTCCTACCTCATGCATTCTACTCAACTACAAGAATTTCAATAACACTACGGGAGGGATTTGTTGAATGATGTCACTACATGCAATAAAACATAGGTATGAAATAGATGGTCAAGGTGAACTTGCCTGTACTGTTGATGAAGAAATAGATTGTTCTCAGAAATAACTTGATAGAACTATTCGTCACTCTCCGATGAAAATCTATATAAACAAGCATTGCATTCATATAAGCAATCATACTAACAATCAAAAGTAACACAAAACAAAAGCAACAAGGTTGATGAAATAAATACTTAAGACAGAGTTGAAAACACAAAACTCCAACAAATTCAAAAGTAACACAAAACCCAAAACAAAGTAAAATATAATAAAAGGATTTTAGTAAATATTTTGCTAGCAAAATGAATTACTTTTGAAAGACAACTAAAACTATGAAAACAACATTCTAAACAACATAAGTGTTTGTCTACAAGCACAACCATAAACTAAGGAAAACAAATTATGAAACAACTAAGTTAACAGAAAGTAATTAAATAAAATCTTTATTATAAAACAAAATTAAGTCATCTAAAACTTTTGTGAAAGAATTACTTATTAAAACTAAATTGTTTTATAAAACATTACCTAATGAAGAAAAAAATATAGTTTCCTATAATAATAGAGTAAAACTAAACTATTTTTGTTTAAAACATTAATTTACAGAAAAGAATTAGTAAAACCTTATTTGAAAACAGAATCTAAATACTTAAAACTTTATTTAAAAGAATTGTTACTAACAAATATGCTTTTAAAACAACTATATCTATTTGAAAGAGGGTATAGATCCCTACAACAAAATTTATAAACTAAACAAATTAACTTTTGTTAACAGCAAGCAATTTACTAAGGTTTGGAACAACAAACTAAATGGAATCTGAAACTTAATATAAATCATATTCAGATTTTCAAAATAAAACAAAGTAAATCAATATAAATAAACTAATATGAAACTAAACAGACTCTGTTTGGTTCGAAAACACTATCTAAAATTATTATAAAATTCTCAAACTCTACCAAATGATAGCTATGGTCACTAGTGACAAGTAGGAAAAAGAATCATTCAAAAATTCATTTTAGAACTCATGATATTCAGAAAACAAAATTTAAATCAAATCTGTTCAAATTCAAATTTAGATATTCAAACATAGTCAAATTTGGTATTCACAGAAACTAGATGAAATTTGTGATCTAATGCAAAAGAAATCAATTAAAAACATTAAGTATTTTAAAAGATATAAAGAAAATAAAATCAGAACTTATTCTGGAAACAGAAATTAAAACAGAAAAGAAAAATGTGTTTCTAACGGTGAGGGGGTACACGTGGCGCTCTGCTATTGGCTACGGGGTGCGCGTGCGAGCGGGTGACCGAACTATAACGCGTACCGGTTTGGTTTTAAGTTGGATCTAATCCTACGCGTAGATCTACGATCGGACGGTCCAGGGAGAGGAGGAGCTCACAGTGGGGATGGGGTCGCCGGCGAGGGTTCCGGCGACGGCAGAGGCGTCGAGGTCGTCGGGGATGCGCCTCCGGTGGTCTTTGGCGTCGGGGAAAGGGCCCGGTCGACGGCGGCGAGCGTGGAGATTACGATGGTGGCATCGGCGAGGCTCGAGGGCGCCAGGAACAAGCAGAACGAGCTCCGGGGCGGCTCGGTGGAGGTGGGGCTCCGACGAGGTCGAAGGTTAGGGCATTCCAGGGGGTCTCTGGCGAAGCAGAGGGGTGGGGTGGTGCGCACGGGTGCGGTGAGGTCGAAGGAGGGTTCGGTGGTGCTCGGGGAGGTCGGAGTGGAGCTGTGGAGCAGAAATGGCGCGGCGGCCCTGGTGAAGTCCGGTGAGCTATTCCGGCGTCGGGAGGGCACGGGATGAGGGGGAAATAGGGGGAACGGGTAGAGGGGGAGCGGGGCTTCTTATAGGGGCTCAGAGGGGTCGGGGGAGTAAGGAGGGAGGGGGTCCGCGGCGAGGGAAACCGACGACGGCGTCGGGTGCGTGGGAGGAGGAAGGCGACCGACGACGGTTTCAATCGGGCGTGTGGGGCTAGGGTGTCAGCGAGTGAGAAAGGGCGAGCGTATTCAGCGGGCGACCGACCGGTAACGGTTTCGGCATTTAATGCTGGTGGGCTGGCCATTTTATTATAAAACCGTTACCGTTTTCTATTTATGATTTTTCCAGAGACATAAAACCTATTTAAAGCATTCTAATAAATTCCAAATATAGTAAAATTTTATATCAAAATTAACTAAATAATAAATGCCATTTAATGGACATTTTTATTCTGGCATTTGAATACTTTGAAAAAATATTATTTTCAGAAATTGCCCTTTTGCTTTTAAATCCCTTTGCAAATATTTTTCAGAATAACCCCTGGTTTTTATTATTCAAATAAATCACCAAGAAGTCCCTGGTGTGGAGTGTCATGTTACTCGTCTCAAATTTTTTGTCAGGGGTTTGAATACTTTGAAAATTGGAATAGGAACCAAATATGAAATGATTCCAAAAGAAAATCCAGAGATTTTCACATTCACTATTCAAAGATTTATTGTAAACTTCCAACTCATATTTCATATAATTTGAAGAAGTCATTTTATCTTCTCTCATGAAAATCATTGAGTTGCTTAATTTTTTTTTCTGATTTTGAAATATTTTCAAAATGGAAATTCAAATCATTTTCAAATCCCTTTTCATTTCTTTAAATGGAAGAAGTCATGTCATCTTCACTCTAGGGTTTTGTGATGAAATGAATTTGAATTCCTGGTGATCAAAATGCAGATTGAAAGTTTTGGGAAAGTCATTTCATTCCCTCTCAATAAACTTTCAAAAGTTTCAGAAAGTTTCAAATTTCACTCACTTTCAATCACTCAAGCAAACAAACAATCATTCTAATAATTATTATAAAATTCCAAAGTTTGGGATGTTACACCTGATGCGTCTCGATTATTGAAAATCTCGGAAAGGAGCATCATTGATGACTGAAATCGAGTGGTCTTGGAAATAATGCGCCACCTTCTTCGCTGATAGGTAAATACCATGAACCAGCTTCTGATAGTGTGGCTTCTTTGCGTGGAGCAAATCAGCAGGGTCAGCGGTTTTCTTGTACTCTTCCAGCTCGACCATGGCCATCTGGTGATCGGCGATCGTGGAGCCTTGCTGGAGGCATTCTTCGGCCCACAGTCGATTGCCAGTGATCGTGATCACGCCCTTAGGGCCTGGCATCTTCAACTTGTGATACATGTAACATTGTCAGGCCAAGAAACATGCATACGCGGGTCGACCCAAAATGGCATGGTAGGCACTCTGGAAATTCACGACTTCAAATGTCTGCTTTTCTTTTCGGAAATTTTTGTCGTTCCCGAATGTAACATCCAATGCTATCTGGCCGAGTGACTTGGCCTTCTTCCCTGGGATGACCCCGTGAAACTGCATGTTGCTTTCACTCAGTCGGGACATCGGACTGCCCATCCCTTTTAGGGTATCTGCATAGAGGATATTCAGGCCGCTGCTACCGTCCATGAGGACCTTTCTGAGTCGAGTGCCCCCCCCACCAGATCAACTACCAGAGCCTGTCAACCAGGAGTGGCCACATGAGCAGGATGGTCTGTTTGGTTGAATGTGATGGCATACTGGGACCACTTGAGGTAGGTGAGGGTAGCAGGCACAGCCATGTTGACTTCTCTGTTGATGACTTTCAGACGACTCTTGCTCTTGACATCAGCAAAAATCACAAGTGTGGCAGTGACATCCGGGAATGTTTCTTTATCTTCATCTTCATCACCCTTCTCAGGAGATTTATCACTTGGCGGGTCCCCCTTGAATTGTTGGATAAGGGTCTGACACTGTCGAGTGGTGTGCTTGGGCAAAATCACATTGCCTTCCGCATCTTTCCTCGTGTGAATTACACATGGTTGATCCAAGATATCAGTTCCTGACTGATTTTTTCCTTTCTTGGGGGCATACTGTGCTTTAGGCTTGCCCTTGTTTTTTGACTGGGTCGCCAGAGCTGCTGCTTCTGGTTGAACCGTACCCTCAGCTTTTCTCTTCTGTTTCTGATTGTTACTGCCTCCAGCCTCATTGGCGACTGCCTTTCCTTTGCCGCTACGGAGGCGGTTTTCTTCCTCGCCATTGGCGTACCGAGTGGCGATTTCCATCATCTTATCAAGTGAAATATCACCCGTGCGCCCGAACTTCAGGTATAGCTCCCTGTATCCCATGCCGGCCTTGAAAGCACACACAACCTGGTGCTTTGAAACATTCTCCACTGTATGGTGCAAAGTGGACCACCGCTGAATATAGTCTCTCAAATTTTATCGGGCTTCTAGACACAATGTTGTAAGTCGACCAGACCTGCAGGACGCTTGCAAGTACCTTCAAAGGTTCGGATAAACACTTGGACAAGATCCTCCCAACAATATATACTGGAAGGAGCCAAGTGATTCAACCAAGCTCGAGCTGAACCATCTAGCATCAAGGACAAGTGCTTGATCGCGACGTTGTCGTTTCCACCGCCAATCTGTACAACCACTCGGTAATCATCTAACCAAGACTCTGGCTTGGACTCACCAGAAAATTTTCCGATCCCAGACGCCAACCTGAAGTTGGGGGGAATATCCGCAAAACGGATGGCTCTGCTCAAACACTTAGGACCAGAAATCACGACCGAACTACCACTCGGAAAGTCTCTATCTTGGCCTTCTTTGTGGGGTCTACCCCTGTCGATCCGCTTCTGGGTGAGGAGATCTCGAGCATCAAACTCCGCGTTCCGCTCATCACCGAACGAGCGCCTGTCGTCCGGGTGTCGGGGCACGCACGGACCGCCCTGCGGAGGATCGGGCACTCGACGGTGGTCTTCATGGTGAAACTGATCTCTGACCTCATCCTCGCGAAAGCCCTCACTCCTACGACGCAGGGGTGATCCAGGGCTGTGTGCCGACTGAACGATTTCGGCCCTGGGTGACTAGCTTTGTATCCTGTTGCAGGACTGTGAAACTACAGAATTCTAACGCTGCGCTGCATCTAACAGTGCTCTGATCTGCATCAACCCTCTTCCAGCCTCTCATTGCGACAACTGAATGGAATCTGCTATCCTAGCAGCAACAACAACATTTAACACAGGAGTTCGATATACCTCAACATCGTTCCGGGAGCCAGTCGGGAATAACTGTCGCTGTCGTCGACCGGCAACAGGTGGACGCTGGCGAGCGCGCTCGTCGAGTTCACGCTGAAGCTCTTCCAGCCGAATGCGCGTGGCCTCCAAGGCCTGGGCCTCAGTGGTTGTTCCAACGATAGGGTGTGAAGAACCTCCCCCTCGCGACACGGCTGTTCACTCGATGCGCCACCAGCATCATGCTTGCCGTGGCCAAAGCCCGGCGGCGGGCTTTGATGAGAGCCCGCCATAAGGACCTCCGCTCCTGGATCGCAGCTCTCGCACTCAGAAGGGACATCGGACGGATCGGAATCCGACTCGAACACGACGTGAAGAGACTTGGTAGGCTCGAGCGCTGCGATCTGTGGAGAAGAAATTTGACGCGCCACTGCGTGCTTGACCCAGCGCTGGAGTCGTGAGCGGCCGGACCTCTTGCGACTGCAAACAGCGAGGGGAGATGACGTATAGGGAATCGACGGCTAACGCAGCAACACGCCGTAGGAACTTGCGCGGAATTGCACGGCCCCACGGACTGGGAGTGCCTCGACATCGAGGGGCGCTTCCTGAAGCCATGCCGAATCATCGGCGATGAAGGTGAGTGCACCGAAACGGATCTCGTGGCCCAGAGCGAAAATACCACCGGAAGACGTGTCGAAGGATGGAAAATGCAACCTCGCCGGAAGTCGCTTAGACGCCTACCCCATGGTGGGCGCCAACTGTCGTGGGAACGAGCCTAACAGTAGAAGGTAGGGGTATGAAGGGAGAGGGCAGAGTCCTATCTACGGCGAGGGTGTGCACACGGATATATGAGTTCAGGCCCCTCTCATGGAGGTAACAACCCTACGTCTCAGTGCTCGGGAGCTTATGTCGTGTGGAATGTTAAGATTACAATGGTTGCAAAACATTGTGCCATAGGGGAGGGGTGGCTTATATAGAGTTCGCTGCCCCTCATAAGAGCCCGGCATCTAAGGGTCCGATCATGGGTTTAAAGACTGGCGTTACTGGTAACATACGTAATAAATGCTACTAATGACGAAGGACTAACGACCGCCCGTTGGCCTCCTGATGGTGGCTCCTGGTCTTCTGGTGTCGATTGAGAATGATGTCTACTGAGTGCCAAGCTATTGTTGAGTGAAGGAAGAAGACTCCGAGTGGATTGAATGTCGAGTGACTTGAACATCTCATGGAATCCAGTCGGAAGCTTATGCTTGATCTTCAAGTCCTCCAGTGTAGTGTCCTTAGGTAGGGTATGTAGGCATTGCCCAGGACCCTACCCTAGGTACATATCCTCATCACGTACCCTTTGAAATTCAATATAGTCGAAGATGGTAACTTGGACAGCAAGTACAGTTCATCTTCAACAGTGTCGTCATCCACGAGACGTGTCTGCAACTAATGTCTACTACGCAACCTTCTCCTTGTAGACGTTGTTGGGCCTCCAAGTGCAGAGGTTTGTAGGACAGTAGCAATTTTCCCTCAAGTGGGTGACATAAGATTTATCAATCCGTGGGAAGCGTAGGATGAATATGGTCTCTCTCAAGCAACCCTGCAACCAAATAACAAAGAGTCTCTTGTGTCCCCAACACACCCAATACAATGGTAAGTTGTATAGGTGCACTAGTTCGGCGAAGAGATGGTGATACAAGTGCAATATGGATGGTAGATATAGGTTTTTGTAATCTGACAATATAAAAACAGCAAGGTAATTAATAGTAAAAGTGAGCACGAACGATATTGCAATGCGTGGAAACAAGGCCTAGGGTTCATACTTTCACTAGTGAAGTTCTCTCAACCATGATAGCATAATTGGATCATATAACTGGCCCTCAATGTGAAACGAAGAGTCACTCCAAAGTCACTAATAGCGGAGAACAAACGAAGAGATTATTGTCGGGTACGAAACCACCACAAAGTTATCCTTTCTAATCAATCTATTCAAGAGTCCGTAGTAAAATAACACGAAGCTATTCTTTCTGTTCAATCTATCCTAGAGTTCGTACTAGAATAACACCTTAAGACACATATAAACCAAGACCCTAATGTCACCTAGATACTCCATTGTCACCTCAAGTATCTGTGGGTATGATTATACGACATGCATCACACAATCTCAAAATCATCTATTCAACCAACACATAGAACTTCAAAGAGTGCCCCGAAGTTTCTACCGAAGAGTCAAAACATGTGCCAACCCCTATGCATAGGTTCCCGAGGTCACGAAACCCGCAAGTTGATCACCAAAACATACATCAAGTACTCACATGAATATCCCATTATCACCACAGATAGACACGGGCAAGACATACATCAAGTGTTCTTGAAGACTCAATCCGATAACATAACTTCAAAGGGAAAACTCAATTCATTACATGAAGGGAGAGGGGGAAGAACATCATAAGATCCAACTATAGTAGCAAAGCCCGTGGTACATCGAGATCAAGACATCTCAAGAACACGAGAGAGAGAGAGAGAGAGAGAGAGATCAAACACATAGCTACTGGTACATACCCTCAGCCCCGAGGGTGGACTACTCCCTCCTCGTCATTGAGATCGTCGAGATGATGAAGATGGCCACCGGAGATGATTCCCCCTCCGACAGGGTGCCGTAACGGGCTCCCGATTGGTTTTTGGTGGCTACAGAGGCTTGCGGCGGCGGAACTCCCGATCTAGGTTTAGTTCTGATGGTTCCTCTATTTATAAGACCGTATGGTGTCGAGAACAAGTCGAGAGGGGCCACGAGGAGGTCACGAGCCCCCTAGGCGTGACCAGGGGGGCCGCGCCTCCCAGGCTCGTGACTCCCTCGGGCCTCCTCTATGGTATCTTTTCCTTCTGGTATTTTTGATATTTTCCAAAAAAAATCACGATGAAAGTTTTATTCGGTTTGGACTTCGTTTGATATTCCTATCTGAAAAAGGTCAAAAACACGGAAAAAACAGAAACTGGCACTAGGCACTGAGTTAATAAGTTAGTCCCAAAATAATATAAAATAGCATATTCATGCATATAAAACATCCAAAGTTGATAGTATAATAGCATGGAACAATCAAAAATTATAGATACGTTGGAGACGTATCAAGCATCCCCAAGCTTAACTCCTACTCGTCCTCGAGTAGGGAAGTGATAAAGACCGAATTTTTGATGTGGAGTACTACCTAACATAATTGTTCTATGTAACCTCTTTATTTTGGCATGAATGTTCAGATCCATAAGATTCAAAACAATAGTTTAATATTGACATGAAAACAATAATACTTCAAGTATAATAGAAAAGTAATCAAGAACTTTTCAAATAACAAGGCCAAAGAAAGTTACCCCTACAAAACCATATAGTCTAGCTATGCTCCATCATCCCCACACAACGAATTTAAATCATGCACAACCTCGATATTGGCCAAGTAATTGTTTTCACACTCTTACTTTCTCAAACCTTTTTTCAACTCTCACGCAATACATGAACGTGAGCCATGGATATAGCACTATAGGTGGAATAGAGTGTGGTGGAGGTTATGAGGCAAAAAGGAGGAGATGGTCACATCGACTCGGCGTATCAATGGGCTATGGAGATGCCCATCAACAGATATCAATGTGAATGAGTAGGGATTGCCATGGAACGGATGCACTAGAGCTATAAATGTATGAAAGCTCAAAAATAAAAAACTAGTGGGTGTGCACCCAACTTGCTTGCTCACGAAGACCTAGGGCAGTTTGAGGAAGCCCATCATTGGAATATACAAGCCAAGCTACATAATGAAAATTTCCACTAGCATATGAAAGTGACAAAACAAGAGACTCTCTATCATGAAGAACATGGTGCTATTTTGAAGCACAAGTGTGGAAAAAGATAGTAGCATTGTCCCTTATCTCTTTTTCTCTTATTTTTTTGTTTGGGCTCTTTAGCCTCTCTTTTTTATTTTTTTATTTGGTGGGCATCTTTGGCCTCTTTTTTATTTCCTCACATGGGAAAATGCTCTAATAATGATGATCATCACACTTTTATTTACTTACAACTCGATACTTAGGACAATAATAACTCTATATGAATGACTCTGGCAGTGTACCGGGATGTGCAATGACTCATGAGTGACATGTATGAAAGATATGAATGGTGGCTTTGCCACAAATACGATGTCAACAACATGATCATGCAAAGCAATATGACAACGATGATGTGTGTCATAATAAACAAAACGGTGGAAGTTGCATGGCAATATATCTCGAGATGGCTATGGAAATGCCATGATGGGTAGGTATGGTGGCTGTTTTGAGGAAGGATGTATGGTGGGTGTATGCACCAGCGAAAGTTGCGTGGTACTAGAGAGGCTAGCAATGGTGGAAGCGTGAGAGTGCGTATAATCCATGGACTCAACATTAGTCATAAAGAACTCACATACTTATTGCGAAAGTTTTATTAGTAATCGAAATAAAGTGCTAAACGCATACTCCTAGGGGAAGGGTTGGTAGGAGTTAACCATCGCGCGATCCCGACCACCACACAAAGGATGACAATCAATAAAAACATCATGCTCTGACTTCCTAACATAGTGGTTCACCATACGTGCATGCTACGGGAATCACAAACTCTAACACAAGCATTTCTACCAATCCATAATTACTCACTAGCATGACTCTAATATCACCATCCTTATATCTCAAAACTAGATGCAAAGAATCAAACTTCTCATAGTATTTGATGCACTCTATATGAAAGTTTTTATTATATCCCTTTTGGATGCCTATCATATTAGGACTAGATTTATGACCTAAGAAAATTAACATGCTGTTTAAGACTCTCAAAATGATATAAGTGAAGCATGAGAGTTCATCAATTTCTCTAAAATATAAATATTGCAATGCTCTATAAGGATATAAGTGAAGCGCTAGAGCAAAAGACAAACTACTCCAAAAGATATAAGTGAAGCTCAATGAGTAGTTAGCTATGTGAGGACTCTCCCATATAAGAATTTCAGATCCTAAGTACCTTATTCAAACAAAATTAAATGACACTCCAAGGATAGCACGAATCATGTGAAGAAGTAAAAACTTAGGTTCAACCGATACTAACCGATAATTGTTGAAGAAGAAAGGTGGGATGCCAACCGGGGCATCACCAAGCTTAGATGCTTGATACTTATTGAAATATGGATTGGGGTGCCTTGGGCATCCCCAAGCTTGATCTTTTGTGTCTCCTTAATTCCTCTCATATGGTGGTTTCCAAAATCTTAAAAACTTCATCCACACAAAACTTAACAAGAACTCATGAGATAGGTTAGTATAAATCAATGCAAAACTATATCATCCTATACTGTAGAAAATAACTAAGATTATTATTTGACATTGCACACTAAATGATTCTGTATATTTGAAACTCCCATCATCAAATGGAATCATTAAACAAGCAAACATATGCGAACAATGCAAACATAACAGCAATCTGCCTAAACAGAACAGTCTGTGAAGACTGCATCAAGATCCATACTTAATTAACTCCAAAAAATCAGAAAAAATTCCACGCTGTATGGAATTTATAAGATCATAATGTGTCCAAATTTCAAGTTATTCTTACATCATAAAATTCCAAGGAATTTTTGCACTACAAGCAAATTTTCTGTTTTGGAACAGCAACTCATATACTTGCAAATTAAGCGTGGTAAAGGCTATCCTTGACATTTTTATTGAACTAAATAATGAGAAACACTAACATTAATATAAATAACAGAAATTAAGTACTAATAAAATAAAATGACGCTCCAAGCAAAACACATATCATGTGGTGAATAAAAATATAGCCCCAAGTAAAGTTACCGATGGATTGAAGACGAAAGAGGGGATGCCTTCCCGGGGCATCCCCAAGCTTAGGCTTTTTGGTATAATTGAATGTGTCTTGGGATGCCTTGGGAATCCCCAAGCTTAGGCTCTTTCCACTCCTTGTTCCATATTCCATCGAAACTCTACCCAAAACTTGTAAACTTCACAACACAAAACTTAGCGGAACTTCGTGAGATGGGTTAGTATATTAAAAAAATCATTCATTTTGGTACTTTCAAGACAAGATTAATAAATGTTCCCACACAATTCCTACTGTATCTTATAATTTCCACAATTTATATCACTTAATATAATCTATGGAAACAGTAAAACAAGCAAACTATGCATTGAAAACAGAATCTGTCAAGAACAGACCAGTCTGTAATGATCTGAATGATAAAAATACTTCTGAACCTTCAACAATTCTGGAAAAATTATGAAAATAAGTCAATTTGTATATAAATCATCATAAAAAATAATCAACTCAAAATCTCTCTCTGTATAAAAAATAAAAATAATTTCGTGAGAACAAAGTTTTTGTCTTTTTCAGCATGATCAAACAACTATCACCCAAACTAATCATAAAGGTTTTAATTGGCACTTTATTGAAATAAAAGCTATAAAACATGATTAATACAGTATACTAATCATGTGAACACACAAAAACCGTAAGGATACATATTGGGTTGTCTCCCAACAAGCACTTTTCATTTATGCCTTTCAACCTAGGCATGATGATTTCAATGATGCTCACATAAAAGATAATGATTGAAACATAATGGAAGCATCATGAAGCATATGACTAGCACATTTAAGTCTAACCCACTTCCTATGAATAGGGATTTTGTGAACAAACAACTTATTGGAGCAAGAATCATCTAGCATAGGAAGGCAAAACAAGCATGGCTTCAAAAATTTCAACACATAGAGAGGAAACTTGACATTATTGCAATATGTAGAAGCATATGATCCTCTCTCATAATAATTTTCAGTAGCATCATGAATGAATTCAACAATATAACCAGAACCTAAAGCATTCTTTTCATGATCTACAAGCATAGAAATTTTACTACTCTCCACATAAGCAAATTGTTTCGCATGA
Source organism: Hordeum marinum (assembly GCA_022496015.1). Taxonomy (NCBI): domain Eukaryota; kingdom Viridiplantae; phylum Streptophyta; class Magnoliopsida; order Poales; family Poaceae; genus Hordeum; species Hordeum marinum. Next base: position 356,560,418 of record CM039676.1, on the reverse strand, counting down.
TTAATAGTGGGAGAATCGTAAATGACTTGAGCACTACAAATTGTTTCCACATTAAAAGAGTGATGTTTAGCAAAAGGGTACTCATAATTGTGACAAGTTTTATCATCATTCTTCTTTATAGCATAAGTATCATCACAATAATAATCATAGTAAATTTGATCACTTAGAGTGGGGGGACTAAAAGGATCATCTTCATTTAACATAGCATCCCCAAGCTTGTCGTTTTGCATATCATAGACATAATCACTCTCATAATTAATAGTATGAATAGCGCCAATAGTATAGAAATTATTATCATCCTCCACATTTATTTTTGATTCATTCTCATGAGGCATATCAATAATAGGAGAAACATTATTTGGGAGAGATACCTCTTTACCTTTACTTTTTCTTCTTTTCATCTTCTTCACCCCATCATGTGAAGGTTTACTTAATTTTTCCAAGCTTCTTTTTGGAGAGGTTGGTTGAATAGAAAGCTCCTCCTCATTACCTGATTCATTATAAGAAATAATAGGAGGGTATTGGGCAACCTCTTCCCCTTCGTTAGTATTATTTTTATCTTCCATTTGTTTTCTTGCCTTTAAGTAATTGGCGATATAAGGATTCTCAATGCAATTTACCGCACAGTATAAATAGATTTCTTCTAGATCATAATCAAGCATGTTCATGATAGCCCAATCTGGGAGGCTCTTAGTTATACGTTTCATTTCTTCATATCTCAGAAGCAAACTAAGTTCATTATGATGCGCAAAGGAAATCAAGTCATCACAATTTTTGGACACGATTTGATCATGAAACAATTTGCATTGGAGATTTCAATGACCATGTTCATTGCAAAGTTCACAAGGACGGCTATCAATATTAAATATTTCAGCACAATCATCTAGCCTCACATGCAACTACTTAGTTTTATGCGTCTTACAAAATCTATCTTCCCTTTTTGGTATATATTTGCAAACTCTATGTATTCCGCAGAAATCATCATGCTTATAGGAAATATTTTCATCATGAATAGTGCAATCAGAATTTGCATCATGGATATTCAAAGTATTCATACTAACAACATTGCAATCATGCTCATCATTCACATATTTTATGCCAAGCATCCTATGTATATCTTCTTCTAGCATTTGAGCACAATTTTCTTTTCCATCATTTTCACGAAAGACATTAAAAAGATAAAGCATATGAGGTATCCTTAATTCAATTTTTTTTGTTTTCTTTTAATAAACTAAACTAGTGATAAAACAAGAAACTAAAAGATTCGATTGCAAGATCTAAAGATATACCTTCAAGCGCTAACCTCCCCGGCAACGGCGCGAGAAAAATGTTTGATGTCTACTACGCAACCTTCTCCTTGTAAACGTTGTTGGGCCTCCAAGTGCAGAGGTTTGTAGGACAGTAGCAATTTTCCCTCAAGTGGGTGACCTAAGGTTTATCAATCCACAGGAGGCGTAGGATGAAGATGGTCTCTCTCAAGCAACCCTGCAACCAAATAACAAAGAGTCTCTTGTGTCCCCAACACACCCAATACAATGGTAAGTTGTATAGGTGCACTAGTTCGGCGAAGAGATGGTGATACAAGTGCAATATGGATGGTAGATATAGGTTTTTGTAATCTGAAAATATAAAAACAGAAAGGTAATTAATAGTAAAAGTGAGCACGAACGGTATTGCAATGTGTGGCCTAGGGTTCATACTTCCACTAGTGAAGTTCTCTTAACCATGATAACATAATTGGATCATATAACTAGCCCTCAATGTGCAACAAAGAGTCACTCCAAAGTCACTAATAGCGGAGAACAAACGAAGAGATTATTGTCGGCTACGAAACCACCACAAAGTTATTCTTTCTGATCAATCTATTCAAGAGTTCGTAGTAAAATAACACGAAGCTATTCTTTCCGTTCAATCTATCCTAGAGTTCGTACTAGAATAACACCTTAAGACACATATCAACCAAGACCCTAATGTCACCTAGATACTCCATTGTCACCTCAAGTATCCGTGGGTATGATTATACGACATGCATCACACAATCTCAAAATCATCTATTCAACCAACACATAGAACTTCAAAGAGTGCCCCGAAGTTTCTACTGGAGAGTCAAAACGTGTGCCAACCCCTATGCATAGGTTCCCGAGGTCACGAAACCCGCAAGTTGATCACCAAAACATACATCAAGTACTCACATGAATATCCCATTATCACCACAGATAGACACGGGCAAGACATACATCAAGTGTTCTTGAAGACTCAATCCGATAAGATAACTTCAAAGGGAAAACTCAATTCATTACATGAAGGGAGAGGGGGAAGGACATCATAAGATCCAACTATAGTAGCAAAGCCCGCGGTACATCGAGATCAAGACATCTCAAGAACACGAGAGAGAGAGAGAGAGATCAAACACATAGCTACTGGTACATACCCTCAGCCCCGAGGGTGGACTACTCCCTCCTCGTCATGGAGATCGCCGGGATGATGAAGATCGCCACCAGAGATGATTCCCCCTCCGGCAGGGTGCCGAAACGGGCTCTCGATTGGTTTTTTGTGTCCAGAGGCTTGCGGCGGCGGAACTCCCGATCTAGCTTTAGTTTTGATGGTTTCTCTATTTCTAAGACCGTATGGCGTCGAGAACAAGTCGAGAGGGGCCACGAGGAGGTCACGACCCCCCTAGGCACGGCCAGGGGGGGCGGCCTCCCAGGTTCGTGACTCCCTCGGGCCTCTTCTCCGGTATCTTATCATTCTTGTATTTTTGATATTTTCCAAAAAAATCACGGCGAAAGTTTTCTTCCGTTTGGACTCCATTTGATATTCCTATCTGAAAAAGGTCAAAAACACGGAAAAAACAGAAACTGGCACTGGGCACTGAGTTAATAAGTTAGTCCCAAAATAATATAAAATAGCATATTCATGCATATAAAACATCGAAAGTTAATAATATAATAGCATGGAACAATCAAAAATTATAGATACGTTGGAGACGTATCAGCAACCAACCGGCAAAAGTCACCGTTTGTTCATGTGTAATCTAGTCGTCAGACTTCTCCGGGTGTTTGGAGCGTAGAATATTCTTGTGTTGCTCGATATACGGAGCCACCAAGGCGGAACTTTGTAGAACTGTATAGTGTGCTTGCGCCAACAATAATGCCCGTCTCGGCATATTAGTGATTTATTTCCTAGCGTGACTTTCCATCGAGTCTGCCCTCATGCCCGCGATTCAGGAACACCTATCGGCTTAATGTCAGGAATAAAGTCATCACAAAACTCAATGACCTCCTCTGTTTCATGTCCCTTGGAGATGCTTCCTACTATCCTAGCACGATTATGAACATATTTCTGTAAGACTCCCATGAACCTCTCAAAGGGGAACATATTGTGTAGAAATACATGACCCAGAATGGCAATCTCCTTGACTAGGTGAACTAGGACATGCGTCATGATATTGAAGAAGGATGGTGGGAACACCAACTCGAAACTGACATGACATTGCACCAAATCATTCTCTAACCTTGGTAGACTTTCTGGATTGATTATCTTCTGAGAGATTGCATTCAGGAATGCACATAGCTTCACAATGGCTAATCGAACGTTTTCCCGTAGAAGCCCCCTCAATGCAACCGGAAGCAGTTGCGTCATAATCACGTGGCAGTCATGAGACTTTAGGGTCTAGAACTTTTCTCTGCCATATTTATTATTCCCTTTATATTCGACGAGAAGCCACACGGGACCTTCATACTGAGAAGGCATTCGAAGAAGATTTCCTTCTCTTCTTTGGTAAGAGCATAGCTCGCATGACCCTGAAACTGCTTTGGATCCATGCCTTCTTTTCCGTGCATATGTTGCTGGTCCCCCTTGCCTCCGGTGTATCTTTTGTCTTCCCATACACGCCCAAGAAGCCTAGCAGGTTCACGCAAAGATTCTTCGTCACGTGCATCACATCGATTGTAGAGCGGACCTCGAGGTCTTTCCAATACGGTAGGTCCCAAAATATAGATTTCTTCTTCCACATGGGTGCGCGTTTGTCAGCATCATTCGGAACAGATTGTGCACCAGGACCCTTGCCAAAGATTACTTTTAAATCCTTGACCATATCAAGTATTTCATCACCCGTACGGTGGCGAGGCTTCTTCCGATGATCTGCCTCACATTTGAAATGCTTGCCTTTCTTTCTTACGAGATACTTGCTCTAAAGAAATCGACGATGCCCCAGATACACATTATTCTTACATTTATCCAAATATATATTGTCCTTATCATCTAAACAGTGTGTGCATGCGTGGTATCCCTTGTTTGTCTGTCCTAAAAGGTTACTGAGAGCAGGCCAATCATTGATGGTTACAAACAACAATGCATGTAGGTCAAATTCCTCATGATCTTTCACATCCCATGCAGGTACACCTTTTCCATTCCACAGTTGTACAAGTTCTTCAACCAATAGCCTTAGGTACACATCGATGTCATTGCCGGGTTGCTTGGGGCCTTGTGTGAGCACTGGCATCATAATGAACTTCCGCTTCATGCACAACCAAGGAGGAAGGTTATAGATACATAGAGTCATAGGCCATGTGCTATGAGTGATGTTCTGCTCCCCAAAAGGATTAATGTCATCTGCACTTAAACCAAACCATACGTTCCTTGCATCCTTTGCAAAGTCCTTCCACTTTCTCTCGATTTTTCTCCACTTCGACCCGTCAGCGGGCACGCTCAACTTCCCATCTTTCTTACGGTCTTCTTTGTGCCATCGCATCAACTTGGCATGCTCTTTGTTTTGGAACAAACGTTTCAACCATGGTATTATAGGAGCATACCACATCACCTTGGCAGGAATCTTCTTCCTGGGGCGCTCGCCCTCAACATCACCAGGGTCATCGTGGTCGATCTTATAGCGCAATGCACATCATACTAGGCATGCATTCAAATCCTCGTACTCACCACGGTAGAGGATGTAGTCATTAGGGCATGCATGTATCTTCTCGACCTCTAATCCTAGAGGGTAGACAACCTTCTTTGCTTCGTACGTACTCTCTGACAATTTGTTGTCCTTTGGTAGCTTCTTCTTCAACATTATCAGCAACTTTTGAAATACCTTGTCGGATACACCATTCTCTTCCTTCCATTGCAGCAATTCTAGTGTGGTAGCCACCTTTTTATTGCCATCTTCGCAATTTGGGTACGACCCTTTTTTGTGATCCTCTAACATGCGCTGCAACTTCAGCTTCTCCTTTTCACTTGCGCAGTTTCTCTTTGCATCGGCAATGGCCCGATCAAGATCATCAGCGGGCTCATCTAATGCCTCTTCTTCAGCTCCTTCCCGCATTGTTGGCTTAGCTTCTTCCCCCATTGTTGTACCATCGTATGCATGGAACCCATGGCCAGGATAGCTGTCATCATCCTCTTCTTCTTCATTCTCTTCCATTAGAACCCCTTTTTCTCCGTGCTTGGTCCAACAGTTATAGCCGGACATGAAACCGACTCAAACAGGTGGACGTGAATGGTTCTTGAGTTAGAGTAATTTCGATCATTCTTATAGCCAGCACATGGACAATACATAAAACCATCCGGTCGCTTGTTTGCCTCAACTGCAACCAGAAAAGTATGCACGCCATTAATGAACTGGGGAGAGCATCGGTCCTCGTACATCCATTGTCGGCTCATCTTCATTACACAACACCGATAAGACCAAATTAATACAAGTTCGTATATAAAGTTCATACACACTTGTTCGCATAAAACAACATACAAACTCTCTAGCTAAAGCATTTAAATGCAACAACAAATGCGATCAACATCGCAACTAAGGTAACAATTGATCCAATAGCATAGTGATATCAAGCCTCACTATCAATGGCATATCTTTTAAATTTTCTAATCTTCAAGCGCATTGCACCCATCTTGATCTTTTGATCATCGACGACATCGGCAACATACAACTCCGGTTTCATCTTCTCTTCTTCAACTCTTTTCAGTTTTTCTTTCAAATACTCATTTTCTTTTTCAACTAAATTTAACTTCTTGACAAGAATATCTATGTCGGTTGGAATCTCCGGTTCACATACCTTCTAGATAAAAATATCTATGTCAACTTGATTGGCATAATTTTCATAAACATGAAATGCAACAAAGAGTTATAAAAGAGAGTATATATATACCACATCTGCATCATAAACTGGACGAGGGCCGAAGGGGACGAATTTCAAAACCATGCCACTATATATAACAAACAACCATATAGGTAAGAAAACTATACAAGTAACTAACTAAATCTTACAAACATGTTTTTTTATAAAAAGGATAAGAACAAGAGGCTCACCAAGGTGGTGCCGGCGATGGGACGGTGCTGGCGATCGACGGGGGCTAGGACGGGGACGGGAAGGCACTAAGTAAACCACACCTACAAAGGCAAAGTAATAATTTAATTTGAGCTCAAATTGCACAAATCAAATAAACTACCACATACAAACTAAAACCCATGAATTACTATACTTATAGAGCATTGCAAGAGCTAATCTAGCAATGAGAGATGAAAGGACAAAGTTCCTAACCTTTGTGAACACTTGGATGGATGGGATGCCTCCAAACCTTGACAAATTTTGGCAAAAATGGAGGATGAGCTCGAGGAAGAGAGGAAGAGAGGAAGAACAGAGAGGCGAGGAAAGGGGAAGAACAAAGGACTCTGCTCAGGCTGGCGCCGAAGGGTTTGAATATAGGGGGACCTTTAGTCCCGGTTGGTGGCTCCAACCGCGACTAAAGGTTAGTGTATAGTCGCGGTTGGTGGCTCCAACCAGGACTATAGGCTCCCGTGGGGGCCCAGTCTGACGTCGGCCTGCCACCACACCTTTAGTATCGGTTCGTGGCATGTATTGGGACTAAAGGTCCATAACGAACCGGCACCAATGATCCCCGTCATGAACCGACACTAACGATCACATTAGTGCCGGTTCAAAAGCCAACCGCGACTAATGAGGCGGACGAAAGGTCTGTTTTCTACTAGTGACCTTTGCTATTTGGATTGTAGTTCTTTTTCTTTTGGTCCTTCACATAGTGGAGAGAACCACCATGTGAGGCTTTCAGTCTGTCCTCTTCTTGAACGCACATGGCTATTGTCTTTTCTATGTCCCATTTTTCAGGTGACATGTTATAATTGACAACAAATGTGTCAAACTGTTTAGGCAACGAAGCCATAATCAGGTGGACCAGGAGCGCAGGTTTGAGCTCCAAGTCCGCATCCATGGGCTTGAGTTTTGCAGCCATGTTGCTCATCCTGAGAATGTGCTCTCGAATGCCACGACCACCACTAGTTTAGTTCTCTATGACCAGTTGCTTTATCAACTGGGTGGCATATGTCTTTGAAGAACTAGTGCATTAGTTCTTTATCTTTGTAAGCAACTCCCCTACGGAAGTGCATTCTGCAATTGAGCCCACAATGGCGTTCTCAATTGTATTCTTTATAGATGCCATACATTTTTTGTTGGCATTTATCCATTTTTGATTGTTGAGAGTGTAGGACAACTCCAATGGAGCATAGTCCCTCTTCTTTCTGTTCCGTACAACATCATCGTCAATGGCCTCTCTGGCTGGCTCTATAGGTCTGACCGGTTGTGGTTCATCCACAACCCAGTCAACTTCAGCATAGACAAAGGCCAAATCAACTTTCTTCCTCCACTCGGTGTAATTATCACCTTTGAGTGTTGGAACTTCTTTCAAACAACTTATCAAGTTGAAACCTCCTGAAATTCTAACAACCATATACGTTAATCTAACGTTGGTCAAATTAAACATATGATTGTCTATGCAATTAGATCTATATTACCGTTGGGCAAAAGAATAGAAATAAATGCACATTTAATAAAAAACATGATCATGTTATTAATACCGTTGGTCATAAAAATAACATAATGAAATTAATTCTCATAATCACTTTAATATGCTCTTTAAAAAAATAATTCTCTCTAAACTTTATTTCTTTGTAAAAGAACACTATTAAATATTTACGCATCGGAAAAACATGAAAATAAATTCATGAACCTTTTATTCTTGATAGAAACTTTTATTTTACTAAATTAAAATTTCATGAACTTTATTATATTTTTTTAATAAAATTTATGATTTTTCTTTTTCTGGAAATTTTCTTTTATTTTCAAAAAAAATTATATTTATTTTATATTTTCTAAACAAATTTTCGTTGGAATAATTTGTATAGATAAAATAATCAAAACTATACAAAGTTTTTTGCCTAAACAGAACAAAAAACTAAAAGGGAAAAACCGGCCAGGCTTTCGGGGCCAAAAATAGTCCAGCCACCCAGAAAACCCTTCCTGGGGCGCCGGCCCACTTGGCCCAGCTGGCCTGTGGACGTGCTAGGGTTACGCCTGTGGCCGTCGGATCACATCCAACGGCCAGGCGCACCGATCGGGCAAACAAAAAGCCCAGCCGTCGGGGACCCGAGGGAAACCCTCGTCAGTTCTCCCCCTCCCCCGCGTCGCTCGCCTCTGGCACCGCTCGTTAGCGGCAACAGCCCGGCCGCCGTTGCGCCTTCCTCGGCCGCCGGCGATGGCCCGGCCGCCAGCGATGGCCCGGCCGCCAGCCACGGCCACCATCTCCTTACCTTTCCTCATTCCCCTTTTCCTTTTTGGTGCGAGGCCGCACCTCTGCCTGCCCGCATGCTCGTTCGAGCGGCTCTCGCCGGCCGCCAGCGACTACGTCGAGCATCACCACGCCGCGTCCGGTCGTCGGTTCTTTCTCTTGCCCCTCCTTTTCTTCTTACACCCCGCCTACTGCCCAGAGTGAGAGAGAGAAAGAGGATCGACGGCCCCTGCTGTCCCCTGGCGCCGGCGTGCGTTGCTGGCGGCGCCCCCGCCGGCCCCTTCGCTAGTCGCAGGAGCTCCCGGAGGAGAGCACGCCACCATCGAATGGCCCGGTGGTGGTGCCCTTTGCCCCCTGTGGGGTTCTTGTTCTTGTTTTTCTTTTTCTTTTTTTTGTTTGTTTCGGATTCGATCCGATCTGATATGGGGAGGATTCTTTGCCCCATTGTGACCGGCTGTGGCCGGTGGGTTTTTCTTTGCCCCGTGAGGGGTTGTTCTTCGTCCCGGCGCCTCGGCTTGCCGATGCGCGTCGGGTCGAGAGGAACGGCACGACCATTGTGGCGGCACAACTTTGCAGTGGGGTTTCTTTTCTGTCTTGGATTTCAACCGAAAAAGACCTATGCCTAACCCTGCTGATACCATTGATAGATGCTATGGATCCCGTTGGCACAGGTATTCCGGTAGAGATGAGAGAAGGGGTGATTACCTACTCCCTGTTGTCACCGCCGTCATCAGCACCGCCACCGCGACGCGATGGAAGGCGGATCGAGCTCCTCAGGTTAGGGAGCAGGTAGTCGCCCCTTCTCTCATCTCTACCAGAATACCTATGCCAACAGGATCCATAGCATCTATCAGAGCTCCCTGCGCTGGAGCTTCCTTCTTCCTCACAGTGCTCCCCAGTCCCCACTCCTAGGAAGCAGGAACCGCAATCAGGAATGGGGATCGTCGGTAGGGTAGCTGTCGAGCGAGCGGTCTCTCTTGTTAATATGCAACTTGCACACTGCGATTGGAAGGGCTCAACTCAGCATATGCGTATTTAACACAAGATGACCCAAGGTTTACATCAGTCTCATTATTTATTCGAGTAAGAACATGGCATCGATTCTTCGATGTCTGGATCTCTTGACTCGCGAAGAGAAGACTTGGCAGTTCGTTACTATCGGTTAAATTAACCCAAACGAGCAATAATAAAGCGTTTACCCAGCTGCTGCGTCGACGCGGGCCGACGGCACGAAGGAAGGAGAGCCATTCTCGACCCCAATTCATGAAAAAGAGTTGAGGAAAGATAAGCTTGATCCATGAAGAGTTGGGACACATAGAAGTACCACCGCTCGCATCGCCTCTGGTGGGGTGACTCGGGCGCCCTAGCCGTCGCCGCCCTCGACCTCCCTCCTTCCCTCCTCCCCCGCCGCTGTTAGAGGAGGCCGGCGAGCCGGCGGACGGCGGACGGCGGGCCTCCCTCCCTTCTTCACGAGGGGATCATCTGACTGAGATGCGACGGCGCCCCTGGGCATATGACATGGAGGCAGAGTTGGCACGCTCGGGCGGCGGCCCGATGGGATCCCAGCGGTGTTGCGGGGGCCGGCGGCGGCAGATCTGGTGTTTCTCACCCTAGATCGGTTATTCAGGCTCGGTCGTCGTTCGGCGGCCCTAAGCGGTGGTGGGCGCGCGCGTTGACTATCCTCCTTCACCGATGTGATTGGGCGCAGTAGGGGGCGTTGGCATGTCGCTGGATCTGAACAAGGTGGTGGCGCCATCCCCTTCGTCAGAGATGACGGCCAGGTGGTGGGTCCTTGTGGCGTGGCCGGTGGCGCCCGATCTTGGGATCCCGCTCCCGAGGACTTCGCAGGATGAGGTGGCCCGTGCAAGAGAGTTGGGTTGTTCGAACAGATCTGGGTGAAAGCTTGATTTCGGCTACTGTCAAGGCCGGGGATGACGGCGCTGTCTGCGTCGTTCCCTTCCTAAAGGCATCACCGAGGAGAAGTTCAAGGCCACTCTCTGCTACCTTCGGGAGAAACACTAGATCAGTAGATCGGATGATGGCGACGCTCTGGTGTCGTTACCCCTTGGGGACGTCATTCATGGAGGTACACACAGGGTCGAGGTACCATTGGTCGGCATCTACGGTGGAGCGGCATTCCCTGTGGTACATCGACGTCGTGGAGTCTCGACGACGAGATGGAACAAAGTCTCGACGACGGATACGTGATGATGAACACACGTAGGGAGGAGGCGTTGTCCGCCGTTGGAGCGTCATCCTCCTTTTCTAAAAAAAAGGAAAAGTTGGGACTGTTGACTACGACACTGTGGTGGTGGCCTTCTGCGTTTTCTGGATCGTAGAATTGCACACTGTGATCGTGGATGCTTGTTCAAGGGACGAATGACAAGCATCGTAGAATTGCACAGGTTGACTTTGCACACGAGAACTTTTGTGTTTTCTGGAAGACATGTACACCTGTAGTTGAACTGTCATAATGTCTTACATTTAAACAGAGGTAGTATATCATATCGTCTCGATTACAAGTGCCACCGCGCCTTCTCTCCTACGTGTTGAATGCGGTGCAGTCTCGTCTGATCTCCCCGTCCCTTGAACAACCTGTGCAATTCTGCGTTTTGGGGCACTGTGGTCGTGGCACGCAAAAGTACTCACAATACAAATTGAAAGTGCTTGTATAAGAGCATCTTCAATAAGCGCGCTTTCTTTGGCGTTTAAAAAATGAATTTGCAGTGCGTGGTTTGCGTTTTTTAGCGTGTCGGCAAGCGCCGGCTTCAGCGGTCGTAGTAAGATTGTACGAGCCTGCGATGCTTCAGCAGATGCGCTATCAAAGCGCGTGCACAATACAAATGGTATTGAAATTTTGCTAAAAAAACATAGTTCATCTGAGTCCTATATATAGTTCAACGATACATCAATAAAAATATGCATAGATAAAACATAGCTAATAGATAAACTAAAAAAAATACATAGGCAAGCTAAAAAACTATTCGTCGTCCTTTGAGTCCGATAAAAAAATGTCATCAATAGAAATGTCCGTTGACGAAATCTCGAGCCAGGCATCAAGAAAGCGTTCGTCGTTCTCGTCCCAGGACGACGCTTGTCCAAGGGCGATGTTGAAATCTGCATCCGCCTTCCGTATACGCTTGTCATTGCGATATGCGGCTCGGTCTGTCCTTCTCTCCTCCCTCTTCTGTGCCCTCCTCTGCGCGAAGAATGCGCGCTCGTCGATGACATCCTGCGGGAACCGTTGACGACACGCTGCCATGGCCACCTCATCCGTCTCGGCGATGCAGAGGCGGCACTCCAGCCTCCGGTTCTCGCGACGGTCCTCGTCAGTGACAAGCCGCAAGGAAGGCGTGAGTTCTTTCACCCGCGCCCGCGTCGTCACCTCGGGTGAGTTCATTTCCCTACGAGGCCGCCGGAGGCGCCACGCCGCCGCGTCGTATGCGCGGGCGGCCTCGTGGGTGGTGTCGAAGGTGCCGAGGCCGAGGCACATGTCTCCCGACCGTTTCTCCGTGGAGAAGGCGCTGGACGGGCGCGCCCGGACGCCGCGGAAGCCCGACGATCTCCGGCGATGCGGTGGCATGGTGGTTCGGCGACGGCGGGGCGCGTGGCTGAGCGGGGTGGGAAGAGCGGCGGCGACGTGCGTGGCTGAGCGGGGTGGAAAGAGCGGCAGCTGAGCGGTGGACGGGCATGTGGCGGGGTGGAGAGAGCTCCTCGGGCGGCGGATTTTATAAAGCGTGCCGGACGCGGCGCGCCAAACTGCGCGGGAAGGCTGTTTTTTCACACGCGTGCGCGAACTTTTCCCACGTGCGTGACTTTCCCGCGCCGCGCACGAAACCGCTCGACCCGAAGGTCATATGCACCTAGTTGAACGGTAGAAAAAGAAAAAATTCAAAAAATTCTGATTTTTTTTGTCAACAAACAATGACGAGTTTTCCACCTGTAAATTTTCGTGATGGAATGACATTCATGGAGGTTTGGCGAAAAGAGAAGGAAAAAACCAATGCTCCAAAATGCTTGCACAAATAGTCTCTTTGGAACAATTGATTTTTTTTCATTCGAGACCTCCACCAATGTTATTCTCTCATGAGATTGTACACACATGTAAAACATTTTTCGTTGTTAATTTATCATAAAATAACAGAATTAAAAAAAATCTTTTCGATTTTATATTCACCTGGGTGCTTGTGACCTTGGGATAAAACACTCCATGTCTAAAAAAAATATTACCTTCATCCCAATTTTTTGTCTTAGATTTGTCTAAATGTGAAAGTATCTAATATTAAAATGTGATTAGATACATCAATATTTAGACAAATTTGAAACAAGAATTTTAGAACGAAGGGAATACTGTTTATGAGCCTATGACTGAACCTATTGCAAGTTTACACGGTCCATGCTCCATGCTTGACTCGCCGCAGCCAAGATGTTGTGTACCTCGTTGGACCATGCATGGGGCTGACCTTGCCTTCATTGTGCACCGGCACTTAACTTGCTTTTTGGTGTCTGGATCAACGGGTGCTGCTCATGACCCAGTATGACCGCACCACCTGGCCCCGGTGTTCGCAGACTATGACACCATGGTCGTGGCGTTCTGTCCGGTGCAAAGGGGTAATTGTGTTTAGAGCGGAGGCATATGTCCAGCCTTAAAATGAAGCCCTTTACAAGTTAAAACACACAAAGAAGGTTCTAGAGTTGCAGAAACAAAGAATACGCTACAAAGACAAAAGAGCCAATCAAGCGACACAATGCTAGCATAGAAAGTAGCAACTCGACGACTACCAAACTCCCCAAAAATCCACGCGGGCGACTCGCCTAGTTGGTGTTTCCCTGTCTTGCTGCACACCGAAGAACACGATATCTAGAACAAAGCGATGTAATCATTTGCGTGGAGTATCGTGATTGTATTGAAAACATAGGATAGACTAGAAAATATTTTGACTTGTTTTGTATTTCAAATAGATCATTTGCTCATATATATATGTCCACAAGGCTCAAGCAATACATTAACTATTCCATCAAATTCCTCTTTCCCTTCAAACATGGTATCAGCCTAACCGATCCAACCCTAGCCGTCGCCCACCGCGCGCCACCCCCGGGGCGATCGGCCTCCATGACCGCCATCGGGGGCCGCGCCGCCCGTACCTAGGGTTCGTCCGCCGGTCGTGTTGACCGGCTGCCCTAGAGAGTCTTTTTCTCGATCTGTTGGTTCGGGTTTTCTCTCTTTCGCCGATCGCATTGATTGGCGTTTTCTTTTTGGTTTTTCGATCTTAGATCGGTTTGCGTCGCCCGCCGTTGTTGTCGACCACCACGCCTCTACTTCGACATCGACGCGCCCCGGCCTTTACACTGATCCGTCGGCCTCGTGCAACCCGGCGGCTCCTCAACGTCGCCGTTCGCGCGCCGGCACGCCCATTGATCTACGTCGGTCGTCATCGCCCTACTCCGATCGGGACTCCTGCATCGCCCCCACCCGACGGCCTCGCGCCATGCTACGGCAAATCACTGCTGTCGTTTGCGCGTCGTCTGTCCGTCGATCTCATCCGTCACCTCATTCAGTCGCCTCGGCCCGCCTGCGTCGCGCCCCGGATGCCTCGGGCCGCCAGCGTCGTGCCGGTTGCCGGCTACGGCCGCCACCCCGCCTCCATCGAGCGACGTCCACGACCTTGCGCGCGATCGGATTGATCACCCGCCCGCCCGTGATTCGCCTCGTCTACATCGTGCGACCGACCTGGCCCGTTGGTTGCGCGCGCCTCCGCAGGTCCCGTGAAGACTGTCCCAAGTACTGCGCGCCCCTCCACCGATCGAGCACTGAGCTGCCGCTGCGTCGCCCCGTCGGGCCGCAGCGCCGCTGCCCCGTGGTTCTCCCTGCGACCGCATCACCCGCGTGCTACAGCTGCGTCGCCGCTTCGGGTCGTAGTGATGCCGCCCGCGGTCTACTGCCGTCCTAAGGTCGTCCTCTCCAGGTCGTCCCCGTGGTCGCACCGACCCTCGCGCTGCCGCTGCATCGCCCCATCGGGCCGTAGCGAGCATGGCACGCGGTCTTCGCCACCGCCCGAGGCCGTCCCCGCGGCTGCACTGACTCGTGCGCCGCCACTTTGTCGCCCCTTCGAGCCATCGCACCGCGGCACGCGGTCCACGCCGCCGCCCCGAGGTCTTCCTGCCATCACCCCGACCCGCCTGCTGACGCTGCGTTGCCCCTTCGGGCCATAGCACCGTGGCGCGCGGTCCACTCCGCCGTCTCCGTGCGTCGACTTCTACGTGGCATGCGTCGCGCCGCCTCCCTAGACGCGGGAACATCACCGTCTGCGCCGGTCTTCGTCACGCTGTCGGGTTCTTCCTCGCCTATTTCGAGCATCGCCGCCGCGATCCTAACTAGCCGTCGCCGCCGCTCTTCTTCGGCGTTGTTGCAGCTCGCTCACCTAAGCCGCGCCGCCAGTCCACCCCCTTCTTCTTCGTCCAGCACCAGCTCATCGCCAGCGTCGTCGTCGTGTACCTCGACCACTTCATCTACTCCGACCACCGCGGGCGACATCGGCCCTCGCCAGTTTGTGTCGCAACCGTCGTGGAGTCCTTCTCTGTTAACCTCCTCGACATGGCGTACAAGTTGTGTGCAGGTCCCGTCTACGCATGCCCGATGCTGGCAACACCGTCGCGTGCCTTCGTCCCCGGTGTGTTCCCAGGTCTGGCAAGCCTGGAGCGACGCATCGTCAACATCGACTTTGTGTGTCTACGCATGCGCGGCGCTGGCAACAACGACGCATGCCTTCGTCTACGACGTGTCCCTGGGTTTGACAATCTCAACGCGCCGCGTCTCAACTACGTCTTCTTCCCGATGCACCACTACTTTGACATCATTGCGTCCATGACTAACTTGGCATCTTCTTGCGCTCGCGGCTTCACTGCGACTTCCTCGACACCGGCTACCCCGACTCGACATCGACCACGGCGTTCTTCGCATAGCTACCTCGACCACGGCTACACCACCATACGCTCTCGGCTACCTCGATATCGGCACAAAGGGCTACCGCCTTATTTGAGCAACCCTTTCGGTTTCTACTCCACCCACACCTTACGCAATGCATCAACCGTTTCGACTGTGGGGGGATGTCCGTCAGCTTGCCTTCGGATTTTTCTCCAGTCTCATCGTCTGCGTCGCTACCATTGTGACTACGGGGGGATGTTGAGTATCTTGATTGTATTGGAAACATAGGATAAACTAGGAAATATTATGATTTGTCTTGTACTTCAAGTAGATCATGTACTCCTATATATATGCTCATAAGGCTAAAACAATACATCAACTATTCCACCAAATCTATCTCTCCCTTCTAACAATTTGATCCACCATATGCAAGTCACACGGTTTCGATAGAAGTCGAAACAACTGTAAAAGCAGCACAATTTTTTTTTCTAACGGTCCAAAGCATCCATGCAAGTGCCCCAAAGTCAACCCGTGCAATTCTACGATCCTTGATATCCATGCCTTGAACAAGCGGGCAGAAATCCGCAAAACTAACTAGGTTACACGCACATCCTGTAGGTTCTCGGATGACACTCCAAGCAAAACGTGCCACAATAAATCGAAACAAAATATGATCGCGGACTTTGTATAGATCACAGCAAACACACTTGCCATCTCCCGGCCCCTGACGCTTTATTACTTGGTCGTCACTCAGCATTCGGTTCCTAGCCACTTGCGATAAGAAGATTTTTTTATCTTTGCAAGAATTCCGGCTTTCCAAATCCCCAATGTCTCGCATCTAGGAGTCAATCTAAATGTCTCCTTATATAATGAAACCACTAGAACACACCGGACGGTTCAAGTCTCCATGTCACCTGGTCTCTTTCTGCCATAATATTGACCAAACCTAGATCCTACCTTAACTCGTTACATTCCTCAATCTTGGTAGGGACGCCCACATCTCACTACAGTGGCATTAGGCTTTTCTAAAATTGTAAATAAGCTTGGGAATTTGGTGCGAAAGGATTTATCCCCACACCAAAGATTCCATGAGAACTGGCCATCTACCCATTACCAATCACAAACCGGTTCTTGACCGAAGAAGATGTTGCACCTTTCCCAATGTGGTCGTAAATTGGACTGCTTAATAGTGGGCCTAATCTCGCGTCCTCCCATGGCCTACACTTTTTCACTTTATCCAATATTTCGTGTACCCCATCTTGTAATAGGTAGAAGCCTATTTCATAGAGGGCCAATTCTAGATCTTCTCGATAAGTAAATGTGTCGACCTCACAAGGAGTTGAAGCAAAGGGTAAGTACAAACGTAGCAATGATTCAATGCATATGCTAAAAATGTGCGATAGTGTTTGTGTAAATGACATGGCAACAAAATGTAAAAGAGTGCAAAAGGTGGCCTAATCCTTCATAATGCTAAGGACATGATGATTGTATTACTTATGGGGAAACACTTCCCTACAGTAGTCTAAGGAGAAGCATTCGTCGGACCAGCCGAACGCCATCGATTAGTTTTTTGATCTCATGGCTGAGAGGTGTACACAAATCATGCACCAAATACTAATCTCCTGATTTTATGGCCCACCCCCATAATCTCTCCATGGTCAATTGCCCAACTAACTGTCCACATATCTCCTGCTAGTCCCGTAGATGTCGCCGAGCTCGCCATGCCCTGCACTGCCCCCGCTTTCTCTCCCCCGTCACGAGTTCCTGTCTTCCTGACCATCCCATCTGCGACCTCCCTTCCATCTCGTCGGTGCGTCATCTTGTCCGGCGTTCGTACGGGGACTGACCGACCACCTGCTCACCGACGAGCTTGTAAACTCGCATTGGCGTCATAAACCCCACCAAGATCGGAGCCTACACCACCTGCAGTTTTGGCATCCGAACAACCTTGCCGGACGGGCATTTCGGTTTGGGAACGAGGTAAGCGAGGATAGGCTTCCACGATATGCAGGAGGGTGGCTTACCATGTGATGTTGTGTCTCGGCATCAAATGCGCCAAGTAGGTGACGAGGGTCAAGCATATGTGAGTCTCGAATGATGCATTAGCTTGAATCTGGATTGCACGTATCGTTCATTCATCATGAACCAATGGAGGATTATAATTTGTATTGTTCTTTTTTTTGTTGGGATATTTTCGATGGAAACAAATATATGTTTGTATGGCAGCAATTCTCTGATATATGAAAATATAGTATCATAACGATTCAGGAACCAATCATATGCGTAATTTTTGTTGGATGGAAGCAAATCTTAATTTTCCTAGATGCAAGTTCCAAGTTCTCTGGAAGCAATTTATCATTTCTTAGTACGCAAATACCAAATACTCTGGAAGCAAAATCCCAATTTAATCGATGCATATACCAAATTACATGACATTGCGAGCTTGTCCCCTACGTCGCTGTTTGCTGTAGTCAAGCCAACATTTGTGATCAAAATTCTGGTTGTAGTGGCCGTAGAAGCAATTTATATGACCTATCAAAACTATCAAGTTCTAAATAGATCGAAGCAATCACTGGTTATAATGGACGCAATATTTTATGGACGACTAAAATATACAAATTCGAACTAGATCAAAGTGATAGTGGGTTGCCATGGAAGCACTTTGTGTGACCGACCGAAGCACAAATTTCAACCAGATGGGAAGTAATCTCTGATTGCTTCGGAAGCAAATTCTAATCTTTTTAAAAGTAGTGTTGAATGGAAACACATTTTTATCTTGTCGAGAGCTCTTTTATATGATACACCTGAAATATTTTTTAGTTGCTTGAAACGTATTTTTCTTTGCATACACTGGACACAAATACAATCAAACAAGATCGAAGCAACCGTCAATTACAGTGGAAGCAAAAAAATTGGCTGACTAAAGCAAACAAATTCTAACCGGATGGAAGCATATCTTTATTTTTCATTGAAACAATTTCATAGACTGGCCAGAAAAAAGGGTCACGTGTACACAACAATTAAAGCTTCATCCGAAATAAGGATTGAAAACAAATTGTATGGAAGCAAATCACATGCATAAAGAGCATGGCACCTAATCAATTTGATATACCCTGATTGATATAGGGATAGTTTTTAGGAAATAAATTTGTCACAATTAATGCGTAATCATCGCATGCTGCATGTAAATTAAGGTGCCACGCATGGGGCTGTATATGCTGGATCCGATGGTCATCATGGTTCTTATCCTACCGTTGATGACTAGTCTGATACAACGCAAGGGATCAGTAGTTTGATCCCTAGCGCCTCCCCCTTGCTTACTAGGCATGAAACAAACACGTACATCACGTAATAAAAGGAATTAATATAAGAAGCAGCGGCGGATTCTATAATAGATATTATCTTTTAATACGCTTGCATATGAAAAGTCAAATGAGCCCAACGTAAGTAGACAGCCACAATTCAACATAAATACATAACTTGTTACAAGTAATTCATAAAAGCTAGCTAGAGCTCAGTATTGACTTCTAAACTATTTGCTCTCAAGCAACCCTCCATCCAGCAAGGCGTGTATACAACAGATGACTTGATCCAATCATCATCCACTAAGGGTAAACATCCCAGATCCTCAACCTTGGAGCTACTAAGATGGTAGGCCACTACTCTTGTGCATGCCATGTGCAGGAAGACAATCTACTTGTAAGGGTGAAATCCAAGTATATTGGAACTATAGTAAGAGAACCTTTCGGGAACTTCAGTGGTAGTAGCAATGGTGGCATCATCGTCGTCTGAATCCCATTCTGGTTTCTTTTTGTCTAGTGTTTCGTGTTTGTTATCCCTGACACCTTGTACAAACCAAGATCCATAACCATGTTTCCAAGGAAAATTTTGTAGCAAGGGCTTGAGGTCAATCTCGTGCTTCAACATCCACTTGATGTGATCAGTTGATTCATTGAGAAACCAAATATGAAGTTTGCACCAATCATGATGGACAAACCCATAGTACACGCCCTTCTCCGATTTTCCGAGATGAGGCATAATACTTCCACGTGCCTCATTGATCGGGGGAAACTGAATTACTCGGTACTTATTATCCTCTAAATCCAACCTGCACAAATAAATAAATTCGTTATTAGAACATTAGCTAGCTAGTCACGGTAGTATTGGGTGACCTTTATATGCAAAGAAAAATTATGAAAACAAAACATACCTAATAACAAAATATATGTTGTATACATAGAGCCGTTCTTGCCAATACACGGCATCACCAGAGCGCACCTCTGTCATGAGTGGCAGTAGCTTGGGGTCGATGGACCGTGGAGCCGTCCCATGTCTGATAAAAGATCTATCCTCCCACCGCCATGTTTCGGACGAGAATGCGCTCATAATGTAGGGCGACGGATGCCACTCTAAGTTTGGGTTCCCGAGGACCAATTCAGCCGGGTTCTCGTACCGGTTCCCGTATCGACTGGAAACGCAATGCATGAAGAACACCTCAAAGTGTGGCGAGAGTGTAGGATCGTACACGAGGAAGTCTCTTTGAACAAAGCCCTTGATCGGCGTCGGATAAGGGTAACACGGTAGACACGCCGACTGCCGCGTCGCCGGATTGGCCACGCCTCCCCATCGAATACGGCTTTCCACAGAATTCTAAAGGGATCTATGAGATCGAGTATGGAATTCTGTTTACTCACTTTAAATGGTTTGATAGAAACTTTAAGTGGGTATCAAATAAACTGGAATGAATGGTATCGAGAGGAGGAGGCCGTTGCAGTGACCCGTGATGCGGGACCAGTCTCTTTGGAGGCACCCGAGGTTCCACTGGATCCTGGCCCCAACGAACGGGCGCGAGATGAACGTCGGAGGGAAGTTGTAGTCCAGATAGTTGTCATAGACGACGAAGATGCCGGCCAGGGAGAGCGGCAGGAGGTCCTTGCGCAGAAGGCGGTGGGCGTCGACGATGGCGCACCAAGCCTTGCAGACGGAACGGCATGCAGCGAGGCTGCGCGGCATCAGGCGCTGGAGGACGTCCGCGAGCACGTCGCCGGGCAGCAGACCCGCCGGATCCATGATGCCCGGCGACTGCGCGCGCGGTGCAAAAGGAACGGGCAGCCAGGTAGGTAGGTAGGTAGGCGGGGGTCTCGATCCGTTGCTTCTAGTACCTCGGCTACCAATTCAAGAAGGAATTCGATAAGGTGGGTAGGTGGTGGCCTGGTGGGTTAGAGTTCCTTCCGGTTTCTATATGTTTGGCGAACGTACGTGCTGTCAGCCAGCGCATCATCAACTCTCTGGTTTACATGGTAGATAAGTCCACTGTCCACTTACCCCGTGAAAGTCACCAAAGTGTCAGGCTCAATCAACCAGAGAATTGCTTGCCACCATTTAGTTGTTTGTTTATAAAAAAATGTCACTCTAGCGGTTACATGTTGGATTCCAACAGTAAAGAAATTGTATTTCCCCTACCGGAATCTAGGATATCGCCTCTTCTAAGTGTTCGCCGAGTGCATTTTATCGGAAGCTCTGGAAGAAACTTCTCGTAACTAATAGAATGCCCGTGCGTTGCTACGGGCTTTTGAAATATGTTGTAGGAGTCATAAACACACGTATATATTGTATCAAAAGAAACATGATGTATATCAAATTTTAGATGTATAAAAAATATTGCCAATAACAATCGGGCAATAAGTAAAATCCACTTCACTTGCAATTCTATGTTGATAAAACAAAATAATTCGACAATGTATACATAGAGAGTGAGATGATCCAACTAATAATTTATTATAAATTAAGATTTATTTGATGTTCTTATCAGAAATGTTGTCCTCAACTTCATTCGCACGATATTTGAGGAAATATAATAAAAAATTATTCCTCAACTCATAATCATTTTTTCACCTAACCAACATTATCCTCACCATACCCACTCCTCTCACTTTCTCCCCTCGTAGCCGCTCCTATCATCGTAGCCATCCCTCTCACCCGTTCTCTCCGCCACGATGTTGCCGTTGCCATATGTCCCCTCTTGCGGCATGTCTTTGTCTCCTCCCACTACTAGGAAAAAGCCTAGTAGTAGCGCTGAAAATATCCTTACTAGTAGCGCTGGGTCCAGCGCTACTACTATCGCGCTACGACTAAGTTTTAGTAGTAGCGCGTTTTTAGCCCGCGCTACCGCTAAACGGTACTAGTAGCGCTTACCACCCACGCTACTATTATTCCCAACCAAGCTACTACTATCCTAAGTATTAGTAGCACACCACTTTTCCCAGCGCTACTACTACCTAATTAGAAATTAAAAATAAAATAAAAATTAGATGCAATATTCATGGATGGAAATCAAGACACGTCTAGTGCAAAAAACAACTAAGGTCATAGAACCATATTTGCACTTGCAGCATTAATGGTTGCCACATTGAACATCTCAACTCGAAGAGACCACAAGATCTCATTTAACATCCGACGCAAACAACCAGACCACTTTTTTCTTCTCTAGATGTATCTACCAAGCCTCAGAGTTCAAACGCTGGTGTAACCGAACCCTCCCTACCCCCAGACGGTGACGTCGAGGTCCTCCACCTCAGTGACCTCCGGCGTCGCAATAACCTGGACGATCAGCGGCGCGACACAATCTCCGGGCTTCATGGCGAAGTCCCCCTCCGAGTGGTTGAAGAGCATGACACACACTAGGCTATGGTAGTCTTGTGTTATCTCTCCTGCTTGAAGAGTATTTCCAGTGGTTGAAGAGTGTTTCCGTGGCATGGAGGTAGTAATGTGTTATCTTTGATGCTTGGTCACCGTACCTGCAAAAAGGAGAAGACGATATCAGCGATCCTATCAACCGACGACATCAAACGATCATTACCGTGCAAAAGATTTTGGTTATGACTAATTGTTGAACCAAGAGCATGGATGAAATGCAATGTATGTATATTACCTGTGCGTTACAACTAAAGTTGTGACAACTGATGATGTTTGCATCACGTTCTTGCCAAATACCTCAACAACATCCGATACTTTACCTGAACCATTGAGCAAGTAAGAGACAACTAATAATACACAATACATTATCATTGTTTGGTATAAATTTAACATGGTGAAACATGACACAAAAAAAGTATTTTATAGGTTACACTACGAGCAGGGCATGGTAAATCCGGACGCAGCTAGGAACTCACAAATGAGAAACTTGATTTATGAAATAACACGTTTGACATAAAAAGAAAGGAACTTGTACAAACAGAATAAATTGTCCCTGTGACTAATAGTGCATCAATCCTACTTGTTGTGTTGCAGAGTAACATATCATGGTCGTCAGACTTGACAGTGTTTGACCTTGCAAAAAATCGAACTAAATGCATCATTCTTCCTCTACAGATGTTCACTTATTCAGACTTGATAAGTAACAAACTAGGTGTGGCATGAGAACTAGCACAGCGAGGCAACATTGAACATCATCATGTCGCAATATTTGTGCACTACATACTGTACTGCTAGCTATGGCATGCGTTGTACAACCAACAACATATTTCAAATCAAAGCACCACCATAGGAGTTTGACGACGTAGAATTAGACGCACATATATATGGTCTCCGTCGTCGTGGAGGTTGACGTTGTGGCTGCGTTGAGGATGCTCCTCGACCTTGTGCTCCAAGTATTGGTGGCACAAGTGGTGGATGCATCTGCTCCTGCCCAGATTACATAGACGAGTGCACCGATTTCAAAATCAAAACCAAATCAGATATGCCAAGAGAGGAGTGAGAGGGAGAGGGAGGAGGGGGCTTACCTGAAGGAAGAGGCTTTGTTGTGGACGGGGTGACGCGTGACATGGACCGCGGAGAGCTCGCGCGGCGAGAGCCACCGCTGCTGGTGAAGGAGAGCAAGGGCGAGGGAAGAAAGGCACGACGAAGGGGGGAGGAGGGGTCGCGAGTTGAGCAAGGTGGCTCCGGCAACCCGTTGTGGGGATGGAACCGACCTCCGTCGAGGCCCAGGCCCTTGACGCCGTCGCTGGCGGATCTGGGCGGGAGCTCCACGGCCGCTGCTGACCTGATGGCTCGCTCGATCTCCTTCTCCTCTCCTCCTCTGATGAGTTGAGGGGAGGGGAGGGGACAGAGAGAGGTCGGCGGGGAGGTGTAGGTTGATGGGGAGCATGGCATGGGAGGCTGCTGGCTGTGCAGGCGGAGACGGGAGTGGCGACGCGTCTCTCGAGAGGTGATGGTGGCGGTGGGCGGTGGCCGCTAGCCGGATCAAGATCTGGATTGAGTGTGTGGGAGTTGACTGGGACTGTTGGTGGGGTGTGTGGGAGTTGACTGGGACTGTTGGTGGGGTGGGAAGGGAGCGAAAGGCTAGCGGTAGCATAGGGTGTCTCACCGGCGCTACAGCTATACAATTAGCAGTAGCATGGGTTCACAACCCATGCTATTAGTATTGTCTGTTTGTGGGTCACGGTTGATTATTTTTAGTAATAGCGTTTTTTTGTCACGCGCTACTAGTAATATTTAGTAGTAGCGCCGGTTAATATAGAGCGCTACTAGTAAATAGCAGTAGCGTGGGCAGAAAATGCAAATGGTTCCCGAGCTCTAGGGAGCTCGTTTTTAAAAACCTGTGAAAATTCATATTTTAAAGTTTCAAAAAAAATTGAATAAAATTCCACAATAACATATATAGTTTCCGCACGAGCGACTGTCAAAATCATTTGAATATTTTGTAATTTATAGGCTGTACAAAAAAAACAAATTTTCGGCCCAACAAGAAATAATACCGGCCCATTTTATAAATATGTTTTTGTTTTTTTTCTGTACGCCACGTGTGAAAGTATTTGGTTATGAATTTTTGCACACAAAGAATACATATATGTGAGAGTGTATAAACAAATTTTCAAAATAAATCGCGTTGTGGAAATTTGTTTTTTTAAACGAGCTCCGTGGAGCTCGGCCTCCAAAAGCCCTCACTCTAGCGTGGGTCAATATAACACGCTACTAGTAAGTGATTGTCTATAAGCTTTTTCCTAGTAGTGTCTCCTCCATGCTCATCATCGCCTCCATTCCCCTACGTTGCTGTGTCACATGTTCCATCCATGCTTATCTGTTCCGATCAGATCAAGTGAGCAGCGGTGGGCACATATATGTCACGGTGAGTGTTTCGGGAGGTATTTGAAGTGTGAACCACACAAGGGGACCAAAATATATGCTTGTGCACCTGTTCACCATTTTTTTTGTAAACACTTGTTGCTTCATGCTTAAGTATGACTACGGAAGTAATAAACAATATATGAAATGTGGAATATATTGATTATGTTCTATGCACTTACTTCCCACGGAATTGCGGGCTGAAGTGTAGATCCAGTCATTATCTGTCACTACTTGAAGAACATTTGATGGCTAATTTCATCAATAGATTTCAATAAAAACTGAGCAATAGCTTCAGAAGTTTTCTCGGTCCAGAGAAATTTCTGCATAGGGAAACATTGATCCACGATTAATCGCAGCTATGACTTTGGTGAGTGACTAATTTTTAAACACTAACAATGGAAACGACATGTGTATACCTACGAGTACGGCCTTTATCAATATGCAGTATGTACTTAGCAAGAATTAAGAAACTGGATATCTTTATATGTATGCGTTATGATTTTATAATATTGAGAGCTTCTCATCACATTGAAAGGAATACAGTTCGCAGGAATAAACTTGATGATTTTTCAGATCAGCATTGTCTCTTTCCATGACACCAGATCCTTCTGCTAATGGGATATATGTCTTGGTGACAACAGTCTTTGAAACTTCTTTCTTTGCTTTGTCCTATTCAAATTCAGAATTAAATCAGAACAGAAAAGTAAAACTTGATAGCAGGATAATTAAGTGTTATCAAGAAAAAATTTAGGGTATTTTAGTTTAGAACTTTATATGTATGCATGTACCTTATTCCATAATAATCTTTTGTATAGGCTGCGGTCATTTGATACCACAAAGCAACATTGGATCCGTGCCTTTTGACCAACTCCAGCTCCAAAGAATAGCGCATGAATCCTAGTACACTGCCCAGATTTAGATCCACCCAGGTTTTCTCAGAAAAAATTATTACCTCATCCAGATGTTTCTCTCACTCTTGACCAGGATTTAGACACGAGCGCGCAGGTGCAGTGAAACCCATCAATTCCACCAAATTCATGGATCCTCACTGTACTGGTCCTTCTTTCCTTAGCTATTCCATGGGGAGACTAAACTTTGTGCTTGGGCTCATCGGCGGCCATGGCCATGGCGGGAGGTGAGTCCTAAAGGTCAATCTTCGACCACTCTTCCACGGATTACTACCTTTTCCACATGTTGTTGGTAACTACAGATTACTACTAAATAGAGCTATGTTCGCCTTATCTAGCTCCTACACCAGCCTGCTGAGGCATGAATCCATGTCATCGCTGGTGCTCTTTGGCGTCAGGTTCTCAACAACGTCAACCTACACCATCTTGGCCTATTGCAGGAGTGATTCCACAACGTCAGGTCGTGAGACTCCTCGTCTTGAGATGTCGAACACCATGTGGCTCCACACACTTTTGGATCATCCTAGTGCAACAACATCAACAATCACTTCTATCCGCCGGATCTTCTAGATTGATTATTTTTTCCTATCTAACTGTCACGACAATCTTCAGTTCGTGTTGAGGCTTTGATCTTCATTTATGAAAAATGGAGATTTATTTGATTGCTCGCAGTGCAGATCGACAGATCAATAAGCTATGTTGATTCAACTTTTTAGCTGTACCATTTGGTAGTGTTGTTAGACGAACTGTACTTATTTTTATTAGCATCAACAACTAATAATTTTACAAAACAGTAACGTAGTGAAGAAAGGATGACATTTAACACCAACCAAACCTTCAATAACTCCCCTCAATTTAGCTCGATTCAACAATATCTAAACTATGAGCAGGGCACAAACAAGTTGGCTTAGAGAGAAGTAGAGTCATGCACCTGCACCCGTTGGCCATATGGCGCACAGGAGCTCGTAGCCGGTTGGGTGCACCGCGATGATCCTCCTCCCCGAGCACATTCCTCGACTGGAACTCAAAACCCATGGAGAAAGAGACACACACAAGTCAACCCACGATTAAATTCAAAGCAAAGAAGGTGTTGGGTAGCGACCCACTAGCGGCTCCTCGGAGAGTGGCGTTGAGAGGGATTTGGGGATAGGTGGGAGTGATGTAAAGGAGGTGCAGAAAGCCGGCGAAGGGAGTCAGGGAGGGTGGACAAGATCCGTCGACCAGAGGAGGGAAGTGACTCCGGTTCCCGGCAGCTGGGTACGAGGAAAAACGGAGCCGAGGGTCGCGCGTGGGGTGAGACAGTGAGAATACCAGGACATTTGAGCGGATGCATGGCGGCAGCGGCATCCACGCGAGCAGAAGAGGGGGCTCCATCGCTGATTTTGTGGGGAGAAATTCGAGACGGTAGGTGAGGGACGCTTCCTTTCATTCGAGCATGGATAGAGATGGGACTGGACAAGTGCGACGAACGAAACGAAACAAAACGACAATCAAACCTACCATCACAATCACACACTCCTCCTTTAAGAGTATGGATTGTTTACTATTTGTTTACTAAAACAAATTGCATTAATTAGAGAGATTAGTGGGATTAAATAAGTTAGGAAAGCTAGTTATGTGTTCTTTCGTATGTTAGGGAAGTGTTGATTTGGAAGAAAAGAGACTATTTGATTCCTAAAACAAATTGCATTAATTAGAGAGATCATTGAGATTGCATAAGTTAGGAAAGCGAGATATATGTTCTTTCGTATGTTAGGAAAGTATTGATTTGAAAGAAAAGAGACTATTTGTTTTCTAAAACAAATTGCATTAATCAGAGAAAATCAGTGGGATTGAATAACTTAGGAAAGCGAGATATGTGTTGTTTCGTATGTTAGGAAAGTATTGATTTGAAAGAAAAGAGTGGGGAGAAAAATAAACCAATAGATAAGGGAACCAGCGGGAGGGGATGGTGGAGGTGGGACGGAAAAAAACCGGACGAAAATAAACCCGGAACGGAAGCTACCAACTCCCAATTAGGAGTAGATATGACGATCAAACGTTCTTAGGGATGACAAGATAATGGCATAGTTGTCAACTCCATAATGGCTTGTATTGACTACTGTTGTTTTAGTGGTGTTGTAGGGATAGGAGCAATTTATATGACCTGTCAAAACTATCAAGTTCTAGATAGATCGAAGCAATCACTGGTTACAATGGACGCAATATTTTATGGACGACTAAAATATAAAAATTCTAACTAGATCAAAGTGATAGCGGGTTGCCATGGAAGCACTTTGTGTGACTGACCGAAGCACAAATTTCAACCAGATGGGAAGTAATCTGATTGCTTTGGAAGCAAATTCTAATCTTTTTACAAGTAGTGTTGAATGGAAACATATCTTTATCTTGTCGAGATCTCTTTTATATGGCACACTTGAAATATATTTTTAGTTGCTTGAAACGTATTTTTCTTTGCATACACTGGACACAAATACAATCAAACTAGATCGAAGCAACCGTCGGTTACAGTGGAAGCAAAAGAATTGGCTGACTGAAGCAAACAAATTCTAACCGGATGGAAGCATATCTTTATTTTCCATTGAAACAATTTCATAGACTGACCGGAAAAAAGGGTCACGTGTACACATCAATTAAAGCTTCATCCGAAATAAGGATTGGAAACAAAATGTATGGAAGCAAATTGCATGCATGAAAAGAATGGCGCCTAATCAATTTGATATACCCTGATTGATATAGGGATAGTTTTTAGGAAATAAATTTGTCGCAATTAATGCAGAATCACGCATGCTGCATGTAAATTAAGGTGTCACGCATGGGGCTACACATGATGGATCCGATGGTCATCATGGTTCTTATCCTATGGTTGATGACTATTCTGATACAACGCAAGGGATCAATAGTCTGCTCCCTAGCGCTTCCCCCTTACTTATGATGATCAAACGTTCTTTGGGATGGCAAGGTAATGGCATAGTTGTCAACTCCATAAAGGCTTGCATTGACTACTGTTGTTTTAGTGGTGTTGTAGGGATAGAGCCTAATGGTATGTGTTATAAAACCATTGAATAACACATACTTATGATTGTACTCTTAGCAAGCAAACCTAACTACCAAGATTTGTATTCAGATAAATACTGAACCATAGTGATAACTTCCTCTACGACCCCTATTCATCTCCTCATGTCATTAATTGTATACTCAAGTGACGGTGCCCTAGACTAGGGGGTCCCGGCCTAGCTTGCCTAGTCCGTGGGCCGGACTGACGACTCGTCGAGAAGGAAGGAATCCGGAGGCCCTCAACCTATGGCGTAAGCATATCGGACTTCGCCGAAGACATGATGTGTACTCCAAGTATGGCCATTAGATTCGGCATGTAATCCCTAGATGGCAACCGACCATATGTAACCATAGATACCCCCGGTGCCTATATAAGCCGAAGGGTTTAGTCCGTAGAGGAGAAGAGACATTCGTCATCATCACCCCTAGGGTTGAGACCACAACTTATGATCTCGAGGTAGATCAACTCCGTACTTTGAAACACTCATAATATAAGCAAAGCAGGACATAGGATTCTACCTCCTTAAAGAGGGCCTGAACTTGGGTAAAAGCTTCATGTCTCATGTCTCTTGTTACCCATCGATCCGATCTCACAGCTCAGCCCCCCCTATCGGAGGTCTACCGGTTTTGACACCGACATTGGTGCTTTCACTAAGAGATCGCTGGGTGATCACCTTGGAACAATGGCTTCACTGATTGGCAATTTGAATCCCCTTGGAACCCCTGTTGTATCAATGATTTTCACCGACGGGCCATCTGAGCACACAGCGGAATCCAAGTTGCACTCCCCCTTCGAGGTTGCAGGGGGTGATCTGGAACTCCGTTCGGAGCTTTATGCTCCTTTGACTAGCTCGGTCATTGGCTTTCCCATTGAGGAAACCACCGATCCGAACCCCCTTCGAGGGACGAGCATAAAACTGATCGGATAGAGAGGATGGGTGTTTTGGATGTTAGGCCAGACCCGGATGCCTCCCTCTTAGTGCAATCTTCTTGCAAGGAACACAAGGGCACGTTGGATTCCCCTCCGATCGAATTAAAATATTTTCCCACCCACGCCCACATCAAGTATTGCCCAAGTAATTCGGGGCCTACCGATGCATGGGACCTAATCGATATAAAACAACAAATCGGGGAGATCGTCCGACAGTTCTGGTCGAGATTACTGTATAGGCCTTATGGATCCCAACGCCTTGGGTCATACAAGAAGGCAACCCAATAGGGTCTGGCCAAACTTTAGAGAAGGTTCCAAAAGATTCTAGAACCTTCTTGGACCTTTTGGTGTCTTCTTGGTTACTTTAGGACATTCTGGTATTGCCAAAACATTTTAGGTTTCGTCCGAAACACTTTTGGAATTTTCCTGTGCTTTTCTCTCGTGATCTCAATACCTCCTAGTATTGAACGAACAAACGATCCTTAAGCGTGTGACCTCACATATTTGGTACTGTACATACAAGACCCAGAACACCTTCCGATCAATAACCAATAGCTACCAGGATATCGAGACCCATATTAACTCTTGCACATACACAACTATATTTATCGGGCGGACCTTTGTTTGCGTATATAATTCCCTTTGGTCCATGATACTTAACAAAACCCGATGCGAGACTTTTGCCGGTATCCTTATGAAGCAACAACTTGACCACGATACCAAGTTATCCTCATTACCAGTTTTGTTCTCTTTTCACGTTTCTGATTCTGGTACCCCTGTGATCAAATCAAGTTGTGCCTTGCCAGATAATGATGGATACCGTAATACCGAGTAACCCCGGAGATTATCTCCCCATCATCGGAAGAGAAAAATCCAAATCTCGCACTATCTATTGCTTAGACATACTTTTCTGATGTAGCTGAAAGTTGTCGTTATAAGTCGAAGATGCTCATCCCTTGAATGAACACATTTTGGTCAAGATAGACCACCTTATGGGCCACATGAGCACCCCAAAGGGAAGATCCTACGCCTTGTGGACTTGGAAGATTATCCCAATAAAATTCTATTTTCAACTTATTGCTAAGCAAAGGATAGTTTTTGGGATACCTTTGTCAAACCAAAGTTTCATTAAATCCCCCCCCCCCCCCAAGGAGATATGTTTCTAGGTGAGTTGTTTTGGAGAAAACATTGCATAGGACCAGTGGGTCAGACGACAAGTCCATGATCAACTTTGCACTCTCCTTCCTTCGTCCCTTCGGCTACATGTGTCTCGACACGTAAGCTTCCAAAGTGACTAGCTTCTACATGGTGAAAAGCTTTGTAGAAGTTTCTAGAGGCATGAATGTAGGAAGGCCAAGCACAACATAAAGCGTAAGCAAGCACTTGCATCGGTAGCTTCAGCGGGGAGATCTCGTATCCCCATACCCTGTTCTCATATGTGGGTAGGGTCTCTCAAGTCTTCTAAAATAGAGGCTCACCCTCTTATTGATTCAAAGTGAAGTTTTTAGAAGTGTGACATTACTTAAATGTAACTATAGGTTCTTATGATCTGATGTCACATTTTTAATTAGTTTTTGGGTCATTTTATCATACTCAATAATTTGATGACCTGGTGCGTCAATATTATAGGTTACTAAGGATTCTAGATCGGATGATGTATTTTCTAGTAGCGACTGTCTTTTGTAAGTGACATCATCAATAGTTTATTTATTTCTATAAGATAAATCATCCCTTATTTGTTATCATATGGCGTGTCTTTTGTTTTGTTTTGAACTCTTTACGGCAGGACTTACCAATCACTTTATTGCTTGTATATTTTTGGTCAAAATTATATGACGTTGTGTCGATCCCAAAATTGTGCACCCGAGTTATTTTTATCTAGCTCCGTCCCTGCCGATGCTTGGTTTCGTACCTTTCTTGAAGTATATATGTGGTTATTTGTACATCACGGCCAGTATAAAATATTTATTCAAGAGACCACGTGGTATAAAATATATATCAACACGTGCTATTATTTCTAATTTTCTGTAAAATTCAATATGCACTTATTTTGTGGCATGCCAACCCATATCGACTTGAACATGGATCGCAGCCGTCTTACTCTACTTATGCATAAATTCGGGTGCGAACTCATTGCACACGAGCTATCTTATTGTTGGACTAGCAGACTATGGTGACCTGATCTTCAGAAGTTGATTTGGAGAGCAATGTAGATATACTCTCTGAAGAGCAATACAAGTACATCGTATCGAACAAGCATGTCTTCTTCATTAAATTGTCTTTCTCAAAGTAAAAATATATATTCTAATAACATCCATGTTGGCTGCACAGGCATTGACCGGCGAAGCCACTACAACGCCCTCGAGGGAGCCATTCCTTTTTGCATTCTAGTGCGCAGTCAACGTTAAGGAAGCATGGACCCCTGTACCTCTTGCTTGGCTTTGAGCACACCTTTCTGTTGTATCCTTGGGCTATAACCACCTCTGACAAGAAAGAATTACAACACAAGCATGCATCAGATTATTTTTCCAGATATATTTATCTAGAAGAGTGCAACAATTGTTAAACACACATATATTTTATTATTTATTTATGTATAGTAATTAGACGTAAATTGTGTGCGTGTGCGTGTGTGTGTCTTTGGGACGAAGCATTAACTATAGGTTTGCATGATCAGAGAATGCTGTTACCCAAGAATCAAATAGCTAGATGGGCACAAAGGAAAAAAGTACACTTGCTAAGGAAACACACATGTAACAAAGAAAATTGATGATATCAACCGATTTTAAACAATGAAATGTTATGTAGATGAATCGGTCAGGTTCACAATATGTGATTAGAACACAAACAAAAGACAATTGTAGGACCAAAAAAATAAACAAAAACATGTCATGAAACCAGATAGGAAAAGGAGCAAGGCCAAGTAGGCCCACCTGAGAAAGGCCTTGGAGAACCCTGAGGTGCGCTCATGTGACCATGAAGGAGGATGTGTGACATGGCCGTGTGTAGCCTACCTAGATCCCCCTTCGTCTCTCCTTATGAGGGATATGCCCTTCGTACTAAAGATACATGTCAAATTTTCACGTACTTTTTTTAGGTGGAGGCAGTCGCCAGGGAACCCTACTTTACCGTCAGGAGGGCTGATTATGTTGATTACGCCACATACGGTCGGGGAAATTCATCACCATCAAACATCAATACCAAGGAAACATGAGGATTACCCCCTTCATACTCAAGAGACTAATTTTTGCATTCATTTTTTAGGTGGCAGCGTGTGCTAGGGAATCCTAGTTTGTCTCCCACAGGGCTGATTCTGTCTGTTGTCAAAAATCGTCACCATCAATGTCACCAATCATTCATACCATCCCCATCTACAATAACACATCCATCTCCATCTCCACTATCATCCATCTACAATTGGTGTAGATCGGTTCCCCGTAATCATTATCCAGCATTATGTGATATCTTTTAGTTGAAGCCTTTATATTGATGAAATATTTATACATTTGCATTTTAATACATATTAATTTGCCCCTAAAAACCATGTATGTGACCCGTTAGCAATCCATTACCTTCCTTAGGACACGAAATTTTTTTTTATTATTAAGGTCCATATGAATTGCACTAAAGGTTGATGGATGGTTATATGGTATGATGTATTTTGTAATGGTGATGTGCAAATATTGATTGCATGTCACCTCACCTTTATGGGCCTAAGGAAGAGCAATGCGTTATAATGAGTCTACGAGAGTTGGCCAGAGTGATAGAATACCGTTCGTGGAGTTGATGAGTTATAATGTAAGGGAGTACAATGGATCTAATAACTTAAAGCAAAGGCTATATTTTTCCTTAATTATTCGAATGGATAACTGGCTTGTCTGTCTGGATTATAATCATAATAAGTATACTTGAGTCAGTGGTTATGCAACATGTAAGCTTAGCTTCTTTCCACATGATCAAACAAAAAGGTGATATCCATGTCGTCCTCGAAAGAATCCGGTCTTTATACAAAACACAACAGGTTTGTCCTTAGCACAATTATGATTGAGCCACACTTGTTATGGTCTTCTACTTCTCATCGTTCTTTCAACACTTGCAACCATCCAATCAATCAAACACACTACTCTCACTTGATTCAACTTTTGTTGTTATTCTTGACTAGTCTGTATGCATGAATTTCTTCTGATCCTCGTTGAGTTTGACCCTTTTATTAAAATATGGGATGTCTACAATATATGACCTAAAGGTTGTTAAAATAGTGATTCTGAATCGGATCAGAGCTCCCATGATAGGATCGCAAATCGTAGAATCTTAACTATTAAAATCATAAACGTAGATTCTACTAACTAAAATCGTGGAATCATAGTCGTTAGTTTGGATCTTAAAGTCATAGAATCGTACAATAAAATCATGATTCTGACGACCTTGCCTACAAACATGTGTATCATTAACTTTTGAAACCCATGAAATTCCATTATAACATATAGGTCTAGTTTTGAAACCCTCATCGAAGCAAGGCCGGACACAATTATCACATGTCATAAATTGAGTACATGTTTTTTTTTTACGTTTTGAGACACCAGTTGTTTTGTTAGTTTTGCAAGCATGCACAAGACAAACAAATGCAATCATGGATCAAGCTAGACTTGCCTAGCTACTTACCGGTGCACACAAGAAGCAGCAGAAGGACAAGGACGGCCGCGGCGACGGCGGTGGACAGGCGCGACGACCCCATCGATCGGCTGATGGATGTGCTGCAGATCGACGTAGGTCCTTGAGCCTGCAAATGCAATCTTCTCAGGACCAAGGCTAATGATTGAATGGCGAATTAGAGAAGTTGAGCCGATTTAGCCCGTAGATGCATGGGCGTGACCAGCCAATAATCACCAGGCCACACGAACATCTCGGGCCTATACTATAAATAAACCCGGCCGGCAAGCCACCACGGCCGCTCACTCGCACCGGCTTCCTCGACCGCCAGCGCCAAGGTTGTTCGGGTGTCCGACTTGCCATAGGATTCGGTTGCTCGGGCGTCCGACTTGCCATACGATTCGGTTGCTCGGGTCCGTGATCCAACATCCGAGTCGAGTCGGGTTGCACATGCTCCCTGCTTCTCTTCTCCCTAATATATACGCACGTACCCACGGCACACTAGACCATAGCGAAACAGCGAGGCTTCTTGGAGATCCGTCGAGAGTTGCGAGAACTCAGGTTACTGCTAGCTCCCAGCTCGAGATAGCCTCAACGGGAGAGGAGAAGAGGACGCTCGCTCGATCTTTCGATCATCATCAATGGCGTCCGTGCTGTCGTCGATGGTGCGGATGATGGTGCGGAAGCAGGACGGCGCGCCGCCGGCTTTCGTGCACGACCTGCACCGCCAGGACCAAACGCTCCAGGAGCGCTCCATGCGCGGCTGCGACAAGCAATCGACGCCGACGACTCCTTGCCGTCATCAGCGCACCGAAGAGTACGTTCTCCGATCTCCGATCCGGCCGTCTCCTTGCTTGTAATTAGCTCATGCACTAACCTATTGGCTAATGGTGACGCCTGGATCGACTTGCAGGGAGCGCGACGCCTCCATCATCGGCCACGTCCACCAAGCCCTCCGCCACTACAACGCCGGCAACCCGGGCTCGGAGTTCGTCCCCGTCAAGCCTCTCATGGCCGCGTACGTGGGCTTCGAAGGCCACGTCTGGGTCCACGTCAGCTTCGTGGCTCGCGGGAGGATGATCGTCAGCGGCAGACGGGGGCGCAACCATGTCAGCGACACCGTCACCGACAACCACTTCTTCGCCGAGCTGCGCTACAGCCACAACCACTCCGGCGCGCCGGCCGTCGAAACATGCACCATCGTCGGTAAGCAGCGATCGACCACACCTTAACCGCCATGAGAAAACAAAATCATCTCTTTCTCACCGTATGTTTTTCTTCCGTTTGTTCTATACCGACAGACAAGCCGTCGCGCCGCCTGATGAAGACTGCGTCTGCGTGTGCATTTTGCCCCGAGAGCTTTGAGATCGTGCACCCCCTTGACGGAAGATTCGTGTGCGGAAAGAAGAGCCAAGGAAATGAAGGGCGGGGCTTCACGCACTTCATGAATCTGCTTGAGAAGCCGTTCACATGCCCCACGGCAAGTGTTGAAGGCAAGGACAAGGAGGATGTGGCAGCTCCGGAGGAACAGGAACAGGAACATGAACGGGAGGAGGAACATAGTAGCACCCCGAGCTGGACCCTCGTCGCCTTTGGGTTTTTCCGTAATCATAACCAGGGTTTTGCCGGCCTTAGATGATAAGTTTATGTCCTAGATCAGTGGCAAGAAGTCAATGTAATGTATTCTTGTTAGACTCAGTTAAAAGTTACTAGTATATGCTAATTTAGTGAAGGGTTTGTAGATGTTTTGTTTTCCGCCTAGAATACGCGTAAGCATGCATATCATATAGAGTATATTGATAAAAAAAAAGTGTAAAGAAACCCATCCACCAGCTTACAATCTAGGCACAAAGCCCATATACTTACACGGACTACTCGGTACACCCCTGCCTATAGAACTCCGCCAAGAGAAAAACTTCATGTCACCTCTCAACAACCCTGCCATGTGTCAAAGTCTTGCCTTCCTCAATGATCCTCCTGACGACGGTCACCACTGAAAACAACTTCATTGTGTGTTAAAGTCCTTCCGGAGGTGAGGTTGTGGTGTATGAGACGTGCACCAAGGAAGCAGCCAGTCCGTAGTCATCAGCGTTCCCTCCGCTTTGCCCCAAGGTGGCAACACACCAACTAGATTTGTCCTCCTCACGCCAACAAAATTTGCCATGCTTAAATATCTAAAGTCAGATTTGTAACATTACTGACCTAAGAACATCTCTAACAGACCCGTATAAGTGGTCAAACCCGTAAAAAATTCGCGTTTTACAGTTTTGATCGAAAAAGATGTCCAGAACAGAAACCGTAAAAGTGGTACAACCCTTAATTTTTTTTAAGGGGCACGAAAAATCCACACCTGAAACACTTGTATCTGAAGGTTGGAAGGCCGAACTTAAAGAGCCCCGTATACCGGTCAAACCTTGTTGAAGCAAACACGTTGTCGCGGAGTTTGCTGGAGTTCACCCTACACTCGCCAGAATTCATCACCGCACACCGGAAAAGTCCGTTGGACGCCGGAATCCACCCTACACTCGCCGGAATTCATCACCGCACACCAGAAAAGTCCGTTGGACGCCGGAATCGATCGACACCAGTTCGAATTGGACGAGCTCGACCTCGCCATGGCCTCCCATAACCTTAGCCTGGCCGCCAGAATCTTCTCCGCGCGGCCGGCAAAGGGGCACGGCTCGGCCGACGTGGCTGGCAACGAAGCAGGGCGACGGGGCGCGGCCGACGAGGCTGGACGTGGCTGGCATGGTGATGGGGTGCGGCCGGCGCGGCTGACGGCGTTGGGTGCAGCCGGCGTGGCCGGCACCGTCGGCTGGGGGAAGGGGCGGCGACCGCCGGGCTGGAGAAAGGAGCTCTTTATCCCATTTTTACAGTTTGTTTTACAGTTTCTGTTCAGCCGCAGCTAAAATAGACCCTTAAAAGGCCTCTTTTTTTTAGGACTCGTATCTTAGTTTTACAGTTTGCGATTTTAAAGGGTCTGCTAGAGATGCTCTAATAAGGTGATATCAACATTTGCACCAGTCCATGAAAAAAAATAAGTGTTCCCTCTCAAAACTAGTCAACAGATGCACGGGTGTACGGTTTCTTTCACATTTCCTATGATTTTTATTAATCAAGCATAAAAAAACTCAATCTGCACGCATTTTGTATAAACTAAGGAATAGCCAAACAGATGTGCATTTATATTCTGCGCCTGACTAGGTTACTTTGTTGTGCTCGGGCTGCCTTCTCAAAGATTGTGAAACAAAAACAGATTTTTGCCCTTTAGATTCAGATATATTTTTAACTGGCCAAAAAAGTAAGTCGGGTCAAGATCAGAGGGTATTCCAAGAATTCTAGGCACTCTTTCAATCTAGTACAAAGTTTGCGCTTACGAATTTCAATAGGTCAGGTTGATGCACATGCTCTTACATCCAAAAGAAACAGTTCAAAGTTGGCCGACATATCTTCCCCCTTTTAACTCTATCCCGATCTACCGAACTCTCCCACCCGCCCCCTACCTTCAACTTCCTCTCTTCATGTAGAAATTTGAAATTTTGAAAGTTAAAAATTATAGAAGTTGAATTTTGGAAAGTATATATTCTAAAAGTTCATTTATCGTAAAATTTTAAAGTTTAAACTCCTCAAAGTTCAAGTTTTGAAAATTCAAGATTATAAAATTTATATTTTCAAAAGACAGCATTTGATTTTTTGAAAGTTTAAATTTGTAAACTTGGTACTCATGGAGTCTCGTTGGGGGTGGGGGTGGGTGGAGAAGATACGGTCACATGCACATTTGTGAGGCCCGCTCATTTCTTCTATACCACATGGAACAATTGTTGTTGCATTGTGCAACTTTCCAGACAACCATGACCTCCCCCTCCCTACGCGTGTTTGGGATGACCTTAGGCCCGGTCAACCGAAATTCAATTTGCACACTTTTAGTTTAGACATTTAATTGAGTCTTATGAAATGTTATCAAAGAAGATAGTCGTACGGATACCATTAATGTCAGCATTGGTGTAGCCG
Organism: Hordeum marinum; assembly: GCA_022496015.1. Classification (NCBI taxonomy): domain Eukaryota; kingdom Viridiplantae; phylum Streptophyta; class Magnoliopsida; order Poales; family Poaceae; genus Hordeum; species Hordeum marinum. The sequence goes on along the minus strand of CM039676.1, from coordinate 356,522,221 downwards.
AGAAAAGTCATTGTGCTACTTTGCTACTCCCTCTTTTCACTTTTATAAGACGTTGAAGCATTTCAGACAGCAGTCAAAACAATTCAATGTCTGCTGTGTGAAACGTCTTATAAAAATGAACAGAGGGAGTAGTACATTTATCACAAAAAGTTCTACACATTAGTAAATTCGTTTCATGATTGTAAGTTTTTATGATTCATTCACTGATTTGGAAATCTATTTTATCTTCCAAATTGTCAAATAGCTAATATTAAAGGGGAGTTGTTGTTTGTACGTCACCAAATTTGGTTTCATCCCTCCTCCTTGGTTTGGAATAATCTAAACCAAATTGGTAGTTTCCTTGGAAACCATGCTCTGCATTAACTGAATCAAATCTTGCATAAATCATGGTCTGCGTTAACTTAATCAAACCAATAAAATCTTACGAAAACCTGAACTAAATAAAAAAAGTTGTTGCCTTCGCCTACCCATACCTAAATCAAATTAAATCTTAGCAAAACTTCAACTAAATCAAAAATATCCTTGCTTTCCTCTATCCATACTCAAATCAAATAAAATCTTATCAAATTTAGAATATGGTGGATGTAAAGTATATGTCTGATACGATTGGTGTTTTTAACACAATACAGACGCAGATGCTCATACATACACATACACTATTCTTATGAAGCACTCACACCCTATCCTTGTGAGTACCTCTCAGAGATTTAGCCCTGAATTGATGTTCAACCACTAGAATATGTATGTCCTCGTTGCAACGCGCGAGTAGTTAGCTAGTAAATATAATAGCAAAGTAGCACCATGACTCATACATGCATACATATGTCAGCATTAGGGATGGTCTTGGTCGAGAAAAAGATGTCAATGCACCAGTGAACGTGGTCAGCAATGATATCCAGGCTCGAGAAGGATGAGATTCAAGTGACCAGTTCCACTAAATAGGACCAAATTATAATGGTAGTGTGGATCTTCGAGTGCAAAAGCCGACTGATTCTTATGACTACATTAGCCGGTGCGGTTTTGAGATCAAGCACAACATAATATGATAATTTGGCTTTCTTATGTCTCAGGAGACCCGGACTAACAAGCTAAACCCGACACAATTTACATCCATCGGCTTACTATTGTCCAAACAAAGAGTGGATCATACAATGGGAGGACTACTTTGATTTTCTGAAAGTTAAAATTCCAAAAGTTCGAATTTACGGAAGTTCAATATTCAACAATTTTATTTGCAAAAGTGATTATTTGGAAAATAATTAAAGTTGGTAATTGTCAAAGAAAAGAAAGAGAAATTTGGGTGAAGAGTTGTGTATGGTTGGGCTGACTGCGGGCACGGTTGGATGTTAGGGAGGAACCTGAGTACACACTTTGGGGTTAGAAAATTAACTGAGTCTTATGAAATGCAATCTAAGCAAATATATGTATGGATACCATTACCAACGACATTAGTGAAGCCAATAAGAGTCTCTGCTACTCTGTTAGTACATTTATTGGCAAAATTTATACAGAGTGGTACATTTATTTAATGACTTGCATGTTCCTTTTTTTAGAACGAATACACATGTTCTTTTCTGTATGTTATTCCCTAATTGGCTGTACATTTGATCTTCCAAATTGTAAAATAAATATAATAGCAAAGTAGCACCATGACTCATACATGCATTGGTATGTCAACGTTGGAGATGGTCTTGGGTCGAGGAAAAGATGCCAATGCACGAGTGAATGCAGTCGACAACAACTTCCGTTGACAATCGAGCTGGACAACCAGCAGGGTCGAAGAGGATCAGATGCAAGCGACCAATTACACTGAATAGGTGTCACATCATAATGGCAATGTGCATCTTCGAGTGCAAAAAGTCAGCTGAACTCTTACAACTATGTTGGCCGATGACATTTTGAGATCAAAAGCAACATAATATGATAAATTGCCTTTCTTATATTGTCTAGGGAGACCCAAACAAACAAGCTAAACCCAGCACAATGCACATGCGTATTATTATTATTATAGAGACAAATTCGATTATACAATAGGAGATCTAATTTGAATTTCTGAGAGTAAAAAATTTCATTAGTTCAAATTTATTAAAGTTGGTACTCGCTTTTCAAAAAAAGAAGATAAAATTGAATGAAGAGCTGTGCTAACTACGGGCACGGTCACACGCCAGCAGGGAGAAAAATCGACACACACCCTTTGGATTTAGACAATTATTAATTGAGTTTTATGAAATGCATTCTAAGCAGATATCCGTATGGATACCATTACCGTGTGCATTGGTAGTAGTACATTTATTCGCAAAATTTCTCATTTATTTCATGATTTGCATGTTCTTTTCTGTATGATTGGATTATTCACTGATTTAGTACCACATTTAGTTGTCCAAAATCATCGAATAAATATAATACCAAAATAACACAATGACTCGTACACACATCCAGATGTAGCACGAGAGAGGTTCTTCGGTATAGAAAAAAACGACGCTAGTGTGGGTAGTCGGCGACGACTTGTGTCAACCGAGTCACCAAGTGTATAGATGGAAAAAGGCCAGGGTCGAGGAGGATGAGACCAAAGCAACTACTTCCTCCGTTTTTATTTACTCTGCATATTAGAGTTGACTGAACTCAATCTTCGTAAAGTTTGACCAAGTTTATAGTAAGGAACGTAGATAGTTATCATAACAAATCTATATGATAGGAAAATACATTCGGTAAAGAATTTAATGGTATTGATTTGTTATTGTATATGTTAATATTTTGTCTATAAATTTGATCAAAATTTACGAATCTTGACTTTGACCAAAGCTAAAACACGGAGTAAATAAAAACAGAGGGAGTACTAAATTCCACTGAACAGGGGGTCAGATTTCGGTGGTCAAGCAAATATTAATAGTTCCATTGAGAGATCCAAAGAAACAAAGAACCCAACACACAAGCAAACCAGACCAGGCACGAGGTACATATGTACATGCATCCGTCGGCTGGGCTTTTATTGCTGGAAGTGTCTAGGTCTCAGTCGATTGAGACTTCGCGAAGTCTCAATCAAGTAGTATAGTATGTAAGAAAAAGAAAAAAACTAAAGAAAACTGTTCACACGAATCTCGATGCAAAATCAACGGATTATAGTATCGACCGACACTCAGTCGACTGATTTTTAGCAAACCGTTTATTGTTTGATGAAAACAGGTCGGCCATCCTCATCATAGGACATCAAGTAATCGGATGCAGGAGCGTAGTCGCGGTGCAGGTAGTAGTAGGAGCCGTCGGGATAGACCACGTAGGCCCACTCGTCGAAGCAGTTGTCGTCGTCGACGCACAGGTCGAGGAGCTCGTCCACGCCGCCGTAGCGCTCCGCCAGCTTGCGGAAACTGTCCCGCTTCGACAGGGACTCCCTCAGCTCTTGGTTCACTTGCTGCGGCGTCTTCTCCCGGCTCGCCGGGACCTCCAGCTGCTTGGTCGCCGCGCCGCCGGGTACCGCCGCCGCCGTCGTTGCTCCCCATGCCTGATTTGTGGCGTGAGAGAGGTCTGACTTTTGCTTCCGCTTGGCCTCGCCTCGGGCGCGAGTGTTTATTTGATGTGATGAGTGATTGAGTGCCGTCGATGTGTGTGTGCGTATGTATAGACGGGGAAGACGTTGGAGCGGGTTGAGAGGACCGGCTCAGAACTATAGACGGTGGATCGAGTCCGGCTTGGTCGGTTCCGACGATTCCGACCGAGGCCCAGAGTTGCAGACAGTCGATCGATCGAGTCGGGCAGGTTTCAGTTCCGAGTCCGACCGAGGCTCGGTGTGTTGACCACCGCAGGTCAGACTCGGTCCGATCGCACATCGTCCGTCCCAGCTTTCCATCTATATATGCAAGTACCTACGGTGGACCAGACGCATAGACCATCGATAGCTTGAGTGCTTGACATTACAGAGAGGCAGCGGCATACGTCCTAGTACAACTACGTTGCGATTCTACGCTCTCGAGAGGACCATCTTTCGACCACCAATGGGGTCCGTACTGTCGTCGATGGTGCGGATGATGATGCGGAAGCAGGACGACGCGCTCCAGGAGCGCTCCATGTGCGGCTGCGGCTGCGGCTGCGGCAACCAGTCGCCGGAGCACGGGACGACGGGTCACCGCACCGAAGAGTACGTTCTCCTTGCTTGTGCTTAGCTCATCTATGCATCCGTCTTTTTCGAGTCCCCTAACCTATTGCTAATGGTGATGACTGTAGGGAGCGCGACGCGTCCATCATCTGCCACGTCCACCACGCCCTCCGCCACTACAACGCCAGCAACCCGGGCACGGAGTTCGTCCCCGTCAAGCCTCTCATGGCCGCCTACGTGGGCTTCCAAAGCCACATCTGGGTCCACGTCAGCTTCCTGGCTCGCAGGAAGAAGATCGTCAGCAGCAAACGGCGGCGCAACCAGGCCAGCGACACCGACAAGCAATTCTTCGCCGAGCTGCGCTACACCCACCACCACTCCGGCGCGCCGGCCGTCGAAACATGCGCCATCATCGGTAAGCATCGACCACACCTGAACCGCCACAACATAACATCCGTCGTATGCAAAATTATGCATAACATTTTCTGGCACATTTACATATGTTTCCCTTCAGATTCACCACGGCGATCCCTGGTTCTAACTTGTACTTTTCTTTCTTTACTTCTCCATCGACAGAGAAGGCGTCGCGCCACAGCCGATTGCAGGCCGCGTGTGCTTTTTGCCCCGAGAGCTTTCAGATTTTGCACCCCCTTGACGGCGGCTTCGTATGCGGGAAGAAGAGGCAGGCAAACGAAGGCCGAGGTTTCACGCATTTCATGAATCTGCTTGAGAAGCCCTTCACATGCCCCACGGCCAGTGGGGAAGGCAAGGAGGATGCGGCAGCTCCGGAAGAGGAGCAAGAGGAGGAGGGGCATGGTAGCGCCGTGAGCTGGCCCGCACTCCCATTTCATTTTCTCTGCAATCTTGTTACAAAGGTTTTGCCGGCCTTTGAGGCTAATTAAGATCAGTGCAAAGCTAGTGAGAAGTCAACATAATGAGTTCGTGTTAGACCCAATGAAGAGTGATGTATGCTAAATTACTAATAGCAAGGCCATGTATCAAACTCATCTGAGATTTTGATGTTGATGTACGTATGAAACTGAACTTCTGCGAGAACTTTGTATACCAACTGTGCACTTTACTTTTTCTTTTTTACTTCTTTAGTAACTTATAAGCAGCTGCATTGTACTCCCTCCGTTCCATAACATAAGAGCAGTTTTGACACTACACTAGTGTCAAAACGCTCTTATATCACGAGACGGAGGGAGTATTTTTTAAGAGCTCTTTTACGGTAATTGGCATAGTACTCGGAATACTACCCATCATTAACCCCTCTGATTTTTATTACCGTCCGATCTGATGGGCAATTAAAATTAATTAAATTTAATATGTTTATTCCGAGAAGAGCATAATTGTCTAGGAACTTGATATATGGAAGTGAACTTCCGCGGCAACTTTGTATATTAACCGTTCACTTTGCCTTTTTTTTTTTACTTCTTTAGTAATTTATAAGAAGCATCGACGGAGCCTACATTTTGAAATAGGAAACAAGGAAATAAATGTTTAGGTTTTCCCAAAATCACAAACCGAAATTAGGCCACAACAGTGAACACTGGACACAGTTGCTTGGGCAGCTCGGTGCTAAATATGCACACCTTTGTATCAAAATATAATGCGTGTTTGTCGTTGTAGTTCAAATTGAACTACAAACACGTCTTATATTTTGATACGAAAGGAGTACTCCATAAGCCTGTAGGCTTTGGCATGAACCATGAACAACGAAAAGGACTTTTTCAACACGTACTTGGCTAACATCTTTAGCGGGAGATTAATAATAGGCATGAGAACAAGCACACTCGAAAAAGACTGACCGGTCTTTTTGCGCTCATTGTTAGACTTGACGTCATTGCTATATACTGTTCGTCAAATCGAATGCAAAGTAGAAACAATTGTATTCTTTTTTAATAGAAAAATTATGTGATTCTGTCATCCCATGAACTACAACCTAGCGTTGCAGCACCTTCATCATGGTACATGCAATGGACAGCGGCATGCATGGTTGATAATATAACGTACAGGTATGAAAAAGAACATGTGTCAGAAATCCAATTTGGCTCCCGGAAGCTATGTCTTCTACTCCATTGGCTGATGCAAAGTTTTCTTTGAATGTTGGTTTCCATATGATACTCTCTCAAAATGCCGCGTGAAGCAAATTGCACCACAAGTAAACAATGTTATTTGTCTATATAAACTAGGTCACTATTTTTTTCTGGACGTTGCTAGAAGATTGAAACGGATGAATGAATCGAAGAGTCATTTGTTCCGTTCCTTCCAAAGGTTCCAGCAAATGTAGATGGCCGCAGGCATAGAATCGGGTTCAAGGGGCAGGTGAGCTCATCCCACCAAGAGCGCGTGGATGCTGCCGATTCAGCATTGTTGAACAGTTCAGCATTTGCAGGAGTTTCTTCATCACAATTTAGTTTAAATTATCTCAAACAACTGGTCGGCATGACTGCAAGCCAAAAAAATAGAAACTCGATACACAGCAGTATCAAGGCCTGTGAATCCAGTAATATTGCATAAAAGTGGACAGTCTGCTAATAAGCTGTTATGAAAGTATATACTCTATCACGAACCCCAAACACTAGACAGCTATACGAACTTGAAAGGAAAAGCACAACACAGCTAAACTTAGATAATTTAACAGAGGATAAGCACGATGGTTTGACATCTGAACTTCACAGGGCATAACACCGGGTGCAAGGCTCTAGTAGGCTTAACCTGACTGTAGAGGGAACTTTCCCGTCGATGTATGTTCTCACAGCCAAGAGTGATTTATGTGCATCCCTTATACATGCAGTGTCCAGTGGAGGGCATTTCCTGTCCAGTATATCGCCAGAACAACGGTAGCTGATAGGAGTCGTGTCCAATGTAAGGCGCTCAAGTGACGTTGCATTCTCGAGAATATGACGTGCTAGCTCAACCATGCTTTTTGGGGGGCAGAAACTGCTGATCTTCACACTCTTGAGGTTGCGATGGCGGTGTCCTGACATTTGTCTCAGAGATGAGGGGTCTCCCTCAAACCAGTCATACTTGGACTGCACTCGTGATACCTGAAGATCAAAGGCCAAGACATTTAAATTCATGATTCAAACATGGCAATTAGATAATCTTTGCAGGGTGAAGAGTGACTTACAAGCAAGACAAACTTCTCCAACAAAGGAGAAGCATCAAAAAAAGAAACTAAGGATAAATAATCATAGTCCCGGTGAGAATGGAGTCCCGCAAGATAAATATTCAAGATCCTGAGGTGGCGAAATTTGCTAGATGCCACTGGTGCATTAATTATCTGCATAAAGATGACTCGGGTTAATTATTTCCGAGATATGGCTACTGTTATATCACTTACCAACTTAATTGTGAGAGAATACCTCATAACTAGAATGTATGGTGAGAGTCTCAACTTTTGGCACACAGGAAGGAAGGTTGTCAATAGCATAACTGATGACACAGCTATTGTTCAACATCAGGTTCTTCATCTTCCGCGACTTTCCAAGCGAGAGTTGCACATTAAAATCTAGTAAGCGGAATCTGGAGATATTTGGGGCATTGATCTCTAACACCTCAAGGCTACATTCAAGCACCTCCAGGAACCTGAGCCGCTGCAGCAGACAGGGTATCTCCAGGCGAACGATGTCATGACAATATTGAAGTCTCAAGTGTGCCAAAGCAAAGGAATTAGATAGAAGGCACCCTAACTCGTCCTCCGTAATATGCACGCCATGCAGATGCAGCGTTTCCAGGCTTCTCAAACCAAGTTGAAATGTTGGATGCAATTCCAAATTGGCAAGGTGAAGATGCCGAATTGAGCCTTTACACATGTCAGACAGAAGTGTGATTGGAAAGTTAAACGTTGCCTCTTTCGGCCATACTTCAAGGTTGAGTTCTTCAATACTTGGTGTGACAGCAATCTGAAGCCAACTACTGAGACGGTGATATGATTCTGCATCATAAGGAACATGATATTCAAGCCTGAATTTCCTCACACCAACGCCTGAGTGGTTTGTTAAAACACGGTGAATATTGTTGTTGTAGTCTCGTATACCATTCGATCCCACTGTTCTCTTACGTAAATTTTCTTTGGAGCACATTGTTTCATTCGTAAAGATAAGATTGGGATAGCATCTCCATGAGGCTAGAAAGGACTGAGACACACAGGCAGCACGGGCAGCATCTTGCATTGGCAGTAGGAAATGTATATGACGCCAGATGTCCTGCATGCAAAAGTAGAAAAATATCATCATCAGAATTTCAGTGAAAATGTACCAAGGAAGTACTAATAATACGGAACAACAATGTGCAATACCAGATTTGTAAATGTTGGATTTAAGCGGGGAAAGGAGGGCATAATCTAAAATTAGCCCAGGCTAAGGACAATCTGCAACTGGTTCTTGTAGGCATAAACAGAAGGAAGACGGGCAATCGCGACAAATAAAACAAATGACACAGCTGAAAAGAGTTCTAGGAAGTCTTAGGACGTATCAAGACCACGGAGGATCTAGAACCCGTGGACCAATTTCCTGATGGGGAGTTAGCTGCAGCAGAACAAAGCAAAGCTTGCAGCAGTGAAAGATATGTTCATGAATTTGCAGTGAAAGATATGTTCATGAATTTGGTTTTAGCCATTCTGCTGATATTTTTCACTTGCAATAGAAATTCCCCCATTATGTGAACATACCTCCGGAAGGTCTGGACAGTGAGCATTATCATCCCGTCGGCAGGGTGAACTGCTTCTTAAAGAAATCGATCCATCTGCAGCAAACACACCACTGTGAGCGAAGGGACATATCAGCGGCGGTCCTACGAATTTTCCGAAGCATGGGCAAGCCGCAGATGTGAAGAAAAAAAGTACAAAGCTGAACAAAAGAGCAACAGGCAGGCGGTACCCAACCTATCCGTGCTCGGCCTGCTAGTGCCGACGCTACCGAGCTCGAGCCGAGGCCTGCTGGAGTCTCTGCTTCGCCGGAGCGGCCGCCCAGGCCCAGCGAAGTCGTCGCGCCGGAATCACCGCCTCGCCGGCGCTTGCGGCCGCCACCTGCCTCTGCAGGCAGCGCGGACGTGCGCTGCTGCCTGGGCCGCTCGCCGGGAGGACGCCCTCCACCTCCTGGTTCGCCGTCGTCCATGCCGGCCTGTGATTCGGGTTCGATTCGACTTTTTTTTTCAGGATTATAGGGATCGATTCGACTGGAAGGAAACTCCCGGTAAATCTAACTCTGGGCATATAGCATCTCATACTCCCAACAGCAAGATCTGGGCAAACGGGCCGACCTGGCACGGCACGGCCCAGCTCGCCCATAAACGGTCCGGCACGGACCGGAGCACACCTAGAAAGGTTAGGCTTGGGTCCTGTCTCGAACATTGGATCCTCTGTTTTTTGCTTAGGTTTTGTGCAGAAACTGATCTGCTCTGCTCGAAACTCAGATCGAATTCATGTGGCTTCTGATCTCCGTCCAGACACGTTTAGTAAATAGGTCGTGTCGTGTCCGTCGTTCGGCTCAGTCACAGCCCGAAAGCTATACTGATCGGTCCGTCAGCATGCCAGGCATGTTGGTCCGTTAGTTTTTTACCCCGTTAGGCTGTTTCTTGATCGATTTTGGCCCATTGGGCTGTTTTGTAGTTTTATATATATACATCCTGCCACCTAGGGATAATTACCTCATATGTATCATATACTATCATGTGATAATATATATACTACTTTATCATTGAAAATATGTTGATATATTATATATAAGATACTTCAAAGTGAATTTTATGAAAAAATTAAAGTTGACCCATGGTTTTTATTATATTTATGAAATATGTATATATATGTACGTAAAAAGTAACATATAAAAAATACGAGACATACAACCAAAAAATTAGTGTATATACTCTCCAAGCATTCTTATATACTACATATTACATGTACATACTCTTCGATTTGATAAATACTACATACAAAATACAAAACTCAAGTGGTATGTTACTTTGTTGCCACAGTGAGAATATACAATATATATAATAAAAAATAAAAAATATAAACGGGTCGTACCGTGCCAGCCCGCGTGCCCAGCCTTCAGGCCAGGCATGGCCTGAGGCGTGCCGCATGCCTGGCACGGTCCGTTTAAAGCGTGTCGGGCCTGGCCCGTCACGTGTCGTGCCGGCGTGCTCGTGGGCCGGCACGTCAGGCCCGGCCCGTTTGGCCAGGTTTGCCCAACAGGTCTTTGAGGGCACTTTTTTATTGCCGGTTCGGGAAAATCGGTCGAGTCGTGCCCCTAGCAACCCAAATTTCGGTGGTTGGGGCTGAATTTGGCATCGACGGATTCAGGCCGAACCCGGCACGCTGGGGGCGCTTGGGGCGCCGGGCGAAACGTTTTTGGCGCGAAAATGTATGGGCCCGCCGAGTCAGCAACAGGGCGCTTCGTCGTCCTCATCACCTCGGTTTCCTGCGGAAATCAATGCGAAGGCTGTCGCCAGTCAGCCTCCATTGATTCCTAACGGGCGGCGCAGTGAACGTGTGCCGACGCGCGTCCACACCTTTCCCGCCACGCGTTCACACGGTTGTCGCCCGCTCGTCGCCTCGCCCTGCTATAAACCCGACCCTTCTCGCCGGTAGCAGACCACTCCTCCTCCTCGCTGGTAGCAGACCACTCCTCCTTCTCGCCGCCTCTCTCTCACTCTAGCTGTAGACCCCCTTCTTCCCCTTTCCTTCACCATGGCAAAGCGCTACCCAGGCGACGGCGTTGCCGCCAACGGCTTCGGCCGCCACCACCTGCACAAGGGCGAGGCCCGCCTCCTGTACAAGGCGGAGTACCCGACGCTGCCGGACATGCGGGTGTCAGGCTCATGGAGGCTCAGCGCCGGCGGGGTCCCAATGCCTCCGGTGCCCACTGGTGCCGAGCGGTGCGCCGAGATCGCCAGGATCCGGTCCTCGCTGTCAGGGATGATGTGCCAGCAGCCGAGGTACGCCTCGGATAGCCATAACCTGTGGTCGGCATACTTCGAGCGCCGCCACGAGGAGCAGCTTGCCTCCAGAACGGCGCTCCAGCCCACGGGCGCCACAACTCCGAGGGGCGTCGGCTATGGTGAGGCGTCCCCAAGCGCATGCTCGAAGCCGTCCTCGAGCACATTGAGGACGGCAACTCGCCGCGTCTCGAGTACCCGGAGCCATCGTCCATCTCGTGCCGGAGAGGCTCCTCATGGTAGCCGAGGCGCATGGCGTCGTCCTCCTCCTCTTCCGGCTCCCACTCCCACTCTTTGGGCGCACGGACGCCGCTCGCCGTCATGAAGGAAGAGCCACGTGAGACGCCGTGCCAACATAGCGGTGGCATCACCATCAACGAGGGTCGCCGCCGCGAGCCTTCCCCCCTTCCCGTGGCCACCTCTGCCTTGTCAGGCCGAAGACAGAGCCAGACGCGGCGACGACGCCCGTCGTCGTCAAGCAGGAGCACCTAGCCATGGTCGTCGCCGACAAGACCGCCCCTCAAGTGGGTGCGGGAGGACTTTCTCCGCGAGAATATGGTGCGTCAGCGTCGCGCCCTCGAGGAGATCGCCGCTCGTCGCCGTGGCCAGGAGGAGGGTGGCGTCGTCATCCTCGACGACAACGACGAGGAGGCGCCTAGGCCCTCCAACCCCGAGTTGAAGGTGACTACACCGCCTTCTACAGACTCCTCGGCATGTAGAGGGCAGCGGCGACGCGCAGGACGGCGTAGTTTTATTTTAGCTTTTTATGTCATAGTTTAGTTTTTTGTACAAATACGAATGGATCGCCTGAACTTTGTTCAAATTTGTATCATTTTGGACGATTTTGTCGGGTTATTGTGTTCAAAAATCGGCGTCGGGACCAGCTTGGGGGGCGATTGGGAACCATACTGCCCCGACGTCGCTTTATCGCCGGTTGACCCCCATGAGGCGCTATTTCATCCCCGCGGCGCCGAACGGCTGGAGATGCTCTTACGTGAAGTATAGCCTGGAATTCGCGGGGATGGCCGGTCCATGTGTTGGTTTCTTTTTCACTTTTGTTCATCCTTCTTTTTAACATTTGTTTCCTTTCCTTTTAATTTTCTTTTATGTTTTGCATTTTCTTTAGTTTTTGTTTTTTTATATATCTTGTTGCTAATAAAAAGACTTGCACTCATCAACCAGGAGTGTTGCAGTCCAGTACATAAAGGTTGGATCTATTTGGGGGAGCGGCGCAGCCACACAGCCGTTTGAGACCTCTGATCCATTTGAGCAAGTCTGTGACTAACAAGGTTTATGTATCTCCTAACATGTGTTGTCTTCCTCCCACAAATTAGGGTTCCTCTTCTTCCCGCCGGCGATGCCGTCGATCCGCCTCGTCTAAGGTGGCCTTAGGGCCATAGGCTCCGTTTTTAGATGTGTCTTCGAAATTTGTTACAGTTTGTGTCCTGCTCAAGAAGGCGAGACGGCGGCGGCTTCCTGAAAATGTAATAAGGTTCTCCCCGCCTAGCATCGTCAATGGGCGTGTGTAGGTGTGTCTCCGGCGGATCTGTCTTTGATGAATTTGCTCGGATCTGTTCGTCGTTCATGTGTCTTCAGGTTGGATCCTTCCAACCTACGCTACTCTTCATCGGCGGCGGTTTTTGTTCTTCTGCGCTGATGCCATGGAGCCTTAGCATGACGAATTCTCGATCGTCTACTGCAACAAGTTTTGCTCGGCTCCGATGAGGGAGGGGCTATAATGGTGGTGCGCTTTCGGCTCCCTTCAGCGCTTGTAGTCGTCGTTGGATGGTCTACGGATCTGAATGTAATATTATTTTTAATGTTCATTGTACTACCATGACCGAAAATGAATAGATCGGATGTTTTCCCGAAAAAAAAAATGGGTCATCACATGCGGACAGCCTAAACCTAACAGATGTGTTGTCACATGTGTTGAGATGCATTTTCATATTATATATATTTGGTATTATAGAGAAAAATTGCCCTATTTTTTGCTGTTGTTGCTGATCCTAGAAACCAGGATAAAGGACCCCGGGAGGAGGGGCGGTAGGTTAAGAAATCATTTTGGCCATCCCAACAAATATCGACTTGTCAACATGGAACTCTGATAACATTAATGTTGATGGATGGGGCTGGGGAGGGGGAGAGGTTGTGTTGAGCAGTGTTGGGAGACAATGAGGGCAGCTTGTAGCATGTGAGTCAGACTATAGGATGGGAGAAAAACGCTATGATGATGATGATGATAAACGCGGCCTGCGTGATGCACGTTGAAACGCTTCCAGCAAAGATTACTCTTGAGATGGTGTGCGAGTTGTGACTATTGATGGGAGAAAAAAAACAATATTATGTTGATAAGAGCATCTCCAGCCGTTGGCCCCTCTGGGGGCCGAAATAGCGCCGCCTGGGGGCGAGCCGGCGCTATTATCGGCCTGGGAGGCTCGTTTTCCCAGTCGAACCCCCGAGGTCGTCCCATTACTGTCGCTTTCGGCCCACTATTGGCCTAGAATATGTCCAAAATCGACCCCGTTTCGACGCTATTTCGACTTTGAAATCAACAAAATCTGCTACTTTTGGGCACAAAATGAACAAAATCGGCGCTCTTTCGACATAAAATTCAACAAAAAACTGAATATTTCGTACGAACGTTTATCATAGAAATTAATACAAAATCATATAGTTCAATGAAGCAAATTCCAACATAAAAATCGAGCTAGGCGTTGCCCTTAAGCCTCCATAGGTGCTCCACCAGATCGTCTTGCAGTTCTTGATGCACTTGTGGGTCTCGGATCTCCTGACGCATATTGAGATAGGCAGTCCATGATGTTGGTACCTGGTGATCAACAACTGCAAGAGGTCCCATCCTGTGATATGGTTCAGGATCAAACATTGGCTCTTCCTGCTCGCTCTTAATGATCATGTTGTGCAAGCAGACACAGCAATTCATGATCTTCCACATCTGCCTTTTGGACCAGGTCATAGCGGGGTACCTGACAACAACAAATCGAGATTGGAGCACATCAAATGCTCACTCAACATCTTTCCTGCAAGCCTCCTGACACTTAGCAAAGTGCTCCTTCTTTGGCGCCACAGGTTTTTAGATAGTCTTCACAAATGTGGACCATCTCGGATAGATACCATCTGCTAGATAGTATCCCTTGTTGTATTGGCGTCCATTGACCTCAAAGTTTACCAGAGGAGCATGATCTTCAACAAGCTTGGCGAAGACATTCGAGCACTGCAAGACGTTGATATCATTGTGAGTTCCTGGCATACCAAAGAAGGAGTGCCAAATCCATAGGTCATGTGTGGCTACTGCCTCAAGTACCACACTGCAACCACCTTTGACGCCTTTGTACATCCCTGCCAAGCAAATGGGTAGTTTTTCCACGACCAATACATGCCGTCGATGCTTCCAAGCATCCCTGGAAATCATCTTGCTGCATTATGTGCCAAGATTCGAGTAGTGTCTTCGGCATTGGGTGATCGCAAATATTGTGGTCCAAACACTGCTACCACTGCTCTACAGAACTTGTACATACACTCAATGGTGGTGGACTCGGCCATTAGCCCATAGTCTTCTTGTATGTCCGCGGGAGCTCCGTATGCAAGCATCCTCATAGCTTGGGTGCATTTCTGAAGTGCGGAGAATCCAACTATGCCAGTGCAATCCTTCTTGCAAACGAAATAGTTGTCGAACTCCCGGACGGAATGAACAATCCTGAGAAAGAGCTTCCAGCTCATCCGATAGCGACGCTGAAATACTTTCTCACCGTGCAATGGAGAGTCGGCGAAGTAGTCGGCGTAAAGCATGCAATACCCCTCCATCCGATGCCTCTGCTTGCTCTTGCGCCGCCCCGGCCTCAAGCCACCTCGCCGGGGCTTGTCATTGTTGACGAACAGGCCGGCCAAAAAGGACAGTATCATGAGGTGCTCCTCGTCGGCGGTGGCAGCCTCGGCTTCTTCCTCCAACAGGGCTGTGAACACCTCCTCGTCGTCCGAGTCCATGGCCGAGCAGGCAAAACGTCGAACACCTTGTCGGCGTGAACGGCGAGCAGGCGAGCAGACTCCGGCGTGATGGGGCGAGCAGGCGAGCAGACTCCGGCGTGGCTAGGGTGAGGGGATGGGCGAGGGTCAGGGAAGCGAAATCCGGCTAGGCAGGGCAAGGTGAAGCGGAGCGGCGGCGCGGGGGCCGTGAACAGGCGAGGGTCGCCGGTGTCGCGGGGGGTCGGCAGCGGGGAAGTGGCTCGGCGCTAGGGAAAAAGGGGCGAGATTCGCTTGACAGTGGTGTCCCACACGGCTTTTCGCTACAGCCGGCGCGCCCAAGAGACCCCCAGCGCCCTGGGTTCGGCCTGGGTTCGCCGGCCCAAAAAAAGGCCTCAACCGGCGAAAAACGTGGTCCTGGGGCCGCGGCTGGGCGTTTTTTTGCCCGCCGGCGATAAAATCGGCCCTTGGGGGGTCCTTCGGGACCGCGGCTGGAGATGCTCTAAATGCCTTGGAAGACAATAGCGCCTCGGGGCCTCTTTGATTAGCGGAATCAGAAAAAATACAGAAATAGAATTGGATTGCACATGCAAGGCAGAGGATTCTGGTGTTGGGATACGTAGTAGTAAATCAAAATTTTCCTACGTGTCACCAAGATCTATCTATGGAGAAACCAGCAACGAGTGGGAGAGATTGCATCTTCATACCTTTGAAGATCGCTAAGCGGAAGCGTTACAAGAACGCGGTTGGTGGAGTCATACTCGTATCGATTCAGATCGCGGTGGCCTCCGATCTTTGCACCGAACAACGGTGCCTCCGCATTCAACACACGTGCAGCCCGGTGACGTCTCCTATGCCTTGATCCAGCAAGGAGGAAGGAGAGGTTGACGGCGAGCTCCGGAAGCACGACGGCGTGGTGACGGTGGAGCTGCGTGGTACTCCGGCAGAGCTTCGCTAAGCACTACGGAGAACGAGGAGAGGGAGAGGTAGGGCTGCGCCAGAGAGGGAGAGAATCGTGTGTTGGCAGCCCCAAAACTCATCACTATATATAGGAGGAGGGGAGGGGAGGGGCTGCGCCCTAGGGTTCCACCCTAGGGGCTAGCGGCAGCCCCAGATCCCATCTGGGCGGCGGCCAGAGGGAGGGAGTGGGGCGGCTGCCCTAGGGTGGGCCTTAGGGCCCATCTGCCCTAGGGTTTGCCCCCTCTCTCCCCTTGCTGCGCCTTGGGCCAGGTGGGAGGGGCGCACCAGCCCACCTAGGGGCTGGTTCCCTCCACCTATGGCCCATGAAGCCCTGTGGGGCCAGTGGCCCCACATGGTGGACCCCCGGAACCCTTCCGGTGGTCCCGATACACTACCGGTGACGCCCGAAACACTTCCGGTAACCAAAACCTCACATCCTATATATCAATCTTTGTCTCCGGACCATTCCGAGACTCCTCATCATGTCCGGGATCTCATCCGGGACTCCGAACAACCTTCGGTAACCACGTACACTATTTCCCTATAACCCTAGCGTCATTGAACCTTAAGTGTGTAGACCCTACGGGTTCGGGAGATACGTAGACATGACCGAGACACCTCTCCAGTCAATAACCAACAGCGGGATCTGGATACCCATGTTGGCTCCTACGTACTCCACGATTATCTCATCGGATGAACCATGATGTCGGGGATTCAATCAATCCCGTATTCAATTCCCTTTGTCTATCGGTATGATACTTGCCCGAGATTCGATCGTCGGTATCCCTATACCTTGTTCAATCTCGTTACCGGCAAGTCTCTTTACTCGTTCCGTAATACATCATCCCGTGGATAACTCCTTAGTCACATTGAGCTCATTATGATGATGTCTTACCGAGTGGGCCCAGAGATACCTCTCTGTCACACAGAGTGAGAAATCCCAGTCTCGATTCGTGCCAACCCAATAGACACTTTTGGAGATACCCGTAGTGTACCTTTATAGCCACCCAGTTATGTTGTGACGTTTGGCACACCCAAAGCATTCCTACGGTATTCGGGAGTTGCACAATCTCATGGTCTAAGGAATCGATACTTGACATTAGAAAATCTTTAGCAAACGAACTACACGATCTTGTTCTATGCTTAGGATTGGGTCTTGTCCATCACATCATTCTACTAATGATGTGATCCCGTTATCAATGACATCCAATGTCCATGATCATGAAACCGTGACCATCTATTGATCAACGAGCTAGCCAACTGGAGGCTCACTAGGGACATGTTGTGGTCTATGTATTCACACATGCATTACGGTTTCCGGTTAATACAATTATAGCATGAACAATAGACAATTATCAAGAACAAGGAAATACAATAATAACCATTTTATTATTGCCTCTAGGGCATATTTCCAACAGTCCCCCACTTGCACTAGAGTCAATAATCCAGTTCACATCGCCATGTGATTAACACTTACATCACCATGTGATCATATCATCATGTGATTAACAGCCAATCAGTTCTGGGGTTTGATCATGTTTTGCTTGTGAAAGAGGTTTTAGTCAATGGGTCTGCGACATTCAGATCCATGTGTACCTTGCAAACTTCTATGTCCTACTGTAGATACTTCTTCCACGCTCCACTTGGAGCTATTCCAAATGTTTACTCCACTATACGTATCTGGATTTCTACTCAGAGTCATCCGGATTGGTGTTAAAGCTTGCATCATCGTAACCCTTTACGACGAACTCTTTATCACCTCCATAATCGAGAAATATTTCCTTAGTCCTCTAGTTACTAAGGATAACTTCGACCGTTGTCCAATGATCCACTCCCAGATCACTCTTGTACCCCATGACAGACTCATGGAAAGGCACACACATGTGCGGTACACAGCATGGCATACTATATAGAGCCTATGGCTGAAGCATAGGGGATGACACTCATCTTTTCTCTATTTTCTGCCATGGTCGGGCATTGAGCTGTGCTCAATATCACACCTTGTAATACAGACAAGAACCCTTTCTCGGACTGATCCATATTGAGCTTCCTCAATATCTTGTCAAGGTATGTACTTATTGAAAGTATTATCAAGCATCTTGATCTATCTCTATAAATCTTGACACCCAACAATTAGGTAGCTTTATCCAGGCCTTCCTTTGAAAAACTCTTTTCAAACAACCGTTTATGCTTTCCAGAAATTCTACATCATTTCCGATCAATAATATGTCAACTACATATTCTTATCAGAAATTCTATAGTGCTCCCACTCACCTTCTTGTAAATACAAGTTTCTCATAAACCTCGTATAAACTCATAAACTTTGATCACCTCATCAAAGCTCATATTCCAACTTCGAGATGCTTGATCCAGTCCATAGAAGGATTGCTGGAGTTTTCATACCTTTTAGCATCCTTAGGATTGACAAAACCTTCTGGTTGTATCACATACAACTCTTCCTCACGGAAACCATTAAGGAAGCCTTGTTTTTGACACCCATCTGCCAGATTTCATAATCGAAAAATGCAGCAACTCCTAACATAGGTTTAACAGACTTTTAGCATCGCTACGGATGAGAAAATCTCATCACAGTCAACTCCTTGAACTTGGCGGAAACTTCTTGGCGAAAATCTCATCAAGGTCCATTTGTACTAAACGACCTGCCGTTCAACGGGCAAGTCCACCAAAGTCCATACTTGGTTTCCATACATGGATCCTTTCTCGGATTTCATGGCTCCTAGCCATTTGTTGGAATTCGGGCCCACCATCGCTTCTCCATAGTTCGTAGGTTCATCATTGTCCAACAACATGACCTCTAAGACAAGGTTGACGTACTACACAGGATCAGTACGCGTCCTTGTTGACCTACGAGGTTTGATAGTAACTTGATCTGAAGCTTCATGATCATCATCATTAACTTCCTCTTCAATTGACGTAGTCTGCATAGAAACATCTTTCTGTGTTGCGCTACTCTCTGGTTGAAACAAAGGTTTAACAACCTCATCAAGTTCTATCTTCCTCCCACTCAATTCTTTCGAGAGAAACTCTTTATCGAGAAAGGACCCGTTCTTAGCCAGAAACACTTTTGCGCTTGGATCTAAGATAGAAGGTATACCCAAAGTCTCCTTAGGGTATTCTATGAAGATGCATTCGTCTGCTTTGGGTTCGAGCTCACTAGGTGAAAACCCTTTTCACATAAGCGTCGCAGCCCCAAACCTTAAGAAATGACAGCTTAGGCTTCTGTCAAACCATAATTCACACGGTGTCATCTCAACAGACTTAGATGGTGCCCTATTAAAGTGAATGGATTTGTCTTTAATGCATAACCCCACAACGATAGTGGCAAAACGATAAGAGACATCATAGTACTCACTATATCCAATAGAGCACGACTACGACGTTTGGACACACCATCACACTATGGTGTTCCAGGAGGCGTGAGCTGTGAAACAATTT
This sequence comes from Hordeum marinum, assembly GCA_022496015.1. Taxonomy (NCBI): domain Eukaryota; kingdom Viridiplantae; phylum Streptophyta; class Magnoliopsida; order Poales; family Poaceae; genus Hordeum; species Hordeum marinum. Next base: position 356,502,789 of record CM039676.1, on the reverse strand, counting down.
TCACATTGTCTAAAATTGCATACCAAACGTAACTCAGATATTCACCTCCACGATCATATCGTAGACAGTTTGTCTTCTTGTCATGATGATCTTTAACTTCACTCTGAAACTCCTTGAACTTTTCAAACATTTCAGACTTGTGTTTCATTAAGTAAATATCCTCATACTCACTCAAATCATCAGTGAAGGTAAAGAAAATAACGATATCCACTGCATGTTTCAACACTCATTGGACCACATACATCAACATGTATCAATTCCAATAAGCCACTAGCCCGCTCCATCATACCGGAAGACGGAGTCTTAGTCATCTTGCCCAAGAGGCATGGTCTACATGTCTCAACCGATTCGAAATCGACTGAGTCCAAAGATCCATCAGCATGGAGTTTCTTCATGCGCTTTACACCAATATGACGTTTGTGGCAGTGCCACAAGAATGTGGTACTATCATTATTAACTTTGTATCTTTGGTACCAACGTTATGAGCATATGTGTTACTATGATCAAGATTCAATAAACCATTCCCATTGGGTGCATGAACATTGAAAGCATTATTCATGTAAACAGAATAACCATTATTCTCTAACTTAAATGAATAATCGTATCGCACTAAACACGATCCGATCATGTTCATGCTCAACACAAACACCAAATAACATTTATTTAGGTTCATTATTAATCCCGAAGGTAGAGAAAGCATGCGATGGTGATCACATCAACCTTGGAAACACTTCCAACACACATCGTCACCTTTCACTTAGCTAGCCTCCATTCATTCCGTAGCTTTTATTTCGAGTTGCTAACATTTAGCAACTGAACCGGTATCTTATACCCAAGTGCTACTAGGAGTACTAGCAAGGTACACATCAATAACACGTATATCAAATATACTTCTTTCGACATTGCCAGCCTTCTCATCTACCAAGTATCTAGGGTTGTTCCGCTTCAGCGACCGTTCTCCTCTTAATAGAAGCACATAGTCTCGGGTTTGGGATCAACCTTGGGTTTCTTCACCAGAGTGGCAACTAGCTTGTCATTCCTGAAGTTTTCCCGTTCTTGCCCTTGCCCTTCTTGAAACTAGAGGTTTTCACTTAACCATCAACACTTGATGCTCCTTCTTGATTTCTACCTTCGCGGTGTCAAACAATGCGAATAGCTCAGGGATCATTATCTCCATCCCTGGCATTTTATAGTTCATCACGAAGCTCCAGTAGCTTGATGGTAGTAACTTGGAGAACTGTATTAATCACTTTCTTATCGGGAAGATTAACTCCCACTCGATTCAAGTGATTGTAGCACCCAGACAATCTGAGCACATGCTCACTGATTGAGCTATTCTCTTTTATCCTGCCGGCAAAGAATCTTGTTGGAGGTCTCATACCTCTCAACATAGGCTTGAGCCTGAAATCCCAATTTCAGCTCTTTAGAACATATCTTATGTTCCGTGACGTTCAAAACGCTTTGGAGCCTCAGTTCTAAGACGTAATGCATGACGCACTGAACTATCACGCAGTCATCAAAAGGTGTCTGTCATATGTTCACAACATCTACAGACAATGCTTGAGGGAGTGGTGCATTTAGCGGTGCATCCAAGACATATGCTTTCTGTGCAGCAATGAGGACAATCCTCAGATCACGGACCCAGTCCATATTATTGCTACCAACAACTTTCAACTTACTTTTCTCTAGGACCGTATCAATAAAACAGGGGAGCTACAGCGCGAGCTATCTACGACATAATTTGCAAAAACACTTTTAGACTAAGTTCATAATTAAGTTCACATAATCAAATTACTTAATGAACTCCCACTTAGATAGACATCTCTCTAGTCATCCAAGTGATACATGATCCATGCCAACTAGCCCGTGTCCGATCATCACGTGATACGGACTAGTCATCCATGGTGAACATCTCCATGTTGATCGTATCTTCTATACGACTCATGTTCGACCTTTCGGTCTTCCGTGTTCCGAGGCCATGTCTGTACATGCTAGGCTCGTCAAGTCAACCTAAGTGTTCCACGTGTGTAAATCTGGCTTACACCCGTTGTATGCGAACGTTAGAACCTATCACACCCGATCATCACGTGGTGCTTCGGAACAATGATCCTTAGCAACGGTGCACAGTTAGGGTGAACACATCTCTTGAAGTTTTATTGAGAGATCATCTTTTTCACTACCGTCGTTCTAAGCAAATAAGATGTAAACATGATAAACATCACATGCAATCAATATAGTGACATGATATGGCCAATATCATCTTGCTCCTTTGGTCTCCATCTTCGGGGCACCATGATCATCATTGTCACCGGCACGACACCATGATCTCCATCATCATGATCTCCATCATCGTGTCTTCATGAAGTTGTCTTGCCAACTATTACTTCTACTACTATGGCTAACGTTTAGCAATAAAGTAAAGTAATTACATGGCGTTTATGATTGACACGCATGTCATACAATAAAATAAGACAACTCCTATGGCTCCTGCCGGTTGTCATACTCATCGACATGCAAGTCGTGAATCCTATTACAAGAACATGATCAATCTCATACATCACAATGCATAACATCACATCCTTTTGGTCATATCACATCACAAGGCATATGCTGCAAAAAACAAGTTGGACGTCCTCTAATTTGTAGTTGCAAGTTTTACGTGGCTGCTATAGGTTTCTAGCAAGAACGTTTCTTACCTACGCCAAAACCACAACGTGATATGCCAATTTCTATTTACCCTTCATAAGGACCCTTTTCATCGAATCCAATCCGACTAAGGTGGGAGAGACAGACACCCGCTATCCACCTTATGCAACAAGTGCATGTTAGGCGGTGGAACCGGTCTCACGTAAGCGTACGTGTAAAGTTGGTTCGGGTCGCTTCATCCCACAATACCACCGAATCAAGATAAGACTAGTAGTGGTAAGCAAATTAACAAAATCGACGCCCATAACAACTTGTGTTCTACTCGTGCATAGATTCTACGCATAGACCTAGCTCATGATGCCACTGTTGGGATACGTAGTAGTAAATCAAAAATTTCCTACGTGTCACCAAGATCTATCTATGGAGAAACCAGCAACGAGTGGGGAGAGATTGCATCTTCATACCTTTGAAGATCGCTAAGTGGAAGCGTTACAAGAACGCGGTTGGTGGAGTCGTACTCATAGCGATTCAGATCGCGGTGGACTCCGATCTTAGCACCGAACAACGGTGCCTCCGCGTTCAACACACGTGCAGCCCGGTGACGTCTCCTACGCATTGATCAAGCAAGGAGGAAGGAGAGGTTGACGGAGAGCTCCGGCAGCACGACGGCATGGTGATGGTGGAGCTGCGTGGTACTCCGGCAGAGCTTCGCTAAGCACTACGGAGAACGAGGAGAGGGAGAGGTAGGGCTGCGCCAGAGAGGGAGAGAACTGTGTGTTGGCAGCCCCAAAACTCACCACTATATATAGGAGGAGGGGAGGGGAGGGGCTGCGCCCTAGGGTTCCACCCTAGGGGCTGGCGGCAGCCCCAGATCCCATCTGGGCGGCGGCCAGAGGGAGGGAGTGGGGCGGCTGCCCTAGGGTGGGCCTTAGGGCCCATCTGCCCTAGGGTTTGCCCCCTCTCTCCCCTTGCTGCACCTTGGGCCAGGTGGGAGGGGCGCACCAGCCCACCTAGGGGCTGGTTCCCTCCACCTATGGCCCATGAAGCCCTGTGGGGCCGGTGGCCCCACTTGGTGGACCCCCGGAACCCTTCCGGTGGTCCCGATACACTACCGGTGACGCCCGAAACACTTCCGGTAACCAAAACCTCACTTCCTATATATTAATCTTTGTCTCCGGACCATTCCGAGACTCCTCGTGACATCCGGGATCTCATCCAGGACTCCGAACAACCTTCGTTAACCACGTACACTATTTCCCTATAATCCTAGCGTCATCGAACCTTAAGTGTGTAGACCCTATGGGTTCGGGAGATACGTAGACATGACCGAGACACCTCTCCAGTCAATAACCAACAGAGGGATCTGGATACCCATGTTGGCTCCTACGTACTCCACGATGGTCTCATCGGATGAACCACGATGTCGGGGATTCAATCAATCCCATATTCAATTCCCTTTGTCTATCGGTATGATACTTGCCCGAGATTCGATCGTCGGTATCCCTATACCTTGTTCAATCTCGTTACCGGCAAGTCTCTTTACTCGTTCCGTAATACATCATCCCGTGGATAACTCCTTAGTCACATTGAGCTCATTATGATGATGTCTTACCGAGTGGGCCCAGAGATACCTCTCCGTCACACGGAGTGACAAATCCCAGTCTCGATTTGTGCCAACCCAACAGACACTTTCGGAGATACCTGTAGTGTACCTTTATAGCTACCCAGTTATGTTGTGACGTTTGGCACACCAAAGCATTCATACGGTATCCGGGAGTTGCACAATCTCATGGTCTAAGGAATCGATACTTGACATTAGAAAAGCTTTAGCAAATGAACTACACGATCTTGTGCTATGCTTAGGATTGGGTCTTGTCCATCACATCATTCTCCTAATGATGTGATCCCGTTATCAACGACATCCAATGTCCATGGTCATGAAACCGTGACTATCTATTGATCAACGAGCTAGCCAACTAGAGGCTCACTAGGGACATGTTGTGGTCTATGTATTCACACATGCATTACGGTTTCCGGTTAATACAATTATAGCATGAACAATAGACAATTATCATGAACAAGGAAATACAATAATAACCATTTTATTATTGCCTCTAGGGCATATTTCCAACATCTGAGAATACAAGAATCTACAGAATTGGATGTTTTTGTTGGGAGACGTAGTAGTAAATCAAAATTTTCCTACGTGTCACCAAGATCTATCTATGGAGAAACCAGCAACGAGAGGGGAGAGATTGCATCTTCATACCTTTGAAGATCGCTAAGCGGAAGCGTTAAAAGAACGTGGTTGATGGAGTCGTACTCGCAGCGATTCAGATCGCGGTAGATCCGATCAAGTGCCGAACGGACGGCACCTCCGCGTTCAACACACGTGCAGCCCGGTGACGTCTCCTACGCCTTGATCCTGCAAGGAGGAAGGAGAGGTTGGGGAAGAGCTCCAGCAGCACCACGACGGCGTGGTGGTGGTGGAGTAGCAAGGTATCCCAGCAGGGCTTCGCCAAGCGCTGCGGAGGAGGAAGAAGAGAGGTAGAGCTTCGTCGAGAGAGAGAGAGAGTTCAGATCTGTTCTCAAAGGGCCAAAACCTCAAGTATATATAGGAGGAGGGAGAGGGAGGGCTGGCTTGACCCCTCCTCCAAGGAGGAGAGGTTCGGCCGAAGTGGGGGAGGAGTCCACCTCCCACAAGGGAGGTGGATCTCCTCCTTTCAAACCCCTTTTGCCCTTATCTCTAGATCCCAGCCGCATGGGCCCTTCTAGGAGGTCTTGCTGGCCCAATATGGGCTAGAACACCTCCTCTAAAGGCCCACTAAGTCCTCTGGTCGTCACACCCCTCCCGGGGGTCCTCCGGCACCCTCCCGGCACTCCCGGTACAATACCGATGAGCCCGAAAACTTTCCGGTGACCAAAACTGGACTTCCTATATATCAATGTTTACCTCCGGACCATTCCGGAGCTCCTCGTGATGTCCGGGATCTCATCCGGGACTCTAAACAACCTTCGGTAATCACGTATACCTTTTCCCTATAACCCTAGCGTCATCGAACCTTAAGTGTGTAGACCCTACGGGTTCGGGAGACACGTAGACATGACCGAGACACCTCTCTGGCCAATAACGAACAGCGGGATCTGGATACCCATGTTGGCTCCCACGTACTCCACGATGATCTCATCGGATGAACCACGATGTCAGGGATTCAATCAATCCCGTATACAATTCCCTTTGTCTATCGGTATGGTACTTGCCCGAGATTCGATCGTCGGTATCCCTATACCTTGTTCAATCTCGTTACCGGCAAGTCTCTTTACTCGTTCCGTAACACATCATCCCGTGGCTAAATCCTTAGTCACATTGAGCTCATTATGATGATGTCTTACTGAGTGGGCCCAGAGATACCTCTCCGTCATACGGAGTGACAAATCCCAATCTCGATTCGTGTCAACCCAACAGACACTTTCGGAGATACCCGTAGCGTACCTTAATAGCCACCCAGTTACGTTGTGACGTTTGGCACACCTAAAGTATTCCTACGGTATCCGGGAGTTACACAATCTCATGGTCTAAGGAAACGATACTTAACATTGAAAAGCTTTAGCAAACGAACTACACGATCTTGTGTTATGCTTAGGATTGGGTCTCGTCCATCACATCATTCTCCTAATGATGTGATCCCGTTATCAACGACATCCAATGTCCATGGTCATGAAACCGTGACCATCTATTGATCAACGAGCTAGCCAACTAGAGGCTTACTAGGGACATGTTGTGGTCTATGTATTCACACATGTATTACGGTTTCTGGTTAACACAATTGTAGCATGAATAATAGACAATTATCATGAACTAGGAAATAAAATAATAACCATTTTATTATTGCCTCTAGGGCATATTTCCAACAGTCTCCCACTTGCACTAGAGTCAATAATCCAGTTACATTGTGATGAAACGAACACCCATAGCATTCTGGTGTTGATCATGTTTTGCTCGTGAGAGAGGTTTAGTCAATGGATCTGCGACATTCAGATCCGTATGCACTTTACAAATATCTATGTCTCCCTCCTGAATGTAATCACGGATGGAGTTGAAGCGGCGCTTGATGTGTCTTGTCTTCTTGTGAAACCTGGGCTCCTTCGCAAGGGCAATAGCTCCAGTGTTATCACAGAGTAGAGTCATCGGGCCCGACGCATTCGGAATCACTCCTAGGTCGGTGATGAACTCCTTCATCCAGACTCCCTCCTTTGCTGCTTCCGAAGCAGCTATGTACTCCGCTTCACATGTAGATGCCGCCACGACGCTTTGCTTGCTGCTGCTCCAGCTTACTGCCCCTCCATTCAAAATATACACGTATCCGGTTTGCGACTTGGAGTCATCCGGATCTATGTCGAAGCTAGCATCGACGTAACCCTTTACGACGAGCTCTTCGGCACCTCCATAAACGAGAAACATGTCCTTTGTCCTTTTCAGGTACTTCAGGATATTCTTGACCGCTGTCCAGTGTTCCGCTCCGGGATCACTTTGGTACCTCCCTACCAAACTTATGGCAAGGTTCACATCAGGTCTGGTACACAGCATGGCATACATGATAGAGCCTATGGCTGAAGCATAGGGGATGACACTCATCTCTTCTCTATCCTTTGCCGTGGTCGGGCATTGAGTCGTACTCAATCTCACACCTTGCAATACAGGCAAGAACCCTTTCTTGGACTGATCCATATTGAACTTCTTCAATATCTTTTCAAGGTATGTGCTTTGTGAAAGACCAATGAGGCGTTTCGATCTATCTCTATAGATCTTAATACCTAATATGTAAGCATCTTCTCCAAGGTCCTTCATTGAAAAACACTTATTCAAGTAGGCCTTTATACTTTCCAAGAGTTCTATATTATTTCCCATTATCAGCATGTCATCCACATACAGTATAAGAAATGCTATAGAGCTCCCACTCACTTTCTTGTAAATACAGGGTTCTCCAGAAACCTGTACAAACCCAAACGCTTTAATCACCTCATTAAAGCGAATGTTCCAACTCCGAGATGCTTGCACCAGCCCATAGATGGAGCGCTGGAGCTTGCATACCTTGTTAGCATCTTTAGGATCGACAAAACCTTCCGGCTGCATCATATACAGTTCTTCCTTGAGGAAGCCATTAAGGAATGCCGTTTTGACGTCCATTTGCCAGATCTCATAATCATAAAATGCAGCAACTGCTAACATGATTCGGACTGACTTTAGCATCGCTACGGGTGAGAAAGTCTCATCGTAGTCAACTCCTTGAACTTGTCGATAACCCTTAGCGACAAGCTTTTGTTTTCCTCTGTGTTTCATGTGAATCAAAGAGGCCCTCGATTTGTCAACCAAAAAGTGATAGTGGATCGGCAAAAAGCTTTTGTCAAATGTAGTTTTATTGTATGGATTGCAAGGACATACACCTTTGGATCTCGGTCTATATGAACCTGATATGAAAAAATAATTTCGCGGTCGCAAAAATTTCAAAGAAAACCTAAAAAATGAAAACAAAACTGGTTTTCTGTTGTATTTGTATATAAAGCTTCACCAAGGGATGACTTTCATGCTATTTTTGGTGGAAAAATATAATCAACACTATATATAAGTTACTATTCACACTATTGTCCTTCAAATTTTTGGGGGTTTGTCCGGAAGTCAGTCGGATTTTTTTCCTTAGTGAAACATTTTATACGAGTACAATATAGGGTCAAGTTTGTTTCCGAAAATCTTTCAGAATTATTTGACCTTTTCACAATTTCTATTTTTTCTCATATAAGGTGTATATACACCTAAGAGCCAAAGGGTATTTCCCTTGACTGTAAGATTATGTATTGCCAAAGACCTTGTAATCTTGTGACTCGTGCCCTCGACAAAATGTGTATTGGTGAATGAAAGAGAAAATGTTATGTGTGACGGACTAAAGGTATCTCTAGCATATCCCCTATACTAAAATTACAAAAGGTGCTCCCTATCCCACTTCAATATCCTCTTCACTAACTTTATTAGAGAAATCAATATTCCGTAGCTAGCAGATCCCCTATCCTATAAATTTTGGTTTCATAAATCTTCAAATCTGTTGATCAAACTATTCTAACAAATTGATCACATTTGAACCAAACATAGAGAATTTTAGTGCATCACATCACAATTCAACTGCAAGCATAAATATAGTTCAACGAATCTATCAGGCATAACCACAATTGTGCCAAAAAGCCACCGGAGTAAGAAAGTTCACTCCGAAAACCACCAACACGCGGTGGATCAAATGTCATCATAGTTCAAATAGACTCACACACCATCGTTGTTGTTGCCTGGATCATCACCACCAAATTGTTGGAAATATGCCCTAGAGGCAATAATAAATTAGTTATTATCATATTTCCTTGTTCATGATAATCGTTTATTATCCATGCTATAATTGTGTTGATCGGAAACTCGGATGCATGTGTGGATACATAGACAAAACCACGTCCCTAGTATGCCTCTAATAGACTAGCTCGTTGATCAAAAGATGGTTAAGGTTTCCTAGCCATGGACATGAGATGTCATTTCATAACGGGATCACATCATTAGGAGAATGATGTGATGGACAAGACCCAAACTACAAACATAGCATATGATCGTGTCAGTTTATTGCTACTGTTTTCTGCATGTCAAGTATATGTTCCTATGACCATGAGATCATGCAACTCACGGACACCGGAGGAGTGCCTTGTGTGTATCAAACGTCGCAACGTAACCGGGTGACTATAAAGGTGCTCTACAGGTATCTTTGAGGGTGTCTGTTGAGTTGTCATGGATCAAGACTAGGATTTGTTACTCCTTGTGACGGAGAGGTATCTCAGGGCCCACTCGGTAATACAACATCACAATGAGCCTTGCAAGCAATGTGTCTAAGTGTTAGTGACGGGATCTTGTATTACGGAATGAGTAAAGAGACTTGCCGGTAACGAGGTTGAACTAGGTATGGAAATACCGACGATCGAATCTCAGGCAAGTAACATACCGAAGAACAAAGGGAACATCATACGGGATTAACTGAATCCTTGACATAGAGGTTCGACCGATAAAGATCTTCGTAGAATATGTAGGAACCAATATGGGCATCCAGGTCTCGCTATTGGTTATTGACCATAGAAGTGTCTCGGTCATGTTTACATAGTTCTCGAACCCGCAGGGTCTGCACACTTAAGGTTTGGTAATGTTTCGGTAGTATAGAGTTATGTATGATGGTGACCGAAGATTGTTCGGAGTCCCAGATGAGATCCGAACGTCAAGAGGAGCTCCGTAATGGTCCGGGGGTAAAGATTGATATATAGGAAGTCCTATTTTGGTCGCCGGAAAAGTTTCGGGCTCACCGGTAGTGCACCGGGAGTACCTGTAGTGTACCGGGAGTGCCGGGAGTGTACCGGGAGACCATCGGGGGGGGGGGGTATTTCGACCCAAGAGGCTATATGGGCTGTGGGAGAGTGAATACCAGACCTTAGTGGGCTGGTGGAAGTCCCACACAAGGCCCATGAAGCTGGGAAGAAAAGCCCAAAGAGAAAAAGGTGGAAAAAGGCAAAAATAGGATGAATCCTAGTCCTACTAGGATTGGAGGTGGATTCCACCTCTCCTACTTGTTTTGGTCGACCCAAGATCTGTCTCTTTGAGAGCCAAGCCTCCTCCTCTCTTCCTCTTATATATACTAGAGGTTTTAGGGTTTTTTGCACCTGATTTTCAGCCACGTGCTACCCGTTCCTCTAGTGCATAGTTTCTCCTCTAGATCGGATTTCTGCAGTGCTTAGGCGAAGCCCTGCCGGAATAGCTCCACCACCATCGCCGGAGCTCCGTCACGCTGCCGGAGAACTCTTCTACCTCTCCGCTCCCTCTTGCTGGATCAAGAAGGCGGAGATCGTCATCAAGCTGTACGTGTGCTGAACGCGGAGGTGTCGTCCGTTCGGCGCTAGATCGGAAGGACCGTGATCAAGATCGCGAGACGGATCGTGATAAGATCGTGGGACGGATCGTGATGAGTTTGTGGGATAGATCGTGATCAAGATCGTGAGACGGATCGTGATGTGATCGCGGGACGGATCGTGATTTGATCGCGGGACGAATCGTGATGAGATCGCGGGACGCTCGGAGATTTGGATCGCGAAGACGTTCGACTACACCAACCGCGTTTCTTAACGCTTCCCTCTTAGCGATCTACAAGGGTATGTAGATCCACTCTCCTTCTCGTAGATGCTCATCACCATGGATAGATCTGCGTGTGCGTAGGAAAATTTTTGTTTCCCATGCGACGTTCCCCAACAGTGGCATCACGACCTAGGTCTATGTGTAGATGAGATCTCGAGTAGAACACAAAGACTTTGTGAGCGTTGATGCTTAGATTGCTTCCTCCCTTGGTCGTGTTTTGGTTCAGCGGTATTGTGAGATGAAGCGGCCCGGACCAACATCACTTGTACGCTTACGAGAGACCGGTTCCTCGACCGCAACTTGTTGCATAGATGGCTTGCGGGTGCCAGTTTCTCTCACTTTAGTTGGATCGGATTCGACAAAGGCGGTCCTTGAGAAGGTTGAAAAGCAACTAGTGTATCACCGTTGTGGTTTTTGCGTAGGTGAGAATTGTTCTTGCTAGATACCCGTAACAGCCACGTAAAACATGCAACAACAATTAGAGGACGTCTAACTTGTTTTTGCAGGGTATGTTGTGATATGATATGGCCAATTACATGATGTGATATATGTGTTGTATGAGATGATCATGTGATTTATAGATAATCACGACTTGCATGTCGATGAGTACGGCAACCGGCAGGAGCCATAGGGTTGTCTTTAATTATTGTATGACCTGCGTGTCAATCATTAAGCGCTATGTAATGATTTACTTTATCGCTATGGTAGAAATAGTAGTAGAAGCATGTTGGGCGCGACAACCCCGATGGCGACACGTTGATGGAGATCAAGATGATGGAGATCATGGTGTCGTGCCGGTGACGATGGAGATCATGTCGATGCTTTCTAGATGGAGATCAAAAGCACAAGTTCATGGCCATATCATGTCACTTATGATTTGCATGTGATGTTAATCCTTTTATGCACCTTGTTTTGCTTAGGACGACGGTAGCATTATAAGGTGATCCCTCACTTAATTTCAAGATAAATTGTGTTCTCCTCGAGTGTGCACCGTTGCGAAAGTTCGTCGTGTTGAGACACCACGTGATGACCGGGTGTGATAGACTCTACGTTCACATACAACGGGTGCAAGCCAGTGTTGCACATGCAGAACACTCGGGTTAAAGTTGACGAGCCTAGCATGTACAGACATGGCCTCGGAACACAAGAGACCGAAAGGTCGAACATGAGTCATATAGTAGATATGATCAACATGATGATGTTCATCATTGCAGCCACCTCAACTCACGTGATGATCGGACTTGAGTTGGTGAATTTCGATCATGTATCATTCGAATGACCGGAGGGATGTCAATTTGAGTGGGAGTTCTTAAGTAATATGATTAATTGAACTCATTATCATGAACATAGTCAGTAGTATCTTTGCAAATTATGTTGTAGATTACTAGCTCGCGCTGTAGCTCCCTTGTATTTTTATATGTTCCTAGAGAAATAGAGTTGAAAGATGATGGTAGCAATATTGCGGACTGGGTCCGTGATCTGAGGATTGTCCTCATTGCTGAACAGAAGGCTTATGTCCTTAATGCACCGCTCGGTGCTCCAATCCCTCTAGCATCGTCTGTAGATGTTCTGAACATCTGACAGGCATGTTCTGATGACTACTTGATAGTTTGTGCATCATGCATTACGGCTTAGAATTGAGGCTCTGAAACGTTTTGAACGTCACGAAACATATGAGATGTTCTAAGAGCTGAAATTAGGATCTCAGGCTCGTGCCCGTGTTGCGAGATATGAGATCTCCAACAAGATTCTTTGCCTGCAAGATGAAAGAGAATAGCTCAATCGTTGAGCATGTGCTCAGATTTTCTGGGTGCTACAATCACTTGAATCGAGTGGGAGTTGATCTTCCAGATAAGATAGTAATTGATATAGTTCTCCAAGTCACTGTCACTAAGATACTAGAACTTGGTGATGAACTATAAAATGCCACACATAGAATTAATGATACCTGAGCTATTCACGATGTTTGACACCGCAAAGGTAGAAATCAAGAAGGAGCGTCAAGTGTTGATGGTTAGTAAAACCATTAGTTTCGAGAAGGGCAAGGGCAAGGAGGGAAACTTTATGGATGGCAAGTCAGTTGCTGCTCCAGTGAAGCAACCCAAAGTTGAACCCAAACCCGAGACTAAGTGCTTCGATTATGAGGAGAGCTGTTGTTGAAGCAGAACAACCCTAGATACTTGGTAGATAAGAAGGCTGGCAACGTCGACACAAGTATATTTGATATACGTGTTATTGATGTGTACCTTGCTAGTACTCCTAATAGCACCTGGGTATTGGATACCGGTTCGGTTGCTAAATGTTAGTAACTCGAAATAAAAGCTACGGAATAAACAGAGAACTAGCTAAGGGTGAGGTGACGATGTGTGTTGGAAATGTTTCCAAGGTTGATGTGATCAACATCGCACACTCTCTCTACCTTCGAGATTAGTGACAAACCTAAATAAATGTTATTTCGTGTTTTGCGTTGAGCATGAACATGATTAGATCGTGTTTATTGCAGCACGGTTATTCATTTAAGTTAGAGAATAATGGTTATTCTGTTTACATGAATAATACCCTCAATGGTCATGCACCCAGTGAGAATGGTTTGTTGAAATCTTGATCGTAGTAATACACATGTTCATAACATTGATGCCAAAAGATACAAAGTTAATAATGATAGTACCACATACTTGTGGCACTGCCGCTAAATGTCATATTGGTATAAAGCGCATGAAGAAACTCCATGTCGATGGATCTTTGGACTCATTCGATTTCAAATCGGTTGAGACATGCGAACCATGCCTTTTGGGCAAGATGACTAAGGACCCCATTTTCTGGATTGATGGAGCGGGCAAGTGGTGTATTGGAAATGATACATGTTGATGTATGCAATCCAATGAGTCTTGTAGCATGCGGTGGATGTCGTTATTTTCTTACCTTCACTCATGATTTGAGTAGATATAGTGGATATTTACTTAATAAACACAAGTCTGAATCGTTTGAAAGGTTCAAGCAAATTTAGAGTGAAGTTTAAGATCATCATGACAAGAAGATAAAAATGTCTGTGATATGATCGTGGAGGTGAATATCCGAGTTGCGAGTTTGGCATGCAACTTTATACAATGTGAAAGTTGTTTCACAACTCACGCCACCTGGAACACCATAGTGTGATGGTGTGTCCGAACGTCATAGTCATGCTCTGTTGGATATGGTGCGTGCTATGATGTCTCTTATTTTTTTACTACTATAATTTTGGGGTTATGCATTAGAGACAACTACATTTACTTTAAATAGGGCACCATCTAAATCCGTTGAGATGACACCGTGTTAATTATGGTTTGATAGAAACCTAAGTTGTTATTCCTTAATGTTTGGGGCTGTGACGCTTGTGTGGAAAATGTTTTCACCTAATAAGCTCGAACCCAAAGCGGATAAATGCATCTTCATAGGATACCCTAAGAACAATTGGGTATACCTTCTATCTCAGATCCAAGTGCAAAGTGTTTGTTTCTAGAAACGGGTTGTTTCTCGAGAAAGAGTTTCTCTCGAAAGAATTGAGTGGGAGGAAGATAGAACTTGATGAGGTTGTTGAACCTTTGTTCAACAAGATAGTAGCGTAGCGCAGGAAGATGTTTCTGTGAAGCCTACGTTAGTTGAAGAGGAAGTCAATGATGATGATCATGAAGCTTCGGATCAAGTTACTATCGAACCTCGTAGGTCGACAAGGATGCGTACTGCTCCTGAGTGGTACGACAACCCTGTCTTGGAGGTCATCTTGTTGGACAATGATGAACCTACGAGCTATGGAGAAGCGATGATGGGCCCGGATTCTGACAAATGGTTAGAGGCCATGAAATCCGAGAAAGGATCCATGTATGAAAACCAAGTATAGACTTTGGTAGACTTGCTCGTTGGACGGCAGGTCGTCGAGTACAAATGGACCTTTAAGATGAAGACTGACGCTGATGGTAAATGTCACCATTTATAAAGCTCGACTTGTCGCAAAGAAGTTTCCGGCAAGTTCAAGGAGTTGACTACGATGAGACTTTCTCACTCGTAGCGGTGTTAAAGTCTGTTGGAATTATATTAGCAGTTGCTGCATTTTTCAGTTATGAAATCTGCCAGATGGATGTCAAAACATCGTTTCCTTAACGGTTTGCTTGAGGAAAGGTTGTATGTGATACAACCAAAAGGTTTTATCAGTCCTAAGGATGCTAAAAGGTGTGCAAGCTTCAGTGAGCCTTCTATGGACTGAAGCAAGCATCTCGGAGTTGTAATATACACTTTGATGAGGTGATCAAAGTTTTGAAGTTTATACAAAGTTTACGAGAAACATGTATTTACAATAAAGTGTGTGGGAGCACTATAGAATTTCCGATAAGTATATGTGGATGACATATTGTTGATCGGAAGTAATGTAGAATTTTTGGAAAGCATAAATGGTTGTTTGGAAAGTGATTTTCAAAGGAAGACCTGGATAAAGGTGCCTAATTGTTGAGCATCAAGATCTATAGAGATAGATCAAGATGCTTGATGAGACTTTCAATGAGTACATACCTTGACAAGATTTTGAAAGAGTTCAAAATGGATCAGTCAGAGAAAGAGTTCTCGCCTGATTTGTAAGGTGTGAAGTTGAGTGAGACTCAAAGCTTGACCACGGCAAAAGAAAGAGAAAGGACGAACGTCGTCCCCTATGCCTTAGCCATAGGCTCTGTACAGTATGCCATGTTGTGTACCGCACGTGTGTGTGCCTTGCCATGAGTCTGTCAAGGGGTACAACAGTGATCCAGGAGTGGATCACTGGACAGCGGTCAAGTTATCCTTAGTAACTAAAAGACTAAGGAGATGTTTCTCGATTATGGAGGTGATAAAGAGTTCGTCATAAAGAGTTACGTCGATGCAAGCTTTAACACCAATCCGGATGACTCGTAGTAACAATCTGGATACGTATAGTGGAGCAGCCCTTTGGAATAGTACCAAGTGGAGTGTGGTAGCAGTGTTTACGGTTTCGCATAGAGATTTGCAAAGTACATACGAATCTGAATGTCGCAGACCCGTTGACTATAAGACCTCTCTCACATGCAAAGCATGATCGAGCCCCAGAACTCATTGGGTGTTAGATTCATAACAATGTGAATCACATAGTGATGTGAACTAGATTATTGACTCTAGTGCAAGTGGGAGACTGTTGGAAATATGCCCTAGAGGCAATAATAATTTAGTTATTATCATATTTCCTTGTTCATGATAATCGTTTATTATCCATGCTATAATTGTGTTGATCGGAAACTCGGATGCATGTGTGGATACATAGACAAAACCACATCCCTAGTATGCCTCTAATAGACTAGCTCGTTGATCAAAAGATGGTTAAGGTTTCCTAGCCATGGACATGAGATGTCATTTGATAACGGGATCACATAATTAGGAGAATGATGTGATGGACAAGACCCAAACTACAAAAGTAGCATATGATCGTGTCCGTTTATTGCTACTGTTTTCTGCATGTCAAGTATATGTTCCTATGACCATGAGATCATGCAACTCACGGACACCGGAGGAGTGCCTTGTGTGTATCAAACGTCGCAACGTAATTGGGTGACTATAAAGGTGCTCTACAGGTATCTCCGAGGGTGTTTGTTGAGTTGGCATGGATCAAGACTGGGATTTGTTACTCCGTGTGATGGAGAGGTATCTCAAGGCCCACTTGGTAATACAACATCACAATGAGCCTTGCAAGCAATATGTCTAAGTGTTAGTCACGGGATCTTGTATTACGGAATGAGTAAATAGACTTGCCGGTAACGAGGTTGAACTAGGTATGGAAATACCGACGATCGAATCTCGGGCAAGTAACATACCGAAGAACAAAGGGAACATCATACGGGATTAACTGAATCCTTGACATAGAGGTTCGACCGATAAAGATCTTCGTAGAATATGTAAGAACCAATATGGGCATCCAAGTCCCGCTATTGGTTATTAACCGTAGAAGTGTCTCGGTCATGTCTACATAGTTCTCGAACCCGTAGGGTCTGCACACTTAAGGTTTGGTGATGTTTCGGTAGTATAGAGTTATGTATGGTGGTGACCGAAGGTTGTTCGGAGTCCCGGATGAGATCCCGGACGTCACGAGGAGCTCCGGAATGGTCCGTAGGTAAAGTTTGATATATAGGAAGTCTTATTTTGGTCGCCGGAAAAGTTTCGGGCTCACCGGTAGTGTACCGGGAGTACCGGGAGTGTACCGGGAGTGCCGGTAGTGTACCAGGAGACCATCGAGAGGGGTATTTCGACCCAAGAGGCTACATGGGCTGTGGGAGAGTGAATACCAGACCTTAGTGGGCTGGTGGAAGTCCCACACAAGGCCTATGAGGCTGGGAAGAAAAGCCCAAAGAGAAAAAGGTGGAAAAAGGCAAAAATAGGATGAATCCTAGTCCTACTAGGATTGGAGGTGGATTCCACCTCTCCTACTTGTTTTGGTCGACCCAAGAGCTGGATCTTTGAGAGCCAAGCCTCCTCCTCTCTTCCTCTTATATATACTAGAGGTTTTAGGGTTTTTTGCACCTGATTTTCAGCCACGTGCTACCCGTTCCTCTAGTGCATAGTTTCTCCTCTAGATCGGATTTCTGCAGTGCTTAGACGAAGCCCTGCCAGAATAGCTCCACCACCATCGCCGGAGCATCGTCACGCTGCCGGAGAACTCTTCTACCTCTCTGCTCCCTCTTGCTGGATCAAGAAGGCAGAGATCGTCATCAAGCTGTACGTGTGCTGAACGCGGAGGTGCCGTCCGTTCGGCGCTAGATCAGAAGGACCGTGATCAAGATCGCGAGACGGATCATGATAAGATCGCGGGACGGATCATGATGAGTTCGTGGGACAGATCGTGAGATGGATCGTGACGTGATCGTGGGACGGATCGTGATGAGTTCGCGGGACGGATCGTGATTGGATCACGGGAC
Organism: Hordeum marinum; assembly: GCA_022496015.1. NCBI lineage: Eukaryota > Viridiplantae > Streptophyta > Magnoliopsida > Poales > Poaceae > Hordeum > Hordeum marinum. Next base: position 356,484,996 of record CM039676.1, on the reverse strand, counting down.
GGATCGTGATGAGATCGCGGGACGCTCGGCGATTTGGGTCGCGAAGACGTTCGACTACACCAACCGCGTTTCTTAACGCTTCCCGCTTAGCGATCTACAAGGGTATGTAGATCCCGTCTCCCTCTCGTAGATGCTCATCACCATGGATAGATTTGTGTGTGCGTAGGAAATTTTTGGTTTCCCATGCGACTTTCCCCAACACAAATGCCTTAGCCATGATGCGCCACGAGTAAACTCCCAAAATATTCTCGCTATCTCGTCCATTGCTACGATCCATGAACAGGATAGCATGGTCCTCGGCCACCCTCTTCTCCTTTTGCTCTTCGACTGCCATTGCTAGCTTTTGCATCTCACCGATAGCAATTTCTTCTTCTCCACCTCCTCCCTTTCGAGCCTTTTCATCTCAATATCAAGCATTTTCTCCTCCGCAAGCACCTTTCTATCCTCAGATGCGGTCTTTTCCTTCCACTTCTCCTACATGGTCTTCATCTCATAGAAACAATTCATCTTCTCCTCTTTGCGTTCGGGCGCGAAAGCCTTTTTAAATCCACCATTGCTATCAACTCTTCCTTGTTAGCTCCAACACCACCATTCCTCTTGACTTGCTTTGCATGCTTTCCTCCATCCGGACGCACATGACGAGTAGATGGGTTCTCTACAAAGTCCTATTCTTCATCATTGTTGAGCCTTTGCCTCTTTGGTGTGGTATCAAAGTTTATTCTCATATCGTCCACACAGGAGGCCCCTGCGTCGCTCCGTACGAGCGACACGGGCGGTGTCCCAAGCCACCACCGGCAGCAGCCCTCTTCGTCGACTCACCCCTTGCCGCCGACGGGACGCGCCGCCGGGCAAAGCCCATGTGGCAGAGGCAGTGGCGGGGCTTCTTCTCCAGGGTGCGACCGGCCCTTGGCTGGTTCGTGCGGCATCGGCGCGTGGTCGTCGCAAGCTTTGCGTCGACGTGCTGGAGCTCCTCCCCTCCGGCGGGGGCGGCGGGTCTGGGCCCTCACGCTCGGATCTGGTGGTGTGCGGGCGGGGCCAGTCTGCAGTGATGGCCCTGGTGCCATAGGGTGGATGCACGTGCTTCGGTCGATCTCGTCCGGCGCGGCGTGGGCTGTTCGGGCGTGGGCGTGGCTTGATGGTGCGGTCAGATGGGAGATACAACGGCGTGGAGGCACGACCAGAGCGAAAGTTCGACTACGTGGCCAAGGTGGTGCAGCGAGCGCGTGCAGGGAGGTGCGACGAGCGCACACAGGGCACATCGGCCAAGGCTCGCAAGGGAAGAAGCAGGGGCGCGCAAGGGGCCGAGCAGGGGCGGTGTCGCGTCTGTGGTCGTGTGCTGGGCGAGGCACAGGCAAGTTTGACAGATCTGGTGATGCGCTGGCCGTACAGAGGGTCCTGTATTGATGGATGCGAGCACACAAGGGACCGGGCGACGCGGATATGTTGCGCGGAGGTCGTGAAGTGTGGAGGTGGACAGATCCTGCCGGATTTGACATCGGTGGTCCGATGGAGGGCTTGTTGATGCATGATGTGCGGTGCTCGAGAGGTTGACCCGGGCGAAAGCTTGTCTTCGGTGAGTCCGGAGCCGACGATGGTGACGCTTTCAAGCGTTGTTTCCTTCTTGTTGGCATCGTTGAGGTACTCTCAGCTCCAATCTTCGTAGCTTAGGGGGAAACCCTAGATCCATGGGATCGAACAATGATGGTGCTCTAGCATCGTATCCCCTCTTGGGGCTTCGTCTTTGGAGCTAGGCATCATCAAGTGTGATCGATGGAAGTTGGTGGTGTTGGCGTCGAGGCTTCGATGGCAAGGATGATGTGTGTGTGTGATGTCGCAGGCGCGGCAATGGTTGCAGTAGTCGGTTCTTCTCCAGCGTGTTCGTGGGATTACCATGGGTTGTTTTGTTGCGCTAAAGTCGGAGCTGCGGCGGCAGGGCCCCTATGGCGACGATGACAGGCAGCAGGTAGTCTGTTCGATGGTCTTCCGCGGCGCCAACCTTGCATAGTTCTCCTTCGGAGCTATCATTCAGAGTCGGAGCTGTGTTGTCCTTGGCGCGAGTGACTGAGTTTGGCGCGGGGCTTCTTGTGTCCCACACAACCTCTACGGTGTGGTTGGATCGACATTTGTCTTCGGAGAAGTCGGAGTCGCTTGCTCGGAGATTAAGGAGGGCGAGGACGCATGTTGGGGAGAAGTGACGAGGATGGCACCGGTGTGTGATGTTGACGAGACGCTCTATGTGTTGTATGTGTGGTATTATGTGTGTGCCGCTCAACTGTTTGTAACGATTTTTGCCCGGTTTTCCATTTATTAACCGGGCAACTCTCTTCTGCTTTATTAGTGAGATGAGACAAAGCTTTTGCCTCCGTTTCTAAAAGAAAAGTTTCTTCTCATCCACCTTTCATGCCCATGAAGCTCGTTGTAGCAATGATGGATTTTGTTGCTCATTTCTTTGTAAAGAGGTTGCATTGCTTCCTCATATTGGTGGATGGGCACTCCACTTGGCGGCTGCAGGTTCACTTGCTCCACGTAACCGGCCCACAGGTTGCGTTGCTCTTGGATGTTGCCCGACCGATGGCCAAGAGAACCGATTGTGCGGCTAGAGGGGATGGGCACAATGTTGTCGTACTACTCCCTCTCAATGCGAGTCAAAATTCTCTCCTTTATTTGGTAGGCACCGACCGTGGCATCGAGAGAGCTGTCGAGCCAAGCTTCAACGAAGCTTTGTCTTCATCGATCTTATCTGGAGTATTTGGTTGCCTCCATAGCTCCAACCCGCATCGTATGGAGGATCCTGGGTGAGGCTAGCGTGGTTAGGCTGACGCAAGGGTCAGTTGAGGTCAATACGTGTGTCTGGTGGACTGTATGATCTGGGTGTACCAGAGATGGTATATACAACATGGTTTTTTTTTGGTAGGTTTCAGCTTATCTGTGCCACCTCTTCTCTTCCAATTTCAGTCATTCCTGTAGGATCTGGGCAATTCCATCCATGCACCTGGCGGGCATTTCCTTGAGCATGTCGCCGTCGCAAGTTGAAGCGTCCGAATCCATCCCGTCCTTGGCCGCAGGTGGGTCTTTGATGCCAGGGAGTCTGGCAGGGGACGGCCTACCATTTCCGTCGGTCATCGTGGAAGGGGACAACCGACAACGGCTAACGGGGTGGCAGCATCAGGCTGCGCAGGAGGGGGGCATGCAAGTTCTGGGGATCAAAATTTCAAATTTAGTTTAGTTTTGGGTTTACAGATCTGCTAGTTGGCTCTTTTTGGTCAAAATATCACTTTCGCTCTTCAAATAAGTTTTAGGAGATTTGCTAGAGACTGCTTAATGCAATGCAATGCAGTACGTCTCAAAATCCATGAATAATTGAATCATCGATCTCATGTTGAATTGAAAATTTCAGGTAAACACATGTTCTATGTCTATTTTCTCGCATCCCACAAGCCCTAAGGTTGGAGTAATGGCAACAAAGAGGCAGATAAATCAAGACAGATTTTTCAGGTCATTCAGGATTCAATAGAAGATTAAGTGCGACCAACACAGCAAGCTTAATACGATTCAATTCGCTAGAGCCCCACCCAAACAACACGAGACCCCTTGCTACCTCGACCGGGATGGAATCGAAAGCAACCACCACCTGAGCTAGTTTTTCGAATTCAAATCAAATTCGTCAACCGGTCCTGTATCTCTATTACACCAGCCGTGATAGTAAACGGGGCCAGGGTCTCTTAGTCAGCATCCATCTCTTCCAACGCTGCCTGCGCTGCTGCCTTGGCCTGCTCCAGAAGATCACTCGGAACCTGTGTGTACAGTATAACATGGCAAGTTAGTAAGGAATTCAGCAAACCCGACTCTGACTCGGGTGGCTGTGAAACTCCATCCACCATAAGCGTTTATTTTATTACCTTCTCGTGCTGACGGTTAGATTCCTCACATACCCAGCTCAGTTCCAGCTCAAAAGATTTGTCCTTCGCCTCATCGTGTACACCATAAATTCTGCATGTAGAGGAAGGTTATTATTTTGAGTACACCAACCAACATACAGTATTGCAACCACAACTACTGCTTGTAAAAATAAATCATGACACCAAGGATAGCAACATTAAAACAGGTGTGAAGAAGAATGCCTCCTTTATGACTAAACTACCATGTTGTTTCTTTTGAGAGAATATCCATAACTGTTAAATAGTACTCCCTCCGTCCAGAAATACTTGTCCTAGAAATGATAAGTATTTCCGGACGGAGGGAGTACTCTCAACTACTGGCCATCTTCAGGCTTCAGCAAATACCAGTATGGCTAAACAAGCTTTCTAAACATTATGTACAGAATATTTCAGGTGATAAATATGGCAAAAGATTTAGGACATACATCTTGGCAACCTCAACGATGCCTTCCCTGCAGGTTAGCTCAGAAAGCTTCAATTTCTCAATCTCCCTGTAGGACAACATTAAGATAGATGCATCAGAATGCAGAACCATCGTTTATGACCAATAGAAATACATAGTAAACAACATCAGAGATATTCGGGGCAGATGCATTTGACAGCAGCTGCTAACAATTAAAAGGGGGCATTCTCCAACATTTTGAATGGCACAAGTTCATCATAAAATAAAGCTCTCATGTGATAATGTATGAGAAACTACATGGATTGATGACTACAAAAGTTACAAGGGGAGAAGTAGATACGGATCAAGTTTTTCTGATAAAAAACTCTTAACCTGAAAACCAAACCTCAGAAAAGACCAATAAAAGGACAAAGAGATAACGGTCAACGTGTTTAGACTATGTAAATGATACTCGTCCATAATCTAGTCCATTGGCATTAATGGCCAGTTTTGGGCATTGTGGTTCTGCATTGTGCAAGCCAGTCAATTCAAAGAGTTACACTTACCAGTTGTCATAAAATATTTCTGTTATACCTGTATAAAGAACGGTTATTTATCAAAATGCTAAACTGGGGGGCTTGTTTAGTTAGTTTTATGCATATTTTACTAGTTTTACTAAACTTTGCGCCAGGTGTGTGCAACACACAACCACTTTTTTGGTGAGCAAAAACTGCTCATCACAAGTGTGGCAAGATTTTTCAAAGAATGTGTCTGGTGTCATGGCGTAAGTAGTGTTGTTTTAAGAAAATGTGGTGTGCCAAAATTTGGTAAAGAAAAAATACAAGCTTATCAGTCAAACTGGCCTAACTCATATATGTAGCAAATTGTGGCAAGGAACAACAAAACACCACCTAAGCTGTGTTCTGGTAGTGGCAAATCTAACATATGAAATAAGTGTTTTTCACCCATTGAGTATGAAATGGCTAAGCAACTACCAGCACAAACTCTAAATGTTGATGGTCATTGAATGAACAGCATTTGGAACATGAATAGCATCCTTACTCTGCATGTTCTATATGGGTCTATTTTGAACAATTAAAATGGTTTTTACAGGAATATTAAATTAATGCTTAATGAATGTGCCGTGCTTTAGAAGTTTTAGTGATTCGCAACAAAACAGAAATTGGAGACTAAAGAAATCGTTCAATGAGAAAACTAATGAAAATTTGATTGGCTTACGTTTTTGCAGCTTGTCTTCCTTTACCCAGAGCAGCACCAAAATATTTCTGTCAAAATTCAATCAGTGAGTCATAAATTCCAATTGGATCTACTGCTGTTAAAAGCTACACTGCACATCTTAATCCATGACTCCATGTACACAAAGTTGTCTGGTCACTGAAATTAAACTTGCCCAGTCACTGCCACGAAATATAATGTGTTATCTAGCCAAGTAGTCCCTTGTTCAGTCCTAACAAATAACAGCAAAATGGAAGAACTACCAGGTGTTAGATTGAGAACTCACATAGGAGAGGCCTGAAGGTTCGATCATGTAGAGCTGTGGCCCATCCCTATCATAACCTCCAAGAATAACTCCACAGCCAAAAGGCCTGAGACGGGAGTTTAAATTGTATCAAACTATAATGTAAAACATTTAGGGCAACAACCTTCTTGAACAAGAAGAAGATGTTATCTGCCTTACCTGAGCCACCAGTAGAGTGTACACAGATGAACATAGCTAGCAACACGATCAGCTAATTCCTTTACAGGCATGGGTTCTCCGTATACCCTGGTGGATACAACTTAAAAGTTATAATCCTATAAAAAAGAATTTGGATGGAAATCAAAATTCTAATAATTCTCACTTTTCATAATTGGCTGCTTCAGACTTTGCTCTTGAGACTATCTGCCTACCGTCTGCTGCTAACCCAGCAACAGCCTGAAAATGAGAACACAGATTACCTTATATTTACCAAATGGAAGTCGTCACAAGAACAAGAATGGTAATAAAAAACGACATGAAAGAGAACACTGCAGAATACAGGACCCACTCACATCTCAACCTAAGGACTTTCACAGACAGACCACCCTATATGTATAAAAAGCAAAGACAAATTACCAAGCCAGAGTTCCGGTGCACGGAATGAAGTCTCCGGTTCGACCCGGCAAGTATCATCTTTGAGGTTATCAGCTTCTCCACACCCTACAGACCAACATTTTAAAAGGTTATTGTTATCACACAAAAAACACCACATCTGGGCAAAAGTAAATCCAGCAATCACTTACAAGGACGATTCCATCTTTGCATTTGATCCCAACGATCGTCCTACAGAGAAACATCCAAATTTCAACATGAAGTTGTGCAGCTAGAAAAGGCCAAGAAAATAGTGGAGGGAAGTATTATCAAACCCGCTGTTGTCGACGGCCTTGCCAGCATACTCGACCTGGAAGACACGTCCATCCGGGGAGAAAGTGGTGACGGACAGATCATACCCAGTTCCTATGCTACTCATTGTTAAGTTGCTTCACCGTCTATATAGTCGTCTCCTGGAAAAATGAAAAACAAGAATGATATTTATTATTTATGAATAAGCAGTACAAGCTAGCATCATGTAACAAGATTGCAAGTACTATTCAGACAGATGTGGTGCAAGGCATTTTGGCGGGTTTGTAAGATGCCTGGTAAATTGTATTGTAAAACAATTTGTACTTACTAGTACATGGTAGCAGAAGGTACTTGTCACAGATTTGCAAATGACGCTACCTGCCTACGGGAAAACCTGGAATTTGCTTGGTTTATTACACTTGGCACCAAGATGTGATTTCCTCGCAACACTGGAGATACAGGTTTTCCCTGACTCCAGGAGCAGACCTAACATCTAGGGGACGAGGGTACAGTCTAACGCCAGAAGTTTCCACCGCACAGCAAGCAATTTCGCGACAGACTGCAATAGTAGTATCCGTCGCAGTAGTTACTTAGGTTAGTTGGCCCCCAACCAGAGAAATCGTCTAGGTTCCGGAGGGATCTCCAACCACACGCCAGTCCAGCGGCGCGGAGGACGACGAAGAAGACCTGCTACGCGGAAGGAAGGCCGGGGGCGACTCCGGAGATCCGGCGACGCCGCTGCGAGAGGGAGGGTTCGATCGGACTTTTGGATCTCGTCTGAATCAAGTACGGGCGCTTACGGCCGCGGCGGGGGCAGCGATGCATACGGCCGTCCGGAGAGCGAGGAGGCGGGGGGTATGGATATGGGGGCGAACGGGCGTGCTTACCGATCCCGGCGGGCGGAGGGGGTCGCGTCGACGGCGGATCGTCGGCTCCGGCTTGTGGCGCAAGAAGGTGGGGAGTGTGGTTTGAGAGGGCCGCAGGGACCGGACGGGCACGAAGCTAGTTGTATTCGCGGAGGCCTGCGTGCCGAACCCGAACCAGGGCCTGGGCTTGACTCTAGGGAAGAGGCAAGCCCGTTCCACATTGCGTCAAATGGCCCAGGCCCAGCTAGCCAAGGAGAGCAACTAAAATAACTAAGGCCAATCCTCAAAAAATAAAATCTAAGGCATGTTTATTTGAGCTTTTGCTTCTGCTTTTGCAGCTTTTCCACTTTGTCATTGAAGGCAAAAAAGCTCCTAAATAGGTGCATTTTGCTTCGGCTCTTGGCTTATACCATCATATAACAATGTGAATTCGTAAGGCAAGAGCAAAAGCAAAAAACCTCTATTTAGGAGTTTTTGTGACTTTTTTGTCCAAGTGAAAATGTTGTAAAATCAGAAGAAAAAGCCTAAACAAACAGGGCCTAACTCGAGCTTACCCTTGCGGTGGACCTCCGGGGAGTCACATTTGGTGGTAAGCATGCTAGTGTTATCAAAGAGATCATCATCGTCGCCACAGAGTTCCATCCCTGCTCTTTCATCTTCGAAGAGCGGGACTCCAATATTGAGGCACGTCGTCTCATTAAAATTTCGCTCTTAACCTCTCTCTAGGTCGACATACGTGGCTCGGGCAGCTGTTGTATCACTATGAACTATGTTATTATTCAATTAAGTGAAGTGAGTTGAGTCTAAGAAAGGAGAAAATAGGTGGTCCAAAACACATGCTCAACGATTGACGACCAGAGCTAGAAGAACATGGAGGGATGTGTGCAAGGCTACACAAAGCTAATGGTTGACGATGTTGTCTCACGACATGGTGTCAAAGGAGTAATGGTTGTCATTTGTCGGAAGGATGTCAGTCTTTTTCAGGGACTGCCGGCGGTCGTGTTCCAAGACCAAGTACAACCGGGGATTCTAGAGGCTATGGCTTTCAGTGAAGCCCTAGCTTTAGCCTCTTATATGAATCTCCGCAACACCCATGTAGTTACTGATCGTGCGGCTACAGTCAAGGATTCGCAAGGTCAGTATATGGGAACCAGTTCTGTCATTATTGCAGATATCAAGACAAAAATGATTGCGTTTGATGAATGATGCGTTGCTCGTGAGAATAGGGAGATGAACTAAAAAGCTCATAATTTAGCCAATGTTGCCGTTAGTCTAGATGTGGGGCGCCAATTGTTGCTGCTTAACCCACCTAATATAATTCGTATCGGAGTTGTATTTGAACAAAGAGCCATGAACCACTCAAAAAAAGGAGCACGCCAAGTGTTGCTTCCCGCTGTCGATCCCTCTAGACTTTGTTTATTTTTTGTATGAGTTTTCAAGTTTTAGATTGTGTATTTTTTGCCTTTTTCGTTTTTGTATGATTTTCGTAGGTTTTGAAGAAAAATATATTTTGCATTAAAAAATTGCGTGAAAAAAATATTATGCTTCCACGAATGCTCCTTGAAAAGGAGAAAAAATATGCTTCCATGTGAAGAATAATTTTGTTTCTCGCGGAGACACATATTTGCTACGGTAAGAAGTCTAACTTTGCTTCTTGGAAAGGGAAAAAATATGTGTCTCCACGAGAAGCACAGATTTGCTTTTCGTGTAGGCACAAATTTGTTTTCGCAAATGTGTTTTTCGGAAAAATATATACTTCCACAAGAAGCACAAATAGCACAAATTTGCTTCTCAAAAAAGAGAAAGGAAAAAACCACAACCGTGCTTATGGATTCCTTTTTTTTTTTCATTTTTCGGTTGTCGTTTTTATCTATTTTTTTTCTGTTTTTGTGAATTTGTTTTCCTGGAGCCTATTAACATGAATTATAGTTTCCAAGATCTGGAAGCGAGAAATCCAACCATGATAATGGTTCAAGATTTGGATGCATAAATCAAGAGGTAAAACGTTTTGAATAAGCAAATCAAAGAAAAAAAAAGAAAATTCTCAGGTTCCGACAAATGATGCACATATAGTGCATCACCTGTCAGCGCCTCAGAATGTGAGAGTGATCTTTGCAAAAGGTAACTATACACTAGTGATTTAGTGAGAGGAGCGCTTCTCTATCAAACCAGTTGCAACATGCGGGGGGCTATGTCTTAATTATTGTGAGATATCTTATCGAGAGATATAGCTCTGACGCTTCGCGGATTGCGCACTCACTTTAATGGGACCAGTTTAAGAACCTTTTTATGCACTTTTTTATTTCGTTTTCTTGTGTTTATTCATTTTAAAAAAAATACATATCGCCTTTTTTCAATACACGTACATATTTTTCATATAGACATCAAACATTATATGTTTTGAACATTTTTCAAATACATGTTTGAAAGAAATTCAAATAAATGTTAAACGCTTTAAGATGCACGTTGAACATTTTTCTTTGAATGGTACGGAATTTTTTTTCATATTATATGAACATTTTTTATGTTTTCTATTTATTAAATTCAAAACGCGCAAACCTAATTTTGAAAATTGCGAACATTTTTTTATTTTTTATTTTAAAATAAAAAATGCGCAAAACATAATTTTGAAACTTGTGAACATTTTTTGAATGCCACTTTTTTTACTGGTATGAAACATTATTGAATGATCTAGTGGACCATTTGTGTGTGCGTGCGCGTGTGTGCTTTCTTCAAAAATACGAGCATGCGGCCAAATTAATCGAACTTATGATCTAGTGTAACTTGAAATGCTTATGTTTGGATTGTACTATCTACATTTGAATTACCGTTGCGTTTGTAAATGTTCTTTAAATTATTTCAGTGTTTGGAGAAAAAAAAACGACTTCAAAAAAAGTGGACAAAACAGTGGACTTTTTTGGCCCTTGGAGATCCCCTTAGCCTTAGGGGCACCACACGGGGATGCCCTTAAGACCGACACGATGCAAGAGTTCAACGCACTAGCACACCTGCACAGACGTGTGCTCGTTTTCATACTTCGCTGCAGGCCTGGCCATGAGCAGTCCGTCCCGACCCGGCCCACACGCCGGGCTTGGGCCTAGATTTTGAGCCGGTGGCCGGGCCGGGCCCGAGCCCGTCAAGATCTATATTTATGCCTGTGTCAGGCTGGGCCGGGCTTTCTTCGTGTTTGGACTGGGCCTGGGCCCAAATATCAGGCACAACAGCCGGGCCGGGCCAGGCTCGGGCCTAGGTTTCTAACGCTGGGCTTTTTAGGCCCGGCCCAAGGTTTGATCAGGTATACTTCGCTGTAGCCTCATGCAGCTGTAGCCTTGGATGTCCCTCGGCAACAGAAAAAACATGAGACCTCCAAAACGTGCGTCCAGCCAAGCATTGACATTATAACATCAACAGTGCAAGTTTTTTTTTTTTTGCCAGTAACCATATTACTTATGCACAGCCCATTTCCTCAGACAATTCCGAGTGAACACCATTATATCACAGACAAGTAGCATTCGTCTCCATGTCCGAAAGGAGAACATTCGCTTCAAGACTAATCAAATGATGTAAGTTTTGGCTCAGGCTTCCGGTGATGACTCGAATAATACCAACTAGAACAGGATCGCGCCTTCGCGCAAGGGTGCCAGTCCCAACATTTTTGTCAAGCAAGTAATGCTAAGTTAGTAGTAATCCAGATTTAACATGGTTAGCAATTCACTCGTAAAAACCATTGTAGCAAAACATAAACAAAACAAAACAATCACAAGGAAACATGTATGTACACTTGGTTCTACAGCCAACATATAAGCTCTTTAACTAATCCACAATGTAGATCTGTAGTCCTAAGCTATACTACACTAACTCTCATTCTCAGAAGCTTCGTCATTCCGCTCCACCAAAAAAGCCATACATGGTGAGTCAAGTGTATAGGTCAAGCAGGTCGAAGGTGTAAGTCTGCATTCAGAACTACCCAGATTAAGTATGATATACAATATTGAAATAAAAGTTTGAACATATGAGATACCATTTGAATATATGAATATGAATAGGCATCTCATCTTTTCAAGACTAACTTCATAAAACATGAAAATAAAAAGACTTTGAGCAACTGCTGACCAAAGGAGAAACATGCTTCGAAGTGCGAAAATCATAATTACTTCCATGGCAATAAAAAAGTACCATAGGCATCCACAGTGGGTCACATTTTTTTGTTGTGCATACCAACAAAAAACCAGAAAATAGAATACCGTTTTAGGCCTTTAGATAATGCAAGACAGCGGAAAACTTAAACCATTTAAAATGCATCCATATTTACAAAGGAAGTGACGAAGTGGACTCATAATGCATAAATACCTTGGGAGGATGAATGCATTGATGAATGGATGATCCATGGTGATGACACATCACACATGAAAGCACGTGCACATACAATTTCAGTGAGAGGGTGAAGAAAAAAAAGAATCAGACCAATATAGACAATTATGTGTGAATCTATTTAAGAAAGCTCAAGACAACAAAACGGACAACAGGTTTTCTGGAGAAAATCGGATGTGAACCTTATCACGATGGACATAAAAAATATATAAACCATGATAAGCATGTCCTGTTTTGTGAAAGTGTGAATCAATCAAATCTAGAATGCTACATGCTTACAAAAAAATAGCATGTAAACAAAACATATATCTACCCTACGATTTTTCTAGTCAAAGTTTAGAACACAACTTATAGAGAAAAAAGAACATTCACCGTACATATTTGGGTTTTTAATTTGGCCCATCGGTGCTATGAATTTGTCATTCTTTTCCCGGGTTCAATTTTTATGTAGACCTGGGATACTCCAGGGGAAGATGTTGCATTCATCAACATGCTCATTTATAGTTCTTTGAAAATAATAAGGAATCAAGCATTAAAAAAGTAAAGCTTAGATAAATACTCCCTCCTTCCCAAAATAAGTAAATGTCAAATCGTGTTCCGAAACAGTACACACAGGATTTCTTTGATAAATATAGGCTCACTGATTTCTTTATTTATTATAACGCTCGGGATTGTAAATCTGCTAGAAGAGTACAAACAAGGAAAATCTTGCTGAAGATGCTCACCCTACAGCTGATTGGAGTAATGAGGTTCTCCCTCAAGCAGCGCCAGAGTGTAGAAGAGCAACAACGCCAGCCGCATGTTCTTGGCCTTGGCTGAAATTCGGACCAATTCAACCGACATGTTCTCTCTTTGTACCATACCGACCATGGCATATGCTAAAAACACTTACAATAGCAGTTGCCTAAAGTAAAGTTAGCATCTTTATCTTGTAGCTAGTCCCACAGCCAAAATAAAGTATATATAGAAAAGCAAAAGGCCAATAGGGCCATGGAAAAGCTTGTAACATAAGCAACCATACTGAAATAGTGTAGTACAATAACCATTTCATAAGAAATAACCCAGCTTAGTAACAAAGCAACCATCATAAGTTGTATGTAAATATGTGGAACAAAAAGATCAAGTTCAGTTAGAACATAGCATCTTTGACATCAAATCTGAATGAAAAGCAATCTAGATAACATCCACTGATTTGGATAATCAACAACATCAATACAAACGAGAGCATCTTTAACCATTTTATCCTATATGGCACCAAGAAAAAAATAATTATACTCTACATATGTAATTTTCTCCAAGATCTCATCTAAAGAAAGAAATGCACAATATGTAAAATACACAACATCTAGCTTGATCAGTTGACTTTTTTTTGGTTAAGTGGTGTTTTCCTCAAAATTAAATCATACAGAGTGTAAAAAAAATCATACTTCATATCGCTGTACTTCATATCGTCGTTAGTGATTTATATCAGACCGCTTCTTCTCGATCCTCTCATAATGTTGTTGCTGTTGGATCCCTGGCGAGTGCAAAACTGCATTATGATTCCTAACAATGATCATGAAGAATAGACTGAAAAATGTGGGATCGATGCATGTGTAGAGAGATTATGCCAAGGAAAATATGCCACAACCGGAACTATACATGTACACAAAAATCTAACTATAGATGTGAAATCAATGTAAAATATCTTATATTCGACAAATGCATAGTAATCAATAGAGTATTATAACCAGACCCATATTTATTCTCATATGCGATGCGTGTACATAAACGAATTGTTAGGACTCTTTCAGTTCCTTGACATTCTCAGGTGATAGCGAAAGTGAGGATCTTACTATCTTGTAAGAGTAGCTTCAGTTTCTGATTATTGGGTACATATGCCTTCGTTACTATACTAAATTAATACAAATATGCATATACTGTGCTCCAAATCCATGGCACCAAATAAAATGATCAACAACGGGGGGTATTGCATCTAACAACTCTGTTCTATTTTGGGGATGAGAAACATGCTTGGTTTACCTGAGATACTTCGAAGAGATCATGCAGACAGTTAAGGTTGTGATGTGAGTTGTGCAAAAGGTCATACCTATCATGTACGTATTATCAGAAAATGATGACAGATCAGCTTAACATCTTAGTAATAATCTGGTGAACTAATAAAATGGCATAAAAATATTCCAATATATAGCTATTTCTTGTTACTTCTACTTATTGTTGTTTGGCACATCCATTTCAGTTGTATATACCAGAGGCGAAAACATTTAAAAAATGAGGAGAAGTGAAAGAGATGGTGATTAGCGCCATGCTGCTATGCAAAATAAAATAACTAAACTATATAGCAAATGAGCATATTGCAGAGAGATAAATGCAGATTTGGAAGCAACATATTCATAGATCGGCAAAGTCTACTTGTAGCAGCATATCCTTGTGAGACGGATACACCTTTTGAACTTCTCTCTAGCCTACACATGTACTCTAATTGTAGCAGCAGATGAGCAACATGTGGCACTTGAATTTATTGACTGTAAGTCGCACCATTGTAAAATACAAATCATGGATCTTTTGCTGCTGTAACCAACTTTGCTTTCATAATTTTGTAAGAGACAGGAAAACAATACTAATGCGTAGGATCTTACTTCAGAGGTCCCTAAACCTACCAATTGAACACTTTTTTGCTTAATGAGATCAGGATGATTTCATTTAAATAATAGGTCAAGGAGTCTCACATACCCAATAACTGGCACTACTCTCACTCGCAAGAGATAGAAGCACATGGCCATGAGCAAAAGGAAAGAACACAGATATTTAGTTAGTGGCAACCTGCAAAACAAACCACATTAAGCACGTCAGTTTATATTCTCTCATGTTTTTCATCATCATCATCTTCAGCTTCGATTTACCTTAAACATCTCCTTGTTGTATCTACTCCAGATTAATCTTCCAAACTGCACCATGTATAAAATCTGGATCATTTGACAACACCTAGATCAGTTAAGAAAAATCTGCCTTCCCAGGCCACCACAGAGAGAAAGGGACGAACCTGGGTACCCATATCAGCATGGAGCCTTCCTTGCCAATCCAAAGAAGCACCAGTTGCATGCCCAAACCGTGCCACCGGAGAGTGGGTATAGGAGTGTTCCCTAGTAGCGACGACAACGAGGAACCTTGCATGCCCAAACCGTGCCACCGAAGAGTGGGTATAGGAGTGTTCCCTAGTAGCGACGACAATGAGGAACCTACGACTAAACCCTAACCAGAACCTGCGCATCACAAGAGAATCAGCATACATGAGCCACGGCTGGCACACCACGATCAAAAAAGGGGGAAAGCGGAGAGGGCGCTTACCACTGCCTTGTCGGCATCAGGGCCGATGCGTCCTCTGTTATCAGAGGTGTCAGTGACGTCGTCAAGGATGAGGGCTATGAAGAAGGGCTAGTTGCCGGAGGGGCCGCCGGTGATTCCTCCCACATCTCGGACAGTATAAGAACAAAACGGAGTAAGACAAATACCAAAATTGGATTGACCTACCTGTCAGAACAGAATAGAGGCAATCAACTAACAAAATTGGAGCTGATTTTGATAATGGCACTAAATAGGTAACTGTTGACTGCAATTAACAGAAAGTAGCAATTACCAGCAACAACAAACTTCCCTAACCTGATAACCCATGATAAAACACAATGAAGACATTCAGTCATATTTCATATAGCACAACCGGGCGTCATAAACCAAACTTAGCACTGCAGTAATTTTCATTAGACATTTATCCTAAGCAACTGAAACCCTCCCTCCCTCACTAACTCCCTAACTCCCTCCCTCCCTCCCTCTCTCAGAACCAAAATCTTTATCCTAAGCACACGGATTTCACATCCTAATCTGCACAACAACCAACCACTCAACCTTCCCCGGTCTGCTTGCAACTGGTGCTACTGGTGCCACAGCTGCAATCTACCACAAAACTATGAAACAATCTGGAGTAGCGCACCAAGATGTGGGTTACCTGAGTAGGAAATGCGGTGTGGTATGAGGAGGGAGCACAAACACGCCACCCCAAGTCTGCATGTAAGCTGCACACGTCCATGTCGAGGAGCAGCAGGATGAGGGTCTCGTCCTAGACGGCGGCCACGACGCCGCGGATGGCTGGCCCCGCCTCCTCCATCCCTGTGGCCGACACGCCAGGGTGGTGGTGCTAGGGAACCTGAGGCGAGGCGAGAATAGCAGCTCCAGATCTGGACCGAGCGGTGGCGGCGGCAGAGAGCAGCTAGGTTTCATGGGAAGGGGGAAGTGAGGAGAGAGGGGAACCAGAGCTGACCGGGCCGGTGACCTCTCTCGCCAGCGCCGGCGGCGAGCCATGCTCCTCCCGCTGAGCATCAAGAGGGCGGGGTGGAGGAGACGATATCCCGTGGCCGCACTGCCCTGTGAGGGGTCCTGCGCGCCCCTTGACCCCGACGGCGGATCCGGCACCGCCATGAGCCGCTCAACGCCGTGGGAGAGAGGGCCGAGCAGCTGCGGGAGCGGCAACCTCCGCTCCTCCTGGTGATGGGGACAGTCGAGGTTGACGGGGGAGCAGTGGCGCTATCGGCGGCGGCAAGAGAAAGAGACGGGGAGGGGGCCAATGGGAAGGGAGGCAGGCGCGATCTAGGGCTTGGAGAGAGAGAGGGGGGTGAGGCAAACGGCGCGGCACGAGTGCGGGACGGGGAGAAGGCTAGGTCACCTCCACGGGCGCGCTGCGGTTTTACAGTCCAGCACGGGAAATGACTGTAATGCCCTCGGCGGGGAAGCCTATTTACGCGCGGTGGCACGAACGAGCGGTAACTGCTCATGATAGTTTGATCCAGCGATCGAGATCGTCCAGGACCGAGATCGAGCGGCCAGGAACGCATCAAGCAAAGGATCCAACGGCCACCATTCCCAAATCGCTGAGGAGCCAGGGTTTTCCCCTGGATTCTTGTTATAGGATATGGCTTGGGGACCGGCCAACTGTCATCGAACAAAGTTTTTAAAAGAAGTCACACACTGAAGAAATTGTGTGCAACAGAGTAAGCAAAGGTTATCGAGACATTGTCGGAGAGAATAGCGGAACTCATTTGAGACATGTCAGGAAGAATACCGATGACTAGGCCTCTCCGTAATTCCAGCAGCAGCAGCAGTCCTACAATAGACCAAAAGGATGGTTTTATTTAACATCCGAGAACAAATGCAACAGCCTAATATGGTGTTCTAAACATATATGGTAGCTCAATGGCTTAGCAAATATATTTTTTTGAGAGAGAGAATGGCTTAGCAAGTTACATATGAGAGTGGGAGAGAAATGGACGAGCCACCCCAAAAGCAGCTGTGCTCAATCCTCCGTAACTACAACACATAATTGGACCCTTGGAACCAAAGCGCGACGTTTGGCTTGAGCTTTAGCATATTCAGGTAACAAAGTAACTAATAAGCAAGTGATTGTTTACTGGTGCATAAATGTTGTACTAATATTCTCAAGCAAGATGTCCAGAAATTCAACGATTGACCAGCAACCAAACTGACCCCAACTCTCCAATTGTCAACTCCACGATATTCGGTCCGAAATCCAACTAGAAAAGATCAAACTGATCACCTAAGTCAGCATCACTAACACATCAATACCCATGTGCATGAAAAGCACTGGAGCACTTCCATACCATCCATATATTTTATACATAATATAGAAGGCATACCGCTCTGCATAGAAACTCCTCAGTAGATTCTGAATTATGTCACTTGGTAGGAAAGGAGTTCCGTCCGAGCCATAGAAGTTCATGCCAACACAGTTCCCATTCAAATCAAAGACGGGACCTCCAATTCCAGCCTACAGTAGAAAAATAGTGACAATGAACAGTGGTTACACAAGAAAAAGATGATATTCTTATTAACCTACAAATCTAATGAAAAGGGGACTCATGTTCGAGCCTATAGCAATGGTTACACAGAAAAAGTGATATTCGCATCCTTATTCTGGTGCAACTCGTCATTTTCATGATGCAAAGTTATAAGAGAAATCAACAGTGTACCTTAGTGATTTTACAAGTGGAGAACTTAAGCTCTCTGCAATCAAATTTATCTCGTTCTCCAATCACTGACCCATCAGTGGCCATCAAATTCCCAGATTTGAAGGCACGCCCAAGAGCTACTACTACCTTAGTTTGAGGTTCTTCAAAGAATATTGCTGCGTGATTTTTGCAAGAATACGGGATGCTGACAACAACAACATTATAGCTTAAATCATAGTGTTGTAATGTTCCTATGATGCGTTGTTCCGTTGGAAGACATACTTCAATCTGCAACGGTGAAGTGAGACTTAACCAACATCTGAATGAACAGGCAAATTAAAGATTAAATAATGTCTAGTACAAACCCTTAAGTTATCAACAATCTTGTTTTCATCACCGGAAGTTCTAACCAAACTTGCTGAAGTCAGAATTCTTGAGGCATTCTATACATACACTTGTGCAAGCAAAATGTCTTTCCTTGCCTACAGTATAATTTGAATCATTAGCTAGTGATCAGGCAAAAGGTAAAAATGGAAAACAGTAAACTTATACAGTACAATCACCATCGAATGAAGCGAGTGCGACAACACTCCAAGACTTCATTGAAGCAGCTTTTCTAGTGGGTTCACTCCACATGGCTATGCCAAATTCCTCTTCAAAATCACCTTCCAAATGCATGCCTCCTGGTTAAATAAACATGGCAGGCCAGTTAAATGAGTGACAGATAAAGCAGTTTAAGTGTGATACAAACAGGAACAGTCAACACAACCAAGAGAGAGAACTCACTACCAGCATAAGCTGGCAAGGGATAACCATCAGATCTTAAGATATCATTTACCACCTTTGTGAACTCTAGTGTGACAAGGTGAAGCATTTCATGGTAATGTATCAGTAATGATAGGCAAGATAAAAATGAATGCTGCTGCAACAAGGTGAAGCAATCCATGACTATGCATTTTTCATGATACTGTACCAGTATGATAATGTATCAGTAATGATAGGCAACAAGGTGAATCAATCCCTGAATATGCATCATGATTAGCAAAACTAAGAGCATACCATTGGATGGCCAGGGATAAATAGTCGGATGCTTATGCTCATCAACAGTAAATTCTGGTGTAGGCCCATCCTCGATGAATTCTGGTGCACCAAGATGAAGCAATTAATGACTATGTATCAGTAAAGATAACAAATTAACTTGGAATATGATAAGGTGCATGATAGTTAACGTAAGACTTCAGACATGTTATCTCCGCACTTGGTCATGGTTACAGTAGGATTATTCTTTCCTCAAGACTACCTACCTCTCATTCACAAACTGAATGATGCTGCTAGTAACAGGACTTTGACCGGTGCTGTAATTTATGCTATCAAGGAGTTAGCTTTTTTTTTTTACTTCTGTTTCGTTTATTCATGTCAGTAGACAATGTAATGGGCAGCCCATGCTTTAGCTCGATCAACTGAGCATGTGTCTGGTGCTATGTGCTTTAATGAGGTCCCTGATCTTGTTCAGTACATCATCTGTAATGAACTATCTGTTCTCAATTGATGAAACACCGCCTATTACTTAAAAAAATAACCACGGCATGATTCACCTTGCGGGTTGGGGATAGAAGATGCCAAATATTTACGTTTCCTTTTGTCACCACTTCTCCCACTAGAGCAAGTTCGATTCAAGCTACCTATAACGAAAAAGAGATAGAACTGAAAAATACTGAGTAGTTATATGTTGGGGTAGTCCCATATAGCATGTCAATGTGTTTAGCAGATGATAAACTAACCTTGCACTCCAAATGAGAAGCCTACATGTGAAATTGATAAGTAACATAAGAAAATGACAAAGAATAGTCTGTGAGTGCATAATTTAGCAGCCTTAAAGAGTGATTTTTCCTAGCTCACCTTCTGAAAAGGGCTTAAAGGTAATGGAAAGCTTCCATTCCATCCACAATGCAGAATGCAGTGAACTCATCATAATGCGTACAGTACAAGTATGATTAAATGCTACAAGTTTAAATGGCATACCATAACCAAAGATCCCTCAAACATTCAAGAATTTTATTTGTTGGTACATATCGAGTAATTTTCTGATCATGATAGTCATTCATCCCAACAATGTTCCCATCAAAATCAACAAGTGGACCACCACTTCCATCCTAGCACAATGATGAAGTGTGTACATAGGAAATTAGTAATTTCGATGCATAAAAAGACAGGTGCATAATGATTAGAAAAATAAGGAGAGAAACAAACAGCACACCGTAGTAATTTTGCATGTGGAGAACATAAACCCTTCACTGTCAACTTCACTTGGACCGTCAATCGGTTCCCCACGTGTATCCATTAATTTGCCTGAGTGGAAACAATGCTTTACAGCTAATAACTGACTATGGGGCTCGACTTGCACGCTCTTACTGAGACATGCTGCACGAAGATCAGGGGAGAATGTAGTTGCAATAACAACCATACTGAAAGGCAAACTATAATGTTTTATCCACCCACCAACAACTTTGTTATTGGGAAGGCGCAATTTTATCTGTAAAATTACAACAGATATGCAGGATGATTAGCTGACCAGTATCTCAAATAAGAGAAACAAGTGCAGACAAATTGGCAGCACAAACCTTCAGTGCAGGAGTAAGCATGCGTTCCTTATCTGATGTGCTAACCAAAGCTGACGAGGTCAGAACACATGCGCCAATAGATGAACTGTTTTCAAGAACTATGCCCGTGCTTGTAAAATGAATCTTGTCTCCTACAAATGATCATTGTTGCAGTCATTGACTACTGATAATTAAATATGGACCAGGGAAACTACTGTGCATACAATAGTATAATCACCATCAAATGAAGCAAGAGAGATAATGCTTGGGGACAACTTTGTAGCAAGTTCTTGAGTGATGTTCTCCACCACAGTTTTACGCTTATCACTTTAAATGCTGGACACCTCTTTTTTTACCACTCGTTTATGATTTTTTTGCCTTCCATTTGAGCTTCTTGATATTCGCATAAGTTTCAGCATTTCCCCTGCAAAAATTGGGGTCCCCACACAAAAAATCTAGAAAATCTTCTCTCTGTACTTTGAAGAATTTTGTTTAAAGTGCATGCAGGTAACCTGTAGTTTGACGGAATATTCACTCTTAGCTTATGATTTAATCAGCTGAACAGTTTATCTTGCAGTTTCCACAAACAGTGTATCCCCATGGTAAAAGTTTAAGATATACTTGCTAGTTAATGCAAAGTGAGGGCTCACATCTACTGAAGCAGATCAACAGATATAGACGTGCACCTTGGTTGTTATTGTCACGTTACAATACAGAGAAAGAATTAGGAAGTAGGGACAAGTCACAGACCACATCTACAGCATAGCGCTCCTCCGCCTGCTAAAAATGCCTACCCATCCTCCTAGAGTCCACCCGCCTCACCACCGAAGTCGATGTCATGCGCATTGTTGTCACCATTGAGGACATCTTTGCTACAGTGACCTACCAATGAACAAGGATTTTTTTTTCACATAAGGGCTTTCAGCCAAAAAAACCTCACTCTAGCAGGAAGAGAAGACAGAGGATTTCGCATGGAAGCCCATAGTCTTGCAGCGGTTTTAGCGGAGGTGGTGGTTTATAGCCAGCAATTAAGTGCATGGAAGCACCACCTGGTCACACGAACGAAGAGCCAGAAGCCCAGAAGGAGGCAAGAGGAGATGGTAAGATATGGCGAAATTGCGATAAGAATATGAACTCATTAGCAGGCCACGATAATATAACACGAGAGACTGGCAGCCGGCTAATAAACTAAGTGCAAGACTGAATTAACCCACTGCAGTCAATTTCACCAAAAGAATCTGCCTAGAACTCATTTGCAGTTTCTGCACTGTGCTAATATAGCTGGCAATTGGGCACAGGGATTGGTCACCAGTGCCCATGCCCGCCATTACATTATAGCTGACGCCATAACCGACACCTGCAGCGGGCACAGAACATCTTTCACGCCAGTCATCCACAGCACCAACCAGTGACCACCCAAGGGCCAGCCGATTAACACATTCAACCAAAGCACATAGCAACAAAATAGGAAAACAACAGTAATTCTGGTGCACAGTCAAGCACATTGACAATAAGATTTTAAAAAACACATTGACAATAACTTTTCAGAATTCCGGTAGTAAACTACCTAATAATCAAAGAAATACAGAGTACAGAAACATAGTTCAAAAGGTTCAATGTAAACTCCAAGAACTAGTGGCAGGAAGATACCACTGACGTAGTTCAAACTTGACACACAAACCAGGCACCGACTACTACCTACTACTCCCTCCATCCCATAATATAAGATGTTATTACTACCAATATATGAGTACATTGTTTGTAATAACATCCTATACTCCCAATTAAAGTATTATAGGATGGAGGGAGTAACCCTTAGTCTTTAGTAGTGTACCACAAATCCCAAATAAACCAGCACCATCTACAAATCAAGTATCTGAGATGGAGCCGCCTGGCGACGTGCATGCCTACTGTAAGAGAGCTGAAGAAGATGCGGATAGAGGGGTCAAGGGACGTGGCACCGTGCTCCGATGGTGAAATGGTTGCGGTCGCAACGAGTGGGTGGGTTGACGGGTGCACAGGGAGAATTACAAAGAAAATTGAAGGGACGGGTAGGATAAACTCGGAAGAAATTCAGGAGAAAAGAGAGGCAGGTGCCGTACAGAACACATATGGTTCACATGATGATGGCCCTCGTCAACATAGCTAACCTATCTTGCTCTCGCAAAACACACATCGGCTATCCTACTACGAATATTGTCCAAGATATCTTCATTCTCCTCCTCTTGAATGGGATCCGCTTGTGTTGGCAACACCCGGCACTGGGAGGTACATACACATGCAATTCAATACCTTCCTAGCATATACTCCCTCAGTTCCATAATGTAAGACATTATTACATCCAATTTGTGAGCAAATCAGATGTAATAACGTCTTATATTATGGGACGGGGGGAGTATATTGAAACATCAATTAGTTTTAACTTCAAACCTAGAAAATGAAGCCTTGTGTAACATTCTAGTGAGGTTGACTAGGTGAAAACTCAAAGAATGATTGACTTGTGTAACAGGAAACACATAATTGGAGGAGAAATTGTATGAATAGATAAGAAACCAACAATATCTCTTGTGTGCACAGTAGCACAATCTGAGCAAAAATACAGAAAGGCTTGCAACATGGCATAACACGAAAGGTGTGGAATCTGAAGATCAATCAGCTAACATGTAAAAGGAGAAACAATCACTTTCAACAGTAATATTTTTGGTTTGACTTTTAAAATCAAAATCACGGTGTAATAGTACCACTATATTACCAATCATAAAGAAGATTTGGGTCATCTATCATGCAACACACTTCTAGGAAAAGGGCTATAGATAATATGAACATTAATGACGCACCACACATGTGGTGCACCACTACTATATAGCAGTGGCGCACCATGTGTTGGTGTGTCATTAGTGTAATGGACACTAATGGCGCACCACACCCACGAAGCGCCACTACTAACAATTTTTTTTTCAAAACTAGTAATGGCACACCAGGGCACAGTGCGTCATTACTAGTTATAACTAGTAATGGCGCATCACTCACCCGGTGCGCCACTACTAACAAAATTTGTTTTTACTTTTTTTTCATAACTAGTAATGGCGCACCAATGTATAGTGCGCCATTACTAGTTCAAACTAGTAATGGCGCACCACACACACGGTGCGCCACTACTAACATTTTTATTATTTTTATTTTTGCAAAACTAGTAATGACGCACCACCTAACTTGTGCGTCATTAGTAACCAGGGTTACTAATGGCGTATTTATAGGTGGTGCGTCATTAGTAACCTGGGCCCGTGGCTGAAAATTTCACTAAATGCAACCCCGTGGACCGCCTTTTCAGTTTTTTAAAAAATAAAAGAAAATGATGGAAATGTCAAAAAAATAAAAGAAAATAAGTTTCCCATGTGATATGTGGTCTAGTTGTTTGGAAAATTTACAAATATGAATTTTGACTTTATTTGCAAAATCTCTCTAGAATTTAGTAAAATGGGCATAACTTTTGCATGACCTCTCATACATACGCACATGCACCTATTCCTACGAAACGCACGCATAATTTATCCTTTATGAGCATTTTCGAAAAACTAAAAGCATCTACAGCCAAATGTCCTAAACCTGCCTCAAACGCCCGGGCTGACGCCTATGCAGCCAGCGCCGCCTTCGTGCATGGCTGCATTGCATGTATGTTGCTAGCAGTGACGGCTTGAGAGTAGGCGGCCTCGTAAAGCGCCTGCTCCTTGGCGACAAAGTTGGGGTTCGCTGCGGCCATGGCCGCCACGGCTTCCTCGTCCGCGCACTTGCCATAGATCTATCTCTCTATCAGTCAATGCTGCTCGAGGAGGAACGGGTTGTAGCTTTGTTCCTCCTACGCCTGCCGGGATGTCGACATAGGCACGGGCATTGACATCTCCTTGGTCATGGCGGCGTTGAAGTGCGCTTGTGCTTGCTCCAACTTTAAGCCAACATGCACTGATATAGGCTCCGGCGCGGAGTCATCATTGGAGCCAGTTTCCATCATGGGGTCATCGTCGGAGACCTCTGAAGAGCTGGTTGGCACTATCCGCCTGGCACGATGGCTCTAGGCGGCCACCTCATGCTTATGCTCGCCGAGAGTCTCTCCCACAGAATGTTCCCGCTCACGGTCATGACGGATGTCGTGCACAAGAGAAAGATGGGGAGCGGATGGGTTGCGGTGTGCTATGAGCCAGGTGTGGCCGCCTTTAAATAGTGGATGCGAGTGAGGCCAAGCGTCCGAGTGCATCAATGCGCGAGCGCTGGAGTTTTTTTCTCGACCGGCCAGCCTGTTTAATGGCGGTAGACCGAAGGATGCCATTGCACAGGTATGATAGATATTTGTCCCATCCCCAGTAAACACATCTCCAACATTTAACGGATGCGAACTCCGGAGAAGCTTCGCGGGTGGCGCTCTCGACCGGTGAGCCGCTTTAATGCTGGCACCAACGAGAGGTCACATCTGATGTGGGCTGACGTCAATGTGGACTGGCCACTATGGAGCGGCATGAACGGGGGCATATGCCTTCGGACGGGAAGGGGCACATGCAAGGAGGGGGTTTTGGGTGGGGCAGGCCAGAAGCAAGTGTGGCAGCGGTCCAGATGCCTGCAATGCCCCTCAGCTTGTTTTTGGTTTGTAAAAAACATTACATCCGGACCATTCGACGGATCGGTACACATTGAATAACAGAACATGTCGGAACCACATGACTCCGAGAGTTACGGACGGTTTGAAAGTCTGGAGATGCCATGCCCACAAGAGCACGCAGGCTCACAAACAGCAGAAGTCACTAGTGCCCTAAAAACTTTTGCAGGAATACGAACGAGAAAACTCCGACTAAGCACAAGTATTTGCCACATAGTCCCGTCAATTTCCTTCATCGGTCTAATAAAAACTGGATCTCATCAGCAGCTGGGGTCCCAGTGCGGACAGAACTCTAAAAAGAAGGCCGCTTTTACCAGGAAAAAAAATGTTG
Organism: Hordeum marinum; assembly: GCA_022496015.1. NCBI lineage: Eukaryota > Viridiplantae > Streptophyta > Magnoliopsida > Poales > Poaceae > Hordeum > Hordeum marinum. The sequence goes on along the minus strand of CM039676.1, from coordinate 356,459,460 downwards.
GATCCTTTGTCCAATTTTTTGCAGGAAGGCGAACGAGATCTACAATCTGCAAGACCCAAATTGTGTCAATCTGAAAACCAAGCTCCAACCGAGCGCAAGTATTTTGGCAAAGCAACGCAATTGCCCCCAAGTCTTGTCAAATTCCTTCGATCTAGTAAAACTGGATCCTATAGCGGGGCTGAAAAAGGTTCGCTGGGCTTCCGCCGATTAACAGCAGACATACATAGGAGGACATCGCGGGGCTTACCATCGGCTTCGATACGGCCGTGATTTGGCTGCTGCCCCTGCTGCGTGGACATCCGCCGATTCAGCGCCATCAGCCCCATGATTCAGCTGTTTCCTCTCTCTCTCTCTCCCTCTCTCTCTCTCTCTCTCTCTCTGCTACTTCAATTCGAGTGGGTGCTCGGGTAGGAGATCCCGCTCTATTCTCAAGTAAAGATCCGTGTTTGAATCGATTGGCGGCAAGGGAGAAAATATAGTCGGCGCGGCGCCTCTGGCTAGGGTTACCTAGGAGACGGAATCACACTAGAAAAGTAGAAATCCAGCCAAAGACTAGTGGGCTAACATACTGGATACTACAGTACTACCCACCGGGAGACGGCTCAGAACAGGAAACCACCAAGCCGTAAGGAAAAGGACACCTTCGTCGAGCCTTCTTTTTTTGTTTGAACCGCACACATTACAAGGGTCTGATAAATGCAATTCCGTCCTGATTTTTTAATGACAACTTTAATTACTTGAGGATGATAACTTCAGTTGTGAAAGGTGACAATTTTCTATTCAAATGACAAGTTTTAGTTTTTTGGAGAAAAAAATCAAATGGCAACTTTAGTTATAAAAACGTTATGATGGTGTTAATTCGTGCCACATGTGGTGTACTTATTATTGGGTATATTTATAATCAAAAATATAGCACACCCCCTCTATCGATATATATAGGGCCTAATGCGTTTTTTGAGGCTAACTTTAACCACATGTTCGAGCAATGATATATGACATACAAGTTACACAAATCATACTGTCAAATTTGTATGTGAAAGAAGCTTCCAATGATACAATTTTCACATTACACATCTCATGTACTGTTAATCTTATTCACAGTCAAAAGTAATCTCGAAAACGCATTAGGCCATATGGAGGGAGTAGTACAATTGCCCTTCCCCCTCAGGCTCCAGATCTAGGAGTCATGAACCCCGGCGGTCCGTTTTGAGGATGGTGAAGCCATGGGGTGTTGCCCAAGCTAGAGGACAGTGGTTGTGGTGTCATGGACGTGGATTTTTGAAGCTTGGTCTTCCAGACACCTGTTATCCTCACCCTTCAATGTTGTTTTGAGATCTGTACTATACAACTAACTTACTAATTGATTTTTTAAAGAAAAATCTTCAAAACAAAACAACATATGAACTTCAAAGTTTGCAGGACAATAAAACATTCTTACTACAATGTGGGAATAAACTTTCTGATTTTTTTGGTCTTAAAAATATAAAAACGAGGTTTGTTTGATTTAAAAAATATCTTATTTTTAGTATTTATGACACAAAAATTCTTAAAGTTTTTTCCCAGTTCTAGTTAGAACATTTTATTGTGTTGCAAGTTTGAAGCTCATGTATTGTTTTATATGAGAGAAACAAAAATGAGAAAAAAAATACTTGCATCAATCGCGTTGCAGAAATGAGTGGCTAGATAAGGAGGTTCCCAAGAGCCTAAGCTCCACAACATGTTTTCGATTGTGGCAATTATTGGCTTTGAAGCCAGTCGCTCCGTTGCTAGTGGAGCCAAGTGTGTTATCGGGGCCTCGCTGATGTTGTTGCCGAGTGGGGTTGTGACTGGTGCCGAGGAGCTATTGTTTGGGAGGGCACCCAAGAAACATGGAGGGCATGGATTTAAGGACTTTCGTCTTTTTGATCAAGCCTTGTTAGCACGACAAGCTTGACGATCATTGGAGTAACCCAACAGTTTATGTGCAAGGCTTTTTAAAGCAAAATATTTCCCTAACGGGCATCTTCTGGATAAGGTTTTCACTGGAAAACCGTCTCCCACGTGGCAAGCTATTGCACACGGCTTAGAACTCCTGAAGAAAGGAGTCATTTGGAGAATCGGAAACGGGCAAAATATTCGCATTTGGCATGATCGTTGGATTGCTAGAGAGCCATGTGGTGGATTAATTACACAGCATGGGAGGTGCCGTTTGAGGTGGGTATTGGATCTGCTGAACCATCATGGCAGTTAGGGACAAAATTCATCAGTACTTTCTTCCGGTTGAGGCTGGTTGTAATGGGGAGTATCATATATGATACTACAATCGTAGTGCATAATATCATATGTTAGTATCATAGGATAGTACATTTATTGCGATGCATGACACTGTTGGAAATATGCCCTAGAGGCAATAATAAATTAGTTATTATCATATTTCCTTGTTCATGATAATCGTTTATTATATACTATAATTGTATTGACCGGAGACTTAGATGCATGTGTGGATACATGGACAAAACCATGTCCCTAGTATGCCTCTAATAGACTAGCTCGTTGATCAAAGATGGTTAAGGTTTACTAGCCATGGACATGAGATGTCATTTGATAACGGGATCACATCATTAGGAGAATGGTGTGATGGACAAGACCCAAACTACAAACGTAGCATATGATCGTTTCAGTTTATTGCTACTGTTTTCTGCATGTCAAGTATTTGTTCCTATGACCATGAGATCATGCAACTCACTGACACCGGAGGAGTGCCTTGTGTGTATCAAACGTCGCAACGTAACTGGGTGACTATAAAGGTACTCTACAGGTATCTCTGAGGGTGCCTGTTGGGTTGGCATGGATCAAGACTGGGATTTGTTACTCCGTGTGATGGAGAGGTATCTCAGGGCCCACTCGGTAATACAACATCACAACAAGCCTTGAAGGCAATGTGACTAAGTGTTTGTCATGAGATCTTGTATTATGTAACGAGTAAAGAGACTTGTCGGTAACAAGATTGAACTAGGTATGGAGATACCGACGATCGAATCTCGAGCAAGTAACATACCGAAGAACAAAGGGAACATCATACGGGATTAACTGAATCCTTGACATAGAGGTTCGACCGATAAAGATCTTCGTAGAATATGTAGGAACCAATATGGGCATCCAGGTCCCGCTATTGGTTATTGACCGTAGAGGTGTCTCGTGTTGGAAATATGCCCTAGAGGCAATATATAAAGTGTTTATTATTATATTTCCTTGTTCATGATAATCGTTTATTATCCATTCTATAATTGTAGTGATAGGAAACACATTGCATGTGTGGATAAATAGACAAGACTGTGTCCCTAGTGATCCTGTAGTGAACTAGCTCGTTGATCAAAGATGGTCAGGGTTTCCTAGCCATTGGCATGTGATGTCATTTGATAACGGGATCACATCATTAGGAGAATGATGTGATGGACAAGACCCAAACTACAAACGTAGCATATGATCGTGCCAGTTTATTGCTACTATTTTCTGCATGTCAATGTATATGTTCCTATGACCATGAGATCATGCAACTCACGGATATCGGAGGAGTGCCATGTGTGTATCAAACGTCGCAACGTAACTGGGTGACTATAAAGGTGCTCTACAGGCATCTCCGATGGTTTCTATTGAGTTGGCATGGATCGAGACTGGGATTTGTTACTCCGTGTGACGGAGAAGTATCTCAGGGCCCACTCGGTAATACAACATCACAATAAGCCTTGCAAGCAATGTGACTAATTGTTAGTTGCGGGATCTTGTATTATGGATACGAGTAAAGAGACTTGCCGGTAACGAGGTTGAACTAGGTATGGAGATACCGACGATCGAATCTCGGGCAAGTAACATACCGAAGAACAAAGGGAACGTTATACGGGATTAACTGAATCCTTGACATAGAGGTTCGACCAATAAAGATCTTCGTAGAATATGTAGGAACCAATGTGGACGTCCAGGTCCCGCCATTGGTTATTGGCTGTAAAGGTGTCTCGGTCATGTCTACATAGTTCTCGAACCCGCAGGGTCTGCACAATTAAGGTTTGGTGACGTTTCGGTAGTGTAGAGTTATGTATGGTGGTGACCGAAGGTTGTTAGGAGTCCCGAATGAGATCTCGGACGTCACGAGGAGCTCCGGAATGGTCCGAAGGTAAAGATTCATATATAGGAAGTCCCAATTTGGTCGCCGGAAAAGTTTCGGGCTCATCGGTAGTGTACCGGGAGTGCCGGTAGTGTACCGGGAGGCCTCCGGGAGGGGTATTTCGACCCCAAGAGGTCCATGGGCTGTGGGAGAGTGTTAACCAGCCCTTAGTGGTCTGAGAAAACCAGCCACAAAGGCCCATGGCGCAGGAGAGGAAATTCTAAAGGAAAAAAGGCAAAAACCAGCCAATAGGGAGCAATCCTAGTCCAACTAGGATTGGAGGTGGAATAGGATTCCCCCCCCCCCCTTGGCCGGCCGACTCCCCTAGGGGGACTTGGTGCGCCAGCCCCTCTCCCCCTCCTCTCCTTCTACATATATTGGTGGATAGATAGGGTTTTGCATACAACTTACGGCCACGTGCTACCCGTTTCACCGGTGCTCCTCTAGATCGGATTTCTGCAGCGCTTAGGCGAAGCCCTGCCGGAATTGCTCCACCACCACCATCACCGGAGCACCGTCACGCTGCTGGTGAACTCTGTCTCCTCTCCACCTCCTCTTGCTGGATCAAGATGGTGGAGATCGTCATCAAGCTGCACGTGTGCTGAACGCGGAGGTGCCGTCCGTTCGGTACTAGATCGGAAGGACTGTGATCAAGGCCACGGGACGTTCATGATCGGATTGCGGGACGGATCGTGAAGATATCGCGGGACGGTTCATGATTGGATCGTGGGACGGTTCGTGATTGGATCGCGGGACGGTTCGTGATTGGTTCGCGGGACGGTTCGTGATTAGATCGCGGGACGCTCGGCGATTTGGATCGCGAAGAAGTACGACTACACCAACCGCGTTTCTCAACGCTTCCCGCTTAGCGATCTACAAGGGTACGTAGATCCACTCTCCCTCTCTTAGATGCTCATCACCATGGATAGGTTTGCGTGTGCGTAGGAAATTTTTTGTTTCCCATGCGACGTTCCCCAACAGTGGCATCATGAACTAGGTTGATGGTTTGATGAGATCTCGAGTAGAACACAAAAGGTTTGTGGGCGTTGATGCTTAGATTGCTTCCTCCCTTGGTCGGATTTTGGTTCAGCGGGATTGTGAGATAAAACGGCTCAGACCAACATTACTCGTACGCTTACGAGAGACCGGTTCCCTCGACGCAACTTGTTGCTTAGATGGCTTGCGGGCGACAGTTTGTCTCACTTTAGTTGGATCGGATTCGACAAAGGCGGTCCTTGAGAAGGTTGAAAAGCAATCTATGTATCACCGTTGTGGTTTATGCGTAGGTGAGAATCGTTCTTACTGGATACCCGTAGCAGCCACGTAAAACATGCAACAACAATTAGAGGACGTCTAACTTGTTTTTGCAGGGTATGTTGTGATGTGATATGGCCAATTACATGATGAGATATATGTGATGTATGAGATGATCATGTGATGTATAGATTTTCACGACTTGCACGTCGGTGAATACGGCAACCGGCAGGAGCCATAGGGTTGTCTTTAATTATTGTATGACCTGCGTGTCAATCATTAAGCACTATGTAATGCTTTACTTTATCGCTAAGCGGTAGCAATAGAAGTAGAAGCAGGGCTGGCGCCACAAACCCAATGGCAACACATTGATGGAGATCAAGATGATGGAGATCAAGATGATGGAGATCATGGTGTTGTGCCGGTGATGATGGAGATCATGCCGGTGTTTCGAAGATGGAGATCTTAAACACAAGTTCATGGCCATATCATGTCACTTATGAATTGCATGAGATGTTAATCCTTTTATGCACCTTGTTTTGCTTAGTACGGCGGTAGCATTATAAGGTGATCCCTCACTTGAATTTCAAGATGAACTGTGTTCTCCCCGAGTGTGCACCGTTGTGAAAGTTCGTCATGTCGAGACACCACATGATGATCGGGTGTGATAGACTCTACGTTCACATACAACGGGTGCAAGCCAGATTTGCACGTGTAGAACACTCGGGTTAAACTTGACGAGCCTAGCATGTACAGACATGGCCTCGAAACACAAGAGACCAAAAGGTCGAACATGAGTCATATAGTAGATATGATCAACATAGTGATGTTCACCATTGAAGCCAACTTAACTCACGTGATGATCGGACTTGAGTTGGTGAATTTGGATCATGTGACACTCAGATGATCTGAGGGATGTCAATTTGAGTGGGAGCTTTAGTAATTTGATTAACTAAACTCATTATCATGAACAATAGTCTAAGTAACCTTTGCATATTTATGTTGTAGATCAATGGCTCGCGTAGTAGCACCCCTAAATTTTAATGCGTTCCTAGAGAAAGCTAAGTTGAAAGATGATGGAAGTAACTTTGTTGATTGGGCCCGTAATCTGAGGATTATCCTTACGGCTTCCCAGAAACAATACGTCCTTGATGCACCGCTTGGTGACCAACCAGAAGACATGACCTCCGAAGATGTTAAGAACGCTTGGAAGGCTCATGCTGGAGACTACTCAATAGTTCAATGTGCAATATTGTATGGCTTAGAACCGGGACTTCAAAGACGTTTTGAACGTCATGGAGCATATGAGATGTTCCAGGAGTTGAAGTTTATCTTTCAGAAGAATGCCCGGATCGAGAGGTATGAGACCTCCGATAAATTCTATGCTTGCAAGATGGAGGAGAACGGGTCTGTCAATGAGCATATACTCAGAATGTTTGGGTACTCAAACCGTCTAGCTGAGTTGGGCATTGCCCTTCTGTAAGAGGCGATCATTGATAGAGTTCTTCAATCACTGCCACCTAGTTACAAGAGTTTTGTGATGAACTATAACATGCACGGGATGAACAAGTCATCAGTCGAGCTGTTTGCGATGCTGAAAGTCGCTGAGTCTGAAATCCAGAAAGAACATCAAGTGTTGATGGTCAATAAAACCACTAGTTTCAAGAAAAATGGCAAGGGCAAAGGCAAGAAGGGTAAAACCAAGAAGGATGGCAAAGCAGTTGCTACTCCTACAAAGAAGCCTAAGCATGGACCTAAGCTAGAAACTGAGTGCTTTCATTGCAAGGGCGCGGAACTGCCCCAAGTACCTGGCTGACAAGAAGGTGGCCAACGACAAACAAGGTATATATGATATACATGTTATTGATGTGTACCTTACTAGTTCTCGTAGTAGTGCCTGGGTATTTGATACTGGTTTGGTTGCTCGCATTTGCAACTCAAAGCAGGAACTACGGAATAAACGAAGACTGGCAAAGGACGAAGTGACGATGCGCGTGGGAAATGGTTCCAAGGTTGATGTGATCGCCGTTGGCACGCTCTCTCTTCGATTACCATCAGGATTAGTGATGAACCTGAATAATTGTTATTTAGTGCCTGCGTTAAGCATGAACATTATATCTGGATCTTGTTTATTGCGAGACGGTTACTCATTTAAATCGGAGAATAAAGGTTGTTCTATTTATATGAGTAATATCTTTTATGGTCATGCACCCAAGGTTAGGGGTTTATTCATTTTGAATCTTGATAGTGATGACACACATGTTCATAACATTGATGCCAAAAGATGTAGAGCTGTTAATGATAGTACCACTTTCTTGTGGCACTGCCGTTTAGGTCATATTGGTGTAAAACGCATGAGGAAGCTCCATGCTGATGGACTTTTGGAGTCACTTGATTTTGAATCACTTGACACATGTGAACCATGCCTGATGGGCAAGATGACCAAAACGCCGTTCTCTGGAACAATGGAACGGGCGAGTGACTTGTTGGAAATCATACATACTGATGTGTGCGGTCCAATGAATGTTGAAGCGCGCGGTGGTTATCGTTACTTTCTCACCTTCACTGATGATTTGAGTAGATATGGGTATATTTACTTGATGAAACACAAGTCTGAAACATTTGAAAAGTTCAAGCAATTTCAGAGTGAAGTTGAGAATCATCGTAACAAGAAGATTAAATTTCTGCGATCTGATCGAGGAGGTGAATATCTGAGTTATGAGTTTGGCAGTCACTTAAGACAGTGTGGAATTGTTTCACAGTTGACACCGCCCGGAACACCACAGCGTAATGGTGTGTCTGAACATCGTAATCGGACCTTATTAGATATGGTGCGTTCTATGATGTCTCTTGCCGATTTGCCACTATCGTTTTGGGGTTATGCATTAGAGACAGCTGCATTAACTTTAAATAGGGCACCATCGAAATCCGTTGATACGACACCATATGAACTGTGGTTTGGCAAAAAAGCCGAAGTTGTCGTTTCTTAAAGTTTGGGGATGTGATGCTTATGTCAAAAAGCTTCAGCCTGAAAAGCTGGAACCCAAAGCGGAAAAATGCGTCTTCATAGGATACCCGAAAGAGACAGTCGGGTATACCTTCTATCTCAGATCCGAGGGCAAAGTGTTTGTCGCTAAGAACGGAACATTTCTTGAGAAAGAGTTTCTCTCGAAAGAATTGAGTGGGAGGAAAATAGAGCTTGATGAGGTTATTGAACCTTTACTTCAACCAGAGAGTAGCGCAGCACAGAAAGATGTTTCTGTGGAACCTACGATGGTAGAAGAGGAAGTTAATGATGATGATCATGAAGCTTCGGATCAAGCTGCTATTGAACCTCGTAGGTCGACAAGGACGCATACTACTCCCGAGTGGTACGGCAACCCTGTCTTAGAGGTCATGTTGTTGGACAACAATGAACCTACGAGCTATGGAGGAGCAGTGATGGGCCCGGATTCCGAAAAATGGTTAGAGGCCATGAAATCTGAGATGGGATCCATGTATGAAAACAAAGTATGGACTTTGAAAGTACTACCTGAAGGGCGAAAGGCCATTCAGAACAAATGGATCTATAAGAAAAAGACAGATGCGGACGGTAATGTCACGTCTATAAAGCTCGACTTGTGGCAAAGGGTTTTTCACAAATTCAAGGAGTTGACTATGATGAGACCTTCTCACCCGTAGCGATGCTTAAGTTTGTCAGAATCATGTTGGCAATAGCTGCTTATTTCGACTATGAAATTTGGCGGATGGATGTAAAAACGGCGTTCCTCAACGGTTTCCTTGAGGAAGAGTTGTATATGATGCAACCCGAATGTTTTGTTGATCCAGAGAATGCTGACAAAGTTTACAAACTCCAGCGATCCATTTATGGACTGGTGCAAGCATCTCGGAGTTGGAATAAGCGCTTTGATGAGGTGACCAAAGCGTTTGAGTTTATACAAGTTTATGGAGAAGCTTGTATTTACAAGAAAGTGAGTGGGAGCTTTATAGCATTTCTAGTGTTATATGTGGATGACATATTGCTGATCGGAAACGATATAGAAATGCTGGAAAGCGTAAAGGAATATTTGAATAAGAGTTTTTCAATTAAGGACCTAGGAGAAGCTGCTTTCATATTAGGCATTAAGATCTATAGTGATAGGTCGAGATGCTTAATAGCACTTTCACAGAGCACATACCTTGATAAAGTTTTGAAGAAGTTCAAAATGGAACATGGCAAGAAGGGTTCTTGCCTGTGTTACAAGGTGTGAAGTTGAGTAAGACTCAATGCCCAGTGACTGCAGAAGATAAAGAAAATATGAGTGTCATCCCCTATGCTTTAGCCATAGGATCTATCATGTATGCAATGTTGTGCACAAGACCCGATGTCAGCCTTGCCATAAGTATGGCTGGAAGGTTTCAAAGTGATCCTGGAATGGAGCACTGGCAAGCGGTCAAGAATATCCTTAAGTACCTTAACAGGACTAAGGACATGTTTCTCGTTTATGGAGGTGATGAAGAGCTCGTCGTAAAGGGTTACGTCGATGCAAGCTTTGACACTGATCCGGACGACTCTAAGTCACAAACCGGATACGTATTTATTCTTAACGGGGGAGCGGTAAGCTGGTGCAGTTCCAAGCAAAGCGTGGTAGCTGATTTTACGTGCGAAGCGGAGTACATCGCAGCCTCGGAGGCAGTGAAGGAAGGTGTCTGGATGAAGCAGTTCATGACAGATCTTGGAGTAGTGCCTAGTGCACTGAATCCAATAAATCTGTTCTGTGACAACACCGATGCCATTGCTCTAGCCAAGGAACCAAGGTTTCACAAGAGGACCAGACACATAAAGCGACGCTTCAACTCCATCCGGTTCTACATCGAGGAGAAGGACATAAATATTAGCAAAGTGCACACGGATCTGAATGTGGCCGACCCGTTGACTAAACCTCTTCCAAAGGCTAAACATGGTCAACACCAGAACTTATGGGTGTTCGATTCATTACCATGTAAATCACATAGTGATGTGAACTAGATTATTGACTCTAGTGCAAGTGGGAGACTGTTGGAAATATGCCCTAGAGGCAATATATAAAGTGTTTATTATTATATTTCCTTGTTCATGATAATCGTTTATTATCCATGCTATAATTGTAGTGATAGGAAACACATTGCATGTGTGGATAAATAGACAACACTGTGTCCCTAGTGAGCCTGTAGTGAACTAGATCGTTGATCAAAGATGGCTAGGGTTTCCTAGCCATTGGCATGTGATGTCATTTAATAACGGGATCACATCATTAGGAGAATGATGTGATGGACAAGACCCAAACTACAAATGTAGCATATGATCGTGCCAGTTTATTGCTACTGTTTTCTGCATGTCAATGTATATGTTCCTATGACCATGAGATCATGCAACTCACGGATATCGGAGGAGTGCCTTGTGTGTATCAAACGTCGCAACGTAACTGGGTGACTATAAAGGTGCTCTACAGGTATCTCCGATGGTGTCTGTTGAGTTGGCATGGATCGAGACTGGGATTTGTTACTCCGTGTGACGGAGAGGTATCTCGGGGCCCACTCAGTAATACAACATCACAATAAGCCTTGCAAGCAATGTGACTAATTGTTATTTGCCGGATCTTGTACTATGGATACGAGTAAAGAGACTTGCCGGTAACGAGGTTGAACTAGGTATGGAGATACCGACGATCGAATCTCGGGCAAGTAACATACCGAAGAACAAAGGGAACGTTATACGGGATTAACTGAATCCTTGACATAGAGGTTCGCCCGATAAAGATCTTCGTAGAATATGTAGGAACCAATGTGGATGTCTAGGTCCCGCCATTGGTTATTGGCCGTAGAGGTGTCTCGGTCATGTCTACATAGTTCTCGAACCCGCAGGGTCTGCACACTTAAGGTTCAGTGACGTTTCGGTAGTGTAGAGTTATGTATGGTGGTGACCGAAGGTTTTTTGGAGTCCCGGATGAGATCCCAGACATCACGAGGAGCTCCGGAATGGTCCGGAGGTAAAGATTCATATATAGGAAGTCCCAGTTTGGTCGCCAGAAAAGTTTCGGGCTCATCGGTAATGTACCGAGAGTGCCGGTAGTGTATCGGGAGGCCTCTGGGAGGGGTATTTCGACCCCAAGAGGTCCATGGGCTGTGGGAGAGTGTTAACCAGCCCTTAGTGGGCTGGGAAAACCAGCCACAAAGGTCCATGGTGCAGGAGAGGAAATTCTAAAGGAAAAAGGCAAAAATCAGCCAATAGGGAGCAATCCTAGTCCAACTAGGATTGGAGGTGGAATAGGATTCCCCCCCTTGGACGGCCAACTCCCCTAGGGGGACTTGGTGCGCCAGCCCCTCTCCCCCTCCTCTCCTTCTATATATATTGGTGGATAGCTAGGGTTTTGCATACAACTTACGGCCACGTGCTACCCGTTTCACCGGTGCTCCTCTAGATCGGATTTCTGCAGCGCTTAGGCGAAGCCCTGCCAGAATTGCTCCACCACCACCATCACCGGAGCGCCGTCACGCTGCCGGTGAACTCTCTCTCCTCTCCACCTCCTCTTGCTGGATCAAGACGGTGGAGATCATCATCAAGCTGCACGTGTGCTGAACGCGGAGGTGCCGTCCGTTCGGTACTAGATCGGAAGGACCGTGATCAAGGCCACCGGACATTTGTGATCGGATCGCGGGACGGATCATGAAGAGATCGCGGGACGGTTCATGATTGGATCGCGGGACAGTTTGTGATTGGATTGCGGGATGGTTCGTGATTGGATCGCGGGACGGTTCGTGATTGGTTCGCGGGACGGTTCGTGATTAGATCGCGGGACGCTCGGCGATTTGGATCGCGAAGAAGTACGACTACACCAACCGTGTTTCTCAACGCTTCCCGCTTAGCGATCTACAAGGGTACGTAGATCCACTCTCCCTCTCGTAGATGCTCATCACCATGGATAGGTTTGCGTGTGCGTAGGAAATTTTTTGTTTCCCATGCGACGTTCCCCAACATCTCGGTCATGTCTACATAGTTCTCGAACCCGCAGGGTCTGCATACTTAAGGTTTGGTGACGTTTCGGTAGTATAGAGTTATGCATGGTGGTGACCGAAGGTTGTTCTGAGTCCCGGATGAGATCTTATACATTACGAGGAGCTCCGGAATGGTCCTGAGGTAAAGATTCATATATAGGAAGTCCTATTTTGGTCGCCAAAAAAGTTTCGGGCTCATCGGTAGTGTACCGGAGTGCCGGTAGTGTACCGGGAGACCATCGGGAGGGGTATTTCGACCCAAGAGGCTACATGGGCTGTGGGAGAGTGAATACCATCCCTTAGTGGGCTGTTGGAAGTCCCACACAAGGCCCATGCGTCTGGGAAGAATAGCCCAAAGAGAAAAAGGTGGAAAAAGGCAAAAGGCAAAAATAAGGAGGAGTCCTAGTCCTACTAGATTGGAGGAGGAATCCTCCTCTCCTCCTTGGTTCGGCCGAAGCATAGGGCTGGCCTCTTGAGGGCCACGCCTCCTCCTCTCTTCCTCCTATATATACTAGAGGTTTTAGGGTTTTTGGCACTTGATTTTTAGCTACGTGCTACTCGTTCCTCTAGTGCATAGTTTCTCCTCTAGATCGGTTTTCTGCAGTGCTTAGGTGAAGTCCTGCCGGAATTGCTCCACATTGCCGCAATGCCGTCGCGCCACCGGAGAACTATTCTACCTCTTCGCTTCCTCTTGCTGGATCAAGAAGGTGGAGATCGTCATCGAGTTGTACGTGTGTTGAACGCGAAGGTGCTGTCCGTTCGGCACTAGATCGGAAGGACCGTGATCAAGATCGCGAGACGGATTGTGATGAGATCATGGGATGGATCGTGATGAGTTCGCGGGACGGATTGTGATTGGATCATGGGAAGGATCGTGATGAGATCGCGGGATTCTCGGTGATTTGGATCGCGAAGATGTTCGACTACACCAACCACGTTTCTTAACGCTTCCCGCTTAGCGATCTACAAGGGTATGTAGATCCACTCTCCCTCTCACAGATTCTCATCACCATGGATAGGTCTTGCGCGAGCGTAGGAATTTTTTTGTTTCCATGCGACGTTCCCCAACAGTGGCATCATGAGCTAGGTCTATGTGTAGATGAGATCTCGAGTAGAACACAAAGAGTTTGTGGGTGTTGATGCTTAGATTGCTTCCTCCCTTGGTCGTGTTTTGGTTCAGCGGTATTATGGGATGAAGCAGCCCAGACCAACATTACTCGTACGCTTACGAGAGACCGGTTCCCTCAACTGCAACTTGTTGCAAAAGATGTCTGGCGGGTGGCAGTTTCTCCTACTTTAGTTGAATCGGATTCGACAAAGGAGGTCCTTGAGAAGGTTGAAAAGCAACTTATGTATCACGATTTTGGTTTATGCGTAGGTGAGAATTGTTCTTGCTAGATACCCGTAGCAGCCACGTAAAACATGCAACAACAATTAGAGGACGTCTAACTTGTTTTTGCAAGGTATGTTGTGATGTGATATGGCTAATTACATGATGTGATATATGTGATGTATAAGATGATCATGTGTTGTATAGAATATCATGACTTTCATGTCGATGAGTACGACAACCGGCTGGAGCCATAGGGTTGTCTTAAAATATTTTATGACCTGCATGTCAATCATCAAGCGCTGTGTAATGCTTTACTTTATCGCTAAACGGTAGCAATAGTAGTACAGGCATGATGGGCGCGACAACCCCGATGGCGATACGTTGATGGAGATCAAGATGATGGAGATCATGGTGTCGTACTAGTGACGATGGAGATCATGCTAGTGCTTTCAAGATGGAGATCAAAAGAACAAGTTCATGGTCATATCATGTCACTTTTGAGTTGCATGTGATGTTAATCCTTGTATGCACCTTGTTTTGCTTAGGATGACGGTGACATTATAAGGTGATCCCTCACTTAATTTCAAGATAAATTGTGTTCTCCCTGAGTGTACAGTGTTGCGAAAGTTCGTCGTGTCGAGACACCATGTGATGATCGGGTGTGATAGACTCTACATTCACATACAACAGGTGCAAGTCAGTGTTGCACATGCAGAACACTCGGGTTAAACTTGACGAGCCTAGTATGTACAGACATGGCCTCGGAACACAAGAGACCGAAAGGTCGAACATGAATCATATAGTAGATATGATCAACATGATGATGTTCACCATTGAAGCCACCTCAACTCACGTGATGATCGGACTTGAGTTGGTGAATTTGGATCATGTATCACTCGAATGACCGGAGGGATGTCAATTTGAGTGGGAGTTCTTAAGTAATATGATTAATTGAACTCATTATGATGAACATAGTCAGTAGTGTCTTTGCAAAATTATGTTGTAGATTACTAGCTCACGCTGTAGCTCCCTTGAATTTTTATATGTTCCTAGATAAATAGAGTTGAAAGATGATGGTAGCAATATTGCGAACTGGGTCCATGTTTTGAGGATTGTCCTCATTGGTGCATAGAAGGCTTATGTCCTTAATGCACCGCTCGGTGCGCCACCCCCACTACAGGAATCAAGCACTTTGCCGTCAACCATCCCGGATGGCAAAGGCATGCATCCCGAACGGCAAAGTCTTTGCCGTCCGCCAGCAGACGGCCAACCGTCCGGCTGAATAAGCCACGGTAAAGGGCGCTTTGCCGTTTGCTAGTAGACGGCAAAGACCTTTGATTCTTTGCCGTCTGCCCGCGGATGGTAAAGGGCCTAGACGGTACATGTGGCAACTTAGCTCTGTTAAGGGCTTAACGACGTGCTTTCCCGTCCGCTGGCAGACGACAAAGACCTTAGTTCTTTGTCGTGTGCCAGCGGACGGCAAAGCGCCTGTTTCTTTGCCGGCCTAGGTGGGTTCTTTGCCGTCCGCCAGCAGACGGCAAAGTGGCTATATAGCCCCTGTTTTCTGTTTTTTCTTAAAGTCATTCAATTTGACAGAATATAACATATATATCCAACATATCAACAATACAAGTTTCCAACAAGCATACCAACAATAAGTTTCAACAAGCATACCAACAATAAGTTCCAACAAGCATACCAAATAAGTTCCAACAACATATCCAACATATACAAGTTTCGAACAACATATCCAAAACAAGTTTCCATAAACAAAAAGGAAGCAGAAGTAGAAGAGTACACTCCATCAATGCAAGCTTCCTCATCTATAGCAAATCTGCAAAGTAGGGAAAGATGAAAGTTAGAAGAAGAAGAAGACTAGCTAGAAGAAAAAGAAGAAAAAGAAGATGGAAAAGAAGAAGAATTTATCTTCTCTTTCTTTTTCTCCTCTCCTCTCCTCTTCTCCAAGGTATTAATGCCATTTTCTAGCTAACTAAGCATATCAAAGTCATTTTGGAGGAAAAAATGCTAAGTACAGGTCATTTTATAGCTATCCTAGGTAGAATATATCATTTTGGAGGTAAGTAAGGTTATTATGTCATTTTTGAGGAAAATAAGCTAAGTATAGGTCATATTGGAGCTAAACCAAGGTTATTAAGCCATTTTTACCTAAGTGAGCTAATTATGTCATAAATGAACTAGCTAAGCTAATTATAGATCATTATTGAGCTATCCTAGGTAGTTATGCCATTTTGTACCTAAGTGGGCTAATTATGTCATAAATGAACTAGCTAAGCTAGATATAGATCATTATTGAGCTATACTAGGTAGTAATGCCATTTTCTAGCTAACTAAGCATTTCAAGACATTTTGGAGGAAAAAATGTTAAGTATAGGTCATTCTATAGCTATCCTAGGTAGGATATACCATTTTCTAGCTAACTAAGCATATCAAGTCATTTTTGAGGAAAATAAGCTAAGTATAGGTCATTTTAAAGCTAAGTAGGTCATTTCTTAAGCTAAGTATGCATTTGTTAATGAAAACACTTGGGATCAATAAATTGAATACCTAATAAGATGAACCAATTAATAATATATATGTACATAATAATAATTGAATACCTCACAGTACTAATATTAATCTTCATCGTCTATATATGCTCCGGGATCAATAAATGCATAATCATCATCACTATCAGTAATGACGTGCTCATCAACATCATCAATAAATGCATCAACATGTGGAAGGCCTCTATGTAATCGGTCAAGCATTGTCAGGTCATCCGCAGCAGTAACCTCTTCTTCTTCCGTCTCTTCTTTTTCCTGCTCAGGGGTGAAGTTGGGTTCACTGTCGCTATCGACCTCAATGTTCTGGGGTGAAGTAGAGCGGTTCTTGAAACGTTTTTTGGAAACACGTGTTTCTTGGAAGAATTCTCCTTCATATGTGTCTGGATTGATGTGAGGTTCATGATCATCTTCATTGAGGGGAGGTGGTCTAAAATGTGGTGGCACATCATAAATGACATCCCAACCTTTCAAATTTGGATCCGTTTGGCAGGCCCACGGTAGATAGAAAACTTGGGTCTCCTGTTGAGCCGTAATATAGACATTGGGAACATCTAAATGGGTGCTTTGTTTGATTTCGACTAACACTATATGTTCATGAGTCCTTCTAGTCTCCTTCGGCTGGAACCAATAACATTTGAAGACTACGACGTTTGGTGGGCTTTCACCAAAGAATGTAAGTTCATAAGATGCTTCAACTCTTCCATAATACTCGACCCCTCCTTCGCCGACAGCGGAGACACAACAATTTGTAGACTTTCGGTCGACCATAGATAGCTCTTTGCCAAAAGTACGAAAGCGATACCCATTGATGTCGTATTTACAAATGAACGGACCTTAAAGTCAAAACCATTAGCGACTTGTCTCAATTCGGAGTCCATAGACTCTGCACTAGCCTACAAGTTTAATACCAAAGGATTGTTGCATTAGCCGCAAACTAGGCGAAGAAATGAAATCGTTTAATTAATGGAAATTACCGTTTGCTTGAGCCAAGAGATGAAACCGGGATAGCCGCCTCAATGCTTTTCCAGAAGCTCATACTCTTCAATGGAATACTTTTGGATCACCGCTCCATCCGAGAATTTGGCGACGTATCGACTGTATCACATATCCGGGAATAAGAGCATTTCAAAGGAATTAGAAGTTGCGAAACAATGTACCGAGAACTTACTCAATGTACGGCCGCACTTTTGTTAGGTTGTTGAAGATATACAACAAAATGGTCCGCCATTCTTCGACATCCAACCCTATTGATTTCGAAGCACCGGCTGGTGCGAGCTTCCCTTTGAATAGGCTGAGGTTGGATCGACCTTTTTCACGGTCGCGATCATTGTACCGAGGCTTCGGATTAGGCAAATGACGATTCTGGGCTGTGTAGTGTGCCATCATGAAGTTTGCCGCCTCCTCAGTAATGAATGCCTCGGCCATCGATGCTTCAACTCTACGTCTATTTTTACATTTTGCTCGAAGCATCTTCTGTATCCTGTCAGTTGAGAAGCACCAATGATTTTGCATGGACCCCCCAATCTTGTCTCGATCGGGAGATGCAAAATCAAATGCTGCATTGGATTAAAGAAGCCCGGTGGAACAATCTTTTCTAACTTGCAGATCAACTCCGGCGCCAACTCTTCCAGTTCGTCTAGCACGCCAAGCGATAGTTCTTTCGCACAAAGAGCACGGAAGAAATATCTTAGCTCTATCAGTACTAGCCATTCATCCTCAGGGATAAAGCCACGCAACATCACCGACATTACCCGCTCAAGCCATATGTGTCAATCATGACTCTTGAGACCAAATATTTTCAATTTGTCAAGACTCTCTCCCCTCTTTAGATTCGCTGCATACCCATCGGGGAACATCAGCTGCATTTTCACCCACAAGATCATTTCCCTCATAGCTGGCCTTCCAAGATTGAACCATGCCTTTGGCTTCCTCCAGTTCTTCTTTCCTTTCGGTTGTCGAATGTTTTGTAACGGTCTATCACATAGATTCTCCTGGTCGACTCTAGCCTTAGGATTATCCTTTGACTTCCCCTCTATGCCGAATAATGTACCAAAAAGGGCATCCGCATATTCTTTTCAGTGTGCATCATGTCGATGTTGTGTGGGCAAAGGAGGTCTTTAAAGTAAGGCAGATCGCACAAACATATCTTGTGAGTCCAGGCGTGTTCCGTATTATACCCTTTGAAATACCCTAGACGATCTGGATCCGTCTCGAGAGCGTGTATTTGATCCAGGATCTGTTGGTCTGTCAACGCAGGTGGTGCAGTGTTTTTGACAACTCTACCTTTGATGAAATTCTTCTTGTCTTTTCTGAACCTATGTTCAGGATCCAGGAACTGTCTATGCATGTCGAAGCAAGAAAACTTGCGACCCGCCTCCATCCAACGGAACTGAAGAGCTGCCTTGCATGTGGGGCACGGAAACCTTCCATGCACACACCAGCCAACGAATAGCGCATACGCCGGCAAGTCATGCATCGAGTACGTACCACACATGCATTTTGAAGTTCTTTTTTGTAGCGGCGTCGTATGTCTTGATCCCATTATCCCAGGCTTCTTGCAATTCATCCTTAAGCAGTTGCATGTATAGATTCATATTCTTCCCCGGATATTTGTGCCCTGGAATTATCAACGTCAGGAAAATGTTATTTCTTTTCATAATCTCTCTAGGGGGGAGATTGAGTAGAATGACAAATACAGGCCAACAACTGTATTGTGCTACCGTCATACCATACACATTGAACCCATCAGTGCTTATGGCAACTGGAGGATGCCTTGGATCTGTCGCTTTATCCTTATGTAATGCATCAAAGTGCTTCCACGCAAAAGCGTCTGAAGTGTTTCCCAACATCGGATTCCCATCTGCATCCGGTTCTGTTCTTTTGCCCAATTTATGCCACGTCATCTGTCTAGCCGTCTCTTTGACCATGAAAAGACATTGAAGTCTTGGTATGATTGGCAGATACCGAAGAACATTAATGGGGATTTTGGTCTGACTCTTCTCACCCATACCGTTGTCTACCAGAACATAGCTGGAAGCATTGCAAATGGGGCAATAGTTCAAGCCCGCATACTCAAGCCTAAATAAGGCACATCCATTGTCACACGCATCTATCTTCTCATAGGGCATCTTAAGCGCACGTAGGATTTTGTCCGACTGGTACAGGTTTGGTGGCAATACATGGCCTTTGGGTAGAAAGCATCCAAATATCATCATCATCGCGTCGTAGCATTCCCTGCCCAGGTTGAACTAAGCCTTTAGAGCCATTACTTGCGCGATGGCATCCTGCTGACAAAGCTCAGTGTGATCATGGAGAGGACGTTTTGGAGACTCCAACATTTCATAAAAGTCCTTTGTAGATTCCTCCATCTCATCATCCGAATCCCGAGCATCATCAAAGTCTTGCACCATGTCTTCGATGCCGGTACCATGCTCGTCGGTGCGACGACGAACCACCTCAGCTCTCGCACATTTGGCAGACTCACCATGAAATGTCCAAACCGTATAATTAGGCGTAAAACCCCACTTATGCAGGTGTTTGATCATTTCAAACTCCGACTTCTTCTTACAGTTGTCGCAATCGACACAAGGGGACCAGGTTGTTTTCTGTCCATTTGCAAATGCGACTCTCACAAACTCCTTGGTTTTTGTTAACCATTCACAGGTCATGTCTTTCTGACTAGTGTGACCGGTGTACATCCACCCATGATCACTCATCTTGCCTAGCTACTGGACACACACAAAATATATACATAATTCAGCAAACCATATTCATCAGTTAATAGAGTTTGTCAGTTTCATTACGTCGATGCAACCTAGACGCTAGTAGGTAAAGATAGGTCCTAATCCCACCCGAGTATGTGTAGATTGGGTTCGTTTTCCCTTGCTTCGCTCCAGATCTGACGCACAATTTCGGTAGCACCTCCGCGCTGTTCTCCTGATACACGTCTCGGCAATAAGCAGAGAGGATGTGTACCCGGAGAACAACAGGGAGGCACTGATGAAATTCTGCATCGGATCCGGAGCAGAGCATATGGGAAAACGAACCCAACCAACACATACTCGGGCTGTCCATGGATAACGTTGTACAATTCGAAAGAATCGTAGTTATAAATATGCTAATGAATGCATATTTATAGATGTAACCCTTTCGAATGGGAGACGCATAGTGGTCCCACATACTGATGATTGAAGACACCTATAGCTAGCAATTTTCATCGACACGAAGACCGGAACAGAGGAAATGAAGGGGGCAGGAGGAGACATCATTTGTGCTCACCCACGAATGCAGGGGAGGAGCTCGTCGAATGCACAGGGAGGTCGTCGAACACCCGACCCTCGCAACGACAAAACAACTGCACATTTAAATCCACCCGATCAACATAAAAATGATGTTTTGTATAACAAAATTGAAAAATATATGACCTAATTCATAATTCACAAATATATGACCCGTGTCGTGTCGGGGTCGGGGTGTCGGGGGTGTCGTGTCGGGGTCGGGGTGTCTGGCGTGTCGTGTTGGGGTCAGGGTGTCGGGGGTGTTGTGTCGGGGTCGGGGTGTCTGGGGTGTTGTGTCGGGGTAGGGGTGTTGTGTCATGGTCGAGGGTGCTGTGTCAGGGTGTAGGGGTGTTGTCTCGGGGTCAGGGTGTTGGGGGTGTCGTGTCGGGGTCGGGGTGTCGGGGGTGTCGTGTCGGGGTCGGGGTGTCGACGGTGCCGTGTCGGGGTCGGGTGTCGGGGGTGCCGTGTCGGGGGTGCCGTGTCGGGGTCGAGGTGTCGGGGTGTCGTGTCGGGGGTTGGGGTCAGTGGCGTCGAGGGTTGAGGATCAGTGGCGTCGGAGGTTGGGGGTTAGTGGCGTCACGAGTGGGGGGTCCTCTCTTCTTCTTCTTCTTCCTCTTCTTCTTCTTCCTCTTCTTCCTCTTCTTCTTCTTCTTCTTCTTCTTCCTCATTTTCTAATTATTCTTTTTTTTCAGAACTAAACCTAAAACTAAAACTAAACTAAACTAAACGTAAACCTAAAACTAAATCTAAACTAAGCATAAACCTAAAACTAAAAAAATCAGAAAAAAAGAGGAGGAGGAGGAGCTCACCGCATGTAGGGGGGCTGCCGGTGGAGGAGGGGGCGGTGGAGGAGGGGGGAGGCCTGCCGCAAGGGAGGGGCGGCCCGCGGGCTTCCTCATGACGGAGGGGCAGTGGGGGCGCGGCGGGGTGCGGTGGGGGTCGGGAGCATGGCGGCGGGGGCAGGGGCGGCGGGGGCGCGACGGGGGCCGGGAGCACGACGGCGGCACGACGGAGGCCCGGGTGCGAGGCGGCGGAGGTGCGGTGGGGGTCGGGGGTGGGGAGGCGGGGGCGCGATGGGGATCAGCAGCGGCAGGGACGGCGGCGAGGGCGCAGTGGTCGGCGGCGACGTGCGGTGTGCGGTTGGGTTGGGGAAGATGGGTCGGGGGAGATGAGAGGCGTGAGGGTGCGCCGTTAGCGGTTAGGTATCCACCTCTTTGCCGTCCGCTAGCAGACGACAAAGAGGCGGGGTGGTGGGCCGTTACAGTAGTGTCGTCAACTAGACCCCACCCACCTCTTTGTCGTCCGCTCGCTAACGGCAAAGAATCTACGCCGTCAGCTAGCAGATGGCAAAGAGGTGGCCGATGGCAAAGCCCCTCTTTGCTGTCTGCTAGCTCTTTGTTGTCTGCTTTGTGCTAGATGATGGCAAAGTCACTCTTTGCCGTCTGCTAGCAGACGGCAAAGAGCTGGCAGACGGCAAATTGTCTGATTCCAGTAGTGCCCCTCTAGTGTTGTCTGTAGATATTGTGAACATTTGATAGGCACGTTTCGATGACTACTTGATAGTTTAGTGCGTCATGCATTATGGCTTAGAATTGAGGCTCCAAAACATTTCGAACATCATGGAACATATGAGATGTTCTAAGAGCTGAAATTGGGATCTCAGGCTCATGCCCGTGTTGTAAGATATGAGATCTCCAACAAGATTCTTTGTCTGCAAGATGAAGGAGAATACCTCAATCGTTGAGCATGTGCTCAGATTGTCTGGGTGATTCAATCGCTTGAATCGAGTGGGAGTTAATCTTCCAGATAAGATAGTGATTGATATAGTTCTCCAAGTCACTGTCACTAAGCTAGTAGAACTTGGTGATGAACTATAAAATGCCAGGGATAGAAATAATGATCCCTGAGCTATTCGCGATGTTTGACACCGCGAAGGTAGAAATCAAGAAGGAGCGTCAAGTGTTGATGGTTAGTAAAAAACACTAGTTTCGAGAAGGGCAAGGGAAAAGAGGGAAACTTCATGGATGGCAAGTCAGTTGCTGCTCTAGTGAAGCAACCAAAAGTTGAAACCCAAACCTCAGACTAAGTGCTTCGATTATGAGGAGAGCGGTCGCTGAAGCAGAACAACCCTAGATACATGGTAGATAAGAAGGCTGGCAACGTCAAGAGAAGTATATTTGATATACATGTTATTGATGTGTACCTTTCTAGTACTCCTAGTAGCACCTGGGTATTGGATACCAGTTCGGTTGCTAAATGTTAGTAACTGGAAATGAAAGCTACGGAATGAACGGAGAACTAGCTAAGGGTGAGGTGACGATGTGTGTTGGAAATGTTTCCAAGGTTGATGTGATCAACATCGCACGCTCTCTCTACCTTTGGGATTATTGACGAACCTAAATAAATGTTATTTGGTGTTTTGCGTTGAGCATGAACGTGATTAGATCGTGTTTAATGTAACATGGTTATTCATTTAAGTTAGAGAATAATGGTTATTCTGTTTACACGAATAATACCTTCAATGGTCATGCACCCGGTGAGAATGGTTTGTTGAATCTTGATCGTAGTAATACACATGTTCAGAACATTGATGCCAAAAGATACAAAGTTAATGATGATAGTACCACATACTTGTGGCACTGCCGCTAAATGTCATATTGGTATAAAGCGCATGAAGAAACTTCATGCTTATGGATCTTTGGACTCACTCGGTTTCGAATCGGTTGAGACATGCGAACCATGCCTCTTGGGCAAGCTGACTAAGGACCCCGTTTTCCAGATGGATGGAGCGGGAAAGTGATTTATTGGAAATGATACATGTTGATGTATGCAATCCAATGAGTCTTGTAGCGTGCGGTGGATATCGTTATTTTCTTACCTTCACTGATGATTTGAGTGGATATAGTGTATATTTACTTAATGAAACATAAGTCTGAATCGTTTGAAAGGTTCAATCAAATTCAGAGTGAAGTTTAAGATCATCGTGGCAAGAAGATAAAAATGTCTACGATATGATCGTCGAGATGAATATCTGAGTTGCGAGTTTGGCATACAACTTTAGACAATGTGAAAATTGTTTCACAACTCACGCCACCTGGAACACCATAGTGTGATGGTGTGTCCGAACGTCATAGTCGTGCTCTATTGGATATGGTGAGTGCTATGATGTCTCTTATCGTTTTGCTACTATAATTTTGGGGTTATGCATTAGAGACAACTACATTCACTTTAAATAGGGCACCATCTAAATCCATTGAGATGACACCGTGTGAATTATGGTTTGATAGGAACCTAAGTTGTAATTTCTTAATGTTTGGGGCTGCGATGCTTGTGTGGAAAAATGTTTTCACCTAATGAGCTCGAACCCAAAGCGGACAAATGCATCTTCATAGACTACCCTAAGAACAGTTGGGTGAACCTTCTATCTCAGATCCAAGCATAAAGTGTTTGTTGCTAAAACGGGTCCTTTTTCGAGAAAAAGTTTCTCTCGAAAGAATTGAGTGGGAGGAAGATAGAACTTGATGAGTTTGTTGAACCTTTGTTTCAACCAGAGAGTAGCGGAGCGCAGAAAGATGTTTCTATGGAACCTACATCAGTTGAAGAGGAAGTAAATGATGATGATCATGAAGCTTCGGATCAAGTTACTATCAAACCTCGTAGGTCGACCAGGATGTGTACCGCTCCTGAGCGGTACGATAACCCTGTCTTGGAGGTCATGGTGTTGGACAACGATGAACCTACGAGCTGTGGGGAAGCGATGATGGACCCGGATTCCGATAAAGGGTTAGAGGCCATGAAATCTGAGAAAGGATCCATGTATGAAAACCAAGTATAGACTTTGGTGGACTTGCTCGTTGGACGGCAGGTCATTGAGTACAAATGGATCTTTAAAATAAAGACAGACACTGATGGTGAATGTCACCATTTATAAAGCTCGACTTGTCGCAAAGAAGTTTCTGGCAAGTTGGAGTTGACTACGATGAGACTTTCTCACTCGTAGCGATGCTAAAGTGTGTTCGAATTATGTTAGCAGTTGCTGCATTTTTCAATTATGAAATCTGGCAGATGGATGTCAAAACATCGTTTCCTTAACGGTTTACTTGAGGAAAGGTTGTATGTGATACAACCAGAAGGTTTTGTCAGTCCTAAGGATGCTAGAAGGTGTGCGAGCTCCAGCAATCCATCTGAGGTCTGGAGCAAGCATCTCGGAGTTGGAATATACACTTTGATGAGGTGATCAAAGTTTTGTAGTTTATACAAAGTTTACGAGAAACTTGTATTTACGATAAAGTGAGTGGGAGCACTATAGAATGTCTGATAAGTATATGTGGATGACATATTGTTGATCAGAAATAATGTAGAATTTCTGGAAAGGATAAACGGTTGTTTGAAAAGTGATTTTCAAAGGAAGACCTGGATAAAGCTACGTAATTGTTGAGCATCAAGATCTATAGAGATAGATCAAGATGCTTGATGAGACTTTCAATGAGTACATACCTTGACAAGATTTTGAAAGAGTTCAAAATGGGTCAGTCGGAGAAAGAGTTCTCGCCTGCTTTGTAAGGTGTGAAGTTGAGTGAGACTCAAAGCTTGACAACTGCAGAATAAAGAGAAAGGATGAACGTCTTCCCCTCTGCCTTAGCCATAGGCTCTGTATAGTATGCCATGTGGTGTACCACACCTGTGTGTGCCTTGCCATGAGTCTGTCAAGGGGTACAAGAGTGATCCAGGAGTGGATCACTAGACAACGGTCAAGATTATCCTTAGTAACTAAAATACTAAGGAGATGTTTCTCGATTATGGAGGTGATAAAGAGTTCGTCGTAAAGAGTTACGTTGATGCAAGCTTTAACACCAATCTGGATGACTCATAGTACCAATCTGCATACGTATAGTGGAGCAACCATTTGGAATAGTACCAACTGGAGTGTGGTAGGAGTGTTTACAGTTTGACATAGAGATTTGCAAAGTACACACGGATCTGAATATCGCAGACCCATTGACTATAAGACCTCTCTCACATGCAAAGCATGATCGAGCCCAGAGCTCATTGGGTGTTAGATTCATAACAATGCGAATCACATGGTGATGTGAACTAGATTGATGACTCTAGTGCAAGTGGGAGACTATTGGAAATATGCCCTAGAGGCAATAATAAATTAGTTATTATCATATTTCCTTGTTCATCATAATCGTTATTATCCATGCTATAATTGTATTGATCGGAGACTTAGATGCATGTGTGGATACATAGACAAAATCATGTCCCTAGTATGCCTCTAATAGACTAGCTCGTTGATCAAAGATGGTTAAGGTTTCCTAGCCATGGACATGCGATGTCATTTGATAACAGGATCACATCATTAGGAGAATGGTGTGATGGACAAGACCCAAACTACAAATGCAGCATATGATCGTGTCAGTTTAATGCTACTGTTTTCTACATGTCAAGTATTTGTTCTTATGACCATGAGATCATGCAACTCACTGACACCAGAGGAGTGCCTTGTGTGTATCAAACATTGCAACGTAACCGCGTGACTATAAAGGTACTCTACATGTATCTCCGAGGGTGTCTATTGGGTTGGCATGGATCAAGAATGAGATTTGTTACTCCGTGTGATGGAGAGGTATCTTAGGGCCCACTCGGTAATGCAACATCACAACAACCCTTGCAAGCAATGTAAGTAAGGGTATGCACGGGATCTTGTATTATGGAACGAGTAAAGAGACTTGACGGTTACGAGGTTGAACTAGGTATGGAGATAACGACGATCGAATCTCGGACAAGTAACATACCAAAGAACAAAGGGAACATCATACGGGATTAACTGAATCCTTGACATAGAGGTTCGACCGATAAAGATCTTTGTAGAATATGTAGGAACCAATATGGGCATCCAGGTCCCGCTATTGGTTATTGACCGTAGAGGTGTCTCGGTCATGTCTACATAGTTCTCGAACCCGCAGGGTCTGCACACTTAAGGTTTGGTGACGTTTCGATATTATATAGTTATGCATGGTGGTGACCGAAGGTTGTTCGGAGTTCCGGATGAGATCCCAGATGTCACAAGGAGCTCCGGAATGGTCCGGAGGTAAAAATTGACATATAGGAAGTCCTATTTTGGTCGCCAGAAAATTTTTGGGCTCATCGGTAGTGTACCGAGAGTGCCGGTAGTGTACCGGGAGACCATCTGGAGAGGTATTTCGACCCAAGAGGCTACATGGGCTGTGTGAGAGTGAATACCAGCCCTTAGTGGGCTGGTGGAAGTCCCACACAAGGCCCATGTGGCTAGGAATAAAATCCCAAAGAGAAAAAGATGGAAAAAGGCAAAAAGGCAAAAATAAGGAGTCCTAGTCCTGCTAGGATTGGAGGAGGAATCCTCCTCTCCTCCTTGGTTCGGCTGAAGCATAGGGCTGGCCCCATGAGTTCCAAGCCTCCTCCTCTCTTCCTCCTATATATACTAGAGGTTTTAGGGTTTTTGGCACCTGATTTTCAGCCACGTGCTACCCGTTCCTCTAGTGCATAGTTTCTCCTCTAGATCGGTTTTCTGCAGTGCTTAGGTGAAGCCCTGCCGGAATTGCTCCACCACCATCGCTGCAATGCTATCGCGCTGCCAAAGAACTCTTTCTACCTATCCGCTCCCTCTTACTGGATCAGGAAGGCGGAGATCGTCATCGAGCTGTACGTGTGCTGAACGCGGAGGTGGCGTCCATTCGGCGCTAGATCGAAAGGACCGTGATCAAGATCGCGAGACGGATCATGATGAGTTCGCGGGACGGATCGTGATTGGATCATGGGACGGATCGTGATGAGATCGCGGGACGCTCGGCGATTTGGATCGCGAAGACGTTCGACTACACCAACCGCATTTCTTAACGCTTCCCGCTTAGCGATCTACAAGGGTATGTAGATCCACTCTCCCTCTCGTAGATGCTCGTCACCATGGATAGGTCTTGCGTGAGTGTAGGAGATTTTTTCTTTCCCATGCGATGTTACCCAACAGAGACATACACTACAGGAATCAGCTACTTTGCCGTCAGCCATCCTGGACGGCAAAGGCATGCATGCCAGACGGCAAAGGCTTTGCCATCGGCCAGCAGACGGCAAACAGTCCGGCTAAATAAGCCACAGTAAAGGGAGCTTTGCCGTCTACTGGCAGACAACAAAGACCTAAGGATCTTTGTCGTCTGCCAGCAGACGACAAAGATCATGGACGGCACACCTGGCAGCTTACGGCTATTAAGGGGTTAACGGCATGCTTTCTGCCAGCGGACGGCAAAGCACGTGTTTCCTTGCCGGCCTAGGTGGTTTATTTGCCGTCCGCTGGCGGACGGAAAATAACCTTAGGTCTTTGCCGTCCGCCAGCAGATGGCAAAGAAACCACCTAGGCCAGCCTAGTGCTACCCCAGGTTGAACAGGTAGCTGCCACGTGGCAGCTTTGCCGTCTGTGAGCTGACGGCAAAGACCTTTGCCGTCTGCTAGCAGACGACAAAGTTGCTATATAGCCCCTGTTTTTTCTGTTTTTTCTTAAATTCATTCAATTTGACCGAATTTCATATATATAGATATATATATCCAACATATCAACAATACAAGTTTCCAAGAAGCATACCAACAATAAGTTTCAACAAGCATACCAACAATAAGTTTCCAACAACATATCCAACATACAAGTTTCCAACAACATATCCAACATACAATGGTTTCCAACAACATATCCAAAAAAAAATTCCATAAACAAAAAGGAAGCACAAGTAGAAGAGTACACTCCATCAATGCAAGCTTCCTCATCTATAGCAAATCTGCAAATTAGGAAAGATGAAAGTTAGAACAAGAAGAAGACTAGATAGAAGAAAAAGAAGAAGAAGCATTTATCTTCTCTTTCTTTTTCTCCTCTCCTCTTCTTTATGTTCTTCTTCTTCTAACTAAGGTAGGTAAAAATGTCCATTTTTTAGCTAAGGTAGGTAAAAATGCTAAGTTTGTAGGTCATTTTAGAGCTAAGATAGGTAAATAGGTCATTTTGGAGCTAACGTAGGTGGTTATGCCATTTTTAGCTAACTAAGCATATTTATTCATTTTGGAGGACAAAATGGTAAGTGTAGGTCATTTTAGAGCTATCCTAGTTAAAATTGGTCATTTTGGAGCTAGGTAAGGTTATTTGTTATTTTGGAGGAAAATAAACTAATTATATGATAGTTTGGAGCTAAACCAAGGTTATTATAACATTTTTTACCTAAGTAAGATGATTATGTCATAAATGAACTAGGTAAGCTAAGTATAGATTATTATTTAGCTATCCAAGTTAGTTATGACATTTTTCAGCTAACTAAGCATATTTAGTCATTTAGGAGGAACAAATGTTAAGTATAGGTAATTTTATAGCTATCCTAGGTAAAGTATGTCAGTTCGGAGCTAAGTAAGGTTATTATGTCATTTTCGAGGAAAATAAGCTAAGTATAGGTCATTTTGGAGCTAAACCAAGGTTGTTATGCCATTTTTTTAACCTAAATGAGCTAATTATTTCATAAATGAACTATCTAAGCTAATTGTAGATCATTATTGAGCTATCCTAGGTAGTTATGCCATTTTGTACCTAAGTGAGCTAATTACGTCATAAATGAACTAGCTAAGCTAACTATAGATCATTGATATGTCTCCAACGTATTTATAATTTTTGATTGTTCCATGCTATTATATTATCAACTTGGGATGTATTATATGCATTTATATGCTATTTTATATCATTTTGGGACTAACTTATTAACTTAGTGCCTAGTGCCAGGTTCTGTTTTTTCTGTGTTTTTGACCTTTTTCAGATAAGAATATTAAACGGAGTCCAAACGGAATAAAACCTTTGGGATGATTTTTTCCATAATAGAAGGGATCCAGAAGACTTGAGAACCAAGGCAGAGGGCCACGGAGGAGGCCACGAGCCCCCTAGGCGCGCCCTAGGGGGGCGCCTAGCAGGCTCGTGGGCCCCCGTGCCTCCTTTGCCCTACCTATTTCGCCTATAAATTCCCTAAAATCCCCAAACCAACAGAGAGAACCACGAAAATACTTTTCCGCCGCCGCAAGCTTGTGTTTCCGCGAGATCCAATTTGGGGACCATTCTGGTGCCCTGCCGGAGGGGGATTCGGACACAGAGGGCTTCTTCATCAACATCCTTGCCTCTTCGATGATGCGTGAGTAGTTCACATCAGACCTACGGGTCCATAGATAGTATCTAGATGGATTCTTCTATCTCTTTGATATTCAATACAAAGTTCTCCATGATCTTCATGACTTGAGAACCAAGGCAGAGGGCCACGGAGGAGGCCACGAGCCCCCTAGGCGCGCCCTGGGGGGCGCCTAGCAGGCTCGTGGGCCCCCTCGTGCCACCTTTGCCCTACCTCTTTCGCCTATAAATTCCTTAAAATCCCCAAACCAATAGAGAGAGCCACGAAAATACTTCTCCGCCGTCGCAAGCTTCTGTTTCCGCGAGATCCCATCTGGGGACCATTCTGGTGCCCTGCCGGAGGGGGATTCAAACACGGAGGGCTTCTTCATCAACACCATTGCCTCTCCGATGATGCGTGAGTAGTTCACCACAGACCTTCGGGTCCATAGATAGTAGCTAGATGGCTTCTTCTCTCTCTTGGATCTTCAATACAAAGTTCTCCATGATCTTCATGGAGATCTATCCGATGTAACTTTCTTTTGTGGTGTGTTTGTCGAGATCCGATGAATTGTGGATTTATGATCAGATTATCTATGAATATTATTTGAGTCTCCTCTGATTTCTTATATGCATTATTTCGTATCATTGTAAGTCTCTTTGAGTTATGGGTTTCGTTTGGCCAACTTGATCTATAATTCTTGCAATGGGAGAAGTGCTTGGTTTTGGGTTCATACCGTGCGGTGTCCTCACCTAGTGACAGAAGGGGTAGCGAGGCACGCATCGTGTTGTTGCCATTAAGGGTAAAAAGATGGACTTTATATCATATTGCATGAATTTATCCCTCTACATCATGTCATCTTGCTTAAGGCGTTACTCTGTTTGTTATGAACTTAATACACTAGATGCATGCTAGATAGCGGTCGATGTGTGGAGTAATAGTAGTAGATGCAGAAAGTATCCGTCTACTTGTCTCGAACGTGATGCTTATATGTATGATCATTGCCTTAGATATCGTCATGACTTTGCACGATTCTATCAATTGCTCGACAGTAATTTGTTCACCCACCGTAATACTTGCTATCATGAGAGAAGCCTCTAGTGAACACTATGGCCCCCGGGTCTATTTTACACATTATATATTCAGATCTACATACAAAAATACCAAAAATACCTTGCTGCACTTTTATTTATTTATTTATATTTACCTATTATCACTATCAGATCTCACATTGCAAGTAATCGTAAAGGGATTGACAACCCCTTTATCACGTTGGGTGCAAGTTTGTTTGTTTTTGCGCAGGTGCCTTGGTGCCTCATCTTGATACTCCTACTAGATTGATACCTTGGTTCTCAAACTAAGGGAAATACTTATCTCTACTTTGCTGCATCACCCTTTCCTCTTCAAGGGAAAAACCAACGCAAGCTCAAGAAGTAGCAATCATTATTGAGCTATCCTAGGTAGTTATGCCATTTTCTAGCCAACTAAGCATATCAAGTCATTTTGGAGGAAAAATGCTAAATATAGGTCATTTTATAGCTATCCTAGGTAGAATATATCATTTTGGAGGTAAGTAAGGTTATTATGTCATTTTTGAGGAAAATAATCTAAGTATAGGTCATTTTTGAGCCGAGTAGGTCATTTCTTAAGCCAAGTATGCATTTTTTAAGCAAAACATTTGGGAAAACTTAGCATCATCATGGAGGTGAAGGACCGGCCGGGTTTGCGCCAGGGTGAGACGTAGAAGGACCGGTCGGGGTTGCGGCAGACGCAGAAGGATCGGTTGATGCTTGTCGGGAGGCACGCTGCACCAAAGATCATTTGCAATGTCTCCTTAGCATGATACAACTCAAATGTGAATACTAATAACTAATGACCATTCAAATGAAACTCACCGTGGGTGCTATAGCAATATGGGGCATCGACGGAGGGGTCTGACCATTGTTCTGGCACACGGTCTGCACATTTTGTTTTCACGAGTCATTCATATTAGTTAGTGATGAAACGAACATTACGTGCATGATTTGGCTAATATGCAAGAGAAACTTACCACGAGGAGCTCGTATAGGGCCCGGTGAGACGCGTCGTTCTGGTTCCTCTCCTCCTCCAACAGCCTAGTCGTCCTCTCCTTCATGTCCCTCTCCCTCCGTGCCACCTGCCTGTTTGCCTCCGCCAGAAGCTCCTGGGCCCTAGCCTCAATGGCGAGCTCCATTGGCCATGGACGAGGCCTTATCTCAGGATCAGAGCTTGTCTGGCGCTTCTTGATTTCCAGGAGAGTTCTAGGACAACGTATCAGTCCATCCCCAATGGCTATCGAGCCATGGGGCCTCCCGCCACCAGATATCATCACGAGCTCTGGATCAAAAGGACTCTGGCTTGGGTTGAAGTCCTCCCCTTTCCTCGCTTTCCCCTCATCTCTGTACCTCACGAGCTTGTTGTGGGAGGAGATGTTGCTGAAGCTCTCTAGATGATCGAGGTCATCCTTAGAGAATGCCTTGGCCTTCTTGTATGAGGCAGTATGGGCCATGGCATAGAGGTCAAACAGTGGTGGCATCTCCTTCTTGTTTTCTCGCGCCTAAAAGAGAGGAACAAAATATTAGTTAAGGGCTCAAGCTAGCATGAAGAATGAAATTGCATGAATCATGAAGCAAACCACATACCCAGTTATCGCCGTACTCAAACAGGTTGGAGCTCCCTTGATGGTGTGGCACACCTCTCATTTGTGCACGCTTATCCTTGGCCTTGTTGTGTTTGGCTAGCCATTCGAGAGAGCACCACTCATCCACCAATGCCTCCCAATAGTCCATCCTATCCACACACCATCTCGGGGGTACCTAAGTTAGACAAGAGAAATTCCAGCGCTACGCCTACGAATCAAATCAAAGAAACTAAGTACAAGGCCTTAATAATAGATAATTACCTTCATTAACTTCTCCTTACTCAGATAGTTTTTGCGGCACTTCTTCTTGGCCCTCTTAATGTTAGTCGAGGCATAGTAGTCTCGAATAGCCTGCACCCGAGCCTCGTGCCGTAAATTCTGAAGTAGGCGCTTGCACTCGGCTTCGAGAACAACAGCCGCTTTCGCCTCGTGTTCCTCAAGACATCTGTAGAAGGTCTGTAATCAAACAAGACAACACTGATTAGTACAATCACTAGGTGCTGTTGATTTTTAATTCTGTAAAGGAGAAATTACCCAAAAGCGACGGATCACAATGTCAGCCACCGTCTCGCACAAGACACCGTCGACCATCTCCTCTGACGGGGCCGGGGCAGCCATGTACAGCTCCCAGGTCAGTGCTACCTGTGGAACCTCACCCTCACACGACAACTGGACCTTCTCCTTTTTCCTCTTCTTCTTCTCCTTGTCTCCTCCTTTTCTTCGTCTTCTTCTTCTTCTTCTTCTTCTTCTTCTTCTTTTTCTTCTTCTTCTCCTCCTCCTCCTCTTCTTCTTCTTAACCTAAACTAAACCTAAAACTAAACTAAACCTAAATTAAACCTAAAAGTAAACTAAACCTAAAACTAAACCTAATTAAACAAAACCTAAATTAAACCTAAATTAAACAAAATCTAAATTAAACCTTAAAAAAGAGGGCAGACTCACCTTGGGAGGCGGCAGGGGCGGGGGCGGCCGATGGCATGGGGCGGCGGCTCGGGCACGAGGGAGTAGGGGGTGCGGGGAGGGGAGAGAGAGGGGAGAGAGGGGTGGGGCGCCCTGACAGGTATACTAAGGCTCTTTGCCGTCTGCTAGCAGACGGCAAAGAGCTTTAGTTAGTGGGGTGGGGCAGG
Source organism: Hordeum marinum (assembly GCA_022496015.1). Classification (NCBI taxonomy): domain Eukaryota; kingdom Viridiplantae; phylum Streptophyta; class Magnoliopsida; order Poales; family Poaceae; genus Hordeum; species Hordeum marinum. Next base: position 356,425,933 of record CM039676.1, on the reverse strand, counting down.
GGAAACAGTCGTTAGATGGCCACTCTCTTTGCCGTCTGGTAGCAGATGACAAAGAAGCTTTGCCGTCCGCTAGCAGACGGCAAAGAGAGTGTCTGTTAGCTAGTTCTCATTGTGAGCCACCCTTCCTGTTTGCCGTCTGTCGTGGGAACGAGCCTAACAGTAGAAGGTAGGGGTACGAAGGGAGAGGGCAGAGTCCTAGCTACAGCGAGGGTGTACACACGTATGTATGAGTTCATGCCCCTCTCGTGGAGGTAACAGCCCTACGTCTCAGTGCTCGGGAGCTTATGTCGTGTGGAATAGAGAGATTACAATGGTTGCGAACCCTTGTGCAGGAGGGGAGGGGTGGCTTATATAGAGTTCGTTACCCCTCATAATTATCCCGCATCTAAGGGCCTGATCATGGGGTTTAAAGTCTGTCGTCACTGGTAACATACATCATAAAAGCTACCAATGACCATTGAACCAGTGTCTGCCCGTTGGGCTCTTGATGACTGCCGAGTGAGAGGAGGAGTTCCGAGTGGTTTACTGTCGAGTGGTCTTGGACGTCTCTAGGGATCCACTCAGAAGTTCATGCTTGATCTTCAAGTCCTCCCATGTAGTCTCCTTAGGTAGGGTATGTGGGCCTTGCCTAGGACCCTACCCTAGGTACATATCCTCGTTATTAGCCCCCGAATGGATCGGGGTTCGAGTGGTGGAAGGAGGTATCAACATCATCCTTGAGTTAATGCATCAAATCCTCCGAATGATATTTGGGGTTTCCATGAAACTTGCGTCGATTGAACTCTGAGCATCGGCGTCCAATCAGGATCGACATGCAAAATCTTCCGAATGATATTCGGGGCTTCAGTGAAACTTACGCCGATTGAATTCTTCTCCGCTCGCCCGGATCCATTCAGCCTTAAAAGTGTCCGAGTGGATGTTCAGGGTCTATTTTGCTCCGAGTGAATTGAGAGCATCTTGAGAGGTGACGGGTCGGTCTGACAGGCCCAGATTCTCCGGGATACGAAAATTTGGGAAGCGCGCGCACGTGCAATGATGATGAAACGATCAGGGCAAGTGGGAGCACGATGCCTCGATTCTCATGCCGGTCATCTCGCTACGTACTGGGCGCCGTCAACGGTTGGCATGTGTGGTTATCTCGCGGGCCCACTGGTATATAAAGCTTTCAGTGCCGCGGTTCGCACAATACCTTCCACTAGATCTTCCTCTCTTCTTCAGCCTCCTCTGCCCCCAATGCCGCACTCCGTTCTCCCTCGACCAGAGTTGCCGCTCCGATGACGAAGAATGCGACGGAGAAGCTGGAGCGGGCAAAGAAGGGGACATCAAAGCTCAAGGGCAAGAAGCCCTCGACCGCTCGGTTTACCGTGCCGACGGGGTGGATGCAGGGGGATTTTCTCCCCTCTGTTGTCACTCGCGCCGACATCGAGGGTCTCGTCTTTGATGGGCTTGTGGCGGACGGCGCCTGGAGGCTACCGGGGGAGGAGCGCGAACCGGAGCCGCACGACGAGGAGCGGGTCCTTCTCCTCTCCCATGTGGAAAGAGGTTTCTCCATGCCACCCCACCCATTCTTTAAGGGATTTCTGAATTTCTTTTGTGCGCAACTGCACCACTTTCCGCCGAACACCATTGCGTACTTGTCAGCATTTGTCACTTTGTGCGAGTGCTTCCTAGGGTGCTCTCCCCATTGGGGGTTGTTTAAGCATCTCTTCATGGTACGATCCCAGACTATGAAGAAAGCCCTTCCTGCGGATGGGAAAACTCATGTGCTCCAGATGTGTGGAGGCTTAGGGGTCCAGAAAAGGCAGCGTAGTTCCTTTCCTGCCATTATTTTTCCCGAGTCCGTCAAAGGCTGGCAGTCGACCTGGTTCTACTACAAAGATGTAGCACCACCCAACATGTCGACTGGTCTTCCCCCTTTTACACCTGACCGCCCCGCCATCCCCAAGTCCGTGAAGGTGACCGATGAGGAGCATGTCCAAGTGGGCATCTTAGTCAAGGCGGTGGTGCAACTATCCGGGGCGGAGTGACAGGCATGGACCTGCTTGAGATGTTCTTCGATCGACGCATTCAGCCACTCCAGGCCAGAGACCACACCATGTGGCACTACGCAGGCCTGAGGGACTCGACCGGGACGCATCCAGAGCAGGTTTCATAGGAGACTATCGAGCAGTGGCTTCGGAGTATCACTGGAGCTTGCGACAACCCCATGGGAGCCAAGAGGATCCGGCCTTACTCGGCTGAAAACCCACTGAAGAACCTGGTGAGTAATGTGGTGTCGACTGATGTACTTATACTATCGAGTGATGTATTGACTTGTAGACTGACTCTCTTGTTTGAATCATGGAGGAGTGGATGAACATGCACTCGCCTGTTCCCAACGGGAACCATGTGGAGGAAGGCGTGGTGAGCGAGGGCGGCAGTGTGGACGGCGACGGCCTCTCTGACACCGAGGACGACTACGATGAGTCTGGCGATGAGGAAGAAGTCGAGTCACCTCCCTGTCGTGAAGGCTGCACCAAAGCCTGCCAGGATCCAGTAGCTCTAGAGGACAAGGCCCCGGTCCCAAGCGAGAGGAACCCGAAACGGAGCTGCCCCTCAACTGTTGAGTCGAGTGAAAAACTAGCCAAGCAGCCCAAGCAAGCCATCTCCAAGCCTCGCAAAGCTCTGCCCCGCATGAGGGTGGCCGTTCTTGTCGTCTCCACGTAAGTGTTCATTTCCGAATTTTTCTATCGACTGAAGTCTTGAGTTATATCTGAGCGAAAGCTGTTCAATCCTTTAGAGCTACTACATCTGTGACCTCGCCTCATGGAGATGGAGGGGATGCGATGGATGTTGACATCGCTGACGCTACCACTTCTCATAGAGGTAAGAAAGTTGTTGGTTTGTCCGAATGGGAGTCGACACATGCAAATGTTGATACCGTCGGTTGTCGTTGCAGAGGTCATTCAAGTGGAGGACGACAAGGAGCCACTGGGCACTTCACGCGCTCACACCCAGAGGGCGTCATCGGCACAAGCACCTCAGCGCTCAGCCGCAGAGTCTTCTCCGAGGAGAGGCGGCTCGACGCAACCTAGGGTTGAGCCTGCAACGCCTCTGTCACATGCTCCTCCATCCGTCTCGGCCGTTGTGATATCGACTCCAACTGGACCCCCTCAGGCTGCCTCAGCTGCCCCAGCAACCATGCCGACCCCACCTGTGACGGCCTTCTCTCTGCATCGCACCCCGGAAGATCAGACCGGAGCTGCGAAGGAAGCCATGGTGGGCGCCAACTGTCGTGGGAACGAGCCTGACAGTAGAAGGTACGGGTACGAAGGGAGAGGGCAGAGTCCTAGCTACGGTGAGGGTGTACACACATATGTATGAGTTCAGGCCCCTCTCATGGAGGTAACAACCCTACGTCTCAGTGCTCGGGAGCTTATGTCGTGTGGAATAGAGAGATTACAATGGTTGCAAACCCTTGTGCAGGAGGGGAGTGGTGGCTTATATAGAGTTCGCTACCCCTCATAATTATCCCGCATCTAAGGGCCTGATCGTGGGGTTTAAAGTCTGCCGTTACTGGTAACGTACATAATAAAAGCTACTGATGACCATTGAACCAGCGTCTGCCCGTTGGGCTCTTGATGATGGCTTCTGGTCTTCTGGCGTCGAGTGAAGCGAGGTCTTCCGAGTGACACGCGACTGCCGAGTGAGAGGAGGAGTTCCGAGTGGTTTACTATCTAGTAGTCTTGGACGTCTCCAGGGATCCACTCGGAAGTTCATGCTTGATCTTCAAGTCCTCCCATGTAGTGTCCTTAGGTAGGGTACGTGGGCCTTGCCTAGGACCCTACCCTAGGTATATATCCTCGTCACCATCTGCTAGCAGATGACAAAGAGGAGGCTGCGACAATGATATCTTTGCCGTCAGCTCTTTGTTTGCCGTCAGTTTTATTTAAGATGATGGCAAAGACATTCTTTGCCATCAGCTTGCTGATGGCAAAGAGCTGGGATGACAAAGATCCTGATTCTAGTAGTGATAGTAGCACATCATTTAATATGATACTCAACCTTCTCTTCCTTCATTTAATTCTATGACACCTCATCAAGATTGCCTAGTTGGCATGCATGATACTACCTATGATACTCTCATTAGGACCACCCTGATGTAGTTGAAACCCAGAAAATAAGATTGTCCCCTAGTGGTGGGGAAGATTTTTTTGCTTAGGCGCCTGAGAAGAATGGAATATTTACAATCTAAAGTGCATATAGGATGTCGAGTGATGACATTGCGAACGCAATAGAGACAATCACTAGTACCTGACCAAATGGAACTCATGACGGATGGAACTACAAATGGCAGAGTGTTGCACCACCAAAAGACCACTCTTTCTCTTGGCGTTTAGCTACGGATTCACTTGCTAATTGGTCAAACAAGGTTAATCAAAAATTAGAATTCACTTTTATGTGTCCTATGTGCGTAAGGGAAGAAGAAGATTCATACCATGTCTTTTGTAGTACATGCCAACATGCTGCAATCATGTCAAACTAGTAGGACGTGATTGGTTCCTGCACCTTTTGTCCAATCTGCATGAGGATGGAAGGGTTCACATTATGATGCTTTTTTGGAGAATATGGTTTGTACGGAATGAAACAGAACACGCAAAATAGCCACCCCCGATGGATTTGTCAATACGTTTTTAGGTTAGCTACTTGTCTTCCTTGCAAGCCCTACATGATGTTTCAATTATTTATGCTTTGATTCAAATGAATTCTATAGGGTTTTTTGAGGATTGGGATCCTTAGTAACTTTTCTTACATTCGTCCTTTGATTCATAAGATTGGATCCCATAGGATTTTTTTCCTATGTAATCTTTTGTACTAAATTTCATGGGAACTCTAATATCCACTCCAACCTTATTTTACAATTCCTTTGTTTTTCTTGTGGCATCAAACACTCCTTGCTAATCCTATATGGTTCAAATGGACGTGTCACTCCAACCCTATACTTTTCCTATTCCTACACTTTCAAAATCCTACGAATCAAAGAGGCCCTAAAGGAAGATGGTAGTGGGAATGAACCATGTTCAAAGGCGGATCACGAGTGAGCAGGTACATGCACAAGTTGACCCTGTTTGGAGTAGACCAAGTGCTGGTAGAGCGAAACTGAATACAGATGCTTTAGTCTTAGGAGATGAAGCTGGAACATGCATGGTGCTTAAAGATTATGATGGTTCTGTTGTCTTATGCTCCCGTCGATGCATAATTTCATGTGATCATGTGTTGGAAGCTGAACTTCTTGCATTAAAGGAAGGAATTTCTTTGGTGTTGCAATGGAGTAGTCTACCCATTGATGTGGAAACAGACTATATGAAGGCCGTTGGGATGATAAAATAAGGACATAGGAACAAGTATAAGTATGATTTCATCATTAGAGGGATAATTAGTATTATGGGAGAAAGGAGTCCTTGCATTGGTCATGTTCGTCGTAGCTGTAATAATGTTAGTCATGCCTTGGCTAATTTTGATAGGGTGAACCGCCGAACTATGGTTTGGCTAGGCTTTGGACTAGCTGGGGTCATGGAACTAGTAGAACGAAATTGTAACATCTAAATTATGAGTAATGCAAGAATTTATTCGCGAAAATAAAAGAACTGCTCCAAGGTGATAGCTTGCGGGGTTACTTCGTCATCGGTCACTGGTGTAAGGGTTGTGTTGGGGATATAACGCCGCGGTATGACTCGCCCTAAGGGCTCCGGGTTATACTTGGCGTCTCGTACACTGGCCGAAAGTGAGCCGGTGGACCTAAGGCTCAGGAAGCTTGGCGGCTCATAAGGTGGGCCGGACAGTGGCCCAGAAGACCCGGACGAGTAAGCCGCCAGGGACATCTTGAACAGGGAGATAGAGGAAGACTCGGATAGACAATGCGAGTCGGTTACCAAGTGTATGACCCGTGGTCTTGACCTCCTATATAAAGGCAGACCCGGGTCGACTTAGAGATCAGTTTGTCGAGTACTAGGTCAATCTTTAGCTCCCTTGTAATCGATACATCAAGCAATACAAGCACAAGTAGGACGTAGGCTATTACCTCGACTTGAGGGGCCGAACCTAGGTAAATCTATGTCTTTCGTCCCCATCAACCCCTTTGAGTCCATCACGTTAGCAATGGCCTCAAACCGAAGTCCGTTCACTCGGACATCTGCCGTGACAAAACCACGACAGTTGGCGCCCACCATGGTGCTTGCGCTCGGTGGTGTTGATTTCTCAAAGGGCTCTCTCCCGGGGTTCGAGGGATACGTAGTTGGAAGGATGAGCAAGAGTCGCCGTGGCCGGCTCTACGTCGACGATGCCGGCTGGGGGCTTGACGTTGATTCTGTGGAGTATGGATTCCAGGTTCCGTTCGGAGGGATCCACGTTTTCATCGGAAAGGTTGATGGGTCTGCGCCCGGGCCGGACATCTGCACCAACCTCATCGAGTCGGTGCGACGCCTGCGACCTGTCCGTAATGTGCGACCTGCCCGTGTAAATCCGGGTGGGAAGCACGTCTTCGTGGGCTTCACCCAAGGCATGGATCTAGAAGCTTCTAGATCACAGGAAACTCTCGTTTATTCGGAGGACGAATCTTCAAGCGGAGAGACAGAGTCGGTTTATAGGCTCCACAACGGCAGGCTCGGGGCCTACGGCGAGCTTTGCCCTAAGTCAGATCACTCTGAATTGGATGATCTTGGGTCGCCGGTTCATGCTGCCATGTTCATGGCGGGGTCAGCCCCAGGCACGAGTAGTATGGCTGCGGGAGCCGCCGCTTCAGGTGGTAACCCGCCGCCACCGGCTCAAGTTCTCATGGGACTGATGGACGAGCTCGTGGCTTTAATGGCCACTAAGGTCACACTAGATAATCAAGCGGCTAGGAATTTGGAGATTTCAAGGATCAAGGAACGGATGGCGGAAGAACAACAGAGGATGGCCGAGTTGAAAGTCCGGATGGAGGAAGAAGGAGAATGTATCAAGACAGATGCTTTCCGTCTAGGGCTGGAGCAAGTGTCGTCGGCTGCGGTAAATCGTAGGAGGCATCAATCTCGTATGCCCGAGCGTTATGAAGCAAGGAACCTCTTCAGTACACCCGGCGTGGGGCGAGTAATAGACGCACCCGAAAGCCGCCCGGCGGCATGACCGGCAACTCATCCAACCCGACGTAACCAAGCTTCTCCTGGGGGTTTTCCAACGCCAGCGGGTCATTAATCTAACCCGGCCGAGAATATGGTGGCAGCAGCCACCCGGCTTGAGAAGGTTCCTATCCCGGATGAAGCACCTTTTGCGGAGAACGTGCAGAATGCCATTGGTTACCTGCAGACGGCCATAGCCCAGCAGGAGAAATATACTCACAGCCGGGATCATGTTCATTCGACCCCTCTCCCCGGCCGCAGCTTTAGCCGGCGCTACAAGTTGCCGGCGGTTTCCAGCAGCAACCGGCATAGAGAGATCCCAACGGGTCACTACCCGAGTGGGGACATGCAAGCGTTTGTAAACCGTACGGGGAGCCAGCAAGAAGCGCCAGCTAAGCTGGCTCACTAGGAACCCGCGTCTTCCATCTCTATAGGTGCGGGGATAACCTCCAGGGCGACAGGACTGCCATGTTTGTCACCGGCTCTGCGAAGTGAACGATTGCCAAAGGATTTCAAAGGGCCCCGCAAGGTCCTAAATTATACCGCCGACTTACCCACGAAAGCCTGGGTGGAAAGTTATGAGCTAGCCATGGAGATGCTGGATGTCAGCGAAATGGTTTGTGTCAAGTATGTCATCATGATGCTTGAAGGCCCGGCTCTCACGTGGTTAAAGGGGTTACCACCCAATACTATCAATTCATGGGCAGAGCTCAGGGCCCAGTTCATTAAGAACTTCCAAGGAACATGCAAGCAGCCTATGACCATCGTGGATCTTGATCACTGTGTTCAATAGGAGAACGAGTCAGCTCATCATTGGGTACGACGAGTTTCGACAATCATCCACTCCTCGGAGCACATCACGGCGGCTCAAGCAGTGTTGATCTTGGAGAATAATTGCCACTTTATCCCTCCGAAGCAGAAACTTGGCCGGCTCAAACGTACGTGTCAGGACATGGGAGAGCTCATGACGGCTCTCATGTATGCCGACTCTGATAGCACGAAGGATCCAGGTTCTAGTGAGGAGAAGGCCGACCAAGGTAAGAAGAGCAATCAGAGCAAGGGTGCAATGAACAATGGTGGCCAGAGCAAGCGTAAGAATCCCGAGGCCAGGTCAGAGCTGGTGGCCAATGCAAGTACCCAGCGGAATAACCCCAAAGGCAATGGGAGCTTCAGACCGCCCTTTGGCAAGGATAACTCTCCCTCGAGCATGGAGGAGTTACTTAAGCGACCCTGTCCGAATCACAGTCTGCCTGATAAGCCGGCAGGCCACACATGGGAGAATTGCCATTTCATGCAGAGGTTCAAGCACCATTTTACACAACCTAACAACCGAGATGGTGGTCCGCCAGGCGGCTCCGTACCTGGCGGGTCAGGAGCTGGATTTGGATTCGGGGGCTCAAGATCCAATCATCCGGGTCAGAATAATCAAGGGGGACACCAACCGCATTCTGGTAATAACAATCAACAACAACAGCAACAACGTAATCAATCTGGTTATCAGAGTAACCCGAAGCAACTCAGTTCCGGCCATTACCACGTTTTCATGACCAGTCTCAACAAACGGGACCAGAAGCTGCGTAAGCGGGCAGTCAATGCAGTTGCGCCGGCTCTTCCGTAGTATTTACAGTGGTCTGAATATGACATAACGTGGAGCCGGGAAGACCACCCGCCACGTGTCGATGACCCGGGGCGGCTGGCTTTGGTTGTGGCCCCTCAAGTGGGCGGGTATATGGTGAACAAGGTGCTCATGGATGGCGGCAGCAGCATAAACATCCTTTATTATAACTCTTTCTGTCAGATGAAGTTACTCGACAAGGACTTAAAACCTTCATCCACCATCTTTCATGGGTGGTGCCAGGCAAGTCGGCATATCCGGTGGGCAAGATTTCTTTGGAAGTAGCTTTTGGTGATGAGTACAATTACAGGGTGGAGTCTTTATGGTTTGAGGTGGTCAAGATCAAGAGTCCTTATCATGCATTGTTTGGACGGCCGACTTATGCTAAGTTCATGGCTAGGCCCCGCTTTGTTTACTTACAGCTCAAGATGCCCGGTTTAAACGGTACCATTACTATTCATGGTGACCGAAATACGGCTATTGAGTGCGAAGAGGGGGATGCGTCTTACGCAGAATCCAGCTACGCCCAGGAGGAACTTAAATTTTATAAGGAGAACGTTGACCGGAGGATATGACCCCACTAAAAAAGCCCACCATAGAGGTTAAGCCGCCCCTAAAGTTTTCAGCGGATGACACTAAAGCGGTAGATTTCACTCCGGGCGACTCGTCTAAGCAGTTCATTATTGGAGCTCACATGGATCCCAAATAGGAAAGTGCGCTCATCGAATTCATCCATGAGAATCGGGACATCTTTGCATGGAAACCTTCTGACATGCCGGGTGTACCGAGAGAATTCGTTGAGCACAACCTTAATGTGGAACCAAAGTTTAAGCCGATTAAACAGTTTCTACGGCGGTTCAATGAGGAGAGGCGCAAGTCTATTGGGGAAGAAGTTGCCCGGCTCCTGGCAGAAGGTTTCATCATTGAGGTTTTTCATCTGGAATGGTTGGCTAATCCGGTGCTGGTGCTCAAAAAGAATGGCACGTGGCGTATGTGTGTGGATTACACGGACCTTAACAAAGCTTGTCCGGTTGATCCGTTTGCCCTCCCTCGCATTGATCAGATTATTGATGCTATGGCGAGTTGTGAAAGTTTGTGTTTCTTGGATGCTTACTCAGGTTATCATCGATCAAGATGGCGGTTAAAGACCAGCAGAAGACGGCTTTCATTATGCCTTTTGGTGCGTTCTGTTATGTGTCTATGCCTTTTGGACCCAAGAGTGCCCAAGCGACTTATCAGCGATGCGTGCAGAACTGCCTTCACAGTCAGATCGGCCGTAATGTTCATGCTTATGTAGATGACATCGTGGTCAAGTCAAGGAAGAAGGAGACTCTCTTGGAGGATTTACGAGAAACTTTTGATAATCTCTAGGTCTACAAGATGATGCTTAACCCGACCAAATGTGTCTTCGGTGTTCCGGCGGGCAAGCTCTTGGGTTTTTTGGTCTCTGAGCGTGGCATTGAGGCTAACCCGGATAAAATCAAGGCTATTACATCTCTGGCAGAGCCGGCTTGTATTAATGATGTTCAGCGCTTGGCAGGGCAGATTCCGCGTTGAGCCAGTTCATAAGCCGTCTTAGAGAGAAAGCTATTCCTTTATATTAGATGATGAAGAAGACAGACAAATTTGTCTGGAGCAATGCGGCGGGTGAAGCACTTGAGGCGCCTAAAAAATAGCTTACTGAGCCGCCAATGCTGGCCGCTCCGGCTGAGAAAGAACCGTTACTCCTGTATGTGGCGGCTAACAATCGAGCAGTAAGTGCTGCGATTGTGGTCGAGCACAAGGAGTCTGGGAAGGAGTATCCAGTGCAAAGGCCGCTTTATTATATTAGTGAGGTCCTGACAGAGTCTAAGCAAAGGTATCCGCATTGGCAAAAGCTGGTATATGGAGTTTTCATGGCCAACCGCAAGTTAAAACACTACTTCTCAGGGCACCAGATAACCGTGGTCAGTTCTGCTCCATTGGGGGATATTATCCAGAACAGAGAAGCCACGGGAAGGATTGCTAAGTGGGCGTTGGAGCTGGGACCTCTCAATTTAAAATATGTTCCCCGCATGGCTATCAAATCCCAAGCCCTTGTGGATTTCATAAATGATTGGACGAAATGTCAAGCTCCCGAGGAAAAGCCGGATGACACATACTGGACAATACACTTCGATGGATCCAAGCAGTTAGAGGGATCAGGCGCAGGAGTTGTTCTGACATCCCCCAAGGGTGACAAGTTCTGTTATGTGCTCCGGCTGATGTTTCCCTGCACTAACAATGCGGCTGAATATGAGGCTCTGCTTCATGGTCTTAGATTGGCCAAGGAGATGAATTTAAGCCGGGTTAGGTGTTTGGGCGACTCAAATCTTGTGGCTCAGCAAGTTTCAGGAACTTGAGATTCCGAAGACCCACGGATGGCGGCTTATCGACATGCGGTTGATATTATTGTGGGTCACTTCAAAGGATATCAGGTAGATCACATTGATCGTCGCAGGAATGAGGTGGCTGATGCCTTATGATGGTTAGGTTCTCAACGAAAGTCGATGCCACCCAATGTCTTTCTAGACGTCTTGCACCATCCGACTGTCAAGATCCCTTCGGAGGAAGATTTGGTTGTTCCTGACCCGGAGGCAGAATTGGTAGCGGCTCTGCATGCTATCCCAGATTGGACTATTCCCTATTTGGCTTATTTGACCCAGAGCGAGTTACCTGAGGATGAGGATCTGGCCAGGAAGATCACCCGACGTTCTAAGTCTATGACAATAGTTAATGGTGAGTTGCATAAATGCAGTGTGACGGGAGTTTTCCAACGTTGTGTTTCACCAGAGGAAGGCTGACAGATCTTGAATGAGATTCATGCTGGAGAATATGGACACCACGCCGACTCGAAGTCTTTGGTGGCTAAGGCTTTCCGGCACGGATTTTTCTGGTTGACGACTCACAAAGATGCAGAAGACCTAGTCCGTAAATGCGACGTCTGTCAGAAATTTCGCTGACGTGCTCATGTCCTGGCTCAGGAGTTAACGATGATACCAATTATTTGGCCGTTTGCGGTCTGGGGGCTTGACATGGTGGGACCTTTCAAGAGATCGAAGGACAAGAAAACACACCTTCTGGTGGCGGTTGACAAGTTTACCAAATGGATAGAGGCAGAGCCGGTCAGCAAGTGTGACGTAGCTACGACAGTTCAATTTATTAAAAATTTGATCTACCATTTTGGTTACCCCCACAACATCATCACTGATAATGGCAAAAATCTATCCAAGGGGGCTAAGAAAAATTTATGTGACAAAGAGCATATCCGGCTTGATGTTTCAGCAGTTGTGCATCCACAGTCCAACGGTCAGGCGAAGCGTGCCAACCAGGAAATTCTAAGGGGTATTAAGCCGCAACTTATGGTCCCTTTGCAGCGAACGCCTGGGTGTTGGGTAGAGGAATTACCCTCCGTCTTATGGAGCATCAGAACCACCCCTAACAGATCTACGGGTTTCACGCCTTTCTTTATGGTGTACGGTGCCGAGGCTGTCTTGCCCAGTGACATCCACATGACTCGCCGAGAGTGGCGGCTTATGTTGAGATGGACAATGAGACGACACATCGGGATGCGTTGGACACTTTGGAAGAGGCACGCAAGATAGCAGTGGCCCGATCGGCGATTTATCAGCAGGACCTGCGCCGCTATCATAGCTGCAGGGTCAAGACCCGGACGTTCCAGGAAGGTGACTTAGTGCTCCAGCTGATTCAAGACCAGACGAACATGCATAAGCTATCCCCTCCATGGGAAGGACCCTTTGCAGTCAGCAGAAATCTCAACAACGGGTCATATTACCTCATCGATATCCGGGATAACTCAGATACGACGGGTCTGGAGACCCGCCAGCCATGGAACATAGCGCATCTCCGGCCTTATTTCACTTAAGGGTGTCAAGACCCTTCATTGTACACTACCATTGTACATATCATAGTTATATAAATAAAGAAGCATCCTTGCAAGACGAGGCCTCTGCTGTTCCACACATCCTTATTCAAGATGTTAAAAAAAGGTTCCGGTTGATGCATTAACTGAAATTGGCGAAACGCGGCTTCTTACCTTCAGGTATAGCTTATAATGCTTATTAGCCAGGCGTTATGCCATAAAAATCCGGCTCAGAAAAATGAGCCGCGGCGAGGGCGGCTTCCTACCTTCGGGTATAGCTTCTAACGCCTACCCACCGGTGGTTTGCGTCGTACTGCTGAAAGGGGGCTTCTTACCGACGGATATCGCTTCTAACACCCAATCAGCCGGCTTTACGCCAAATCTCCGGCTAACATGTTAGTCGCGGTTGTGAGGGTTTTTTATTGATGGGTACCTAACACCTAACAACCGGCGAACGGCGGCTTCCTACCTTAGGGTATAGCTGATAACACCTATTAGTCAGGCGTTATGCCACAAAAATCCAGCTCAAGAAAATGAGTCGCGGCGAACGGCGGCTTCCTACCTTAGGTATAGTTGATAATGCCTATTAGCCAGGGGTTATGCCACAAAAATCCGGCTCAGGAAAATGAGTCGCGGCGAACGGTGGCTTCCTACCTTAGGATATAGCTGATAACGCCTATTAGCCAGGCGTTATGCCACAAAAATCTGGCTCAGGAAAATGAGTCGCGGCGAATGGCGGCTTCTTACCTTAGGGTATAGCTTATAATGCCTATTAAGCAGGCTTTATGCCACAAAAATCCGGCTCGGGAAAATGAATCGCGGCGAGGGTGGTTTCTTACCTTCGGGTACAGCTTCTAACGCCTATCTGCTGGTGTTTACACCATATTGATGAAACGGCGGCTTATTACCTTCGGGTACAGCTTATCAGCTAGCTTTATGCTACAAAACTCCGGCTAACACAATTAGCTGCGGAAGGAGATTATTAAGTCATCTCGGCCGACTCTCGCGACAAGAAGAGGAAACAAATGGCGATGTATATAAAAGTGTCAGAGGAGGATAGCTGATTGCAAAGCCGGATTTTTTCTCATGTAAAGAGTTCAGCAGAGCAAATATCACAGGTAATATATTAGAAATGCTTTCTATGAAGCCCAAAAATATTGATCAAGTCTTTTCAAAACCCATACGGCGGATCGTGGAGAGTCGGTTGTTACAAGTTTTTTACGGCAAAGACTAGCTAGCTGACAGGTCATCCTGCGCCGGCTCTTCGGTGTCCCCGATCTGGAGATTGTCCAAATCCCAATTGCAGTTCGTTAGAGCCGCAAAAGAACCTTCTTCAAAGAAAGCAGAAGGGTCAAGGTCAGGAGCAAAGAGGTCCTTACTGCGGGCAGGCGTTAAGTCCTTGCACTCGTAAAGCGGGCCACGGATTCTCTTTTGGTCAGAGCCATAAGCCGCCTGGTAGGTTGTCAGATCAGCTTCCTCTGCTAAGACGAAAGCCAGCACTCTGGAGTCCTTCACGCACCGACTATAGTCAGCATCGGTGAATTCAGAGCCATCGTCTTTCTTTGAGGGGAATCCATCCATCATCTCAAATGGAGTCAGCTCCGGAGAGAAAGCCAAGGCCCGGCTGATGCCTGCAATTGCCCCTTGGCGGGCGGTTGATTTCTTCAACTCGGCAATTTGCTTCGGCAAGGTGGACAAGAGCTCCAAGATGCCCTTGAGAGTCGCCGAAATCTTGTCTTTGTATTGGATGGCTTTAATGATGCATACCGCACCGCAGTACAACTGCTCTGTCAGCGTATAGATAGCCTTCAACGGCAACAGACTGTCAGAAGCCAGTTGCCGGCTCCTAGGACCTGCATAAGTCGAAAATTTTATGATGAGTCGCCAGTACAAGTATTATATGACCATTGAAGCACTTGTTGTCGGAAACTTACCAAAAAGGGTGGCTGCCATCCTAGTAATGTGAAGTTTCAGGGATTGGAGTTCGTCTGATACTGCTATCAGCCGTTGATCGGCATCATCCGCCCGCTTGGTCAAGGAGGCCTTCTCAGACTCGGCTAACTCCTTAAAGGCGGCGAAGTCGCCCTTGATTATAGCCAGCTCCTCACAGAGGAGCCGACACTTCTCGTCTGTGGCACTTCGAGACGCTTGTTGAGCCGCCAGGTTGGTCTTCAGATCCGCCAACCGAGACCCGGTTTCACCTAAAGTTTCCTGGGGCATGTCAAAAACATAGCATCATTAGGCAAGTCTCCAAACATATATCAAGCAATATGTAGGACACTTGGGGGCTAATGTCTATTTTCAGACGTTTTGGCACTGAAAGACCTGGCTCAACTTGAGTAGATTGAGCCGGCCCTTGGGGACTATATATTTGGTTTTTTCTACAAGGAAGATCATGAAAGACCCGGCTCAACTTGACTAGATTGAGCCGGCCCTTGGGGACTACGGATTTGGATTTTGTTATAAGGAAGGGTCAGGAAAGACCCGGTTCAACCTTGAGCTAGATTGAGCCGGCCCTTGGGGGCTAAGGAAGATTATAACAGGGAAAGGAGTACCTCGTATCTTTTCCTCATCAGGCTGACCAGTCGAAGCTCCAGATCCTTGCTGGTGGAAATACGGTTCACATAGCCGGCGTGAAGCTCTTTGGCTATCATCTTCTTAAAGACGGAAGATTCAAAATCCAACTTCTCCGAGGCTTCAGCCGACTCCTTATGCTTGGTCAGCACGTGAGCCGGGGGATACTGGAAGCCAGAGCCGGTGATCACAACATCCAGAGTGGCAGCGTTCTTGGTCATCTAGGCAGGACTTGGTGGCCTTGAAGGATCCCTTGGAGGGCTCTCTGGGATGATATCCTCAACAGCGGGCCCAGCAGATGCGGCTGGCGGGTTAACATCCGGGCATGACTCGTCTGGTTGTTCACACTCCGGTTCTTGAGCTTCAAGGCTGGGGGAGGACTTGTTCGTCTTTTGACGCTTCGCTTGAGCCCTAGAGAGCACGAACATCAAAACACAAGGGCTACAACCGCCAAAGGGAGCAGAATGCAAGGTTAAAGGAAATACTTACAGCGGATTGATCTTAGGAGGCGGCAGGGCGGTTGCCGTAGAGTCGCCAGAAGAAGGTGACCTCTGAAGAGATAGTTGAGAAAATATAAGACAATATTGAAATGGTAAAGCAAACCAGTCAAAAAAGGAGATACATACCTTTACAGGGCGCTTCTTTGGAACCGGGGAGTTTGGTAAGCCGGACGCGAGATCTGTTGAGCCGACGCTCCGGGTTTGATGACGCTCAGCCTATTGTTGCCTTTTCAAAATAAAGTCGGGAGCCAGATAAGCAAGAGGATGAGAAAGAGGAACTTTTCCAATAACCCGTCGTGGCTTTCGGGGGACAAAGTATTCTGAGCCGGAGGAAACATATATTAGCTCAGGGGCGTTGGCGCGGCTGGTCTCTACATCATCCTGGGACTAAAATAGATGTTAGTGAAATGTGAAGACAAAGTTTTAGAAAATAGCTAAAATGTTACCTCTGAGCCGGATGATTGCGGCGGGTCAAACCATCCTTCTTGCGGGACGTCCTTCTTGGGCTTCTTAGCCGGGGACTTCTTCTTGGCCTTCTTCAAGGGAGGGACGTACTCCTTCTTCCAGAAGTCAGAGTTGGCCTGAAGAAGTATGCCGGTTAATGGCAGTGAATCAGCAAAATACAAGTAAGTAAAGAAAGGAGGATGGGAAGAATCGCCTTACATCTGGGGCCGGATTAATAGCACTAAAGGGGGGGGTAACCCGATAGCGCTGCAGGCTCCGGATGCCTCATGGACGAGACTCCTAATAGGAGTGGTGATGTTGTCCTATGACAGAGTTGACCGGCTGAAGCATAATGAGCTGTCATATTTACCCTTGTACTCGCACATAAGGTGGCTTCTATGGCTTAAAGGCATAATCCGCCAGAAGATCCAGAAGCGGATCAGGTCCAGTCCGGTTAAACCGTTGGCCATGAGTGCTCTAATCTTGGCATGAGCTGGCTCGTATCTTGCACACTCTGAAGCTGAGAGCCGACCAGGAAGCTCTGAAGTTGTCATGAGCCGGGAAGGACGGTAACCCGGCAGTGGACGTTCACCCTATGGAGAAGTATCTTTGCAATAGAACCAAGTTTTATTCTAGTCCTTTGGATGACTCGGCATCTGCATAGCCAGAAAGGTGATGTCCCGGTGCCTCTGGATAGAAATTCCGCCCATCTCGAGACTCAGACCAGCCTTCACTTCAGTCTGGCGGTTGGCATCGAAGAACTCTCGGAACAGGCCTACTAACGGCTTGGTTTGCAGATAGACTTCACAAAATACTTGAAAGTTGTAGATGTTTGAGATGGAATTGGGGACAAGGTCTTGAGGATGGAGCTTGTAAAGATGAAGGACATCGCGGAAGAATTTTGAGCCAGGAGGCACGAAACCCCGCTCAATATGGTTCGAGAAAACAACCACCTGTCCTTCTCGGGGAACGGGCTTCAGTTCATCACCTAGGACCCGCCAGTGGATGGCATCTTTGGAAGGGAGAGTGCCAGCTTGAACAAGTCCATGAAAAACTCTTCCGTAATGCATGACCCGGCCCAGTTACAGGAGTTCGAGCACGAGACATTCTGCCGGCTCGAGGACTGTGAAAATGAAAATACGGCAGGTCAAGAGGGGACTAAAATCTACAGTGGCTTACTAGCTTAAAGATTCTATATATATAAGATGTTACACTCCGGCTAATGAGAGCCGGCGCAGTGTGGCGAGTCAACATAGCAAACAAGGGAGTGAAATTTGGCTAAGTCCTGAAAAACACATCTCACAAACTACCGCTATGTTTAGGATCTACAAAAGCGGGGGAAAGTTTTTATTTTAGACCTAGCGAAGAACAGGCGAAGCAGAGGAAGCTAAAACAATAAGAAGGAGCCGCGATGAGTCCGTGCATTACGCACGGCCGCCCCGTACGCGGCGGTGCGGCAGGGATGAGCGTTAAAAGTACGGCCGGCACCGGAGGAACCCGAGCAATGGCGTCGGAAGAACCCGCGCGGTGGTGACGGAGTTTCTTTTACAAACCCTACCGATGCTATAATGGATCTAAAGGGAAGTACAAGTTTACCAGTGATGGCGCAGCGGACGCGGACGAGAATCTGGTTCGCACAAGTTGATGCAGCGGCCAGTCGTCGACGGAGCGGAGGTGGCGCCGGAGCTGGGGGCGATGGAGGCAGTCACGTCAAGAGAAGGAAGACGAGGAAGCAAGCAGGAGAATGGAATAAACCGCCTGGGGCGGTCCTATTTTAAAGGAGAAGGTGGAATGAGCGTGAAAATCCAGGCGACAAAAACATTTCGGCCGAGGCGGATGCGGATGCCTCGATTTTCGAGATGGTCACTTAATGCGAATATTTGATGAGTATGTCAGCGAATCTTTCCTGCAGGGTCAACGTGATGTCATGGCAGGTCATTCCGAGTGACTCGCCAAAAGAGCAAGACAAGAGGGTGAAGTGAGCATGCTCAAATCAACCTGGGGCCTAATGTTGGGGATATAACCCCGCGGTATGACCCGCCCTAAGGGCTTCGGGTTATACTTGGCGGTGCGTACACTGGCCCAAAGTGAGCGAGTGGACCTAAGGCTCAGAAAGCTTGGCGGCTCATAAGGTGGGCCGGACAATGGCCCAAAAGACCCAGACGAGTAAGCCGCCAGGGACAACTTGAACAGGGAGATAGAGGAAGACTCGGATAGACAATGCGAGTCGGTTACCAATTGTATGACCCGTGGTCTTGACCTCCTATATAAAGGCAGACCCGGGTCGACTTAGAGATCAGGTTGTTGAGTACTAGGTCAAGCTTTAGCTCCCTTGTAATCGATATAGCAAGCAATACAAGCACAAGCAGGACGTAGGCTATTACCTCGACTTGAGGGGTCGAACCTAAGTAAATCCGAGTCTTTCGTCCCCATCAACCCC
The DNA here is from genome assembly GCA_022496015.1 of Hordeum marinum. NCBI lineage: Eukaryota > Viridiplantae > Streptophyta > Magnoliopsida > Poales > Poaceae > Hordeum > Hordeum marinum. Next base: position 356,407,323 of record CM039676.1, on the reverse strand, counting down.
TTTGAGTCCATCACGTTAGCAATGGCGTCGAACCAAAGTCCGTTCACCCAGACATCTGCCGTGACAAAACCACGACAGGTTGCCTCGCTATCATCGGTCTCCGTGATGGTGATAGCCCTGACCTCGTCATTTTCTATCTCCGGGATGGAGATGGTGCTTGCCTTGTCGTCCTCCTTTCGCTTGAGCGAGATGAAACTAGTAAAGCTGAGGTTGCACAATGATATGTACACCATCTAGGATGTAGTCCTTTGGTATATGGTCATGAAGCAGTTGCCGCATACTATATCGACTAGATGTGCCATCGAGGTTGACTCGTAGTAGTTCTTGGAGTCGGAGCAACGATCCAATCTCGAGGACAGGACCAACATTTCAAGGTTTTTATCTTTCGAGTTGGAGGTCACAGAGTCCGATAAGGCCGTATACACGACTTGTTGCGGTGGCGAGACCCACAAATGATGGTCTCCATAGCGGTTAATGGCGAACGCTAGTGTCCCAAAGAAAATAGTGCAGGAGTGGGAACTAGGTGGGTTGATGTTGACCTGGCCCGTCCTATCCGCGGTGAAGGTGAAGGACACGATGGTGAGGCTCTCGCTTGGTGGGAGGCCATCGAAAGCGCTGGGAGATCTGATTTGGACTCGATCTTCCACCATCACAGCCCCTCCATGGTGGGAGCCAATTGACACTACTAAAATTATCAGTTCCCTTAGTAGGGTGGCGAATGTGGGTAGGAGTGCTCAAATGGATTCACATGAGGGGGTTATCCAGAATTGGCCCTCCGAAACGGTAATACCCCATGTCTTGCTTTTGATTTGTATTTATGATGGAGTTCCTCATGCGAGGGTTTACAACGGAGATTGTGTTTCATGCTACCGAGAGTATGACTACCAATGTAGATGGTAATGGCTAAACCTAGCCCGTCTTATACAGATAACCCGACTAGTGTTTGCATGAGGGTTTTCTCGATCTTATGCCCCACCCTCTTGGCTTTCTCACCAAGATGGTGCCCGAGCTCTATCTCTGGCCTTCCCCCCATCATTGGTTTCGTCTGGGCCGTTTGGGCCCCGTGGTAGGCCTGTTGCTGGACTCCTTTCAGAGAAGCCACCCCGGTGTATTGAACTATGAGCTAGGTCTTCCAAGCCAGTTGAAAACTTGCGAGAACTCATCGTGACCGTCAACGTCGCGCATTTTAACGCCTGCCAATTTGGCACCATCATTGGGATTCACCATCGCCGTGGCCGCCGCCACCTAGGTTTGGGAGAGAGTGAGTCATGAGAGTTGCATGAGAGTGAGACAGGTTGTGAGTGAGGGTGACCGAGTCGTCCACTTTGACTTGGTCCGATCGGGTCCAACTGAGCAACATCCCTAACGGATATTAGGTGCTTATGCAGCCTTGATATGTTGGGCCACCTGCAGGACAAAAATGTCATAATTTTTGTAAAAATCCCAAACTGGCACCTAAGAAAAGGTGGTACTTTTATCAACTTTTTATCACAAAGGTGATAGGCTTTAGATAAAATGTGGTAGTTTTCTTGGGACACATACTCTTAAAATTAGTTTCATGTCAGATGCTCATCCTTTCTTGGACTGCCATACAAACCCATGCTGGCAACGTTGCTCCTAAGAAGCATAGCCCCGTACTTTAACGACTACAAGTTAACAGTCTTCTATAACCTAGCCAAGACAACAGGGAGGTGTGTGAAGTGAACACAATCTCTATTCTTAAAGGAGGAGTTAATATCCGGCCTTCACGATTTTTTCGTCTCTCCTCCCACCTTCCCTCGACGCTGGTTTTTTCACCCTCCCATTAAAAACCGGAGTGATTTCCTTTAATACCCCGCTTGATATTTATATCCCGCAATATACTCGTGCTTCTTTTAGTAGGTGTGAAAGTGCTTTATATCGACTAGAGGGGGGGGTGAATAGGTGATTTTTACAAATTCATCACTGAGGAATATCAACTTGAGGAATTTGAAATGTGATGAATAACTAACAGCGGAATAAGTACTTAAGTGCATGAGAAACAAAGCAATATCATAGTCATCATGATGAAATATAACATGCACAGATTACAAGTAGCATCATATAGGATAAGCAGGTGAAGAACAAGGTGACCAAAGAATTTGAGATTAGGAAATTGAGAAAGTCTTCAGTCAAATTCTTCAAATAGTAACGATCAATTCATCAATAGGCATACGAAGAAATAGAAGGGTTGAGTAAATGGAACCAGTTAGCTTGATGAAGACAATGGTTTGATGACCCAGTTCCAACTGCTGTGACAGTCGCCGTCTGGTTTGGAGTGACCTGGTATTTAAACTAGAGGACACCCAGTCCCAGGACACATAGTCCTTGCCGTATTCTCCTTGAGGTAAGGTCACACAGTCCTCGCCCAACACTCGTGGTAAGTCTTCAGGGTAGACTTCCAAAACCCTCACAAACTGGTCACCCGACGATCCACAATTTACGACTGGATGCTCTAGACCATGACGCGCTAACCGTCTGGAAGATCCACAGTCTTCAAAGGTAAAAAGCGTCGGTTCCACACAAGAAAAATATCTTCAGTGATGCTCAATCACTTTGGGTTTGCTGGTTTGGTTTTGGTTTTTTTTCCTCACTGATGATTTTCTCTTAAAGTCCTCAAGGATGTGTTGCTCTCAAATGACAAGTGTGAGTTCTCTCTCGGAGCAGCCAACCAACTAGTGGTTGTGGGGGCGGCTATTTATAGCCAGGGTGCAACCTCACATGATAAGACATAAATGTCCCCAATGATATGACCGTTATATGGATAAGATGATTGGGGACAGCTGGCACTAAGCACAACAGCGGTCGGAATTTGAACTGACAAATTCCTCAGGTCTTATCATATTCCTCACTGTAGGCAATTTGCACTGGCGAAATACTAACTCATCAGTCAGACCAATTTCCTCAGAGAACAGAAAAACTTAAACCCATAAGATATTTCCAAATGCTTCACTTGAAGGATTGGATAGGTTGAGGCCTTAGAGTTGAGCATCAGTTGAAAATTTTCCTTAGTAATACGTCCACCCCCTTTAACAGTACGGTGTTTCCTGTGACTCAAAGAAAGGAAATGAAACTGCAAAAACAAAAGTCTTCACGCTTCATAGTCCTCGTTAATATCTTCAAGGTCACACCGACTTCTTCATTTTCAAAGTCTTCAGGGAATACCAAAGTCTTCACAAAAGTCTTCAGTTGAAGACATTCATTTTTAGGGGTCGATAATCTCCGAATATATCAAACTCCTCATCGACTTATAGAACATGTGTATACTCACAAACACATTAGTTCCTTAACCTACAAGTCTTCAATACACCAAAATCACTAAGCCACACTAGATGCACTAACAATCTCCCCCTTTTTGGTGATTGATGACAAATAGGTTAGGTTTTCAACGGGGATAATCATGTGAAGTGTAAGTACAAAGTTTGAGCAATTTGATTGCAAGATATAGAAGAACTCCCCCTGAAGATGTGCATATTTGAGGAATTTGCTTTGGGCTGCAAATACACATGGCAGGTTAAAAACATGGAGAACGCCCCCCTACATCTTGTAATTCATACACGCATTTAATATATAACTTGAGGAATTGAAATGCATGATGAAAAATGGTATCTGGCGAAATTTAGCATGCATGCTATAAGGTAAGTTTAGGAAATAGCATGCGGAAAGCAGTTCAAAAGCGTCAGACCACCATCAGACTTAAGTTTACAACTCAACCAAGAAAAGCTTCAAAAGTGCGAGAGTTGTAACTTAAACAAAAACAACCCATGATATAGAGACCCACTTGAAGAGTAAATCATATTTTCTCCCCCTTTGTCACCGAATACCAAAAGGGACAAAAAATGAGGACTAACGCCCCTGAAGAATTTCATCTTGAAGGTGGTGGAGGAGCGCCAGCATTGTCGGGGTCGTTTGTCGATGCATGGCCCGTAGCAGTGTCGTCAATTTCCTCAGCTTCATCCGTCTTGTGCGATGAAGAATATGAGCTTGTAACCAGCTGAGGAACTTGAACTTTCTTCCACTTCTTCTTGGGAGGAACTGACCAGACAAGTCTTGCTGAATCTCCATCTCCTTGAGTTCTTCAGGAGTCTTCAGGTGAGATAGAATTGTTGGGGAACATTTCATGGGAAACAAAAAATTTCCTACGCACACGCACGATCTATCCATGGCGATGAGCATCTACGAGAGGGAGAGTGGATCTACATACCCTTGTAGATCGCTAAGCGGGAACCGTTAAGAAATGTGATTGATGTAGTCGAACGTCTTCGCGATCCAAATCGCCGAGCGTCCTGTGATCCAATCACGATCCGTCTCGATCTAGCGCCAAACGGATGGCACCTCCGGGTTCAGCACATGTATAGATCGATGAAGATCTACACCTTCTTGATCTAGCAAGAGGGAGCGGAGAGGTAGATGAGTTCTCCGGCAACGCGACAACATTTTGGCGATGGTGGTGGAGCTATTCCAGTAGAGCTTCACCTAAGCACCGCTGAAACCGATCTAGAGGAGGTAGCACGTGGCTGTTTTTCTATATCAAAACCCCCTCAAAACCTCTAGTATATATAGGAGGAGGGGAGGGAGGAGGCTTGGCTCCCAAGGGAGCCAACCCTAGTTCGCCCGAAGTGGGGGAGCAGTCCTCCTTCTCCACTCCTAGTAGGATTAGGACTCCTCCTTTCCCACTTGGGCCTCTCTTTCCACCTTGGGGTTTCCTTCCCAGCCGCATGGTCCTCCTGTGGGGATTTGTCCAGCCCACTAAGGGCTGGTATACCTCCTCCCACAGCCCATGTAGCCTCTTGGGTCAAAATACCCCTCCCGATGGTCCCCCGGTACCCTCCCGGCACCCCCGGTACACTACCGATGAGCCCGAAACTTTTCCGCTGACCAAAATAGGACTTCCTACATATCAATATTTACCTCCAGACCATTCCGGAGCTCCTCGTGATGTCCAGGATATCATCCGGGACTACGAACAACCTTCGGTCACCACCATACATAACTCTATACTACTGAAACATCACTGAACCTTAAGCGTACAGACCCTACGGGTTCGAGAACTATGTAGACATGACCGGCACACCTCTACGGTCAATAACCAATAGCGGACCTTGATGCCCATATTGATTCCTACATATTCTATGAAGATCTTTATCGATCGAACCTCTATGTCAAGGATTCAGTTAATCTCGTATGTCGTTCCCTTTGTTCTTCGGTGTGTTACATGCCCGAGATTCGATCGTCGGTATGTGTATACCTAGTTCAATCCCGTTTCCGGCAAGTCTCTTTACTCGTTCTGTAATACAAGATCCCGTGGCTAACACTTAGTCACATTGCTTGCAAGGCTTGTTGTGATGTAGTATTACCGAGTGGGCCCTGAGATACCTCTCCATCATACGGAGTAACAAATCCTAGTATTGATCCATGTCAACTCATCAGACACCCTCGGAGATACCTATAGAGGACCTTTATAGTCACCCAGTTACATTGCGACGTTTGATACACACAAGGTACTCCTCCGGTGTCAGTGAGTTGCATGATCTCATGGTCATAGGAACATATACTTGACATGTAGAAAGATGTAGCAATAAACTGACACGATCATATGCTATGTTTATAGTTTGGGTTTTGTGCACCCCATCATTCTCCTAATGATGTCATCTCGTTATCAAATGACTTCTCATGTCAATGGCTAGGAAACCTCGACCATCTTTGATCAACGAGCTAATTTACTAGAGGCACACTAGGGACAAAGTGTTGTCTATATATCCACACATGCAATGTGTTTCCAATCAATACAATTATAGCATGGATAATAAAAAATTATCATGAACAAGGAAATATAATAATAAACACTTTATTTATTGCCTCTAGGGCATATTTCCAACAGTCTCCCACTTGCACTAGAGTCAATAATCTAGTTCACATCACTATGTGATTTACATTGTAATGAATCGAACACCCATGCAGTTCTGGTGTTGATCATGTTTAGCCCTTGGAAGAGGTTTAGTCAATGGGTCTGCAACATTCAGATCCGTGTGTATTTTACAAATAGTTATGTCCTTCTCCTTGATGTAATCGTGGATGGAATTGAAGCATCACTTTTATGTGTCTGGTCCTCTTGTGAAACCTTGGTTCCTTGGCCAGAGCAATGGCACCAGTGTTGTCACAGAACAGAGTCATTGGATTCAGTGCACTGGACACTACTCCAAGATCTGACATGAACTGCTTCATCCAGACACCTTCCTTTGCTGCCTCCGAGGCTGCGATGTACTCCGCTTCGCATGTAGAATCGGCTACCACGCTTTGCTTGGAGCTGCACCAGCTTACCGCTCCCCCGTTGAGAATAAATACATATCCGGTTTCTGACTTAGAGGCATCCAGATCAATGTCAAAGCTTGCATCGACGTAACCCTTTACGACGAGCTATTGATCACCTACATAAACTGTTGGGGAACGTTGCATGGGAAACAAAAAATTTCCAATGCACACGCAAACCTATCCATGGTGATGAGCATCTATGAGAGGGAGAGTGGATCTACGTACCCTTGTAGATCGCTAAGCGGGAAGCGTTAAGAAATGCGGTTGGTGTAGTCGAACTTCTTCGCGATTCAAATCGCCGAGCGTCCCGCGATCTAATCACGAACCGTCCCACGAACCAATCATGAACCGTCCCGCGATCTCGTCATGATCCGTCCCGCAATCCGATCACGAACGTCTCGTGGCCTTGATCACGATCCTTCCGATCTAGTACCGAACGGACGACACCTCCACGTTCAGCACACATGCAGCTTGATGACGAACTCCACCGTCTTGATCCAGCAAGAGGAGGCGGAGAGGAGGGAGAGTTCACCGGCAGCGTAACGGCACTCCGGCGATGGTGGTGGAGTGGTTTTGGCAGGGCTTCGCCTATGCACTGCAGAAAACCGATCTAGAGGAGCACCGGTGAAACGGGTAGCACGTGGCCGTAACCTGTGTCTAAACAGTCCCAACCCACCAATATATATAGGAGGGAGGGAGAGGCAGCCCTTGGCGCAAGGCCAAGGATTTCTAGGAGTCGGCCATCTAGAGAGGAGGAGTCCTCCTCCTCCTCCAATCCTAGTAGGAGTAGGACTCTTCCCTTTTTGCCTTTTTTCACCTTTTTCCTTTAGGATTTTTCCTCCTGCGCCATGGACCTTGTTGTGGCTGTTTATCCAGCCCACTAAGGGCTGATTACCACTCTCCACAGCCCATGGACCCTCTGGGGTCGAAATACCCCTCCTGGAGGTCTCTCGGTACACTACCGGCACTCCCGGTACACTACCGATGAGCCCGAAACTTTTCCGGCAACCAAACTGGGACTTCCTATATATGAATCTTTACCTCCGGACCATTACGGAGCTCCTCGTGACATCCAGGATCTCATCCGGGACTCCGAACAACCTTCGGTCACCACCATACATAACTCTACACTACCGAAACGTCACCGAACCTTAAGTGTGCACACCCTGTAGGTTCGAGAACTATGTAGACATGACCGAGACACCTCTATGGTCAATAACCAATGGCGGGACCTAGACGTACAAATTAGTTCCTACATATTCTATGAAGATCTTTATTTGTCGAACCTCTATGTCAAGGATTCAGTTAATCCCGTATAACGTTCCCTTTGTTTTTCGGTATGTTACTTGCCCGAGATTCGATCGTCGGTATCTCCATACCTAGTTCAACCTCGTTACCGGAAAGTCTCTTTACTCGTTCCGTAACACAAGATCCTACAACTAACAATTAGTCACATTGCTTGCAAGGCTTATTGTGATGTTGTATTACCGAGTGGGCCCTGAGATACCTCTCCGTCACACGGAGTAACAAATCCCAGTCTCGATCCATGCCAACTCAACAGACACCATCGGAGATACCTGTAGAGCACCTTTATAGTCACCCAGTTATGTTGTGACGTTTGATACACACAAGGCACTCCTCCTATATCCGTGAGTTGCATGATCTCATGGTCATAGGAACATATACTTGACATGCGGAAAACAGTAGCAATAAACTAACACGATCATATGCTATATTTGTAGTTTGGGTCTTGTCCATCACATCATTTTCCTAATGATGTGATCCCGTTATCAAATGACATCATATGTCAATGGCTAGGAAACCATGACCATCTTTGATCAACGAGCTAGTTCACTAGAGGCATACTAGGGACACAGTGTTGTCTATTTACCCACACATGCAATGTGTTTCCAATCAATGCAATTATAGCATGGATAATAAACCATTATCATGAACAAGGAAATATAATAATAAACACTTTATATATTGCCTCTAGGGCATATTTCTAACAGTCTCCCACTTGCACTAGAGTCAATAATCTAGTTCACATCACTATGTGATTTACATGGTAATGAATCGAACACCCATACAGTTCTGGTGTTGATCATGTTTATCCCTTGGAAGAGGTTTAGTCAACGGGTCTGCAACATTCAGATCCGTGTGCACTTTGCAAATATTTATGTCCTTCTCCTCAGTGTAGAATCGAATGGAGTTGAAGCGTCGCTTTATGTGTCTGGTCCTCTTGTGAAACCTTGGTTCCTTGGCTAGAGCAATGGCACCAGTGTTGTCACAGAACAGGTTTATTGGATTCAGTGCACTAGGCATTACTCCAAGAACTGTCATGAACTGCTTCATCGAGACACCTTCCATTGCTACCTCCGAGGCTATGATGTACTTTGCTTCGCACGTCGAATCAGCTACCATGCTTTGCCTGGAACTGCACCAGCTTACCGCTCCCCCGTTAAGAATAAATACGTATCCGGTTTGCACTTTAGAATCGTTTGGATCAATGTCAAAGCTTGCATCGACGTAACCCTTTACGACGAGCTCTTCATCACCTCCATAAACGAGAAACATGTCCTTAGTCCTCTTAAGGTACTTAAGGATATTCTCGACCGCTTGCCAGTGCTCCACTCCAGGATCACTTTGAAACCTTCCGGCCATACTTATGGCAAGGCTGACATCGGGTCTTGTGCACAACATTGCATACATGATAGAGCCTATGGCTGAAGCATAGGGGATGACGCTCATCTTTTCTTTATCTTCTGCAGTCACTGGGCATTGAGTCTTACTCAACTTCACACCTTGTAACACAGGCAAGAACCCTTTCTTGGACTGCTCCATTTTGAACTTCTTCAAAACTTTATCAAGGTATGTGCTCTGTGAAAGTCCTATTAAGCGTCTCGATCTATCTCTATAGATCTTAATGCCTAATATGAAAGCAGCTTCTCCTAGGTCCTTCATTGAAAAACTCTTATTCAAATATTCCTTCACGCTTTCCAGCATTTCTATATTGTTTCCAATCAGCACTATGTCATCCACATATAACAATAGAAACGCTATAGAGCTCCCACTCACTTTCTTGTAAATACAAGCTTCTCCATAAACTTGTATAAACCCAAACGCTTTAATCACCTCATCAAAGCGCTTATTCCAACTCCGAGATGCTTGCACATGTCCATAAATGGATCGCTGGAGTTTGCAAACTTTGTCAGCATTCTCTGGATCGACAAAACCTTCGGGTTGCATCATATACAACTCTTCCTCAAGGAAACCGTTGAGGAACGCCGTTTTGACATCCATGTGCCAAATTTCACAGTCGAAATAAGCAGCTATTGCCAACATGATTCTAACAGACTTAAGCATCGCTACGGGTGAGAAAGTCTCATCGTAGTCAACTGCTTGAACTTGTGAAAAACCCTTTGCCACAAGTCGAGCTTTATAGACGGTGACATTACCGTCCACGTCCATCTGCTTCTTATAGATCCATTTGTTCTGAATGGCCTTTCGCCCTTCAGGTAGGTCTTCCGAAGTCCATACTTTGTTTTCATACATCAATCCCATCTCGGATTTCATGGCCTCTAACCATTTCTCGAAATCTAGGCCCATCACTGCTCCTTCATAGCTCGTAGGTTCATTGTTGTCTAACAACATGACCTCCAAGACAGGGTTGCCGTACCACTCAGGAGTAGTACGTGTCCTTGTCGACCTACGAAGTTCAATAGCAGCTTGATCCGAAGCTTCATGATCATCATCATTAACTTCCTCTTCTACCATCGTAGGTTCCACAAAAACATCTTTCTGCGCTGCGCTACTTTCTGGTTGAAGTAAAGGTTCAATATCCTCATCAAGCTCTATTTTCCTCCCACTCAATTCTTTCGAGAGAAACTCTTTCTCAAGAAATGTTCCGTTCTCAGCGACAAACACTTTGCCTTCGGATCTGAGATAGAAGGTACACCCGACTGTCTCTTTCGGGTATCCTATGAAGATGCATTTCTCTGCTTTGGGTTCTAGCTTTTCTGGCTGAAGCTTTTTGACATAAGCATCACATCCCCAAAGTTTAAGAAACAACAACTTTGGCCTTTTGCCAAACATCAGTTCATATGGCATCATCTCAACGTATTTTGATGGTGCCCTATTTAAAGTGAATGCAGCTGTCCCTAATGCATAACCCCAAAACGATAGTGGCAAATCGGCAAGAGACATCATAGAATGCACCATATCTAATAAGGTTCGATTACGACGTTCAGACACACCATTACGCTATGGTGTTCCGGGCGGTGTCAATTGTGAAACAATTCCACATTGTCTTAAGTGACTACCAAACTCATAACTCAGATATTCACCTCCTCGATCAGATCGCAGAAATTTAATCTTCTTGGTACGATGATTCTCAACTTCACTCTGAAATTGCTTGAACTTTTCAAACGTTTCAGACTTGTGTTTCATCAAGTAAGTATACCCATATCTACTCAAGTCACCAGTGAAGGTGATAAAGTAACGATATCCACCGCGCGCTGCAACATTCATTGGACCGCACACATCAGTATGTATGATTTCCAATAAGTGACTTGACCGTTCCATTGTTCCAGAGAACGGCGATTTAGTCATCTTGCCCATGAGGCATGGTTTGCATGTGTCAAGTGATTCAAAATCAAGTGACTCCAAAAGTCCATCAGCATGGAGCTTCCTCATGTGTTTTACACCAATGTGACCTAAACGGCAGTGCCACAAGAAAGTGGTACAATCATTATCAACTCTACATCTTTTGGCATCAATGTTATGAACATGTGTGTCATCACTATCAAGATTCAATATGAATAAACCCCTAACATTGGGTGCATGACCATAAAAGATATCACTCATATAAATAGAACAACCTTTATTCTCTAATTTAAATGAGTGACCATCTCGCAATAAACAATATCCAGATATAATGTTCATGCTCAACGCAGGCACTAAATAACAATTATTCAGTTCATCACTAATCCTGATGGTAATCGAAGAGAGAGCGTGCCGACGGCGATCACATCAACCTTGGAACCATTTCCCACGTGCATCGTCACTTCGTCCTTTGCCAGTCTACGTTTATTCCATAGTTCCTGCTTTGAGTTGCAAATGTGAGCAACCGAACCGGTATCAAATACCCAGGCACTACTACAAGAACTAGTAAGGTACACATCAATAACATGTATATCATATATACCTTGTTTGTCGTTGGCCGCCTTCTTGTCAGCCAGGTACTTGGGGCAGTTCCGCTTTCAGTGACCAGTTCCTTTGCAATGAAAGCACTCAGTTTCTGGCTTAGGTCCATGCTTAGGCTTCTTTGTAGGAGTAGCAACTGCTTTGCCATGCTTCTTGGTTTTACCCTTCTTGCCTTTGCCCTTGCCATTCTTCTTGAAACTAGTGGTTTTATTGACCATCAACACTTGATGTTCTTTCTGGATTTCAGACTCAGTGACTTTCAGCATCGCAAACAGCTCAAATGATGACTTGTTCATCCCGTGCATGTTATAGTTCATCACAAAACTCTTGTAACTAGGTGGCAGTGATTGAAGAACTCTATCAATGATCACCTCTTGCGGAAGGGCAATTCCCAACTCAGCTAGACGGTTTGAATATCCAGACATTTTGAGTATATGCTCAGTGATAGACCCGTTCTCCTCCATCTTGCAAGCATAGAACTTATCGGATGTCTCATACCTCTCGATCCGGGCATTCTTATGAAAGATAAACTTCAACTCCTAGAACATCTCATATGCCCCATGACGTTCAAAACGTCTTTGAAGTCCCGGTTCTAAGCCATACAATATTGCACACTGAACTATTGAGTAGTCTCCAGCACGAGCCTCCCAAGCGTTCTTAACGTCTTCGGAGGTCATGTCTTCTGGTTGGTCACCAAGCGGTGCATCAAGGACATATTTTTTATGGGAAGCCATGAGGATAATCCTCAGATTACGGGCCCAATCAACAAAGTTACTTCCGTCATCTTTCAACTTAGCTTTCTCTAGGAACGCATTAGAATTCAGGGGTGCTACTGCGCGAGCCATTGATCTACAACATAAATATGCAAAGGTTACTTAGACTATTGTTCAAGATAATGAGTTTAGTTAATAAAATTACTAAATCTCCCACTCAAATTGACATCCCTCAGGTCATCTGAGTGTCACATGATCCAAATTCACCAACTCAAGTCCGATCATCACGTGAGTTAAGCTGGTTTCAATGGTGAACATCATTATGTTGATCATATCTACAATATTACTCATGTTCGACCTTTCGGTCTCTTGTGTTCCGAGGCCATGTCTGTACATGGTAGGCTCGTCAAGTTTTAACCCGAGTGTTGTGCACATGCAAATCTGGCTTGCACCCATTGTATATGAACGTAGAGTCTATCACACCCGATCATCACGTGGTGTCTCGACACGACAAACTTTCGCAACGGTGCACACTCGGGCAGAACACAGTTCATCTTGAAATTCAAGTGAGGGATCACCTTATAATGCTACCGCCGTACTAAGCAAAACAAGGTGCATAAAAGGATTAACATATCATGCAATTCATAAGTGACATGATATGGCCATGAACTTGTGTTTAAGATCTCCATCTTCGAAACACCGACATGATCTCCATCGTCACCGGCACAACACCATGATCTCCATCAATGTGCTGTCATTGGGGTTGTGGCGCCAACCCTGCTTCTACTTCTATTGCTACCGTTTAGCGATAAAGTAAAGCATTACATAGCGCTTAATGATTGACACGCATGTCATACAATAATTAAAGACAACCCTATGGCTCCTGTCGGTTGCCATATTCATCGACGTGCAAGTCGTGAAAATCTATACATCACATGATCATCTCATACATCACATATATCTCATCATGTAATTGGACATATCATATCACAACATACCCTCCAAAAACAAGTTAGACGTCCTCTAATGTTGTTGCATGTTTTACGTGGCTGATACGGGTATCTAGTAAGAACGATTCTCACATACGCATAAACCACAACGATGATACATAGATTGCTTTTCAACCTTCTCAAGGACCGCCTTTGTCGGATCCAATCCAACTAAAGTGAGAGAAACTGTCACCCGCAAGCCATCTAAGCAACAAGTGGCGTCGAGGGAACCGGTCTCTCGTAAGCGAATGAATAATGTTGGTCCGGCCCGCTTCATCTCACAGTCCCGCTGAACCAAAATCCGACCAAGGGAGGAAGCAATCTAAGCATCAACGCCCACAAACCTTTTGTGTTCTACTCGAGATCTCATCAAACCATCAACCTAGCTCATGATGCCACTGTTGGGGAACGTCGCATGGGAAACAAAAAAATTCCTACGCACACGCAAACCTATCCATGGTGATGAGCATCTATGAGAGGGAGAGTGGATCTATGTACCCTTGTAGACCTCTAAGCAGGAAGCGTTAAGAAACGCGGTTGGTGTAGTCGAACTTCTTCACGATTCAAATTGCCGAGCGTCCCGCAATCTAATCACGAACCGTCCCGCGATCCAATCACGAATTGTCCCGCAATCTCGTCACGATCCATCTCGCGATCTCTTCACGATCCGTCCCGCGATCTCGTCACGATCCGTCCTGCGATCTCATCACGATCCGTCCCGCGATCCGATCACGAACGTCCTGTGGCCTTGATCACGATCCTTCCGATCTAGGACCTAACGGACGGCACCTCCGCGTTCAGCACACGTGCAGCTTGATGACGATCTCCACCGTCTTGATCCAGCAAGAGGAGGCGGAGAGGAGGGAGAGTTCACGGTAGCGTAACGGCGCTCTGGCAATGGTGGTGGAGTGGTTCCGGCAGGGCTTTGCCTATGCACTGCAGAAAACCAATCTAGAGGAGCACCGATGAAACGGGTAGCACGTGGCCGTAAACTGTGTCTAAACAGCCCCAATCCACCAGTATATATAGGAGGGAGGGAGAGGCAGCCCTTGGCGCAAGGCCAAGGGCCTCTAGGAGTCGGCCATCTAGAGAGGAGGAGTCCTACTCCTCCTCTAATCCTAGTAGGAGTAGGACTCTTCCCTTTTTGCCTTTTTCACCTTTTTCCTTTAGGATTTTTTCCTCCCGTGCCATGGGCCTTGTTGTGGCTGTTTCTCCAGCCCACTAAGGGCTGGTTATCACTCTCCACAGCCCGTGGACCCTCTGGGGTCGAAATACCCCTCCCGGAGGTCTCCCGGTACACTCCCGGCACTCCCGGTACACTATCGATGAGCCCGAAACTTTTCCGGCGACCAAACTGGGACTTCCTATATATGAATCTTTACCTCCGGACCATTACGGAGCTCCTCATGACGTCCAGGATCTCACGCGGGACTCCGAACAACCTTCAGTCACCACCATACATAACTCTACACTACCGAAACGTCACCAAACCTTAAGTGTGCAGACCCTGCGGGTTCGAGAACTATGTAGACATGACCGAGACACCTCTATGGTCAATAACCAATGGCGGGAACTGGACGTCCACATTGGTTCCCACATATTCTATGAACATCTTTATCGGTCGAACCTCTATGTCAAGGATTTAGTTAATCCCGTATAACGTTCCCTTTGTTCTTTGGTATGTTACTTGCCCGAGATTCGATCGTCGGTATCTCCATACCTAGTTCAACCTTGTTACCGGCATGTCTCTTTACTCGTTCTGTAACACAAGATCTCGCAACTAACAATTAGTCACATTGCTTGCAAGGCTTATTGTGATGTTGTATTACCGAGTGGGCCCTGAGATACCTCTCCGTCACACGGAGTAACAAATCCCAGTCTCGATCCATGCCAACTCAAAAGACACCATCGGAGATACCTGTAGAGCACCTTTATAATCACCCAGTTACGTTGCGACGTTTGATACACACAAGGCACTCCTCCGATATCCGTGAGTTGCATGATCTCATGGTCATAGGAACATATACTTGACATGCGGAAAACAGTAGCAATGAACTGACACGATCATATGCTATGTTTGTAGTTTGGGTCTTGTCCATCACATGATTCTCCTAATGATGTGATCCCGTTATCAAATGAAATCACATGTCAATGGCTAGGAAACCCTGACCACCTTTGATCAACGAGCTAGTTCACTAGAGGCATACTAGGGACACAGTGTTATCTATTTACCCACACATGCAATGTGTTTCCAATCAATGCAGTTATAGCATGGATAATAAATGATTATCATGAACAAGGAAATATAATAATAAACACTTTATATATTGCCTCTAGGGAATATTTCCAACATAAACGAGAAACATTTCCTTAGTCCTTTTCAGGTACTTAAGGATATTCATGACCGCCGTCCAGTGCTCCATTCCAGGATCACTTTGAAACCTTCCGGCCATAATTATGGCAAGGCTGACATCGGGTCTTGTGCATAGCATTTCATACATGATAGAGCCTATGGCTGAAGCATAGGGGATGACACTCATCTTCTCTCTATCTTCTGCAGTCACTGGGCATTGAGTCTTACTCAACTTCACACCTTGTAACACAGGCAAGAACCCCTTTTTGGACTGATCCATTTTGAACTTCTTCAAAACTTTATCAAGGTATGTGCTTTGTAAAAGTGCTATCAAGCGTCTCGATCTATCTCTATAGATCTTAATGCCTAATATGAAAGGATCTTCTCCCAGGTGAAGGACACCGGAGGAGTGCCTTGTGCGTATCGAACGTCGCAGCGTAACTGGGTGACTATAAAGGTGCTCTACAGGTATCTTCGAGGGAGTCTGCTGGGTTGGCATGGATCAACACTGGGATTCGTTACTCCTTGTGACGGAGAGGTATCTCAGGGCCCACTCGGTAATACAACATCACAATAAGGCTTGCAAGCAATGTGACTAAGTGTTAGCCACGGGATCTTGTATTATGGATTGAGTAAAGAGACTTGCCGGTAATGAGGTTGAACTAGGTATGGAGATACCGACGATCGAATCTCGGGGAAGTAACATACTGAAGAACAAAGGGAACATCATACGGGATTAACTAAATACTTGACATAGAGGTTCAATCGATAAAGATCTTCGTAGAATATGTAGGAACCAATATGGGCATCCAGGTCCCACTATTGGTTATTGACCATAGAGGTGTTTCGGTCATGTCTACGTAGTTCTCGAACCCGTAGGGTCTGCACGCTTAAGGTTCAGTGATGTTTCGATAGTATAGTGTTATGTATGGTGGTGACCAAAGGTTGTTCGTAGTCCTGGATGATATCCCAGACATCATGAGGAGCTCTGGAATGGTCCGGAGGTAAATATTGATATATAGGAAAGTGGTGTTTGAACTCCGGAAAAGTTTTGGACATTTCCGGTAGTGTACCGGGTGTGACGAATGGGTTCCGGGGGACTACCAAGTGGGGCCCACACACCCCAAGGGTCCACATGGGCCTTAGAGGTGGCACACCATCCCTTGGTGGGCTGGGAAGCTAGCCCATAAGGCCCTATGCGCATAGGAAAGGAGAAAGAGTAGGGGCCAAGTAGGGAAAGGAGTCCTACTAGGAGTCAACCTCCCTTGTGGGAGGTGGACTCCTCCCCTCTTGCCTCGGCCGAAGCCCTCCTTGTAGGAGGGGCAAGGCTGCCTCCTCTCCCCTCCCTCCTATATATACTAGAGGATTTTTTAGGGCAGCCCTAACCCTAATTGCCACGTGGTACCCTCTTCTTCCTAGAGATCGTTTTCTCGTCTAGATCGGTTTTCAGCGGTGCTTAGGCGAAGCCCTGCTGGAATTGCTCCACCACCATCGCCGCAACACCTTCGCGCTACCGGAGAACTCGTCTACCTCTCCGCTCCCTCTTGCTGGATCAAGAAGGCGGAAATATTCATCGAGCTGCACGTGTGCTGAATGCGGAGGTGCCGTCCATTGGGTACTTGATCGGGAGTTCGTGGGACGGCTTGCGATTTGGATCGCGGAGACGTACCACTACATCAACCGCATTCTTTAAGGCTTCCGCTTAGCGATCTACAAGGGTACGTAGATCCGATCTCTCCTCTCATAGATGCTCATCTCCTAGATTGATCTTGGTGAAGTGTAGGAATTTTTTTGTTTCCCATGCAACGTTCCCCAACACAAGGCACCCCCAAGCTAATATTAAATGAATACTCAAGCGTCTAAGCTTGGGGATGCCCCGGAAGGCATCCCCTCTTTCGTCTTCAACACTATCGGTATATCTTATTTGGGGCTATATTTTTATTCGTCACATAATATGTGCTTTGCTTGGAGCGTCATTATTTTGTTGTTTTCTGTTAGGTGTTATTTATAATCTTGTTTTTCAATAAAAAAAATCCAAGAATTGCCTTTAGGATGCTTGAATTTCATGTTTTGATATGTGCTGGGTAAAAACAGAAACTTTGGCTGTAGTGTTTGAATTTTCATATTTTACTGGAATGTGGAAAGTTTCTGAAATTTTTACACAGTATTGTCATATACATTTTATAACACTTCCTAAATTTTCATAATTGTTTGAGGTACATAAGTATATTGTTTTCATAAATTTCTACAGACTGTTCTGTTTAGACAGATTGCTGCCATAGTTTTGATATCTACTTATCCTATAGTTTCCATAGCCTATATTGATAGATATAAATTGTGGAAATGATAGTATATAGTACCTAATATTTGAAAATTATTATGCAACTTGTCTTGGCAGTATATAAAGAGTTGATTTATTATTATGTTTACTAACCTATCTCACGAGTTCTTTTTGAGTTTTGTGTGGATGAAGTTTTTGAGAATAGGTGAAACCGTGGTATGAGAGGATTTAACGAGATGCAAAAGCTCAAGCTTGGGGATGCCCAAGGCACCCCAAGTAAATATTTCAAGAAGTCTCAAGCATTTAAGCTTGGGGATGCTACGCATCCCACCTCTCTTCATCAACAATTATCGGTTAGCCTATGTTGAGCCTAAATGTTTATTCGTTCACATGATGCGTGCTATTCTTGGAGTGCTATTTTTCTTTTGCTTGCTGTTTGAATTAAGTACTTAAGATCTGAAAATATTTATTGATGGCGAGAGAGTTCTCACATAGCTACTTAATTGTTTGACTACTCATTGATCTTCACTTATATGTTTTGGAGTAGTTTTGTCATTTACTCTCGTGCTTCACTTGTATCCTATGAGTAAATGGTTGAATGAATAGAATACCATAAATCTGAAATTATACATATTTTATATGCTTATCCCATTGGGAGTAATGACTTCACATATAAGAAGTATAGGTGAGAAAATTTATTGAAAGTTAGCAAACACCGCATTGCTCACTTGAACCATTCATGAAAGAATATTGAAGGAAGAGATATTTCACATATAAATATACTATATTGGACATCTTCTATGATTGTGAATACCCATTAATTATTTTCAAACTTGAGCAAATTAATTGAAGGTTGACAAGGAAGACAAGGTAATGAGTTATGCTTGGGTATATTTGTATAGAAGTTATATTGCTATGGATCCTCCAACATGTGGTGCTTGCTTCCACCTCACGCTAGCCAAAACTTCCGCACCAAGTAGAAATACTACTTATGCATCCAAACACCCTTAAACCCAAAGTTGTTCCATATGCGTCCACCATACCTACCTATATACGGTATTTACCTGCCATTCCAAGTAAATTTGCATGTGCCAAACTCTAAACCTTCAAATTAATATTCTGTTTTGTATGGCCGAATCGCTCATATAGTAACTAGGAGCTGTTAGTATCTTCCATGCTAGGTGGGTTATTCTCACGATATGTGTTGATTCACTATCATTCACGAGAAAGTGGCTGGTAATAGGGATTCCCAGTCCCAAAATCAAAGAAAAAAATGCAAATAATTAAACAAAACTCCCCTAGGAATGTTGTTGGTATGGATGGTACCCGTGGATTCGGCTCGCCGTGGAGTGTGATTGATTGATGGAGGAGCGGGGGTAAAAACTTTACCATTCTATTTGGGAACTGCCTATAATGTATCTACCATGGAAGATACCGAGATCTCTTGGTTATTATGGTGACAATGAAAGCATACCACCCCAAATTATTATTCATCTCTGTTTTAAAAGCTCGAGCACTCGCACCTCTGCAAATCAATGCTTCCCTCTATGAAGGGCCTATCCTTTACTTTCTAGTACTTACCTTTATGCAAGAGTCATGGTGATCTTCACCACTTCCTATATTTTTCCTTTTTCTCTTGGTAAGCATCATTTCTTGGGGAAAGATCCAAGCATATATGGCCATTCAAATATATTTGATCATGAATTATTATTGTTGACAATTATCAATAAGATAAATAAGTTTGGAGGTGAAATTTTAAGCCCCTATCTTTCTCTGTGTTCGATGGATATTATTTGTTCTAAAAATATGCTTTGAGTACTAGCAATCATGGAAGACTATATGATAGTTGACTATGTGGAATTTGCTAAATCAAATCTCTTACATAGACCCTTCCTGAAAATAAGATGAATTGCAATTGTTTGGTAGCTGAAAGCTTAGTTTGTTAGTCTATACTTTAAACATGTGGATATATTGTTATTTCATCATGAGAAGTTTTATGAGATGAGCTACTATTTATGATATATAATGATGCTAGAAAAAATGATTGGAATTACCATTGATCAAATTTATGCACTATGCTAGCATTCACACTTCATAAATTATTCCTTTTATCATTTACCTACTCGAGGACGAGCAGGAATTAAGCTTGGGGATACTAATACGTCTCTAACGTATCTATAATTTATGAAGTATTCATGCCAAGTTTACAAAAATTCTATATGATTTTGGTATGATTTTATTAGAACTAACCCGGATTGACGTTGTTTTTAATAGAACTACCGTGGTGTTGTTTTTGTGCAGAAATAGTTCTTGGAATGAGCTGAAAATTTAAGGAGAATATTTTTTTAAAATATAAAAAATACTGGAGCGAAGAGCTGGGCCAGAAGGATCCCAAGGAGGCCACAAGCCTCAGGGGCGCGACCACCCCCATGGCCGCGGCCACTAGTCTTGTGGGCCCCTCGGAAGTCCACCGACCTCCCTCTCAGCTCTATAAATCATCAAATATTCCAGAAACCCCAACGCAGAACCTATATCGAGAGTTCCGCCACCACAAACCTCCAAAGCCATGAAAAACCAATCGGGAGCCCGTTCCGGCACCCTGCCGGAGGGGGAAACCATCACCGGAGGTCATATTCATCATCTCTGATGGGGAACGTTGCATGGCAAACAAAAAATTTCCTATGCACACGCAATATCTATCTGTGGTGATGAGAATCTACGAGAGGGAGAGTGGATCTACATACCCTTGTAGATCGCTAAGCGGGAAGCGTTAAGAAACGTGGTTGGTGTAGTCGAACGTCTTCGCGATCCAAATCGCCGAGCGTCCCGCGATATCATCACGATCCATCCCGCGATCCAATCACGATCCGTCTCGCGAACTCATCACGATCCGTCCCACGATCTTATCATGATCTGTCTCGCGATCTTGATCACGGTCCTTCCGATCTCGCGCCGCGGACGGCACCTCCGCGTTCAGCACACATACAACTTGATGACGATCTCCGCCTTCTTGATCCAGCAAGAGGGAGCGGAGAGGTCGATGAGTTCTCCGGAAGCATGATGGTGCCGCGGCGATGGTGGTGGAGAAATTCCGGCAGGGCTTCGCCTAAGCACTGCAGAAAACCGATCTAGAGGAGAAACTATGCACTAGAGGAACGGGTAGCACGTGGCTGAAAATCAAGTGCAAAAACCCTAAAATCTCTAGTATATATAAGAGGAAAGGAGGAGGAGTCTTGGCGCAAGGGCCAAGCCCTCTAGGCTTCGGCTGACTTGGGAGGAGAGGAGGAATCCTCCTCCAATCCTAGTAGGACTAGGACTCCTTCCTCTCTTTTTTTTGCCTTTTTTGCCTTTTTCCACCTTTTCTCTTTGGGCTTTTCTTTCCCAGACGCATGGGCCTTGTGTGGAACTTCCACCAGCCCACTAAGGGCTGGTATTCACTCTCCCACTACCCATGTAGCCTTTCGGGTCGACCCCCCCCCCCGATGGTCTCCCGGTACACTACTGACACTCCCGATACACTACCGATGAGCCCAAAACTTTTTCGGTGACCAAACCAAGACTTACTATATATCAATCTTTACCTCTAGACCATTCTGGAGCTCCTCGTGAAGTCCAGGATCTCATCTGGGACTCCTAACAACCTTCGGTCACCACCATGCATAACTCTATACTACCGAAACATCACCAAACCTTAAGTGTGCAGACCCTGCGGGTTCGAGAACTATGTAGACATGACCGAGACACCTCTATGGTCAATAACCAATAGCGGGACCTGGATTCCCATATTGGTTCCTACATATTCTACGAAGATCTTTATCGGTCGAACCTCTATGTCAAGGATTCAGTTAATCCCGTATGATGTTCCCTTTGTTCTTCGGTATGTTACTTGCCCGAGATTAGATCGTCGGTATCTCCATACCTAGTTCAACCTCGTTACCGGCAAGTCTCTTTAGTCGTTCAGTAAAGACAAGATCCCGTGACTAACACTTAGTCACATTGCTTGCAAGGCTTATTATGATGTTGTATTACCGAGTGGGCCTTGACATACCTCTCCGTCACACGGAGTAACAAATTCCAGTCTTGATCCATGCCAACCCAACAGACACCCTCGGAGATACCTGTAGAGCACCTTTATAGTCACCCAGTTACATTGCGACATTTGATACACACAAGGTACTCCTCCGGTGTCAGTGAGTTGCATGATCTCATGGTCATAAGAACATATACTTGACATGCAGAAAATAGTAGCAGTAAACTGACACGATCATATGCTACGTTTTTAGTTTGGGTCTTGTCCATCACATCATTCTCCTAATGATGTGATCCCGTTACCAAATGACATCTCATGTCCATGACTAGGAAACCATAGCCATCTTTGATCAACGAGCTAGTCTATTAGAGGCATACTAGGGAAATGGTGTTGTATATGTATCCACACATGTATTTGAGTTTCCAATCAACACAATTATAGCATGGATAATAAACAATTATCATGAACAAGGAAATATGATAATAACCAATTTATTATTGCCTCTAGGGCATATTTCCAACAATCCCGACGCTCTCCATGACGAGGAGGGAGTATTTCATCCTCTGGGCTGAGGGTATGTACCAGTAGCTATGTGTTTGATCTCTCTCTCATGTTCTTGAGATGGCACAATCTTGATGTACCGCGATCTTTGTTGATATAGAGTGACTCATATGGAGTTTTCCCCTCTCTATCTTGTTGTGATGAATTGAGTTTTCCCTTTGAAGTTTACTTACCGGATTGAGTATTTAAGGATTCGAGAACACTTGCTGTATGTCTTGCGATGGGAAATCTGTGGTGACAACGGGACGTTCTATTGATACACTTGATGTGTGTTTTGGTGATCAACTTGCGGGTTCCGTGACCTTGGGAATCTATGCATAGGGGTTGGCACATGTTTTCGTCTTGACTTTCCGATAGAAACTTTGGGGCACTCTTTGAAGTTCTCTGTGTTGGATTAATAAATCTGAAATTGTGTGATGCATATCGTATAATCAAGCCCACGGGTACTTGTGGTGACATTGGAGTATCTAGGTGACATTAGGGTTTTGGTTGATGTGTGTCTTAAGGTGTTATTTCAGTACGAACTCTAGGGCTATTTGTGACACTTATAGGGACATCTCATAAGATTAATCAGAAAAGATAACTTTGAGCTGGTTTCGTACCCTACAATAATTTCTACATTTGTTCTCCGCTATTTGTAACTTTGTAGTGAACTTTTTGTCGCATGAGAGGTATTTACATATGATTCAACTATGCCAATATTTTTGAGAGAAATTGCACTAGTGAAAGTATGGACCCTAGGCCTTGTTTGCAAGCATTTATACAACATTTTGGTTGCCATTTACTATTTGTTACCTTGCTGTTTTTATATTTTCATATTACAAAAATCTATATCTACCATCCATATTGCACTTGTATCACCATCTCTTCGCCGAACTAGTGTACCTATACAATTTTGTATTGGGTGTGTTGGGGACACAAGAGACTCTTTGTTATTTGGTTGCAGGTGTTTGAGAGAGACCATCTTCATCCTACACCTCCCACGGATTGATAAACATTAGGTCATCCACTTGAGAGAAATTTGCTACTGTCCTACAAAACTCTGCACTTGGAGGCCCAACACGAGTCTACAAGAAGAAGGTTGTGTAGTAGACATCACAAAGCACCGGCATGATCTCCATCATCATCGGCATGACACCATGATCTCCATCATCTTGATCTCCATCAACGTGTCGCAATCGGGGTTGTCACGCCCACCATGCTTATACTACTATTGCTACCGCTTAGCAATAAAGTAAAGCATTACATATCGCTTAATGATTAACACGCAGGTCATACAATAATTAAAGACAACCCTATGGCTCATGTCGGTTTCCGTACTCATCGACATGCAAGTCACGATATTCTATACAATACATTATCATCTCATACATCACATATATCTCATCATGTAATTGGCCATATCACATCACAACATACCCTGTAAAAACAAGTTAGACGTCCTCTAATTATTGTTGCAAGTTTTACATGGTTGTTACGGGTATTTAGCAAGAAAAATTCTCACCTACGCAAAACCACAACGGTGATACATAAGTTGCTTTTCAACCTTCTCAAGGACCGCCTTTTTCGAATACGATCCAACTAAAGTAGGAGAGACAAACAACCGCCAGCCAACTTTGTGCAACGAAGTTACACGCCAGTCGATGGAACCAGTCTCTCGTAAGCGTACGAGTAAGGTTGGTCCGGGTCACTTCATCCCACAATACCGATGAACCAAAACACGACAAAGGGAGGAAGCAATCTAAGCATCAACGCCCACAAACTCCTTTGTGTTCTACTCGAGATCTCATCTACACATAGACCTAGCTCATGATGCCACTGTTGGGGAACGTTGCATGGGAAATAAAAAAATTCCGACGCACACGCAAGATCTATCCATGGGGATGAGCATCTACGAGAGGGAGAATGGATCTACATACCCTTGTAGATTGCTAAGCAGGAAGCGTTAAGAAACACGGTTGATGTAGTCGAACGTCTTCGTGATCCAAATCGCCGAGCATCCCGCGATCCAATCATGATCCGTCCCGATCTAGCGCCGAACGGACGGCACCTCCACGCTTAGCACACGTACAGCTCGATGACGATCTCCGCCTTCTTGATCCAGCAAGAGGGAGTGGAGAGGTAGATGAGTTCTCCGGCAGCACGACGACATTGCAGCGATGGTGGTGGAGCTATTCCAGTAGGGCTTTGCCTAAGCACCGATGAAACCGATCTAGAGGAGAAACTACGATCTAGAGGAGAGGTAGCACGTGGCTGTTTTTCTGTATCAAAAAACCCTCAAAACCTCTAGTATATATAGGAGGAGGGGAGGGAGGAGGCTTGGCTCCCAAGGGATCCAACCCTAGTTCGGCCAAAGTGGGGGGAGGAGTCCTCCTCCCCCACTCCTAGTAGGATTTGGACTCCTCCTTTCCCACTTGGGCCTCTTTCCACCTTGGGTTTTCCTTCCCAGCCGCATGGGCCTCCTATGGAGCTTTGTACAGCCCATTAAGGGCTGATATACCTCCTCCCACAGCACATGTAGCCTCTTGGGTCGAAATACCCCTCCCTATGGTCCCCTGTTACCCTCCCGGCACCCCCGGTACACTACCGATGAGGCCGAAACTTTTCCGGTGACCAAAATAGGACTTCCTATGTATCAATATTTACCTCCGGACCATTCCGGAGCTCCTCGTGATGTCCGGGATCTTATCCAGGACTCCGAACAACCTTCAGTCACCACCATACAAACGTCACCGAACCTTAAGCGTGCAGACCCTGTAGGTTCGAGAACTATGTAGACATGACAGACACACCTGTATGCTCAATAACCAATAGCAAGACCTGGATACCCATATTGATTCCTACATATTCTGTGAAGATCTTTATCGGTTGAACCACTATGTCAAGGATTCAGTTAATCTCGTATGTCGTTCCCTTTGTTCTTCGGTATGTTACTTGCCCGAGATACGATCGTCGGTATCTGTATACCTAGTTCAATCCCGTTTCTGGCAATTCTCTTTACTCATTTCGTAATATAAGATCCCATGGCTAACACTTAGTCACATTGCTTGCACGGGTTGTTGTGATGTTGTATTACCGAGTGGGCCCAAAGATACCTCTTCGTCACACGGAGTAACAAATCCCAGTATTGATCCATGCCAACTCAACAGACACCCTCAGAGATACCTGTAGAGGACCTTTATAGTCACCCAGTTAAGTTGCAACGTTTGATACACACAAGGTACTCCTTCAATGTCAGTGAGTTGCATGATCACATGGTCATAGGAACAAATACTTGACATGCAGAAAACGATAGCAATAAACTGACACGATCAAATGCTACGTTTATAGTTTGGGTCGTGTCCATCACATCATTCTCCTAATGATGTGATCCCGTTATCAAATGACATGTCATGTCAATGGCTAGGAAACCATGACCATCTTTGATCAACGAGCTAGTCTACTAGAGGCACACTAGGGACAAAGTGTTGTCTATATATCCACAGATGCAATGTGTTTCCAATCAATACAATTATAGCATGGATAATAAACAATTATCATGAAAAAGTAAATATAATAATAACCATTTTATTATTGCCTCTCGGGGCATATTTCCAACAAGAATGGCCCATGACCGGTCAAAGACTTCATGAAGATAATAGTGGTTCTTCCTCATAGAGTTCTTTAAAGAATTGAAGCAAACTGACACTTTACCCACTTGTGATTGCGATCAACCTTCTGATGAAGACTTAGAAGAAGCTCGCGATCAGTCGTCACATGAGGGGCATCAGCTTGATGATTTTGAGCTAAGGCTTTTGTAGCAGAATATTGTCTAGCAGAGTCATCATTGGTGGAATAGGATGCAGGTTTGCGAAATTGACCATCCAATGGATGAGTGCCTTCATCAACAATAGCCTCGCCTTTTCCTTCAACTGAGGAAAAAGTGTCCTTGAGGACTTCAATCGGAGGCAAGAAGCTGAAGTGATTCTGAAAGTAGTCCTTGAAGGGAATTGAAGACCTTGATGTGATGAATTTCATGATCTAGGGAGCATAAGGCTTCAACTCAAAAGGTGACATAGCTATGTTAGCCAAAGTCCTCATGAAGAAATCAAGATAATTTATGGTGATCCCATGAATGATGTTGAATAGCAGATTCTTCATGACACCCACAACTTCATCTTCTTAAGAGATGTGGCCCTTGATTGGACTGAGGGTTTTGGTCAGAATCATGTATATGGTCATGGGCACATAGAGCAGATCCTTCACTAGGAAGGTGGTTCTTGAAGGTTTGCCAGGAGCCAAAGGCTTCATCAGCACTTGCATCAGTTGATTTGGTAGTTCAGGTTCATCATAGATGCATCGTGCTCCTTCTGAAGGAATACCTATTGGCATGGCTTGAAGCAATTCAGTGGCTGGAGCAGTATAGTGAGTAGTTCTAGTCATCCAGTCCAGAATCCATGAATTGACATCAGAAGAATCACCTGAGATGTGCAACGTTGCATAGAATTGAAGAATTAGCTCTTCATTCCAGTCACACATGTTAACGCAAAAGGGAAGAAGCCCAGCATCATGAAGGATAGCGAGCACGGGCGAAGCTAAGAATGAATTCCATATCTACATGAGGAATTTGTTGATGCTCGAAGACTTTCTCTTTATCAAACATAAATGATGCATAGAAATTCATCTGAGTTGGTGTCTAGAATCTTGAGCGTCCGACCCTTGATGAGGCATATGGATTTGGGCCAGTGAAGAATATGTGCTCATCGAAGAAATTCTCCTTGATGAATTTGGGGCGCTTTGTGCCTTTGAATGGCAACTTTGGCTTCGGCTGAAGATTTGGCTTGAAGCGGCCCACAATCTCCTTTGGCATGGCAGGAGCTTCTTCAGACTGAGGATTTTGAGCAGCAATTTTCCAAAGAGCGGCTTGAGCATGAGTTTTTTCAGCTGATGCAACTGGAACTTCTTCGGGAATAGATGCGAGAGGTGTGGTCAATCCTTCATATCATGTTTGAATTTCCTCGGTTTGAGCAGGTGACTGAGGATTTTGAGTGAGTGGAGTGGTCATTGGTGAATTGGGGTGTTTAGCTTCCCAATACTCATCATTGATCAATGGAGTGGTATTTCTAATGTCCACATCCTCTTCAATTTCATCAATGCCAGCCTCTTCAGCAGTTAACTGAGGCTGGGGCGATGATACCAGAGGAGTTGAAGCATTTGCTTCTACCTCTATTTCTTCATCAATCTGTTCTGAGGAAGTAGCAGAATGATTTTCTTCATCATCTTCAATTGGGATGACATGGTCAACACCAAATGGGACAATTCCATAGGCAAGCACACAGGTGATTGAAGTAGCATCAATGGGCTCTGTTGAAGAACTTGGCATAGTCTTTAACTTCTTCCAGCTGAGGAATCTGTAGTTGATGCTTTACGTTTCTGTGCAACCTTCTTCTCCGATGCCTTTGTTTTCTTCACTTCTGATGTAGAAGGAAGGTTGATATTCTTCACCCTTGAAGATTTTGCAGTTTGGGCAGTGAGTGAATATGGAGCAGTTTCTTCAGGCATGACTGATGTAGTCACCCAAGTTGACTCAACTTCTTCAGGTGCAACAAAAGCTTCATCTGTCCTAGAAATTTCTTCAAGTGCAAAAGTGGATGTTGCTCTAGAAGGTTCTTCAGCTTGTCTAGCAGTTTCTTCACCACACTGAGTAGAGGTTCCAGCCTAAGGAATTTGTGGTTGCGATCGAGATGCAACCCTCCTGTTGTGGTTCTTGATGGCTCTGTCAGCCACTTTGACAAAATGGACCTTGGCACCTTGCCAATCCACATAGTAACGATCAAATTCCCCACTGAGGCCTTTGATCTTAGTTTACATAGACACTAGTTGTTCTGGGGTTAGCTTCGTAACATTGCTTTTCAAGAAGCATTCCTTCTTGAACTGAATTTTCTTGACCTTCCTTGCTTGTTAATACTTCCATTTTTCTTCAGCAATGAAGGCAGTGAGGACATGGCTCGGTCCAGGAGGTAGATTCAAATCATCAATTGGAGTATTTGGGTCCTGATGCCACATATCAATGAAGTTCAGCACAGTCTTAGGGTCCAGCAGGAGAGGAATTTGAGTGCCCTTTGCTTGAGCCACTCTCTCTTGCTTGTTTCAGATGATTTCTTCCAGTTCCTCATCATCAGCTTCATCATCTAAAGAATTTGATGGCACTAGGAACACAACTTTCTTTGGATGTGGACTTGGTCGAGCACCTCGTCCAGCAGTAGCTTTTATCTTTAGAGAAGGGCTAGTTGAGGAATGTGCTTGAGCTGATGAACTTGTTGAAGCCCCCGAAGCAATAGAAAAACCTGTGGTCCTCTGACAAGTTGCAAGATGCACCGAAGTTGAGGACTCTATGACTGCGACTGATGATTGTGTAGCTACTGAAGGCATTGCAGTATCCTTTGAAGAAGTTCCTTGAGGATTCTGCAGTGAGGACATGGAAGCTGAGGACTTTGGCTTCACAACAAACTTCTTCACCATGGATTTCTTCGAAGCAAGTGCACTAGCAGGGTCTCCGGTAGTAGCAGCAGCAGCAGAGTCTTCATTGAATTTCTTCACAACCTCTTTTGCACTCTTCGCCATCTTGGCTTGTTGCCTTTCCCATTAATGAGGAAAGTCTTCACCAGTTTTGAGACTGGTGGGATCAGCACGTTGCCCTGGAGCCAAAGGTGGCCTATTGCATGGGGGTTTAATAGTGAATTTCTCCATATATTTCGGAGTGACATATCGATATTCCTTCCATTTTCATGCCCATCTCCTCTCAACTTTATGTATACGGATCTTTCGCTACTTTTGAGTTTCCTTGCCATGCATTTCTTCATCAGGTGTGCAATATTCCTCATATACATCATCAGGTATCTCAAATGCAGTTTGCAGTTCAGGTTTCTTTCCTCCTTTCCGAGGCCTTTTCCCATCAGCCATTTTCTTCGACTGAGGAATTTGAACTTTTGAGGATTCTAAGGAAGTGTGCAACTTTTCTTCAAGGAACGATGCAAATGAGTTAAGTTGATGAGAACCTAGTGATTTATTAGCAGACATTTTGTAACTATTAATAGAGTATCCGTGCAAAGAATTTGAAGAGGTCATATGCGTTCTCAGTAATTTTCAAAATATATCAAGTTGAGGATTTTGACCATAGATGTCTCGAGGAATTTCACTAAGTGTTCTTGACTTAGGTTCCGGAGTTATGCAGATTTGAGGATCCACACAATTGAGGAATCTTGAAGAAATTCATAACTTATAGAAACACATCAAGGGAAAGAAGCTTATAAGGTGTTTAAGAAGATGAATCTTGAAGAATAAACACCTTTGAGGATTTTGTGAAAAAACTAAAGATCAAAGTAGGGCAGTAAAATTAAATTTTAATTAGGAAGTGTCTAGGTCTCAGTCGACTGAGACTTCGCGAAGTCTCAGTCAAGTAGTATAGTATGTAAAAAGGAAAAAACTGAAGAAAAAATTGTTTGCACGAATCTCGATGCAAGATCAACGGATTATAGTGTCGACTGAGACTTCATGAAGTCTCAGTTGACTGATTTTTAGCAAGCCCCTTTTAATTACCCTCATGAACAACATGACAAACAGTGAGATGAAATGGATAAGAACGTCAGTTTAGATCTCCCACGCGCTAGCTTGGCAGAGGGAGACGGCTACAACGGCGGCAGAGTGAAGACTTCCGCGGACGATGTGAGTATGGCAACGGTAAGGTCGAGGCAGTGAACCTCTTCCTCTCTGGCGATGATGAATGTAGTGTCGGCGCTAGTTCTGAGCTCGGGAGAGATGGGAGTCAGGAGTAACTCGAGATAGGAGAAGGGGAGGGGGTATTTATAGTGGCAGTGAAAACAAACTGACCTGAGGACTACAGATCTGATTGCCCTTGACCCTTGATCTCCACACGACATGTGTCACCCTTGTACTAAGAAGTGGAGATCGTGGGTTATCCAGTCGTGGGAACTGGAACGATTGGAGCGACAACAACCAAAAATTTGAGAGTGATGATTTTAAAGTTTCCATTCGCAAATTGTTAACCTGACAAGGACTCAGTGAAGACTTTGAACGAGTTTCAAAGTAGAACGCATATAAAGAATTTGTGAATAGATTGGGTTTAGTTTATCATAGAGGGGGAACGGGTCCGATCACATTCACTTAGATGAAAATCAACTTGAAGAATTAGCAATAAGTGAATGTTGTTGAGGACATTGAAAACTCAAATATATATGTATATAATCAATGAAGAACAATAGTTGCATAGTTTGAAGAATTTGCAAATTTGAGGAATTTGCAAATTTGTTGAATTTGAAAAATTTGCAAAATGACGAAAACCTCAATTTCGAAGAATTTCAACTATGGTTGGTGGCGCGTGATACGTCTCAAAGGTATCTATAATTTTTTATTGTTCGATGCTATTATATTAGCTGTTTTGGGTGTTTTATATGCATTAATGTGCTATTTTATATTATTTTGGGGACTAACCTATTAATCTAGAGCCTAGTGCCAGTTTCTGTTTTTTCTTGTTTTTGAGTATTGCAGATAAGGAATGTTAAATGGAGTCCAAACGAAATAAAATCTTCGGAATAATTTTTCTTGGACCAAAAGCAACCTAGAAGACTTGGAGATGAAGTCAGGAGAGCCGCCGTGTGTCCACAAGCCACAAGGGCGTGCCTAGGGGGTAGGGCGCCCCCCTGGCTTGTGGGCCCACGACAGCTCCCCTAACCCTATTTCTCGGCCTATAAATTTACAAATATTCCCTGTATAACAGAGAGAGCCACGAAAACACTTTTCCGCCACCAGGAGCCTTGGTTTACGTGAGATCCAATCTTGGAGCCTTTTCCGGTAATCTGTCGGAGGGGGATTCGATCATGGAGGGCATCTACATCAACTCCATTGCCCCTCCGATGATGTGTGAGTAGTTCACCACAGACCTACGGGTCCATATCTAGTAGCTAGATGGCTTGTTCTCTCTCTTTGCTCTTCAATACCATGTTCTTGATGATCTTCATGGAGATCTATCTGAAGTAATACTCTTCTGTGGTGTGGTGTCGAGATCCGATGAATTGTGGGTTTATATTCAGATTATCTATGAATATTATTTGAGTCTTTTCTGAATTCTTATATGCATGATTTCATATCTTTGCAAGTCTCTTCGAGTTATTGGTTTTGTTTGTCCAACTAGATTGGTAATTCATGCAATGGGAGAAGTGCTTAGTTTTGGGTTCAATCTTGCAGTGTCCTCACCCAGTGACATAGTAGGGGTAGCGAGGCACGTATTGTATTGTTGCCATCAAGGATAAAAAGATGGGGTTTTCATCATATTGCTTGAGTTTATCCCTCTACATCATGTCATCTTACCTAATGTGTTACTCTGTTCTTCATGAACTTAATACTCTAGATGAAGGCAGGAGTCGGTCGATGTGTGGAGTAATATTAGTAGATGCAGACTCGTTTCGGTTTACTTGACACGGACGTGATGCCTATATGCATAATCATTGCCTTGGATATCTCCATAATTATTCGCTTTTCTATCAATTGCTCGACAGTAATTTGTTCACCCACCGTAATACTTGTCATCATCAGAGAAGCCTCTAGTGAAACCTATGGCCCCCGGGTCTACTTTCCATAATATATTTTCAGATCTATAAACCAAAAATACCAAAAATACTTTGCTGCAATTTATTTACCTTTTACTTTCTGTTCTTGTTTACATCTATCTCTATCGGATCTAATCCTTGCAAATAACTATGAAGGGATTGACAAGCCCTTTATAGCGTTGGGTGCAAGAGTTTGATTGTTTGTGTAGGTGCATCCATTGGTAACTTGCTTGTTCCTCCTACTGGATTGATATCTTGGTTCTCAACAACTGAAGAAAATACTTATCTACTTTGCTACATCACCCTTTCCTATTCAAGGGAAAACCAACACAAGCTCAAGAGGTAGCAAGAAGGATTTCTGGCGTTGTTGTCGTGGAGGAAACATAACAAGTCAAGACAAGATCTACATCAAGCCTGCCAAGTACCCTTCACAAACTCATCTCTTGCATTTACATTATTTGCCATTTGCCACTCTTTTTCCTCTCCCCCACTTCTAAATTGATTTATAGAAAATACCAAAAATATTTGCCTTTTTGTTCGCCCTTCTTTCGTTTGCCTTTCATTTGCTTGTGTGCTTGATTGATTGCTTTGTCATGATGTCTAAAAATACCAAGTTGTGTGAATTTTCCAATACTAATAATAATGATTTTATTAGTACTTCGACTGCTCCCGCCACTAGTGCGGAATCTTATGAAATTAATGCTGCTTTGCTAAATCTTGTTATGAAAGAACAATTTTTTGGCCTTGCTAATTAAGATGCCCCATCCCATCTAAACTACTTTCATTGAGTTGTGTGATATGCAAAAGAAGAAAGATGTGGATAATGATATTGTTAAATTGAAGCTATTCCGTTCTCACTACGAGATCGTGCTAAAACTTGGTTTTCATCTTTGCCTAAAAATAGTATTGATTCATGGAATAAGTGTAAAGATGCTTTTATTTCCAAGTACTTTCCGCCTGCTAAGATCATCTCCCTTAGGAACGATATAATGAATTTTAAGCAACTTGATCATGAGCATGTTGCACAATCTTGGTAGAGGATGAAATTAATGATTAGAAATTGTCCCGCGCATGGTTTGAGTTTATGGATGATTATACAATTTTTTATGCTGGATTGAATTTTGCTTCTAGGAATCTCTTAGATTTTTCCGCGGGTGGTACTTTTATGGAAATCACATCAGGATAAGCTACTAAACTCCCAGATAATATTATGGCAAATTACTCTCAATGGCATACCAAGAGATCTCCTACTAGTAAAAAGGTGCATTCTATTGAAGAGATTAATACCTTGAGTGAAAATATGGATGAATGATGAAATTGTTTTCTAGTAAGAGTGCTCCTATTGATCCTAATGATATTCCTTTGTCTTCTTTGATTGGAAATAATAATGAATCTATGGATGTGAACTTTGTTGGTACGAATAATTTTGCTAATAATGCGTATAGAGGTAATTTTCCTAGTAATTCCTCTAATAATTATGGAAATTCCTGCAACAATTCTTATGGAAAGTATAATAATATTCCCTCTTATCTTGAGAATAATATTAAATAATTTATTAGTTCACAAAAAGGTTTCAATGCTATGCTTGAAGAAAAATTGCTCAAGATTAATGATTTGGCTAGGAACGTTGATAGAATTTCTCTTGAGATTGATTCTTTGAAAATTAGATCTATTCCACCCAAGCATGATATTAATGAGCCTTTAAAACCTATGAGAATTTCTATTGATGAGTGTAAGGAAAGAACCGCTAGAATACGTGCTAAGCATGAATGGCTTGAAAAAGTGTGTTCTCATCATAATATTGATGAAGATCTTAAACTGATTGATGTGAATCCTATTGAATCTTTCTTTTCTAATGAAAATCTTGATAAAGATGGGACTGGAGATGAGTCAAATTTAGTTTAAAGGCGTTCCAATGATTCGGAGTTTATAAATCTTAATGCTAAGAATGATAAAAGTGGGATTGAAGAGGTCAAAACTTTAAATAGCAATGAACCCACACTTTTGGATTTCAAGGACTTTAATTATGAAAGTTGCTCTTTCATTGATTGTATTTCCTTGTTACAATCCATGTTGAATTCTCCTCATGCTTATAATCAAAACAAAGCTTTTACTAAACATATTGTTGATGCTATGATGAAATCTTTTGGAGAAAAACTTGAGTTAGAAGTTTCTATACCTAGAAAGCTTTATGATGAGTGGGAACCTACTATTATGATTTAAGTTAAAGATTATGAGTGCCATGGTTTGTGTGATTTGGGTGCTAGCGTTTCCACGATTCCAAAAACTCTATGAGATGTGCTAGGTTTCTGTGAATTTGATGATTGTTCCTTAAATTTGCATATTGCGGATTCCACTATAAACAAACCTACGGGAAGGATTAATGATGTTCTTATTGTTTCAAATAGTAATTATGTTCCCGTAGATTTCATTGTTCTTGATATAGATTGCAATCCTACATGTCCTATTATTCTTGGTAGACCATTCCTTAGAACGATTGGTGCAATTATTGATATGAAGGAAGGAAATATTAGATTCCAATTCCCATTAAGGAAAGGCATGGAACACTTTCCTAGAAATAAAATAAAATTACCTTGTGAATCTATTATGATAGATACTTATGGATTGCATACCAAAGATGACAATACCTAGATCTATTGTGTTTTGCCTAGCTAGGGGCGTTAAACAATAGAGCTTGTTGGGAGGCAACCCAATTTTATTGTGCTTTATGTTTTTTATGTTTTGGAGTGTTTTGCACATTATTACTTATGTAATAATTGTGTTTTCGTGTTTAAATTAGTGTTTGAGACAAGTAAGACCTTTGGGATGGTCTACGGTGTTTGCAATTTGATTTTGCTGAAAAACAGAAACTTTTGCTCTCAGTCCAGGAATTTTGTAAATTCAATGGAATGTGCTTTTGATCTGAAATTTTTATACCATATTTATATACAAATTTACATGATTTTAATGGTTTTTCAGAATTTTTAGAGTTTCATAAGTATTCGAAGTCTATAGATTGCTACAGACTGTTCTGTTTTTGACAGATTCTGTTTTCTTTGTGTTGTTTGCTTATTTTGATGTATCTATGGGTTGTATCGGGGGGTATGAACCATGGAGAAATTAGAATACAGTAGGTATTACAAAAATATAAATAAATAATGAGTTCAAAACAGTACCTAAGTGGTGATTTATTTTTCTTATACTAACAGATCTCATGAGTTTTCTGCTAAGTTTTGTGTTGTGGAGTTTTCAAATTTTGGGTGAAGATTTGATGGACTATGGAATAAAGAGTGGCAAGAGCCTAAGCTTGGTGATGCCCAAGGAACCCCAGGCCATATTCAAGGATACCAAAAATCCTAAGCTTGGGGATGCCCGAGAAGGTATCGCCTCTTTCGTCTTCAATCCATCGGTAAATTTACTTGAGGCTATATTTTTATTCACCACATGATATGTGTTTTGCTTGGAGAATCTTGTATGATATGAGTCTTTGATTTTTAGTTTGCCACAATCATACTTGATGCAAACATATTTTTGAGAGGGACACACGGAATCGTGAATTTATTAGAATACTCTATGTGCTTCACTTATATCTTTTGAGCTAGGCAATGTTGCTCTAGTGCTTCACTTATATCTTTTTAGAGCATGATGGTGTTATATTTTATAGAAATTATTGAACTCTCATACCTCACTTATATTATTTTGAGAGTTTCTTAAAAACAGCATGGTAATTTGTTTAGATTATGTTTTAGTCCTAATATAATGGGCATCCAAAAGGGATATAATAAAAACTTTCATATTAAGTGCATTGAATACTATGAGAAGTTTGATTCCTTGCATATAGTTTTGAGATAATAAAGATGGTAATATGAGAGTCATGCTAGTGAGTAGTTGTCAATTGGAAGAGATACTTGTGTTGAAGTTTGTGATTCCCGTAGCATGCACGTATGGTGAACCGTTATGTAACGAAGTCGGAGCATGATTTGTGTAATGATTGTCAACCTTTGTGTGAGGGTCGGGAGCGCGCGATGGTTAACTCCTACCAACCTGTCACCTAGGAGCATGCATCTAATTCTTTGTTTTATAACTAATAGACTTTCGCAATAAGTATGTGATTTCTTTATGACTAATGTTGAGTCCATGGATTATACGCACTCTCACCCTTCCACCTTTGCTAGCCTCTCTAGTACCGCGCAAATTTCGCCGGTACATCAAACCCACCTTCCTCAAAACGTCCACCATATATTTTCCTCAAAACAGCCACCATACCTACCTATTATGGCATTTCCATAGCCATCCCGAGATATATTGCCATGCAACTTCCACCGTTCCGTTCTTCATGACATGCACCATCACTTTTATCCTGCATATAGAGTCATTTTTGTTCTAGGTATTGAGTTGTAATTTACTTTTTGAGTTGTAAAAATAAAAGTGTGATGATTTTCATTATTAGAGCATTGTCCTATGTGAGAAAAGGATGATGGAAGCCATGACTCCCTCACAAGTTGGGATGAGTATCCGTACTTTACTAAAAAATAAAAGAGGCGAGCGAACCCAAATAAATAAATAAAGAGGCCAAAGATGCCCACCAAAAAATGAAATTAAAAGA
Source organism: Hordeum marinum (assembly GCA_022496015.1). Taxonomy (NCBI): domain Eukaryota; kingdom Viridiplantae; phylum Streptophyta; class Magnoliopsida; order Poales; family Poaceae; genus Hordeum; species Hordeum marinum. The sequence goes on along the minus strand of CM039676.1, from coordinate 356,370,650 downwards.
AATGAGAGAAAGAGAGAAGGTACAATTGCTACTATCTTTTTCCACACTTGTGCTTCAAAGTAGCACCATGATCTTCATGATAGAGAGTCTCCTATTTTGTCACTTTGATATAATTAGTGGAATTTCTTCTTGCACGACCACTTAGTTTTCTTTTTGAGCTTTCATACACTTATAGCTCTAAGTGAATTTGTTGCATGGCAATCCCTACTAACTCACATTAATATGCATCGATGGGCATCTCCATAGCCCGTTGATACGCCTAGTTGATGTGAGACTATCTTCTCCCTTTTTCCTTGCAACCTCCACCATATTCTATTCCACCTATAGTGTTATATCGATGGCTCACGCTCATGTATTGCATGAGAGTTGAAAAGGTTTGAGAACACCAAAAGTATGAAACAATTGCTTGACTTGTTCATCGGGGTTGTGCATGATTTAGATACTTTATGTGGGGAAGACGGAGCATAGCCAGACCATATGATTTTGTAGGGATAACTTTCTAAGGCCATGTTATTTCGAAAGGACACGGTTGCCTTATTGGTGTGCTCGAAGTATTCCTATTTTTATGTCAATATTAGACTATTGTTTTGAATCTTATGGATCTTAATATCATGCCACAATAAAAAATATCACAGGGATAAATATGTTAGGTAGCATTCCACATCAAAAATTCTGTTTTTATCATTTACCTACTCGAGGACGAGCAGGAATTAAGCTTGGGGATGCTTGATACGTCTCCAATGTATCTATAATTTTTTATTGTTCCATGCTATGATATTATCTGTTTGGATGTTTTATATGCATTAATATGCTATTTTATATTATTTTTCAGACTAACCTATTAATCTAGAGCCTAGTGCCAATTTCTGTTTTTTTCTTGTTTTTGAGTATTGCAGATAAGGAATATTAAATGGATTCCAAACGGAATAAAATCTTTGGAATAATTTTTCTTGGGCCAGAAGCAACCCAGAAGACTTGGAGATGAAGTCGGGAGAGCCGTCGTGTGGCCACAAGCCACAAGGGTGTGCATAGGGGGTAGGGCGTGCCCCTGGCTTGTGGGCCCATGGCAGCTCCCCTAACCCTATTTCTCGACCTATAAATTCACAATATTCCCTTTATACCAGAGAGAGCCATGAAAACACTTTTCTGCCACCAGGGGCCTCGGTTCTCGTGAGATCCAATCTTGGAACCTTTTTTCGGTAATATGCCGGAGGTGGATTCGATCACGGAGGGCATCTACATCAACTCCATAGCCCTCCGATGATGCGTGAGCCACAGACCTTCGGGTCCATAGCTAGTAGCTAGATGGCTTCTTCTCTATCTTTGCTCTTCAATATCATGTTCTTCATGATCTTCATGGAGATGTATCCGATGTAATACTCTTTTGCGGTGTGTTTGTCGAGATCCGATGAATTGTGGGTTTATGTTCAGATTATCTATAAATATTATTTGAGTCTTTTTTTAATTTTTATATACATGATTCCGTATCATTGCAAGTCTCTTCGAGTTATTGGTTTGGTTTGGCAAACTAGATTGGTAATTCTTGCAATGGGAGAAGTGTTTAGTTTTGGGTTCAATCTTGCGGTGTCCTTACCCAGTGACATAGTAGGGGTAGCGAGGCACGTATTGTATTGTTGCCATCATGGATAAAAAGATGAGGTTTTCATCATATTGCTTGAGTTTATCCCTCTACATCATGTCATCTTACGTAATGCGTTACTCTGTTCTTCATGAACTTAATACTCTAGATGTAGGCAGGAGTAGGACGATGTGTGGATTAATAGTAGTAGATGCAGAATCGTTTCGATCTACTTGACACGGGCATGATGCCTATATGCATAATCATTGCCTTGGATATCTCCATAATTATTCACTTTTCTATCAATTGCTCGGCAGTAATTTGTTCACCCACCGTAATACTTGGCATCATGAGAGAAGCCTTTAGTGAAACCTATGGCCCCCGGGTCTACTTTCCATAATATATTTTCAGATCTATAAACCAAAAATACCAAAAATACTTTCCTGCAATTTATTTACCTTTTACTTTTCGTTCTTGTTTACATCTATCTCTATCGGATCTAATCCTTGCCAATAACCGTGAAGGGATTAACAACCCCTTTATAGCGTTGGGTGCAACAGTTTGATTGTTTGTTTAGGTGCATCCATTGGTAACTTGCTTGTTCCTCCTCCTGGATTGATACCTTGGTTCTCAACAATTGAGGGGAATATTTATCTACTTTGTTGCATCACCCTTTCCTCTTCAAGGGAAAACCAACGCACGCTCAAGAGGTAGGAGCGTCACCCACCGTATAAGAATGATGATTTCAGACACCACGTGCAATTGTCGTAGGGTTCTGAGAATCAAATTGTTCATTAATTTCTTCACACTTAGAGGGTTATTATTCATTGATTGAAGAAAAATGTTATTTCGAGTGTTGCACATCTAAGTTATCAATTTTGCGTAAGTGTTAGGATGTGTGTCCTTTCAAAGTACATTCGAAGATTCTAAGATATTTAGCTCACAACGCAACTTGCAAAATCTCTTTTCATCCAAGGGCTTCGTCTCTGTCATTGAGCAACTTGACTGAACCGCAAGAGATTTCCAAAGGCTTCACTCGAAGGATTGGATAGATTGAGGATTTTGGAGTTGAGCATCAGTTGGAAATTTTCCTTAGTATTACCTCGGCCCCCTTTAATAGCACGGTGTTTCCTATGACTCAAAGAAAGGAAATGAAACTACGAAAACAAAAGTCTTCACGCTTCATAGTCCTCATTCATATCTTCAAGGTCACACGAACTTCTTCATTTTCAAAGTCTTCAGAGAATACCAAAGTCTTCACAAAGTCTTTAGTTGAAGACATACATTTTTAGGGGTCGGTAATCTCCGAATATAACAAACTCCTCATCGACTTATAGAGCATGTGTACACTCACAAACACATTAGTTCCTTAACCTATAAGTCTTCAATACGCCAAAATCACTAAGGGGCACTAGATGCACTAACAATCTCCCCCTCTTTGGTGATTGATGACCAATAGGTTAAGTTTTCAACGGGGATAATAATATGAAGTGTAAATACCGAGTTTGAGGAATTTTATTGCAAGATATAGAAGAACTCCCCCTGAAGATGTGCATATTTGAGGAATTTGTTTTGGACTGCAAATGCACATAGCAGGTTTAAAACATGGAGAACTCCCCCTATATCTTTTAATTCATACACGCATTTGATCATATGATATGAAGAATTCGAAATGCATGATGAAAATGGTGTCTGGCGAAATTCGGCATGTGTGCATTAAGGTACTTGAGGAAATAAACATGCGAGGAAATAGTTCAAAAGAGTCACACCACCATCGGACTTAAGTTTACAACCCAATCAACAAAAGCTTCAAAAGAGCGAGAGTTGTAACTTAGACAAAAACAGCCCATATATAGTGACCCGCTTGAGGACTAACTCAAATTTTCTCCCCCTTTGTCATTGAAGACCAAAAGGGACGAAAAAGTGAGGACTAATGCCCCTTGAAGAATTTCATCGTGTTGGTCAGGAAGGAGCGCCAGCGTTGTTGGGGTCGTTTGTCGATGCAGGGCCTGCCGCGGTGTCGTCAATGTCCTCAGCTTCATCCGTCTCACGCGATAAAGAATATGAACTTGTGACCATCATAGGAACTCGGACTTTCTGGAATTTCTTGTTTGGTTGACAAGCCCAGTCAAGATTTTCCTCAAGGTCCAGCTCCTTTAGTTCTTTAAGAGTCTTGAGGTGAGACAATATAGCCCAAGTGCGGTTGAGGGTTTCATGGGCATAGTAGTGATTCTTCTTCACAGAGTTATGTGTCACCATCATGTTTTGCACAATGTAACCAAGTGGACGCTTCACCACTTGTGATTGCGATCGACCTTCTGATCAAGACTTATGAGAAGCTCATGATCAGTCATCACACGAGGGGCAGACTCTTGAGGTTTTTTAGCTAAGGCCTTTGCTTATGAGTCCTGTGTCGCAGTGTCATCATTGGTGGAGAAGGATGCAGCTTTGCGAAACTGTCCATCCAATGGACAAGTGCCTTCATCAATGACAGCCTTGCCTTTTCCTTCCACCGAGGCAATTGTGCTCTTGAGGACTTCAATCGGAGGCAATAAGCCAAAATGATTCTGGAAGTCCGCCTTGAAGGGAACTGAAGACTTTGCCCTGATGAACTTCATGATCCAAGGAGCATAAGTCTTCTGTTCAAATGGGGCTAGAGCAGCATTAGCCAATGTCCTCATGAAGAAATCATGGAAGTTGATGGGAATCCCATGAATGATGTTGAACAGCATATTCTTCATGACTCCCTCCACTTCCTCTTCTTCAGAGTTGTGGCCCTTCTGAGGACATAGAGTATTTGTGAGAATGCGGTAGATCGTCCTTGGCACATATAGCAAATCCTTCACAAGGAAGGTTTTTTGTTGAGGCTTTCCAGGAGACAATGGCTTCATTAGCACTTGCATAAGTTGGTTTGGAAGAGCCAGTTCATCAAACAATCGACGAGCTTCTTCTGAAGGAATTGGCACATGGACAGACCAAAGTAATTCGGATGCTTGAGCAGTGAGATGTGTTGATCCTGTCATCCAGTCCAAAACCCAAGAGTTGATGTCAGAACAATCGCCTCTGATGTGCAGCGTGGCATAAAATTGAAGAATGAGTTCTTTATTCCAATCGCAAATGTCCAGGCAGAAGGGAAGAATTCCTGCATCATGAAGAACTTGGAGCACCGGCGTGAATGATGGAAGTGTTTCCATATCAGCGTGAGGAATCTGATGGTGCTCAGAGACTTTCTTCTTGTCGAACAGAACTGATGCATAGTAATTCATTTGAGTGTCAGTCCAGAATCTGCTTCGACCGGCCCTTGCTGAGTCATATGGATTAGGACCTGTGAAGAACATGTGCTCATTGAAGAAATTGCTTTGGAGGAATTTGGGGCACGCTGAGCCTTCGAACGACATTCTGGGATTCGGCTAAAGATTTGGCTTGAAGCGGCCCTTGATTTCCTTTGGCATGGGTGGAATTTCATTAGACTGAGGAATTTGTGGAGCAGTTTCCTCGGTGGTAGTGGGAGCAACAAAGTCATCAGCTGATGCAGCTACAATATCTTCAATGACTTTGGTGGTCAAGTCATCAGATTCTTCTTGAATTTCTTCAGTCTGGGCTGGGGACCGAGGAATCTGTGACAGAGTAGTCATAGGTGAATTTGGGTGAGCTCTTTCCCAGTATTCATTGTTGATGAGAGGAGTTGTATTTCCAATGTCTACATCCTCATCAATTTCTTCAATCCCGACCTCTTTAGCAGTGAACTAAGGCTGGGGTGATGATACCTGAGGAGATGAAGAATTATCTTCAACTTTACCGTCTTCATCAATCTGCTCTGTCGAAGTAGCAGAATGATCTTCTTCAGTTTCTTCATCTGGGATGACGTAGTCAACACCAAATGGAATGATTTCATAGGCGGGTGCTGAGGAGAGTGGAGTTGCATCTAATGGTTCAGTTCAGGACTTTGGCAGAGTCTTCAACTTCTTCAACGCTGAGGAATTTGAAGTTGAAGCTTTTCTTTTTAGTGCCTTCTTCTCGACAGCCTTAGTTTTCTTCACTTCTGATGCAGAAGGAAGGTTGATTGTCTTCACCTTTGATGATTTGTCTGATTCAGCAGAAGGTGAGGGTGGTATAATTTCTTCAGGCACAACTCATGCAGTCGTCCTTGTGGGTTCAGTTTCATCAGGCGCACTAGTGGAGGGTGCCCTGGCAGGTTCTTCAGCGATCTGACTTTCTTCAGTAGCGCAAGTAGTTTCCTCGGTAGGCTGAGCAGTTTCTTCAGCCCGAGGAATTTGTTCTTGGGAGCAAGATGAAACCCTTGATTTGTGATCAGTGATGACTTTGTCGGCAATGTTGACGAAGCGAACCTTGGCGTCTTGGCAATCAGCATAGTATGAACTAAATTCCTCACTGAGGCTTTGGATCTCAGACCGCACCCTCACAAGTTTCTCTGGAGACAAATTCAGAACATTCTTCTTCAAGTAATGCTCTTTCTTGTACTGAGCCTTCTTGGTTTGTCTTGCCTTCTCATATTTCCATTTTTCCTCAGCAATGAAAGCTGTGAGGACATGATCAGGACCAGGAGGCAGTTTCAAGTCATCAATGGGTGCCTTGGGATCCTTGTGCTAGATATCAATGAAGTTAAGCACTTGTTTAGGATCAACCAGCAGAGGAATTTGAGATCCCTTTGCTTCAGCCACTCGTTGTTGCTTGTTTCTGATGATAGCTTCCAGTTCCTCATCATCAGCTTCATCTGAGGATTCTGAAGGTATTGTGAAAGCCACCTTCTTGGTTTGAGGACTTGGTCGAATGCCTCGTCCAGCAGTTGCTTTCTTTTTCCTTAGAGAAGGGCCGCTTGAGGAATGAGTTTGGGCTGAAGAACTTGATGATGCCCCTGAAGCAATTGAAATCCTTCAATCCGTTGGCTTGAGGCAAGGTCCATAGGAGTTGAGGACTTTGCAGTAGCAGCCGAGGACTGAACAACAACTCTACCAGAAACTGAGGCCTTTGAGAGCTGAGCCTTTGAGCTTGATGAATCTGCTGTGATGACTTTGAAGTTGAGGAATTTGGCTTCACAGCAGATTTCTTCATCATAGATTTCTTCGGAGCACTTGCAGAGGCTCTAGCAGCAGCAGAGTCTTCATTGAATTTCTTCATTGCAGCTTTGGCAGTTCTCTACAGTTTGAGTTGATGCTTTGCCCACTCCGCGAGAAAGTCTTCACCGCGAGCAACACTAGTGGGATCAACCACTTGATCATCAACTAGAGGAGCCCTAATGCAAGGGGGTTGGGGTGCGAATTTCTTCATGTACTTGGGAGTAACATAGTGATACTCCTTCCATTCCCTCACCCACCTTCGTTCAACTCTTTGAATCCTGATCTTTCTTTGTTCTTTTGTCTCTTTGCTATATTTGGATTCATCTGGCATATAGTAACCAGCATACAGATGGTCAGGAATCTCAAAGGTAGTATTCTGTCCAGCCTTCTTTCCACCTTTCTATGGCTTCTTCCCATCAGCCATTTTCTTCAGATGAGGATTTTGAACTCTTGAGGACTCTGAAGAAGTAGTTTTTCCTCAAGAAATGCTACAAATGAGTTAAGTTGATGAGAACCTAGTGATTCATCAACAGACATGTTTGTACCTGTGAACAGAGTATAGGTGCGTGGAATTTGAAGAGGTAATATGCGTTCTCAGAAAATTTTCAATTAAAAATAGTTGTGAGGAAGTTGGCCATTGGTGTCTTGAGGAATTTCACTAAGTGTTCTTTGTCTTAGGTTCCAGAGTTGTGCAAATTTGAGGATTCACACAATTGAGGAATCTTGAAGAAAATCATAACTTAGAGAAAGTCATTAAGTGAATGAACATGTAAGGTGCTTTTAGAATGAGATTCTTGAAGAATAAACACCTTTTTGAAGATTTAGAAAAACTTGAAGATCAAATAAGGGAAGTAAAAATAAATTTTATTTACCCTTATGAAGAACACGACAAACTATGAGATGAGATTGAGGAAGTTCGCCAGTCCAGATCTCCCACGCCCTAGCTTGGCAGAGGGAGACAGCTACAGCGGCGGCAGGGTGAAGACTTCCGCAGCCCATGCAAGTTCATCAATGCCGAGGTCGAGGCAGTTAAGCTCTTCCACACCGGCGTCGATTATTTTAGCAGCGGTGCTAGGTCGGAGCTCGGGAGATAGAGGAAGTAAGTAACCGAGCACAATAAAAGGGGAGGGGTATATATAATGGAAGTGAAAACCAATATGTCCGAAGATTTTGGACAAGATTGCCCCTGACCCTTGCTCCCCACGCGACAGGTGTCACCCACGTTCTGAGTAGTGGCGATAGTGGGGGATTGTGGGTTATCCAGTCGTGGGAATCGGAATCGATTGAGCAGGAAACACTAAAAAATTTGATAGTGAAAATTTTAAAGTTCTTGTTTGCAAATTCTTCAGCTGTCAAGGACACAGTGAAGACTTTGAACGAGTTTCAAAGTAGAACGCATCTGAAGAATTTGTGAACAGACTGGGTTGAGTTTAGCATAGAGGGGAAAGGGTCCGATCACATTCACTTAGATGAAAATCAACTTGAAGAATTAGCAATAAGTGAATGTTGTTGAGGACATTGAAAACTCAAATATATAAGTATATAATCAATGAAGGACATGAGTTTCATAGTTTGAAGAATTTGAAAAGTTGATGAATTTGAAAAGTTGAGGAATTTGCAAACTTGAGGAATTTGAAAATTTGAAGGATTTGCAAAATGACGAAAAACTCAACTTTGAAGAATTTCAACTATGGTTGGTGGCATGACCCACTGTATAAGAATGATGACTTCAGACACCGCGTACAATTGTCATAGGGTTCTGAGAATCAAATTCTTCATTAATTTCTTCACACTTAGAGGGTTATTCTTCATTTATTGAAGAAAAACGATACATCATGTGTTGCACATCTAAGTCATCAATTTTGCATAAGTGTTAGGATGTGTGTCCTTTTTCAAAGAACATTCGAGGATTCTAAGATATTTAGCTCACACCGCAACTTGCAAAATCTCTTTTCATCCAAGGGCTTTGTGAAGATATCGGCCAGTTGTTCTTCAGTGGGAATGTGGTCGATGGAGATGTCGCCCTTGAGTACATGATCTCGAAGAAAGTGATGACGAATCTGGATGTGCTTGGTCTTGGAATGCTGAACTGGGTTGTAAGCAATCTTGATGGCCCTCTTGTTGTCGCAGTAGAGAGGCACATTCTTCAACTTGATGCCGTAGTCCTTGAGGGTTTGCTTCATCCACAGTAACTGAGTGCAACATGAACCAACAGCAGCTTCAGCAATAGATAGTGAAACGCAATTCTGCTTCTTCGAGGACCAACAGACTAAGGATCGTCCGAGGAAATGACATGTGCCTGAGGTTGACTTGCGATCCACATGATCTCCAGCATAGTCAGCATCAGAGTATCCGACAAGGTGAAGGTTTGATCCCTTGGGATACCATAATCCAAGCGTTGGTGTGTGAGCTAAGTATCGAAGAATATGTTTCACGGCCTTATGTTGTGATTCCTTCGGTGTTGCTTGGAATCAGGCACACATGCAAACACCCAGCATAATATCAGGCCTAGATGCACATAGATACAATAATGAGCCAATCATAGAGCGATATACCTTCTGATCGAAATCTTTACCATTTTCGTCCGTGCAGAGGTGGCCTTTTGAAGGCATTGGAGTTTTGACGCCTTTGCAATCTTGAATGTCGAATTTCCTCAGAACATCCTTGAGGTATTTATCTTGTGAGATGAAGATGGCATTGTCTTGCTGACGAATTTGAATACCTAAGAAGAACTTCAATTCTCCCATCATAGACATTTGGTATTCTTCACTCATCATATAGGCAAATTCATCACTCTAATGTTTGTCAGTACAACCAAAGATAATATCGTCTACATATACTTGGCATATGAACAGTTCATTGTCATAGGATTTTGTGAAAAGAGTTAGGTCGAGTGAACCAGGTTTGAAGCCTTTCTTCATGAGGAATTCCTTAAGAGTGTCGTACCACACCCGAGGGGCTTGCTTGAGGCCATAGAGGGCCTTGTTGAGATTGAAGACTTTGTCAGGATGCTTAGGGTCTTCAAAACCTGGGGTTTGAGCAACATATACTTCTTCCTCAAGCTTACCACTGAGGAATGCACTTTTCAAATCCATTTGATATAAGATGATATCATGATGGTTAGCATAAGCAAGCAATATGCGAATGGCTTCAAGTCTATCAACAGGTGCAAAAGTTAATGTGAATAGCTTCAAGCCTAGCAACAGGTGCAAAAGTTTCATCAAAGTCAATTCCCTCAACCTGGGTGTAGCCTTGAGCTACAATACGAGCCTTATTACTTACCACAAGGCCATTTTCATCTTGCTGGTTGTGGTAGATCCACTTGGTATCAATGATGTTATGCTTGCGAGGATCTGGCCGCTTGACAAGTTCCCACACATTGTTGAGCTTGAATTGATGCAATTCCTCTTGCATAGATTGAATCCACTCAGGCTCCTTGAATGCTTCATCAACTTTGGTGGGCTCTACGATAGAGACAAATGCAAAGTGCCAATAGAAGTTAGTCAAATGTGAAGCTTTTGAGCGAGTGAGAGGACCTGATGCATTGATGTCATCGATGATTTTATCAATATGCACTTCATTTGCAACTCTTGGATGAGCAGGTTGACGTGGCTGAGGATTTTATTAAGCACCATTTTCTGCAGGTGTATCAGCATGAATGTCTTCATTCATTGGAATGACTTCCTTAGTGGGTATGATGTCTTCAGTAGCCTTCAGCTTAATGGATTCCTCAGGAGACTGTTCATCTAACACAGAAGGCACGTGCTCTCTTTGCGAGCCATCAGTTTCATCAAACCGCACATCTACAGTTTTAACAACTTTTTGGTGGTAGGTGTTGAAGACCATGTAGGTGTGCGAGTCCTTTCCGTAACCAAGCATAAAACCTTCATGTGATTTCGGTGCAAATTTTGAATTGTGGTGAGGATCTCTAATCCAGCATTTTGCACCGAAGACTTTGAGATAACTTACATTGGGTTTCTTACCAGTCATAAATTCATACGAAGTCTTCTTGAAGAATTTGTGAAGATATACCCTGTTGATGATGTGGCATGCAGTATCAATTGCTTCAGGCCAGAAGCGACGAGGAGTCTTGTATTCATCAAGCATGGTGTGAGCCATCTCAACAAGAGTCATGTTCTTGCACTCCACGACGCAATTCTGCTAAGGAGTATAAGGGGCAGATAACTCATGAGTAATACCAAGTTCATCAAGATATTCATCAATATTAGTGTTCTTGAACTCAGTCCCATTATCATTCCTGATATGCTTGATCTTGACGCCGAAATTGGTGGAGGCCCTTGAAGAAAATCGTCTGAAGACATCCTACACTTCAGACTTGTATAGAATAATATGCACCCAAGTGTAACAAGAGTAATCATCAACAATGACAAAGCCATACAAACTTGAAGAATTTTTTAGTGTGGAGTAATGAGTGGGGCCAAAGAGACCCATGTGAAGCAATTCAAAAGGTCGTGTCATGGTCATGATTGTCTTCGAGGGATGCTTGGATCTGGTCATCTTGCCAGACTCACATGAACCACATAGGTGGTCTTTGAGGAATTTGACACCTTCAATGCCAATGACGTGCTTTTTCTTCACTAGCATATGCAGGTACCTCATACCAGCATGTCCAAGTCATCGATGCCACAACCAGCCTTCTGAGGACTTTGCAAGTAGGCATGTGGCTGGTTGAGGACCTGTAGAGAAATGAACAATATACAAGTGGGAGCATAATCATTTGAGCCTTTTGCCATGAAGCAATAGGTGGGAGCATAATCATTCAGAGTCGTTGGAGTGGTCATTTTCTTCATCATTGAAAATGGACTTGCCGACGAAAGTAGTAGCGAGGGCAAGGCTAGCGACACTAGATTCAGATTCCACCTCAGATTCTTCCTCTTCATCATATTCTTCAGATTCTTCTTCAGAATCCATTTCCTTGCCAATGAATGCTCGAGCCTTTCTGGAACCATTATTCTTGTGCTTTGCGGACTTTGAAGATGAGGACTTTTAAGATTTCTTCTTTTTCTTCGAGTCATCAGAACTATCATCCTTGTATTTCTTCTTCTTCTTTGAATCTTTTTCCCAAAGAGGACAGTCAGAGATAAAGTGGCTAGGCTTCTTACAACGATGACAGGTTCTTTTCTTGTAGTCTTCTGAGGAATCTGATTTTCTCAAACCACTTTTTGATGACTTTCCAAATCCACCTCTCCTTGAGAACTTCTGGAATTTCCTCACGAGCATTGCTAGGTCCTGACTTAGTTCTTTAGGATCACCAAGGTTGCTGTCAGCATCTTCCTCTTCGGATGAGAAAATTTCTTTTGCCTTCAGAGCACGAGATCTTCCATAGCTTGGCCCATAGAGGTCTCTCTTCTCAGCTTGTTGGAATTCATGAGTATTGAGTCTCTTCACATCAGCAACAGTGACAGTGGGGGTGATAGAGGGTACACCATTTTCCACAACGTACCAGAGATCGATGTCAATATCTTCAAGGTGCATACGCATCTTGTTCTTCCAGTAGGGGTAGTCCGTCCCATTGAAGGTAGGACATCCCACGGAAACCTTGATCATACTTGTAGTCGACATAAATAGAACTCTAGGTGCTTAAACCAAAATCACACATAACAAGGGAGTACCTTGCTCTGATACCAATTGAAAGTGCGTTATATCGACAAGAGGGGGATGAATAGGTCATTTTTACAAATTCATCATTTGAGGAATTTCAACTTTGAGGAATTTGAAATGTGATGAATAACTAGCAGCGGAATAAGTACTCAAGTGCATGAGGAACATAGTAACAGCATAGTCATCATGATGAAATGAAACATGCACAAATTACAAGTAGCGTGACATAGGGTAAGCAGTGATGAACAAGGTAACTTGAAGAATTTGAGGTGAGGAAATTGTGAAAGTCTTCAGTCAAATTCTTCAAACAGTAAAGATCAATTTCATTAACAAGTATACGAGAATAGAGGGGTTGAGGAAATGGAACTAGGTAGCTCGATGAAGACAATGGTTTGATGACCCAGTTCCAACTGTTGTGACAATCGTACGTCTGGTTTGGAGCGGCCTGGTATTTAAACCAGAGGACACACAGACCCAGGACACACAGTGCTTACCGTATTCACCTTGTGCTAAGGTCACACAGTCCTCGCCCAACACTCATGGTAAGTCTTCACGGTAGACTTCCAAAACCCTCACAAACTGGTCACCCGGCGATCCACAATTTACTGCTGGATGCTCTAGACCAAGGTCACTTCGTGATCCCCAATTGACTGTAGGATGCACTAGACCATGACACCTAACGTCTGGAGGATGCACAATCCTCAAAGGTAACAAGCGTCAGTTCCACACAGGAATTTTTTCAATGATGCTCAATCACTTTGGGTTTGGTGGTTTGGTTGTGGGATTTTCCTAACTGATGATTTTCTCTCAAAGTCCTCGGAGGATGGGTAGCTCTCAAATGACATGTGTCAGTTCTCTCTCGGAGCAGCCAACCAACTAGTGGTTGTGGGGGTGGCTACTTATAGCCAGGGTGCAACCTAACATGATAAGACATAAATGCCCCCAACGATATGACCGTTATGTGGATGTTATGATTGGGGACAGCTGGCGCTAAGCACAACAACGGTCGGAATTTTGAACTATGAAAGTCCTCGGGCTTATCATGTTCCTCACTTGTAGGCAATTCGCATTCGCGAAATCCTAACTCCTCAGTCAGATCAATTTCCTCAGAGACCAAAACAACTTCGTCTCTGTCACTGAGGAACTTGACTGAACCGCAAGAGATTTCCAAAGGCTTCACTCGAAGGATTGGATAGGTTGAGGATTTTTGGAGTTGAGCATCAGTTGGAAATTTTCCTTAGTATTACCTCGGCCCCCTTTAACAGTATGGTGTTTCCTATGACTCAAAGAAAGGAAATGAAACTACAAAAACAAAAGTCTTCACGCTTCATAGTCCTCGTTCATATCTTCAAGGTCACACCAACTTCTTCATTTTCAAAGTCTTCAGAGGATACAAAAGTTTTCACCAAAGTCTTCAGTTGAAGACATACATTTTTAGGGGTCAGTAATCTCCGGATATATCAAACTCCTCATCGACTTATTGAGCCTGTGTACACCCACAAACACATTAGTTCCTTAACCTATAAGTCTTCAATACACCAAAATCACTAAGGGGCACTAGATGCACTAATAGGTTTGAAGCCTTTCTTCATGAGGAATTCCTTCAAAGTGTCGTACCACACCCGAGGGGCCTGCTTGAGGCCATAGAGGGCCTTGTTGAGTTTGAAGACTTTGTCAGGATGCTTAGGGTCTTCAAAACCCGGGGGTTGAGCAACATATACTTCTTCCTCAAGCTTACCACTAAGGAATGCACTTTTCACATCCATTTGATATAAGATGATATCATGATGGTTAGCATAGGCAAGCAGTATGCAAATAGCTTCAAGTCTGGGAACAGGTGCAAAAGATTCATCAAAGTCAATTCCCTCAAGCTGTGTGTATCCCTGAGCTAGAAGACGAGCCTTATTCCTCACAACTAGGCCGTTCTCATCTTGCTTGTTGTGGTAGATCCACTTGGTACCTATGATGTTATGCTTGTGAGGATCTGGACGCTTAACAAGTTCCCACTCGTTGTTGAGATTGAATTGATGCAATTCCTCTTGCATAGCTTGAATCCACTCAGGCTCCTTGAATGTTTCATCAACTTTGGTGGGCTCTATGATAGAGACAAAAGCAAAATGCCCACAAAAGTTAGTCAAATTTGAAGCTTTTGAGCGAGTGAGGGGACCTGGTGCATTGATGTCGTCGAGGATTTTGTCAATCTGCACTTCATTTGCCACTCTTGGATGAGCAGGTTGACGAGGCTGAAGATTTTCATCAGCCCCATTTTCTTCAGGTGTAGTAACCCGAATGTCTTCATTGGTTGGGATGACTTCCTCAATAGGTTGAGGTTCTTCGATGGGTATGATATCCTCAGTAGCCTTCAGCTTAATGGATTCCTCAGGAGACATTTCATCTAGCACATGAGGCAAGTGCTCTCTTTTCGAGCCGTTAGTTTCATCAAACCGCACATCTACAGTTTCAACAACCTTGTTTTGGTAGGTGTTGAAGACTCTGCAGGTGTGTGAGTCCTTTCTGTAACCAAGCATAAAACCTTCATGTGCTTTCGGTGCAAATTTAGAAGTGTGGTGAGGATCTCTAATCCCGCATTTAGCACTGAAGACTTTGAAATAACTCACATTGGGTCCCTTGTTAGTGATGAGTTCATATGAAGCCTTCTTGAGGAATTTGTGAAGATATACCCTGTTGATGATATGGCAAGCAGTGTTGATTGCCTCAGGCCAGAAGCGACGACGAGTCTTGTATTCATCAAGCACAGTGTGAGCCATCTCAACAAGAGTCTTGTTCTTGTGCTCCACGACGCCATTCCGCTGAGGAGTATATCGGGCAGATAGCTCATGAGTGATACCAAGTTCATCAAGATATTCATCAAGACCAGTGTTCTTGAACTCAGTCCCATTGTCACTCCTGATGTGCTTGATCTTGATGCCGAAGTTTGTTGAGGCCCTTGAAGAAAATATCTTGAAGACATCCTGGACCTTAGACTTGTACAGAATAATATGCACCCAAGTGTAACGAGAGCAATCATCAACAATAACAAAGCCATACGGACATGAAGTTGTTAGTGTTGAGTAATGAGTGGGGCCAAAGAGATCCATGTGACGCAATTCAAAAGGTCGAGTGGTGGTCATGATAGTCTTCGAGGGATGCTTGGCTTTGGTCATCTTTCCAGATTCACAAGCACCACAGAGATGGTCCTTGAGGAATTTGACACCTTCAATGCCAATGACGTGATTTTTCTTCACGAGCGTGTGCAAGTTTCTCATGCCCGCATGTCCAAGTTGTCGATGCCACAACCACCCTTCTGGACACTTTGCAAGTAGGCGCGTGGCAGGTTGAGGACCTGTAGAGAAATCAACAATATACAAGTATCCTCTCCTAAAGCCTTCGAAGATTTTGGATTTGTCAGATTCCATGATAACCACACAACGATATTTTACAAAGATGACAACCATATCAATATCACAAAGCATTGAGACATACATGAGGTTGAATCCAAGGGATTCGACAAGCATCACCTTATCCATGTGTTGGTCCTTTGAGATTGCAACCTTACCTAGACCCAATACCTTGCTTTTTTTTCCTTTATCAGCGTAGGCGATATGCTTTAGATGAGATGGGGCAAGTGTCATATTCATCAATAGGCTGTTATCACTAGTCATGTGGTTTGTGCATCCACTGTCGAGGACCCACTCAGTAAGTTTTGAAGCTTCATCCTGTAGATGAATTAGTACAACTTACGAACTCATATGCTTCAGAGTGAAGAATATGACATCACATTCATCAAATTGAATTTCATCACATAGTATAGTAAGTTAAGTAACATGAGGACGTGACAAATGAAAGATTCATTTCTTCGTGATTAGCTTGCATCCATTCAAGCAATTCCTCACGTCTCCAGCAGGTTCATCAGACGTTCAAGTTCGTCTGGAGACCTGACCCTGCATAAGAGATTAGTTCAATTTCTTCACCACCCACATCTGGAGGGGTGGCAAAGAGTTCATCATTCTACGAGCTCCATATGAGAAAGGAGGCATTGAAGCTAGTGCACTTCATTTCATAGGAGAAGGGTTAGAGTACTCTAAAGAATAAGCAGAAAAATTCTTCGAGGACTTATGAACATAATGATTTGAAGAATAATGCACATATTCAGAACTTTTAGATTTTCACTGCGAAACAGATGCATTAGCACGGGAATGATACTTTTAACCATTTGACGAATTTGGTCAAAGTGAAGACTTTGGTCCATATGAGGAATTTGCTCTGGGGTTCCTTTTCTTCATAGGTGGTGCCGTGAGTACATTCACTTGAAGATTTTCCAAACAACTCTTGGGAACCCGGATTTTCCTCATAGGTGAACCATTCCTGCAGTTAGTTCCAACAAATGTAGCAAATACTTCACCATTCAAATTTTGAAGAATTTGTAGTTAGAGTCAACTGACTCATTAGAGGAATATGAAGTTTCACAAGTAAACCCAGATAAAATGGATGGGTCTATGGGAGGTCCTTTTGCAGCAACCCATGAGATTTTGGGGTACTGCTCAGGTGTCCAGTGGGATCCATTAGCATTGACTTTCCTCTCAAATGCAATACCCTCTTTCCTAGGGTTCCTATTTAGAATCTTCTTTTTGAGCACATCGCAAAGGGTTTGATGCCCTTTGAGACTTTTGTATAAGCCTGTCACATACAATTCCTATAACCCTTCATTTTCGTCAGTGATACTTGTGGTATCCTCAGATGAGGAATTTGTGACCACGGAGATAGTTGAAGAATTTGCAGCAATAGAAGCATTTGAACATTCAGGTGAAGAATTTGTAGTTTCACGTTCTATGCATTTCACACAAGGTGGAACAAATTCTTCCTGAGAGGTACTGATCTGTCGAGCAAGTAAGGAATCTTTTTCCCTTTGAAGATCCTCATGAGACACTCTTAGTTTCTCAAGATCTTTATTTCTTTGAAGAAATTCATAAGAAAGCTTCTCATGATCGGCCAAGATAGCATTATGATGACTTTGAAGGTTATCATACTTTGTCTGAAGACTTTTGAGATCTTCAGACAGAGTTTGAGTCCGATCCACTTCCTAATTCAATAGATCATCGCTTTTGTCTAGCAGTTTCTGAAGCTTTTCAAGTGCACTTTGTTGCTTAGTGGCAATGTTAGCAAGTCTGGAATAACTAGGTTTCACATATTCATCAGATTCACCTTTACTTGATTCCGATGAGGAATGATGTTTGTGTACCTTTGAGCCTTTTGCCACGAAGTAGTAAGTGGGAGCATAGTCATCGTTGCTGACATCAGAGTCATTGGAGTAGTCATTTTCTTCATCATTGAAGATGGACTTGCTGACGAAAGCAGTGGCGACTGCAAGGCTAGCAACACCAGATTCTGACTCTTCCTTACATTCTTCTTCGTCTTCATATTCTTCAGATTCTTCTTCAGAATCCATTTCCTTGCCAATGAATGCCCGAGCCTTTTTGGAACCATTCTTCTTGTGCGATGAGGACGTTGAAGATTTCTTCTTTTTCTTCAAGTCATTCGAATTGTCATCCTTGTATTTCTTCTTCCTTGATTCTTTTTCCCAAAGAGGACACTCAGAGATAAAGTGACCAGATTTCTTGCATTTGTGACAAGTTCTCTTCTTGTAGTCGCTTGATGAGGAATTTGATTTCTTCAAGCCACTTTTCGATGGGTTTCCAAACCGGCATCTCCTTGGGAATTTCTAAAATTTCCTCACAAGCATTGCAAGTTCCTGACTCAATTCTTTAGGATCACCAAGGCTACTGCCAGATTCTTCGCCTTCGGATGAGGAAATTTTCCTTAGCCTTCAGTGTACGAGATCTTCCATAGCTTGGCCCGTAGAGGTTTCTCTTCTCAGCTTATTGGAATTCGTGAGTATTGAGTCTCTCAAGTATATCATCAGGATCAAGTTACTTGTAGTCTCCATGCTCTTGAATCATCATGGCAGTGTATCGAATGAGGAATCAAGAGATCTCAGCAGTTTCTTCATCACCTCATGGTCGGTGATGTAAGTGGCACCAAGTGCTTGAAGCTCATTGGAGTTATCAGTGAGACGATCAAAAGTTTGCTGAACATTCTCATTGTCGAGTCTTTTGAAGCGGTTGAAGATATTGCGAAGAACATCAACTCGGGAGTCATGTTGAGTTGAAACACCTTCATTGACTTTGGACAGCCTATCCTAAATAAGCTTAGCGGATTCCAAAGCACTCACTCTGCCATACCGACCTTTGCTTAGATGGCCACAGATGATATTATTCACTTAAGAATCGAGTTGCTTGAATCTCTTCACATCAGCAGTAGTAACAGTTGGAGTGGTGCGGGGAACACCATTTTCCACAACTTACTAGAGATCGTTGTCAATTGCCTCAACATGCATATGCATCTTGTTCTTCCAGTAGGGGTAGTCCGTCCCATCGAAGGTAGGACAGCCCGCGGAAACCTTCATCATACCTGCAGTCGAACTAACTAGAACTCCAGGCGGTTAAACCAAAATCATATGGAAAAAGGGAGTACCTTGCTCTGATACCAATTGAAAGTGTGTTATATCGACTAGAGGGGGTGAATAGGCGATTTTTACAAATTCATCACTGAAGAATATCAACTTGAGGAATTTCAAATGTGGTGAATAACTAACAACAGAATAAGTACTTAAGTGCATGACAAACAAAGCAAATAACATACTCATCATGATGAAATAGAACATGCACAGATTACAAGTAGCGTGATATAGGATAAGCAGGTGAAGAACAAGGTGACTGAAGAATTTGAGATGGGGAAATCGAGAAAGTCTTCAGTCAAATTCTTCAAACAGTAACGATCAATTTCATAAACAGGTATACGAAGAAATAGAAGGGTTGAGGAAATGGAACCAGGTAGCTCAATGAAGACAATGGTTTGATGACCTAGTTCCAACTATTGTGACAGTCGCATGTCTGGTTTGGAGCAGCCTGGTATTTAAACCAGAGGACACCCAGTCCGAGGACACACAATCCTTACCGTATTCTCCTTGAGCTAAGGTCACACAGTCCTCGCTCAACACTCGTGGCAAGTCTTCAGGGTAGACTTCCAAAACCCTCACAAACTGGTCAGCCGGCGATCCACAATTTATTGTTGGATGCTCTAGACCATGATGCGCTAACCATCTGGAAGATACATAGTCTTCAAAGGTAAAAAGCATCGGTTCCACACATGAACAATCTCTTTAGTGATGCTCAATCACTTTGGGTTTGGTGGTTTGGTTTTGGGGGTTTTTCCTCACTGATGATTGTCTCTCAAAGTCCTCAAGGATGCGTTGCTCTCAAATGGCAAGTGTCAGTTCTCTCTCGTAGTAGCCAACCAACTAGTGGTTGTGAGGGGAGGCTATTTAGCCAGGGTGCAACCTAACATGATAAGACATAAATGCCCCCAATGATATGACTGTTATAAGGATAAGATGATTGGGGACAGCTGGCGCTAAGCACAACAACGGTCGGAATTTGAACTGTCAAATTCCTCAGGGCTTATCATATTTCTCACTCTAGGAATTCGCACTAGCGAAATCCTAACTCCTTAGTCAGACCAATTTTCTCAGAGACCAGAATAAGTTCGTCTCTGTCAGTAAAGAATTTGACTGAACCGTAAGAGATTTCCAAATGCTTCACTCGAAGGATTGGATAGGTTGACGCTTTAGAGTTGAGCATCAGTTGGAAATTTTCCTTAGTAATACCTTGGCCCCCTTTAACAATACGGTGTTTCCTGTGACTCAAAGAAAGGAAATTAAACTACAAAAACAAAAGTCTTCATGCTTCATAGTCCTTGTTAATATCTTCAAGGTCACACCGACTTCTTCATTTTCAAAGTCTTCAAGGAATACCAAAGTCTTCAATTGAAGACATACATTTTTAGGGGTCAATAATCTTCGAATATATCAAACTCCTCATCGACTTATAGAACCTGTGTATACTCACAAACACATTAGTTCCTTAACCTATAAGTCTTTAATAGACCAAAATCGCTAAGGGGCACTAGATGCATTAACAAGGTGCTAACCCCAATTCTTGGGTAAATAAGGATTCAAAAATTGCATCATAATTGTTTTAACTTCTTATGTCAGATCGCCCTCCTAAAACCTTCTTAGGAATCAATCAATATAATTATTTCCTTTTGATAGACCCTTTTGTGGTTTTGACAAGTAATTAAGTTGTCACCAATCATTATAATTTAGGAACCAATAAACATAAATTCATTCCATAGATCACTCACCTTTTTTTCATGTGAAACCCGACTCCATCGATTTTTCTCTCCTTCCATGGTTTCTGTTACTCAAGTGCCCCTACCCTTCCACCATGTGGTAATCATACATGGCCGTCGCCATCAACGTCGCCTCCCTCTCCCATGACCCAAAATCTAGAGCCACATCCCGCATGTGTGTGTAACTGCATCAATGTCCGGCGGCACCGGCCGACCGTTTCGCCCACGCAACCAACCGATGTAGCTGAATGTTCCATTGTTGCTGCCACCCCTAACTTACCTGCATTGTTGCTTGATCATCTGGTGTCACGCCTCCTTGGTCATTGATACGTCTCCAACGTATCTACTTTTCGAAACTCTTTTGCCATTGTTTTGGACTCTAATTTGCATGATTTGAATGAACTAACCCGGACTGACGTTGTTTTCAGTTGAACTACCATGGTGTTGTTTTTGTGCAGAAATAAAAGTTCTCGGAATGACCTGAAAATTGACGAGGAATTTTTGTGGAATATATAAAAAATACCGGCGAAAGAATCAACCGGAGGGGATGAGCCAGTGGGCCATGAGCCCAGGAGCCGCCGCCCCCCCCCCCCCTAGGCCGCGCCTGGCATGCTTGTGGGGCCCACGTGGCCCCTCCGACCTCCTCTCCAGTTCCATATAACCCTATTCATCCCAGAAAAATCAGAGAGAAGAAATCATTGCATTTTACAATATGGAGCTGCCGCCACTACCTGTTCTTCCTCAGGAGGGCGGATTTCATGATGCTCTTCATCATTCATGAGTAATCTCATCGTAGGCTTGCTGGACGGTGAGGGGTTGGATGAGATCTATCATGTAATCGAGTTATTTTTGATAGGGTTTGATCCCTAGTATCCACTATGTTTTAAGATTGATGTTGCTACTACTTTGCTATGCTTAATGCTTGTCACTAGGGCCCAAGTGCCATGATTTCAGATCTGAACCTATTATGTTTTCATCAATATATGTGTGTTGTTGATCCTATTTTGCAAGTTGTAGTCACCTACTATGTGTTATGACCCGGCAACCCTAGAGTGACAATAGCCGGAACCACTCCCGGAGATGACCATAGTATGAGGATCCCATGTATTCACCATGTGTTAATGCTTTGTTCCGGTACTCTATTAAAAGGAGACCTTAATATCCCTTAGTTTCCATTAGGACCCCGCTGCCACGGGAGGGATGGACGAAAGATGTCATGCAAGTTCTTTTCCATAAGCACGTATGACTATATATGGAATACATGCCTACATTACATTGACGAACTGGAGCTAGTTACATATCACCTTATGTTATAACTGTTACATGATAAATGCTATCCAACATAATCATCCATCACCAATCCAATGCCTACGAGCTTTTCCTATACTGGTCTTTGCTACGTTACTTTACCGATACTGCTGTTACACTTGCTACACAAATCACTACTGCTACTGCTGCTACTGTTACTCTTACTACCATATTACTTTGCTACTAAAAACTTTGCTGCAGATATTAAATCTTTCAGGTCTGGTTGAATTGACAACTCAACTGCTAATACTTGAGGATATTCTTTGGCTCCCCTTGTGTCGAATCAATAAATCTGGGTTGAATACTCTACCCTCGAAAACTATTGCGATCCCCTATACTTGTGGGTTATCAAGACCTTTTTCTGGAGCCGTTGCCGGGGAGCATAGCTCTGTTCTCTGAGTCACTTGGGATTTATATCTGTTGAGCACTATGAAGAAATTGCAAGATCCAAAACTAAAGTTCTGCCCTCAACTACGAGGACAAGTAAGGAACTGCCATCTAGCTCTGCACTTGATTCACCTTCTGTTATGAGTAAATTTGCAACGCCGCCACCTGCTATTAATTCTGATATGTCACATGTTCTTGATGATGCTACTTCTGCTATACATGATAATGATGATGATGCTTTGCTTTACAATGAGATGCCACTTGGTGAATTTCTGGATGCACAAATTGCTCGAGTTACTACTGAATCAAATGATACTTCTGAAACTGATGAAATTATTGAAATTGAACCTGCTGTTACACCTGTTAGACCTAGCCCTCCTAGATATGAATTGCCTAATATACCTAAGGGTTATGTTATGGAAGGAGAGGTAGCTGAAGACTTTCTTGCTTGTAAGGATAGCTATGATCTTGAGAAATTATTACGCAAGTGGAAAGAAAAATCTCTGAATGCTAGAATGAAATACGATCCTAAGTTTGCTACTTCACCTATCTTTGTTACTGATAAAGATTATGAGTTCTCTGTTGATCCTGAGTTAATCACTTTGGTTGAATCTGATCCTTTTCATGGTTATGAATCTGAAACTGTTGTGGCACATCTTACTAAACTGAATGATATTGCCACCCTATTCACTAATGAGGAAAAAAATCGCTATTACTATATCCTTAAGTTGTTTCCTTTCTCACTAAAGGGTGATGCAAAAACTTGGTTTACCTCTCTTGCTCCTGGTTGTGTGCGTAGTCCCCAGGATATGGTATACTACTTTTTTAAGAAATATTTTCCTGCCCATAAGAAACAAGCTGCCTTGCAGGATATATATAACTTTGTGCAAATTGAACAAGAAAGTCTCCCACAAGCTTGGGGGAGGCTTGTCCAATTACTTAATGATTTACCTGATCACCCTCTTAAGAAAAATGAAATACTTGATATCTTTTATAATGGACTAACCAATGCTTCTAGGGACCACCTAGATAGTTGTGCTGGCTGTGTTTTCAGGGAACGAATTGTGGAACAAGCTGAAATTCTATTAAATAATATCTTGAGCAATGATAATGCTTGGACTATTCCCGAACCAACTCCGAAGAAAAGAGGTATTCTATTCCTCAGTCCTGAAGATATGCAAGAAGCAAAGAAATATATGCGAGAGAAAGGTATTAAATCTGAAGATGTTAAGAATCTACCACCTATTGAAGACATACATGGTCTTGATAACCCGACACAGGTAATAGAGGTAAATTCTCTCCGTAGATTCAATGAGAGTGATATTCCTTATGATAAACCTACTAGCTTATGTTTAGATGAATTTGATAACTTTGTTGTCAAACAACAAAGTTTTAATGATTATGTTAGTAGACAACTGGAACAAAATGCTCGTATGATTAATCATATAAGTGTTTGTGTGGATAGAAATGTCAATGATCTTAAGCTTATTAGTAAACATGATTCTATGGTCACTACTCAAGTAGAGCAAGTACTTCAGGCTCAAAATGACTTGCTTAATGAATTGAATGATAATTCGGTTAAAGTTGTTACTAGAGGTGGTAGAATGACTCAGGAACCTTTGTATCCCGAGGGCCATCCTAAGAGAATTGAGCAAGACTCTCAAGGAATTAATACTGATGCACCTAGTCATCCTGGTAATAGGAAGAAAAAGAAAGATGATAGGAACTTGCATGCTAGTAAACCTGTTTCTGTTACACCTGAGAATCAAAATGATATATCTATTTTGATGCTGAGACACAATCTGATGATGAACATGAGCCTAGTGATAATATTGATAATGATGTTCATTTTGATGCTCAACCTAGTAATGATAATGATGTGGAAATTGAACCTGCTATTGATCCTGATAACCCACAACCTAAGAATAAAAGATATGATAAGAGTGATTTTATTGCTAAAAAGCATGGTAAAGAAAGAGAACCATGGGTTCAGAAACCCATGCCCGTTCCTCCCAAACCATCCAAGAAAAAGGATGATGAGGATTTTGCGTGCTTTGTTGAAATGATTAGACCTATCTTCTTGCAAATGCGTTTGACTGATATGCTTAAAATGTCTCCTTATGCTAAATACATGAAAGATATTGTGACAAATAAAAGAAAGATTGAAAGTGTGTTATATCGACTAGAGGGGGGTGAATAGGCGATTTTTATAAATTCATCACTTGAGGAATTTCAACTTTGACGAATTTGAAATGTGATGAATAACTAACTGCGGAATAAGTACTCAGTGCATGGAATACATAGCGGCAGCATAGTCATCATGATGATATGAAACATGCACAAATTATGAGTAGCGTGATACAGGATAAGTAGTGATGAACAAGATAACTTGAAGAATTTGAGGTGAGGAAATTGTGTAAGTCTTCAGTCAAATTCTTCAAACCGTAAAGATCAATTTCATCAACATGTAAACGAGGAATAAGGGGATTGAGGAAATAGAACCAGGTAGCCTGATGAAGACAATGATTTGATGACCCAGTTCCAACTGCTGTGACAGTCGTACATCTGGTTTGGAGCGGCCTAGTATTTGAACCAGAGGACACACAGTCCCAGGACACACGGTCCTTACCGTATTCTCCTTGAGCTAAGGTCACACAGTCCTCGCCCAACACTCATGGTAAGTCTTCAGGGTAGACTTCCAAAACCCTCACAAACTGGTCACCCGGCGATCCACAATTTTCTGCTGGATGCTCTAGACCACGGTCACTTCATGCTCCCCAATTGACTGCAGGACACACTAGACCATGACGCCTAACCGTCTGGAGGATGCACAGTCCTCAAGGGTAACAAGCGTCGGTTCCACATAGGAATTTCTTCAGTGATGCTCAATCACTTTGGGTTGGTGGTTTGATTGTGGGTTTTTCCTCATTGATGTTTTTCGGACAAAAGCCCTCAGAGGATGGGATGCTCTCAAATGACAAGTGTCAGTTCTCTCTCAGAGAAGCCAACCAGCTAGTGGTTGTGGGGGTGGCTATTTATAGCCGGGGGCGCATCCCGACATGATATGACATTAATGCCCCCAATGATATGACTGTTATGTGGATACGAATGATTGGGGACAGCTGGCGCTAAGCACAACAACGGTCGGATTTTCGAACAATGAAAGTCCTCAGACATATCATGTTCCTCACTTGTAGGCAATTCGCACTGACGAAATCCTAACTCCTCAGCCAGAGCAATTTCCTCAGAGACCAGAAGAACTTCGTCTCTGTCACTGAAGAACTTGACTGAGCCGAAAGAGATTTCCAGAGGCTTCACTCAAATGAATGTGTAGGTTGAGGATTTTGGAGTTGAGCATCAGTTGGAAATTTTCCCAGTATTGCCTCGGCCCCCTTTAACAGTACGATGTTTCCTATGACTCAAGAAAAGGAAATGAAACTACGAAAACAAAAGTCTTCACACTTCATAGTCCTCGTTCACATCTTCAAGATCACACTTATTTCTTCAACGTAAAAGTCTTCAGCAAGGTCTTCAAGTCTTCACCAAAGTCTTCAGTTGAAGACATACATTTTTAGGGGTCGGTAATCTCCGGTTGTGTCAAACTCCTCATCGACTTATAGAGCCTGTGTACACTCACGAACGCATTAGTCGCTTAACCTATAAGCCTTCAATACACCAAAATCACTAAGGGTCACTAGATGCACTAACAATCTCCCCCTTTTTGGTGTTTGATGACAAATAGGTTAAGTTTTCAACGGGGATTAAAGATATGGAATGTAAGTGCCGAGTATGAGGAATTTGATTGCAAGATATAGAAGAACTCCCCCTGAAGATGTGCATATTTGAGGAATTTGCTTTGAACTACAGATGCACATGGTAGGTTAAAACATGAAGAACTCCCCCTATATCTTGTAATCCATACACGCATTTGAATATATGATATGAAGAATTTAAAGATGCGTGAAGGAGATGGGGTCTGACGAAATTCAGCATGCATGCATTAAGATACTTGAGGAATTAAACATGCGAGGAAATAGTTCAAAAGAGTCAGACCACCATCGGACTTAAGTTACAACTCAATCATCAAAAGTATCAGAAGAGCGAGAGTTGTAACTTAAACAAAAACAGCCAATTTATATAGACCCGCTTGAAGACTAACTCAAATTTTCTCCCCCTTTGTCACTGAAGACAAAAAGGGACGAAAACTGAGGTCAAACGCCCTTGAAGAAATTCATCATGTTGGTGAAGGACCGTCAGCGTTGTCGGGGTTGTTCGTTGAAGCAGGGCCCGCGGCAGTATCTTTAGTGTCCTCAGCTTCATCCAACTCACACAATGAAGAGTATGAACTTGTGACCAGCTGAGTAACTTGGACTTTCTTGAACTTCTTCAGAGGTTGACAAGCCCAGTCATGATGTTCTTCAAGATTCAGCTCATTCAATTCCTCAGGAGGCATAACGGCAGAAAGAATAGCCCAAGTGCGATTGAGGATTTCATGCACGTAGTAATGGTTTTTCTTCACCGAATTCTATGTCACGGTCATATTTTGAAGAATAGCGCCCAGTTGACGTTTGACCCACTTGTGGTTTCGGTCAACCTTTTGATGAAGACCGAGGAGGAGTTCTCTGTTAGTCATCACACGAGGAGCGGTGGCATGAGGTTTTGGAGCTGAGGCTGTCGAGTCCTGTGTAGCAGAATCATCATTTGTTGAGTAGGATGCTGCTTGACGAAACTGTCCATCCATGGGACGAGTTCCTTCATTAATGATGTCCTTGCCTTTCCCTTCGGCAATGGTACTCTTGAGGACTTCGATCGGTGGAAGGAATGCAAAGTGATTCTGAAAGTCAGCTTTCTAGGGAATTGAAGACTTGGACCTTATGAAGTTCATGATCCATGGAGCGAAGATCTTCAACTCAAATGGAGCCATTGCAGATTCAGGGAGTGTTCTCATGAAGAAATCATGGAAGTTGATGGGAATCTCATGGATGATGTTGAACAGCATATTCTTCATGATTCCTTCAACTTCTTCTTCTTCTTCAGAATTATGCCCTTTCTGAGGACATATAGTGTGGGTGAGGATTTTGTATACAGTCCTTGGCACATAGAGTAAGTCCTTCACTAGAAAGGTGGTTCTTGGAGGTTGTCTAGGGGCCAGTTTATTCATCAGCACCTTCATCATTTCATTTGGAAGTGGTGGATCATTGAACACAAGCCGTGCATCTTCTGAAGGAATTGGTAGTGGAACAGTTTGAAGCAATTCAGAAGATGTTGCAGTAAAGTGCTTAGTTCCAATCATCCAGTCTAGCACCCAAGAGTTGATGTCTGAGGAATTTCCACTGATGAACAGGGTTGCATAGAACTGAAGAATTAGTTCATTGTTCCTATCGCAGATATCAACGCAGAAAGGCAAGATGCCAGCATCATGAAGAACTCAGAGCACAGGTGAGAAAGAAGGAATTGGTTCCATATCCACATGAGGAATATGGTGATGTTCAAAGATCTTCTTCTCAAACAGGATAGATGCATAATAATTCAGTTGAGTAGGATTCCAGAACCTTGTGCGTCCAGTCCGAGCAGACTCATAAGGATTAGGTCCAATGAAGAATATGTGCTCGTTGAAGAAGTTGCTCTTGAGGAATTTGAGGCGACGAGAGCCTTTGAATGGCATTGTTTGCATAGGCTGAAGATTTGGCATGGCCCGCCGTTTGGTTTCCTTTGCAGTGTGAGGAACAATCTGGAGGGTTGGTTCATCATCAGCTGGAGGAACTTCATCTGTAACTTGAACATCCAAATTTTCATCAGTTGTTGCAGCTGGAGCTTCATCAGTGATCTGAACATTAATATTTGCATCAGCTGGAATGTCTTTAGGGTCTGGAAGATACAGAGGTTCAGAATCTGTTTGTACATCCTCAGCTTGCACAGACAACTGAGGAATAATGGATAATGGAGTTGTCATTGGAGACGTGGGATGAGCAGTTTCCCAGAATTCATCATGGATGACAGGAGTGGTGCAACCAATGTCAATGTCCCCATCCATTTCCTCTATAGTTGAAGTGAAGTCTTCAACTTCAATTTCTTTGTCCATTAGCTCTGTGGAAGCATCAGAATGAACATCATCTTCTTTGGGAATATCATAGTTTATCCCAAATGGCACTATTTCCTTAGAAGGTGCTGAGGAAACGGGTATAGCATCGATGGGCTCAGTTGAAGAACTTGTCAAAGTCTTCAATTTCTTCACAGCAGGAGCTTCTGAGTCTGATGCCTTTCGCTTAAGAGTCTTCTCCTTAGCAGCTTCATTTTCTTCAGGGGCAACAACAACTTCAGCTGGCCTCTCACTTTCCTCAGGCACAAAAGTGGCACTTGTCCTGGCAGGTTCATCAGTGATCTGAGTTTCCTCAGCAGCACTGGTAGCAGCTTCTGGTGCAAAAGCAGTGTCATCAGCAGGTGGGGCTTCTTCAGCAGACGGAGGCTGTGGAGCAGGAATACATGCAGTAGTCCGTGTGTTGTGATCCTTCACTGGAGCTTGAGCAGCTTTGATGAATCTCACCTTAGTGCCTTTCCATTCCTCATCATATTGTTCTTATTCTTCAGAGAGGTTGTGGATCTCAGACTGAACAGTGACAAGCTGTTTTAGAGTCAAATTCATCACATTGTCACGCAGAAACTTCTCTTTGCAAGCAATGTTTGCCTTGGTTCTCTTGGCTTTCTCCCTCTTCCACTTTTCTTCAGCGATGAAATGTGTGAGAACATGGTCCACATTGGGAGGCAGTTTCAGTGAAGAAAGAGGTGTGTTGGGATCCTCAAGCCAGATCTCTATGAAGTCGAGGATTGTTTTTGGATCCAGCATCAGAGGAATTGAGCTGTCCTTGGCAGTGGCAGCCTTCAGCTGACTTTGTCTGATGATTTCTTCAAGTTCTGCATCATCAGCTTCATCTTCATCATCTTCCTCAGTGTTTGAGGGAATTGTCACCAGAGCTTTGCTTGAGTGAGGACTTAGTTTCAGACCTCGTCCAGCTGTTTTCTTCAGCTTCAGTCCAGAGGGACTGGTTGAAGACTTTGTGATAGAAGGGCTTGCAGAGATCTTCGACTTTCTTGAGAAACCCTCAGTCCTCTTGCATGTTGCCAAGTGTACTGGGGTTGAGCACTTTTTCGCAGCTGCTGAAGACTGAGCAGCAACTGTTCCAGCAGCAGAGGCCTTTGAAGGTTGAGGCCTTTGGACCTAAGGAATTAGCTGTGAGGACTTTGAGGATGAAGAAATTTGCTTCACAGCTGACTTCTTCAGCATTGATTTCTTCGGACCACATGCGGATGCACCAGTAGTGGCAGCAGTTGTAGAGTCCTCATTGAATTTCTTCACAACATCTTTGGCTTTGTTTGCCAGCTTGGCTTGCTGCTTTTCCCACAAGTTAGGAAAGTCCTCACCAGTCATGAGACTAGTTGGATCAGCTATCTGATTTGGAGCAAGGGGAGGCCTGCTGCAAGGAGGCTTCACAGCGAATTTCATCATGTACTTGGGAGTAACATAACGATATTCTTTCCACTCCTTAGCCCATCTTCGTTCAATCTTCTGCAGACGGATTTTCCTCTGTTTCCTTGTCTCCTTGCCATGAGTTTCTTCATCTGGCGTGCAATAGTCCTCATAGATGTCATCAGGAATTTCAAATGATGTCTCCACATCAGGTTTCTTTCCTCCTTTCTGAGTTCTTTTCTCTGCCATTTTCTTCAAATGAGGATCTTGAACTCTTGATGATTCTGAGGAGGTACACGGCTTTTCTTCAAGTAGCGCTACAAATGAGTTAACTTGATGAGAACCTAGTGATTCATCAGTAGACATATATGTACCTGTGAATAGAGTATAGGTGCGAGGAATTTGAAGAGGTCATATGTGTTCTCAGAAATTTAAAGAAAATAGGTTTGAGGAATTTGACCATGGATGTCTTGAGGAGTTTCACTAAGTGTTCTTTGTCTTAGGTCCCAGAGTTGTGCAAATTTGGAAATTCGCACACTTGAGGAATCTTGAAGAAAATCATTACTTAGGAAAATCATCAAGTATGAGGAGATGTAAGGTGTGTGAAAAATGAATCTATAACGAATAAACACCTTTTGAGGAATGTTAGAATCCAATCAACATCAAACAAGGGCAGTAAAAATAATTGTAATTTACCCTGGTGAAGAACACGACGAACACGGAGGTGGAATTGAGAAGTTCGTCAGTTCAGATCTCCCACGCCCTAACTTGGCAGAGGGAGACAGCTACAGCGGTGGCGAGATGAAGACTTCCGTGGCCGGTGTGAGTACGACGACGATGAGGTTAAGGCAGCGAAGCTCTTCCTCACCGGCGACAATGACTTTAGCGGCGGCACTAGGCAGGAGCTCGGGAGGAGGTTTGGGATGAGGAGTAATCGAGCTCAGGTGGAGGGGAGGGGATATTTATAGTCGGGAGTGAAAACTGATTCCCTTGAGGAATTCGGATAGATTTACCCCTGACACTTACTCTCCTCGCGACAGGTGTCACCCACGATTTCAGTGATGGCGTTAGTGGAGGTCCTGGGTTATCCAGGCGCGGGAATAGGAACCGTTTGAGCGGGAACCGCCGAAAATTTTGGTAGTGAGGATTTTAAAGTTCGTTCACAAATTCTTCAACTGTCAAGGACACAGTGAAGACTTTGAACAAGTTTCAAAGTAGAACGCATATGAAGAATTTGAGAACAGACTGGATTGAGTTTAGCATAGATGAGGAATAGGGTCCGATCACATTCACTTAGATGAAAATCAAACTTGAAGAATTTAGCAATAAGTGAATGCTGTTGAGGACATCGAAAACTCATAGATATATATAGTCAATGAAAATAAGTCTCTCAAAGTTTTGAAGAATTTGAAAAGTTGAGGAATTTGAAAGTTGAAGAATTTGCAGAAATGATAAAAAATTCAATTTTGAAGAATCTCAACTTTTGGTTGGCGGCGTTACCCACCATATAAGAATGATGATTTCAGACACTGCGTACAATTGTCGTAGGGTTCTGAGAATCAAATTCTTCATTAATTTCTTCACACTTAGAGAGTTTTTCTTCATAGTTTTGAAGAAAACGTTACTTCGTGTGTTGCACATCTAAGTCATCAATTTTGCCTAAGTGTTAGGATGTGTGTTCTTTTTTAAAGAACATTCAAAGATTCTAAGATATTTAGCTCACACCGCAACTTGAAAAATCTCTTTTCATCCAAGGGCTTTGTGAAGATATCAGCCAGTTGTTCTTCAGTGGGAATGTGGTTGATGGAGATGTCGCCCTTAAGTACATGATCTCGGAGAAAGTGATGACGAATCTGGATGTGCTTGGTCTTGGAGTGCTGAACAGGGTTGTACGCTATCTTGATGGCACTCTCGTTGTCACAGTAGAGAGGCACGTTCTTCAACTTGATGTCGTAGTCTTTGAGGGTTTGCTTCATCCATAGTAACTGAGCACAACACGAGCCAGCAGCAATGTACTCAGCTTCTGCAGTGGAGAGTGACATGCAGTTCTACTTCTTCGTGGACCAACAGACTAATGATCGTCTGAGGAAATGACATGTGCCTGAGGTTGACTTGCGATCCACGCGATCTCCAGCATAGTCAGCATCAGAGTATCCGACGAGGTGAAGATTTGAGCCCTTGGGATACCACAATCCAAGTGTTGGTGTGTGGGCTAAGTATCGAACAATATGTTTCACAACCTTATGGTGTGATTCCTTCGGTGTTGCTTGGAATCGAGCACACATGCAAACACTTAGCATTATATCAGGCCTAGATGCACATAGATAAAATAAAGAGCCAATCATGGAGCGGTATACCTTCTGATCGAAATCTTTACCATTTTCATCAGGGCAGAGGTGTCCTTTTGAAGGCATTGGAGTTTTGAGGCCTTTGCAGTCTTGCATGTCGAATTTCCTCAGAACATCTTTGAGGTATTTCTCTTGTGAGATGAAAATGCCATTGTCTTGCTGACGAATTTGAAGACCTAAGAAGAATTTCAATTCTCCCATCATAGACATTTGATATTCTTCACTCATAATATAGGCAAATTCATCACTGTAGCGTTTGTCAGTACATCCAAAGATAATATCATCAACATATATTTGGCATATGAACAGTTCATTGTCATAGGATTTTGTGAAAAGAGTTGGGTCGAGTGAACCAGGTTTGAAGCCTTTCTTCATGAGGAATTCCTTCAGTGTCATACCATGCTTGTGGGGCCTACTTGAGGCCATAGAGAGCTTTGTTGAGTCTGAAGACTTTGTCAGGATGCTTAGGATCTTCAAAACCTGGGGGTTGAGCAACATATACTTCTTCCTCAAACTTACCATTGACGAATGCACTTTTCACATCCATTTGATATAATATGTTATTGTGATGATTAGCGTAAGCAAGTAGTATTAAAATAGCTTCAAGTCTAGCAACAGGTGCAAAAGTTTCATCAAAGTCAATTCCTTCAACCTGTGTGTACCCTTGTGCTACAAGCCGAGCCTTATTCCTCACCACAAGGCCGTTTTCATCTTGCTTGTTGTGGTAGATCCACTTTGTACCTATGATGTTATGTTTGCGAGGATCTGGCCGCTTGACAAGTTCCCACACGTTGTTGAGCTTGAATTGATGCAATTCCTCTTGCATTGCTTGAATCCACTCTGGCTCCTTGAATGCTTCATCAACTTTGGTGGGCTCTATGATAGAGACAAAGGCAAAGTGCCCACAAAAGTTAGTTAAATGAGAAGTCCTAGAGCGTGTGAGAGGACCTGGTGCATTGATGTTATCGATGATTTTGTCAATTTGAACTTCATTTGCCACTCTTGGATGTGCAGGTTCACTTGTCTGAGGACTTTCATAAGCACCATTTTCTTCAGGTATCTCTACATGAAAGACTTCACCAGCAGGGATGATTTCTTCAGTAGGAATAACATCTTCAGTTGCCTTCAGCTTGATGGATTCCTCAGGAGACTGTTCATCTATCACAGAAGGCAGGTGCTCTCTTTGCGAGCCATTAGTTTCATCGAACCGCACATCTACAGTTTCAACAATCTTGTGGTGATAGGTGTTGAAGACTTTGTAGGTGTGCGAGTCCTTTCCATAACCAAGCATGAAACCTTCATGTGCTTTCGGTGCAAACTTAGAACTGTGGTGAGGATCTCTGATCCAACATTTTGCACCGAAGACTTTGAAATAACTTACATTGGCTTTATTGCCTGTCATGAGCTCGTATGAGGTTTTCTTGAAGAATTTGTGAAGATATACCCTGTTGATGATGTGGCATGCAGTGTCGATTGCTTCAGGCCAGAAGCGACGAGGAGTCTTGTATTCATCAAGCATGGTTCGGGCCATCTCCACGAGAGTCCTGTTCTTTCTTTCCACGACGCCATTCTGCTGAGGAGTATAAGGGGCAGATAATTCATGAGTAATACCAAGTTCATCAAGAAATTCATCAAGATTCGTGTTCTTGAACTCAGTCCCATTATCACTCCTGATATGCTTGATCTTGACGCCAAAGTTGGTGGAGGCTCTTGAAGCAAATCGTCTGAATACATCCTGTACTTCATTTTTGTACAGAATGATATGCACCCATGTGTAGCGAAAGTAATCATCTACAATGACGAATCCATACAGACTTGAAGCATTTGTTAGTACGGAATAGTGAGTGGGACCAAAGAGATCCATGTGAAGTAATTCAAAGGGACGAGTAGTGGTCATGATTGTCTTCGAGGGATGCTTGGATCTGGTCATCTTTCCAGATTCACAAGCCCCACAAAGGTGGTCCTTGAGGAATTTGACGTATTCGATGCCGATGACATGCTTCTTCTTCACGAGCATGTACAAGTTCCTCATACCCGCATGACCAAGTCGTCGATGCCACAGCCATCCTTCTGAGGACTTTGCAAGTAGGCATGTGGCAGGTTGTGGTCTTGTAGAGAAATCAACAATATACAAGTCTCCTCTCCTAAAGCCTTCGAAGACTTTGGAATTATCAGATTCCATGATGACAACACAATGATATTTTCCAAATACCACAACCATATCGAGATCACAAAGCATTGAGACAGACATGAGGTTGAACCCAAGGGATTCGACAAGCATCACCTTATCCATGGTTCGGTCCTTTGAGATAGCAACCTTACCAAGTCCCAATACCTTGCTTTTTCCTTTGTCAGCATAAGTGATATGCTTCAGATGAGATGGAGCAAGTGGCAAATTCATCAGAAGACTTTTGTCACCAGTCATGTGGTTTGTGCATCCACTATCGAGGACCCACTCTGTAGCTTTTGGAGTATCATCCTGCAGATGAATTAGTACAACTTACGAACTCATATGCTTCAGAGTGAAGAATATGACATCAATTTCATCAGATAGAATTTCATCACACAATATAGCAAGCAAGTAATGTGAGGACGTGAGAAATGAGAAATTCATTTCTACATGGTTAGCTTGCATCCTTTCAAGCATTTCCTCAGGTCTCCAGCAAGTTCATCAAATGTTCAAATTCATCTGGAGACCTGACCCTGCAATAAACGATTAGTTCAATTTCTTCCCCACCCACATCTAAAGGGGTGGAAAAGAGTTCATCATCCTGCGAGCACCATAAGAGAAGGGAGGCATTGAAGCAAGTGTGCTTCGTTTCACAGGCCGAGGGTTAGAGTATTCATATGAATAAGCAGAGAAATTCTTCGAGGATTTATGAACATAATGGTTTGAAGAATGATGCATATATTCATAACTCTTAGGTTTTCCCTACGAAACAGAGGCATTAGCACGAGAATGATGATTTTGACCATTTGAGGAATTTGGTCCAAGGGAGGAATTTCATCCACTTAAGGAATTTGATCTGGTGTTCCTTTTCTTCAAGAGTGGTGTCGTAAGGACATTCACTTGAAGATTTTGTAGATAGCTCTTGGGAACCCAGATTTTCTTCAATGGAGGGCCATTCCTGCAGTTAGTTCCAACAAATCTAGCAAATACTTCACCTTTCTGATTTTTGAAGAATTTGAAGCTAGAGTCAAGTGACTCATCAAAGGAATATGGAGTTTCACATGTAAAGCCTGATAAAGTAGATGGATCTACAGGAGTGACTGTTGTAGCAACCCATGAGGTTTTGGGATACTGCTCAGGTGTCCAGTATGAACCATCAGCGTTGAGTTTCCTCATAAAGGCAATACCCACTTTCCTAGGGTCCTGTTCAGAATCTGCTTTTTGAGGACATCGCAAAGGATTTGATGCCCTATGAGACTTTTGTATATGCCTGTCACATACAATTCCTTCAACCCTGCATTTTCATCATTGATACTTGTGGTATCCTCGGATGAGGAATTTGAAACCATTGGAATAGTTAAAAAATTTGCAGTAATAGAAGCATTTGAACATTCAGGTGAAGAATTAGCAGTTTCACGTTCGATGCATTTCAAACAAGGTGGAACAAATTCTTCCTGAGCGGTACTGATCTGTTGAGCTAGTAAGGAATCGCTTTCCCTTTGGAGATACTCATGTGACACCTTTAGTTTCTCAAGATCTTGCTTTCTCTGAAGAAATTCATAAGAAAGCTTCTCATGATCGGCTAAGAGGTCATTATGATGACTCTGTAGGTTATCATACCTTGTCTGAAGACTTTTGAGATCGACATACAAAGTTTGAGTACGATCCACTTCACGGTTTAACAGATCATCGCTTTTGTCTAGCATTTTCTGAAGCTTTTAAAGTGCACTTTGTTGTTTAGTGGCAACCTTAACAAGTTTAGCATAGCTAGGTTTCACATATTCATCAGATTCACCTTCACTTGATTCAGAAGTGGAATGATGTTTTTGTACCTTTGAACCTTTTGCCATGAAGCAATAGGTGGGAGCGTAGTCATCATTGCTGACGTCGGAGTCATTGGTGCAGTCAGATTCATCAGCGTTGAAAATAGACTTGTTGACGAAAGCAGTAGCGAGAGCAAGGCTAGCAACACCAGATTCTGATTCTTCTTCAGATTCTTCCTCTTCTTCATATTCTTCAGATTCTTCCTCAGAATCCATTTCTTTGCCGATGAATGCTCGAGCCTTTCTGGAACCATTCTTCTTGTGTCTTGAGGACTTTGAAGATGAGGATTTTGTAGATGAGGACTTTGAAGATTTCTTCTTTTTCTTTGAGTCATCAGAACTATCATCTTTGTATTTCTTCTTCTTCTTTGAGTCTTTTTCATAGAGGACAGTCAGAGATAAAGTGGCCTGGTTTCTTGCAACGATGACATGTTCTTTTCTTGTAATCTTCTGAGGAATCTAATTTCCTCAAGCCACTTTTTGATGACTTTCCAAATCCGCCTCTCCTAGACAACTTCTGGAATTTGCTCACAAGCATAGCTAGTTCCTGACTTAGTTCTTCAGGATCTCCAAGGCTGCTGTCAGAATCTTCTTCTTCAGATGAGGAAATTGCTTTTGCCTTCAAAGCACGAGATCTTCCATAGCTTGGTCCGTAGAGGTCTCTCTTCTCAGCTTGTTGGAATTCATGAGTATTGAGTCTTTCGAGAATATCAGCAGGATCAAGAGCTTTGTAATCTCCACGTTCTTGAATCATCAAAGCCAAAGTATCAAATGAGAAATCGAGTGATCTTAGCAGTTTCTTCACCACTTCATGGTCCGTGATATCAGTGGCACCCAGTGCTTGAAATTCATTGGAAATATCAGTGAGGCGATCAAACGTTTGTTGGACATTTTCCTTGTCAAGCATCTTGAAGCCGTTGAAGAGATTGCAAAGAACATCCACACGAGAGTCACGTTGAGTGGAGACACCTTCATTCACCTTGGACAGCCTATCCCAGATAAGCTTCACAGTCTCCAGAGCACTCACTCTGCCATACTGACCTTTGCTCAGATGGCCGCAGATGATATTCTGCGCTTGAGAGTCGAGTTGCTTGAATCTCTTCACATCAGCAGCTGTAACAGTGGGAGTGACAGAGGGCACACCATTTTCCACAACGTACCAGAGATCGTAGTCAATAGCTTCAAGGTGCATACGCATCTTGTTCTTCCAGTAGGGGTAGTCCGTCCCATCGAAGGTAGGACGACCCGCAGAAACCTTGATCATACCTGCAGTCGACATAACTAAAACTCCAGGTGGTTAAACCAAAATCACACAGAGACAGAGAGTACCTGCTCTAATACCAATTGAAAGTGCATTATATCGATTAGAGGGGGGTGAATAGGCGATTTTTATAAATTCATCACTTGAGGAATTTCAACTTTGACGAATTTTAAATGTGATGAATAACTAACAGCAGAATAAATACTCAGTGCATGGAATACATAGCGGCAACATAGTCATCATGATGATATGAAACATGCACAAATTATGAGTAGCGTGATACAGGATAAGTAGTGATGAACAAGGTAACTTGAAGAATTTGAGGTGAGGAAATTGTGTAAGTCTTCAGTCAAATTCTTCAAACCGTAAAGATCAATTTCATCAACATGTAAACGAGGAATAAGGGGGTTGAGGAAATAGAACCAGGTAGCCTGATGAAGACAATGATTTGATGACCTAGTTCCAACTGTTGTGACAGTCGTACGTCTGGTTTGGAGCGGCCTAGTATTTAAACCAGAGGACACACAGTCCCAGGACACACAGTCCTTACCGTATTCTCCTTGAGCTAAGGTCACACAGTCCTCGCCCAACACTCATGGTAAGTCTTCAGGGTAGACTTCCAAAACCCTCACAAACTGGTCACCCGACGATCCACAATTTACTACTGGATGCTCTAGACCACGGTCACTTCATGCTCCCCAATTGACTGCAGGACACACTAGACCATGACGCCTAACCGTCTGGAGGATGCACAGTCCTCAAGGGTAACAAGCGTCGGTTCCACACAGGAATTTCTTCAGTGATGCTCAATCACTTTGGGTTGGTGGTTTGATTGTGGGTTTTTCCTCACTGATGTTTTTCGGACAAAAGCCCTCAGAGGATGGATGCTCTCAAATGACAAGTGTCAGTTCTCTCTCGGAGAAGCCAACCAGCTAGTGGTTGTGGGGGGGTGGCTATTTATAGCCGGGGGCGCATCCCGACATGATATGACATTAATGCCCCCAATGATATGACCGTTATGTGGATAGGAATGATTGGGGACAGCTGGCGCTAAGCACAGTAATGGTCGGATTTTCGAACAATGATAGTCCTCAGACATATCACGTTCCTCCCTTGTAGGCAATTCGCACTGACGAAATCCTAACTCCTCAGCCAGAGCAATTTCCTCAGAGACCAGAAGAACTTCGTCTCTATCACTGAAGAACTTGACTGAGCCGAAAGAGATTTCCAGAGGCTTCACTCAAATGAATGTGTAGGTTGAGGATTTTGGAGTTGAGCATCAGTTGGAAATTTTCCCAGTATTGCCTCGGGCCCCTTTAACAGTACGGTGTTTCCTATGACTCAAGGAAAGGAAATTAAACTACGAAAACAAAAGTCTTCACACTTCATAGTCCTCGTTCATATCTTCAAGATCACACTGATTTCTTCAACGTAAAAGTCTTTAGCAAGGTCTTAAAGTCTTCACCAAAGTCTTCAGTTGAAGACATACATTTTTAGGGGTCGGTAATCACCGGTTGTGTGAAACTCCTCATCGACTTATAGAGCATGTGTACACTCACGAACACATTAGTCTCTTAACCTATAAGTCTTCAATACACCAAAATCACTAAGGGTAACTAGATGCACTAACAAAGATACCTGATATTGAGATTTCCACCATGCTTGCTAATTACACTTTTAAGGGTGTGACTCCTAAGAAACTAGGTGATCCCGGAGTACCCACTATACCTTGCTCCATTAAAGGAAATTATGTTAGAACTCCTTTATGTGATCTTGGAGCCGGTGTTAGTGTTATGACTCTCTCTTTATATTGTAGACTTGAATTAGATAAGTTGACACCTACTGAAATTTCTTTGCAAATGGCCGACAAATCAACTGCTTTACCTATCGGCATTTGCGAGGATGTGCCTGTTGTGGTTGCAAACGTTACTATCTTAACAGACTTTGTTATCCTTGATATTCCCGAGGATGATGCCATGGCAATCATCCTTGGAAGACCCTTTTTAAACACTGCAGGAGCTGTTATTGATTGCAACAAAGGCAATGTCACTTTCCATGTTAATGGTAATGAGCACACAGTGCACTTTCCGAAGAAACAATATCGGGCTCATTGCATAAATTCTATTGAAAGAACTTCATCCATTATTGTTGGAAGCTTTGAAATTCCTTTACCTGCTGTCAAGATGAGATATGATATGCTTATTGTTGGGGATATGCATATCCCCATTGAGGTAACCTAGTGATTTTTCGAAGATTCTCCGGTTTCATTTGATTCGAAAAATGTTTGTCAAGGAGACTTGATCAACCTCATTGATGGATTTCTTTTGATGACCAAGAGGTGGATGAATCTAGAAGTCACAACCTTCTGTTCTCAACTTTTACTTTCTATCATTCAGTAGAAAAATAATAAATATAGCATTATTCTCCTGTTTTGTACATTATCCGTCCAATAAAAAAATGACCTGAAAATAAATGTTCTTCAAATGCCCTGAAATTCTAGTATGATTTTTTCTGGAATATTTAATTTTTTTTGGAATAAATAACTAGTCAGGGGGATGCACCAGTGGGCCACGAGCCCAGGAGGCGCGACCACCCCCCTGGTCGTGCCTGGCAGGCTCGTGGGGCCACGTGGCCCCCCTCCACTTATTCCAGCCCCCATCTCCTTCTTCTACCTCCAAAAAAAATCATCCCACAGCTCAAACCCGTGTTCTTGCTCATTTTGCTACGTTTTTCGATCTTCTTGTGTAAAGCCCCCTTTCACCAAACTGTTTTAGGGAATTGTTCCTTGGTATGTGACTCCTTCATTGGTCCACTTAGTTTTTGTTCTAGTGCTTTATTCATTGCATATTATTGCTGCCTTGGTGACCCTGTTCTCGAGCTTTGCATGTTAATTTTATTTGGTCCCAAGTAGTTTCAATGCAAGATATGGCCTCTAGGCACTTGTAGGAGTAGTTGCTATGAGTTTTGTTAAGTTTTATTCACTTTTATTTTGAGTCACTAAAAATTTCAGAATTATTTCAAAAAAAGGAAAATGTTTAGGAAGAGCTATCATGGTAGTTCCTCAAGCAAGAGGGGTCCCCGTCTCGCGATTCGGGAGCCCGATCATTATCAGCCGAGGGACGCACTGGTGCAACCATGTGAATGGCCTTCCGACGAATTCATGATTGATGCAGGTTTCAAGGACGAGTTTGATACACTTATTTGCAACGCCGGGCTCAAAGAGTTCGTCTCCAACAAATGCGAACAGTATACTATACTCACTGCCTCCTTTGTTCGTAGATTCAAATTTTTAGTTGGTCGTGATACATCCATACTTTTTGATCTTTATGATAAATCGTATGCTATGGACTTAGAGGACTTCAATAGAATATGCAAGATACCTGATTGGGGTAGTCCCAATGACCCTCCTAAGTCGTCTGTTAGAGACTTTATGTCCAGTATTACTGTTGGAGAAACTAGAGATATTACGCAAGCTACCATGGGGAGCATTCATTTTCCTGCCTTACAATATTTTGCCCTCTTCATAGGCAGATGCATTAATGGTAAGCGCAACCATAGCCACCTCTACGCACCTGACCTCAGTATACTTAAGAGTGCAGTAACAGGTGATAGAAGTTTTAACATGGGAGCTATAATTGCTAGGAGACTAAATAACAATGCTAATGAAGGAGATTTCTTTGGTGGGATCTATGCCACTCGCCTAGCTAATTATTTTAGAATACCCATTTAGACTGGAGATCCCCCGCTTCACACTGCTTTCCTTGATCGTGTTGCTATGATACGCTTCCAGTTTCTCGAGAGGAGCAATGAGTCCCTCCTATACCAATTAATATTTAACCGGCAGCGTGTTTTTCATATTACCCTTCCTGCTCCTGCCTTCTTTGATTTTCAGAGTAAACGAAGATATTACATAACTAGACAAGAGGCAGAGGAATATGAGAGGGAGGTGAAGGCTCCTCGCCTCCATGAGGCAGCTATTCAGGCGGTAGCTGCCGCGTCCCAGTACAACCCACATTATGATTTTGGATATCACCCGGAGTACCCAGGAGCTGGTTACTTTCCTCTCTGGGAGTAGACCAACTTAGGCCAAAAGCCTAAGCTTGGGGGAGTACGTGTTTCTCACCCACTTTATATTCATGTTCACACATTCACTTTGATAGTCGGTGTTCAC
Organism: Hordeum marinum; assembly: GCA_022496015.1. Lineage (NCBI taxonomy): Eukaryota > Viridiplantae > Streptophyta > Magnoliopsida > Poales > Poaceae > Hordeum > Hordeum marinum. The sequence continues at coordinate 356,329,191 of CM039676.1, read as the reverse complement.
ACTTTTTCATTATATCATCCATGCTAGTTTATTTTATTTTTTCTCGCATTCTTCTTGTGTGTTTTATTAACTTGAGAAAACCCAAAAAAATTAAAAACGAGAAAGACAAAAAAAATTAGTTGTAACTTTACATTCTTGCATGCTTAGTAGTAATTAAGAAAAGAAAACCCGAAAAGATTTCCCGTTCTTCTTTTGCTTGTTGGGAGCTTTCCCGTGTAAATATTTTTCTTCTTATTTGGGTCGAGGTAGAAGACCATGATTAAAATGATTAGTGGCTCTCCTATGCATTATTGTTTATTCGTCAAAGAGCCATATTACTTTGTCTTCTCCTCTAGGTTTGCTTGCAGATTCCAGCTTAGTCCAATGCACGAACACTCTTATTATTATTCACATCATTCGATCGTGCAAATGAAAGGCAATAATGACGATATATGATGAAGTGACTGAGCCTGGAAAAGCTGGTATGAACTCGATCTATTTTGTTTTTGTAAATATGACTAGCTCATAGTTCCTAATTCAGCATTGTTATGAGAGAAACATGTTTGCAATGACAACTTAGAGATCATAGTTTCTTATGCCATGCTTAATTATCTAGGAGCTTATAATGGTTTGTCTTGGATGCCAACATGAATTTTAAAATGATTGTGATGTAGTATGATACGATGGTATCCTCCTTTGAATGATTCAAGTGGTTTGACTTGACACATGTTCACGCATGAAGTTGAAACAAAATCAACATAGCCTTCACGATATTCATGTTCATGGTGATTCATATCCTACTCATGCTTGCACTCAATGTTGGTTAATCTCAATGCATGTTTATGACTGTTGTCGCTCTCTAGTTGGTCGCTTCCTAGTCTTTTGCTAGCCTACACTTGTACTAAGCGGGAATACTGCTTGTGCATCCATTTCCTAAACCCAAAGTTGTTCCATATGAGTCCACCATACCTACCTATATGCGGTATCTACCTGCCGTTCCAAGTAAATTTGCATGTGCCACTCTCTAAACCTTCAAATAATAATCTGTTTTGTATGCCTGAACCACTCATGTTGTGACAAGGGGCGGTCAGTATCTTCCATGCTAGGCATGTTATCCTCGATATGTGTTTATTCACTATCACTCACAAGAAAGGGGACAGTAATCGGAATGCCCGGTTCCATGTTCAAAACAAATGAAAATATAATTGCAAACAAAACTCCCCCAGGATTGTTGTTGGTATGGACGGCACCCGAGGATTCGGCTAGCCGTGGAGTGTGATTGATTGGTGGTTGGGGGAGTCAAAACTTTACTATTCTGTTTGGGAACCGCCTATAATATGTGTAGCATGGAAGATGGTGAAAACTCTTTGTTATCGTGTTGACAATGAAAGCATGCCACCCCAAAAATTATCTATCTCTGTTTTAAAAAGCTTGAGCTCTAGCACCTCTGCAAATCAATGCTTCCCTCTGCGAAGAGCCTATCTATTTACATTTCTATTGAGTCATCCTCTTCTTATTAAAAGCACCAGCTAGACAGCACCTCCGTCATTTGTATGCTTTGCTATTAATTGATATTGAGTATGATTATACTGGATCTTCTTTGCCATGGATTACAATTTCTAGTCAACCCTTGGTCTTTGAAGGTGCTCTGCATTTATGTTTTGCGGTCTCAGAAAGGGCTAACGAGATACCATCTATTCGTATTGTATCATGATTGTTTTGATTGAAGTGTTGACATTTGAAACTTGTTATTATTGCTAGCTAGTTAATTATGCCATTGATATGAGTATATCGAGAGACCTGAGTGTCATTGCTTATGTGTTTAGCTTATGATCTTGCTGAAAATCTGAATATGAGTTAGACATAATTATAACAACAACATCAAACAGAGATTGTAAAAGTTTTTCTTTTGTCTCTTTCAGTTTATCAACTGAATTGCTTGAGGACAAGCAAGGCTTTAAGCTTGGGGGAGTTGATACGTCTCCAATGTATCTACTTTTCCAAACTCTTTTGCCCTTGTTTTGGACTCTAATTTGCATGATTTGAATGAAACTAACCCGGACTGATGTTGTTTTCAGCGAAACTGCCATGGTGTTGTTTTTGTGCAGAAATAAAAGTACTCAGAATGACCTGAAAATTGACGAGGAATTTTTGTGGAATATATAAAAAATACCAGCGAACGAATCAACCGGAGGGGAGGAGCCAGTGGGTCACGAGCCCAGGAGCCCCCCCCCCCTCTAGGTCGCGCCTGGCAGGCTCGTGGGGCCCACGTGGCCCCTCCGACCTCCTCTCCAGTTTCATATAACCCTATTCGTCCCAGAAAAAAATTAGAGAGAAGAAATCATCACGTATTACGATACGGAGCTGCCGCCACCACTTGTTCTTCCTCGGGAGGGCAGATCTGGAGTCCGTTTTGGGCTCCGGAGAGTGGAAATCGAAGCCATTGTCATCATCAACCATCCTCCATTGCCAATTTCATGATGCTCTTCATCGTTCGTGAGTAATCTCATCATAGGCTTGCTGGACGGTGCGGGGTTGGATGAGATCTATCATGTAATCGAGTTAGTTTTGATAGGGTTTGATCCCTAGTATCCACTATGTTCTAAGGTTGATGTTTCTACTACTTTGCTATGCTTAATGCTTGTCACTAGGGCCCGAGTGCCATGATTTCAGATCTGAACCTATTATGTTTTCATCAATATATGTGTGTTGTTGATCCTATTTTGCAAGTTGTAATTACCTACTATGTGTTATGACCCGGCAACCCCGGAGTGACAATAGCCGGAACCACTCCCGGAGATGACCATAGTATGAGGATCCCATGTATTCACCATGTGTTAATGCTTTGTTCCCATACTATATTAAAAGAAGACCTTAATATCCCTTAGTTTCCATTAGGACCCCGCTGCCACAAGAGGGATGGACGAAAGATGTCATGCAAGTTCTTTTCCATAAGCACGTTTGACTATATACGGAATACATGCCTACATTACATTGATGAACTGGAGCTAGTTACATATCACCTTATGTTATAACTGTTACATGATAAATGCTATCCAACATAATCATCCATCACCAATCCAATGCCTATGAGCTTTTCCTATACTAGTCTTTGCTACGTTACTTTACCGCTACTGCTGTTACACTTGCTACACAAATCACTACTGCTACTGCTGCTACTGTTACTGTTACTATCATATTACTTTGCTACTAAAAACTTTGCTGCAAATATTAAATCTTTCAGGTCTGGTTGAATTGACAACTCAACTGCTAATACTTGAGGATATTCTTTGGCTCCCCTTGTGTCGAATCAATAAATCTGGGTTGAATACTCTACCCTCGAAAACTGTTGCAATCCCCTATATTTGTGGGTTATCAGTCTTGTCTGTTGTCATGGCCAACCGGCACCGCCTTGATCTGTCATCTCCTTGACCATCCACCCCTTCCCTAGTTGTGTTGCTGGTGATCTCCCCACCACAACCCACAGGTGCACACCACCCCTTCCCCTCCATCCCTTCCTCCCATTGGTAGTCTCCGTCCAACACATGAGGTAGATCATTCGATGTGGGATGTGCAGGTCGACGATATGGATGACCTTCCGGCTGCTACTCTTGTCAAGCGACAAGATGGGTAGCAATAGGACAAACATCGTGACTTCAGGCATGTTTGCTTGAATGTGCCTTCTCTTTTTTCCTTTTCCTTATGCATCACTTCGATTGCTTTAACTAAACTACCAACGGAGAAGAAAGTGCCCTGTATTGAGAAGGTTGGGTAAGCCTACTAAGAGGCAACATACTCTAGGGGCCGTAGTGAGCAAAATTTTAAGAATCATAGACTCTCATGAAGTGATTCTTTGTACAAGATATTGATTTCCATCAAACAATTTCATGTTTGTTCTTTATTCAATTCATGTTGTTCATGGTGTGTGCTTATAATCAGGTTTATATTTTTGGTGTTTCAAGCAATTTATTTTGACTGTCTAGAATCTTTTGTTTTGTGTTTCCCTCGACAAGGTAATGGATGAAGATGATACTTAGACAAGGTATATTATGCAGAGCATGCTTGTTTTCTGTTTGAAAAGAATAACATGTTATTCTCGGGTTATTTTTTTACTCTATCAACTCATATACGATATTTACTGTTGCTAGCTTGCTGCCATTGGCGATTACAGTGCATGGCCTATGTAGTTATCTACTTCGTTGGTTGCAGTGTTATTATGTGAAAATGTTTTTATCATATCCTTTGTATCTTCTCTTCAAGAGCATTTTCTTCAAAAAAAACAAGATAGTAGCATATATATGCGCCTGCAGAGTTACATTTTCTACCAATGCTTGTACTACTATTTCACTGGAGTGACATAAAGTCAGTCGGGTTACAAATTTTCATGCTTAGTTTTGACTGATTTTGTGGTTCTTCATTGAGTTTTGGTCCAGGTATTTACTAGATCGTTGAGATGTCATTCATACTGTCTTGAATACGGTTGAATCCAAATCATAAAGAAGATATGAAAAATATCATAATCAACATGCTAAACTTTTCTAAATGGATTTATCTTCCTTAAAGTAGGTGTTGATGCTTCTGATTTTCTTCTTCAAAAACATATGGGAAAGGCTAACCAAATGTTTTAGTTTTCATTATGGTCCAATCTCTCGACCATGTACAGAGTTGACCATGGTTCATAAAAGATCTATTGATGAAGGTTAGTTTGATGTACATGTTCTACATTTTGTGCAGTTTTCATTGTATGCTTGGAGAAGAGGACAAGAGTAGAGGCTTGAATCTTGAGATGACAAGGGTAGTCATCTGGTGCAACTAAAGGTTCAGTTTCATACTTCTGATGACATTGTTTGGTTTGCCTAGATGACTGCCCTTGTATTATTCATTTAAGAAGGTACTAAAATATCTTCTTGTCTGGAAATTTGATTTCTACTAAAACTTTGTCAAGATACTCATTTTTCTTGTAATAAAATCTATACTTTTATTGATTATTATTGAAATTTTCTTGTTACTAAAATTTCATAGGAAGGAGGTAAATGGAGAAAAAGGCACGACGAGAAAGGAGTAACACCATTGGGACGACATTGTTAATGACGCCTTTGAAAGGATTCACTTTGGAACACCTACAGGTTCTAGAGGCGCGAGTCCAGGCGGCGGACATGCCATGCGGCGGTTGAGGTGTCCACCAGCCAACTTGAGGGTGTCGTTGCTCAAGGTACTAACACACTAGTTTTGACACAAAGTTTCTTGGCTAGTTGTGCACGGTCAGGACTTTTTTGCGACTCTGGGCAAAGACTCATGCCATCAGCCATCAATGTCTTGATCCCTTGTTGTTAGTTTTTCTTGGCTTTTAATTTACTTTATGTGTTGTTCCTTAGTGCATGAATTATTTTCAATATGAATGGGAGTTTGAAAAATGTGGTACGACTATCACCATTTTTTGAAGATGTAGAAGTGAAGATGAGAAGCATGCGCACATGGGTGTCGTTACCTCCTTACTCCTTGAAGATTCCTTTGTGGTTGCACCCTGTCCTTCATGTTCCCTGGGTAAACTTGACCCTTGGGACCGGGTGGTGGTGGCACTCCGATGTCATATCCTTCTTCCAGGCACCACTTTGTAGTACATGCTTCATCGGTGTGTGGTTTCATATCTTCTCAATGACTAGCTCAATGCGAAGGTTTCCATCGACTCCAAGTGACTGGTCCATCTGTAGTGTGCTTGGTGGTCGATTGGGGGGGTGATGTTCCTCGCCATCCTTATTGTTTGCATTGTGTGTGTTGTGTGTGGTGGTGGTGTATTGTATGTGGTTGTGAGCATGTTGGTCGTTGCACATATATAATAAAGCAGGTGGGAGCTTTTTTGGTAAATTCATTTGTTGGCCCGTAACAACGCACGAACACTCTACTAGGCACCCCTAGAAGAAGTTGAGGTAGAAAAAAATCAGACATAAATGATCTAGAGGTTGATGATCCACAAGTATAGGGGACCAATCATAATTTTTTCGATAAGTAAGAGTGTTAAATCCAACAGGAATAGAAAAAGCGATAAGCAGTTTTCAAAAATGTATTCTCTGCAAGTGTTGTAAGATAGTTTTGATAACAAGTGTGATAGCAAGACATTTTACAGCAAGTAACAAATAACAAAAGTAACAATATGCAGCAAGGTGGACCAGTCATTAATAGTGCTAAGGACATGCCAGATTAACTTCTTATAGTGATCAAATGTTCTCAAGGACACATCAGAATTCGTCTAGTTACTTCCACCATGATTCATTGACTCATGTTCATTGTATTGATAAGTTATTATATGGGTGGACCGGAGCTAAGTTGTTGTTCTTACTTGAACAAATGATCTAATTATGATTACCCCCTCCGTGCAAGCACCTGCTAATATAAGATAAAAATTAAGATAAATCTTACCATAACATTAAACATAAGGATCCAAAACAACCTTTTACGGAACATCTCATGAACTAGGGTTTAGGTTCTAGTCACTCTCGAAACCCATCATCTACAAAATAATTCCATGATGCCAAGTGGGTAATAATTGAAATTGGAATATGACAAGATATTTTGACTCTTGCATAAATGAAAAACTTGAAGATTAAAAGATAGGTCATTCACAAAGGGAAAGCAACGTTATCATGCGATTTTGATTTTTGGATGTGCTAGCTCTTAATGCAAAAGAACATCACATTATATCACCCCTTACAATGGTGCCCTTTATTGAGCAGTATGCCACTTTTATTACTTTATCATCATAAATTGTATAAAACTTATTTTCACTTTCAATAGAAGATTATACATAGTTAGGAGTAATTTTTATTGCTTGCGCCGATAACAACATAATTTAAGGATCTTATTCAATCCATAGATAGATATGCTGAATCTCATGACAAAAAAACTGGATTTAAGGGTATTTAGATGCACAAATAATATCTCTATCTAGTACATTTAAAAAATGAACAGATAAGATAATAATATAAAAGAAAATAAAAAACTAAAACTAATAACTGAAAAAAAGAAGTAAGAAAAAGAAGCAAAAAATATCGGACAGGAGAAGGTTCCCTTTTTTTGAATCTAAGCACGCTACCTTTATTAATCAACAATGTTCATAGGGATACAAGAGATGTTTGGAGGGTTTAACAGCCATACATGGCGCCCAAAATCCAAACCGAAAGCATGCTTAGCAAGGCTATGTGCCTCAATATTGGTTGCCCTACCTTCGAAGATGAACGTGCAACTCTCGAAACCATCCGTCGTGTCTCGGATCTCCCTGGTGGTACTGGCATAGACACCCCCAGTGCAGCTATTGATATCATTGATAATGCTCTGGTTGTCACTCGCAATGAGGATACGAGGAAGGTCCAAGTCAAGAGCGAGTGCCGGTGCCTCTCGACATGCCAACGCCTCCAGCGTCGCCGGATCCGTAACCCCATGAATCTTGATAACCGAAGTGCCTAGGAATGTTCCTGAATAGTTTCTACATACCGCACTGAAGGATCCAAAGTGACCATCTCTGGAAACAACACCATCAACTCAGATTTTTGCACTTCCTTTCAGCAGAGGCAACCATCTTGGCTGCAGAGCTGCTACCGTAGAAGGTGCCACCGTTGTTTTCTTTGGCTTGCATTCCTCGAGCTCCCTAATGTACTTCAAGATGAACATGTAAGTAGTTAAAGTACTCTGGAATATGTGTTCATGGAGCTCCTAACATCTCGCGAACCAAAGTGACCACAGAGTAACAGATACCAAGATGAATTCTTGTGGAGAAAGAATGTCCTGAATTTTGAATAGCCACCGTTTCGCATCCGGTTCAATAGTGGAATTCAATGCCTCCACCAGATCGTGGTCGTGAAGAGCCCAAACGCATCTTGCGACCGTGCAATGAATCAAGGAATGTTGCCAAGAGTCCTCAGATCCACATAGACCGCAACATGTTGTGGTGGACATGTTTCTATGATGCATCACATCCGTAGTTGAGATAGACTGCTGAGCCAATCTCCATAGGAAAAATTTCAGTTTAGAGGGGACATCCACCTTCCATAGCTTCTCCCATGATTGTTGTTCTCTTTCCCTGTTCGAATTATTAGCTCTTCCTTCCAACCAAGCTTCTCTCCTCAACTTAGTGTCAACTAGCATCCGATAGGCAGACCGAACCGACAACACACCTCGTCTTTCATGCACCCAGGACCAAATATCCTCAATATTCCGTGTGCAGAGCGGGATAGAGTAAATAGCAGCAGCATCAGTGGTTAGGAAAACTTCGTTGATCAACGTCGGGTTCCACTCAGCACTAGGCAAGATTAGTTCACTCACAAACTGCGGGGGAATCCCAACTCTACTCACGATTGGCCTCATGTTCGAAGGCCTCGGAAGCCAATTGTGTTGCAAGATATTCGTTGTGTGGCCATTCCCTACCCTCTGGATCAGTCCCTGCTTGAGCACATCGCGGCCATCAATGACGGCATGCCATATCTGGGAGGGAGTGGAGCTTAACTCGGTGTGCAAAAAGTCTTCCGTATGGAAATACTTGGCCTTCAGAGTGCGAGCACTAAGAGACTCTGGATCTGTCAGGATACGCCATGCTTGTCTTGCCAGGAGAGCAAGACTGAAAAGTTCAATATTCCGAAAGCCCAAACCTCCACAATATTTTGGTTGTGTCATCGTGCTCCAAGAGACCCAACTAGGCTTCCTTTTTCCGTCTCTACTGCCCCACTAGAACTTCCTGATCAATGAGTTGATGTGTTCGCAAAGACCACGGGGCATTCTGAAACACAACATAGAATAGACTGGAATAGCCTATGCCACCGATTTTATGAGAATTTCCTTGCCTCCCACTAACAGAAGCTTCTCCATTCAACCTTTGACCTTGTTCCAGACTCGGTCCTTTAAAAATTTGAAAGCACCATTCTTACAGTTACCCACATCAGATGGCATTCCCAAGTATTTATCAGAGAGAGACTCCTTCTCAATATTTAGAGCATTCTTAACTTCAGTTTTTAGGGAGGATGGGCATCCCTTGCTGAAGAAAAACAGGATTTAGAGAGGTTTATCCTTTGACCAGAAGCATTGCAGTAATTTTCCATTAAGGCAGACAACTCATTAGCTCCATTAGAACTGGCTTTGACAAACAGCAGGCTATCATCAGCAAATAACAAGTGGCTAATCGGCGGAGCCGTCGGTGCAACTCGTATTCTAGTGAGGTGCGATGATTCAACTTGGTTTTTTAAGAGGCACGAAAGGCCCTCCGCTGCTAGCAAAAACAGGTATGGAGAAATTGGGTCACCTTGACGGATTCCCCTAGAAGGACAAGATTGCTCAAGCTTACCACCATTGAACATTACAGAAAACTTCACTGAAGTAACCATCCTCATAACTGAAGCAACCCATGATTGAGCAAATCCCATCTTGGTCATAATAGCTTCCAAATAATTCCACTCCATACGGTCATATGCCTTCATCATGTCTAATTTAACAACGCAAAATATGTTCCTTTGAGCTTTGTTTCTCTTCATAAAATGCAAGCATTCATAAGCCATGATGATGTTGTCGGTGATCAACCAACCCAGGACAAAAGCAGACTGCTCCTCAGAGATAATATCCTGGAGGATAATTTTCAGCCTATTAGATAGAACCTTGGAAGCAATTTTGTAAAGAACATTGCATAGGCTAATAGGTCTGAACTGAGCTAGATTAGTGGGGTCCTTAACCTTTGGGATCAAAACCAGGATGGTCTCATTAATCACTTCTGGTCTCTCCTCTCCTCTAAGAATGCGAAGAACCACATTGGTTACTTCCGTTCCACAAAGCCCCCAATGCCATTGGAAAAACTGTGCGGGGCAACCATCAGGGCCCGGGGCTTTGGTGGGGTACATTTGGAAAAGAGCAGTTTTCACCTCTTCCCCTGTATAAGGAGCTGTAAGACCTGCATTCATAGTATCTGTCACGTTTACCGGAACAGAATTCAGCACTGTGTTCATACCTGAAGTGCCCTCCGATGTAAACAGATTTTTGTAAAAGTCGTTGGTGAGGACAGCCATCTCAGCATGATCGTTTGTTACTGACCCATCCGATCGCTCCAGAGATTTTATAATATTGCCGGCGCATACTAGCTCGTCTCTGGAAAAAAATTGTGTTCTTGTATCCCTCCTTGAGCCAATCCACTCGGGATCGCTGCCTCATCATCATTTCCTCCATATGATATAGCTTGATGAGGCAATCGGAAGTTTTTATTTCTGCATGCGATGGTGAAATCCTACGAGGGTCATTCTGCAGAGTAGCAAGCTCCTTCTTTAGCTTCTTAATCTCCTTCAACACGCATCCAATAGTTGCCCCACTCCACTCTTTTAGGGAGGCCGATAGGTCACTAAGCTTCCTTCTCATCTGTTCAACGGTCTGGCCATCAGATGTTGCACTCCACAGTGCCTCGAGGGAAGAACCAAAGTCCTCATGCCTCTGCCAATACACCTCATATCTGAAAAACTTGGGTATAGTTTGTACCGGGGAAGATGGTTCCAATTGCAGCCTTATCGGGCAATGATCCAATGATGCCCGCGTTTCGTGGCTTAATATCGCATGTGGGAACAACGTGGTCCAATCCGTGTTGGCCAAGGCTCGGTCTAGACGAACCCTGCAGTAGCCACCGCCCGCGGTCTTCTTCTCAAACGTCCATTGTTTCCCTTGGTAGCCAAGATAAGCTAGTCCACAAACATCAATAGCATCCCTAAACCCTTGGATTTGCGAACGCCTTCGTTATCCCGCTCCAATATGCTCGTGAGGATGAAGAACTTCATTGAAATCTCCAATACACAGCCAAGGTAGAGAATTCGTGGAGACCAAAGACTTGATTAGATCCCAAGTTTTATATCTATCTGCCACTTGGGCTTCACCATATACGCAAGTGAGGCGCCATCCATCCTGGTTTGGGACAGAAACATTTGCATCAACATGGTACTCCGAGTAACCAAAAACATCTAGTTTAATTCCGTCGTTCCAAACCAAACCAATGCCGCCACTACGGCCAACACTGCCTACAACATAAGTATGAGTAAAACCTAGGGTACCAGCAAGACTTTCGACGCGTGCTTTTGAAATGTGCATTTCCACTATGCATAGCACCGTCGGGGCAAATTGCTTTGCTAGATCACGAAGCTCTTGAATTGCCGCAGCTTTGCCCTCACTGCAACAATTCCAACATAGTAGATTCATTGTGCTCGGCGATCCTCCACACGGGAGGTCACCGATCTTGCATCATTGTTTTTTCGGAGGTAGTTCCCTTCTTCTTGGAGTTCCTTTCTACATTGGGTCGCAGTCTTTTCTGCTCTTGCTTCGAGGACGGGCTCTCTGGAACTGTCGACCTGGGAGGGGGCAACAAGAAGTTTTTCTGAGCCACATGCAGGACCGGAGCACCCAAGATTTTCTGATTGGACGGCCTTTTCCTGTTATCGTCCGCCTCAACCATCACTGCATCAGGATCAACATCATCTTCAGTCGCGCTGTTTGTTGGCATCTGTGTCTGGCCAGCCATGCCTCCACCACGACGGCCACCCCTTCTGCCATGTCCTCGGCCTCCTCCTGTGCCAGCTTGCACGGAGATCTTTGAAGTATAGAGCAGACGTGGGGTGGACTCCATCATCGTGCTCCTTGTAGACATGCCCGAGGTGGCCATAGACAACACACCAAGCTGGTAGACGTTCATACCTCACCCGATATATTTGCCTCTTAGAATCACAGACCATAGACACTGCGTTCTTCAGAGGTTTATGCACATTGATCCTAACACAGACTCGGTAGAAGCTCCCGACAAAATCTTGTGTCATGGGTTCAGTAAACAACACCTCACCAATCTTTGCAGCCAGCGCTGGAACTAGATGGGCATTCAGATCGGGCACATCATGATTTTGCACCCAAATATTGATGAAGTCCAGGTTGACCAAAGTAGGCTTCGTGATTCCATCATACGGCTCAAGTATCACTATGTTAGCCCTAAAGTTCCATGGTCCATCATTCATCACACGTTCGCAGTCACCAAGGCAGAAGAACTGCAGGGTATAGAGATTATCCTCCAATGGACGGAACTTCACCTCATGCGTAAGATCCCAAGCTGATCGCATGTTCTTAGAGAATCAGTACTGGCTATAGGGTTTATTGATGTGAACCCTACAGACTTCCCCCCATTTTGCCGCATCAGGTGGAGCTTCCTTCTCTTCGAAAACAACGTCATCTAGGTCTTCTTTGCAAAGCCCTAGTTCTTCCATAAGTTGCTCTACCTCTGTCGCGGACGATGAGCCAGACGCCTTCGCCTGATCATCACCTAGAGAAGCCATTGTGGAACCCTAGCCCGAGAGGATTATCGATCGGGCTTGTTGGAAGCTAACCCAGAACTCCCCGCGGCTCAACCAGGATCGATCAAGGCCGGGGCCGGGTAGGGATACAAGGATCCCCCCGTAATCAGCCCGAATCGAAACTCCGGTCAGGTAGGACGGGGGCGGGAAGGTTAAGACTCGACGACGGCGACGAAGTCGCCTTGGGAGAAGAAAACCCTAGCGAGAGGGAAAAAAGCGACAGGAGAAGGTTCCCAAAACCGGGATCTGAAACGTAGACTATATTAAAATGGGCCGGCCCATCTCACGATTCCTCAGTCCATTTGGTCGACAGTCGTTCCGTCAAAAGCGTTCCAAACGCTACCCGACGCCATCGCAAACCCCTTTCGCTAAAGGAAAAAAAGAGGCTCCGCAAACCCTAACCTCACCGGCGGCGGCAGTGGCGTAGATGGACCCCGACTCAGTGGCGAAGGCGTTCGTCGAGCACTACTACCGCACGTTCGACACCAACCGAGCGGCGCTGGTGGGGCTGTACCAGGAGGGCTCCATGCTCTCCTTCGAGGGCGAGAAGTTCCAGGGAGCCGCCGCCATCGCCACCAAGCTCACCTCCCTCCCCTTCAACAAGTGCACCCACAACGTCGTCACCGTCGACTGCCAGCCCGCCGGCCCCACGGGCGGCATGCTCGTCTTCGTCTCCGGATCCCTCCAGGTCGACGGCGAGCACACCATCAAGTTCTCGCAGGTATGGCCCCAATCCTTTGGCCCAGATCCAACAATTCGTGCTCGCTGGAATGTTCCCATCGAAGTGCCATCTTAACTGTTTCCTTGCTTAGATCTCCATTCTGAAATGGTTTAGGATGGTTGCTTGCGGATGCTATTATTGAATTGTTAGATTTCCATCAGGAATGCTCTGCGAATATGTGTATTAGAACTGGCTCGTCAGCGTTAGATTTGTTTGATCTTGTCTCTGGTTAATGGTTATTGCCCTGTTTATTGATAGTCTATGAGCTTGGTCTCAGGATCCAGTATTATCCTGGGATTGCAATGCCTGTGGGATCTTTATTTGTCACGAGCTTAGTTTAATTTTATGTTCTTCAGATCATCTGTAGGATTCTTGATGTGCTCTGCACCGTTACTAGTAGTACTTCTTCCTGTGGCAGCAGGTTTCGTCGGTGTTACCACTTACCATTCATTATGCCTTCTTTGTATGCTCGCCCCTGATCTCTTTGTGGAGGGATTGGGATATGTGTAATCGATCTTTAGTATTCAGTGACAGTGTTGATTTACTTTCAGCCAACCCAATCAAATCAACCTTTTCTTTATTTAGGAGTACACACATCTCTTTGCATTGCTGGAGTTGTGTCTCTGGCAGCTGTATTATATATTTTACCATGATCCGTGGAATTTATGGGTGTGCCTTCAACGATGATTGATGTGAATTCCTAAATCACCTTAACTTCTTGTTTCATGTATCTTCATATGTGACTGTTTGGGTTTGTGCCCAAAGTTATTGGAAAGGTTATGCTTGGCATGCCCATTGGTCTCCTGCTTAACTTGCTAACATGACAACCCGCTGTTTGCTGCAGATGTTCCACTTGATGCCACTCGGACCAGGGAACTTCTATGTGCACAACGACATGTTCCGCCTGAACTACGGCTAAGAATCATACCAGAGATCGTGCTTCCCCATGGAAGGCAAATGTTCTGCAAAAGAAACAATCTGGTTGTGGTTTTTGTGCTTGATGGTGAAAAACTTTGTGGTGATTTCTCCTCGACAGCTTATGAGATTCACTGGGGATTAGACATATAACAAAACACCCGGTCTTATGGGTCTGGGTCTGATATTGTATCGTTGTTATTCTCATATCAATGTTATGTGGAGGTCATGGGAAAAACTTAGCAGTTGAGTTCTTGCGCGCCCATTTTATCTCTGATTTCCTGATTCTATGTTTGATCTTCTCTCGATTTTCTGTGCTCCTCCCTGATGCTGATGGTCATACACGAGAAAGGAGCCAGTTGCTTGCTTGCTGTTGCTGGAATAGCTGGCCTCAACTTTGCTTCTGATGGTCCTCTCCTCTTGTTTTTGCTTTCACGGCCCCTACATTCGACCTGACCTCACAACCTTTCAACTCGTTGGGTCTCAGGGTGCTCAATTTTGAGCTCAAGTCAGGGCCCCATCATCCGCAGTTACCTGTAGCAATCTCATAGCTCTTTTGGGTCCAGGAGAAGAGGCACTTTCGTGAAGCAACCTGTAGCAATCCGTTGTTAGCTTTGCTAGATCAGGCTAGGACAAAGACAGGTCAAGTTCAAGCAGAGGAGACAGATCATAGTGTAATCAAAAGCCAGACGCCACTGCCACCCGATTGGACAAAACCCTATTTTCTTCTCACTATCTAGTCTAGTCTATAATAAAGGAAAAACCTATGATCAAAATCATACAAGTCAATTTCAAGTAGAGGAAGCATTGCTAACATTCTACTACATTGAGCAGAGTATGCATATTGCAGTTTACTCTCCCACAAAAACCAATCACCTCTTTTTAGTTCTCATTCTTGAAAATGAGAAATTCATTTATGGTCAACATCATACGGATTTCAAGTTTATATACATGGCATTACAAGCATTCCACTGACGAAACTATCCAATTTGTGGCAAATCTTCTCAAACAGATACAAACTTCTTTGGAAATGCAAATTTTTGTGTCATTTTGGGAAGAAACAGAGGCTCTTCATTTCTTAAACAATCATAAGCCTCCCGTAACAATTACACCAGAGCATTCCTCCCATATGTACAAAGTTTGCTGTCAAGATGTATCCCCCTAGTTATAAGTATACAACCATTTAGACTTGTTGCATTTGTTACATGGTAAAAGTTGCCCAGGTAGGAAAATACTGCTGCCCAAACTCATGTGCTTCTTCTGTACATCGTTGCTCCGACTTCACGTCTACATGAATGGAGGCTTGGGAAATATATGCCCTGTGGCAAGAGGACAATGAAAAGGTCAGGTCATGGGAAGTTGTATATCCGATGAAATATATGCTCTTGTATTGGATAGTTGAGCAAGCAATACATAGGCAAGAAGTCTTGGCAGCATGATAGTGACATATGCACAGCACTATTTTAGTAGCAATGAAGGATATGGAAAGGAATTATATTGATATCATCATATTGTAACATTGCATCTTGCGGGGTACACCGCACACTTAAATTTATGAACATTATTTATTACAGAAAATTATGGTAGAGATTCTAGCGTGTGAATCAAAATTATCAAGAACAGATCGTGGTTGGTGGGGCAACCAAGGTTCACCTTGTGAGCGCAATTGCTCACTAGGTAGACAGTCTCTAATCAAAATACTACTAAACTGTCTATTTCAAAATTCTGCTCTTGTTGGAAATGTAAGAGTGACAGCGACATGTTAAAATAATAAAGGTTAAGTTCCAATTTTCTTCTCTTGTTTTTTTCGCTGAAAAGACTAGGACATATTTTCTTTCCTGCAAGATTTTGGATCCTTACATATTCTACTTATGAAGTTTATTTCCTAAGAACCCTACCCATGTCCTGTCAACGTTAGCCAAGATATAAAGTTTCTTTTTCTTGTCTCCTGCTTAACAAGCACTAAAAGCACATAGGCAATCAAATCCACCTTCACTTTTACATATACATTTTGACTTTATACGTTTACTTACTGCTCCTTTCCCATCCTTTTGGTTTCATACGGTCATCAAGGCAGTCATACTATTCCCCATCGTTTAACTCATCAAGCAGCAGCTCCAGGGAATCTTTCTTGATCTAAATTACAGAAAAACATTGTCCAAGCAACAAACACGCAGTGGCATGCACGATGCACCAGCAGCCACTGGTTGCTTGCTCTCCTTTCCCCTTCTCTAGGAGATGGGGTAAGGACGGTGGGTGCTTCAATCCTAAGTTAATCTTTTTTTAGTCCTAAGTTAATTTCAATTGCACGGGGACAGAGGTGAGGCTTTTGTGAAATCATAATTTCTGTACCATTAGCATGCCTACGATGCCCTCATGAAACGAATTGGTAGACCAATCCTAAGGTTCCAATTTGATCAGCGCGAGGAGTCTCATGAGCATCAACATTCAGAACAATCAAAAGCGCCAACGAGCACATGGATGGTTCAAATTCGGGCAGAACGTGAGCGAGGACGCTCAATTCAGCGCACCTGACCCGGATCCAGCCTAGAAAACGGCACCGATCCTCTTATCAGCTCCCAATTACCCTGAATTTAACACCGAATCGAAACGCAATGTCCGTCGAACAATCCAAGGCGCGGAAAAAGACAGGCCGTACGTAATTCTTTCTTTTCCCCTCGGCCTCGGGCATGACGCGGAACAGAGGGGGCACGGGCAGATGGATCACGTACATGTGGAGGCGTCCTTGGGAGAGGAGGAGGCGGGCCAGCAGAGGATGGCCCTGCCGATCCCGGAGAGGTTGGTGAGGAATCCGACGAAGAGGAAGACGCAGGCGAGGCCGACGACCCAGGGCATGAGGAAGAAGCCGAGCATGAAGGTGACGGAGCCGCAGAGCATGAGCGCCATGGACGCCCCCAGCATCATGGACGCCACCCCCGCCGCCGTGACCTGCCGCGGCGGCCCCCGCCCCTCCTCCCCCGGCCCGAGCGGCGACCGGAGGATCGCGAGTAGCAGCGCGCCCAGCTCGTACAGCAGCCGCGACTGGTGCGCCTCCGCCGCCGCCGCCGCCGCCGCCGTCCTCATGCCTCCGCCTCCGCCGCCGCGCGCGAGCGCCGGGCCTCGAATCGTCGTCGGAGGGGGCGCGAGACGGGGCCGGGCTGCGGGGCGGGGGTGTGGAAGGAACAGCGGGGTTTGCGCTGGTGCTCGGGGGCGTGGTGCGTTGCGTTGCGGGTTGGGTTTGCGGGTTGGTGCTGCTGCGGAAAGGGAAAGGCAAAGGCAGCGTGGGCGACGGTGAAATAGAGGAGGGATGGGTCTGCCACCGTCTCCCCCGCGAGAGGATAATGGAGGCCGAACGAACGAATGAATGAATTAATGAATGCTCGTGCAGCCGTGCTGACGAACGGAGTACGCTACCGGTCTATTCTTTACGCTATCGAAAAAAATTGTTTCCGTTTATACGGCGTGGATCACAGTCTGGCCGTTGTGCATCGTCAGAAGCCAAGGGCGCCCGCCATGGGCGAGCCGAAGAGCAAGTGCCCGAATTTATTTATTTTTGATTTGTTTTAACAAAGTGCCGGAAAAACAAGGTTGTGGAAAACGAGAATGCTGAATGGAGGGCGTGCTCCTTAGATCTGCTTTAAGACTAACCAAAAATCGCATTTTTCGAGTTTCGTAAAAATCTGAAAGAAATCACCGGGTGTGTATCACATGTGTGTAAAATTTGAAGATGACGTACATTATGATAAGAGCTACACAAAATAGACAAATCATTGTTTTTCATTGATCTTTTTTTTTAAAACGGCTCCATAGAGCTAGTCCTTTAAAATGCCCTACTCTGTGAAAAGGAAAAAACGTTGACTTGATAACTTTGATGTTGGATTACAAGGTGGCATCGACAGGGGATATGATGTTGCACATACAGCTTGCAATATCGCTTGTTGTTTACAACGAAGCCCTTTTTCATTCATGATCTTGTATTAGCATATTGTAATTCTATCACTTTGGATTGAGGGGGTGTTTGGTTCCAGGGAAGGGACTTTTTTTTAGTTTCACGGACTAATCAAAAAAAGACTCTCCGGTAGAGTCTTTTTCTAGTCCCTGTAGAAAAAGTCCCTCCTGTTTGGTTCTCAAGGGACTAAAGGGGACTTTTTCCAGTCTCTGGGACTAAAAAGTCCCTGAACCAAACACCCCCTGAAACTCTGGTTTTCCCGTGTCGCTGATGTCGGAACTATGTAAACTACACTAACTCCATGATGACTTTGTTTTTTTGTGAGTTTCAACATCAGTGACATGCGGATCACTACGTTTGATATCACGGGGACAATGCTCGGATGCAGAATGTCCTCTATGCGAGCTCTCGGGAGTCCCCACAAATAATCTTTAGTTTTACTTGTTTTTGAGCTTGTTTTTTTTTTACCAGGAAGCTTGTTTTATCCTTTTCTTTTCTTAACACACTACAATCGCAGTTGCTCAGATATAAACACATATACTTTACCACTATGAACATATGCACACATATCATGTCCTTGTAAGTACTACCTCAGTCCGGATTTATTATGTCTCCTCTCATTTTGGACTAAAGTTTGACCAACAAATTTAACTAATAAAATGCAAACCATATGTCACAAAATTCATACATTTGGAAAGCTCTTTCAAATACAAACCCATCAGTGTATCTTTTATAGCATATATTCTACATTTTATTAGTTATATCAATGGTAAAAGTTTGACTCGAAATATTAGGGGACCTAATAAATCCGAACAAAGATAGTACATGTGAGATACTAAGCCGGCATAATTTCTTAAAATTTACAAGTCATCACACGCTTCTCGTAGTCGATAGAGTGACTTCTCCCACGAAACAAACATCATCAAAAAAGACTGAAGTGAATTCAAAATAGTACAAACAACAATACCAAGTCCAGAACTTAAACCTTGGACTGGTTTGACCACAAAAAACTTCGGCACGTGAGTCGGGCTCAATTCCCACGAGTTTGTCTTAATTGTTCTGTGCGGTGCTGTGCACACCCGCACGCACGTGGCGTGTAGTCAACCGAGTGATCAAGAGAATCGACTTTATCATTTCTTTGCACGACGGCGGAGATACACTCACTCCGGTGATCAGAAATGATGGTATTCTTCGCCTCTTAATAAGATAAAAAAAATACTCCGTGAGCAGGTGCGAGAAAAACTTGGATTAAAATTATGGAGGCACGAGGACACGCGGAATCTTTCTCAAGAAACACCGACACGACGAGCGGAAAGTCGCGCCGAAGCAACACTTCCAGTGCGTACGTACGTACTACGCGATCGGCTTTTCCCCAGCTTAGACGCTAATTAACGGAGCCACGTCCTTTGACAGTGAGACTCGTTTTGCCTCCAAGTTAAACCGGCCATTGGTTAGTTACAAGGATCGCGGGTTAATCGTTGTGTTTGGCAGACAAAAGAAAGGTTTAATCGGTGTTGACTGCTCCGAGGAGAGGGACGAGGGTAAACACGATCGAGGGCGGAAGGAATTACCCGTCGTGATCACCCCGTGTAAAGATATCCAAGGAAAAAGGCGGGGATGAGCTGATTTGGCGCGTGACATGGCAGCGGCAGGAATATCATATCGATCGGCTCCCCTTGGACAATCGACAGGAACCGTGCGGGGTGGACTCTTTGGCATGGTTGAATCCGGCCGAGCTGCTTCACGGTTTCTGTAATTCTGCTAGACCTAAAAGAAGGAAAATCTTGACCAGAGAAAAGAGCGATCGAGCTAGCTGGCACGGTGCCGGAATCATGTGCTCTGTTCACTACGGCACTGCCACTGCCACTCCGAACTGGCTTGAAGCACCGAAGTTACCCTGTGTTTGCCTTTGTTTTTTTGCTTGTTTGAGGGCCACCCGTAATCTTGTTGCGTTGCTTGGATTTGGATAATCCGTTTCGCGTGGGAGGGACGTGGCAGGGTTGCTCGCGTACCGTGCGTACGTGCTTGATCGCGGATCACCGAGGTAACGGCACTAAATGATCTAGTGAAGCATACGTTGCATTTACAATGAAAACCAAAAAAAAAATGATTGATTGTGCATTTTGAATAAATTTTATCTAAACACTATTTATATTCGTTGTCAACATTTGTCATCTACGCGGAACAATGGTTATGTTTCTGTGACCGACGTGTATGGTTTTGCATGGATTTAAGAGTCCGGATATGAAATACGCAAAGGTGTGATATACAAGGGGTCATCCGGATGCGTTTGCACGCGTGTCTGGACGCACTCGCGGACGTATGAGGGGCCCGATTCGTCCAGTCCGACTGTAGATGCTCTAACAACATCTACAACCAAATCACTTAGACATGACTCAAACGCCTCGGTAGGCCGCCCAGTCACTGATCGAAACTTTGACTCAGTCGGGCGCCTCAAACACCCTGGCAGGACGCCTAGTCACTGACCAGTCATGAATTTTTGACTCAGTCGGGTGCCTCAAATGCCCGGGCAGGACGCCCGGTCACTGACCAGTCACGAAACTTTGACTCAATCGGGCGCCTCAAACGCCTGGACAAGACGTCCAGTCATTGACCCGTCACGAAACATTGACTCAGTCGGGCGCCTCAAATGCCCGGGCAGATCGCCCAGTCACTGACCAGTCACGATTTTTTGACTCGGTCGGGTGCCTCAAACGCCCGGGCAGGCCGCCCAGTCACTGACTAGTCACGAAATTTGACTCAGTCGGGCGCCTCAAATGCCCGGGCAGGTCGCCCAGTCACTAACCAGTCATGAATTTTTTGACTCAATCGGGTGCCTCAAACGCCCGGACAGGCCGCCCAGTCACTGACCAGTCACGAAATTTGACTCAGTCGGGCGCCTCAAACGCCTGGGCAGGCCGCCCTGTCACTAAATTTTGACTCGGTCGGGTGCCTCAAACGTCCGGGCAGGCCACCCAGTCAATGGACCAGTCACGAAATTTTGACTCAGTCGGGCGCCTAAAACGCGCGGACTGACCGGCACCCCTCATATCCAGGCCAAATACGGAAGGAGATGGCCGTCTTCCATGCAGGTCGCCGCTCTCGGGAGTCGGCTGCCCAACGGCAGCGCTCGTACTCGCAACGTCAGGAATTCATTGCGTCCACATAACTGGTGCACGGATCCGGCGTTGCTACCTCACCAGAGACGGTGCGGTTCGACTGGCGACCGAACGCCGTGGCGGACGCGTAACCGCTCCGTTGGCGTGTCGAGGACCCACCATAGACGTTCACGGACGCAAACATGGCGCGGCATGCCCACCGTGCGAGGCAACGGGCTCGAGAAGTGACGAAGGCCCTCATAGCGGTGGACGTTGGAGAGACGGAGTCGCACTCTCCGATGCCTCGTATGGTGAACCACTACGGGCACCGCAACCACGTCGTGGTGTATGTCGGCTCCTCCCAGGAGGGATCCGTCACGTCCACCGAGACCGTCCGGGTTACGACCTTCGACGAGGAACAATATGACATGAAAGATGACAGGAGCTCGAGTCTCATGAGCCAGCTAGTATCCCATGTTGTACTCTACTTTGCCAGGCCGAACCAATACTCTTGTAAAGTGCGGCGGCCCTCGGATATGGACACAACATATGTGGATGAACTCCGCTTAAAGATTATTTACGTTGTATGTAATAGTACGAGTTTAAAAAATTAATTTCAAATATTTAAATATAGAATGTATTTTTTAAAACATGATCGGTTAGTGTCTGCAGGACGCATTTGCGAGCATTCGAGGTGTCGAATTGGTCAAGTTCGCTTGAATGATTTAAGATAAACCAATACTCTGTGAGGCTGTGAGCGAGAAAAAACTTGGATTAAATTATGGAGGCACGAGGACGCGCGGAATCTTTCTCAAGAAACACCGACACGACGAACGGAAAGCAGCACCGAAGCAACACTTTCGTGCGTGCGTGCGTGCGTACGCGATCGGCTTTTCGTCCTCAAACGTTCGGCGGCATGATCGACACCTTTCATATTTAGATCATATACGGAGCGGATATGAGGGCGTCCGGACGTGTTCGGGCACACTCGCCATGTTGGTCTGGCTCGCCTTGGCCCACGTCAACTTGACATATATTCATTTCCATTCGTTCGCCGGATCAAACCCTAACCACTTTACTTCACTCCCATTCGCCATCCTAAGCTCACCTTCGACGATCTCCGGCCTTCTTCGACATGGTGGGCAGCAAATCCGAATCCTTCACCTTCAAATCCATCGACCATGAGCTCATCCCACGCGGCCCATAGGAGAAAATGGTCGTCTGCCTTCCGTGTAGCCGCTCTCGGGAGGCGGCCGTCCGACGGCAGCGCTTGTACTCGCAACGGCATGAATCCATTGCGTTTGCATAACTGGTGCATGAATCCGGCATCGCTGCCCCACCAGAGGCGGTGTTGTCCGTCTGGCGTCCGAACGTCGTGCCGGACGTGCAACCGCTGCGTTGGCGCATCAAGGACACGCCATGGGCGTCCACGAACGCAAACATGAGGCAACGTACCCGTCGTGCGAAGCAGCGAACGTGAGAAGTGATGAAGGCCCTCATAGCCGTGGACGTGGGAGAGGCGGTGTCGCACTCTCCAGTGCCCCGTATGGTGAACCACTACGGGCGTCGCAACCGCGTTGTGGTGGATGTCGGCTCCTCCTAGGAGGGATCCATCACGTCCACTCACATCGTCCGGATGACGGTCTCTGACGAGGAAAAGTAGGGCATGGAAGATGACAACAACTCGAGTATTGTGAGCCAGCTAGTGTCCCATGTCATACTCTATCTCGCCGGTGATCGGACCAACGATCTTGTAGAGTACGACGGCCGTTGGATATAGGCACAACCAATATGGATGAGCTCCGCTTTAAGATTATTTATGTTGCATGTAATAATATGAATTTAAGATATTTAATTTTAAATATTTTACTATAAAATGCATTATTTAAGATGTGATTGATCAGTATTCCCGAACACGTCCGGACACTTTCGTGAACGATTTGAGGCGTCGAATTGGTCAAGTTCGCTTAAATGGTCTAAGATAAACAAATACTCTGTGAGGCTGTGAGCAGGTGCGAGGGAAAACTTGGGATTACATTATGGAGGCACGAGGACACGCGGAATCTTTCTCAAGAAACACCGACACGACGAGCGGAAAGTCGCACCGAAGCAACACTTCCCGTGCGTACGTACGTACGCCATCGGCTTTTCCCAGCTTAGACGCTAATTAACGGAGACACGTCCGTCGTGGAGCCACTACCTTTGACAGTTGGACTCATTTGGATTTTGAAACGGAGGGAAAGTTGCCTTCACGTTGTAAATACTAAACCGGTCTGCGGTTAACTATAGTCTAAGGACAAGGATGACGGGTTAATCGTTGTTGACTGCTCCGAAGAGAGAAGAGAAGAGAGGAGGATAAACACCAGGGCGGAAGGAATTACCCGTCGTGATCACTCCGGGTAAAAAAATCCAAGGAAAAGGGTGGAGCTGGGCTGGTTAGGCGCGTGACATGGCAGCGGCGGGAATATCATATCGATCGATCCCCTTGGACAGTAACCGTAAATCCATGGTTGAATCCGACCGAGCCGTCGCCTCACGGCCTCTGTGATTCTGCTAGGCCCGAACTGGCTCGTAGCACCAAAGTCACCCTGTGTGTGTCTTTGTTTGTTGTTTGTTTGATTGATGGCTACCCTGTGTTTTTGTTCGAGGCTGCGTTGCTTGCAGTGGCGGTGTCAGAAATTCAATCACATGTAGTCAATTAAAACTTGTGTAGTCAAGAATATGCATTTGTAGCATTTTTTTGCATGATATCTATTTGTTTTAGGGCATGTTTTGCAAAAGGTTGTGTAGTCAATAGACTACACAACTCATGCGTGACTTCGTCACTGGTTGCTTGGATGTTCCGTTTCGTCTGGAAGGGACGTGACAGGGTTGCTCGTGTACCGTGCGTACGTGCTTGATCGTGGATCGCCCGAGGCAACGGCATGGCCGCGCGAACGAGAGGAGAGGAGAGGAGAGGAAAGGAAAGAGGTTGTGCAGACAGTAGCGTGGGACCTCTTGCTCGGGTCGACGTCACACGTTCGTTCATTACTTCCAACTTCCTTTCGGGGCCACATGGTGAATGAATGAATGTTGAATGTTGGTCACGTGCGCGCGCGGGGAGCATGTGATGTGAGGGAGGGAGGGCGATGGCCGAGTTGAGTTCACGCCATGTCTCGTCATCGGTGATTATTATTTTCATTGTTAGAAGACATGACTGCCCACTTGTCGAGAAGAAACTTGACCGTTTTTTTGTTCTGAACAAGGGGAAGGGTCCCGAAGGACCCACTCATCCATTGATAAGCATGAAAGTACATATTACAGCAGGACCCAACAAAAATAGGAAATAACAACTTAGTCCTTGCATAATGCAAAAAAGACCTTGAATAAGGGAAGAAGATTGCAATCGAGCCCAACAAACTGCATCCCGATAGATTTAGCCTCGCCGACGTCGGGGACGACACCACTTGGTCCGACGAAACCTCCATGGCACCATGCCATAGACTCCACCATGAAGCAAAACTGCCTCCCCTTTGGCATCTTGGTCGGGAGGAATGAAGATGGTCACCCTTCGACCTGAAGATACGACAGCTCGTCCGAGGTCGGGTAGCGACCAAGAAGGGCGCCACAACCTCTAGAAATCCATCGTCGTGTGAGCTCATGGACTCCATCCACAGAGTCCAACCTCCCCTGTGAGCGCCGCCACATCTCCATCACCGCGAGGGAAGCTGTGGACGGAAACTTGCTGAAGATCCTTGAGCAGATCCTGCCCAAACCACCTTGCTGGAAGCTAGGATCCAGCAAGAACCAGTCCACCAGCCAGAAGCCGGCTCGTGCTCTCCCGCAGTCTCCACTGCCGCCACCAAGACGGCAAGAAGACAGGAAGAACACCAGAATGGCTAGATCCGAGGGCCACTAGATCTAGGACTCCACCAACGAGCTTATTAGAAGGGGGTTCGCCGAATCCAGCCTCCTCCACCACCATCCACCATGGACAAGTAGAAGAAACTACTGTCCATCGCGAGATGCTGCTCACAAGCACCATCAATGACCTCCCCCACGACATGGTGCCAAACTACGACATGAAGCCAAGACCCGACTCAACCTATAACTACTACTACCCCTACTACCTATAGAGGAGGTTCGGCAACCGAACCCATCCCTTCTCCAGTCAGCAGTGCTGGCGGAGGAAGAGAGGGAAGGCCCTGGAAATCTACAGAGGACTCTCAAGGGGGGAGGAGAGAGGAGACGATGGGGGGGGGGGGGAATGAGTGGCGCTGAACTGACTCATGGCAAGAAAGCACTGTAGTAGTATCGGTGAACCACTCTCGGAATAAGATGAGAGCATTTCAAATTAGGGGCTCCTTTGATGCAAAGGAATTCTACAGGATTTTTGAAGGATTGAGATCCTTAGGAATTTTTCGTACATTGGTCCTTTGATTTATAGGATTGGATCCCATAGGATTTTTTCATATGAAATCTTTTGTACTACACTTCGTAGGAAATCTAACATCCACTCCAACCTTTTTTACAATTCCTTTGTTTTTCCTGTGGCATCAAACACTCCTTGCTAATCTTATAGGGTTCAAATGGGCATGCCACTCCAACCCTATACTTTTCCAATTCCTGCATTTTCAGAATCCTATGAATCAAAGAGGCCCTAGAGTTGCCACCAACACGCCTCCACCGCCATCAGCCGCATGGGAACACCAGACTAGTGTGAGGAGATGGTTCGTCATTTTTATTGCCTTGTGATTAGTGTATTGCAATACAAGAGGGCATGTGCATTGTTAAAATAGAGGTGGACCTTGTCTGGATAGGATGATGGAAGGCGATGCCCGTGTTGCTGAGGTGACAACCGAACAATATGCTATCAAGAAAAAAAATTCTAGATTGTTTCTTTTTAAAAACAACATAGTACTTGAGACTTTCAAAATATATTTGATTGGTGATGTTCTGTAAATATGTACATTTTCAAAGTTTAACTCGATTCATTTGACATGCATGTAAAAAGTCAGCGGTAATAATACAATACTACTAGCAACTATTCTTCATTGGATTTGTTTTGTCGCGCCTTCCTCCTGAATTTGAGTTTGTACATGAAGTTTGACATGTTATAGAGGGCCAGTTATTTTGGGCAGCTTAAAAAATTAAGTTGTCCCTCACCAGCTTAAAAAATAAGCTGACTCCAAAATGTGTTGAGGCTTTTAAATCAGTTATCCAATAACTAGTTTAGAAGCGCCAATGAATAAGAGATGCGGCTCATGAACAAAGCAGGGGAGGAGGCATCTTACTTTTTAAGTTGTCAACAGAACGGCCCAGAATATCACCTCAATAGTAATACTTTGAAACATAGTGTTACACACATTTTCACTTGAATTGATGAAAAATTGATTCCCACTAGATAGTTTTTCCATTCATATATACCTATAATGGTTTTGTCTCAATACACATGAACTTAAAATATCGAGAAAACACGTGACATACAAACAACTTGAATCTCACACTTGGGAGGAGGGGGTAGTGAAGAGGGGACATAAATACACACACACCAGAAGAATAGTTGTATTTCGAAATTCTATGGGGCCTTTAGTTCGTCGTACTGTTTGTTAACACTCATCTTCAGCAATGATCCTAAATAAAGAGCCCTAAAGGTAAATTCAGGGTTGTATCTACTTGCCCTCCCCCTCTCACACACATGCCTCCAATGTAGATACATGTTTATTTCTCAGCCCCAATTTAAAGTGATATACGGTACCCATTTGTAAGTCAATAAGTCTTTTCTCTTCTCGCTTTTCCTTTTTGTCTTTCTCCCCCTCTTAGTGTGGTGTGGTTGCCTTCCCCAAAGGTCATGGGGCTTGCTGGAAAAGAAGGGTGGGGGGGTGCCTCGGCTTGGCGAGCAGGAAGGAGGCTGACAAGGAGGTGTGGGGGTCATCATGACAACACAACGAGAAATAAGGAGATGCCACATCAACAACTAATAGTAGGGGTTGTAGATTTCGGATGGTCTCCCCTACAATAGGAGCTTGGATAGAGGTTTCATTGGAGTTTTTTTGTTCCCCAACCCCAAAAACTGTTTAAAGGTCTAAGCATTGTGGTGTTGATCTCATGAATACATAGGTTTCTTAATTTTCAAATGCTCATGAATTTGCTTAGGCCCGTTTGGTTGGTGATTAATTTTGCCAAACCAAAGTGCGGCAAGCCATCAAAGTATGGACAACCACAAAGTGTGGTTGAAAAAACAAACGCCAAACTTTGGCAAAAGTTGGCAAAAGATGACTCTATGACAAATGGGCCACAGAGCAATAAAGTGTGGCAAGCCAAACTGTGGCAAAAACCAAACACGTGCCAACAAAACTGTGGCTGCCAAATTTTGACTTGGCAAAGTGTGACTGGGAACCAAACAGGCCCTTAGTTTACTTCATCATGTGGTGCATGCTTATAATATATAATTCTATGGTTAAATAAGAGTTTGGTAGATTGGTTTGGCTACTTGACTCGATAGAAAAGGACGTCAACTAAAAAATGGAAGTAGCAACAGTAAAGCAACATTTTTTTTGGGAAATAGAGGTTAAACCTTGGTCTCTGCATCATTGTAATGAGCACAATTATGTTTAATACTTATTAAACGGGCAATAAAAGACAATTATGACTGAACCATTATACTTTCTCTGTTCCTTTCGATAAGGTGTATTTGTTTTTTCAAAAGTCAAACCAGGCCATGTTTGACCGAGTTTTTAGAAAAGTATATCACACAAGTAGAAAACAGACCTTTCGTCCCGAGCAGTAGTCCCGGTCTTGTTACGAGCCGGTACTAAAGATGGTATTAGTCCCGGTTCGTGCCGGCTCCAACGGCTAGGAGCAGGGCGACCTTTACTACCGGCTCGTGACCGATCTTTAGTACCGGTTCGTGTCACGAGCCAGTACTAAAGGGGGCGTGGCAGGCTTTTGGTCAGACTTGGGCCCCGCGTGCATCTTTAGTACCGGTTGGTGACACCAACCAGTACTAAAGGGCAACCTTTAGTACCGGTTGGTGTCACCAGCCGGTACTAAAGACTTCCTACATATACGCTTCGTCCGCAGCCGATCGAAGGGGCTCTCATTTCTCTGTTTTCTCCCCTGTTCTTCTTCTTGCTCGAAGCTCATCCTCCATTTTGCCAAGGATTTGTCAAGATTTAAAGGCACCCATCTATCCAAGTGTTCATAAAGGTTAGCAACTTTGCTCCTTCATCTCTCATTGCTAGATTAGCTTGTGGTATGCTCAAAGATATGTGATTTGTGGGTTTTAGCTAGGTTTTGGAGGATTGATCAGTATGTGGGAGTTTATTTGATTTATATGCAATTTGAGCTCAAATTAACTTGTTAGGTTGCATATGTGTAGGTGTGGTTTATTTGGTGCCTTCCCATCCCCGTCCTAACCACTGTCGATCATCCGCACCGTCTCGTCGCGGCACCGGCCACCTTGGTGAGCCTCTTGTTCTTTTAGAAACCTTTTTGTTAAAAAAATTACTTCTATGATTTAGATAGCTGCGTGTACGATTTACTTACTTGTATTATTGTTAGTTATTCTATAGTGTCATGGTTATGGTATCCGCCCACGTCGGCCCTCATCCAGTTTATGATTCGTGGTATGTCGTTATCTTTCTTAACTATTTCACACATCATTAATGTCTATGACAATTAATTATGCCACCAAATTGACGTAGATGTTTTTATCTATAGAAAGTAGTTGAACCAGAAATTCTAACCGACTATGCAATTCTGCTCGAGAAATTAACACAAGCTGAAAAATAAGTTGATCATTTGAAAGAAAAATTGAAAAAAACTGAAGATGAAAAGATGGGATTGGAGTTGCATGTTGCCGATATCGTCGATGATCACAAGAACAAGATGGCCGGAATGCGCTTGAAGCTTAGAAAGATTAGAAAATATGCCATTGATAAAGAGGCTTGGTATCATTATGCCGTTGGCTCAATTGTTACTTTAGTTGCGATTATGATAGCATTTGTTGTTGCATTTATATGTTTTAGATAGTTGTATGTTGTTTTATGAGATGTATGTATGAACTATAAGTATCTATTATTTGCAATAATAACATTTGGTCACTTCTAGCTCTACTTTTGGTTGTAATGTGATGATGAAGTTATATTAATTTAGTCACTTCGATGTTGTGTAGTGAACATGAGCCGGCAATGGATGTACGATGACCGACTAAGTCCAGGGTTTCATAATGGCCTGCATGATTTTATTCGTGTGGCTGAGGCAAACAAGCAGAATGGTTTCATGTGTTGTCCATGTCGTGACTGTAAGAATGATAGGAATTACTCTACCTCAATAACCCTCCACTAACACCTGCTGAAGTCCGGTTTCATGTCCGGCTATAGCTGTTGGACCAAGCACGGAGAAAGAGGGGTTGTCGTGGTTTTATCACGGCAGATGTCTGGGTGAACAGACTTGGGTTCGAGGCCATTGCTAACATGATGGACTCAAAGGGGTTGATTGGGACGAAGGATGCGAGTTTACCTAGGTTCGGCCCCTCGAGCTGAGGTAATAGCCTACGTCCTTCTTGTGCTTTGTATTGATTGATGTATAGATTACAAGGGAGATGTTGCTTGACCTAGTTCTCGATAGCCTAATCTCTAAGTCGCCCCGGGTCTTGCCTTTATATAGGAGGTCAAGACCACGGGCCATACAAGTTGTAACCAAATCTCCTCATACATCCAAGTCTATCTCCACCTTCTCTTACCTTTCCTGACCAAGTTATCCCCGGGCGGTTTACACGCCCGGGGCTTCTCCGTCCGGGCCACACTCCAGCCCATCCCGTCAAGCCGCCAAGCATCCTAGGCCTTAAGTCTTTACGGCTCACTCTTGGGTGGGCGTACGAGCCGCCTGGTGTGACCCGGAGGCCTCAGGGCAGGTCTCACCGTGGGGTTATATCCCCAACATTAGGCCTCAGGTTGATTTGAGCTTGCTCACTTCAGCCTTTCTTCTTACTTTTCGACGAGTCGCCTGGAAATGACCTGCCGTGACGTCATGTCAAATCTGCAAAAAAGATCCTCTGGCGTTTGCAACGAATCCTCTCTTATTAAATCAATATCCCGTAAATCGAGGCGTCCGCCTCGGTCAAACGACATCCGACGCCTAGATTTTCGTGCCTGTTTTTGCCTTCTTCCTATTAAATAGGACCGCCAAGGGCAGCATTCGCCTTCTTCCGCTCGCTCTTCATCTCTCTCCTTCCGACGCTTCCGTTCCAACGCATCCTGCACCGGCACTGTCCCCTCCTCGCCATCGACAAGGCCGCTGCATCAACCTGACGTGATCCAGAGATCCTTCCGCGTCCACCACGTCGTCTCTGGTGAGTCCTTCTTCCTCTAGATCCGTAGCCATCTGAAATAGGGTTTCACGGAGCTCCGCCGCCGCAACTTTAGAGCTTGAGATTCCTTCAACACTAGCCACACTGAGCCCATGAATCCTTGACGATACTCCGTCCCCACTGTGCCGCTATGTAGGAGACCGATATCGATAATGTGCAGATTCACCACAGCTCCATTTGTCATTTCGGGACTTTCTCTGTTTTCGCTAGTTCGTCTCTAGGTCTGATAATATAGACATTTCCCTTGTTTTGTAGATCCATAATTCTAGCGATAGTTTGGGAAACCTGTTTTCAGCACTTAGCCAAATTTAACCCTGTCTTCTCATAACCTTGACCCGCCACGCAATTCCGGCTCTCACCAGCCGGATCTTGGCGTCTCAACATCATGGTCTTTAAGTTTTTAAGCCGCCCATAGGTAGCTTCCATTTCTTGACTCGCTGTATATGGTCACTTTGCACAGCTTTAAACCGCCGCCATGTCTCCCGCCTCCAACTCCTGCAACTGGGTCGGTTCTTGCATCACGAAAAATTCTTGATGGATTTTGTGCATGCGGGCACCCTTCACGCCAAAGAGGTCATCCATTGGCGGGTTCCGGGTAATGAACTGAAGCCCGTTCCGCAGTAAGGCGAAGTGGTTACTTTTTCGGATCACATCGAGCGTGGATTCGTACCCCCTGGCTCAAAATTCTTCCGGGACGTCCTTCATTTTTATAAGCTGCATCCTCAAGACCTTGCCCCCAACTCCGTCTCAAACATATGTAACTTCCAAGTACTCAGCGAGCTATTTTCAAACTAAGCCGTCTGTGGGCCTCTTCCGGGAATTCTTTTATGCGAATCGGCAAACTGAAGTGAAGGCCGGCCCGAGCTTAGAACTTGGTGGAATTTCTATTCAGAGGCGCCGGGACATTACCTTTCCGGCTGTGCAGATGCCGAGTCACCCAAAGGATTGGAATAAGACTTGGTTTTATTGTAAGGATACTTCCCCAGAGGGTGAGCATCCGCTGCCGGTTTATCGCCCCTCCCGGCTCAAGACAACCTTTGAGCTTCCCGGCCGGCTGTCAACTTCTGAACGTGCAAGGCACGAGCCGGCTCACGCCAAAATTAGAGCCCTCATGGCCAATGGATTAACATGATTGGACTTGATCCGCTCCTGGATCTCCTGGAGGATTATGCCTTTGAGCCAGAGAGGCCGCCTCATGTGCGAATACCCGGGCCAATATGATAATTCCCTATGCTTCAGCCGGACAACATTAACTGAGGATGATATTACCACTGTCATCCGGAGTCTCGTCCATGAGACGTCAGGAGATTGCATCGCTATTGGGCTGGCGCCTTTCAGTGCCATTAATCGGGCTCCAGACGTAAGGAGACTCTTCATGCCCTCTTCTCTTTGTTTTATTTATGTTTTGGCAATTCATCACTATTAGCCGGCTTACCTTTTCAGGCTGAATCTGACTTCTGGAAGAAGAAGTATGTTCCTCCTCTGAAGAAGAACAAGAAGAAGGCCCTGGCCAAGAGGACAAAGAAGACCACCCCTCAAGAGGAATGGTTTGACCCACCAGGATCGTCCGGCTCAGTGGTATAATTTGACTACCTTTTGTGACCTCGTTCCTTCATTTTACTGATAACAGCTTACTCACAGGACGATGTAGAGACGAGCCGCGCCAACGCCCCTCAGGTAATTTATGTTTCATCCGACTCAGAAGTTTTTGTACCCAAGAAGATACAGCGGGTTATTGGAAAAGTTCCTATTTCTCATCCTCTTGCTTATTTGGATCCCCAATTTCTTTTGAAAAAGAAACAATAGGCCGACCGACGTCAGACCCGGAGCGCCGACTCCACTGATCTCATGTCCGGTTTACCAAACTCCCCGGCTCAGAAGAAGCGCCCCGCAGAAGTATGTATTTTTTCTCTGTTTGATTTGACTAGCTTTTCCTTTGTAATTTCAACATTGCCTCATATTTTTATGACCTATGTTTCAGGGATCACCTTCCTCCGGCGACTCTATGGAAAATGCACTGCCGCCTCCAAAGATTAACCCGTTGTACGTGTTTTTTCCAATCTTATGTCCGGCTCTTTAGTGGTTGTACCCCTTGGGCTCTGACTTTCATGCTTTCTAGGGCTCAAGCCAAGCGAAGAAAACCCAACAAGTCCTCCCCTAGCCCTGCTGCTCAAGAGCTGGAGCTTGCCAAGCCGGACGAGCCT
The DNA here is from genome assembly GCA_022496015.1 of Hordeum marinum. Lineage (NCBI taxonomy): Eukaryota > Viridiplantae > Streptophyta > Magnoliopsida > Poales > Poaceae > Hordeum > Hordeum marinum. The sequence goes on along the minus strand of CM039676.1, from coordinate 356,296,629 downwards.
ATGCTGGCTGTGGACCCCCCAGCAACTTCTGCGGAGCCAACTGCTAATGCCATTATTCCAGAGAGCCCGCCAAGGAACCTTTCCAAGCCGCCAAGCCCTGTCAAGGTTGCTGAGGATACTGCTCCCCCGGATGTCATGATTACCAGCGCCGGCTTGCACTCTCCTCTGCCTCAGGTGCCGACCAAGCATAATGAGACGGCAGAAGCTTCCATGAAATTGGAGTTTGAGCTCCCCACTTTAGAGAAAATGACAGCTGATGAACTTCATCTGGCTACATGAACCGGCTGTCTACAAGCCGGGATCTGGAGCTCAAATTGGTTAACTTAATGAAGAGAAAATATGAGGTATTCCTTTTTCCTCCTTATACCCTTACATAGCCCCCAAGGGCCAGGTTAATATTGATTGATAATAATCCGGCTCTTCCATCTTAGTAGAACATGTAGTATGTAAGCCTCAATTTACTTAGTCGTGATCTCAAACCATTGTCATTAGCCCCCAAGGGCCGGCTCAATAATTGATAATTTTGAGCTGGAACTTCCTAGAGGATAGATAATAGAGCCAATCTTAGCCCCCAAGGGTCGGCTCAATCTTTTCCAAAGTTGAGTCGGGACTTTCATGATGAACCTCCTGAATAACCAGTATGTAGCCCCCAAGTTCTGGGTCAATCTTGCTTGAAGTTGAGTCGGAACTTTAATTTTTAACAGTTTGAAGAACCAATATGTAGCCCCCAAGTTCTGGGCCAATCTTGTTGAAGTTGAGTCGGAACTTTCTTGAAAATAGACATTAGCCCCCAAGTGTCATGCATATTGCTTGCAATCTGTTTGAGACTTGCTATATTTTTGAAATTTGCTCCTCCTGTCGGCTTATTCTAGGATTTGATATGTTGCAGGAAGCTTTAATCGAAGCCGGGTTAGAAGTGGCCGGCATAAAAAGCAATCTAGCCGCTCAGCAAGTCGCCCGGAGTGAAGCTGATGAGAAGTGCCAGCTCCTCTCTGAAGAGCTGAACAAAACCAAGGCCGACTTAATCACTTTCAAGGAATCTACTAAAGCTGAGGAGGCCGCCTTGACCAAACGGGCGAATGATTCTGATCAACGGCTCATGATTGTTTCTGATGAACTGCAATCCTTGAAACGCCACATCATCAAGATGACAACCGCTCTTTTTGGTAAGTTTTTGACAACTTTAAATCCCTTGGCATATTGTACTTGTGCTCGTGACTTACCACGAGACCTCCGTCTTACACAGGTCCTAGGAGCTGCCAACTTGCCTCTGACAGCGTGCTGCCTTTGAAGGCCATATATACTCTGACAGAGCAACTCTAAGGCGGTGCAGTATGCACAATCAAGGCTGTGCAGTATAAAGAGAACATCCCTTCAACTCTCAAAGGGGTCTTGGAGCTTCTATCGACGATGCCAAAGTAGATCGCAGAGTTGAAGAGATCAGCCGCCCGCTAGGGGGCGATCGTGGCCATAAGCCGGGCATTGGCTTTCGCTCCAGAGCTCACTCCGGCTGATATGATGTATGGATTTCCCTCCAAGAAGGACGACGGCTCTGAATTTACAGAAGCTGACTATGCCCGGTGTGTAAAGGATTCCAAAGTCCTAGCCTCTGTCTTAGCAGAAGAGGTTAATTTGGCGACTTGCCAGGTGGCTTACAGCGCCGATCAAAAAAGGATCTGTGGCCCGCTCTATGAATGCAAGGATCTAACACCCGCTCGCAGTAAGTCTCTCTTCGCCTTTGAACTTTACCCGTCCCCCTTCTTTGAAGAAGGAACTTTTGTGGCTTTAACCGACTACAACTAGGACTTGGAAAATCTCCAGATCAAGGCAGCCGAAGAGCCGGAGCAGGGTGACCCGCCAGCCAGCTGATCATGTTGTAGATGTCTTTTAATAGCGGGCTCTGTATGACCCACCATGAGCGGTGTAAGAAACTTGATGAAATTTTTGGGCTCCACGGAGAGCGTCTGTAATAGACTAGTGATAACTTTCGCCTTTCATTGAATTGTGCCATCGTGCACATATGAAAGTCCGGCTTAACATATACATACATATATATATATATGCCATCTTCTTTGTCTTTCTCATTGTATGCCTTGCCGGCTCTTTGCAGCTTAATGTCCTGCATGCACAGATGTATCCTTAGACTGTTAAGAGAGCGGCTTAAAAAACACAACCCGGAGTCCATTGTTTGGCTTAAGAGCCGGCCAATAGGGTCTAATAAGCTATACCCGTAGGGCAGAAGCCCCCTGTACGGCCAATGTTGACTTGTCAACATTTTTGGCATAAAAGCCGGTTGTTAGGGATAGATAAGCTACACCCGGAGGTGGGAATCCCCCTTCGACAACCGCAACTGACATGTCAACTGGATTGGCATAAAGCCGGCTGTTAGGGTTAGATAAGTGATACCCGGAGGTAAGAAGCCCCCTTCGACAGCCAATGTTGACTTGTCAACATTTTTGGCACGAACGCCGGTTGTTAGGGATAGATAAGCTACACCCGGAGGTGGGAAGCCCGCTTCGACAACCGCAGCTGACATGTCAACTGGATTGGCATAAAGCCGTCTGTTAGGGTTAGATAAGCGATACCCGGAGGTAAGAAGCCCCCTTCGACAGCCAATGTTGACTTGTCAACATTTTTGGCGCGAACACCGGTTGTTAGGGATAGATAAGCTACACCCGGAGGTGGGAAGCCCCCTTCAACAACCGCAACTGACATGTCAACTGGATTGGCATAAAGCCGGTTGTTAGGGTTAGATAAGCGATACCCGGAGGTAAGAAGCCCCCTTCGACAGCCAATGTTGACTTGTCAACATTTTTGGCACGAACGCCGGTTGTTAGGGATAGATAAGCTACACCTGGAGGTGGGAAGCCCCCTTCGACAACCGCAGCTGACATGTCAACTAGATTGGCATAAAGCCGGCTGTTAGGGTTAGATAAGCAATACCCGGAGGTAAGAAGCCCCCTTCGACAGCCAATGTCTTGGATTCTCCTTGTATGGAATGAAGATGTGTGAAACAACAGAGGCCCCGTCTTGCAGGGATGCTACTTTATTCATATATAAATATGATATGTACAATGATAGTGTAAAATGGTGAGTCTCAACAACTTAAGTATAATAAGGCCGCAGATGCGCTATGTTCCACGGCTGGCGGGTCTCCTGACCCGAAGTATCTGAGTCATCCCGGATGTCAATGAGATAATATGACCCGTTGTTGAGATTTCTGTTGATCACAAAGGGTCCTTCCCATGGAGAAGATAACTTATGCATATTTAATTGGTCTTGAATCAGCCGCAGCTCTAAGTCGCCCTCTTGAAACGTCCGGGTCTTGACCCTGCGGCTATGATAGCGGCGCAGGTCTTGCTGATAGATTGCCGAACGGGCAGCCGCCAGCTCTCTTTTCTCCTCCAAAGCATCCAACGCGTCTTGACGTGCCGTCTCATTGTCCGTCTCTACGTAAGCCGCCACTCGTGGTGAGTCATGCCGGATGTCACTTGGCAACACGGTCTCTGCACCGTAAACCATGAAGAACGGTGTATATCCTGTGGATCGGTTAGGGGTAGTTCTGATGCTCCATAAGATGGAAGGCAACTCTTCGACCCAACAGCCCAGCGTCCGTTGCAACGGAACCATAAGCCGTGGCTTGATACCCTCAAGACTTCTTGATTGGCACGCTCCGCTTGACCGTTGGACTGCGGATGAGCAACCGCCGAAACATCAAGCCTGATGTGCTCCAAGTCGCAGAACTTTTTCATAGCCCCCTTAGATAAGTTTGTGCCATTGTCAGTGATAATGCTGTGAGGGTAACCAAAACGGTAGATCAGATTTTTAATAAACTGAACCGCCGTAGCCGCATCACACTTGCTGACCGGCTCAGCCTCCACCCATTTGGTGAACTTATCAACCGCCACCAAGAGGTGCGTTTTCTTATCTTTGGATCTTTTGAAAGGCCCAACCAAATCAGGCCCCCGGACCGCAAAGGGCCAAGTGATTGGTATCATGTGCAATTCTTGATCCAGAACATGAGCACGCCGGCCGAATTTTTGACAGCCGTCACACTTGCGGACCAGATCCTCTGCATCCTTGTGAACCGTCAACCAAAAGAAACCGTGCTGGAAAGCTTTGGCCACTAGAGATTTTGAGCCGGCGTGATGTCCACAATCTCCAGCGTGAATTTCATTCAAGATTTCCTGACCCTCCTCCGGTGAGACACAACGTTGAAAAACCCCATGAACGCTGCACTTGTGTAACTCACTATTGACTATTGTCATTGACTTAGACCGCCGGGTGATCTGTCTGGCCAGATTTTCATCATCAGGTAACTCGCCCCGAGTCAAATAGGCCAGGTAAGGCACATCCCAATCCAGAATAGCATGTAGAGCCGCCACCAACTGCCCCTCTGGGTCAGGAACAGCCAAATCTTCCTCTGAAGGCAATTTGACCATCGGGTGATGTAAAACATCCAGAAAGATATTGGGCGGCACCGGCTTCCGCTGAGAGCCTAACCATGACAAGGCATTAGCCACCTCATTCCTATGACGATCAATGTGATCTACCTGATAACCTTTAAAGTGACCAACAATGACATCCACCACCTGACGGTAAGCCGCCATCCGCGGGTCCTTGGAATCCCACGTGCCTGAAACTTGCTGAGCCACAAGATCTGAGTCGCCCAAACACCTTACCCGGCTTAAATTCATCTCCTTGGCTACTCTAAGACCATGAAGGAGGGCTTCATATTCAGCCGCATTGTTGGTGCAAGGGAACATCAGCCAGAGCACATAAAAAAACTTGTCACCTTTGGGAGATGTCAAAACAACTCCTGCCCTTGATCCTTCCAGCTGCTTGGACCTATCAAAGTGTATAGTCCAGTATGTGTTATCCGGATTTTCCTCGGGATCTTGACACTCTGTTCAATTGTTGATAAAATCCACAAGGGCTTGGGACTTAATAGCCGTCCGAGGCACATATTTTAGATTGAGAGGTCCCAGCTCCAATGCCCACTTAGCAATCCTACCAGTCGCTTCTCTGTTCTGAATTATGTCCCCCAACGGAGCAGAACTGACCACGGTGATCTGGTGCCCTAAGAAATAGTGCTTCAACTTGCGATTGGCCATAAACACCCCATACACTAACTTCTGCCAATGTGGATATCTCTGCTTGGATTCCGCCAGGAGCTCACTGATATAATAAACCGACCACTGAACCGGATACTCCTTCCATGCTTCCTTGCGCTCTACCACAACTGCAGTGCTGAAAGCCCAGTTATAAGCCGCCACATATAGAAGCAAAGGTTCTTTCTCAGCCAGAGCGGCTAACACCGGCGGCTCAGTGAGCTGCTTCTTGAGCGCCTCGAATGCTTCACCCGCCGCCGTACTCCAGACAAAATTGTCCGTCTTTTTCATCATCTGATATAAGGGGATGGCTTGCTCACCAAGGCGGCTTATGAACCGGCTCAACGTGGCGATTCGCCCTGCTAGGCGTTGGACATCGTTAATATATGTCGGCTCTGCCAGGGAGGTGATAGCTTTGATTTTATCCGGGTTAGCCTCAATGCCATGCTCAGAAACCAGAAATCCCAAGAGCTTGCCAGTCGGAACACCAAAGACACACTTTGCAGGGTTAAGCATCATCTTATACACTTTGCAGGGCTAACACAAAAGACACACCAAAGGTTTCCCTTAAGTCGTCCAAAAGGGTCTCCTTCTTCCTTGATTTGATCACGATATCATCTACATAAGCATGGACGTTGCGCCCGATCTGACTGTGAAGGCAATTCTGTACACATCGCTGATAAGTCGCTTGGGCACTCTTGAGCCCAAAGGGCATAGACACATAACAGAAGGCTCCAAAAGGTGTAATGAAAGCCGTCTTCTCTTGGTCCTTAACTGCCATCTTGATCTGATGATACCCTGAGTAAGCATCCAGGAAGCACAGGCTTTCGCAACCCGCTGTAGCATCAATGATCTGATCTATATGGGGGAGAGCAAAAGGATCAGCCGGACAAGCTTTGTTAAGGTCTGTGTAGTCCATGCACATACGCCATGTGCCGTTCTTCTTGAGCACCAGCATCGGGTTAGCTAACCACTCTGGGTGAAAAACCTCAATAATGAAACCCACTGCCAAGAGCCGGGCAACCTCTTCCCCAATGGCCTTGCATCTCTCCTCATTGAACTGTCGTAGAAACTGCTTGACTGGTTTAAACTTAGGATCCACATTAAGGTTGTGCTCACCGAACTCTCTTGGTACACCCAGCATGTCAGAAGGTTTCCATGCAAAGATGTCCCGATTCTCACGAATGAATTCGATGAGCGCGCTTTCCTATTTGGGATCCATGTGAGCCCCAATGATGAACTGTTTGGATGAGTCACCCGGAGTGAAATCTATTGCCTTTGTATCATCCGCCGAAAACTTGAGGGGCGGCTCAACCTCCGTTGTGGGCTTTTTCAGCGGGGCCATATCCTTTGGGTCAACATTCTCCTTATAAAACTTAAGCTCCTCCTGAGCACAACTGGACTTTGCATAAGCCGTGTCTCCTTCCTCACATCAATAGCCGTATTTCGATCACCATGAATGGTAATTGTACCATTTAACCCGAGCATCTAGAGTTGTAAGTAGACATAGCAGGGCCTGGCCATGAACTTAGCATAAGCCGACCGCACAAACAACGCATGGTAAGGGCTCTTGATCTTAACCACTTCAAACCACAAGGACTCCACTCTGTAGTTATATTCGTCACCAAAGGAAACTTCCAAAGAAATCCTCCCCACCGGATAAGCCGACTTGCCTCGGACCACACCATGAAAAACGGTGGATGAGGACTTAAGATCCTTGTCAAGCAGCTTCATCCGCCGAAAGGTACCATAATAGAGGATGTTGATACTGTTGCCTCCATCCATAAGTACCTTATTCACTATATATCCTCCCACTTGGGGGGCAACAACCAAGGCTAGCCGCCCCGGGTCATCAACACGCGGCGGGTGATCCTCCCGGCTCCACGTTATGTCATATTCAAACCACTTCAAATATTGCGGCAGAGCCGACGCAACCGCATTAACCGCTCACTTGCGCAACTTCTGATCTCGCTTGTTAAGGCTGGTCGTGAAAACATGATACTGGCCCAAACTGAGCTGCTTTGGATTACTTTGATACTCAGACTGGTTATGCTGCTGCTGGTGGTTGTTGTTACCAGAGAACTACGGATGCCCTCCTTGATGGCTCTAACCATGATGACCCGATCCTGAGCCACCGGAGCCAAATCCGGCTCCTGATCCGCCCGGTCCTGAGTCGCCGGGTGGGCCACCGCCATGATTGTTGTGTGGTTGCATGTGGTAATTCTTGAACTTTTGCATGATATGGCAATCACCCCATGTGTGCGCTGAAGGCTTACCAGGCTGGCTGTGTTCCGGACAGGGCTTCTTAAGCGCATCCTCCAAATTGAAAGGAGTCCATTTTTTATTAAAAGGCGGCTTGAACTTCCCGTTACCCTTAGGATGGTTCGGGCCGGTGCTTGCATTGGCCACCAGTTCTGACCCGCCATCGGGGTTGTTCCGCTTACTCTGGTTACCATTGTTTGCCACACCCTTACCTTGATTGTTCTTCTTGCCTTGGCCGGCCTTCTCCTCATCAGAGCCTGGATCCTTCGTGTTATCAGAGTGGGCATATTTTGTGAGAGCCGTCATGAGCTCTCCCATGTCCTGAGACGTACGCTTGAGCCGGCCAAGCTTCTACTTCAGCGGGGTGAAATGACAGTTCTTTTCGAAGATCAGCACCGCTTGAGCTGCCATGATCTGCTCAGAGGAGTGGATGATTGTCGACACCCGTCGGACCCAATGGTGAGCCGATTCATTCTCCTGCTGAACACAGTGATCGAGATCCACAATGGTCATAGGTTGTTTGCAAGTTCCTTGAAAGTTTTTGACGAACCTTGCCCTCAACTCAGCCCATGAATTGATGGTATTGGGCGGCAAGCCCTTTAACCACGTGCGAGCCGGACCTTCAAGCATCATGATGAAGTATTTTGCACACACCGCCTCACTGACGTCCAACATCTCCATGGCAAGCTCATAACTTTCAACCCAGACCTCCGGAGGTAGATCAGCAATGTAATTCGGGACCTTGCGGGGCACTTTGAAATCCTTTGGCAACCACTCACTCTGCAGAGCCGGCGATAAACATGGTACTCCCACTGACCTGGTGGTCACTCCCACTCCTACTGAGATGGAGGGTGCGGGTTCTTGGTGAGCCGTCGTGGCCAAAGCTGCCGCCTCTTGCTGGCTTCTCGCCCGGTTCATGAGCGCTTGCGTATCCGGAGCCGGCTGATCACCCGCTGGAGCCTCTCTATGCCGATTGCTGCTAGAGACCGCCGGCGACTCATAGCGCCGGCTAAAGCTGTGGCTGGGGAGGGGTGTCGAATGAACACGACTCCGGCTGTAAGCATAATTTTCCTGCTGGGCCATCACCATCTGAAGGTACCCAATGGCGTTCCACACATCCTCCACAAAAGGTGCTTCGTCCGGGATAGGAATTGTCTCAAGCCGGGTGGCCGCCTCCACCATGTTCTCCGTTGGGTTGGAGTAATGACCTGCCGGTGTTGGAAAAAACACTGGGGAGACCTAATTTCGCCGGGCCGGGTGTGGCGTCGGTCGAGCCATCAGGCCGACTTCCAGGTGCATCCGCTGCCCACTCTGTTTCAGGCGTGTTGAAAAGATTCCTAGCTTCATAATGTTCTGGTAATCAGGATTGATGCCTCGGCCGATGCACCACGGCCGCCGACTGCTACTCCAGCCCCAGGTGGAAGGCGTCTGTCTTGATGCGTTTTGCTTCTTCCTGCATCTGGATCTTTAGCTCAGCCATCCTCTACTGCTCCTATCCCATCCGGTCCTTGATCCTTACAATCTCTAAGTTCCGAGCGGCTTGGTTATCTGGTGTGACTTTAGTAGCCATCAGGGCCATAAGCTCGTTCATCAGATCTAGAAGAACTTGAGCCGATGGCGGCGGAGCAGCGCCCGAGGTTGTAGCTCCCGTGGCCGTACTGCTCGTGCCTGGGGCTGACTCCGCCATGAACACGGCAGCATGAACCAGCGGCCCAAGAACGTCTGACATAGAACGATCCGAATCAAGGCAAAAATCGCCGTAGCCCCCAAGCCCGCCATTGTGAAGCGGGTAAATCGACTCCGTCTCTCCGCTCAAAGACTTGTCTTCTGAATAGACAAGAGTTTCCTGTGACCCGGATGCCTCTAGATCCATACCTTGAGTGAAGCCTACGAAGACATGCCTCCGACCCGAGTTAATACGGGCGGGCTGCACATCACGGGCGGGTTGCGCGCGCTGGGCCAACTCGACGATGTCGGTGCAGACGTCCGGCCCGGGTGTAGATCCATCGATCCTTCCGATGAAGACGTGGATCCCATCGAACGAAACCCGGAATCCATATTCCACAGAGCTGACAATGAGTCCCCGGCCGGCGTCGTCGATGTAGAGCTGGCCGCGGAGACTCTTGCTCATCCTTCCGACTACATATCCCTCTAGCCCCGGGAGAGAGCCCTTTGAGAACTCAACACCACCGAGCGCAAGCCCCACGGTGGGCGCCAACTGTCGTGGTTTTATCACGGCAGATGTCCAGGTGAACGGACTTGGGTTCGAGGCCATTGCTAACGTGATGGACTCAAAGGGGTTGATTGGGACGAAGGACGCGAGTTTACCCAGGTTCGGCCCCTCGAGCTGAGGTAATAGCCTACGTCCTGCTTGTGCTTTGTATTGCTTGATGTATTGATTACAAGGGAGCTGTTGCTTGACCTAGTTCTCGATAGCCTAATCTCTAAGTTGCCCCAGGTCTTGCCTTTATATAGGAGGTCAAGATCACGGGTCATACAAGTTGTAACCGACTCTCCTCATACATCCGAGTCTATCTCCACCTTCTCTTGCCTTTCCTGACCAAGTTATCCCTGGGCGGTTTACATGCCTGGGTCTTTTTCGTTCGGGCCACACTCCGGCCCATCCTGTCAAGATGCCAAGCGTCTTGGGCCTTAAGTCTTTACGTCTCACTCTTGGGCAGGCATACGATCCGCCTGGTGTGACCCGGAGCCCTCAGGGCGGGTCTCATCATGGGGTTATATCCCCAACAGGGGTTATAATGGAAGAAAATGAAGAAGAAGAGGATGATGACAACTATCCTTTCACCGATACAACAATGGGGGAAGCTGAAGAAGAGGCATCAATGGTGGAAGCTGAAGAAGAGGCATCAGATGAGCCCGCTGATGATTTGGGTCGGGTCATTGCTGATGCAAAGAGAAACTGCAAAAGTGACAAGGAGAGGTTAAAGTTGAAATGCATGTTAGAGGATCACAAGAAATTATTGTATCCAAATTGTGAAGATGACCAGAAAAAGCTAGGTACCACGCTAAAATTGCTGCAATGGAAGGCGAAGAATGGTGTAACTGACAAGGGATTTAAAGAATTGCTGAAAATGATAAAGTAGATGCTTCCAAAGGATAACGAATTGCCTGAAAGTACGTAGGAAGCAAAGAAGGTTGTCTGCCCTCTAGGATTAGAGGTGCAGAAGATACATGCATGCCCTAATGACTGCATCCTCTACCACGGTGAGGAGTACGAGAATTTGGATGCACGCCCGGTATGCGGTGTAGTGCGCTATAAGATCCCCTGCGATGACCCAGGTGATGTGGAGGGCGAACGCCATAGGAAGAGGGTTCCTGCCAAGGTGATGTGGTATGCTCCTATAATACCACGGTTGAAACGTTTGTTCCAAAACAAAGAGCATGCCAAGTTGTTGCGATGGCACAAAGAAGAACGTAAGAAAGACGGGATGTTGAGAGCACCCGCTAATGGGTCGCAGTGGAGAAAAATTGAGAGGGAGTTCGAGGACTTTGCAGCTGACGCAATGAACTTATGGTTTGGTCTTAGTACAGACGGCATGAATCCTTTTGGGGAGCAGAGCTCCAGTCACAACACCTGGCCCATGACTCTATGCAACTACAACCTTCCTCCTTGGTTGTGCATCAAGCGGAAGTTCATTATGATGCCAGTGCTCATCCAAGGCCCTAAACAACCCGGCAACAACATTGTTGTATACCTAAGGCCACTAGTTGATGAACTTCTATAGTTGTGGAAAAAACCAGGTGTACGTGTGTGGGATGCGCACACACAAAAGGAAATTGACCTATGAGCGTTGCTGTTTGTAACCATCAATGATTGGCCTGCTCTTAGTAACCTTTCAGGACATAAACAAGGGATACAATGCATGCACGCACTGTTTAGATGATACTGAAAGTATATATTTGTTCCGAATGACGCCAATGGACACGCACCCATGTGGAAGAAGAAATCTATATTTTGGGAACTTGAATATTGGAAAGCCCTAGAGGTCCGCAATGCAAGCGACGTGATGCACATGATGAAGAATCTTTGTGTGAACCTGCTAGGCTTCTTGGGCATGTATGGAAAGACAAAAGATACACCGGAGGCACGGGAGGACAAGCAAAGAATTAACGAAAAAGACGACATGCCTCCAAAGCAGTATCAAGGTCCTGCCAGCTATGCTCTTACGAAAGAAGAGAAGGAAATCTTTTTTAAATGCCTGCTCAGTATCAAGGTCCCGTATGGCTTCTCGTCGAATATAAAGGGAATAATAAATATGGCAGAGAAAAAAATCAACATCTAGTCTCATGACTGCCACGTGATTATGACGCAATTACTTTCGGTTGCACTTAGGGGGCTTCTACCGGAAAATGTTCGATTAGCCATTGTGAAGAAATGCTCATTCCTCAATGCAATTTCTCAGAAGGTAATCGATCCAGAAATCCTACCAAGGTTACAGAATGACCTGGTCCAATGTCTTGTCAGTTTCGAGTTGGTGTTCCCTCCATCCTTCTTCAATATTATGACGCACGTTCTAGTTCACCTAGTCGAAGAGATTCACATTCTGGGTCTTGTATTTCTACACAATATGTTCCCCTTCGAGAGGTTCATGGGAGTCTTAAAAAAATATGTTCATAACCATGCTAGGCCAGAAGGAAGCATCGCCAAGGGATATGGAACAGAGGAGGTTATTGAGTTTTGTGTTGACTTTGTTCCCAACATTAAGCCGATTGGTCTTCCTGAATCGCGACATGAGGGGAGACCGGGTGGAAAAGGCACATTAGGAAAGAAAGAAGCAATAAATATGGACAGGCATTCTTTCACTCAAGCACACTACACGGTTCTACAAAATTCCACCTTGGTGACTCCATATATGGAGGAACACAAGGATATTGTACGGTCCAAGAACCCGGAGCAGTCTGGCCCCTGGATTGAACGTAAACACATGGAGACTTTTGCCGGTTGGTTGCAAACAAAGCTCATCAATGACAACGATGTTCCAGATGAACTGTACTGGTTGGCCAAGACACCAAGTTTGACTGTAACGACTTTCAAAGGGTACGAGATAAATGGGAATACATTTTACATGATAGCCCAAGATAAAAAGAGCACCAACCAAAACAGTGGTGTCCGCTATGATGCAACCAACTTTCAAGACACATATTACGGTTACATAGAGAGATATGGGAACTTGACTATGGACCTGATCTTAAGGTCCCTTTGTTTTGGTGCAAATGGGTCAAATATACTGGAGCTGGGGTATAGGTAGACCCGTAGTACGGAATGACAACAGTGGATCTCAACAATCTTGGATACAGAGACGACTCATTCGTCCTAGCCAATGATGTGGCGGGTTTTCTATGTGAAGGATATGTCTAGAAAACCGAGGAGAAAAAAAGATAAGGAAGCGAATACATCATACGATGAGCCAAAGCGCCACATAGTTCTTTCAGGGAAAAGAAACATTGTGGGAGTGGAGGACAAGACAGACATGTTAGAAGATTATGAAAAGTTTCATGAAATCCCTCCCTTCAGAATGAAGACTGACCCAAGTGTCCTGTTAAATGATGAACATTCTCCATGGTTACAACGCAATTATAAGCAAGGGACAAACACGCAGAAAAAGTCTTACACCGCGAGATCCCACTCTGGGATGTGACCAGCTTCACCGTCATCACTTTCTATGTGAAGGACATGCATGCATTTTCTAGCATGGTATCTTTGTAACAGTTTGTACACGAAGTGCATCCAGTTTGTACATGATGGCATGCCAAGTTACAACCTTTTTAGAGTTCATTTGTACTGCTTTTCAAATTCAGGGTCATTTAGCTCAAAATAAATAATTAAATGCATAAAAAATATCAAATGAAGTCAGAAAGGGTTGAAAATTGATGATGTGCCTTTGAATGGTGCATATTGAACACACAAAAAGTATGGATTTAAAAGAAGTTATTAAAAACGAAATCCCTTTGTAATAGATGAGTTTTCGTGTGAAACCCTCATACTTCGAAGAGATTATCCAATTTGTACACGAAGTGCATCCAGTTTTTGCCGTAACCCTCTCAACACTTTAGAAGTTGCTAGGTGGGTGAAATTATGATGTCATGCCAAGTTACAACCTTTTCAGAGTTCATTTGTACTACTTTTCAAATTCAGGGTCATTTAGCTCAAAATAAATCACTAAATCCATGAAAAATATCAAATGAAGTCAGAAAAGGTTGAAAATTGATGATGTGTCTTTGAATGGTGCGTACTGAACACACAAAAAGTATGGAGTTAAAATAAGTTATTAAAAAAGAAATCCCTTTGTAATAGATGAGTTTTCGTCCAAAACCCTCATACTTCGAAAGAGATTGTCCAATTTGTACACGAAGTGCATCCAGTTTTTGCTGTAACCCTCTCAACTATTTAGAAATTGCTATGTGGGTGAAATTATGATGTCATGCCAAGTTACAACCTTTTCAGAGTTCATTTGTACTGCTTTTCAAATTCAGGGTCATTTAGCTCAAAATAAATCATTAAATGCATGAAAAATATCAAATGAAGTTAGAAAGGGATGAAAATTGATGATGTACCTTTGAATGGTGCATATTGAGCACACAAAAAGTATGGAGTTAAAATAAGTTATTAAAAATGAAATCCCTTTGTAATAGACGAGTTTTCCTCCGAAACCCTCATACTTCCAAATAGATTGTCCAATTTGTACACGAAGTGCATCCAGTTTTTTTCCGTAACCCTCTAAACTCTTTAGAAGTTGCTATGTGGCTGAAATTATGATGTCATGCCAAGTTACAACCTTTTCAGAGTTTATTTATACTGCCTTTCAAATTCAGGGTCATTTAGCTCAAACTAAGTCATTAAATGCACGGAACTTATCAAATGAAGTCAAAAGGGTTGAAAATTAACGATGTGCCTTTGAATGGTGCATATTGAACACACAAAAAGTATGGAGTTAAAATAATTTATTAAAAATGAAATCCGTTTGTAATAGATGAGTTTTCGTTTGAAACCCTCATACTTCGAAAGATATTGTCCAATTTGTACACGAAGTGCATCCAGTTTTTGCTGTAACCCTCTCAACTCTTTAGAAGTTGCTACATGGGTGAAATTATGATGTCATGCCAAGTTACAACCTTTTCAAAGTTCATTTATACCGCTTTTCAAATTCAGGGTCATTTAGCTCAAAATAAATCATTAAATGCATGAAAAATATCAAATGAAGTCAGAAAGGGTTGAAAATTGATGATGTGCCTTTGAATGGTGCATATTGAACACACAAAAATTATGGAGTTAAAATAAGTTATTAAAAATGAAATCCCTTTGTAATAGATGAGTTTTCGTCCGAAACCCTAATACTTTGAAAGAGATTGTCCAATTTGTACACGAAGTGCATCCAGTTTTTGTCGTAACCCTCTCAACTCTTTATAAGTTGTTATGTGGGTGAAATTATGATGTCATGCCAAGTTACAACCTGTTCAGAGTTCATTTATACTGTTTTTCAAATTCAGGGTCATTTAGCTCAAAATAAGTCATTAAATGCATGGAAAATATCAAATGAAGTCAAAAGGGTTGAAAATTGGTGATGTGCCTTTGAATGGTGCATATTGAACACACAAAAAGTATGGAGTTAAAATAAGTTATTAAAAATGAAATCTCTTTGTAATAGATGAGTTTTCGTCCGAAACCCTAATACTTCGAAAGAGATTGTCCAATTTGTACACGAAGTGCATCCAGTTTTTGCCATAACCCTCTCAACTCTTTATAAATTTCTATGTGGGTGAAATTATGATGTCATGCCAAGTTACAACCTTTTCAGAGTTCATTTATACTGCTTTTCAAATTCAGGGTCATTTAGCTCAAAATAAATCATTAAATGCATGAAAAATATCAAACGAAGTCAGAAAGGGATGAAAATTGATGATGTGCCTTTGAATGGTGCATATTGAACACACAAAAAGTATGGAGTTAAAATAAGTTATTAAAAATGAAATTCCTTTGTAATAGATGAGTTTTCCTCCGAAACCCTCATACTTCCAAATAGATTGTCCAATTTGTACACGAAGTGCATCCAGTTTTTTTCCGTAACCATCTCAACTCTTTAGAAGTTGCTATGTGGCTGAAATTATGATGTCATGCCAAGTTACAACCTTTTCAGAGTTCATTTATACTGCTTTTCAAATTCAGGGTCATTTAGCTCAAAATAAGTCATTAAATGCATGAAAAATATCAAATGAAGTCAAAAAGGGTTGAAAATTAATGATGTGCCTTTGAATGGTGCATATTGAACACACAAAAAGTATGGAGTTAAAATAAGTTATTAAAAATGAAATCCCTTTGTAATAGATGAGTTTTCGTTTGAAACCCTCATACTTCGAAAGATATTGTCCAATTTGTACACAAAGTGCATCCAGTTTTTGCTGTAACCCTCTCAACTCTTTAGAAGTTGCTATGTGGGTGAAATTATGATGTCATGCCAAGTTACAACCTTTTCAGAGTTCATTTATACTGCTTTTCAAATTCAGGGTCATTTAGCTCAAAATAAATCATTAAATGCATGAAAAATATCAAATGAAGTGAGAAAGGGTTGAAAATTGATGATGTGCCTTTGAATGGTGCATATTGAACACACAAAAAGTATGGAGTTAAAATAAGTTATTAAAAATGAAATCCCATTGTAATAGTTGAGTTTTCGTTCGAAACCCTAATACTTCGAAAGAGATTGTTCAATTTGTACACGAAGTGCATCTAGTTTTTGCCGTAACCCTCTCAACTCTTTATAAGTTGCTATGTGGGTGAAATTATGATGTCATGCCAAGTTACAACCTTTTCAGAGTTCATTTATACTGCTTTTCAAACTCGAGATATGACATTTCAAATGTCATTTAATCAAATTGTCTTATACAGTAGTTGATGTTGTTCAAACATGCATGGAAATGCCATAAACAGATTCTTTATATTTTTCTAATATTTTTTCATATATTATTTATTTCGATTGGAGTCATATATTTATTTCTATGATTTTTTAAAGTTTAGGGGATTTTCTTAAAATAGTAATGAATAATGAATTAAAAAAACCTTTAGTACCAGTGCGAGCCACGCACCGGTACTAAAGGTCCACCGCCCCACGCATTTTTTGGGGTGGACCTTAGTACCGGCGTGTGGCTCGCACCGGTACTAAAGACCCTTTAGTACCGGTGCGAGCCACACACCGTTACTAAAGGTCCTTCACATATAAATAGTGGAGGCCTCGTCCTGGTCCGAGCCATGCACCGGGAGAAGTCATTTGCGTGCCGCCAGGCTGCCGAAATTGTCGTCGCCGTCATCTGCCGCCCCGATCCCGCCGCCCCGACCCTGCCGCCCCGATGCCGCGCGCCTCCCCGATGCCACCCGTAGCCCCGCCGGTCGCCCCCGCCCATGCTGTCGGCCGCCCCACCCCTGCCGCCGCCGCCATGAGTCTGCCCTCTCTCTTTTAAGGTTTGATTTAGATTTTGTTTAGATTTTGTTTAATTTAGATTTTGTTTAATTTAGATTTTGTTTAGTTTAGGTTTAATTTAGTTTATATTTTGTTTAGTTTAGGTTTAGTTTAGTTTAGATTTAGATTATGTTTAGTTTAGGTTTAATTTAGTTTAGATTTTGTTTAGTTTAGGTTTAATTTAGTTTAGGTTTAGGTTTAGTTTAGCCCCCTAGATTAAACCCGACGCCCGACACGACACCCCGACACGACACCCCCGGCAGCCAGACCCCTACACGACACCCCCGACACCCCGACCCCGACACGACACCCCGACACGGTACCCCCGACCATGACACAGCACCCCGACCCCGACATGACACCCTCGCCATCCCGACCCCGACACGACACCCCGACACCCTGACACGACATCTCCGACCACGACACAACACCCCTACCCCGACACGACACCCCCGACACCCCGAGACGACACCCCCGACACCCCGACCCCGACCACGACACAACACCCCTATTTAGTTAGTTAGTTAGTTAGGTTATCAGGTTAGTTTAGTTAGTTTAGTTAGTTAGTTTAGCTTAGTTAGTTAGTTAGTTAGGTTCTTAGGTTATTAGGGTATGTGTTAATTTTGTTAGATGCTAAGTGTTATTTAATTTGTTAAGTGCTAAGTGTTAAATTTGCTAAGTGTTATTTAATTTGTTTTCATAATTAAGTGTTTCTTCTCGACGTTGACGATGCCGATCCCGCATCCTCGTCGTCGAGTCACCGGAGGAGGTCACTTGCTTGAGCCGAGGGGCCCTGTCAGGGACTGGGCTCCGCCGGGCTGGTACTGGGAGGTGCTGCCTTCCGGGCGGCGCAGCTTGGTGAGGAGCCAGCCCGTCGTCGACCCGGAGGTTCTGTGGTGGCGGCCGCATGGGCCACGGACGATTCAGAGGCTTGAGTCCCCCATGGAGGTGGTACAGTACCATGTCAGCAAGGAGAACGAGCACGTCCGTCGCTACATGGAAGCTTTGGAGGCCAGGTCCGACAATACCTGGTAGATTCTTCAGGGATCTCACTGGAGCTATGTTCCTGTGATGGTTCCTTCTCTTTGGGTGTCCACCGCCCGCCCCGATATCCGCCGGGCGCTAGGGTTCTAGCTAGATTGATATATTAGCTACTATATATATGTATTATTATGATGCATTAGCTAGATCGATGTATTAGCCGATGTATTAACAATTATACGAGATTATGAGATGAGATCTTTTCTAAGAACTACTATATATGTATTCGATGATGCATTATTAATTAACTATCAATTATTTTTCTTCTTGAATGCATGCTAATTTGAATACTTATTTGTTTTATCTATATTATTATGGATTAGTTATTAAGCTATGGACAATACCGGTAGAGCTCATGAAGAGGACATCTTTGACATGATACGCTCCTCTGAAAACCCAGCGGACCTTCTGGGTGAATCACATGATGATGATGGCTCACAATATCTACACGATTACTGTGATGAATGTGAGGCCGAGGAAGAACAACTTATGTTCCAAAATCCGGAACAACTAACAATGTCCGGCGAGGTATATACACATATTAGCCTCTGGTGATCATTACATGTGTATTAATTGATTTGTGTATATATATATATTAACAAACATTTTTTCTTTTAATTATAAGCCCTCCGGATCGAGCCAATCTAGTAGAAAGGTACGAGGCAGTGCCAAAATATTGGATGGCAACGTAAAGCTCAATCTTGATGCTTTCAAACATGATGGCGCACCGACTCACCCTGAAGCCAATGCCAAGACATTTGTGCGTCAATGCGGAGTGGTTGTTAGGGATGGAGTCCCGATCATAATGCAAGAATGGATTCAACCAAACAACCCAAAACCAGGAGTGAATTATGTCGATACAAGAATTAAAGATGCCCTTTGGCGAGATCTCATGGAGCATTTCATCCTACCAGGTTCTCTCTCGGAGCGCCAAAGGGACAAAGTCAAGGAGTTTGCTCTCCATAAGATGGCCGGCGCATTCCAGACTTGGAAGAAAAGATTATGGACCGAGTACAACGCTAGAGGCAAGAAGGCGCTTGAATTCATAGGAATATACGAGAAGGTAAGGAATCACTGGGACGCATTTATCGACTACAAGACATCGGAAGCTGCTATGGAGAAGTCGGCAAAGAATAAGATAAATGCAGAGAAAAAGAAGTATCACCATAAACTAGGGACAGGTGGATACAAGTCATCCATTCCTAAGTGGGATGCATTAGAAAATAAGATGCATGCTGAACGGATCACTCCAGTAACCTTCAACTGGCCCCAGAGGTGCAGGAATTGTTTTTTTGCGCATGGGGGAAAGTTGGACCCAGCAACAGGGAAGATTATTGCACTGGCCAGTCTGAAGCATGCATCAGATGAGTTGATTGAAGCAATAAAAGCTGCCCAAGAAGGACAGTTTCACCCCGATAGAGAGAACAACGAGCTTACACGCGCCCTCGGGAATCCCGAACACGGAGGACGAACACGAGGCGTGGGCGTCGTTCCGGGGTACGAGGGGTTTGCGGGATGGAAGGACAGTTATAAAAGCCGTTCGAGAAAAAAGGTTGAAGCAGACCGACTTTCAAAGTTGGAACAGAAGTACGAGCAGCAGCAGCTGCAGATACAGGTATTGACCCAGCAAAGGGAAACTCCGCAACAGGAGGCAGGGGAACCCGTCCCATCTACACTACCGAAAAGTAGCGTGGGTTCCACGGGGGCACCGCTGGGTCACACCCCCATGGATGATATCACCGAGAAGACATCTTGTGAGCTAATCCAGAAAATGAAGAACATACCCGTGCAGGTTGCGCCGGGCTATGCTTTACCAAATACACCTAATGTTCTCTAGCATTGCAATCCGGTTCCACTTGGGTATGCTCGTGTCGCGGTGGACGCAATAGAGTCAGGATATGATGAACTATTGCTTGACATCCCTAGAGGTGAGGGGGAGTCCACACTAGCAGAAGCCGGCCGTGGTCTCATTCTATGGAGTAAGGACTGCATCGTCTTTCCACACTCAATGCTAAGGCCACCGGCTCCTCCGAGTATCGATGTCCAGCGCGAGGGATCCCAGCCAGAGGCATCGCAGCGCCAGCAGTCCTCCCCACCTCGCCAGCAGTCTTCCCCACCTCGCCAACAATCCTCCCCACCTCCCCAGCAGTCCTCCCCACCTCGAGAGGCGTCCCACCTCGCCAGCAGTCCTCCCCACCTCGCCAGCAGTCCTCCCCACCTCGCTAGCAGTCCTCCCAACCTCGGGACGGAGCAGGACGCGAGTCCATATCGTTGATATCGATCTCCCCCGCGTGAGCCGACTCCACCCCGGCAGCGGTCCAGCCAGCAGGGCTCCCAAAAGAGGAAGGCCACCAGCAGTCCTCTTCGAAAGAAAGCAAAGAAGAAACTCGAGCCTCCGTCCAAAAGGAAGCTGCCTTACGACATGACACCAGAGGAAAACAAAATTGAAAGCGATCGCCAAGTGAAAGCCTTTTTTGCGAAGAAGACCATGCCGCCAAAGGAGGTAATACCCAAGGAAGTCCAAGAGCACTTTACGGAACACTTTATTGATCGACCCCGACATATGTCGAGCGTATGCCGACAGACTATGAGTGACAGATTCATAAGGCAAGTGAGCAGAGAAGTCGGCCCAGCCCAAGGAAGAAGTCGGGAAGTACGGCATCAACGACAGGTGGTACTACTAGCGGGAAAACAGTTCCCCAGCTCGGAGAACAATCCAAGCAATCGATCTCTCCGCTCAAGGTGAGTACCAATCCAAGCAAGCAATCGATCCAACCAGTCGATGTGCAAGGCAACCCAATCGACCTCGAAGAAGTAGAGGCTGTGGGTCTCATTCTTGGCCAAATCCTTGGCACCGAGGAAATCCGTGGGTACGATGCAACTGAGTACGCAATGCAATATGCCGTCAGAAAACCACTTGTCACACCCGAGCAGTACAAGGAACTACCAACTGCGGTGCGACGGTTGCATGATTGGTACCTGCGTGAAGCAAAGCGAGGGGAGACGGCGGTCATGGTCAAAGTAAGGAAAGATCATTACGTCAATGGATGTGACATATGTCTTGAATTCTTAGAAATTTTCCAGTTATACCACATGGACTCTATCGACAAAACTATCATCAGTTGCTACTGTCTGTAAGTGATTTATATCTTTAATAATTTAAGTCTCTAGCTAAGATATCGTTCATTGGCTTATCCTCACTATATATGTTCTTTTCTATGCTATTATGCAGATTGAAGATGTGGGAATTGAAACAAGAGGGAATCGATGACATTGAGTTCATCGAGCCAAGTACCGTTAATGGTCATGTGATAAAATATTATGCCAAGGACACAGAAGATCTCTTGGAAAAATTTCTAGATGCAATGAATACCAAATCTACTATAATATTTCCTTACAACATGGGATGCGTGTTTACTCTTTTGTATACTACAAATTCTGCTTAATTATATAAACTTCTGCTTAATTATATGAATACCAAGTGCTCGCTGTCAAGTGTAGTTGATGAGTTATATGCATGCCTGCTTAATTATATAAACTTCTGCGCAGAGACCACTATATCCTCCTAAATATTATCTTCGCGGATAGACTTGTTCAAGTGTACGACTCACTAGATACACTAGAACAATCATACGTGGACTTGTATTTTTTGATAGAACGGTAATTTCAATCTTTATCGACCTCACTTTCTTTCATTATTTACTAATATCAAAATTAATTATAATAACTCTTTCGTTCTTTTTCTTTGCCGTGTGGTGTTTGGAAAAAGATGATAGAAAAAACTCATCACGGTCGTCAATGGAAGCCGAAGCTGAAGTGGAAAAAGGTGTAGGTAATTAAGTAGTACTATTAGGTCCGCGCATCTCTTTAATTCTAGTTTCAATATCATTATCATGTGTGATTATTAATTATCTTATTGAATTCTATTCTTTTGCAAAGTGCGCGAACCAGCCACAGGGGACAAATTTATGTGGATACTTCCTCTGCGAGAACATTCGCATCCAGATCGAAAGCCGTATACATCGCAGAGGAGCACGTGAAAGACAACTCCAGGTTTGGCAGATGATGTCAAAGCTCTTACCCGAGAAACGCTTTGTAGCACTTCAATAGAAATTTGCGGTATTTCTTCTCCAACATGTCATTGATGTAAACGAAGAGCACTATTACTTACCGTCGCCTAAATAATGCCAGCAAATCAGTAGTAGAAAACTGAGATTTCATCCGGAGCACTAGCTACCTGTCCCGGCCGGGTTTTGGGCCTTAATTTATAAATCCAGAATTTATATGGATGTATAATTCCATTTGTATACATAATGTGTATGAGATATTGTATATTATATTACATATATATATATGCATCAACTTGTGTAATTAATGTTTACAGTATGTAGCACCCTAAAATAAATTTGAAATGAATGGAAAACACAATAAATGGAGAGAAAAACTAAAACCTAATTAAAAGCGGGGGAAAAACAGAACACTTAGTACCGGTTGGTATCACCAATCGGTACTAAAGGTCCTCCACCACCAGCCCACGCAGGCAGCCACGTGGTGGGCCTTTAGTACCGGTCCGTGGTCCAACCGGTACTAAATGTCTGGACATTTAGTCCCGACCCTTTAGTACCGGTTGGGGAACCGGTACTAAAGTCACATCCCGACCGGAACTACTGATCGACATTCTACTTGTGTCAATATTCGCAATACAAAATTATAGCATTTGATACATCATGAAAAGTAGTTTCATATTTTATCTATTTGGTATTGTAGGCGTCCTTAGTTTATTCTATAATCTTGATCAAATATTCAACTAATTGATTTGCACGAAAAACAATACATTTTATATTCTGAAACGAAGGGAGTAATATATAAAATGAACTCCTAGTAGAACTAAGTCTATTTTTGGGAATAGGTCCACACAGGACCGCACGGCAGGTGGGCGGAAGTAGGATCTGACGTTCCTTATTTATGGACCGATTTAATCTAACAATTATTAGTCGGTGTCATGCATGCGTCAAATCGAAATATCATCGGCTGCGTAGCACTGCTCTTTTTTTTCCGCAGCAACATCTTCAAAAATGAATAAACGCCTTTACATCATCGTCGTCATGTCCAGTCTAAACCTAGGCATTCCCCGGGCTGGGTCGGGCCCGACCCGGCCAAACAAGCACATATTTAGGCCCGAGCCAAGCCCGAAAGGGCTAAAAAGATCAATTTCGGGCCAGACCTTCGTGTAAATTATCAAATTTCATTGGCCCGAGCCCGGCCTAAAATGCACCACGGGCCGAAATTACAGGCCCAAGCTCGACCTAGCCCTGGTTTTTCAGGCTGGGTTGTGGGGCCGGGCTGGTCATGTCCAGGCTTAATCATTCAAAGACAAACAAGACAAGAAGACAATCCCTCCAAAGCAACACATGTGGATCTCATTGACCTGTTTTTGACCTTAGACACTAATTATTGTAGTACTCCTTCTGTTTGATACTCCCTCCGATTCTTTTTACTCTGCATATAAGTTTTGGTCAAAGTCAAAGTATCTCTATTTTGACCAAACTTATAGAAAAATTTATTAACATTCATAATGCCAAATCAATGTTGTTAGATTCTTCATGAAATGTAGTTTCATAGTATATATATTTGACATTGGAGATATTGATATTTTTTAATACAAATTTGGTCAAACTTTGCAAAGTTTGACTTGACCAAAATATAATACACGGAGTAAAAAGGACCGGAGGAAGTATATCTGATGGGTCTACTCGTTTATTTCCTAACAGTTGCTGCACCTCACAAGTCACATTAATTTGCTTTCAACTATCCAACCAAAAGTTATCTCAATAAATAACGAATTCTGATTAAAAAAAATCAATAAACTTGTAGTACACGAACCTACCTCCTCTGCGTCTATAAGAGCTATACGCAATGAAACCGGTGGATGAAATGGATCTTTGACATTCTAAATTTAAACCCCCCACATGTTAATTATATAGTGATAAAAGAATATCAGACAACGGGTTAGTTGTTGGACATCAGAGAGCTCAGAAGGATCTGAATAAGGCCAACTCCTACACATGACGTCAGTTTTGTCCGAATTTTGTTCGTTCGGAACGGTCAAAAGGTCATGTCCGACCGTTTTTCTAATTACGCTAGTGGTGCACCCAACAGGCGGACGTATTTGATCCATCACGACCGGCTGGAGGCACTATCTATTTTTCTCATTGCATATTATTTTCGGCCACCGAAACAAATATTTGTTGCTTCTTTATTCCATTCATCGATTTTTTTGATATACTAATGTACATAATTCATCAAGTCTTCGTTATGAGAACAAGACTAAAGAAAACAAAAACCACAATTAAACACTATATAAGATATCCAACTTTAATAACTGCTACCACTAGTTGAATTAATATCTTTGATATGTCTTCATCGTTGATCTGTGAATTTTCGAGCTTGCACACTTATTTCTTCTTTGATTATGAAGAAGTAGATGGTGCTTTCCGTGTAGTTTCATCTCTAGCCCTTATTCTAACAACGAGTGCACAAGCATCTATCAATTTTCGTGCTATCAATAGATCGTTGTCTTTTTCTTCCCAGTACCAAAACTTACATCCATCCTACACATAAATTTGAGCAAGCAATTAGCTATGGAAATTCCGTCGAATCCGGTGAGCACAACAAAACTAAAAGAAGCATATACCCGATCTTTTTTGCACTTCAATAACACCCATTTGGGATGCTCCGGAGTGGTAGAAACGTGGCGCACGAACTGTCGCGGGCAGTCGTCGCAATTTATGACCATCCACCGTGAGCTGACGAGATCGGGTGATGGTCGGACGTGTCTTTGTCGACGAACCGCCGACGGGAGAGATCCGAGCGGCTAGACGCCGAGTCAATACATGCATGTGGTGCAGAGGCATCATCGGGGCTGTATGGTCCGGTACTCGACCAATCCCTGTCAAGGTGTAGTCGGTGGCGGCCGGATGCACCAAATCCGATGGCAGCAGCAACAGCCGCAAATCTACCAGTAGTGCATCGGCCACGAGGCAAGCGGCAGAAATCCGATGGCCGTGGCAGTGATGACGGTGGCTATGGCGGGGGAAGGGAAGGGGCAGGATCCGGGCGCGTAGGAAAGATAAGAAGGAGCTGCGTGTCGCCGACCGGCGTGCCATGGAAGGACAAGGCCATGCACCCCCGCCCATCTGCACGTGTCCGTCTTGGCGCAAACACGGTCCAAATTTGATCCAGGAATGAGTCATCGACAGGCAAAAAACAAACGTTTGTTCGTTTGCTCCTGCAAGTTGAAGCGCGATTTATGTGCGTTTGGCTTCACACAAACATGGGCGGATGATTTGGGGTCGTGCGTAGGAGTTGGGCTAAGGAGTTATCATATTTAGAGCATCTATAGCTGGACTTTGCAAATCCAACCCCTCAAACGCCCGTGGACGCGTCTGGTCGCGTCCGCGAACACTAAACGGTTAAGCCTCAAATTTGCCTTCTCACAACCGTACATCTCAATTATCATATCGCTAATCCATACAAACTCATGCAACTACGTCGATGCATTACACACATTGTCCGGCTGCTCCATCACTACTAACATGCCATCGGACTACCAAAAAGACATGTCTGGCTATGGTGGAGATCATCCACGGCTGTGCTTGCCCCTTCGGACGCCCTTGTCGTCCTTGTCGCAGAAGTACCGGTCAAAGATGCGGTAGGGATCAAGCCGGATCTGCTCGTCGCCGGAGTCGTCCTCGTTGTCCTCCTTCTCCTCCTTCGGTGGTAGTCCGACCATTTCACGGACCGCCCGATTATGCTCTCGGGCGAGGGCGCGCGTGTTCCTCCGCTACCATTTGTTCACAATGCAGGCGCATATGACTTCCTCCTCTGGGGTAGCCACCTCGCCGCATCAACCGCCTCCGTCGCCGCCATTTTCGCCGCAATACGGTCCTCAACGGCCCTTATCCTTTCCTTCTCACGACGGCCCTCCCGTTCCCGGTGGGATTCATAGTTTGCCCGACCGGTGATGGGGAAGGAGAGATTTTCCGGTTGCCAGGACCGCGATGATCCAGCCCGAGAGGACCCGAGCGTCCGTGAGCCGACGCTATGGAGTCACATCGGACAGATCCTTTCATCGGTCGGGCGCTCTCCTCCCGAAGGCGGCGGGGTGCAATGTGGACCGCCATTGCCTCCTCCGAGTCACATAGGATGACACCCTAGTCGGCAGATCCAGACTGGTCATAGTCAGATCCGCTGCCCGCCATGTCGGAGACAGACAAAAATCGCTGGAGGTGAGCTTGGGTGACGGAGGGAGTGAAGGGGAGTGGAATGTATGTGGGATCATTACGGGACAGCATGGGTCAGACCGAGGTGATAGATGCATCCGAACATCCCATATCCATCTTATATTTAAACTGGATACGAGAAATGTCGGTCAGCCGGACGTTTGAAACTCGTTTAAGACGCCGTCTGAATTATATTTTTTTACTGGTCAATGACCGGATGGGCCGTCCCGCCGTTTGAGGATAGGTACTGTATATGCTTGCGGAGAACACCTGCTCGGACTAGAACTGATGAAGCTGACCAGAACCAGGCGCGTAGCATCAACACCTGCTCAGAGTAGAACTGATGAAGCTGACCGGAACCAGGTGCGTAGCATCGTAGCGTCTAGACTGGAGACCCAGGCCACCTTTATACTACGATGCAGCAGCTAGCCTGCAGGTATGTGACCACAACGTCGAGGCAGCTGATGGACCATGTCTATCCCGCCAGCTGCCCGGACTGGTCTCATCCAAATCCCATCACGAGCTCACGCCAACCCGATCATCGAATCCCGTCCGCGCAGCGTTGCGATTGATCAGATCCATCGATCATCACCCGTGACAGTGAGTGCTTTCTGCTGCTGGTCCTCGTCTGTTCGATCCACCATCGCTGAAGGCAACGTGTGTGCGTGGGTGTGGCCGCGCGCACGCGAGCGAGACCGTGTGGGCAGGTAGCCCCTTGTCGCCGTCGGCTGCACGTTGTTGCAATGCTGCGTAGTGCACTTCCCGCTTCCCCGGGCGCGCGTGAAAGCTTCTGCTTGTGGGTCGTGTTTCGCGTGAGTGATGGATGGAGACGGCCGAGTCCACGTCCCGGCGGGTGTCGGCGTGCCTCCGCACTCCACGCAGGTACTACTAGAAAAATGGCGCACGGAGCGGGAGGCGCGCCCGTGGGCGAATCTGGCGGCGCCACGCCTATGAGTTGTGAGTACACGCAGGTCACCGTAAGTTTTGGTTAGAGAGACGCGAGCGGACGAGATGAAGGCCATTTTTTTCCTGCTGAACCTGTCGCTAAGGAAGAGAGCCTCCATCTTTTCGGTTTAGATGGCTCAGATCTGAAATCTCACTAGCCATAAGATGATGGATGGATGACATGAGTTTTGTGGTTACAAAACTGCTAAATATTTTCTAAATGTTTGACTCCCAAAACACTAAGAGCCTTTTCAACAGGTGATGTAAAATATATCACTAAGTTATGCTTCGAGTAAAAAATACATTATTACTAAATGTTCTTTTACATCACCAAAACACTTCAACTCCAACAGATAAGGTAAAATAGGGTACTGTTGCTATAATAAATGATGAAAAAATAGGGCATCAACGTAAATAAATGCAAACATACCAACTTCATTTCAAACAAACATAGTCCATACTAGAAACAAAATGCAAACATATATACCTACCGATTCTACTTGATCATCCTAAACATAAGAGCCTTTTTACGGTACCTTATACTGCTGGTAGGTGACGAGCAGTATATGATAAATCTGGCCATCGGTTTTCGAGGGTATTATTGACTTCTTAGCCCAAAATTAGAATTTTCCGTAAGAGTAACACAGGTCCCGGCACACTAGCTGCCGGCCGACGCTCGCCCGTATCTACACGTCGCTCGTCCAAAACAAAGTAGCATCGCGACCGCTGGCTTTGTCTCATTCAGCTGTTGCATCTGTTCTGCCTGGTTGCA
Organism: Hordeum marinum; assembly: GCA_022496015.1. NCBI lineage: Eukaryota > Viridiplantae > Streptophyta > Magnoliopsida > Poales > Poaceae > Hordeum > Hordeum marinum. The sequence goes on along the minus strand of CM039676.1, from coordinate 356,268,743 downwards.
GCTGGTGATGAAGCGATCTCTACCTACGGCGCACTGTCTTCTCTCTCTTGTGTGAGAAAATCTCTGTGTAAATGCATGGGGCTAGCTCGAGAAAAGTGAATGAAATCAGCTTTGGCGTATTTGGATTTCTTATTAATTAAACCTGTGTGAGAAAATCTCTGTGTAAGTGTTGCCAAATAATCTCTAGTGGATAATACGACAAGGAATCGAGCCTTGCGGCTTCCAGTTCTATTCAGTTGCACACGGTGGACACCTCGACCATGGCTGCCATGGCCTATGGCTCAACGTCGGGGGAGTAGCACGTCGAAGCCTCATACTAGTGCGTTTATTACATGGGGACTCTGGGCGTGGAGCACTGGGATCACCCATGGCCACGGCTCACGGATTGCCATGGCCACCGCTGGCGACCGGATCCAGATATATAGGAAGGGTCAGCGAGATTTGTTCGACATCTAACTTACGATTTTGCCCCCAGATCCGGTATACTGCCCATATGCCCTCAGTTGTTCCGCATATATACTGCTCACGGAAACGAGCAGTATAGATTGAACTTCACCGTTAGATCTAGAGAAATAAACGGTTCATAGCGATTGGAAGGTACCGTAAAAGAGCTCAAACATAAACTACTCGTTGGCCCGGGGATCGCTCAGAAACGAGTTGCAGAACTCATCGTAACCGAGGTCTTCATCGTTCTCCTCCTTGTCATCATCGGACTTGATGGGGATCACCGCCGAGAGGCTGTCGTCGTCCTCTCGCTTTACCTTCTTCTTCTTTTTCTTCTCGAGGTCGTACTTCTAGTAGACCTCCAACTCGCATTGCACATATTGTAGATTCTCTCGCACGTACCTCACCATCGCCACTTCATCACTCTCGCGGGAGCAATGTGGACCGCCTGCTTCTTCTCATCAATCGGCCGTACGGCCACATTCTTTGGCCCGACAAACTCCACCTGATCCAGATTGTCGACCTTCTGAAAATTCATCACATGGATCGGATGGCAAAAACGCCACGCGACGATGTCGTATGCACACGCGGTGATGTCCGCGGGCTCGAAGGTACCGAGCCCGTAACGTCAACTGTCACACTGGAACTCGACACCGTGCTTGCCAAAGGGGTGCAACCACATCCCCTTGAAGCCTGTCTTGACCTTCGACGGCTTCGGTGGCATGACGGCGATGCAGATGCAACATCGACACGGGTGGTGGTGCAGGCAGGAGAAGGCCCGATGGAGTGTGGTATGCAATGACGAAATAGGGCGATGCGGCGTACGAATCGGGAGGCGCACGACGGCGGTGGATGTTGTCAATTTTGGGTTGTTTGACGGCGGGAACGTACAAATCCGGTAGTGGCAGGGTTGGGATGGACGGATTTGGCGGGTTGCAACAGGGTGTGGCGGGTGGGTTTCGGTGTTGGCGTTGAGAGGTCGCACGACTATCTCGCGGTGGCGTGTGGATGAAATTTCAGTTGGCAGTTAGGCATTCGTGCGATGACTTTTGGTTGCAATAGTGATGCAAAATTGCATCACCAAGTGCCCTGTTTCACATCACGACTCATCTGTTGGAGCACTGTGTTTGTGCCTAAGGAAATCTCCAAAGGAGACTCTCAAAGCTCCGATATATGTCTGGGGTTGTGTTGTTCGAATCTTTTTTTGTAACCTTTACCATCCAACGAGGACCCCCATCGGTCCGCTAAATGGTTTGGACGTCCGTTTTCCAGCAAAATCGAGACATCAGTGGGGGAGCTATACCAGAGCCCTAACATACACTTGACCAACAAAAAGCCACCACCTTTCTTTTCTCTCTCCACACATATATGGTCCCCTTCCCTCTCTCTCTCTCCTTCCAACCGAACAAATAAGGATTAACTGGTGAATATTTTCGGATGGATCCCTCTGGCATCATGTCCGCGGACCACGTCTGGACATCAAAACGAATATATACCGAAGACATTTGCGGCCAGCTTTGGATATGCCCAAAGTGATGTAAGAATATGTTACTTTTACATCTACATCATCTATTGGAGATGCTCTAAGTTCAACACCCTCACTTTAACTCGACTTGCATGTTGTATATAGAATAATATGCATGCATGATCACTAATTTCCTCTCTTATACCTATAAATTAAATGTGGTTTGGACCCCCAGCCCCGACCCCGCATTGCCCAAACCGGGAGACTCGAGGGAAACCCTAGCCGCCTCCCGCTGGGCACCCACCCTTCACCATCTACGCGTCGCAGCCCCTCTGGTCCTCGAATGGCGGCGGTAGGGCCGTTTACCTTCCTCAGAGCCCCAATCTGCCACCCCGCCCCAGATCTGGTTCGATGGCATCGACGCCCTTCATCGGCGACTGCAGCGGCCTCCCCCATCTTCCCTTGCTCGCTGGTGGCGCGGGTGGCTTGCCACGACCGCGACCCCTCTACGTTGGCTCCCGTTCGCCCCAGACGCGATTTGGGTTCTCCTCCAAGATGGTTACAGTGCTTTTTGGTCAGCCGACCATGGCGGTCGGGTGTGCCCTGCTAGTTACGACTACCCCCTCCCCCTCCCCCTCTACTCGAGCTTCAGGGCGACCTCTTCGGGAGGCGGCTTGTTCTGCCCTATAATGGTTGCCTCTTGCAACTCGTTGGTGAGGTGTTTGGCTGTGCACGAGACCCCTCTAACACCACCGTCACCACCACCACCACCATCCCGCAGGGGTGGCTTAGGCCCGTTGGCCATGGATCTGCGCCCCTTGATAATCCCAAAGTGCAAGGAATCATTGTAGCACTTTCCAAAGATGGAAGGGGTAAGTATGGAGTGTCGAACCCATAAGGAGCTAAAGGTAATATCTATATTCTCTCAAGTCCTATCTGCCATTGATACGACTCTACGTACACCAAGCGTTAGCTTCTATCTATAAACGAGAAATAAAACTGCATTGTGGGTATAGAGGATAACTTTGCATGATATTTGAGAACTAAAATATGAAAAATAGTTGCTGCCCAAATAAAGTTAGAATATATTACAAATAGCGAGTATGGAATAATGATGGTATGGTGTGCGGAATTGTCCTAGGAAATTGATAACAAGATCTGTAATCATTATTGCAATTTTATATGAGGAAGAGGAATGAGCTAACATACTTTCCATACATGGGATCATATGAACTTATGATTGGACCTCTAGCAAGCATCTGCAACTACTAGAGATCATTAAGGTAAACCCAACCATAGCATTAACACTTCAAATCCCTTTTACTCCCATACGCAACAACCCCCTTACTCGGGTGTAAGCTTCCATCACTCTAGCCGCCCACTATAAGCGAGTCATGAACGTATTGCACCCCCTACAATGGGAATCCACCACGTGTGTGCAGCACAGAAGGCACCATAGGACACCCCCAATACAAAAAACACAACTCAAACCAATCAAGATCATCAATCAACCCAAAAGGACAAAAGAAATCTAATCAAACATCATAGGATGGCAACACATCATTGAATATAATATGTAGCATAAAGCACCATGTTCAAGTAGGAGATTATAGTGGGGTGCGGGAGAGTGAACCGCTGAAAAGAGATGAGGAAGGTGATGAAGACAGTGATGTTGATGAAGACGATCACCGCGGCGATGGTCCCCCGGCGGCACTCCCGCGCCATCGGGAGAGAGAGGGGCAGACAGAGTATCCCCCGTTAGGCTTCCTCCTCCATGGCCTCCCCCCTAGAGGGGGAGAGGTTCTTCCCTTTGGTCCTTGGCCTCCATGTCTCCCGGAGGGGCGAGAGCCTCCGTGATTGGGTCTCTCTCTGTTTTCTCTTGATAGTTTTTCTTTGATACAGAGAGTTGCGGCGGCAGAGCAAAGGGTGTAGGTTAAGTTATGATGGTTTCTCTATTTATGGGATTTTTTGGCATTGTAATCATGCAAAACAGAGTCATGGGGTGCTCCCAAGTCATCAGGATGCCCTGAACCCCCTGGGCGCGTTCTGATGGCTTGGGAGCACCTGGTGGCCCCCCTCTAGTGCTTCTTCGCTCCAGTATTTCCCATATGTTCCAGAAAAAATCATCGAAAAGTTTTGGGTGATTCCGTGAACTTTCATTTTCTGTAGAAAAAACAACAACACCACGATAATTCTGCTGAAAGCAACGTCAGTCCGGGTTAGTTCTAATTATATCATATAAATTGAACCAAAACCATATAAAAGTATTGTAAACATAGGTGAATATGGCATGAATACTTCATAATTTATCGATACATTGGAGACGTATCACCTCTTTCATGTGTTCAAGGTCGTCTGGCATGGCCTTGGACCCGGCGAGCCCCGGGAGTTGCGTTCTTTCCGACTCCTTTGGCTCACTGTATCCTCGGTGTCTCCACACCATCACCACCTTGCTAGTACATTGGTTGACCGTCTATCCCGATGCATCTTCGTCTTTGACACTGCTCTAGAAGCTGCGGCCCTTTCCCGCTCCTTGGGCCTGCCGGCGCCCTGTTGCTCCGGTCCTGGTGGACCGGAACTGCGTTCCCTTCCAGATCCCGGCTCGTCCGGGATACGACCACCGTCCCATATCCACTACCTCTCAATCCGCGCAGCCACGCAACCTCATGCTCCTCTGGAGTTTGCACGTTCGACGGTGCCAGGTGTCTCCATCGGCTTCGGGCACGACTCACCTTCCTGCAGTCGCAGCTTCAGCCTACGCGTGACAACCTCCTCTCCGATTCACGTTCGATGGCTTGGGATTCTTTGGAATTGGTCAGGGAGGAATCCCAGCATATTATGCTAGTAGCAGCGGCACCCGCTGGTGTCGTCCCCTTCTTGGGGGTGATGTCATGGCCGTTTTCTGTGCCCCTCTTTGAGCAGCAGGGGAAACCCTAGGTTCATTTTTATAGATCAAACGATGACGACATCTCTGTGCCGTTGTCCTTCATCAAGGCGTTGTCTTGGTTGCTCACTACGTCCTTGGTGCTAGATTCAAAGCTATTGGTCACCTTTTTGTTGGTTGGATTGCTTCTCTGGTCAGCGAGTTTTGATGTGTTCTTTTTTGCTTGGGTCGAGCATCTTATGTCTCTCCGCTTGAGACACCATGTTCACGTCTCTTGCATCTGTGTCATGTGTTGTCACTACAGGAATCGGGTGTAGACACCATGTTCAGGCCTTTGCCGTCTGTCAGCAAACGGCAAAAATTCCGGCAAAGAATAACCCGATAAAGCGGTCCTTTGCCGTCTGCCTCAGGACCACGGACGACAAAGAATCTTTGCCGTGGGGGAGCAGACGACAAAGAGTTTGGACGACAGACCCAGGGGCTATGGCCGTCAAGTGTTAACGGCAGTTCTTTGCCATCTGCTCCCTTTGTCGTCGGCCTTTTGCCTCCATTTTCCGTTGGTGGGTGGACAGCAAAGGGTAAGACCAGTTGCCCCTGGGGTCCCCCTTTGCTGTCGGCCTTGGGCTCCTACCTTTGCCGTTGGCCTTGCCCACCCCTTTGTAGGTGGTCCGACAACAAAGAGTGAGGCCATTTGCCCCTTGGGTCCCCATTCGCCGTCTGCCCAAGGCCCCTTTGCCGTCAGCCCACCGACGGCAAAGAGTAAGGCCATTTTCCTTTTTCTTATTTTTCATTAAATCCATTTTCACAGCAATATGACGCACACACACACACACATATATATATTTGACATGAATAAATATGTTGCCATACTGATAGCCATATTCAAATAAGTTTCATCCATACATATTATGAAAGTTTCATCCGTACCCAACCATATTACAATAGTTTCATCCATACATACATAGCTTCATATACATATGTAGCAAGTGTCACATTGTTCATCGATACAAAATAAAAAATACAAGTAACCCAAGCACTCCATCAACGCAAACTTCTGTGAAGTGAATGTAATCTGCAAAATGGGAAGCTCCAAAATTAGAAGAAGACTAGATGAAGAAGAGAAGGTAAAAATAGGTCATTTAGGAGCTAACTATGGTTATTATGCCATTTTGAAGCTAAGTAAGCTAATTATAGGTCATTTAATAGCTAGCTTTGGTCAAATAGGTAATTTTGGAGCTAGCTAAGCTTATTATGCCATTTTGGAGCTAACTAAGCGAAGTATAGGTAATTTTTGATAAAATAGGCCATTTTGGAGCTAATTTAGCTTACTACATCATTTAGGAGGAAACTAAGCTAACTACATGTCATTTTAGAGCTAACTTAGGTAAAAATAGGCCATTTAGGAGCTAACTATGCTTATTATGCCATTTTGGATCTAAGTAAGCTAAGTATAGGCCATTTAATAGCTAAGCTAGGTAAAATAGGCCATTTTGGAGCTAGGTAAGCTTATTATGTCATTTAGGAGAGAACTAAGCTAAATATAGGACATTTTTGATAAAATAGGCCGTTTAGGAGCTAATTCAGCTTACTATGTCATTTAAGAGGAAACTAAGCTAAATATATGTCATTTTATAGCTAACTTAGGTAAAAATAGGTCACTTAGAGCTAACTATGCTTATTATGCCATTTTGGAGCTAAGTAAGCTAAGTATAGGTCATTTAATGGCTAACTTTGGTAAAAATAGGCCATTTTGGAGGTAGGTAAGCTTATTATTTCATTTTGGAGCTAACTAAGCGAAGTGTAGGTCATTTTAGATAAAATAGACCATTTTGGAGCTAATTTAGCTTACTACGTCATTTAGGAGGAAACTAAGCTAACTATATGTCATTTTAGAGCTAACTTAGGTAAAAATAGGTCACTTAGGAGCTAACTATGCTTATTATGCCATTTTGGAGCTACGTAAGCTAAGATAGGTCATTCAATAGCTAAGCTAGGTAAAATAGGCCATTTGGAGCTAGGTAAGCTTATTATGTCAGTTAGGAGAGAACTAAGCTAAATATAGGGCATTTTTAATAAAATAGGCCATTTAGGAGCTAATTCAGCTTACTATGTCATTTAGGAGGAAACTAAGCTAAAAATATGTCATTTTAGAGCCAACTTAGGTAAAAATATGTCACTTAGGAGCTAACTATGCTTATTATGCCATTTTGGAGCTAAGTAAGCTAAGTATATGTCATTTAATGGCTAACTTTGGTAAAATAGGCCATTTTGGAGGTAGGTAAGCTTATTATATCATTTTGGAGCTAACTAAGCGAAGTATAGGTCATTTTTGATAAAATAGGCCATCTTGGAGCTAATTAAGCTTACTACGTCATTTAGCAGGAAACTAAGCTAACTATATGTCATTTTAGAGCTAACTTAGGTAAAAATAGGTCACTTAGGAGCTAACTATGCTTATTATGCCATTTTGGAGCTACGTAAGCTAAGTATAGGTCATTCAATAGCTAAGCTAGGTAAAATAGGTCATTTTGGAGCTAGGTAAGCTTATTATGTCATTTAGGAGAGAACTAAGCTAAATATAGGACATTTTTGATAAAATGGGCCATTTAGGAGCTAATTCAGCTTACTATATCATTTAGGAGGAAACTATGCTAAATTTATGTCATTTTAGAGCTAACTTAGGTAAAAATAGGTCACTTAGGAGCTAACTATGCTTATTATGCCATTTTGGAGCTAAGTAAGCTAAGTATAGGTCATTTAATAGCTAAGCTATGTAAAATAGGCCATTTTGGAGCTAGGTAAGCTTATTATGTCATTTAGGAGAGAACTAAGCTAAGTATAGGACATACTTGATAAAATAGGCCATTTAGGAGCTAATTCAGCTTACTATGCCATTTAAGAGGAAACTAAGCTAAATATATGTCATTTTAGAGCTAACTTAGGTGAAAATAGGTCATGTAGGAGCTATCTATGATTATTATGCCATTTTGAAGCTAACTAAGCTAATTATAGATCATTTTATAGCTAACTTGGGTAACATAGGTCATTTTGGAGCTACCTAAGCTTATTATGCAAGTTTGGAGCTACCTAAGCTTATTATGTCATTTAGGAGGAAACTAAGCTAAGTATAGGTCATTCTAGAGCTAACTTGGGTAAAATATGTCATTTTGGAGGTAAGGTAAGGTAAGTAACCATCATCATGTGGTTGTTAAGCAAAAACTAGAAAAACATACCATTCTCGTCAGCACGGAGGTGAAGCACGGTGCTTCTGGCTTGTTTCACCTGGAGAAGGCTCCCCTGTAGAAGGGTCGTGCGATGCATTTCGAGAGATATTCTACACCAAACATCATTTGCAATGTGTCGTTAGCATGATGACACTCAAAAGATCACTGCATTGAAATGAAACTCATCGTCCCCACCATGTTAATGACTCGCATCGCTGGAGGGACGTGGCCAGTCTTCTCGCACATAGACTATACATTTCGTTTTGACAAGTCAAACTTTTTATTTATTAATGAAACAAACATTAAAATGCAAGATTTGACAAATAAGAAGAAACTTATCACGAAGAGCTCGTACATGGCCCTGTTAGACGCATCGTTCCGTGCCCTCTCCGCCTCCATCAACGCAGCCGTCCTCTCCTCCAACTCCTTCATCTCCTTATCCTTCGCCGCCAAAAGTGTCTGCGTTGCCTCTCTCTCTTTCAGAATAGCAGCCTGCAAGACAACTCATTGTTAGCATTGTAATCATGTTGGTTCACACACACAACGTAATGCGGAAAGATAGTTGAGTCCATTAAACTCTCCTCGATGGCGAGCTCGACTGGCCGTGGACGAGGTGTTATCTCAGGACATGAGCTTGTTTGGCGTGCCTTTATCTGCCGGAGAGTGCTAGGACAACGTCTAAGGCCGTCTCCAATGGCGATCGAGCCATGGGGCCTCCCGTTGCCAGCTATCATCACCAGCTCTGGATCAATAGGCTCCTGGCTCGGGTTAAAGTCCTCCCCTTTCCTCGCCTTCCCGTGATCTCTGTACTTCACGAGCTTGTGGTGGAAGGAGATGTTGATGAAGTTTTCGGGATGATCGAGGTCAGATTCAGAGAATGCCTTAACCTTCTTGTACGAGGCTGTATGGGCCATCGCATAGAGGTCGTACATCTCTAGCACCTCCGTCTTATTGTGACGCGCCTAAAAGAGAGAGAGAGGAAAAAAGTATTAGTAAAGGGCTAAAGCTAGTATTAAGAATGAATTGCATGAGTCATGAAGCAAACGACCTACCCAGTTCTCACCAAACTCATTTAAGTTGACGCTCCCTTGATGGTGTGGCACACCAACCATTTTTCCACGCCTATCCATGGCATTGTTGTGGCTGGCCTCCCACTTTTCGGAGCACCACTGATCCAGCAAGGACTCCCAACAATCCATATTATCCACACACCATCTCGGGGGCACCTAAGTTAATAAAGAGAAATTTAAGCGCTACGCGTAAGAATCAAATCAAGGAAACTAACCACAAGGCCTTAATAATATGTAATTACCTTCATGTAATGCTCCTTCTCCATCTTAGAATCGCGACACTTCCCCTTTCCCTTCCTAATATGCCGCGAGGCATAGTAGTCTCGAATGGCTTGCACCCGAGCCTCGTGCCGCCAGTTTTGAAGTAGGCGGCGGCATTCGGTTTCGATAACCTTTGTCGCGGCCTCCTCGTATCCCTCCTGATACCTGTAGAAGGTCTACAAACTAGACAACACTGATTAGTATAATAACTAGCTATTGTTGATTTTTAATTGTGTAAAGCAGAAATTACCCAGAACTGTCTAATCACCATGTCAGCCCCCGTGTGGCACAAAACACCATCGATCTCCACCTTTGGCGGGGCCGAGGCACCCAAGTAGTGCTCCCAAGTTATTCCTACCTCTCGACCCCAACCGGGCAACGTAACAAACCTCGGGAAGTTTTGTCGGCAAAGCACACCAAGGACGCGGTTGGGTTTGCGTACACCCTTGGCAACAATCCAACCCCTCTAGTATGACAAATTAAAGTCATCACATTAGATATTTGAGAAAACATGAAGGCAAAAGGTTAAATAAGAGTAAATGAACTTACTTGTCCCCACTTGCCTGAATCGACCACCTCTGCTCGCGGGTCGCCGGCACGAGCGAGAGCCACGTACTACCACGCTGGTAGACGGTGGCCCCCTCACCCAGCTCTTAATCACTATCAGCATGGCCACTTGGCTCCGGCTAACCCAGATCAGGCTAGGTATCCCACTGGGTCTCTTGGGACGTACCCTCACTCCTGATTTGCTCTGGAGTCTCCTAGAACGAAGCCTATGGGACACGAGTCTCGTCGACCTGAGGCTCCTCGACCTCAGGCTCATGAAATGGAGTCCATGTAGCCTCCACCTCAGATGGGTCCACCCTAGCAGTCCTGTGCTTAGGTGAATCAGCTGGGGGTGGCGGCGAGGAAGGCATGGCAGCCACCCTACCTCTCCCGCGGCCACATGTACCTTTAGTAGCTCTCTTCTTCGCGGAGGGTCGACCTCCTCTCACAGGGGCCGCGGTCATCGAAGAAGCATCCACTCCATGCAGAGTAGAGAGCAACGCTCTCTGGAGAGACGGGGAATGAATGGCTCGGACATCGATGCTTAAACTCTACGTTTATTTTTACATTTAGCTCGAAGCATCTTCCGCATCCTCTCAGTTGAGAAGCACCGTCGATTTTGAACTGCCCCCCCAATCTTGCCTCGGTCGGTAGATGCAAAATCAAATGCTGCATTGGATTAAAGAAGCCCAATGGAAAGATCCTTTCTAATTTGCAGATCAACTCCAGTGCCAACTCTTCCATTTCATCTAGCACGCCAGACGATAGTTCTTTCGCACAAAGAGAACAGAAGAAATAGCTCAGCTCTGCCAGTACTAGCCATTCATCCTCAGGGATAAAGCCACGCAACATCATCGACATTACCCTCTCAAGCCATATGTGCCAATCATGACTCTTGAGACCAAATATTTTCAATTTTTCAAGACTCGCTCCCCTCTTTAGATTCGCAGAATACCCATCGGGGAACATCACCCACAATAGCATTACCCTCATAGCTGGCCTTCCAAGATTGAACCATGCCTTTGGCTTCGCTACGCTTTCCTTTCCTTTCCATTGTCGCAAGTTTTGTAACGGTCTATCACATAGAGCCTCCTGGTCGATTCTAGCCTTAGGATTATCCTTTGACTTCCCCTCTATGCCGAACAATGTACCAAAAATGGCCTCCGCCATATTCTTTTCAGTGTGCATCATGCTGATGTTGTGTGGGCAAATGAGGTCTTTGAAGTAAGGCAGATCCCATAAGCATGACTTATGAGTCCAGGCGTGTTTCGTATTATACCCTCTGAAATACCCTGGACGCAAAGGATCAGGCTCGAGAGCGTTTAACTGATCAAGGGTCTGTTGGCCTGTCACTGTAGGTGGTGCGGTGTTTTTGACAACTCTACCTTTGATGAAATTCTTCTTGTCTTTTCTGAACTTATGGTCAGGATCCAGGAACTGTCTATGCATGTCGAAGCAAGAAAACTTGCGACCCGACTGTAGCCAACGGAACTGAAGAGCTGCCTTACATGTGGGGCACGAGAACCTTCCATGCACACACCAGCCAACGAATAGCGCATACGCCGGATAGTCATGCGTCGAGTACATGTACCACACATGCATTTTGAAGTTCCTTTTGGTAGCGGTGTCATATGCCTTGATCCCATTATCCCAGGCTTCTTGCAATTCATCCTTAAGCGGCTGCATGTACACGGTCATATTCTTCCCCGGATATTTGGGACCTAGAATTATCAACGTGAGGAAAATGTTCTCTCTTTTCATAATCTCCCCGGGGGGGGGGGGGGAGTTTGAGTGGAATGACAAATATAGGCCAACAACTATATTGTGCTGCCGTCATACCATACACATTGAACCCATTCGTGCTGATGGCAACTCGAGGATGCCTTGGATCTGCCGATTTATCCTGATGTAATGCATCGAAGTGCTTCCACGCAAAAGCATCTGAAGTGTGTACCACATCTTGTTCCCATCCGCATCTAGTTCGGTTCTTTTGCCCAATTTGTGCCATGTCATCTGTGTGGCCGTCTCTTCGACCATGAAAAGACGTTGTAGTCTTCGTACGATTGGCAGATACCGAAGAACATTAATGGGGATTTGGTCTGAATCTTCTCACCCATACCATTGTCTACCACAATATACCTAGAAGAATTGCAAATGGAGCAATAGTTCAAGGCCACATACTCAAGCCTAAATAAGGCACATTCATTCTCACAGGCATGTATCTTCTCATAGGGCATCTTAAGTACACGGAGGATTTTGTCTGACTGGTACAGGTATGCAGGCAGTACATGGCCTTTGAGTAGAAAACGTCCAAACATCATCATCATCGCGTCGTAGCATTCTCTGCCTAGGTTGAATTGAGCCTTCAGAGCCATTACTTGCGCTATGGCATCTAGTTAACAAAGCTTAGTGTGCTCGTGGAGAGGATGTTTTGTAGACTCCAACATTTCATAGAAGGCCTTTGCAGATTCCTCCATCTCATCGTCCGAATCCCGAGCATCATCAAAGTCTTGCACCATGTCTTCGATCCCGGTACCATGCTCGTCGGTGGGACGATGAACCACCTCAGCTCTGGCACGTTGGTCAGACTCACCATGAAAAGTCCACACCGTATAATTAGGCATAAAACCCCACTTCTGCAGGTGTTTACCCATTTCAAACTCCGTTTGCCTTTTAATGTTGTCGCATTTGGGACAGGGGCACCATGTTTTTTCCTGGCCATTTGCAAATGCGGCTCTCAAATCAACCCTGGTTTTTGTTAACCATTCATTGGCCATGTCTTTCTGAATAGGATGACCAGTGTAAATCCAAGCACGATCACTCATCTTGCCTACCTACTAAACACACAAGAAATATATATATATATATATAATTCATCATCTATATCCATCTGGTTATCAAGTTTGTCAGTTTTATTACGTCCATGCAACCTACACGCTAATAGGTAGAGATAGGTCCTAATCCCACCCGAGTATGTGTAGATTGGGTTCGTTTTCCCATGCTCTGCTCCAGATCCGATGCAGAATTTCGGCAGCACCTCCCCCTATTCTCGTGATACACGTCTCAACAATAAGCAGAGAGGATGTGTACCCGAAGAACAACAGGGAGCCGCTGACAAAATTCTACATCGGATCCGGAGCAGAGCATATGGGAAAACGAACCCAATCTACACATACTCAGGCTGTCCATGGATAACGTTGGACAATTCTAAAGAATCACGTTTATAAATATGCAAATTCATGCAAATTTATAGATGTAACCCTTTCGAACGGGAGACACATACTGATGATTGAAGACACCTATATGAAAGCACAACATGCTCCCTTGGTGGTTTTGATAATTCATGACAACATACATTGTCTCTTGGACTGATATTTTTGCCTACTGTATTTCAGATACAGTCTATAGAGAGGTCTGGCAAAAGGAGATTGTGGACATACCCCAAGATTCAAGGAAATAGGTTGGCCAAGCTTCAAGCAAGAGGACTCTACATTTTATATTTGTGAGAAATCACTTTGAGTCCATAGGAAAGCCAATACTATTAAAAGGGGGTAAGGTTTTGTTGGTGAACAATATGCTCAAACGTGCACAAGTGATAGTCGCCAAAAACATCCACAAACTCTCCCACCAAAGTCTGTTCTATACATAACACTCAAAATCGGTGCCACCGATTCCAGAACCTAGACAGACTCAAGCAAAACCCTAGCCACTTCGGTGCAACCGATTTTATGCCGGTGCCACCGAGTTTAGGTTGCCAACTTTCTGTGAGGCAAATTCACATTTTCGGTCCCACCGAGAATATTGGATCGGCGTCACCAAGATTGGAAATCTGACCGTTGGTCACCTTATCAGTGCAACCGAGTTTCCTATATCGACTTTACCGAGATTCAAAAGTTGCCACCTTTTGATCACTTCGGTACCACCGAGATTAACACATCAGTGTCACCGAGTTGGTCATTTTGTGTGTAATGGTTGGATTTTTGGGGATGGCTATATATACCCCTTCACCACCACCTACTCGAAAGAGAAGCACTCAGAACTATTCCGTACCTATCCTATCAGATTTTCTGAGAGAGAACCACCTACCCTTGTGTTGAGGTCAAGATATTCCACTCCAATCATATGGATCTTGATTTCTAGCCTCCCCAAGTAGCTTTCCACCAATCCCATCTCTTCCTTCATGCCAAATCTGTGAGAGAGTGATTGGGTGCTGAGGAGTCTATCATCTTGAAGCACAAGAGCAAGGATTTTATCGTCATTACCGAGCCTATTACCTTTTGGAGGGTGGTGCCTCCTAGATTGGTTAGGTGTCGCTTGGGATCCTCCTACTTAGTGTCGTAGAGTGAACCAAGAAGTTTGTAAGGGCAAGGAGATCGCCTACTTCGTGAAGATCTACCCATAGTAAGGCCAGTCCTTCGTGGACGGAAGCCATTATGGAATAGTCAAGGTTGCTACTTCGTGGACCCTTTTGGGTGGAGCCCTCCATGGACTCTTGCGACCGTTACCCTCCGTGGGTTGAAGACTCCATAAACGTGGATGTACAATAGCGCCACCTATCAGAACCACGGAAAAATCGATGCGTCTCCAACTGCGTTTGATCTACCTATCTCAACACTTTACTTCATATGCAATGTCTTTACTTTCCGCTGCCATATTTGTTGACATGCATGTGTAGGGCAGTTAGACTTGCTAGCTTTGCTAAAACTGTTAAAATGTGCCAACCAATTAACTTGGGAAATGTTAGGTTTTAAAATTCCTGCCAGTAGTCTATTCACCCCCCTCTAGACACTCTTCTAGTGATCCCTCAATTGGTATCAGAGCATTGGTCTCCATTGCTTCGGTTTAGTCACCGAGGAGGAAGATGGATGTGTCTAGTATAGGGAGTTTGAGTTGTAGAGTGCCCATTCTTGATGGAGAGTACTATAGTCAATGGAAATCTTTGATGCTTGAGCTATTTAATGAATTTCTATTGAGCAAATATGTTATGCGCCCCTATGAGCCTCCTATCGATCCTTTTGCATCCCACACACGAAGAGGAAATTGATATGCTATGCAATCTTAGAACTGTTAATCTCATTGTTAGAGCATTGCCTAGAAATATGCTTAACCAAATGAATTTTTTTGCATGTGCTTACACTTTGTGGAATGATTTGGAGAAACGATATCCGAGTTATTCATTAAGTAATCTTGATGAATTTCTTCATAAAACCACTGCCTTTCACAAAATGTCGCCTAGTGATCTTAAGGTTGATGCTTGTCTATTTGAGCTTAGAGACCTCATGCATGCTAGAGGAGATGTCACAATCATCAACAATATCATTATAGAAGCCTTTCGCATTCACAAACTTGAACATTGTCATGATCACCATCCTAATGAATCTCTTGTTCTTTATGACGAGGATTTTCCACTCAATGATGACAATGTGTAACATGGCTACTATGATGAAGATGAGCTGTTTGACATCGAGTATGAGAAGATCATGAAGAATCTAAGTCTCATGGAAAACCTCAAGGATTACATGTTTGGAGGATAAGAGTGGATTCTCGATAGCGAATGTACCGATCATATGACCGGAGATAGAGAAATGTTTGAAGAGATCACACCAAACCATGGACCGCGAAGGTACGCAACGTTTGGAGACAACTCCAAGGGTAAGGTACTTGGTCTTGGTAAGGTTTCCATATCCCATGATAGTTCTATTCAAAATGTTATGCTTGTTGAATCTCTTGGCTATAATCTTCTTTCCGTCTCTAGACTTGCCGACTTCGGTTTCAATGTGTTATTCACGAAAATAGATTGCTGAGTGTTTCGTCAAGATAATCATAAAATGGTCTTTACCGGTATCCGTAGAGGTGATCTATACATTGTCGATTTCACTAAGAGATCCAAACCTCACACTTGTTTAATTGCTAAATCTTCTAAAGGTTGGTTTTGGCATAGAAGATTAGGACATGTTGGCATGCGTAATTTAGACAAACTTATCAAATGTGATCATATACTTGGTGTTAAAGATGTTATCTTTGACAAAGATAGACTTTGTAGTGCTTGTCAAGCTGGAAAGCAAGCAGGTGGAAGTCATCCTGTTTACAATATCATGACTACTAGGAGACCTCTCGAGTTACTTCACATGGATCTTTTCAGTCCCAATGCTTACAAGAGTCTTGGCGGAAATTCCTATGGTCTAGTTATAGTTGATGATTTTTCCAGATTTACGTGGGTATTCTTTCTTGATGATAAGTCGTAGGTTCAAAAGATCTTCAAGAACTTCGCTCGCAAAGCGCAAAATCAGTTTGAAGTCAAGATCAAGAAGGTTCGGAGCGATAACGGATCGGAGTTCAAGAACACCCATGTGGATACCTTTCTTAAAAAACAAGGTGTTTCACATGAGTTCTCGGCTACGTACACGCCTCAACAAAATGGAGTTGTTGAGAGGAAGAATCGGACACTCATTTAGATGGCAAGAACGATGCTTGATGAATACAAGATGCTGAAACACTTTTGGGCAGAAGCCGTGGAAACAACATGTCATGCCACAAACCGACTTTACTTGCACAAGCTTCTTGATAAAACAGCTTACGAGCTACTCACCGGTAACAAATCCCAAGTTGGATACTTTCAGGTATTCGGCTCCAAGTGCTACATTCTTGATAAGCATCGTCGTACTAAATTTGCTCCTAAATCTCATGAAGGATTCCTACTTGGCTATGGATCGAACTCTCACACTTACCGTGTCTACAACAACTTCACTCGAAAAGTTGAAGAGACAGTAGATGTGAAGTTTGATGAATCTAATGGTTCGCAAGTCGAACAATTGCCAAAGGATGTAGGTGATAAGAACCCTTCGGAAGCTATCCTAGATTTACCCATCGGCAAGATTCGTCCCATGGAGGTGAAGGAAAGTACGTCATCAACTCAAGTGGAAGCCCCCTACATCACAACAAGGTGAACCACAACATGACATGGAGGCATCCACAAGCGGTACACGGCAAGATGATGACGAGGAGGAAGTGCATCATGAAGATCCACCACAACCTCCTTCACCACCACCTCAAGGGAACGACACCTTCAACAACAACGAAGATGAGGGAGATGATGATGAAGAAGAAGCTCCACCAACCAACAATCGTAAGCTGACCCAAGTTCGAGCACAAGTGACCAAGAACCATCCCCTAAACCAAATCTTTGGTGATATACAAACATGGAGAATCACTCGCTCTACAACTTGTCTAGCAAATTTCTGTGAGCATTATTCTTTCATCTCTAGCATAGAGCCCTTGAAGGTAGAACAAGCTCTTGAAGACGCGGATTGGGTGAACGCTATGCATGAAGAGCTTCACAACTTCGAAAGGAACCAAGTGTGGACACTCGTGGAGAAGACCGCGGATGAACACAACATCATCGTAACCAAATGGGTATTTCGGAACAAGCAAGACGAAGACGGTCAAGTCATGCGCAACAAGGCTCGCCTCGTAGCTCAAGGATATACGCAAGTCGAAGGTATGGACTATGGTGAGACCTACGCCCCCGTCGCTAGACTTGAAGCTATTCACATTCTTCTTGCTTATGCCAATCACCATGATATCACGCTTTATCAAATGCATATTAAAAGTGCATTTTTAAATGGTGAAATTGAAGAAGAGGTTTATGTTAAACAACCACCTGGCTTTGTGAATCCTAACAACCTAATCATGTTTACAAGCTTTGTAAAGCTCTTTATGGTCTTAAGCAAGCCCCTCGTGCTTGGTACAAATGTTCAACGAAGTTTCTTATCGAAAAGGTTTTGAAATTGGTAAAATTGATGCAACCTTATTCACTAAGAGAGTTAATGGTGAATTATTTGTGTGCCAAATTTATGTGGACGATATTATCTTTGGTTCAACTAACCCTCAATTTAGTGAAAGATTTGGAAGATTGATGTCCGAGAAGTATGAGATGTCTATGATGTGTGAGCTGAAATTCTTTCTTGGCTTGCAAATCAAGCAATCAAAAGAAGGAACTTTCATCTCTCAAACTAAGTATACCAAGGACTTGATCAAAAAGTTCAACATGCAGGAGTGCAAAGGTATGAAAACCCCTATGCCTACTAGTGGACATGTTGATCTAACCAGAGAGGATGAACCGGTTGATCAGAAAGTTTATCGATCTATGATTGGATCTCTGTTATATCTATGTGCATCTCGTCCCGATATTATGCTTAGTGTTTGCATGTGTGCTAGATATCAAGCTGCACTGAAAGAATGTCATCTTTCAGGTGTAAAACGTATTGTGAGATACTTGATACAAACGTCAAATTTTGGCATTTGGTATCCCAAGGGATCTTCTTTTGACCTTGTTGGCTATTCTGATTCAGACTATGCCGGTGACAAGGTTGATAGAAAATCCACCTTGGGTACTTGTCAATTTTTGGGCAAATCTCTTGTATCTTGGTCCTCCAAGAAACAAAACTCAGTATCTCTATCGACTGTCGAAGTTGAGTATATTGCTGCTGGATCTTGTTGTGCGCAATTACTATGGATGACACAAACACTTAAGGATTATGGAATTCATGTTAAAAATGTTGCATTACTTTGTGACATTGAAAGTGCTATTAAAATTGGTCATAATCCTGTGCAACATTCTCGAACTAATCATATTCAAGTTCGACATCATTTCATTCGTGACCATGTTGCCAAAGGAGATATTAATCTTAAGCACGTTTGCACTAACAAGCAATTGGCCGATATCTTTACTAAGCCACTTGATGAGAAGACATTTTGTCACTTGAGGGGTGAGTTGAACATCATCGATGCTTCAAACTTGAGCTAGACTCACTCGGTTGCATGCAAGGGCATGAGCTTTCTTAATATTTCATCTTATGCCATGGAATTCAATGCTCCCTTGTATTGCATCTAATCTCTTGTAGGTACTTGGATAAACTTAATTCCACAAGATTGCCATCAACTCCAATCATAAGCAATCTTGTTTTTACCAAGTATCCACAACCCATCCGTGCCGATGGCAACTCGAGGATGCCTTGGATCTGCCGATTTATCCTTATGTAATGCATCGAAGTGCTTCCATGCAAAAGCATCTGAAGTGTGTACCAACATCTTGTTCCCATCCGCATCTAGTTCGGTTCTTTTGCCCAATTTGTGCCATGTCATCTGTCTGGCCGTCTCTTTGACCATGAAAATACGTTGAAGTCTTGGTACGATTGGCAGACACCGAAGAACATTAATGGGGATTTCATGTGAATCTTTTCACCCATACCATTGTCTACCACAATATACCTGGAAGAATTGCAAATGGGGCAATAGTTCAAGGCTGCATACTTAAGCCTAAATAAGGCACATCCATTCTCACACGCATGTATCTTCTCATAGGGCATCTTAAGTACACAAAGGATTTTGTCTGACTGGTACAGGTTTGCAGGCAGTTCATGGCCTTTGACTAGAAAGCGTCCAAATATCGTCATCATCGCGTCGTAGCATTCACTGCCTAGGTTGAATTGAGCCTTCAGAGCCATTACTTGCGCGATGGCATCCAGCTGACAAAGCTCTGTGTGCTCGTGGAGAGGATGTTTTGTAGACCCCAACATTTCGTAGAAGGCCTTTGCAGATTCCTCCATCTCATCGTCCGAATCCTGAGATCATCAAAGTCTTGCACCATGTCTTCGATCCCGGTACCATCATCAAAGTTTTGCCGGCAAAGCACACCAAGGACGTTGTTGGGTTTGCGACACCCTTGGCAACAATCCAACCCCTCCAGTATGACAAATTAAAGTCAACACATTAGATATTTGAGAAAACATGAAGGCAAAAGGTTAAATAAGAGTAAATGAACTTACTTGTCCCCACTTGCCTGAATCGACCACCTCTGCTCGCGGGTCGCTGGCACGAGCGGGAGCCACGTACTATCATGCTGGTAGATGGTGGCCCCCTCACCCAGCTCCTCATCGCTATCAGCATGGCCACTTAGCTCCGGCTGACCCAAATGAGGCCTGGTATCCCACTGGATCTCTTGGGACGTACCCTCATCCCTGCTTTGCTCCAGAGTCTCCTCGAACGAAGCCTCTGGGACACGAGTCTCGTCGACCTGAGGCTCCTCGACCGGAGGCTCATGAACCAGAGTCCATGTAGCCTCCACCTCAGATGGGTCCAGCCTAGCAGTCATGTGCTTAGATGAATCAGCTTGGGGTGGCGGCGAGGAAGGCGTGGCAGCCACCCTACCTCTCCCGCGGCCACGTGTACCTTTAGTAGCTCCCTTCTTCGCGGAGGGTCGACCTCCTCTCTTGGGGGCCGCGGTCATCGAAGAAGCGTCCACTCCATGCAGAGTAGAGAGCAACGCTCTCCGGAGAGACGAGGAATGAATGGCTCAGCCATCGATGCTTCAACTCTACGTTTATTTTTACATTTAGCTCGAAGCATCTTCCGCATCCTCTCAGTTGAGAAGCACCATCGATTTTGAACTGCCCCCCCCCAATCTTGCCTCAGTCGGTAGATGCAAAATCAAATGCTGCATTGGATTAAAGAAGCCCGGTGGAAGGATCCTTTCTAATTTGCAGATCAACTCCGGCGCCAACTCTTCCATTTCATCTAGCACGCCAGGCGATAGTTCTTTCGCACAAAGAGAACGGAAGAAATAGATCAGCTCTGCCAGTACTAGCCATCCATCCTTAGGGATAAAGCCACGCAACATCACCGGCATTACCCTCTAAAGCCATATGTGCCAATCATGATTCTTGAGACCAAATATTTTCAATTTTTCAAGACTCGCTCCCCTCTTTAGATTCGTAGCATACCCATCGGGGAACATCAAACGCATTTTCACCCACAATAGAATTTCCCTCATAGCTGGCCTTCCAAGATTGAACCATGCCTTTGGCTTCGCTACGCTTTGCTTTCCATTCAGTTGTCGCAAGTTTGTAACGGTCTATTGCATAGAGCCTCCAGGTCGATTCTAGCCTTAGGATTATCCTTTGACTTCCCCTCTATGCCGAACAATGTACCAAAAATGGCCTCCGCCATATTCTTTTCAGTGTGCATCATGTCGATGTTGTGTGGGCAAATGAGGTCTTTAAAGTAAGGAAGATCCCATAAGCATGACTTGTGAGTCAAGGCATGTTCCGTATTATAACCTCTAAAATTGTAACATACCAAAATTTCATTTTGGAATGTTATGATATATAGTCATGCATCATCATCATATTGTTTGAATGAATATAATGGTTGAAGTGCTTCTTTTGAATTTCTGAAATGTCACTTTCATTTTTTCCATTTTCTTGTTTCACCTATTTGAAAACCTCTCGAAAAGTTCAAAGAAAAGAGGGGAGTAACATGACACTTCACACCAGGGGCATCTTGGTGAAATATTTGAACAATAAAACCAGGGGGGCTATTTAAAATTTTTTATTGCAAAAGGATTTAAAATCAAATAAGCATTTTCTGAATTTTTTAAAAAGTATTCAATATGACAGATGAAAAATGTTCATTGAATAGCATTAATTCTCCTGATCATTTTGATATATATATTTCCTATATTTGGAAATGTTTTGAATGCTTTTAAATGAGTTTTACTGCTCTGGATATTAAAAAGGAAACGTTTTAATTCAAAACGGGCCAGCCCACAACAGTTAATTCCCGAAACCGCTCCGGCCCTATAAGTAACCCCGACCCTCCGCTCCTCATTCCACCCTCGAGCCCCCACTCTACCTCGCCAGAGCGCTGCCCACACCCTCGCCGGAGTTCGGATCCCCACCGAAGCTCCCGGAGCTCATGCCCGTCGCCTGTGTCGTCCCCACTCCTCCCCGACACCACCAGAGTGCGTAGGAGCCTCGCCACCATCATTTGAAGCCCTTAGACACCATCCCCAACCACCGGAGTGCCACCCCCGACGACCTCGCTACCTCGGCCACGCCGGAGAACCCCCTCGCCGGTGACCCCTTCTCCGTGAGCCCCCTCTCCCTCTCTTAGCCGTTCGATCCAGATCCGACGCGTAGGATTAGATTGTTTTAAAAGCCGAACCGGTATCCTCTACAGCTCGGTCGTTCGCTCGAAACGTCAGATCTCGCACACCCCTTAGCCAACCAGAGAACGCCACGTCACCGTGTCCGTTCGATCAGTTTTTTTTCTTTTCTTTTCTGTTTTAGAAAACAGAATGTTTTCTGTTTTTGTTTTTGTTATATATTTTAAACTATTTAGTTTTTTTAGTTGATTCTTTTTGCATTAGTTCACATATTTGATGTAGTTTATGTCTGTATGCTTAGATTTCAAATTTGAGCTTTAAATTTTGAATCTAATCAAATTTGTTCAAATTACTAAAATCTGTATAACTATAGTTTAAAAATATATTTTTGAGTGAATCTTTTTGCCACTGTTTGGTATTAGTTAAACCTATCATTCTACATGATTTGAGTATTTTTTGAATAAATTTAGTTACTGTTTTTAACAAATACAGAATCTGTTTAGTTCTTAATGTAGTTTAGTTTTCCTAATTTTAATTTAATTTGAACCTGAATTAATTTAACTTTTGTTAATAGTTTTCATGATTTTCTGTTGTTTCAAATATTTAGGTAACATTACTTGCTAATATTTAGAATGATTGTTTAGTCTATGCCATGTTGTTATAGGAATCTTTATATCTTTTTTCCATTAGGTATAATTTTATAAAACAATTTAGTTTTACTTTCACAAACTAGTTGGATGATTAAGATAGATTTCTAATAAATAATTTTAGTAATTCAATTCTGTTAAGTAAGATGATGATAATAATATTAGTGTTAATAATATCATTGTTTAGGTTTCATATTCCAAAGTTATAGAAACATTCTAGTTATTTTCATTTTAGTAGTGTTTCTTTACACAAAAGTTTTAGTGAATTTTATTCTGTTTACTAAAATTGATTTTCTTACTATTTCTCTTTTTCTACTAGCTATTGCTTGGTTGTTTGTCTTAAAGTAGTAGTAGTAGTAGTAGTAGTAGTAGAAGTTTTTGACACTAAAAATATTTTTGTGAGTCAAAATATTTTATTTTGATTTCTTTCTCTTGATTGATACTATTGAATGGTTTTAGTATTGTTTGTTTAACCCTGCTGAATTGTGTGAATTGTTTTGTATTTATGCTTGTGGTGTGCTCTCGTTTGATTCGGTAGATCATCCGGAGTGCGAAGCTTGTTATCTAGAGTCACTTGATTACGAGGATCGTCAGCAAGGCAAGTCACTTTGATCATGTATACCTATGTTTTATTGCATTAGTTCTTCCATCACCCCAATTGCATGCAAAGTAGGTAAATTGGAAACTTGGTTACTTGTTGTAGTATCATGTGGTAGGTACCGCTCAACCCTTTGACACATTTGCCCCGGGAAACGTTGTTTTACGTTTTGCTATGCTATTAGTAGACGAGGTTGGTTGTGTGATTCATGAGAGTTGTGAGTTAATAATTTCAAGACCTACATGATGATCAAGTCTTCAAGACTCCAAGTTCTTCAACGTACCTCTGGGTGGATGATGGTTGAACGGCGCCCTGGAGAAACCAGTGGTTAGCCTAGATGATGCTGGAGATGTGCCAGTATTCATGCGGAAAGGTCCACCCGGGCACAAAGAGATGGATGGATGCTTCAAGACCCGAGGCTTACCTACACATCCACAAGTCATTATGGGATCTGGCTTGGTTGGATATCGTGGTGCCCCTGGACAGGCGGTGCTACGAGATGTAGAAGAACGATAGGAAAGGATGGGCACCGACAGAGTCTCAGGGAAACCCTTTAGAAGACCATGTTTTGGTCATCCGTTTCTCAAACACCCTGAAGTGCGAGAAATCAAACGGAGGCGACCAAATCTTGTGGGGAACGTGTGCAAAACTCTGCAGAGTACCCAAACCTAATCGATTAGCCATGTCCACGGTCATGGACAGTTTGAGCCAAAGGAACTGAAACTATCTGGAACTCTCAACACAATTAATTATATTGATGTGGGTTATTAATGACAACTTGGGTATGAGAATTGGTTGGTGGAACCATCTCATTAATCAACCAACATTGTAGTAATTATGCCTTTGCCCTTTTGTTGTAGGAAAATTTTGGCTTTATGCAAAAAATTACTACCCCACCTGCCATATTTGCATATAGACTAGATGATTACTTTACCCCCTCTCTTGTGACTTTGCCGGCATATTCAATATGCTGACCTATAAGGCTGCAATGTATCATGTTGCAGAGTACTTTTCCGACCAGGAGTGAGGATACGCTCTACGCTCGGTGAGATGCCCTTCGAGTCAGATGGACTCATCTACCTTTGAAGCTTCCGCAAGTTTAGTTATTCTCATGAGTTGGCCTTCAGCCACTTTATTGTAATCATTATTGTAATAAAGGACTCGATATGAGATTTCGATTAATTTATGCTGTGTGATTTCCCTTTGATATATACATTAATGTACCGTGTGTGTACCAGCATGAACTTGGGATGGTACAGAAACACTGGAGATTCGACCTTTCAGGTCGGGTCGCTACAAAAATACCCTGGACGCAAAGGATCAGGCTCGAGAGCGTTTAACTGATCAAGGGTCTGTTGGCCTGTCAACACAGGTGGTGCGGTGTTTTTGACAACTCTACCTTTGATGAAATACTTCTTGTCTTTTCTGAACTTATGGTCAGGATCCAAGAACTGTCTATGCCTGTCGAAGCAAGAAAACTTGCACCCCGCTTGTAACCAACGGAACTGAAGAGCTGCCTTGCATGTGGGGCACGGGAACCTTCCATGCAGACACCAGCAAACGAATAGCGCATACGCCGGATAGTCATGCGTCGAGTACATGTACCACACATGCATTTTGAAGTTCTTTTTGGTAGCGGCGTCGTATGTCTTGATCCCATTATCCCATGCTTCTTGCAATTCATCCTTAAGTGGCTGCATGTACACATTCATATTCTTCCCCAGATATTTGGGCCCTAGAATTATCAATGTCAGGAAAATGTTCTTTCTTGTCATAATCTCTTTGGGGGGGGGGAGATTGAGTGGAATGACAAATACAGGCCAACAACTGTATTGTGCTGCCGTCATACCATACACATTGAACCCATCCGTGCTGATGGCAACTCGAGGATGCCTTGGATCTGCCGATTTATCCTTATGTAATGCATCGAAGTGCTTCCACACAAAAGCATCTGAAGTGTGTACCAACATCTTGTTCCCATCCGCATCTAGTTCGGTTCTTTTGCCCAATTTGTGCCATGTCATCTGTCTGGCCGTCTCTTCGACCATGAAAAGACGTTGAAGTCTTGGTACGATTGTCAGATACCGAAGAACATTAATGGGGATTTGGTCTGAATCTTCTCACCCATACCATTGTCTACCACAATATACCTAGAAGAATTGCAAATGGGGCAATAGTTCAAGGCCGCATACTCAAGTCAAATAAGGCACATTCATTTCATAGGCATGTATCTTCTCATAGGGCATCCTAAGTACACGGAGGATTTTTTCTGACTGGTACAAGTTTGCAGGCAGTACATGGCCTTTGAGTAGAAAGCATCCAAACATCATCATCATCGCGTCATAGCAATTTCTGCCTAGGTTGAATTGAGCCTTCAGAGCCATTACTTGCGCGATGGCATACAGCTGACAAAGCTTAGTGTGTTCGTGGAGAGGAAGTTTTGTAGACTCCAACATTTCATAGAAGGCCTTTGTAGATTCCTCCATGTCATCGTCCGAATCCCGAACATCATCAAAGTCTTGCACCATGTCTTCGATCCCGGTACCATGCTCGTCGGTGCGACGACGAACCACCTCAGCTCTGGCACGTTGGTCAGACTCACCATGAAAATTCCACACCGTATAATTAGGCCTAAAACCCCACTTCTGCAGGTGTTTACCCATTTCAAACTCTATCTGCCTTTTAATGTTGTCGCATTTGGGACAGGGGCACCATGTTTTTTCGTGGCCATTTGCAAATGCGGATCTCAAATAATCCCTGGTTTTTGTTAACCATTCATTGGTCATGTCTTTCTGAATAGGGTATATATATAATTCATCATCTATATCCATCTGGTAATCAAGTTTGTTAGTTTTATTACGTCCATGCAACCTACACGCTAATAGGTAGAGATAGGTCCTAATCCCACCCGAGTATGTGTAGATTGGGTTCATTTTCCCATGCTCTGCTCTAGATCCGACGCAGAATTTCGGCAGCACTTCCCCGCTGTTCTCCTGATACACGTCTCAACAATAAGAAGAGATGATGTGTACCGAAGAACAACAGGGAGGCGCTGACGAAATTCTGCATCGGATCCGGAGCAAAGCATATGGGAAACGAACCCAATTTACACATACTCGGGCTGTCCATGGATAACGTTGGACAATTCGAAAGAATCACGGTTATAAATATGCAAATGCATGCATATTTATAGATGTAACCCTTTTGAACAGAAGACGCATACTGGTCACGCATACTGATGATTGAAGACACCTATATGAAAGCACAACATGCTCCCTTGGTGGTTTTGATAATTCATGACAACATATATTGTCTCTTGGACTGATATTTTTACCTAGTGTATTTCAGATACAGTCTATAGAGAGGTCTGGGAAAAGGAGATTGTGGACATACCCCAAGATTCAAGGAAATAGGTTGGCCAAGCTTCAAGCAAGAGGACTCTACATTTTATATTTGTGAGAAATCACTTTGAGTCCATAGGAAAGCCAATACTATTAAAAGGGGGTAAGGTTTTGTTGGTGAACAATATGCTCAAACGTGCACAAGTGATAGTCGCCAAAAACATCCACAAACTCTCCCACCAAAGTCTGTTCTATACATAACACTCAAAATCGGTGCCACCGATTCTAGAACCAAGATAGACTCAAGCCAAACCCTAGCCACTTCAGTGCAACCGATTTTATGCCAGTGCCACCGAGTTTAGGTTGCCAACTTTCTGTTACGCAAATTCACATTTTCGATCCCACCAAGAATGTTGGATCGACGTCACCGATATTGGAAATCTGACTGTTGGTCACCTTATCGGTGCAACCGAGTTTCCTCTATCGGCTTTACCGAGATTCAAAAGTTGCCACCTTTTGATCACTTCGGTACCACCGAGATTAACACATCGGTGTCATCGATTTGGTCATTTTGTGTGTAATGGTTGGATTTTTGGGGATGCCTATATATACCCCTTCACCACCACCTACTCGAAAGAGAAGCACTTAGAACTATTCCATACATATCCTATCAGATTTTCTGAGAGAGAACCACCTACATGTTGGAAATATGCCCTAGAGGCAATAAGTAAAGTGTTTATTATTATATTTCCTTGTTCATGATAATCGTTTATTATCCATGCTATAATTGTATTGATTGGAAACACATTATATGTGTGAGTAAATAGACAACACTGTCCCTACTATGCCTCTAGTGAACTAGCTCGTTGATCAAAGATGGTCAAGGTTTCCTAGGCCATTGACATGAGATGTCATTTGATAACGGGATCACATCATTAGGAGAATGATGTGATGGACAAGACCCAAACTACGAATGTAGCATATGATCGTGTCAGTTTATTGCTACTGTTTTCTGCATGTCAAGTATGTGTTCCTATGACCATGAGATCATGCAACTCACAGACATCGGAGGAGTGCCCTGTGTGTATCAAACGTTGCAACGTAACTGGGTGACTATAAAGGTGCTCTACAGGTATCTCCGAGGGTGTTTGTTGAGTTGGCATGGATCAAGAGTGGGATTTGTTACTCCGTGTAACGGAGAGGTATCTTGGGGCCCACTCGTTAATACAACATCACAATGAGCCTTGCAAGCAATGTGACTAAAGTGTTAGTTGCGGGATCTTGTATTACGGAACGAGTAAAGAGACTTGCCGGTAACGAGGTTGAACTAGGTATGGAGATACCGACGATCGAATCTCGGGCAAGTAACATACCGAAGAACAAAGGGAACATCATACGGGATTAACTGAATCCTTGACATAGAAGGTTCAACCGATAAAGATCTTCGTTGAATATGTAGGAACCAATGTGAACATCCAGGTCCCGCCATTGGTTATTGACCGTAGAGGTGTCTCGGTCATGTCTACATAGTTGTTGAACCCGCAGGGTCTGCACTCTTAAGGTTTGGTGACATTTCGGTAGTATAGAGTAATGTATGGTGGTGACCGAAGGTTGTTCGGAGTCCCGGATGATATCCCGGACGTTACGAGGAGCTCCGGAATGGTCCGTAGGTAAAGATTCATATATAGGAAGTCCTATTTTGGTCGCCGGAAAAGTTTCGGGCTCATCGGAGTGTACCGGGAGTGCCGGTAGTGTACCGGGAGACCTCCGAGAGGGGTATTTCGACCCAAGAGGCTTCATGGGCTGTGGGAGAGTAAATATCAGCCCTTAGTGGGCTGGTGGAAACTCCCGCACAAGGCCCATGTAGCTGGAGAAGAAAACCCAATAGGAAAAGGTGGAAAAAAGGAAAAATTGGGTGAATCCTAGTCCTACTAGGAGTGGAGGTGGACTCCACCTCCACCACCTGGTTCGGCCGAACCAAAGGAGGGAGCCTAGCCTCTTCTCCTCTCCTCCTATATATACTGGTGGATTTCTAGGGTTTTGCACAAGTTTTTTCAGCCACGTGCTACCCGTTCCTCCAGTGCATAGTTTCTCCTCTAGATCGGATTTCTACAGTGCTTAGGCGAAGCCCTGCCGGAATTGCACCACCACCATCGCCAGAGCGCCGTCACGCTGCCGGCGAACTCTTCTACCTCTCCGCTCTCTCTTGCTGGATCAAGATGGCAGAGATCGTCATCAAGCTGTACGTGTGCTGAATGCGGAGGTGCCGTCCGTTCGGCACTAGATCGGAAGGATCGTGATCAAGTTCGTGGGACGGATCGTGATCAAGTTTGCGGGACGGATCGTGATTAGATCGCGGGACGGATCGTGATCGGATCGCGGGACGCACCGTGATTTGGATCGCGAAGACGTTCGACTACACCAACCGCGTTACTTAATGCTTCCCGCTTAGCGATCTACAAGGGTACGTAGATCCACTCTCCCTCTCGTAGATGCTCATCAACATGGATAGATCTGCGTGTGCGTAGGAAATTTTTTGTTTCCCATGCAACGTTCCCCAACAGTGGTTTCAGAGCTAGCTCTATGTGTAGATGAGATCTCGAGTAGAACACAAAAGGTTTGTGGGCGTTGATGCTTAGATTGCTTCCTCCATTGGTTGGATTTTGGTTCAGCGGTATTGTGAGATGAAGCGGCCCGGACCAACATTACTCATACGCTTACGAGAGACCGGTTTCCTCGACCGCAACTTGTTGCTTAGATGGCTTGCGGGTGCCATTTTCTCTCACTTTAGTTGGATCGGATTCGACAAAGGCAGTCCTTGAGAAGGTTGAAAAGCAACTAGTGTATCACCATTGTGGTTTTTGCATAGATGAGAATTGTTCTTGCTAGATACCCGTAGTAGCCATGTAAAACATGCAACAACAATTAGAGGACGTCTAACTTGTTTTTGCAGGGTATGTTGTGATATGATATGGCCAATTACATGATGTGATATATGTGATGTATGAGATGATCATGTGATGTATATATTATCATGACTTGCACGTCGATGAGTACGGCAACCGGCAGGAGCCATAGGGTTGTCTTTAATTATTGTATGACCTGCGTATCAATCATTAAGCGCTATGTAATGCTTTACTTTATCGCTACGGTAGCAATAGTAGTAGAAGCATGTTGGGCGCGACAACCCTGATGGCAACACGTTGATGGAGATCATGGTGTCGTGCCGGTGACGATGGAGATCATGCCGGTGCTTTCATGATGGAGATCAAAAGCATAAGATCATGGCCATATCATGTCACTTATGATTTGCATGTGATGTTAATCCTTTTATGCACCTTGTTTTTCTTAGAACGACGGTAGCATTATAAGGTGATCCCTCACTTAATTTCAAGATAAATTATGTTCTCCCCAAGTGTGCACCGTTGCGAAAGTTCGTCGTGTCGAGACACCACGTGATGATCGGGTGTGATAGACTCTACGTTCACATACAACGGATGCAAGCCAGTTTTGCACGTGCAAAACACTCGGGTTAAACTTGACGAGCCTAGCATGTACAAACATGCCTCGGAACACAAGAGACCGAAAGGTCGAACATGAGTCATATAGTAGATATGATCAACATAATGATGTTCACCATTGAAGCCACCTTAACTCACGTGATGATCAGACTTGAGTTGGTGAATTTGGATCATGTGACACTCAGATGACTTGAGGGATGTCAATTTTAGTGGGAGATTTAGTAATTTGATTAACTAAACTCATTATCTTGAACAATAGTCTAAGTAACCTTTTGCATATTTATGTTGTAGATCAATGGCTCACACAGTAGCACCCCTGAATTTTAATGCGTTCCTAGAGAAAGCTAGGTTGAAAGATGATGGAAGTAACTTTGTGGACTGGGCCCGTAATCTGAGGATTATCCTCACGGCTTCCCAGAAACAATATGTCCTTGATGCACCGCTTGGTAACCAACCAGAAGACATGACCTCCGAAGACGTTAAGAACGCTTGGGAGGCTCATGCTGGAGACTACTCAATAGTTCAGTGTGCAATATTGTATGGCTTAGAACCGGGACTTCAAAGACGTTTTGAACGTCATGGAGCATATGAGATGCTCCAAGAGTTGAAGTTTATCTTTCATAAGAATGCCCGGATCGAGAGGTATGAGACCTTCGATAAATTCTATGCTTGCAAGATGGGGGAGAACGGGTCTATCAGTGAGCACATACTCAGAATGTCTGGGTATTCAAATCGTCAAGCGGAGTTGTGAATTACCCTCCCGCCAGAGGCAATCACTTACAGAGTTCTTCAATCACTGCCACCTAGTTACAAGAGCTTTGTAATGAACTATAACATGCACGGGATGAACAAGTCAGTCACCGAGCTGTTTGCGATGCTGAAAGTCGCTGAGTCTGAAATCCAGAAAGAACATCAAGTGTTGATGGTCAATAAAACCACTAGTTTCAAGAAAAATGGCAAGGGCAAAGGCAAGAAGGGTAAAACCAAGAAGGATGGCAAAGCAGTTGCTACTCCTACAAAGAAGCCTAAGCACAGACCTAAGCCAGAAACTGAGTGCTTTCATTGCAAAGAAACTGGTCATTGGAAGCGGAACTGCCCCAAGTACCTGGCTGACAAGAAGGCGGCCAACGACAAACAAGGTATATATGATATACATGTTATTGATGTGTACCTTACTAGCTCTCGTAGTAGTGCCTGGGTATTTGATACCGGTTCGGTTGCTCACATTTGCAACTCAAAGCAGGAACTACGGAATAAATGAAGGCTGGCGAAGGACGAAGTGACGATGCGCGTGGAAGTGGTTCCAAGGTTGATGTGATCGCCGTCGGCACGCTCTCTCTTCGATTACCATCGGGATTAGTGATGAACCTGAATAATTGTTATTTAGTGCCTGCGTTAAGCATGAACATTATATCTGGATCTTGTTTATTGCGAGACGGTTACTCATTTAAATCAGAGAATAAAGGTTGTTCTATTTATATGAGTAATATCTTTTATGGTCATGCACCCAATGTTAGGGGTTTATTCATATTGAATCTTGATAGTGATGACACACATGTTCATAACATTGATGCCAAAAGATGTAGAGTTCATAATGATAGTACCACTTTCTTGCGGCACTGCCGTTTAGGTCATATTGGTGTAAAACGCATGAGGAAGCTCCATGCTGATGGACTTTTGGAGTCACTTGATTTTGAATCACTTGACACATGTGAACCATGCCTCATGGGCAAGATGACTAAAACGCCGTTCTCTGGAACAATGGAACGAGCAAGTGACTTATTGGAAATCATACATACCGATGTGTGCGGTCCAATGAATGTTGCAGCGCGCGGTGGATATCGTTATTTTCTCACCTTCACTGATGACTTAAGTAGATATGGGTATATTTACTTAATGAAACACAAGTCTGAAACATTTGAAAAGTTCAAGCAATTTCAGAGTGAAGTTGAGAATCATCGTAACAAGAAGATTAAGTTCCTGCGATCTGATCGAGGAGGTGAATATCTGAGTTATGAGTTTGGCAGTCACTTAAGACAATGTGGAATTGTTTCACAGTTGACACCGCCCGAAACACCACAGCGTAATGGTGTGTCCGAACGTCATAATCGAACCTTATTAGATATGGTGCATTCTATGATGTCTCTTGCTGATTTGCCACTATCGTTTTGGGGTTGTGCATTAGAGATAGCTGCATTCACTTTAAATAAGGCACCATCGAAATCCGTTGAGACGACGCCATATGAACTATGGTTTGGCAAAAGGCCAAAGTTGTCGTTTCTTAAAGTTTGGGGATGTGTTGCTTATGTCAAAAAGCTTCAGCCTGAAAAGCTGGAACCCAAAGCGGAGAAATGCGTCTTCATAGGATACCCGAAAGAGACAGTCGGGTATACCTTCTATCTCAGATCCGAAGGCAAAGTGTTTGTTGCTAAGAACGGAACATTTCTTGAGAAAGTGTTTCTCTCAAAAGAATTGAGTGGGAGGAAGATAGAGCTTGATGAGGTTATTGAACCTTTACTTCAACCAGAAAGTAGCGCAGCGCAGAAACTTATTTCTATGGAACCTACGACGGTAGAAGAGGAAGTTAATGATGATGATCATGAAGCTTCGGATCAAGCTACTATTGAACCTCGTAGGTCGACAAGGGCACGTACTACTCTTGAGTGGTATGACAACCCTGTCTTAGAGGTCATGTTGTTGGACAACAATGAACCTACGAGCTATGGAGGAGCAGTGATGGGCCCGGATTCCGAGAAATGGTTAGAGGCCATGAGATCCGAGATGGGATCCATGTATGAAAACAAAGTATGGACTTTGGAAGTATTACCTGAAAGGCGAAAGGACATTCAGAACAAATGGATCTTTAAGAAGAAGACAAACGCAGACGGTAATATCAATGTCTATAAGGCTTGACTTGTGGCAAAGGGTTTTTCACAAGTTCAAGGAGTTCACTACGATGAGACATTCTCACCCGTAGCGATGCTTAAGTCTGTCAGAATCATGTTGGCAATAACTGCTTATTTCGACTATGAAATTTGGCAGATGGATGTCAAAATGGTGTTCCTCAACGGTTTCCTTGAGGAAGAGTTGTATATGATGCAACCCGAAGGTTTTGTCGATCCAGAGAATGCTGACAAAGTTTGCAAACTCCAGCGATCCATTTATGGACTGGTGCAAGCATCTCGGAGTTGGAATAAGCGCTTTGATGAGGTGATCAAAGCATTTGAGTTTATACAAGTTGATGGAGAAGCTTGTATTTACAAGAAAGTGAGTGGGAGCTCTATAGCGTTTCTAATATTATGTGTGGATGACATATTGCTGATTGGAAACAATATAGAAATGCTGGAAAGCGTGAAGGAATATTTGAACAAGAGTTTTTCAATGAAAGACCTAGGAGAAGCTGCTTACATATTAGGAATTAAGATCTATAGAGATAGATCAAAACGCTTAATAGCACTTTCACAGAGCACATACCTTGATAAAGTTTTGAAGAAGTTCAAAATGGATCAGTCCAAGAAGGGGTTCTTTCCTGTGTTACAAGGTGTGAAGTTGAGTAAGACTCAATGCCCAGTGACTACAGAAGATAGAGAAAAGATGAGTGTCATCCCCTATGCTTCAGCCATAGGCTCTATCATGTATGCAATGCTGTACACAAGACCCGATGTTAGCCTTGCCATAAGTATGGCCGGAAGGTTTCAAAGTGATCCTGGAATGGAGCACTGGCAAGCGGTCAAGAATATCCTTAAGTACCTGAAAAGGACTAAGGAAATGTTTCTCGTTTATGGAGGTGATGAAGAGCTCGTCGTAAAGGGTTACGTCGATGCAATCTTTGACACTGATCCGGACGACTCTAAGTCGCAAACCGGATACGTATTTATTCTTAACGGGGGAGCGGTAAGCTGGTGCAGTTCCAAGCAAAGCGTGGTAGCTGATTCTACGTGCGAAGCGGAGTACATCACATCCTCGGAGGCGGCGAAGGAAGGTGTCTGGATGAAGCAGTTCATGACAGATCTTGCAGTAGTGCCTAGTGCACTGAATCCAATGAACCTATTCTGTGACAACACTGGTGCCATTGCTCTAGCCAAGGAACCAAGGTTTCACAAGAGGACCAGACACATAAAGCGACGTTTCAACTCCATCCGATATTACATCGAGGAGAAGGACATAATTAGGTGTAAAACCCCACTTCTGTAGGTGTTTACCCATTTCAAACTCTATCTGCCTTATAATGTTGTCACATTTGGGACAGGGGCACCATGTTTTTTCCTGGCCATTTGCAAATGCGGCTCTCAAATAAATCCTGGTTTTTGTTAACCATTCATTGGTCATGTCTTTCTGAATAGGGTGACCAGTGTACGTCCAAGCACGATCACTCATCTTGCCTAACTACTAAACACACAAGATATATATATATATATATATATATATATATAATTCATCATCTATATCCATCTGGTAATCAAATTTATCGGTTTTATTACATCCATGCAACCAACACGCTAATAGGTAGAGATAGGTCCTAATCCCACCCGAGTATGTGTAGATTGGGTTCGTTTTCCCATGCTCTGCTCCAGATCCGATGCAGAATTTCGGCAGCACTTCCCCGCTGTTCTCCTGATACACGTCTAAACAATAAGTAGAGAGGATGTGTACCCGAAGAACAACATGGAGGCGCTGACGAAATTCTGCATCGAATCCGGAGCAAAGCATATGGGAAAACGAACCCAATGTACACATACTCGGGCTGTCCATGGATAACGTTGGACAATTCGAAATAATCACGGTTATAAATATGCAAATGCATGCATATTTATAGATGTAACCCTTTCGAATGGGAGACACATACTGGTCACGCATACTGATGATTGAAGACACCTATATGAAAGCACAACATGCTCCCTTGGTGGTTTTGATAATTCATGACAACATACATTGTCTCTTGGACTGATATTTTTACCTAGTGTATTTCAGATACGGTCTATAGAGAGGTCTGGGAAAAGGAGATTGTGGACATACCCCAAGATTCAAGGAAATAGGTTGGCCAAGCTTCAAGCAAGAGGACTCTACATTTTTATTTGTGAGAAATCACTTTGAGTCCATAGGAAAGCCAATACTATTAAAAGGGGGGTAAGGTTTTGTTGGTGAACAATATGCTCAAACGTGCACAAGTGATAGTCGCCAAAACATTCCACAAACTCTCCCACCAAAGTCTGTTCTATACATAACACTCAAAATCGGTGCCACCGATTCCAGAACCTAGACAAACTCAAGCCAAACCCTAGCCACCTCGATGCAACCGATTTTATGCCGGTGCCATCGAGTTTAGGTTGCCAACTTTCTGTTACGCAAATTCACATTTTCGGTCCCACCGGGAATGTTGGATCGGCGTCATCGAGATTGGAAATCTGACTGTTGGTCACCTTATCGGTGCAACCGAGTTTCCTATATCGGCTTTACCGAGATTCAAAAGTTTCCACCTTTTGATCACTTCGGTACCACCGAGATTAACACATCGATGTCATCGAGTTGGTCATTTTGTGTGTAACGGTTGGATTTTTGGGGATGCCTATATATACCCCTTCACCACCACCTACTCGAAAGAGAAGCACTCAGAACTATTCCATACATATCCTATCAGATTTTCTCAGAGAGAACCACCTACCTGTTGGAAATATGCCCTAGAGGCAATAATTAAAGTGTTTATTTATTATATTTCCTTGTTCATGATAATCGTTTATTATCCATGCTATAATTGTATTGATTGGAAACACATTACATGTGTGGGTAAATAGACAACACACTGTCCCTAGTATGCCTCTAGTGAACTAGCTCGTTGATCAAGTATGGTCAAGGTTTCCTAGGCCATTGACATGAGATGTCATTTGATAACGGGATCACATCATTAGGAGAATGATGTGATGGACAAGACCCAAACTACAAACATAGCATATGATCGTGTCAGTTTATTGCTACTGTTTTCTGCATGTCAAGTATGTGTTCCTATGACCATGAGATCATGCAACTCACAGACATCGGAGGAGTTCCTTGTGTGTATCAAACGTCGCATAATAACTGGGTGACTATAAAGGTGCTCTACGGGTATCTCCGAGGGTGTCTGTTGAGTTGGCATGGATCAAGACTGGGATTTGTTACTCCGTGTAACGCAGAGGTATCTCGAGGCCCACTCGGTAAGACAACATCATGATGAGCCTTGCAAGAAATGTGACTAAAGTGTTAGTTGCGGGATCTTGTATTACGGAACGAGTAAAGAGACTTGCCGGTAACGAGGTTGAACTAGGTATGGAGATACCGATGATCGAATCTCGGGCAAGTAACACACCGAAGAACAAAGGGAACATCATACGGGATTAACTGAATCCTTAACATAGAAGGTTCAACCGATAAAGATCTTCGTAGAATATCTAGGAACCAATGTGGACATCCAGGTCCTGCCATTGGTTATTGACCGTAGAGGTGTCTTGGTCATGTCTACATACTTCTCGAACCCGCAGGGTCTGCACACTTAAGGTTTGGTGACGTTTCGGTAGTATAGAGTTATGTATGGTGGTTACCGAAGGTTTTTCGGAGTCCCGGATGAGATCCCGGACGTCACGAGGAGCTCCGAAATGGTCCGGAGGTAAAGATTCATATATAGGAAGTCCTATTTTGGTCGCCGGAAAAGTTTCAGGCTCATCGGTAGTGTACCGGGAGTGCCGGTAGTTTACCGGGAGACCTCCGGGAGGGGTATTTCGACACAAGAGGCTTCATGGGCTGTGGGAGAGTGAATATCAGCCCTTAGTGGGCTGGTGGAAACTCCCGCACAAGGCCCATGTAGCTGGAGAAGAAAACCCAATAGGAAAAGGTGGAAAAAAAGGCAAAATTGGGTGAATCCTAGTCCTACTAGGAGTGGAGGTGGACTCCACCTCCACCACCTGGTTCGGCCAAACCAAAGGAGGGAGCCTAGCCTCTCCTCCTCTCCTCCTATATATACTGGTGGATTTCTAGGGTTTTGCACTAGTTTTTTCAGCCACGTGCTACCCGTTCCTCCAGTGCATAGTCTCTCCTCTAGATCGGATTTCTGCAGTGCTTAGGCGAAGCCCTGCCGGAATTGCACCACCACCATCGCCGGAGCGCCGTCACACTGCCGGCGAACTCTTCTACCTCTCCGCGCTCTCTTGATGGATCAAGACGGTGGATATCGTCATCAAGCTGTACGTGTGCTGAACGCGGAGGTGCCGTAAGTTCAGCGCTAGATCGGAAGGATCGTGATCGAGTTCGTGGGACGGATCGTGATCAAGTTCGCAGGAAGGATCGTGATCGGATCGCGGGACGCACGGCGATTTGGATCGCGGAGATGTTCGACTACACCAACCGCGTTACTTAACGCTCCCCGCTTAGCGATCTACAAGGGTACGTAGATCCACTCTCCCTCTCGTAGATGCTCATCACCATGGATAGATCTGCATGTGCGTAGGAATTTTTTGTGTCCCATGCAACGTTCCCCAACACTACCCTTGTGTTGAGGTCAAGATCTTCCACTCCAATCATATGGATCTTGATTTCTAGCCTGCCCAAGTAGCTTTCCACCAATCCCATCTCTTCCACCGTGTCAAATCTGTGAGAGAGTGATTGGGTGCTGAGGAGTGTATCATCTTGAAGCACAAGAGCAAGGAGTTCATCGTCATTATCGAGCCTATTACCTTTTGCAGGGTGGTGCCTCCTAGATTGGTTAGGTGTCGCTTGGAAGCCTCCTACTTCATGTTGTGGAGTGAACCAAGAAGTTTGTAAGGGCAAGGAGATCGCCTACTTTGTGAAGATCTACCCATAGTAAGGCTAGTCCTTCGTGGACGGAAGCCGTTATGGAATAGTCAAGGTTGTTACTTCGTGGACCCTTTTGGGTGGAGCCCTCCGTGGACTCCCGCGACCGTTACGCTCCATGGGTTGAAGACTCCATAAACGTGGATATACGATAGCGCCACCTATCGGAACCACGGAAAAATCCATGCGTCTCCAACTGCGTTTGATCTACTATCTCAACACTTTACTTCATATGCAATGTCTTTACTTTCTGCTGCCATATTTGTTGGCATGCACGTGTAGGGTTGTTAGACTTGCTAGCTTTGCTAAAACTGTTAAAATCTGCCAACCAATTAACTTGGGAAAGGTTAGGTTTTAAAATTCCTGCTAGTAGTCTATTCACCCCCCCTCTAGACACTCTTCTAGTGATCCCTCACTATAGCTAGCAAGTTTCATCGCCACAAAGACCGGAACAGAGCAAAACAAATTTAAGGGGGGCGGGTGAGGAGATGTCATTTGTGCTCACCAACGAACGTAGGAAGGGAGCTCGTCAAATGCACGGGGAGGTCGTCGAACAACAGACCCTCGCAGCGACGAAACAACTGCACATTGAAATGAAACTCGATCAACACAAATATATGACCCCCTCGGCCTCTAGAAGGCCGAAGAGCACCTTTTTCGGGATCGGGGTGTCGGGGGTGTCATGTCGGGGTCGGGGTGTCGGGGGTGTCGTGTCGGGGTAGGGGTGCTGTGTCGGGGTTGGGGGCGCCGTGTCGGGGTGTCGTGTCGGGGGGTCGGGCTGTCTTTTTCTACTTTTCCTACTTGTTTTTTTCATCTTCTACTTCTACTTTTTTTCATCTTCTTCTTCTTCTTCTTCTTCTTCACCCTCCTCCTCCTCTTCTTCTTCTTCTTCTTCTTCTTCTTCTACTACTACTACTTTTCTCCTAGTTTTTTTCTTTTCTTCTTTTCTTCTAAGTTTTTACTTTTCTATCTAAGTTTTTTCTAATTGACCTAGTAAACTAACTAAAAAAATAAACTAACTATCTAATTTAACAGAAAAAACAGAAAATAAACTAACTATCTAATTTATTCTAAGATTTTTATAACCTAGTAAACTAACTAACTAACTAACTAACTAAAAAACAGGAAAAAAACAGAAAAAAGTGAGGGGGGCGGCCGGGCACTCACCGGAGTTGGGTGGGGACGACCGAGGCGACAGGGGGAGGGGAGCCGCGAAGATGGGGGAGCTGCGGGGAGGGGGCGGCGTCAGGAGCCGGCTAGTGGAGCGGGTGGCTCGAGGAGGGGGGCGGCGCGAGGGAGTTGCTGAGGGGAGGGAGCGGCATAGGGAGGGGCGCGATGACGCGGTGGTGGGGGCGGTGTAGGGAGGGTGGCGACGTGGTGGGGGGGCGGTGCAGGGAGGGGGCAACAAGGGGAGGGGCCGAAGATGGGAGGGGAGGCTCAGGGCGGGGGCGGCACGGGAGGGCCGTTAAGGGAAGGGGGAGACGCGAGGAGGGAGACGTTCCGGTGGTGAGGGGTGGCGCGGTGGTGGGGGTGGTGGGAGGGGATGGCGGCGACAGTCACAGGGGAGGAAGAGAGTGGAGTGGTGGGGGAGGGAGAGAGTGAGAGGGAGAGAGAGGAGTGGGGGCGGGGGACGGCGTTATAGGCACGTCCACTTTGCCATCTGCTCCCGGACAGCAAAGACACATACGGCCGACGGCAAAGGACTGGCGGACGGCAAATAGCCCTTCCATTGGACCTGGCCAGGCCCAAGGTCCAGTGGGACCCACCTTGCCTCTATGTCGTCTGCCCTTGGTCTCTTTGTCGTCTGGGCGCGGACGGCAAAGGACTAGCAGATGGCAAACAGAGACTTTGCCATGAGTCAGTTCTTTGCCGTCTCCTTTTCTTCAGGTGACGGCAAAAAGAATCTTTGTCATGTGCCAGCAGACGGTAAAGACCTAGCACATGACAAATAACTGGATTTCAGTAGTGTGTGTCACCTGTTATACTCATTCTAACTTATTTTATCAATGCAATGATACGTAAGCTTTGCGTATTCTAAAAAAAATCTGAATGTTTTAAATGAGTACTTTAAACCGGAATGAAGGGAGACACTTTCCAATTGTAAAACAGATTTTCGTTGCACGGGGGCATTGGAGCACCTTATTTTAAACTGCTAAAAAAGGTGGTTAAAAGATTTGAAAATTATTCTTTTACATGATTATGCATGCATATGGTCTAAGTACCTGTGAAATTTTGTTCAATAATATGTTGTATTATGTGCTGCACAAAAAAGACAAAATTTTGGTCCAAAAACAACAAAAAAAGCCCCTAATTTGCATGTATTTTGTCTTTTTCGTATTTTTCATATGCAAACACGTTGTTGCTGAAATTTTGACTTGTAATACCGCATTGCTATTAGTGCACGCACAAAAAGAATTCAAGCTATAAAAGTAAGTTTTTTTACTTCAAAATAACAGACACAAAGTTCCCGTGTTCAGATGTCAATTTTCCTCCCACTTGTGACTACCAGTGTAGCATATTCTTGCAACGCGCAATTGCTGTTGCTCGACCTAGCTGGTGTTGGAACAGAATGGCACACCAAACGATAGTTTTCATGCAATCACACAAGTGATGATGAAGGACTACTTCGAGGCCCCAAACCCGTTTTTTGAACATCACATGTTTCGGTGTCATTTTCGTATAGCTAGGCATGTGTTCAGTCATATTTGAAAAGGTGTGGTCAAGTACGATAACTATTTCGAGTGCAAGAGGGATGCCCTTGGAAAGATTGATTTCTCCTCTTATAAAAAATGCACTGCTGCCATTCGGATGCTTGTATACAACATTCCTGGTGATCTCATTGATGAGTACGTCCGAATGAGTGAGTCTACATGCCTTGAGTCCATGTATTGGTTTTGCAAAGCTGTCATAGCTGTGTTTGGGTCGGAGAAATTGAGAGAGCCAACTGCTGCTGATACAACATGGTTGCTGGCATGGGGTTCCCCGAGATGCTTGGTAGCATAGACTGTATGCGTTGGAAGTGGAAAAACTGTCCTTCTACGTGGTACGGCCAGCACAAGGGCCATGTCTGAGCTTGCATTGTGATACTTGAGGCCGTGGCTTCCCAATATCTCAGGATTTGGCACTCTTTCTTCCGCATGTTCGGATCTCACAACGATATCAATGTGCTCCAGCACTCTGCGGTGTTTGCTAGGATGACAGAATGCAATTGCCCGGAGGTCAATGCTGAGATCAATGGCCACCAATATACCAATGGATACAATCTAACCGACGATATCTATCCACAATGGTTTACTCTTGTGAAGACAATCTCTAGCCCTGTAGGAGAGAAGAGAAAAAGATTTGCCTAAGAGCAAGAGAGTGTTCACAAAGATGTAGAGCGCGGTTTTGACGTTCTTCAATCTCGATGGGGCATCGTTCGGTGTCCCGCTAAAACTTGGAGTACCAAAAAGTTGTGGGACGTGATGACAACTTATGTGATCATGCACAACATTATCGTAGAGGATGGGCTCCTAGAACGTTTGTGTGATAAAGGATTTCAGTTTCAGGGTGACAATATTGTGCCTGAGCATGTAAAAGGTGCAATGTTTGCACACTTCATCGAGATTCATCATAAGATGCGTGATTGGAAAACTCACCTGCAGGTACAAAATGTTTTTGTTGAGTATACGTGGATTCATGTTATCAATAAATAGATGTATGGGCAACCTTTCCTTTCAAATGTATTTGAGACAATTTAATGTTTATTGGCCTTGTAAACTATGAGATATTTATATGGTTCTTGAACTAAGCAATATTTGTATTTTTATTGAAGTTTTAAATGTATTGGAGACAATTTAATGTTTATTTATATTTTCATTTGAACATATGTAACAAAAAAGATAAAAAAAATCCTCGCAGGCCCGCGGTCGGATGAAAAATAGATCTGACGCTTGAACGCACGGTCGACCCGAACGAAAAAGGAGACGGACATGTCGGCCCAAATAGACAAAATATAGACAAAACACATGTATGTTTGGATCGAGCGGTTGGTGTTGCTCTAAGAGCCGTGATGCGGTAAAGTGATCATCGTACAGATCCTTTCAAAGAATAGAACTGAGGTGGTTATCAGATGGTCCTGTGATGGTTGTTTGTTTGGTGAGATGCATCTTTAACCTTGTAAAAGGATCCGTTGGGACATGGCAGTTGGGAGGATGGTGCCTGATCAGAGTAACGGCAATATTTGAGACCAAGGGCTGCTTGAAAAAGCAACACATATATTTTGCAAGTTTTTTTAGGGAAAATGTTTTAATTTGCATGGAGGGATTATTTTTTGAGCTTAGATCATCTACAACTGGACCCGTTATACTAGTCTCAAACACCCGACTAGGTCGTCCGGTCAGAGCCCTGTCAGGAAAAATTGCCCCCAGCGGACGCCCTAAACGGGCCTTAAACGTCCGGATTGATCGACATCCTTCGTATCCAACCCAAATATGGGACATACGTGAGGCTGCCGGGCGTGTCCGGGTACGCCCGCTACGTAAGCCCACAACCACGGACCCCACAAATACCCTAGTATGAAAACCCTAGACATCCAACACAACAGTCTCCGTCTACTCCACTTCCATTGCCCTCCCCTCCGATCCGATGGCTGGTTCGGACGGATTGAACATCGATGTGGAGGAGGTGGCCCTCCGCATCGCGTTGTGCCGGTCGCTGCATGAGCAAGACGGCCCCGGAGGTGGCGGGTCTTCTTCCTCCGGGTCCGTCACTCGTCGACAGAGTGCCGGCGACATCGCCGACCCTTCTCGCCAGGCGCGTAGCTCCAGCCGCTCCAGCTCCAGCCGCTCCAGCTCCAGCCAGTCCGCTCCAGGTCAGGTATGTCGCCCACCTTCATCACCTTCTACTCCGGAAGCGGTGTCTCTTCATTGCTACATCGTCGTGCCCGCGCCGGGGCCAGGGCGCACGAGGACGCCGGAGACCGAGGCGTGTGCAGCCCGCCGCGAGCCGCAGCGGGCGAGGGAGAGGGGGGAGGCGCTGGCAGCGCGTCGGTCAACCCGGAGGACGCGCTCCTCGCGGGAGTACTTCGTCGCTCTCTCACAACGGCGAAGATGGATGTGCGCCGCCTCCGCTGCAAGAATGCCGACGCGCTCTGACTGGCCATCTAGTTGTCGGAGCGTGAGGCAGCGAAAGAGGCACCGACGAAGGCGAATGCAACCCGCAACGCGAAGGAGTAGGACCGCTTGCTCTACAGGCTGTCCGGCATGCGATGCAACTCTGACTCTAACGACGACAATGCCTCCACCCTCGGTCCCGATGACGACGACGACAACGCTCCACCGCACGATGACGCCTACACGGAGGAAGGGGACAGCCGCGTCGATGACCGGAAGGGGAAGGGGCCGGCGAGGAAATGGTGATTTCCTCCGTCCTTCCCCGTTTTGTTTTATATTTTAAGTATGTTTTAAATAGTTTGTATTTTGGATTTACCGAGGAACTTTAATGAACTATGCTCCTTTTGTTCGGCGATGCAGTCCAATTCGATAAACTGTGTGTTGATCTACTTTTTGGTAACGTTGCATGAGTATTATGATTTTAAGGGTTTGAATATGAAAAATGCGGTTGTAAAAGGAAAATAAATAAGATGTATCCGATCAGTGTATGCGGACGCGCTCAGGAGCGTGTGGGCATACGAGGGTTCGTATTACCATGTTCCGGCTATAGATGCTAGGAGGGAAATATTTTTGAGGGGGAGGGGGGGGCAGGAGGGAAATATTTTGTTGCAAGTGTATATGTCATCTTTTCTTTTCTTTTCACGGGAACTAGCCACACATTCTTTAGGCTTGGCCGCATGGATCACTGGCCTATAGTTTTTTGTTTCCATAGAACAACCAGCCTAGTTGGTGACCCATGGCAGACAATTGGGTACCCCTCTTAATGTGGGCCGGCCCACATAAATATCTGGCTTGTAGACTCTCAAGATGATTACGGAGTTGGGGTTTTGCCGATATATCCCTTTGTGATCTCTCGAGGCTGATGAGTATATCCCATTTTGTTCCGCTGGGTCATGTGTCGTTGGTTAGATTTCAGTTTGTTATAGTTGTAACCAAGACATTGTGTTATTTTAACAGAAGTTGGAGAGATCGCCGGACCTGGAGTTTTTCCTCCCGAGCTCCAATGCTCCCTCATGAACAATAAAATTGAAAAAAATAGTAAAAAATTCAAACAATTCTGAATTTTTTATGGTAAACTTCGACAAATGTTTTGTATGTTTTTAAAATTTCAGCTCGAAACAAGATTTGTGGAAGTCGTGTAAAAAAAATCGATGCTCCAAAA
Source organism: Hordeum marinum (assembly GCA_022496015.1). NCBI lineage: Eukaryota > Viridiplantae > Streptophyta > Magnoliopsida > Poales > Poaceae > Hordeum > Hordeum marinum. The sequence goes on along the minus strand of CM039676.1, from coordinate 356,224,665 downwards.
ATACTAGTTTTGAATATATTTTGGAATGTTGATTTTGTTTTTTCCGCCGGGACTTCCACAAATGTTATTTCATCTTGAATTTTGATACGACTGCAAAACAGTTGTCAAAGTTTACCACATTTATTTTCAGAATTTGTTAAATTTTTTATTCTATTTTACTGTGCATGAGGGAGTATTTGAACTCGGGAGTAGAATAGGACCTTCGGAGATCACTAGCCTACTTGGTGACCCATTTGGTTCCTCGCACATACACAAAAGTGGGCTGGCCAAGGGGTTTTCCAGTTTCGATAAGGTTCTTTGTAAGTTGTCAGTTTTCATGATTTTCTAGGTTTTATTTTTGGATTTTCCTTGTTTATTCCTTTTTTTGGACAGAAATAAAAATCAACTCAAAACTAGGCTTTTGATGCTTTCCCACAGTACCGTATAAATTTGCCAAACCACGTGCAGAGCTGGTCCACATTCAAGCGAGCTGTGCGTTTGGTTCTCTTCTCGTGGTTAAGTATCCTATATGACGCTTGCTGCGTCAAAATGTCTGTTAGCGTGTTTCACTGATCCCGGTTCTGGAAACCCTCTAAAGTTTCCAGCCAGTTATTTTTCTTATTTTGAGAACCGTCTAGAAGTTTCCTGAAATGATTTTTCGGTTTCCATCATTTTTTTTCTGTTTATTTTTCTTCTTTGTTTTTACTTTTCTCTCATGTTTTGTATTGTTTTTTCTTTCTTTTTTCCTTTTTCTTTTTAAATCTTTTATTTTTTGTCAAGTTTATTTTTGAACAAAATTTCAGAGTTTCAAATTTGTTTAATTTTTAGAAAAATTCAAATTTATTAACAATTCTAAAAATGTTCACTGTTTCAAATTTTGTTTATAATTTGAAATAAGTTTACGGTTTCTAAATTTATAAAAAATTCGATAAATGTTCACAATTTTATACTTTTGTTCAGGAATAAGAAATTTGTTCATGTTCCAGAAATTGTTCACAATTCTAAAAAGTTTGCGGATTCAAAATTTATTCACAATTCGAAAAAATTCACAATTTTATAATTTTGTTAAAGAATTTGAAATTTATTTATGTTTCTATTTTTTTTCACAATTCAGAAAATGTTAAAGGTTTCACAATTTTATTACAATTCAGAAAATGTTCACAATTTTATAATTTTGTGCACGAATTTGAATTTTTTTAATTTTTCGAAATTTGTTAACAATTCGAAAAATGTTCACAAATTTAAAATTTTGTTCATGCTCCAAATTTGTTAACATTTTGAAAAATGTACACGTTTTAATTTTTTTTTCACAATTGGAAATATGTTCATAATCCTATAATTTTCTTCAAGAATTTAAATTATTTTCATTTTTAAATGTTTTCAAAGTTCAAAAAATGTCCGCGGTTTCAAAATTTGTGCACAATAAAAAAAATGTTCACAATTTTATAATTTGTTCATGGTTCCGTTTAATGTTATCATTTTGCTCCTATTTTTAAAATATAATGTTTTGAGATTCCCGAAAGTGTTCACATTTTCACAAAATGTTTGAGTTTTAAATATTTTGTTCACAAATATGTAAAGTTTCACAATTCTCAAAATATGTACAAATCTTCAAAAAAAATGCAAATCATTAAAAATTGTTCGGGATTTCAAAGTTTTTAGAAAATCAAAATTTCCAAAGTAAATTTCAGAAAAATAATAAAAAATCTGTCTAGATTCTTCCTTGAAATTAGTTTTTATACTAGTGTGCTCCATTTTTTTGCACCCACACTTGTTATCTCTACTGGATAGCTGCTCTTATAGGGAAGATGGAGGTCCAGAGTTTGAATCCTAGCGAGACTTTTTGAGCTTGTTTGTTAACGTCGCTGAGCTACGGTAGAGGCAAAATAGACATGCTCGGCCGCTCTCTACAGAGCCCCCTATTGGGCCGGCGAAGTTGGGGTGTCCGTGCCTGCATCGCGTGGCTCTTTGTCGCAAAATGGATGGAATTGGAGGTCCAGTTTACAACGACCAAACGGTTCATAGTTTCTTCCACTAGGTTCAACTCGGCTTAGAAGAAATGATCATGGATTTTTCAAATATTCGTAAAATTAGACAATGTTCTGACAATTCTAAAAATAATAAGGAATTCAAAAATATTCGTGGATTCAGAAATATTTAATGTTCTTAAGAAATCACAAATTTAGAAATTGTTCCCAAATTTCGAAAAATATCAGATCTAAAATATGCTCAAAAATTTATAATGTTTTTTTAATTTAAAAAATATATTAAACTTTATAGGGAAAAACAAAATTTTTAAAAAGCTCCATAATTTTAAAAATGATCATTTTTTTAAATGAAAGTGATATTTTTAGAATAGCTATTTTTTTTGGATCAGCCAGTACCATGTAGTATAAGGTCGAACAGATTATATTCTATTGAACTAGTTTTTGTAAAGTGAGGGTTCCTTGCTCTCGTCTACGTGGAGCATGGAAATTGAAAAAATTTATAAACCAACAATTTAACTTTTAAATAATTTTGAAAAAATTGCAGAAATGTATGCCGAGTGTTTGTAAATTTTCATGATGAAATACATAGTGACGTGAGCTACAAAATCCTCCCAAATCATGGACCTTTATAGTGAATAGTGCCTGTGCTTCAAATCAATGGTTTTTTTTTGTATCTCACATCACTATATTTCATCATGGAACATTACAAACATGTACTATACATCACTATTTTGTGCGTATGTGTGTTTTAAACCTTTTTTTAACTTAAAATTTTGATTTTTCTTCCTTTAATAATGAAGTTTGGTTAGCAATTAAACCAAACAACACTATAATTTAGGTTTTAAACCATGTATGATGGATTCTTACTACAAAGTTTTTTTTACTTTATTTTATTTCTTTCTATATTTCGGGCAATGGACTTTCTAGTAGCCGGTTGTGCTAGCTAATTACTCTGTTTGTTTAATTTTGGTAATATGTTGTGAATATTTTACCTTGTTATTCATCTTAATTTAGTTATTTATCTTCGATAATGGAATCTTGCATGGACGGGTTTTGTTTTGATACTATCATTGCTAATTTCGTGTACCAAATTGAACAAACAACCTGCCTCGAAAGTTAGTGACTTGATCACGTGGATTCAGAGATGTATTTATTCATGCTAAGTATCAGGTTATGGATGGAAAGGAATTATGAGCGGGGACGAATAATTTAATTGACACCCTCTAGAGAATTAGGTAACCACCCGCTAGAAATTCCAGTAGACAAAATGCAAAACACTACCCTGAGCTTCAAACATCAAGCACATAAATAGAAGAATATGAGAGCCATTTTTTAACGGAAGCTGGAAATAAAACCATTTGATTGAAAGCAACAATTCTGAGCTTCAAACATACATATAAATCCTAATATGTATGTGAGGTAATAATTGGGTCATGGATATTGATTGTGTCCTATGTTGAAAATATGCCCTAGAGACAGTAATAGTTACTTATTATCATATTTCCTTGTTGATGATAATTGTTTATTATCATGTTAGAATTGTATTGATCGGAACTTAAATACATGTGTGGATACATAAACACAGTGTCCCTAGTGAGCCTTTACTAGACTAGGTCGTTGATCAAAGATGGTTAAGGTTTCCTTACCATAGACATGAGTTGTCATTTGATAGTATCACATCATTAGAAAAACGATGCGATGGGCAAGACCCAACCGTAAACTTAGCATATGATCGTGTCACTAAAGTTTAACCACTATAGCTTTCTTCATGTCAAGTATCTACTCCTTAGATCATGAGATCGTGCACTCCTTGACAACGAAAGAATACTTAGTGTGTATTCAAACACCACTTCATAAATGGGTGATCATAAATGTGCTCTACATGTATCTCCGAAGGTGTCTGTTTGGTGTCATAGATCGAGACTGGAATTTGCCACTCCATGTGATGGAGAGATATCTTTGGGCCCTCTGAGTAATACAACATCACGAGAAGCATGTAAGCATGTGACTAATGAGTTTAGTCATGGGATCTTGTATTGCAGAAGGAGTAAAGAGACTTCTGATAACGAGATTGAACTAGGTATGGAGATACCGACGATTGACTCTTGGGCAAATAACATGTCGCTGGACACATAGAGTTGTATACGAGATTAAATGAATCCTCGACATTGTGGTTCAACCGATAAAGATTTTCGTGGGATATGTAGGAATTAATATGAGCATCCAGGTCCTGCTATTGGTTATTGATCGAAGAGATGTCTAGGTCATGTCTATATGATTCCCAAACCCGTAGGGTCACACGCTTATCGTTCAGTAGCACTAGGGTAATGGTGAGATATTAACAATGGAAAGTCCAAAAGTAGTTCAGAGTCTCGGATAGGATACGGGACATCATGAGGAGCCCCGGAATGGTCCGCGGGTAAAGATCTACATGTGGTAAGTCATATTCAGGGTTCCGGAAAGGTTCGGTAATTTTTGATAGAGTATCATGAAGGTTCTAGAAGACTCTGGGGTTCCACCATGGGGCCCAACGACCCGGAAAGGGACCATATAGACCGAGGGTTGGGCCTATAGCCCACATGGGCTGGCTGGACCATTTCTCAAGGCTCATGTTCTTTAAATCTACATATAAGACCTTATCTCTAAATTTAAAGGGTTGAGTCTAGAGATAAGATGTTATCTCCAAGTTTAAAGGGATTTGTCCCTTGTGGACGGTCTTAGGAGGGTTTTGGACGCAATCCCCTACCCCTTAGCCTATATAAAGAGGGGGAGGCGCATGGGGGCAGCCACCCCTTCACTTTGCACATTGCCTCTCCCAACTCCTCCCATGTTTCTCTGGTACGCGTTTGCTGAAGCCTTGTCGGAATTCCGCCGCCACCACCACCTCCTCGCCGTTGGTCTAGCCCCGATCTCACCCACCTCCTCTCACTCACTTTTTGGATCAAGGAGAGGACGCCATCAAGCTGAACATGTGCTAATCTCGAAGGTGTCATCCGTTCGGCGCTAGATCGGATTGGACCGTGATTCGATCGCAGAGAGTACGACTACATCAACCGCGTTATATACGCTTCCGGTTTTGGTATACAAGGGTATGTGGACACACTCTCGCCTCCCATTGCTATCCATATCAATAGATAGATCTTGGGTGTTCATAGGATTGTTTTGTGTCCCCAACAGTGGCATCATGAGCTAGGTCTATGCATAGATAGTATGCACGAGTAGAACACAAAGTAGTTGTGGGCGTTGATGTTCAGATTGCTTACACCACTTGTCTAATTTTTATTCAGTGCTACTGTGGGATGAGGCAGCTCGGACCAATATTACTTGTTCTCGCACAAGATACCGGTTCCACTGACTAACATGCAACTTGTATTGCATAAAAGTGGCTGGCAGGTGTATACCACTTTAGTTGAATCTCATTTGACAACAGCGGTCCTTGTAGAAGGATAAAATGCAACTTGAATGTCACCGTTGTGGCTTTGCGTAGGTAAGATCTTATTTTTCTAGTTTCCCAACAAGCCACCTAAAAATTGCAACAACAAAGTAGAAGATGTTATCTTGCTTTTGCAAGGCATATTGTGATATGATATGGCCAAGACGTGATTTGATATATGTTGATGTATGAGATGATCAGGTTTTCTAATAGTTTTCACGATTTGCATGTCGATGAGTACGACAACCGGCTGGAGCCATAGGGTTGTCTTTAACTTATGTATGACCTGCATGTCACTCATTAAATGCCATGTAATTGCTTTACTTTATCGCTATGCCTTAGCAATAGTTGTATAAGTAATAGTTGGTGGAGACAACCACATGACAACATAATGATGGATATCATGATGATGGAGACCATGGTGTCATGTTAGTGGCGATGGAGATAATGCTGTTGGTTTGGAGATGGAGATCAAAAGCACAAGATGATGATGGCCATATCATGTCACATATTGATTGCATGTGATGTTTATATTTTATGCATCTTATTTTTCTTAGGAGACAATAAAATTATAATATGAGACCTTCTCTTAATTTCAAGATAAAATTTGTTCTACCTAAGTATGCACCATTGCGGAAGTTGTTCGTTTGGAAGCACCTCGTGATGATCGGGTGTGATAGACTCTTCGTTCACATACAACATGTGTAAGCCTATTTTACACACGCATAATACTTGGGTTAAACTTGTCGAGCCTAGCATGCACGGACGTGAAGATGTTCACCATCGAAACCATCCCATTCACGATGATCAGACGTGGGTTGGTGCATTTAGATCATGTATCACTTAGACAACTTAAGGGATGCTGATTTAAGTGGGAGTTCATTAGTAATTTGATTAACTGAACCAATTATCATGAACATACTCTAAATTGTATTTGCAAAATTATGTAGTATATCAATTTATCGCGCTGTAGCTCCCCTGAATTTTAATGTGTTCCTAGAGAAAGCTAAGTTTAAAGATGATAGAAGCAACTAAGCGGATTGGATCCATAATCCGAGAATTATCCTCAATGTTGCACATAAGGCTTATGTCCTTGATGCACCACTTGGTGAGCCACTGTACCCTTCAAATCGAGATGCTATGAACGTATGGACCCTTTGTTGATTACTCGATAGTTTAGTGTGCCATGCTTTATAACTTAGAACCTAGGCTCCAAAAATGTTTTGAGCTCCACGAGACATATGTGACGATGGAAGAGATGAAATTGGTTTTTCAGGCTCACGCCCGTGTTGAGAGGGATGATACCGACGTGGCTCGAGACTGCGTCGGTATTTCCCCAAAGAGGAAGGGATGATGCAGCACAACAACAGTAAATATTTCCCTTAGTTATGAAACCAAGGTATCAATCCATAGAGGAAGATCACGCACCCACGTAAACATCACCTGCACACAAATAACAAATACTTGCAACCCGACGCGAAAGAGAGGTTGTCAAGCTCTTTACAACAAAAAGATAAATTAGGTAATGATAGTTTTGGCAAATAGATCTTGCAAGAACACAAAATAAAATAAGTAAGCAATAAGTGCAGCAAGGTATTTTTGTTTTTTTGGATTAATATATCTGAAAACAAAAAGGAAAAATATTAGATCGGAAAGCAATATGTTGGAAAAGTAGACCCGAGGGGCGTAGGTTTCACTAGTGGCTTCTCTCATGAGTATAGCGCACGATGGGTAACAAATTACTGTTGGGCAATTGACAGAAGATCAAATAATCATGACGATATCTAGGAAATTATCATTATATAGGCATCATGTCCAAGATAAGTAGACTGAAATGATTCTGCATCTACTTCTAGTACTCCACACATCGATTGCTATCCAACATGCATATCGTGTTATAAGTTCATGGAGAAACGGGGTAATGCAGTAAGGACGGTGACATGATGTAGACAAGATCTATTCATGTAGGAATAGACCCCATCTTGTTATCCTTAATGGCAACGATACATGCGTGCCTTACTGCCCTTTTTTTCACTAGGAAAGAACACCGCAAGATCGAACCCATCACAAAGCATCTCTTCCCATGGCAAGAAAAATCGATCTAGTTGGCCTAACTAAACTAAAGATTCGACAAAGAAATACGAGGCTATAAGTAATCATGCAAATAAGAGATCAAAGAAGACTCAAATCATATTCATGGATATAAACTGATCATGAACTCAAAATTCATCGGATCCCAACAAACACACCGCAAAAGTCATTACATCAAATAGATATCTAAGAGACCATTGTATTGAGAATCATAGAGAGAGAGGAAGCCATCTAGATACTGGCTACAGACCCGTACGTCTATGGTGGACTACTCACGCATCATTGGAGAGGCGCCTATGATGGTGTTAGATTGGATCTTGAGGTTCTGGGACTTGTAGCGGCTGGAATTGTGTTTCGTCGACTCTCCTAGGGTTTTCCGAATATTTGTGAATTTCTAGGCTCGATAGTTGGTGGAGGGGGTTCCCGAGGTGGCCACCACCCACCAGGCCGTGCTAGGGGCCTCTAGCTCGCCCTGGTGGTGGTGGGAACCCTGGCCCCCCACTCTGGTAGTTGGTTGGGCCATCTTGGGTCTTCTGGTACATAAAAAATCTCCAAAAAATTTCAGGGTGTTTGGGCTCCGTTTGGTATTGATTTTCTGCGAAGTAAAAACAAGCAAAAATAGCAACTCGCACTATGTCAATAGGCCAGTCCCAAAAATGATATAAAATGATTGTAAAACATTCAAGATTGATAATATAATAGCATGGAACAAGCAAAAATTATAGATACGTTGGAGACGTAGCAGCATCCCCAAGCTTAATTCCTACTCGTCCTCGAGTAGGTAAATGATAAAAACAGAAATTGTGATGTGGAATGCTGCCTAACATGTTCATCACATATTATTTTCTTTGTATGATGGACATTTGGACTTTTTAGATGGTTCAAAGCAATAGTATAGTTTTGACATGATGACTTTAATACTCAAGCATATCAACAAGCAACCATGTCTTTCAAAATATCAATACTAAAGAAAGTTATCCCTAGCCCATCATGTTCAATCATTAATCCATTCATTATATACACTCAAATATTAGCTACACCTAATGCTCAAATACGATCATAGTGCCCCCTAGTTGGTGCTTTATACGAGAAGATGGAGACTCAAATTGAATAAAAATAAAAATTGCATAAATTAAATAGATAGGCTCTTCGCAGAGGGAAGTAGAGATTTGTATAGGTGTCAGAGCTCAAGGTTTAAATTGATAGAGAAAAATATTTTGAGTGGCATGCCTTTCCTGTCAACGAAAACGATCGAGAGATTTCAATATATTTCCATGCTAGATACATCATAAGCGGTTCCCAAATAGAAATAAAGTTTATTCCTTTTTCCACCATCATTTCACTTTCCATACCAACATTTTCCAAGGAATTTATTATTTGATAACATAAATTAATTTTTTTTCTTTCTTTTCATTTTGGGACTGGGCGTCCCTATTACGCCGTACTCTTGTGCAATGACAAGTGAATAAACACTTATCTTGAGAATAACATATCTAGCATGGAAAAATATCGGTCACCCCCTACCGTTTCATGAGCGGTACGAGCACACAAAAATGAAAATTTATTTTGAAATTTAGAGATGGCACATACAAATTTTCTTGGAACAACATGGAAATACCGTGCATAGGTAGGTATGGTGGACTCATATGGCAAAACTGGGTTTAAGGATTTTGGATGCACAAGTAGTATTTCTACTTAGTACAAGTGAAGGCTGGAAAATAGATTGAGAAGAATCCAACCAAGAAACGAAAATTCACATAAGCGAGCATTAAGCATAAGTAACACCGAATAATGCAGCATAAGTATGATGTAATTTCGTAGCACAACTATTGACTTTCGTGCTTGCATAGGGAATCACAGACCCTAACATCAATATTCTTACTAAGCATAATTACTCATTAACATAACTCACATATTACTATCGTCATGTCTAAAAACTATTACAAATAATCAAGTTTAATTTGTCCAATGATCTTCATGAAAGTTTTTATGACAGCCCTCTTGAAAATCTATCACTTTGGGACTAGTTTCATATATTGCCATTGCTTTTGACAAGCTCACATGGATATAAGTGAAGAACATGAGCATACAATTTTCATCTCTCAAAATAATATAAGTAAAGCATGAGATGATTTCTTCAAATGACCAACTCTCAAATTAATATAAGTTAAGCATGAGAGCATTTCTTCAAACATGTAAAAGCACTCCGTGCTCAAATAGATATAAGTGAAGCACTAGAGCAATTCCTTTGCTCAATAGATTTAAGTGAAGCATAAAGAGAAATTCTAGTAAATCATAGAATAATTTTGGCTCTCTCAACTATGTGTGTGCAGCAAGGATAAAATGAAAATAAAGCAAAGATACAAGACGCTCCAAGCAAAACTCATGATATGTGACGAATAAAAACTGATGTTTGTTAGAAGAAAGAGGGGATGCCAGTCGGGGCATCCCCAAGTTTAGTTGACTTTTATGCTTTGTATAATACCCTGGGATTCTGTAGCATCCCCATGATTAGGCTCTTCTCACTCATTATTCCTTCATCCATCGTGATCTCACCCAAAACTTGAAAACTTCAATCACACAAAACTTGACAAAATTCTCGTGAGATCCGTTAGTATAATAAAGCAAATTACCACTTCAAGTAATGTTGTAAACCCATTCATATTTTATTATTTCATTATATCTACTGTATTCTAACTTTACCATGACTTATACCCTCTAATACAAGCCATAGATTCATCAAAACAAGCACACAATTCAACAAAAAAAGGAATCTATTTCACACAGAACAGTCTATACTAATCTGTACTCTACCCATACTTCTGTAACTCTAAAATTCTGAAAAATTAGTCAATGTAAGTAATTTGTATATAAATACTTTGTTAAAATTTCAGCTCATTATCATGCTCCAGTAAAAAATGAAAATTCATGCACGGAGACAAAGTTTCTGTTTCACAACATCATTTCTACTCATCTTATGAATCATCCTAAAGGATTCACATGGCACAAACACTAAATAAAAAATAAAAAAGCACAATCATAATAGAGGCATAATTGTTCAAACACTAAAAAACAGAAAGGAAAAGATAAAAATATTTTATTCATTGGGTTGCTTCCCAACAATCGCTATCGTTTTACGCCCGTAGCTAGGCATAACACATCGATTCAAGTATTGTCATCCTTAGTTTTTACTCAGTAGAAGGCCCTCATGATTGATTCATATGGTGGTTTAATTCTTGTTCTAGGGAATTGTTCCATACCCTTTCTAAGTGGAAACTGAAATTTAATGTTGGCTTCTTTCATATCAATCACGGCACCTATAGTGCGTAAAAACGGTCTACCAAGTATGTTAGGACAAGACGGATTGTAATAAATATCAAGAACATTAAAATCAATGGGCACATAGTTCCTATTTTCAATAATAATAACACCATTAATTCTTCCCAAAGTCTTTTTAATAGTAGAATCCTCCAGGTGCAAATTAAGAGAACATTCTTCAATATTGGTAAGACCAAGCACATCACATAGAGATTTCGGAATTGTGGAAACACTAGCAACCAAATCACACAAAGAAAATCATTCATATTTTTAATCTTGACTTTAGTGGTGGGCTCCCACTCATCATGCAATTGTCTAGGAATTGAAATCTCCAATTCCAACTTTTCTTCTAAGGATTTCATCATGGCATCAACAATATGTTTATTAAAAGCTTTATTTTGTTCAGAAGCATGGGGTGAATTTATCATAGATTGCAAAAAAAAAATACAATCAACCAAGGAGCAACTCTAATAATTAAAGTCTTGGTACTAAAAAATAGTGGGAACATCACTAGTTAAAGTTTTGACCTCTCCAAACCCACTTTTATCAAAAAATTCATCTAGATTTTCACCCTCCAAATCATTGGGACGCCCTCTAACTAAAGTTGACTCTTCTTCAGTCCCTTTACCATCAATTTTAACATTACTAAAAAAGGAATCAATAGAGGAAACACCAATCATTTAAATATCTCCATCATTTTTATCATCTATAGAAATTTGTTTAGCGGCCATTTGATTCACTAAAGTGGCTTGTGCATCAGATATTTTTCCTAGTAGATTTTGAGCATGAGCATACTTAGTTTGGATACTAGAAACTTCTCTAGTAATATCATTAAATTGTTTTGTTATGACCTCTAGTGCGGTAGAGTGTTCTTTAAGCTCCTCGGTGAAATACTTATCATGGTCAAATTGTGTTGCATATATTCCTTGGTACTCTTCTCAATCTCAAGAAAAATATTGGGGTAAGGTACATGATAATACTTTCATTGGGGCATCATGACTATGCAAACAAGATTGCAAGCAAACAAGAAATGTGACAAGAAAAAGGCAAACTAAAAAGAGAGAGCCAGTAAAACAGCAAATTTATGAAGTGGGGGAGAGGAAAACGAGAGGCAAATGGAAAATAATCTAAATTGCAAGGATATGAGATTTGTGATTAGGAACCTGGTAGATGAGATTGCTTCCTCCCCAACAACAATGCTAGAAATTCCTTTGACGTGGCTTGAGACTGCATCGGTATTTCCCCGAAGAGGAAGGGATGATGCAGCACAACGACGATACGTATTTCCCTCAGTTATGAAACCAAGGTGTCAATCCTTAGAGGAAGATCATGCACCCACATAAACATCACCTGCACACAAATAACAAATACTTGCAACCCGACGCGAAAGAGAGGTTGTCAAGCTCTCTACGATAAAAAGATAGATTAGGTAATGATAGTTTTGGCAAATAGATCTTGCAAGAACACAAAATAAAATAAGTAAATAAAAAGTGAAGCAAGGTATTTTTAGTTTTTTTGAATCAATAGATCTGAAAACAAAAAGGAAAAATAGTAGATTGGAAAGCAATATGTTGGAAAAGTAGACCCGAGGGCCGTAGGTTTCACAAGTGGCTTCTCTCATGAGTATAGCGCACAGTGGGTGAACAAATTATTGTTGGGCAATTGATAGAAAATCAAATAATCATGACAATATCCAGGCAATTATCATTATATAGGCATCACGTCCAAGATAAGTAGACCAAAACGATTCTGCATCTACTTCTATTACTCCACACATCGACCGCTATCCAGCATGCATCTTGTGTTATGTTCATGGAGAAATGGAGTAATGCAATAAGAACAGTGACATGATGTAGAAAAGATCTATTCATGTAAGAACAGACCCCATCTTGTTATCCTTAATGGCAACGACACATGCGCGCCTTACTGCCCCTTCTGTCACTGGGAAAGAACACCATAAGATCGAACCCATCACAAAGAAACTCTTCCCATGGCAAGAAAAATCAATATAGTTGGCCTAACTAAACCAAAGATTTGAAGAAGAAATACGAGGCTATAATTAATCATGCAAATAAGAGATCAAAGAAGACTCATATCATATTCATGAATTGAAACGAATCATGAACTCAAAATTCATCGGATCCCAACAAACACACCGCAAAAGTCATTACATCAAATAGATCTCCAAGAGACCATTATATTGATAATCATAGAGAGAGAGGAAGCCATCTAGCTACTGCCTACAGACACGTAGGTCTATGGTGCACTACTCATCCATCCTCAGAGAGGCACCTATGATCAAGATGAACCCCTCTGTGATGGTGTTAGATTGGATCTCGAGATTTTGGAACTTGTGGCGGTTGGAAATGTGTTTCGTCGAATCTCCTAGGGTTTTCTGAATATTTATGAATTTATAGGCTCGATAGTCGATGGAGGGGTTCCCGAGGTGGACACCACCCACCAGGACGCGCCAGGGGCCTCTAGCATGCCCTGGTGGGTGGTGGGCACCCTGGGCCCCCTCTCTGGTAGTTGTTTGGCCCATCTTGTGTCTTCTGGTCCATAAAAAATGGCCAAAAATTTCCAAGACGTTTGGGCTCTGTTTGGTATTGATTTTCCGCGAAGTAAAAAGAAGCAAAAACAACAGCTGGCACTTTGGCACTATGTCAATAGGTTATTCCCCAAAAATGATATAAAATTCCTATAAAATGATTGTAAATCATCCAAGATTGATAATATAACAACATGGAACAAGCAAAAATTATAGATACGTTGAAGATGTATCAGATACCTTTGACAAGTTCTTCAGGTGTACGATGGAGGAGAACACCCCAGTGAGTGAGCACTTATTCAGAATGTATAGGTACTACAATCACTTGAATCACTTGGGAGTCAATCTTCTATATGAAGTAGTGATTGACAGAGTTCTCCAATCACTTCCACAAAGCTGCAAGAGATTCGTGATGAACTATATTATGCAAGGGGTGGAGAAGACGACACCCGAGCTACTCGCGATGCTTAAGGATGCGGAGGTAGAAATCAAGAAGGAGCATCAAGTGTTGATGGTTAGACCACTAGTTTCAAGAAAGGCAAGGTAAAGAAGGGGAACTTCAAGAAGAATGGCAAGTCAGTTGCCCCTCCCTTGGAGAAACCCAAGGATAGACCCAAACCCGAGACTAAGTGCTTCTATTGCAAGGGGAATGGTCACTAGAAGTGGAACTGCCCCAAGTACTTGGCAGATAAGAAGGCTGGCAATGTCAACAAAGGTATATTTGATATACATGTTATTGATGTGTACCTCACTTGTGTTTGTAGTATCGGTTGGGTATTTGATACTAGTTTGGTTGCTAATATTTTGTAGCTTCAAGCAGGAGCTACGGAATAAATGGAGACTATCTAAGGATGAGGTGACAATGTGTGTTACAAATGGCTCCAAGGTTGATGTGATTGACGTCGGCATGTTCCCTATACTTCTACATTCAGGATTAGTTTTAAACATAAATAATTGTTATTTGGTGCCTACGTTGAGCATGAACACCATATCTCGATCTTGTTTATTGCGAGGCGGTTATTCATTTAAGTAAGAGAATAATGGTTGTTCTATTTACATGAATAATATCTTTGATGGTCGTACACCCAATGTGAATGGTTTATTTTTATAGAATCTCGGTCATAGTGATACGAATGTTCATAATATTTATGCCAAAAGGTGCAAAGCTAATGATGATAGTACCACATACTTGTGGCACTACCTCTTAGGTCATATTGGTGTAAAGCGCATGAAGAAACTCCATGCTAATGGACTTTTGGAATCACTTGATTATGAATCATTTGAAACATGTGAACCATGCCTCATGGTCAAGATGACAAAAAGCCCGTTTTCTGGTACAATGCAGCGAGCAAGTGACTTGTTGGAAATAATACGTACTGATGTATGCAGGCTTCTACTTGTGAGTTGCGTTGGGGTTATCCCCCAAGAGGAAGGGTGAAGCAATATATTAGCGATAATTATTTCTCTCGGTAAGAACTAAGATTATCGAACCAGTAGGAGAATGAAAGCAAACTCTTGTCATCAGCACCTACACACACAAAACCAAACACTTGCACACAACACAGGAAGAGCGTTGTCAAGCCCCTTGAACTCGTTACTTGCAAGGATTAATTATGATATATATATATATATAAAGTAAAACAAATAATAAAATTACAACAAGGTATTTTTAGGGTTTTAGTAAATATGGTTAAGTAGACCTGGGGGCCATACTTTTCGCTAGAGGCTTCTCTCTTGAACATATCATAAGGTGGGTAAACAAATTACTGTTGGGCAATTGACAGAATATCGCATAGTTATGACATGTTATTCATAGCAATGATCATGTATATAGGCATCACGTCCGTAAACACGTAAATTCAAGCAATATGAATAGATCTCGTCGATTTTCCTTGATGGCAACAATACAAATACATGTCTTGTTGCTTTTTTTCATCGGGATATAGAGCACTGCAAGATTGAACCCATTACAACACACCACTCCGATTGAAGATAAATCAATCAACTTGGCCAAAACAAATGGATAGGTCGGAGAGAAATACAAAGCTATAACAATCATGCATAATAAAGTTCAGAATAAACTCAATTACATCCAATGAATAATCTGATCATAAACCAACAATTCATCGAATCCCAACAAACACACTGCAAAAGAAGATTACATCAGATAGATCACTGCAAGAATCGTGGAAAATATGTTATTGAAGATCAAAGAGAGAGAAGAAGCCATCTAGGTACTAGCTATGGACCAGTAGGTTTGTGATGGAATACTCACGCATTATCATGGAGGCATCAAGGTTGATCTAGACGGCCTCTGTGATCGATTCTCCCTCTGACAGGGTACCGAAAACGTCTCTAGATGGGATAGCGGCGGAACAGAGGCCTGCGGGGGCGGAAAAAGTGTTTCCGATGTCTCTGTGTTGTTTTCGGACTATTTGGGAATTTATAGAAGTGGGCTTAGGTCAGGGAGGTATGCGAGGGCCCCACAAGCTTGAGGGGAGCACCCTAGCCCTAGGGCATGCCCTCTAGGCTCATTGCTCCCTCGTTCATCTTTTAGCTTTCTCCCGAAACTTTGTGGGTCCCTTTTGGTCCAGAAAAAATCACCAAAATGGTTCATCATGTTTGGACTATGTTTGGTATTGATTTTTAGAAAAATTCAAAAACACACAAAAACAGAAACTAGCACTAGGCATTGGGTTAACAAATTACTCCTACAAACGATATAAAATAGCATATTATTACATATAAATTATACAAAATTGATAATATAATAGAATGAAACAATCAAAAGTTAATGTGCCAGAGTGCAATGAGTGCTAAAGCGTGCGATGGATATCGTTTTTTCTTACCTTCACGGATGATATAAGTATATATGCGTATATTTACTTAATGAAGCACAAGTCTGAAACATTTGAAAAGTTCAAACAATTTTAGAGTGAAGTTAAAAATCATTATAACAAGAAGATACAATTTCTATGGTCTGATTGTGGTGGTTAGTATTTACGAGTTTGGCACACATTTAAGACAATGTGGAATTGTTTCACAAATCACATTGATACATCTCCAATGTATCTATACTTTTTGATTGTTCCATGCTATTATATTATCATTAATTCTAGGATACTTCATATTCATTTATATGCTGTTTTATAGCATTTTTGAGAACTAACATATCAACTCAGTGCCTAGTGCCAGTTGCTGTTTTCTGCTTGTTTTTGGCCTTTTAAGAAAACTATACCAAACAAAGTCCAAATACCACGAAATATTTTGATGGTTTTTTCTGGACAACAATAAGACCTGGAAGCTTCAGAGGGAGATCAGAGGCCGCACGGAGTGGTGCCAAGCCAATAGGGCATGCCCAAGGGGGTGGCCACCCCTTGATGGCTTGGGACCACCTCCTGACGCCTCTTGACCTAACTCCGCCTCTATAAATTCCCAAAAATTGTAAAAACACCATAGTGACAATCAAAATACTTTTTCCACCGCCGCAAGTCTCTATTCCTTCGTGTGCCCATTTGCAGCCCTGTTTTGGTGTCCTGCCGGAGGAGGCATCGATCATAGAGGGCTTGTACATCAACCTTGTTGCTCCCATGGTGATTTATGAGTAGTTCACCACATGCCTACAAGTCCATAGCTAGTAACTAGATGGATTTCTCTCTCTATGTGATCTTCAATATAAAGTTCTTGATTCTCGCGGAGATCTACTCGATGTAATTTTCTTTGAGGTGTGTTTGTTGGGATCTAATGAATTGTGGGTTTATGGTCAGATTATTCATGAATAATATTTGAGTCATCTCTGAATTATTATATGCAAGATTTTTATAGCTTCATATTTCTCTCTGACCTATCTGTTTGGTTTGGCCAACTAGATTAATTTATCTTCAGTAGGAGTGGACCGTTGGGATGGGTTCATGACAGAAAGGGACATGCCACTTATTGTATTGCTGCCATTAAGGGAAACACAATGGGGTTTGTTCATATTGATCGGGTTTACTTTGTCTACATCATGTCATCTTGCTCCAAGCATTACTCTATTTTTACTTAACACTCTAGATGCATGCTAGATAGCGGTCGATGGGTGGAGTAACAATACTATATGTAGGCAGGAGTTAGACTATTTGCTTATGCACGTGATTCCTATACACATGATCACTACCGTGAATAAATATTTCATAACTATGTGTTGCTCTATCAATTGACTAACAATAATTAGTCTACGCACCATATGCTTTCTTCGAGAGAGAAGCCTCTAGCGAAAACAATCCCCCCCAGTCTTCACACATATTATTACTAAAAATCCAAAAATATTGCTGCCATTATTTACCTTTATTTATTTTCCACTTATATGTATCCAACTATTAGTATGTAATCCTTGCATGTAACGAGTTGAAGGGGCTTGACAACCCTCTTGCCCGCGTTGGGTGCAAGTGTTTGATTCTATGTGTGTAGGTGCTGACGACGGGAGTTTGCGTGATTCTCCTATCGGTTCTATAACCTTGGTTGTCACTTAGGGAAATACTTATGTCTATTGTGCTGCATCTCCTCTCCTCTTTGGGAAAAATCCCAATGCAGTTTACAAGTAGCACATGCCACTTGGAACACCACATCGAAATGGTGTGTCCGATCGTCGCAATTCCACTCTATTGGATATGATGTGTTCTATGATGTCTCTTACCAATTTTCTACTATAGTTTTGGGGTTATGCATTAGAGACAGTCGCATTCACTTTAAATAGGGCACCATCTGAATTCATTGAGACGACACCATATGAATTATTGTTTGGCAAGAAACCTAAACTTTTGTTTCTTAAAGTTTGGGGATGCGATGCTTATGTCAAGAGGTTTCAGCTTGACAAGCTCAAACCCAAAGTGGAGATGTGTGTCTTCATAGGATACCCTAAGGAAATAATTGGGTATCACTTCTATCATAGGTCCGAAGGCAAAATCTTTGTTGCCAAGAATGGATCCTTTCTAGACAAGGAGTTTCTCTCGAAAGAAGTGAGTGGGAGGAAGGAAGAACTTGATGAGGTTATCGAACAATCATTCAATTAGAGAGTAGAGCAACATAGAAAGATTTTCTTGTGATGCCTACACGAATTGAAGAGGAATCTCATAATGATGATTAGGAAACTTCGGATCATGTCAGTAACAACCTCGTAGGTTGACAAGGATCCCTACTGCCCCTGAGTGGTACGGCAATCCTGTCTTGGAAGTCATGTTGTTAGACAACAGTGAGCCTACGAACTATGAGGAAGTGATGATGGGCCCGGATTCCGACAAATGTCTAGAGGCCATGAAAACCGAGATAGGATGCATTATGAAAACAAAGTATGGACTTTGGAAGATTTACCCGATGATCAACGGGCCATTGAGAACAAATGGATCTTTAAGAAGAAGACAACCACTGATGGTAATGTCACCGTTTATAAAGCTTGACTTGGTGCAAAGGGTTTCAAACAAGTTCAAGGGGTTAACTATGATGAGACTTTCTTACCTGTAGTGATGCATTTATCAATTATGAGATTAGGCAGATGGACGTCAAAATTGTGTTCCTTAACAGTTACATGAAGGGAGAGTTGTATGTGATGCAACCAGAAGGTTTTGTCGATCCTAAGGATGCTAAAAAGGTATGCAAGATTGAGCGATCCATCTAAGGACTAGTGCAAGCATCTCGTAGTTGTAATCTTCGCTATGATGAGGTGATCAAAGTTTTATATAAGTTCAAAATGGACCATTCAAAGAAGGATTTCTTGACCGTTTTGCAAGGTGTGAAGTTGAGTAAGAGTCAATGCCTAGCAATGACAGAAGATAAAGAAAATATGAGGGTCATTCCCTATGCCTCAACTATAGGCTCTATAATGTATGCCATGCTGTGCATCATACCTGATGTGTGCCTTGCCATATGTATAGCTGGAAGGCTTCAAAATGATCCAGGAG
Source organism: Hordeum marinum (assembly GCA_022496015.1). Lineage (NCBI taxonomy): Eukaryota > Viridiplantae > Streptophyta > Magnoliopsida > Poales > Poaceae > Hordeum > Hordeum marinum. The sequence continues at coordinate 356,205,372 of CM039676.1, read as the reverse complement.
TGGAACACTTGACAATGGTCAAAAATATTCTTTAGTACCTAAAGAGGACTAAGGAAATATTTCTTGTTTATGAAGGTGATAAATAGCTCGTCATAAAGGGTTACATTGATGCTAGCTTTGACATTGATTGGGACGACTCTAAGTCTCAAATCAATACGTATTTATTCGGAATGGTGGAGCGGTCAGTTGGAGTAGCTCCAAGCCAAACATGGTATCAACATCTACATGTAAGACAGAATATATAGCTGATTCAAAAGCGGCACATAAAAGAATCTGCATGAAGGAGTTCATGACCGATCTAGTATTTCTACCTAGTGCATCAGATCCAATGACTATCCTTTGTGACAACACTGGAGACATTACCATTGCAAAAGAGCCCAAGTTTCACAATAACACCAAGCAGATAAAATGTTGCTTCAACTCCATCCGTGATTTCATCAAGGAGATAAAGAGATTTGCAAAGTACATACATATATGAATGTCGTAGACCCGTTGACTAATCCTCCCTCACGAGCAAAACATGATCAACACCATAATTCTATGGGTGTTAGATTCATTATAATGTAAGCTAGATTATTAAATATAGTGCAAGAGGGAGGCTCTTGGAAATATTCCCTAGAGGTAATAATAAATTGGTCATTATCATATTTCCTTGTTCATGATAAGTGTTTATTATTCATGCTAGAATTGTATTGAATGAAAAGTAAATACATGTGTGGATACATAAACAACATCATGTCCCTAGTGAGTCTCTACTACACTAGCTCGATGATCAAAGATGGTTAAGTTTACCAAACCATAGACATGAGTTGTCATTTGATAACAGGATCACATCATTAGGAGAATGATGTGATGGACAATACCCGACCGTAAGCTTAGCATATGACCATGTCACTAAGTTTAATGCTTGTAGCTTTCTTCATGTCAAGTATCTGTTCCTTAAACCATGAGATTGTGCAACTCCCTAGCACCGAAAGAATACTTAGTGTGTCTCCAAGCATCACTTCGTAACTGGGTGATCATAAAGGTGCTCTACATGTATATCCGAAGGTGTATGTTCCGTTAACAAGATTGAACTAGGTAGAGAGATACCGACGATCGAATCTTGGGAAAGTAACATATCGCGAGACAAAGGGAATTGTATACGTGATTAACCAAATCCCTGATATTGCGGTTCAACCAGTAAAGATCTTTGTGGAATATGCAAGAATCAATATGGGCATCCAAGTCCCGCTATTGGTTATTGACCGCAGAGGTGTCTAGATCATGTCTACATGATTCCCAAAGCCATAGGGTCGCATGCTTAATGTTAAGTAGCGCTAGGGTATTGTTGAGATATTAATAGTGGAAAGTTGAAATGTAGTTCGGAGTCCCGGATGGGATCCGGTACATCACGAGGAGCTCTGGAATGGGTCAGAGATAAATATTTATATATGATAAGTAATATTCAGGGTTCTGGAAAGGTTCATGAATTTTCCATGGAGTACCGAGAAGGTTCTAGAAGGTTCCAGTGTTCCACCATGGGGCCCAACGATCCGAGAAGGGCCCACATGGACCGAGGGGGTGAAACAATAGCCCACATAGACTAGCCGCACCATTCCCCAAGGCACATGTTATTTAAGTCTAGAGATAAGATCTTATCTCTAAATTTAAAAGGTTAAATCTAGAGATAAGGTGTTATCTTCAAGTTTAAAGGGATTTATCTCTTTTTCCGGCCCTAGGAGGGTTTTGGGCAATCTGCCCTGCCCCTAGCCTATATAAAGAGGGGGAGGCGCATTGGGGTTGCCACTCCTTCACCCTTGCCCATTGCCTCTCCCAACTCCTCCCACATTTCTTCGGTATGCGCTTGGTGAAGTCATGTCAGAATTTTTGCTGGCACCACCACCACCTCGCCATTAGGCTGGTATCGATCTCATCCATTTCCTCTCCTCGCTTGCTGGATCAAGAAGGAGAGGACGTCGGCGAGCTAAACGTGTGCTAATCTGAGAGGTGTTGTTCATTCTTCGCTAGATCGAGTTGGATCGTGATTGCATCGTGAAGATTATGACTACATTGACCGAGTTATATACACTTCTACTTTAGGTCTATAAGAGTATATTTACACACTCTCCCCTCTTGTTGCTATACATCTCCATAGATAGATCTTGTGTATTCATAGGATGTTTTTTGTTTTCCATGCTTTGTCCCCAACATCCTATCCATAACTATTGTTTATGTACCCTATTAGAGTTGAATTACTCATGGTGGTAATGGTTGTCAACTAAGCAAGAAAATGGATGCGCTAACATGCAAAGGCTTTCAAGCTAGTCGGTCAATCCGTTGCTTGTTTGGTTTGAGGTTGAGCTCAGCTGTCACCCTACACTAGTAGTTTATTCCTTTATTTTTCCTCCAAGGTAAGGTCTTTCAAGAACATCATTGCGGTTGCAACGGGGTGTGGGTGAATATTTTCCGCGCGTATAAGTTGGGCTGTGAATATTTATATGTTGGGGTTTTACTAAATAGCCACAATACTGCACTACAACAATTTGAGGACATCAACAAGTGAATCTAATTTGAATTCACTAGTCATATTAACTTTTTTATTTGAATATGAAAAATCCGCCAATCCTGATATTCCCACATTTCGTTCTAGTTTACTGTCTATTCCTGATTGAAAGAAATGTGGTTTTTTTGCACCCCTTAGCTCACTTCTGAGTGACTCCTTTAGCACTCTCTTTTTCATTAACAATTTACCTTTACCATAATTTCAACCATGAGTATTTTATTGCAAGATTGAGTTATTACTGAACAAAGAGAAAATATCATTGTCCGATTGTCCGATTAAGGGATGTGTAGAACTACTCGAGCTGCTCAAGCAACGCGCCATCCTACATGTTAGTCTAGATAAACGCACACCCTTTAACTAGGATTTCCATGATGGGTTGAGGACACATCAATTTGTTAAATAATAACATGTCATTTGCTTTCCCATAGGTTTATTCCTACTGAGAGGTGATTTGATGAAATTAAAATCACTAAGGATTAACCTATTCTCGTTATCTTGTGTGTGCAGATCGATAATCCACGATGTGAAATCAGTCATCTCTTGTCCAGTGCAAGGACCATACATATTAACAAGCTTCCATGACCTGGATAGCTTGCTTGCCATGAACACTGATCGATGAACTGCTTTTCCTTTCATGGAATTAGTCTCTTCTTGTAAGAAAACTTCCGATCTGAATTGGGTTTAATTCTCCACTAATCAAATGCAAAGCTATTTTCCGTTCCTCAACTATGGAAATCATCCCCAAAACTTCAAATCTTACTCTCTAGGGAACAAGATGATTCGGAGGCCAAGCTCAGGTGTACACGTTGATGAATAGTAAATTCAAACAAAATAGCAAATAGATAGATAGACTATTTTTTGGAATGCAAGATGCTCTGGAGCATGAGTGACGTGAAAAATTTCGTGGTTCTTGAACATTTGAGGAGCTTGTGGCAAAAAAAGACAAACTTCTCAAAGAAACTTTGAATAAGTGCACTATATTGACCATTTTTTCCACGGCCTCCTAAAATGTTTAAAGTGTAAACACCATGAAATTTTGCATGCACCTCGCACACCCAAGCATCTTACATGAAAAAGGTAATAGTAAGATTTTTAAATTTATTTGCTATTTATTTTAATTTTCTATTCATACATTGCAGTTGGGCTTGAGCTCAGACTCGGGTTACTTTTTATCTCACCGACCATTACTTAATTGCAAGCTGGATTTACATCGTTTGTGTTGGTTCCCGCATACTCTCTTGGTTTAGAAATATCTGCCTATTAGTTTTCATTCGGACAATGAGTCGACCAATGGTTAGTCTATTAATATGTACTTATATTACATAAAACTAATGGCATTAGAATCATATACTTCAAAGCACTTACTTATGGGTATGATTCTGTACCACAAAAAGATTACATGCTAGTAACAAAGTAATTGATGGTTAAATGTTTATCCTAATTGTCGTTGTGCGAGCCAATGGGGAAGAGGTACTACAAATCGCAGTTAAGACGTAAAAACAAAGCGTCTGGCATGAGCCAACAAAAGTGGCAAAAAATTGCTACCACACCATGTCGATGCGAGATAAGGATTTTTTTAGATATTTTCCTTTTCCCTTTTGTTTTTTCATGTATTTCTATTGTATACTCCATGTCGATGTGAGATAGGGAGTATTATCTAATGACCACACATAGCATCAATGTAGAATTTCATCATCTTAAATATAAAGTTGCTTACACTCACACCATGTGGTGCTGATCATGTCATGTGCAACGCTTGTAAATAAATCTAACTAGTCTTAAACAACCAATGTGGTCCTAAAAACAAGGCATCAAGTAATAATAGCATGCACCCTTTCCTTGGGCAAGACAACCTGCGTTCAGTTCATGACCTCCCGTAAAATTGGCAAACCATGCCTTTATGTTGGGTTACGTGGTGATGGTCATGGAAGTCCTAATTTACTGAAAATACTCCTCAAAAATTAATACATGATTTTTTTCCGTTTGAAAGTAATAATACTGGATCCCCTAAAACAGTAAGGGGATACTACACAGCGGTTGCGCGCTGTACGACAGGATGTGGTGGCCATCCAGATATGGTAGGCCCACGTGCGGTCCCCCTCCTGAAAAGCAAAAAAGGAACCCGCACACGTGTGAGAACGTCCCCGCCAGCTGAAAAAGCAGCGGCTTCCTTCCGACCTGGCATGCCGCACGCGTGACCTGAAACCCTAAAGCCCCTCCCCTATTTCCCATTGTAACTCTCTCCCCTCTCCTCCCCACTTTTTCTCCCCAGCCGCCGCCAGACTCCATGGCGTAGAGAGCAGAGAGAGCTCGTGTCCAGCAACTATAGCAGAGATCCCAGATCAAGAAAAACTAAGGAAAGCAACTGTAGCAAGAATACCAGGCAACAAAATTCTAAGGAAGAAGAAACAGGAAAAAGATCCAAACAGTGCAGATCTGTGTGCAAAAGTAGGCAACAAATATTGTGTAGAGAAGAACTCCTGCAAATTGTCACTCCCCCAATTCAGGAAGGGTTCAGAAAAATGCCATCCTAGGTAAAGGTTCCTCTCCTCCTATTTTTGTACATGAAAAACATGCATGATATCTTGTGTATTCCCTCTGTCTCGGTGTATAAGTCATCTTAGGTTGTGCACCGCAACCAAGACGGAAATGAAAATGAGAGAAATTAATGTTAATTTGCTAATTAATACTATTGCATTGAATGAATTGACCATTGCATGTCGTGCTAGTTAGTGTCAAGTCATTAAAAAATCACATGCCCCACGTCTGTTATTGGTTGATTTCAGAAATAAGGTGAAAGTTAATGAACCGCACCTTAGTGTTTTGGGATTATTTGGTTTTCCTAAAACGACTTATACACCGAGACGGAGGGATTAGTTTACAAAAAGGACAGTACTGTACACCCCCTCTATTGCTTGCAACTTTGATTTTGGACCTGGATCTTGAATTTGGATGATTGACTATGGATGTTAGCCAGCATGAGCACTTTGGTTGTTATTTTACTGTCTTGCACCTTTTCTCTATTTTCAAGGGGGGGACATAACAAAAAAGAAAAAGCAGTTGATTAGATGACTCCCTTGCAAGAACCCATCCAAGAAAAGGGGTTCATAGTTAGCATAATTGGTAGAAAAGAACTTGCAGGCTAGAAATTTGACATAGTTGCCTCCATGTATTAGTGAATAAAATAATTCTAAAACTAAGTGGTAAAATTGCCCCACAATTCTATTTAGTTTGCAGAAAAGCATTAACAATCTTGTAGTTGTAGCTAGGGGGGTTAATTGCCCCACTAGTTTAGTTGCCTGCTTGCTTTGCAAAAGAAGGTAAAAAATGCCTAAAAATGGAAATGTAGCCACATTGCACAAAGAAGGTACTTGGAAAAATGGAGATGTTTGTACGATTGGAAAACACAAAAAGTAAAAAATTCGTGTCCGTAGCATCTCAGTTGTATGTTTTTAGAATCTTGTTGCTTACATTTATTTTTGATACAATTGTGCAGATGGTTGGTCTAGATGTGAATGAGCTCCCTGACGACTTCGCTGGATGTGATGATGGTCCATTGTACTGTACACAAGTCCCTCCTGAAGGGGTGCCTATATCTATGGAGAGGATGGGCGAGTCGCCAGATTTGATTCATTCTCCTATCAATGAAGTTCTAGGTGTGACGTTTCGTGTTGTGACAACTATTGTTGTTGATGTGTCCGATATGGCGGCAAATGAAACTATGGCTCTTGTTGGTGCCATGTTCAACCCGGATGCAACTATGCCTAGCGCTAGCGAGCAGGGGGTCGAGCGTGGTATTAGCTTTTTTGGGCTTGATAACATTGAGGTGCGGTCTAGTCCGCAAGCACCTTATATCAGAATGGAGTTTGAAACACTAGAGGGTGCTAAAGCACACTATAAAGCCTACTCTCTTAGGCTTGGGTTCTCGGTGAAGGATGACACATCCAGGAGGTCTTCGTACACTAGCATGCTGGAGGAGCAAGCCTTTTCATGCACCAAGTCACGGAAGCCTAAAAAGGATGATGATGTGTACACCCCTATGATTCAAAAATCAAGTTTTGATTCTGAAGATGGAAGAGATGAGCAAAATTTTGACAGTAAGAAAGAAGGTTATAGCTCTTATAAATCTCCCCGGGAGCTCGTTAAGAAGAGGAAAAGAGAAGTTACCAAATAGACCAATTGCCTAGCAAAAATGACAGTCAAGCTAACTAATAATAGGTGGCTGGTGTTGGGAAACGTTGCATGGGAAGCAAAGAATTTCCTACGCACACGCAAGATCTATCCATGGTGATGAGCATCTACGAGAGGGAGACTGGATCTACCTACCCTTGTAGATCACTAAGCGAGAAGCGTTAAGAAACGCGATTGATGTAGTCGAACGTCTTCGCGATCCAAATCGCCGAGTGTCCCGCGATCCAATCATGATCTAGCCCGAGATACAATCACGAACCATCCCGCGATCCCATCACGATCCGTCCCGCGATCAAATTATGAACTGTCTCGCGATCCTAATCACGATCCTTCCAATCTAGCACCGAACGGACGGTGCCTCCGCGTTCAGCACACATACATCTTGATGAAGATCTCTGCCTTCTTGATCAAGCAAGAGGGAGTGGAGAGGTAGATGAGTTCTCCGGCAGCATGACATCGCGGCGGTGATGGTGATGGAACTATTCCGGCAAGGCTTCGCCTAAGCACCGTCGAACTACACTAGAGGAGAAAACTGATCTAGATGAAGTAGAGGGAGCACATGGAAATTAGAGTTAGCTTTCCCCTCTAAATCCTCTAGTATATATAGGAGGGAGGGAGGGGAGGAGGCAGCCTCAAACCCTCAAGATTTGGCCGAAATTGGAGGTGGAGGAGTCATACTCCAATCCTATTAGGAGTAGGATTCCTCCTTTCCACTTGGAAACTCTTTCCACCTCTCTACCTTCCAGTTTTTCCCACCCATAGCCACATGGGCCGTAGTGGGGGAATCGTCCAGCCCACTAAGGGCTGTATTGACTCCTCCCACAGCCCATGAGGCCCTTTGGGTCGAGACACCCCTCCTGATGGTCCCCGGTACCCCTCCCGGCACTCCTGGTACACTATCGATGAGCACGAAATTTTTCCGGTGACCAAAATAGGACTTCCTATATATCAATCTTTACCTCCGGGTCATTCCGGATCTCCTCGTGACATCCAGGATCTCATCCGGGACTCCTAACATACTTCGGTCACCACCATACATAACTCTATACTATCGCAACGTCACCAAACCTTAAGTGTGCAGACCCTGCGGGTTCGAGAACTATGTAGACATGACCGAGACACCTCTACGGTCAATAACCTATAGTGGGACCTAGATGCCCATATTGATTCCTACATATTCTATGAAGATCTTCATCGGCTGAACCTTTGTGTCAAGGATTCAGTTAATTCCGTATGCAGTTCCCTTTGTTCTTTGGTATGTTACTTGCTCGAGATTCGATCTTCGGTATCTCTATACCTAGTTCAATCTCGTTACCGACAAGTCTCTTTACTCGTTCCATAATACAAGATCCCGTGGCTAACACTTAGTCACATTGCTTGCAATGCTTGTTGTGATGTTATATTATCGAGTGGGCCCTGAGATACCTCTCCGTCACACGGAGTAACTAATCCCAGTGTTGATCCATGCCAACTCAAGAGACACCCTCGAAGATACCTGTAGAGCACCTTTATAGTCACCCAATTATGTTGCAACGTTTGATACACACAAGGTACTCCTCCGTTGTCAGTGAGTTGCATGATCTCATGGTCATTGGAACACATACTTAACATGCTGAAAACTATAGCAATAAACTGACATGATCATATGCTATGTTTATATTTTGGGTCTTGTCCATCACATCACTCTCATAATGATGTGATCCCGTTATCAAATAACATCTCATGTTCATGTCTAGGAAACCTTAACCATCTCTGATCAATGAGCTAGTCTACTATAGGCATACTAGGGATATAGTGTTGTCTATATACCCACACATGTATTTAGTTTCCAATCAATAGAATTAGATCATGGATAATAAACGATTATCACAAACAAGGAAATATAATAATAACCAATTTATTATAGCCTCTAGGGCATATTTCCAATAGTCTCCCACTTGCACTAGAGTCAACAATCTATTTCACATCACCATGTGATTTACATTGTTATGAATCTAACACCCAATGAGTTTTGGGGTTCAATCATGCTTCGCATGTGAGAGAGGTCTTTAGTCAATGGGTGTGCGACATGCAGATCCATGTGTACTTTGAAAATTTCTATGTCATACTGTAGACACTGCTACCACTCTCCACTTGGAGCTATTCCAAATGGCTTATCCACTATACATATCTGGATTGCTACTTAGAGTCATCCGGATTGGTGTTAAAGTTTGCATCGAGGCAACCCTTTACGACGAACTCTTTATCACCTCCATAATAGAGAAATATTTCCTTAGTACTCTAGTTACTAAGGATAATCTTGACCGATGTCCAGTGATCCACTCCTGGATCACTCTTGTACCCCTTGACAGACTCATGGCAAGGCACACACAGGTGCGGTACACAGCATGTCATACTATATAGAGCCTATGGGTAAAGCATAGGGGACGACCTTTGTCCTTTCTATTTCTTCTGCCTTGATCGAGCTTTGAGTCTCACTCAATCCACACCTTAAAAATCAAGCAAGAACTCCTTCTTTGACTGATCCATTTTGAACTCTTTCAAAATCTTGTCTAGGTATGTACTCATTGAAAGTCTCATCAAGCATCTTTATCTATCTCTATAGATCTTGATGCCCAACAATTAGGTAGCTTTATCCAGGTTTTCCCTTGAAAAACTCCTTTTCAAACAACCCTTTATGCTTTCCAGAAATTCTACATTATTTCTGATAAACAATATGTCATCCACATATACTTATCAGAAATTCTATAGTGCTCCCACTTACTTTATTGTAAATACAAGTTTGTCATAAACTTTGTATATACTCAAAAAAATTTATCACCTCACCAAAGCATATATTCCAACTCCGAGATGCTTGCTCCAGACCATAGAAGGATTGCTGGAGCTTGCACACCTTTTAGCATCGTTAGGACTAACAAAAACTTCTGGTTGTATCACATACAACCTTTCCTCAAGTAAATCATTAAGGAAACGATGTTTTGACATCCATCTGCCAGATTTCATACTTGAAAAATGCAACAACTGCTAACATAATTCCAACAGACTTTAGCATCGCCAATGGTGAAAAAGTCTCATCATAGTCAATTCCTTGAACTTGGCGAAAACTTCTTTGCGACAAGTCAAATTTTATAAATGGTGACATTCACCATTAGTATAGGTCTTCATCTTAAAGGTCCATCATTGGATTTCACGGCCTCTAACCATTTGTTGGAATCCGGGCCCACCATCGCTTCTCTATAGTTCGTAGGTTCATCATTGTCCAACAACATGACCTCTAAGACAGGGTTGCCGTACCACTCAGGAGCAGTACAGGTCCTTGTCGACCTACGAGGTTCTATAGTAACTTGATCCGAAGCTTCATGATCATCATCATTAACTTCCTCTTGAAGTGACGTAGGCTCCACAGAAACATCCTTTTGCGCTGCGCTACTCTCTGGTTCAAACAAAGGTTCAACAATCTCATCAAGTTCTATCTTCCTCCCACTCAATTCTTTCGAGAGAAACTCTTTCTCGAGAAAGGACCCGTTTTTTGCAACAAACACTTTGCACTTAGATCTGAGATAGAAGGTATACCCAACTGTTCTTAGGGTATCTCATACGTCTCCAACGTATCTATAATTTTTTATTGTTCCATGCTATTATATTATCGATTTTGGATGTTTTATATGCATTAATATGCTATTTTATATTATTTTTGGGACTAACCTATTAATCTAGACCCTAGTGCCAGTTTTTGTTTATTTCCTTGTTTATGAGTATTGCAGATAAGGATTATTAAACGGAGTCCAAACGTAATAAAATCTTCGGAATAATTTTTCTTGGACCAGAAGCAACCCAGAAGACTTGGAGATGAAGTCGAGAGAACCGCCGTGTGGCCACAAGCCACAAGGGTGCGTCTAGGGGGTAGGGCGCGCCCCCTAGGCTTGTTGGCCCATGACAACTATCCTAACCCTATTTCTCGCCCTATAAATTCACAAATATTCCCTGTATACCAGGGGAGACATGAAAACACTTTTTCGCCGACGGAAGTCTGCATTCCCGAGAGATCCAATCTTGGAGCCTTTTTCGGTAATCTGCCGGAGGGGGATTCGACCACGGAGGGCATCTACATCAACTCCATTGCCCCTTCGATGATGCATGAGTAGTTCACTATAGACATCCGGGTCTATAGCTAGTATCTAGATGGCTTCTTCTCTCTCTTTGCTCTACAATACCATGTTCTTCATTATATCCATGGAGATCTATCCAATGTAATACTCTTTTGCGGTGTGTTTGTTGACATCCGATGAATTGTGGGTTTATGTTCAGATTATCTATGAATATTTTATGAGTCTTTTCTGAATTCTTATATGCATGATTTCATATCTTTGCAAGTCTCTTCAAGTTATTGGTTTGGTTTGGCCAACTAGATTGGTAATTCTTGCAATGGGAGAAGTGCTTAGTTTTGGGTTCAATATTGCGGTGTCCTCACCCAGTGACATACTAGGGGTAGCGAGGCATGTATTGTATTGTTTCCATAAAGGATAAAAAGATGGGGTTTTCATCATATTGCTTGAGTTTATCCCTCTACATCATGTCATCTTACCTAATGCGTTACTATGTTCTTCATGAACTTAATACTCTAGATGCAGGCAGGTGTCTGTCGATGCGTGGAGTAATAGTAGTAGATGCAAAATCGTTTCGGTCTACTTGACATGGATGTGATGCCTATATGCATAATCATTGCCTTGGAAATCTTCATAATTATTATATTTTCTATCAATTGCTCGATAGTAATTTGTTCACCCACCGTAATACTTGCCATCATGAGAGAAGTCTCTAGTGAAACCTATGGCCCCCGGGTCTACTTTCCATAATATATTTTCAGATCTATAAACCAAAAACACCAAAAATACTTTGCTACATTTTATTTACCTTTTACTTTCCATTCTCGTTTACATCTATCTCTACCAGATATAATCCTTGCAAATAACCGTGAAGGGATTGACAACCTCTTTATAGAGTTGGGTGCAAGAGTTTGATTATTTGTGTAGGTACATCCATTGGTAACTTGCTTATTCCTCCTATTGGATTGATACCCTGGTTCTCAACAACTGAGGGAAATACTTATCTACTTCACTGCATCACGCTTTCCTCTTCAAGGGAAAACCAACGCATGCTCAAGAGGTAGCAAGAAGGATTTCTGACGCCATTGCAAGGGAGGAAACATAGCAAGTCAAGACAAGATCTACATCAAGCCTACAAAGTACCCATCACAAACTCATCTCATGCATTTACTTTATTTTCCATTCTCCTCTCTTTTCCTCTCCCCCACTTCACCAATTTGCCATTTTATTCGCCCTCTCTTTCTCGTTTGTCTTTTTCTTGTCAAATCTTTTTTTTTGCTCGTGTTGCCACCTGTCTTCTTTTTGCTTGCATCTTCGCTTGGTAAAAATCTATTTATATGGATCCTCATCCACTTGCTAATCTTTTCAAAAGACCAAATTATTATGAACCAATTGCTAGTGAGTTGAGTGCACTTGATTATCTCTATGAAGTTTTGCTTGAACATAATGAAAATTTTGATGAAGTTTTGAAAGAACAAAATTATAAAGTGATTCATGATATCTCCTTGAATGAAAAACATGATTGCCATGTTGTTTGTATGAATTCTATGAATATCCATGATGCTAATGATATGTAAAACCACAAGCTTGGGGATGCTATGCTTGATGAAGATGATATTTTTTGTTCCCCAAGTTTTGGTAATGACACATATGCTATAATTGATCATGAAAAGAATGCTTTGTGTGATATTTATATTGCGAGATTCCTTCAGGATGTTCTTGAAAATTACTATGAGAGAGGAGCATATGCTTTTAAATATTGCAATAATACCAAGTTTCCTCTCTATGTGTTCAAAGTTTGGAAGTTATGCTTGTTTTGCCTTCCTATGGTAGTTGATTTTTGTTCCCATAATTTCTTCGCTCACAAAATCTCTATTGCATAGGAAGTGGATTAAACTTAAATATACTTTCCATGTGATTCATGATGTTCCAATTATTGCAAATAGGAATTATGTGCCCGTAGATTTCATTGTTCTTGATATAGAATGCAATCCTACATGTCCTATTATTCTTGGTAGACCTTTCCTTAGAACGATTGGTGAAATTATTGACATGAAAGAAGGAAATGTTAAATTCCAATATCCATTAAGGAAAGGCATGGAACACTTTCCTAGAAAGAAAATAAGATTTCCTTATGAATCTATTATGAGATCTACTTTTGGATTGCATACCAAAAATGACAATACCTAGATCTATTGCGTTTTGCCTCGCTAGGGGCGTTAAACAATAGCGCTTGTTGGGAGTTAACACAATTTTCTTTTGCTTTATGTTTTGGTGTTTTTTGCACATTATTACTTCTGTAATAATTGTGTTTTCTTGTTTAAATTAGTGTTTGATCCAAGTAAGACCTTTGGGATGGTCTACGGTGTTTGCAATTTGATTTTGCTGAAAAACAGAAACATTTGCTCTCAGTCCAGGAATTTTGGAAATTCACTGGAACGTGATTTTGATCTTAAATTTTTACAAAATATTCATATACAAATTACCCTGATTGTACTATTTTTTCAGAATTTTTAGAGTTTCAGAAGTATCCCAACTCTACACATTCCTACAGACTGTTCTGTTTTTGATAGATTCTGTTTTCTTTGTGTTGTTTGCCTATTTTTATGTATCTTTGGGTTGTATCGGGGGATATGAACCATGGAGAAGTTAGAATACAGTAGTTATTACAAAAATATAAATAAATAATGAGTTCACAACAGTACCTAAGTGGTGATTTGTTTTTCTTATACTAATGGATCTCATGAGTTTTCTGTTGAGTTTTGTGTTGTGAAGTTTTTCAAGTTTTGGGTGAAGATTTGATGGACTACGGAATAAAGAGTGGCAAGAGCCTAAGCTTGGGGATTCCCAAGTCACACCAAGCCATATTCAAGGATACCAAAAAGCCTAAGCTTGGGGGTGCCCCAGAAGGCATCCCCTCTTTCATCTTCAATCCATCGATAAATTTACTTGAGGCTATATTTTTATTCACCACATGATATGTGTTTTGCTTGGAGCATCTTGTATGACATGAGTCTTTGCTTTTTAGTTTGCCAAAATCATCCTTTCTGCACAAATATTTTTGAGAGGTACATGCTGAATCGTGAATTTATTAGAATACTCTATGTGCTTCACTTATATCTTTTGAGCTAGGCAATGTTGCTCTAGTGCTTCACTTATATCTTTTTAGAGCATTATGGTGTTATATTTTATAGAAATTGTTGAACTCTTGTAACTCACTTATATTATTTTGAGATTTTCTTAAAAATAGCATGGTAATTTGTTTAGATTATAATTTCAGTCCTAATATAATGGGCATCCAAGAGGGATATAATAAAAACTTTCATATTAAGTCCATTGAGTACTATGAGAAGTTTGATTCCATGCATGTAGTTTTGAGATAATAGAGATGTTAATATGAGAGTCATGCTAGTGAGTAGTTGTGAATTGGAAGAGATACTTGTGTTGAAGTTTGTGATTCCCGTAGCATGCACGTATGGTGAATCGTTATGTAACAAAGTCGCAGCATGATTTGTTTAATGATTGTCAACCTTTGTGTGAGGGTCAGGAGCACGCGATGGTTAAATCCTACCAACCTCTCCCCTAGGAGCATGTGTCTAATGCTTTGTTTGATAACTAATAGACTTTTGAAATAAGTATGTGAGCTCTTTATGACTAATGTCTAGTCCATGGAATATACGCACTCTCATCCAGACTTTACAAAAATATAAAGGAGGCCAGTGAAGCCCAAATAAATAAAAAGAGGAAAAAGATGCCCACCAAAAGAAAAAAACAAAAATAAAAAAATGAGAGAAAGAGATAAGGGACAATTGCTACTATCTTTTTCCACACTTGTGCTTCAAAGTAGCACCATGATCTTCATGATAGAGAGTCTCCTATTTTGTCACTTTCATATAACTAGTGGAATTTCTTCTTGCATGACCACTTAGTTTTATTTTTGAGCTTTCATACACTTATAGCTCTAAGTGCATTTGTTGCATGGCAATCCCTACTCACTCACATTAATATCTATCGATGGGCATCTCCATAGCCTGTTGATACGCCTAGTTGATGTGAGACTATCTTCTCCCTTTTTCCTTGCAACGTCCACCATATTCTATTCCACCTATAGTGCTATATCCATGGCTCACACTCATGTATTGAGTGAGAGTTGAAAAGGTTTGAGAACACCAAAAGTGTGAAAAATTGCTTGACTTGTTCATCGGGGTTGTGCATGATTTAGATACTTTGTGTGGGGAAGATGGAGCATAGTCAGACCATATGATTTTGTAGGGATAACTTTCTAAGGCCATGTTATTTCGAAAGGACACAATTGCATTGTTGGTGTGCTCGAAGTATTACTGTTTTTATGTCAATATTAGACTATTGTTTTGAATCTTATGGATCTAAATATTCATGCCACAATAAAGAATATTACATGGATAAATATGCTAGGTAGCATTCCACATCAAAAATTCTGTTTTTATCATTTACCTACTCAAGGACGAGCAGGAATTAAGGTTGGGATGCTTGATATGTCTCCAACTTATCTATAATTTTTTATTGTTCCGTGCTATTATATTATCTGTTTTGGATGTTTTATATGCATTAATATGCTATTTTATATTATTTTTGGGACTAACCTATTAATCTAGAGCCTAGTGCCAGTTTATGTTTTTCCTTGTTTTTGAGTACTGTAGATAAGGAATATTAAACAGAGTCCAAATGGAATAAAATCTTCGGAATAATTTGTCTTGGACCAGAAGCAACCCAAAATACTTGGAGATGAAGTCGGGAGAGCCGTCGTGTGGCCACAAGCCACAGGGGGGCGCCCAGGGGGTAGGGCGCGCCCCCCAGGCTTGTGGGCCCATGACAGCTCTCCTAACCCTATTTCTTGGCCTATAAATTCACAAATATTCCCTGTCCACCAGGGGGAGCCACGAAAACACTTTTCTGCCGCCGGAAGCCTCCGTTCCCGAGAGATCCTGTAGCGACCCGACCTGAAAGGTCGAATCTCCGGTGTTTCCTTACCATCCCAAGATCATGCTGGTACACACACGGTACATCAATGTATATATCAAAGGGAAATCACACAACATTTATTAATCGTAAATCTCATATCGAGTCCTTTATTACAATAAAGATTACAATAAAGTGGCTGAAGGCCAACTCATGAGAATATCTAAATCTTGCGGAAGCATCGAAGGTAGATGAGTCCATCTGACTCCAAGGGCATCTCACCGAGCGTAGAGCGTATCCTCACTCCTGGCCGGAAAAGTACTTTGCAACATGATACGTTGCAGCCGTGTAGGTCAGCATATGCAATATGCAGGCAAAGTCACAAGAGAGGGGTGAAAAGATAATCATCTAATCTACATGCATATATGGCAGGTAGGGTAGTATGTTTTTGCGTAAAGCCAATTTTTCCTACAACAAGAGAGGACAAAGGCATTATTACTACAATGTTGGTTGATTAATGAGATGGTTCCACCAACCAATTCTCATACCCAAGTTATTAATACCCACATCATCATATTAATTGTGTTGAGGGTTCCGGAAGTTTCAGTTCCTTTGGCTCAAGTTGTCCATGACCGTGGACACGGCTAATCGATTAGGTTTGAGTACTCTGCAGAGTTTTGCACATGTTCCCCACAAGATTCGGTCGCCTCCGTTTGATTTCTCGCACTTCAGGGTGTTTGAGAAACGGATGACCAAAACATGGTCTTCCAAAGGGTTTCCCTGCAACTCTGTCGGTGCCCATCCTTTCCTACCGTTCTTCTACATCTCGTAGCACCGCCTGTCCAGGGTCACCACGATATCACCAAGCCAGAGCCCATAATGACTTGTGGCTGTGCAGGTAAGCCTTGGATCTTGAAGCATCCATCCATCTCTTTGTGCCTGGGTGGACCTTTCCGCATGAATACTGGCACATCTCCAGCATCATCTAGGCTAACCACTGGTTTCTCCAGGGCGCCGTTCAACCATCATCCACCTAGAGGTATGTTGAAAACTCGGAGTCTTGAAGTCTTGATCATTATGTAGGTCTTGTAATTAATCTCACAACTCTCATGAATCACACAACCAACCCCGTCTACTAATAGCATAGCAAAATTGAATCAACGTTTCCCGGGGCCAAAGTGACAAGGGATTGAGGGGATCCTACCACATGATACTACAACAAGTAACCAAGTTTCCAATTACCTACTTTGCATGCAATTGGGGGGGATGTTAGAACTAATGCAATAAAAACATGGGTAAAGATGATCAAAGTGACTTGCCTGATTGACGATCTTCGTACTCGAGGGACTCTAGGTAACAAGCCTCGCACTCCGGATGATCTAACGAATCAAACAAGAGCACTCAATAACCATACAACAAAACATTGTAACTCACAACAATCAGGAATGAACTAGAATCACTCAAGACAAAACAAGGCACAAACACAAGAAAAGAAAAAAACATCACATAGTTTGGTTTTCTAAAGTTGATGGGTAAACTACTACTAATAACATAGAATGTAATTGTATTATAATTAACTAAAACAATAGTTGACAGAAAAGAACAATAAAATATTTTATTAATAAACAGAATTAAATTCATAAAAAACTCTTGTGAAAGAAAAACTACTAAAGTTAATTTGTTTTTATAAAACTCTACTACATGAAATGGGCTAGAGCTTCCTAACAAAAAGAGTGAACTAAACTATATTTTTATTAACAAAACATTTATCTTAACAGAAAATAATTCACTAAAACTTTTCTTAGAAAACAGAATTTAAAACTTTGTTAAAAGAAACTATTACTAACTAGTTTGTTTTAATCAAATTATACTTAGTTGAAAAGGAGGTGAGATTCCTATAACAATAACGAAATAAACTAAGCAATTATATATTTATTAACAGAAAGTAAAACACCTAATGCTTAAGCAACATAACCTACTAAAACAAATTATAACTAATTTTGATTTAAACTAACTAAAAACTAAATTATTTAAACTATCCTAACCACTAGGCAGATTCTGTTCATAGCTGAAACACTAAACAAATACATCCTAAAAATCCTCAAACTATGCATGATGATCGTCCTAACTAATACCAAGCAGTAGCAAAAAGATTCATATAAAAATCTATTTTTAAAGTCTAGTTATTCAGATTTGAGTAGTTTGAGCAAATTTTATTAAATTCAAATTTTAGAAGTTAAATTTAAAATCTAAGACTACAGGGTGAAACTACTTGAAATAAGTGAACTAATGCAAAAAGAATCAATTCAAAACACTAAATAGTTTAAAAGATATAATCAAAACAAAATCAGAAACCATTCTGTTTCTTAAATCAAAAAGTAAAAAAGAAACTGAAACTGATCGGACAGGGGCTACGTGTCAGGTTCCTATTGGTCGAAAGAGCGTGCATTCAGGCGTTTGCGGGCGGGTAACCGAAGTCTAGTGCGTACCGGTTCGATTATTAAGCAGATCTAATCCTAGTCGTTGACTGCGGATCCGACGGTTTAGAGATGGAGAGGGGGCTCACAGAGAAGGGGGTCGCCGGCGAGGGGGTCCTCCGGCGAGGCCGAGGTGAAGAGGTCGTCGGGGGCATCGCTTCGGTGGCTGGGGATGGCGTCCGAGGGCTTCAAACGACGGCGGCGGGGCTCCGGAGTACTCTGGTGGCGTCGGAGAGGAGTGGGGACAACAGAGGCGACGGGCACGACCTCGGGAAAGATCCGGTTGGGTGGTGGAACTCCGGTGAGGTGAGGGGCAGCGCTCCGGCGAGGGAAGGAGGGGGTTTCGGTGTGGAATGGAGAGAGGAGGGGCAGGGGCTAGTTATAGGGCCGGTGCGGGGTCAGGGGGAGGACGGAGGAGGGAGATCCGGGAGAGAGATCTCCGGCGACGGCGGCGCTCGCACGAGGAAGAAGGCGACCGCGCTGATCCAGCGGTCAGTCGGGGCGGGGCCCGCTGTCAGAGAGAGGGAGGGCAGCGTCTGCGCGTCGGTCGGCCGGCTCGTAATGAATTCACGACTTAATGCCCGTGGGCCGGCCCGTTTAAATATAAATCCGTTTCCTTTTTAATATCCAGAGCAGTAAAACCTCTTTAAAACCATTCAAAACATTTCCAAATATAGGAAATATATATATCAAAATGATCAGGAGAATTAATGCTATTCAATGAACATTTTTCCTCGGTCATTTGAATACTTTGAAAACAATAATTATTTTCAGAAATTGCCTATTTGGTTTTAAAACCTTTTGCAAATATTTTTCAAAATACCCCCTGGTTCTTATTGTTCAAATATATCACCAAGATGACCCTGGTGTGGAGTGTCATGTTACTCCCCTCTTATTTTGAACTTTTTCCAAGGTCTTCAAATAGGTGAAAGCAACATATTGAAAATAGAAAGGGATTTTCAGAAAGTCAGAAGAAGCATTTCAACTATTTCATACATTCAAGCAATGATGATGATGATGCATAGCTATATTTCATAACATTCCAAAATGAAATTTTGGGATGTTACAAACCTACCCACCTTAAGATGAATCTCGCCCTCGAGATTCGGGTTGGCTAGAAAATAGGTGCGGGTGATCTCTACGAAGATCTTCTTCGCGTTCCCAGGTGGCTTCTTCCTCGGTGTGGTGACTCCACAAAACCTTACAGAACTTGATGATCCTGCTGCGGGTAACTCTGTTGGCAGTCTCGAGGATTCTGACAGGCTTCTCCTCGTCGGTCAGATCACTGTCAAGTTGTATGGCCTCTAGGGGCACTATGTCTCTCAAGGGAATATCAGCCATCACAGCATGGCATTTCTTCAGCTGGGAAACATGGAAAATATCATGAACTCTGGACAATCCTTCCGGCAAATCCAGCTTGTATGCAACTTCACCTCTACATTTAAGAATTTTGTAGGGGCCTATGAATCTGGGTGCTAACTTTCCTTTAACACCAAACCTCTTGATTCCTCGAAGTGGAGACACACGAAGATATGCTCCGTCTCCCACTTCATACGTCACTTCCTTACGTTTGCTGTCAGCATAACTCTTCTGTCGAGATTGAGCTATCTTGAGTCTGTCACGAATCAGCTTGACTTTCTCTTCAGAATCTCGGATAAGGTCGGGACCAAAAAGTTTTCGGTCTCCAACACCATCCCACGTCAACGGTGTTCTGCACCTCCTTCCGTATAATGCTTCGAAAGGGGCCATCTTCAGACTGGTTTGATAGCTGTTGTTGTACGAGAATTCTGCGTAGGGTAAATTGTCATCCCAACTAGATCCATAATCTAGCGCACAAGCTCTCAACATGTCCTCCAGAATCTGGTTGACTCTCTCAGTCTGTCCATCGGTCTGCGGATGAAAAGCTGTACTGAACTCCAGTCTTGTACCCAAGGTTTCATGTAAATGATGCCAAAACTTTGAGGTAAATTGTGTTCCTCTATCTGACACGATACTCCTCGGAACTCCATGCAGACACACGATCCTGGTCATGTATATCTTGGCTAGCTTAGCACTGGTATAGGTGGTCTTCACTGGAATGAAATGAGCCACCTTGGTCAGACGGTCGACCACTACCTAGATGGAATCATAACCTGAACGGGTCATGGGTAGTCATGTCATGAAGTCCATACCAAGCTTTTCCCATTCCACTCGGGTATCGACAAAGGTTGGAGTAACCCTGCTGGCTTCTGATGTTCCGCCTTTACTCACTAACAAACATCACATATTGCAACATGTTCCGCAATATCCTTCTTCATACCCGTCCACCAGTAACTTTCCTTTAAATCCAGATACATCTTGGTGTTGCCTGGGTGTATTGGGTAAGGGGAATCGTGGGCTTCTTGAAGTATCAACTTCCCGAGCTCTGGGTCATTGGGCACATAGATTCGGTTCTCGAACCACAAATTTCCGTGTTCATCCTCATGAAAACCTTCAGCCTTGCCTTCCTCCATTCTCTGCTTTATCTCAGCTATCTCCTTGTCCGATTTCTGGGCTTCTCGAATTCTTTCGGTCAAGGTGGACTGGATTTCCAGTGTGGCAACATATCCGCTTGGAACTATCTCTAGCCAGAGCTCTCTGAGATCTTTGGTTAACTCCGGGGATAATCCTCCCGCTATGAGTGTGTTCACATAACTCTTCCGACTCAAGGCATCTGCCACAACATTGGCTTTTCCTGGATGGTAATGTAATCTCATGCCGTAGTCCTTGATTAACTCTAACCATCTCCTCTGTCTGAGGTTCAACTCTTTCTGCGTGAAGATATACTTCAGGCTCTTATGATCGGTGTAAACATCACAATATTTCCGACAAGGAAATGTCTCCAGGTCTTGAGTGCGTGCACTACGGCTGCTAATTCCAAATCATGGGTGGCATAATTCAACTCATGAGGTCGTAGTTGTCTAGATGCATAGGCTACAACCTTTCCATCTTGCATGAGTACTCCTCCATGTCCTTGACGTGAAGCATCACAATAAACCTGGAAGTCCTTCCGAATATTGGGCAAAATCAACACTGGGGCTGTGACCAAACGTTTCTTCAACTCCTGGAAACTGGCTTCACATTCCTCAGTCCAAATATACTTAGACTCTTTCTTCAACAACTCCGTCATGGGCTTGGCAATCTTTGAGAAATTCTCAATGAACCTCTGGTAATATCCGGCAAGTCCGAGAAAACAACGAATCTCCTTAACTGAGGTGGGTGACTACCACTCGGTGACTGCTTCAACCTTAGCGGGATCTACTGCTATTCCTTCTCCGGAAATAACGTGTCAAAGGAATCCGACTTCCATCAGCCAAAATTCACATTTGCTGAACTTGGCATATAACTGATGTTCTCTAAGCTTCTCCAGAACTAAACGCAAGTGTTCCTTGTGTTCCGGCGACGGCGGCGCTCGCGCGAGGAAGAAGGCGAACACACTGCTCCAGCGGTCGGTCGGGGCGGGGCCCGCTGTCAGAGAGAGGGAGGGCAGCGTCTACGCGTCGGTCGGCCGGCTCATAATGAATTCGCGAGTTAATGCCCGTGGGCCGGCCCGTTTAAATATAAATTTGTTTCCTTTTTAATATCCAGAGCAGTAAAACCTCTTTAAAAGCATTCAAAACATTTCCAAATATAGGAAATATATATATCAAAATGATCAGGAGAATTAATGCTATTCAATGAACATTTTTCCTCTGTCATTTGAATACTTTGAAAAAATAACTATTTGGTTTTAAAACCTTTTGCAAATATTTTTCAAAAGACCCCCTGGTTCTTCTTGTTCAAATATATCACCAAGATGTCCCTGGTGTGGAGTGTCATGTTACTCCCCTCTTATTTTGAACTTTTTCCAAGGTTTTCAAATAGGTGAAAGCAACATATTGAAAATAGAAAGGAATTTTCAGAAAGTCAGAAGAAGCATTTCAACTATTTCATACATTCAAGCAATGATGATGATGATGCATAGCTATATTTCATAACATTCCAAAATGAAATTTTGGGATGTTACAGATCCAGTCTTGGAGCCTTTTTCTATAATCTGTCGGAGGGGGATTCGATCATGGAGGGCATCTACATCAACTCCATTGCCCCTCTGATGATGCGTGAGTAGTTCACCACAGACCTTCGGGTCGATAGCTAGTAGCTAGATGTCTTATTGTCTCTCTTTCCTCTTCAATACCATCTTCTTCATGATCTTCATGGAAATCTATCCGATGTAATACTCTTTTGCGGTGTGTATGTCGAGATCCGATGAATTGTGGGTTTATGTTCAGATTATGTATGAATATTATTTGAGTCTTTTCTGAATTCTTATATGCATGATTTCATATCTTTGCAAGTCTCTTCGAGTTATTGGTTTGGTTTGGCCAACTAGATTGGTAATTCTTGCAATGGGAGAAGTGCTTAGTTTTGGGTTCAATCTTGCGGTGTCCTCACCTAGTGACATAGTAGGGGTAGCGAGGCACGTATTGTATCGTTTCTATCAAGGATAAAAAGATGGGGTTTTCATCATATTGCTTGAGTTTATCCGTCTACATCATGTCATCTTACCTAATGCGTTACTCTGTTCATCATGAACTTAATACTCTAGATGCAGGCAGGAGTCGGTCGATGTGTGGAGTAATAGTAGTAGATGCAGAATCATTTCGGTCTACTTGACACGGACGTGATGCCTATAGCATAATCATTTCCTTGGATATATTCATAATTATTCGCTTTTCTATCAATTGCTCTATAGTAATTTGTTCACCCACCGTAATACTTGCCATCATGAGAGAAGTCTCTAGTGAAACCTATGGCCCCCGGGTCTACTTTCCATAATATATTTTCAGATCTATAAACCAAAAATACCAAAAATACTTTGCTACATTTTATTTACCTTTTACTTTCCGTTCTCGTTTACATCTATCTCTATCAGATCTAATCCTTGCAAATAACCGTGAAGGGATTGACAACCTCTTTATAGCGTTGGGTGCAAGAGTTTGATTATTTGTGTACGTACATCCATTGGCAACTTTCTTATTCCTCCTATTGGACTGATACCTTGGTTCTCAACAACTGAGGGAAATACTTATCTACTTCGATGCATCACCCTTTCCTCTTCAAGAGAAAATCAACGCATGCTCAAGAGGTAGCAGTATCCTTTGAAGTTAAACTTTTCCGCTTTGGGTTTGAGCTTATCAGACATAAGTATCGCATTCCCAAACTCTGAGAAATGGCAGCTTAGGTTTCTATCAAACCATAATTCATACGGTGTCATCTCAACAGATTTAGATGGTGCCCTATTTAAAGTGAATGTACTTGTCTCTAATGCATAACCCCAAGACGATAGTGGCAAAACGATAAGAGACATCATAGTTCGCACCATATCTAATAGAGCACGACTACGACATTCAGACACACCATAACATTATGGTGTTCCAGGTGGCATGAGTTGTGAAACAACTTTCACATTGTCTTAAGTTGTATACCAAAATCGTTACTCATATATTCCCCTCCACGATTATATTGTAGACATTTTTATCTTCTTGTCATGATGATCTTAAACTTCACTCTAAATTTGTTTGAACTTTTCAAACATTTCATACTTGTGTTTCATTAAGTAAATATACTCATATATACTCAGATCATCAGTGAAGGTAAGAAAATAATGATATCCACTGCACGCTACAACACTCATTGGACCGCATACATCAACATGTATTATTTCCAATAAGTTACTAGCCCTCTCTACGATCCGGAAAACGGTGTCTTAGTCATATTGCCCATGAGGCATGGTCCGATGTCTCAACCAATTTGCAATCGAATGAGTCCATAGATCCATCAGCATGGAGTTTCTTCATGCGTTTTACACCGATATGACATTTAGTGGTAGTGCCACAAGTATGTGGTACTATCAATATTAACTTTGTATCTTTTGGCATCAATATTATGAACATGTGTATCACTATGGTCAAGATTCAATAAACCATTCTCATTGGGTGCTTGACCATTGAAGGTATTATTCATGTACACAAAATAACCATTATTATCTAACTTAAATGAATAACCGTATTGCAATAAACACAATCTAATCACATTCATGCTCAACGCAAACAACAAATAACATTTATTTAGGTTTATCACTAATCCCAAAGGTAGAGAGAGCATGCGATGGTGATCACATCAACCTTGGAAACACTTCCAACACTCATCGTCACCTTGCCCTTAGCTAGCCTGCGTTTATTCCGTAGCTTTTATTTCGACTTACTAACATTTAGCAACCGAACCAGTATCCAATACACAGGTGCTACTAGGAGTACTAGCAAGGTACACATCAATAACACATATATCAAATATATTTCTGTCGACATTGCTAGCCTTCTTATCTACCAAGTATCTAGGGTTGTTCCACTTCAGTGACCGTTCTCCTCATAATAGAAGCACTCAGTATCGGGTTTGGGTTCAACCTTGGGTTTCTTCACAGGAGCAGTAACTGACTTGCCATCCATGAAGTTTCCCTCCTGGCCCTTGCCCTGCTCGAAACTAGTGGTTTTACTAACCATCAACACTTCATGCTCCTTCTTGATTTCTACCTTCACGATGTCAAACATCGTGAACATCTCAGGGATCATTATTTGCATCCCTGGCAGGTTTATATTTCATCACGAAGCTCTAGTAGCTTGGTGACAGTGACTTAGATAACTATATCAATCACTATCTTATCTAGAAGATCAACTCCCACTCGATTCAAGCGATTGGCGTGCCTAGACAATCTACGCACATGCTCACCGATTAAGCTATTCTCCTTCATCTTGCAGGCAAATAATCTTGTTGGAGGTCCTATACCTCTCAACACGGGCACGTGCCTGAAATCCAATTTCATCTCTTGGAACATCACATATGCTCCGTGATGTTCAAAACATATTTGGAGCCTAAATTCTAAGCCATAATGCAAGACACACTGAACTATCAAGTAGTCATCAGAACGTGAGTGTCAGATGTTCACAACATCCATAGTCACCGTTTTAGGGGGTGGCGCACCGAGCGGTGCATTAAGGACATAAGCCTTCTGTGCAGCAATGAGGACAATCCTCACATCACGGACCTAGTCCACATTATTGCTACCATCATCTTTCAACTCTATTTATCTAGGAACATATAAAAAATTCAAGGGAGCTACAAAGCAAGCTAGTAATCTACAACATAATTTGCAAAGACATTTTGACTATGTTCATGATAATGAGTTTAGTTAATCATATTACTTAAAAACTCCCACTCAAATTGGCATCCCTCAGATCATCTGAGTGATACATGATCCAAATTCACCAACTCAAGTCCGATCATCATGTGAGTTGAGGTGGTTTCAATGGTGAACATCTTCATGTTGATCATATCTACTATATGACTCATGTTCGACCTTTCGGTCTCTTGTGTTCTGAGGCCATGTCTGTACATGCTAGGCCCATCAAGTTTAACCCGAGTGTTCCGCATGTGCAACACTGGCATGCACCAATTGTATGCGAACGTAGAGTCTATCACACCCGACCATCACGTGGTGTCTCGGAACGACGAACTTTCACAATGGTGCACACTTGAGGAGAACACAATTTTATCTTGAAATTTAAGTGAGGGATCACCTTATAATGCTACTGTCTTCCTAAGCAAAATAAGATTAATAAAAGGATTAACATCACATGCAAATCATAAGTGACATGATATGGCCATGAACTTCTGCTTTTGATCTCCATCTCCAAAGCAGCGGCATGATCTCCAACATCACCGACATGACACCATTATCTACATCATCTTGATCTCCATCAACGTGTCGCCATCGGGGTTGCCGCGCCGACTATTGCTTTCGCAACTATTGCTAACTCATAGCGATAAAGTAAAGAAAATGGCAAAAATAATTAAAGACAATCGTATGGATCCTTCCGGTTTCTGTACTCATCGACATGCAAGTAGTGATATTCTATACAATACATGATCATCTCATACATAACATATATCTCATCATGTAATTGGCCATATCACATCACAACATACCCTGCAAAAACATGTTAGACGTCCTCTAGTTGTTGTTGCAAGTTTTACGTGGCTGCTACGGGTATCTAGCAAGAACAATTCTCACCTACGCAAAAACCACAACGGTGATACACAAATTTCTATTCAACCTTCTCAAGGGCCGCCTTTGTGGAATCCGATCCAACTAGAGTAGGAGAGACAGACACCCACCAGCCATCTTTTGTGCAAGAAAGTTACATGTCAGTCGATGGAACTGGTCTCTCGTAAGCGTATGTGTAAGGTTGGTTTGGCTGCTTCATCCCACAATACCGCTCAATCAAAACATGACCAAGGGAGGAAGCAATCTGAGCATCAACGCCCACAAACTCCTTTGTGTTCTACTCCTGATCTCATCTACACATAGACCTAGCTCATGATGCCACTGTTGGGAAATGTTGCATGGGAAACAAAAAATTTCCTATGCACACGCAAGACCTATCCATGGTGATGAGCATCTACGAGCAGGAGAGTGGATCTACATACCCTTGTAGATTACTAAGCGGCAAATGTTAAGAAACGCGGTTGATGTAGTTGAATGTCTTCACGATCCAAATCGTTGAGCGTCCCGCGATCCAATCACGATCTAGCCTGCGATCCAATCACAAACCGTCCCGTGATCCCATCATGATCCGTCCCACGATCAAATCATGAACCGTCTTGCGATCTTGATCACGGTCCTTCCGATCTAGTGCAGAACAGACGGTGCCTCCGCATTCAGCACATGTACAGCTCGATGACAATCTCCGCCTTGTTGATCCAGCAATAGGGAGCGGAGAGGTAGATGAGTTCTCCGGTAGCGCGATGGTGTGGCAGCGATGGTGGTGGAACTATTCCGGCAGGGCTTTGCCTAAGCACCGCCGAACTAGACTAGAGGAGAAAACTGGTCTGGATGAAGTAGAGGGAGCACATGGCAATTAGGGTTAGCTTTCCCCTCTAAATCCTCTAGTTATATAGGAGGGAGGGAGGGGAGGAGGCAGCCTCAAACCCTCAAGAAATGGCCAAAATTAGAGGTGGAGGAGTCCTACTCCCATCCTATTAGGACTAGGATTCCTCCTTTCCACTTGGAAACTCTTTCCACCTCTCCACCTTTGGGTTTTCCCACCCTAGCCGCATGGGCCTTAGTGGGGGCTCGGTCAGCCCACTAAGGGCTGGCTTGACTCCTTCCACAGACGATGAGGCCCTTTGGGTCGAGACACCCCTCCCGATGGTCCCCGGTACCCCTCCCGGCACTCCCTGTACACTACCGATGAGCCCGAAACTTTTCCGGTGACCAAAACAAGAGTTCCTATATATCAATCTTTACCTCCAGACCATCCCAGAGCTCCTCGTGATATCCGGGATCTCATCCGGGACTCCTAACAACCTTCGGCCACCACCATACATAACTCTATACTATTGAAACGTTACCGAACCTTAAGTGTGCAGACCCTACGAGTTTGAGAACTATGTAGACATGATCGAGACACCTCTACGGTCAATAACCACTAGAAGGAACTGGATGCCCATATTGGTTCCTACATATTCTATGAATATCTTTATCGGTTGAACCTCTATGTCAAGGATTTAGTTAATCCTGTATCCAGTTCCCTTTGTTCTTCGGTATGTTACTTACCCGAGATTCGATCATCGGTATCTCTATACCTAGTTCAATCTCATTACCGGCAAGTCTCTTTACTCGTTCCGTAATACAAGATCCCATGGATAACACTTAGTCACATTGCTTGCAAGGCTTGTTGTGATGTTGTATTACTGAGTGGGACCTGAGATACCTCTCCGTCACACGGAGTAACAAATCCCAGTCTTGATCCATGCCAACTCAATAGACACCCTCGGAGATACCTGTAGAGCACCTTTATAGTCACGCAGTTATGTTGCAACGTTTGATACACACAAGGTACTCTTACGGTGTCAGTGAGTTGCATGATCTCATGGTCATAGGAACAGATACTTGACATGTAGAAAACTATAGCAATAAACTGACATGATCATATGCTATGTTTATAGTTTGGGTCTTGTCCATCACATCATTCTCCTAATGATGTGATCCCGTTATCAAATAGCATCTCATGTTCATGGCTAGGAAACCTTAACCATCTCTGATCAACGAGCTAGTCTACTAGAGGCATACTAGGGACACAGTGTTGTCTATATACCCACACATGTATTTAGTTTCCAATCAATACAATTATATCATGGATAATAAACGATTATCACGAACAACGAAATATAATAATAAACAATTTATTATTGCCTCTAGGGCATATTTCCAACAACTGGTCACAGGGATTGTTACTGATCACAATCATAAACTGATTGACAAACCATCTCTCACTAAGTACCTTCGTTGTCACCAAGGGATACGGGAGGAGGAGGTTGAGTTCCTAAAAATATTGCATAGGTGAAACATGGAAACATGTCGTATGATGGCTGTTATGTCTGATTTTTATGGTCAGGATGCTATTGTACCTTACATGACGAAAACAATAAGCAACATAAGGACCGCCCTCCGCTCTGCCGAAGCAAATGAAGGTTATTTGGAATAGATAGTTGCATACTTCCAGAAAAAGCGAGAAGAAGACCATGGCTTCTATTACAAGGTTAAGCAAGATGAAATAGGCAGGGTTGAGAACTTGTTCTGGATTGATGGTAGAGCTCGAGAGGCCTACGTAAAAGCTTACAATGATGTGTTTCCTTTGACACAACCTTCCTAACAAATATGTACAACATGCCATTTTCTCTATTTGTCGGGATTAATAGGCATGGGCAATCTTTTATGTTGGGTTGTGGTTTCTTGCGGCAGGAGCTTGAGACCAACTTTGACTGGTTGTTTGGTGCCTTCCTTGAAGCAATGTATGGCATTGCACTGCTCAATATCATAACTGACCAACACCAAGCTATGAAGAACTCTATAGACAAAATTCCCATGCACTATTCACCGTAGTTGCCGTTGGCATATCATTAAGAAAGCCCAAGAGAAGTTTTGTGCTTTCTTGGATAGGCATCCAGAATTAGCTAAAGAATTCAATGAGGTCATAGACATGAGCATGACACCTGATGAGTTTGAGGCTAGGTGGGCTGCTATGGTTGAAACACATGGGATTGCTGGTGATAAGAGTTTTGATGATTTGTATGCAATCAAGAAGCTTTGGGTCCCTTGTTACTTCAGACACTGCTTCTTCCCCTTTCTACAATCAACGCAACGGATCGAGGGCTTCAACACTGTCCTAAAAAGGTATGTAAACTCACAGAATTTTGTGCTCAACTTCGTGAAGTAGTATGAGAAGATAAACGACAAGATATTGGTGAAGGAAGGAGGTAATGACTACCAGATAGATGAGCTTCAGCCAAGGACTTGGTCGCCATTCCCAATAGAGAAGCAAGCTATATAAGTTTAAACAAGGGATATTTACTACAGGTTTCAGCATGAGTTTTTGATGATTGGTACGTACAATGTTAGGCCTCAAGGAGGCAACATGTACCTTCTTGACCCAACTGAAAATATGCTCCGGTATATGGTCGGAGGCTGTACATCGTGATAACACATGTTGGGCAGCAGGAATACTTGTGTGAGTGTTGCAGGTTTTATAGGGATGGGTTGCTTTGCGTCCACATATTGAAGGTGTTCACTCATCTTGGTGTTGATGAGATGCCTGCATGCTACATACTTTCCAGATGGACACAGAATGTTGTTCATACTGATTTGCCCCCTAATGCGCAAGTCCCTGATGCCATGCCACAAGAATCCATGCAACAGATTAGGCATGTTTACCTAAATACCATGTTTGGGAAACTCTCAAAAATAGGCACCATGTCAGATGCAGGAGCGACTTTGTGCAGGTCCTATGGGCGTGTGTT
The DNA here is from genome assembly GCA_022496015.1 of Hordeum marinum. Lineage (NCBI taxonomy): Eukaryota > Viridiplantae > Streptophyta > Magnoliopsida > Poales > Poaceae > Hordeum > Hordeum marinum. The sequence continues at coordinate 356,175,199 of CM039676.1, read as the reverse complement.
GGAGACTAAACTCAATCAACTCTACAAAGTGAGAAGGAAGAAGAAGGCAGCGCCAACAACCTAGTTGCCATCCCAGTCAGCGCATATTGGCATATTGAAGCTTCCACTGGAGAGCATGCTCGTTTTCGCAACCCCCCGAAGTCATCGGCTAAAGGGCGCAAGAAAGATAAGAGGTACTACTCGGGCATTGAGTTGCACCCGAAAAAGAAGACAAAATGTGGGGTCTGCAAAGAAAGATAAGAGGTAATACAGAGAATGCCTGCGAATGTGTCAAAGAGGGGACCTATAAAAAAGATGTTGAAATTGTTTTTCTCAATTTTGCCTACCGATTAAATTTTTTTAGGAAAACTATGAACTACCAAAACTAAAATAAATATGCCTACATATAACTTTAGAAATGCCCGTTTCTAGGGAACAAGTATTGTTACAGTTGCCTACTGCTGGGTGAAACCAATGCTGAATTGCCCAAAATCCATAAATTGAGAACAAATGAAAAAGGGACTAACTCTCAGGTTGTCATATCCACTCTTTGGTTTTTTGTCAGCTTTTGCGACTTGTTTTATGCGTTAGATGTCACATGCCTCCGCACGAACAAGACAATCTAGAACTTGAATGTCGACAATTAGAGAATCAACGTACAACACCCATTTTAGGAAAAAATGGGAAATTTAAGAAATCATAGAAAAAAATGTGGGTTAGTGTTCTTTTCATACTTTGATAGCCCCCAAAATGGGAAAATTGCAAAAAGAGAAAAAACAAAAACTATGATTATGTTAGAAAAAAAGGGAGTGCTTACCACCATGTGGTGCACGCAGCAGTTGACGGCCTTCTTCTTGCTCGTCATGTCCTTCATTGATGCCTTGATTTGTTTTGTCGTCAATGCACAGAAGTTTAACCTCTTTAGTGTCTCCAGGTCGGCAACTATTGGATAGCATCGAGGACTGACGTGGAGGCTAGTCGTAGGGCACATGAAGCGGTTCACTACCACAATCAACCATGAACGCATGAATCGTCATGTGCTCTTCCATTCATCTCTTTTATCATGTTGAACACGGTTGTGATCTCGGGGGGCACTTCCACTGTTGAATCCGTCCCTCTTGTTGATGAATGAAATCACATCTGCATCGCACCCATAGAACACATCCTCCCCTGAGTTGCGCAGACCCAACGTGTGATCGACACTTTCCGCTGTTACGGGGATCTCGACCCTGCCTTGGACTATGATGCACTTGTTGTCTAGGTCATATCTTTGCATCACCCACTTGCTGAGATCTGCGGGCACTGATGATGCCTCGATCTTCAGAATTCCTTCCGGTGAGTATGTTTCAATAACAACCCTTTGTGCTTGATCCAGGCTTTTGTTCAGCTTTACCAGCCTTGCACGCGATGCTCTGTTTCTTCCTTCCTACTCTTGCTTCTTTCTTGTGCGCCTACGACCTTGTAAACCATCACCTCTGTTCCCATCCATCACTTTTGTTCTTGCTACTCCCTAACAAAATAGAAATACAAAAACAAATATCAGGAAAAAAAAGTCTGGTCCTCTGCAAAAATATTAAGAGCTTCACTGATCCTCTGAATAAAAAATGCATTTAAATGCCGAAAAGGGAGAAAAAGGAAAATGATCAAAACACAGATGGTATTGCCTCAAATTTATATGGGTGTTTTGCCCCCTTATTTCCATCTAATTGCCTGCAAAACAACATATGGTATTGCCTATGAAACCAACCAGTATTGCCCAGATCAGAGGAGCATATGAGTTCTCTAGATGGACAGTACTATACAGTAGTAGGTTTTAATCCCTGTCAATATGTCAAAAAATAAGGATAAAGGCTAACCCCTTTTAGGAAATGGTGTCATAAGTGACTTTCGAAGAGAAATTAAACTTCATCTATGCCTATCACGCTTTGCCAAACTGGAAGAACCTATCTGAAATATGTATTCTATCGACAAGCACACATTGCACGATATGTGCTCCAGTAAAAAATGTTGCTTATCCGAGTATAGTTCCGTTCCGTAGGTACCGGGAGAAATGAGCATTTGTTTTTTAACCAAAGAAAGGAACATATGTTTATTGTAACTATATATGCTAACTGTTTTCTTTCATTGATAAATGCTTATGGAATACATAATGGTTGAAATTTGTGGCATCATGCTACCTTGTGAGTATTAATATGGTCTGATGTCAAATTGCATCATGCAACAAGAATTTAGGAGAGAGAGTAAACAAGAGGAAAGTGCCCTTTTGCTCCCGGGCTCATTTGAGCCCGGTGAACAGTAAACAAGAGTAAACAAGAGGAAAGTGCCCTTTTCCGAAAAAGTTCAAAAAAATCTGATTTTTCTTATTGATCAAACATTGACAAAAGTTCTGATTACGTATAAAAATTCAGCCTAAAATAACATTCCTACAAGGCGTGACAATAAAAAACAAAATCAACACTCTGAAAATGCATATTTTTAGAGTATCGGTTTTTTGTCACGCCTTGTAGGTACGCTATTTAAGGCTGAATTTTTGCATGCAGTTAGAACTTTTCTCAATATCTTAGCACAAAAAATTTAGATTTTTTTAACAGTTTTCGATCTTTTTTCGATTTTATTGTTCATAGTGCTCCAATGAGCCCGGGAGCTGAAACTCTACGTCCTAAACAACACTTCTATCTATCTCTCTAATTGCCTACAAACACACATTGTATTGCCTACAATAAAAAGATTGGTAAACATAGTATTCCAATACTTTGCCTATTTTATCTATTTCCAATTGCCTACACAAATAGCTATCCCTCAAATGTTATTGCATACAAAAAAATCAAGGGAAAAACTAATGCATAGATGCGGTCCTAGGATGGGACATGGCAGCCTCCTCGTGAAAATTGGAAGCACCACCAGCCCCGCCCCACCCCATTCCTGGGAGCGCCACCAGCCCCGACACACCCATCCACATCCTCCCTCGGTGCCTCATCTGGTACATCTAAGCATGCCCCTCCCGTCGGTGGTCGTTGACGACGACGAGCATCGAAGAGGACGCCCCACTAACCCTGTGATGTGTGAACAAAAAACTGACCTCGGGGTCATTGATGGAGAAGGATCTCTCGTCGCCTCCTGGTTGTCCGCCCTCCTCGTGCAAACCAGCAGCTCCTCGCCGCTTCCTTCTGCTCCCTCTTCCTCCCGTCGCACGTGCATGGCCTCTCCGTCAAAGGAGATGTTGGATTCCTCCGTCTCTGCCGCTTCACTGGTCTCGTTTCTCTTCTCCGTTGCCTAATTCATCATCGGGCTCTCGCTGGTCACCCTTGCCACAAGCCCTAGGGGATGGGGATTTGGGGATTTCTATCGCCCGTTGTCACCGGGAAGAGGAGGGGGAGAAGAACGGGGAATAAGGAAAAATATGGGCGCGTCTCCCGAAATTTCAAAGGGGAAATCGACAAACCCCTTGGGCAGTCCACCACCACGTGTCGCGGCCTGTGTCGAGATGGACGGTTCACAGGCGGCCGCTCGGGTGCATTTCACAGTGCGCACGCACCGTGTAGCATTTGGGAAAAGGAAATAATACTGGAAACGGTTTGCTACGCTAGTGATTGTCATGGAAGGTTTAAAAAACATATATTATGGTCACGTCCCCTCAATATTCTTACAATTGGTTAATTTTTCTTTTGCACCTAGCATGAAGCTCATTTTTTAAAAATGGTACAGATGCAAATGCTCATATGCTCACCTCTGTAATGCACGCAAGCATACCCTACACTGGGTGTGTTTGGTAGCCTGTAAGAAGGGTGCATGAGGACAGCAGTTCCCTTCCCAACCCACTTTTCTGTGTTTGGTAAGGTGTATGAGCTCTATTCAACATGTATCATTTGATGCAAAAAGGGCACGTAGCACCGCTCTCGAGCGAATGGACGATCAGGTGTTCGCTGCTCAGCGTGGTTCTTGAGGCCCATCCCACCCATTCCCTCCTCAACCCACCAGGCCCGAATGACCTCTCGAACCCCTCCAGAAAAAATGACCTAACCCCTGAACCCTCGACCTCATCCCTCTCCTTCCGCACACCCTGCTCGCCCCCAGCCGCCGCCGCATCCCCTGCTCGCCCCCAGCCGCCGCGCATCCCTGCTCGCCCCCCGTCGCACATCCCCTACTCTTCCCCGTCCGTGCCGCCTCCCCAGCTCGCCCCGACCATGCCGTATGCCCCTCTTGCCCCCGGTCACTACACCTCCTTTGCTCGCCCCCGACCGAGCCTGAGGTAGCTCCGCCACCGCCCCTTTCCTGCATCTTTCTCCTCCCACAACCCACTTCTTTCCTCCGGTATCCCTCCCTCTCATTTCCTCTGTTCAGAAACATGGCTATTGTTTTTCTTCTTCTATAACATGCTAATGAACTAACATCATCTATCTATGCCAAATATATATGTTTGGAATTAGTGTAGTGTGTTTAACATATGTAGATTTGTACACTGATGTTGTACTAATGCTAGATTGTTTAGACTTAGTAGTAAGTTTCCGGTTTTTTGCATTACTTTGGTGCTAGAGGATGTTCTTTTTTACTTGTTATGCTGAAATGGATCTCTTATGCTAAGTAAGGGTTTGTTTGTATTGTTATAGATGGATGAATTGGCAAGAAAGCAAAGGCAACTAATTGTGAGAGGAGTCAGTCTAGTAGTTGGATTGTATGCTTACATGATGTTCATGTTTAGAGCTAGGGAACAAATACCCAGGATAACTGTGGGCAGCATGGCCGATCGTGCCATATCTAGAGATTCAAATTTGAGATACATATATCACTCTAGTGACATAAATTGCTCAAATCAGCTAAGACTGAGAAAAGCTCCTTTCTTCCGTTTATGTGCTTTGTTTAGAGAGAGAGAGTGTTGTTGTTGGATAGCATCCACACTTCCATTGAGGAACAAGTAGCCATGTTTCTTTTAGTAGTGGGCCATAACCAAAGGTATAGGACATTACAACCCATATTTAGAAGATCTACCGAAGTCATTAGTAGGAATTTTAAGGCAGTGCTTTATGCTGTTGGGGAGTTGAGAGATGAGATGATTCGGGCTCCCTCCAACCAATGTCATCCTAAAATACAACAAAGCAGCCGCTTCCATCCATATTTCAAGGTATTTTGTTTTCAAATAAAGACAAACAATCGATGGGACTTATGAATAACAACTATTTGTCTTTATTAATTAGGATTGCGTTGGAGCAATTGATGGGACTCATGTGCTTGCTAGAGTCCCAAAAGGATCTTAGCTTCCTTTAGAGGTAGAAAAGTGGGGACTACCCAAAATGTCATGGCCGCGGTAGACTTTGATTTAAAGTTTACCTATGTACTTGCGGGTTGGGAGGGGTCAGCCCATGATGCCCTTATACTTGCAAATGCATTGGAGAGGGATGATGGATTGGAAGTTCCTACAGGTAATAAACAAGAGCCTACTACCTACATATATAAATATTTCTACCCATAGCTAATAGTTCTTGTTTCATAGGAAAATTCTTCCTTGTTGATGCGGGGTATGCTGTGAGGCCGGGGTTTCTTCCACCATACCGTGGCACAAGATACCCCTTGAAAGAGTATGGTCGAGGGAACCATCCTCAAAATGCTAAAGAGTTCTTCAACTTAAGACACTCTTCGTTGAGGCCAACGGTTGAAAGGGCTTTTGCCACGTACAAAAACCATTGGAAGTTTGTCTACAATAAGCCATTCCATCCATACAAGACCCAAGTAAAAGTTGTGCTAGCTTGTGCAATTCTTCACAATTTGGTACTTCAATATGGAGGGGATGAATATTTCCCACCCGAGGAAACATGGGATCCGAAGCCCAACAATGAAGATCCAAATGATGTTGTCCACGACAATACTTCTTGGGCTAATAAGAGAGATGAATTTGCTGAAATGATGTGGGCGAATAGAGACTTAGCTAACATTTGATGTGCTTAAATCTGCTATTTATGTGCTGGAATGTGCTATCTATGTGTTGTAATACACTATTTATGTGCTGGAATATGCTATTTATGTGCTTGAATATTATATTTATGTGCTGGAATACACTATTTGAGTGCTGGAATATGCTATTTATATGCTGGAATATGCTATTTATGTGCTGGAATAAACAATTTGAGTGATGGAATATGCTATTTATGTGCTGGAATATTATACTTATGTGCTAGAATACACTATTTATGTGCTGAATTTTTTTTTAGCTGTTGGAATGCCTATGTTGTAGATGGATGATGAGGTACAAGAGATTCCGAATGTTGGGGCTCAACCCAAGAAGACCTCCAAGCTCATGAATTGGACTCCACCTATGTCGGCCATGATGATGAAAGGTCTTACGGAGGTGGCAGCAAAAGGTGCCAAGACTGACAAAGGATTCAAAGAGGGCGATAAACTGAAAGTTGAAAAGTCTATATCTGCTTTTGTTGGGTATGATGTCTCTATGACCCAAGTGCACAATCATATTCGTAAGTGGCGGAATAGGTGGACTAGGATTGTTTATTTGCAAAGTTTAAGTGGGGCTCTTTGGGATGATGACAAGAAGATGATAATGCTAGAAGAGCAACATTATTTGGGCCACACCCAGGTATGCATATTGCCTAAATGAGTTATCATATTGTTGAAACAATGTTGAAATGAGTTGTCATATTACTAAAATGAGTTGTCATATAGTTGAAACAATGCTAAAATGAGATCCATAGCCGAAATGATATTGTTTTATTGTTGAAATGCAGGATCATCCAACGGATGCTGAATTTCTTAATACACCGCTTGAGCACTACAACTACATGCAACTTTGCTTTGCTAATAAGCTTGCCATGGGGGGTTATGCAATGGCCACTAGTGTCCCACTGGGAAAACCTATTGTTGTGGAAGGCAAAGACAAATCCAAAGTCATGGAGGGACAAGGAACAACTGATGAGGTATTTGAACATGTTTCTAGTGGGTCTAACTTTGGACTTCCTACTGCTAGTGCCACTCAAGATCCTTCACCTACTTCAACTAAGAAGTGAAAGAGGACATCTGTTTTGACCAAGGAAGACTCAATCAAGTGTAGCAACATGATTCATGCCATGCGTGAGATTGCAAGCGTATCTTGAAAACCAATCCTGATCTTTTTTGAGTTGATGTTAGATGGTACTTGTTGAGACTATCCCTTTTGTAATGCCTATTATAACTTGAAATTTGAATGACGCTATGTAATATGAATCTACTAATGCATCGCTACAAATTCTGGTTTTTGTCTTATTATATTGACGAGACATGTCCCAAAGGTGATTTATTATGTCTCCATTATGTGTTAATTGTTGATTTTAAATTTTTTTATCTATAGTCAAAATAATTTATCATTGCTCAGGTTATGTTGGAACGATGATGTTTTATTATTCGCATTATTAGTTTAGTGTTGAATTGTTGTTTTGTTATTGTAGTGCCACCAAAAACTACATTCAGTCACCATACCTCACATACAGGCTACCAAAAACAGTCTCAGCCCAATATGTATGTTCAGGTGCAGCCTACCAAACAAAGTCTCAGCTCAACATGTTTCAACACATACATTACTACCAAACAACATCAAATGCATCTACTCAGCATGTTTGCACTCATCATGGCTTGGGAGGGAACAACCATGCTAGGAGGGAAGGCTACCAAACACACCCTTATGGACATGTCCAAGAGACTAAGCTGGTACATCAAATGGTCACAAACATTTTCGTAGGCCTGGAACAAATGCATGAAAATGTGAGCACCAATTTCAAATTTCAAACTTAATTTTAGTGGGTGAGGGGTACTACTGTCCTCCTGTAAGCATTCAACAACAGGTTGATTCGCACGAAACTTAGTTCTTACTGCTGTTGTACGTAGAAATAGACACCCCTTAAAGAAAAAAAACCCATAGAAGTAGGCACCCCTCAATCAAAGAAAAAAATACGTAGAAGTATACTAGCATGTGCTCAATGTGCAAATCGGTAGTCGACAACTGGATGCATACACCAATAGGCTGCAACATGTTGCATATCATTTCATTGGTAGGTACAAAATAGTCTGCAACATGGCATGATGCTGGGCTTTATGTCATGAGGATCGACCCAGCTGAGCATGTGCACAGAGATGCTGATGAATGAGACACATGGTGCCAAGGAGTGGTCTTTCATGTTTCACGAGAGACGGCATTTGCATGAGACTTTGTGAAAATGCTTGTAATACTTTGGGTTAGTTCTTCTGAGTTTCATTCACTTCCTACATGTTCTTGTTTATTAATTTCTTTATTTTTGATCAAAAGGCCCACCTTCTCCCTCACTCTGTTTTTATTTAATGATAATGAAGCAGTTTACTACATTTATTTATCTTTTTATCATGACCTTCAGTTGATTGTTGCACCATCGCCACTACTTTTCTTCTTAAGTAAGAATACATTCTCCTCCAGGACCCGAACGTTTGGTCTATGGGTATATATACACCCTATGTAAAAAAGCCATAAACAAATTCTGAAAATATTTTAAAAATAAAGTTAACCTTCCATTAAATTTGTACAAAATCCATACAAATGAAACCATGTAGACTTCTTAAAAAAACAAAAAAAATCAACTAAAATAGTGTGAATAGGAACCTATAATAGCAAATAAATTTTATTCTTTTGCCCTGAAGTCAACGCTGGCATTGTGTTCATGAAAGTTTATATACTAGTGCAAAAGTAAGTCAAGTTTATTCCAAAAAAAACTTCTAAACTTATTTGACATTTTTGAGATTATTAAAAAATAATAATCCCATATATGATATCTATACAATTAGGAACCAAGTGGTATATTCCCTCTCCTCCATACATAACATGTTAGTGTCAACCTACATATTTTGTCTAACCAATGTCATACATGTCTAACACATGATTTTTGTGCATTTAGAATATTATTCGATCATTTCTTAAGCTGCTTCCTTGATGTCAAAATATAGTACATATTGATTTCTCCTCAGTCAACCTTTGAAATTTTTGACCAAGTTTATATAATAAAATATGAACGTTCCCTAGTGCAGAATCCTGCTAAGAAGACACAGATCGCCCACCTCTGGATCAAACTATGTGTGATGTAGGCATCACAAATGGTGTACAAATAAAATCGCCAAGAATATACACATATCACACACTCTTGTTCCAAACTATGTGCAATGTAGGCATAAAATTGGTAGAAAAATAAAATTGTCATACAGAAAAAGATACGGGTGTGACGACTGATCCATCAGGCACAATGAAGAAATGAGAAGCGTTTGTGATATACGACATGTAGATCAGTTGGCGGAACTGTTTGTGATGAGACAAATGATTCACCAATACAAGCCGTGTGATATATGACATACAATTCAGTCGTCGGAATTGCTTATGATGATTGAAAATAATACATCACATAGACAATCCCAACACAAGCGTGTGTGTTATGGGCAAACATTTGCTAGGACGAAGATATATGCGATTGTGGTAGTCATCACACACATGTTCCTTAGTTGAACCGTTTGTGACGTGAGTTGCTTTGTCTGCACAACAAATGCTTTGTCTGCAGAACAACATGTACATATCAAACATGACCGCATAACTGAACTAAACATCATTACATAAGTAACTAAACATCAATTACATAAGTAACTAAATATCTCATTGCACATCTTAATTAATAACTACATAAGCTAGGAAAGGTTAATTGATAATCTACCACTTCTTAGGATGCTTGTCACCCATGTTGTTGTTCCCGCACAATCCCTCAGCGGCAACGTGAAGGAGGCACGTCCACATGTCAATGATGTGTGTGTACATGCCATAACTTGTGTAGGTGTCCTTGGCCGTGCAGTGGAGGTAGTATGTGTCTAGTTTGACCTCCCATACTGAGTTCCAAACATGCTTGATCTTGATTTCTTTCTTCATGCCGGTGTAGGAGGGGTTAGCTAGGGAGTCCTGCTGCTTCCCGTTGTCGATGATGTTGTATTGCTTCTGGACGTCGACGCGATTCCTGAGAAGATGCCCATAGTCGGACACACCTTTGCATCATTGCAGGTGTTCAGTGTAGCGAATACGTAATTAAACAAACATGGCAAAACTTTGGCAAGGCTTTTATGACCGTAGTAGTGATAGATGAAAAGGTGCCGACACACACATAACTGGGTGACAGAGGCCTTATGATCATGCCCGGCACGACCGTCGATGTACTCAAGACCGATCCCAACCACATTGTACTTGCCCTCCCTAAGAAACTGCTCGAACGTGACGAAGCAGTTGTCCACCCAGTGTGGCTCGTTGGTATACAACACCGTGAAGTTTGTCCTACAGTGGGATGACGCGGTCAAATGTTGGGTGAACTGTTCATAAGCGCTCGCCTCTAGGAACCCCATTGGAACTGCTTGAGATCCTCTTTATACACGCAGTGCCTACATGGGTGTGGTTTTTGGGGTTGTCGAGAGATGAAATTTTGAAGTGAAAAAACTAGTGGCCCGTTAATAAATGGAGACCACCGGCCTGAAATATCGACATGTAGCCTGACATTTTGTAGTACTGATGTTTATACGTAACTGAAAGGTGGCGTCGCATCTGGCATAACCGAATGCATGACACCACGTCCGTGATTGCGTTTGCCCCAACCGTGAGTAGAGCGCGCCGCAGATGCCTCAACCGCGAGCATCTACATGCATAAAGCACTTGAACACACACCTTGAGAATGACTGTCTACTAGCTAGCAGAGGCGAGCAGGCCGGTGCCTTGGAAATGTTGCATTCAAATGGAATAAGTTAGTGTGATTTTGGAATCTCACATGGTTCGACATGATAAAATGTGGGTGATAAATCGTGCGTGGCGGTACATAAAAACCAAGGTCGGTGATTGTCATGGAAGGTCCATTACCATGTTCCCAGATGGTGACCTCCTATTCGGCAGTTTCTTGTTGTAGCGCACAAGGACGCACGGACATGGGCTGGCCCATGACTCGCCATGTCCGTCGCTCGCTCGCTCGCAATTCTCATAAAAGAACTTGCTCGCTCACAGCCAATTGTCATAGATATCTTTTTTCCACTCTTTCGCAGAAATCTTTTTGTCCAGGAAGAAAACCTAAAATGACCTTTAAGTATTTAGAACTTTGGTGAAATAAAAAAAGATCATGGATCCGAAAATTTTCATGAATTAGAAAAAAAATGGGATTTAAAACAAAGCACATGAATTAGAAAAGTTCATGAAATTGATTTTTTTTATGAATTTTTAAAAAGTTGATGAATTTGAAAATATGTTTCCCGATTTGGAAAATGTCCATAAAATTTGAAAAAGAAATTTAAAAAATAATAAATTACAAAAAATGACAGATTTGAGTAAATTTCGCACATTTGGAAAAAGTTCATGTATTTGATAAATGTTCATGCATTTAAATTTTATCATGAATTTTAAAATGTTCATAGATTTTAAACGTTTCCTAGATTTTTTAAATGTTCAATAATTTTAGAAAATTCACGACTCTGAAATAAGGTTCATGGATTTAAAAATAGTCTACACATTTGAAAAATCTCATAAATTTTAATAAGATTGATAGTTTTAAAAATGTGTGTTGATTTGAAAATTATTCTCTAAATTGAAAAAATTCATGGATTAAAAAAATGTTTAGCGACTAAAAGAAGTTCACGAATTTAACGTAAACTTCAACAAATTTGAGGAATTTGTTTTTGAAAAGTTCACGCATTTGAAAGGATCAAGCAAGGAAAAATAAAAAAGGAAAAGGAAAAACCTAAAAAGGAAACATAACAGCAAAAATGAATTAAAAACAAGAAAAATCAAGAAGGTGGAAAATAAAAAACGAAAACAAAATAAAACAATCGAAAAGCTTCCAAAAGCTTCACAAAACTGACAAGGAAGGTCTAGAAGCTTCCGAAAACCGGCCAATAGGTAACATTGTTCACGGTTCTGGGTCGGCCTAGTTTATCGGAGAGGGTATGTGCTGCGTGCGAGTATCGTCGAAGGAACCAATACGTGAAGCGACAAATAGGAAATGGTCCCAGTATGTATGTAACTAGAAAATCGTAGTTTGCACTTGCGAAAACTGTTAACTCACACCCTTGCTTTATAACGTGCCTTGAGGGGCGGGAAGTGGAGACGAGTCATAACGCAACGGAGGACGAGAAGGCGGCCGTCGTGCTTGCGCGGGAGGAGGGAAGCCTCGCCGGGGCGAGCGGTCATCATTGCCGCTAGAGATGGCTTTGCTGGAGCAGGCCGGGGCGAGGCAGCTAGGCCGACACAACTGGTGAGTGACGGCTGGACGAGGCGCTGGCCTCCTCGCGGTCAACGCGAGCCACAAGCAGAGGAAGCAACGAGGATGAGCAGTGCGACCAAACCTCTGGGGTACGACGCAGGTGGCGGAGCCTGTGGACATCCGAATCGGGTTGGAGGCGAGGCTGCTGGCCGGATCCAGAGCATTGGCAGGCGAATGGAGCTACCACAGTCGAGCACTCCATGACTCAATGACCAGATCTGGCCACTACAGATGATATCAAGAGGCCATGGTGCGTCCTCTATTTCCCCACCGATAGGGGCGGATTGTGTTGGGAAACGTTGCATGGGAAACAAAAATTTTCCTATGCACACGCAGATCTATCCATGGTGATGAGCATCTACGAGAGGGAGAGTGGATTTACGTACCCTTGTAGATATCTAAGCGGGAAGCGTTAAGAAACGCGGTTGGTGTAGTCGGACGTCTTCGCGATCAAATCGCCGAGCGTCCCGCGATCTCACCACGATCCGTTCCGCGATCTCATCACGATCCGTCTCGTGAACTCGTCACGATCCGTCCCATGATCTCATCATGATCCATCCCGCGAACTCATCACGAACCGTCTCGCGATCTTGATCACGGTCCTTCCGATCAAGTGCCGAACGGACGGCACCTCCGCGTTTAGCACACGTGCAGCTTGATGACGATATCCACCGTCTTGATCCAGCAAGAGGAAGTGGAGAGGAAGAAGAGTTCACCGGCAGCGTGACGGCGCTCCGGCGATGGTGGTGGAGCAATTCCGGCAGGGTTTCGCCTAAGCACTGCGGAAATCCGATCTAGAGAAGCACCGGTGGAACGGGTAGCACGTGGCCGTAAAATCAGGTGCAAATCACCAAATCCACCAATATATATATAGGAGGAAGGGAGGAGGAGGGCTAGCGCAAGGCCAAGGCCCCATAGGAGTCGGCCGAACCAACTAGGGAGGAGTCCACCTCCTTCACTCCTAGTAGGATTATGACTCCTTCCCTAATTTGCCTTTTTTGCCTTTTTTGCCTTTTTCCACCTTTTTTCCTTTTGGGCTTTTCTTCCCAGCCACATGGGCCTTGTGTAGTACTTCCACCAGTCCACTAAGGGCTGGTATTCACTCTCCCATAGCCCATGAAGCCTCTTGGCTCGAAATACCCCTCCCGGTGGCGTCCCGATACACTACCGGCACTCCCGGTACACTACCGATCAGCCCGAAACTTTTCCGGCGACCAATACAGGACTTCCTATATATGAATCTTTACCTCCTGACCATTCCGGAGCTCCTCGTGACGTCCAGGATCTCATCCGGGACTCCGAACAACCTTCGGTCACCACCATACATAACTCTATACTACCGAAACGTCACCAAACCTTAAGTGTGCAGACCCTGCGGGTTTGAGAACTATGTAGACATGACCAAGACACCTCTACGGTCAATAACCAATAGCGGGACCTGGATGCCCATATTGGTTCCTACATATTCTACGAAGATCTTTGTCGGTCGAACCTCTATGTCAAGGATTCAGTTAATCCCGTATGATGTTCCCTTTGTTCTTCGGTATGTTACTTGCCCGAGATTCGATCGTCGGTATCTCCATACTTGGTTCAACCTTGTTACTAGAAAGTCTCTTTACTCGTTCCGTAATACAAGATCCCGCAACTAACACTTAGTCACATTGCTTGCAAGGCTCATTGTGATGTTGTATTACCGAGTGGGCCCTGAGATACCTCTCCGTCACACGGAGTAACAAATCCCAATCTTGATCCATGCCAACTCAACAGACACCCTCGGAGATACCCGTAGAGCACCTTTATAGTCACCCAGTTACGTTGCGATGTATGATACACACAAGGCACTCCTCCGATGTCCATGAGTTGCATGATCTCATGGTCATAGGAACACATACTTGACATGCAGAAAACAATAGCGATAAACTGACACGATCATATGCTACGTTTGTAGTTTGGGTCTTGTCCATCACATCATTCTCCTAATGATGTGATCCCATTATCAAATGACATCTCATGTCCATGGCTAGGAAACCTTAACCATCTTTTGATCAATGAGCTAGTCTATTAGAGGCATACTAGGGACATGGTTTTGTCTATGTATCGACACATGCATCTAAGTCTTCGATCAATACAATTATAGCATGGATAATAAACGATTATCATGAACAAGGAAATATGATAATAACTAATTTATTATTGCCTCTAGGGCATATTTCCAACAGTCTCCCACTTGCACTAGAGTCAATAATCTAGTTCACATCACCATGCGATTCGCATTGTTATGAATCTAACACCCAATGAGTTTTGGGGCTCGATCATGCTTTGCATGTGAGAGAGGTCTTATAGTCAACGGGTCTGCTTTCAGATCCGTGTTCACTTTGCAAATCTCTATGTCAAACTGTAAACACTGCTACCACACTCCACTTGGCATTATTCCAAATGGCTACTCCAATATACGTATCCAGATTGCTACTACGAGTCATCCGGATTGGTGTTAAAGCTTGCATCGACATAACTCTTTACGACGAACTATTTATCACCTCCATAATCGAGAAACATCTCCTCAGTCTTTTAGTTACTAAGGATAATCTTGACCGCTGTCCAGTGATCCACTCCTAGATCACTTTTGTACCCCTTGACAGACTCATGGCAAGGCAGACTCCAGGTGCGGTACACAGCATGGCATAATATAGAGCCTATGGCTAAGGCATAGGGGACGACGTTCGTCCTTTCTCTTTCTTCTGCCGTTGTCGAGCTTTGAGTCTCACTCAACCTCACACCCTACAAATCAGGCGAGAACTCTTTGTCTGACTGATCCATTTTGAACTCCTTCAAAATCTTGTCAAGGTATGTACTCATTGAAAGTCTCATCAAGCATCTTGATCTATCTCTATAGATCTTGACGCTTAACAATTAGGTAGCTTTATCCAGGTCTTCCTTTGAAAAACATTTTTCAAACAACCGTTTATGCCTTCCAGAAATTCTACATCATTTTCGATTAACAATATGTCATCCACATATACTTATCAAAAACTCTATAGTGCTCCCACTCACGTTATTGCAAATACAAGTTTCTTATAAACTTTGTATAGACTCAAAACTTTGATCACCTCATCAAAGTGTATATTCCAACTCCGAGATGCTTGCTTCAGTCTATAGAAGGATCACTGAAGCTTGCATACCTTTTAGCATCCTTAGGACTGACAAAACCTTCTGGTTGTATCACATACAATCTTTCCTCAAGTAAACCGTTAAGAAAACGATGTTTTGACATCCATCTGCCAGATTTCATAATTGAAAAATGCAGCAACTGCTAACATAATTCCAACAGACTTTAGCATCGCTACGAGTGAGAAAGTCTCATCGCAGTCAACTCCTTGAACTTGTCACAAACATCTTTGCAACAACTCGAGCTTTACAAATGGTGACATTTACCATCACCGTCTTGTCTTAATTTTAAAGATCCATTTGTACTCAACGACCTGCCGTCCAACGAGCAAGTCTACGAAAGTCTATACTTGGTTTTCATACATGGATCCTTTCTCGGATTTCATGGCCTCTAACCATTTGTCGGAATCCAGGCCCATCATTGCTCCTCCACAGCTCGTAGGTTCATCGTTGTCCAACAACATGACCTCCAAAACAAGGTTGTCGTACCGCCCAGGAGCAGTACACATCCTTGTCGACCTACGAGGTTCGATAGTAACTTGATCCGAAGCTTCATGATCATCATCATTAACTTACTCTTCAACTAATGTAGGCTTCACAGAAACATCTTCTTGCACTGTGCTACTTTTTTGTTGAAACAAAGGTTCAATAACCTCATCAAGTTCTATTTTCCTCCCACTCAATTCTTTCGAGAGAAAACTCTTTCTCGAGAAAGGACCCGTTTTAGCAACAAACACTTTATGCTTGGATCTGAGATAGAAGGTTTACCCAACTGATCTTAGGGTATTCTATGAAGATGCATTTGTCCGCTTTGGGTTCGAGCTCATTAGGTGAAAAGCTTTTTCACATAAGTGTCGCAGCCCCAAACATTAAGAAATGACACCTTAGGTTTGTATCAAACCATAATACACATGGTGTCATCTCAATGGATTTAGATGGTGCCCCATTTAAAGTGAATGTAGTTGTCTCTAATGCATAACCCCGAAATTATAGTAGTAAAACGATAAGAGACATCATAGCAAGTACCATATCAAAATAGAGCATGACTATGATGTTCGGACACACCATCACACTATGGTGTTTCAGGTGGCGTGAGTTGTGAAACAACTTTCACATTGTCCAAAGTTGTATGCCAAACTCGTAACTCAGACATTCACCTCCACGATCATATCGCAGACATTTTTATCTTCTTGTCACGATGATCTTAAACTTCACTCTGAATTTGCTTGAACCTTTCAACCAATTTATACTTGTGTTTCGTTAAGTAAATATACACTATATCTACTCAAATCATTAGTGAAGGTAAGAAAATAACGATATCCACCGCACGGTACAAGACTCATTGGATTGCACACATCAACATGTATCATTTCCAATGAACCACTTGCCCGCTCCATCAATCCGAAAAACGGGGTCCTTAGTCATCTTGCCCAAGAGGCATGGTTCGCATGCCTCAACCGATTCGAAATCGAATGAGTCCAAAGATCCATCAGCATGGAGTTTCTTCATGCGCTTTATACCAATATGACATTTTAGCGGCAGTGCCACAAGTATGCGGTACTATCATTATTAACTTTGTATCTTTTGTCATCAATGTTATGAACATGTGTATTACTACGATCAAGATTCAACAAACCATTCTCACTAGCTGCATGACCATTGAAGGTATTATTCATGTAAACAGAATAACCATTATTCTCTAACTTAAATTAATAACCGTGTTGCAATAAACACGATCTAATCACGTTTATGCTCAACATAAAACACCAAATAACATTTATTTAGGTTCATCACTAATCCCAAAGGTAGAGAGAGCGTGCGATGTTGATCACATCAACCTTGGAAACATTTCTAACACACATCGTCACCTCACACTTAGCTAGTCTCTGTTTATTCCGTAGCTTTTACTTCGAGTTACTAACATTTAACAACCGAACCGGTATCCAATACCCAGGTGCTACTAGGAGTATTAGCAAGGTACACATCAATAACACGTATATCAAATATACTTCTGTCGATGTTGCCAGCCTTCTTATCTACCAAGTATCTAGGGTTGTTCCGCTTCAGCGACCGCTCTCCTCATAATAGAAGCACTTAGTCTCGGGTTTGGGTTCAACTTTGGGTTACTTCACTAGAGCAGCAACTGACTTGCTATCCATGAAGTTTCCCTCCTTGCTCTTGCCCTTCTCGAAACTTGTGGTTTTACTAACCATCAACACTTGATGCTCCTTCTTGATTTCTACCTTCGCGGTGTCAAACATCGCGAACAGCTCAGGGATCATTATTTCTATCCCTGGCATTTTATAGTTCATCACCAAGTTCTAGTAGCTTAGTGACAGTGACTTGGAGAACTATATCAATCACTATCTTATCTGGAAGATCAACTCCCACTTGATTCAAGTGATTGTAGCACCCAGACAATCTGAGCACATGCTCAACGATTGAGCTATTCTCTTTCATCTTGCAGGCAAAGAATCTTGTTGGAGATCTCATATCTGGCAACACGGGCACGAGCCTGAGATCCTAATTTCATCTCTTAGAAATATCTCATATGTTCCGTGACGTTCAAAACGTTTTGGAGCCTCAATTCTAAGTCGTAATGCATGACGCACTAAACTATCAAGTAATCATCAGAACGTGCCTGTCAGATGTTCACAACATCTATAGACGACGCTAGAGGGGTTGGCGCACCGAGCGGTGCATTAAGGACATAAGCCTTCTGTGCAGCAATGAGGACAATCCTCACATCACGGACCCAGTCTGCAATATTGCTACCATTATCTTTCAACTCTATTTCTCTAGGAATATATAAAAATACAAGGGAGCTACAGCGTGAGCAAGTAATCTACAACAAAATTTGCAAAGACACTATTGACTATGTTCATGATAATGAGTTCAATTAATCATATTACTGAAGAACTCCCACTCAAATTGACATCCCTCCGGTCATTCGAGTGATACATGATCCAAATTCACCAACTCAAGTCCGATCATCACATGAGTTGAGGTGGTTTCAATGGTGAACATCATCATGTTGATCATATCTACTATATGACTCATGTTTGACCTTTCGGTCTCTTGTGTTCCGAGGCCATGTCTGTACATGCTAGGCTCGTCAAGTTTAACCCGAGTGTTCTGCATGTGCAACACTGGCTTGCACCCGTTGTATGTGAACGTAGAGTCTATCACACCCGATCATCACGTGGTGTCTCAACACGACGAACTTTCGCAACGGTGCACACTCGGGGAGAACACAATTTATCTTGAAATTAAGTGAGGGATCACCTTATAATGCTATTGTCGTCCTAAGCAAAACAAGGTGCATAAAAAGGATTAACATCACATACAAATCATAAGTGACATGATATGGACTCTTGTGCTTTTGATCTCCAACTTGAAAGCACCGGCATGATCTCCATCGTCACCGGCACGACACCATGATCTCCATCAACGTGTCACCATCGGGGTTGTCGCGCCCACTATGCTTCTACTACTATTGCTACCGTTTAGCGATAAAGTAAAGCATTACATAGCGCTTAATGATTGACACGTAGGTCATACAATAATTAAAGACAACCCTATGGCTCCTGCCGGTTGCTGTACTCATCGACATGCAAGTCATGATAATCTATACATCACAGGATCATCTCATACATCACATATATCACATCATGTAATTGGCCATATCAGATCACAACATACCCTGCACAAACAAGTTAGACGTCCTCTAATTGTTGTTGCAGGTTTTACGTGGCTGCTACGGGTATCTAGCAAGAACAATTCTCACCTACGCATAAACCACAACGGTGATACATTAGTTGCTTTTCAACCTTCTCAAGGACCGCCTTTGTCGAATCCGATCCAACTAAAGCGAGAGAAACTGGCACCCGCAAGCCATCTATGCAACAAGTTGTGGTCGAGGGAACCGGTCTCTTGTAAGCGTACGAGTAATGTTGGTCCGGGCTGCTTCATCTCACAATACCGCTGAACCAAAACTCGACCAAGGGAGGAAGCAATCTAAGCATCAACGCCCACAAACTCTTTGTGTTCTACTCAAGATTTCATCTACACATAGACCTAGCTCATGATGCCACTGTTGAGAAACGTTGCATGGGAAACAATTTTTTTCCTACGCACACGCAGATCTATCCATGGTGATGAGCATCTACCAGAGGGAGAGTGGATCTACGTACCCTTGTAGATCGCTAAGCATGAAGCATTAAGAAACGCGGTTGGTGTAGTCGAACGTCTTCGCGATCCAAATCGCCGAGCATCCTGCAATCTCATCATGATCCGTCCCGCGATCTCATCACGATCCGTCCCGTGAACTCGTCATGATCCGTCTCGCGATCTCATCACGATCCGTCCCGCGAACTCATCACGAACCGTCTCGCGATCTTGATCACGGTCCTTCCGATCTAGTGCCAAACGGACGGCACCTTCGCGTTCAGCACACGTGCAGCTTGATGATGATCTCCACCGTCTTGATCTAGCAAGAGGAAGTGGAGAGGAAGAAGAGTTCACCGGCAGCATGACGGTGCTCCGGCGATGGTGGTGGAGCAATTCCGGCAGGGCTTCGCTTAAGCACTGCGGAAATCCGATCTAGAGGAGCACCGATGGAACGGGTAGCACGTGGCCGCAAAATCAGGTGCAAATCACCCAAGTCCACCAATATATATATATAGGAGAGAGGGAGGAGGAGGGCTGGCGCAAGGCCAAGGCCCCATAGGAGTCAGCCGAACCAACTAGTGAGGAGTCCACCTCCTCCACTCCTAGTAGGATTAGGACTCCTTCCCTAATTTGCCTTTTTTTGCCTTTTTCCACCTTTTTCCTTTTGGACTTTTCTTCCTGGCCACATGGGCCTTGTGTGGGACTTCCACCAGCACACTAAGGGCTGGTATTCACTCTCCCACAGCCCATGAAGCCTCTTGGGTCAAAATACCCCTCCCGATGGCCTCCCGGTACACTACTGGCACTCCCGGTACACTACCGATGAGCCCGAAACTTTTCCAGCGACCAAAACAGGACTTCCTATATATGAATCTTTACCACCGGACCATTCTGGAGCTCCTCGTGACGTCCAGGATCTCATCCGGGACTCCGAACAACCTTCGGTCACCACCATACATAACTCTATACTACTGAAACGTCACCAAACCTTAAGTGTGTAGACCCTGCGGGTTCGAGAACTATGTAGACATGACCGAGACACCTATATGGTCAATAACCAATAGCGGGACCTGGATGCCCATATTGGTTCCTACATATTCTACGAAGATCTTTATCGGTCGAACCTCTCTGTCAAGGATTCAGTTAATCCCGTATGATGTTCCCTTTGTTCTTCGGTATGTTACTTGCCCGAGATTCGGTCGTCGAAATCTCCATACCTAGTTCAACCTCGTTACTAGAAAGTCTCTTTACTCGTTCCGTAATACAAGATCCCGCAACTAACACTTAGTCACATTGCTTGCAAGGCTCATTGTGATGTTGTATTACCGAGTGGGCCCTGAGATACCTCTCCGTCACACGGAGTAACAAATCTCAGTCTTGATCCATGCCAACTCAACAGACACCCTCGAAGATACCTGTAGAGCACCTTTATAGTCACCCAGTTACATTGCGACGTTTGATACACACAAGGCACTCCTCCGATGTCCATGAGTTGCATGATCTCATGGTCATAGGAACACATACTTGACATGCAGAAAACAATAGCAATAAACTGACACGATCATATGCTACGTTTGTAGTTTGGGTCTTGTCCATCACATCATTCTCCTAATGATGTGATCCCGTTATCAAATGACATCCCATGTCCATGGCTAGGAAACCTTAACCATCTTTTGATCAACGAGCTAGTCTATTAGAGGCATACTAGGGACATGGTTGTGTCTATGTATCCACACATGCATCTAAGTCTCAGATCAATACAATTATGGCATGGATAATAAACGATTATCATGAACAAGGAAATATGATAATAACTAATTTATTATTGTCTCTAGGGCATATTTCCAACAGATGGAGGGTTGCTGCTCTGGCCAGCCACGGCCACGGACTCCATGAGACCCCCACGGTTTGCTACGCAGCACAAGAGGACGACGATGACGGGTGGCAAGATGGAGGTCGTCTGTCTGTGCATGTGGAAGATGGCGCGTCTGAGGTGGTGCCTGATTCGGGAGTGGCTAATGAGCAGAGAACGACGCCGAGCGGCGAGCTCACGATAGGAGGACGAGGTAATGGCAAGAGGACGGGATGGGTGTTGAAGACCGGAGTCAAGGTTGGACAGAGGGAGGTGTCTGGGGTGAGCTCATCATCGGAGCGGCAGCTCATGGATGGGGTAAACAGATAGCGCCGAGGCGGCGAGCTCCGGTAGCGACTTGCCATGGTGCGGTAGTGCTGCGGCGTGGGATTGGGAAGAACATGCCTGACACACACGCTCCACACCGACAGCTCCTCAAAAGAAAACAAAGTCAGCCAAAAACTAGCGGTGAGCACAGATAAGAGAGGAAAAATGGGAACCGTACTGGAGTGGTGCTTGCTAACTACTCTTCGGCTACATGGACACATAGTTGTATCTAGAAAATGTTGAATGATAAGTGGGGTTTGTGTTTTACTTGTACTTTGACCAAGCTATTACTTTTCCTGTAGGTTACACTCCATATTCCAAACAACAGGTATGTAATTTTTTTCCAATCCTGAGCTTTACACCTGGTTTACCCTTTTAATTTCTCTATTTTCTTTCTATCCCTATGTATCTATCATGTGATTTAAAGGATAGTTCATAAATTTTCCATACACTTCTTTTTTGCTGAACAATTCAAGATCACCACCATATTCTTACTAATAGAAATAAAACTGTTTTTAAACCAGGTGTTTAGTAAATAAGAATCTAGATGTTGTCTCAAAATTGAGAAATCAGATGATCTTTTAGACACTAGCACTTACATAGATACTTCTTTTTCTTTTCAAAATGGGGGATCCACTATCCATTTCATGTATACACATCTATTTGATAATCATGAACAGATTGATCATGCAGTCATTTGGATAACTGAAAGTTTACTAAAAAAAATCTCTGTTATGTATGGTTAGCAGAAGAGAAATTCACAACAAACACAAAGAAAGGGTTAGCTTGTCATGGCCCACTTTTGTGATATTGTAACAAGAGTCTATTCAGCATGATTTTAAGCTAGCAGCCTAGCTAATTAAAGTATTGTTACTCTAGATTTATCATGCCAGTAGGCTAATCTGGCGAAATTAGATAACAGAGGAAAGTTACCAAGTCATCAACTCATATAAACTATTCCAACTTTTAGGACACTACTAAATTTTGAAGAACGATTTGTGCGAACTTTTTCTATTTTTTGGAACTTTTCAAATCATACTAAGTAGGCACCAATTATTCATTTTTTTACTTTCTTTATGTTCCATACATTTGGTTGTTAACCATGACAACTAAGCAGACTATGTTGATATGAAACTTCTTTAAAAATATGGCAAGAAAATTCCACATGGCATTTTCAGCTCCCAAGAAACAATAAACATTAAACATCAATAGCTTTCTTCCACCAAGGACATAAGTGTGGCTTCTTGACCTCTACCATCTATAATTCGGACAACCCGTAGCAACGCACGGGGATAACTTCTGCCCTTACATCATTAGATTAATCCTTAAATTGGGACAAATTACCCATTATGCCACGTATAAGTGAGAAAAAATGATACACTTTTTTCCTTCACAAGTCGCTGGCCGAGCTTGTGTTTATTATTGACAGATCCGGTTTATAGCAACTCTCGTCCGAACAGCCCACTGGTTAGAGCCTCACGCTTTCATCTCACACACTCAAGTTCGATCCCTGGTAACCCAATTTCTTCCTTTTTTGTTTATTTTTTCTTTTATCAGGTATTCAAATATTTTTAAAATATTCATATCTTTTAAATTCCAACTCGAAATATAACATGTTATATATGAAAATTCGTCAGAAAAATGTGTAGATTTCAAATATGCTATGCTCTTGCATGTTAATAATTTCTAAAATTAGGTTTTGAGTGCAACCTTAATTACCTTTCTTCTATGGAGTATTTTAGAAACGCATATTATATATTACCTCCATCACAAAAAGATTGTTTTAGTTTTTTTTAAATACGGATGTATCTACAGCTATCATATGTTAAAGGTTACAACATGTATATAATCATCCTCTCTATATCACACAATGCACAATAACCGACCCTTATACGATGATTATACACTAAACTATTGATACGGGCTAATATGTTAATAAGTGGATTAATGTTGATTTTCATATTTTTTTAAATTCTGCCTATAAATATATTTTTAGCAATATCAATGTTTTTTTTGCGGGGGTAACAATATCGATGTTGATATGCAACCTTGAATTCCACGTTTATGTTTTCGTGCAGCACCACTTATCATGTTGTTTGGCATGTAGCATTGAGAAATATTTCAAGTGATTTCCTGATGACGTCGGATGTGTGTATGAGGAATAATTTTTTCACCCGGTGCAACGCACGTGCATGTTTGCTAGTAGACATAAATCTACCTAAGATATATAAATAAGGCATATGAATTTAAATTAAAACACATAAAAATGGTAAGAATAATTAAGGTAGATATAATAGCTAGTAAGGTTCAAACTATACTACATCATGCTTGTTGGTCTCAACCTCAAATTTTGTTTCTCCAACCAACTAGTTGGTACCTTCATCTTCACACAGGAAATTTCTATCTCATAGGTTGTTCTATGAAGCCAATAATGCCAATCAATAAAATGGAGATAGAGATTGGTACCAAGTAACTAATAAAAGGTTCATTTTGGGGTATTGAATGTCAAAATTGGCATAAGATGATCAATAAAATATATTTGAAATGTACTATGTTATTATTGACGACCAACACATCCACTAATTTTATTTCTCCATGTTTTCAAATGAAGAGGCACTAACAATGTAGCAAGTAATAAGGCCCCATCATCATTATACTAAATCATAGACAACATCATAGTTAAATAAGCAAAGCAAATGTGAGAAACACATGGTATCACAACAAATGTGCAGACTATTAGAAATGTGTATGAGTACCCTAAACTATAAGAATAACAAATCTTCAAGAGGTTGCATTTCATCTAATAAAGTCACGTCTCAATGACCCATAAATTGAATTCACACTTGCATATAGTAGAGAAAATTATGGTGCTTATGTGTCCATGCAAACAACATACTCCTAACTTTTCATCGCAAATGACTAGATGGCAAACCTAACTTAGAAAAAATACAAAGCCAAACACCTAAGAAAACAGAGGATATAATTTCTTATAATTCTGAATATTTCCTAGAGATCAGAAGTAGTTAAGAATGCACTATTTTATTAAGTGAACTGGATTTTACAAAGTGATGCCAACTATTTCATAAAATAAAAGTAGAACAAGTAACATAGGATAAATGTGGCACATGTATCGTGGCTAAGTTCTTACCAATTTTATAACACTCATGACTTAATAGAGAAAACTCATGTGGTGTGCAAAACATACGTTTGCTGAAGTGAATGGTTCATAATTCTTCGATACATATCACACAAAGATATTAGTGTCCACCGCCTAGAAGTCCAAACCAAAGCATTATGTACGGTCACACATAAGATGGACAAATATCTAAAAGAAGTATAGAAAGCATAAATTACTCGTCCTTGCCATAAATGAGTGAAAATTGGCCCTCGAATGGAAAGCCCTTGTAGTTACGGGCATATCCATCCCCCTGCCCTCTGTCATGTGTGCGTCTAAGGTCTTCCGAGTGCTCCATAGTGAACAGGTGCTAAGCATGCCACATAAGCGAGAAAATGACATGGCATAGTAATTAAGGAGGAAATAGAGCAGCCTAGCATCAAGGCAAAAATGAACTGCCTCAACCCCCCCCCCCCCCCGACTTCAACTGTTGTGGACACAACATCATTGAATGCACGATGGCCGAAAACCACAGAGAGGCTAACAAACTATGGCCATGTGGTCGTATAACATAGAAAGAAGGCAAAAACAAATGAACATATGAGATGTGAGAACCACTATCTACGTGGACTCTTGAGTAGATCACTACACCACTACATGGGTGGATTCAATGATGGTGTCATGGGTACCTCTAAAAATGGAAAATAATCTATTGCATAGGACTAATTGTCTGATAATTTAAAGCTATTTTATGACTATTTGTCATCGATGTTTAGACTAAATTATGCTATTTGTAGTGTAATTTTCATAATTCTTTGAATGTGGTTCCCCCAATGCTAAGTTTCTAGGCCAGCCACTGCCACACTAGGGCGAAGATGGATCAGGGAGAGCACAACATCTTGTTGCTAGGGGACACAACCTAACAAAGAAATTACATGAACTACACATCGCTGTGCGCCCCTCTCAACCCTCCCCCTCTAATTAACAATGTATTGGATGTCGAGTGCAAGAGGGACCAATGCAGATTGAAAGAGTGGGCGTTTCAACAAGTACTACGGTTTCCACGAGCGAGACCAACTGTCCACTGGTAGTGCCCTCACTTTACTGAAATAAATTAACAAAATTAAAATGTACAAACGGTAGTGGTACAAAGTACAAGCCCACCACATGAATCATCTTTACAACAAAAAAGTGTTCCCACAAAAAAAAGTGTTCATCATATCTACCCAACAACTTGTGTGCGTGCATGCGTGCATTCATAAGGATGACTGTATGTGCGTGTATACAAGCATCTTCGATTGTATATGTGTATAAATCTACCTGCCAAATTCGATCCGATAGATGCGGCCCCTTGGATCGTGGGTTGATTCGTCAACCTTGGTTCCATGGGTGGTACTTGTGAGGGTCCGAGCGAAAACTCCGCGTTCTGGCATCGGCGATGATGACACGTACGAGTGTCACTTCTCTATTGAGGGCGTTGTGGGTCCCCTGAACATGCGGCGGCCACGGGGAATGGAGAATGATCCTGCCCGGAGCATGACTCCGGCTGGTGCCGCATACGGCCCTATGGTGGGTGCTAACTGTCGTCATTTTCTCACGACAGATGCCATGGGTAGGCTTATCGAAGGTGGTTGGGGCCGAAGGACGCCGACGGACTCCGGGAGCGGGATTAGGCACAAGCGCTGACTAACACACGATGTACCAAGGTTCGGGGCCCTCCGTGGGAGGTAATACCCTTAGTCGTGCCTGATCTGGTTGATTGATGAGGAAAGGTTACAATGGTGCTCCTTGAGCTGCATCTAGAGGTGGAAGAAGGAGCGGCCGGCTCCCCTTCCCTTGCTATGAGGGTGGTGGTGGAACGAGGTGTTCCTCTCTATGTATGTGTACTTGTCTATCTGTCAGTCTGCCTCTGCATGGGAGGCTCAGGGGGGTTTTATAGGCCAGCCCCCTGATTACAATATGGGCGAAAAGCCGTGGGGGGGCCCAGGTGGCAGCCTCTATAGCCAGCCATGGGGCCCCCGGCTGTAGGGTCTCGTCGTTGGTAGGGCCCGCCGGCTGGGAGGTCTCGTCGAGAGCCGGAGGGTGTTGAGGAACGTTGCATGGGAAACAAAAAATTTCCTACGCACACGCACGATCTATCCATGATGATGAGCATCTACGAGCGGGAGAGTGGATCTACATACCCTTGTAGATCGCTAAGCGGGAAGCGTTAAGAAACGCGGTTGGTGTAGTCGAACGTCTTCGCGATCCATATCGCCGAGCATCCCGCGATCTCATCACGAACCGTCCCGCGATCCAATCACGATCTGTCCAGCGAACTCATCACGATCCGTCCCGCGATCTCATCACGATCCGTCTCGCGATCTTGATCACGGTCCTTCTGATCTAGTGCCGAACGGACGGCACCTCCGTGTTCAGCACACGTACAACTTGATGACGATCTCCGCCTTCTTGATCTAGAAAGAGGGAGTGGAGAGGTAGATGAGTTATCCGGCAGCGCGACGGCATTGCGGCGATGGTGGTGGAGCTATTCTAGCAGGGCTTCGCCTAAGCACCGTTGAAAACCGATCTAGAGGAGAAACTGCTATCTAGAGGAGAGGTAGCACGTGGCTCTTCGGGTAGCTTTTTCCTCTAAATCCTCTAGTATATATGGGAGGGAGGGAGGGGAGGAGGCAGCCTCAAACCCTCAAGATCTAGCCAAAATTGGAGGTGGAGGAGTCCTACTCCAATCCTATTAGGAGTAGGATTCCTCCTTTCCACTTGGAAACTCTTTCCACCTCTCCACCTTTGAATTTTTTTCCTTCTCAAACCACTCCAGCCGCATGGGACCTTAGAGGAGGATTCGGCCAGCCCACCAGGGGCTGCTTTACCTCCTCCCACAGCCCATGTAGCCTCTTGCGTCGAAATACCTCTCCCGATGGTCCCCGGTACACTACCGGCACTCCCGATACACTACCGATGAGCCCGAAACTTTTCCGGCGACCAAAACAGGACTTCCTATATATCAATATTTACCTCCGGACCATTCCGGAGCTCCTCATGATGTCCGGGATCTCATCCGGTACTCCGAACAACCTTCGATCACCACCATACATAACTCTATACTACCAAAACGTCACCGAACCTTAAGTGTGCAGACCCTGCAGGTTCGAGAACTATGTAGACATGACCGAGACACCTCTACGGTCAATAACCAATAGCAGGACCTGGATGCCCATATTGGTTCCTACATATTCTACGAAGATCTTTATCGGTCGAACCTCTATGTCAAGGATTTTGTTAATCCCGTATGATGTTCCCTTTGTTCTTCAGTATGTTACTCGCCCGAGATTCGATCGTCGGATCTCCATACCTAGTTCAACCTCGTTACCAGAAAGTCTCTTTACTCGTTCCGTAATACAAGATCCCGTGACTAACACTTATTCACATTGCTTGCAAGGCTTATTGTGATGTTGTATTACCGAGTGGGCCCTAAGATACCTATCCATCACACGGAGTAACAAATCCCAGTCTTGATCCATGCCAACCCAACAGACACCCTCGGAGATACCTGTAGAGCACCTTTATAGTCACCCAGTTATGTTGTGACGTTTGATAAACACAAGGTACTCCTCCGGTGTCAGTGAGTTGCATGATCTCATGGTCATAGGAACAAATACTTGACATGCAGAAAACAGTAGCAATAAACTGACACGATCATATGCTACGTTTGTAGTTTGGGTCTTGTCCATCACATCATTCTCCTAATGATGTGATCCCGTTGTCAAATGACATCTCATGTCCATGACTAGGAAACCATAGCCATCTTTGATCAACGAGCTAGTCTATTAGAGGCATACTAGGGACATGGTGTTGTCTATGTATCCACACATGTATCTGAGTTTCCGATCAACACAATTAGAGTATGGATAATAAGCGATTATCATGAACAAGGAAATATGTTAATAACCAATGTATTATTGCCTCTAGGGCATATTTCCAACAGTCTCCCACTTGCACTAGAGTAAATAATCTAGTTCACATCACCATGTGATTTGCATTGTTATCAATCTAACACCCAATGAGTTCCGGGGCTCGATCATGCTTTGCATGTGAGAGAGGTCTTATAGTCAACGGGTCTGCGACATTTAGATCCGTGTGTACATTGCAAATCTCTAGGTCAAAGTGTAAACACTGCTACCACACTCCACTTGGAGTTATACCAAATGGCTGCTCTAATATACGTATCCGGATTGCTACTAAGAGTCATCCGGATTGGTGTCAAAGCTTGCATCGGCATAACTCTTTACGATGAACTCTTTCTTACCTCCATAATCGAGAAACATTTCATTAGTCTTTTAGTTATTAAGGATGATCTTAACCGATGTCCAGTGATCCACACCTGGATCACTCTTGTACCCGTTGACGGACTCATGGCAAGGCACACACAGGTGCACTACACAGCATGGCATACTATACAGAGCCTATGGCTAAGGCATAGGGGACGACATTCGTCCTTTCTCTTTCTTCTGATGTGGTCGAGCTTTGAGTCTCACTCAACTTCACACCTTACAAAGCAGGCAAGAACACTTCGCTCACACTAATCCATTTTGAACTCTTTCAAAATCTTGTCAAGGTATGTACTCATTCAAAGTCTCATCAAGCATCTTGATCTATCTCTATAGATCTTGATGCTCAACAATTAGGTAGATTTATCCAGGTCTTCCTTTGAAAAACTCCTTTCAAACAACCCTTTATGCTTTCCAGAAATTCTACATCATTTCCGATCAACAATATGTCAACCACATATGCTTATCAGAAACTCTATAGTGCTTCCACTCACTTTATTGTAAATACAAGTTTCTCATAAAATTTGTATAGACTCAAAAACTTTGATCACCTCATCAAAGTGTATATTCCAACTCCGAGATGCTTGCTTCAGTCCATAGAAGGATCACTGAAGCTTGCTCACCTTTTAGCATCCTTAGGACTAACAAAACCTTCTGGTTGTATCACATACAACTTTTCCTCCAGTAAACTGTTAAGGAAACGATGTTTTGTCATCCATCTACCTGATTTTATAATTTAAAAATGCAGCAACTGCTAACATAATTCCAACAGACTTTAGCATCGCTACGAGCGAGAAAGTCTCATCGCAATCAACTCTTTGAACTTGTTGGAAACTTCTTTGTGACAAGTTGAGCTTTATAAATGGTGATATTTACCATAAGCGTTTGTCTTCATCTCAAAGGTCCATTTGTACTCGACGACCTGTCATCCAACAAGCAAGTCTACCAAAGTCTATACTTGGTTTTCATACATGGATACTTTCTCGTATTTCATGGCCATTAACCATTTGTTGGAATTCGGGCCCATCATCGCTTCTCCATATCTCGTAGGTTCATCGTTGTCGAACAACATGACCTCCAAGACAGGGTTGTCGTACCACTCAAGAGTAGTACGCATCCTTGTCGACCTACGAGGTTCGATAGTAACTTGATCCGAAGCTTCATGATCATCATCATTTACTTCCTCTTCAACTGACATAGGTTCCACAGAAACATCTTTCTGCGCTGAGCTACTCTCTCGTTGAAACAAAGGTTCAACAACCTCATCAAGTTCTATCTTCCTCCCACTCAATTCTTTCGAGAGAAACTTTTTCTCGGGAAAGAATCCGTTTTAGCAACAAACACTTTATGCTTGGATCTGAGATAGAAGGTGCACCCAACTGTTCTTAGGGTAATCTATGAAGATGCATTTGTCCGCTTTGGGTTCAAGCTCATTAGGTGAAAACATTTTTCCACACAAGCGTCGCAGCCCCAAACATTAAGAAATGACATCTTAGGTTTCTATCAAACCATAATTCACACGGTGCCATCTCAACGGATTTAGATGGTGCCCTATTTAAAGTGAATGTATTTGTCTCTAATGCATAACCCCAAAACTATAGTAGCAAAATGATAAGAGACATCATAGCCCGCACCATATCCAATAGAGCACGACTATGACATTCGGACACACCATCACACTATGGTGTTCCAGGTGGCATGAGTTGTGAAACGACTTTCACATTGCCTAAAGTTGTATGCCAAACTCGTAACTCAGATATTCACCTCCACGTTCGTATCGCAGACATTTTTATCTTCTTGTCACGATGATCTTAAACTTCACTCTGAATTTGCTAGAACTTTTCAAACGATTCAGACTTGTGTTTCATTAAGTAAACATACACTATATCTACTCAAATCATCAAAGAAGGTAAGAAAATAACGATATCCACCGCACGCTACAAGACTCATTGGATTGCATACATCAACATGTATCATTTCCAATAAATCACTTGCCCGCTCCATCAATCCGGAAAACGGGGTCCTTAGTCATCTTGCCCAAGAGGCATGGTTCACATGTCTCGACGGATTCGAAATCAAAGGAGTCCAAAGATCCATCACCATGGAGTTTCTTCATGCGCTTTATACCAATATGGCATTTAGCGGCAGTGCCACAAGTATGTGGTACTATCATTATTAACTTTGTATCTTTGGGCATCAATGTTATGAACATGTGTATTACTATGATCAAGATTCAACAAACCATTCTCATTGGGTGCATGACCATTGAAGGTATTATTCATGTAAAGAGAATAACAATTATTCTCTAACTTAAATGAATAACCGTGTTGCAATAAACACGATCTAATCACGTTCATGCTCAACGCAAAACACCAAATAACATTTATTTAGGTTCGTCACTAATCCCGAAGGTAGAGAGAGCGTGCGATGTCGATCACATCAACCTTGGAAGCATTTCTAACACACATCGTCACCTCACCCTTAGCTAGTTTCCGTTTATTCCGTAGCTTTTACTTCAAGTTACTAACATTTAGCAACCGAACCGGTATCCAATACCCACGTGCTATTAGGAGTAGTAGCAAGGTACACATCAATAACACGTATATCAAATACACTTGTGTCGACGTTGCTAGCCTTCTTATCTACCAAGTATCTAGGGTTGTCCCGCTTCAGCGACCGCTCACCTCATAATAGAAGCACTTAGTCTCCGGTTTGGGTTCAACTTTGGGTTGCTTCACTGGAGCAGCAATTGACTTGCCATCCATGAAGTTTCCCTCCTTGCCCTTGCCCTTCTTGAAACTAGTGGTTTTAATAACCATAAACACTTGATGCTCCTTCTTGATTTCTACCTTCGCGGTGTCAAACGTCGCGAACAGCTCAGGGATCATTATTTCTATCACTGGGATTTTATAGTTCATCACCAAGTTCTAGTAACTTAGTGACAGTGACTTGGAGAATTATATCAATCACTATCTTATCTGGAAGATCAACTCCCACTCGATACAAGCGATTGTAGCACCCAGATAATTTGAGCATATGCTTAACGATTGAGCTATTCTCCTTCATCTTGCAAGCAAAGAATCTTAACACCATGATCTCCATCAACGTGTCGCCATCGGGGTTGTCGCGCCCATCATGCTTCTACTACTATTGCTACCGTTTAGCGATAAAGTAAAGCATTACATAGCACTTAATGATTGACCCGCAGGTCATACAATAATTAAAGACAATCCTATAGCTCCTGCCAGTTGCCATACTCATCAACATGCAAGTTGTGATATTCTATACAACACATGATCATCTCATACATCACATATATCACATCATGTAATTGGCCATATCACATGACAACATACCCTTCAAAAATAAGTTAGACGTCCTCTAATTTGTTGTTGCATGTTTACGTGTCTGCTATGGGTATCTAGCAAGAACAATTCTCACCTACGCATAAACCACAACGGTGATACATAAGTTGCTTTTCAACCTTCTCAAGGACCGCCTTTGTCGAATCCAATCCAACTAAAGTAGGAGAAACTGGCACCCGCCAGCCATCTTGTTGCTAGGGGACACAACCTAACAAAGAAATTACATGAACTACACATCGCTGTGCGCCCCTGTCAACCCTCCCCCTCTAATTAACAATGTATTGGATGTCGAGTGCAAGAGGGACCAATGCAGATTGAAAGAGTGGGCGTTTCAACAAGTACTACGGTTTCCACGAGCGAAACCAACTGTCCACTGGTAGTGCCCTCACTTTACTGAAATAAATTAACAAAATTAAAATGTACAAACGGTCGTGGTACAAAGTACAAGCCCACCACATGAATCATCTTTACAACAAAAAAGTGTTCCCACAAAAAAAAGTGTTCATCATATCTACCCAACAACTTGTGTGCGTGCATGCGTGCGTTCATAAGGATGACTGTATGTGCGTATATACAAGCATCTTCGATTGTATATGTGTATAAATCTACCCGCCAAATTCGATCCGATCGATGCGGCCCCTTGGATCGTGGGTTGATTCGTCAACCTTGGTTCCATGGGTGGTACTTGTGAGGGTCCGAGCGAAAACTCCGCGTTCTGGCATCGGCGATGATGACACGTACGAGTGTCACTTCTCTCTTGAGGGCGTTGTGGGTCCCCTCACGGTGTATGACTTCCAATGTGAAACCCTAGTTTGTCCTCTCTGGCTTCACAAAGGTGGCACTTGGCGTCATCACCCTCTTGAGGGCGTCTTCGCGGAGCCCCTGTCCCTTTCGGTTGCAGCTGGCAAGTGGCTTCGGGCGTGTCATATCACTGACATCTAGCACCATGAACTTTGGTGTGAGGACCATGTATCCTATACACGTGTCCCCGTGGTCTCTGTTCTCCGTCCTTGCTAACCCTTAGCAGAGCGCTCCACAACCTGGAATAATGCGGCAGTCTCAATGACAAGTCAGCCCCTTCCGAAGATGGCTTAGTATTCTCAGTACTATACTGTCTAGCGGTTTCTCAAGGCGGCGCGACTCGGGTCTTGTTCCATAGTCTCTGTTGTCGTTTGTCAGGATGGTGTCTTATGTATTTATGTCCGGTTTTGGGTTAGTTGCACTTGTGACACTCGTCTGGATGTTATTTTATTCTTCTACTGACGTGTTGTTTATGGATTTTCTCATCACTTGTTTCAATTCGGTCGTCTGGTCTTTATATTATATATAAAGCTAGAAGAAAGTCTGTTTCGAGAAAATTATCATGAACCAACTGACACTAATACATCATGAACACAAACTCAAATATTCTTATTATACTGTAATAAAAGAATAAACCAATACATTGTGTACACAAAAAAAGATCGACTGTATGTACCCTTGTATACTACGTATAAATAAATGAAATGAAATGAAATGAAAATTAGTGCTAGTACGATCCATCTTCATTTTGTACTAGTAAGTAAATGAAAAGATAACTTGCACCCGGTCCGATCAGTGCAGCCCCTTGGCTCGTCCACACCCCATGATGGAGGATGGCAGCCTGCCGACCCTCTCGACGCCCTCCTCGAAGACCACACCCATGCCCATGAACACGTGCGCCTCCACGTGGCAGTGGAACAACCACACCCCCGGGTTGTCTGCCCGGAACCGCAGCGCCGTCCACCCGTGCGGGTGCAGCGGCACCGTGTTCTTCATGATGGGGTCCCTCACATTGAGCAGCCTCCATGCGTCCGCGGCAGGGTTGAACTTACCTTCACCATGACCGAGCACCCAGAAGTCATGGCCGTGGAGGTGCCACGGGTGCGTCTCGCTCTGGTTGTTGAGCATGTTGGAGTTCTGCAGCACCACGTCCACCACAGAGCCGAGCGCCAGCCGGTACACCGGGCTGCCCACGGTCCCGTTCGTCTTCGCCGGCGCCGAGATGTCGTGGCTCATGTGGTCGTACATGTCGGGCGGGGGGCGCTGTTCGTACGCGTCTTTCATGCCGCGCTTCATCGCCACGAGGTACGGCGTGGCCGGGAACATGAGAGACACGCCATTGATGGTCCACTTGAGGTGGCCGTCGATCCGGTGCTGGGTGTTGAGCAACAGCAGCATGCGGTCGGCCCTCGCCGGCATGGGCACGCCGTGGCCTGGGAGCGCGAAGATGGCCCGGCTCTGCTCCACCCTGATCACCGTGTTGTTCCATGCCGGGCCAGCTGGTGGCGCAGTGGGCGGTGGCATCCACGGGTTGTTGCCGTTGAAGGCGTAGCTGACGACGGCCTTGCCGCTCGGTGTCTTGCTGGGTGTGCGGCCAACGACGTGGGACGCAGCCCAGTAGTTTCGCCGCGGGTCCTGGTCGGCCTTGACCAGCACGGAGTATGTCTCTCCGGAGTAGATGAATAGGTTCTTGACGACGAATGGCCTGACGTAGTGCCCGTCGGCCTCCACCACCGTCATGGAGTGGCCCTCAATCTCGAAGCTGAGCGACGAGAGCGATGTGAGGCTGCCGATGCGGAGGAGGTATGTCTTCCCCGGCACGGCGGTGAAGAGAGTCGGCAGAGCGCAGTCGGGGCGGGAGGCGTTGCATGTTCCAGTGGGAGCGAGCGAGCAGTTGAACATTCCTCTGCCGTTGATGAGGAGAGACTGGGGCTCGGTGACGAACACGAAGGGGTTGGAGGAGAGGCCCGTGGCCTGCTCGTAGACGCTCTTGTGCCACCAGTCGCCGAGGAGGACGGTGTGCTCCTCGTCGTAAGAAAAGGGCTCCACGACGCCGTCCGGCACAGTGACCACGATCATGCCGTTGAGCCCCGCCACGCGCTGCATCCCGTAGTGCGCATGGTACAGGTACGTGCCAGGCTGAAAACACACAAAACAGATTCACCGATGAGAATTCAGTCGTTGACAAAGCAAAACAACAAATCTTGCAACGTAGTAAATGTAATGTATGTTGCTTACCCTGTCGACGACGAATTTGTAGGTGAAGGTTTCGCCGGGCAGGATGGGGCACTGCGTCACGCCAGAGACGCCGTCGGCCCACGGCGTGTCAATCTGCCGGATGCCGTGCCAATGGATGGCGGTGTTCTCGGTCTCGAGCTTGTTATGGACGTCGACGACAATGGTGTCGCCCTGCGTGGCGCGGATGGTCGGGCCGGGAGCCTCGCCGTTGACGGTCACGGCGAGCTTCTCGAAGCAGTCGGGGGACTTTAACTGGTACGAGATGTCCCACTTGTAGTGGTGCACCTTGGCCTCTGCCACGGCCACCAGCAGCCAGAAGCAGAGGATGGCGGCGGCAGCGAGCGGTGGCCTCGCCGACGGTGCCATGTCGTGCCTCCGGTAAACGTACTACGTAGCACCAAACAGCCGCTTAACTAATTGCACCCGCGCTGGCTGTGGAGTAAAGCAAAGAAGAAGAGGCGATCCGTCGCAGTCGTATGGTTAGCTCGATCGGTGGTGCTGTGGAGCAATTGTTGGTGTTTGTAAGCGTTGCTAGACGGGAGTTTTTATAGGTGTGGTTAGGATGTGCATGCCAAGTCTAAATACTGTACATGACAAGGTGGCTACACGCACATGCACACGGTGAGTTGGTGACTAATAAGTAATCTTTTCGTATTGCACACGCTCTAGCACACATGCGTTATGTATAGGCTCTGCATAGCGCGAGTGGTTGGTGATGATTGGAGCGAATCGTTCCAATAGAGCCAAGTCCAACGAGCACGCGGAGCCGCCGTTGTGAGCGATTTCTAGTGGCAAGTAGCTGAGGATGACGAGACGAAGACTATCGAAATGCAACTTGCAAGTAGATGAAGCAGCATGTTGAGTCGAATGAATCACGCCCTCCATCCACCTCGGCCGTGGTCTCTTGGAGAATCGGTCGAGCCACGCAGCTGGTGCAGTCCGTATCAAGAGAAACACAATGGCTATACGTGAGTTGACTTAATTTGGAACTTCACTAATTTGATTATGTGGGAGAATGAAGAAAACTGGAGGTGGATGTTAGAAATAATAGGCCTAGCCCATGTAGAATTTTCTGAAATATCAAACTACACCGTTGAAAAATGACAAATGGTGATGCTAAAAGTATAGTCTCATCCTCACAAAGACAAAAAAAACAAAATTAGTCTTATACCGTTAGTTGAGAAGGTGTGAGACCTTTTTATATAATGAGTTTTTTACACCACACTTAAAGCATCTCCAATAGATGATATAAGAATAACTTGTAACCATTTTTTACATCACTGGGAGGGGGGTGCAAAAACAAGTCTTTAACAGGTGCCCATGATGTAAATTTTGGCTTTGTCTCTCGTGATGTAGATATAGCTATTTTTTTAAATATTCGTCTTTCTTTAAATTTTTTGACAAATATTGTGCCATCTGTAGAAATTTCAAAAATGTGATCCCTTCGGACGCGCCCAGGCCGATTAGATCCTATTGGCTACGCCGCGGCCGACTGGATCCTGTCGGCTACGACTAGGCCGAGAGGCCTGTCGGTCCTGGGGGTTGGCCACTAATCGGCTATGGTGTAGCCGATTAGTACCTTTCGGCTTAGGTGTGGCCGAAAGGTACTAATCGGCCTACTCGTGGCCAATTAGTGCTGGCTATCTCATTTGGTGCATGCATCCCCGTTTTTTCCCGCCAAGTGTTCCCGCCATCTTTTTCCGTCCGATTTCCCGCCTTTTTTTGCCGCCAAATTTTTCCGACATCTTTTCCCGCCCGATTTCCCGTCTTCTTTTCCCGCCATTGCTGTTGTCATCTGCCTATGAAAGGAGGCATTATAACTGTCTTCCTTCATCGGCTAGCAACACTTGAAAACACCAACGCGGTAGTCATTATGAGTTTGCCTTGTTCGGATCAAAGCATTAGGCCTAGGAAATGGAAGAGTGCGAATTTGCCTTCGGGGGTGGAAGTAGTTCGTTGGTGGTGCGGCGATCTCTACAAGGTGAAGGAGGTGACGGATTTTTCAGATTGGTTGGGCATGAAGTTTTTCATGTGTGCTAATTATGAGGAAGATCCCCCCGTTGCTCCTTCACCGTACATCACGTCTCCGGTATGTTTCAGTCACCAAGAATAAATACGTTGTTGATATTGTTGTTGATTTGATTTTTATATTTCTGTTTTTGTTGTAGTCTCCTCCGCCCCTGTGCATGTACTATCGTTGGATAGACACGAAAATGCCGGACTGGACGGTGACTGAAATTCATGAAAGAGGTCGTCGTGCATGGTCAAGTTTGGACTTGGACGAGTATCGTGAGAAGGCGGCAACATAGGAGAAAGCAGAGCAGGAAAGAGTGTGGCAAGAATATTGTGTGGAGCAAAGGGCTTTTCTTGCTGAGATGAAGAAGAAAAAACAAAAAGACCAACTTCAACTAGCGGAGGTCTACCGGCAACGAGAGGAGGCCCGTGAAACTGAGAGGCGGAGAAAGAAAGATGGTGGCAAAAGAAGGCGGGAAAAGATGACGGGAACACTTGATGGGAAAAAAACGGAAATGCATGCACCAAATAGGATACCAGCACTAATTGGCCACGAGTAGGCCGATTAGTACCTTTCGGCCACACCTAAGCCGAAAGGTACTAGTCGGCTACACCAAAGCCGATTAGTGGCCAACCCCAGGGGATGAGAGGCCTCTCGGCCTAGCCGTAGCCGACAGGATCCAGTCGGCTGCGGCGTAACCGATAGGATCTAATCGGCTTGGGCACGGCCGAAGAAATCACATTTTTGAAATTTCTGTAGATGGCACAATATTTGTAATTTTTTTTAAAAAGCTAATATTTAAAAAAATTAGCGTAAATATACATCACTTGGGGTAGTGATGTAAAACGTATGCAGCCTCGTGCGTGCATCCGTCATTATGTAACTTCCAAGTCCTTCACCAAACCCGCCTGTCGCGTGCGGTCGAACGCCGACCGGCGATCTGCCGCCCACCCACCCCGTCGTTGTCGTGTTTGTCCCTTGCACCATTCTTACCGTCGACGTGACCTCTCCCTTCCCTCACGTCGCCACCTCCGTCTCCATCGGCCGTGGAAGAGGATGTGGATTTATGCATGCACGACCATCCACAGCAGCCGGGAAGGGCAAGAAGAAGGCCGTCATACCATAGGGACCAGGTGGCGGTGCCACCGCCTCCTACCGTTGCCGCTGCCTTTGTCGGTTGTGGAAGAGGAGCCATCGATACTGAGATCAAGAGAGGAGAAGAAGTTTGAGTGACTAAAATACGTCATGTATCAGGGACCTCGTGCCCTAAATACATCACCTCTTGGAGTTGGACACTTTCCGTGATGTAAAAATCATGTCTTTGATGATGTATAATTTACATCAAACAATTTCTGGGTTGCTATTTTATATCACCTATTGGAGATGCTCTTAGTGAGGTGTGAATGAGAGAAATAAAAGATCACGTGTGCTCGCTCGGCCCGCCTGGCTGGGGCTTGTCATTTTAATTTTGATGTCTTGATAGATAAGGTAATTGTCTCTTGTCCAGTAAGCGCCAACGTAGTCTACTCTATCCTGAACGCCGGCGTGCGGGAGAGCGGGTCTCCGAAACAGTTTCTCCTTGCGATCCTGCACTGGGAGAGGATAAATTAGGTTTTTCTGACATAATTGGACTTAGTGTTGTTGACAGGAAAGAGCAAAAAGACCTCGGAGAACAACTGAGTAGATTACCTATGTAAGAAGAGATGAAATGGTTGCAAATATATAAAAATAAATTGATTAGGGATGGGGGTAGGAACACTCGATACTATCAGGATAAAGTGAATGCGCGAAGGAGAAAAGAACGGAATAACTTTTTAGAACACGAAGAAGGGGTGATTGAAGGAGAAGAGAACTTAATGAGATATATGACAAACTTTTATAAAGAACTGTTTGGTCACCCTGAGGAGGCATATATCACTATGCCAGGGCATGCCTTTATTAAAATTTCTGATTCTGAAAAAGAAGAAGTAACTGCTCCTTTTCCCTAAAGAAATCCAAGAGGTAGTCGTTGGGATAGAGAGGGATAAATACCCTGGACCTGATGGATTTCCTGCTGACTTCTATCAGAATTTCTCGGACTTGGTTAACATGGACTTGAAGGACCTAGTTGATGATTTTGCCAATGAAACCCTGGACATTTCGAGGTTGAACTATGGGATCATAACATTAGTGCCAAAAACTACTAATGCTAAGCAAATTCAGAAATTTGGACCTATTTGTGTCCTTAATGTCAACTTTAAGATAATTACTAACATATTCATGTATAGATAGAGTAAATGTGTGTCTCATGTGATATCTTCTAATCAGTCTGCCTTCATTAAAGGGGGATATATATCATGGAGGGGATTATAGTGCTTCATGAAGCACTTAACTCTATACATAGTAAGAAACAAAATGCTCTGATTTTTAAGGTAGATTTTGAGAAGGCCCATGATAAAATTCAATGGACTATTGTAACCTAAATGCTCAAACTAAAAAGTTTTCCTTACAAATGTTGTGACTGCTTTATGGAAACCATGAGGGGGTACATGTAAGTGTTAGGGTTAATGATAAGATTGATCCTTATTTCAAGACCTTTTGAGACAGGAGATGCCCTCCCACCTCTACTATTTTACATTGCTGATGATGCACTGGCTGTAATCATGAATAAAGGCAGGGAGCAGGGACTAGCGAGGGGAGTGTTGGGTGAAAATATAAGCAATTGAGTAAATATGTTATAATATTCGGATGGTACTATCTTCCTATTAGATGATGATGCATACTAGATAGTGCTAAAAACATGAAAATTATCTTGTGTGCTTTTGAGTAGATGTCTCTA
Source organism: Hordeum marinum (assembly GCA_022496015.1). Classification (NCBI taxonomy): domain Eukaryota; kingdom Viridiplantae; phylum Streptophyta; class Magnoliopsida; order Poales; family Poaceae; genus Hordeum; species Hordeum marinum. The sequence goes on along the minus strand of CM039676.1, from coordinate 356,134,758 downwards.
CTTAAGATCAAGTTCATAAAAGTGGGCTTATGTTGTTTGGGGATGTTGTTAGTAAACATGCATTATACCAGGAAATATTTACTTGTAGGATGGAGACATACCCATTAAATATATGGGGATGCCTGTTTCTAATGGCAGGATTAGAAATGAACAATGGACTTGTGTAACTGATAAATTTGAGAAAAGACGTAGTTTTTGGCAAGGGGGATTGTTGGGATCTATTGTAGGGAGAATTACTTTAGTTCAATCATGTCTGGCAAACATTCCCTTGTTCATGATGTCCTCTTATTGCATGCCTGCTGGGGTGGTTAAAAAGGTTGTTTTTTATAGAGCCAAATTAGTTTGGCGGGAAGAGGAAAATGAGAAAAAAAATACCACTTGGTCAATTGGAAAAAATGGTGTACACCCAAAGATTTTAGGGGGCTTGGAATTCTTAAATTATAAATAAAGAATAAAGAATTGATAGCTAAGTGGTTTTGGAAATGAGAAACTTAGGAGGGTTAATGGCAATATGTGATGTTGGGGAAATATGTGACTGGTAGATGTATTTCTCAAACCAAAAAACAACCCGGGGACTCCCAGTTTTGGTCTGGGTTGTTAAAGGTCAAAGACATGTTCTATAAATATACTAAAAATAGTTAGGGGGGTGGGAAAAATACTAGATTTTGGGAAGATATATGGGTTGATAAGTAAGCCTTAAAAGATGAATATCCTAGATTGTACAATCTATGCTTTGACCATGAGATCACAGTGGCTGAAGCAATTCAACTAGGCTGGAGGGGATTTAATTTAGAAGAACCCTACATGGAGACACCCTAGATTTGTGGAGGAACCTGGAAAATAGATGCATGTCCATTGAAATGGGGACCGGAAGGGATAAGGTTGAATGGTTGCCAAATGCTGATAAGAAATTCACAGTAAAATCTCTTTACAGGGAACTTATTACTAAGAATTACAAGTTTCCTTAAAAATTCGTATGGAAGATAAAAGTTCCTGCTAAAAATCAAAGTTTTTATGTGGCTAGCTAATAGAAAATCAATCCTCACTAGAGACTCTCTTGCTAAGAGGGGGTGAAAGGGGAATAAAAGATGTGTATTCTATGGTAATGATGAATCTGTGGATCATCTACATTTCAAATGTTCTCCTACTTCTCTTATTTGGAATCTAGTGAAGTGTACTTTTAATTTGAAGTCAGTCCCCTCTTCTATGAATGACTGTATGGGGAGATGGATTAAAACTTTGAACAAAAATGATAAGAAGCTGGTCCTGGTGAGGGTATCCTCCTTGCTCTGGACTCTTTGGAAGTGTAGAAATGGAATTATATTTGATAAAAAATTGATCAATGACCCCATGACGCTGATGAAAATTTTATGTCACGGGATCATGGCTTGGTCTATATTGAAGATAAAGGAGCCAGATAGAAAGGTGCGTGAGCTGGGAACAAGGCTTCTCGAGCATGCAGCAAGTGAAGTTTATAGTTCGTCTCAAAGATGGTGTTTTGTTTTTCTACGCCTGGAGGATGGACGGTTTGCAAAATAGTGTTGCTCATGCTGGGAAGTTCTAGTAGACTCTGTTAGAAGTTTCAAATTTTGCGTCCTCTCTTGCTCCTTGCTCTGTTGTGCGCGTGGTTAAAAATTTATGTCTGAAATATTGGATGTTGGCTTTTGTGGACTTGCTCTCAGCCCCCTCCTTCTCTGTTGCGTGAGGTGAAGGTTAAGGGGGCTTGAGGGTGGCTATGCCGGTGGATGGTTCGTTGATGGTTTATTTCCCATCCTTAGATGTTAGTTTTAAGTAGTCGTAGGTATGCCTAGTTGGATTTTCAACTTGGTTTTTAGTAATAGAAATCGAAAGGAGAGAGCACTTCTTTTGCTAAAAAAAAAACTTTAACTTTTATTAGGGGTTTTACCCATCGTTTCGAACACAAATCCTATACGACCCAGCAGTGAGCGACCCCATCGTTGGACCTTGTCCAAAAACTTACACGTGACAAACTAAATCAATTCCTGCTGTCCAAGTTGATCTTAATCAAATCGTGTGGTAATGAATAGGGTCCACCACTAGGTCGTTGCCCCCGGCTCGTATAAGATTTTTGTCGCATCGTTTCATACTTTTATATCTATTCCTCCGTTCTAGCTTTTGAATATAAAACTGAGTGAAAGTTTCGAGGAATGTGTCTACACGTGGTGTTTTTAAAAACAAAACAATATTGCAAAACTTGATGAAGGACAAAATACCAAGTTCATCCAAAAAAGCCAAATACCAAGTTATCTAAAACCAATTGACTCTGTACCGACCACGCCTCTGTCGAAAGGAATCAAACGGAAGATGCACGTGCTAGTGTGTGCCGATGGATACATCAGCACGCATGATCGGACTTCGTCTCCTTCGGATCCACGACGACTCACGTGGCATGCTTGACGGGTTCTTAACATAATTCAACACGCAGGATAATCAGTTCGTTGGTTGGAATGATAGTTGCCAATACGAAAAGATTACTTATTAGTCACCAACTCACCGTGTGCATGTGCGTGTAGCCACCTTGTCATGTACAGTATTTAGACTTGGCATGCACATCCTAACCACACCTATAAAAACTCCCGTCTAGCAACGCTTACAAACACCAACAATTGCTCCACAGCACCACCGATCGAGCTAACCATACGACTGCGACGGATCGCCTCTTCTTCTTTGCTTTACTCCACAGCCAGCGCGGGTGCAATTAGTTAAGCGGCTGTTTGGTGCTACGTAGTACGTTTACCGGAGGCACGACATGGCACCGTCGGCGAGGCCACCGCTCGCTGCCGCCGCCATCCTCTGCTTCTGGCTGCTGGTGGCCGTGGCAGAGGCCAAGGTGCACCACTACAAGTGGGACATCTCGTACCAGTTAAAGTCCCCCGACTGCTTCGAGAAGCTCGCCGTGACCGTCAACGGCGAGGCTCCCGGCCCGACCATCCGCGCCACGCAGGGCGACACCATTGTCGTCGACGTCCATAACAAGCTCGAGACCGAGAACACCGCCATCCATTGGCACGGCATCCGGCAGATTGACACGCCGTGGGCCGACGGCGTCTCTGGCGTGACGCAGTGCCCCATCCTGCCCGGCGAAACCTTCACCTACAAATTCGTCGTCGACAGGGTAAGCAACATACATTACATTTACTACGTTGCAAGATTTGTTGTTTTGCTTTGTCAACGACTGAATTCTCATCGGTGAATCTGTTTTGTGTGTTTTCAGCCTGGCACGTACCTGTACCATGCGCACTACGGGATGCAGCGCGTGGCGGGGCTCAACGGCATGATCGTGGTCACTGTGCCGGACGGCGTCGTGGAGCCCTTTTCTTACGACGAGGAGCACACCGTCCTCCTCGGCGACTGGTGGCACAAGAGCGTCTACGAGCAGGCCACGGGCCTCTCCTCCAACCCCTTCGTGTTCGTCACCGAGCCCCAGTCTCTCCTCATCAACGGCAGAGGAATGTTCAACTGCTCGCTTGCTCCCACTGGAACATGCAACGCCTCCCGCCCCGACTGCGCTCTGCCGACTCTCTTCACCGCCGTGCCGGGGAAGACATACCTCCTCCGCATCGGCAGCCTCACATCGCTCTCGTCGCTCAGCTTCGAGATTGAGGGCCACTCCATGACGGTGGTGGAGGCCGACGGGCACTACGTCAGGCCATTCGTCGTCAAGAACCTATTCATCTACTCCGGAGAGACATACTCCGTGCTGGTCAAGGCCGACCAGGACCCGCGGCGAAACTACTGGGCTGCGTCCCACGTCGTTGGCCGCACACCCAGCAAGACACCGAGCGGCAAGGCCGTCGTCAGCTACGCCTTCAACGGCAACAACCCGTGGATGCCACCGCCCACTGCGCCACCAGCTGGCCCGGCATGGAACAACACGGTGATCAGGGTGGAGCAGAGCCGGGCCATCTTCGCGCTCCCAGGCCACGGCGTGCCCATGCCGGCGAGGGCCGACCGCATGCTGCTGTTGCTCAACACCCAGCACCGGATCGACGGCCACCTCAAGTGGACCATCAATGGCGTGTCTCTCATGTTCCCGGCCACGCCGTACCTCGTGGCGATGAAGCGCGGCATGAAAGACGCGTACGAACAGCGCCCCCCGCCCGACATGTACGACCACATGAGCCACGACATCTCGGCGCCGGCGAAGACGAACGGGACCGTGGGCAGCCCGGTGTACCGGCTGGCGCTCGGCTCTGTGGTGGACGTGGTGCTGCAGAACTCCAACATGCTCAACAACCAGAGCGAGACGCACCCGTGGCACCTCCACGGCCATGACTTCTGGGTGCTCGGTCATGGTGAAGGTAAGTTCAACCCTGCCGCGGACGCATGGAGGCTGCTCAATGTGAGGGACCCCATCATGAAGAACACGGTGCCGCTGCACCCGCACGGGTGGACGGCGCTGCGGTTCCGGGCAGACAACCCGGGGGTGTGGTTGTTCCACTGCCACGTGGAGGCGCACGTGTTCATGGGCATGGGTGTGGTCTTCGAGGAGGGCGTCGAGAGGGTCGGCAGGCTGCCATCCTCCATCATGGGGTGTGGACGAGCCAAGGGGCTGCACTGATCGGACCGGGTGCAAGTTATCTTTTCATTTACTTACTAGTACAAAATGAAGATGGATCGTACTAGCACTAATTTTCATTTCATTTCATTTCATTTATTTATACGTAGTATACAAGGGTACATACAGTCGATCTTTTTTTGTGTACACAATGTATTGGTTTATTCTTTTATTACAGTATAATAAGAATATTTGAGTTTGTGTTCATGATGTATTAGTGTCAGTTGGTTCATGATAATTTTCTCGAAACAGACTTTCTTCTAGCTTTATATATAATATAAAGACCAGACGACCGAATTGAAACAAGTGATGAGAAAATCCATAAACAACACGTCAGTAGAAGAATAAAATAACATCCAGACGAGTGTCACAAGTGCAACTAACCCAAAACCGGACATAAATACATAAGACACCATCCTGACAAACGACAACAGAGACTATGGAACAAGACCCGAGTCGCGCCGCCTTGAGAAACCGCTAGACAGTATAGTACTGAGAATACTAAGCCATCTTCGGAAGGGGCTGACTTGTCATTGAGACTGCCGCATTATTCCAGGTTGTGGAGCGCTCTGCTAAGGGTTAGCAAGGACGGAGAACAGAGACCACGGGGACACGTGTATAGGATACATGGTCCTCACACCAAAGTTCATGGTGCTAGATGTCAGTGATATGACACGCCCGAAGCCACTTGCCAGCTGCAACCGAAAGGGACAGGGGCTCCGCGAAGACGCCCTCAAGAGGGTGATGACGCCAAGTGCCACCTTTGTGAAGCCAGAGAGGACAAACTAGGGTTTCACATTGGAAGTCATACACCGTGAGGGGACCCACAACGCCCTCAAGAGAGAAGTGACACTCGTACGTGTCATCATCGCCGATGCCAGAACGCGGAGTTTTCGCTCGGACCCTCACAAGTACCACCCATGGAACCAAGGTTGACGAATCAACCCACGATCCAAGGGGCCGCATCGATCGGATCGAATTTGGCGGGTAGATTTATACACATATACAATCGAAGATGCTTGTATATACGCACATACAGTCATCCTTATGAACGCACGCATGCACGCACACAAGTTGTTGGGTAGATATGATGAACACTTTTTTTTGTGGGAACACTTTTTTGTTGTAAAGATGATTCATGTGGTGGGCTTGTACTTTGTACCACTACCGTTTGTACATTTTAATTTTGTTAATTTATTTCAGTAAAGTGAGGGCACTACCAGTGGACAGTTGGTTTCGCTCGTGGAAACCGTAGTACTTGTTGAAATGCCCACTCTTTCAATCTGCATTGGTCCCTCTTGCACTCGACATCCAATACATTGTTAATTAGAGGGGGAGAGTTGACAGGGGCGCACAGCGATGTGTAGTTCATGTAATTTCTTTGTTAGGTTGTGTCCCCTAGCAACAAGATGCTGTGCTCTCCCTGATCCATCTTCGCCCTAGTGTGGCAGTGGCTGGCCTAGAAACTTAGCATTGGGGGAACCACATTCAAAGAATTATGAAAATTACACTACAAATAGCATAATTTAGTCTAAACATCGATGACAAATAGTCATAAAATAGCTTTAAATTATCAGACAATTAGTCCTATGCAATAGATTATTTTCCATTTTTAGAGGTACCCATGACACCATCATTGAATCCACCCATGTAGTGGTGTAGTGATCTACTCAAGAGTCCACGTAGATAGTGGTTCTCACATCTCATATGTTCATTTGTTTTTGCCTTCTTTCTATGTTATATGACCACATGGCCATAGTTTGTTAGCCTCTCTGTGGTTTTCGGCCATCGTGCATTCAATGATGTTGTGTCCACAACAGTTGAAGTCGGGGGGGGGGGGGGGGTTGAGGCAGTTCGTTTTTGCCTTGATGCTAGGCTGCTCTATTTCCTCCTTAATTACTATGCCATGTCATTTTCTCGCTTATGTGGCATGCTTAGCACCTATTCACTATGGAGCACTCGGAAGACCTTAGACGCACACATGACCGAGGGCAGGGGGATGGATATGCCCGTAACTACAAGGGCTTTCCATTCGAGGGCCAATTTTCACTCATTTATGGCAAGGACGAGTAATTTATGCTTTCTATACTTCTTTTAGATATTTGTCCATCTTATGTGTGACCGTACATAATGCTTTGGTTTTGACTTCTAGGCGGTGGACACTAATATCTTTGTGTGATATGTATCAAAGAATTATGAACCATTCAGTTCAACAAACGTATGTTTTGCACACCACATGATTTTTCTCTATTAAGTCAGGAGTGTTATAAAATTGGTAAGAACTTAGCCACGATACATGTGCCACATTTATCCTATGTTACTTGTTCTACTTTTATTTTATGAAATAGTTGGCATCACTTTGTAAAATCCAGTTCACTTAATAAAATAGTGCATTCTTAACTACTTCTGATCTCTAGGAAATATTCAGAATTATAAGAAATTATATCCTCTGTTTTCTTAGGTGTTTGGCTTTGTATTTTTTCTAAGTTAGGTTTGCCATCTAGTCATTTGCGATGAAAAGTTAGGAGTATGTTGTTTGCATGGACACATAAGCACCATAATTTTCTCTACTATATGCAAGTGTGAATTCAATTTATGGGTCATTGAGATGTGACTTTATTAGATGAAATGCAACCTCTTGAAAATTTGTTATTCTTATAGTTTAGGGTACTGATACACATTTCTAATAGTCTGCACATTTGTTGTGATACCATGTGTTTCTCACATTTGCTTTGCTTATTTAACTATGATGTTGTCTATGATTTAGTATAATGATGATGGGGCCTTATTACTTGCTACATTGTTAGTGCCCCTTCATTTGAAAATATGGAGAAATAAAATTAGTGGATGTGTTGGTCGTCAATAATAATATAGTACATTTCAAATATATTTTATTGATCATCTTATGCCAATTTTGACATTCAATACCCCAAAATAAACCTTTTATTAGTTACTTGGTACCAATCTCTATCTCCATTTTATTGATTGGCATTATTGGCTTCATAGAACAACCTATGAGATAGAAATTTCCTGTGTGAAGATGAAGGTACCAACTAGTTGGTTGGAGAAACAAAATTTGAGGTTGAGACCAACAAGCATGATGTAGTATAGTTTGAACCTCACAAGTGCCACCAATCAACACCTAGCGTAAAATCAGAAGACACGATCCCAAAAAGATGACGGACTTTCGAAACAGAATCGTGGCGCCTTGAGAAACTACCTGCCACCGTAGTATTGAGCAAACCAGGCCATCTTTGGAGGGGCCTGACTCGCCATTCAGACTGCCACCTCATTTCGGGTTGTGAAGCGCTTTGCTAGAGGATAGCAAGCACGAAGAATAGAGACCACATGACACGTGTATAGGATACGTTATCCTCGCACCAAAGTCGATGGCGCTACATGCCAGTGACAAGGCATGCTCGAAGCCACTGGCCAGCTGCAACCGAAAGAGACCGGGACTCTGGGAACACGCCCTCAAGAGGGTTATGACACCAACTGAGACCCCCCTGAACCCGGAGAGGACATATTAGGGTTTTCACATTGGAGCCCAGACACCGTGAGGGAAACTACCAAAACACCCTCAGGAGAGAAGCCACACTCGCAGGTATCATCATCGTTGGCGCCAGAACGCGGAGCTTTCGCTCGAACTCTCACATGTACCACCCGTGGAACCAAGGTTGTCGGATCAACCCACAAGCACGACTATTGACGCTAGTGCAAGGCATCCAGATCCATACAAGGGCGCTGCCAGCATTGAAGCAACGTCGATACCAGGATCACGCACACCCCCTCTCCTTGCTACCTACACAGCCATGAGGAGACACCAACACCGATGGAACACTGCTCGTCACAAAGTCAAATGTGCATCCACTTCGTCTGGGTCTGCCGCCGTCAGGGCATTGTCGGGGGGATAACCCAAGGGGTAGCCTAAAGCAACCCGCTGCTCCAACTTTCTGAAACGACTGAAGGGCGAGCCACCTCTCCCTATGGCCAGGATTGGGCCCGACCGGCTACAAGACACTGGCTGGGCCCTGTCGGCTACACATGGCTAGCTCCACTAGGACTGTCGGCTGGGGGCAGGGATTCTTGGCCCTCTAGCCAGCCGCGCCTTGGATCCCACGGCCCAGGCATGCACGGCTACAGTGGCCCTCATCCCGTCAGGGGTCATCGCGCGAATGGCTATAGTGAAGGCAATAGTGCCGCTGACTTCGGTTGACAATGACTGGGCTTCCACAGTGCCAACACGCCTCCAACCACTCCATGACCCGCCCCGGCGTGGCTACAGTGCAGCCGGCCATACCGCTGATCGCGGTCAGCTACCACAAGGCGACGCCCCGAAGGACGACCCGTGCCATGAAGTGACTATTGCTGGAACCTACGACGCGGGCCCCTCTGTTGGAAATATGCCCTAGAGGAAATAATAAATTGGTTATTATCATATTTCCTTGTTCATGATAATCGTTTATTATCCATGCTATAATTGTGTTGATTGGAAACTCAGATACATGTGTGGATACATAGACAACACCATGTCCCTAGTATGCCTCTAATAGACTAGCTCGTTGATCAAAGATGGCTATGGTTTCCTAGTCATGGACATGAGATGTCATTTGATAATGGGATCACGTCATTGGGAGAATGATGTGATGGACAAGACCCAAACTACAAACATAGCATATGATCGTGTCAGTTTATTGCTACTGTTTTCTGCATGTCAAGTATTTGTTCCTATGACCATGAGATCATGCAACTCACTGACACCGGAGGAGTACCTCGTGTGTATCAAACGTCGCAACGTAACTGGGTGACTATAAAGGTGCTCTACAGGTATCTCCGAGGGTGTCTGTTGGGTTGGCATGGATCAAGACTGGGATTTGTTACTCCGTGTGACGGAGAGGTATCTCAGGGCCCACTCGGTAATACAACATCACAATAATCCTTGCAAGCAATGTGACTAAGTGTTAGTCACATGATCTTGTATTACAGAACGAGTAAAGAGACTTGCCGGTAACGAGGTTGAACTAGGTATGGAGATACCGACGATCGAATCTCGGGCAAGTAACATACTGAAGAACAAAGGGAACATCATACGGGATTAACTGAATCCTTGACATAGAGGTTCGACCGATAAAGATCTTCGTAGAATATGTAGGAACTAATATGGTCATCCAGGTCCTGCTATTGGTTATTGACTGTAGAGGTGTCTTGTTCATGTCTACATAGTTCTCGAACCCGCAAGGTCTGCACACTTAAGGTTCGGTGACGTTTCGGTAGTATAGAGTTATGTATGGTGGTGACTGAAGGTTGTTCGGAGTATCGAATGAGACCTTGGATGTCACGAGGAGCTCCGGAATGGTCTGGAGGTAAAGGCTGATATATAGGAAGTCCTATTTTGGTCACTGGAAAAGTTTTGGGCTCATCGGTAGTGTACCGAGAGTGTCGGTAGTGTACCGGGAGACCATCGGGAGAGGTATTTCGACCCAAGAGGCTACATGGGCTGTGGGAGGAGGTAAACCAGCCCCTGGTGGGCTGGCCGAAGCCTCCTCTAAGGGCCCATGCGGCTGGAGTGGTTTGAGAAGGAAAAAATCCAAAGGTGGAGTGGTGGAAAGAGTTTCCAAGTGGAAAGGAGGAATCCTACTCCTAATAGGATTGGAGTAGGACTCCTCCACCTCCAATTTCGGCCAGATCTTGAGGGTTTGAGGCTGCCTCCTCCCCTCCCTCCCTCCTATATATACTAGAGGATTTAGAGGGAAAAAGCTAACCCTAATAGCCACGTGCTACCTCTCCTCTAGATCACAGTTTCTCCTCTAGATCGGTTTTCAGCGATGCTTAGGCGAAGCCCTGTTGGAATAGCTCCACCACCATCGCCGCAACGCCACCGCGCTGCCAGATAACACATCTACCTCTCCACTCCCTCTTGCTGGATCAAGAAGGCGAACATCGTCATCGAGCTGTACGTGTGCTGAACGCCAGGGTGCCGTCCGTTTGGCGCTAGATCGGAAGGACCGTGATCAAGATCGCGAGACGGATCATGATGAGATCGCGGGACGGATCGTGATTGGATCGTGGGACAGTTCGTGATGAGATCGCGGGATGCTCGGCGATTTGGATCGCGAAGACGTTCGACTACACCAACCGCGTTTCTTAACGCTTCCCGCTTAGCGATCTACAAGGGTATGTAGATCCACTCTCCCTCTCGTAGATGCTCATCACCATGAATAGATCATGCGTGTGCGTAGGAAATTTTTTGTTTCCCATGCAACGCTCCCCAACAGTGGCATCATGAGCTAGGTCTATGTGTAGATGAGATCTCGAGTAGAACACAAAGAGTTTGTGGGCGTTGATGCTTAGATTGCTTCCTCCCTTGGCCATGTTTTGGTTCAGCGGTATTGTGGGGTGAAGCGGCCCGGACAAACATTACTCTTATACTTACGAGAGACCGGTTCCCTCAACTGCAACTTGTTGCAAAAGATGGCTGGCGGGTGCCAGTTTCTCCTACTTTAGTTGGATCGGATTCGACAAAGGCGGTCCTTGAGAAGGTTGAAAAGGAACTTATGTATCGCCGTTGTGGTTTATGCGTAGGTGAGAATTGTTCTTGCTAGATACCCGTAGCAGACACGTAAAACATGCAACAACAATTAGAGGACGTCTAACTTATTTTTGAAGGGTATGTTGTCATGTGATATGGCCAATTACATGATGTGATATATGTGATGTATGAGATGATCATGTGTTGTATAGAATATCACAACTTGCATGTCGATGAGTATGGCAACTGGTAGGAGCCATAGGATTGTCTTTAATTATTGTATGACCTGCGTGTCAATCATTAAGTGCTTTGTAATGCTTTACTTTATCGCTAAACGGTAGCAATAGTAGTAGAAGCATGATGGGCGCGACAATCCCGATGGCGACACGTTGATGGAGATCATGGTGTCATGTCGGTGATGATGGAGATCATGCCAGTGCTTTCAAGATGGAGATCAAAAGCACAAGTTCATGGACATATCATGTCACTTATGATTTGCATGTGATGTTAACCCTTTTATGCACCTTGTTTTTCTTAGGACGACGGTAGCATTATAAGGTGATCCCTCACTTAATTTCAAGATAAATTGTGTTCTCCCCGAGTGTGCACCGTTGCGAAAGTTCGTCATGTCGAGATACCACGTGATGATCGGGTGTTATAGACTCTACGTTCACATACAATGGGTGCAAGCCAGTGTTGCACATGCAGAACACTCGGGTTAAACTTGAGGAGCCTAACATGTACAAACATGGCCTCGAAACACAAGAGACCGAAAGGTTGAACATGAGTCATATATTAGATATGATCAACATGATGATGTTCACCATTGAAACCACGTCAACTCACGTGATGATCGGACTTGAGTTGGTGAATTTGGATCATGTATCACTCGAATGACCGGAGGGATGTCAATTTGAGTGGGAGTTCTTCAATAATATGATTAATTGAACTCATTATCATGAACATAGTTAGTAGTGTCTTTGCAAAATTATGTTGTAGATTACTAGCTCACGCTGTAGCTCCCTTGAATTTCTATATGTTCCTAGAGAAATAGAGTTGAAAGATGATGGTAGCAATATTGCGGACTGGGTCCGTGATCTGAGGATTGTCCTCATTGCTGCACACAAGACTTATGTCCTTAATGCACCGCTCGGTGCACCACCCCCTCTAGCGTCATCTGTAGATGTTGTGAACATCTGACAGGCACGTTCCGATGACTACTTGATAGTTTAGTGCGTCATGCATTACGGCTTAGAATTGAGGCTCCAAAATGTTTTGAACATCACGGAACATATGAGATGTTCTAAGAACTGAAATTAGGATCTCAGGCTCGTGCTCATGTTGTGAGATATGAGATCTCCAACAAGATTCTTTGCTTGCAAGATGAAGGAGAATAGCTCAATCGTTAAGCATGTGCTCAAATTATCTGGGTGCTACAATCGCTTGAATCGAGTGGGAGTTGATCTTCCAGATAAGATAGTGATTGATATAATTCTCCAAGTCACTGTCACTAAGTTACTAGAACTTGGTGATGAACTATAATATCCCAGGGATAGAAATAATGATCCCTGAGCTGTTCGCGACGTTTGACACCGCGAAGGTAGAAATCAAGAAGGAGCATCAAGTGTTGATGGTTATTAAAACCACTAGTTTCAAGAAGGGCAAGGGCAAGGAGGGAAACTTCATGGATGGCAAGTCAATTGCTGCTCTAGTGAAGCAACCCAAAGTTGAACCCAATCCGGAGACTAAGTGCTTCTATTATGAGGTGAGCGGTCGCTGAAGCGGGACAACCCTAGATACTTGGTAGATAAGAAGGCTAGCAACGTCGACACAAGTGTATTTGATATACGTGTTATTGATGTGTACCTTGCTAGTACTCCTAATAGCACGTGGGTATTGGATACCGGTTCGGTTGCTAAATGTTAGTAACTTGAAGTAAAAGCTACGGAATAAACGGAGACTAGCTAAGGGTGAGGTGACGATGTGTGTTGGAAATGCTTCCAAGGTTGATGTGATCGACATCGCACGCTCTCTCTACCTTCGGGATTAGTGACGAACCTAAATAAATGTTATTTGGTGTTTTGCGTTGAGCATGAACGTGATTAGATCGTGTTTATTGCAACACGGTTATTCATTTAAGTTAGAGAATAATTGTTATTCTCTTTACATGAATAATACATTCAATGGTCATGCACCCAATGAGGATGGTTTGTTGAATCTTGATCATAGTAATACACATGTTCATAACATTGATGCCCAAAGATACAAAGTTAATAATGATAGTACCACATACTTGTGGCACTGCTGCTAAATGCCATATTGGTATAAAGCGCATGAAGAAACTCCATGTTGATGGATCTTTGGACTCCTTTGATTTCGAATCGGTCGAGACATGTGAACCATGCCTCTTGGGCAAGATGACTAAGGACCCCGTTTTCCGGATTGATGGAGCGGGCAAGTGATTTATTGGAAATGATACATGTTGATGTATGCAATCCAATGAGTCTTGTAGCGTGCGGTGGATATCGTTATTTTCTTACCTTCACTAATGATTTGAGTAGATATAGTGTATGTTTACTTAATGAAACACAAGTCTGAATCGTTTGAAAAGTTTAAGCAAATTCAGAGTGAAGTTTAACATCATCGTGACAAGAAGACAAAAATGTCTGCGATATGAACGTGGAGGTGAATATCTGAGTTACGAGTTTGGCATACAACTTTAGGCAATGTGAAAGTCGTTTCACAACTCATGCCACCTGGAACACCATAGTGTGATGGTGTGTCCGAACGTCATAGTCGTGCTCTATTGGATATGGTGCGGGCTATGATGTCTCTTATCGTTCTGCTATTGTAGTTTTGGGGTTATGCATTAGAGACAAATAGATTCACTTTAAATAGGGCACCATCTAAATCCGTGGAGATGGCACCGTGTGAATTATGGTTTGATAGAAACCTAAGCTGTCATTTCTTAATGTTTGGGGCTGCGGCGCTTGTGTGGAAAAATGTTTTCACCTAATGAGCTCGAACCCAAAGCGGACAAATGCATCTTCATAGATTACCCTAAGAACAGTTGGGTGCACCTTCTATCTCAGATCCAAGCATAAAGTGTTTGTCGCTAAAACGGGTTCTTTCCCGAGAAAAAGTTTCTCTCGAAAGAATTGAGTGGGAGGAAGATAGAACTTGATGAGGTTGTTGAACCTTTGTTCTAACGAGAGAGTAGCTCAGCGCAGAAATATGTTTCTGTGGAACCTATGTCAGTTGAAGAGGAAGTAAATGATGATGATCATGAAGCTTCGGATCAACTTACTATCAAACCTCGTAGGTCGACAAGGATGCGTACTACTCCTGAGTGGTACGACAACCCTGTCTTGGAGGTCATGTTGTTGGACAACGATGAACCTACGAGATATGGAGAAGCGATGATGGGCCCGGATTCTGACAAATGGTTAGAGGCCATGAAATACGAGAAAGGATCCATGTATGAAAACCAAGTATAGACTTTGGTAGACTTGCTTGTTGGACAACAGGTCGTCGAGTACAAATGGACCTTTGAGATGAAGACAAACGCTTATGGTAAATATCACCATTTATAAAGCTCAACTTGTCACAAAGAAGTTTCCAACAAGTTCAAAGAGTTGACTGCGATGAGACTTTCTCGCTCGTAGCGATGCTAAAGTCTGTTGGAATTATGTTAGCAGTTGCTGCATATTTAAATTATAAAATCAGGCAAATGGATGACAAAACATCGTTTCCTTAACAGTTTACTGGAGGAAAAGTTGTATGTGATACAACCAGAAGGTTTTGTCAGTCCTAGGGATGCTAAAAGGTGAGCAAGCTTCAGTGATCCTTCTATGGACTGAAGCAAGCATCTCGGAGTTGGAATATACACTTTGATGAGGTGATCAAAGTTTTTGAGTCTATACAAAGTTTATGAGAAACTTGTATTTACAATAAAGTGAGTGGGAGCACTATAGAGTTTCTGATAAGCATATGTGGTTGACATATTGTTGATCAGAAATGATGTAGAATTTCTGGAAAGCATAAATGGTTGTTTGAAAGGAGTTTTTGAAAGGAAGACCTGGATAAATCTACGTAATTGTTGAGCATCAAGATTTATAGAGATAGATCAAGATGCTTGATGAGACTTTGAATGAGTACATACCTTGACAAGATTTTGAAAGAGTTCAAAATGGATTAGTCAGAGCGAAGTGTTCTTGCCTGCTTTGTAAGGTGTGAAGTTGAGTGAGACTCAAAGCTCGACCACATCAGAAGAAAGAGAAAGGACGAATGTCGTCCCCTATGCCTTAGCCATAGGCTCTGTATAGTATGCCATGCTGTGTACTGCACCTGTGTGTGCCTTGCCATGAGTCCGTCAAGGGGTACAAGAGTGATCCAGGAGTGGATCACTGGACAACGGTCAAGATCATCCTTAATAACTAAAAGACTAATGAAATGTTTCTCGATTATGGAGGTAAGAAAGAGTTCATCGTAAAGAGTTACGTCGATGCAAGCTTTGACACCAATCTGGATGACTCTTAGTAGCAATCCGGATACGTATAGTAGAGGAGCCATTTGGAATAACTCCAAGTGGAGTGTGGTAGCAGTGTTTACACTTTGACCTAGAGATTTGCAATGTACACACGGATCTAAATGTCGCAGACCCGTTGACTATAAGACCTCTCTCACATGAAAAGCATGATCGAGCCCCGGAACTCATTGGGTGTTAGATTCATCACAATGCAAATCACATGGTGATGTGAACTAGATTATTGACTCTAGTGCAAGTGGGAGACTGTTGGAAATATGCCCTAGAGGCCATAATAAATTGGTTATTAACATATTTCCTTGTTCATGATAATCGTTTATTATCCATACTCTAATTGTGTTGATCGGAAACTCACATACATGTGTGGATACATAGACAACACCATGTCCCTAGTATGCCTCTAATAGACTAGCTCGTTGATCAAAGATGGCTATGGTTTCCTAGTCATGGACATGAGATGTCATTTGATAACGGGATCACGTCATTAGGAGAATGATGTGATGGACAAGACCCAAACTACAAACATAGCATATGATCGTGTCAGTTTATTGCTACTGTTTTCTGCATGTCAAGTATTTGTTCCTATGACCATGAGATCATGCAACTCAATGACACCGGAGGAGTACCTTGTGTGTATCAAACGTCACAACATAAATGGGTGACTATAAAGGTGCTCTATAGGTATCTCCGAGGGTGTCTGTTGGGTTGGCATGGATCAAGACTGGGATTTGTTACTCCGTGTGACGGATAGGTATCTTAGGGCCCACTCGGTAATACAACATCACAATAAGCCTTGCAAGCAATGTGACTAAGTGTTAGTCACGGGATCTTGTATTACGGAACGAGTAAAGAGACTTTCCGGTAACGAGGTTGAACTAGGTATGGAGATACCGACGATCGAATCTCGGGCAAGTAACATACTGAAGAACAAAGGGAACATCATATAGGATTAACAAAATCCTTGACATAGAGGTTCGACCGATAAAGATCTTCATAGAATATGTAGGAACCAATATGGGCATCCAGGTCCTGCTATTGGTTATTGACCGTAGAGGTGTCTCGGTCATGTCTACATAGTTCTCGAACCTGCAGGGTCTGCACACTTAAGGTTCAGTGACGTTTTGGTAGTATAGAGTTATGTATGGTGGTGAATGAAGGTTGTTCGGAGTACCGGATGAGATCCCAGACATCACGACGAGCTCCGGAATGGTCCGGAGGTAAATATTGATATATAGGAAGTCCTGTTTTGGTCGCCGGAAAAGTTTCGGGCTCATCGGTAGTGTATTGGGAGTGCCGGTAGTGTACCGGGGGACCATCGGGAGAGGTATTTCGACCCAAGAGGCTACATGGGCTGTGGGAGGAGGTAAACCAGCCCCTGGTGGGCTGGCCGAAGCCTCCTCTAAGGGCCCATGCGGCTAGAGTGGTTTGAGAAGGAAAAAAAATTCAAAGGTGGAGAGGTGGAAAGAGTTTCCAAGTGGAAAGGAGGAATCCTACTCCTAATAGGATTGGAGTAGGACTCCTCCACCTCCAATTTTGGCCAGATCTTGAGGGTTTGAGGCTGCCTCCTCCCCTCCCTCCCTCCTATATATACTAGAGGATTTAGAGGAAAAAGCTAACCCTAAGAGCCACGTGCTACCTCTCCTCTAGATCGCAGTTTCAACGGTGCTTAGGCGAAGCCCTGCTAGAATAGCTCCACGACCATCGCCGCAACACCGTCGCGCTGCCGGATAACTCATCTACCTCTCCACTCCCTCTTTCTAGATGAAGAAGGCAGAGATCGTCATCAAGCTGTACGTGTGCTGAATGCGGAGGTGCCGTCCGTTCGGCACTAGATCGGAAGGACCGTGATCAAGATCGCGAGACGGATCGTGATGAGATCGCGGGACGGATCGTGATGAGTTTGCTGGATGGATCGTGATTGGATTGCGGGACGGTTCATGATGAGATCGCGGGATGCTCGGTGATATGGATCACGAAGACGTTCGACTACACCAACCGCGTTTCTTAACGCTTCCCGCTTAGCGATCTACAAGGGTATGTAGATCCACTCTCCCGCTTGTAGATGCTCATCACCATGGATAGATCGTGCATGTGCGTAGGAAATTTTTTGTTTCCCATGCAACGTTCCCCAACACCCTCCGGCTCTCGACGAGACCTCCCAGCCGGCGGGCCCTACAAGCGACGAGACCCTACAGCCGGGGGCCCCATGGCTGGCTATAGAGGCTGCCACCTGGGGCCCCCCACGGCTTTTCGCCCATATTGTAATCGGGGGGCTGGCCTATAAAACCCCCCTGAGCCTCCCATGCAGAGGCAGACTGACAGATAGACAAGTACACATACATAGAGAGGAACACCTCGTTCCACCACCACCCTCATAGCAAGGGAAGGGGAGCCGGCAGCTCCTTCTTCCACCTCTAGATGCGGCTCAAGGAGCACCAGTCTAACCTTTCCTCATCAATCAACCAGATCACGCAGGACTAAGGGTATTACCTCCCACGGAGGGCCCCGAACCTTGGTACATCATGTGTTAGTCACCGTTTGTGCCTAATCCCTCTCCCGGAGTCTGTCGGCGTCCTTCGGCCCCAACCACCTTCGATAAGCCTACCCATGGCATGTGTCGTGAGAAAACGACGATAGTTGGCGCCCACCGTAGGGCCATATGTGGCACTAGCCGGAGTCATGCTCCGGGCAGGATCATTCTCCATTCCCCGCGGCCGCCGCATGTTCAAGCGAAACCGCAGGCTCGTGGGGCTTTCTCCAGTAGGCCCTGCGGGCAGCTCCGTCAATCTCACACTTGACATCGAGGCACTCACCGAGCGCTTTGTAAAGCTAAGCCTTTCCGAAGCACCGGTCATCGACGAATACCCCAGCCAGGCGCTCAACTACACCTACCCTCTCATGTTTGTGGGAACACTCATTGCAACCCAGTCCAGCCCACGTTCGCATGGGAGTGATGGCCATCATCGCCACCACCTCTTCAGGGAGGGCACGGGCCGAGGCCGATGCTGCTGCAGCCCGCACCAGCACCTTCGACCCACTCGACGCAGCCCTTCAAGGCCTGGGCACCTCCATCGCTCCAACGACGAACCCTGACGTCGCCACGGTCGAGATGGAGGCGGCTCGCCGCCTGCCGTTCGAGGACGCCAGCCCCCTCGTAGCTACGTGGCGCCGCATGGAGGCTGCTCAGTGGGAGTACGCCTTTGCCTATGGTCTCACCCCGCCTGGCACTGAGCCCAGCCGGCGTGGGGCCATGTGCAATCGTGGCCGTGTGGTCGCAGAAATCCTAAGCAGCAACATGCCCGTCTATGACACCCCCCGGACAACCTACGGGCCGCCAAGGTAGCCTACGAGGATCTGGCTACCTTGGAGGGCGAAGAGCGTGCCGTCCGCGAGCATCACATCAAAGACCTCATCGATGTCGCTGACGTGCAGCAACACTTGCTCGCCCCTGGTGGAGCTGCCTTTGAAGGCCTCCTTCCCGAGGGCGTGGGCGTCGGGACTGCTGGCCATCAGCCGGCTCAGCACCCCTGTTCCCCTGGCGCCTCCAGCCGCCGAGTCGAGGCGAGCAACCCCGAGCGCTCTCAGCTGCCGGCAATGAGCAGCCGGTAGTGAACAACCGGAACAACAACCACGTGGCTCATAGCAACCGCCGCAACGAGGCGCCAGCTGGTGGAAGTCGGCGCAGCCGCGGGCATACATCGCCTCCGTGGCATGAGCCGGCGCAGTCGGTCCCACCTGTCATCCGTCCCGAACTCTCCGCTCGGCTGGACCACGGGTCCCCCACACGAAAAATGACGCCCGTCTTCGCATCGACCGGCTCGCGTAGTCGGCCCTCCTCGAGGAAGAGGGCTCGATTGGCCCGGTGTGTTTCGGCCCTCAGATCCACGACGACCGTTCCCGACTGGCTTCACGCTCCCCCAGGACATCCAGAAGTACAACGGGCCCGCTAAACCCGAAGACTGGCTTATCGACTACACCACCGAATTTGGCATTGCTAGGGGGAACAAGTGCGTGGCCATCCACTATGCTCCCCTCATGTCAATCGGTTCGGCCTGCACCTGACTCAACAGCCTTGCGGCCGGCAACATCAACACCTGGATGGACTTCGAGGAAGCATTTGTCCACAACTTCACGACACCTACAAGTGGCCCGGCCGTCCCTGTGAACTAGCCATGTGCGTTCAGGGGCCGGATGAGTCCCTTTGCGTCTGCCTCACCCGATGGACCGAGCTCCACAACTCCTGTGAAGAGGTGCATGAGGTCTAAGCCATACAATATTTCATCGAAGGCTGTCGTGATGACACTCCCCTGAAGCACAAGCTCCTGTGCTCTGAGCCGGCTACGCTAGCCGAGCTCATGACCAAGGCAGACAAGTACACCACGGCAGAGTCCACCATTCGGGTCAAGACGACCCTGCCTACCAAGGCAACACCGACGCCGGCGGCGTCACGACCGGCTGCTGACAACCTGCAGCCGTAAAACGACAAGCGCAAGAATGGCCAGCTCGACTCCCGCTTTGCGAGCCAGCAGGTCGCCACCATCGAGGAGCAGGAGCCGGCTGGCCAGCCTTCCAGTCAGCGTCAGCGCACTGGCAAGGCTGCTTGGCAGCCCAAGCTCATGTTCGAGCAGATGCTCGACCTCCCCTACAAGAACCACTCTGGGGCCAAGCCCTCTACGCACACGCTCCGGTAGTGCAACTTCTCACAGCGATTGGCCCAGGGGGACGGCCGGTTCCCCCCATGCCGCCTGCCCGCACGCCGGTCCCAGCACCAGCTACCACCCCGGCGTCGGCTCCGGCTCCGGCCCAGAACGACGGTCGCCTGCACGACCAACTCCCCAACCAGGACGGTTGCTACGTCGTCTTCACCAGTAGAGAGACGGGCAAGCATGCTCAACATCGGCTCCATCGTGAGGTGAATGCCACCATGCCGGCAACTCCCAAGTTCATTAACTGGTCAGAGAAGCTGGTCACCTGGAGCCGGGTAGACCACCCGTCTATGATGTCGAGTCCTGGCAGCTACGCCCTGGTCCTCGACCCCACCATCACCACCGAGAAGCGCACCTGCCGCTTCACGCGGGTGCTGATTGATGGTGGCAATAGCATCAACATCCTCTACCTCGACACGATGCACAAGCTAGGGCTGAAGATAGAAGACCTGCAGGCAAGCCGAACGGTCTTCCACGGCATCGTGCCGGGAAGGTCCTGCTCCCATGTTGGCAAGATCAAGCCGATATCCTCTTCGGTGGTCCCGGTCACTTTTGTCGTGATCTTGTATGGTTCGAGGTAGTGGACCTCGAGAGTCCCTATCACGCGCTGCTGGCCCGACCGGCTCTCGTCAAGTTCATGGCGGTCCCCCACTACGCCTATCTAAAGCTCAAGATGTCGGGTCCCAAGGGGATCATTACCATCGCGGGTGACTACAAGATGTCGATCGAGTGTGGTCGAGACGGTAGTCGGTTGGCCGAGGCCCTGGAGATAGCCAAGGAACAGCGGCAACTCGACTGGCTCGTGGCCCTTGCTACCAGCCAGTCGGCCGTGCCAGCTCCTCCCTCGAAGTCGGTCCGCAAGGCCTCCTTCCAGCCTTCCAAGGACACTAGGCAGGTCTCGCTCGACCCAGCCAACCCCGTGTAGTACGTCACTACCGGCTCCCGCCTCGACAGCAAATAGGAAGATGAGCTTGTCGACTTCGTCCGTGAGAATCGGGACATCTTTGCGTGGTCCCCCAAGGACATGCCGGGTGTTCCGGGGAAGTTCATCGAGCACAAGCTTCACGTCCGGACGAATGCTAAACCGATCAAGCAACCCCTACTCCGTTTCTCTGAGGAGAAGTAGTGCACTATAGGAGAAGAGATCGCCCGGCTACTCGCAGCCGGCTTCATCATGTAAGTTTTCCACCCGGACTGGCTGGCCAACCCAGTCCTGGTGCTGAAGAAGAACAAGACGTGGCGCATGTGCATCGACTACACCAGCCTGAACAAGACGTGTCCCAAGGACCCATTCGCCCTGCCGTAGATCGATCAAGTCATCGACTCCACGGTCGGCTGCGATTTGCTGTCTTTCTTGGACGCCTACTCCGGCTACCACCAGATCAAGCTGGACTTGGATGACCGGCTCCAGACCTCCTTCATAACGCCCTTCCAGGCCTACTGCTACATCACCATGTCCTTCGGCCTGAAGAATGCAGGCGCCTCCTTCCAGTGATGCATGTAGAAGTGCCTCCTACCTCAGATAGGCAGGAACGTCCACGTCTATGTCGATGACATTGTCGTCAAGGACAAGAAGCACTTCAGCCTCCTCGACGATCTCCGGGAGACAATCGCGAACCTACGCGAATACAAGATCAAGCTCAACCCTGAGAAGTGTGCCTTCGGCATCCCAGCCGGTCAGCTCTTGGGTTACTTCGTGTCCGCTCGCGGCATGCCCAAGCCAACCCGGATCCGCGACATCCAGAATTTCACCGGCTGCCTCACCTCCCTCGGCCGGTTCATCAGCCCGTTGGGGGGAAAAGCCTTGCCCCTCTACGGGCTGCTTCGCAAGACGGCTCTGGTCGAGCCAGGTCACTTGAAGAAGCCGGGCATGTTCGACTGGCCCGACGAGGTGAACGAGCCCTTCTGGTGGCCTCAAGGGGGCCCTCACCAATGCGCCCATCCTGGCCGCGCCGGCAGAGAAGGAGTCGTTGCTCGCCTACATCGCGGCAACCACGCACGTCATCAGCATCGTCCTGGTGGTCGAGCGGCCGGAGGAAGGCAAGTCCCTGCCGGTCCAGCGCCTCGTATACAACCTCAGCAAGGTCCTCTCCGCCTGCAAACAGAACTACCCCCACTACCAGAAGATGTGCTACGTCATCTACTTTGCAGCCAAGAAGGTCAAGCAGTACTTCCAAGACCACACCATCACCGTGGTGAGCATAGCCCTGCTCGGCGAGATCATGAGCGGCCGGGACTCCACCGGCCAGATCGCCAAATGGGTCATCTCCCTCGCTGACCACGAAATCCGGTACAAGCCGTGTACCACCATCAAGTTGGAGGCGATGGCCGACATCCTCATCAAATGGATGGAGACTGAGTTCGTGCCGCCTTATCCAGACTCCACTCATTGGCGCATGCATTTCGATGGCTCGAAGATGAGGACTAGCCTGGGTGTCGGCATAGTCCTCTCCTCTCCAAAAGGTGACCAACTCAAGTACGCACTCCAGATTCATTTTGCCACCTCCAACAACGTGGCTGACTATGAGGCGCTCGTCCACCACCTCCGGCTCGCCAAGGAAATTAGCATCAGACGCATCATGTGCTTCGGCGACTCGGACCTCGTGTGGGACGCTAGAGACACCAACATGACCAGCTATCGCTTCCTCGTCCAGCAGCTCACCGGATCCTTCGAGGGTTGTGAGTTCCACCACATCCCGTGGGCGGACACCGAGGCGGCCGAGATGCTGGCAAAGATCGGCTCCACTCGACAGGCCATCCCAGCTGCTCAAGCCGTCGATCAAGCCCTCCCCCAAATCGGAGTCCATATTCGTGTCGGCTGACGCTGTCGGCTCGTCGGCAAACCCTGCTGTCCGACCGACATCTTTGCCACTGGCTCCACCAACCTTGGCTGCCTTGCCGGCACCAGCTCCACTAGTCTAGCTAGCTGCATTTGAAGCAGCCGGCTCCGACACCATGAAGGTCATGATGACGATCGACGCCCCTCCCACTGTCTTCGTCTCGGGGGCTGGCGAGCTAGTGCCGGGGGCTGAACACCCAGACCCGGGGACTCCCAAACCGGCCCTCGCCTCGCTCCCTCGTGAGCCCAGCCCATCCACGATTTCCTCTTACGCGGCGAACTCCCTCCTGACGTGGCCACAGTGAGGCGAATCCAGCGCCGAGCCCTGGCCTACAGCGTCATCAACCGTGAGCTCCTTCATCGCAGCAGCACCAACGTCTTTCAGCGGTGCGTCGAGCCGGAAAAGGGTCAAGAGATCCTCCTCGACATCCTCCAGGGCGAGTGCGGGCACCACGCTGACACGTCTCCAACGTATCTATAATTTTTGATTGTTCCATGCTATTATATTATCTGTTTTGGATGTTTTATATGAATTAATATGCTATTTTATATTATTTATGGGACTAACCTATTAACCTAGAGCCTAGTGCCAGTTTCTGTTTTTTCCTTGTTTTTGAGAATTGCATATAAGGAATATTAAACGGAGTCCAAATGGAATAAAATCTTTGGAATAATCTTTCTTGGACCAAAAGCAAACCAGGAGACTTGGAGATGAAGTCGGGAGATCCATCATGGGGCCACAAGCCCTAGGGGCGCGCCCAGGGGGGTAGGGCGCGCCCCCAGGCTTGTGGGCCCACGACAGCTCTCATAACCCTATTTCTCGGCCTATAAATTCCCAAATATTCCCTGTATACCAGAACAAGGCTCGTTTGCCAAGAGATCCAATCTTGGAGCCTTTTTCGGTAATCTGCCGGAGGGGGATTCGATCACGGAGGGCACCTACATCAACTCCATTGCCCCTCCGATGATGCATGAGTAGTTCACAACAGACCTTCGGGTCCATGGCTAGTAGCTAGATGGCTTCTTCTCTCTCTTTGCTCTTCAATACCATGTTCTTCATGATCTTCATGGAGATCTATCCGATGTAATACTCTTGTGCGGTGTGTTTGTCGAGATCCGATGAATTGTGGGTTTATGTTCAGATTATCTACGAAAATTATTTGAGTCTTTTTTGAATTCTTATATGCATGATTTCATATCCTTGCAAGTCTCTTCGAGTTACTGGTTTTGTTTGGCCAACTAGATTGGTAATTCTTGCAATAGGAGAAGTGCTTAGTTTTGGGTTCAATCTTGCGGTGTCCTCACCCAGTGACAAAGTAGGGGTAGCGAGGCACGTATAATGGGCATCAGAGAGGGATATAGTAAAAAGTTTCATATTAAGTGCATTGAATACTATGAGAACTTTGATTCCTTGCATATAGTTTTGAGATATAGATGGTAATATGAGAGTCATGCTAGTGAGTAGTTGTGAATTGTAAGAGATACTTGTGTTAAAGTTTGTGATTCCCGTAGCATGCATGTTTTGTGAACCATTATGTAACGAAGTCGGAGCATGATTTGTTTAATGATTGTCAACCTTTGTGTGAGGGTCGGGAGCGCGTGATGGTTAACTCCTACCAACCTATCCCCTAGGAGCATGCGTCTAATGCCTTGTTTAATAACTAATAGACTTTTGCAATAAATATGTGAGTTTTTTATGACTAATGTTGAGTCCATGGATTATACGCACTCTCACCCTTCCACCTTTGCTAGCCTCTCTAGTACCGCGCAACTCTCGCCGATACATCAAACCCTCCTTCCTCAAAATAGCCACCATATATTTTTCTGAAAACAGCCACCATACCTACCTATTATGGCATTTCCATAGCAATTCGGAGATATATTGCCATGCAATTTCCACCATTTAGTTTTTCATGGCATGCACCATTACTTCATCTTGCATATAGAGTCATACTTTGTTCTAGGTATCGAGTTGTCATTTTCTTATTGAGTTATTAGTAAATAAAAGTGTGATGATTTTCATTAATAGAGCATTGTCCCGTGAGAGAAAAGGATGATGGAATCCATGACTCCCTCACAACCTGGGATGAGTATCCGTACTTTACAAAAAATAAAAGAGGCCAGCGAAGCCTAGAAAAAAGAGAGGCCAAAGATGCCCACCAATTTAAGAAATAAAAAAATAAAAAAGAGAGAAAGAGAGAAGGGACAATTGCTACTATCTTTTCCACACTTTTGCTTCAAAATAGCACCATGATCTTCATGATAGAGAGTCTCCTATTTTGTCCCTTTCATATAACTAGTGGATATTCATCTTGCATGACCACTTGGTTTTCTTTTTGAGCTTTCATACACTTATAGCTCTAAGTGCATTTTTTGCATGGCAATCCCTACTCACTCACATTGATATCTATCGATGGGTATCTCCATAGCCTGTTGGTACGCCTAGTTGCAGTGAGACTATCTTATCCCTTTTTTCCTTGCACCTCCTCCATATTCTATTCCACCTATAGTGTTATATCCATGGATCATGCTCATGTATTGCGTGAGAGTTGAAAAGGTATGAGAACACCAAAAGTGTGAAACAATTGCTTTACTTGTTCACCGGGGTTGTGCATGATTTAGATACTTTGTGTGGGGAAGATGGAGCATAGCCAGACCATACGATTTTGTAGGGATAACTTTCTAAGGCCATGTTATTTCCAAAGGACACGACTGCCTTGTTGGTGTGCTCGAAGTATTACTGTTTTTATGTCAATATTGGACTATTGTTTTGCATCTTACGGGTCTGAATATTCATGCCACAGTAAAGAATATCACATGTATAAATATGTCAGGTAGCATTTCACATCAAAAATTCTGTTTTTATCATTTACCTACTCGAGGACGAGCAGGAATTAAGCTTGGGGATGCTGATACGTCTCCAACATATCTATAATTTTTGATTGTTCCATGCTATTATATTTTCTGTTTTGGATGTTTTATATGCATTAATATGCTATTTTATATTAGTTTTGGGACTAACCTATTAATCTAAAGCCTAGTGCCAGTTTATGTTTTTTCCTTTTTTTTGAGAATTGCTGGTAAGGAATATTAAACGGAGTCCAAATGGAATAAAATCTTCAGAATACTTTTCTTGGACCAGAAGCAAACCAGGAGACTTGAAGATGAAGTCGGGAGAGCCACTGTGGGGCCACAAGCCCTAGGGGCGCGCTAGGGGGGTAGGGCGAGCCCTTGGGCTTGTGGGCCCACGACAGCTCTCATAACCCTATTTCTCGGCCTATAAATTCCCAAATATTCCCTGTATACTAGAACGAGCCACGAAAACACTTTTCCGCCGCCAGAAGCCTCTGTTCCTGAGAGATCCAATCTTGGAGCCTTTTCTGGTAATGTGTCGGAGGGGGATTCGATCACGGAGGGCATCTACATCAACTCCATTGCCCCTCCGATGATGCGTGAGTAGTTCACCACAGACCTTCGGGTCGATAGCTAGTAGCTAGATGGCTTCTTATCTCTCTTTGCTCTTCAATACCATGTTCTTCATGATCTTCATGGAGATCTATCCGATGTAATACTCTTGTGCGGTGTGTTTGTCGAGATCCAATGAATTGTGGGTTTATGTTCAGATTATCTACGAATATTATTTGAGTCTTTTTTGAATTCTTATATGCATGATTGCATATCCTTGCAAGTCTCTTCGAGTTACTGGTTTTGTTTGGCCAACTAGATTGGTAATTCTTGCAATAGGAGAAGTGCTTAGTTTTGGGTTCAATCTTGCGGTGTCCACACCCAATGACAAAGTAGGGGTAGCGAGGCACGTATTTTATTGTTGCCATCAAGGATAAAAAGATGGGGTTTTCATCATATTGCTTGAATTTATCCCTCTACATCATGTCATCTTACCTAATGTGTTACTCTCTTCTTCATGCACTTAATACTCTAGATGCAGGCAGGAGTCGGTCGATGTGTGGAGTAATAGTAGTAGATGCAGAATCGTCTCGGTCTACTAGACACAGACGTGATACCTATAGGCATAATCGTTGCCTTGGATATCTTCATAATTATTCACTTCTCTATCAATTGCTCGATAGTAATTTGTTCACCCACCGCAATACTTGCCATCATGAGAGAAACCTCTAGTGAAACCTATGGCCCCGGGGTCTATTTTCCATCTTATACTTTCAGATCTAAAACCAAAAATACCAAAAATACTTTGCTTCATTATTTTTACCTTTTGTTTTACTTTCCGTTCAAGCAATCTATCATATCTATATCTATCAGTTCTCATCCTTGCAAGTAAGTGTGAAGGGATTGACAACCCCTTTATAGCGTTGGCTGCAAGAGTTTGATTCTTTGTGTAGGTACATCTATTGGGGACTTGCTTGTATCTCCTACTAGATTGGTACCTTGGTTCTGAACAACTGAGGGAAATACTTATCTGCGTTGTTGCATCAACCGTTCCTCTTCACGGAAACCAACGCATGCTCGACAAGTAGCACACGCCGCCTCCAGGACCCTGGTGGCCAAGGCCTTCCACCACGGTTTCTACTGGCCGACTTCCTTGGAGGAGGCCAAGAAGTGGGTTGACGAGTGCGAGGGCTGCTAGCGCTTCAGCATGCAGCTCCACCTGCCGGCTATGACCCCCTAAACCATCCCCCTCTCATGGCCCTTCACCGTCTTGGGGCTGGACATGGTGGGTCCCTTCAAGACCACACAAGGCGGCATGCCACATCTGCTGGTTTCCATCGATAAGTTCACCAAGTGGATCGAGGCCAGGCCAATATAGAAGCTGGAAGGCCCCACGGCCATCCAGTTCATCGAAGACATCACGGTCCGCTACGACGTCCCCCATAGCATCATCACCGACAACGGCACAAACTTCGCCAAGGGCGCGCTGGTGCGCTTCTGCACCAAACAAGGCATCCGGCTCGACTTGGCGTCCGTCGCACATCCATAGTCAAATGGCCAGGTCGAGAGGGCAAACAACCTAATCCTGGACGGCATCAAGCCCCCGCTCGTAACGCCACTGGTTAGGCCAACCGGCTGCTAGATCAACGAGTTGCCGGCTGTCCTTTGGAGCCTCAGGACCACGCCCAATCGGTCGGCTGGCTACACCCCTTTCTTTCTCGTGTACGGATCAGAGGCGATCATCCCCACCGACATCGAGTTCAACTCGCCTCGGGTCGCCCTGTACACGGAGAAGGACACAAGGGAGGCAAGAGAAGATGACGTTGACCTACTCGAAGAAGCAGGCAAACTGGCCTTGAGTCGGATGACCATCTACCAGCAGAAGCTCCGGCACTACCACAGCAAGTGGATCTGGCCACTCTCCTTCCACGAATGATGTTTTGGTGCTCAAGCGGATCCAGCGAATAGTCGGTCAGCACAAGCTGTCCTCCCCATGGGAGGGCCCATTCTTCGTCAGCAAGGCGCTGCACAATAACACGTACTACCCGACAGATGCCCAGAAGCGCAAGAGAGATGCCTCCGGCGAGGAGACGGAGCACCATGGATCACGGCGCTCCTCCGCCTGTTTTACTGCTAAGAACTAGTGTATGTATGTATCCTTCCCTT
The DNA here is from genome assembly GCA_022496015.1 of Hordeum marinum. Taxonomy (NCBI): domain Eukaryota; kingdom Viridiplantae; phylum Streptophyta; class Magnoliopsida; order Poales; family Poaceae; genus Hordeum; species Hordeum marinum. The sequence continues at coordinate 356,105,988 of CM039676.1, read as the reverse complement.
TTGGGATAATGTATGGAATGGGTGCCCCAAGCCGGCTCTTGGGACACGCCCCTTTCCGCTTCATTCCAGAAACTTCAACTCAATCCACAGGCTCCCGGATCCGGCTCCCGGTCCCGGGGGCTCGCCGACTAGTCTTAACGTCTTCCCTCGAAGTAGATCAAGTTGTGTGGGCCGAGTAAGTCCTCCCACCCCTCCCAGCTACAGACTGGCTCCCGGCTATCTGGCTAACGGGGTCCTGGGCGGCAAAACTTGGCACACACGAAAACTGACCGCTAGGGGGGCGCTGGCTAGGTCTAGCCGGACCATTCTCTCGCCTCTGTCACTTGCCTTACCAGAAAGGCCCTCGCGGTTCCCAAACTCAAAGCTGGCTCCCTCGAGGCAAACGCCCCGACCCAGGTACAGACCGGCTCCCAGCTGTCGGGCTAGCGGGGACGAAACCAAGGGGGGGGGGAGAATTTGAGCTTACGGAACCAAAGAGGGCAAACAAAGGGAAGGGCAAGCCGGCACATATAAAAACAAACATTGCAACAACCAGAAACTGCATAAAACTTAAAAAGGCCCACGGCCACGAGTTCATTAAATTTACACCCCCAGTGGGTGGACTTGAAGTTCTAACAAAAGTGCAGGGATAAAAGAAGAAACATAGGACTCTAAGGGGCGGACGCTCCGCCATCTCCGTCACCTCCCGCGGTAGCTCCCACCTCTGGGTCCCGAGCTGAGTCAGAGTCGGTGTAGTCATCGGTACTGGAGCTGGCATCCTCGCCATCCATCTTAGCGCCTCTTCCCTCTGGGTCATCCAGCGCAAGCGCATACTGGTCCTCCGGGATCACACTGCCATCCGCCTAGCGCTCAGGGACATATTCGTCCCAGACGGCGAAGAACGCAAGGTAGTTGGCTCGCACAGCCAGCACATCGGCCACCGCCTCCAGGTCGGCGTCGGTGCTGGCACGCTGGGCCGTGAGTAGGCTCTGGCCCAGCTCGGGGTACCACGACCTCGTGATGCGAAGGGCCATGCCCGCACCACCGTGCGCCGTAGAGGCCCTCCAAGCATTCACTCGTGTGGTCCCGAACTCTAGCCACCACGAGAGCCGGCTCATCGAAGCCGGATCCACTGCGCCCAGCCACGGGACGCGGACCAGTGCCTCACCGGATGCCTGAAGACGCTTCAAGGCGTGAACCACCACCTCCAGCCTCGCCCTGGTGGCGATTCCCACCTTGTTCAGGGTCCAAGGGGCGTGCGGCCCAACGGCGCCCCCTGCTCCCGCTGGCCCTCGCGGTGGGCCACCAAGGACGCCTCAGCAGCCTCCTATGTGCCAGGGAAGAGCCCTGAGAAGAAAAGAAGAGGAAGAAGGATGAACGGAAAGGCCAACGAAAACCAGAAACGAGCAGCGGCACGCATGAGACGACAGGGACTTGCCGTGCAGCATTCGATCTATCCCATGCCCCTGCTCCCGTAGCTCCGACTCCCTAGAGGACCACTCCTAGAGCCGATACTTGTGCTCGTTCTGAGCCATCTGCACCTTGCCATCCGCCTGCTTCAACATGGAGTCCTTGGCCTCTAGCTCCTGGCGATGGGCGTGCTCGCGCTCCTCCGCCTGCTAGCGAAGGGCCGCCTAGCGGCTCGATAGCTCCTGGCGGAGGGCCGCCTTGCGGTCCGTTAGCTCCTAGCGGTGGGCCGCCTCACGCTCGGCCGCCTGCGCCTGTGCCCGAGCCACTTCCGGGCGGAGCCGCTCACACTCCGCAGTCAGGGAGTTCTGTTGATCGCCGAGCTCCACGACCTGGCGTCGGAGGTCGACTGCCTCGGTGTTGGTGTCTGCCCTGGATGGGAAAAACCTCAATAAGAAGACAAGAGAAGGAGAAGGGGATTCGGCCCGCCACCACAGCGACTGGATCAACTCCTGGGTGCTACGCCCCCATCGCGAAAATCGTGAAGGCCTTACCTCGCAAGTCTTGGGATAGGGTGGCCAGTCGGCCCTCGTTCTCCCGGTACAAGCTCAGCAGGGTGTTGTACGCGGTCACCCGATGGTTGTGCGCCACCTACGGACAACAAAAACATGACGCAGGGTTAGACTCGACCTGCCTATGCCACAGCCAGCTCGACTCTTGGGGGCTACACCCAGTGGGTGCGCTAGCGTGACCCCACTGGAGAAAATGCCGAGAAGGAAAAAAAGAAAGAAAGGAGGGAAGCATACCGTGACGGTCCGCTCTAGCTGCACCAGGCGGTCATTAGCTGCCTGGGCTTCTTGCTTGTCTGGGCATGACAGGCGGCGAACGGCTTGACTACAACGGACACCGCCGCCACGAGAGCACTCGGCGGATCCCCGGCAATCGGGCGGCTGGCCGTGGCCCAACTGTGCTGCGGCCGACCTCCGTCCTTCGGCCCTCCCTTGCCTGAGGTCACCAGGGGGCCGTCTCCTCCTAGCACCATCGTGCCAGCGGCCCCGGATGAGGATCCCGCACCGCCCGACCCCTCAGTTGCCTCGTCCTCCCACCTTGATCCTCCGCTTCTGGCCTCTCCCGCCCGGCTCAGCCCGGGAGCCAACATTCCCATGCCCGGCTCATCTCGAGCCGGCACCTCTGGTGCCAGAGCCTCCGGTGGCGGCACCTCTGCTACCGGCATGTCCGGAGTAGGCGCCCCCACGGTCGTCGCCTCCGTATCCAGGGGACCCTCCGCCCCCGGCGGCATGTCGTTTCCCCCTACGGGACCCGTGCCGTGGTCCGCCCCCGACGGCACGTCGCCCGCCCCTGAGGGGTCCGTGCCGTGATCCGCCTCCTCCTCCTCCTTGCCGGCGGCGCGGTTCGCTCCTGCGGCCGCCGCCACACACGCATCCTCTGTGGCCTTCGCGGCCGCCTCCGCCTGTCGCGCGGGGTCGTGGTGATCCTTGGACCGCTTATCCCGGCCCTCGGGGAAAGGTTCCCATGACTGGCCGGCTGCCTCCCTGCCGGCCCCTCCTGATGGCGCCCTTTTCCTCGCCTCCTCCTCCCATGGGCGGTGCCTCTCGATGCACAGGTCCTGCTGGGCCGCCTCCAGGTCGCGCCAAGCCTCGCTCTCCCTCTCCTCGGCAGTGTTCGTCGGCACCGTTCCCACAGCGTCGCTCGCCGAGGTCCTCCCCAGGGTGCACGCTTCCCCGGGCAGACGGAATAAGAGGGGGAGGGGAGAAGAAAGACCCGGGGGAACCGGATTAGGGTGAGCTAGCTTACCCGATGACGACAGGGACGCCCTCCTTGTGGGGCCCGTCGGGACGACCCACCTCCTCTTGCCGCCGCCTCCACGGCTGCTGCCCGGCTGCTTAGTAGCAGCCCATTTAAGTGCCGGTCCGAGGCCGGCCACCTGCTTCCCCTTGTCACCGGCTGCCTCGTCGCCCCGGCCGGGCTCGTCGCCGACACGGTGAAGACGCCTCCTCGGCGGCTCCATGGCCTCGTCCTCCGAGCCCTCGAAATCGTCTGGAGCCTCTGCATCGTGCGACTCCTTCGACTCAGCATCATCGTTGGTCCAATCCCATAAATTTAGATGGGGACGGGACTCACCCGTCGACTCGGTCGCTTTTGTGTCTGTCTCCACCCCTTGGCCTCGGATGCGCCGGCTCGATATGAGTCGGGTGGCTCCACATCATCGACGTCCTCCACCTCCTCGGGGTCCGAATCCACCAACGAGGGAAAAACCTGCAAGCCCGGAGTCGCTTTTTCGCTATCAAATCGAGGCGGCACCTTCGGTAGGGGAAAGGAAGATAAGCCGGGTGCTTCACTTACCAGCGGCACTGGATGGCTCCGGCTGTATGGGGTTTTTCCCCATTGCCAACTCCCCTCCTTCAGCTTTGTCATGGAGATGGCGTTCACCCTCCGCGCTACGTGAATCGGCTTCAGCTCCTTAGTGGAGAGTTGGCAGGGGTCATGTCGGCCTCCCATCTGGCAGATGAGATGCAGCCGGCTCTGTAGTGGCTGCACCCGACGCGCCACCATCGTCGTCAGCAGATCGACAGCCTTTAGGCATTTTGCCCCGGTCATGAGTAGCACCCGCTCGCTGAGCCGGTCCACTACTCCGGGGCCTGAGGCGGAGTCGTCCGCCAGTTCAGCATTGCCACCGGTGGCACGTTGACGAAGTCGGGGAGGTTGATGTAGTCCTCCTCCGGCTTCACGTTCTTCACATAGAAGAACCCCTGCTGCCAGTTCTTCACCGACTCGTGGAGCGGAAGCTTTGGGAAACCGGCTCCCTGGCGATGTGGATTAAAGCGCCCCCGCAGGCTGTCATGACCGCCTGTATCGTCATCAGATCCTTTGCCGTCTGCCGCTTGAGGAAGAAGAGGCAGAACCAAAGGTCAAGCCACGGCTCCACCCCCAGGTACCCCTCGCAGAGGGTGGCGTAGGCTGCCAGCTGCAGAACGACATTGGGGGCGAGGTGGTGCGGCTGCAGGCCGAACCGCACCAGGAACCACCGGAAGAACGTGCTCGCCGACTGCCTGAGCCCACATAGGAAGTGCTCGGCGAAGACGACCACCTCACTATCCTGCGGGGCCGGAGAATTCTCCGGCCCGGCAATGCACGCCTCCATGAGCTCCTCCACCGGCAGTTTGTGGCAGTGGGGGAGGTAAGTGATGAACTCCTCGTCGACGATGCTGCCATCCCATGCCTCCTTGCTCGCCATGGCTCCTCGAGGGGCTTGCGGGTGCGGTGGAGGGCGCGGGATCTCGGCTGCAGGGCGGTCTCCGGCGGCAACGGCGGGTGGAGGGCACGAGTTTCTCTCTCTCTCTCTCTATCGTTCTTTTGGAGTGGGAGGAGGAGGGCGACGAGTGCGAAGCGACGGAGGTGAGGGGAGAGAATGTGCCATTTTGTTCCCCTCCCCCTCTCCATTTAAACCCCGCGCGGACAGTCGTGGGGGTGGATTCATTGCGCACGTCCCCCACGATCCCCGTCGCATGCGAGATGGAAGTTATTGCCCTCGGGCATGCCAACCGACGACCCAAATCACACAAGATCCGCGCGCGGGGGCCGAGGCTGCGGCCGGGGTGGGCCCCTCCTCCCGATCTTGTCCGCCATGCGTCCTGTCAGGATCATGACATGTTGCGTCCACCATGTGGCGCGAGTGTACCGCCCGACGAGACACCCAAGACAGCGCTCAAAATACCGACCGGCTGCGTAATCAGTGGCCGGTCGACCATCGACATCCGGTTTCCAAAGCCGGCCATAGCATTGGGGCGATGTTCAAGCCGGCGAGGTCCGCCGCGGCTCTGTGGCGGACCTCCTCTGCTTTGGGGACTACTGTCAGGGGGATAACCCCGGGGTAGCCTAAAGCAACCCGTTGCTCCAACTTTCTGAAACAACTAAAGGGCAAGCCGCCTCCCCCTACGGCCAGGATTGGGCCCGGCCGGCTACGCGACTCCGGCTGGGCCCTGCCGACTACACATGGCCGGCTTCGCTAGGACTGCCGGCTAGGGACACCGATTCCTGCCCCCCTAGCCGGCCGCGCCTTGGATCCCACGGCCTAGGCATGCGCGGCTACAATGGCCCACATCCCGGCAGGGGTCAGCGCCTATATGGCTATAGTGGAGGCAATAGTGTTGTTGACTTTGAAAGCACATTTTCTCCCTTGGTGGTTTTGGTAATTAATAACAACATATATGTCATTGGACTAATGTTTCCACCAAGTATATTTCAGGAAATGTTCAATGAGAGGATTGGCAACAGAAGATTGTGGAAAAAACCCAAGATTCAAGAAAATAGGTTGGCCAAACTTCAGGCAAGAGGACTCTACATTTTATATTTGTGAGAAATCACTTTGAGTCATAGGAAAGCAAATACTATTAAAAGGGGGTAAGGTTTTGTTGGTGAACAATATGCTCAAACGTGCACAAGTGATAGTCGCCAAAAACATCCACAAACTCTCCCACCAAAGTCTGTTCTATACCCAACACTCAAAATTGGTGCAACCAACTTTCCCACTTCGGTGCCACCGATTCCAGAACCTAGATAGACTCCAGCCAAACCCTGGCCACTTCGGTGCAACCGATTCACCGAGATTGGAAATCTAACCGTTGGTCACCTTATCGTTGCAACCGATTTTCCTATATCGGTCTCACGGAGATTCAAAAGTTGCCACCTTTTGGTCACTTCGGTACCACCGGGATTAACACATCGGTGTCACCGAGTTGGTCATTTTTTGTGTAACGGTTGTATATTTGGGGATGCCTATATATACCCCTTCACCACCACCTACTCGAAAGAGAAGCACTCAGAACTATTCCATACCTATCCTATCAATTTTCTGAGAGAGAACCACCTACCCTTGTGTTGAGGTCAAGATATTGCACTCCAATCATATGGATCTTGATTTCTAGCCTCCCCGAGTCCGTGAGAGAATCCAAGTTAGGTGCTCTTTAAGGTCAGCTTGACAAGTTCAAGATAAAGGATGGTGAAGGAGTCGCAGAGATGTACTCTAGGATAGCTCTCATTACCAATGAGATTGCGAGCTTAGGAAGCGAAGAAATGACCGATACATAAGTCATTAAGCCTACGGAATTCATTGGAAGGATTGGATGAGAGATATGACACCGTGTGCACATTAATCCAAATGATGCCAAACTACAAAGATCTCAAGCCTACGGAAGTCATTGGAAGGATTGTTGCTCATGAGATGACACTCAAAGATGAAGAAGAGCTTCATCACAAGTCTAGCGGTGCTTACAAAGCCACAAGTGATGCTCCTGCAAATTCAAGCAACAACCTTGTCACCAACGAAGAGATAAGCCTCATGGTCAAGAAATTCAACAAATTCTACAAGAATAGAAGAAAAGAAAGAAACTCCAACTCAAGATATGAAGAGAAGCGTTCGTCAAGTCATGACCGCAATTGCTACAATTGTGTGAAGCCCCGACACTACTCAAATGAGTGCACAGCTCCCTACAAAAGAAGAGAAGAGTCACCTCGAAGACGAAGCTCAAAGAATGGATCACCACAAAGAGAGACAAGGAGTAGAGATGATCGTTATGAATGAAGACACTCAAGGAGAAGTAGAGATTCAGAGAAGAAGGACAAGCACACCAATATCTACACAAGAAGAAAACATCAAGCTCATGTTGGTGAATGAGTTTCTAGCTCCGACTCCGACAACCACTCTGAGAGAAGCTATCACTCCGACTCCGACTATAGTCAAGATGAAGGTGTTGTCGGAATTGCTCTAGTGACTACCAACTCCTACGATCTACTTGACTCACCAAATGAAGGGAGTGGTAGTTGCTTCATGGCTAAAGGCCCCAAGGTATCACACCCCGAGTATCTTGATTTTGATAGTGATGAAGATGATTTGCTTTGTGATGATGACTTGCTTGGTGATAAAACTAGTGATATTGATCATAATAAACTTGATAATTCTCATGCTAGTCAAGATAAGTCATTTGATGATGATAAGATGAAAATAGAACAACTAACTAAAGAACTAAACACTCTTAAGTTAGCTCATGAATCTACTCTCGAAGATCATAGAGAGCTTGTGAGAACTCATGAGAAGCTACGCTTCGAGAAGCTCAACTTGGAGCAAGAGCATGAGTTTCTCAAAGCTATCAATGACGATCTCCGAAAGAAGACCTCATCTTATCTAGCCAAACGACTACTCTTGTCTACTTTCATGCCTCAAGTTAAAACTAAGCAATCTAGTAACAAAGGCAAGAAAGGTTCTTCATCTAGTAGCAATAATAAAAATGCTAAACCCAATGATGTTGCTTCTAGTAGTTCTATTGATTCCACTAATGATGATTCTCTTAGACAAGTTACACTTGAGAAAGAAAATGCTTTATTGAAAGGAATTATAGAAAAAGGTATCTACAAGAGTCTTGTCGGATGTAAGCAATTTGAGGAAATTGTACGCAAGCATGGAGGATACCGGAAGAATCGTGGTGTTGGCTACTTCAACGCTAATGGAGTCGAATGGGAAGAAGGTTAATATCCCAAGCCCAAGTTTGTTCCTCAAAAGGAGAAGTATGAAAATGCTCTCCTCAAGAGGACAAACACTCAAGATGACCTTCCACCACAAGACCACAAGTTGAAGGGCAAGAACAAGCTTCAAGAGGACATTGACTCATATGAAGATGAACCCCTAGCTTTGGTGGAGTGGGTTCCCAAGGCTACTTCAAGCTCAACTACTACAAAGGACACTTCAACACCAAGGATCCCCATCAACTTGATGTGGGTTCCCAAGAATAAGAACTAGTAAGTTCTTGAGGGGTGACTCCGCCAATGAAATTCACTCACATTCATTATTGGCAAGGACTTTTTGCACTCAACATCAACTCAATGCAATAGTTCAAGGAGTCACACATTCCCTCAAAGGTAAGAAAGGGACAAGGTAATCAACAAATCAATGGACATCATAACACATGCTTTGCACTCCATGTCCATAGATATCCTTGTATTTGTCTCTTGTATGTTGGGACTAACTCATGCAGGTGAGAGGAGTAAGGAAACAACAAGGATGCTCCCAACTCTTGGTGATCTTCATCAACCTTGAGCATCCACAACTACGTCACCAACATGAAGTCTTCATCGACAAAACCCAAGGTTAGTTTATCCCTCTTTTGGGGGATGTCACATTAAGGGGGAGCTTTACTCTAAGACTTGAGTAAAAGCATCTCTTAGTATGTGAAAATATTAAATGCTTTATGAAAAATTGGTAACCCCAATTGTGCTTAAACGATGAGTATGACCTATGATCAAGTACTCTTACTTGGCTCCTAAGTCAAATACTCATATATAGATGACTTTGTCATTGTCCAAGTGCTTGTTATATGCTAGTGTGTTTGTGCATGTTTGTCATGATTTCCTTTAATGTCTTATTGTGTGAGCATGTTGGTCTGCATTTATTTTCTCATTCGAGGACATCCAATTGTTGCTATTTGGCTTTTGATTTATCTTTTGCCAATTGGATGGACAAGAATGCCTAGGACCATTCTTTAGCTATCTATGCTTTCTCACCTCATATTCCATTCATGCTGCATCACAAAATTTGAACAAGTGCTTTTTGATCCCTGTGTGTGTGGAGCACTCAGAGTTCCGTATCGACAAGGACTGACCATTAAAACCTCCCAAGTGCAACTCGATGGAACCAATTCCAAAAACTCGGTCTCACTGAATGCCTAGGGTTGATTTGGTTTTTCAATCTCGGTAACACCGATTTCATATTCTTGGTTACACCGAGTTTCCCTGTCAGCTGACAGTTGTGAAACTCGGTGACACCAAAAACATAAAACCAGTATCACTGACACTAAAGGGTATATATGTTGTGGACCCCGACGCTTTGAAATTTCTATCTTCAACGTCGCGCCTCAGAACCCTAAGCTACCGCCCCAAGACCCCTGGTCATCGTCCTTGACTTCCCGAGCTCCTCCGCCATTGGGAATCGCCTGTGTCGACGTAATCTACACCAACATCACTGCCGTAGAGGATCCGCGCTAAGCTAGGGTACCGATTCGATCTCTAGTGCGCTCCCATTTTGATTCTTGCGCATTGGACCTAGTTTTCTCTATAAGCCACCTCTTTCTCATATATTCATCCAATCAAATCTACAAAATCTCGAGTTAGATGAAGTTTTCTAGGGTTTTTCTGTCCGCCCGATACATCTCGGTGGAACCGAAACGGAAATATCGGTCTCACCCATATACTTTTCTGTGTTGCTGAGAACTGATTGGGTGGAACCGAGTGGCTCTTTTCGGTCCTACCAAAAAGGCTGCCAAGTTCCTATTAAGGAGTTGGTCTGTCTCGGCCCCACCAAAAAATTCATTTCGGCTGTACCGATATGTATGTGACAGATTGCAAAACTTTTGAAAAACTCACTACTCAAATTTCAAAAAAGGCTCATTTTGTGATGACTCATCTCCTTCTGCTCATCTGCACTCTATTCATAGGGTCAGCATGTCAGCTTCAGAAGACAGTCAGAACAGGTCAGAGCAGGGAGCAGACATGAGTTCAGGAACAAGTCCAGAGCCCAGTTCATTCTGAGATCCAGGCACCCCCAGCTCTCATGGGTTACCCAAGGCTGCCACCAGAACCAGGAAGAGGTTGAACTCAGATGAAGAGGATTCAGACTTTGTGCCTGAGGAGACTGTTGGAAATATGCCCTAGAGGCAATAAATAAAGTGTTTATTATTATATTTCCTTGTTCATGATAATCGTTTATTATCCATGCGATAATTGTATTTATTGGAAACACATTACATGTGTGGGTAAATAGACAACACTCTGTCCCTAGTATGCCTCTAGTGAACTAGCTCGTTGATCAAAGATGGTCAAGGTTTCCTAGCCATTGACATGTGATGTCATTTGATAACGGGATCACATCATTAGGAGAATGATGTGATGGACAAGACCCAAACTACAAACGTATCATATGATCGTGTCAGTTTATTGCTACTGTTTTCTGCATGTCAAGTATATGTTCCTATGACCATGAGATCATGCAACTCACGGACACCGGAGGAGTTCCTTATGTGTATCAAATGTTGAAACGTAACTGGGTGATTATAAAGGTGCTCTACAAGTATTTCTGAGGGTGTCTGTTGAGTTGGCATGGATCAAGACTGGGATTTGTTACTCCGTGTGACAGTGAGGTTTCTCAGGGACCACTCGATAATACAACATCACAATAAGCCTTGCAAGCAATGTGATTAAGTGTTAGTCACAGGATCTTGTATTACGAAACGGGTAAAGAGACTTCCCGGTAACAAGGTTGAACTAGGTATGGAGATACCGACGATTGAATCTCGGGCAAGTAACATACCGAATAACAAAGCGAACATCATACGGGATTAACTGAATCCTTGACATAGAGGTTCGACCGATAAAGATCTTCATAGAATATGTAGGAACCAATATGCGCATCCAGGTCCCGCTATTGGTTATTGACCGTAGAGGTGTCTCGGTCATGTCTACATAGTTCTCGAACCCGCAGGGTCTGCACACTTAAGGTTTGGTGACGTTTTGGTAGTATAGAGTTATGCATGGTGGTGACCGAAGGTTGTTCAGAGTCCCGGATGAGATCCCGGACGTCACGAGGAGCTCCGGAATGGTCCGGAGGTAAATATTCATATATAGGAAGTCCTGTTTTGGTCGCCGGAAAAGTTTTGGGCTCATCGGTAGTGTACCGGGAGTGCCGGGAGACCACCGGGAGGGGCATTTCGACCCAATAAGCTTCATGGGCTGTGGGAGAGTGAATACCAGCCCTTAGTGGGCTGTTGGAAGTCCCACACAAGGCCCATGTGGCTAGGGAAAGAAAATCCCAAAGGGAAAGGTGGAAAAAAGGCAAAAAGGGGAGGAATCCTAGTCCTACTAGGATTGGAGGAGGAGTCCTCCTCTCTTCCCCACTTCAGCCGAACGAAAGGAGGCTTGGCCCTTGGGCCAAGACTCTCCTCCCTCCCTCCTATATATACTGGTGGTTTTAGGGTTTTTGCACTAGATTTTCAGCCACGTGCAAACCGTTCCTCCAGTGCATACTTTCTCCTCTAGATCGGATTTCTGCAGTGCTTAGGCGAAGCCCTGCCGGAATAGCTCCACCACCATTGCCGGAGTGCCATCACGCTGCCGGAGAACTCTTATTCCTCTCCGCTCCCTCTTGCTGGATCAAGAAGGTGGAGATCGTCATCAAGTTGTACGTGTGCTGAACGCGGAGGTGCCGTCCGTTCGGTACTTGATCGGGATGGATCGTGATTGGATCGCGGGACGCTCAGCGATTTGGATCGCGAAGACGTTCGACTACACCAACCGCGTTTCTTAACGCTTCCCGCTTAGCGATCTACAAGGGTATGTAGATCCACTCTCCCTCTTGTAGATGCTCATCACCATGGATAGATCTGTGTGTGCGTAGGAAATTTTTTATTTCCCATGCAACGTTCCCTAATAGTGGCATCATGAGCTAGGTCTATGTGTAGATGAGATCTCGAGTAGAACACAAAGAGTTTATGGGCATTGATGCTTAGATTGCTTCCTCCCTTAGTCGTGTTTTGGTTCAGCGGTATTGTAAGATGAAGCGGACCGGACCAACATTACTCGTACGCTTACGAGAGACCGGTTCCCTCAACCGCAACTTGTTGCATAGATGGCTTGTGGGTGCGAGTTTCTCTCACTTTAGTTGGATCGGATTCGACAAAGGCGGTCCTTGAGAAGGTTGAAAAGTAACTAGTGTATCACCGTTTTGGTTTTTGCATAGATTAGAATTGTTCTTGTTAGATACCCGTAGCAGCCACGTAAAACATGCAACAACAATTAGATGACGTCTAACTTATTTTTGCAGGGTATGTTGTGATGTGATATGGCCAATTACATGATGTGATATATGTGATGTATGAGATGATCATGTGATGTATAGATTATCACGACTTGCATGTCGATGAGTACGGCAATCGGCAGGAGCCATAGGGTTGTCCTTAATTATTGTATGACCTGCGTGTCAATCATTAAGCGCTATGTAATGCTTTACTTTGTCGCTAAACGGTAGCAATAGTAGTAGAAGCATGTTGGGCGTGACAACCCCAATGGCGACATGTTGATGGAGATCAAGATGATGGAGATCATGGTGTCATGCCAGTGACGATGGAGATCATGCCGGTGCTTTCTAGATGGAGATCAAAAGCACAAGTTCATGGCCATATCATGTCACTTATGATTTGCATGTGATGTTAATCCTTTTCTGCACCTTGTTTTTCTTAGGACGACGGTAGCATTATAAGGTGATCCCTCACTTAAATTTCAAGATGAATTGTGTTCTCCCCGAGTGTGCACTGTTGTGAAAGTTCGTCGTGTCGAGACACCACGTGATGATCGGGTGTGATAGACTCTACATTGACATACAACGGGTGCAAGCCAGTGTTGCACATGTAGAACACTCTGGTTAAACTTGACGAGCCTAGCATGTATAGACATGGCCTCGGAACACAAGAAACCGAAAGGTCGAACATGAGTCATATAGTAGATATGATCAACATGATGATGTTCACCATTGAAGCCACCTCAACTCACGTGATGATCGGACTTGAGTTGGTGAATTTGGATTATGTGACACTCAGATGACATGAGGGATGTCAATTTGAGTGGGAGTTTTAGTAATTTGATTAACTAAACTCATTATCTTGAAAAATAGTCTAAGTAACCTTTGCATATTTATGTTCTAGATCAATGGCTCGCATAGTAGCACCCCTGAATTTTCATGTGTTCCTAGAGAAAGCTAAGTTGAAAGATGATGGAAGTAACTTTGTTGATTGGGCCCGTAATCTGAGGATTATCCTCACGGCTTCCCGAAAATCATATGTCCTTGAGGCACCGCTTGGTGACCAACCGGAAGACATGACCTCCGAAGACGTTAAGAACGCTTGGGAGGCACGTACTAGAGATTACTCAATAGTTCAGTGTGCAATATTGTATGGCTTAGAACCGGGACTTCAAAGACGTTTTAAACGTTATGGATCATATGAGATGTTCCAGGAGTTGAAGTTTATCTTTCAGAAGAATGCCCGGATCGAGAGGTAGACCTCCGATAAGTTCTATGCTTGCAAAATGGAGGAGAACGGGTCTATCAGTGAGCATATACTCAGAATGTCTTGGTATTCAAATCGTCTAGCAGAGTTGGGAATTACCCTTCCGCCAGAGGCGATCACTAACAGAGTTCTTCAATCACTACCACCTAGTTACAAGAGCTTTGTGATGAACTATAACATGCACGGGATGAACAAGTCAGTTCCCGAGCTATTTGCGATGCTGAAAGTCGCTAAGTCTGAAATCCACAAAGAACATCAAGTGTTGATGGTCAATAAAACCACTAGTTTCAAGAAGAATGGCAAGGGCAAGGGCAAGAAGGGTAAAACCAAGAAGGATGGCAAATCAATTGCTACTCCTGTAAAGAAGCCTAAGCATGGACCTAAGCCAGAAACTGAGTGCTTTCATTGCAAGGGAACTGGTCACTGGAAGCGGAACTGCCCCAAGTACATGGCTAACAAGAAGGCAGCCAACGACAAACAAGGTATATATGATATACATGTTATTGATGTGTACCTTACTAGCTCTCGTAGTAGTGCCTGGGTATTTGATACCGATTCGGTTCCTCACATTTGCAACTCAAAACAGGAACTACGGAATAGACGAAGGCTGGCAAAGGATGAAGTGACGATGCACGTGGGAAATGGTTCCAAGGTTGATGTGATCGCCGTCGGCACACTCTCTCTTCGATTACCATCGGGATTAGTGATGAACCTGAATAATTGTTATTTAGTGCTTGCGTTAAGCATGAACATTATATCTGGATCTTATTTATTGCGAGACGGTTACTCATTTAAATCAGAGAATAAAGGTTGTTCTATTTATATGAGTGATATCTTTTATGGTCATGCACCCACTGTGAGGGGTTTATTCATATTGAATCTTGATAGTGATGACACACATGTTCATAACATTGATGCCAAAAGATGTAGAGTTCATAATGATAGTACCACTTTCTTGTGGCACTGCCGTTTAGGTCATATTGGTGTAAAACGCATGAGGAAGCTCCATGTTGATGGACTTTTGGAGTCACTTGATTTTGAATCACTTGACACATGCGAACCATGCCTCATGGGCAAGATGACTAAAACACCATTCTCTGGAACAATGGAACGGGTGAGTGACTTATTGGAAATCATACATACTGATGTGTGTGGTCCAATGAATGTTACAGCGCGTGGCGGATATCGTTATTTTCTCACCTTCACTGATGACTGAAGTAGATATGGGTATATTTACTTAATGAAGCACAAGTCTAAAACATTTGAAAAGTTTAAGCAATTTCAGAGTGAAGTTGAGAATCATCGTAACAAGAAGATTAAATTCCTGCGATCTGATCGAGGAGGTGAATATCTGAGTTATGAGTTTGGCATTCACTTAAGACAGGGTGGAATTGTTTCACTATTGACACCGCCCGAAACACCACAGCGTAATGGTGTGTACGAACGTCGTAATCGAACCTTATTAGAAATGGTGCGTTCTATGATGTCTCTTGTCGATTTGCCACTATCGTTTTGGGGTTATGCATTAGAGACAGCTGCATTCACTTAAAATAGGGCACCATCAAATCTGTTGAGATGACGCCATATGAACTACGGTTTGGCAAGAGGCCAAAGTTGTCGTTTCTTAAAGTTTGGGGATGTGATGCTTATGTCAAAAAGCTTCAGCTTGAAAAGCTGGAACCCAAAGCGGAGAAATGCGTCTTCATAGGATACTCAAAAGAGACAGTCGGGTATACCTTCTATCTCATATCCGAAGGCAAAGTGTTTGTCGCTCAGAACGGAACATTTCTTGAGAAAGAGTTTCTCTCGAAAGAATTGAGTGGGAGGAAAATAGAGCTTGATGAGGTTATTGAACCTTTACTTCAACCAGAAAGTAGCATAGCACAAAAAGATGTTTCTGTTGAACCTACGACGGTAGAAGAGGAAGTTAATGATGATGATCATGAAGCTTCGGATCAAGATACTATTGAACCTCGTAGGTCGACAAGGGCACGTACTGCTACTGAGTGGTACGGCAACCCTGTCTTGGAGGTCATGTTGGTAGACAATAATGAACCTACGAGCTATGAAGGAGCAGTGATGGGCCCGGATTCCGAGAAATGGTTAGAGGCCATGAAATCCGAGATGGGATCCATGTATGAAAACAAAGTATGGACTTTGGAAGTATTACCTGAAGGGCGAAAGACCATTCAGAACAAATGGATCTTTAAGAAGAAGACAGACGCGAACGGTAATGTCACCGTCTATAAAGCTCGACTTGTGGCAAAGGGTTTTTCACAAAGTTCAAGGAGTTGACTACAATGAGACCTTCTCACCCGTAGCGATGCTTCAGTCTATCAGAATCATGTTAGCAATAGCTGCTTATTTCGACTATGAAATTTGGCAGATGGATGTCAAAACAGCGTTCCTCAACAGTTTCCTTGAGGAAGAGTTGTATATGATGCAACCAGAAGGTTTTGTCGATCCATAGAATGCTGACAAAGTTTCCAAACTCTAGCGATCCATTTATGGGCTGGTGCAAGCATCTCGGAGTTGGAATAAGCGCTTTCATGAGGTGATCAAAACGTTTGAGCTTATACAAGTTTATGGAGAAGCTTGTATTTACAAGAAAGTGAGTGGGAGCTCTATAGCGTTTCTAATATTATATGTGGATGGCATATTGCTGATTGGAAACAATATAGAAATGCTGGAAAGCGTGAAGGAATATTTCAACAAGAGTTTTTCAATGAAGGACCTAGGAGAAGCTGCTTTCATATTAGGCATTAAGATCTATAGAGATAGATCGAGATGCTTAATAGCACTTTCACAGAGCACATACCTTGATAAAGTTTTGAAGAAGTTCAAAATGGATCAGACCAAGAAGGGGTTCTTGCCTGGGTTACAAGGTGTGAAGTTGAGTAAGACTCAATGCCTAGTGACTACAGAAGATAGAGAAAAGATGAGTGTCATCTCCTATGCTTCAGCCATAGGCCCTATCATGTATGCAATGTTGTGCACAAGACCCGATGTCAGCCGTGCCATAAGTATGGCCGGAAGGTTTCAAAGTGATCCTGGAATGGAGCACTGGGCAGCGGTCAAGAATATCCTTAAGTACCTAAAAAGGACTAAGGAAATGTTTCTCGTTTATGGAGGTGATGAAGAGCTCGTCGTAAAGGGTTACGTTGCTGCAAGCTTTGACACTGATATGGATGACTCAAAGTCGCAAACCAGATACATAATTATTCTCAACGGGGGAGCGGTAAGCTGGTGCAGTTCCAAAGCAAAGCATAGTAGCCGATTCTACGTGCGAAGCAGAGTACATCATAGCCTCGGAGGCGGCGAAGGAAGGTGTTTGGATGAAGAAGTTCATGAGAGATCTTGGAGTAGTGCCTAGTGCACTGAATCCAATGAACATGTTCTGTGAAAACACTGGTGCCATTGCTCTGGCCAAGGAACCAAGGTTTCACAAGAGGACCAGACACATAAAGCGACGCTTCAAATACATCCGTGATTACATCGAGGAGAAGGAAATAAATATTTGCAAAGTGCACACGGATCTGAATGTTGCACACCCGTTGACTAAACATCTTCCAAGGGCTAAACATGATCAACACTAGAACTGCATGGGTGTTCGATTAATTACAATGTAAATCACATAGTGATGTGAACTAGATTATTGACTCTAGTGCAAGTGGGAGACTATTGGAAATATGCCCTAGAGCAGACATGAGTTCAGGAACAAGTCCAGAGCCCAGTTCATTCTGAGATCCAGGCACCCCCAGCTCTCATGGGTTACCCAAGGCTGCCACCAGAACCAGGAAGAGGTTGAACTCAGATGAAGAGGATTCAGACTTTGTGCCTGAGGAGACTGTTGGAAATATGCCCTAGAGGCAATAAATAAAGTGTTTATTATTATATTTCCTTGTTCATGATAATCGTTTATTATCCATGCGATAATTGTATTTATTGGAAACACATTACATGTGTGGGTAAATAGACAACACTCTGTCCCTAGTATGCCTCTAGTGAACTAGCTCGTTGATCAAAGATGGTCAAGGTTTCCTAGCCATTGACATGTGATGTCATTTGATAACGGGATCACATCATTAGGATAATGATGTGACGGACAAGAGCCAAACTACAAATGTAGCATATGATCATGTCAGTTTATTGCTACTGTTTTCTGCATGTCAAGTATATGTTCCTATGACCATGAGATCATGAAACTCACGGACACCGAAGGAGTGCCTTGTGTGTATCAAAAATTGCAACATAACTGGCTGACTATAAAGGTGCTCTACAGGTATCTCCGAGGGTGTCTGATCAATTGGCATGGATCAAGACTGGGATTTGTTACTCCATGTGACGGAGAGGTGTCTCAGGGCCCACTCGGTAATACAACATCACAATAAGCCTTGCAAGCAATGTGACTAAGTGTTAGTCACGGGCGAGTAAAGAGACTTGCCGGTAACGAGGTTGAACTAGGTATGGAGATACCGATGATCGAATCTTGGGCAAGTAACATACCGAAGAACAAAGGGAACATCATACGGGATTAACTAAATCCTTGACATAGAGGTTCGACCGATAAAGATCTTCGTAGAATATGTAGGAAACAATATGGGCATCTAGGTCCTGCTATTGGTTATTGACCATAGAGGTGTTTCGGTCATGTCTACATAGTTCTCGAACCTGCAGGGTCTGCACACTTAAGGTTTGGTGACATTTCGATAGTATAGAGTTATGCATGGTGGTGATCGAAGGTTGTTCGGAGTCCCGGATGAGATCCCGGACGTCATGAGTGTAGGAGATATGCCCTAGAGGCAGTAATATCAGTTACTTTTGTATCTCCAAGTTTGTAATGAATGTTTATGATCCATGCTATAACTGCAATGATTCTCGAGTCTGCAAATAAAACGAGGCTTGGAGGGAAACTCATGTGCACGTGTGGTATAATAAATGGTAAATTGTATTCCTAGTCTTGCCTCTAAGACTGGCTCAAGTATTGCATGATGATCCTGTTTTCCTGATCATGGGCATGGCCATGCCGGCAATTTTGAGGGCACGATGTTGGTAGAACACTTGTGTTGAATCGATCCGAATTGATGTTATGCTATGAGATACATTCGTCATAAGTTTATGGTTAATAACACAGAGAAGTTAATGTTTGCATAATTCCTTAGACCATGCGAGTATCGAGTTTCTTCATGCTTGCTTCATGAACTTTGGGGTTTGTTAAACGTCAGCCGTAAATGGGTGGCTATTACGGCGGCTTACGGGTTCATGGAAAAGTATGTCAAGTAACTTGATAGCTCAAGATTGGGATTTTCTCCTTCGGTGATGGAGAGATATCTCTGGGCCCTCTCGGTGTTACGGTATCCATCATCGTCTGGCCAGACACTTTGTGATTTGATCACGGGGATGCCAAAACATGGGAACGAGAAAAGAGAACAATACCAGCAACGAGATAACTGGCATTGTGGACAAGTGTTGATCCACGAGGATGCCGATGTTTCTCACCTCGGGTAATTGTAACATATCGCGAAGCAACAGGAATAGCTCACGGCAACTCGAGGTTCACTCGAATATTTATTCGTGTGGGTATAGGGATCGATATGGGTGTCCACGGCTCCGATGCTGATCATTGATCGGAAGGTGTTCCGGGTCATGTCTATACTTCACCGAACCTATAGGGTCACACGCTTAAGGGTCATCTATCTGCTGAATACTAGACAGGGAGTCTGAGAGAAAATCACCGAAAAAGTTTCGGAGACAACGGAAGAGTTCCGGAGAGAGAACATTGGAATAGTTCCGGTAAAACCGAAAAGTTGTTTCGGAGTATACCATTAAGTCAAAATGGTTTCGGCACACGTCTGGAAATTCTTGGAGGGTGCCAGAATGATTCTGGGGACTTCTGGGATTTTTCGGAGGAAAAAACCGGAAGTGTTCCGGAGCCGCCGGAACCGCTATGGTAGCTTTTCGCTGAAGAAAAACATTGTTCCGGAATTGTTTCGGAACGCGTCCAAAATTGTTTTAGTGGGTACTGGAATTATTCTAGGCACACAGAAATAATTTGGGATTTAACAGACGCAGAAAAATGTCTTCGTGAATAGTGAAAACACTATTTTGAATAGTAGAAACACAATATATATAAATAGTGGAAACACTATATATGTATAGTGGAAACACTATTGTAAATAGTGGAAACACTATATATGTATAGTGGAAACACTATTGTAAATAGTGGAAACACTATTGTGAATAGTGGAAATACTATTAGGGGATGATGCAGGCATGGTGATGCAGGCATGGTGATGCAGGCAACACTATTTGGAGGCTTTCCCTTTATGCCCTTGTGGTGTGCTCACCTCATGGGCATTTTGGGTATTTCAAGTGCCACCCTACCCCTTGGGTTTTCCTATAAATAGAGGTGGAGATGCACTCTCCACACTCATCCTTTGCTCTCATACACATGCTTTGCTTTGCAAGCTCTCTCTCTCTCCCTCCCACGAAAAGAGTTTTTCGTAGAGCCGAAAGGCTGTCTGGGTTCCGGCAGGAACTAGTTCTGGACGGCGAAGCCCTGCCGGATAGATGACACCGTATGTGTGCAACCCCGTAGAGAGTTCGTAGTTTCGATCTTTTGCCCGAGGGGCTGTTCGAGTGTCCTCCCGAAGGGCTGTCCGAGTCTCGGGTCGAGTTTCGAGAGTCCTCCCGAAGGGCCGTCCGAGTCTCCGTTCGAGTTTCGAGGGTCCTCCCGAAGGGCTGTCCGCGACATCGTCCGGGGGACTGTCCGACCGCCTCCCGAAGGGCTGTCCAACGAGGGAGTACATCCTCGCGGTTGGGAGGTTGTAAATCCTAGCTGCGGGGATCTGCACAAACGATCTCCACCGACTCTTCTTCCGCTGCGCTACGAGTCGGTATGGATCAGATCAAACCTTGTATGCATTTTCCATAGTGGTCCTGGGCGTGCTCGCTATACCGAAATTTTTTGTTTTCTGTCGTGTTCCCCTACAATGAGGAGCTCCGAAATGTCTGGAGGTAAAGATTCATATATAGGAAGTCCTGTTTTAGTCGCCGGAATAGTTTCGAGCTCATCGGTAGTGTACCAGGAGTGCCGGTAGTGTACCGGGAGACCATCGGAAGGGGTATTTCGTCCCAAGAGGCTTCATGGGCTGTGGGAGAGTGAATACCATCCCTTAGTGGGCTGGTGGAAGTCCCACACAAGGCCCATGCGGCTAGGGAAAGAAAAGCCCAAAGGGAAAGGTGGAAAAAAGGAAAAAAGGGGAGGAATCCTAGTCCTACTAGGATTGGAGGAGGAGTCCTCCTCTCCTCCCCACTTCGGCCGAACCAAAGGAGTCTTGGACCTTGGGCCAAGCCTCTACTCTCTCCCTCCTATATATACTGGTGGTTTTAGAGTTTTTGCATTAGATTTTCAGCCACGTGCAACCCATTCCTCAAGTGCATATTTTCTCCTCTAGATCGGATTTCTGCAGTGCTTAGGCGAAGCCCTGTCGGAATAGCTCCACCACCATCGCCGGAGCGTCGTCACACTGCCAGAGAACTCTTCTTCCTCTCTGCTCCCTCTTGCTGGATCAAGAAGGCGGAGATCGTCATCAAGTTGTACGCGTGATGAACGTGGAGGTGCGTCGGTTCGATACTTGATCGGGACGTATCGTTATTGGATCGTGAGACGCTCGGCTATTTGGATCGTGAAGACGTTCGACTACACCAACCGCGTTTCTTAACGCTTCCCGCTTAGCGATCTACAAGGGTACGTAGATCCACTCTCCCTCTCATAGATGCTCATCACCATGGATAGATCTGCGTGTGCGTCGGAAATTTTTTGTTTCCCATGCAACGTTCCCCAACAATCTACACCAACGTCGTCGCCGTAGAGGATCCGTGCCAAGCTAGGGTACGGATTCGATCTCTAGTGCGCTCCCATTCTGATTCTTGCACATTGGACCTAGTTTTCTCTATAAGCCACCCCTTTCTCATATATTCATCCAATCAAATCTGCAAAATCTCGATTTAGATGAATGTTTCTAGGGTTTTGCTGTCCGCCCAATACATCTCGGTGGTACCGAAACGGAAATATTGGTCTCACC
Source organism: Hordeum marinum (assembly GCA_022496015.1). NCBI lineage: Eukaryota > Viridiplantae > Streptophyta > Magnoliopsida > Poales > Poaceae > Hordeum > Hordeum marinum. The sequence continues at coordinate 356,084,390 of CM039676.1, read as the reverse complement.
GATATACTTTTCTGTGTTGCTGAGAACTGACTCGGTGGAACCGAGTGGCTCTTTTCAGTCCTACCAAAAAGGCTGCCAAGTTCCTGTTAAGGAGTTGGTCTGTCTCGGGCCCACCGAAAAATTCATTTCGGGTGTATCGATATGTATGTCACAGATTGCAAAACTTTTGAAAAACTCACTGCTCAAATTTCAAAAACAGCCTTATTTTGTGATAACTCATCTCCTTCTGCTCATCTACACTCTATTCACAGGGTCAGCATGTCAAGTTTAGAAGACAGTCAGAACAGGTCAGAGCAGGGAGCAGACATGAGTTCAGGAACTAGTCCAGAGCCCAGTTCATTCTCAGATCCAGGCACCCCCAGCTCTCATGGGTTGCCCAAGGCTACCACCAGAACCAGGAAGAGGTTGAACTCAGATGAAGAGGATTCGGACTTTGTGCCTGAGGAGATTCTTGCTAAGAAGTAAGAGAAGTCTGCCAAGAGGGCTGCAACTGAAGCTACTTCCCCTAGAAGAGTTGTCAGCAAAGTATATGCACTAGCTTCTACCTTGAAGGCTTATGAGATTGCCAGAGCAACAATGTCTATTGAGATCCCCAAGAGAGCTATGCCTAAGAAGGCAGGAGAGAAAAACGCTAGGAAGAGGATCATCCATGTGACTGGCAGGCCTACCTCCATGTTTGAGGATCCAGAAGAAGCTGTTGCTGCTGAGGAAGAGGAGGTTGAGCTAGAAAGAAAGGCTCCTCCCAAGAAGAAGGCAAAGAAGTTGATGTCTGATGCTATGCCTAAGACCAGCACATCCAAGAAGGTTGCTAAGAAGCCTAAGAGGACAACTAGGCAGATTCCAGCTTCTGAAAAGAACAAAGGAACTGCTTCCAGAGTTGATGATGTGGATGACTTGACAACACCGATGAAGCTTAGACCACACCTCCCAGTTCATAATGCTAGCTACCCACTAGCTGAGGACATGAAGAAGAGGAAGGATTCTGGATTGAGGGCATGGAGAGCAATAGATCCTTATGCCCAGAGAAAGAAAACAACTGTGGACTAGAGGTTGTATACCAAGGAGCAGCAGGACTTCTATGAGATTGTGCCCTTTTTTTTTAAGTCCAACTGTCAGTGATATGCGGTACATTGATTGGAAGTTCATCAAGGAGAATGAGGACTACTTTCCAAGTGTCTAGGACAATTTCCATTGCATAGGTCTGGATGAGTTCGTTGGCAGAGAATTCACAGCATGGAATGACGACATGATCATGCAGTTCTACTCCACTGCACACTTCTACGGAGATGGTAGAATTGTGTGGATGACTGAAGCTGCGAGATATGAATAAACTATTGAGGAATGGGCAGATATCTTAGGAGTTCCTGAAGCACAGGATGGTGACTTGGACGTATACTCAGAATCCAAGGCTAGTCACAATGCTATGGCTAAGATGTATAAGGAGATCCCTGCTGCCAATGTGAAGTCTCACAGGCTAGGATCCATCTATTTCCTCCAGGATGGCCTCCGCACTATCAACACTATACTGAGGCATACCTTGATGCCCAAGTCAGTAGATGACAAGATGATCCGAGGACACTTCATCAACATGTTGATCCACCTTGACGGTCACACCAGGATTAGAGTCATGGATCTGATTGTTGAGACAATCAAGAGGGTTGCTGCTGACCAGAAACGCTCATGCTGTTATGCACCCTACATTCAGATGCTCATAAACTCAAAACTGGACAAGCACATATTTGCCCTAGATCATCCACATTTGCCCCTATAGCCAGATCTCGAGGACAACGTCGTGGTGATGGATGTTGATCATCCCACTTCTGCTGCAGCTCAGGAAGCAGCAGAGGCGGTGAGAGCCGCTAGTGCTCAGGTCCCTAGATCTAGGAACGAGCAAATGGATCTATTGATTGCATCAGTCCAGGGCATGCAAAAGGACATTAAGGGGATTTTGGACAACCATAACAGTCTTGTTAGAATCTTTGAGACCGGAATCAAGACCCTTACTGATAAGGTGGACGGGCTGACGAAGATAGTCACAGAACTTCAGCATGAAGTTGACTCTGTGAACATCCCTCGGGTCCCTTCTACTTCAGATGAGGATGATGATGACGATGATGATGATGATGATGATGAGGAGGAGGAGGAGGAGGAGGAGGAAGAATCACCTCTAGGACCAGGCACTCAGTTCACTACTCAGGCCAGATCAGCCACCGTACCAGCTCCAACAGCTCCATCAGCTCCATCAGTGACCACTCTAGCTCGATCCATGACATCTGCAGAGATCTTCGCCGATGTTGTCATCTTGACTCCTTCATCAACAACCGGAGGAGATATGCCCAAGAACGCTTAGATGTATGCCTTTGAACTTTTTGGTAACTTGTGTTGCCAAAGGGGGAGAAGTGTATATAGATCCTTAGGCTTCGAGCGAGAGACCGATTTGGTTTTTTATTTGCTTTTCAAAAACATTTGGTTCTTTTGGTTTGATGTGAGATACATGTGTGTTATGATACTATGTTATGGGTGATGCTACTATTTCCTATCATCTTAATGCTCATAATATGATCATTCACTTTTGTTTGATTGTGTTGTGCGTTGTTATTCATTCTAATTATTCTCGCACACCACCAAGTTGTATGTGACATCGAAGAAGTGCCCCATATGCCTAATTGATTGTGCATTTGCATTCAAATGCAAATTCAAAATAATGCACAAATTTAGGGGGAGCTCTTTCTTATCACATACCTCTCAAAGTGACGATTATATTCATTGATTTTATCATATGTCGAAGCTTTGATCTATATGTTGTCATCAATTACCAAAAAGGGGGAGATTGAAAGCACATTTGCTCCCTTGGTGGTTTTGGTAATTAATAACAACATATATGTCATTGAACTAATGTTTCCACCAAGTATATTTTAGGAAATGTTCAATGAGAGGATTGGCAAAACGAGATTGTGGAGAAAACCCAAGATTCAAGAAAATAGGTTGGCCAAGCTTCAAGCAAGAGGACTCTACATTTTATATTTGTGAGAAATCACTTTGAGTCATAGGAAAGCCAATACTATTAAAAGGGGGTAAGGTTTTGTTGGTGAACAATATGCTCAAATGTGGACAAGTGATAGTCGCCAAAAACATCCACAAACTCTCCCACCAAAGTCCGTTCTATACCCAACACTCAAAATCGGTGCAACCAACTTTCCCACTTCGGTGGCACCGATTCCAGAACCTAGACACACTCAAGCCAAACCCTAGCCACTTTGGTTTAACTGATTCCATACCGGTGCCACCGAGTTTAGGTTGCCAACTTTCTGTTATGCAAATTTACATTTTCGGTCCCACCGAGAATGTTGGATCGGCGTCACCGAGATTGGAAATCTGATCGTTGGTCACCTTATCGGTGCAACCGAGTTTCCTATATCGGTCTCACTGAGATTCCAAAGTTGCCACCTTTTGGTCACTTCAGTACCATCGAGATAAACACATCGGTGTCACTGAGTTGGTCATTTTGTGTGTAACGGTTGGATTTTTGGGGATGCCTATATATACCCTTTCACCACCACCTACTCGAAAGAGAAGCACTCAGAACTATTCCATACCTATCCTATCCGATTTTCTGAGAGAGAACCACCTACCCTTGTGTTGAGGTCAAGATATTGTACTCCAATCATATGGATCTTGATTTCTAGCCTCCCCAAGTTGCTTTCCACCAATCCCATCTCTTCTACCAAGCCAAACTTATGATAGAGAGATTGTGTGATGAGGAGTCTATCATCTTGGAGAGCAAGAGCAAGGAGTTCATCGTCATTACCGAGCCTATTACCTTTTGGAGGGTGGTGCCTCCTAGATTGGTTAGGTGTCGCTTGGGAGCCTCCTACTTCATGTTGTGGAGTGAACCAAGAAGTTTGTAAGGGGCAAGGAGATCGCCTAATTCGTGAAGATCTACCCATAGTGAGGCTAGTCCTTCATGGACGGAAGCCGTATGGAATCAAGGTTGCTACTTCGTGGACCCTTTTGGGTGGATCCCTCCGTGGACTCTCGCGACCGTTAGCCTCCATGGGTTGAAGATTCCATAAACGTGGATGTACGATAGCGCCACCTATCGGAACCACGGGAAAAATCATCGTGTCTACAATTGCGTTTGATCTTCCTACCTTATCCCTTCTATACATGCTTGTTGTTACTTTCCGCTGCTATATACTCTTAGACTTGCATGTGTAGGGTGTACTTGACTTGCCATGAAATGCTAAAAACTGTCAACCCTAAAACTTGGTATAGGCAAAACTTTTAATTGGTCAAGTAGTCTAATCACCCCCCCTCTAGACCTACTTTCAATCCTATATACTTCGGATGACCGTGACCGGGCTTCCAACAGTGTCGGCACACCTCCAACCACTCCATGACCTGCCCCGGCGTGGCTACAGTGCAGTTGGACGTACCGCTGATCGTGGCCGGATACCACAAGGCGACGCCCCGAAGGACGCGTCGTGCCATGAAGTGACCATTGCTGGGACCTACTACGCGGGCCCCTCCGGCTCTCGACGAGACCTCCCAGCCGGCGGGCCCTACCAGCGACAAGACCCTATAGCGGGGGGCCCCACGGCCGGCTACAGAGGCTGCCAGCTTCCCCCCCGGTGGCTTTCCACCCATATTGTAATCCAGGGGTTGGCCTATAAAACCCTCTGGAGCCTCCCATGCAGAGGCAGGCTAACAGATAGACAAGAACACATACATAGAGAGGAATACCTCGTTCCACCACCACCCTCGTAGAAAGGGAAGGGGTGCCGACCGCTCCTTCTTCCACCTCTAGACGCAGCTCAAGGAGCACCATTGTAACCTTTCATCATCGATCAACCAGATCAGGCAAGACTAGGTGTATTACCTCCCACGAAGGTCCCCAAACCTGGGTACATCGTGTGTCAGTCACCGCTTGTGCCTAATCCCGCTCCCGGAGCCCGTCGGCGTCCTTCGGCCCCAACCACCTTCTATAAGCCTACCCATGGCATCTATCATGAGAAAACGACAACAGGCATAGAGCAGATAGGGTCGGATAACATCGATGACGAAACCACCCACAGAGGATCTCTAGTCCCGTTGGCAAGATCCCGACTGGTTCCAATGCCACCTGCCCACATTGGCACATGCCGAGCCCTCGGGGTAGGAGGCCTTCACGGAACAAATCCGGCCAAGGGCTCACATTGACCCCCCCCCCAAAAAAAACCCATCACAAGGGCCCTTCTCGTCGACCAACGGAGGAATGCGCCTACCGCATCCGCACTGCCAGCTAGCACGGACCACCCCACGGAAGAAACCCGCACGATGAGGACACCATCTGCAACGATTACACGTGGTGTCCAAACCCAACCACCGATGCCTCTAGGGCTAGCCTCTTATTCCTAGAAAGGGCCGTTAGGGGGTTCAAAGGTTCATCATAACCAAATGAAGTATTTTACACATTCATGATTAACCTAACTTTTACCTTGCATTGTGGTTTATATTCCTTTTTATTGAATTTCAACATTTCTTGTGGTTTACATTAGGCACTAGTATTCCTCCCTTTCTTTTTGTTGGAAGAAGCCACTAGTTTCACTCAATGTCTTAGGATTTTGCCAGCACACGCGTTATTTGGCAAAATTGTAAAATTTCCCTCTAAAAATACCCTATGTCATTGCCAATGATGCTCTGATCTCAGTAAGTTGACTTCCATCTTAGAATATTATATATGTCTATTTGGATGACTACATACATACAAAAGTGCAAGCATTCCTCTCCAAACCTTAGGAGAGGTGATTTCTAGACACATTGTCCCGTCACCCCGCCTTTGACACTAGGTTGACATCTCCTCCTCCGCTGCTGGCTTTGCACATGCTAGAGTACAGGGAGGCCTCGAACTATTGAAATTATGCCCGAGAGCCAATAATAAAGTGATTATTACTATTCAAAAATTCATGATTTATGTCTTGCTTGAATAATATGCAATTCACCAATGAAACTTATTCTACATATATGTCAGTATTGTTCTAAATGGTCCCTAGAGTAAATATGTGTGTAGACACATATATATAGAGTAGCACACATACCATTTTATGAGTGTGTTTCCTAGTCATGTATAGGGATATAAAACCGAGAGTGTGGATGTAAATTAGAACTAGCGTTGGATAGACCAACTTATTAGATACCACGCGCAACACTGTCTTTTTATGTCATAAGTATTAAATGTAATATGTGTATGCATGTACCCTTACACTTGAGATCGTATTACTACCTAGGTTGTCATATGCTATACTTATGGCTCGCCAAATATTACACGGAAAGTGGGTAATTACAAATGTGGCTTTCGGGTTTACTGAAAAGCAAGTTGTAGATCACACACTAATCAGTGTGGGATATGCCCCTCTAATGATAGGGAGATATTTCTCTAAGCTCTCTCTAACGGCTGGCTTTAGGAAACATGTTGCCATACTTATGATGAAGGTGACAATCATATTTTAAACTTCTAGTACAAGGTCAAGGGAAGGGGGTCGAGCTAGAAAGAAGGATGGAAACCTCCAGTTGAGTTGAGACATATCACGATGCAAAGAGAAAACATACGACATGTACGCGATTTGTTAGATATGATCTTCTATGTGCGGGAGTTGGTGTGACTAGCAGATTCCTCTATCGACTATTGACCAAGGAGTTCTCGAGCTTAACCGCAAGCATATGAACATGTAATGTCACACAATTAAAAAAATCGAAATAAAATACATAAAGGAAGAGACAAAAAAGAGAGAGGGAAAAGGGTAGGAGTTCTAGAGCCACCCTCCGAGATGCATGGGTCTAGGTCCCATTAGTGGGAAAAGGGTTGGCCGCACCAAATGCTCGGAAGGGGTTGGGCACAACAAACCCTAATGTATGTTGTACCATATATAAAGGAGGCAAGGGGTGGCTTAACTATCCCATACGAACGCTTCTCCTTTACCTCCACCTCTCCCATATCCACTATTTCCTGTTGTAGTAAAGGGATGCTAGCACCACCTTGAAACAGAAAAAGGCCGTCGGAATGCATCTGGCTCATTAAACATGTTGACCTCCATGAACCTTTGCACCGATGCAGCCAGTGATCCATCTTTCCCCAACCAGTGTTCATCTCTGAACTATACATTAATTTAGTGAAATGATCCCAATATTTTACTGACAGATGCCTCCTTACATTGTACGATACTATGAAGTGTAGGATAATGTAAGGTTAGAGCCGTCTCTCGTAGTCAAATATCCTCCCAAAGTCTATTTGTACACCCATCTTCAATAATAAACTTGCCCCTATTAAAAACATAACCTTACTTCGCATCATACCCTTCTAACAGAGTGAATCATTTGGCTATGTCTTTACCAGTTGTAATAAGGTCTCGGAGTGTAGATACTTCTTTCGCAATAATACCACCTCCTCCTAAGTGGATAATCCATATAACAATTTACTGAGCAAGCACTTATTCTGGACCTCAAAATATTCAATCCCCAACCCCCCATTGTCCTTTGGCCTATATTATATATCCCACTTAGCCAACCTATAATTTTCCCTATTTTCATCACTTCACCAAATAAAAGCGCAATCTATAAAATCCCATCCTTTTCCATACCCCTACATGTATTTCAAAGAAAGAAAGCATAAGCATCAGCATATTCATAAGCACCGAATTAATAAGTATGAGCCTATCTTATAAGACATAAGTTTGCCCTTGCTACAACTATGTTTTTTCTCAACTTGATCTTCAATACATTTCCATTCTGTGTTGGTTATTTTTTGGCAGTGAACTATATATAATCCCTAGATAAACAAACAAAGGGTCCTAATCTCACATACAAACCACCGTCTATAAGTATTTTTTCTCTTTGGCACACTTAGAGCAGAACAATTCACTTTTGTGAACAGAATTCTCTAGACCAGATAGTTGTTCAAACCAACTTTATATTTCTGTTGTGGCCATATAATGTTCCATTATTATGGTATCATCAACATGTTGTAGGATAGAAACACCCCCATCCATGAGAAATGGGACCAGCCTCCCTACCCGGTCATCCTTCTTGGCTCTACTAGTGTGCTTTGCCAGCATATCTGCAACAACATTAAAAAGGATAGGAGACAGTGGATCTCCCTGACGCAATTCACTTGGTGTCTAGAAATAATGACCAACATCATCATTAACCTTTACTCCAACATCATCATTAACCTCAACTTGCTTCCTCCAAGTAGAATCAAAACTCTTCATATGCAGAGCTTGTTGCAAAAAAGAATAATTCACTTTATCACAAGCCTTCTTAAAATCCAGTTTGAAGATAACTCCATCAAGTTTCTTTAGTGAATTTTGTGTAACCTTCCATGCAAAACCTCCCGCTAGAATGTGGCGCCCATGCATGAAAATAGTCCGAGTCAGCTGAACAACAGTATGTGCAATCTATGTAAGACGATTTGTACCCACTTTGATAAATACAAATAAACACCGAGCAAACAAAACGGTCCAAATTTCTTAATGTGAACCGCCTCTTCATTCTTAGGCAGCAAAGAAGTAGGCCCAAAGTTAAGCTTAAATAACTAAAATTGGCTATTGAAATATCATGGAACATGTGCATCAAGTCCCCCCTTCATAACCCCCCCCCCCCCCCCAACACTTCCGATAGAAGTCCACCAGAAATCTGTCTAAACCAGGCGCCTTACTATTCTTCATCTGTGTGATGGCCTCAAACACCTCCTTTTTCGTAAACAGAGCATTGAGCACATCGTTCTCTTCCGTACTAAGACGTGGGATATCCCCCACCGTTCCCTCGTCTAAGGAAACAAAATTCTCTACTGAGCCCCCAAAAGCTCTTTTATATAAATTCCAGATATAAAAAAATTGCGAGGTGAAAAGAGTTTTATTCCATGCTAATTGGGTTGGAATCGAGAAGCAAAGTTCCTATCTACCCACCAATCTTTCTTATTGTTTTTTGACCGAACCTCGTCAACAGGTAACTCTCCGCACGACTATAAAAAGCCAACCGGTCTGCCATCCTATTTTGTTCATGCTTAATTTTCATAGAAATAAACTCTCTATCCACCATAAGATGCTTGATTACAGCTAGTAAATCACATAAGCTCACTGAAATAGGCCTTCCCTGTCAATGTCGTCAACACCTTCGAATAATCTGTTTGAACCACAATAGGATCATTACTATTTTAGGTTTTCGTGACCTTTATTGTACCCTCATCCTATTCAAGTCGGATAAAAGGATATATCTGACCATTATTTGTAATGAACAAGGTTATGTAAGAATAAAAGGATGTTGTCCGTTACCTCAGAAAATGAAAGGTCCATATAGGTTCGGATACCAGGTGGAGGCAAAGGCATAGCCTCGCATGTGTCAGGTGCGTCATGCAGAAGAAATAGCTGTTTCGTGGAGAAAAGAAGGAATTAGGAAGAAAAGATGGGAGAGAACTGGGTTGCTATGTAGGTGTTGTGAGGTTCGTACGTAAAAGATAAAAAAAAGCAAGGAAACCTTATTTTCTATCGATAATAATACTCAGATTTAAAAAATGAGTAAGAGGGAAGAGGTCCACATCTCTGCTGCTTGAGCAGCGAGCGATCATAGGGTGGTTTCACCTCTATTTGTAGATGTGTCAGGGATGAGGCATCATTTGGTGATGCTTTTATAGTTCATGCCCTAACGGGTCGAGGCGTAATTTGGTGATGCTTTTATAGTCAATATCGGGTTGCGCCGCTAATAAGCAAAGCTCTTCCTATAAAGTTTGGCATCCAAAAAATGTATTTTGAAACGCGGTTTCTTAGGTTTGATTCATTAAAAACGGTCGCAGAGAATTGCCGGTTAATAAATGAAAAATCACGCGAAAATTCTCATAACACGCCCACGATAACAAGGCATACCTGATACAACCTATACAAAAACACACATACACGTCGTCAAGGAGAAACCAGTGATTGGATTGAGTCGGTTCGCCTGGGGGTGAAACCAATGATTGGATTGAATCGTTCAAGCAGAGGCATCTGTACTACATGCATACACACGGGTGGGTGGTCTTTTTTATTTGCAACGAGCTGCAAGAAGAATATTGTAATGCAATTGTAGTTAGTACCATGCACGTTTAGTCTCCGGATGTTATTCTGGCATGCGTGTTGAACTGAGCTATGTGTGTGGAAGACGGGATCAGGTCAAGCATGCAGCTATGCAGGTGCGGTCGGTAGACAGTGACAGCTGCATCCTCCTTGCATTTTCCACTCGCCGCTGAGATGAATTTCAGAGTTAATGACAAAGGTCTCTAAAATGGTCCATAAAATTCAGAAATGTCGAGGATATCCCTTATTGTTAAGTCTTGGTTAGCTAGGATAAGAGATTAAAGGAAATCTGCTGATTAATCAATTTTATTGGTCAACTATTAATCACACTTTTTTTTTGCAAATTCCATGTTCCCAACACTGAAGTATGCTATATCCAACACCAAAATAATATTTGATAGAAGTGTTACATTGATTCCTACCCCTTGAATCTTCGTATAATGGCAAAAAATAGGATAATAACACATATTGCATAACAAGGTCGAGAAAAACACAAATAAACATAATTTTTGCAAATATAGTGCTAGAAATAGGCCTTATTTATCGGTAGATTTTTGATAAATCATTTGTCAGAGTGATAAATTAGTCCAAAAAATAATGATGAAGATAAGGCATAATCTTATCGATCATCCTATAAATAATGATAAATCAGATAATAAATCGCTGAATCGAAAAATATTTTAAACAGTAAAATCCAGAACGGAACGATGATACTGACGCTGGCTGTTTACTAGTACTAGCAGGTAACAAGTGGACCACGCTGGACTCGTGGGAGTGCATATCCAACTGGAACCCACAAGTTTTTCTTTAGAAAAGATACCTTTATGCCGAAAATTTCCATGAGACATCTGGGATTACAAGCAAGCTAGCTACAGAAAAGTTCAACACAGCCGTCATAACAACGAGGTTCACACCTACTAGAGCATTGACTGAAGAAAGATAAAAGAATGACTTACTGTTCTATCGACAATAATACTCAGATTATTTTTAAATGTGTTTGATATTATTTTGAAATTTGCCGTTCATGAAGGGAGATATGAGCTCGGGCTCAAGAAGCAATTTCCGATTTATCACCCTTCTACTTCAACGCCAGTTTGTCCCTTGATAGCAGAACATCTTATTGTTTTTCGACCGAACATCGTCAATCGCATGGTGCTCCTGCAATTTGAATAAAAAGACACAAGCAAAAAATAACACAAACAACATGATTGATTAGCGGAGGAAACCATGCAAAACACCTCGACAACAAACGAGAGCAACCCCTAATCAAATGTAGACACCGCCAGCAAACGCGAACCAACAGTAAGGGCCAAAGAGGAGTGAATTACAGAAAACCACCACATTGATGCCTCGGTTTGCAGAAAATACCTTTCTATGAATTTCTGTCTGGAAGCACTAATTCTTGGCCTAATCTTTTGCAAAAAACACGGATATGTAGCATGGGCCATTTTGATGATGATTATGACATATGGGTCCTGCTCGTCTGAAGCTGACTTGGCAAAAAAAATGCCACATAGACTCGTTTGATTGGTCTACTCCGCAATAGTACAGCACGTTGTCGCTCGGGTTCCCACTATCGCATGCCGATGGCGCTGCCGCATGGTGTGGCGGGTTGCCACTCAGTTCGCCGCCACATGCCTCCTCCTAGAGCCCTCACACTCCTGCTCCGGCAAACGCTTGGCTTCCCATCGTCGCCCACCAAAGCCGTTAGAGCTTGCTGCCGTGGGTAACAGGCGGCGTTGCGGAGAATGTGTGCAGCTCCTGTCACCGTCCTGACGAAAGGAACTCCGACGGCCATGTCGTGAACTGATGGTGAGGGGAGGGGTTGGCGAGGCAGAAGAATTCGGAGGCGGGGCTCATCCCCGTGGCTCATCAGATTGAGGCGATGTCGGGTGCTACCCTCCCTGGTGGAGCTCAAGGTCCAGGGGAATGAGGGCGGCGCATTGAGGGGAGGCGCTTGGTGGGGTGCAGGTACGAGCTCCGCGGTGAGCACATCGAAGGAGTACACATCCACCTGCAACGTGGGCCATTGCGTGTCCACCACCTTCGGGGCGTGGTAGCCGCCCACGACGGCGCCGTGTGCAAGGTTGTGCGCCGAGTGCAGGTGCGCGAGCCCACTGGAGATGGACATCACTAATGCAGCGCCCATGAGGAGAAGGTAGAGGAAGCAGGGGAGGGCGAGGTGGCACGATGGCGGGAACAGGGCCAACGCAGGTCCTGGCAGCACGATGGCGTGGATCAGGGGAGGGGGTGATGGTGAGAGATAGGGGAAGAAGAAGGGATTGACCAGTCAAAGTGTCCATGTGGCAAAAACAATTGTCGCATCACTCTGTCCGGTGGGACCCGTGTGTCATAATCATCATTGAAATGGCCTAAGGCACATATCAGTGTTTTCTTTGCAAAAGATTAGGCTGAGAATCAGTGTTTTCAGGCGAAAATTCGTAGAACGGTTTTTTTTGCAAACCTAAGTATCAAGGTGGTGGTTTTCTCCAATTCACTCGCGAAAGAGAGTCTCCGTAAAAATGAATAAGCTCTTTAACAACACCTTAAAGAATTAAATGCCGCTTGCACACGCCAATGTCACCGGCATTGCCTTCGTCAGAAAAAATCTTACGCCAGAGCTTCTTAGAGCATCTCTAGTGGCTTGTCTATGTGGTAGTCTATACCAAATATAGACTATCAAAGGTCAAAAAAGTTTTCCAGTGGCTTGTCTATGTGGTAGTCCAAATTTTACACAACCACCAAAATCGCTATTGGTTGTCCATATTTGGACAACCGAGCCACGATAAGGAGAGGGCTGCTATGTATATATCCTACTGAAATAGAGCCGTTGGAAATATAGACTATCAAATTTAGACAAACCGCTGGAAAACAGAGGTTATCTAAATTCAAAAAAAATTAGACCATTGCCTATTTAAAAATATAGACTATCAAATTTAGACAAGTCACTAGAGATTCTCTTACACCACCACCCCACCGTACCTGAAGGCTAGCCAGCAGCGCAACCTAGATCCAACGAAATGGATAATCTAGCGTTAGTGTGAACTCTTCGAGAAGATATCCAAAAGGAATCGAGAGGAAGAAAGAAGGTAATGAAAATGGTCACGATAAGAATCGGGAGGAAGAAATAAGCAAGTAAAAATAAAGAAATATTTTTAGAAAGAAGACAGATAAATGTGTAAAAACATCAAATCTTTTTGCAAATGTCCGTAGACACTTTTAGGCCTTCAACACTAGTCCTCAAATATCAGTGGACTATTCTAAACGTCTTTAATCCTTTGGACTGTCCTTCAATCAGAGGAAGCATTAGAGAAGTCCGGTTTGATCCACTATAAGTTGACCACAATCCAAAAATGAGGGATACTGGTGGAGGATCTTCCTCTGGCTGGCTGGTAACGAAGATGGTCGGACGTATCCACGGATATTCGAGGATGTCGGTTTAGGGATCCACGTGAATCTTAAGAGCAACTTCAACTTGTCGATCTAAACGGACGACGTTTTTATCCGTTTTTTATTCGTTTTGATCGGCCATCTATCCGGTGTCCGTTCGGTTTAACATTTGGGTTGACAGTGCTCTCAACGTGCGCGACCCATATTTGTCGGCGTGGCCAGCTGGCCGCCCTTTTAACAAATATGCATACATTTTGCATTATTTGACAAAGAAATATATAAATAAAATAGCATAGTTTTATAACCAAATAAAGCATAGTTTTACAAGCTGAATAATAACTAAATTGTCTCGAATACATGTAAAAAAAAGATACATCTATTGGTTGTCAATATGAGCTATGCTCAACTAATTTATTTTGCAGCTGCATGTGAGTTTTCCAATCACGCATTTCATGATGAAATTGGATGAATTGTTCGAACGTTGCCGCTCCTCCATGCTCACTCACAACATTCTCACCCTGAAACTGAAATCCTTGATCGTAGATACGTTCTGAACGTTCATCTTCTACGATCATATTATGCATAATCACAAAAACTGTCATCACCACCCATAGCTTCTTGGTGCTCCAAATCCTAGCAGGATACCGAATGATGCCCCTTCGAGATTGACAAACACCAAAGGCACGCTCGATGTCCTTCCTAGCACTCTCTTGCTGTTGGGAAAATATTTTTCTCTTCTCTCCGACGGGGTTGGGAATTGTCTTCACAATAGTGGTCCACAAAGGATAGATACTGTCACCTAGGTAGTATCCTTTGTCGTAGTTGTGGTCGTTGATGGCAACATTCACTGGTGGTTTGTTGCCTTCCGCAATCCTTGCAAACATGGTGAGCGTTGAAGCACGTTGATATCATTGTGTGATCCGACCATGCTGAAAAAAGGGTGTCAGATCCAGAGATCTTGTGAGGCCACAGTCTCAAGTATGACAATACAAGCCCTGACATGGCCCTTATACCGCCTTGCCAAGTAGAAGTGCAGTTCTTTCACTCCCAGTGCATGTAGTCTATGTTGCCACGCATCCCTGGGAAGCCCCTGCTGGCATTCATCGCCAACAAGCGGGCTATATCTTCAGGAGTTGGCTCTCTCAAGTACTTAGGGCCAAACACAACAATCACAGCCTTGCAGAACCTGTACATGGACTCTAGGCATGTAGCCCGCTCATACGAATATACTCATCAATGAGATCATCGGGCACTCTGTATGCAAGCATCCGGATGGCTGCAGTGCATTTCTGATAAGATGAGAAGCCAATCTTTCAAAGGGCGTCCTCTTTGCACTCAAAATAGTTATCGTATCCGACCACCCCCTCTCGAATACGGTTAAAAACAGCCTAGCCATACAGAAACACCGTCGGAATTTTTGATGTTTGAATAGCAGGTTGGTAGTGTCAAAGTAGTCCTTCCAAGGAAGGGTCGATCCACGGAACAACGGCCGCTGGCTATTAAGGTGGTGATGGACCAAAACAGCAGCCAAAATCTCCTCTTCATCATCGAACGAGGAATCGTCGGAGTCGCAAAGGAAATTATGGAAAAAGAACTCATCAGCGGAATCCATTTTGTACCTTGACCAACCGTCGAACAGGTTGCGAGCGTCGACGAAGGAGCTGGCCGGTGAAGAGACATGCGCCTCCCTTGGACCAGGTAGCTGGCCTGCAGACATCCGACGAGCGGGCCGGCGTCAGGACAAAGGAGATGGCGGGGCGGTGAGACAGCTTCCTACCCACGGCGGTGTCGGGAGGTGGTGGTGGGAAGCTTCGGTGGCCTGGCGGGGCGGCGAGGTGCCGACATTTGTGGGATGGGGGGAGGGGGAGGTTACGAGACGGTGCCACCGGCTGCTGGCAGGGCACCGGCAAATTGGCAGCGATGACGACGCGACGGATGCCGGTGAGGGATTGCCGTCAATCTGGGGTGGGAGAGGATGGCAAATGTGCCACCGACTGACGGGCCAGGGAAGGCGCTGGCGGGCGCCGCGTGCGTCTGACTCGCGTCCGCGCCGACGCAAATCAGGTTCAAAAATGGGTTAGGAATGAATTGACATGCGAACAAAAAACGGACATGCGTCCGTTTGGGTCCACACGTTGGGCTGATTTTTTTGTCGGTCGCGATCCAAACGGACGACAGGACGAAATTGGTCGACGCGTCGAAATTGCTCTAAATACTTTTTAAGGCAAGTTTATATAATTTTCTAACACTAGCGTACGTCACCTTGTTCACGTAGGCTGGCCCCACGCACATGCGCTCGGAGAGGCTGAGACAAAGTAAGGGTCGGTCATCGTAATTTTCTACTGGACATTTCCGCAAGCTTGTGCCAGTGTTTGATTAGTATTGGCAGACTCCCCTCAAAAAATAATTTATTGATGACAGCCTGAATCACAATACACTGAAGCCCCTATAAAAAGAACTAGCCTACGCTTGCCATGCACCAACGAGCTCTCCACAACACCACCCATCGAGCTGATTCCTCCGACCAAACGACTGCAGAGGTTAAGCTTCTTCTTGCTTCAATCCACAGCGAGTGCAAGTGCAATTAAGCACCCGTCTGGTGCTACGCCGACGGCCGGCACGATGCCACCGCCGCCGAGGCCACTGCTCGCTGCCGCCGCGGCGCTCTCCGTCTGCTTGTGCAGCTCGCTGCTGCTGGCCGTGGCGGAGGCCAGGGTGCACAACTACACGTGGGACATCTCGTACCAGTACAAGTCCCCCGACTGCTTCGAGAAGCTCGCCGTGACCGTCAATGGCGAGGCGCCTGGCCCGACCATTCGCGCCATGCAGGGCGACACCGTCATCGTCAACGTCCACAACAAGCTCGAGACCGAGAACACCGCCATTCACTGGCACGGCATCCGCCAGATCGACACGCCGTGGGCTGACGGCGTCGCCGGCGTGACGCAGTGCCCTATCCTTCCCGGCGAAACCTTCGTCTACAAATTCGTCGTTGACAGGGTATGAAAATTTGGGTCTCTCCATTCAAATTGTAATTCATGTTTGGTTTCTTCTTACAACAACTTTTTGAAGTTTCGATCAGCGAGTCTATCTATGAAAATAAGTACTTATATCTATAATACCAAATAATTTTACTGTAAAAAAACATTTCGTGCATGTACGTACTGATTTTGGTTTTGTTTTATAGACGTTGATAATTTTCTATATAAACGCGATTAACTTAACAAAACTTTGACTTGTTGACAATTCAAATAGGATCGAGGGAGTATGTTGTATTTTTGCTAGTTATTTCTTGGCCAGTGCATTGGAAGATCACTGAATGTGTCTAATTGTGTTTTTCTTTTCAGCCTGGCACGTACATGTACCATGCGCACTATGGGATGCAGCGCGTGGCGGGGCTTAACGGCATGATCGTCGTCACCGTGCCCGACGGCTTCGTCGAGCCCTTCATCTACGACGAGGATCACACCGTCCTCCTCGGCGACTGGTGGCACAAGAGCGTCTACGAGCAGGCCACGGGCCTCACCGACACCCCCTTCGTCTTCGTCACCGAGCCCCAGTCTCTCCTCATCAATGGCAGAGGAATGTTCGACTGCTCGCTCGCTCCAAGCGGAACGTGCAATGTCTCGAGTCCGTACTGCGCTCTGCCGACTCTCTTCACCGCCGTGCCAGGGAAAACATACCTCCTCCGCATCGGCAGCCTCACATCGCTCTCATCGCTCAGCTTCGAGATTGAGGGCCACTCCATGACGGTGGTGGAGGCCGACGGGCACTACGTCAGACCATTCGTCGTCAAGAACCTATTCATCTACTCCGGAGAGACATACTCTGTGCTGGTCAAGGCCGACCAGGACCCGCGGCGAAACTACTGGGCTGTGTCCCACATAGTTGGCCGCAACGCCAGCAAGACACCGAGCGGCAAGGCCATCATGAGCTACGCCTTCAAGGGCAACAACCCATGGATGCCTCCGCCCACGGCGCCACCGGCTGGGCCGGCATGGGATAACACGGTGATCAGGGTGCTGCAGAGCAGGGCCATCTTCGCGCACCCACGCTTCGTCGAGCCCATGCCGGCGAGGGCCGACCGTACGCTGCTCCTTCTCAACACCCAGAACAGGATTGATGGCCACATCAAGTGGACCATCAATGGTGTGCCCTCATTTTTCCGGCGACGCCGTACCTTGTGGCGATGAAGCGTGGCATGACAACCGCATACGATCAACGCCCGCCGTCGGACACGTACGACCATATGAGCTACGACATCTCTGCGCCGGCGCCGACGAACGGGACCGTGCGCAGCCCGGTGTATCGGCTTGCGCTAGGCTCCGTGGTGGACGTGGTGTTGCAGAACTCCAAAATGCTCAACAACAAGAGCGAGACGCACCCATGGCACCTCCATGGCCATGACTTCTGGGTGCTCGGCTATGGAGAAGGTAAGTTCAACCCTGCCGCGGACGCCTGGAGGCTGCTCAACGTCAGAGACCCAATCTTGAAGAACACGGTGCCACTCCACCCGGATGGGTGGACAGCGGTGCGGTTCCGGGCAGACAACCCGGGGGTGTGGTTATTCCACTGCCACATCGAGGCGCATGTGTTCATGGGCATGGGTGTCGTCTTCGAGGAGGGCGTCGAGAGGGTCGGCCAGCTACCGCCATCCATCATGGGTGTGGACAATCTAAGGGACTTCATTGATAGGGTGCAACTTATGATTACTTTTACGGAATAAAGATGGATTTTACTTGTATGTGATATAGTGTTGCTGCAGAAATCAATTGCAGTACATTTGAATGAAATTTTGTTTTATGAATAGTTTAGATTTGTTACCATGATATTCCAATAAATTTTCCAAAATTCCAGATTGCAGAATGGAAGCATGTCGAAGAAAGAGTTGAGAAGAGGGTTCGTAGTTGGAAGTCAAAGCACTTGTATGCATGTGGACTGTTGTTGTAACCAACTGTGTTCTCGGTAATACTATTTATGATAAAAAATATATATTAATATCGCAAAGATATAAATTATACTCAGCCTCTTTAACAACACAATGCTCTAATGACACGACGGTTGTACACGGCCAAAATAAAGCTAAAAAAAGAAAAGTCCCGCTACAGCATTCCAGGCCTTGTAGCAACAACACAACGACCACCAAGACAACACCAGATGTCCAAGTTCTTCAAAAATGATGTCACCAAGGAGGAAACAATGCACCAGGACCGTCGTCGCCCGATCGTAGATCTTGGGTTTCACCCCGGAGATAATCTCCGCTCTCAAAACAATGCTTTAACAAGGTCATTGCGAGGCACAACCAATTAAGGCTAGACCTTGGATTTTCACACAGAAAAACAAGAATTTGAACATCACCTTTGTTGTTGTCCCCACTTACATACCGTTGCTACGAATCCCGAAACTCCAAGCAAGTTCCTCTACGTCGTAGACTCCAATCACCACTACAAATCCTCCAATCTCGACTTTCATGACATTCTTCATCTCTGACTTCACCATGGAGCTAAACATGTCTCCTAATGGCAACATATAGTAGAGCTTTGGGCCTCCTTAACGGAGAACCAATGGGCATGACTGAATCCCACTCGATCAAACAATCTCCAGGCATAACATGCCTATGGGAGTTCGCCGGTAGAGCCTTCCGAAACCCTCCACTCCGACCAGATCAGGAAGGACAGGCGCCAAGCAGATCTTCGCCTTGGCACAAGAGGAATCCTAAGACCGTACCTTTATTCGAGCACACCAACAGGCATGCACACCGCCGGTCGAAGCACCATCGGAGAAGGTAGCCGCGACGCATGACCACAAACTGTCCATGCTAGGGGGCTACCCAGATCGGGGCCTTAGGCCCAGATCGGACCCACCACCACACCACTGGAGATTGGTGCCGACGTTGCGGACCACCCGCACCGAAGACGCTACTCCGGCTTCAGGCCACATCTAGAGGCCGCACCGCCCTTGAACCGTTGCTACCACTCCACAACCACTCATGGAGCCGCCACCACGGTGCACTCTTGTTGGGGATATAACCCCATGGTGAGACCCTCCCTGAGGGCTCCGGGTCACACCGGGCGGCTCGTACACCAGCCCAAGAGGGAGCCGTGAAGACTTAAGGCCCAAGAGGCTTGGCGGCTTGGCAGGATGGGCCGGAGTGTGGCCCGGACGAAGAAGAACCGGGCGTGTAAGCCGCCTGGGGACAACTTGGTCAAGAAAGGCAACAGAAGGTAGAGGTAGACTCGGACATGTAATGAGAGTCGGTTACAACTTGTATGACCCGTGGTCTTGACCTCCTATATAAAGGCGAGACCTGGGGCAACTTAGAGATCAGGTTATCGAAAACTAGGTCAAGCAATAGCTCCCTTGTAATCGATATATCAAGCAATACAAGCACCAGCAGGACGTAGGCTATTACCTCAACTCGAGGGGCCGAACCTGGGTAAACTCGTGTCCTTCGTCCCAACCAACCCCTTTGACTCCATTACGTTAGCAATGGCCTCGAACCCAAGTCCGTTCACCCGTACATCTGCCGTGATAAAACCACGACAGTTGGCGCCCACAATGGGGCCTGCGCTCGGTGGTGTTGAGTTCTCAAAGGGCTCTCTCCTAGGGCTCAAGGGATACGTGGTCGGAAGGATGAGCAAGAGTCGCCATGGCCGGCTCTACATCGACGACGACGGCTGGGGGCTTGATGCCAACTCTGTGGAATATGGATTCTGCGTTCCTTTCGGCGGGATTCACATTTTCATCGGAAGGACCGACAGATCTACACCCGGGCCGGATGCCTGCACCAATGTCATCGAGCTGGCTCGGCGCGGGCAACCTGCCCATGATGTGCAGCCCACCCGTGTTAATCCGGGCTAGAGGCACGTCTTCATAGGCTTTACTCAAGGGATGGATCTGGAAGCTTCCGGGTCACAGGAAACTCTCGTCTGTTCAGAAGACGAGTCTTCGAGCGAAGAGACGGAATCGATTTACCAGCTTCACAACGACGGGCTCGGGGGCTACGATGAGCTTTGCCTTGAGTCGGCTCATTCCGGGTCGGACGCTTTTGGGTCGCTAGCTCACGCTGCTATGTTCATGGCGGGGTCAGCCCCAGGCACGAGCGGTACAGCCGCAGGAGCGGCAACCTCAGGCGCCGACCCACCGCCGCCGGCTCAAGTTCTTCTGGATTTGATGAACAAGCTTACGGCCCTGATGGCCACTAAAGTTACACCAGATAATCAGGCTGCCCGGAACTTAGACATTGTGAGGCTCAAGGACCGGATGACGGAGGAGCAGCAGAGGATAGCTGAGCTAAAAGTCCAGATGGAGGAAGAGGCGGAACGTATTAAGATGGATGCCTTCCGCCTTGGGCTGGAACAACAATCGGCAGCTGCGGTACACCGGAGGAGGCATCAATCTCGCTTGCCAGAACGCTATGAGGCTAGGAACCTCTTCAACACGCCAGGAACGGGACGAGCAGTGGATGCACCTGGAAGCCGACCGGCGGCTCGACCGCCATCAGACCCGACCCGACGAAACTAGGCCTCACCGGTGGTCTTCCCAACACCGGCGGGTCATTATTCTAACCCAGGTGAGAATATGGTGGCGGCGGCTACCCGGCTTGAAACAATTCCTATTCCGGATGAAGCACCTTTTGCGGAAGAGGTACGGAATGCCATTGGATACCTTTAGACGACAATGGCCCAGCAGGAGAAGTATACTCACAGCCGGAGCCGCGTTCATTCAACCCCTCTCCCCAGCCGGAGCTTTAGCCGGCGCTATGAGTCGCCAGCGGTTTCCAAGAGTGATCGGTGGAGAGGACCTCCGGGGGACGATCGGGCGGCTCTAGATGTGCATGCGCTCATGAACCAGGCAAGAAACCAGCAAGAGGCGGCAGTTTTGGCTACAGCGACTCGCCAAGAGCTCGCGCCCTCGATATCAGTAGGAGCAGGAGTAACTACCAGGGCCGTGGGAGTGCCATGTCTATCGCCGGCTCTACGAAGTGAACGGCTGCCAAAGGATTTCAAAGGACCTCGCAAGGTTTCGAATTACACTGCTGATTTGCCTTCGGAGGCTTGGGTAGAAAGCTATGAACTAGCTATGGCGATGCTAGATGTCAGTGAGGCGGTGTGCGCTAAGTATTTTATCATGATGCTTGAAGGTCCAGCTCGCACATGGTTAAAGGGGTTACCTCCCAATACCATCAATTCGTGGGCTGAGTTAAGGGCAAGGTTCATCAAAAAAATTCAAGGGACTTGCAAACAACCTATGACCATCCTGGATCTTGATCACTGCGTCCAGCAGGAGGGTGAGTCGGCTCATCATCGGGTCCGGTGGGTGTCAACCATCATCCATTTGTCTGAGCAGATCACGGCAGCCCAAGCCATGCTCATCTTAGAGAAGAATTGTCATTTCGTTCCGCTGAAGCAGAAACTTGGCCAATTCAAGCATACGTGTCAGGATATGGGAGAGCTCATGAAGGCTCTCACAAAGTATGCCGACTCTGATAACACGAAGGACCCAGGCTCTGACAAGGAGAAGCTTGGTCAGAGTAAAAAGAATAATTAAGGAAAAGGTATGGTTAACAATGGTAACCAGAATAAGTGGAAGAACCCCGATGGCGGATCGGAACTGGTAGCCAATGCAAGTACCGGCCAGAATCCTCCTAAGGGCAATGGGAAGTTCAGACCACCTTTTAATAAGAACATGACTCCCTTCAATTTGGAGGAGGCGCTTAAGAAGCCCTGTCCAGAACACAGCCAGCCTGGCAAACCTGCGTTGCACGCATGGGGTGATTGCCACGTTATGCAGAAGTTAAGGAATTACTACATGCGACCCAACAACCAGGGCGGTGGTCCGCCCGGCGGCTCAGGACCGGGCGGGTCAAGAGCTGGATTTGGATCCGGCGGCTCAGGGTCAGGTCATCATGGTCAAGGTAATCACAGAGGGCATCTGCAGCATGCTGGTAACAACAACCAGCAGCAGCATAGCCAATTTGGGTATCAAAGTAATCCGAAAAAACTCAGCTTAGGCCAGTATCATGTTTTCATGACCTGCCTTAACAAGCGAGATCAGAAATTACGCAAGCGAGCGGTCCATGCGGATGCGCCGGCTCTGCCGCAATACTTAAAGTGGTCTGAATATAACATAACATGGATCAAGGAGGATCACCCGCCGCGTGTGGATGACCTGGGGCGGCTAGCTTTGGTTGTTGCCCATCAAGTGGGAGGTTATATGGTAAATAAGGTGCTTATGGATGGAGGCAGCAGTTCAACATCCTCTATTATGACACCTTCCGGCGGATGAAGCTGCTTGACAAGGATCTTAAGCCCTCATCCATCGTTTTTCATGGTATGGTGCCAGGCAAGTCGGCTTATCCGGTGGGCAGGATTTCTTTGGAAGTTGCCTTTGGTGACGAATATAACCACAGAGTGGAGCAATTGTCGTTTGAAGTGGTCAAGATCAAGAGCCCTTACCATGCATTGTTTGGGCGGCCGACTTATGCTAAGTTCATGGCTAGGCCCTGCTATGTCTACTTATAGCTCGAGATGCCCGTGTTAAAAGGTACAATTACCATTCATGGTAATCGGAATATGGCTATTGAGTGTGAGGAAGGAGACGCGGCTTATGCAGAATCCAGTTGTGCTCAGGAGGAGTTCAAGTTTTATAAGGAGAATGTTGACCCGGAGGATATGACGCCGCTGAAAAAGCCCACAACGGAGGTTGAGCCGCCCTTTATGTTCTCAGCGGATGATACCAAGGCAATAGACTTCACTCCGGGTGACTCATCCAAACAGTTCATCATTGGGGCTCACATGGATCCCAAATAGGAAAGCGCGCTCTTTGAATTCATCTGTGAGAATCGAGACATCTTTGCATGGAAACCTTCTTACATATCGGGTGTTTCGAGAGAGTTTGCTGAGCACAATCTTAATGTGATCCTAAGTTTAAACCTATCAAGCAGTTTCTACGGCGGTTCAATGAGGAAAGACGCAAGGCCATCGGAGAAGAGGTTGCCCGGCTCTTAGCGGCGGGTTTCATCATTAAGGTCTTTCACCCAGAGTGGCTTGCTAACCCAGTGCTGGTGCTAAAAAAGAACGGCACGTGGCGGATGTGTGTGGATTATACGGACCTTAACAAGGCTTGTCCGGCTGATCCCTTTGCTCTCCCTCGTATTGATCAGATCATTGATGCTACAACGGGTTGCGAAAGCTTGTGCTTCCTGGATGCTTATTCAAGATATCATCAGATCAAGATGGCAGTTAAGGACCAAGAGAAGACGGCTTTCATTACGCCTTTTGGAGCCTTCTGTTATGTATCTATGCCTTTTGGGCTCAAGACTGCCCAGGCGACTTATCAGCGTTGTGTGCAGAACTGCCTTCACAGTCAGATTGGGCACAATGTTCATGCTTACATGGATGATATTGTGATCAAATCAAGGAAGAAGGAGACCCTTTTGGATGACTTAAGGGAGACTTTTGACTGTAGGAGATATTCCCTAGAGGCAATAATAAATGTTATTGATTATCTCCCTGTTCATAATTAGGTTTATGTTCCAGGCTATAACTGCTATGGTTCTCGAGTCTACAATAACCACGAGGCTTGAAGGAAGACTCATATGCACGTGTGGAATAATAAACGGTAAATTGTATTCCTAGTCTGGCCTCTAAGACTGGCTCAAGTATTGCATGATGATCCTGTTTTCCAGATCATGGGCATGGCTATGCCGGCAATTTTGAGGGCACAATGCTAGAAGAACATTTGTGTTGAATCGACCCGAATTGATGTTATGCTATGAGATACATTCGTCATAAGTTAATGGTTAATAACATGGAGAAGTTAATATTTGCATAATTCCTTATACCATGAGAGTATCGAGTTTCTTCATGCTTGCTTCATGAACTTTGGGGTTTGTTAAATGTCATCCGTAAATGGGTGGCTATTACGGCGGCTTACGGGTTCATGGAAAAGTATGTCAAGTAACTTGATAGCTCAAGATTTGGATTTGCTCCTCTGACGATGGAGAGATATCTTTGGGCCCTCTTGGTGTTACGGCATCCATCATCGTCTGGCCAGACCCTTTGTGATTTGATCACGGGATGCCTGAACACGGGAACGAGAAAAGAGAACAATACCGGTAACTAGGTAACTGGCATAGTGGACAAGTTGTTCATCCACGGGGATGCCAACATTTCTCACCTTAGGTATTTGTAACATATCGCGAAGCAACAAGAATAGCACACAACAACTGGAGGTTCACTCGAATATTTTTGGAAGAAAACCCAGAAATGTTTTGGAGCTGCCGGAACCGCTTCAGATGCTTTTCGCAGATGAAAATCACTAATCCGGAATTGTTCCTGATCGCATTAAAAATTATTTTAGTGGGGTACTGGAAATGTTCTAAGCCCACATAAATATTTTCAGTTCGACCGGACGCTGAAAAATGTCGTCGTGAATAGTGAAAGTGTTTTTTGGGAGAAAATATCTCGTGAATAGTGGAAACAATATTATGAATAGTGGGAAACACTATTGGGAGAAAATATCTCATGACTAGTGAAAGCACTATTACGAAATAGTGGGAAACACTATTTATGAATAGTGGAATCACTATTATGAATAGTGAAAATATCTGAGGGCATTTTGGTATTTTTACCATAGTCTCTCACCCTATAAATAGGGGTGAGGAGGCAGCCCAAAAACTCACTCCTTCTCACATACAAGTGCCATTGCAATGATCTGGCTTCTTCTCCCCCTCCTAGCGAAATAGTTTTGTAGAGCCGAAAGGCTGTCTGGGTTCCGACAGGAACTAGTTCTGAACGGTGAAGCCCTGCCGGATAGATGACGCCGTATGTGTGCAACTCTGTAGAGAGATTGTAGTTTCGGTCTTAGTTCGAGAGTGCCTCCCGAAGGGCTGTCCATGTGACCGTCCGAGTTTCGAAGGTCCTCCCGAAGGGCTGTCCGAGTGACAGTCCATGTTTTGGAGGTCCTCCCGAAGGGCTGTCCGCGACACCGTCCGGGGGACTGTCTGATCGCCTCCCGGAGGGCTGTCCGAGGGGCAGATGAGGGTATACATCCTCGCGGTTGGGAGGTTGTAAATCCTAGCTGCGGGGATCTGCACCGCCGATCGTCATCGACTCTACTTCCACTGCGCTACGAGTCGGTAACGAAAAGATCAAACCTTGTATGCAGTCTTCATAGTGGTCCTGGGCTGGTGCGTAGGTTGGAATTTTTTTGTTTTCTGCTGCGTTACCCTTCAGTGGCATCAAGAGCCGTGCTATGCGTAGATGCAGGTTGCGATCTAGAATACATAGAGATGTATGGGTGTTGCACAATATAATTAGGTAGTAGATGAGATCTATTACTGAAAATTATTTGTGCGGGTAGCAGATGAAATCTGTAACCTGATGTTCTTGTTGCTTCCCTGGAATTTGCATAGTCCTGATCTTAACGGCCTGGTGGAATCTCACAAAGTTTTGGCAATCCGTGATCCTTTCATGCTGCTCATGAGTATGTTGATTGACAGATAAACGAAGTGCTAACAGTTCTTTGGGTTCCACCATAGTTGAGAAAGATGGATGTTTCGCAGACAAAAGGGCAATGCATATGTGATCTACACGGGGGTCATGCGTATGAAAAAGGTTAGTATGGGGCTCAAGATTTTATTATCTCGTGGTTCATACACCTAGCAATGTTAATCTAGCGACTTGGATTATCATGCTTGATGATGGACGTTGGTAGCTTTGGTTTGTTTCGAAACCTTAGAAGCCATGTAAAACAAGTTTTTGCATGAACGGATTAGAGGCATCTAACTTGGTTTTGCAGGATGGTTTGCATGTGCATGTGATGTGGTATAGCAGTGCTCATATAAATTTGATTATGTATGAGATGACTATATGATGTAATTTGATTAACATGACCTGTGTGTCATGATTCAGCATGATGGCTGGAGCCACATGATTGCACTTTAATGACCTACGTGTCAACCTTATGTAATGCACTTATTTTATTTGCTATAGAGATAGCAATATTATCTGGTGCATCGACAAGGTGGTGGCAATCTTCGTGAAGGTGAACACCGACGCGAATGCCGAAGACGAAGAAATACAATACTTCTCTGTCAGAAAGGGCTATACCATATCATGCTATTATGAATTGCCTGAGATGTTTATCCCTTATGATGCACCCTTTTGATTGCGCGGTAGTCCCTTTTATTAGGGTGATCTCTCACAAAATATCAAGTAGATAGTGTTCTCCCAAGTGTAGCACCGTCACTACATCTTTGCTTTCGGGGTATCACATGGATACATGGGTACGAACGATTGTACGAGTGTGCAGCGGGTCAGTTGAGACCTCGCAGCATGATCACTTGGTTGTCTTGACGTTCAGGCATGAAAGTCATGAGCTCGGAACACACGCATCGAAATATGAACAAGAGTCACA
The DNA here is from genome assembly GCA_022496015.1 of Hordeum marinum. Classification (NCBI taxonomy): domain Eukaryota; kingdom Viridiplantae; phylum Streptophyta; class Magnoliopsida; order Poales; family Poaceae; genus Hordeum; species Hordeum marinum. Next base: position 356,057,493 of record CM039676.1, on the reverse strand, counting down.
TAGAGATGTGATTGGCAAGTTGGCCTACCAATTACAATTCTCGTCACTTGAGATGGATACATCCTTGGCGTTGAATTGTAATATGGATCTTGAATCACTCACAATCAATTAGGAGAGATATTGATTTGAGTGGGAGCTCACTATAGAATTGAATTCTTTTAATTCTCAGTGCAATTAATTTTGAACAATGTCTAAGTGTGATTTGCATAATAGTTGTAGAATAATGGCTTGCGTTTCCACCTTCCCTATTAAAATTGAATAGCTGTTAAATATCTGGTTAAAACTTTACGGTTGGTAACGTAATGTGAGGATTGTCCTCAAGAGTGCCGAGAAGGACTTTGTCCTATCGCATGCTTTTGGTATTCTCCCGCTAATGCTATGGATCATGTGACTCTCGTCCTTCGATCCAAAAGCTAGAAATCCTTTTCAGTCAAAGTGCAATATGTTTGCTTCCATGAGACCCGAACTTCGAAAGTTTGGATAGTTATGTGATATTCATGGAATCTTAAAATCATTTTCAAAGACAGACAAAAGCTAAAAGATATGAGATATCCAAAGCAATGTTTGTTTCCAAACTACTAGTAAATAAGTTTACTATGCATTAGACTGATAAGAGAGGGATCCAGGAGAACGCCTGTCATATGATGAAAGGTGAATAAAACAACAACTTAAAGAGAAAGGAAGTGTCCGAAGGGTGTTAGTGAGACTTTCATGCCTAGGAAGTCTAGGGCTAACGCCACTCTTAAGTTGGATGCTTCTTTTGAGAGTATGAGAAATACTGAAAAGTTAAACTGTTAGAAGTATAATGGCAAAAGGAAAGAAGACTGGAATATCCAGCTCATGTATGAATGTCATACAAGTTTTTGATGTATAGAAGGTTGGTCAAAGATATAGTTCTTGGAAATTATGGTTAAGCATGTTAATCACTAATTCTTGGGTATTGTGAGTTGGTCACAAAGATACCCGCTCGATTGCATTCTGTTGCAACTCGATGTAAGAACTACTATGGCCTGAAAGACTAACCAGGGATGAGGTTTAAATACACGCAGGGAACATAGTAAATGTTACTATGCCTTCCATCGGTGTATTCCCTATGTATTAAGTTTCATAATTCATTTTAGAGTTTCATAGTCTAGCCCTTTGCATAAGGTATCTTGCAAGAAGGTTGTTCATAAGAGAACTCTTCATGTTCGGTGTTATGAATAACATAAGGGCCATACTTTCATTATGAATGAGACGTATGTTATGAATATTTATAATAATACATTACCTCTGGGTTTACTTTTATAATTCATTTTAGAGTTTCATACACTCTAGCCCATTGCACAACAATGTTTGTTGCAAAAGAGTTGTTCATAAAACAACAATTGTTGTTCAGTATTATGAATAAACATGAAGGGCCATCCTTCCATCCTAGATGGGATGTATGTTATGAATATTGATGGAAATATGATACATCCATAACACTGACGCTAAATGTCGCAAGACTAAAAGAATACCACATATGTGTGGCACTGCATTTGGTCACATTGGAGAAACCCGCATGGGAAATTCCATTATGATGGATTTTGAAGTCGTTTGATTTTCAATCATCTTACACTTGCAACTTTCCTCCAAAAGGTGAACTAACTAAAATACCGTTCACAGGCTATAAGGAACGAGCAAAGAACTTATTGGTGATCATACATTTGATGTATGTAGTCCGATAAATGTTGTTGCAAACAGTGGATTTGTCTACATTCAAAAATGACTCAAGTAAATATATGGATATTTACTTGATGAGACGTAAGTCTGGATCTTTTGAAATCATTCGAAAGGTTTTCAAAAATGAAGTAGAAGTTATTGTACCAAGAAAATTATGTTTCTGCAATTTGATTGAGGAAAGGAATATTTGAGTTACAAGGTTATCGATTGTCTGATGAGTTGTGAAAAGAGTTTCATAACTTGCACCTGCCGGAACACCACTGCAAGTGGAAAGTCCGTGAAGATGTAATCAAACCATTTATGACATGGTAAGATCAAACATGACATAAATAGATTTGCCATTACCCCTTTTATAGACTGATGCTTTAGAGACTACGGCTTTTACACTGAAAAGAGATCCATCAGGTCTGTTGAAATGACGCCATGGTATGGTACGCCCAACCATGTTATATCTTTTCTTAATATTTGGAATATGGGGCTTGTGTAAAAGGTTACAAACCTATTCCAAATCAGACAAGTGCTACTTTGTATGGTTATCCCAAGTCATTGGGTATTCCCCCACCACTATACCGAGGCAAAGAGTTTTGCCACAAAACGGTATGCTTTTAATGAGAATAGTTCTTACAAAAGGTGAGTGGGAGGATAGTGCAACTCGACGAGATAACCAGTATCTTCGTCATCAGTTCAAAGGAAAGAAACCCTGGAAGTGATTCCGTTGTTTCCTACTACGACTGATACGGAAGTCTCTACAATAAAATGTATGGACTTCGGTCGAACGTGCAGTTGAACCACGTAGGCAAAGCTCATGCAAACCTATCAGGTGCGCAAACGAGATATTGTTGTTAGACAACAGTATACCTACAATACACAAGGAAGCTTTGATGGGCCCTGACTCCGGGATTGGCTAAATGCCAATACAATCCGAGATAGTTTCCATATAAGTGATTGAAGATTAAAACCTTGATACACCTTTCAGAGGACTTAGAGTCTAACGAATATTTATGGAACTAAAAACTGATATGGATAAAAAATTGTTTTATCCATAAAGCTCGACTTGTTGAAATAACAAGTTCAAGGAGTTGACTACGATGAGGTTGTTTCATCGTAGCGATGCTTAAGGTCGGTTCGGGTTGAACTAGCAATTAATACATATATCAATCATGAGATATGAAACATGGATGACAAAAGGATTTCCATCTGACGGAAATGAAACCTAGGACTTGTATGTGATACAGTCCAAAGTAATTTGTTGATCCAGAGGATGCTAGTAAGTATGCAAACTTCAGAGTTCCAGCAATGGACAGAAGAGAGCAAAATGGAGTTGGAATCTTCATGGTTTGATGAAATGGTCAAAAGGGTTTTTTTATTTCGTCAATGGGTAACAAAGATGCTTGTGATTCAAGAAAGTAAGTGGGAGCATAATAATATTTCTAAAAACGTTGTGTGCTTGACACATTGTTAATTGGAAATAAATTTCTTGACATGAATTAGGACTTCATTGGAAAATAGTTTTGCGATGAAGTGCTTAGGCTAAATAGCCTCAGTATTAGGCATGATGATCTATGGAGATAGATTTACTTAATGGGGCTAAGCAATGAATACATATTTACAAGGTGCTAAAACCTTTTAGCATTTAAAAATGCCAAGGAGTGATTCTTGCCGAAGTCACATGGAAAGAGTTTTTGCAAGACTCAGTGTCCCAAAACACTGACGAGTAAAATACATGATGGAGATTCCACACACTCTAGTGTTTGTATTAAATCATGTATTCCATGGTATGTAAAAACAACCAGATATGTCCGATACTCCCAAGTTGTTACGAGTATAGATACCAATGTGATCAAAGCACTGATAATGGGACAACAGTGAAAGATGTCATTAAGTACTAGAGTAGTGTTGATGACATGTTTTCTCGCAAGCAGAGATTATGAAGTGCTCGTTGTAAGTAATTACATCGATGCAGTCTCAATCAATGCTCCATGCCATTTTCGATTTAAGTTAAGTGTTTTGTGTAATACACAATATGGTGGCACGGTAGTTAGAAATTGTTCCAAACAAGATACTGTGGCGAGTTCTATAACAAAGGCTAAGTATGTTGACGCTTTGGAAGCAACAAAGAAGTTGTTGAATCATGTAGTTCATTCATGAACTTAGTATGGTTCCAAGATGGCTTTTGTCTATGAGACACTATTGCAGATAGTAGCTCCATAGCTCAGTCTGAGGAATCAGGTTTCGACTAATGATTCACACATATGCAAACCATGTTCACACAAAATACGAATTTTGTGATAGCGTGAAAACGCGAGGATATGCAAAGTTACACACGGAACTGAAGTTGTTAGATATGTTGGACATCAGGTTATGCCAAAAGCGAAGCATACTTTACACCAGTATGCCATAGGTGTAAAGTGCATTAGCATTGACTAGATTATTGACTCTAGTGCAAGTGGGAGTCCGTAGGAGATATGCCCTAGAGGCAATAATAAATGTTATTGATTATCTCCCTGTTCATAATTAGGTTTATGTTCCATGCTATAACTGCTATGGTTCTCGAGTCTACAATAACCACGAGGCTTGAAGGAAGACTCATATGCACATGTGGAATAATAAATGGTAAATTGTATTCCTAGTCTGGCCTCTAAGACTGGCTCAAGTATTGCATGATGATCCTGTTTTCCTGATCATGGGCATGGCTATGCCGGCAATTTTGAGGGCACAATGTTAGAAGAACATTTGTGTTGAATCGACCCGAATTGGTGTTATGCTATGAGATACATTTGTCATAAGTTAATGGTTAATACCATGGAGAAGTTAATATTTGCATAATTCCTTAGACCATGAGAGTATCGAGTTTATTCATGCTTGCTTCATGAACTTTGGGGTTTGTTAAACGTCATCCGTAAATGGGTAGCTATTACGGCGGCTTACGGGTTCATGGAAAAGTATGTCAAGTAACTTGATAGCTCAAGATTGGGATTTTCTCCTCCGACGATGGAGAGATATCTCTGGGCCCTCTCGGTGTTACGGCATCCATCATCGTCTGGCCAGACCCTTTGTGATTTGATCACGGGGATGCTGAACACGGGAACGAGAAAAGAGAACAATACCGGTAACGAGGTAACTGGCATAGTGGACAAGTTGTTGATCGACGGGGATGCCAACATGTCTCACCTCAGGTATTTGTAACATATCGCGAAGCAACAGGAATAGCACACAACAACTGGAGGTTCACTCGAATATTCATTCGTGTGGGTATAGGGGTCAATATGGGTGTCCACGGCTCTGATGTTGATCATTGATCGGAAGGGGTTCCGGGTCATGTCTATGCTTCACCAAACCTATAGGGTCACACGCTTAAGGGTCATCTATCTGCTGAATACTAGACAGGGAGTTTGAGAGAAAATCACCAAAAAAGTTTCGGACACCGGAAAAGTTCCGCAAAGAGAACACCCGAACAGTTTCGGTAAAACTGAAAAGTCGTTTCAGGGGATACCATTAAGTCAAATTGGTTTCAGCACATGCCTGATAATTCTTGGAGGGTGCCAGAATCATTCTGGAAACTTCTGGGAATTTTCCAGAAGAAAAACCAGAAATGTTCCGGAGCTGTCGGAACCGGTTCAGATGCTTTTCGCAGATGAAAATCACTAATCCGGAATTGTTCCTGATCGCATTGAAAATCATTTTAGTGGGGTACTGGAAATGTTCTAAGCCCACATAAATATTTTCAGTTCGACCGGACGCTGAAAAATGTCGTCGTGAATAGTGAAAGTGTTTTTTGGGAGAAAATATCTCGTGAGTAGTGGAAACACTATTATGAATAGTGGGAAACACTATTGGGAGAAAATATCTCATGACTAGTGAAAGCACTATTACGAAATAGTAGAAAACACTATTGTGAATAGTGGGAAACACTATTTATGAATACTGGAATCACTATTATGAATAGTGAAAATATCTGAGGGCATTTTGGTATTTTTACCATAGTCTCTCACCCTATAAATAGGGGTGAGGAGGCAGCCCAAAAACTCACTCCTTCTCACATACAAGTGCCATTGCAATGATCTGGCTTCTTCTCCCCCTCCCAGCGAAATAGTTTCGTAGAGCCGAAAGGCTGTCTGGGTTCCGAGAGGAACTAGTTCTGGAGGACGAAGCGCTGCCGGATAGATGACACCGTATGTGTGCAGCTCTGTAGAGAGATTGTAGTTTCGGTCTTAGTTCGAGATTGCCTCCCGAAGGGCTGTCCGTCTGACCGTCCGAGTTTCGAAGGTCCTCCCGAAGGGCTGTTCGAGTGACAGTCCATGTTTTGGAGGTCCTCCCGAAGGGCTGTCCGCGACACCGTCCGGGGGACTGTCTGACCGCCTCCCGGAGGGCTGTCCGAGGGGCAGATGAGGGTATACATCCTCGCGGTTGGGAGGTTGTAAATCCTAGCTGCGGGGATCTGCACCGCCGATCGTCATCGACTCTACTTCCACTGCGCTACGAGTCGGTAACGAAAAGATCAAACCTTGTATGCAGTCTTCATAGTGGTCCTGGGCTGGTGCGTAGATATCCACATTGGCAGAAGCTAGTGTATGGAGTGTTCATGACCAATTGCAAGTTGAAGCACTATTTGATAGGACACCAGATCACCGTGGTCAGTTCTGCTCCGTTGGGGGATATAATCCAGAACACATAAGCTACTTGTAGGATTGCTAAGTGGGCATTGGAGCTGGGACATCTCTCAATGTGAAATATGTGCCTCGTACGGCCATCAAGTCCCAAGACCGTGTGGATTTTATAAAGGATTGGACAGAGTGTCAAGCTCCCGAGGAAAAGCTGGATGACACATACTGGACTATACATTTTGATGGATCCAAGCAGCTGGAAGGATCAGTGTAGCGACCCGACTCAAAACGAGTCAAGCCTCTGTGTTTTCTGTGCCATCCCTGGATCAGTATGCTGGTACACACAGTACATCAATGTATATATCAAAGTGCAATCACATGTAATTAATGTAAAAATGATATATACTTAAAATCTCAGCGGAAACAGTCAACGGGAGTGGAGTCCCAATAAACACCAACGGTAGGTTGAGTGTAGACCGTAACCCCTGAATCGTACTCTTACCCGTCGTAGAGCTTATCTGCAACATAAGATGTTGCAGTCGTGTAGGTCAGTACATTGAATGTACCGGCAAGATCACCATAGTAGAGCAGAAGATAAAAACTATTCTATATGCAGTAAGGCTTTGTGGCTCTATGTCTGAATTTTTGCATAAAAGCTGATTTTATTTTATTTTCCTACAACACAGGAATATCATGGAGTTTTCACTACAGAGTTACCTAACATGACATGGTTCCGCCAACCGATGTCTTAATGCCCACAAGTATCATAAGTTGCCCACAATTAATTATCAGTCCTGTGTTGAGAGTTCAGAGATAGATCCAAGTCCAGAGGCTCAAATTGTCCATAACCGGGGACACGGCTAATCGATTAGGTTTAACTCTGCAGAGTGTTGTGTACTTTACCCACAAGATTCGTTCCCTCCTGGTAAGTCCTCGCACTGACGGGTGTTTGAGAACAGGATGAATGAAACATGGTCTTTCAGAGTCTTTCCCTGACTACTGTCAGTGCCCATCCATTCCTAACGTCGACTACATCTCGTAGCACTGCCCATCTAGAGTCACAACAAATATCAACCAAGCCAGAGCCCATAATGACTTGTGGCTACACAGGTAAGCTTCCGGGCATGAAGTATTCATCAGTCTCTTTGAGTCTGGGTGAAGCTTTCAGCAAGATGTCATGGCGCTTCTCCATGCATCCCGGCCATCCACTGGTTACTCCAGGGATGCCCAATAAACCATCCTTCACCCAATAGTGTGTATTGAAAACTTGTTTCTCGAGTCTCGAAGTCTTGAGGTCTTGACGATGCAGGACTTGATGATGCCTTCATGAAGTTGTCATCTTGACATAGAGTCCTCCTTCTCACACCAGTCACGAACACTCATACCAACCCCGTCTACTTTAGCATAGCATAAAAATAACTAACGTTCCCGGGGCTTTAGTAACAAGTGGTGGGTTCCTACCTCATGCATTCTACTCAACTACAAGAATTTCAATAGCACTACTGGAGGGATTTGTTGAATGATATCACTACATGCAATAAAACATAGGTATGAAATAGATGGTCAAAGTGAACTTGCCTGTACTATTGATGAAGAAAAAATATCGCTCTCAGAGATAACTTGATTGACTATTTGTCACTCTCCGATGAAAATCTATATAATCAAACATTGCATTCATATAAGCAATCATACTAGCAATCAATTCTAACAATCAAAAAGTAACACAAAACCAAAAGCAACAAGGTTGTGATGAAGGAAATACTTAAGACAAAACTCAAATCAACAAAACTTCATCAACACAACCAAGGGTTGGTTTTCTCTCCAAATAAATCCTATTTCCAAAAGTAAAACACAAAACAAAAACAAAGTAAAATATAACAAAGTATTTTAGTAAATATTTTACTAGCAAAAGAATTACTTTTGAAGAACAACTTAAGAACAAATCAAAAGCTTTTATCAAAACTCATCTTATGACATCAACAAAGTTGACCTTGAATTAACCACAAACAATTTCATCTGGCGTGTTGGATCTAAATCTAACGGTCTAAGGAGGGGGTGGGGTGCTCACAGAGGAAGGTCGTCGGCGATGGAAGATTCCAGCGAGGCAGGGGCGACGAGGTTGATGTGGGCGGTGCTCCAGGGGTCCTCCGGCGATGGCGAGATCTCCAATCGACGGCGGGGATACTCCGGGGATGGTTGGTCGCGACGGAGAGACAAGGGGCGACGGTGGTGAGCTATACGAGCTCGGGGGGGCTCCGGTTGAGATTTGAGCTCCGGCGAGAGTGGTGGTTACGGCATGGCAGGGGGTTCCTTAGCGAGGGCGAGGGCACTGGGAGGTGCGCTCGAGCGAGGGGGAGCGGTTGGTGGGCTCGGGTGGGCTTGGGGTGGTCAGAGGTGAGCAGCAGCTCAACAATGGCGCGACGGTGCGGTCGGACTCCAGCGAGCAATGGCGGCGGCGAGAGGGCACGAGGAATGGGGCTTAGGGGTGGAACTGGGTGTGGGAGGCCTCGGGTATTTATAGGAGGCGGCTCGGGGTCGGAAAATCAAAGGAGGAGGGAGATCTGGCGTGGTGGTCTCACCGTTGAGGAAAGGGGAGGAGGACGACCGCGGAGATGGCGCGGTCGATCGGTGGACCTGTGTGTCAGAGAGAGGGACGGAGAGGGCGCGGCGTCGGTCGGTCGGCTCGGAGTGATTTCGGGTGGGGTTAAGGCAGGTGGGCTGGCCGGTTTTTAATAAAACTTTAAATTCGTTTCTTTTTCGAATTTCCAGAGAATTAAAATCTCATTAAGGCATTCGAAACATTTCCAAAAAGTAAAGTTTTATATACTAGAGTGATCAAGGAATTAAATGCAATTTAATGAACATTTTTCCACGGCCAAAATAAATAATTTAAAAAAATTTATTTTCAGAAAATGCCCAAATGGCTTTTAATTCTTTTTGCAAATAATTTTCAAATAACCCCCTGGGTTTTATGGTTCAAATACTTCACAAAAATAACCCTGGTGTGGAGTGTCATATTGCTCCTCTCAATTTTTTGTCAAGGGTTTGAATTCTTTAAAACTTTAAGAATTGGAAATCAAATATGAAAAGGACTCCATATCAGAAAATTTCAATTGTTTTCAAATTTCACTCTTCAAATCTTTTTATATTGAAGAAGTCATGTCATCTTCTCTCACTGATTTGAAATGTAGGAATTTGAATTCCAAAAGCATATGGGAAAGTCATGTCATTCCCTCTCATTCAAAAGTTTTCAAAAAGTTTCAATTTTTTTCACTCAATTCAGTCACTGAAGCAAACAAACACTCATTCTAATATTTGTTATAACATTCCAAAATTTGGGATGTTACAAACCTACCACACTTAAAATGAATCTCGTACTCGAGATTCGAAAGGGCTAAAAAGAAAAGTTTAGGGTTTGGGGTTCTTCTAACAAAATCCATTGACCAAGAATGTGTGGGGTCTAGCACACTTAAAAGGGGAGTTATTGCTCCATCTCAAAATCATGACAGTCCTCTGGGTGCATCTGACTGTCCACATATTTTACGATAGCTCCTTCAGTGATGCTCTTCCGTTTAAATCAAAATCTTGTGTTCTCATAACAAAATGTATTTCCTCCGATACTGGGTCTTCTTACCTGACAGGTCTCGCGTTCATTCTAAGTAACCTATCGATGATCTCATGGTGGTCTACCATTTGTGGTTATCCTGTAGTGAAATGGGTCTTGGTATCCTTCCTCACGGTAAAATTCCTACGTGTGGCAGCAACTGCCATGTGCAAGGGGTTTTCATCATACCATTCTATGTCTTAAACAAAAGCTTCAAAGAACGTCGTCTCTTTACTATGGGTAAGTCACTCAGATTTACCGTTCCGAATAGCAAGAGAAATGATAAGAGTAAGTCGTCATGGTGATCAATCCATGCCGCACTAAAATCATTACCTTGTATAAGGTTTAGTGAATCTCGTATTCTAACGCTTGGGCTTCCTCACAAGCGTTGCAGAAATTTCTCTTGTCAACGAACGAAGTTCGGGTAAATCCATTGATTCTGCAAGCTGAGCAAAAACATCTATCATTTCTTCCCATCTCTCAGGCTTTTGGATACTCCTAAGGAAACGTTTGCCAATCACAACTTCTTGCTTCATGATCTTTGGGCAACCTTCATGAAACCGTGATATCCATCCTTGATACACGTTCTATCCTTTGAATATATTTTCCTTTCCATTGGTCTGTTTAACCTTGGGTATGGTTTCATCACAATCATTCCTTTTCCCAATATTCCAACTTCAAAAGTACTTTGTCACCAAGGTTATCATCCACATAGTTTGATATGGTTCCACATTCTCTTCACCTGTATTCACTTATCCAAACTCCTTAATCGGTAAGGTACCTGTGGTTACTACCACACTTAAAATGAAATGTACTCATGCCTACATAGCCCATGTTTTCTCATATCCTCATAAATGGTCAGAGATCTTTGTTCATAGAGTACAACTGATATAATTCAACATGAAATCATAAATTCCATTGACTCATGAATTTATTACAAACTCTGAGAATTCCGTTACAAAATAATCTCATGAAAAACAAGAGTGCTTCATGATACAGTTATTGCCATCTTAACTACTCCATTCTAGCTTTCTTCTCGTATTCAATCCTTTGTTACATCCTCAATCACTTCTTAAAACTCCTAAAAGTACTTTATTAAAAATGTTGCCATCCACATAGTTTGGCATGGTCCAGCATCACTGCCAACTTTATTCATTTATCCCTCCTTGGAGATATTTTAGTACCACTGGAACTTTGCGATGTGCTCCTTGAAATCATCCATATTTTGCTTGATCAGGGTGGACATGAGCTTCATCTCCATCATCTCCGTATGCACCTCATGTAGGTATTCCTGGGTATGACAAAGTCTTGCTTCAAGTATTTCTCCAATCCAACGTATGGCTTCCATGGCAGCATCACGAATAGCGTCAAAGAAAGTTGCTCGTGGTACACGAGATATGTAAAAGTATTGTCCCATAGTCTTTGGGCAAACTCCTTTCACACGGTGGAGGTGTACCTCCACATACCAGAGTTCCTCTCCATTTTCCATGAATGGGTAGCCCTTGTAGACTGCATCTCCTTCAAGATGGATGTGCTTCATCATATCTTTCAGGATCTTTGGGGAATCATGATCACTAGTCAGGGTCATGGTCGTCTCTAGGCCCTTGAGAAAAGACTCATAAAGGGTGGTCATCTGCAGGTGTCAGAAAGGGGTACTCAGAATAACATATGTTCATTCTTGGGTAAGCATCCATATCATCCAAAACAAGCTTCTAATTAACTTCCCAACATCTTAGAGAGTATTGTCATCCGTAAAACAAATTGGGTTATCCATTTACCATATTCTATTATATCCTTGTACTTTAGCAAAATCCCAGTTTATGTATCAACAACTCCTTTTCATCCATGTTTTGAATCCATACTTCTACCTCCAGATGGGTCATTGGTCCAGAGAATTCAAGTCCAGCTTCATTCAACATCGATTGGGTTCAAGGGGTTTTGGGGATGGGATGGGTAAGAGAGAGAGACAGCGAGAAGGGATACAAACAACTCAAACACACAAAACATCAAACTCAAGTACACACATTCATAAAGTTCAATCAAACTATAGTGTCGCCACCCACATAAGGTTGGTATGGTTGATCACTCAAATCATAAAAACATTTATCCTTATTCTCTCATGGTGGGGCTACTACTAAGCTAGTCTATATCATGTCATCGTCTTCAGTGGGCTTCTTCTGGTCATGCTTGATATTGTCAAGTTCTTCCACCAGATTTTCCCTATTGATGCGGAGTTTCCGGTGTCGTCCTTGTAGTTCCAGGAGTTGGTTCTTGAGCTGTTGAATTTCAACGTCTCTAGCATGAGCCATGGCCTGACTATTCTTCAAGTCTTGACGAAGCTTCTGAATCTTGGGATCATGTTTCTTCAGATTGACTACCTTCAGCTTCTCAGCCTTGAGGCTCTCACGAAGTGCTTCGTTCTCAAATAACTCCGAGAGAAGGTCCATTTGAAGGTTCTTGATGTAGCGCTCCAGTTCTTGATTGTACACAAGTACGGGTGAAAATTTCATCTTTTGTTCGTCATTCAGGTCGATGAGTGCTCCATCGGGCTTCTACCGTCCAAGCCTTCCAAAGTAGTGGTTGCACAACTCAGCACGATGACGATAGCTCAAACGTGCGATGGCATCATGTACAACGGTGTTCATGCCCATCTCACATTCATGGCTCAATGTGCCATAGTTTATGTCTTCACTCTTGGGGTCTTCATCGCGTCCAAAAACCTTAGTTTTGATGCCCCAGAATCCAGACTTCCTCTTAGTCGCCTTGATCTCAGGTATCGGCAGCTTCACCATCTGCACTATCTCCATGAGGAATGAGCCTCCGAGGACATCTTCATAGTCCTCTCTTTTGTTCAGGGTGTAGTTCTCCATCTATAGTTTGAAACAGGGAGGGTTCAGTAAGAGAATTTAGAAGTTATAAGAGTAGTGAAAACAAAAGTTGTTCCTATCAAGGTCTTCCTATTTCTAATCCATTTCCTAGGGTCACGTCCTACAGTCAACATGTGCTCTGATACCATTTCTGTAGCGACCTGACTCAAAATGAGTCAAGCCTCTGTGTTTTCTGTGCATCCCTGGATCAGTATGCTGGCACACACAGTACATCAATGTATATATCAAAGTGCAATCACATGTAATTAACGTAAAAATGATATATACCTTAAAATCTCAGCGGAAACAGTCAACGGGAGTGGAGTCTCAATAAACACCAATGGCAGGTTGAGTGTAGATCGTAACCCCTGAATCGTACTCTTACCCGTCGTAGAGCTTATCTGCAACATAAGACGTTACAGCCGTGTAGGTCAGTACATTGAATGTACCGGCAAGATCACCATAGTAGAGCAGAAGATAAAAACTATTCTATATGCCGTAAGGCTTTGTGGCTCTGTGTCTGAGTTTTTGCATCAAAGCTGATTTTATTTTATTTTCCTACAACAAAGGAATATCATGGAGTTTTCACTACAGAGTTACCTAACATGACATGGTTCCGCCAACCGATGTCTTAATGCCCACAAGTATCATAAGTTGCCCATAATTAATTATTAGTCCAGTGTTGAGAGTTCAGAGATAGATCCAAGTCCAGAGGCTCAAATTGTCCGTAACCGGGGACATGGCTAATCGATTAGGTTTAACTCTGTAGAGTGTTGTGTACTTTACCCACAAGATTCGTTCCCTCCTGGTAAGTCCTCGCACTGTCGGGTGTTTGAGAACAGGATGAACGAAACATGGTCTTTCAGAGTGTTTCCCTGACTACTGTCAGTGCCCATCCATTCCTAACGTCGCCTACATCTCGTAGCACTGCCCAGCTAGAGTCACAACAAATATCAACCAAGCCAGAGCCCATAATGACTTGTGGCTACACAGGTAAGCTTCCTGGCATGAAGTATTCATCAGTCTCTTTGAGTTTGGGTGAAGCTTTCCGCAAGATGTCATGGCGCTTCTCCATGCATCCCGGCCATCCACTGGTTACTCCAGGGATGCCCAATCAACCATCCTTCACCCAGTAGTGTGTATTGAAAACTTGTTTCTCAAGTGTCGAAGTCTTGAGGTCTTGACGATGCAGGAATTGATGATGCCTTCATGAAGTTGTCATCTTGACGTAGAGTCCTCCTTCTCACACCACTCACGAACACTCATACCAACCCCGTCTACTTTAGCTTAGCATAAAAATAACTAACGTTCCTGGGGCTTTAGTAACAAGTGGCGGGTTCCTACCTCATGCATTCTACTCAACTACAAGAATTTCAATAGCACTAGTGGAGGGATTTTTTTAATGATATCACTACATGCAATAAAACATAGGTATGAAATAGATGGTCAAAGTGAACTTGCCTGTACTGTTGATGAAGAAATAATATCGCTCTCAGAAATAACTTGATAGACTATTCGTCACTCTCCGATGAAAATCTATATAATCAAACATTGCATTCATATAAGCAATCATACTAGCTATGAATTCTAACAATCAAAAAGTAACACAAAACCAAAAGCAACAACGTCGTGATGAAGGAAATACATAAAACAAAACTCGAATCAACAAAACTTCATCAACACAACCAAGGGTTGGTTTTCTCTATAAATAAATCCTCTTTCCAAAAGTAAAACACAAAAGAAAACAAAGTAAAATATAACAAAGTATTTTAGTAGATATTTTACTAGCAAAATAATTAATTTTGAAGAACAACTTAAGAACAAATCAAAAGCTCTTATCAAAACTCATCTTATGACATCAACAATGTTAACCTTGAATTAACCACAAACAATTTCTACTTTAATACAAATTGTTTTTGATCTAACATAAAGTTAACATGAAATGAAACTTTATAAAACAATTTATGAAAATAATTTCAAATAGTAAATCCAACTAGCAATGAAATCAATTTGCAAGTTATTATGAAACTAGAATTGATTTCATGCTATAAAATAATAAATGACATAAAAATAAACTTGGTTGAAATACTAATGCTAACTAACAAAGTAAAACTTGTCAACTAATATAAAAGAAAATAAATTGAAACAATTTAAAACAAAAAAAAACTAGAAATAAACCTAACAAGAACTAAAACAGAATCTGTTTTGTTAAAAATACTAATTTAAATTATTCTTAAAATTCCCAAATTCTTCCTACTGATAACTAAGGTCACTAGTGACAAGTAGCAAAAAGAATCAACTCAAAATAAAATTTTAAACTCAAGATATTCAGAAAATAAGGTTTGAATCAAATCCGTTTGAATTAAATTTTAAAATATTCAAATAGGGTCAAACTTGATATCTACAGAAACTAGAACAAATTTGGGACACAATTCAAAAATAATCAAATTAATAATATTAAAAACCTAAAAGATATGAATAAAACAAAAACAGAACTAAATCTGGAATTGAAAAACAGAACTAAAAGAAAAAGAAACTATCGATCGGACAGGCTACACGTGGCGCGTCTGGATTGGCCGAGACCTATACGTGCGAGGTTGAAACGAGCGGACGACCTACCCTTAACAGAAAACGGTTCGGTGCTATATAACTTCTAATCTGGCGCGTTGGATCTAAATCTAACGGTCTAAGGAGGGGGTGGGGTGCTCACAGAGGAAGGTCGCCGGCGATGGAATATTCCGGCGAGGCAGGGGCGACGAGGTCGATGTGGGAAGTGCTCCAGGGGTCCTCCGACGATGGTGAGGTCTCCAATCGATGGCGGGGATCCTCCGGGGATGGTTGGTCACGACGGAGAGACGAGGGGCGACGGTGGTGAGCTATACGAGCTCGGGGGGCTCCGGTCGAGATTTGAGCTCCGGCGAGAGTGGTGATTATGGCATGGCAGGGGGTTCCTTAGCGAGGGCGAGGGCACTGGGAGGTGCGCACGAGTGAGAGGGAGCGGTTGGTGGGCTCGGGAGGGCTTGGGGCGGTCGGAGGTGAGCAGCAACTCAACAATGGCGCGACGGTGCGGTCGGACTCCGGCGAGCAATGGTGGCGGCGAGAGGGCACAGGGAATGGGGCTTAGGGGTGGAACGGGGTGCAGGAGGCCTCGGATATTTATAGGAGGCAGCTCGGGGTCGAAAAATGAAAGGAGGAGGGAGATTCGGCGCGGTGGTCTCACCGACGAGGAAAGGGGAGGAGGACGACCGCCCAGATGGCGTGGTCGGTCGGTGGGACCTGCGTGTCAAAGAGAGGGAGGGAGAGGGCGCGGCATCGGTCGGTCGACTCGGAGCGATTTCGGGTGGGGTTAAGGCACGTGGGTCGGCCGGTTATTTATAAAACTTTAAATTCGTTTCCTTTTCTAATTTCCAGAAAATTGAAATCTCATTAAGGCATACAAAACTTTTCCAAAAAATAATGTTTTATATACCAAAGTGATCAGGGAATTAAATTAAATTTAATGAACATTTTTCCACGGCCAAAATAAATAATTTTAAAAAAAGTTATTTTCAGAAAATGCCCAAATGGCTTTTAATTCTTTTTGCAAATAATTTTCAAATAACCCCCTGGGTTTTATGGTTCAAATACTTCACAAAAATAACCCTGGTGTGGAGTGTTATATTGCTCCTCTCAATTTTTTGTCAAGGGTTTGAATTCTTTCAAACTTTAAAAATTGGAAATCAAATATGAAAAGAACTCCATATCAGAAAATTTCAATTGTTTTCAAATTTCACTCTTCAAATCTTTTTATATTGAAGAATTCATGTCATCTTCTCTCACTGATTTGAAATGTAGGAATTTGAATTCCAAAAGCATATGGGAAAGTCATGTCATTTCCTCTCATTCAAAAGTTTTCAAAAAGTTTCAAATTTTTTTCACTCAAGCAAACAAACACTCATTCTAATATTTATTATAACATTCCAAAATTTGGGATGTTACAATCAGGAGCAGGAGTTGTTTTGACATCTCCCAAAGATGATAAGTTTTGTTTTGTGCTCCGCTGATGTTCCCTTGCACCAACAATGCGGATGAGTATGAGGCTCTGCTTCATGGTCTCAAAGTAGCCAAGGAGATGAATTTAAGCCGGGTAAGGTGTTTGGGCGACTCAGATCTTGTGGCTCATCAAGTTTCAGGCACGTGGGATTCTAGGGACCCGCGGATGGCTGCTTATAGACATGCGGTGGATGTCATTGCTGGTCACTTCAAAGGTTATCAGGTAGATCACATTGATCGTCGCAGGAATGAGGCAACTGATGACTTATCACGGTTAGGCTCTCAGCGAAAGCCAGTGCCACCCAATGTCTTTTTGGATGTTTTATATCACCCGACTGTCAAACTGCCTTCAGAGGAAGATTTGGTTGTCCCTGACCTAGAGGGAAAATTGGTGGCGGCTCTAGATGCTATTCCGGATTGTACTGTGCCTTACCTGGCCTATTTGACAGGGGGCAAATTACCTGATGATGAAAACCTAGCTAGACAGATCACCCGACGGTCTAAGTCGATGACAATAGTTAATGGTGAGTTACACTAGTGCAGTGTTACCGGGGTTTTTCAGCGTTGTGTCTCACCAGAGGAAGGTCAAGAAATTTTGAATGAAATTCACGCTGGAGATTGCGGACATCATGTCGGCTCAAAATCTTTGGTAGCTAAGGCATTTCGTCACGGTTTCTTCTGGTTGACGACTCACAAAGACACAGATGATCTGGTCCGCAAGTGTGACGGCTGTCAAAAATTCGGCCGGCGTGCTCATATTTCGGCTCAAGAGTTGCGGATTATACCAATTACTTGGCCGTTTGCAGTCTGGTGGCTAGATATGGTAGGACCTTTCAAGAGATCCAAGGATAATAAAACACACCTCCTCGTGGTGGTTGATAAGTTCACCAAATGGGTAGAGGCTGAGCCGATCAGCAAGTGTGATGCGGCTATGGCGGATCAGTTTGTTAAAAAACCGATCTACCATTTTGGTTACCCCCATAGCATCATCACTGACAATGGCACAAATTTATCCAAGGGAGCTATGAAAAAATTCTGCGACGAAGAGCACATCCGGCTTGATGTTTCAGCAGTTGCTGATCCGCAGTCGAACGGTCAGGCGGAGCGTGCCAATCAAGAAATCTTGAGTGGTATCAAGCCACGACTCATGGTTCCTTTACAACAAACACCCGGTTGTTGGGTAGAAGATCTTCCCTCCGTCTTATGGAGTATCAGAACCACCTCCAACAGATCCACATGATATACACCTTTCTTCATGGTTTACGGTGTCGAGGCTGTGTTGCCAAGTGAGATCCGACATGACTCGCCACGAGTGGCGGCTTACGATGAGACGAACAATGAGACGGCATGTCAGGACGTGTTGGATGCCTTGGAGGAGGAACGAGA
This sequence comes from Hordeum marinum, assembly GCA_022496015.1. Taxonomy (NCBI): domain Eukaryota; kingdom Viridiplantae; phylum Streptophyta; class Magnoliopsida; order Poales; family Poaceae; genus Hordeum; species Hordeum marinum. The sequence continues at coordinate 356,039,296 of CM039676.1, read as the reverse complement.
GCTGGCGGCTGCCCGTTCGGCGATTTATCAACAAGACCTGCACCACTATCATAGCCGCAGGGTTAAGACCCGGACGTTTCAAGAGGGTGACTTAGTTCTACGACTGATTCAAGATCAGACAGATATGCATAAATTATCTCCCCCGTGGGAAGGGCCTTTTGTGGTCAGCCGAAATCTCAACAACGGGTCATATTACCTCATTGACATCCGGGACGACTCAGATACTTCAGGTCAGGAGACCCGCCGACCGTGGAACATAGCGCATCTGCGGCCTTATTACACTTAAGGTTGTTGAGAATTTTCACTCTACATTATCATTGTACATATCATATTTATATATAAATAAAATAGCATCACTGTAAGCCGGGGCCTCTGCCACATCGCACGTCTTCATCGATGCAAATACATTGGTTGTCGAAGGGGGCTTCTTACCTTCGGGTATCGCTTATCTCACCCTAACAACCGGCTTTATGCCATTTCCAGTTGACATGTCAGCTGTGGCTGTCGAAGGGGGCTTCTTACCTTTGGGTATCGCTTATCTCACCCTAATAGTCAGCTTTATGCCATTTCCGGTTAACATGTTAACCGCGGTTGTCGAATGGGGCTTCTTACCGACGGGTTCGCTTATCTCACCCTAACAACCGGCTTTATGCCATTTCCAGTTGACATGTCAGCTGTGGCTGTCGAAGGGGGCTTCTTACCTTCGGGTATCGCTTATCTCACCCTAACAGCCGGCTTTATGCCATTTCCGGTAACATGTTAGCTGCGGTTGTCGAAGGGGGCTTCTTACCTTCGGGTATCGCTTATCTCACCCTAACAACCGGCGTTCGCGCCAAAATTGTTGACAAGTCAACATTGGCTGTCGAAGGGGGCTTCTTACCTTCGGGTATCACTTATCTCACCCTAACAGCCGGCTTTATGCCATTCCGGTTAACATGTTAGCCGCGGTTGTCGAAGGGGGCTTCCCACCTCCGGGTGTAGCTTATCTATCCCTAACAACCGGCGTTCGCGCCAGAAATGTTGACAAGTCAACATAACCATACAGGGGGCTTCTTGCCCTACGGGTGAAGCTTATCAAACCTTTCGGCTGGCTCTAAAGCCAAGCGAATAATTCTGTCACACATGTTGGGAAGACACAACATCTTCGGGTTATGCTTTTAAGCCGCCCTCCTAACGGTGTAAAGGTACATTTATACATACAGGAAATTAAGCTATGAAGATCCGGTAAGGCATACAATGAGAAGGACAAGGAAGATGGCACATGTCTATTTTAAGCCAGACTTTCATACGTGTGCGATGGCACAAGTTCAACAAAGGAAAAAATTGCTCCTATCCTATTACACATGCTCTCTGAGGAGCTCAAAATATCATCAAGTTTTTTACATCGCCCCAGGCGGGTCATGGAGAGCCGACTATTACAAAAAAAATTCTAACAAAGCAATCAGCTGGCTGGCGGGTCATCCTGCTTCGGCTCTTCAGCTGCCTTGATCTAGAGATTATCCAAGTCCCAATTGCAGTCGGTTAAAGCCGCAAAAGTTCCTTCTTCAAAGAAGGGGGGCGGGTCAAGATCAGAAGCGAAGAGAGTCTTACTGCGAGCGGGTGTCAGGTCTTGGGACTCAAAGAGCGGACCACGGATCTTCTTTTGATCAGCATTGTAAGCCGCCTGGTAAGTCGCCAAGTTGACCTCTTCTACTAAGACGGAGGCTAGGACTTTGGAATCTTTTATGCACCGAGCATAGTCAGCGTTGGTAAACTCAGAACCGTCGTACTTCTTGGAGGGAAACCCATCCATCATCTTGGCCGGAGTAAGCTCTAGAGCGAAAGCCAATGCTCGGCTTATGGCCGCAATCGCCCCCTGGCGGGCGGCTGATTTCTTCAGCTCTACAATCTGTTTGGGCATCGTTAACAGGAGCTCCAAGACATTTTTGAGAGTCGAAGGAATGTTCTCTTTATATTGCACAGCCTTGATTGTGCATACCGCCCCGCAGTACAGCTGTTCTGTCAATGTGTATATAGCCTTCAAAGGCAGCAGACTGTCGGAGATAAGTTGGCAGCTCCTAGGACCTGCATGAGACGGAGGCCTCGTTATGAGTCGCCAGCACAAATACAAAAATCCGGATCAAGCCAAGCTATTAAAAACTTACCAAAGAGGGCAGTTGTCATCTTGGTGACGTGACGCTTCAAAGACTGCAGCTCGTCAGATATGATCATGAGTCGCTGATCGGCATCATCCGCCCGTTTAGTCAATGTAGTTTTTTCAGCCTCGGCAGATTCCTTGAAGGCGGTGAAGTCAGCTTTGATCTTAGCTAGCTCTTCGACAAGGATCCGGCAGGTCTCGTCAGCTTCATTCCGGGCGGCTTGCTGAGTAGCTAAGTTTGCTTTTAAGCCGGCCAATTCTGACCCGGCTTCGGTTAAAGCTTCCTTCGAAGTATTAAAATATGGAGTACATAAGCAAGTTTCAAACAGATTGCAAGCAATATGCATGGCACTTGGGGGCTAATGTTTATTTTCAAGACAGTTCCGACTCAACTTCGACAAGTTTGACCCGGAACTTGGGGCTACATATTGGTTTTCTAAGGAGGTTCAACATGTAAGTCCCAGCTCAACTTTGGAAAAGGTTAAGCCAACCCTTGGGGGCTACAGTTGGCTCTGGTAACTATCTTCTAGGAAGTACTGGTTCAAAATTATCAATTATTGAGCCGGCCCTTGGGGGATAATAGCAATGATTTCAGATCACGGCTAAATAAATTTAAGCCTACACATTACATATGTCTACTTCTGCTAAAGATGGAAGAGACGGATTATTATCAGTCAATATTAACCCGACTCTTGGGGGCTACGTAAGGGTGTGAGGAGGAAAAAGGAGTACCTCATATCGTCTCTTCATTAAGTTAACCAGTTTGAGCTCCAAATCCCAGCTTGTAGACAGCCGGTCCATATATCCAGCATGAAGTTTGTCAGCTGTCATTTTTTCTAAGGCAGGGAGCTCAAATTCCAGTTTCCTCGAAGCTTCAGCTATTTCGCTATGTTTCGTTAGCACGTGAGGTAGAGGAGAGTGCAAGTCGGCGCCAGTAATCACGACGTCCGGGGCAGCAGCGTCATCAGCAGCATTGGCAGGGCTCGGCAGCTTGGAAAGATCCCTTTGCGGGCTCTCAGGGATAATCTCATCAGCTGCCGGCTCTGCAGAAGTCGCTGGGGGGTCCGGCATGGCAAGCTCCGGTTCTTGAGCAGCAGGGCCAGGGGAGGACTTGTTGGTTTTCCTCCGCTTAGCTTGAGACCTAGAAAAGACATGGAGGCCAGAATTCAAGGGTTACAACCGCCGAGGAGCCGGATGTAAAGGCTACAAAATGCTTACAACGGATTAATCTTTGGAGGTGGAAGAGGGGTGGCCGTAGAGTCGCCAGATGAGGGTGATCCCTGAGAGATGGTTCAGATGGTATAAGGCAGTGTTGAGAGTATAAAGGAAAAGCTAATAAAATCAAACAGAGATACATACCTCTGCGGGGCGTTTCTTCGGAGCCGGGGAGTTAGGCAATCCGGACGAGAGATCAGTAGAGCCAGCGCTCCGGGTCTGACAGCGGTCGACTTGCTATTGCTTTTGCAAATGAAATTGAGGATCCAAATGAGCAAGAGGATGAGAAAGGGGAACTTTTCAAACAACCCGCCGTATCTTCTGGGGTACAAAACATTCTGAGTCGGATGAAATATAAGTTACCTCAGGAACGTTGACGCGGCTCGTCTCTACCTCGTCCTGTGAATAAGTTGTTATCAGTAAGATGGATAATGAGGTTACTAAAATAGTCAAACTATAACTTTGAGCTGGATGATTCTGGCGGGTCAAACCATTCCTCCTGAGTGGTGGTCTTCTTTGTCTTCTTGGCCGGGGCCTTCTTCTTGCTTTTCTTCAGAGGAGGAACATACTTTTTCTTCCAGAAATCAGAATCAGCCTGAAAAGGTAAGCCGGTTAATAGCAATGGATTGAAAGTCATAATTACACAAAAGGAAGAGACGATGAAGAGTCGCCTTACGTCTCGGGCCGGATTAACAGCACTGAAAGGCACCAACCCAATAGCACTGCAAGCTCCTGATGTCTCATGAACAAGACTCCGGATGATAGTGGTAATATCGTCTTCGGTTAAAGTTGTTCGGCTGAAGCATATGGAACCATCATACGTGCCAGGGTATTCGCACATGAGGCGGCTTCTCAGGCTCAAAGGCATAATTCTCCAGGATCCGGCAGCGGATCAAGTCCAAACCTGTCAATCCATTGGCCATGAGGGCTTTAATCTTGGCGTGAGCCGTCTCGAGCCTTATGTGTTCAGCAGTTGATAGCCTGCCAGGAAGCTCCGAAGTTGTCTTGAGCCAGGAGGGGCGATAACCCGGTAACAGATGCTCATCCTCTGGGGAGGTATCCTTACAATAGAACCAAGTCTTATTCCAATCCTTTGGATGACTCAACATTGGTACAGCCAGAAAAGTAATGTCCCGGCGCCTCCGAATGGAAATTCCACCAAGTTCTAAGCTCGGCCGGCCTTTACTTCAGTTTGCCAATTCGCATAAAAGAACTCTCAGAAGAGACCTACAGATGGCTGAGTCTGCAGATAGATTTCGCTGAGCACTTGGAAGTTGCAGATGTTTGAGACGGAATTGGGGGCAAGGTCTTGAGGATGCAGCTTATAGAAACGAAGGATGTCCCGAAAGAATTTTGAGCCGGGGGTACGAATCCACGTTCAATATGATCCGAAAAAACAACTACCTCGCCCTCCTGAGGAATGGGCCTCAGTTCATTACCCGGAACCCGCCAATGGATGAGCTCTTTGACAGGAAGGGTGCCCGCATGTACAAAATCCATCAGAAACTCTTCGGTAATGCATGAACCGACCCAGTTGCAGGAGTTAGATGCGCGAGACATGGCGGCAGTTTTTAACTGTACAAAGTAACCATATACGGCGAGTCAAGAAAAAGGCGAATAAAAGTGGGCGGCTTAAAAGCTTAAGACCTTAAAAGATAAGATACTAAGATCCGACTGATGAGAGCCGGAACAGCACGGCGGGTCAACATCACGAAAAGACAGAATGAAATTTGGCTAAGTGCTGAAAACAGGTTTCGCAAAGTATTGCTACGTTTGAGGTTCTATAAAACAAAAAGAAATATCTTTATTTCGAGACCTAGCGATGAACTGGTGAAAGTAAAGAAAAACTGAAAACAACGGGCGGAGCCGTGGTGAATCTAAATAGCATCAGTATCGGTCTCCTACCCAGCAGCGCCATGGGGGCACGATATGGTCGATGGCTCGTGGATTAAGCATGACTGGCATTGATGGAGCCCGAGTTCTAAAGCTGCGGCGGCGAAGCTCCATGAAAACCCTACTGGAACAAATCGTAGATCTAAGGAGAGAAGGACTCACCGGCGACGGTGCGATGAAAGCAGGAGGAACTCTGGATCACGTCAGGTTGATGCAGCGGCCCTGTCGATGATGAGGAGGAAACGGTGCTGGAGCTGGAAGCGCTGGAAATGGAAGCGTCAGAGGAAGGAGATGACGAAGCGGGCGGGAGAAACCGAATGCCGCCCCAGGAGGTCCTATTTAATGGGGAAAGCGCGGAACGGGCGCGGAAATCCAGGCGTCGGATATCATTTGACCAAGGCGGACGCCTCGATTTTCAGGCTGTTCATTTAATAAAAGATTTGTTGCGTGCATCAGAGGGTCTTTTTTGCAGATCTGACATGACATCATGGCAGATGATTTCCGGGCGACTCGCCGAGGAGTAAAAAGAAAGGCTGAAGTGAGCAAGCTCAAATCAACCTGGGCCTAATGTTGGGGATATAACCCCACGGTGAGACCCGCCCTGAGGGCTCCGGGTCACACCGGGCGGCTCGTAAACCAACCCAAGAGGGAGCCGTGAAGACTTAAGGCCCAAGAGGCTTGGCGGATTGGCAGGATGGGCCGGAGTGTGGCCCGGAGGAAGAAGACCCGGGCGTGTAAGCCGCCCGGGGACAACTTGGTCAAGAAAGGCAAGAGAAGGTAGAGGTAGACTCGGACATGTAACGAGAGTCGGTTACAACTTATATGACCTGTGGTCTTGACCTCCTATATAAAGGCGAGACCCGGGGCGACTTAGAGATCAGGTTATCAAAAACTAGGTCAAGCAATAGCTCCCTTGTAATCGATACATCAAGCAATACAAGCACCAGCAGGACGTAGGCTATTACCTCAACTCGAAGGGTCGAACCTGGGTAAACTCGTGTCCTTTGTCCCAACCAACTCCTTTGAGTCCATCATGTTAGCAATGGCCTCGAACCCAAGTCCGTTCACCCGAACATCTGTCGTGATAAAACCACGACAACTCTCTCCCGTCTGTCTTTAGACAAGAAGAGCGCCGCCACCGCCGCCTGCATTGGCGGGCGCCGGCCAGGGGCATGCTAATGAAGGGGGCTGGAGGGGATGGGGGAGGATCCCGCGGAGTCACCCGGGCAGAGGCGACCCGGGAGGCCGCTAGGTTTTAGGTGACACGGTGTTCTCGGTAATATGGTTGTATATATGCTACCTTTCTTTGAAGTGTCAAAATGATTGCTTTGGAGGTTTGATTACTTCATGTCCATCTTTTCTGGAAAGTGACACCAAGAAGGAAAAATACTGCCTCGACAATTGAAGCGTGCATGGTGGCCAAAAAGATCAGGCAGCTTAGGGATTTAGGATCTCAAAGTCAAAAGTATCATGCTCATTACTCAAAGGTTGTACAAACTTACTACAAATGATTATCATGTGTCAAGTTTGTCCCCTTGTTAAGTCCATATGAGTCTCCTGATTCGACCACTTTCTAAAATATCTTGATATCAATATGCCCTTGATCACTTATAGTGTGAGACGGCGAGGATTAAGAAGGGGGTTGGCTATGATGAAGTCAACATAGCTTCGCCGTTTCCTATGACCACCCCTACTGGGAATAAATGGTCGATCTCTCATGAAGGCGTTGGCTCTTTCACTCTTTGGACAAGGTTTTTCATCCTTTTTTGAACCAGCTTCCTCCGATTTAAGTCTGTCTCGAGCGTCTGTTCTAATGACTTTCTAATATCTCTAATTAATTTCAAAATGCCCTTGATTTCTCACAATAGGATGATCAGAAACCTCCATCTAACAAATCAAAATCCACTACATGAAACCTCTCAAGCTCCCACATAAAGCACCCAACCTAAAATCTCATCCATGGAACTGGAATCTTGGGGGTTGGGGCTAGAGGTGTTTAGGGCACCATTTCCACCACTAAGGGAAGTCAGGGAGGTCCAGGGTCTCATGCGTATGGTGTTGGTGACGACGACTCAAGTGAAGCAGGACATCTTTTTTATTTTGCTAAAATTGTTTGCCGAGTGTAATACTCGGCAAAGACATCACCCTTTGCCATGTACATGTACCACGCAAACTAGCTACTTGCACCACATGGCACCGGCTCCGGCCTGCCCGTTCCATCCGCACTTTTTTTTTTGCCGAATACACTTTTTTTTTTACACTCGACAAAGGTTTTTCACGCGTTTGCCAAGTACCAATGGAAAAAGGACCCGGCAGAATCAACTTGCTGGCCAGAGTCCAGCCGAGTTGAGTTTTTGACCTTTGCCAAATGCCCTGGGCAAGAGGGCATTGTTCAAAGTTTCAAAATCCAGCTGTGACCTATAGTGGTAATCAACAGAGGGGTAGGTGCACCTTGTGTAACCCGATTCAAGAAGGTTGCAACTTGCATGCATGCTTTCCTGCGAGTAGACGATGTACTCCTTTGGTCGCAGGGGACAAACTAATTGCTGCACACACATAGCTATCGTGCCAAATAAGCCGAGCTACCCGCATGCATGCTTAACTTGAACGCACAATCCCTGCTTGCTAGACATCCAGTGCACATACGTAGGCACGAGCCTGCACCGAACTTGAACAATGCATTGCAGATTTTGCATTCATGTAGTCACACACACGCACTCACTTGATAACATCACATTTATCATAATACAGCTATGTATATATATATATATATATATATATATATATATATATATATATAGTTGGACTGGAAATTACGAAACGTACAGGACTACAGGCACTGCATCGTACGTCGTCGTCTTTTATGCAGGAGCCAGGCAGCCTACAGCAACGAAGACATACGTACGTACGTGCGGGACTTTATACCAGACAGTCTTGACATACACGTCGATCATAATCGATCACAAAAGTCTTTCACACAAGGACACGACAGGCACACAACCATGGGGCGAACGCGACATAGTAGTCGCTCCCGGCCCCGGAATATACGTACGTACGTAGGTAAGAATGCGACGGCTGTGCAAGCAAGCGTCGTCGCACATTTATTAGTTGGTTGGATCATCGATCTTCAGGGCAGCCATGTCGGCATGAACGACGCCGCCACGCATGCGCTGTTTATCTGCTCCTGAGTATACCTGAAGGAAATCAGACGAAATGGTCAGCACCGGATCTTCATTACTCCTATCTGACGGGCTGGTACAAGCAAGCAAGCGCATACCCGATCTGAAGTGTAGGCTCGGTGGTAGGGTCCAGGGGGTGAAAGAAGCCGTTGCCGGCGTGGTGTGGCGCCTGCTGCGGATGCGGGGACTGTCGCAGCTGGTCGTAGCCGAGCAAGTTGGCGGCGTGCTGCTCCCACATTTGGCCCTGCATCTGCTGGCTGCTCTCCTCCAGCTTCTCATCGCAAAAACAGATCAAACATGTCAATCCAGAATGTATTGTAGATCAAACATGTCAAACAGATCAAACATTGTTGGACAGAACTAAACATGCAAGCGACAGGAGTACGAAAGCTGTATATGAGCAACAACTTGGGGTACGGACGATATGCATCGAAATACTGATGTACATGCATGCTAACAGATTTCTGTTTGGCCTTTAAAGCATTAGTACGTTTGTTACTTTTCTTAGATAGACAAGTATGTATATGGTACCCTGCAAAAAGAAAGTATGTATATGGTCCTTGTTGTGCCTGTGGTTGCAAGCATATGCAGAAGAAGCAACTGCCGGACAACACTCTTATATATGTGGGTACATTCAGAAGTAAGTACAAAATGGCTTCAGCTTCAAAAGAAGGGAACCAGATGCATGCTCCGTGCAGTATTTAAGTTCAGGCAAGTGTGTGCAAACACCAACCATAACTAGTTTTATTTCTTCTGAAGGAAAATAATTCAGTAAGGTAATTTGTATGGACAAGTGAACTTACTTTTCTTCTAAGGCACTTATTTGCTTCACTCAGCATTTGTTCCTGGGAAATTAGTGGGAACAGTCAGTTTTCTTATTATCTGAACATAAGTCTAGGAGAAAATTTAGTAGTAACACAAATTATGATCAAATTTATTTTGTCAAGAGCACATACCTTCCTCTGGAGGTCAGTGAGCTGGTCAAGCATATGCTGTGTCTGCAAGATTGATATTCATTAGCATTCTTTTGTGTTGAAAAATATGCTAACTAGCACATATAAACGGAAAATCAATATCCAAGCTGACAGGGGCAAATCATTTCAAATTTTGCAGGACATATGAACATGCAGTGCATGCATTACAGAATAAAAATTGTCTGAAAGTACCTTTTTTCCATTCCTAGAAAAATGATGACGAATCAATGATATCCAGCTGAAAACTGTGTATAGTTGAATGAACAGGAACTATACAAAGCAGCTTACTAATCAGAGTTTTTTTTTTTGAAACTGACAAATCTGAGATGTGCTCGGTCCTTTGAAAACTGAAAAGGAGAAAGTTTGAAAATATATTTTGCAGCACGAGAAAACAATATTTTCCATCATTGTTTGAACAGGGCACATACCCTGCTCCAGTTTACTTAATTAAAAATGAAACATTATATAGCTAATGATCATCTAATACAGAGTAGCAACAGACAATAGAAACAGAAAACACCCAAAGCTACAGGACGACATAAAAGGGCTACGAAACAATCTGTACTTCTTATGTAGATAATGAACAGAGATAGTTCTCCTAGCCTCTATACATCATGATCATATTGAAAAATATCAATTACCCTTGTGGATCTTATGTGCCTTAAGGATGAATCAAGTTGCTTTTCAAGCTGCTCAAGATCTTTGATGCCGAGTGACCCGAGATCTTCGCCAAGTAAATTTCTGTAAATGTCATTCAATTAAAGACCACCATAAATATCATGTATTAGTTAATCAATATTTAAACTTAGCTACATTAACTTATTTACTTTCATTACAATAGATGTACAATTTTGATTTCGGGTGGCTATTGAAGCTTGTTCATAAAGGCAATCATTTAATTTCACTATTGAACATTTTTTTTGGAAGATAGAGAAGTCCACTCAATCTTCAAAGGTAACATGGGGTAGAATCAATAACTTACCGTTGGGTTCTCTGCAAATTCTCCACTCGTGCTTTCAGTTTGAGGTACTCGTTTCGACTGCTCTGCACTAACTGAAAGCATGTGCCACTTCAGTACAGACTTCATCAAAACAGAACTTAAATATTTGGCGAACTAAAAAGGACAAAAAGAAAAACTGGGATTGGAATGAATAAAGGTTATTTCACATGCAATGTTATTGGGGAAACAACTAAATAACTATCATGATTTTGATCTTTTACGACAACTCAATGGCCATCCCTTCCATATTTTATTCTCTCATCAGTGATTTCAATTCCATCTTCCGTTAGTGACAGTTTTGCATCACACAAAAAAAAGACAGACTTAATTGTGGCCGTAGGACTCAGAAATTAGCAGGAAAAGGTTATAAAACTAATGGAACAACATACATAAAAATATAGATAATCACTGTGTGTTTCCATTAGCATTCCCAGATATACGATTTTGCAACGCTCTCGATTTACATACAGAAAACTTCAAGATTTTTTCACAGTAGTAAAACAGAGAGTAGACGGCAGGCACTAGGCAGTAAACATCGGTCATACTTGAGTAGGTAATAAGATATGTATAGATGCACAGATAATTAGCAAAGTAGTTTATATATGTCACTTGTAATGCGATACATCCAATTTATTAGACCGTTTAGTGATAACACTGAAGAAAAACATACATGATTTCAGGATTATAGCAGTAAATAACTCGTATCTTTTGACAACAGGGATGCCATATCATAAGTTAATTTCATGCACTTGTGATAATAAATCAATTATTACAATGTCGGAATCAAAAGATAATCAGAATTTACCTCATTCTCCTTATTTTGTATTGCTGTATCTGGCCCACCATAACTGCACTTTTGGTATCTCTCAAGTGTTTTGGGCATGCTACAAGTTCAAAAATGCGAATAAGAAACTGACTAGAGGAGCATAATAAGTGTTCACGCATGAAACAGCAAGTGTTTGATAAATTGTAGATTTTCAAGATATATATTCCGAAGTCAAATTTCAGGATATACATAGACCCCAAAAAATTATTGCACATTACATCAATACAATTACTTTGCAGGCAACAATTTTGAAGAAACAGCAAAAGTAATTAATCTTTTTATATATTAGTAATTTTATGCTCCTTATAAATGTTTGTTTCCATGATATCTTAAGACTGACCTGATGTTTAATAGACAAACGATCAGTCACAACAACAGGAAATAAACGCTACATACAAATAAAATCAACAACTAGCGCTAGAATAGTTCAGTTCTCCGGTATACTTATTAAGTGGATGCCATATGAGTAGTTGGTATATATACTACCAGACTTGAAAGGGGTATGTAAGATGTGAGATATCTGCCATCTTCCTGAGCAGATTCTAGCTACACTAGACGTTAAGGATATCTGCCAGCATAAAATACTGGAGAACTAGCACTAGCTAGCTATGTAGCAACTGTACAGGCCTGAAGGGACATCTGATAGTACGTTAAGTTTGTACAGCAGATAGAATGGAGTTGAAGTGAAAGGACAACTCGGCCGTGAGAGATGGGCTGACAAATGAATGAAGAGAGACAACTGAAGACTGTCACCGATTATACCCTGCAGGTACTTCACGGTCAGTCCTAGGTATCTTATGTACCTTTACCTGGCCCTTGGGCATCCGAGGAGTCAAGGGGGTGTTTAGCTATTGCAACTCAGCATGTACTATTTTTTGGGACTAATTCAGTTCAGTAGTGCTATTACTACTCAGCATGTACTATTTTTTTGGACTAATTCAGTTCAGTAGTGCCATATATATGTGTTTCCATGTTACCAGTTCCATGTGGCTTGGATTCGATGTGCTTCATGTTTAAGTGAATCTCTCTAAAAAAATCAATTCCAATAAAAGATCTACTGTCGCCATACATCTAAAATTTGTGAGTGCAGAATGAGTATAATTTTTTCCCTCTTCAGGTCTGCAATCTAAATGTAATGGAAAGAAACTTATAATACACTGAGCCTCTGTAATGAACTAACGACACAAAATATATACTAGAAAATAGAAATACACATACTTTGGCTTCTTGTATATTTGAAATCAAGTAATCAGCTGTAACTGATTGTAACCAGAGCAGGGTACAGTAATCTTTTCTAGAACGGTAGAACCTCATCAGTTTTGGTGCGAAGGAACCAATCTGCTATTTTTCTCACGAAAATTTTACATCTATTTTATTGATAAATTACTCTTTTAACAATAGCTGTGTAGTGAAAAAGTTTTTCTTGCCAGCAAATAGTGGGTAAAAGCTCTAGTGTGAGATATGATTTAAAATACCAAGCAAGATGAGTGCATCCACAACTAGGTCAAGTTGGACAGCCGTGGTTGTCTGGATCCTCTTGATTTATGAATGTGATACATATCGATTATACGATTTTAATTTAGTAGACCATATAATATCAAAAAGCATACTGCTAACTAGCTGTGTAGTGAACGGTGGTCCATACAATGTAAGAACATTAATCAAGTTTTGGACAAGTTCTCTTAGTATTGAAACATGTATAAGTCACAAAATTGTAAGTACTCAGCTAAACTATGTTGACAACTGGGACTTTGTTGAAACTCTATGGGTAGTCAAACATTGACAGCCATAGTAGAGAATGTCACATGGCTAGTGAAAAAAAATGGCATCCATAGAAGTGAGAACCTATGCTTGCTATGTAGTGAATATTGCATGCGATTTAAGCCTATTCCAATCTTACCCTATTTAAGTGTAGGGCAGGTTTTCCTAATATTGCAACACGTATTTGTCACAAAATTAAAACTACTCAACTAAAATACTCCAACTACTGAGAATTTACTAAAAAAGTTTATGGGTAGTGAAACAGTTACAGCCATACTCTGTGTTGACATACAAAGGATTAGATCATTAATTCACACATATATCGGATTATATAGAAAATGAAATATGGGCCCTCTTTCAAATACGATAGAAAAACAATGTTTCAAGGAAGCCTAAATATTGAAAGCCACTCGGTTGAGTGCTATTCATGTGAAACCATATATCCATCATCAAAGAAACCATGTATCTTGCAAGTTTGAAATTAGGAGTGTTGTCTTCTAATGAAGTAAAAAAAAGGTGTTTTGGATTCATGGTATTGAACTGAAATCCACCTAGTTCAGATCATTAATGCATGCTAGTATATTACATGTCTCCATTTATTTCGTATATTTTACGCGAACGAGGCACTGACATATTGTTAATTTTTGTTGCTTATTTGGATAGAAACATTCCAATTAATGGCATTCCAATGTCTTCTTTCTCATGCTGGTTGAGGGATCACACCGACTTAGCTGTGTAGAAACTCTAGGAGTAAACAAATTTACCATTGAAAACAACATAGTGTACTATTAAGTAATCTGCAACTTTGATCGAAATAACCTCTATTTGTAAGTTTTTGTGACAAATTCTTTTGCTACCTTATGTATATATGCCGATATGCACATTGAAACATGTATATCTTCACCTAGCAATTTATGTGTTCAGTTCTGTTTTGTAATTGAACAAACAATCTAATTCGATACCACCCATGCTGGTCCTTATTTTGTGGGGGAAGAAAGGCAATATGTAATGAACAGACTAATATAGGCTTGTCTGACAGCTGAACACCAGATTTTGAAAGAAACGCAATATGTAAGAAACACGCTTGGATCATCCTTTGTGTTTTGTGTTTCTCAAGGGAATAGCGTTGACAAGAAAATCTCAGAAATTTCATCCCTGCCAGTAGCAAGAGAAAAAGGCAATATATGTGAATTTTTTATCTCACTTAATTTGAGGCAGCCACAGCTCACACGAAAAGCCCAAACATCCAGAAGACACCATCCCAGAAAAACCGCAGCAAACCAGCGACAAGACATCCAAGCTAGCTAGGGATGTTGAGAATTAAATCAATTAATCCATCCATCAGTCACCACACGAGCTCGATCTGTCTACGTGATGCGATGCCTGCCGTCCCGTCGCAGCAAATAACCGTCAGATTTGATCCAACGGCAAACGGTCTCCGTTAGCTGGGAGATCTGCAGGGAGAGGGGCCAATCGAAGCCGATCCTAACTATGGCATAAACCCCTGATTTAATTACTAACTAGCTCCCGGCCAGCCGGCCCATGCATGCAAAATTCAACTGAAAGTTGAAGCGCGCCGGCCGTCTCTCACACCCATGGATGGATTCACGACGGAGCTTGGGTGCTGAGGCCCGCAGATCTAGCACGAACTCGCCACGCGAGAAGCCAAGCTGTATGGACCCAAACCAAAACCCTAGCTAATTTGTGGAAGAAATTACTCGCGGATGGCCGGAGCCGGACACGCACACCCCTGATCGAGCTTCTCGGGGCACGGATCCACCGCGTCTGAGTCCCCCCGGGAAGCCCCAAGCGAGCAACACCCCGGCGGAGGCCAGATCTAGCAAGCTAAACCCCACGGCACACATCGATCCACTTGTGTTTTATGCTGTTGGAATTACGTGTGGGCGTATACCTCTGGCCGCTGCAGAACTCGTAGAGCTTGCCGCGGTTGGAGAAGATGATGAGCGCGACCTCGGCATCGCAGAGCACGGAGAGCTCGTAGGCCTTCTTGAGCAGGCCGTTGCGGCGCTTGGCGAAGGTGACCTGGCGGTTGATCTTGTTCTCGATCCGCTTGAGCTCGACCCGGCCCCGCCCCATGCCGCCGCCGCCGGCCGCCGCGTCGGGAACCGCTAGCTCCAGATCGATCAGCCTCCTCCTACCACCCACGCGCCGCCCGACCGCCTCCCACACCAGCAAATTAAGCAGCTCAGCTAACCGAGAAGCGAAGAGAACCTAGCTAGCTAGCTCTCGCGCTCTGGAGCGGAAGGGGGAGGGGAAAGCGGGGGAGGGGGCTGGACGGGACGGGGGACGGAGCGGTGTGGGAGTCGGGTTAAAAGCAGCCAGGGCGGGGCGGGGGTGGGGAGTGATTAGGGCGCTGCGCCCCACCATTGCCATTTCCGGCAAGGTGGGAGACGCGAAACCCTAGCGCCCGCTCTCTCTCCTCCCCCGTTCCGTCGCCCCTGCCCCGTCGCTGTCCCCCCGCGCTGGCCGCTACGTACACGCCACCCCGCCCCCCCTCCCTCGCCACCTTTTCGATCGCCCGTCAAATCCAGCTCGTGGCCCAATCCATACGCAGCAGCAGTACGTAGGATGCGGGCAGACCACACACACCTCCTCCCTCCTCTCTCTCTCTCTCTGTATGACTGTATCCCGACTGCCATTATTCGGGTGTGGCCTGTGGGTGGGGTGGGGTTGGTGGGCGGGCGAGTCGGGGCTCGACAGGTGTGGGGAGAAAAGCCGGGGCCTTTTCCGGGCGGAACCTCGGGGCGCTGTGGTTTCGGGCAAGCCCCTCCTTGCCATGACCTCGATCCATCCATCGGTCCATCGGCCGCTTTGCTGGGACGGTCCTATATTCCTACCTGAACTCGGCCAGCCGGTGTATGTTACCGTAGTTTGCGCAGACAGCAGGGATGAGGCGAGCGCATGCGCGTTAATTTTTGCCTGCGTACGCGTGCGTGCGTGGTACGTATGAGCAAGTCAATTGCGCGTAAGCCGGCCGGGGGCTTCCGCCCGAATTCGCTTCCGTATCGGTGCTGTGGAATGTGCTCCGTTCGGGAAGGAGGGATCCAGTTTCGGGTCAACTTGAGCTAGCCAGCCAGCTACCTGGCTCCGGTTTCGGCTCAGCTTTTGATCCAGTTCCGTGTGGTTTACCTACCGCGAACTCGTCTCTCTACAGGGCAACGAATCGTTACCGTTTTTATTTTGGCTTTTGGCTTTGGCTCGGCCCTGTTTTTCCATCCTTTTTGATTGATTGAACGGTAGGCATGCTATATGTGGTTACTCTTCAAGTGTGTACATTTTAATGCAACGGCGGGCATGACTCGTTAGGGGAAAGATCATGTTGCAAATCCCACCATCGTATGAGGTTTTAATGCTTAAGAGAAATTATACTTCAACGTAGCAAGATAAAACACGCATTTGTATACACCTTGTCGCTACACAATGGTTTAGCGAGACTGGTTTTCTTTTGTTCTTATGCATATGTATATTTTATTTTTTGGAGCGAGAAAGATACGGCTTTGTCGATTAAAGCTAGAAATGATGATACAATTGTTGGTGACAAGCTACCGAACGCAGTTGGGGGACATCACATCGCATAACAAAAGACGTATAGTTTTCTCCCGCTAACCTGGCTAAATTATGAGTTAGTACATCATTATGTCCACGGCGATCTCTGGGAAAATAAATCACTGAGCTCTCTACGAGCCTTTGGATTACATAGGCTGGCATTTGAATGATCACAACATTTTATGGATGCTCGACCGTTCCTCCACGCTTGACCTTAGTGCGTTCACTACCAGACCCGGGCGCAGGGGCGTGCAACTGGTGCGGCCCCCGCACTGGGCCTCCAGCTCAGAGGGGCCCAGAATTTCTCTAGTTCATAGGTATAGGCCCATTGATCGCGCTAGGTGTACGTGGCTGCATCCAAGCCGGTTATTCCCTCGATATCTGGCTGCTGCATCCTGCGCGTGGACTAAGAATGGATTCAGAGCCGCAACACCTCTTCCTTCGTTCACCGATCAACACATGATCTACTTCATCCACACAAAAATAGTCTATGGTGGCCGCCAATCAACCTTGCTCTGTCAAAGCCGCCATTCCGTAGTCCCCGTTCCATCCAATTCGTCGAAGCTCGCTTCGGTCCAACCTTCCTGCCCGCATGTGAGTAGATCATGGGGGCACCACCGGCACTACCAACGCCACTTATCGTTCCCGGCCACCGGTAGCTCTTCGGGCAAGTCACAACCTAGTTCATTTTAGTGTAAAGCCCATATTATTAATTATGTACGCAATTTTCACTAGTCCACCAATTTGTTTTGCGCATCTAATTAGATAGAAATTGCAACCCATCTATCAATTTTTCACAATTGTATCAATTCCTAGTCTCTAGCAGTATTTTTTTAATGGAAACAACAATCCATTTTTCTTTTGCACATCATGCCCATTCTTCTTTTTCGTTCTTCGTACGATATTACAATCTTGCATCATATCGACCTGGCCATTCCATATAAGGCTGATGGAGTAGTGTCGTACCGCCATTGACGAAAATTCCTCGTATGTATAGCAATGCTCTTTGGTTAACTCCATTAACTCCCACATGTTAAGTGTTTTATATCTGAATTTGCCAAAAAAAAAAACTGAATGGTAGATCTTTTCTTTTCTCTTCAAATTTTAGTTTTATATTTTTCCATCGAAATTGGTTTGTTCGGAAACTCTGGTGCCTTGCTGCATGAGTCAAACACGCACAGTTCTTTAGCACAAGCGTACGCATACAGTAGTTAGCAAAATACCTTCTTGCTAATGGCCAAGCTTCAAATACTTGAGTTTCTCTAGATAAACAGCGATCTGATGCGGGAGGGCCGTTTTCCATTGCCGCCACCGTGCAGCGCGCACACGCCACCCCTGTGCTGTGCCGTTCACCGACCGGCGCATGCACGCAAGAAATCGCCTCGCGTCCTCGGGACAGGCTGATCCCACTGAGCACCCCCACCACCCACCTTCGAGACCAACAGTCCGGACGGTGGCGCTCAACCGCGCGCTGACGTACGGCCGGCCGGCCGGGCTACCCGGAGGAGAAGAGATTTCGCGGTGATGTACGTACGTATATATGGTGGTGGCCACCGTCATGCATGCATGTGCCGCCGCGACGTGTCGACCGGCGGACGGGGCGCCGATGGCCATCCGACGGCCGGAGACGTTGCGCTCCGTCGCGTCAGGTCGTCGCGTGGCGTGGCGTGGCGGTGTGTGGTGTGACGTTACCTTTGACTGCTGTAGCTGCTGCTCATGAATGAATCAGAGGGTTTTGGGGGTGGCTCGCGACGGACCGGGAGGCGCGTGAATGTGCAGTGTGTAATGCGGTGCGCGCGCGCGCGCCTCGTCGCCAGCGGCGCGTCCCGTCCGGCCCGGTGCTGGCGACGGCAGGGCGCAGCCGTGCAGGGAGGGACCCGCCGGCCGGGATGGGGATGGGGATGGGGACGGAGCTAGGCTGGCAGCTGGCGCGTCCCTTTCCTCGCTTTTGTTTCGTTTGTTGCCTTGCAATCAATCGCCCCGAGTTATTTCGACCGACCAACCCAGCACCAGAACGTGTCAGCTCCATCCATCCATGGTATATACTCTCGTTCGTGCCGCAAGCAACGGCGCGGAGTAGCACGGCCACGGGACGCCGGCGCGGGCACGCCCGGTTCGGAAGCGGTGGAGGCAAACCAAAGCATGTCCTTTTGGCTGCGACTCCATGCTGATCCAATTAACCGCTCATAACATTTCACACACCATATGATTATTGGCACTGAGAATGCAATGTCACAAAGATCATTTTCTGCCAATGATTGAGCTTCACTACTTGCTGATGGATCTTTGTCGTTTGAAGGCACTTGTAGTAAAGCCCCCCGTATTCCTGGTAGTTGAGTCCTTAAGACTTAACACTATCAATATGAATCTCTCGCCCGCGTAGATGACAATGACTTGAGAGTCACTCATGTTATGTTATTTTCGAGAATTTGCCATCCTTTGGTAGAATTAGCAAATGTTGTGTAGATGTGCTGGATAACTTCAAAAAAATAGGATGCTTTCTAACAAGACTTTGCCATATCACATAGTGTCAAATTCATACTATGACAACCACAAGCTGAATAAAATGTTGTTCAATTTATTTTTTAAACTTTACTTTGTACCCCCCCCCTGACGTTTTTCTTTCATGTTGAACACATTATCGTATTGTCAATATCAAACTCAAGACTTTTCAATTCATTTTTTTAGGACTTCAAATAATGGTTGTCCAGTGGTATCATGCACGTCCAAAAAAATCTAAGAAGAATTCGCCAATCTGATCATGGTGCCTTGCATCAGCAGTAGTCAAACTCATAAGTGCTTCTTTTACGTTTCTAATGATTTTAGACAGCAGCGAACACAATTATTAACTCATTCTGGATGGAAGGACCAAGATAATGATCACGGATTTTTATCATTTGTGATGCGGTCAACATGTACTTTTGTAACTAGGTCAAATTCAACCAATGTTGGAACTAATCCTAAGAAATTGCAATTGCTACCTTGGGACACCTTGCTAACACTGCCATGAAATTTATATTATGTTCCGTAAATTTCACATTCGAATGAGCCGTGAGCAAATTTTTTCTCCAATGCTAGCTTTCTTCTTTAAGTACTTGCTAAGCAACATTATCATTTGTTTGATTCTTCTTCAACGGCAGGCACAAGTCATACCAAGCACTCACATTGTGACATCGTATATGTACCGTCGTCATGTTCTTTGGGTGTATTCGTAAGATGATGTCACTCACTGAGCCCTCATTTGCTAACTGACCTCTCACATGTCCCTTTCTTAATAATTGGTGGCAATAACAAAATACTTGGTCAAGATCTTTGTTGTACACAAGCCACTCTCTATCACACTTTTTTTCATTCGAGAGAACACTAGTGTATGATAATGCATAAAACTTTCTACTATTTTTTTGAACTACCATGCGCAATAGACAAGCCTCTCTTTAGGCCCCTTTTGCACCAAAATATCAATCATTGTAGGATCAAGTGCATCCCAAGTTCTTGGGATTTATCATGTTGAACATAATTATTGACGTTATCAGCTATATTAGCATCATCACCTTCAATGACAATATTAGTACAATCACCTTTATCAACATGACTAGAATCATCATCTTCAGCAACAATGTTAGTATCATCACCTTTATCAGCAATGGCAACATCATCATATTCATATGTTTCTGCAATGTGAGCCTCCACCTCCGCTAGATCACCACCATGTCCATCATTAATATTTTCATCTAGAGTTTGGTTTTGAGAATTAGATTGAGATTCTTTCAGAACAAAATTACCGAGAGCGCCTGATGAGGTCACCTACCCGGGGTAGGGTCAAGGACCAGACATCTAGGGCCCACCTGGGGTCCCGCACGATTGTGAGAGTCCCTGGAATGCTTTGTCATTCGAACAATTCTTTCAAGTCCACTCGGATCCTTGGAAGTCACTCGGACGTCATCCAGCCAAGCTTCGCCACTCGGACGAGAAGAAGCAGATGTGACATAGGAGCTACAACATTCGGAAGACTTAACTCACATAAAGCACCGTGAATACGACGCTACCTGTAACACCCCTAGTTAACACATCTGTCTCTAGTAACTCCAGTAGTTACCGTCATTAACTATCCTAGTAATGGCGCTCGGCAGGAGGTGGCACACTATATATAAGCCACCCCTGGCGCCAGTGCAGGGGTTACAAACTCTTTGTAATCAGATACACCCATAAGCAAACACTAAGCCTCAGGGCTCGAGACGTAGGGTCTTTACCACTTCCGAGTGGGACCTGAACTCGTACATCTGAGTGTTACACCTGTGTCGTAGCTAGGCTTCGCCCTCACTCATACGTACCCTCTGTACTACTCTTAGTATTATTCCCGCGATAGTTGGCGCCCACCGTGGGGCAACATGTCTAGCAAATTCCGGTGCAGGTGGAATTCCATTTTTTCCCAATCCTTCGTCGCCGACTATCGCGTGTTGGCACTCGGCAGTGAGATCTTCTTCAGTACCCTCTCCTTCGTCGCCGACGACTTGGCATGGTTGCACGAGGCTTCGCTGGATCCAGACACGTTCCCCGCTTGGGGGGCGACGCACTTCAGTGTGGAAGCGCACGAAGTCCTACTTCGACAGCGGTCAGAGCCCTATAGCTCCTCACCCGCCCGCTCCACAGGAGGCCGTTGCAAGCAGTCCGAACGCTCACGACTGCGGTGGTGGATCGAGCATGCCGTGCCACGCCAGTCCATGGTTGGCCAGGTGGCCGTGCTCGACTCTAACGAGCTGACCGTCGACTTGTTCCCTTCTTCGAGCGACGAGCTGTCCGATGAGTCGAGTACGAGAGCAGCGGAGACGCTGCAGAGATATTGATGGCCAACACCACCAACCACGAGCCTCTAGGGTATTCCATGGGAGGTTCCCATGGCCGAGATGGTGGTCGCAACGACGATAACACTGACGGCTACGTCCGCCAACCTCTCACTCGGGAGCAGCGTGAGGAGAGGAGGAGGAGAGACGACAAAGTCCTACTCACTCCCATCACAGGAACTACCCCAGAAGAGATAGCCTTGGAGGCCACGCGTCAAAGTACTTTGGCTGAGCGCTAGCGGCTTGAGTGACTCCAGCGGTCACTCGACGACCATGCGGCCAAAGAGCAACTCAGCTCTAGTCGCATTCGGCGTCCGTTGTTCCCGGGTGACACACTCCCGAAGAACCTAGTGATGCGCACAGCTATGGAGAATCTGGACGCAGCCACTCGAAATGCTGAATCTATTCACCCATACGGTTCCGGGGCCGGAGAGGGCATTCGGCAGATCCAGACTCTGCTGAAGACTGTGCTAAGGCAGAACTCAAAGGTATCACAATCACATTTACGCATACATAGCAGATCCACGCAGGCTGATACAGTCTAGTCCGCACACAACCCGCATGCAAATGGAAAACGCAGGCAATCTCCTCCTCCTCTAGGAGGCCCGCATGGAGGACACTAGCGCAATGACCGTGACATCAGTCGGACGCCCCCTTCGAGGGGTAGATCATACGGCAAGCGGCCTTTCGACGGTGGTTGGCCTCACAAAGAAGATCGCGATCGGAGACCCCCTCGGCCCAGGGGCTACAAAGAAGGTGGACGACAACCCCTCTTCTCAACGCCAGATCTATCATCACGCAAAACATAGTGGACAAGAACAGGCTGATTAGGGACCGAGTGAGTGGATGGGGAACTTCGGGGCTCGAGTGTTTTAGCCGGTACATCCGAGAAGCCGACATTCCCCCCAACTATAGGTCGGCGATGGGGATCGGAAAGTTCAATGGCAAATCCAAGCCAGAAACTTGGCTCGAGGATTACTGAGTGGCCGTCCAGATTGGAGGCGGTGACGACTTCATCGCAATGAAACATCTTCCCCTCATGTTGGAGGGCTCTATGTTAGTGTCAATACTGGCGGATCTCGGGTAGGTGGTCCTGACCTGTGAGACTAGGATCGATGGTAACATGAGACGAAGCAGACGATGTTTACCTAGGTTCAGGCCCTCTTGATGGAGGTAAAACCCTACGTCCTGCTTTGTTCATATTGATAATGGTGTATCGAGTATAGAGTTGATCTACCTCGAGATCGTATGTAGTGTTCTAAACCCTAAGAGCTATGCTCGTATGATGATATGATCTATGATGATCTGATTGTCCCAAATGACTAGCCTGGCCTCGGCTTATATAACACACCACAGGCCTAGGATAACAAGAGTCCTAGTCGGCTACATCTGTGGAGAGGAGTCCTTGTCTTGATCACCAAGTCTTGTGGAATCTTCCTCGTATGCATCATGGGCTGTCCGAACTGGCCCATTAATGAACCGCCCTAGGGGTCCTCGACCCGACCCACTGGTCGGAGACGACGTGGTGAGTACCCCCTAGTCTAGGATACCGTTAGTAGCCCCCTAGACCAGTCTTCCAATTGGGGACGCTCCTCGGTTCTTCCGAACTATTTTTCATCTTCGGTCATCGGTCTTGAAAACCAGTTCAACAAATATTCCCATGTCCGATCTTGAGGATCGCCGAGACGAATCTGAAGAATTCACACGTCAGGCATCCGAGGAGCCCATTAAAGTTCTTGGCCTTTATCAACCCCTTGTAATTGTTTATGCCACACCTCGAGTTCAAAGTGTTTCCCATGTGGCGGTATCTGTCGGTGTCAAAACTGACGGATCTCGGGTAGGGGGTCCCAAACTATGAGACTAGAATCGACGATAACAGGAGATGAAGGGGACACGAGTTTACCTAGGTTCGGGCCCTCCTATGGAAGTAATATCCTACGTCCTACTTGGTTGTATTGATGATGTAAGGGGTTACAGAGTTGATCTAGCTCGAGATCGTATATCTAACCCTAGATGAGTTGTTCTATGCCTATACCCTAAAACCCTCTGGCTTATATAGACGCCGAGGAGGCCTAGGGTTTACACATGGTCGGTTACATGCCAAAGAGATATACTTGCCTAACTATTACATCAGCCTTGGAGCACAAGCCATGTTTCCCGAAGCTTCCATCTTGGAGATTAGGCCTTCATATCCTTCGGCGTTTGGTAAGTGGCCTTCATAGTCCGAGCCATAACAATAGGTTGGCTATCCAAGGACCCCCTAATCCAGGACTCCCTCAGTAGCCCCCAAACTTGCCTCTAATGCCAAGGGTCTTCAGCTCTGACTGTTTCGTGAACAGAGTCTTCAGCTTGCGAGGTGGGCTCCTTCCTGCCGAACCATAGTCCGGCCTCCGATGACAAGTAGTCTTCCGCATAGTGGCACATTCGAATACTGCAAATTGATTGGCTTTGAAGCCCAAACGTCCTGGGATAAACAACAACCCTCTGACGACCTTTCTAACGAAAGGCTACGGCCCACCACGACCGCCACGCCAGTTGCATAGACTCGATTCGTGATTTGAGGCCGTTTTAATCATCGCGGTCTATCAATATACCAATCGTGTCCCGTTTTACACGCGATATACTTAATCACGCACATGCAATGTCTCGCGCGTCTTGAGAAGTGGAGGGATTGACGGTGCAACGAGGGGAATTCACATCGACAGGCCCCATAAAAAGAGAAGGAAAACCCCAAAGGCTTTTTTACGCTCTCCATTCGACTTCTTCGCCTCCCATTCCCTTGTGCCTCCAGAGCATAGATCTAGGTTTCTCCGCCCCCACCTTCGAGCTCGGCAATGGCGGGTTCCAATGGCTAGTGGGAAGCTTCCACGATCACCAACAAGGACATATTCTACCTCAAGAAGGCCGGTTACCTCCCCGCCAACATCCCTCACCGTGCAACAGAGGAGGGCCAAGTGATCCCCACCCCCAGGCCAGGCGAGAGGGTGGTGTTCATCCCCCACTTCATCAGGGGGTTGAGCTTCCCACTTCACCCCTTCGTCAGGGGTTAATGTTCTTCTACGGCCTCGACTTCCATGACCTCCCGCCGAACTCCATCATGCACATCTCGACATTTATCCTCGTCTGCGAGGCTTTCCTGCGCGTCGAGCCGCACTTCGGGCTTTGGCTGCAGGTCTTCGATAAATATGCTCGTGGAGAAGCCTTATGAGGCTCCCACGAAGAAAGAGAAGAAGAAAAAACCAGGCCAGGCTAGCCTTCACATCAGGGACCAGCCTGATGCTGCATCCCAAGACACCCATGCCTCCTCAAATCAGGAGGAGGCTTAAAAGGAGGAGGTCAAGAGAGAGGGGGTAGGAAACTCCCCGGTACCAAGAAGAGAGCGATGTCTTTGAACGCCCCGGGGCAGGTAGCTTCTCCTGCCTCGAAGAGGGCACGACAGACGTGGGTGGTTTTGTTCGACGACAGCTCAGACTCAAGCTCCGCGTCCGAAGACCCCTAGGAGGTTCCACGAAGGAGCCTAAGGGTCGATCCCCCCTCATCCAGGTTAGGATCCAAAGACCCTCCTACCTATCACAAGTAGATTCAGAGTTTGCTAATACACAGGTTACTAGTCCTACACCCCCCCGCACGTTATCCCCATCGAGGTGGTATCAGATGGGGAGACCCCGCCCACCAAACTGGCGGAGAGCGGAGATGCCTCGCACCCCACCACTCCAGGCATCACGAAGGATGCCTTGGAGGTGTCTTCCCAGCCTACTCCGATGAAGGCGGACACAAGTTTTGAGGGAGATCGCACCGTGGCCGAGGCTAACGCTTCGGCCACCGAAGACCGGGGGATAACTCCCCGCTCAGACACCGAGGAGGCCAGAAGAGCAGGCGATCAGTCCCCTCCGAGAACATCTCTGGAGGCACCGGTCCAGTCCCCGATGGGTAATCGGGAAATTCGATCATCCCCGGCACCGCCGACCAACAGGTGGTCGGCCATGAAGGAGGCTCTATCGAGCGCCTCCATCCCTAAGGGTCAGCGCACCCATATACTACAAAGCGTTCAGTCCATTGACAATTGACTGAAGGAGGCCTTCAAACATCTCCTTGCGGTCTTTCAAGTAAGTCACCCGATAATTATGCAAGGATTTTATTTATTCGTATTGCATACATGGCATCCCCCGACCCCTAGGTGAGGTGAACAATCTCACCTAGGGGTCACATCTGAATCCGACAATGCACAAGAAGCACTTTAAGTGTTCAGCATGCTAGGATAAATCGATATATGATCAGATTGTCTATAATTCGGGAAGTGAGTGCCGATGTGATGTATGAATTGTGTGTGTAATGTAGGCTTTGTCATCAACGGCGGCCAAAAATGGTGCCGAGCTGGACAAGCTACATCGAAAGCTCAGGCACTCCGAGGGTGAGGTGGAATCCCTCAACAAGAAGTTTGACAATGCACAGGGTAAGTCCAAACTAAACTCGAATACTTTCCCCCGAATACTATCAATGCAGATTCCTTTTATATAAAGTTTTATCGTTTTGCAGCTTTGTCGAAAGAGATAGAAAAACTCAAGGCCGAGCGTCAACATGCCAAGGACGAAGCGCCCGTTGAGAAGGCGGCGGCCAACCACACTCTCCGCCCTACGAGCCACCAGCGATAAGCATCAGGCTCGTGTGACGGAGATACAGGATGAGCTCAAGGATGCTAGCAAAAAGTAAGAGGCCTTGGAGCAAAAGAATAAGGAGAGCTCGACCGAACTGTCCACCATGAAATCCGATCTCCAGAAGGAGCGGATGGACAGATGGTTCTACGATGAGCAAGTGCGCGAAGCCAAGGAAATAGCAGATGGTAAGTCATACTCCCTAAAGTGCATATTCGTGGATAGCAGATTCGAATTCCTGACCCGGGTGTGGCGATCCTCAGGCGCATCCTCCAATCTCCAGAAGAGCGTGGCGGACGCTAATCAGCTGTTCGCCTCGCGGGGAGAGAAAGATGAAGCTCGGATGTTCTGGGCACAGTTTGGGGCCCCCGAGCGTCCTCCACTTTTGGTGGAGCAGCTGAAACAGCTAATGGAGCTGCACCAAATGGTGGAGCCGGCCATGAAGGACCTCTGCATCTGCTTATGGCCCGGTGAGCCGCTACCAGGTAGCTACTTCGGCCTGTTGCAAAGACTGATTGCTGCCACGCCCCGCCTCGACACCGTCAAGCGCTCCTCCTGCGTCGAAGGAGTCCAGATGGCCCTTGCCAAGGCCAAAGTGCATTGGCCGGGGCTCAATCTGATGAAGGTCGTCACCGACCTGCCGCCACCCGGGAAGGAGCACCGACACCCCGAGCTATACTTCGATGGAGTTATGGAGAGTGCTCGGGTGATAGTGTCATAGTCTTCTGGTGAAAAATTATTTGAATGAGCTTGTAACGTGTCTGAAGACTCGTGATAACTTTTAATGATATTAGTATCCGCTCTTATATGGTTTTGT
Organism: Hordeum marinum; assembly: GCA_022496015.1. Lineage (NCBI taxonomy): Eukaryota > Viridiplantae > Streptophyta > Magnoliopsida > Poales > Poaceae > Hordeum > Hordeum marinum. The sequence goes on along the minus strand of CM039676.1, from coordinate 356,012,434 downwards.
ATTCCTTTATAACTCCTGTGTGGTTGTTTACTATTGAAAGATGCGAGTTGTCGGCTTAAGCCCCCACGTAGATACTACATGGGGTGTCTATGCCAATGCACTGTGTCCCTTAGCCTTATTATCAGAACCCGAAGGCAGTGTAGTGCGGCAGACTAGGCAATCAGACTATAGTGCTTTATTTCTTTCACTTAACAGAAGAGGCACGAAAAGGACTACAGGAAGCGTACGATTAGCCACCGAAGTGTTTGCGATGTTCGGACAAATAGAGGCTGAAGCCAACATGATAATGTTTGCACCAAGGGCAAGTTCCTCGTATAACACGGAATAACCGCTTACGAGGGTTGAAGTATGATACTTCTAGCTTGGGGTTCACAGATCAGATCATGCATACTATGACAGTCTGTTTTCGGCTTTCTCCCCTGAGGTGCTTGACCAGACTATCCGAACGCACAATCGCAAGGGTGCTCCCTTTGCCCTTTTAGCCGAACGAGCGGAACATAAAGGGGCAAGCACAGGAGCCGGGCAACCCAACTTAATGACCAAAGACATAGTTTAGAACCGATGCATATAAAGCGAACGCCAACACGCCGAACACACGATAGTTAAGGCGATTTGTGTTTGAAATCGAGCCCCCGGTCTACTAGCCGGTTACCTCGCGTCATACCGAACAGGTTCACGAGAAGAGGGAGATAGGAGAAATTAAAGTATGCGTCGAAAACACGACAGATGAGGTGTACTTGCACCACGCAATTTTGCATTTTCTCAACAACTCTTATAACTCTGTTTGCCGAAGCAACTGTTTACACCTATGCGAAAGAAAATAAGAAATAAAATCATACAGGAGTTGTTTTACCAGGGGTCTTCAATTGTGACCTGACGTCCTCGATATGCCCCCTTGCTAGTTGACTCCTGCTCTTGGATGCACCTTGAGGGGTGTTAGTGCGGGCGTATTTTGCTAACAAAATCTTGAGATGCCGCAACATTATAGGTGAGCACTAAGCCGTAGGTAGGCTCTTTTAGGAGCGCCTACATCTTGTCCGAAGACGTATTGGTGGTAGTAGGTCGGGGCAGCCGAACACCCACCTTTATTTCCCCACCGCTTCCCATGGAATCTTAAGTGCGAAGTTGTGCCTCCTCGACACATACTTTGTTGGTCCTGAAATTGTGCGGTGGGGGCGAATCCCTATAGAGAGGGAGAGGAAGGATCTGAGTTTTCGGTCTAAAGCTGAACTCGCTTACCAACTTTATGTGCCTTTATGGCGGATGTCAGAACTTGCCGATCTTCTTTGTAACTGAATTCGGCCGCTAGGGCCAGTGCATGTTCCTCAGTTCTAAGGGAGCGCTCGGTGTTGCCGTTGATAGTAGTGACCCACTTGGGGCCCGACATCTTGAGCTTGAAGTATGCGTAGTGTGGGACCGTGTTGAAACGAGCGAATGCTGCCCGTCCAAGCAGCGCGTGATAGCCACTGCAAAAGGGCACGATTGGGAAGATTAAGTCTTCGGTGCGAAAGTTATCAGGTGAGCCGAACACGACCACTAGAGTTACCAAGCCCGTTCATCGGGCCTCAACGCCCGGGATCACTCCTTTGAAGGTAGTGCTGCTAGATTTGATCCTTCATGGATCAATGCCCATATTTTTCACCGTATCTGAGTAAATCAGGTTAAGGCTACTTCCTCTGTGCATTAGGACCTTTGTGAGATGATACCCATCTATAATGGGGTCTAGGACGAGGGCCGCCGAACCCCCATGACAGATACTGGTCGGATGATCACGCAGATCAAATGTGATCGGGTATGCCGACCATGGGTTGTACTTCGGGGCTGTGGGTTCCACCGCGTAGACTTCCCGGAGGGCATGCTTCCTCTCCTTCTTAGGTATGTGGGTGGCGTATATCATGTTCACCTTTTTACTTCGGGAGGGAACTTCTTCTATCTCCCACCAGTTGGACCCCGAGGCTCATTTTCATCCTCGTTGCGTGAGTATTTGCCTTGGTATTCGGGTTGTATCTTGCTGGCCTGTTTAAACACTCATCAGTTGCAGTGTGTGTGGTTGGCAGACTTTTCTGAAGTCCCATGGATTTGGCAAGGCCTTTCCATGATCTTCTCGAGCTGGGTGGGTCCATCATGATTGCCTTTAGGGTGCTTCTTTCGCTGCCCAGGTTGGGAATTGTGGAATCCGGCGTTAACAGCCGTGTCACCGACATCACTATTATTGTGCGAACGCTTATTCTTATTGTGCTTTGGCTTTGGGCTGCCATCCTGGGCTTCAGGTGCCACGGGATCTTCAGAATTGTGGCTGCGTCTTGCCAGCCAATTATCTTCGCCCGCACAAAAGCGGGTCATGAGGGAGGTAAGGGCGGACATAGTTCAAGGCTAGTCCTGGCCTAGCTGGAGGGCTAGCCATTTGTCCCCAATATTGTGCCGGAAGGAGGCTATGGCCTCAGCATCCGGAAAGTCGACGATTTGGTTCTTCTTAGTCAAGAACCGATTCCAGAACTACCGGGCAGACTCGCCGGTCTTATGGACGACGTTGTTGAGATCGGAAGAGTCCTGCGGGTGAACATAGGTCCCCTAGAAGTTAGAGCGAAACACATCTTCCAGGTCTTCCCAGCATCCAATGGAGTTTTCGGGGAGGCTGTTTAACAAGTGTCGAGCTGGCCCCTTAAGCTTAAGGTAGGTATTTGATGGCATGGAGATCGTCTCCACGTGCGATGTGGATATGGAGGAGGAAGTCCTCGATCCATACAATTGGGTCAGTGGTCCCATCGTACTCTTCTATATTCACGGGTTTGAACCCTTCGGGGAACTGATGCCCATTACCTCATCTTTGAAGCATAGTGGGTGAGCGGTGCCTCTAACCCGAGCTATGTCCCACATGTATTCGACATCTGTATGGGGCCGGTTGTGTTCCCGGACTCTGCTGTTTTGGTCGAACCATGGTCTGTATTCGCCGTGTCTATCGGGCGCGTACTCTCTGGATCCATAGATGGATCTAATGCGGCCTGCTCTATGATCCAGGTTATCTCGCAGGTCGAACCTTTCATTGGGCTCTAATGGCTCCTTGCCCTGTCTTTGGGGTACTTACGGTATGTAACCAGCATCGTCGGCCATTCTGTCTTGACCATGAGGGGGGTGGTCCGGCTTGTCGTACGGATTATGGTTTGGAGATGGAGTATCAGTAAGTTCGTCATCGAATTGCGGCCGCAACTTTCTCCGAGGGTAGATTTTGGGCTGGTTTGATAGACCAATGTCGTATACTTCCTCGGCTGAGAGGACTTTCGTCCATCAATCATTGAGGTTGGCCTATTCGGCTTTGAGTTGTCGTTCTTTGTCCTTTAGTCTACGAGCCGTTGCTATGAGCCATTGCCTGATTTCTTCCCGATCCTCGAGGTTATCAGGGATGTACAAGTCATCGGCTTTCGGCATAACTTCCTCCTCAACGGGGGGAAGATAATTGACGGTATCGGGGTCGTTTTGGTCCTCAGGCTCTTTCAGACCCTCAAACGGTTGCTCGGGGTTATTGGGATTGTCATGGTCGGCGAGGGCATTACCGTTCCCGTTGCTGACAATAGCTCTTCCCCTTTTTATTTTCGACCGCTTATGTGATTTCCGACGCCTTGATGGCGGATCACCCGATTTTTCCTCGTCATTGTTAGGCGTATTATCTCCGTTGGTGGCAGGAGTGTCCACCATGTAGACGTCATATGTAGAAGTGGCGGTCTAACTCCCGGTGTTAACGAGGGTGGGAGCACGGTCCTCTTCATCCATGTATTCTTCCTCCTCGGAGGCATAGTCTAACACGTCGGTTAAGTCCTCGACGGTGTCTATCAAGTGGGTGGTGGTTGGGTTGAAAAATCCGTCCCTGCCCGAACTGTAACCTGGCCGGGCATAGATTGAGGCTGGATCGTCGGTGATCCTTATTGACGAAAAATGCTCCAAGGCCTCGTCGACCGCTGAGGGACCGATCGGATCCAGGTGTTCGGAACTCGTGGAGTTAACCCCCATGGAGTCCAGACATGGGGAGTGTTCGGAAGGAACACATGTCCAGTCATATGGTTTGATGGCCAGACCGGGATGAGAGATTGGACTGCCGCCATGGGTGATCCCATTGGCATGTCCGAAGAGGGGGCTCAAGGTTAAGGCCTTAGAGTCCTCGGAGGCCACTGGCGGAGCCGTGAGCCCTATTAGTGACAAGTCACCACGAGAGTCAGCGGAGAACTCTAAGTTTCTAAAATGACCTCTTGATCAGGGCCAAAGCTCTCAACGCGGCCTAGATGGCCGGTGGAATCCGCATGCAACACAACGCTGCCGAAGGCGAAGATCTGCATGGGGACGAAAATGCCTATGTTGCGAACCTGTTCCTTGATGAAGAGACGAGGCATCGATTTCATCTTGATCACAGAGGAACTCTCAATGAAAGCACTAATGTTGGTGTCAAAACCAGCGGATCTCAGGTAGGGGGTCCCGAATTGTGAGACTAGAATTAACGATAACATGAGATGAAGGGGACATGAGTTTACCCAGGTTCGGGCCCTTCTATGGATGTAATACCCTACGTCCTGCTTGGTTGTATTGATGATGTAAGGGGTTACAGAGTTGATCTACCTCGAGATCGTATATCTAACCCTAGATCAGTTGTTCTATGCCTATACCCTAAAACCCTCTGGCTTATATAGACGCCGAGGAGGCCTAGGGTTTACACATGGTCAGTTACATGCCGAAGAGATAAACTTGCCTAACTATTACATCAGGCGTGGAGCACAAGCCATGTTTCCTGAAGCTTCCATCTTGGAGATTGGGCCTTCAAATCCTTCAGTGTTTGGTAAGTGGCCTTAATAGTCCGACCCATAACAATAGATCGGCTATCCGAGCATCCCCTAATCCAGGACTCACTCAGTATCCTCTTGTGTCCGAGGTCCAATGCCAAACTATATCAGAGGTTTCTTTTTTGATCTCGAGCTCCAATGCTAGTCGACATCCGAAGTAGCATAGGATATCTCGATCTATGAATATTTGAAGTAGTTCATCCGAGCTTAAATATCAGGATAGTCTTTTATGGAGCCAGCCGTTCGCATTCGAGCTTCATGTCTGACAACTTCCAAATTGTCTTTGATCTTGAGCTTTATGTCGGAATGCTTCCGAGCCCCAACGCCGGACCGCATCCGAGATCCAATGATGATCAATGTCCGAGGTGCCATAAACTACCTCGGTCTTTAAAAGATTGAACGAATTAAGCCGAGCTTAATGCCAGAAATGCCCTCTATGGAGCCAGCCACACCACGCCTGAGATTTATGCCGGACTGCTTCTGAGGTGGTGCACCACCACGACCGCGGGCTGATTTTTTGTGGATATTTCTCATTGGTGCAATTTATTCTCTGCTGAGATATATAGCCAGTAGCCCTCAAGGTGCGTGTTGGTCTAAAACCCGAGATGCCTGATACGTCTCCAACGTATCTACTATTCCAAACTCTTTTGCCCTTCTTTTGGACTCTAATTTGCATGATTTGAATGGAACTAACCCGAACTGACGCTGTTTTCAGCAGAATTGCCTTGGTGTTATTTTTGTGCAGAAATAAAAGTTCTCGGATTGACCTGAAAATTGACGGAGAATATTTTGGAATTAATAAAAAATACCGGCGAAAGAATCAACTGCAGGGGCCCACCACCTGGCCACAAGCCTGGTGGTTGCGCCGAGCAGGCTTATGGCCCCCCTGCTGCTCCTCCGACCTCGTTTCCACTTCTATATATTCCTATTTAGGGAGAAAAAATCAACAAGAAGAGGGCATCACGTTTCATGATATGGAGCCGCTGCCACCTCCTGTTCTTCCTCGGGAGACCAGATCTGGAGTCCGTTTTGGGCTCTAGAGAGGGGAAATCGACGCCTTCGTCATCACCAACCATCCTTCATCACCAATTCCATGATGCTCTCCACCGTTCGTGAGTAATACCATCATAGGCTTGCTAGAATGTGATGGTTGGATGAGATTTATCATGTAATCGAGTTAGTTTTGTTAGGGTTTGATCCCTAGTATCCACTATGTTCTGAGATTGATGTTGCTATGACTTTGCTATGCTTAATGCTTGTCACTAGGGCCCGAGTGCCATGATTTCAGATCTGAACCTATTATGTTTTCATGAATATATGTGTGTTCTTGATCCTATCTTGCAAGTTGTAGACACCTATTACGAGTTATGATTCGCATCCCCCAGGGTGACAATAACTGTGATTCTTTCCGGTGATTACCGTAGTTTGAGGAGTTCATGTATTCACTAAGTGCTAATGCTTTGGTCCAGTTCTCTATTAAAAGGATCCCTTAATATCCGTTAGTTTCCAATAGGACCCCGCTGCCATGGGAGGGTAGGACAAAAGATGTCATGCAAGTTCTTTTCCATAAGCACGTATGACTATATACGGAATACATGCCTACATTACATTGATGAATTGGAGCTAGTTCTGTGTCACCCTATGTTATAACTGTTGCATGATGAATTCCATCCGACATAATTATCCATCACTGATCCAATGCATATGAGATTTTCATATATTGATCTTTGCTAAGTTACTTTTCCGTTGCTACTGTCACAATCACTACAAATTGCTACTATCACCTTTCCACAGTTACCGTTACTACTATATTACTTTGCTACTGAATACTTTACTGCAGATATTAAGTCTTTCAGGTTGGTTGAATTGAGAACTCATCTTCTAATACTCGAGAATATTCTTTGTCTCCCCTTGTGTCGGATCAATAAATTTGGGTTGAATACTCTACCCTCGAAAACTGTTGCGATCCCCTATACTTGTGGGTTATCAAGACCTTTTTCTGGCGTCTTTGCCGGGGTGCATAGCTTTATTCTCTGAGTCACTTGGGATATATATCTGTTGATCACTATGAGGAATCTTAAAGATCCAAAAACCAAGATCTACCCCTCAACTACAAGGACAGGTAAGGAACTGCCCTCTAGCTCTGCACTTGATTCACCTTCTGTTATGAGTAAGTTTGCGACACCACCACCTGCTAGTAATTCTGATATGTCGCAAGTAATTGATGATACTACTTCTTCTATGCATGATGCTTATGATGATACTTTGCTTGATGATACTGTGCCACTGGGTGAATTTCTTGATGAACAAATTGCTAGAGCCAATGCTGAAACCGATAATATTTCTGAATCTGATGAAATTATTGAAACTGAATACTATGATACACCTGCTAGACCTAGCTCTCCTAGATATGAATTGCCTGATATACCTGAAGATTATGTTATTGAAGGAGAGGTGGCTAGGGACTTTCTTGCTTGTAAGGATAGAGATGATCTTAAGAAATTGCTTCGCAAGTGGAAGGAAAAATCTTTGAATGCTAGAATGCAATATGATCCTAAGTTTACTACTTCACCTATCTTTGTTATTGATAAGGATTACGAATTCTCTGTCGATCCTGAGTTAATTACTTTGGTCGAATCTGATCCTTTCCATGGTTATGAATCTGAAACTGTTGTGGCACATCTTACCAAATTGAATGATATAGCCACCCTATTTACTCATGATGAAAAAATTTGCTATTACTATATTTTTAAGTTGTTTCCTTTCTCATTAAATGGTGATGCTAAGATATGGTTTAATTCTCTTGCTCCTGGTTGTGTGCATAGTCCCCAGGATATGATTTATTACTTCTCTGAAAAATATTTTCCTGCCCATAAGAAACAAGCTGCCTTGCAGGAAATATTTAACTTTGTGCAACTTCAAGAAGAGAGTCTCCCACAAGCCTGGGGGAGGCTTCTCCAATTACTTAATGCTTTGCCTGATCATCCTCTCAAGAAAAATGAAATACTTGATATCCATTATAATGGACTAACCGGTGCTTGTAGGGACTACCTAGATAGTTGTGCTGGTGGTGTTTTCAGGGAATGAACTGTTAAACAAGCTGAATTACTATTGAATAATATATTGAGGAATGATAATGATTGGACCATTCCCGAACCACCGTCAAAGCCAACTCCAAAGAAAAGAGGTATTCCATTCCTCAGTCCTGAAGATATGCAAGAGGCAAAGAAATATATGAAAGAAAAAGGTATTAAAGCTGAGGGGGTTAGGAATCTACCACCTATTGAAGAAATACATGGTCTTGATAACCCGACACAGGTAGTAGAGGTAAATTCGCTCAGTAGATTTGATGAAAGAGATATTCCTTATAATAAGTCTACTATCCAATGCTTGGATGAATTTGATAATTTTATTGTGTAGCAAGAAAATTTCAATGCTTATGTCAGTAGACAATTAAAACATAATGCTTATATGCTTGATCGCTTGGGTGATTATCTGAGTAGAACTGTCAATGATCTTAAGCTTATTAGTAAACATGCTTCCATGGTAACCACTCAAGTAGAACAAGTACTTAAGGCTTTAGAACAAGTACTTGTCCGATAGGCGCTGGAATGAAACCATTAGAAACCCATAAGTCTTTTTACGTATGCGCTTGACTGATGTTTTGAAAATGTCTCCTTATGCTAAATATATGAAAGATATTGTGACAAATAAAAGAACGATACCGGAAGATGAGATTTCTACCATGCTTACTAATTATACTTTTAAAGGTGGAATACCTAAGAAATTAGGAGATCCCGGAGTACCTACTATACCATGCTCTATTAAAGGAAATTATGTTAAAACTGCTTTATGCGATCTTGGAGATGGTGTTAATGTTATGACTTTCTCTTTATACCATAGACTTGATTTGAATAAATTGACACCTACTGAGATCTCTTTGCAAATGGCTGATAAATCAACTGGTTTACCTATCGGTATTTGTGAGGATGTACCCGTCGTAGTTGCAAATGCTACTATCTTGACGGACTTTGTTATTCTTGACATTCCCGAGGACAACAATATGTCGATCATCCTTGTTAGACCCCTTTTGAATACTCCAGCGGATGTTATTGATTGCAACAAGGGCAATGTCACTTTTCATATTAATGGTAATGAGCTTACGGTACACTTTCCGAAGAAACAACCTCAAGTTCATAGTATCAACACTATTGAAAAAATTCCAACGCTTATTATTAGAGACTTTGAGTTCCCTCTTCCTACTATCAAGAAGAAATATTATATACTTATTGTTGGGGAAATGCATATCCCCATTGAGAAATGTTGAGAATATTATTAAGAGGTTCTTCAAGCCGGGGTTCTAAGGAAGATGAAAATGAAACGAAGGAGAAACCCAAATATAATCTTCCTCGCGTAGCAGAAATTTGACCATGTGAATGGCCGTGTGACACATTCTTGAGGGCAACTGGAATTTATGAAGATTTCTATTATTTGGCCGAGAATGCAGGCATCACCGACTTCCTCCACGATAAGTGTGACCAGTACCTCTTGCTAACTAATACCTTTGTGCAAAATTTTTAGTTTCATCCTAGGGAAGACCCTCCTATAGTAGAATTTCACTTATATGATGTGCCTAAGAAAATGAACCTTTATGATTTTGGCAAAGTTTGCAAGATACCCTATGAGGGCAGCATTAGGGAACCACGTCCTCGAGACATGGAAGATTTTATTGCCGCAGTCACTGTAGGAGAAGAGAGAGGCGTGTCAAGGGCAAGAGCAGCTGGTTTACATTTTCCTATGCTACACTATTATTCATTATTTGTGGGAAGATGTTTAGTTGGTCGCTGGGAGAGTGGAAGCCTTAGTGCTCGTGACCTCGCTATTTTGCGCCATGCTTTATTTGCTGATAAAACCTTTAGTCTGGGTTCTATGGTGGCCCAACGGTTGAACACCAACCGTTCGAAGGGGCCCATATTCGAAGGTATCTATGCATCTCGTTTAGCTAAACATTTTGAGATACCCATTAGGCTTCACGAGAAATATGAGAGGATGATACCCACAAAGTTTTTAGATTATGACCGTATGGTAGCCCATGATGTTATTAAAAAGAGTGATGATAGGAGGCTCCTTTACAATTTAGTAGTTGGTCAGGGTACTTGTGAGATTATTAGCATGCCTGCTTCTTCTCTGTTCGATATTCATTCAGGCAGGTACATTGTTATGCCCGATGACATCTATCGATATTAGGGTTTGTCGCAACCTCCAGCACCTGAGCAGGCACCGGCTCTTGATCCATATCACGCCCCGGTCTTTCAGTGGGAGCCACAGGAGGTCGCTAATAAATGGAACCCTTAGTGTCCTCCGGAGTATCTCGGAGAAGGTTATTTCCAGCCGTGGCCCTAGACCAACTTAGGCCAAAAGCCTAAGGTTGGGGGAGTATGTATTTCTCATCGACATTACATTCATGTTCACACACTCATTCCAGTTATCGGTGTTTATACTTTTTCATTGTACTATCCATGGTAGTTTATTTCTTGTTTTGCTTTCTTCTTGTGTGTTTAATTAACTCTGAGGAAAATACAAAAAAATAGTTCTAGCTTTATTTCCTAGTTGCTTAGTTGTAGCATTAAAGAGAAAACCCAAAAAGATTTCTCGTTCTTCTTTTGCTTGTTGGGAGCTTTCCCGTGTAAATAATTTTCCTTTCTTTTCTTTGGGGCATAAGGAGAAGACCACGATGATGTGTTGAGTGGGTCTCATATGCATTATTGTTTATCTTACAAAGAGCCTATATTGCCTAGTCTTCTCCTTTGGTTTATTGTTTGCAGATTCCAGCTTAGTCCAATGCACGTGCACTCTAATTATTATTCACATCGTTCGGTTGTGCAAGTGAAAGGCAATAATGACAATATTTGATGAAAAGATTGAGATGGAGAAAAGCTGGTATGAACTATACCTATCTTGCTTTTGTAAATATGATTAGCTCATCGTTCTAAATTCACTACATTATGGGTTGAACGTGTTTGCAATGACAATGAGAGATTATAGTTATTCATGCCATGCTTAATTAGCTAAGAGTGGATAATGGTTTGTCTTGAGTGCCAACATGCGCATTAAAATGGTTGTGATGTAGTATGATAGAATGGTACCTCCTCTGAATGATTCAAGTGGCTTGACTTGGCACATGTTCACGCATGTAGTTGAAACAAATCAACATAGCCTCCACGATATTTATGTTCATGGTGAATTATATCCTACTCATGCTTGCATTCAATGTTGGTTAGTCTCAAAGAATGTTGATGATTGTGTCGCTCTCTAGTTGGCCGCTCCTAGTCTTTTTCTAGCCTTCACTTGTACTAAGCGGGAATACTGCTTGTGCATCCATCTCAATAAACCCATAGTTATTCCATATGAGTCCACCATATCTACCTATATGCGGTATTTACCAGCCGTTCCAAGTAAATTTGCATGTGCTAAACTTAAACCTTCAAATAAATATTCTGTTTTGTATGCCCAAATTGCTCATGTGGCGACTTGGGGATGTCAGTATCTTCCATGCTAGGTGGGTTATTCTCACGATATGTGTTGATTCACTATCATTCACGAGAAAGTGGCTGGTAATCGGGATGCCCAGTCCCATGCTCAAAATAAAATGCAAATTATAATTAAACAAAACTCCCCCGGGACTGTGTTTGTATGGATGGTACCCGTGGATTTGGCTCGCTGTGGAGTGTGACTGATTGGTGGAGGGGGAGTAAAAACTTTACTATTCTGTTTGGGAACCGCCTATAATGTATCTAGCATGGAAGATATTGAAAACCTCTAGGTCATTATGTGATCAATCAAAGCATATCACTCCAAAAATCATTACTTATCTCTGTTTTTAAAAAGCTCAAGCTCTGGCACCTCTGCAAATCAATGCTTCCCTCTGCGAAGGGTCTTTCCATTTACTTTATTGTTAAGTCATCATCCTCTTATAAGAAGCACAAGTTAGAGAGCGCCATCATCATTTTTATGCCTTGCTATTAATTGATATTGAGTATGAGCATGGCTAGATCTCTCTCACCATGAGTTACAATGTTTAGTCAGTCCTTATTCTCTAGAGGTGCTCTGCATTTTTATGTTTTGCGGTCTCAGAAAGGGGTAGCGAGATACCATTATGTCATATTGTATCATGATTGCTTTGATAGAATTGTTGTCATCCGAGACTTATTATTATTGCTCGCTTGTTGATTATGCCATTGATATGAGTAAATGTGAGACCTAAATGTTATTGTGCATGTGGTTAGTCTATAATACTTGCTGAAAATCTGAACCTAAGTTAGACATATTTACAATAGCAAGATCAAACAGAGTTTGTAAAAGTTTTTCTTTATCACTTTCAGTTTATCAACTGAATTGCTTGAGGACAAGCAAAGGTTTAAGCTTGGGGGAGTTGATACGTCTCCAACGTATCTACTTTTCCAAACTCTTTTACCTTTGTTTTGGACTCTGATTTGCATGGTTTGAATGGAACTAACCCGGACTGACGCTGCTTTCAGCAGAATTGCCTTGGTGTTATTTTTGTGTAGAAATAAAAGTTCTCGGATTGACTTGAAAATTTACGGAGAATATTTTTGGAATTAATAAAAAATACAGGCGAAAGAATCAACTACAAGGGCCCACCACCTGGCCACGAGGCTGGTGGGCGCGCCCACCCCCTAGGGCATGCCGAGCAGGCTTGTGGGCCCCCTGCTGCTCCTCCGACCTTGTTTCCACTTCTATATATTCCTATTCAGGGAGAAAAAAAATCAAGAACAAGAGTTCATCCCGTTTCACGATACGGAGCCGCCATCACCTCCCGTTCTTCCTCGGGAGACCAAATTTGGAGTTCGTTTTGGGCTCCAGAGAGGGGAAATCAACGCCTTCGTCATTACCAACCATCCTTCATCACCAATTCCATGATACTATCCATTGTTCGTGAGTAATCTCATCGTAGGCTTGCTGGACGGTGATGGGTTGGATGAGATTTATCGTGTAATCAAGTTAGTTTTGTTAGGGTTTGATCCCTAATATCCACTATGTTGTGAGATTGATGTTGTTATGACTTTGCTATGCTTAATGCTTCTCACTAGGGCCCAAGTGCCATGATTTCAGATCTGAACCTATTACTTTTTCATGAATATATGCGTGTTCTTGAACCTATCTTGCAAGTTGTAGACACCTATTACGAGTTATGATCCGCATCCCCCAGGGTGATAATAACTGGGATTCTTTCTGGTGATTACCGTAGTTTGAGGAGTTCATGTATTCACTAAGTGCTAATGCTTTGGTCCGGTTCTCTATTAAAAGGAGGCCTTAATATCCCTTAGTTTCCAATAGGACCCGCTGCCATGGGAGGGTAGGACAAAAGATGTCATGCAAGTTCTTTTCCATAAGCACGTATGACTATATACGGAATACATGCCTACATTACATTGATGAATTGGAGCTAGTTCTGTGTCACCCTATGTTATAACTGTTGCATGATGAATGCCATCCGACATAATTATCCATCACTAATCCATTGCCTACGCTTTTCATATCTTGATCTTTGCTAAGTTACTTTTCCGTTGCTACTGTCACAATCACTACAAACTACTACTATCACCTTGCCACAGTTACCGTTACTACTATGTTACTTTGCTACTGAATACTTTACTGCAGATATTAAGTCTTCCAGGTGTGGTTGAATTGACAACTCAGATGCTAATACTCGAGAATATTCTTTGGCTCCCCTTGTGTTGAATCAATAAATTTGGGTTGAATACTCTACCCTCGAAAACTGTTGCGATCCCCTATACTTGTGGGTTATCAATGCCCATGAAGGAGAAAATAATAATCAAAATAAAACCACTAATCCCAATAGCCCCTGAAGCTTTGGTCGATTTGCAAAATCAGCCTAAGGATCAAGTTCTTGTTTGGTGACATCCGTTAGGGATGTAAACGCGATACACAATAGTTTTCGAGACTCGGGTTGGGTGCGGCCGACCAACCTAAGTATTGAATCTCCTCAGAAACCGTATTGCACTTTGAATTTTCTGCAGTGAATAGGCAATGCAGTAGCCTCCAAGCCTTAATTTGGGCACGGGTGTTCGAGTTAAGGATCAATAGTTGTTTGACACAAACTTTGTTACTGTCAACACAATTTATATGTAATGATTCTATATATCCAAGTACTTTACATCATTAATGCTCGGATCCGCATTGTACAAGACTTTGTTGACCAACCATCGGCTTCAACCTCCTCGGCCAGTAGCCGAGGAAGATTTGTCATACTTTATAAAGCCTTTAGAACGGCAAAGATTTATGACAAACAAGGCAATCCGTTCATACGGTTTTATAAACAAAGGTATGTGGAGAGATATGTTATATTACTATTAATGTAAGAAACATCTTCTGGGAAAATAGTTCCTTTATAAGTTCCTTTTCCTAGGATGTCATGTTGACCATGATCGTGAAACCTCAACTCCGATCAATGTGGGAGGAAAATATTGAGGATTTAGTTCGGGTAATATTCCCAAACTCTATGGTCTTTGATGAACCAAAATTTTCATTTCCGTCGTCGCCGACCAATTACATTCTTAAGATGGCTAGCTTTCGGCTTCACCCAGTCTGAGGTACTAACTCAGATGAACCGGAAGTAACAATCACAGAGGTGCTCCCTTTACCTCCTAGCCGAACAATCTGAAACGTAGGGGGTAAGCACACGAGCCAGGCAACCCAGCTTGGCTAAAATCTTAAGTCAAATTGATGCATATTTATGGATTTGTAACAATGATTATGGAAGGTAGCACTCGTATATTGAATATAAATTCTTTAATGCTATATGCTATTTTGACTCCTTTATGACTACTTATAATTTGAAAGCGGCCTGTTGTCGGCTTCCACCCCTTTGTAGATGCTACATAGGGTGTTTCCGTACAAACAAGACAAACCTTAGCTGATGTCTCGATGCGCGGAGGCGGTTTTGTTAGTGGAAACAAGGCAATCTGATATTCGGGCTTTATAACTTTCACTTAGTCAAGGAGCATATGTTTGGGGGCAACTTGATAGCCCCTGGTATACGTTGACTTCTCGAATTATTCGAGACCGAACCACCCGCAACTTGGTCTTTTCAAGAAAGAAAGGCCCTTCGTTTTACTCGGATAACCTTGATCATCTATATTTGGTTGAACACCGCCTGCGGTTTGCTGACCGATTTACGCTTGTTGTGACAGTCAGCTTTCACATTATCCAACTGAGGCACTTAACCAGTTAAACCGGAAGTGACAATCGCAATGGTTCTCCCTTTAACCCTTAGCCGAACAAAGCAGAAACGTAAGGGGTAAGCACAGGAGCCAGGAAATCAAGCTATAGACCAAAGACCCAACTCGAAATCAATGCATATAAATGCGAAATACCGAGGAATGCATGGAGCACTTCAGTTTTTGCTGGGTTTGATGCTAATCGCAGACCCGCTCTAATGTTGCAGATGCGTGAAATGCATCTGGTGTTGTACTGCAAGAGTTATGCTCCAAAGAACCAAAAAACTTATGCAAAAAAGTTTATGTTCAGACAAAAGAAAATTGTGCCAATCCAAAATTGATCTAAAATTTAATTTGTGCCTCGGTCGTGCTTTAACATGATACATCCAATCTCCGGACTCCAAGCGGGCCAGCCTTTGGCTACAACCTCCATATCCCGAAGGCGGAGTGTTTCTCTAAGGCATGTTTAGCTAACTAAATTCGAGCGGCTTTAGAAAGAAACCAGGCTATCCGGCTATTGACAACACGCTAGTGTCGGGAAAAGGAGTAGTAGAAAAATACTTTGCAACGACTAAGAAGAAAACACAATTATTATAGAATGACTCATACAAATTTTAGAGCCCCCGGTTAACGGGTAAATAGAAGTTTTAACAAACACAGTTTGTTTGTTTAACAAAAAATATAATGTTTGGTTGCACCGAACAAAAACTAAAATTTCAAAGAGAGCTGAGCACGAAAATGACTTAGCTAGTTAATGTGCTCGGTGCGGTTCGGGGTTGTGGTTGTACGAAGATGCAATCCTCGATTTGGCCGATGTCCCGGCCCCAAAGCCCGAGGTAATCGAGCGAAGAGCTCGGATTGAGAAGTGGCAACGCAACACGGTTGCTGCGGTGAGACCCCCGATCCAACCGAGGAGAGTAGTTCGGAAGTGTGACGACAAAGCCCCCAATTATCATGGGGAAAGAAAGTGTTCTTAATAAACAAACTTTTTTATTTAACAGAGATATAATGCTTGGTCGAACCGAACAAAAGTTAAAAATTGAAAAAAGTTGAGCATGAAAGTGGCTTAGCTGGTTAATGTGCTTGTGACGTATGTCGAGCTTGTAGTGGGTCAAGATCCCAACCCCCAAGCTGGTCACAAGGTAGCTGATGAAGAGCTCGGCTTGATGAAGTGACAGCACAAAACTTCCGAAGGCCAAGGAGAAACCCCCGAGCAAGACGAGCAGACCGAGTAGTTCGGCAGCGTGACCGCGAAGCCCCTAGTCCGTCTGCCATGTCGATGACACAATTTGGTTGATGGAGGCGGGACGAAGACGTAGGCACGTAGAGGTGACCGCATGACACAACCCAAGTTGATTACCTATGCACACAATATAGTGCAAGCCAAGAGTAATAACGAATAAAGGAAGTAATATATTTAAAAAAATTCTTCTACTTAGTTAATTTAAGTGAAGCAAATAATTAAAGGAATATGGTCTGGGCGCCGATGTGCATGAGCGAAGAGTTCGACTTGACGAAGTGGCAATGCTGCACGGTCTATGTGGCGAGGTGAAGTCCCTGGTCCAGCTCATATGGCGAAGCTGGTCGGCTGGTGACGCCAAAGTCCTTGGAGCAGGTTGATGAAGAGATGACAAATCCTTCGGCCTAGCCGAGTCGACGGAGCAGGTCGGCTGGTGACGCTGAAGTCTCATGCTAGCTAAGGTGTCGAAGCAGGTCGGCTGGTGACGTCGGAGTCTCAGGCCAGCCGAGGCGTCGAAGCAGGTCGGCTGGTGACGGCGAAGTCCTCGGAGCAGGTTGATGAGGAGATGACGAAACCCCGATCTAGGCGAGGTGATGGAGCAGATTAGAAAGGTGATGCTCGACCCCATGCCAGCCGACGTGTCAAAGAAGGTTGGCATGGTGGTAATCAGCCTGAAAAGCCAACAGCGCGGTGAAGCCGATGCGGGTCAGAATTTGTGACGCGGTCAATGCTGGCTTAATGAAGCAACGGAGCGCCCGACCTGTACAACCCGCGGATGACGAGCTTCTCTTGATGATTATTCGGCCCTCGCGACGCTGAACTCTCGGTTGTCTGACCATGATGATGAGAAAATTTCCTTCAAAAAGGACATCTCACAACCCATTCATGAAAAAGATGAACTTGGGTCGGATTCGTTTTCGTGTAGAAAATAGATCCAAAATTCGTTGTACTCATCAGACGTTTCCCTGAGTTTGGACGGTCGGATCGACCTGAAATTCTGAGGGATGATCGGTATAGGAATTCCGCAACCGATGAACAGCGGGTTTGTCCAACGGATATCTGAGATAGACACTGGACACATCGTCCTAAACTCATCCAGATTCCCGTCCAGATTCGATGGGGCTCCAATATATTGGAGATTACCGGAGATTCCTTCATTGGAACGTGATGAAATTTTACAGGGTTATTGTAGATACAATTCCACGCAATTCCACTGAAGCAATCATCAAAGAGATGCTCGAGGAAACGGAGATGATGAACACAAATTCGCTGTCCGGAAAAAATTGCAATCTGCAGACGAGCTATCGATCCTTCTGGCGTTCCCATAGTGGAACTCTCAATGAAAGCACCAATGTTGGTGTTAGAACCTGCGGATCTTGGGTAGGGGGTCCCGAGCTGTGAGACTAGGATCGATGGTAATAGGGGACGAAGGAGATGATGCTTACCCAGGTTCAGGCCCTCTTGATGAAGGGAAAACCCTGCGTCCTTATTTGTTTGTATTGATGATGGTGTACCGAGTACAGAGTTGATCTACCTCGAGATCGTATGAAGTGGTCTAAACCCTAAGAGCTATGCTCGTCTGATGTTATGATCTATGATGATCTGATTGTCCCTAATGACTAGTCTGGCCTCGGCTTATATAACACACCAAAGGTCTAGGATAACAAGAGTCCTAGTCAGCTACGTCAGTGGAGAGGAGTCCTTGTCTTGATCATCAAGTCTTGTAGAATCTTCCTCGTGTGCATCATGGGCTCTCTGAACTGGCCCATTAATTAACCGCCCTGGGGTCCTCGGCCCGACCCACTAGTCGGGAGATGACGTAGTGAGTACCCTCTAGTGCAGGACACCATCACCCTGCATGGGCCTGGCTAAATCAGTTATCTCCTAGCAGCATCTACTGCTGGGAGGACCTAGCTCAGTTGTTCATCAAGACCATTGAGGGCACTTCAGGCGTCCAGGTGGGTTGACCAAATTGCAACATTTTGTCTAGAAGTGCAACGAAACTCTCCCAGAGTATATTCAGTGTTGGACCATGCTGCACAATACTGACGAGAAGGTTACTGATGTTTACGCCTTCAAGGTAGGCATTGGGTACCGGGAGCTCATCCTGAAGTTTGGTCAGTCAGGAGATCTGTCTCTTAGTCAAGCCATGGAAATCGCCAATAGGTACGCTAACGGCAAAGAAGAATACCGGCTCCTAAGCGGCAAAGGGCGAGCTGGCGGTTCCCCTCAGTCGGGAGGGAATGCTGGCAAGAAGCAAAGACGGAAAGTCGATATCCTGGGAAAGGCGGAAGTTGTAGCAGTTTCTAGCCAGGGAAAGCCTAAGCAAAAGAAGAATAAAGAATGGGCTAACAAAAGAAGCACAAGTTGAAAACCGTGGTATTGGACCAACCCTGTGTTGTCCATACCAAAAAAGATGAGGATGTCAATGTGATCTATCCAAAGCACACCACTCGGGAGTGCAAAATACTCAAGAAAGTGATGCGCAAGGAGACCTCCGTAGAGAAGGACAACGACGAAGAAGGTGAGGATGCTCCCGAGTATCCGAACATCGACAAGGGCCTCAATATGATTTTTGCAGATGTGGAAAGCAAGAGGAGGTTGAAAGTTGTCAATCGGAAGGTAAACATGGCAGCTCTGACTGTCGTCAAGTACCTCAACTGGGTGAAGACTCCCATTACTTTCTACTAGTCTGATCATCCATCCCACATAGCCACCCCTGGGAGGTAGGTCAACAAAGTCCAACTGCACAAAGTCCTGATGGGTGGTAGCAGTGGGCTCAACATAATCTACATCGACACGCTCAGGGCTATGGACATTCCGATGTCCCGCCTGAGCAAAAGCAACATGCATTTTAATTGGGTCATCCCCGGGAAGAAGGTTGAGTCACTTGGTCAAATCGCTCTGGACATTGTGTTCAGAGACGAGAAAGATTTCTGAAAGGAACGCCTGCCGTTTAAAGTGGTGGACTTTCGCATCGCCTACCATGCAATCCTAGGCAGGCCCGCCTATGCACACTTCATGGCTCGTCCATGTTACGTGTATCTTAAGCTTAAGATGCCCGGGCCAAAGGGCGTGATCACAGTGATCGACGATCGGATAGTCGCCGAGGAATGTCTCCAACATAGTTCCAAGAATGCTAACGAGCAGATACTCGCAGTCGAACTCGATGGGTACAAGAAGGCAGTGGACACCGTGGATTTGCTGAAGTCCAAGCGACCGGCGACGGAATCGGCTTTTCAGTCGGCGGGCAAGATCAAGCAAGTCCACATCCACTCGAATGAACTGAGTGCTGCTCCTACGAACATATCAACAACACTCAGTGAAAATAGGAAGCCCATCTTATCCAGTTCCTCTATGAGAACTGGGATATCTTCGCATGGAATCCATCTGACATGTCAGGGGTTCCTAGGGGACTGGCTGAGCACCGACTCCGAGTCTATCCGAGTATCAACCGGTCAAGGAATATATGCATCGAGCCTTCGTCGAGAAGCACAAGGCAATCTGTGAAGAAATCGCTTGGCTCCTACCTATCGAGTTCATCCATGAAGTTTACCATTCCGATCGGCTCGCCAACCCTGTGTTGGTGCCCAAGAAGGACAAATCACTCTGAATGTGCATCTATTTAAAGCACCTCAATCGGGCATGTCTGAAGGACCATTTTCCTCTTTCCCGCATAGACCGAATAGTAGATTCTACTGCCAGATGTGAACGCCTGTCGTTCGTGGATGCGTACTCTGGGTACCACCATATCTGAATGTGTGGACATAATTAAATCAAAACAACCTTCATCACCCCATTCGGGTGTTTTTCTTATATCATGATGGCATTTGGTCTCAAAAATGCAGGGCGACCTTTCATGCATATGATCCAAAAATGTTTGCAAAAGCAGATCGGTCAGAATGTGGAGGCGTACATGGATGACATCATGGTCAAGTCCAAAAAAGGTTTCGACCTCCTAGCAGAGCTTGCCGAAACCTTTGAGAATCTGAGGCGTTTCCAAATTAAACTTAATCGTGCAAACTGCACATTCGGAGTGCCATCGGGTAAGCTACTCGGTTTTGTCATTTCCAGAGGTCAGATCGACGCCAATCCCGACAAAATCGGCACAATCGTACGAATGAAAAAACCAGAGCATCTGCATGACGTACACAATCTCATGGGGTGCCTCGCAGCCCTGAGCAGATTTATCTCTCGATTTGGTGAGAAGGCGTTGCCTCTTTACCGACTGATGAAGAAGTCCGATAGCTTAGAGTGGACTCCCGAAGCACAAGCCACATTTGACGAGCGCAAGGCCTTGCTTTCCACCTAGCTAGTGTTAGCTGCTCCGAGCAGCCGGGAGCCTTTGATCTTGTACATCGCGGTGACGAGCTAAGTGGTCAGCACTGTCCTCACTATGGACTGCGAAGAATCAGAAAAGATATTCAAAGTGCAAAGACCAGTCTATTACATATCAGAAGTCTTGACCCCTTCCAGGCAAAGGTATCCACAATACCAGAAACTGGTTTATGGCATCTACCTTATGGTTAAGAAGGTGGCTCATTACTTTCAAGAGCACTCGATCACAATTATCAGTGATGCTCCCCTGCCAGAGATCCTGCATAACAGAGACACAACAGGCTGAGTAGAGAAATGGGCCATTGAACTCATCCCTTGGAGATCAAGTTTGAAGCCAAGAAGGAGATCAAGTCTCAAGTGCTAGTTGACTTCTTGGCCGAGTGGATTGAACAAGAACAACGAGCCCCAAGCATCCACGAGCATTGGACCATGTTCTTTGATGGGTCCAAGATGCTCCAAAAATCCGACGCCGGAGTGGTTCTCATCTCTCCCAGTGAAGACCGATTGAGCTACTGTTGGGGAACGTAGTAAGAATTCAAAAATTTCCTATGTATCACCAAGATCTATCTATGTGAAACCAACAACGAGTAAGGGGTTTGAGTGCATCTTCATACCTTTGAAGATCGCAAAGTGGAAGCATTACAACGACGCCTCCACGTTCAACACACGTACAGCCCGGTGACGTCTCCCACGCCTTGGTCCAGCAAGGAGGAGGGGGAGGTTGAGGGAGAGTTCCAGCAGCATGACAGCGTGGTGGCGGTGGTTCTTGCGGTTCTCTGGTAGAGCTTCGCTAAGCGCTATGGAGGAGGAGGAGGTGTAGGAGGGGGAAGGGCAGCGCCAACGGAAGGGTGTGGCTGCCCTCCCACCCCCACTATTTATAGGGGGAAGGGGAGAGGGGGCCGGCCCCCTAGATCCATCTAGAGGGGGGGGCCCTCTCCGAGGGCATCGGCCCCCTAGGGTTTCGGACCCTAGAAAGGGGGGGGGCGCCCCCCTAGGGTTTCTAACTCTAGAGAGGCGGGCATCGGCCCCTAGTTGCCCTGGGCTCTTGGGGGGGGGGGCGCGCACCGGACCACTAAGGGGCTGGTTCCCACCCAACTACAGCCCATTAGGTCCTCTGGGGCAGGTGGACCCTCCCGGTGGACCCCTGGAACCCCTTCGGTGGTCCCGGTACAATACCGATAAACCCCGAAACCTTTCTGGTGACTGAAACTGGACTTCCCATATGTAAATCTTCACCTCTAGACCATTCCGGAACTCCTCGTGACGTCTGGGGTTCTCATCCGGGACTCCGAACAACTTTCGGTAACCATATACAATTCTCATTACAACTCTAGCGTCACCGGACCTTAAGTGTGTAGACCCTACGGGTTCGGGAACCATGCAGTCATGACCGAGACATCTCTTCGGCCAATAACCAATAGCGGGATCTAGATACCCATATTGGCTCCCACATGTTCACGATGATCTCATCGGATGAACCACGATGTCGGGGATTCAATTAATCACGTATACAATCCCTTTGTCCATCAGTATGTTACTTGCCCGAGATTCGATCATTGGTATCCCTATACCTTGTTCAATCTCGTTACCAGCAAGTCTCTTTACTCATTCCGTAACACATCATCCCATGGCTAACTACTTAGTCACATTGAACTCATTATGATGATGTATTACCGAGTGGGCCCAGAGATACCTCTCTGTCACACGGAGTGACAAATCCCAGTCTCGATTCGTGCCAACCCAATAGACACTTTTGGAGATACCTATAGTGCACCTTTATGGTCACCCAGTTACGTTGTGATGTTTGATACACCCAAAGCATTCCTATGGTATCCGGGAGTTTCACAATCTCATGGTCTAAGGAAACGATACTTGACATTAGAAAAGCTCTAGCATACGAACTACACGATCTTGTGCCATGCTTAGGATTGGGTCTTGTCCATCACATCATTCTCCTAATGATGTGATCCCGTTATCAATGACATCCAATGTCCATGTTCATGAAACCGTGACCATCTATTGATCAACGAGCTATCCAACTAGAGGCTCACTAGGGACATGTTGTGGTATATGTATTCACACATGTATTACGGTTTCGGTTAATACAATTGTAGCATGAACAATAGACAATTATCGTGAACAAGGAAATATAATAATAACCACTTTATTATTGCCTCTAGGTCATATTTCCAACAGTCTCCCACTTGCACTAGAGTCAATAATCTAGTTCACATTGCCATGTTATTAACACTTACATCACCATGTGATCATATCATCATGTGATTAAAACCCAATTAGTTCTGGGGTTTGATTATGTTTTGCTCATGAAAGAGGTTTTAGTCAACGGGTCTGTGACATTCAGATTCGTGTGTACCTTGCAAACTTCTATGTCATACTGTAGATACTGCTCCCACGCTCCACTTGGAGCTATTCCAAATGTCTACTCCACTATACGTATCCGGATTTCTACTAAGAGTCATCCGGATTGGTGTTAAAGCTTGCATCAACGTAACCCTTTACAACGAACTCTTTATCACCTCCATAATGGAGAAATATTTCCTTAATCCTCTAGTTGCTAAGGATAATTTCGACCGCTCTCCGGTGATCCACGCCTGGATCTCTCTTGTACCCCTTGATAGACTCATGGCAAGGCACACACATGTGCGGTACACAGCATGGCATACCATATAGAGCCTATGGCTGAAGCATAGGGGATGGCACTCATCTTTTCTCTATTTTCTGCTGTGGTCGGGAATTGAGTTGTGCTCAATCTCACACCTTCTAATAGGCAAGAACCCTTCTTGGACTGATCCATATTGAACTTCTTTAATATCTTGTCAAGGTATGCACTCATTGAAATTATTATCAAGCATCTTGATCTATCTCTATAAATCTTGATGCCCAACAATTAGGTAGCTTTATCCAAGTATTCCTTTGAAAAATCTTTTTTTCAAACAACCATTTATGCTAGAAATTCTACATAATTTTTGATCAATAATATGTCAACTACATATTCTTATGAAAAATTCTATAGTGCTCCCGCTCACTTTCTTGTAAATACAAGTTTCTCATAAACTTTGTATAAACTCAAAAACTTTGATCACTTCATCAAAGCTCATATTCCAACTCCGAGATGCTTGCTCCAGTCCATAGAAGGATCACTAGAGTTTGCATACCTTTTAGCATCCTTAGGATTAACAAAACCTTCTGGTTGTATCACATACAACTCTTTCTCACGGAAGCCGTTAAGGAAGCCTTGTTTTGACATCCATCTGCCAGATTTCATAATTCAAAAATGCAACAACTACTAACATAATTTTAACAGACTTTTAGCGTCCCTACGGATGGGAAAATCTCATCGAAGTCAAGTCCTTGAACTTGGCAGAAACTTCTTCGCAACAAGTCGAGCTTTATAAACGGTGACATTTCACCATTAGCGTCTGTGTTCATCTCAAAGGTCCATTTGTACTCAATGACCTGCCATTCAACGGGCAAGTCTACCAAAGTCCATACTTGGTTTTCATACATGGATCCTTTCTCGGATTTCATGGCTCCTAGCCATTTGTTGGAATCTGGGCCCACCATCACTTCTCCATAGTTCGTAGGTTCATCGTTGTCCAAACATATGACTTCCAAGACAGGGTTGTCGTACTACTTTGGAGCAGTACGCGTCCATGTCGACCTACAAGGTTTGATAGTAACTTGATCCGAAGCTTCATGATCATCATCACTAATTTCCTTTTCAATTGACATAGGCTCCACAGAAACATCTTTTTGTGTTGCGCCACTCTCTGGTTGAAACAAAGGTTCAACCACCTCATCAAGTTCTATCTTCCTCCCACTCAATTCTTTTGAGAGAAACTCTTTCTCGAGAAAGGACCCGTTCTTAGCAACTAACGTCTTTTGCGCTTGGATGTGAGATAGAAGGTGTACCCAATGTCTCCTTAGGGTATTCTATGAAGATGCATTTGGCTGCTTTGGGTTCGAGCTCATTAGGTGAAAACCCATTTTCACATAAGCGTCGCAGCCCCAAACATTAAGAAATG
Organism: Hordeum marinum; assembly: GCA_022496015.1. Lineage (NCBI taxonomy): Eukaryota > Viridiplantae > Streptophyta > Magnoliopsida > Poales > Poaceae > Hordeum > Hordeum marinum. The sequence goes on along the minus strand of CM039676.1, from coordinate 355,987,722 downwards.
ACAGCTTAGGCTTCTGTCAAACCATAATTCTCACGGTGTGATCCCAACAGACTTAGATGGTGCCCTATTGAAGTGAATGGGTTTCTCTTTAATGCATAACCCCATAACAATAGTGGAAAAACGATAAGAGACATCATAGTATGCACTATATCCAACAGAGCACGACTACAACGTTCGGACACACCATCACACTATGGTGTTCCAGGAGGCGTGAGGTGTGAAACAATTTCCACATTGTCTTAAGTTGCATACCAAACTCGTAACTCAGATATTCATGTCGACGATCATATCGTAGACATTTTATCTTCTTGTCACGATGATCTTTAACTTTACTCTGAAACTCCTTGAACCTTTCAAACATTTCAGACCAGTGTTTCATTAAGCAAATATCCCCATATTTACTCAAATCATCAGTAAAGGTAAAGAAAATAACGATATCCACTGTGTCTTTCAACACTCATTGGACTACATACATCAACATGTATTAATTCCAATAAGCCACGCGCCCACTCCATCATCCCGGATGACGGGGTCTTAGTCATCTTGCCCAAGAGGCATGGCTCGCATGTCTAAACCGATTCGAAATTGAGTGAGTCAAAAGATCCATCAGCATGGAGCTTCTAAATGCGATTTATACCAATATGACATTCAGCAGCAGTGCCACAAGTATGTGGTATTATCATTATTAGCTTTGTATCTTTTGGTACCAATGTTATGAACATGTGTACTACTACGATCAAGATTCAATAAACCATTCCCAGCGGGTGCATGACCATTGAAGGCATTATTCACGTAAACAGAATAACCATAATTCTCTAACTATATGAATAACCGTATTGCACTAAACATGATCTAATCACGTTCATGCTTAACGCAAACACCAAATAACATTTATTTAGGTTATCACAAATCCCGAAGGTAGAGAGAGCGTGCGATGGTGATCATATCAACCTTGGAAACACTTCCAACACACATCATTACCTTTAACTTAGCTAGCCTCCGTTTATTCCCTACCTTTTATTTCGAGTTGCTAACACTTAGCAACCGAACCGGTATCCAATACCCAGGTGCTACTATGAGTACCAGCAAGGTACACATCAATAACATGTATATCAAATATACTTCTGTTGACATTGCCGACCTTCGTATCTACCAAGTATCTATGGTTGTTTCGCTTCAGCGAACGTTCTCATCATAACAGAAGCACTTAGTCTTGGGTTTGGGCTCAACCTTGGGTTTCTTCACTAGAGCAGCAACTGGCTTGCCATTCCTAAAGTTTTTCCCTTCTTGTCCTTGCCCTTCTTGAAACTAGTGGTTTTAACTTAACCATCAACACTTGATACTTCTTCTTGATTTCTACCTTCATGGTGTCAAACATCACAAACAACTCAGGGATCATCTTATCCATCCCTGGCATGTTATAGTTCATCACGAAGCTCTAGTAGCTTGGTGGCAGTGACTTGGAGAATTGCATTAATCACTATCTTATCTAGAAGATTAACTCCCAGTCGATTCAAGTGATTGTAGCACCTAGAGAATCTGAGCACATGCTCACCGATTGAGCTATTCTCCTTTATCTTGCAGGCAAAGAATCTTGTTGGAGGTCTCATACCTCTCAACATAGGCATGAGCCTAAAATCCCAATTTCAGCTCTTAGAACATCTCATATGTTCCGTGACGTTCAAAACGTTTTGGAGCCTCAGTTCTAAGCCGTAATGCATGACGCACTGAAGTATCAAGTAGTCAACAGAAAGTGCGTGTCATATGTTCACAACATCTACAGACAATGCTTGAGGGAGTGGTGCACTTAGCGGTGCATCAAGGACATAAGCCTTCTGTGCAGCAATGAGGAAAATCCTCAGATCACGGACCCAATCCGCATTATTGCTACCATCAACTTTCAACTTACTTTTCTCTAGGACCATATCAATAAAACAGGGGAGCTAGAGCGTGATGTATCTACGACATAATTTGAAAAGACACTTTTAGACTAAGTTCATGATAATTAAGTTCATATAATCAAATTATTAATGAACTCCCACTTAGATAGACATCTCTCTAGTCATCCAAGTGACACATGATCCACGTCAACTAGCCCGTGTCCGATCATCACGTGAGACGGACTAGTCATCAATGGTGAACATCTCCGTGTTGATCGTATCTTCTATACGAATCATGTTCGACCTTTCGGTTTCTCATGTTCCGAGGCCATGTCTGTGCATGCTAGGCTCGTGAAGTCAACCTAAGTGTATTGCGTGTGTAAATCTGGCTTACACTCGTTGTATGCGAACGTTAGAGCCTATCACACCCGATCATCACGTGGTGCTTTGGAACAACGAACCTTAGCAACGGTGCACAGTTAGGGGGAACACATCTCTTGAAATTTTAGTGAGAGATCATCTTATTTAAGCTACCGTCGTTCTAAGCAAATGAGATGTAAAACATGATAAACATCACATGCAAATCATAAAGTGACATGATATGGCCAATATCATCTTGCGCCCTTGATCTCCATCTTCTGGGTGCGGCATGATCACCATTGTCACCAGGGCGACACCATGATCTCCATCATCATGATCTCCATCGTTGTGTCTCCACGAAGTCGTCTCGCCAACTATTACTTCTACTACTATGGATAATGCTTAGCAATAAAGTAAAGTAATTACATGGTGTTGACATGCAGGTCAATTAATAAATTAAGACAACTCCTATGGCTCCTGCCGGTTGTCATACTCATCGACATGCAAGTCGTGAATCCTATTACGAGAACATGATCAATCTCATACATCACATATATCATATCACATTCTTTGGCCATATCACATCACATGTCATATGCTGCAAACACAAGTTAGACGTCCTCTAATTTGTTGTTTTCAAGTTTTTACGTGGCTCCTATAGGTTTCTAGCAAGAACGTTTCTTACCTACGCAAAAACCACAACGTGATATGCAAATTTCTATTTACCCTTCATAAGGACCCTTTTCATCGAATCCGATCCGACTAAAGTGGGAGAGATAGACACCCGCAAGCCACCTTATGCAACCAGTGCATCTGTGGTGGAACCAATCTCACATACGTGTAAGGTCGGTGTGAGCCGCTTCATCCCACAATGGACAAAATCAATGCCCACAATACCTTGTGTTCTACTCGTGCATAGATTCTACGCATAGACCTAGCTCTGATACCACTATTGGGGAAGGTAGTTGTAATTCAAAATTTTCCTACGTATCACCAAGATCTATATATGTGAAACCATCAACGAGTAAGGGGTTTGAGTGCATATTCATACCTTTGAAGATTGCAAAGTGGAAGCGTTACAAGAACGCCGTTAGTGGACTCGTACTCACAGCGATTCAGATCGCGGTCGATTCTGATCTAAGCGCTGAACAACGGCGCCTCCGCGTTCAACACATGTTCAGCCCGGTGACGTCTCCCATGCCTTGATCCAGCAAGGAGGAGGGAGAGGTTGAGGGAGAGCTCCGGCAGCACGACAGCATGGTGGCGGTGGAGCTTGCGGTTCTCCGGCAGAGCTTCGCTAAGCGCTACGGAGGAGGATGAGGTGTAGGAGGGGGAAAGGCTGCACCAACGGAAGGGTGTGGCTTCCCTCCCACCCCCACTATTTATAGGGGGAAGGGGAGAGGGGGACGGTTCTCTAGATCCATCTAGAGGGGGGGCATCGTCCCCCTGGGGGGCATCGTCCCGCTAGGGTTGCCAACCCTAGAAAGGGGGGCGCCCCTCTAGGGTTTCCAACCCTAGAGAGGGGGGGCATCGGCCCCTTGTCACCTTGGCCCCTTGGGGGGTGCACCAGCCCCAACTACAGCCCATTAGGTCCTCCGGGGCAGGTGGACCCTCCCGATGGACCCCTGGAACCCCTTCGGTGGTCCAGGTACAATACCGATAAACCCCAAAACCTTTCCGGTGACTAAAACTGGACTTCTCATATATAAATCTTCACCTCCGGACCATTATGGAACTCCTCGTGACGTCCGGGATCTCATCTGGGACTCCGAACAACTTTGGGTAACCATATACAATTCCCATTACAACTCTAGCCTCACCGAACCTTAAGTGTGTAGACCCTACGGGTTCGGGAACCATGCAGTCATGACCGAGACACCTCTCTGGCCAATAACCAATAGCGGGATATAGATACCCATATTGGCTCCCACATGTTCCACGATGATCTCATCGGATGAACCACTATGTCAGGGATTCAATTAATCCCGTATACAATTCCCTTTGTCCATTGGTGTGTTACTTGCCCGAGATTCGATCGTCGGTATCCCTATACCTTGTTCAATCTCGTTACCAACAAGTCTCTTTACTCGTTCCGTAACACATCATCCCGTGGCTAACTCCTTAGTCACATTGATCTCATTATGATGATGTATTACCAAGTGGGCCTAGAGATACCTCTCCGTCACACGGAGTGACAAATCCCAGTTTCGATTCGTGCCAACCCAACAGACACTTTCGGAGATACCTGTAGTGCACCTCTATAGTCACCCAGTTACGTTGTGACATTTGATACACCCAAAGCATTCCTACGATATATGGGAGTTGCACAATCTCATGGTCTAAGGAATGGATACTTGACATTAGAAAAGCGCTAGCATACGAACTACATGATCTTGTGCCATGCTTAGGATCGGGTCTTGTCCATCACATCATTCTCCTAATGATGTGATACCATTATCAACGACATCCAATATCCATGATCATGAAACCGTGACCATCTATTGATCAACGAGCTAGCCAACTAGAGGCTCGCTAGGGACATGTTGTGGTCTATGTATTCACACATGTATTACGGTTTCCGGTTAATACAATTATAGCATGAACAATAGAAAATTATCATGAACAAGGAAATATAATAATAACCATTTTATTATTGCCTCTAGGGCATATTTCGAACAACTGCATCCTTTGAATCTAGTTTGATTCGTCTAACATCGAGGCCATGTACGAGGCCCTCCTGTACGGGCTCCGAATGGTGATTTCAGTCGGAGTCCTACGTTTGATGATATTCAGCGGTTCAGACCTTGTTGTCAATCAAGTGATGAAAGAATTGGATGTCCATAGTCCGTCCATGACCGGGGTACTCCAATGTGGTAAGAAAACTAGAGAAGAACTTCGAGGGGTTAGAGCTGCATCACATACCCCAAGCAAAGAACCAGGCGACAGACGACTTGGCAAAGATCGGTTCCACTCGTCAAGTCATTCCAAAAGGCATATTCCTTGAGCACCTGTGCTCTCCCTCAGTAAAATAATATCCTTTCTCCGAGGCGCCCCCGCAAGCAGTCTGACCTTCCAATCCGACTGAGATTGGCATTCTAGCCATGGTGGCCTTGTTCACGAGATATTGGTGATCACTCCCGAGTGGACCCGACCACACTTAGCATACTTGCTTCGGCAAGAACTCCCTAAAGATGAAGAGGAATCCCGTGGATCATCCGATGGTCTAAGTCCTTTGAGGTGATGGGAGAGAAGATATACAAGAAAAGCACTACAGGCGTGACTGAGAAGTGTGTTTCCCAGAGGAAGGATTGCAGATCCTGCACCAGGTTCATTCTGGAATCTGTGGCCATCATGCGTCCTCTCATACGCTAGTCGCGAAAGCATTCTGTGCAGGATTTTATTGGCCCCGAGCTAGTGAGGCAGCAAAGGGTTTGGTCGATCTCTATGTTGGGTGTCAGGTCTACAAGAATCAGACACATAAACCTGCATCTGCTTTGAAGACCATCTAGATCACCTAGCCGTTCTCAGTGTGGGGTCTCGATATGGTCAACCCTCTACGGACTGGGTCGAGTGGATTCACCCACCTGCTAGTAGTGGTGGATAAATTCACCAAGTGGGTCAAACCCAAACCCATCAAAAGTTTGGATGCAAAGGCTGATGTGAGTTTCATTCGGCAAATTATCTTTAGATTCGGAGTCCCGCATGACATCATCACGGAAAATAGGAAAATCTTCGATTCAAATGAATTTCGTGAGTTATGTTACTCTTAGAGCACTCGGGTGAAGTATTCCTATGTGTCTCACCCATAGTCTAATGGGAAAATTGAATGAGCAAATGGGATGATTCTGCAAGGATTGAAGCCCCGGATGATGAGGGATCTGGAGTATGCTGCAGGAGCCTGGGTCAAAGAGCTACCGTCTATCCTATGGGGCATCTAGACTACTCCGAACCGCTCGACCAAGCGCACTCCGTTCTTCATGGTATATGGGTCTGAAGCCGTCTTTCTGAGTGACATACATCATAACGCTCCCAAAGTGGAACTTTACAATGAAGATGAAGTGGAAGCAGAACATCAAGATGGCCTAGATCTCTTGGAAGAAGATAAAGAATTAGCCCTGGTCAGATCAGCGCTTTATCGGCAAGATCTGATATACAATCATGACAGACAAGTCTGGGGGCATGCTTTCCAAGAAGGCGACCTTGTTGTCTGACTGGATCAACAAAAGCCGCACAAGCTAGCGCCCCCATGGCAAGGACCTTCCGTGATGTCCAAAGTCCTGAACAATGGATCTTATCGGCTGTATAACGTCAGCACCAACGTAGAAGAGCCTTGTACGTGGAACACGAATCTTCTCCACAAGTCCAACACTTAGAGTAGAAAACACTCCGTCATTTCTGTAATGAGTTATCGAGTGGCTATGCTGAATAAAAGTCTTTACTTTTCCTTCGCTTTCTCAAAGCTTTTCACTTTTTTCACCCTAGTGATCCTAGTGATTCTCCTCACCCCTAGTGGGTGCACAACTTTAGATCCTACATAAAAAAATACTCCGAGTGAAGACACGGTCTACACTCAGTGGCTTAGCAGAAGCTCCATGCTCGCCTAAGTGTTGATATGCCGAGTGCAGGAACAATCTCCACTCAGATATCAAGATGGACAGGACCATCATTGTTCCCAGGAACTACCTCATTTTTACTCATTAGCCGCGAGCCTGTTTTTGCCTAAGTGTAAAACTGTTCCGATTGTCATCCTAAACAACACTCGTGGACTTAGACGCGACCCTAACCCCGCCTAAGTACAAACTAATCTGAGTGAAGACACGGTCTACACTCGGGGGCTTAACAGAAGCTTCGTGCTCGCCTAAGTGTTGATATGCTGTGTTGGGGATATAACCCCGTGGTGAGACCCGCCCAGGAGGCTCCGGGTCACACCTGGAGGCTCATAAGCCAGCCCAAGGATGGGCCTTGAAGACTCATGCCCAAGACGTTTGGCGGCTTGCCAAGATGGGCTAAGATGAAGCCCAGACAGAGAAGGTATGAAGACCCGGGCGGATAAGCCGCCCGAAGACAGCTTGCTCATGAAGGCAAGGCAACGTAGAGATAGACTCGGACACGTTGTGCGAGTCGGTTACAACTTGTTTGACCGTGGTCTTGACCTCCTATATAAAGGCGAGATCTGGGGCGACTTAGACAGCGACTAACAAATCGAGAGCTAGGTCAAGTGATTCTGCTACCTTGTAATCGATACTCCAATCAATACAACACAAGCAGGACATAGGCTATTACCTCTACTTGAGGGGACGAACCTGGGTAAACTCGTGTCCTTTGTCCCAACCAACCCCTTTGAGTCCATCACCTTAGCGACGGCCTCGAATCTAAGTCCTCGGACATCTGGCATGTTAAAACCATGACAGTTGGCACCCACCGTGGGGCTAGTGCTCGGTGGTGTTTAGTTCTCAAAGGGCTCTCTCCTAGGGTTCGAGGGATACGTGGTCAGAAGTATGAGAAAATGTTGTCGCGGCCGGCTCTACATCGACGATGCCGGGTGGGGCCCTGAGGTCGACTTTGTGGAATATGGATTCTGGGTTCCCTTCGGCAGAATCCACGTCTTCATCGGCAAGGTTGACGGATCTACGCCCGGGCCAGACGTCTGCACCAACATCGTCGAGTTGACTCGGCGCACGCAACCCATCCAACACGTGCGACCCGCCTGTGCTAACCCGGGCCGGAAGCATGTCTTCGTGGGCTTCACTCAAGGTATGGATCTTGAGGCTTCTATGTCGTAGGAGACTCTCGTCTATTCAGAGGACGGATCTTTGTGCGGAGAGGCAGAATCAATCTACCAGCTTCACAACGGTGGGCTTGGGGGCTACGACGAGCTTTACCCCGAGTCGGAGCGTTCTAAGACGGATGATCACGGGCTGCCGATTCATGTGGCCGTGTTCATGGCGGGGCCAGCGCCGGGCATGAGCAGCACAGCCACTGGAGTCGCAAACACGGGGGCTAACCCGCCACTACCGGCTCAGGTTCTTCTAGATCTGATGAACAAGCTCACAACCCTGATGGCAACTGATGTCACACCAGATAATCAAGCAGCCCGAAACTTGGAGATCACAAGACTTAAGGACCGGATGGCGGAAGTCCAACAGGGGATTGGCGAGTTAAAGGCTCAGATGTATGCGTAGGAAGAGCGCCTTAGGACAGATGCTTTCCGCCTTGAGCTAGAGCAGCAGTTAGCAGCTGCGGTGCAGCGGATGAGACACCAGTCCCGCTTACCAGAATAGTATGAGGCTAGAAATCTTTTTAACACGCCAGGAACGGGACGGACAGTAGACGCGCCTGGAAGTCGGTCGGCGGCTCGACAACAGCTTAACCCGCCCCGACGAAACCAGGCCTCACCAACGGCTTTTCCAACGCCGGCGGGTCATTACTTAAACTCGGTGAAAAATATGGTCGCGGCAGCAACCCGTCTTGAAACAATCCCTTTTCCTGACGAGGCATCCTTTGCGGAGGAGGTGCGGAACGCCCTTGGATACCTTCAAACGGTGATGGCCCAGCAAGAGAAATATACTTACAGCGGGAGCCGCGTGCATTCAACCCCCTCCCCAGCCGCAGCTACAGCCGATGCTATGAGTCGCCGGCGGGTTCTAGAAGTGATCGGCACCAGGGGCTACCGCGAGACGATCAGACGGCTCTGGATGCACATGTGCTCTTAGACCGGGCAAGAGTACAGCGAGAGGCAGCGGCTCTGGTAGGGTTGGCTCATCAAGAGCCTGCGCGTTCTGTCTCAGTCGGAGCGGGAGTGACCACTAGGGCCGTGGGAGTCCCGTGCTTGGTGCCGGCTCTGCGGAACGAGCGTCTGCCGAAGGATTTCAAAGGCCCTCGGAAGGTCCCGAAGTACACTACAGAGCTGCCCCCAGAGGCCTGGATTGAAAGTTATGAGCTGGCTATGGAGATGTTGGATGTCAATGATGCAGTTTGCACCAAATACTTTATCATGATGCTGGAAGGTCCGGCTCGCACATGGTTGAACGGTTTGCCACCCAATACCATCAACTCATGGGCTGAGCTGAAGGCAAGGTTCATCAAAAAATTTCAAGGAACTTGCAAGCAGCCTGTGACGATTGTGGATTTGGATCATTGTGTTCAACAGGAGAATGAGTCGGCTCATCATTGGGTCTGGCGGGTGTCGACCATCATCCACTCGTCTGAATAGATCACGGCGGCGCAAGCGGTGTTGATCCTGGAAAAGAACTGTCACTTTGTCCCTCTGAAGCAAAAGCTCGACCGGCTCAAACCCACGTGTCAAGACATGGGGGAACTCATGGTGGCTCTCACAAAGTACGCCGATTCTGACAACACAAAGGATCCGGGTTCTGATGAAGAGAAGCCTAGTCAGAATAAAAAGAATAACCATGGCAAGGTGTGGCAGGCAATGTCAACCAAGGCAAGAGGAAGAACCCAGACGGTGGGTCAGAATTGGTAGCCAGTACCAGCACAGGCAACAACCGTGCCAAGGGCAATGGTAAGTTCAGACCACCTTTTAATAAAAATAAGACTCCTTTCAATTTGGAAGAGATTCTCAATAAGCCTTGTCCGGAGCACAACCGGCCCGATAGACCGACGGGTCACACATGGGGTAATTGCCATGCTATGCAAAAGTTCAAAGATTACAGCTTATGGCAGCACCACAACAATGGTGTCCCGCCCGGCGGCTCAGGGCTAGGCGGGTCAGGAGCCGGTTTTGGGTCTGGCGGCTCAGGATCCGGTCATCATGGCTAGGGCAACAAAGGAGGACATCATCAGCACTCTCGTGGTAACAATCAACAACAGAATAATCAGCCTGGGTATCAGAGTAATCCAAAGCAGCTCAGTTCGGGCCAGTATCATGTTTTTATGACTAGCCTTAACAAGCGGGATCAGAAGGTGCGCAAGCGGGCGGTTAATGCAATCGGCTTGGCTCTACCGCAATAGTTGAAGTGGTTTGAGTATGACATCACATGGAGCCGTGAGGATCACCCGCCGTGTGTTGATGACCCGGGGCGACTGGCCCTTGTAGTTGCCCCCCAAGTGGGAGGATATATGTTGAATAAGGTACTTATGGATGGTGGCAGTAGCATCAATATCTTGTACTATGACACCTTTCGGCGGATGAAGCTGCTTTATAAAGACCTGAGGCCCTCCTCGACAGTCTTTCATGGTGTGGTGCCTGGCAAGTCAGCTTAGCCTGTGGGTAGGATCTCCTTGGAAGTTGCCTTTGGCGACGAGTACAACTAAAGGGTAGAGTCCTTGTGGTTTGAAGTAGTCAAAATCAAGATCCCCTATCATGCCTTGTTTGGGCGGCCGGCTTACGCCAAGTTCATGGCTAGGCCCTGATATGTCTATTTACAGCTCAAGGTGCCCGGGTTAAAAGGGATCATTATTGTTCATGGTGATCGGAATACGGCTATTGAGTGCGAGGAAGGAGACGCAGCTTACGCGGAGTCAAGTTGTGCTGAGGCAAAACTCAAGTTCTATAAGGAAAATGTTGACCCGGAGGACATGACTCCACTAAAAAAGGCTACCATAGAGGTTGAGCCACCCCTCAAATTTTCGACGAATGATACCAAGTTGGCGGATTTCACTCCGGGCGACTCATCGTAGCAGTTCACTGTTGGGGCCAATATGGATCCCAAATAGGAAAGCGCGCTCATCGAATTCATCCGTGAGAATTGGGACATCTTCGCATGGAAACCTTCAGACATGCCGGGTGTACCGAGAGAGTTCGCTGAGTACCACCTTAATGTGGATCCTAAGTTTAAGCCTGTCAAGCAATTTCTACAACGGTTTAACGAGGAGAGACGCAAGGCCATTGGGGAAGAGATAGCTCGGCTCTTGATGGCGGGTTTCATCATCGAGGTTTTTCACCCAGAGTGGCTCGCTAACCCAGTGCTCATGCTCAAGAAGAACGACACATGGCGTATGTGTGTGGACTACATGGACCTTAACAAGGCCTATACGGCTGATCCCTTTGCTCTCCCTCATATTGATCAGATGATCGATGCTACGGCAGGCTGTGAGAGTTTATGCTTCTTGGATGCTTATTCTGTATATCATCAGATCAAGATGGCAGTCAAGGACCAAGAGAAGACGGCTTTCATCATGCCTTTTGGTGCCTTCTACATCGTATCAATGCCTTTTGGGCTCAAGAGTGCCCATGCGACTTACCAGCGCTGTGTGCAGAATTGTCTTCACAGCCAAATCGGGCGCAACGTTCACGCATATGTAAATGACATTGTGATCAAGTCACGGAAGAAGGAGACTCTGCTTGACGACTTGAAGGAGACCTTCGACAATCTGCGGGTCTACAAAATGATGCTTAACCCGATGAAGTGTGTCTTTGGTGTTCTGGCGGGCAAGCTCTTGGGATTTCTAGTCTCTGAGCATGGCATTGAAGCTAACCCGGATAAGATCAAGGCTATCACCTCCCTGGCTGAGCCGGCATACATCAATGATGTTCAACGCCTGGCGGGGCAGATCGCCATGTTGAGCCGGTTTATAATCCGCCTTGGTGAGAAAGCCATCCCTTTATATCAGATGATGAAAAAGACAGACAACTTTGTCTGGAGTACGGCGGCGGGTGAAGCATTTGAGGCGCTCAAGAAGCAGCTCACAGAGCTGCCGGTCTTAGCCGCTCTGGTTGAGAAAGAACCCTTGCTCTTGTACGTGGCGACTAACAACAAGGTTGTTAGTGCTGCAATCGTGGTCGAGCGCAAGGAGGCAGGGAAGGAATATCCGGTTCAGAGGCCGGTTTATTATATCAGTGTGGTCCTAACAGAGTCCAAGCAGAGATATCCACATTGGCAGAAGCTGGTATATGGGGTGTTCATGGCCAACCGCAAGCTGAAGCACTATTTCTTAGGGCACCAGATCACCGTGGTTAGCTCTGCCCCGTTGGGAGACATAATTCAAAACAGAGAAGCTACTGGCAGGATTGCCAAGTGGGCATTGGACCTTGGACCTCTCGATCTGAGATATATACCACGTACGACTGTCAAGTTCCAAGCCCTAGTGGATTTCATAAACGACTGGACATAGTGTCAGGCGCCCGAAGAAAAGCCAAATAACACATATTGGACAATACACTTTGATGGATCCAGGCAGTTGGAAGGGTTAGGGGCAGGAGTTGTCTTAACCTCCCCCAAGGGTGACAAGTTCTGTTATGCGCTGCGGCTGATGTTCCCTTGTACTAACAATGCAGCTAAGTACGAAGCCCTGCTTCATGGCCTCAGGGTGGCTATGGAGATGAACTTTAGCCGAGTTAGGTGCTTAGCCGACTCAGATCTTGTGGCTTAGTAGGTCTCAGGAACCTGGGACTCCAAAGGCTTGCAGATGGTGGCTTACCGCCAGGCGGTTGATGTCATTGCTGGTCACTTCAAGGGTTACCAGGTAGATCATATCGATCGTTGCAAGAACGAGGCGGCTGATGCTCTATAAAGGCTAGGTTCTCAACGAAAGCCGGTGCCGCCTAATGTTTTCCTGGATGTGCTACATCACCCGTCGGTTAAGTTGCCTTGAGAGGAGGACTTGGCTATTCCTGACCCGGAGGGAGAGCTGGTGGCGGCTCTACATGCTATTCCTGACTGGATCGTGCCTTATTCGGCATACTTAACTCGCGGTGAGTTACCTGATGATGAAAATCTGGCCAGACAGATCACCAGGCGGTCTAAGTCTATGACGATAGTCGATGGCGAGTTACATAAGTGCAACGTCACCGACGTGTTTCAACATTGTGTCTCACCTGAAGAGGGCAAGGAAATCCTGAATGAAATTCATGCTGGCGATTGTGGTCATCACGCCGGCTCAAAATCTCTGGTGGCCAAGGCCTTTAGACACGGTTTCTTCTAGATGACGGCTCATAAGGATGCGGAATATCTGGTCTGCAAGTGTGATGGTTGTCAAAAGTTTGGTCGGCGTGCTCATGTTCCGGCTCAAGAATTGCACATAATTCCAATTGCTTGGCCGTTCGCAGTCTGGGGGCTCAATATGGTCGGTCCTTTCAAGATATCGAAAGACAAAAAGACCCATCTTTTGGTGGTGGTTGACAAGTTTACAAAGTGGATAGAAGCTGAGCTGGTCAGCAAGTGTGACGCGGCTACGACGGTTCAGTTTATTAAGAAGCTAATCTACCATTTTGGTTACCCTCACAGTATCATTACGGACAATGGTACGAACCTGTCCAAGGGGGCTATGAAAAAGTTCTGCGACAATGAGCACATCCGGCTTGATGTTTCTGCGGTTGCTCATCCACAGTCCAACGGTCAGGCGGAGCATGCTAACAAAGAAATCCTGAGAGGTATCAAGCCCTGGCTTATGGTTCCTTTACAGAGAACACCGGGTTGCTGGGTGGAGGAATTGGCGTCCATCTTTTGGAGCATCAGAACCACTCCCAACAGATCAACGGGTTATACACCTTTCCTCGTGGTTTACGGTGCAGAGGCCATGTTACCAAGTGACATCTGTCATGACTCTCCACGAGTGGCAGCTTATGTTGAGGCGGGCAATGAAACGACGCGTCAAGATGCCTTGGATGCCCTGGAGGAGGAACGTGATCTGGCAGTGGCTCATTCGGCGATTTAACAGCAAGACCTGCACTGCTACCATAGCCGCAGGGTCAAGACCCGAACGTTTCAAGAAGGCGACTTAGTGTTGCGACTGATTCAAGACTAGAAAGATGCGCACAAGTTATCCCCTCCATCGGAAGGACCCTTTGCGGTCAGTAGAAATCTCAACAACGAGTCATATTACCTCATTGACATCCGAGACGACTCAGATACCTCGGGGCAGGAGACCCGCCGGCCATGGAACATAGTGCATCTATGGCCTTACTACACCTAAGTTGTTAAGACTCAACATTGTACACTATCATTGTACATATCATAGTTATATATGAATAAAAGATGGCATCCCTACAAGCCGGGGCCTCTGCCATTCGCATATCTCAATCTGTGCAAAAAAGATTCTACATGATCGTCTAGGGGGCTTCCCACCCACCGGGTGTAGCTTATCAAACCCTATCGGTCGGCTCTCAAGCCAAATAGTTGACTCCATCAACATGATCATCTAGGGGGCTTCCCACTCACCAGGTGTAGCTTATCAAACCCTATCGGTCGGCTCTCAAGCCAAATAGTTGACTCCGTCAACATGATCGTCCAGGGGGCTTCCCACCCGCCGGGTGTAGCTTATCAAATCCTATCGGTCGGCTCTCAAGCCAAATAGTTGACTCTATCAACATGATCGTCCATGGGGCTTCCCACCCACCGGGTGTAGCTTATCAAACTCTATTGGTCGGCTCTCAAGCCAAATAGTTGAATCCGTCAACATGATTGTCCAGGGGGCTTCCAACCCACTAGGTGTAGCTTATCAAACCCTATCGGTCGGCTCTTAAGCCAAACAGTTGATTCCATCAACAAAGGTCACTTGGGGGCTTCCCACCCACCGGGTGTAGCTTACACACCCTCTTGATCGGCTCTTAAGCCAAACAGGGTTAAACCTTCCTGTAAGCTGATACTACTCTGCTAGGTGACCCGCCGAACTATTACTAGTTAATCTCGCTTAGAGACCCTGAGCCGGTTCAAAGAAATTGACGGCCAATCTCCATAGAGACCCTGTACTGGTTAAGATGAAAACGGCGGCTCTTGTCACGTGAGGGCCGGCTTACGGAAAGCAAGGATAAATTCTCCATCTACTGCTGACTCTCCGCTATGTGGCCCATTCGTACTCTTAGACAGTTAATCTTTTGAGGATCATGTACTGTTTAAGGTTAAAATAACGAATTTATGTCACGTGGGAGGCAGTTTTTGGGCTATCAGGGTACTCATGCCCTGTCGTGTCTCTCCTGGGACGTCACACTTCCTTTCAATTAATCTCTCTTAGAGACCCTGAGACGGTTCAAAGAAATTGACGGCCAATCTCCACAGAGACCCTGTACTGCTAAGGAGTTTTAAGTGGCAAGTCAACCCAGTGGAACCGGCACATGAGCTGTTATGAAAAACAAGTTAGGAAAGATACAACATCTTTGGGTGACGCTATTATAAGCCGCCCTCCTAACAATGTGAAGATACATCTATTCTTGCAGGTTGATTCAACTGCCAAGAGCCGGCAAAACATCCAATATGAAAATGCAAGGAAGATGTCATATATTAAGCCGAACAATTTAATATGTGCACGATGGCACAGTTCGGGCAAAGGCACAATTTACTATGAGCCTATTACAGACGCTCTTTGTTAGAGCTCAAAAGGGATTGAAAGTTTTTTACACCGCTCATGGTGGGTCATAGAGTCGGCTTATCCATGGCGTCACCAAATCTGTCAGTTGGCTGGTGGGTCACCCTGCTCCGGGTCTTCGACCTCCATGATCTGAAGATTTTCCATGTCCCAGTTGCAGTGGGTTAAAGCTGCAAAGTTTCCCTCCTCAAAGAGGGGGGACGGGTCAAGATCAGAAGCAAAGAGGTGCTTACCGCGGGCTGGCGTCAAGTCCTTGGCTTCAAAGAGGGGGCCGCGGATTCTCTTCTGATTGGCACCGTAAGCTGCCTGGTATGTTGACAAGTTCACTTCCTCTGCTAACACGGAAGTGAGGACTTTGGAAGCCTTCACACCACCGTGCATAGTCAGCCTCCGTAAACTCTGAGCCGTCATCCTTCTTCGAGGGAAACCCGTCCATCATGTCTTCGGGAGTCAACTCTGGAGCAAAAGCCAACTCCCGGCTTATGGCTGCGATGGCTCCCTGTTGGGTGGCTGATTTCTTAAGCTCTTGGATATGTTTCGACAGGGTGGACAGCAGTTCTATGACCCCCTTCATAGTCGGAGGGATGTTATCCTTATAAAGTACCGCCTTGATCGTGTAGACAACTCCGCATTACAACTCCTCTGTCAAAGTATAGATAGCCTTCAGAGGCAGCAAACTGTCAGAAGCAAGTTGATGGCTCCTTGGACCTGCATAAGCCGGATTTTGGTCATAAATCGCCAGTATAAGTACTCATACAAAAGTTTTGACTAAGTATTTAAATGCTTACCAAATATGGCGGCTGACATCTTCATGATATGGCGCTTCAAGGATTGCAGGTCATCTGACACAATCACGAGCCGCTGGTCAGCATCGTCTACTCGTTGAGTCAAGGCGGCTTGTTCTGTTTCGACAGACTCTTTCAAAGCAGCAAAGTCAGCTTTAATCTTGGTCAGTTCCTTATCAAGGAGCCGACACTTTTCATCGGCCTCGCTTCAGGCGGCTTGCTGGGTGGCCATATTGCTCTTTAAACTGGTCCATTTTGACCCGACTTTGTTTAAAGCTTCCTGTCACATATCAAAATGCAAAATAAGTCGCCATGACGAAATTTTATCAGATGATGAAGCTTAAGACAATATTACGCAAGTCTCAAACAGATTGCAAGCAATATGTTTGACACTTGGGGGCTAATGTTTATTTGATCTCCCAAGATTTACAAGGAAGCTCTGGCTAAACTTTATCAAAATTGAGCCGACCCTTAGGGGATACAACTGGCTCTTCATACTATTTGCAATGAAGCTCCGGCTCAACTTTATCAAAATTGAGCTGGCCCTTGGGGGCTAGAATTGGCTCTCCAAAGTATCTACAATGAAATCTCCTACTCCACTATATCAAAATTGAGCCGACCCTTGGGGGCTGCGGATGATGCTTTCAGCAACAACTTCTACACTAGTAGTTGAGGCCTATAGGCTAAGTATTTATACTTCTAATAAGATTTGAAGACCCGACTTACCATTAGCTAATATTAACCCAGCTCTTAAGGGCCATGTAAGGGTATAAGGAAAGCAGAGTGAGAATACCTCACATTTCTTCTTCATCAGATTGGCAAGCTTGAGTTCCAGGTCCCGGCTTGTAGACAGGTGTAACATCCCAAAATTCCATTTTGGAATGTTATGAAATATAGCTATGCATCCATCATCATCATTTCTTGAATGTATGGAATTGTTGAAATGCTTCTTCTGACTTTCTGAAAGCCTCTTTCTACTTCCCCTATGTTGGTTTCACCTATTTGAAAACCTTGGTAAAATGTTCAAAATAAGAGGGGAGTAACATGACACTCCACACCAGGGTCTTCTTGGTGACTAATTTGAGCTATAAAAACCAGGGGTTGTTTTGAAAATATTTGCAAAAAGGATTTAAACACAATTAGGCAATTTCTAAAAATATTTTTTTTTCAAATGTTCAAATGACAGAATAAAAATGTTCAATAAATGGCATTTATTATTCTGTTAATTTTGATATATAATACTCCTATATTTGGAAAAGTTTTGGATGCCTTTAAAGAGGTTTTACTGCTCTGGATATTAAAAAGAGTAACGGATTTGTATTTAAACGGGCCGGCCCACGGGCAGTTACTCACGAATTCATTGCGAGCCGGCCGACCGACGCGCCTCCGCCGCTTCTTCCCTCGCTGACAGCGGGACCCACCCGTTTGATCCCGAAACTCGCGCGGCCATCCTCTTCTTCTCGCGCGCGCCGCCGTCGTCGAGATTCCATCGCCCCGGATCTCCCTCCTCTCTCCTCCCCGCACCCACCCGAGCACCCTATAAGTAGCCCCTACCCCTCCTCTCTCCATTCCCCCCTCAAACCCCTCTCTCCTCGCCGAGACGCTGCCCAAATCACCTCGCCGGAGTTGCTTCGACCACCGAACACCCCACCGCTCGTGCCCATCGCCTCGGACATCCCCTCGCCCCTCCGACCCCACCATTCGACACCGGACGCCAACCGCAGCCGCCCAGACTCCTTCAATGTTTCCATTGACCACCGGAGCGCCTCGCCGACGACCTCGCTGCTTCGAACTCGCCAGAAAACTCCATCGCCGGCGACCCTATCCACTGTGAGCACCCCACCCGTTCAATCTGGACCTGACGATCCAGATTATAACGTTTAAGTCCCGAAAAATTATCCTCTATTCTTTGGTCGCCCGCTCGAAACACCCGCGCGCACACTAGCCTAGCCAACCATAACCCGCCACGTAGCCCCTGACCGGACGGTAGTTTTTTTCCTGTTTTGTTTTAGTTAACAGATTGTTTTAGATATTTGTTTTGCTTATATCTTTTTATATGTTTAATATTTTTAGTTAATTCTTTTTGCAATAGCTCACTTATTTCATGTAGTTTCACCCTGAGGTTTTAGATTTTAAAATTTAACTCTAAAATTTGAATCTAATCAAATTTGCTCAAACTACTCAAATCTGAATAACTAGAGTTTAAAAATATATTTTGATATGAATCGTTTTGCTACTACTTGGTATTAGTTAGGACTATCATCTTGCTTAGTTTGAGGATTTTATAGGATGGATTTGTTTAGTGTTCTAGCTATAAATAGATTCTGCCTAGTAGTTAGTATAGTTTAGTTAATTTAGTTTTTAGTTAGTTTAAATCAGATTTGTTATAATTTGTTTTAGTAGGTTCTGTTGCTTAAACATTAGGTGTTTTACTTGCTGTTAATAAAAATATAAAATTTCTTAGTTTATTTCTTTGTTGTTATAGGAATCCGAACTCATTTTCAACTAGGTACAATTTGTTGTAAAACAAACTAGTTAGTAATAGTTTTCTTCTAACAAAGTTTTATATAATTAAATTCTGTTTTCTAAGAAGAGTTTTTAGTAAATTCTTTTTCTGTTAATAAAATGTTTTATTAATAAATAATAAGTTTCGTTTTACTCTTTGTTAGTAAAACTATAGTTACCTCATATAGTAGTGTTTATCAAAACTTCCAAAACCATAGTAAGATTTTTCTTAACAAAACCTTAAATGGATTTTATTATGTTTATTAATAAAATATTTTATTGTTTCCTTGCTGTCAACTATTGTTTTGTTCATACAAGTAGTTTTATTATGTTAGTAGTGGTTTACCCATCACCTTTTTGAAAACAAAGCTTTGTGTGTTTTCTTGCTTGTGATTTGTGCATTGTTTTGTCTTGATTGTTTACTAGTTCATTTATGATTTTGTGAGTTACAAATAATTTTGTTGTATGCTTATTGAGTGCTCTTGTTTGCTTCGTTAGATTATCCGGAGTGCGAGGCTTGTTACCTAGAGTCACTCACGTATGAAGATCATCAATCAGGCAAGTCACTTTGATCATCTTTACCCATGTTTTTATTGCATTAGTTCTACCATCCCCCCCAATTGCATGCAAAGTAGGTATTTGGAAACTTGGTTACGGTTGTAGTATCATGTGGTAGGTACCCGCTCTCAACCCTTGACACATTGGCCCCGGGAAACGTTGTTTTACTTTTTGCTATGCTATTAGTAGACGGGGTTGGTTGTGTGATTCATGAGAGTTGAGAGAGTTAATAATTTCAAGACCTACATAATGATCAAGACTTCAAGACTCCAAGTTTTCAACTTACCTCTGGGTGGATGATGGTTGAACGGCACCCTGGAGAAACCAGTGGATTTGCCTAGGTGTTGCTGGAGATGGCCAGTATTCACGCGGAAAGGTCCACCCAGGCACAAAGAGATGGATGGATGTTTCAAGACCCAAGGATTACCTGCACATCCACAAGTCATTATGGGCTCTGGCATGGTTGGATATCGTGGTGACCCTGGACAGGCGGTCCTACGAGATGTAGAAGAACGGTAGGAAAGGATGGGCACCGACAGAGTCGCAGGGAAACCGTTTGGAAGACCATGTTTTGGTCATCCGTTTCTCAAACACTATGAAGTGCGTGAAATCAAACGGAGGCGACCAAATCTTGTGGGGAACGTGTGCAAAACTCTGCAGAGTACTCAACCTAATCGATTAGCCGTGTCCACAGTCATGGACGACTTGAGCCAAAGGAACTGAAACTTCCGGAACCCTCAACACAATTAATATGATGATGTGGGTATTAATAATTTGGGTATGAGAATTGGTTGGTGGAACCATCTCATTAATCACCAATTTAGTAATAATTTTTCTTAGCCCTCTCTTGATGTAGGAAAATTGGCTTTACGCAAAACTTACTACCCCACCTGCCATATATGCTTGTAGATTAGATGATTATCTTTTTCACCCCTCTCTTGTGGCTTTGCTGGCATATTCCATATGCTGACCTACACGGCTGCAACGTATCATGTTGCAGAGTACTTTTCCGACCAGGAGTGAGGATACGCTCTACGCTCGGTGAGATGCCCTTGGAGTCAGATGGACTCATCTACCTTCGATGCTTCCGCAAGATTTAGATATTCTCATGAGTTGGCCTTCAGCCACTTTATTGTAATCTTTATTGTAATAAAGGACTCGATATGAGATTTCGATTAATATAATGCTGTGTGATTTCCCTTTGATATATACATTGATGTATCGTGTGTGTACCAGCATGATCTTGGGATGGTATGGAAACACCCGAGATTCGACCTTTCAGGTCAGGTTGCTACAGAAATGGTATCAGAGCACACGCTGACCGTAGGATTTAACCTCTAGGATTGGAAAAGCCTTAGGATTTATTTCTCTCTGTCTTTAAAATTCTCATACTCTCATCTACTCGTTTCTGACTTCTCTCCGATTATTTCAAAATTTATAGATGGCCACCTTCATCCCAGTGTTGATCACGGAGTTTTGCCAGCCTGAAGCAACGATGCCCTTTGGTAAGGAGCTGATGAGGATCATCAAGGACGTAAGGATTGCTTTGCCGAGCATCACCGGGACTCCTATCATGTCCTTTCCACAAGATGGACGCTACAGGATAGAGAAGCACGTCCGAGGGAAGACCTTTGGGAATCGGAAGGAACCCATCAACTTCAAGTTTGTGGCACCCAGCTGGATACTTGGAAGAGACATGGCCATTCATCGTGCCCTTGGATGTATTCAGGAGGAATACAGAGGTGGAACCATTTCACCAGGACTCAGCGTGGTTTGTCGCGGGGATGCCAATGGAAACATCATAACCCCTCCCACTACAGACACCACCATTTCCTATATCCAGACCTTGGAGACTCACATCAGGACTCTGGAGCTTCGAGTTCGTGCTGATATGAAGACAATCAAGAATCTGATGAACCGTGAGATTGACCTCGAAGCTGACTTACGGGAAGCCGAGTACGAGCATGAGTATGAGGTGAAGGATTTCTTAGAGAGGATCGACAAGCTGAACACTCGCATCGCCACTCTAGAGGAATAGATTGACATGGGTGAAAATCTTCATCCTGAGGGAGACTTGGCTCCTTTCATCAGCGACGATGATGACTATGAGGAGAGCACCACTGGAGGAGGCTCAATCACCATGTACTTCTGAGGAAAACTCTAGTCATGGCCTCCATGTATCTTTTATTCTCAACGTTAAAACGTAGGTCGATGTTTAGTTTGATGGAGATTTGTATCTTGATGTTTGACCTTGATTGAATAAATGAATGAGTGTTTGGTGTGATATGTTTGTTGCATTGCATATGGGTAGTGAATTTCTCCTTTTAGGTCCTTGTTCTATTCTAATTCTCACCCCTCTGAAAAACAACAAGATGCCTCCACGACGTGAGTCCGACTTCACCTTCCCGCCGGAACTCACGCAACTCCTTCAGCAGCAGAATGCACTGATGCAGCTATTGATCCAGAATCAGACCAACAATCAGAACAACAACAACCACCATCCACCCCAGGCTGACAATCTCACCCGTTTTCTGAGGTTGAACCCTCCAACTTTCTCCAGCAGCACTGAGCCCATTGTGGCAGATGACTGGCTCCGAAAGATGGAGAGAGAACTCGTCACCGTTGGATGTACTGACGCTGAGAAAGTGCGCTTTGCCGCACATCAACTCGAAGGACCAGCAACTTCATGGTGGGAGAACTACACCACCACATATCCTATTGCTGATGTAACTTGGGAGCAGTTCAAGCAAGCTTTCCGCACCGCACATGTCTCAGCTGGAGCTATGAGTCTGAAGAAGTGCGAGTTTCACAACTTACGCCAGGGGAACCATTTCGTGGCCCAATACATGGACGACTTCAGCACATTGGCACGTTATGCCCCAGGAGACGTGGCCGATGATGCGGCCAAGCAAGAGAAGTTTCTAGAAGGACTCAATGATGAGTTGAGCATGCAGCTGGTAGTGGCTACCTTCAACAACTACAAAGAGCTAGTGGACAAGGCCCTCATCCTGGAGGGTAAACAGCAGCAAATTGAGAACCGCAAGAGGAAGTACACTCAGGGGAAGTTTAACTCTGGAGCTCATCAGAAGCCCCGCTACTCCCCGTACTCAGGAAATACCGGATCAGGTACCGGTAAGTTTGGAAGGCACACTCATGCTGTGCACAACCATGGAGGCCAAAACCATGGAGGAAATGGGAATGCCCGTCCCAACCATGGCAACTTCAAGACTAACAATGGGAATGGGAACAACAACCAGCACTGTCACGCTCCTACTCAGAAGGATCTGAGCCACATCACCTGTTTCAAGTGCCAGAACACAGGGCACTATGCTACTGAGTGTCCCCAGAGCAAGCAGGGAAATGGAAACGGCAACTCCGCAGCCAAGAAGCCAAATCCGTTTCCTCGCGCCCAGGTGAACCACCTCGACGTGGAAGAAGTCTATGATCAACCCGAGACTGTGGTTGGTAAGTTTCTATTGCATTCACGTCTAGTTACAGTACTTTTTGATTCCGGTGCAACTCATTCATTGATATCAAGGGTAGTTGTGGATAAGTATGGTTTGCCCACCAAAACCCTTAGTCAGCCCATTAAGGTCAATTCCCCAAGAGGTATGATGATGGCAGGGATAGGATGCCATGCCTTGAAACTTCATATAGGAAACCATGTTTTTCCCACCAACCTCATCGTCCTAGCGTCACAGGGATTGGATGTAATCCTAGGCATGGATTGGATGACCAAGTATGAAGGAAATCTTGATTGCCCTAGCAAGTCTGTTTCACTCACCACCCCGGAGAATAAGAGGATTAAGTATGTATCCCGACGCACACGTATGAGTGCTCGGTTAAATTCCCTCACAGGAGTTGTTCAGGAGGAAGTACCTATGGTAAAAGATTTTCCGGATGTATTCCCAGAAGAATTACCAGGCATGCCACCAGATAGGGAGATTGAGTTCCTAATAGAGCTACAACCAGGGACAGCCCCAATTTCCAAGAGACCCTATCATATGCCCGCAAATGATCTGTTGGAAATCAAGAAGCAAATCAAGGAGTTATTGGACAAGGGGTATATTCGCCCAAGTTCTTCACCTTGGGGAGCCCCAGTACTTTTGGTGGAGAAGAAGGATAAAACCTTGAGGATGGTAGTCGATTATCGTGCCTTGAACGAGGTGACTATCAAGAACAAGTACCCTCTGCCGATGATTAATGACCTGTTTGATCAGCTAGTAGGCGCCAAAGTATTCTCCAAGATCGATCTTCGATCAGGGTATCACCAACTGAAGATTCGTGAACAAGATATACCCAAAACAGCTTTCACCACAAGGTATGGCTTGTACGAGTATACAGTCATGTCCTTTGGTTTGACTAATGCTCCTGCCTATTTCATGAATTTGATGAACAAAGTGTTCATGGAATACCAGGACAAGTTTGTCATGGTGTTCATCGATGATATATTGATATTCTCCAAGAACGAGGAAGAACACAAGGAACATTTGCGTTTAGTTCTGGAGAAGCTTAGAGAGCATCAGTTGTATGCCAAGTTCAGTAAATGTGAATTTTGGCTGACGGAAGTCGGATTCCTTGGACACGTTATTTCCGGAGAAGGAATAGCCGTAGACCCCGCTAAGGTTGAAGCCGTCACCGAGTGGAAGTCACCCACCTCAGTTAAGGAGATCCGCAGTGTTCTCGGACTAGCCGGATATTACCGGCGATTCATTGGGAATTTCTCAAAGATTTCCAAGCCCATGACAGAATTTTTGAAGAAAGAGTCTAAGTATATTTGGACTGAGCAATGTGAAGCTAGTTTCCAGGAGCTGAAGAAACGTTTGGTCACAGCCCCAGTGTTGATTTTGCCGAATATTCGGAAGGACTTCCAGGTTTATTGTGATGCTTCATGTCAAGGACTTGGAGGAGTACTCATGCAAGATTGAAAGGTTGTAGCTTATGCATCCAGACAACTACAACCTCATGAGTTGAATTATGCCACCCATGATTTGGAACTAGTAGCCGTAGTGCACGCACTCAAGACCTGGAGACATTTCCTTATCGGAAATAGTTGTGATGTTTACACCGACCATAAGAGCCTGAAGTATATCTTCACGCAGAAAGAGTTGAACCTCACACAGAGGAGATGGTTAGAGTTAATCAAGGACTATGACATGAGATTACACTACCATCCAGGTATGGAAAATGTGGTAGCAGATGCCTTGAGTCAGAAAACTTATGTGAACACACTCATAGCGGGAGGATTACCCCAAGAGTTAGCCAATGATCTCAGAGAGCTCCGGCTAGAGATAGTTCCAAGAGGATATGTTGCCACACTGGAGATCCAGTCCACCTTGACCGAAAGAATTCGCGAAGCTCAGAAGACGGACAAGGAGATAGCTGAGATTAAGCAAAGAATGAAAGATGATAAAACTAAAGGTTTTCATGAGGATGAACACGGAACTTTGTGGTTCGAGAACCGAATCTATGTGCCCAATGACCCAGAGCTCAAGAAGTTGATACTTCAAGAAGCCCACGATTCCCCTTACTCGATACACCCAGGCAATACCAAGATGTATCCGGATTTGAAGGAAAGTTATTGGTGGAAAGGTATGAAGAAGGATATTATAGAACATGTGCCAATATGTGATGTTTGTCAGCGAGTAAAGGCAGAACATCAGAAACCAGCAGGGTTACTCCAACCTTTGCCGATACCCAAGTGGAAATGGGAAAAGCTTGGTATGGACTTCATCACAGGATTACCCAGGACCCGTTCAGGTTATGATTCCATCTGGGTAGTGGTCGATCGTTTAACCAAGGTGGCTCATTTCATTCCAGTGAAGACCACCTATACCAGCGCTAAGCTAGCCAAGATATATATGACCAGGATCGTATGTCTGCATGGAGTTCCAAGGAGTATCGTGTCAGATAGAGGAACACAATTTACCTCAAAGTTTTGCCATCAGTTACATGAAACTTTGGGTACAAGACTGGAGTTCAGTACGGCTTTTCATCCGCAGACCGATGGACAGACTGAGAGAGTCAATCGGATTCTGGAAGACATGTTGAGAGCCTGTGCGCTAGATTATGGATCTAGTTGGGATAACAACTTACCTTACATAGAATTCTCATACAACAACAGTTATCAGACCAGTCTGAAGATGGCCCCTTTCGAAGCTTTATACGAAAGGAGGTGCAGAACACCGTTGACGTGGGATGGTGTTGGAGACCGACAACTTTTTGGTCCCGACCTTATCCGAGATTCTGAAGAGAAAGTCAAGCTGATTCGTGACAGACTCAAGATAGCTCAATCTCGACAGAAGAGTTATGCTGACAACAAACGTAAGGAAGTGACGTATGAAGTGGGAGACCGAGCCTATCTTCGTGTGTCCCCACTTCGAGGAATCAAGAGGTTTGGTGTTAAAGGAAAGTTAGCACCCAGATTCATAGGCCCCTACAAAATTCTTGAACGTAGAGGCGAAGTTGCATACAAGCTGGAATTGCCGGAAGGATTGTCCGGAGTTCATGATGTTTTCCATGTTTCCCAGCTAAAGAAATGCCATGCTGAGATGGCTGATATTCCCTTGAGAGACACAGTGCCCCTAGAGGCCATACAACTTGACAGTGATCTGACCGACGAGGAGAAGCCTGTCGGAATCCTCGAGACTGCCAACAGAGTTACCCGTAGCAAGATCATCAAGTTCTGTAAGGTTTTGTGGAGTCACCACACCGAGGAAGCCACCTGGGAACGAGAAGAAGATCTTCGTAGAAACCATCCGCACCTATTTTCTAGCCAACCCGAATCTCGAGGGCGAGATTCATCTTTAGGTGGGTAGGTTTGTAACATCCCAAAATTCCATTTTGGAATGTTATGAAATATAGCTATTCATCCATCATCATCATTGCTTGATTGTATGGAATTGTTGAAATGCTTCTTCTGACTTTCTGAAAGCCTCTTTCTACTTCCCCTATGTTGCTTTCACCTATTTGAAAACCTTGGTAAAATGTTCAAAATAAGAGGGAAGTAACATGACACTCCACACCAGGGTCTTCTTGGTGATTAATTTGAGCTATAAAAACCAGGGGTTGTTTTGAAAATATTTGCAAAAAGGATTTAAAAACAATTAGGCAATTTCTGATTTTTTTTCAAAGTGTTCAAATGACAGAATAAAAATGTTCAATAAATGGTATTTATTATTTTGTTAATTTTGATATATAATACTCCTATATTTGGAAAAGTTTTGACTGCTTTTAAAGAGATTTTACTGCTCTGGATATTAAAAAGAGTAACGGATTTGTATTTAAACGGGCCGGCCCACGGGCAGTTACTCGCGAATTCATTGCGAGCCGGCCGACCGACGCGCCTCCGCCGCTTCTTCCCTCACTGACAGCGGGACCCACCCGTCCGATCCCGAAACTCGCGCGTCCATCCTCTTCCTCGCGCGCGCGCCGCCGTCGCCGAGATTCCATCGCCCCCGGATCTCCCTCCTCTCTCCTCCCCGCACCCACCTGAGCACCCTATAAGTAGCCCCTGCCCCTCCTCTCTCCATTCCCCCAGAACCCCTCTCTCCTCGCCGAGACGCTGCCCAAATCACCTCGCCGGAGTTGCTTCGACCACCGAACACCCCACCGCTCGTGCCCGTCGCCTCGGACGTCCCCTCGCCCCTCCGACCCCACCATTCTACGCCGGACGCCAACCGCAGCCGCCCGGACCCCTTCAATGTTTCCATCGACCACCGGAGCGCCTCGCCGACGACCTCGCCGCTTCGAACTCGCCGGAAAACTCCATCGCCGACGACCCTATCCACTGTGAGCACCCCCACCCGTTCGATCTGGATATGACGATCCAAATTATAATGTTTAAGTCCCAAAACGTTATCCTCTATTCTTTGGTCGCCCGCTCGAAACACCCGCGCGCACACTAGCCTAGCCAACCATAACCCGCCACGTAGCCCCTGACCGGACGGTAGTTTTTTTTATTTTCTATTTTGTTTTAGTTAACAGATTGTTTTAGAAATTTGTTTTGCTTATATCTTTTTATCTGTTTAATGTTTTTAGTTAATTCTTTTTGCAATAGATCACTTATTTCATGTTGTTTCACCCTGAGGTTTTAGATTTTAAAATTTAACTTTAAATTTGAATATAATCAAATTTGCTCAAACTACTCAAATCTGAATAACTAGAGTTGAAAAATAGATTTTGAGATGAATATTTTTGCTACTACTTGGTATTAGTTAGGACTATCAATTTGCTTAGTTTGAGGATTTTTTAGGATCGATTTGTTTAGTGTTCTAGCTATAAACAGATTCTGCCTAGTAGTTAGTATAGCTTAGTTAATTTAGTTTTTAGTTAGTTTAAATCAGATTTGTTATAATTTGTTTTAGTAGGTTCTGTTGCTTAAACATTAGGTGTTTTACTTGCTGTTAATAAAAATATAAAATTGCTTAGTTTATTTCTTTGTTGTTATAGGAATCTAAACTCATTTTCAACTAGGTATAATTTGTTGTAAAACAAACTAGTTAGTAATAGTTTTCTTCTAACAAAGTTTTATATAATTAAATTCTGTTTGCTAAGAAGAGTTTTTAGTAAATTCTTTTTCTGTTAATAAAATGTTTTATTAATAAATAATAAGTTTTGTTTTACTCTTTGTTAGTAAAACTATAGTTACCTCATATACTAGTGTTTATCAAAACTTTCAAAACCATACTAAGATTTTTCTTAACAAAACCTTAAATGGATTTTATTCTGTTTATTAATAAAATATTTTATTGTTTCCTTGCTGTCAACTATTGTTTTGTTCATACAAGTAGTTTTATTATGTTAGTAGTGGTTTACCCATCACCTTTTTGAAAACAAATCTTTGTGTGTTTTCTTGCTTGTGATTTGTGCATTGTTTTGTCTTGATTGTTTACTAGTTCATTTATGATTTTGTGAGTTACAAATAATTTTGTTGTATGCTTATTGAGTGCTCTTGTTTGCTTCGTTAGATTATCCGGAGTGCGAGGCTTGTTACCTAGAGTCACTCACGTACGAAGATCATCAATCAGGCAAGTTACTTTGATCATCTTTACCCATGTTTTTATTGCATTAGTTATACCATCCCCCCCAATTGCACGCAAAGTAGGTAATTGGAAACTTAGTTACGGTTATAGTATCATGTGGCAGGTACCCCCTCTCAACCCTTGACACATTGGCCCCGGGAAACGTTGTTTTACTTTTTGCTATGCTATTAGTAGACGGGGTTGGTTGTGTGATTCATGAGAGTTGAGAGAGTTAATAATTTCAAGACCTACATAATGATCAAGACTTCAAGACTCCAAGTTTTCAACTTACCTTTGGGTGGATGATGGTTGAACGGCACCCTGGAGAAACCAGTGGATTTGCCTAGGTGTTGCTGGAGATGGCCAGTATTCACGCGGAAAGGTCCACCCAGGCACAAAGAGATGGATGAATGTTTCAAGACCCAAGGCTTACCTGCACATCCACAAGTCATTATGGGCTTTGGCTTGGTTGGATATCGTGGTGACCCTGGATAGGCGGTGCTACGAGATGTAGAAGAACGGTAGGAAAGGATGGGCACCGACAGAGTCGCAGGGAAACCGTTTGGAAGACCATGTTTTGGTCATCCATTTCTCAAACACTATGAAGTGCGAGAAATCAAATAGAGGCGACCAAATCTTGTGGGGAACGTGTGCAAAACTCTTTAGAGTACTCAACCTAATCGATTAGCCGTGTCCACGGTCATGGACAACTTGAGCCAAAGGAACTGAAACTTCCGGAACCCTGAACACAATTAATATGATGATGTGGGTATTAATAATTTGGGTATGAGAATTGGTTGGTGGAACCATCTCATTAATCAACCAATTTAGTAATAATTTTTCTTAGCCCTCTCTCGATGTAGGAAAATTGGCTTTACGCAAAACGTACTACCCCACCTGCCATATATGCATGTAGATTAGATGATTATCTTTTTCACCCCTCTCTTGTGGCTTTGCCGGCATATTCCATATGCTGACCTACACGGCTGCAACGTATCATGTTGCAGAGTACTTTTCCGATCAGGAGTGAGGATACGCTCTACGCTCGGTGAGATGCCCTTGGAGTCAGATGGACTCATCTACCTTCGATGCTTCCGCAAGATTTAGATATTCTCATGAGTTGGCCTTCAGCCAATTTATTGTAATCTTTATTGTAATAAAGGACTCGATATGAGATTTCGATTAATATAATGCTGTGTGATTTCCCTTTGATATATACATTGATGTACCATGTGTGTACCAGCATGATCTTGGGATGGTACAGAAACACCAGAGATTCGACCTTTCAGGTCAGGTCGCTACAACAGGCGGTTCAGATAACCAGCGTGAAGCTCATCAGCTATTAGCTGCTCTAGGGCAGGAAGTTCAAATTCCAACTTCTTGGAGGTCTCAGTCGCCTCAGTGTGCTTTGTTAATACACAAGGTTGAGGAGAGTGAAAGGTGGTGCTGGTAATTGAGATGTTTGGAGTATTTGAATTGTCAACAGTCTTGGAA
Source organism: Hordeum marinum (assembly GCA_022496015.1). Classification (NCBI taxonomy): domain Eukaryota; kingdom Viridiplantae; phylum Streptophyta; class Magnoliopsida; order Poales; family Poaceae; genus Hordeum; species Hordeum marinum. Next base: position 355,957,854 of record CM039676.1, on the reverse strand, counting down.
GGGCTCGGTGGCTTGGAATTGGCCCTCGAAGGACTCTCAAGAATCATATCATTGGCCGTCGGTTCAGCAGAATGACGAGCTTCTTCAGGTGCCGCATTGGAAGCCGCCGAGGGATCAACATGCAACATGGGAGAATCCGGCTTGGTAGGCTCCGGCTCTCGAGCTTTGTCGCTAGGGGTAGACCTGCTGGTCTTCCTTCGTTTTGCTTGGGCCCTGGAAAACACAAAAGGTCATGGTTTGAGCTTTATAGATAACACAAGTTTGAACATAATCATAAAAGACACGGACTCTAGGTTAATCTTGAGAGGCGGCAGAGCAGTTCCGGTAGAGTCGCCGGATGAAGGGGGTGATTCTTGAAAAACATTTAAGACAATATAAGACAATGTCGAATTGCAAAAGACAAGGTTGACAAACAAAAGTCAGGTTGAACAGATACCTCAGCCGGCCGCTTCCGTTGAGTCAAAGATAATCTGGCCATGAGATCGTTAGAGCCGGTGCTTCGGGTCTGGCGGTGGGAGATTTTCTGTTGCTTTTTCAAAAGAATGTGGGGGTCTAAATAAGCAAGAGGATGAGAAAGTGGGACTTTTCAGATGACCCGCTGTATCTTCTGTGGTACAAGATGTTCTGAGTCGGATGAAACGTAAGTTACCTTAGGAACATTGGCATGGCTCGTTTCCGTTTCATCCTATGAATAATTACTGTCAATAAGGTGCATGAAGATACGACCAAATGAATCAAGCTCTACCTATGAGTCGTCAGTTCCCGGCTGTTCTTCGGGCCGTTCTTGGGGTGCAGTTTTCTTCTTCCGGCCGTCAGTTTTGTTCTTTGACTTTTTCAAAGGAGGAATGTACTTCTTTTTCCAGAAGCCAGAATTTGCCTGAAAATATAAGCCATCAAAAGGTTGAGAGATTACAAAGTATAAGCTATTACAGAGATAAGGACATCGACAGTTTCTCTTACGTCTGGGGCCGGGTGTGTGGCACAGAAAGGTGCTAGCCCAATGGCACTGCAAGCTCCCGAAGACTCATGGACAAGGCTCCTGATGGCAGCCACAATGTCATCCTCTGATAATGTTGTCTGGTTAAAGCAGAGGGGGTCATCAGACTGGCCTGTATACTCGCACATGAGCCGGCTGCGCCGGCTCAGGGGCATGACCCTCCAAGAAATCCAACAACAGATTAAATCCATGCCCATCATTCCATTGGCCATAAGAGCTTTAATTTTTGCATGAGCCAGAGCATGCTTCGCCCGCTCAGTGGCTGACAGCCGGCGAGGAAGCTCAGTGGTTGTCTTGAGCAGGACGAACGATAACCTGGCAAAGGATGCTCTCTTTCTAGGGAGGTGTCTTTGCAGTAAAACCAAATCTTATTCCAGTCTTTAGGATGACTCGGCATCTGAGCAGCCGAAAAAGTTATGTCCTGTTGCCTCTGAAAGGAAATCCAGCCAAGCTCTAAGCTTGGACCAGCCTTCACCTCCGTCTGGCGGTTCACATAAAAGAGTTCACGAAATAGACCAATGGATGGCTCTTCTTGCAAGTAAACTTCACTGAGTACTTCGAAGTTGCACATGTTGGAGACATAATTGGGAGTGAGGTCTTGGGGGTGCAGTTTGAAGAAGTGAAGAACGTCCCGGAAGAATTTTGAGCCGGGGGGGCTAAACCCACACTCGAGATGATCCGAAAATACAACTACTTCACCCTCCTATGGAACGGGCTTTAGCTCATTACCTGGAACCCACCAATGGATGACATCTTTGGCGGGTAAGGTACCCGCTTCTACAAAACTATCAGGAACTACTCTGTGATAGCAGAGCTGACCCAATTGCATGAATTGGATGTGCGATACATGGGGGCGACTTAAAACTATGCAATGTAACAATTTGCGGTTAGTCAGAAGGTGACACACAGATTAAGGGCGGCTAAAAATTCTAAAGGTTCTATAAGGTTAAGCCGCCAAGAGCTGTTTATCGAGAGTCGGAATTTCGCTGGCGGGTCAAATTTACAAGAAGATGAAGTAAAATTTCACTAAGTGTGGAAAACAAGTTTTACAAACTACTTATGCAGTTGTGGATCTACAAAACAGAGAAAAATCAAGTTTATCTATACCTAGTGATGAACATTCGAGCCAGTGACGTTTCTGAGGACAGTAAACAGAGCAACTACAAATCTGCGTGGTGCTATTGTCACTCTCCTACGGTGCGCCGCAAGAGAAAAGAAGGCATTATCGTATTCAATGATGTAAGCATTATCTACCATTATGGAGAAGCTCGAGTTCTAAGCGGGCGGAGAACCCCATGAAACGCTACTGAGAACTTTCGATCTATGGGAGGAGAAGAACTCACCGGAAGGAATGCGACGAACGCGGATGAATCTTTGGTAAGGTCAGGTCGATGCAGCGGCCTGACGCGATGTCAGTGTGAAGGCTTCACCGGAGCGAGATACGCCGGAGCGGCAGCGGTGGGAGGAAGAAGAAGAAGTGTGAAGAAGAAGGAAATGAAAACCGCTCTTCGCGGTCCTAGTTAATAGGCGAAAGGTGGAAACAGGCATGATAATCCAGGCGACAGAAATTGATTGACCGAGGCAGACGCTTCGATTCTCGGTCCGTTGCGGTCGTTAGAGGATCTTTTTAACTTATCTAATGTGACATCATGGTGGGTCATTCTGTCTTAATTTCAGGTGACACAAGCGAGACTTACCGCCACTAAGAAGGAGGTTGAAATGAGCAAGCTCAAATCAACCTAGGGACTAATCTTGGGGATATAACCCCATGGTGAGACCCGCCAAGGAGGCTCCGGGTCACACCTGGCGGCTCATAGGCCAACCCAAGGATGGGCCTTGAAGACTCAAGCCCAAGACGTTTGGCGGCTTGCCAAGATGGGATAAGATGAATCCCAGACAGAGAAGGTATGAAGACCCGGGCGGATAAGCCGCCCACAGACAGCTTGCTCAGGAAGGCAAGACAACGTAGAGATAGACTCAGAAACGTTGTGAGAGTCAGTTACGACTTGTATGACCCGTGGTCTTGACCTCCTATATAAAGGCGAGACCTGAGGCGACTTAGACAGAGACTAACTAATCGAGAGCTACGTCAAGCGATTCAGCTACCTTGTAATCGATACTCCAATCAATACAACACAAGCAGGATGTAGGCTATTACCTCTACTTGAGGGGCCGAACCTGGGTAAACTCGTCTCCGTCGTCCCAACCAACCCCTTTGAGTCCATCACCTTAGTGATGGCCTCGAATCTAAGTCCTCGGACATCTGCCGTGATAAAACCACGACATGCTGAGTGCAGGAACAACCTCCACTCGGATATCGAGATGGACATGGCATCATTGTTTCGAGGAACTACCTCCATTTTTCTCATTAGTCGCGAACCTGTTTTCGCCTAAGCGTAAAACTGTTCCTAGTGTCGGCCCGAACCACACTCAGGGACTTAGACGTGACCCAGACCTTGCCTAAGTACAAACTACCCCGAGTGAAGACATGGTATACACTTGGGGGCTTAGCAGCGGCTCTGTGCTCACCTAAGTGTTGATATACCAAGTGGAGGTTGTTCCTCCACTTGGATATCAAGATGGACAGGACCATCATTGTTTCCAGAAACTACCTGCCTAAGTGTGAATCCTCTCCGACTGTTGAATAGAGCCGCACTCGGGGATTCGGTTATGCTTGAATACTATGCTATCTCCTACACGAGCCAAAACTTTCCGAACGGGAATAAAACCTCATAGTCAAATAGAGGAAAACAAACTGCATGATATTTGAAACAAAAGGGCGGATAACCATGTCCGTCATGTCACGTAAAATGTACAGTTACATAAACCACTCGGCATTCCAAGGCAAATCTCATTCAAAGTTTTTATTTGAGTATCGCTCGGTGGGATACGGAGTTGCTGCATCGATGAAGGTGTCAAGGTCGATGACGTTCACGACCCGAGTGGCCGCCTCGAGGAACATCTCAATGAAGTCTTCAATCTTGGCGCTCTTCCGATTGACTGATGTCTACTACACAACCTTCTTCTTGTAGACTCATGTTGGGCCTCCAAGCATAGAGTTTTGTAGGACAATGGCAATTTTCCCTCCAGTGGATGGCCTAAGGTTTATCAATCCATGGGAGGTGTAGGATGAAGACGGTCTCTCTCAAACAACCCTGCAACCAAATAACAAAGATTCTCTTTTGTCCCAAACACACCCAATACAATGGTAAATTGTATAGGTGCACTAGTTCGGCAAAGAGATGGTGATACAAGTTTAATATGGATGGTAGATATAGGTTTTTGTATTCTGAAAATATAAAAACAGCAAGGTAACAAATAGTAAACAATGAGCAAAACGTTGTATAAATGCTTGGAAACAAGGCCTAGGGTCCGTACTTTCACTAGTGGAATTTCTCTCAAGAATACTAACATAGTTGAATCATATGTAAATACCTCTCATGCGACAAAGAGTTCACTCCAAAGTCACAGATAGCGGAGAACTAACGATTTTTTTATTGTAGGGTACGAAACGACCTCAAAGTTATCTTTTCCGATCAATCTTATGAGCTATCCCTATAAGTGTCATGAACATCCCTAGAGTTCGTACTAAAATAACACCTTAAGATACACATCAACCGAAACACTAATGTCACCCAAACACACCCAATACAATGGTAAAATGTATAGGTGCACTAGTTCGGCGAAGAGATGGTGATACAAGTGTAATATTGATGGTAGATATAGGTTTTTGTATTCTGAAAATATAAAAACAGCAAGGTAACAAATAGTAAACAACAAGCAAAATGTTGTATAAATTCTTGGAAACAAGGCCTAGGGTCCTTACTTTCACTAGTGCAATTTCTCTCAAGAATACTAACATAGTTGAATCATATGTAAATACCTCTCATGCGACAAAGAGTTCACTCCAAAGTCACAGATAGCGGAGAACTAACGAATTTTTTTATTGTAGGGTACGAAATGACCTCAAAGTTATCTTTTCCGATCAATCTTATGAGCTATCCCTATAAGTGTCACGAACAACCCTAGAGTTCGTACTAAAATAACACCTTAAGATACACATCAACCAAAACACTAATGTCACCTAGATACTCCAATGTCACCACGAGTAACCATGGGCTTGATTATACGATATGCATCACACAATTTAGATTCATCATGTTCAATCCAACACAAATAACTTCAAAGAGTGCCCCAAAGTTTCTACCGGAAAGTCAAGACAAAAACGTGTGCCAACCATTATGCATAGATTCCCAAGGTCACAGAACCCGCAAGTTGATCACCAAAACATACATCAAGTGGATCAATAGAACATCCCATTGTCACCACGGATATCCCATTGCAAGACATACATCAAGTGTTCTCAAATCCTTAGAGACTCAATCTGATAAGAAAACTTCAAAGGGAAAACTCAATTCATCACAACAAGATAGAGAGGGGAACACTTCATATGATTCATCTATATCAATAAGATCGCGCTACATTAAGATTGTGCCATCTCAATAACACGAGATAGAGAGAGAGAGATCAAACACATAGCTACTAGTACATACCCTTAGCCCTTAGGGCGAACTACTCCCTCCTCGTCATGGAGAGCGCTGGGATGATGAAGATGACCTCCGGTGATGGTTCCCCCCTCCGACAGGGTGCCAGAATGGGATCCCGATTGGTTTGCTATGACTTTGGAGGCTTGCAGTGGCGGAACTCCCGATCTAGGGTTCCTTTCGGAGGTTTCTATATTTATAATTTTTTTGGCACTGGAATCACGGCAAGGGGTGCCAGGAGGCGGTGACAAGCCTTCTAGGCGCGACCAGGGGGGTGGCCACGCCTAGAAGGCTTGTGACCTCCTCGTGGCTCTTTTGGACCAACTCTAATGCTTCAGGGGTCTCTTTTTGTCCAGAAAAAATCATACTAAATTTTCAGCCCATTCCGAAAACTTTTATTTCTGCACAAAAAACGACACCATGGTAGTTCTGCTGAAAACAATGTCAGACTGGGTTAGTTCTAATAAAATCATACCAAAGTCATATATAATTATTTTAAACATGGCATTAATACTTCATAAATTATAGCTACGTTGGAGACATATCACTGATGACCTTGAGCGACTTCAGTTTCTCCTTGTCTACGCCCTTGCAATGGACTCGGACGAGCGAGAGAGCGATGTCGGCTCCGGCACGGTCCGCAGACTTCTTCCAGGTTTAAACTTTGCGTGGGACATCCTGCAAATTATTCATGAGGGCATCCATATTGCTCGAGACTTCCTCTCCGTAGGCGAGCTCTGGATCGATGTCCTTGGCAGCCTTGCGTAGTCTATCGGACAGGACAATCACCTTCCCAATGCGTTCCTCCAGGCGGAGGAGAGAAGGGTTGAACTATCGCGAAGACGGCCAACCACTAGATCCATTTCCTTTTAAATCTTGGATGTCTCCTCTTCGTTGTCCATGCAGAACCCTATCAAAGTAAAGGTAGAAAGGAGTTGTTGAAAGACGAGTGAAATACTATCTTAACTCAGAACACACTCGGAACATTGACATACCTTCGAGCTTCTCGTTCATTTCGTCGCCCTAGTCTTCTATGAACTTCGCCAACTCGATTCTCTTGGTTGACGCCTGCCTCAGTTTCGACTTGGCCTCACTGGCTTCCTCCGAGGATTTCATGGTAATGGACTCCAGCTTCTTCTTCTCTTCATCCCACGTCTCAAGAGACTTCAACTTGTCCTTATGTACCTTCATTTTCACTGGCATCCTTCTGTGCATATGCTAGCTCGACGTCCTTGTCCAGGGCTCCCTTCATGGTTCTATAGAAATGGAAGTCCTGAGCCTCTTAGTAAGTTGATGATTTCCACTACGTACATCTGATAAGGTAGCTTCAGTCGGACTGAGAAGAAGAACAAGTTCTACAACAGTCGGATGGAGAACATTTACCTCCGAGTGATCTCTTCTCCTGCTCCAGACGCGCACTTTTGATCTTCTTGGCCTCAAGGTTGATACGTAGGTCCTGCACCTCGTTCTCCAAAGCATTGTAACAGGTCCCGAGCTCACAGACACTTGGAGGATAGAAAACAAAGAAACATCAATTGCAACAATCACATATAAGATGAACGTTCATTCGATTAAATTACAGAGGTCTAAGACTCCCGCCGACTGCTTTCAGCCAATGGCAGTCTCGGGGACTAAACCCAGTGGGCACGCTCAGCATGGCACCAGTGGAACTATGCCAAGATGAAGTATTGCTATAAGACATTAGGAGTCTAAGACTCCTGCCGACTGCTTCAGTCTATGACAGTCTCGGGGAATACACCTAGTGGGTGAGCTCAGCGTGCCCCCCGACTAGAACCAGAAAACACCCGGTGGATGTGCCCCCGACGAAAATCCACTCGGGATCTAAAAGAATTACGTACAAGACAAAAATTTCTGAAAGAAGATGGTACTTACATGAGTACTTACTCGGATGTTCTTCTCTAGTGTCCCACTAGGATCATAAGCCTCTTTCAGCTTGTCCTTCATCAGCTTCAGTTGGATCAGTCCTTCCTTGCTTGTGCCCACCTGGTCCTCCGGGACATGGTGCAACGTGAAAATGGTTACTTCGGGAGGATTTGGCAAAATAGATCGAGTGTTGTCCTGGCCCCCGAAGAAGCTCCCGGAACCAACGTTGATGCCTGAACGGGTGGAGCGTCTGAAAGCACATTTTCTCCCTTGCTGGTTTTGGTAATTAATAATAACATATAAGTCATTGAACTAATGCTTTTCACCAAGTATATTTCAGAAAAGTTCATTGATGGGAATGTCAAAAGGATTGTGGAATTACCCCAAAATTCAAGGAAATAGGTTGACCAAGCTTCAAGCAAGAGGGCTCTACATTTTACATTTGTGAGAAATCACTTTGAGTCTATAGGAAAGCCAATACTATTAAAAGGGGGTAAAGTTTTGATGGTGAACAATATGCTCAAACGTGCAAAAGTGATAATCACCAAAACATCCACATACTCTCCTACCAAAGTCGGTCCTAAGGCAAACATGCAAATTAGTGCAACCAACATTCCTATCCCAGTGCCACCAAGTTCCAAACCCTAGAAAGACTCAGCCAAACCCTAAGACTTCGGTGCAGCCGACACTGCACTTGGTGCCACTGAGTTGGGTTGCCAACTTTCTATTATGCAAGTTCTCATTTTCGGTCCGACCAAGAATGGTGAATCAGCGTCACTGAGTTTGGTAAATCTGACCGTTGGTCACCTTGTCGGTGCAACCGAGAATTGTATATCGGTCCATCGGGGATTCAAAAGTTGCCACTTTTTGTCACTTCGGTACCACCGAGATTTACACATCGGTGTCACCGAGTCTGACTTATTGTGTGTAACGGTTGGATTTTTGGGGATGCCTATATATACCCCTTCACCACCACCCACTCAAAAGAGAAGCACTCAGAACTATTCCATACCTATCCTACTCAGTTTTCTGAGAGAGAACCACTTACCCTTGTGTTGACGTCAAGATCTTCCACTCCAACCATATGGATCTTGATTTCTAGCCTCCCCAAGTTGCTTTCCACCAATCCCATCTCTTCTACCAAGCCAAACCTGTGAGAGAGATTGTGTGTTGAGGAGTCTATCATATTGAAGCACAAGAGCAAGGAGTTCATCATCATTACCGAGCCTATTACGTTTTGGATGGTGGTGCCTCCTAGATTGGTTAGGTGTCGGTTGGGAGCCTCCTACTTCGTGTTGTGGAGTGGACCAAGAAGTTTGTTAGGGCAAGGAGATCGCCTAGTTCGTGAAGATCTACCCATAGTGAGGCTAGTCCTTCGTGGACGGAAGCCGCATGGAATAGTCAAGGTTGTTTCTTCATGGAACCCTCCATGGGTAGAGCCCTCCGTGGACTCTCTCGCCCATTACCCTCCATGGGTTGAAGACTCCATGAACATGGATGTACGATAGCAACACCTATCGAAACCATGGGAAAAATCTTCGTGTCATCACTTGTGTTTGCATTCCTAACCTTCTCTTTACTTACATGTGCAATGTCTTTACCTTCCGCTGCTATAATCTTAGAGATGCATGTGTAGGGTGTTACTTGATATGCTATGAATGCTAAAACTTGCCAGGAATTAAAATTTGGAAAAAGGCAAAAAAATTATCTGGTCAAGTAGTATAATCACCCCCCTCTAGACCTACTTTCGATCCTAAAGCATCCCACATTAAAACATCCACATCGATGGAAGGATTCGGCATGTCAAGCTCTGTCACTTCGCGTGGTCTTGAAAATCGTTGAGGATCATTCGGAAGCGAACGTGACAAAAAACACAAAGTATTGTACCACCTTCGAGAGGATTCAAAGTATACCTTTCGAAGACACAACATTGACATCGGCTTCGTCCTTCTCCAAGGAAACACTTGAAGTGTCAGCTCTATAGTGAAATCATTCGAAGCGTCATGACATTCTGCTGAACAACTATAATTGCAATCTATTCAAGGATACTTACATTGAGTCCACTAGCACGTTCATTTTGGTCTTTGTCAAGACAGCCCTCCGAGGCTTGCTGACAGTGACCTTCTAATGTCTGGCGTTCTTCTCACGATGCCCACGCATCCACCTCCGAGTGACACGAGCAGGCACCGAAGGCTTGGCGGCACTCGGTCCCTTAGTGTTGCCTCCGCGGATCCCATGATCCTGGTGCGCCTTGGAATGAGTGTCGGGCAGAACCTCTTCCGATGGAGAGGATTCTGCCTTGTGCCCTTGGTCCTCCTCCTCCTCCTCCCCCTCTTTGCCGTCTTTGATGTCCTCCGCATACTCCTCCTCACTGTCCTCGTCCTCGTGTTGCTTGTTGTCACTTGTCACGTCAACTGAGTGTTGTCGACGGTAGGTATCAAGCTCACAATGCTTGTGAAGGCCTGCCGAGTGATAAATATGTCAGCCCAGGTTTCTTACCAACAAACACTATGATCATTCGGAAAACATCAACAACACCTGGAAGTTACCTCGTTCGCTGAATTCGTGACCAAGAACGGAGGAACCCGCCTCATCACCCTTGGGTTTTCGCAATCCGGAGTGATATCCATGAGCTTGTTTTCCATGGCCTCGGTGCTCAGGTCCTTCTGGTGCGTGTGGATGGGGTCACTTGGCCCTAAGTACATCCACATGGGGTGGGCTCTGATACATCTCCAACGTATCGATATTTATGAAGTATTCATTCCATATCCACCTATGTTTAGAATACCTTTATATGGTTTTGATGCACTTTAAATGATTTATTTAGAACTAACCTGGACTGGCGCTTTTTCAGCTGAATTACCGGTGTGTTGTTTTTGTGTAGAAAATAAAAGTTCTCGGAATCGCCTGAAACTTTTTTGTGATTTTTCCTGAACGAAATAAGCAACATTGGAGCGAAGACCTACCAGAGGGTTGTGCCAATGGGCGACCATGTAACAGGTCACGCCCCCTAGTGGCGTGGTGAGATATGTGGTGGGGGCCACATGGCTCTGTTTGGCATGATTCCAACATTAAAAATCCCATAAATAACAAAACCCCCAGAAATAAAGTGAGACTCCTCGTTCCACTGCCATAACTCTCTGTATCAACGAAAATCCAATCTGGAGGCATTCCATCACCCTACCGGAGAGGGTAGATCGTCTCCGATGGCCATCTTCATCATCTCGACGGAGGCCATGATGAGGAGGGAGTAGTCCACCCTCGAGGCTAACGGTTTGTACCAGTAGCTATGTGTTCAATCTCTCTCTCTCTCTCTCTCTCTCCCTCTCGTGTTTTTGAGATGACATGATCTTGATGTCTCACAGGTTTTGTGAATATAGTTGGATCATATGAGGTGTTTCCCTTGCTATCTTGTTGTGATGAATTGAATCTGTTCCTTTGAGATCTCATTATGTTGGATTTAATATTTGATTTGAGAACGCTTGATGTACATCTTGCATGAGATACCCGTGGTGACATTGGGGTATTCTATCGATTCACTTGATATATGTTGAGGCATCAACTTGCGGACTCCGGTGACCTTGGGAATCTATGCATAGGGGTTGATTGCACGTTTTCATACCACGTTGTCCAATAGAAATCCTTGGGTGCTCCTTGAAGTTCTTTGTGCTGGATTTAATATGATAGATCTGAAATTGTTTGATGCATGTCGCATAATTTAACTATGGAGAGTAGAGGTGACATTGGAGTATCTAGGTGACATTAGGGTGGATTGATATGCATCATTGGTGTTATTTTACTATGAACTCTAATGTTGTTTGTGACACTTATAGGAATAGCCCAAAAGATTGATTAGGAAGGATAACTTTGAGGTGGTTCTACTACCTACACCAATTTCATCTATTTGTTCTCCGCTAGATAAGAACTTTGGAGTCATTCTTCGTTGCACGTTGAGGGATGGTTACGTGATCCAATTATAATAACATTGTTGAGAGATTGCACTAGCGAAAGTACGGACCCTAGGCCATATTTATAAGCATTTATAAACCATTTTGCTAGTTGTTTTACACTTTTTACCTTGCTTTTTTTTAGATTACAATAACCTATATCTATCATCCATATTGCACTTGTATCACCATCTCTTCGCCGAACTAGTGCACCTGTACAATTTGCCATTGTATTGGGTCTGTTTGTGACAGAAGAGGTTATTGATTGCAGGGTTGTTTCAGAGAGACCATCTTCATCCTACACCTTCCACGGATTGATAAACCTTAGGTCATCTACTTGAGGGAAATTTCTATTATCCTACAATACTCTGTGCTTGGAGGCCCAACACGAGTCTACAGGAATAAAGTTGCATAGTAGACATCAATCCCCAAGCTTAATCCCTGATCGTCCTCGAGTACATAAATGATAAAAATAGAATTTTTGATGTGACATGCTACCCAACATGTAAGTTATCACAGGTTTGATCATTGAGAAATGATGAATTAATAAACATCAACATAGTAATACTTATAAATATGAGCAACATAATCATCAAGTTTCAAAGCATGTGATTCTTAAAGAATGATCATCCCATGTTCATTTATATTATAAATATAACATGGATATCTCCTCACCATATAAATACAAATGTTAAACACCACAGTGTCAAGCCAGGCAATTGGATCATACTTTTTAACACGCTTCAGCTTTTTATTACTTGCACAATACATGAGCATGAACCATGGATATAGCATAAAGGTGGAATAGAATATGGTGGTAGGTTTCAAGGGGGTGAAAGTGTAGAATAAAGTCTCACATCAACTAGGCTTATCAATAGGCTATGGAGATGCCCATCAATAAATATCAATGTGAGGAGTAGGGATTGCCATGCACCGGATACACTAGAGCTATAAGTGTATGAAAACTCAACTGATGCTAAGTGGGTGTGCATCTAACTCGCTTGCTTTTGAATACCTCAGCCATCTGAGAAATCCCGTCAACGGAATATACAGGCCAAGTTATATAATGAAAATTCCCACTAGCATATGAAGGTGATAAAACAAGAGACTTTCTATATGAAGAACATGGTGACACTTTGAGGTACAAGTGTGGAATAAGAGGTAGTAGCACTGTCCCTTCTCTCTTTTCTCTCATTTTTTATTTTTTATTTTTTTCATCTGTAATATCTTCCCGACTTGTGGAGGAATCATTTTCTCCATCATCCTTTCCTCACTGAGACAGTACCCTAAATAATGATGATCATCACACTTTTATTTACTTACAACTCGATATAAAAAATTGATAGGATGTTATGACTCTATATGAATGCCTCTAGTAGTGTACCAGGATGTGCAATGATCTAGCATAGTAGAAAAAATGGACAAGCCATGTAAATATCATGCTAGCTATCTTACGATCATGCAAAGCAATATGATAATGGAAGTATAAGTCATATGATGTGACGGTGGAAGTTGCATGGCAATATATCTTGGAATGGCTATGGAAATGCCATGATATGTAGGTATGGTGTCTGTTTTGAGGAAGATATAATGAGGCTTATGTGCAACAGAGCCTATGATGTCATGGGGTTTGGATGCACTGGGGAAAGTTGCATTGATCTTCAAGGTGAGAATGTGCAATGCACGGTACCGAAGAGGCTAGCAAATATGCGGAGGTGAGAGTGCGTATATCTATGGATTCACATTAGTCATAAAGAACTCACATACTTATTGCAACATTTTATTAGCTCTCTCGAAGCAAAATACTACTCGCATGCCCCTAGGGAGGAGGTTGGTAGGAGTTAACCATCGTGCCCCCCCCAGCCTAAACAACACTAGAATTTCATTGTGGAATAAGTATGCTCACACACCATCACCATGCCATAAAAATATTTAGATGAACAACAAGTTACCAACCACCAATTCACGATACACTTATTAACCAATGATCAAGCACTCATGCTCTTTCACATTACCATATTAATATCATTAACCACGATTTCTCTTTTATGTGCTACATGTGGTTTTCATTATGCACTCAATGAATACCTTTTATTTTTGGACTAGTCTTTTAACCCATGCAAATTACCATTGATATTTATTAACTCTCAGACAAATATAAGTGAAGAACGAGAGTGAAAATATTTCTATAGAATCTATACACCATCGTAATCTAAAAGATATAAGTGAAGTACTAGAGCAACTGGTAAGCCAAAAGATATAAGTGAAGCACATAGAGTATTCTAACAAATGATGGTGATAGTGTCTCTCTAACGAATAGGTGTGTCCAGAAAACAATGATTGTGGGAAAATAAAAACAAAAATCAAACTAAAGCCAGCGACACTCCAATCAAAACTCATATCATGTGATGAATAAAAATATAGCTCCAGGTGACATACCAATGGATTGAGACGAAAGAGGGGATGCCTACCGGGGCATCGCCAAGCTTAGACGCTTGAGTCTTCCTAGAATATTACCTTGGTGTGCCTTGGGCATGCGCAAGCTTAGGCCCTTTCCGCTCCTTATTCCTTCAGCCATTGCGATAACACTCAAAACTTGAACTCTACAACACACAAAACTCAACAGAAACTTCGTGGGATCCATTAGTGTCGTGGGGGACGAACATCTATGGGATTGGGAGGAAGCCTTTCGGTTCAGCAGGGAGATGGATATGCATGAAGAGCAGGACGGACGACTAGCACGGGGTATTTTAACCCAGATCCAGGCCACTGAGAAGTGTAAAACCCTACTCCTGCTTTGTGTATTATTGGTGTTCTTGTGTTCTAATCACAGGAGTGCTGTGTGAGTGATCCAGCACAGCGGCTACGCGTGTGAGCTATTAGATTGGTCAAAAGATTCCCTACTGTAACGCCCTGGGCCTCCTTTTATATGACTCAAGGGATCCCAACAACGGCATACATTGCGTACACGAGGTGTACAGTGCTACAGTTCTATCATACCTAACACTGACGGTGTAAGACAGGCGCATTAAATGCTCCGTCTGGTGCCTATAACCATCTATGGGACAGGACAGGACCCCGTCCCATCGGCACCGCTTAGCCTCCTCCATCGCTGGCGCCTCGACACGTCCCTAGGTGGGGTGACACCTGGCCTCTGTGCTGGCAGGATCTTGTGGGGTTTTTGCCTTGCCGGGGGCCTAAAGGCCATCCCGTCACGGTCCTGCCGGGGGTCTATCCTTCAGCCTTGATTGTTTATTCGAATGTTCTCTTGAGTTTCCTGTATCCGCATCTAGTAGTTCCTAGTTGGGCCTTGCCGCCGGTGTGTCTACTACTGCCCGTGCACGAGTAAGGGGCACTGGAGAACCCAAAACTATAGTGCACCGACAGGAGCTCCCAGGCCTGGGCCACACACGATGCGAGGCATTGTTGGGCTAGGCCCAAACAGTGCATGGGCACGTGTGGTAGGAGCCTGCGGCTGCAATCATTCCACTTACTATGCCTCCCAACGATGTGCACAAGGTGCATGTCGTGGGATACGTGTGCGGAGCGGTAGTAATTACGGTGCGTTCACAATGGTGTTTTGCACCGACTAGTAAAGAGGCAGCCTCGCGTCTTCCCCATAAGAGAGAATCCTCAGAGGTAGTTGCCCATTTACTCCTTGCTTTTTCCAATCCGGAACCTTCATCGTCTTCTTCCTCGAGCCCAAACCAGAGTCGTCTCTGCTTTTTCTGTCGCCCCTACATTCTCCCCGTCCTCAGCCTCCGTTTCCCGTAGCCACCATGATGCCCAGGTCGAGCAAGGTCAAGGGAGCAAAGACCGCCATCTTAGAGAAGGATCTGGTAAAGATGCGGAAGGAGCGCATCATCTTCTCCCCGGTGCTCGATGCGAAAGCCCTGAAGATGTGGTACTAGAGCATGTGGGCGAAGAGCATGAAGGCTCATCCCGCCACTCGCATGAGCCCAGGTTCTTCCGAGGGCAGTCTGGATAAATACCCTTTGTTCATTGATTATTTTTACTGCAGACTTTGCCCCCCATTTTCCGATTTCTTCAATGACATCATGTAGACGTACGGCTTTCGTCTTCTAGATTTCACGCTGAACGCCGTAACGGTTATGTCAATCTTTTCCCACCTCTGCGAGAACTTCGTTGGAGTAGTCCCCAACACGTTCCTCTTTTGCCACTTCTTTGTCCCCCATATCCAGGGAGGAGATGCCCTCTCTGGTTCCATCACTTGGATCCTGAGGGGAGGGGCCAAGGAAGTATACCCAGGCGGGGCCCTCCATGACAAGTGGGACGAGTGGCGGGCCAGATGGTGCTGGATTTGGGAGGATGATCCCCATCCTTCTGTTTGCCGCGGGAGGCAAAGATGGTGCGCGACACCGACTGGAGCGACCTCGATCCTCAAGACGACAAGCTCTTGGTTGCAATCACTAGAATCCTCCGCCTCAAGACCGCCAAGCTCACAATAGAGATGATCGGGGCTAACTTCTTTCGCCGGCGCATCACCCGTTTGAAGAACAAGGGGAGGCCGGCCTGGGACTTCCGGAACGCGGTAGACTTGATGAGGTTGTGCCCTAGTTTGAACAACTACTTGATGACGATGCAGCATGGGGCTCTTTGCCAAAAATTGTTCAGGTCTGACGTGATCCACAAGTTGCCGGCCGGCGTGATCCCTCTGTGCAACAACTCCGCCTTGGCCTTACTCCTCGCCATTATGCCGGTGTGCAATGCTCATGGCACCGTCGGAAATTGGGAAGTGTCGTCTACGGAGCGAGACATGAGCTCTTTAATGGCTTGTCGGAGAAGGCTGTATGGGCGGAGACACAACTCGTCTGCCCCACCACCGAGGAGGAGATGGCGTACATCGCCACTAGGCTAGAAGAGGCGCGCCTTGCCGAAGAGGCCGAAAGCGTCAGCCTCATGGAGGAGGAGGCCAGCGAAGGTGAAATGGCGCTAGAGGAAAATATTGTCGGGCAGGGCGAAATTGCTGGGGACAAGGCAGCTCCACCCCAAGGGGTCCTTCCGCTGAAGAGACAACGGAAGAGGAGCCGTACGAGTAGTTCCCATCTCTCGTGGAGAGGAAGAGATGCGTGCTTCGGAAAGCCCCTTCCAGTGCCTCCATTGCCCAGGCTTCCTCGAGCGATGCAGCCCCCGGCATGGCAGCGGCCAGCGAGGCCGCACTGCGGCAAGAATCCCAGCAGCGACCCTCTGCTTCTCTCGTGACCAAGAGATCCAGGACCACCCCTTCCCCTACCCGCACAGACATTGCGGATGGGGTGGATTTCAACCTCTCTGCCTTCAGCTTGGAGGAAGAAGAGTAAGGGACCCTTCACACTTTTTATCTTCCGGGTTCATTGGTTTGTTTGTCTCACATTAGCTTGTTTCCGCAGGGACACGGAAATGCTGGCACAGAGGATGGCGAAGAAGGTGTGGACCGCCATGGGCGATGAGCCGCCACCGAGCACCGCAAGTGCGCCGGAGTTGATCGACATCATCGCGGAGCCCAGCCCTCAGCACAGTCCCCCGAGCAGCCCCCAGCGTGAGCCCGTTACTCATTTCCCACTAAGGAGCGCCGAAATGATTATCTTCACTATTGACATCACCCGGATTGTAGAAGGAAGGCCAGGGCAAGGAATGCCATCGGAGGTCGCCCCGGATGCATTATCTCTATTGGTTATGCCGCCCGGAGACGGGTCCCCGGCGAGGGCTCTCGGGAATGAGCATGCCCTTGTTGGGGAGAGGTCGCCGGAAACAGGCGTCGACACCTCCGCGTCGGCGACCGATGCGGTCGGGGGAAAGGAAACTTCCTCTCATCATGGCAGCGCAGGTGAACCTCTTGCCGCAGAGTATTTGATAACACGCCTTCACGTATATGCATTCTTTCCTTCTTCTTTTTTGTCTTCTTGAACTACAACTTGGCTCTCACATCGTTTTCTCATCCCCAGCTCCCAAATACCCTTCTCATGGAACAGATGGATGTGGATGCCGTCATTGAGGAGACCCCCAGAGATGCTGCCGTTGAGGCCGCCAGGGTCGCTGCTGACGAAGCTGCTAGGGGTGCACAGGAGAACACCGCCAAGGAACCTGTCGGGGAGGCTAGCAAGGAGTCCAGTGGCCATACTGACAGCGTCCCTGCCGCAGGAGCGCCAGGCGCTACGTAGGCCATGGAGCCCCTGCTTGCCAGTGAGGTGGCTGTCGAGGACCAGCCGTTCACATCCGAAGCCCCATCTGCCAGCAAATACCTCAAAGCTGGCGAGGACCTGTTTGTTAGCATGCCGGGGCCGGCCGGCACTCGGGCGCCAACTAAAGGAGAGATCCTTGATGGGGAAGTCACCACCACCGTCGGTCCCGAAGTTGTCGGCAAGGTAAGTGTCAACGACCAATCAAAAGAAGAACTGCTTCTCTAGGCCATGAGCAATAACTTCCAAAGGCTCCAAGCGCTCCACCGTGCCCGAAAAGAGAGGTTGGAAGCCAGGGAGGCAGTTTTGCAGGCGGTGAAGGCAGATTTCCAGGGGCGCTTCAAGGAGACACAAGCCTAGTTCGCTGAAACCTACCAGGAGCTGAAAACCAGCTAGGAGCAGCTGAGCGAATGCTGGAATACGCTCAGTCTGAAGCAGTCCAACGTCAAGAGAGCACATGAAGAGGCTTCAAAACAGGCCGACGCGGAGAACGCCCTCCTGACAAAACACCGTGTCGGGCTCGAAGCTTATGAGGAAGATCTCACCACCCGCGAGAAGGCGCTTGCCGACAAGCTACGCCTTAAAGATGAAGAGGTCGAAAAGCTTGTCGTGCAGCGGACTCTGGAGCTGGAGCTGGCACACAAGGGAGCCCTAGATGCCTTGGTTGTCGACCCTGTCAGCAAGTTGAAGGAGGCCTCTTATGCTACCAATACCGCAGAAGCCGCTAGGAACGAGCTTGCCGATAGGGTGAAAGGGCTGGAGGCAGATCTTGAAAACCTTGGCAAGGAGATCTCGATGCTCAAGGCCGACAAAGAGAAAGCCTTCGTCAGCCTGGCGGAGATACAAGTCGACATGTCCGAGAAGAACAAGCAAATCGCCTCTGCCAAGGATGCCATCGTCGATCGGGAGCAGAAGGTGTCCATGCTGAACGCATCCCTCGCGGATAGCAAGGCCCGCGAGAAGGCATTGATCAAGGACCTTCGGGAAGAGAGGGAACTTCTCAAGAGCGCCACCGGCGCCCACAACAATTTTGTGAAGGGCGTGGAGATCTGGACCGAGCGGCTCGTTGGCGTGGCTAAGAGGCTCGATGCACAGATGTCTGCCTTGGTCCTGCAGAACTTCAGCTTTTCTTCTAATGGCGTGGTTTCTATGAGCACTCGGCTGACCATGTTCTCCAACGACATCATTGTGGCCTTGAAGGAGATTCACTCTGATCGGACAACTCAATTGGCCAACGAATCCCGTAAGCTCTGCCGGGACGTCCTCCTCAAGGTGCTCATCAAGGTGGCGCACAAGAACCCCGGCATCAACTTCGCCAACGTCCTCGACCACCTGCCAAAGGACGTGGACATCAAGGCGCTCGAGGAACTCATCATGCCCATCGTCGACAAGGTGGACCAGGTCAAACGGATTGAGGGCCAACGCTGGGATTAGCTGCGCCATTTCTTTTTGTCGTCATAGTTTCATGTTCAAGACAATATTATCTTAAGTTAGTGCCGTGGCAACCTTCGATGGAATATGAATATTTGTGCTTTGAATGACTGTATATAATTGTACTAGTTACATTCCTCTTTGCATGGTGTTTTCCCTATGCTTTTTCGGAAAAACCTTGCCGGCATGTGTAACCCTATTGCGAGCGCTTTGAGGAGCGGGTCCTTAGCAGCCTACTGGTGGTGCTACTACCAACAAGATACCTTGATGTTCTTGGCGTGGCCACTTGATCTGTTGAGTGGACTCGAAATAGAGTAAGGGCGTGAGTGCAGCCACTTGAGCCATTGAGCGGACTTGAAACAGAGCAAGGGAACCATCAATCACGGCAAGGTTCCTTAGCGTGCAGGTTTTCCATACAAAAGTCAAAATCGTCCAAGAAAAATAACTTCACAGAAATTTTTTATTTAGGGTTGAGCAACTTATCTTCCAATCGCGGTACTTTTTCCATTCCTTCCCGCAAGATGCCAATTTTAGATGTCATCGATGTCCATACCGTCTCACTCCCCGGCAAACTTGCACGCGAGAGAACCTTCTTTCTTTTAAGAAAAAGAAAGAAGAGAAAATGGAGAAGTGGAACCTTGATGGTCCGTTAGTACTTTCCGGGAATATGCGCAATGCAACATCTTGGATAGGCATGCAAAACAAGTAAACATGGAAATCAACAGGAGTTGCAGAACGCTCGGTCTTATTCAGCTATGCACAGGGTCTGCGCCTGGCTTTGTACAAAGGATCACATGCCTTGAGGCAATACTCATACAAAAGGTGGTTTCCAAGGGGCCCGACAACCACGCCTTATGGGTAGAACTTACGAAGATGCTCGATATTCCAAGAGTTGTTCACCCGAACTCCATCTTAGGTCTCCCAGTGGACTACGCCAGGCCTGGTGACTCGTACTACCCTCAAAGGGCCTTCCCACTTTGGCGTCAACTTTTTTGAATTCTTGGCCAACTGAAAGCGCTGAAGAACAAGGTTGCCTTCCTCGAGGCTTCGGGCACAAACCTTGCGTCTATGATAGCAGCACAAAGCTTGCTGGTAGCATGCAACTCTCACAGCAGCCCAAAGACGGTCTTCCTCAAGGAGCGTCGCGTCATTTTGTCGCAACTACTCTTGATCAAGCTCATCATAAGTGAGAACTCGAGGTGACCCGCATATGAGTTCCGTGGGGAGAACTGCTTCTGCCCTATATACCAGGGAGAAGGGTGTCTGGTCGGTGGCTTGATTTGGTGTCGTTATGATCGACCAAATAACTGCCAGCAGTTCATCAATCCAGCGCCTTCCGCATTTGTGCAATGTCGTCGTTTTCTCATGATAGATGCCATAGGGTGGCTTATCGTATGTGGTTGGGGCCGGAGGACACCGACGGGCTCTGGGTGTGAGATTGGGCACAAGCGGTGATGACACATGATGTACCCAGGTTCAGGTCCCTTCGTGGGAGGTAACACCCCTAGTCCTGCTTGGCCTAGTTGGATGGATGGGTATGTGTACAAGGATGCTCCTGGAGCTATGTCTAGAGGAGGAAGAAGGAGCAGCCGGCTCGTCTTCCTCTGCTACTAGAGGGGTTTAGGGAGTTTTGCGGGTATGAGAGAGTGATCGTCCGTCCCCGTTGCATGGTGGGCTCGGGGGGGGGGGGGTTTATAGGCCAACCCCCCGGCTCTACAATATATCTAAAGTACACAGGTGGGGGGACCCGGCTGGCAGTCTTTCCAGCTGGCCAGGGGTCCCACCCTTTGTGCCGTCTCATCGTCTATGGGGTCCACTGGCTAAGCTGTCCTGTCCCCCGCTGGGGCCCGCCAGCCGGCTCTGCGATTGGCTCTCGCTCACTTGCCACGGCACGGGTCGCCAGGGAGGCATCATCTAGCGCCAGCCGGCCGAGGTCTCCGGTACGGCCGGCGATACTATAGCCACGTCGAGGCAGGTAATCGAGTGGGCGAGGACGTGTCGGCTTTGTTCCCTCGCCCGGTCGCGCTCGCCGAAGTGAGCGGCCGGGACGGCTGGACTGCAGCCATGCGCTGCAGTGCGTTAGCGGCCAATGTAGCCACAGGGCCGCCTGTCGTGCCGGTTGCGTCGTGTTGTCGTACCCGCGCGCAGAGGGACGGGACGTCGCATGTCCATCCGAGGGTCAACGGGGGAGGCGGCCCAGAGGCAGCCGGCCGTGCCCGGCCGACCGAGGGTCGAGCCGGCTCCTTGACCAGCCATCCAGAGCGCCAGCCGGCGCCAGCTCGAGCCGGACGCCCTCTAGCCGGCCACGATCAGCCGGCCACGTAGTATTTCTTCGATGCTTGGAGGGGAATGACCCTGTTGCTTTGGCATACACGGGGGTAATAACCTCGTCAGTAGTCCCCAAAGCCAGCGGGGGCCCGCGTCCGGCGGACGGGGGGAGCCGGCGGCTTCCCTCCAGCGATACCTGCCTCCAGCGCGAAGACGAAAGGGCAGCCGGATCGGCCATTGGATCCGACGCCTCGGGTAACGGTGCGTCGCCACGGGACCCGCGTCGGCTCACCGCGCGCCACACGGCAAGTAATGATGCGGCAGGCCCCGCGCACGCGGGGAGATGGGACATCGGCCTGGGCCTAGCCTGCTAGGTCCCGGTCGTAGCCTGGTAGGCCTCGGGCCACTGGTCGGGATCCTCTGCGCCCCGAAGCGGCCATTACTGCACAGAGTTTCCGAGGAAGTGGGCGCTGTTAATCCTACGTCCCTCGGTCGTGGCCTCCCCTATAAAAGGGGAGCGAGGGTGGCGGGCGGAGACACCCTTGCCCCACTTGCTCTGTTCCTGTCCATCTTCTTGCTTTTCTTCGTCCTCCTCGCCCCCTCGCCTGTCACCGTGTCCATGCCCGCATTCGTGCCCGCATGCCGCCCCGCCGCCGGGATAGCTGACGGACGCGGAGGGAGATGGGCCGGCTCCGTCGTCAGAGAGGCTGATATTGCGAAGCTCCGCCGCGCGCGCAAGCTGCCGTCGACAGAGCGGGTGGTGGCGTGCGCGCTAGGCGACGAGATGGCGCCGACACCACAGCCAGGGGAACATGTCGTCTTCCTATGGCACTTCTCCCGGGGCTTCGGGCTCCCGGTAACTCTCTTCTTCCGCCTTTTTATTGATACCTTTGACCTGCAGCCGCATCATCTCGGCCCCAATGCGATCTTGTATCTTTCTGCCTTCGTGACGCTGTGCGAGGGGTACCTCGGCGTTCTCCCCTTCATTGATTTCTTCAACGCGCTCTTCTATCTCAAGACATTGAAAGTCAGTGCCTGCGGGGGCACGGTGGTGTGCTGCCGCGCCGTCACACGCTTCCCCCTCTTTATCTCATTGACTCCATCAAGGGGTGGCACCAAACATTCTACTATCTGAAGAACGCCAACCCGAACACAGACTACATCCGGTTTCAGCCGTTCATCGACGTGTAGTCTAGCCAGATGAACTGGTTGGGGTCTGCCCCGCATGGTGTGGCCCTGGAGGAGCTCGACCGGCTCGCGCTGCTGAAGAGCTCCGAGGGGCTGGTCGCCGCCGATCTGGTGGCGGCGTTCATCTCGCGCCGGGTGTTGCCCCTCCAGCTGAGGCCGCACCGGATTTGCGACATGTCCGGCCGGCGCGACCCCTGCCGGCTGTCCACCGTCAACCCGACGCCGGCTCAGGTGGCGAAGCGGGTGAACACCCTTACGATGTTCAAGGTGAAGGCCGCGTCATGGTCCTTCGGCATGGAGCCATATGAATCAATTGGCCCCCCTGGTAAGTCATTCGTCAAGGTGGTCCTTCCTTTATTTGATGCTTCCCAACCGATAGCCGGCTGGAGAACTTAGTCGTGCTGACCGCAGCTGCTAGTGCGACAGAACACGCCGGACGACCCGCACCTCCAAATCTTCAAGGTGGAGCATGAAAACTCCAAGTTTGAAGACTATGAGACGGGAGGCCCTCTGGAGGAATAGGTGGACTCCTCGGGAGGAGCCAACGAGCCAGCGGCCGACGAGCCGCCGCCCTGAGCGGACCCAGAGGATCCGGCATGGTCGGGGAGCCCAGCGGGGTGGGTGAGTTCCTTCTTGCCCCTTCGATAAAGGACTGGACGGACAACGACGATGATGATGACATAATGATTCTTAACGAGCCTCCTCCCTCAGTGCGCCAGGGTGGGAGGAGCGAGGAGCGCCTGGCTCAAGACCCGACGGCCGAAGCAGCCGGCCAAATGAAGAGGCCAGCCCAGGAGGGGCCGGCGGCCTAGCCGCCAGCCCCCAAGCGGGTGAAGGTGGCTGCACGGAAGCCGCCACCGCGCGGCAAGCGGGCCTTGCCCCTTGTCACTCGGTAAGTCTTCCTTCTGTATGTTTGTTCTTTTTCCGGGTTGCGAGCTGGTAGGTAACCGGTCCTTGGGTGTTGCAGGGACCCCATCGAGCTCCACAAGGGGGGGATGCGACAGATGCCGCCAGCCGGCTGGCCCGCGAGCATGCGGCCACCCAGTGGGAGGAGAAGAGGAGGCTCGCGGAGCTGTGAGCCTCCAAGTCTAGGAAGAGAGGAGGAGCCTCGCACTCCGAAACCTCAAGCAGCCAGAGGCGGAGGGGGTCCGTGGATCCCCCGCGGGCGTGTGACTCGGCGGCAAAGTCGACCCGGATGTCATGCCTCTGTCGAGCGAGCCGCGAGGGGCGGCCGTGGAACCGCCAGTGCCTCCGTCCGTGGAGGAGGCGGCCCAAATAAGGGCGACGACGGTGGAGCCGGCTCCTGAGGCGGCCCGGATCGAGGTGCCGGTTGTGACCCCACCGGCAAACCAAGCTGGCTCGAGCTGACCTGCCGGAGGCCTCGACGGCCCCGGAGGCGGCATCAGGGGTGGCACCAGAGATGGTGGCCATGGAGGCGGAGGTGCCCTCCTTTGCGATCGTCGCGCCGGAGCGGCAGGAGGCGGAGGCGGTGACAGCGTCAGGTGGAGGACCAGCGGGAGGCGACTCCTGGACCCTTGCCATCATCAACCCGCCCCCAGCGGCCAGCGCCGTAGCGAGCCCAAGTGGCAACGACGACCGAGCCCGGAGGACCCTGCGAAAAATGCAGGAGGTGCTCCAAGATTGGGAAGCGCTGGCGCGCTTGCCGGCCCTGCTGGCTCTCCAGGCGGGCGGATCGGTCCCCTCCTTCGGGGATTTGGGGAGCGTCCTGGACCGGTGCCGGCAGGAGCTGGCCCGGTTCGCGGAGGCAGCAGACACCGCCCTGCTGCGTGCCGAGGCAAGTACGGTCGTTTTGCATTGTGTTAGGATTTTCAGTGGGGGCGCGTGAGCGCACCCACTGGGTGTAGCCCCCAAGTTGCGGGCTGGCTGACCGGCTGACGGGCATCGAGCTGGATCTTTTTTGAGCATGCCCTGATCTTTGCCTCCTTGTGATAGGAGGGAACCTCCCTGCGGTAGAAGCTGTTCGAGGAGGTGGTCTCCATCCACGACCGTGGCGAACACGACTTCCACCGCTTGGAGGAGGAGCTGACGCGCGTGCGAGGTCGGTTGTAATAGCCTGGCTTATTAGGGATGATAGACTACTCATATCAATAAGGAATTCCTTCTTTTCCGGGAGCCCATTCGAACAGAACTCCTAGGTTAAGCGTGCTTGCCTTGGAGTAGTTTTAGGATGGGTGGCCGACTGGGAAGTTGGTCCCGGGTGCGCATGAGTGAGGACAAAGTGCGTAGAAAAGACTAGTATTGATTTGTGAGGCCAGTCTAGATCCTGCAAGGAGTAACGAATACCGGCAGGTGTGTCCGGGATGTTACAAGTTGGTATAGGAGCCGACCCTCGCGGTTAGATGGATATTTGCCGACAGGTGTGCGATCATGTTGTTCACGAAGTTGGTGACCTGTCGTGGCACACGGAATGACACATGTATCAAACTAGAAGCACAGACGTTTGTGCCAAGAGGGAACGTTCTTGTGACCTGACGAGGACGTCGGTTCCTTTGAGTGGTGGTGTATGTAATAGCCTGGCTTATTAGGGATGACAGACTACTCATATCAATAAGGAATTCCTTCTTTTTCGAGAGCCCATTCGAACAGAACTCCCAGGTTAAGCGTGCTTGGCTTCAAGTAGTTCTAGGATGGGTGACCGACCGGAAAGTTGGTCCTGGGTGCGCATGAGTGAGGACAAAGTGCGCAGAAAAGACTAGTATTGATTTATGAGGCTAGTCTAGATCCTGCCTGGAGTAACGACTACCGGCAGGTGTGTCTGGGGCGTTACAAGAGTTTTGCAAACTTGCTGAAAAGTGAAATCTAATTGCACCAATGGATTCCTTGGGTCTTTCTACCCCACAATCATGTAGCATACTTATATGCTTGCATAAGAAAAACTCACGCAAACCTAGACGAAAAAATTCACAAGAATCCTATATGACTTATAAGTCAAACCCTTCCTATTTTAGCCTCTCTAAAAATGGCTATGTCCAGATCTAGACATTTTCCTAAAATGGGAATAACACGAAACAGAGAAATAAAACACTGCAAGAAAAAATAAAAAAGGGGGCCACTTGGCATGCACACCAGGGCCCCTAGGAGGTGACATGTGGGCCTTGGACCCACTATCAGCGGCCCGAGAAATTATATGAAAAAAGGTGCCCGAGTGGGGTTTCGAACACGCAACCTTTTGATCTACTTGGTTCAGGGAGACCAACTGGACTAGGGCACGGCTAGTGCTCAAGGAGGGCCTCTACGCATATTGAACAAAACACAGAGGCGGGTCTAAACTCTGATGAAACTGAATAAAAATTCAGAGAATATGGCAAAGGAAGAAGCTGGGACCGAACCCAGGATCTCTCGGGTTGAGACCAGCGGGCTCAACCATTGGGCTAGGAGGGACTGAATGGGGCCAGGGATGCTAGGGCTAGGTCGGGGACACCTTATAAAGGGGCTAGGGTCAACGAACAGCCGTCAAATCACCGGGCTTGGCGACGTGGCTACTATGGATGTGCTGCTATACAGAGGAGAACGAACGTGCGTGCTGGGAGGCCGGCTGGGCTGCGCTAGCGCTCGGCCTCACTGGTGCTGGGCCAGGAGAGGCCTAGCTAGGGGACAACTCTCTCCCTCTCACAAAAAGGATTTCTTTATTTTTAAAACAACAGCAACACAAGCCAAAACCAGACAGCTGGAAAAAGATCTTGTGAAAAAAATAGATTGGGACTCACTAAATAATGCACTATTTAACAAAAATGGACTTGACATTTTAAGGACAAAAAAATTAATTACTGCCTCAATATATCCTCATGTTTAATTTAGTGATATTAATGGAAGCCACAACCACACATGGAAGAGTATATATACCCACTATAATCAATTAACCCAAGCATCAGAACATTTTTAAAATATTAATAGGACAAGTTGATTGTGACACAAAAATAAACAGGAGCAAGAAAAAGGGGGTTTTGTTGAGTTGAAATGAAATAGGGGTGGTTAGGCAAGAAATGTGAGTAGGGCAACACACCAAACACTCAAGCATTGAACCACATATCACCTCACGTCACAACACCCACAATCACAATACTCCACAAACACAATCAAGGCAACAATAATTATGCAAATGATATTATGAGCATGATGGCATGATGCATGATGCTTGAGATGGAAATGGCAATGGAGCAAAATCATAATCATACCAACACATGGCAACATAGGTTCACAAGATTACATGACCATAAATGGCAAGGGACAACACTTGGGCTGTTACAACTCTCCCACACTACAAGAGGATCTTGACCCGAGATCTAGGAACGAAAGACCTCTGGATATTCGAAACAGAGAAGATCCTCACGTTCCCAAGTAGGTTCACCTTGAGGAACTTGATAGATTTGTTGCGAGTCTTATGCTCAGTTTCTTCGAGAATAGCCACTGGATGCTCATGATAAGAGAGGTCTTCTTGGATATCAATGTCTTGGAGGTCAATGGTATGCTCGGGAGTCTTGAAGCACCTCCCGAGTTGAGAAACATAGAAGACATCGTGCACATTTGCAAAATCTAGAGGAAGCTCTAGTTGATATGCAAGTCCACATCTCTTGCCAACAACTTTGAAAGGACCAACAAAACGAGGAGCTAGCTTCCCTTTAATTCCAAACTGCTGAGTGCCCTTCATGGGAGAGACTCTGACATAGACTAGATCATGCACTTGAAAGGAAACATCCCGATGTTTGCTATCGTAATAGCTCTTCTGTGGGGACTGAGCTGCTTTGAGGTTCTCACAAATGACACGGCACATTTCTTCTGGTTCAGTGATCATGTCATTGCCCAATATTTGACGCTCACCGGTTTCAGACCAGTTAAGCGGGGTACGACACTTCCTGCCATAGAGAATCTCGAAGGGGGCCTTGCCTGAGCTAGCCTAAAAGATATTGTTGTATGAGAATTCAGCATATGGAAGGCATTCTTCCCATTTCATGCCGAACGAAATCACACAGGCTCTGAGCATATCTTCAAGGATCTGATTGACTCTCTCAACTTGACCACTTGTCTGCGGATGGAATGCAGTGCTGAAACAGATCTTGGTACCCAAAGCAGTCTAGAAGGACTCCCAAAACCTGGAAGTAAAGAGGCTTCCACAGTTAGATGAGGTGAGCTGAGGAATACCATGCAAAGATACTATCCTTGACGTATACAACTCTGCAAGCTGAGCTGCCGAGATAGATTCTTTGACTGGCAGGAAATGAGCAACTTTTGTCAGCTTGTCGATAACCACAAAGATGGCATCGTTGCCTCTCTTGGACATGGGAAACCCAGTGACGAAATCCATCTCCACATGATCGAATTTCCACTCTAGGATAGCCTAGAGCAATGGCCGAAGAAGACCTGCTGGACGTTGATGCTCCGCCTTCACTCTGCGACAAACATCGCACTCGTTCACGAACTGAGCAATTTCATGTTTCATGCAAGTCCACCAGAAGGTTTTCTTGAGATCCTGATACATCTTGGAACTGCCTGGATGAATGGATAGAAGAGAATTGTGTGCTTCGTTCATGATAACTTTTCTGAGATCACCTTTTGGAACCACCAGACGGTCCTCAAAGAACAAGGTGTCCTTGTCATCAACTCAAAAGCACTTATACTTCGGAATGCCCTTGGCCACACCTTTCTTCACTTTCTTCAGCATAGCGTCAAGAAGCTGCGCTTGGTGAACCTGGTCTTCCAGAGTCAGAGAGACTTGAAGATTGGCAAGAAATCCTTGCGGAATCATTTGAAGGTTGAGCTTGTGGAAGGCTTCACAAAGCTTGGGTTGAAGAGGCTTCAGGATGAGACTGTTGTAGTATGCCTTATGGCTGAGCGCGTCTGCAATGACATTTGCTTTTCCAGGAGTAAACTCAATGCTTGGATTGAAGTCCTCAAGCATTTCCACCCAACGAGACTGCCGAAGATTAAGATTGGGTTGAGTGAAAATATACTTCAAGCTCTTGTGATTGGTGTATACCTCAACTGGTCTACCCAACAACAAATGCCTCCAAGTCATTAAAGCATGCACAACTGCCGCCAACTCGAGATCATGAGTGGGGTAGTTCTTCTCGGTAGGCTTCAACTGACGCGAGGTATAAGCAACAATCTTATTATCTTGCATGAGAACACCACCAAGACCTTGTAGAGAAGCATCACAGAAAACTTGGAAGGGCTTTGACTGCTCAGGAGGAACAAGAACTGGAGCTGTAGCCAGTCTCTACTTGAGCGTATTAAACGCCACATCACACTCAGGAGACCAAACATACTTGACACTCTTCTGGACGAGATTAGATAGAGGCTTAGCAATTTGAGAGAAGTTCTCCACGAATCTTCTGCAATAACTAGCAAGCCCGAGGAAACTCCGAAGCTACTTCACATTCTGAGGAGGCTCCCACTTCAAGATTGCCTCAACTTTCTCAGGGTGCACTTTAATTCCCTCGGTAGAGATCACATGCCCAAGGTACACCACTTCATTCATCCAAAACTCACACTTGGAAAACTTGGCATAGAATCGATGCTCTCTTAACTTGTCAAGCACAAGGCGGAGATGCTCTACATGCTCTTCTTTTGTCTTCGAGAACACAATGATATCATCCAAATAGACCAAGACAAACTCATTCTTGAAAGGAGAGAAAATGAAGTTCATCATTTTTGAGAAGGTTGGAGGAGCATTTGCAAGACCAAACGACATGACGGTGTACTCATAAGAGCCAAAACTTGTCCTGAAAGCAATCTTAGGAATGTCTTCTTCGCGAATGCGAATCTGATGATAACCCATGTGAAGATCAAGCTTCGAGAAAACCTTGGCAGCTTTCAGTTGCTCAAATAACTCATTGATGTTGGGAAGTGGGTACTTGTTTCCAATTTTCTTCTTGTTCAATGGACGGTAATAGACACAAAGACGGTCCGTGCCATCCTTCTTCTTGGTAAACAAAACACCACAACCCCATGAAGAAGAGCTTGGTATGATCAGACCCAGACGCTCTTGCTCATCTAGCTCCTTCTTTAACTCTTTCAGCTCTTCTGGGCCAAGTTTATAAGGGCGCTTGCAAACCGGTTCAGTTCCGGGCTCGAGATCAATCATGAAATCGACTGGCCAGTGCGGAGGCATTCGTGACAACTCTTCTGGAAAGACATCTTCATACTCATTAACCACCGGAATTTGAGAAATTGTCGAGATTTCACCCGTTTCATTAAGAGCAAAGAGACAAATTGTGTCATCGCGAGCCACGAAATAATCACATCTTCTAAAGGATGCGTCAGTTTGGCTTCTTTTGCTTGACAATCAACATAAGCCTTATACATAGCCAGGAAGTCCATGCCAAGGATGAGATCAATATCGGAATTTCCGAGAACAATTGGAGAAGCAAGAAAATAATAATGTCCCATCACGATAGAAACATCTAGAACAACCATATGCAAACTCATGCGCATGCCTGGAGAAACCACACAAAAAGGACTAGCTAAATGCTGCACTGATAACTCATGCATAGCGACAAAAGGCCTAGATATGAATGAATGCGATGCACCAGTATCAAACAAAACTTTAGCAGGAATAGAATTGACTTCGAGATTACCCATGATCACTTGAGAAGAATCCTCTGCCTCTATTGCATTCACCATATTCACCCGGACTGGCTTGGGATTATGCTTCACCATTGTATTTCCTGGAGGCCTGACTGGAAGAGGAGGCGGAAGACGCCGCTGTTTGCATAGTGACCCTTCTGGCCACACTTGTGACAAGTAACCTCACAAAGTGGACGAACATTGCGTGGAGGAGGAACAAGAACTGCCTTGGACGCCTGGGGTCTCTGCTGAAATCCTGGGTTGGGTGGGTGGGAAGAACCATGGCCACCGAACTGCTTCTGCTACTGAGGAGGACGAAATGGAGGAGGATTTGGCACCCAATATTTCTGCCGCTTAGGAACCATCTGAGAGCTGGAAGAAGACGAATATGAATCCCTTAAATGCTTCATTGAGTTCTCCAACTTGAGCTGAGTTGCCTCGACCTTCAAAGCCATGTTGTAGAACTGATCAAACTCACTAGGCTCTTGAAGAACTAGGCCTGGCAGAAGCTCATCCTTGAGACCACCTCTGAGCTGATAGATCATCGCCTTGTCATCTAGAACATCTTGCTTAGCATAGTGAGCTAGATTCTGGAACTCGATGTTGTACTGACAGACAGACTCGCTTCCCTGCTTCAGGTGCCTGAACTTCTCATGCATCTCCTCGACAAAGCTTTTCGGAATGTAATGGGCCCTGAAGTCATGACAGAAATCATCCCAAGTAACAACATGATCGCCACCAATTAGCTGCCTGACCCTTGAGCTGGAATGAAGCAAATCTGACAAAGTCCTGTGGCCTGACATTGCTGCACTCAAAATTCTTACTCATATCACACAGACAATCATCAGCCTCACAAGGCTGCTCACAACAGGTGAAAGACTTGGGCTGGTTGGCAAGGAACTGATTGAGCGTTGCAAACTGAGGTTAATTCTGAAAATTCCCTTGAAAGCCTTGCTGACCCTGATCCCTTTCTTGCAACAGCCTGAGCAACATCTGAGTGTTCGCATTGGTTGCGGCCATCACAACTTTTCAAGCTTTCGGAGGAGGAGGCGGAGGCGCGCGCGGGGGGTGGGGGGTGGGGGGTGGGGGGTGGAACATCAGCCTGCTCCTCACCACGACCCGGATTTTTGCTAGTTGGTGGAGCCATCTTGAAGATGGATAAACACATCAACACCTCATTGATAAGATGAATTCAATAGCTGAATCAAATGCTTGAAAGAAATTGAACAAATAACAACACATCCTTCCTATTGAAAAATTAGTAAGAATGCTTCTTTGGTTTCTGGTAACATCATCAGATATTAGAAGCCACTTGCAATAACACAAAAATATTGAGCTAATGTTGCTCGGAACAAATGCATATGCCCAAATACATCTGAAGAAGATGATCCTAGATAACTACAAGATTTCCCACCTAAGAACTTCCGAAAACTTTCTGGTTACGCAATCCGGTGTGGGGGATACAAGGAGGAAATATCTCACACAACTAGCAATCCTACACGCCAACTGTATCCATCCTTCAACACATAACCAGAGGTTTTTGCAAATTCATCTAACTCGAATCCTCGAACTCACAACGATACTAAACCATGGTGGTACCCTAGACGCCTCCCTATTACTAGGTGACTCCGACCTTATCTCACCACGACAAGTATTGAAGTAATTCCGAACACTCTCCATCCTGAGATATCATGGAAGCTAAATGATAACGATGTGCCAACATTCCCTGGAGCTCGACTACCCGGATGAAATCAAGTTAGACAGGAGGGACCAAGACAGAATCCTGTCACATCGGTATCATATAGACTCCAAAATACCCGCGTGATCCTAATTTTTTTTTGAGCGAGAAGAGGAGTAGAATCAAAATTCCTAAGTCGAATACCTCACCAGAGCATACAAGAGGAGTAAAAAGAATCCTACTCTCCGATATAACTAGACTCAAAATAGTTTTTTCCTAGACTCGACTCGGCCAAGTTCGATCAAGCAAAGGCTCCTATGGTCGTATGGCTCTGAATACCAACTTGTCATGCCCAAGATGCGCGCCTATCCATATTAAGGCATGGGGCCTCGCAAGGATAGAGGCGCATCTTGTCATTCGCAAGTATAGCATCATTACATCATACATTACAGAAGATATGAGTATATGAGTTGGCTTACACTTGCCGCATACTAAATTACAATTCCACACGAGAGTTCAAACATCAATATGAAGACAGGGTCCGACTACGGACGAAAACAAACGATAAAAGCAGACGTAATGATATTATCTCGCTAGTCCCAAAGATCACGACCATGGACCCCTGCTCATCCGGGAAGTCACGTACATCCTGCCTCTTTCCTCATCATACTCCTAGTGGAGCTGCGTCAGATCATCCTGCACGAACTCATCTACACCTGTACCTGGATTGTTGTAGTAATCTGTGAGCCACAAGGACTCAGCAATCATGCACTCGGGTACCAAGACTATTCAAGCTTAAAGATTGGGATGGGTATGTGTTTAGTTTGTAGCAGCACTAAGCATTTTTGGTGGCTAAACTTACGTAACATGAAGATAAATATGTGGCATATGATGAATGATTGAATCTAGAGTGACCTCTATGAGATCCTGAACACTTACTTATGTCAATGATAACCCCACCGTGTTCTCTCTCGGATCATGTTGACGAGCAGAGATGATCACGTTTACTCACATAGTTGGTGCATTTTATTTAGAGTTTACTTCAAGTTAACTAGAACCGGGTGTTAAACAAATATTCACGTTGCCACATAACTGCGGGCATGTCTTTCCGAAAGATTTGACCCTGCAAGGGTGCTCCAACTAGTCCATCACAAATTAACCACACTCCACGGGAATAGCCTCGACCATGGATCTCGTGATCATCCTAGGCAACTCCAAAGGAATTCCAACACCTCAAGATAGCCCGAAGAAAGTCAGAGCTCCTCACGCAATACACTGGATAAGGTAAAACAAATCTAGCAAGACCTCCCGACGTGTCGACGAACCCGATAAGAGCCGCATGTCTCGTTCTCAGGACATGCCGGATGAGCGATGGTTACCACGCCAATCACTGAGTTGCCTCGGGCGGCATTAATAAGCTTCTCTGGGTTGGGACAACACTCATGAGGAGCACTGGCCCGGGTTGTTGATTAATCCACGGGGTTGCAAAGCCCTATATAGTTTTATTAAGTTATTAAGCAAATGTAGTACCAATGTTGGGTCTTTCGAGATAAGTTGAAATCTCAACCTAATAAACAAGGGGGTCCCCATAATAACCCTGAGCATGTTAGGAGCGAAAGTATGGAAAACATAACACCGGTAACAAGAAACTATGGCGGTATGAGTGGAACAAAACACCTAGCAAAAGGCCAAGCCTTCCACCAATACCAAGATATATATGTGCATTAAATTAAATAACAGATAATATTGTGATAAGCGAAATCCATGTTATCACATGGAACAACCTGTACCTGCAACTACGAACGCTATAAGAGGGGCTGAGCAGCGGTAACTTAGCCAATCAAAGGTTTGCTAGGAGGTGGTGGCTTAGAGGCTATCATGGCAATTAGGAGGCTGACATTCAAGTGGTAGGTAGTGCAATTGTAACGATAAGGGCGATACAACTAGCAAGCGAAAATAGTTTCGGGATCCGAGTACGATCATCTTACCTATTGGTTCTTCAGTGGAACAAGTAGCGGGATCCTCGTAGTTGTACTCTGATGTCTCTTCGTACTTAGTTTCAACGTACGTGTATACCCAAAAGAAACAGCAAGAATAAACAAACAACCATGGTGCAATGCACAAGCAAGAATGATGCATGCTTAGTTGAAGAGTTTTAGCATGGCAAACCTAACTAGTCATGTTTCTCATACAAAGGTTGGTTATTAGTGAATCTGGACAGAACCTTATGTTAAGTTATTTAGGCATGCATGAATATGGAAAATATGGACGCGTCATGCAAAAATGATAAAAATGCATATGAAGATCGTAAGAAATAGAGCTACGGTTCTCAAGATACGCTCACGACAAGATACGAAGGCAAAACACAAGATAAGAAGGACCTGGGCTAGTCCTTGGCATTCCAAGATAGACACTGGATAGGCAATGAAAAATCAACCACAATAGAGCCAAAGATCAAGCAATTCCATGGAGTATAGCTCCCACAAGTCTCAAAACAATAAAACAAACAATCTGCCACAAAACAGCAACATAGCCACTTTCACAACCAACAACTTGAGCTACAGGAATCCTACAACCACAAACAAGGCATTGACAGAAACTACATAACATGCTCATCAACTTATCCAACTACACATTCTGGAAAGGGGGCACACATCAATATGCATGAAGTTCACAAGTTGGCATGATGAAACAGATTTCTGGGACTTAGTGAAAATAACAGTTTTCTGGAATCTGAGTTAATCTGGTAGCAAGTTGACAACAGAAACTAATGGTGATAGAGACCACCTCATGGCATGAAAATTAATAGGGTGCTAGAAGACAACATATAGATTTTTTTTCCAGAACTAGTACGGAAATTATACCAAATTTGAAATAGTACGTGAAGTTGATTTTTTTTCAAAAATAGGACCCCGTCAGCCAGCACCAGGCCGAAGAGGGGCCCGTCGGCCAGCACCAGGCCGAAGAGCCCCCTGTCGGCCAGTCAGAAGCCAGGGACAGGCTTGTGGGCCAGAGGAAGGCCGAAGTGCCACCTGTCGGCCTATGCTAGGCTGATGGGTCCTTGGATAAGGCCGAGGCCTTCTTTCTTCCTCCTCTGACCACTCGTTTCACCCTCGCCCGTCTAGTAGCCTGCCCCTCTCCACTTCTCACTCCTGTTGCTCTCCGGTGCTTCCACCGCCTCGCCGATCTCTTTGCTCAACCACTCATTTTGTTATCCTACCCGCGTAA
Source organism: Hordeum marinum (assembly GCA_022496015.1). NCBI lineage: Eukaryota > Viridiplantae > Streptophyta > Magnoliopsida > Poales > Poaceae > Hordeum > Hordeum marinum. Next base: position 355,922,926 of record CM039676.1, on the reverse strand, counting down.
ACAATAGATCAGGGCGCTCTCCACCGGCCTATGGTATTTTTTTTGGCTTCCAACTCAATCAAATGAGTACTCTCAAGTCGGCAGTGGATTTAGTGCTTATTGGTCCCCGTCCGTCAGAAGGTAAATGGCTTGCCCATTTTGTCGAGCTCCAGGTGGCCCTTGTGCTGCCGTTGATTCCAGTGCGTCTGTATTTACTGTGGTGCTGGATCGTCGATGTTCAAGACGTGTTGTAAGATTTTATGTCCTGTTTATCTGACTGTGGCATATTCGAATGCCTTTGTTGATATGATTATGATGTTTGCTTCCATTCTTGTTGTAGTATGTTTCGTGCAGTGTTAGATCACATCTTCCTCGGTACATTTAGGAGTGTAGAGCTTTAGCTATTCGGAGAGGTGACACAAATATTGATCTTGCTCTGCACAATAGTGAGGGTAACTTATACCATGTTATATTTAGACATGGTAGGAGGAGCAGTAAATTCGATGGTCCTTCGTGGGAGGAACTTATGAATGATTATGGCCTCCGCCATAGTGACATGATGACTGTTATGCTTGAGCACTATGGAACTTATATTAGTGTCGAATTTCATCGGGATGGTGTTATGTTGTTTCCTTTACCCCATGTTGGTAAGTTATTTGTTTGACTGATATTCAGTTTTGTTTCAGCTTATACATTTTGCTGTTCATCTTAGTTAGTGAAATCATTTTTTTGTAGCTCTTGAGGATCTGAGTGAAACTCAGAGGGAACTTGTTGACATCTGTTTTTATAGTCGTGGTGTCACTCTGAATTATGATCAAATGTATGTCATGTCGCGGCAGCTCTTTGATTACAACTACATACTGTGTACTCCTTTTGTTCATAGGATGGATCGCATGAATGTTATTTCTCAACATATGGTAAGCTTTGGTTTCAGATTTTTTTATTTGTTTGTTCTTTGCTGGTTCATAGGATGGATCATATACCTTGCTTGTTTTTGTCAGGTTATTCCTACCATGGTTGTGAGGAGTTTGATGGAATTTGTGCCTATTCCTAGGACTGGTTCTTTAACTCTTGAAATTACTTTCGATTCAGAAGATGATGATATATTTGTGAGCATTCCTTGTTCGTACTTCGTTGGCTTCGGTGATCGAATGGTGTCGAAGAAGGAAGGTTTCGGTAATTTTATGCTGGCATCGTCTATTGAAGTCAACAATTTGGTGCTCATAACATTCAAATAACATGAACAAGAGCTAATTGTTGTTTTCGGCAATCTGCAACAGTGAGCGTATTGTATCGCCCTACTATTGCCGTTTTTATTTTCTGCGATACTCTGCCGCCACCTTTTTCCCACCATTCTCTCCCGCCACTTTCCTTCCCGCCATTCTCTCCCGCCATTATGTTTCTCGCCTTTATCTCCCACCATTTTCTCCCGCCATTCTCTCCCGCCATTTTCTCCTTCCATTCTCTCCCGCCATTTTCTCCCGCCAAGTGTTCCCGCCAAATTTTCTCGAAAATGTTTTCCCCCACTTTTTGCCGCCAAATTTTCCCACTCGTTTTCCCGCCATTGTTGTTGTCATCTGCATATAAAAGGAGGCATTATAACTACCTTCCTCCATCGGCCACCAGCACTCAAAAAACCAACGCGGTAGTCATTATGAGTTTGCCTTGTTTGGATCAAAGCATTAGACCTAGCAAATGGAAGAGTGCGAAGTTGCCTCGGGGGTTGGAAGCAATTCGTTGTTGGTGCGGAGATCTCTGCAAGGTGAAAGAGGTGAGGACTTTTTCAGATTGGTTGGGCATGAAGTTTTCATGTGCGCTAATTATGAGGAAGATCCACCTGTTGGTCCTTCACTGTACATCACGCCTCCGGTGTGTTTCAGTCACCAGAATAAACACGTTGTTGATATTTTTGTTGATTTGATTTTTATATTTCTGTTTCTTTTGTAGTCTCCTCCGCCCCTGTGCTAGTACTATTGTTGGATACACACGAAAATGCCGGACTGGGCGGGGATTGAGATTCATGAAAGAGGTCATCGTGCATGGGCAAGTTTGGACTTGTAGGAGCGCCGCGAGAAGGCGGCAACAGAGGACAAAGCAGAGCAGGAGAGAGCGTGGCAAGAGTATTTCGTGGAGCAGAGGGCTTTTCTTGCTGAGATGAAGAAGAAAAACCAAGAAAACCACCTTTGACTGGCGGAGGTCTACTGGCAACAAGAGGAGTCCCGTGAGACTGAGAGGCAGAGAAAGAAAGAAAGGGCTCGTGCAGCCCAGGCAGCAGAAGAAGCTGGAGATGGAAACGGAAAATATCCACGTTGGACTCAGTAGATTTATATTCTTGTAACTCAATTTCAGCTAGTTGTATCTTAATTTCAGCAAGTTGTATCTTAATTTCAGCAAATTGTATCTTAATTTCAGCAAGCCCTACTATTCCCGTTTTTATTTTCCGCCATACTCTGCCGCCACCTTTTTCCCACCATCCATTCTCTCCCGCCACTTTCCTTCCCGCCATTCTCTCCCGCCATTATCTTTCCCGCCTATCTCTCCCGCCATTCTCTCCCGCCACTTTCTCTCCCGCCATTCATTCCTGCAATTGTCTTTCCCGCCTTTCTCTCTTGCCATTTTCTTTCCCGCCTATATAACCACATTCGCAGTAAGGAGGGCGAGAAGGCCCTTCCTTTCCCTTTCGCTCCGCCATCCTTCCGCTCTCGCCATCCTTTCGTGGAGATGTCTCATCCTCCTCATCCACACTATCCTTTCGTGGAGATGTCTCATCCTCCTCATCCTCTCGCAGTAAGGAGGGTAAGGGATCTGCATCGACGGAGGATGATGATGATGCACTCATCTAGTACGTTTTCCATGTAGTACTATTTTCTGTAGTGGTGTTTTCTATAGTGATGTTTAATTAAGTTGTAACGTTTAATTTAGTTCTACTGTTTAATTCAGTTGTAATGTTTAATTCAGTTGTAACGTTTAATTCAGTTGTACTGTCTAATTCATTTGGACGCATTTTGTTTGCGTTACTATTGTCCTATCTCTAAACCAAATAAGTGTCAACCATGAATATGTCGCATACATGAATATGTACGATAAATAGAGGCTACATCTGTCTCATACATGCATATGTCCGATACATAGAGGCTACATATGTCTCATACATGCATATCTCCGATACATAGAGGCTACATCTGTCTCATACATAAATAGATAGTCATGTCTCATACGTAGATGACCATATCATTGCTTGGGACGGTGACGAATCTTGGGGTTCCTCGGACGTGGACCGGAAGGCGATAAGTGCTGAGGCGGTGGACGAGTGTCACGATGACCACGGCCATAGAACACCTCATCCGTCGGTGTCTATGGCTCCTGCGTCGATGGTGGTGGTGGAGTGGCAAGAACTGTCTCCGAGATACCATAGGTGCATGCACCACGGTCATCGTCCTCGCCGTCGCCAGGTATGTACGAACTAGGACCAGAAAACAGAGGTCACTGAACTGAAGTCATGAATGGTTGTGACTGGCTGCCGCCTGCTAGTAAATTAAAACATGTCAAGAATGACTTACGAGGCTAATTTTTTTAAGAGAATGTACAAAGTTAAGTTACCTAGGTCCATCTGCTGAAGCCAAGAAGAGTCCCCGGGTTGTGAAGGAGGTGGTTGCTGGTAGAAATAGCCCCCGGGTTGTGAAGGAGGTGGCTACGGGTAGAAATAGCACCGGGTTGTGAAGTAGGTGGCTACTCGTAGAAATAACCCTCGGGTTATGAAGGAGGTGTCTACTGCCAAGAGGAGATCCATGGCTGTGAAGGAGGTGCCTGCTACCAGGAGGAGCTCCCTGGCTATGAAGGAGGTGCCTACTGCCAGGAGGAGCTCCCTGGCTATGAAGGAGGTGCCTACTGCGAAGAGGAGCTCCCTGGCTGCGAAGGAGGTTCCTTCTGCCAGGAGGAGCTCCCTTGCTTTGAAGGTCAAGGTTCTAAATGCTACAGAGAGGGGCGTGGCGGACAATGTGTTGCACGAGTGTCAACAACATTGGAAGATCGTCTACATGTAACAGCTGCGACGAACCCGCGTATCTTCGCTTGAAGACTCTTCAACCTTGTTGCTTGCTCTCGCACTAGGATATTTTCTCCTCTGTCAATGCAGTCCACCAAAGCGGTAACCTCCTCTAGCGCCCGAGTTCCCAATTCACCCTATACACATAAAGTTAACCAACTGTACATGTTCATGTAGAGGGAAAACGTAGCATGTGACAAAAACCGAGGACATACCGCGTGGTGTCTGGTTCCCACAACTGAGGAAGTTGGGAAAAGATCACCGACGAGAGGAATTGGGATATGATCCGGAGCAGATGATGGAACTAAGTAGATCCTCGTGCTCTGTCTGTAACGCTTCAGATACAACCCGAACTTGTCATAGTCAAAGACACGAACTTCATCTTATATATTTGTCGGGGCAGTAGTCCATTCCTCAAGGTAAGGTCTGATGTCGCGAAACCAAGAAGCCTGGGACTTGTTTCCTCCTACGCGACTGTACCTGAGATTGAAATGCACGTTACATGATTAGCTATAAGTAGACCGAACTGTCTCATCACCCTATTAATGCAGAGCTGAGAACCAAAGTAGTATTACTTACTTGTGCATGTGATCTGGTAATTGTGAAATAACCGGAATGTCAGGCTCTTGGCACAGACCAAACTGTCTCATCACCCTATTAATAGCCATCTCCTCAACCGTCACATCGAACACCAACTTGGCCTTGGTCATCCAATAATGTTTATCTCTAGTGGTGAATCCAGAAATCCCACCTGGGTACCTTTCTAAAATAGCCTTATGGGTGTATGGTTCCCATATAACTTGATCCTCATGCAGACTATCAAACTGCACCGTGAAGGAGGGGTAGCAGCCCCTCACCTAGCAAGGCGCAAACTGTCTCTGTGCATGACAACAAACATTAGTACATAATATTAAATAGCGAGAAATAAACATTACTAATTCATATTGTTAATAATGAAAATACCTCTCTCCGTGCCCAAACAGATCTCATAGTAGGCAAGTCGCCGATAGAAGGCACGTAATGTCCATCCATGTCCTCATTACCAAAAGGTTTATCAACGCTGATGTAGGGTCGACCAATAGGGAATCTCTCATACGACCAAAGCTGCAACAATAGTGGACATCCGAGAAGACTAGATTTTCTTGACCTCAACTGCCAAACTTTGCACAGGCCTCTATACGTAGCTGCTAACACAGTAGAACCAAAACTCCTCTGCACAATGTTCTCCGGGGAACGTGCATCAACTATCTCTCGTGCAACACTGATCAGTCGTGCATCTACAGTGGTCACGTGGTTCTTTGTGAACATCATCTTGCCAAACAACCACATAATATATGCCTCTAGGGACTGGTCAATCTGTGCCTCTGACAACTGAACAGTGGGATATCTTAAGGCGACAATCTGAAACTGGTTCAACCACCTGAAAAGAGGCCCATGCCGATAGTTGTCTAGCATCATGGTAGTTGGCACCACAGCTAGAAAACGGGCATGCATAGATGCTGGCCAACCAGTTTCTATCTCTAAAGGTCCTATGGCAGCACCGGCCAGAGGTAATCCCAACAAGTAAGACACATCCTGTAAAGTAGGAGCCATCTCTCCCCAGGAAAAGTGAAACGTATGTGTCTCTGATCTCCATCTATCTACAAAGTAGGTAAGGAGTGACCTGTCGTAAGAGAAGCGTGATACTTGCCACTTGTGCAACTACATTGGTTCACCTGTGTCATCCAAGTCCGGGTGATCAACCCACTCATCCAATGTACCCTCAACCAGTCGTGCCAAGGGTAGAAGTTTAGCCCAATTCAACCTACAAAATAAACAGAATGTAGCTTACAATTAGCTTCTATCAAAATGATGTTGAACATAGTAAGTGATTATACCGACATATACCTATCAACCCATGAAGGGTGTATCCTCCAGTTAGACTTTGGGGTGCAAGTGATCAACACGTCTAAGTTCGTGCCCGATTCTGTAAGTGCGCATCGGTGTCCTCTATCGATATTACCATTGAGCAACAGATACGAAGCCATATCTGCAATTAGAACATAGTCCACACATATTGCAAAATAAAACAAGATGTTTGCATATTACAAATAAAAACATAGTCTCACATATAACAAATAAAAACTTAGTCTCACATATTACACATTAAAACATAGTCTCACATATTACACATTAAAACATAGTGCACACATATTACAAATAAAAAGATAGTCCGACATATTACAAATTAAAACATAGTCCCACGAATTATGTAGCTTCTGAGTTATTCCTTCCTCGTCTGCCCCTTCGGCCTCGAGAGCCACGTCCACCACGCCTGCCAGGACCTCCTCTTGCAACTGTTGTTGCAGTCGTCAATGTGGAAGCACCGTCTTTCTTCAGGTCGGGGCAATATTTCATCCTATGCCCATAAGCCGTGAAGAGCAAACATTGTCTGGTTGCTCCACCAGCTTCCGATTGGTCGATATCGTTTGAGATGCGCTTTACCTTATGCCTGCCCCTGCTAGTTCGCCGTAGTCCAGGATCCGGGATGTATACTCGATCACCATCGTTTATGTTGTTGAAATTGCCGACGACTCTAAACCCTATCATCTCACCTGTCCAGACATTGAGTACAGCCTCCTTTGAATAGTACGAAGACACAAAGGAGATAGCGTCCAACTAAATCTGGCCACAGGCAGCGAACACATGTGAGCAAGGCAAGTGCAATAACTACGGTTTGTTGCATGTACACTCACAAGTTGGATAAAATTCTTCTCCAATTTTAACCTCATGCGTCTTTACCTCATTTGCAAAACCAAAACCATCAGTAGGAAGCTGGATCTCATACCTCCTTTCCGGATTACCTATGAGTGTGACGGTGTGCTTTTTTGCTTTCTTTATCTTCTCAGCCATGTACTCCATGACACGGCTACAATATGGAGTGTTCTGATTATCTGCAATATGCTTCTTTGCTAACTCGTGCCTTTCTCTGAAATATCTCACAGTGCCATGGAATACACCCTCCAGAATAGCTGTCAGTGGCAATGCTCTATTCCCTCTGAGTACAAAGTTATAGATCTCTGCAAGATTGGTTGTCATGTGGCCATACCTAGGTCCATGGGTGTCATGCAGCAAAGACCAATTCACTAGAGGCTCTTTCTCTACCCACGCAGAAAAATTCTTTATTGCCCTCCCCTTCTTTCTCTTCGTATCAGGAGGGTCAATTGCTGGCAAGTCACAAAGACAGACTAGCTCCTCAAGCTCCGCAATGAGTGCTGTTAATTTAACCTGGTCTTTTCCATTTTCTTCCTAGCAAGGACCTGCTTCTTAGTGAACTCATCTAGTTTTGACCAAATAAAATCGTATTTGCGCCGCTGGTTCTGCTTGCATAACTTTTTGAACAAGTTCATCAACCGTTTGTTCTTGAACTGTGAGAAAAAATTAGCACCCAAATGGCGCATGCAACATCAGCTTTGCAAGTCCTTCCAAGGTGTTGGCTCGTCAGCTGTTGGATTACTCAGTGTCTTCATGACCTTCAGTATACCGGGATGTCTGTCATGAATGAGACACACATTTGATCGGTCCTTCACAATCGCAATTTTAACTTGCTGGAAGAACCATACACAGCTCGGAAAGTTCTCACCCTCCACAAATGCCATGGCTAGTGGCATGATTTGGTTGTTCCCGTCCACACGAATAGCAGCCAGGATTTGCCCTTTGTACTGACCAGTCAGGAATGTACCATCCACAAACATCATAGGAGGACAATGCCTGAAAGCTTCGATGCACATACCAAAAGAGAAGAATACTCGTTTCAACACCTTGTAATCTGGTATACTATCCAACCTCGTGTGCTGAATGTTAACATAAGTGCCAGGATTCCTCTCCTTCAGTATGTCAAGGAGACGGACAACATCATCATAGGAGTCAAACGTCCCAAAACTCTCCTCCATAGCCTTCTGCTTAGCCCTCCAAGCCTTCCCATATGGAATGGCATACTTCCACCTGACCTTCATTGATGTCTGGATGTGTTTTGCTTCCATATCTTTCTTCGTCACTATCTCAGTATACATGAGTTGCGCTATGAGATTTGAAGTAAGGTTTGGATGATGAACCAACATGTTTTTCCTAACACAATTATGCGGGACAACATTTGGCACAACCCAGTGGATGTGATACTTTGGCACGTGGCCGTGCACCTTCGCAGGACAACCTGATTCGACACACTTCACGGTATATTTCGTTGGACTAGATATGTGTGTCCGGAAAACCCTTTGCATAGACATAGCCTGCTTTATCACCGCATACTTCATTTTCTTCTTTGTGTCAAACATAGCCCCAATCTGAACTTGGTTCAGATTATATTGCCATGGAGTCTCATGGCCATCGTTGACAGTAAAGCCGGTGGATATGTCTTGCTCCCATTCAGCAGGAATTGGTACCTCCTCCTGATCCTCGGAATTTTCAGAATCAAGTTCCTCTACAATCCCATCCTCGTACTCTCCTCCATCACCCTTTGCATTTCATTGCCTTCCTCATCCCCATTAGCAACACTAGAGGCATCTAATATTATCGACTGAATACTCTGACTAGGAGCATGACCACTAACATAATCTGACTCTTTCTCGACTTGGCTAGCATTCACATCTGGTGGCTGTGACCCGGATACATAAATCTCGTTAGCCACTTGACTACTCTGGCCTGGTTCATACCCCATGGTGGGTGGTATGATATTCTCCTCCTTCGGCACTGCTTGCACTAGGGCATACGGATGGATTCTTAGGTCTCTGCAACGACTTAACAGAGACAACCAATGTTGGCTCCTATCTATCGGAATCAAATCCCACTTGACATTTTTACAAGATTTGGTCCACAATGCATTAATACTGACGGAACAAACTTCAGGATCCAGGCCAAAACTAGTAGTCAACCAGTGCTTCAACTGCCTAATGTCCAGTCCGTCCGGGTTTGAAAGTGTCATCTCGCCTTTTTAAAACTCGCTAAGATCAACCCCCAACTCATTATATCGAACATTACCAGGGTCGTTATACATAGTGAAATTTAAGGATTCAGACATTTTCACCTATCAGACATTGCTAGCTTCTCATTATTCGCAGCGAATAAATCTACACTAAAATAAACGTACACTAAAATATACCTACGTATTCTAAATAAACCTACACTAAAATGAACTTCACTAAAATAAACCTACACTAAAATATGCTCACGTACACTAAATAAACCTACACTAAAAAATGCTCACGTACACTAAATAAACCTACACTAAAATATACGGACGTACACTAAATAAACCGTTACTAATATGACTACATTAACTAAACCTACACTCGGAAACATACACTAAAATCACTACACTAATAAAAGTAACCTAAACTAATTTTACGTACATTAAAAAAACTAACAGAAAACTAACCTAAACTAACAGAAAAAATGTATACCTTCGACGCGTGAGTGCCCTTCTTCTTCCTCTCCACCACTCCACCTTCTCACCATGCACACCACCACCACCACACCATGTCTCCTCCAAACGAACAACACACTACCACATTGCAAAAAATGAAACCATAGAGCGGGGGAGACGAAGACGATCTATTGTTTCAGTGGATTGAAACTGGAAATGAGTGGATGTAAAGGGAGATCAAGGGGGGGGGGGATTTTCGGCCAAGAACTAAGAACACACAAGAAGAAGAGGGAGCTAGAGGAAGAAGAGGGAGCTGGCCGCATTGGCCTTATCCAGGGGCTCTTCGGCCTCCTGGTGACCGACGGGTCCTCTTTGGCCTAGCATGGGCCGACGGCCTACTCTTCAGCCTGGCGTAGGCCGATGGGCCCTCTTCGGCCTGGACTAAGCCGATAGGTGGCCGGTCGGCTCAACTAAGGCCGACGGGGTGCTATTTTTGAAAAAAATTCAACTGCACAAACTGTTTTCAAATTTAGTATAAATTTCATACTAGTTTTGCAAAAATTCCAACATATACATCAAAACACTAGCACTGAGCTTGAGCTAATTCTCAACATATCACAAGATGGCTCCCACTCTTCATGGCATAAAAGTAACAGCAGATTCTTAGACTTAGAAATATTTAGCATGGTGAAAATAGTAACATTAAGTTAGCTACTTTGCAGCAAGTTTCTCACTTATATGGGTGATTCTCATGTCAAACAAAAATACCATGGCATAATAGGCATAAAACACTGACACTTTCATGTTGGCACATGTCCCAGAGCAAGCATGGATTAATTCATGCAAACATGACAAAGTAGCATCATAGCAGACAATAGCAGTTTTGCAAACTTGCTCAAAAGTGAAATGTAATTGTACAAATGGATTCCTTGGTTCTTTCTACCCCAAAATCATGTATCATACTTATATGCTTGTATAAGAAAAACTCACACAAACCTAGACGAAAAAATGCACAAGAATCCTATATGACTTATAAGTCAAACCCTTCCTATTTTAGCCTCTACTAAAAATGGCTATGTCCAGATCTGAACATTTTCCTAAAATGGTAATAACACAAAACAGAGAAATAAAACACTACAAGAAAAATTAAAAAAGGGGCCCACTTGGCATGCACACCAGGGCCCCTAGGAGGTGACATGTGGGCCCTGGACCCACTGTCAGCGGCCCGAGAAATTAACTGAAAAAGGTGCCCAGGTGGTGTTTCGAACCCGCAACCTTTTGAACAAAACACAGAGGCGGGTCTAAACTCTGACGAAACTGAATAAAAGTTCAGAGAACATGGCAGAGGAAGAACCTGGGATCAAACCCAGGATCTCTCGGGTGGAGACTTGCAAGCTCAATCACTGGGCTAGGAGGGAGTTGACGGTTTAGGATGGGCGCGGCCTCTCTTAAGGAGACTCTCCAGCGGAGGCTGGCTGCCCCTTCTACCTAGCACGGCAGGAGGCTAACAGCGACACCGGCGAGCCTAACGACGACCATCGGGGCAAGGGAACCATGGTGGGGATGCGGGATTTTCCAAGGAGTGCGAGGGACAATGCCCCGACGCGCGGGGAGCAAGAATGGAAGGGAAAAAATAGTAGGCATACTGCATCTAAGGGCAGAGCACCGAGAGCGCAAAGTTGACACGAACAAAACTATGCGTACATGAGGCTAACAATGAAGTGGGCGAGAGGAATGGAAGGAGGGGTATACCTCCACTACCTAGGACATGGATAGGAGGCATGCGACACAACAGAGCGATGGCTGCGAGTCGAAGAACTCCGACATGCTCCTGCTCCGAGACGTAGAGGAAGAAGACGCCGACAATGAGGGGGCTCCAGGGTTGATGGCGTCGCGTGCGTTGATGAAGCAGACTTCAGGGACTCCGGGGCGTCGATCCTTAACGTCTAGGAGGAAGAGGACGATGCAGAGGGGCTACCCCAAGCACGTGCTCGAGCTCGACCAGAGCATGGCAGACAGGCGACAGCTATGGCGTGGGCTCTTACCTGAGCGGCAGCGCGAGGTGGGAGAGGGACTGAATGGGGCTAAGGATGCTAGGGCTAGGTTAGGGACACCTTATAAAGGGGCTAGGGTCGACGGACGGCCGTCAAATCACCGGACTTGGCAACCTGGCTACTGTGGATGTGCTGCGGGCTGGGCTGCGCTAGCGCTCGGCCTCGCTGCTGATGGTCCAAGAGAGGCCCAGCTAGGGGACAACTCTCTCCCTCTCACAAAAAGGCTTTCTTTATTTTTAAAACAACAACAACACAAGCCAAAACCAGATAGCTTGAAAAAGATCTTGTGAAAACAAAAATAGATTGGGACTCACTAAATAATGCACTATCTAACAAAAATGGACATGACATTTTAAGGACAAAAAAATTAATCACTGCCTCAATATATCCTAATGTTTAATTTAGTGATATTAATGGAAGCCACAGCCACACATGGAAGAGCTTATATACCCACTATAATCAATTAACCCAAGCATCAGAACATTTTTAAAATATTAATAGGACAAGTTGATTGTGACACAAAAATAAATAGGAGCAAGAAAATGGGGTTTTTATTGAGTTGAAATGAAAGAGGGGGGGGGTAGGCAAGAAATGTGAGTAGGGCAACACACCAAGAACTTAAGCATTGAACCACATATCACCTCACATCACAACACCCACAATCACAATACTCCACAAACACAATCAAGGCAACAATAATTATGCAAATGATATGATGAGCATGATGTCATGATGCATGATGCATGAGATCGAAATGGCAATGGATCAAAAACATAATCATACCAACACATGGCAACATAGGTTCACAAGATTACATGACCGTAAATGGCAAGGGACAACACTTGGGGTGTCACATCAGTTGAACTTCATGGGAGGGGAGTACAGCCCCTAGGAGCCAGCTGACACTTGCAACTTTGCCTCGCGGGTGACCTCTCCTCCCTTTAGGCCGAGAAGGCCGGGCTCGTCTCCGAGTGGGACCGGCTAGCGCAAGACATCCAGGCGGCCACGCAGGAGAAGGACCGGCTGACCGCGCTGCTGGCGGATGGGGAGGCAGCCCGGGACCGGCTCAAGGCCGAAGCGGAGAATGAGGTGATGGCCCGGGAGACGGCCGTCAAGGAGGAGGCTGATGCCGCCCGAAGGACCGCCACCCTCCAAGACAAAGTGCCCACCTTGAGAGGACGCTCGAGGAGGTCCGGGGCTCCCTTGCAGCGTTGGAGGCGGCTGTGGAGATGGAGCAGACGATGACGCTCAACTTCTCCCTTGGGGTGGATGACACCATTGAGGGTAAGTGCCTTTCTTTCTCTTCTCCAGCCGGTCGCTTTTTCCTTTGTTGGTTCTTGTGTTTTGATTTGCCTTTCTGTATTCTTCTTCTTATTTCCCTTTGGGCACTTCCCAGAGACTCAGCATCGCGCCGCGCGCGCCGTCGAGGAGCATCGGGGGTACCTTCGGGAGCAGGGTCATCGCTGCTCTGTGGCCGGGCCGCAGGGGAGCTCCGACAAACCGCGTGGCCTTGTGGCTGGAGCAGGCCGTGGCCTAGCTCGAGGCCAGGAAGGCGTCGACGGCCCGGGCCGGTGCGCAGATGGCGCTCTGGTTCGTCACCTCATGGTATAGGGGTGTTGATCTAGACCGGCTGGCCACCATGCGTGATGAGCCGGCCGCAGAGCGAGAGGCCCATCAGCTGGCCCTCGTCCTTCGGGCCAATGAGTTCGCGTCGTACGTCGATGCGGACGAGTTCCTGCCGACGCTTGGCAAGGACGGCGAGCCACTGCCCGAAGACTCCTTCAAGGCCCAGCGGACGAGGAGGTCGTCGACGAGAGCACCAACTTGAGCGGCGAGATGGCCGGGACTGCAGAGGCGTCTTCGAAGGCCGCGACCACCTCGAAGGCCTCGATGCGCCGGTTGGGGGCACGCCAGATGGCGACGTGCCGGTGGCCTGAGCCCCCGGGCATTTTTGTCTATCTTTTTTCTTTCTTGCAAGTTATGCTCAAGTCCACCCACTGGGGGTGTTTATGTAATGAATCATGCTGGCCGTGGGCCACTTTTTTCTTAACGTTTGTGTTGTGAAATCTAGTGTGTTTTCCTTATTGCTCTTGCCGACTCATCCTTATCCCTTTTCGCCCTCTTGGTTTTTTGGGTCCTTCTCCTTTTCCCCATAGGTTTCGGCCCCGCCAGCCCGACAGCCGGGGGCCGGTCTATAGCTGGGTCGGGGAGTACACCTCGAGGGAGCCAGTTCAGGACTTAGGAACCGCGAGGGTTCTTTGGGATAAGTAGAGTGGTAGAGGCGAGGTGGTGGTCCGGCTGGGCCTAGTCTGGATCCCCTTTCGTTTGACACTTCGTGTGAGCAAAACCTTGCCGCCCCGAGGCCCCATAAGCCGGACAACCGGGAGCCAGTTCTGTAGCTAGTAGGGGTGGGGAGGTTTGGCTGGCTCACACTACTTAGTCAATTTCTGGGAGAAACGACCTAAGACCAGCCGGCGAGCCCCCGGGCTGGGAGCCGGGTCGGGGAGCCGATGAGCGAGGAATCTTTTGGAGGAAACAAAACAGGGCGTGTCCCAAGAGCCGGCCTGGGGCACCCATTGCATTCATAAGCCCAAAAGGGTAGGGATACATACATACATCGGTTTTTTCAGTGGTAGAACGGGCGGAGAAGCTATGCGTTCCATGGGCGCTCCGTCTCCTCGCCATAGGCGTCTCTCTTGCGTTTCTGCGGCTTCTGGGCATCTATCTTGTAGTACGCGTTGTTGTGTAATGCCTTGCTGATGATGAACGGGCCCTCCCATGGGGAGGCTAACTTGTGTTATCCAGCTGTTCGTTGGATCCGCCTGAGGACCAAGTCTCCTACGCGGAAGGAGAGCGGCCGGATCTCCTTGTTGTGGTAGTGTCAAAGCTTCTGTTGGTAGATTGCCGTTCGGCTCATGGCCAGCTCGTGAGCCTCCTCGAGTAGGTCGACGCCATCTTCTGTTGCCTTAATTGCGTCCTTCTTTGTGTAAAGGGCGACCTGAGGCGAATTAAACTCGATGTCGGTGGGGATGATCCCCTCGGACTCGTACATAAGGAAGAAGGGAGTGTAGCCGGTTGAACGGTTCGGGGTAGTCCTGAGACTCCAAAGGACGGCCGGCAGCTCATCGATCCAGCAACCGACTGACCATACCAGCGGCGTCACGAGTCGGGGCTTGATGCCAGACAGAATGAGGCCATTCGCCCTCTCGACCTGGGCGTTTGACTGTGGATGAGCGACGGAAGCCAGGTCGAGCCGGATTCCTTGCTTGGAGCAGAAACGTGCGAGTGCGCCCTTGGCGAAGTTTGTGCCGTTGACGGTGATGATGCTGTGGGGAAGGCCGTAGCGCACCGTGATGTCATCGATGAACCGGACGGCCGTGGGGCAATCTAACTTCTTGATCGGCTACGCCTTGATCCACTTGGTGAATTTGTTAACAACCACCAGCAAGTGCGTCATGCCTCCTCGAGCGGTATTGAATGGGCCCACAATGTCCAGCGCGCAAACGGCGAAGGGCCACTTGGGATGGTTTGGAGGTCTGTTGCCGGCAGGTGGTTCTACGTGCTGAAGCATTGGCAGCCTTCGCACTCGTCGACCAACTTCTGGCCGCCTCGAGAGCAGTCGGCCAGAATAAGCCGTGGCAGAAAGCCTTGGCCACCAGGGTCCTGGTGGCGGCATGGTGCCCGCACTCACCCTGGTGGATGTCGAGGAGGATCTCCAGACCCTTTTCCGGCTCGACACATCACTGGAAGACGCCGGCGGTGCTACGGTGGATGAGCTCGTTGTTGATGATGTTGTACGCCATGGCACGACATTGGATTTGTCGTGCCAAAGCCTCGTCTAGAGGCAGCTCGCTCCGTAGAAGAAACGCCAGGATGGGTTGGGCCCATGAGGGGCCGTGACGGGAACCGGCTCAGGAGCCCTTGAGGTCGGATGACCAGCCCCCGGGACCGGCTCGCCGGCCCCCTGGACCGGCTCGGGAGCCCCCAGGACTGGATGATCAGTCCTTGGGACCAGTTCGCCGGCCCTCGGGGCCAGCTGGTCGATGATCATCATGAAGGCCGCGTTGTTGGAGCCGGCTGCCTTGGACGCTATCGGCTCGGTTGGGGCCGGCGAGGCGGCCGATGGTTCGGGAGTCGGTGGCGAAGGTACCGGAGAGGCGGTTGGGGCCGTTGATGGGCCGGCGGCGCCCGTAAGCACGAAGATTGACTGTGATTCTGAGGAAGGCTTGATCTACGGCTTGAGCAGCCATTCGAGGGAGATGGTGGCTGGGATAGCCTGCCGGGAGGAGCCGATCTTTGCTGGTGCGTCTGCCGCCTCGTTGTCCGCCCGCGGGACGTGATGACACTCACAGCCCTGGAAGGAGCCGGTGAGCTGTTGTACGAGGAAGCGGTAGCTGTCCATGTTGGCGTTCCTGGCGTCCCATTCGCCAGAGACTTGTTGCACCATGAGGTCGGAGTCGTCAAAGCAGAGGATGCGCTTGATGCCGATCTCCCTGGCGAGCCGGAGGCCATGGACCATGGCCTCGTACTTGGCCACATTGTTGGAGGTGGAAAAGTAGATGTGGAGTGCGTATTTATGCTGGTCACCCTTCAGGGAGGAGAGGAATATGCCGGCACCCAACCGGTCGTCATTTTCGAGCCGTTGAAATGCATGCGCCAATGCGTGGAGTCTAGGGGAGGTGGCACGAACTCCGTCTCTGCCCAGTCGACGAGGAAGTCAGCCAACGCCTATGACTCGATGGCGGTTCTTGGCTCATACCGGATCTCGTGATCGGCGAGGGCAAGGACCCATTTGGCGATCCAGCCGGTGGAGTCCCGGCCGTTCATGATTTCGCCCAGCGGGGCCGTGCTCACCATGGTGATGGCATGTTCTTAGAAGTACTGCTTGACCTTCTTGGCTGCGAAGTATATGCCATAGCACTTCTTCTGGTAGTGGGGGTAGTTCTGCTTGGATGCGGAGAGGACCTTGCTGTGGTAGTAGACGGGTCGCTGGACCGGCAGGGACATGCCCTCCTCCGGTCGCTCGACCACCAGGATGACGGTGATGACGCGTGTGGTCGCCGTGATGTAGACGAGTAGGGGTTCCTTCTCACCGGCGCGCCTAGGATGGGCGCATGGGTGAGAGACTTCTTGAGGCCGCGGAAAGCCCCGTCCGCCTCGTCGGGCCATTCGAAAATGCTCGGCTTCTTGGTTTGACCCGGCTCGATTAGAGCCATCTTGCGATGGAGCCCGTAGAGGGGCAACACCTTCTCCCCCAACCGGCTAATAAACCGGCCGAGCGAGGCAAGGCAGGCGATGGGCTCCGGGTGCGAGATTGGGCACAATCGGTGATGACACACGATGTACCCAGGTTCAGGGCCATCTGTGGGAGGTAACACCCCTAGTCCTGCTTGGCCTAGTTGGATGGATGGGTATGTGTACAAGGGTGCTCCTGGAGCTATGTCTAGAGGAGGAAGAAGGAGCAGCCTGCTCGTCTTCCTCTGCTACTAGAGGGATTTAGGGAGTTCTCCAGGTGTGGGAGAGTGATCATCCATCCCCGTTGCCTGGGGGGCTCGGGTGGTTTTGTAGGACAACCCCCCGGCTCTACAATATATGTAAAGTATAGGGGTGGGGGACCCTGCTAGCAGTCTCTCCGGCTGGCCAGGGGGTCCCATCCTTTGCGCCATCTCATCGTCTATTGGGTCCATCGGCTGAGTGGTCCTGTCCCCCGCTGGGGCCCGCCAGCCGGCTCTGCGATTGGCTCTCGCTCACCTGCCACGGCACGGGTCGCCCGGGAGGCGTCGTCTAGCGCCAGCCGGCCGAGGTCTCCGGTACAGCCGGCGGTATTGTAGCCATGTCGAGGCAGGTAATCAAGTGGGCGAGGGGGTGCCGGCACTGTTCCCTCGCCCGGTCACGCTCGTCGAAGTCAGCGGCCAGGACAACCTGACTGTAGCCATGCGCTACAGTGCATCAGCGGCCACTGTAGCTACAGGGACGCCCGTCGTGCCAGTCGCGTCGTGTCGTCGTACCTGCGCGCAGAGGGACGGGACATCGCATGTCCATCCCAGGGTCAACGGGGGAGGCGGCCCAGAGGCAGCCGGCCGCGCCCAGCTGGCCGAGGGTCGAGCCGGCTCCTTGACCAGTTGTCCAGAGCGCCAGCCGGTGCCAGCTCGAGCCAGAGGCCCTCCAGCCGGCCACGATCAGCCGTCATGCAGCTAGTCGAAAGTTCCCCGTCATGCATACCTAGGGGTAATGACCCCATTGCTTTGGCATACCTGGGGGTAATAACCCCGTCATGCAGCTAGTCAAAAGTTCTTGCCTTAAACCCTCGCACCACTTGAGCAGTCGCCCTTTCTACTTGGCCATTGCTCCTTGGGTGAGCGACAGAAGCAAAACAGATTTTGCTGCCACGGTCCTAGACATACTGCATGAAGGTGCAGCTCGTGAACTGCGTGCCATTGTCAGTGATGATTTGTTGGGAGCACCAAAGCGGCAGACTAGTCCTTTGAAGAACATGACGATTGATTATATTGTCACCTTTCTCACTGCCTCCACTTCCGGCCACGTTGTGAATTTGTCGATTGCAATGTACAAGTACTCAAAGCCCCCGATAGCACGGGGAATGGGGCCCAAGATGTCGAGCCCCCAGACCAAAAATGGCCAGGAGAGAGGGATTGTTTTGATGATCTTGAACTGGTTGATGTAGCTTCTTTGAATGGAACTGGCATGCTTCACACTTGGTTACTAGCGCAGTTGCATCCTGGAGGGCGGCGGGCCAGAAGAAACCTTGCCGGAATGCTTTGTCGACCAGTGCTCTTGACTCTATGTGGGAGCCACATATGCCTCCATGTATCTCTGCCAAGAACTCCAGTCCATCCTCCCAAGGAATGCACTTCAATTTCACACCATTTGATCTGTTTCTATACAGGACATCGTCCACAAACTGGTAAATACTGGACAGACAGGCTACTTTGTCCTCTTCCTCTTATTCCTCACGGAGTTGTCCTATTTGGAGGCACCGAACAATGTGTTGCACCCATGCAGGAGGCTGGGGCTGGACGGGAAGGACTAAAGGCATGTCTTCTGCCGTGGGAGCATTTGTCTCCATGGCGAAGACCTGAGGTCTTGCTGGAGCCTGTTGCCCCCCGACAAGCTTGGCGTCGTTCCCGACAACTCCCTCACCGGCGGCTTGTGGGAGCTCTATGGGGAAGTACTGGCCGGAATTCAACTTCCTTCTTTTATCTTGCTTTGTTGACGATGATACGGATGGCTGAGTTAGCTTGAGCACAAAAGTTCCTGGTTCCATAGGTAACTTGAGGGCAGCGCGCTTTGATAGCTCATTGGCAATGTTGTTCTCCGCACGTGGAACATGCTCTGTTTGCAGGCTGTCGAAGCACTCCTCTAGCTTTCTCACTTCATCCACGTAAGACTCCATCAATGGTCTATGATAATCCTTGTTGACTTGCTTGAAAACAAGCTGTGAAACACCTCTGACGATGAGCTTTTTGATTCCAAGGTCTACCGTGATCCTGAGAGCGGCAAGTAGTCCTTCATACTCCGTCGTATTGTTTGTTGACCTTTCGTGGGGGAAGTGCATCTGAATCACGTACTTGAGGTGCTCTCTAGTGGATGCGACAAGTAGCACGCCGGCACCGGCCCCTTGCAGGGAGAAAGCCCGATCAAAATACATGACCCATTCTTGCTCAGTTTCCTTGCCGGAAGAGCAATTTCTTGGACCTCTTCGTCTGGCTTTGGAGTCCATTTTGCAATGAATTCTGCCAGGGCTCTACTCTAGATAGTTGAAGTACTTTGAAAATTGAGACCAAGGCTCGACAACTCCAAAGCCCACTCTAAAATTCTGTCGGTGGCAGCTGGATTCCGCAGAATCCGTTGAAGCGGAAAGCAAGTGACGACGGTGATCTCATGTGCTTGGAAGTAGTGGTGCAGCTTCCTAGAGGGCATAAGGAGACCGAAGAGCAGTTTTTGCAAACTAGAGTATCTTGACCTAGCTCCCTACAAGAGGGAACTGACAAAATAAACTGGGTGCTGCACCATCTTCTTCTTCTGTGTTGCTTCGTTTGTCTATACTGACCCTGTCTTGCCGGCATTAGGACCTGCCGGGGGAGTTCCTAGCTCATCGCTTGGCGGTCTCGCCCTGCCATCGCCTCTTCGTTAGCTTCCTCTGTGCCACCAGCGTAGCGCTAACCACTTGATTCGTCGCCGCTAGGTATAGTAGCAACGGTTCTTGTGGCCTAGGCGCAACTAGTGTTGGAGGAGAGGAGAGGTACTTCTTCAAATCCTGCAGCGCTGCCTTCGCTTCTGGAGTCCATTTCATCGGACCTGCCTTCCTCAAGATTTTGAAGAATGGCAGGGCGCGCTCAGCGGATTTTGAGATGAACCTGCTTAGGGCTGCGACACAATCGGCAAATGGGCGTACATCCTTGACGTGCTTTTGTACTCCAATCTACTCAACCGCCTTGATCTTGGCAGGGTTTGCTTCAATCCCACGCTGATACACAAAGAACTC
This sequence comes from Hordeum marinum, assembly GCA_022496015.1. Lineage (NCBI taxonomy): Eukaryota > Viridiplantae > Streptophyta > Magnoliopsida > Poales > Poaceae > Hordeum > Hordeum marinum. The sequence goes on along the minus strand of CM039676.1, from coordinate 355,902,941 downwards.
GAGAAGCTTGCCGGACGGAATGCCAAACACACACTTCTCAGGATTAATCTTTAGGTTGATCTTGCACCGATTTGCAAATGTCTCTTCTAGGTCTTGTATGAGTGTTGCCTTGTCCTTGGTTTTGACCACTATGTCATCTATATAAGCTTCCATATTCCTATGCAGCTAGGGTTCAAAACCAATCTGGACCGCTCTTGCAAATGTTGAACCAACACTTTTCAACCCGAAAGGCATTTGCACGAAGCAGTACGTACCACATGGGGTGATAAATGTGGTCTTCACTTTGTCTTCCTTCGACATGAAGATTTGATGGTACCCTGAGTACACATCAAGGAACGACAGCAGGTCACAGCCGGTAGTGGAGTCCACAATCTGGTCAATGCGCGGCAAGGGAAAGGGATCTTTTGGTTAGGCTTTATTGAGATCCGTATAGTCAATACACAGCCTCCATTTCCCATTTGCCTTGCGCACTACGACGGGATTGGCCAACCATGTTGGGTGGAGCACCCCTCTGACCAGACCTGTTGCTTCCAGTTTTCTAATTTCCTCGGCAATGAATTCTTGTCTCTCCAAGGCTTGCTTCCTCACTTTCTGCTTGACGGGCCGCGCATGAGGACAGACGGCAAGATGGTGCTCAATCACCTTCGTGGGAACATCGGGGATGTCAGACGGTTTCCATGCAAACACGTCGACATTCGCGCACAGGAAGGCAACGAGCGCGCTTTCCTATTTGCCATCGAGGGTGGAACTTATGGTGAAAGTTCCCCCCATGCCATCCTCCTTGACAAGCACCTTTTTGGTATCTTGTGGAGCTGCCATGGACTTCTTGTTCTTGACACTGGAGCTCTCTGGCACATCGTCAACGGGAGTGCAGCACTCTGAGGAGGTGCGCTTGTCGGAATGTGCGCCAAAGGCCTTGCCGGTATTCTTCCCCTCGGGAGTTTCAGCAGAAGGAGCAAGTGCCTTGGCGGCAGGTGCTACAACTGCTTCCCGGTAGAGTTGGTCGGCGCAGATGAGTGCACCTTTCTTGTAAGAGTTGATCGTGATGACGCTCATTGGCCCGGGCATCTTCAGCACATTGTAAGCTAATGGGTGGTCGCCATGAACTTGGCCGGCGCTATCAAAGACGATCTTCTCTGTTCTGAAACCAAATGGTACTGGTAGCGTGATATTTCCCTTCAGCCGAGTCCTCCCTCAATTGACCCCTTGGAAGGTGCCTGTCGGCTCGAGATCTTCATTAGGAATTTGTAGCCTCTCGATGACGTCTGGCGAGATTAGGTTCAAGTTGGCCCCACTATCGACTAGCATTTTCATCACCTTGAGGTTGCGAACTGTCGGTGAAACCAACAATGGCAGACACCCGACCACAGTTGAGTGACCAGGGTGATCCTCGGCGTCGAAAATGATAGGAGTGTTGGACCACTTCATAGGTCTCTAGGCACCGATAGACAGTTCTGCCGCGTTAACCTCGCGCACCCATTGTTTGTGTTGGTGGTGAGAGGAATGCGACGAGGCATCTCCCTCAATGCACATCATCTCTGTAACCTCCTAGAACTCATGCTCACTGGACTCATCGTCCTCTTCGTTGCAATCGTCATCCCCTACTTCTTCATCGTCGCCTCGAGCGGGCTTCTCCTTTTGTTGCTTGGCCTTGCCGCATTGACCTCCTTGTTTGCTGCGTTTCTTACCGGACCCTTTTGCATCGTTTTGTGATTTCTCCTTATCTCGTCTCACGTACTCAGCCTTCTGCTTCTCGACGAGTTGCTCGACCCGTCGGCAATTCTGGAGGTCGTGGCCCTTGGTGCGATGGATCTTGCAGTACTGCTTGTCAGAGCATTCCGTCTTGTCTGTGGCCACCAAGGCCTGACACGAGGTGGACCCAGCAACCTCCTTGTCGGGACTGTCATCCTTAGTTTTATTGGTGGTGTCGACGTTGCCAGATCCCTCGACGGCAAGCACAGTCTTACTCTTGTGCTTCTTGTTCTGCCGCCGGTTTTTCTTGCCAGGGGACATTGGGAACTACCGAAACTGCGTCATTGCTCTTCACGTGCGTCCTGAGAAAGTCGCGCCATACTCGCCGGCGTGGGTGTCTTCAAGGGTGCCCTTCTGTCCCTAGAGTTCACCTTACCGCCCGCAGGCGGCATATAGCTCCGTCCTGAGACCCAATGGCGTGGGGGTTTCCGTCGTCGTGGTGAGCGTCTCCCCGGTGGGTGTCACCACTTCCTTGGCTTTGATCATTGGAGCACCACGTGGGTGTGGGGTCTCCACTTCCTCCGCCCACGTCCACTCCATCGCCCGCTTGGGAGACTACGGTCACGACGGACGTGGAGGGCTCCACCACCGTGAAACCCTTCTTCTTGGGAGCCATCGCGATGGATATGATGAAGGAACTGATGCACTAATCGTTGGACCAGATTTACGCAACCCGGCACGCCAGAGATGTCATGGGGGATGAACACCTATGGGATCGGGAGGAGCCGTTTCGGTTCGGCAGGGAGACGGATATGCGTGAAGAGCAGGACTAATAGCAGCGCGGGGGATGTTGACCTAGGTTCGGGCCGATGAGAAGCGTAAAACCCTACTCCTGCTTTGTGTATTATGGGTGTTCTTGGGTTCTAGCCATAGGAGTGTTGTGTGAGTGATCAAGTAGAGTGGCTATGCATGTGAGCTAGAAGATTGGTCAAAAGATCCCCTACTGTAACGCCTTGGGCCTCCTTTTATATGACTAAGGGGATCCCAACAGCGGTGTACAGTGCGTACACGAGGTGTACAGTGCTACAATGCTATCATACCTAACACTGATAGCATAAGACATGCACATTTAATGCTCTATTTGGTGCCTTTGACCATCTATGGGACGGGATAAGACATCGTTCCATCTGCACCGCTTAGCCCCCTCCATCGCTGGTGCCTCGACACGTGCCCAGTTGGGGCAACGCCTGGCCTCTGCGCTGACGGGATCTTGTCATGGCTTCACCTTGCCGAGGGCCTGAAGGCCATCCCAGCACGGTCTTGCCGGGGGTCTATCCTTTGGCATTTATTGTTCCTTTTAATATTCTCTTGAGTTTCTTATATCCGCACCTAGTAGTTCCCAGTCAGGCCTTGCTGTCGGTGTGGCTACTACTGCCCGTGCACGAGTAAGGGGCACTGGAGAACCCAAAACTCTAGTGCACTGACATTTAGTATAATAAACATATCAAATACTTAGGTACTGTTATAAATTTATTATTATTTTATTATTGCATAAGGTATTGTATTCTAACTGCTCCATGACTTATTCCCCCCAACACAATCCTTGGCATCATCAAAACAAGCAAACTATGCAAGCAAAAAACAGAATCTGTCTAAAATCGAACAGTCTGTAATGATCTGTAAAGGAACCATACTTAGGTAACTCTAAAAATTCTGAAAAATTACGAAAACCTGGGGATTTTTATAGCAATATTGTGTAAAAACTTCATATCAAAAAGATGTTCTAGTAAAATCAGAGAAATTCTGCACTGGAAGTTAAAGTTTCTATTTTTGCACTGTATCAATTCTACTCATCATGCTAGTCACCCCAAAGGCTTTAATTAGCACAAACACTAATTTAAACACAAAAAAACGATCATTACAGTATCAATAACCTTGTTGTAAGAACAAATAGAAAGTAAAAAAGCTATATCAAAGATAACTATTGGGTTCCCTCCAAACTAGCATTATTGTTTTATGCCCCTAGCTAGGCATAATGGAAATGATCAAGTATTGTAATACTTGACATCAAGCTCCTCAATAACACAATCATGAGTAATAGGAATAATAATAGTCTTGAAAATAGGATCCATTATCAATTTTATAAAGTTGGGATGCACACTAATCATTTTGAGATCTTCGTTTCTTTTGGTAGGAGGGATACTCCCCGGCAACGACGCCAGAAATCCTTCGTGATACTTGTGATCTGCATTAGGTTTTCCATGAAGAGGAACGGGTGATGTAACAGAATATAGATAAGTATTTACCTTAGTAGAGAAGCAAGGTTTATCGAACCAATAGGAGTAACAACCAACCCCCGTCTTCAGCGGCTACACACAAAACATCAAACACTTGCACCCAACATGGGCAAGATGGTTGTCAATCCCCTTGGACTCGTTATTTGCAAGCTTGTAAGTAGTGTGGTTGGTAGTAGATAATTCTCAATTGTAACATAAAATAGAAAGTAAATAATAGCAGCAAGGTATTGTAGCGTTTCTAAATTTATGAGTGAATAGACCGGGGGGCCATAGGTTTCCCTAGTGGCATCTCTCATGAAAGCAAGCATACGGTGGGTAAAAAATTTACTGTTGGGCAATTGATAGAAAAGCACATAGTTATGTGATATTCACGACAAGAATCATGTATATATAGACATCATGTCCATAAGCAAATAGGCCGACTCCTGCCTGCACCTAATACTATTACTCCACCCATCGACCGCTATCCAGCATGCATCTAGAGTACTAAGTAAAACAGAGTAATGTTTGGAGAACAATGACACGATGTAGAAAAAGAGAGTTCAATTAATATGAACTAACCCCATCTTTTTCTCGTTAGTGGCAACAACACAAATACGTATCTTGGCCCCTTCTGTCATTGGGATATAGAAACCCCTCAGATTAAATCAATCTACTTGGCCAAGGCAAATCAATAGATCAGAGAGATTTACAAAGCTATTTTGATCATGCACATAAGAATCATAATAGATTTCAGACAAGACTCAAATATTTTTCATGAATAATCTAACCATAAACCACAATTCATCGGATCCCAACAAGCGCACCGCACAAAAGGATTACATCAGATAGATCAAAGCGAAGATGTGATGATTATTGAATTGAAGATCAAGGGAGAGAGAGAGATATCCATTTTGGTACTAACTACAAACCCATAGGTCTATGGGGAACTACTCACACATTACCATGGGAGAAGCAAGGATGATGTAGAGGCCCTCCGTGATCGATCCCCCCTCCGATATGGCACTGGAACGACACACGGCAGAATAAAGACTTGTGGTGGCGGAAAAAGTGTTTTAGGAGGCACTCTAGGGTTTTTGGAATATATGTGAATTTATAGTCCAAAGAGAGGCACCGGGAGGCGATCAAGGGGGGCACGATGAAATAGGGCATGACCACCCCCCTAGGCACGCCCTGTTGGCTCATGGCTCCCTCGTGAGGCCTATGGTCTCCTCCCGCACCTTCCAGGTGTTCTTTTTGTCCAAAAAAATTATATGAAAGTTTTGTGGCAATTGGACTTTGTTTGGTACTGTAAACCTAAAAAAACAAAAACATGTAGAAAATAACAAGTGGCACTAGGAACTGGGTTAATAGGTTAGTGATCAAAAATAATGTTACCTTGTAAATAAACACCCAAAACGCATCCTAGAATGATAATATAATAGCATGGAACAATAGAAAATTATAGATACGTTGGAGACGTATCATGAGTCAAGAGGATAACGATGCATCCCAGGTTTTGTAAAGCATCGTGAAGAAAAGGGAACATAATAACCAAAGGTTCACTCGGAGACCATTCATGTAATCATTGGGATCAATATGCGTCCATGGTTCCACTCGGTCATTGAATGAAGGAGTTTCGTTCATGTCTATCTGTTACCAAACCTACAGGGTCACAAGCTTAAGGTAATCATGATAAGATGAGTGTGAGTAGGATGGAATTAGTGGGAACATATTTCTTTTAGAAAATCATTAATATTTGAAATAGTTTCGAGAGGATCCGGAAGCGTTTTGGGGTCACCGGAAGGGTTTCGGAGAGTATCGGGGAGTACTAGGTTTTATCGATAAATAATATATAGGTGTAGGATGTTTTCTATGTTAGATTATATAAATGGTTCTGAAATTAATCAGAAGGATTTTATAAATAATTAAATATCAATGGGCCTTAAAAGGCCAAGAGGTGGAAGGCAACTTGGGTAACCAGGGCCCACGTGGAGTTGCCCCCCTTCCTTGTGTGTGTGAGTAGTAGTTTGGCAGCCAAGGAGGGAACTCTTTCTCTCATTGTGTGGTGCCCCTCCTCTCACCTCCAACCTATATATACTATATGATTTCCACCCAATTGATACACGAATTTGGGAGCCTCCTCTAGTTCTTCTAGTTCTAGTTCTAGTTGGTCCTAGTTGACTAATTAGAGCTAGATCTAGTTCCTATAATCCTCATAATTAGAAGCCCAGTGAGGTTCTAATCTCCTCCCTCTATTTCTCCATCGATAATTAGCTTTGGACGATGAAGCACTACCGGATCGTGAAGACCGTACGCTTGACACCAAGTAGAGGTCATGCTTTCGGTCTTCAGTTTGAGGGATCATTCGTGGGCGGTTTGCAGGATCATTCATATACAGTTCAAGGGACTCCAAGTAAGATCAACGTCATCACGTTCTTCTTTTGCCGCAACTTAGTGACACTAACGATCATGATCCCAACCATTATCATATCTTCATACTATTCATGGTTTATCATAGGGCGATTTTTTTGTTTTCTACTATGTTTATCAACATTGGCATTATGAGTGGTTCTATGAGTAGATACAAGTTGTGATCTAGATAACATGTGGATGTGAGGGTTTGATGTTGTTGCTATGCTTCCCTCGAGTGTTGCTTTGGTTCAGTTCATTGACGACATGATCAACCTTTGTACAAAGTTCTGCAATAGCTTGGCTCTGACTGTCGACGATCTGCTAATAGTTCTTTAGGCCTCGTCATAGTCACGAATAGTGAACCATCACGTACACAAGAGGGCAATGAATATGAATGATCTTCTAGGACATCATGCATATCTCACGAAATTTAGTGTGGGGCTAGAGATTTTTAATTGAGTGTCTTCCCTCACACACCCCAAAAGTTAATCAAAAAACAAGAATCATCCCCTAAATTGTGGATGTAGGTATCTAGTATTATTTATTAAAATTCATAACCACGTAACTAAATTGTATTAAAACCGACTAGAGGATGTCTAACTTGGTTTTGCAGGGTATGCATATGATATGGTATAGCCTTCATCATAATAATGAGTTTAGGAATGAGATGGTTATATGTCGTAATATTAAGTGGCATGGACATCACGGTATGATGGTCGGAGCCATGAGATTTCCATGTTAGTGTAAATATCATAGAGATAGCATACAAGTTATAGGAGACGATGGCAAGCATACACATAGGACCGCAACGTTGAGAAGGTCTACTAGGCATGGGACGAGGAGCTATAATTTCATCCCACGTCAGAATTTTTGATTGGTGCCACAACAATGTTTTCTGAAATGGTTGCCACGACAAAATCTTCCTAAATGCCTCCATGGTAGCATTTTGAAATGGTTGCCATGGCAACGAAATATTGGTCGTCCGTACGCTTAAACTGAAGATTGAAGATGGTTATGAAGGATTCCCAACGCCCAGGCCTATACCATATCATGCTATTATGAATTTCCTGATATGTTTATCCATTTATATTTTTCAACCTTCAATTGTGTATTAGTCAATTATTAGGGTGATCTCTCATACTAAAATACCAAGTTAAAAGTGATCTTCCCAATATTCCAACTGTCTATAAGACGTAGCTTTTCGGAGTGGTCATGTCCAAATGAGCACTTACAGATCGACATGTGTAAGGCAGGTGAAGGTCATACCTTACTATAGATAACACTTGTTTGTCTTCAAGTTCTGGAAGAATCGTCCTAAGCTCGAAGCACAAAGCATCATTCTAAGCTTGAAGCACGAAGTACTAGAGATATGATCGGTAAAATTTTGCCAATAGGTTAATGTTCACGTTATTAGTGATGTCTACATCAATGGTTGTGAATAAGATCAGGGTTTTGAATCACTTAAAATTAATTATGAGAGATGTTGATTTAACTAGAGCACAATAATGAATTAGTTAAGTCTAATCACTAGTGCAATTAATTATGAACAAAGTATATTTGTAGTTTGCATTATAGTTGTAGAGTAATGGCTCATGGTTCAACCTTTTATGTTGTAATTGATTAGTTGTTTTTATTATCTCGTTGAATCTTTATGATTGGTAAACGTAATGAGAGGATAGTCCTGTAGAGTGTTGATCCATCTCCAACCTATATGTAATTTTTATTGTTTAATTCTATTATTTTATCAATCTTAGATATTTATTACATAATTTTATATCGTTTTTGGGACTAACTTATTAAATCAGTGCCCAATGTCAATTGATGTTTTTGCATGTTTTTTGTTTTTTCATAAAATCAATACCAAATAGAGTCCAAACATGAGAAAAGTTTTTCGACTCTTTTTTCTAGACTAGAAGACACCCTAGAAGATTCGGGGGAGAACCAGAGGACCTATGAGGAGACGACAAGACAATAGGGCATGCCTAGCGGGGTAGGGCATGCCTTGATGTCTTGTGGGGCCCTCATGGCTCCATCTAACCTAATTCGAATGCTATAAATTCTCATATATTCTAAAACTCCCAAAGATCACCCCGAAACAAATTGTACTCCGCCGCAAGTCTCTGTTCTTCCGCGATCCCATCTGAAGACCTTTTTCGGTACTCTGTCGGAGGGGGATCGATCACGAAGGCCATCTTGATCAACCTTGTTGCCTCCATGATGATGTGTGAGTAGTATACCATAGAACTACCGGTCCATAGTGATTATCTAGAGAGCTTCTTCTCCCTCTTTGATCTTCAATACCATGTTCTATTCGAAGATCTAATCAGTGTAATCCTTTCGTGCGTTGTGTTTGTTGGGATCCAATGAATTGTGGGTTTATGACCATATTATTCATTACAAGTAACTAAATCTTGTCTAAAATCTTAATTTAATACTATGTGGATTCTTGTACATGGGATTTATATAGCTATTTAATTCTTTTCGATCTATCGGTTTTCTTTGGCCAAGTTGAACTATCGATCTTGAGTGGAAGTGATGCATAGTAATGGGTTCAATCTTGCGATGTCGTCACATAGTGACATGAAGGGGTAGCTAGGTACGTATTGTATTGTGTATACTAAGGATAAAACAATGGGGTTTAATCATATTGATTGGTTTTACTTACTCTACATTATGTCATCTTTCTTAAAGCGTTACTCTGTTCGTACGGATTTAATTACCATAGATCCAGGCAGGACATGGTCGATTGGTGGATTAATAGTTGCAGATGCAGGCATGAGTCGGTCTGCTTATGATGGATGTAATTCCTAAGTATTTTATCATGCCATGAATAATTTCATAACTATGTGCTTTTCTATCAATTTCCCAAGTGTAATTTGTTTACCCACCGTATTCCACGCTATTAAGATAGAAGTCACAGAACCATGTAGTGAAAACTATGGCCCCGGGGTCTACTTTAATCATATTACAAAAAAAATTATATTAATGCAATTTATTTACTTTTATTTCACTTTGCATTTTGCCAATCTATGACTATCAGATTTAATCGTTTCCGCTAACAAGTACAAGGGGTTGATAACCTTCTTGCCGGTGTTGGCTGCAAGTATTTGCTCGTTTGTGTGTAGGTGTTGTTGACGAATGCTTGCTTGCTTTGTTCTCCTATTGGTTCGAAAAATCTTGGTACTAAAGTGAGGGAAATACTTTTTGCTACTTTACTATATTACCCTTCCTCTTGGGGGAAATCCCAATGCCATCACAAGTAGTAGAAGAATTTCTAGCGCTGTTGCTGGGGAGACATCATCAAACAACTACAAGGTTCCTTCATGCAAATTATCAATTACTTGTTCCACTTATTGTTAGCTTTATTTTTTCGTTTGTAAAAATAAAAATACAAAAGTATTTATTTTGCTTGTTTTCCACTATGTCTCAAGAATACACCAAATTGTGTGAATTCTCAAATAGTAATAATAATGACTTTATCAGTACTCCAATACCGCCCGGGACTAGTGCACAGTCTTGATATTAATGCTGCATTACTAAATCTTGTATGGAAGAACAATTTTCTAGAAATCCTAATGAAGATGATGTATCACATCTTAATATCTTTGTAAAATTATGTGATATGGAAAATAAAAAAAGATGTGGATAATGATATTATCAAGTTGAAGTTATCTCATTTCTCATAAGAGATAAAGCTAAAAATTGATTTTAATCCTTGCCTCATGCTAGTATTTATTCTTGGGATAAATTCAAGGATGCTTTCATTTCTAAATATTTTCCTCCCGCCAAGATAATATATTTTAGAAATAAAATCATGAATTTTAAACAACATGAGCAAGAACATGTTGCACAATCATGGGAAAGAATGAAATTAATGATTAGAAATTGTTCCACTCATGGATTGAATTTCTGGATGATTATACAAAACTTCTATGTTGGATTAAACTTTGCTTCTGGAAACATTCTAGACTGAGCTGTAGGTGGAAAATTTCTGGAAGTCACATTAGGAGAAGCTACAAATCTTCTTGACAACATACCCACAGACTTCTCCTAGTGGCACACTGAGCGACCTTCAACCGGTAAGAAGGTAAATTTTGTTGAAGAAGTTTCTAGCTTGAGTGATAAAATGGATGCTTTTATGAATATGCTTGCGAGTAAAAATGTTCATGTTGATCCTAATGATGTCCCATTATCTACTTTCATTAAGCAAAATAATGATGCTATTGATGTGAATTTTTTTCGCTAGAAATAATTTCAAGAACAATGCTTATAGAGGGAATTTCAGGCCTAGGCTGTTTCCCAATAACACCTCTAGTACCATGTTCCATGATACTTCTTATGATAAAAGGTTGTTTTAAATTGAGAAAGCCACTAAAACTTTATGTATTCACAATATGAACAAAATGGATTATTTTTAAAGGATATCAAAGAACATTGTATTGCGATTCAAGCAATTAGTAAACACGTTGATCTATTACTCATGAAGTAGCTAATCTCCAACTACGAATTGCATGTATTGAAAAAAATATAGAAAACAAATCCGACAAGCAAACTACAATAGTCCTTAAAATGGATGCTAAACCGGAGTCACACCTCCTTAATAGTGATGATGGTGATATTAAAATGCTTAGTGTATCACCTATTGAATATTTGTGTAGTAAAATAAAATTCATGAAAAAGTCACTCCAGATGAGTCAAATTTACCTACAAGGCGCCCCAATTGTTTGGAGTGTGATGATTTTAATAATAAAAATGAGAAAAGTGGGTTTGAAGTGGTTAGGATTTTAGATAGTGTGGTGCCTACTACTTTGGAGTATAAGGACTTTAATTATTATAAATGATCCTTGATTGAATGTATTTCCTTGTTGCAATCCATCACAGGTTTACCTAATGCTTACGAATAAAATAAATCTTTTACTAAACATATTGTAGAAGCGATGATTAAAGCTCATGAAGAAAGCTAGAATTGGATATCTCTATACCAAGGAAATTGCATGATGAGTGGGAACCTACTATGAAATTTAATATTAATAATTATGAATAAAATGCTTTGTGTGATCTTGGTGCTAGCGTCTCTACCATACCAAAATCTTTATGTGACATTCTAGGTTTCAGCGACATGTATAAATGTTCTGTTAACTTGCAATTAGAGGATTTAACAATAAACAAACCATTAGGTAGTATTAATGATATTATCATAATTGCTAATATGAATTACGTACTCGTGGATTTTATTGTGCTTGATATTGAATACAATCCGTCTTGTCCTATAATACCTGGTAGGCCTTTCCTATGAACCATATGTGCTATTAATGATATGAATGAATTAAATATAAGGTTCCAAATTACCTTAAATAAAGGGATGGAACACACCCAAGGAAGATAATTATACCACCGTATAAATCCATTATGAGAGCCACATATGTAATTAATTTCAAGGATGACAAAACTTGAAATGTTGCAGTATGCCTAGCTAGGGGCATAAAACAACATCACTTGTTGGGAGGCAACCCAATAATTATCTTAGAATATTTTTTTAATTTTTATTATGCATTCATAACATGATTATCAATATTTTAATGATTTTGTTTTTGTATTTTAGTTAGCATTTGTGGCAAGTAAAGCTTTTGGGATGATTTCGATGATAGTATGATTGATTCTGTGCAAAACAATATTTGAATTTGCGTTTTTTACTAAAACGTGATAAGTTGCTGAAATTTTTACACATTATTATACTGAAAATTTTCCATGTTGTACCAAGTTTTCAGAATTTTTGGAGTTACAGAAGTATGATTTTAGTACATATCATTACATGATGTTCTGTTTTTATTGTGTAGTATGCTTGTTTTAATGATTCTATGGATTGTATCGGGAGGTATAAGTCTTGGGAGACTTAGAATACAGTAGGTAATATGCAAGAATAATTATGAATGAGTTTATAACAGTACCTAAGTGTATTGTTTGCTGATTATACTAATGGATCTCACGATGTTTCTGTTCAGTTTCTTGTGCTGAAGTTTCTAGTATTTGGCTGAGATCACAATGGATGTGGAATAAGGAGAAAAAAGACCCAAAGCTTGGGGTTGCCCAAGCAACCCCAAGTTAATATTCAAGTAAGACCCAAGAATCTAAGCTTGGGGATGCCCTGAATGGCATCACCTCTTTCGTCCACAATTCATCAGTATGTTACTTGGAGCTATATTTTATTCATCACATGATAAGAGCTTTGCTTGGAGCACCGTGTATTATAGTTTTATTTTATTTAATTTTTAGTTTGCTACAATCATAGTTCACTAGACACATCTATCTTTAGACACATCATGATTTGTTATAATACTCTATGTGCTTCACTTTAATCTTTTGAACTATGAAGTTGCTCGTGTGCTTCACTTCTATCTTTAGAGCACGGTGGTGGTTATATATTTTATAGAAAGGATTGCACTATCATACCTCACTTAATTATTTTTGAGAGTCTTAAATAGGAAGTGGTAATGTGCATGGGTTACAATGACTAGTCAGAAAATGACAGGTATATAAGAGTGATATAATTAATAAAATCTTTCATGTAGATCATTGAATATGATTCATATGATTTGATTATATTAATGTAGTAGTATGAAAGGTTATAGATTCATGATCATTGGTTAGTAAAGATACTGATATTAGAGATTGGTATTAACTACTTGTTTAAGTATCGGTTATGTCATGATGGGATGTCGGAGCCTTTTTAGTCCTCATTGAAATCCTAGTGTTGTTTGAGTCGGGGGGCGCGATGGTAAACTCCTCCCAACCTCCTCCCTAGTAGCATGTGGGTAGTACTTTGTTTCGAGGTCTAATAAAACTTTTGCAATAAGTGTATGAGTTATGTATGACTAATTTGAGTTCATGGACTATACACACTCTCACATTTCCGCCAATGCTAGCCTTTTCGGTACCGGGCATTCCCTTTCTCACCTCGAGAGTTGGTGCAAACTATGTCGGTGCATCCAAAGCCCGTGATATGATATGCTATATCACATATAAGCCACCATATATCTTCCTCAAAACAACTGTCATACCTACCTATCATGGCATTTCCATAGACATTCTAAGATGTATTGGCATGCAACTTCCATCATTCCGTATCATGACATGTGTGTTCATCATTAAATTGCTTTGCATGATCATATAGAGGTGATATAGTACATGTGGTAAATCCATCATTCATCATTGTATTATATGTTATGCTAGATTATTGCACATCCTGGTACACTACCAGATGCATTCATCTAGAGTCATATTGTTCTATGCTTATTGAGGAGCAAGTAAATTAAAGTGTGATGATCATTATCATTAGAGAACTATCCCAATGAGGTATAAGAATGATGGAGGCTAATTATTCCTACAAAGAATGAGGACGAGGTTAAAAACTTTGATTTCAAAAAAGATAAATATAGAGAAGGAGCAGTGTTACTATCCATTTACCAAACTTGTGCTTCAAAATAGCACAATGTTCTTCATACAAGTAGTCTCCTGATTTATCACTTTTATATATAGTGAGAATTTTTTGTTATAGAATTTGGCTTGTATATTCCGATGATGGTCTCCCTCAAATGCCTGAAGGCTTCTTGAGAAAGAAAGTTGGATGCACACCCACTTAGTTTCAGTTTGAGCTTTCATATACTTATAGTTCTAGTGCATCCGTTGCATGGCAATCCATACTCTCGGATTTGATATCGATTGATGGGCCTCTCCATTGCTCCCTGATCTTCCTAGTTGATTGATACTGGTGATCTGTGTTGGGTTTTCCCCAAAGAGAAGGGGGTGATGCTGTTGGGGAATGTTGCATCGGAAACAAAAAAAATTCCTACGCACATGCAGATCTATCCATGGTGATGAGCATCTATGAGAGGGAGAGTGGATCTTCGTACCCTTGTAGATGGCTAAGTGGGAAGCGTTAAGAAGCGCGGTTGGTGTAGTCGAACGTCTTTGCGATCCAAATCGCCGAGCGTCCAGCGATCCAATCACGATCCGTCCCGCGATATAATCATGATCCGTCCCACTAACTTGATCATGATCCATCCCACGAACTTGATCATGATCCGTCCCACGAGCTTGATCACGATCCTTCCGATCAAGCGCCGAACGAACGGCACATCCGCGTTCAGCTTGATGACGATCTCCGTCGTCTTGATCCAGCAAGAGAGAGCGGAGAGGTAGAAGAGTTCCCCGGCAGCATGACGGCGCTCCGGGGATGGTGGTGGGGCAATTCCGGCAGGGCTTCGCCTAAGCACTGCAGAAATCCGATCTAGAGGAGAAACTATGCAGTGGAGGAACGGGTAGCACGTCGCTGAAAAACTAGTGCAAGACCCTAAAACACACCAGTATATATAGGAGGAGAGGAAGAGAGCCTTGGCGCAAGGGCCAAGGCTCCTTTGCTTCGGCCGAACCCACTAGGAGAGGAGGACTCCTCCTCCAATGCTAGTAGGACTAGGATTGCTCCTTTTTTTGCCTTTTTCCACCTTTTCCTATTTGGTTTTCTTCTCCAGCCACATGGGCCTTGTGTGGGAGTTTCCACCAGCCCACTAAGGGCTGATATTCACTCTCCCACAGCCCATGAAGCCTCTTGGGTCGAAATACCCCTCCCGGAGCTCTCCCGGTACACTACCGGCACTCCCGGTACATTACCGATGAGCCCGAAACTTTTCCGGCGACCAAAATAGGACTTGTTATATATAAATCTTTACCTCCGGACCATTAGGGAGATCTTCGTGACGTCCAGGATCTCATCCGGGACTCCGAACAACCTTCAATCACCACCATACATAACTCTATACTACCGAAACGTCACCAAACCTTAAGTGTGCAGACCCTGCGGGTTCGAGAACTATGTAGACATGACCAAGACACCTCTATGGTCAATAACCAATAGTGGGACCTGGATCGTCAATATCTCCATACCTAGTTCAACCTCATTACCGGAAAGTCTCTTTACTCGTTCCATAATACAAGATCCCGTGACTAACACTTAGTCACATTGCTTGCAAGGCTTATTGTGATGTTGTATTACTGAGTGGGCCCTGAGATACCTCTCCATCACACGGAGTAACAAATCCCAGTCTTGATCCATGCCAACTCAACAGACACCCTCGGAGATACCTGTAGAGCACCTTTATAGTCACCCAATTACATTGCGACATTTGATACACAGAAGGCACTCCTCCGATGTCCATGAGTTGCATGATCTCATGGTCATAGGAACATATACTTGACATGCAGAAAACAGTAGCAATAAACTGACACGATCATATGCTATGTTTCTGGTTTGGGTCTTATCCATCACATCATTCTCCTAATGATGTGATCCCGTTATCAAATGACATCACATGTTAATGGCTAGGAAACCTTGACCTTCTTTGATCAACGAGCTAGTTCACTTGTGGCATACTAGGGACAGAGTGTTATTTATTTACCCACACATGTAATGTGTTTCCAATAGATACAATAATAGCATGGATAATAAACGATTATCATGAATGAGGAAATATAATAATAAACACTTTATTTATTGCCTCTATGGCATATTTCCAACATTCTCCCACTTGCACTAGAGTCAATAATCTATTTCACATCACTATGTGATTTACATTGTAATGAATCAAACACCCATGCAGTTCTGGTGTTGATCATGTTTAGCCCTTGGAGGAGGTTTAGTCAATGGGTCCGCAACATTCAGATCTGTGTGCACTTTGCAAATATTTATGTCCTTCTCCTCGATGTAATCGCGGATGGAGTTGAAGCGTCGCTTTATGTGTCTGGTCCTCTTGTGAAACCTTGGTTCCTTGGCCAGAGCAATGGCACCAGTGTTGTCACAGAACAGGTTCATTGGATTCAGTGCACTGGGCACTACTCCAAGATCTGTCATGAACTGCTTCATCTAGACACCTTCCTTCGCCGCCTCCGAGGCTACTATGTACTCCGCTTCACACGTAGAATCGGCTACCACGCTTTGCTTGGAACTGCACCAGCTTACCGCTCCCCCGTTGAGAATAAGTACGTATCCCGTTTGTGACTTAGAGTCATCCGGATCAGTGTCAAAGCTTGCATCGATGTAACCCTTTACGATGAGCTCTTCATCACCTCCATAAACGAGAAACATTTCCTTAGTCCTTTTCCAGTACTTAAGGATATTCTTGACCGCTGCCCAGTGTTCCATTCTAGGATCACTTTGAAACCTTTCGGCCATACTTATGGCAAGGCTGACATCGGGTCTTGTGCACAACATTGCATACATGATAGAGCCTATGGCTGAAGCATAGGGGATGACACTCATCTTTTCGCTATCCTCTGCAGTCACTGGGCATTGAGTCTTACTCAACTTCACACCTTGTAACACAGGCAAGAACCCCTTCTTGACTGATCCATTTTGAACTTCTTCAAAACTTTATCAAGGTATGTGCTCTGTGAAAGTGCTATTAAGCGTCTCGATCTATCTCTATACATCTTAATGCCTAATATGAAAGCAGCTTCTCCTAGGTCCTTCATTGAAAAACTCTTGTTCAAATATTCCTTCACGCTTTCCAGCATTTCTATATTGTTTCCAATCAGCAATATGTCATCCACATATAATATTAGAAACGCAATAGAGCTCCCACTCACTTTCTTGTAAATACAAGCTTCTTCATAAACTTGTATAAACTCAAACGCTTTGATCACCTCATCAAAACGCTTATTCCAACTCCGAGATGCTTGCACCAGCCAATAAATGGATCGTTGGAGTTTGCAAACTTTGTCAGCATTATCTGGATCGACAAAACCTTTTGGTTGCATCATATACAACTCTTCCTCGAGGAAACCATTGAGGAACGCTGTTTTGACATCCATCTGCCAAATTTCATAGTCGAATAAGCAGCTATTGCCAACATGATTCTGATAGACTTAAGCATCGCTACGTGTGAGAAAGTCTCATCATAGGCAACTCCTTGAACTTGTGACAAACCCTTTGCCACAAGTCGAGCTTTATAGACGGTGACATTACCGTCCGCATCTGTCTTCTTCTTAAAGATCCATTTGTGCTGAATGGCCTTTCGCCCTTAAGGTAATACTTCCAAAGTCCATACTTTGTTTTCATACATGGATCCCATCTCGGATTTCATGGCCACTAAACATTTCTCGGAATCCGGGCCCATCACTGCTCCTCCATAGCTTGTAGGTTCATTGTTGTCTAACAACAAGACCTCCAAGACAGGGTTGCCGTACCACTCAGCAGCAGTACGTGCCCTTGTCGACCTACGAGGTTCAATAGTAGCTTGATCCGAAGCTTCATGATCATCATCATTAACTTCCTCTTCTACCGTCGTAGGTTCCACAGAAACATCTTTCAGCGTTGTGCCACTTTCTGGATGAAGTAAAGGTTCAATAACCTCATCAAGCTCTATCTTCCTCCCACTCAATTCTTTCGATAGAAACTCTTTCTCAATAAATGATCCATTCTTAGCGACAAACACTTTGCCTTCGGATCTGAGATAGAAGGTATACCCGACTGTCTCTTTCGGGTATCCTATGAAGACACATTTCTCCGCTTCGGGTATCCTATGAAGACGTGGGAACCAATGTGGACGTCCAGGTCCCGCCATTGGTTATTGGCCGTAGAGGTGTCTCGGTCATGTCTACATAGTTCACGAACCCGCAGGATCTGCACACTTAAGGTTCGGTGACGCATCGGTAGTGTAGAGTTATGTATGGTGGTGACCGAAGGTTGTTCGGAGTCCCGGATGAGATCCCATATGTCATGAGGAGCTTCGAAATGGTCCGGAGGTAAAGATTCATATATAGGAAGTCCCAGTTTGGTCGCCGGAAAAGTTTCGGGCTCATCGGTAGTCTACCGGGAGTGCCGGTAGTGTACCGGGAGACCTCCGGGAGGGGTATTTCGACCCCAAGAGGTCCATGGGCTGTGGGAGAATAATAACCAGCCCTAAGTGGGCTGGGGAAACAGCCACAAAGGCCCATGGCGCAGGAGGAGAAAGTCCTAAAGGAAAAAGTGGAAAATCAGCCAATAGGGAGCAATCCTAGTTGGACTAGGATTGGAGAAGGAGAGTCCTTCTCTCCCTCCCTCTTGTGGCCGAATTGGCTAGGCCTTGCGCCAGCCCTCCTCCTCCTCCTCTTGTCCTTTATATACTGGTGGTTTGGGTGGTTTTTGGACAGAATTTCCGGCCACGTGCTACCCGTTTCACCGGTGCACAGTTTCTCCTCTAGATCGGTTTTCCGCAGCGCTTAGGCGAATCCCTGCCGGAATCACTCCACCACCATCACCGGAGCGCCGTCATGTTGCCGGTGAACTCTCTCTCCTCTCCACCTCCTCTTTCTGTATCAAGACGGTGGAGATCGTCATCAAGCTGCGCGTGTGCTGAACACGGAGGTGTCGTCTGTTCGGCGCTAGATCGGAAGGACCGTGATCGAGATCGCGAGACGGTTCGTGATGAGATCGCGGAATGGATCGTGATGAGTTCGTGGGACAGATCATGATCAAGATCGTGAGACGGATCATGATGAGATCACGGGACAGATCGTGATGAGTTCACGGGACGAATCATGATTGGATCGCGAGACGGATCGTGATGAGATCGCGGGACGCTCGGCGATTTGGATCGCGAAGATGTTCGACTACACCAACCGCGTTTCTTAACGCTTCGCGCTTAGCGATCTACAAGGGTACGTAGATCCACTCTCCCTCTCGTAGATGCTCATCACCATGGATAGGTTTGCATGTGCGTAGGAAAATTTTTGTTTCCCATGCGACGTTCCCCACCAGTGGCATCATGAGCTAGGTTGATGGTTCGATGAGATCTCGACTAGAACACAAAAGGTTTGTGGGTGTTGATGCTTAGATTGCTTCCTCCCTTGGTTGGAATTTGGTTCAGCGGGATTGTGAGATGAAGCGGCCCGGACCAACATTACTCGTATGCTTACGAGAGACCGGTTCCCTCGACGCAACTTGTTGCCTAGATGGCTTGCGGGTGACAGTTTCTCTCACTTTAGTTGGATCGGATTCGACAAAGGCGGTCCTTGAGAAGGTTGAAAAGAAACTAGTGTATCACCGTTGTGGTTTTTGCGTAGGTGAGAATTGTTCTTGCTAGATACCCGTAGTAGCCACGTAAAACATGCAACAACAATTAGAGGACGTCTAACTTGTTTTTGCAGGGTATGTTGTGATATGATATGGCCAATTACATGATGTGATATATGTGATGTATGAGATGATCATGTGATGTATAGATTATCACGACTTGCATGTCGATGAATACGGCAACCGGCAGGAGCCATAGGGTTGTCTTTAATTATTGTATGACCTGCGTGTCAATCATTAAGCGCTATGTAATGCTTTACTTTATCGCTAAACGGTAGCAATAGTAGTAGAATCATGCAGGGCGTGACAACCCCCATGGCGACACGTTGATGGAGATCAAGATGATGGAGATCATGGTGTCATGCCGGTGACGATGGAGATCATGCTGGTGCTTTCATGATGGAGATCAAAAGCACAAGTTCATGGCCATATCATGTGACTTATGAATTGCATGTGATGTTAATCCTTTTATGCACATTTTTTTGCTTAGGACGACGGTAGCATTATAAGGTGATCCCTCACTTAATTTCAAGATATATTGTGTTCTTCCCGAGTGTGCACCGTTGCGAAAGTTCGTCGTGTTGAGACACCACGTGATGATCGGGTGTGATAGACTCTACGTTCACATACAACGGGTGCAAGCCAGATTTGCACGTGTAGAACACTCGGGTTAAACTTGACGAGCCTAGCATGTACAGACATGGCCTCGGAACACAAGAGATCGAAAGGTCGAACATGAGTCATATAGTAGATATGATCAACATAATGATGTTCACCATTGTAGCCGCCTCAACTCACGTGATGATCAGACTTGAGTTGGTGAATTTGGATCATGTATCACTCGAATGATCGGAGGGATGTCAATTTGAGTGGGAGTTCTTAAGTAATATGATTAATTGAACTCATTATCATGAACATAGTCAATAGTGTCTTTGCAAATTATGTTGTAGATTACTAGCTCACGCTGTAGCTCCCTTGTATTTTTTTATATGTTCCTAGAGAAATAGAATTGAAAGATGATGGTAGAAATATTGCAGACTGGGTCCGTGATCTGAGGATTGTCCTCATTGCTGCACAGGAAGGCTTATGTCCTTGATGCACTGCTTGGTGCGCAACCCCCTCTAGCGTCGTCTGTAGATGTTGTGAAGATCTGACAGGCACGTTTCGATGACTACTTGATAGTTTAGTGCGTCATGCATTACGGCTTAGAATTGAGGCTCCAAAACGTTTTGAACATCACGGAACATATGAGATGTTATAAGAGCTGAGATTGTGATCTCAGGCTCATGCCCGTGTTGCGAGATATGAGATCTCCAACAAGATTCTCTGCTTGCAAGATGAAAGAGAATAGCTCAATCGTTGAGCATGTACTCAGATTGTCTGAGTACTACAAACGCTTGAATTGAGTGGGAGTTAATCTTCCAGATAAGATAGTGTTTGATATAGTTCTCCAAGTCACTGTCACTAAGCTACTAGAACTTGGTGATGAACTATAAATTGCCAGGGATAGAAATAATAATTCCCGAGCTATTCGCGATGTTTGACACCGTGAAGGTAGAAATCAAGAAAGAGCATCAAGTGTTGATGGTTAGTAAAACCACTAGTTTCGAGAAGGGCAAGGGCACGGAAGGAAACTTCATGGATGGCAAGACAGTTGCTGCTCTAGTGAAGCAACCCAAAGTTGAACTCAAACCTGAGACTAAGTGCTTCGATTATGAGGAGAGCGGTCGCTGAAGTGG
The DNA here is from genome assembly GCA_022496015.1 of Hordeum marinum. Taxonomy (NCBI): domain Eukaryota; kingdom Viridiplantae; phylum Streptophyta; class Magnoliopsida; order Poales; family Poaceae; genus Hordeum; species Hordeum marinum. The sequence continues at coordinate 355,881,714 of CM039676.1, read as the reverse complement.
AACAACCCTAGATACTTGGTAGATAAGAAGGCTGGCAATGTCAACAGAATTATATTTGATATACGTGTTATTGATGTGTACCTTGCTAGTACTCCTAGTAGCACCTGGGTATTGGATACCGGTTCGGTTGCTAAATGTTAGTGACTCGAAATAAAAGTTGCGAAGTAAACGGAGAACTAGCTAAGTATGAGGTGACGATGTGTGTTGGAAATGTTTCCAAGGTTGATATGATCAACATCGCACGCTCTCTCTACCTTCCAGATTAGTGATGCACCTAAATAAATGTTATTTGGTGTTTTGCGTTGAGCATGAACATGATTAGATCATGTTTGTTATACGGTTATTCATTTAAGTCAGAGAATAATGGTTATTCTGTTTACATGAATAATACCTTCAATGGTCGTGCACCCAGTGAGAATGGTTTGTTGAATCTTGAGTGTAGTAATACACATGTTCGTAACATAGATGCCAAAAGATACATAGTTAATAATGATAGAACCACATACTTGTGGCACTGCGGCTGAATGTCATATTGGTGTAAAGCGCATGAAGAAACTCCATACTGATGGATCTTTGGACTCATTCGATTTTGAATCGATTGAGACATGCGGACCATACCTTTTGGGTAAGATGACTAAACCCCGTTTTCCGGCTTGATGAAACGGGCAAATGACTTATTGCAAACAATACATGTTGATGTATACAGTCCAATGAGTGTTTGTAGCTTGCGGTGGATATCGTTATTTTCTTACCTTCACTGATGATTTGAGTGGATATAGTGTATATTTACTTAATGAAACACAAGTCTGAATCATTTGAAAGGTTCAAGCAAATTCAGAGTGAAGTTTAAGATCATCGTGACAAGAAGATAAAATGACTGCGATATGATCGTGGAGGTAAATATCTGAGTTACGAGTTTGGCATACAACTTAAGACAATGTGAAATTTGTTTCAGAACTAAAACGCCACCTGGAACACCATAGTGTGATGGTGTGTTCGAACATCATGGTCATGCTCTATTGGACATGGTGCGCGCTATGATGTCGCTTATTGTTTTACTACTATAATTTTGGGGTTATGCATTAGAGACAACTACATTCACTTTAAATAGGGCACCATCTAAATCTGTTGAGATGACATCGTGTGAATTATGGTTTGATAAAAACCTAAGCTGTCATTTCTTAATATTTGGGGCTGCGACACTTGTGTGGAAAATGTTTTCACCTAATGAGGTCGAACCCAAAGCGGACAAATGCATTTTCATAGAATACCCTAAGAGCAGTTGGGTGAACCTTCTATCTCAGATCCTAGTGCAAAGTGTTTGTTGCTTAAACGGATCCTTTCTCGATGAAGTGTTTCTCTCGAAAGAATTGAGTGGGAGGAAGATAGAACTTGATGAGGTTGTTGAACCTTTGTTCAACCAGAGAGTAGTGCAGCGCAGGAAGTTGTTTCTGTGAAGCCTACGTTAGTTGAAAAGGAAGTTAATGATGATGATCATGAAGCTGCAGGATCAAGTTACTGTCGAACATCGTAGGTCGACAAGGATGTGTACTGCTCCTAAGTGGTACGACAACCCTGTCTTGGAGGTCATGTTGTTGGACAACGATGAACCTACAAGCTATGGAGAAGCGATGATGGGCCCGGATTCCGACAAATGGTTGGAGGCCATGAAATCTGAGATAGGATCCATGTATGAAAACCAAGTATAGACTTTGGTAGACTTGCTCGTTGGACGGCAGGTTGTTGAGTACAAATGGATCTGTAGAATGAAGACAGACGCTGATGGTAATTGTCACCATTTGTAAAGCTCGACTTGTTGCAAAGATGTTTGTGACAAGTTCAAGGAGTTGACTGCGATGAGACTTTCTCAGTCGTAGCAATGCTAAAGTCTGTTGGAATTATGTTAGCAGTTGCTGCATTTTCAATTATGAAATCTGACAGATGGATGTCAAAACATCGTTTCCTTAACGGTTTACTTGAGGGAAGGTTGTATGTGATACAACCAGAAGGTTTTGTCAGTCCTAAGGATGCTAAAAGGTGTGCAAGCTTCAGTGATCCTTCTATGGACTGAGGCAAGCATCTCGGAGTCGGAATAAACACTTTGACGAGGTGATCAAAGTTTTGAGCTTTATACAAAGTTTATGAGAAACTTGTATTTACAGTAAAGTGAGTGGGAGCACTATAGAATTTCTGATAAGTATATGTGGATGACATATTGTTGATCGGAAATAATGTAGAATTTCTGGAAAGCATAAATGGTTGTTTGAAAAGTGATTTTCAAAGGAAGACCTGGATAAAACTACCTAATTGTTGTGCATCAAGATCTATAGAGATAGATCAAGATGCTTGATGAGACTTTCAATGAGTACATACCTTGACAAGATATTGAAAGAGTTCAAAATGGATCAGTCAGAGAAAGAGTTCTCGCTTGATTTGTAAGGTGTGAAGTTGAGTGAGACTCAAAGCTCGACAACAGCAGAAGAAAGAGAAAGGACGAATGTCGTCCCCTATGCCTTAGCCATAGGCTCTGTATAGTATGCCATGCTGTGTACCGCACCTGTGTGTGCATTGCCATGAGTTAGTCAAGGGGTACAAGAGTGATCCAGGAGTGGATCACTAGACAGCAGTCAAGATTATCCTTAGTAACTAAAAGACTAAGGAGATGTTTCTCGATTATGAGGTGCTAAAGAGTTCGTCGTAAAGAGTTTTGTCGATGCAAGCTTTAACACCGATCCGGATGACTCGTTGTAGCAGTCTGGATGCGTATAGTGGAGCAGCCATTTGGAATAGTACCAAGTGGAGTGTGGTAGCAGTGTTTATAGTTTGACATAGAGATTTGCAAAGTACACACGGATCTGAATGTCGCAGACCCGTTGACTATAAATACCTCTCTCACATGCAAAGCATGATCGAGCCCCAGAACTGACTGGGTGTTAGATTCATAACAATGCGAATCACATGGTGATGTGAACTAGATTATTGACTCTAGAGCAAGTGGGAGACTGTTGGAAATATGCCCTAGAGGAAATAATAAATTAGTTATTATTATATTTCCTTGTTCATGATAAACTTTTATTATCCATGCTATAATTGTATTGATCGGAGACTTAAATGCATGTGTGGATACATAGACAAAACCATGTCCCTAGTATGCCTCTAATGGACTAGCTCATTGATCAAAGGATGGTTAAGGTTTCCTAGCCATGGACATGAGATGTCATTTGATAACGAGATCACATCATTAGGAGAATGATGTGATGGACAAGACCCAAACTACAAACGTAGCATATGATCGTGTCAGTTTATTGCTACTGTTTTCTGCATGTCAAGTATATGTTCCTATGACCATGAGATCATGCAACTCATGGATATCGGAGGAGTGCCTTGTGTGTATCAAACGTCACAACGTAACTGGGTGACTATAAAGGTGCTCTATAGGTATCTCCGATGGTTTCTGTTGAGTTGGCATGCATCGAGACTGGGATTTGTTACTCCTTGTGACGGAGAGGTATCTCAGGGCCCACTCGGTAATGCAAGATCCCAAACAAGCCTTGCAAGCAATGTGGCTAAGTGTTAGTCACGGGATCTTGTATTAAAGAACTAGTAAAGAGACTTTCCAGTAACGAGGTTGAACTAGGTATAGAGATATCGACGATCGAATCTCGGGCAAGTAACATACCGAAGAACAAAGGGAACGTTATATGGGATTACCTGAATCCTTGACATAGAGGTTCGACCGATAAATATCTTCATAGAATATGTAGGAACCAATGTGGATGTCCAGGTCCCGTCATTGGTTATTGGCCGTAGAGGTGTCTCGGTCATGTCTACATAGTTCTCGAACCCGCAGGGTCTACACACTTAAGGTTCGGTGACGTTTCGGTAGTGTAGAGTTATGTATGGTGGTGACCGAAGGTTGTTCGGAGTCCTGGATGAGATCCCGGACGTCACGAGGAGCTCCGTAATGGTCCGGAGGTAAAGATTCATATATAGGAAGTCCCAGTTTGGTCGCCGGAAAAGTTTCGGGCTCATCGGTAGTGTACCGGGAGTGCCGGTAGTGTACCAGGAGACCTCCGGGAGGGGTATTTCGACCCCAAGAGGTCCATGGGCTGTGGGAGAATAATAACCAGCCCTAAGTGGGCTGGGGAAATAGCCACAAAGGCCCATGGCGCAGGAGGAGAAAGTCCTAAAGGAAAAAGTGGAAAATCAGCCAATAGGGAGCAATCCTAGTCCAACTAGGATTGGAGAAGGAGAGTCCTTCTCTCCCTCCCTCTTGTGGCCGAATTGGCTAGGACTTGCGCCAGCCCTCCTCCTCCTCCTCTCCTGCTTTATATACTGGTGGTTTGGGTGGTTTTTGGACAGAATTTCCAGCCACGTGCTACCCGTTTCACCGGTGCACAGTTTCTCCTCTAGATCGGTTTTCCGCAGCGCTTAGGCGAAGCCCTGCCGGAATCACTCCACCACCATCACCGGAGCGCCGTCACGCTGCCGGTGAACTCTCTCTCCTCTCCACCTCCTCTTGTTGGATCAAGACAGTGGAGATCGTCATCAAGCTGCAAGTGTGCTGAACACGGAGGTGCCGTCTGTTCGGCGCTAGATCGGAAGGACCGTAATCGAGATCGCGAGACGGTTCGTGATGAGATCGCGGAACGGATCGTGATGAGTTCGCGGGACATATCATGATCAAGATCGTGAGACGGATCATGATGAGATCGCGGGACGGATCGTGATGAGTTCACGGGATGGATCATGATTGGATCGCGGGACGGATCGTGATGAGATCGCGGGACGCTCGGCGATTTGGATCGCGAAGATGTTCGACTACACCAACCGCGTTTCTTAACGCTTCCCGCTTAGCGATATACAAGGGTACATAGATCCACTCTCCCTCTTGTAGATGCTCATCACCATGGATAGCTTTGCGTGTGCGTAGGAAATTTTTTGTTTCCCATGCGACGTTCCCCAACACTTTTGGCATCAATGTTATGAACATGTGTGTCATCACTATCAAAATTCAATAGGAATAAAGCCCTAACATTGGGTGCATGACCATAAAAGATATTACTCGTATAAATAGAACAAACTTTATTCTCTGATTTAAATGAGTAACCGTCTCGCAATAAACAAGATCCAGATATAATGTTCATGCTTAGCGCAGGCACTAAATAACAATTATTCAGGTTCATCACTAATCCCGATGGTAATCGAAGAGAGAGCGTGCTGACGGCGATCACATCAACCTTGGAACCATTTCCCACGCGCATCGTCACTTCGTCCTTTGCCAGCCTTCGTTTATTCCGTAGTTCCTGCTTTGAGTTAAAAATATGAGCAACTGAACCGGTATCAAATACCCAGGCACAACTATGAGAGCTAGTAAGGTACACATCGATAACATGTACATCATATATACCTTGTTTGTCATTAGCCGCCTTCTTGTCAGCCAGGAACTTGGGGCAGTTCCGCTTCTAGTGACCAGTTCCCTTGCAATGAAAGCACTCAGTTTCTGGCTTGGGGCCATGCTGGGGCTTCTTTATAGGAGTAGCAACTGCTTTGCCATCCTTCTTGGTTTTACCCTTCTTGCCCTTGCCCTTGACCTTGCCATTTTTCTTGAAACTAGTGGTTCTATTGACCATCAACACTTGATGTTCTTTCTGGATTTCAGACTCAGCGACCTTTAGCATCACAAAGCTCTTGTAACTAGGTGGCAGTGATTGAAGAACTATGTCAGTGATCGCCTCTGGCGGAAGGGCAATTCTCAATCCTCTAGACGAGTTGAATACCCAGACATTCTAAGTATATGTTCACTGATAGACCCATTCTCCTCCATCTTGCAAGCATAGAACTTATCGGAGGTTTCATACCTCTCGATCCCGGCATGCTTCTAAAAGATAAACTTCAACTCCTGGAACATCTCATATGCTCCATGACGTTCAAAACGTCTTTGAAGTCCCGGTTCTAAGCCATACAATATCGCACACTGAACTATTGAGTAATCTCCAGTACGTGCCTCCCAAGAGTTCTTAACGTCTTCGGAGGTCATGTCTTCTGGTTGGTCACCAAGCGGTGCATCAAGGACATATGATTTCTGGGAAGCCATGAGGATAATCCTCAGATTACGAGCTCAGTCAACAAAGTTACTTCCATCATCTTTCAACTTAGCTTTCTCTAGGAACGCATTAAAATTCAGGGGTGCTACTGCGCGAGCCATTGATTTAGAACATAAATATGCAAAGTTTAATTAGAATATTGTTCAAGATAATGAGTTTATTTAATCAAATTACTAAAGCTCCCACTCAAATAGACATCCCTCAGGTCATCTGAGTGTCACATGATCCAAGTCCACCAACTCAAGTCTGATCATCATGTGAGTTGAGGTGGCTTCAATGGTGAACATCATTATGTTGATCATATCTACTATATGACTCATGTTCGACCTTTTGGTCTCTTGTGTTCCGTGGCCATGTCTGTACATGCTAGGCTCGTCAAGTTTAACCCGAGTGTTCTGCACGTGCAACACTGGCTTGCACCCGTTGTATGTGAACGTAGAGTCTATCACACCCGATCATCACGTGGTGTCTCAACACGACGGACTTTCGCAATGGTGCACACTCGGGGAGAACACAATTCATCTTGCAATTTAAGTGAGGGATCACCTTATAATGCTACCGTCGTCCTAAGCAAAAAAAGGTGCATAAAAGGATTAACATCACATGCAATTCATAAGTGACATGATATGGCCATGAACTTGTGCTTTTGATCTCCATCTAGAAAGCATCGGCATGATCTCCATCGTCACCGGCATGACACCATGATCTTCATCATCTTGATCTCCCTCAACGTGTCCCCATCGGGGTTGTCGTGCCCAACATGTTTCTACTACTATTGCTACCGTTTAGCGATAAAGTAAAGCATTACATAGCGCTTAATGATTGACACGCAGGTCATACAATAATTAAAGACAACCCTATGGCTCCTGCCGGCTGCCTTACTCATCGACATGTAAGTCGTGATAATCTATACATCACATGATCATCTCATACATCACATATATCACATCATGTAATTGGCCATATCACATCACAACGTACCTTGCAAAAACAAGTTAGACGTCCTCTAATTGTTGTTGCATATTTTACGTGGCTGCTACGGGTATCTAGCAAGAACAATTCTTATCTATGCAAAAACTACAACGGTGATACACTAGTTGGTTTTCAACCTTCTCAAGGACCGCCTTTGTCAAATCCGATCCAACTAAAGTGAGAGAAACTGGCACCCACAAGTCATCTATGCAACAAGTTGCGGTCGAGGGAACCGGTCTCTCGTAAGTCTACGAGTAATGTTGGTTCGGGCCGCTTCATCTCACCATACCGCTGAACCAAAATCCGACCAAGGGAGGAAGCAATATAAGCATCAACACCCACAAACCTTTTGTGTTCTACTCGAGATCTCATCTATACATAGACCTAGCTCTGATACCACTATTGGGGAACGTTGCAGGGGAAACAACAAAATTCCTATGCACACGCAAATCTATCCATGGTGATGAGCCTCTACGAGAGGGACAATGGATATATGTACCCTTATAGATCGCTAAGCGGGAAGCGTTAAGAAACGCGGTTGGTGTAGTCGAGCGTCTTCGCAATCCAAATCGCCGAGCGTCCCATGATCCAATCACGATCCGTCCCATGATCTAATCATGATCCGTCCCACGAACTTGATCACGATCTGTCCCACAAACTTGATCACGATCTGTCCCACGAGCTTGATCACGATCCTTCTGATCTAGCGCCGAACGGACGACACCTCTGCGTTCAGCACACGTACAGCTTGATGACGATCTCCGCCATCTGGATCCAGCAAGAGAGAGAGGAGAGGTAGAAGAGTTCTCCGATAGTGTGACGGCACTCCGGCGATGGTGGTGGAGCAATTCCGGCAGGGCTTCGCTTAAGCACTGCAAAAATCCGATCTAGAGGAGAAACTATGCACTGGAGGAACGAGTAGCACGTGGCTGAAAAACTAGTGCAAAACCCTAAAACCCACCAATATATATAGGAGGAGAGGAGGAGAGCCTTGGCGCAAGGGCCGAGGCTCCTTGGATTTGGCCGAACCGACTTGGAGAGGAGGACTCCTCCTCCAATCCTAGTAGGACTAGGATTGCTCCTTTTTTTGCCTTTTTCCACCTTTTCCTATTTGGTTTTCTTCTCCAGCCACATGGGCCTTGTGTGGGAGTTTCCAACAGCCCACTAAGGGCTGACATTCACTCTCCCACAGCCCATGAAGCCTCTTGGGTCGAAATACCCCTCCCGGAGGTCTCCCGGTACACTACCGGCACTCCCGGTACATTACCGATGAGCCCGAAACTTTTCCGGCGACCAAAATAGGACTTCTTATATATAAATCTTTACCTCCGGACCATTCGGGAGATCCGCGTGATGTCCAGGATCTCATCCGGGAGTCCAAACAACCTTCAATCACCACCATACATAACTCTATACTACCGAAACGTCACCAAACCTTAAGTATGCAGACCCTGCGGGTTCGAGAACTATGTAGACATGACCGAGACACCTCTACGGTCAATAACCAATAGCGGGACCTGGATGTACATATTGGTTCCTACATATTCTACGAAGATCTTTATCAGTCGAACCTCTAAGTCAAGGATTTAGTTAATCCCGTACAATGTTCCCTTTGTTCTTCGGTATGTTACTTGCCCGAGATTCGATCGTCGGTATCTCCATACCTAGTTCAACCTCGTTACCGGCAAGTCTCTTTACTCGTTCCGTAACACAAGATCCTATGACTAACACTTAGTCACATTGCTTGCAAGGCTTGTTGTGATGTTGTATTACCGAGTGGGCCCTGAGATACCTCTCCGTCACACGAAGTAACAAATCCCAGTCTTGATCCATGCCAACTCAACAGACACCCTCGAAGATACCTGTAGAGCACCTTTATAGTCACGCAGTTACATTGCGACATTTGATACACACAAGGCACTCCTCTGATGTCCGTGAGTTGCATGATCTCATGATCATAGGAACATATACTTGACATGCAGAAAACAGTAGCAATAAACTGACACGATCATATGCTACGTTTGTAGTTTTGGTCTTGTCCATCACATCATTTGCCTGATGATGTGATCCCATTATCAAATGACATCTCATGTCAATGGCTAGGAAACATTGACCATCTTTGATCAACGAGCTAGTTCACTAGAGGCATACTAGGGACAGAGTGTTGTTTATTTACCCACACATGTAATATGTATCCAATCAATACAATTATAGCATGGATAATAAACGATTATCATGAACGAGGAAATATAATAATAAACACTTTATTTATTGCCTCTAGGGCATATTTCCAACAGATGCAGCATAGTATACATAAGTATTTCCCTCAGTGAGAACCATGTTGAGGGAGACAATAGGAGGATCACACAACTACACGTCTTCAACGTATACACACAAAAGACCACACACTTGCACCCAACACGGGGAAGAGGGTTGTCAATCCCCTTGAACTCGTTACTTGCAAGCAAATGAGTAGTGTAGATGATAGTTGATAACGGTAAATTCCAAAACAATAAGAAAACAAATAAATGGCTACAAGTTATTGAAAGCTTTTGTGAATATATATTTGAATAGACCTGAGGGCCATAGTTTTACCTAGAGGCATCTCTCGTGTAGAATGATACGATGGGTAAACAAATTACAGTTGGGCAATTGATAGAAAAGCAGATAGTTATGCAATATTTATTCATGGTATTGATCATTACATATAAGCATCATGCCAGTAAGTAAGTGGACCAACTCCTACCTGCATCTACTACTATTACTCCACCCATCAACCGCTATCCTACATGCATCTAGAGTATTAAGTAAAACAAAGTAATGCTCTAAGAACAATGACATGATGTAGACAAAGTAAGTCCAATTAATACGAATTAACCCTGTCATTTTATCCTTAGTGGCAGCAATAAAAATACGTGGCATGTCCCTTCTGTCACTGGGATTGAGCACCGCAAGATTGAACCCACTATAAGACACCTCTCATACTGAGGATAAATAAATCTAGTTGGCCAAACTACATCAATAGATCGGAGAGAATTATGAAGCTATCGTATAATCATGCATATATATGAAAGGAACAACAAGGAACTCAATATAATTTCAGGAATAATCTAAACATAAACCCACAAATTATTGGATCCCAACAAACGCACCATGCAAAGTGATTACATCTAATAGATCATTATGAAGATGCAATGAACTTTGTATTGAAGAACATAAAGAGAGTGATAGCCATCTAGGTACTAACTATGGACTCGTATGTCCGTGGTGAACTACTCACACATCACCATGGGAGCAATAAGGATGATGTAGAGGACCTCCGTGTTGGTCCCCCCTCTCGCAGGGCACCTAACAAGGATATGTACCTAGTGTAGGGTCTTAGGCCTGACCTAGATACCCTAACTAAGGACACTGCATTGGAGGACTTAAAGACCACAGGAAAGATTCCGACTGGATTCCTCATGGAGCTCAAGTCACTTGACAAGCAATCCACTCGGAGGTTTTGACCTAGTGTAGGGTCTTCCTCCACTCGACGGGCGCTGTCACTCGGAGGACTTCACTTCCAGTCGACACTAGAAGGCCAGAAGCCACCACCAGGAGACCATCAGGCACGCGTTAGGCCGGTCGTCATTAGTAGCAATTATGATGTATGTTACCAGTAACGCTAGTCTTTAAACCCACGATCGGACCCTTGGATGCCTAGTAATTATGAGGGGTAGTGAACTCTATATAAGCCGCCCCTCCCCTCTGGCACAAGGGTTTGCAACCATTGTAATCTTTACCTCCACACGAGAAAGCTCCAGAGCACTAAGTCGTAGGGCTCTTACCTCCACGAGAGGGGCCTGAACTCATACATCTGTCTGTACATCCTCGCCGTAGCTAGGACTCTGCCCTCTCCTTTCATACCCCTACCTTCTACTGTCAGACTCGTTCCCATTACAATTGGTGCCCACCGTGGGGAAGGAGTCTAAGTGACTTCCGGCGAGGTTGCATTTTTTCTCCTTCGACATGTCTTCCGGCAATGTTTTTGCTCTGGGCCACGAGATCCGTTTTGGAGCGCTCACCTTCATCGCTGACGATTCAGCATGGCTATAGGAAGCGCCTCTCGACGTTGAGGCGCTCCCAGTCCGCGAGGCTGCGCACTTCCGTGCGAGTCCCTGCGGCATGTTGCTGTGTCAGCCATCGACTCCCTATGTGTCGGCGACCCTTGCTGTCCGTTGTCGCAAGCGGTCCGGCCGCCTGTGACTCCATCGATGGGTCAAGCATGCAGTCGCTCGCCAAATTGCTTCTCCCCAGATTGTAGCGCTCAAGCCCGCCGAGTCCCTCCATGGTGTGTTCGAGTTGGACTCCGATCAGTCCGATAGTCCTTCCGAGTGTGAGAGCTGTGATCCTGCAGCGGAGGTCCTTATGGCGGGCTCTCATCAAAGCCCGAAGCCGGCCTTTGGCCACGACAAGCGGGATGCTAGCGGCCCGTCGAGTGAACAGACGCGTCGCGATGGTGAAGTCCTACATACTCCCATCTTCAATATGACCGCTGAGGCCCGGGCCTTGGAGGCACACGTATTCGACTGGAAGAGCTCCAGAGAGAACTCAACGAGCGTGCTCGCCAACGCCCACCAGTTTTCGATCGACGTTAGTGACAGTTGTTTCTGACTGGATATCACAACAATGTTGGGGTATACCATACTCCTGTGTTAAATGTTGCGGCTGCTGCTAGGATAGCAGACTCCATTTAGCCGTCACGGTCAGAGGCTGGAAGAGGGTTGATGCAGATCAGAGCTTTGCTAGATGCAGCACAGCGTTAGAATTCTGTCGTTTCACAGTCACGTAATAGGATACACAGCAACTCACCCAGGGCCAAAACCGTTCAGTCAGCTCATAGCCCAGGATTGCCCTTGCACCAAAGGGGTGGAGGTTTTCATGAAGATCGGGTCAGAGATCAGTTTCACCGTGAAGACCACCGTCGAGTTCCCACTCCTCCGTAGGGTGGTCCGCACGTGCCCCGGCACCCAGACGAAAGGCGCTCGTTCGGTGATGAGCGGAATGCAGGGTTCGATGCCCGTGATCTCCTCACTCAGAGGCGGATTGACAAGGGCAGAGCTCACAGAGAGGGACAAGATAGAGATTTTCCGACTGGCAACTCATCTGTGATTTCTGGCCCCAAGTGTTTTAGCAGGGCCATTTGTTCTGTAATGATTCCCCCCAACTTTAGGTTGGCGGCTGGAATCGCGAAGTTCTCTGGCGAGTCAAAGCCAGAGCTTGATTAGATGATTACCGAGTGGTTGTTCAGATTGGTGACGGCAATGATAATGTCGCAATGAAACACGTGTCTTTGATGTTGGATGGTTCAGCTCGTGCCTGGTTGTATCGCTTGGCTCCATGCAGTATATATAATTGGGAGATCTTGCCCGAGTGTTCGTCCGAACCTTCGAGGGCACTTGTAAGCGTCCTACCGGGCTGGTTGATTTACAGCATTGTGTTCAGAAGCCAAATGAGACTTTGAGGGATTATATTCAGCGTTGGTCCACTCTGCATCATACAGTGGAAAATGTTTCCGAACATCAGGCTGTTTGTGCCTTCAAGGCTGGCGTGAAATACAAAGAGCTTTACTTGAAGTTCAGTCGAAAGGGTGACATATCACTCAACAAGATGATGGAAAGCGCCACTCGGTATGCCAATGGTGAGGAATAGGACCGCCTCCATAGCGTCAATGGAAAAGCAATCATCGGTGATGCTGGTGGTAATTCCAAACGGAAGCAGAAGCAGAAAGCTGATGGTCCGGTCCAAGCACTAGCGACCCGAGCAAAGAACAAGGGGAAGTACAAAGGACAGTTTGCCCCTAAGAAAGGAAAGAATTAGTTAGGGACTGATGTGATGGATCAGCCGTGTGTAATCCACACGAGGAAAGATGAGGAAGGCAATGTTATTTTGCCCAAGCACACCACTCGGTAGTGTCAAACGCTTATCCAGCAGTTCAAAGAGACTCCACCGAGTGATAAGACTCCTGAGAAGGATGATGAAGATAAAGAAACATTCGCAAATGTCACCGCTACGCTTATGATTTTCTCTGATGTAGAAAGCTAGAGTCGATTGAAGGTTATCAATAGGGAAGTTAACATGGCCGTACCTACCATCCCCACCTACCTCAAGTGGTCCCAGTATGCCGTCACATTTGACCAAACAGATTATCCTGCTCATGTGGCCACTCCCTGTCAATAGGCTCTGGTGGTTGATCTGGTGGTGGGGGGCACTAGACTCCGAAAGGTCCTCATGGACGGTGGCAGCGGCCTGAACATCCTTTATGCAGATACCCTTAAAGGGATGGGCATTCCGATGTCCCGCCTGAGTGAAAGCAACATGCAATTTCATGGAGTCATCCTAGGGAAGAAGGCCAAGTCACTCGGCCAGATTGCATTGGAAGTGACATTCGGGAACGATAAAAAAATTCGAAAGGAAAAGTTGACGTTTGAAGTCGTGGATTTCCAGAGTGCTTATCATGCCATTTTGGGTCGACCCATGTATGCTCGTTTCATGGCCCGTCCATGTTACGTGTATCTCAAGTTGAAGACGCTGGGCCCTAAGGGTGTGATCATGGTCACTGGCAATCGACAGCGGGCTGAAGAGTGCCTCCAGCAAGGCTCCAAGATCGGTGATCATCAGATGGCTATGGTCAAGCTGGAACAATACAAGAAGAACGCTGGCCCTACTGATTTGCTCCGCGCAAAGAAGCCCGCTTCTGAGTCGGCATTTCAGTCGACAGGGAAGTGAAGAAAGTGCACATCCACCCGACAGATCCAACTGCTGCCCCGATCAATATATCATCAACACTCGACAGTAAATAGGAAGCCAAGCTCATCCAGTTCCTCCATGCAAACTGGGATATCTTCGGATGGAAGCCTGCTGACATGTCGGGGGTTCCCACGGGGCTGGCTGAGCACTGTCTGAGAGTTGATCTGAAAGCTAAACCCGTCAAGGAGCATTTGCGTCGATCGGCAGCGAAGAAGCGTAAAGAAATCGGTGAAGAAGTGGCCCGTCTCTTGCAGGACAAGTTCATTCGGGAGATTTAGCACTCCGTGTGGTTCTCAAATGTTTTCATGGTGCCCAAGAAGGATAAGTCATTGCGTATGTGCATTGACTTCACACATATCAATTGGGTCTGCACGAAGTATAATTTTCTGCTCCCCCGCATAGATCAGATTGTTGACTCGACTGTGCGATGCGAGCGTTTATCATTTCTAGATGCTTTATCTTGGTACCATCAGATCCGTCGGTATGGCTTAGATGAAATAAAAACAACCTTCATCACCCCATTCGGGTGTTTTTGCTACATCACCATGCCATTCGGTTTGAAAAATGCCGGAGCTACTTTCATGCGCATGATTCAGAACTGTTTACTCGACCAGATACCTAGGAATGTCGAGGCATACATGGATGATATAGTTGTTAAGTCCCGCAAAGGTTCCAACCTGCTGGCTGACTTGGCTGAAACATTCGCCAATCTGAGGAGATACGATATAAAGCTGAATCTAGCCAAGTGTACTTTCGGTGTCCCTAGCGGCAAGTTACTCGGTTTTCTCATTTCCAAACGAGGGATCAACGTCAAACCTGAGAAAATTGGTGCCATTACCAGAACGAAGACTCCCGTGCGAGTGCACGATGTTCAGAAACTCACGGGTTGTTTTGCAGCATTGAGTCTATTCATTTCTCGTCTCGGTGGGAGGGCACTGCCTTTGTACCGACTAATGAAGAAGTCCGACACATTCGAGTGGACTCCAGAAGACAAAGCAGCGTTTGTCGAGCTCAAAGACCTCCTCTCCACCCAACCGGTCCTTGCTACTCCTTGGAGCAAAGTGCCCTTGCTCCTATACATCGCGGCCACTAATCAAGTCATCGGTATAGTGCTAATTGTCGACCGGGAAGAGGAGGGTAAAGCTTACAAAGTCCAACGACCAGTTTATTATGTTTTTGAGGTTTTTTCTCCCTCGAAGCAAAGATATCCACACTACCAGAAACTGGTTTATGGTATTTACCTATCAACAAAGAAGGTGGCACATTATTTTCAAGACCAGTCGATTTCAGTCGTTAGTGATGCTCCGTTATTCGATATTCTCAACAATCGGGACACATCTGGTCGAGTGGCTAAGTGGGCAATCGAACTCTTATACTTTGACATTAAGTTTGAAGCCAAGAAAGCGATCAAGTCTCACGCACTTGCGGATTTTAGTGCCGAGTGGATTGAACAACAACAGCCAACCCAGATTCACTCGGTACACTGGACCATGTTCTTTGATGGCTCTAAAATGTTGAATGGGTCTGGTGCTGGTGTTGTCTTGATATCTCCAAAGGGCGACAAGCTTAGCTATGTCTTGCAAATTCACTTCGATTCCTCCAATAATGAGGAAGAATATGAAGCACTTTTGTATGGGTTGCGCATGGCTATCTCACTCGGCATCAAGCGCCTGATGGTTTATGGCGACTCAGGTTTGGTGGTAAATCAAGTGATGAAAGAGTGGTATGTTTGAAACCCCGCTATGACTGGGTACTGCAGTGTTGTTAGAAAGTTAGAAAAGAAATTTGAAGGCCTGGAACTTCATCGTGTTCCCCGAGTGAAGAATCAAGGAGCCGATGAGCTAGCAAAGATGGGGTCCACTCGACGACCTATCCCCCGTAATGTGTTTTCGGAACACCTTCATACTCCTTCGGTACAAGAAGATCCTTTCATCAAAGAGCCCCCGCAAGCTATGAGCTCCACCGATCCGACTGAAGTCCATGTCCCAGCGGTAATTGATTTGGTTATGGAGATTCTTTTCATCATTCCCGATTGGACGGTGCCCTACATTGCCTATATCCTCAGACAAGAACTCCCCGAAGACGAGACAAAAGCTCGACAGATTGTGTGTAGGTCGAAAGCCTTTACTATGATTGGGGATCATCTGTTGAGAGAAAGTGCGATTAGCGTGATGCAGCGTTGCATCTCCCCCGAAGAAGGTCGAGTGATTCTGGATGAAATCCACTCGGGAAATTGCGGCCATCATGCGTCCTCGCGGACAATCGTCGCTAAAGCATACCAAGCTGGTTTCTTTTGGCCACGAGCTAACGAGATGGCTAAAGACATTGTTGATCATTGTGATGGATGCCAGTTCTATGGAAACTTGTCACACAAGCCGGTATCTGCTCTGAAGACGATTCCCCTTGCCTGGCCGTTTGTTGTTTGGGGACTCGACATGGTTGGTCCCTTTCGGACTGGAAAAGGTAGATTCACTCATTTGCTGGTTGCAGTTGACAAGTTTAAAAATGGATAGAAGCCAAGCCAATCAAGAAGTTTAACTCCCGCACAGCTGTAACATTCATGAGGTAAATAAGTTTTCGATACGGCGTTCCTCACAACATTATCACGGATAATGGCACCAACTTTGACTTGGAAGAATTCAGAAACTTCTACACCTCCCAAGGCACTCGGGTGGATTATGCGTCTGTTGCACATCCTTAAACCAATGGACAAGTCAAGCATGCCAATGGCCTCATCTTGCAAGGTCTGAAGCCTTGCTTCATGCGCGGCTTGGATCATGGCGCCGGAGCCTGGGTAACTAAGCCACCGTCTGTTTTATGGGGCCTAAGAACGACACCTAGTCAGTCGACTAGACAAACTCCTTTTTTCCTGGTCTATGGAGCCGAAGCTATCCTGCCGAGTGATTTGTTTCACAATACTCCCCAAGTGGAACTTTATTCTGAAGCTCAAGCTGAACAAGCCAGGCAAGATGGCATCAATCTAATGGAAGAAGAGCGAGAGATGCCTCTGATATGGACTATGGCTTATCAGCAAGATCTGCGGCGCTTCCATGCGAATAATGTCAAGAGTCAGTCATTTCATGAGGGATACTTGGTACTCCGAGTGGATCAACAGCTACCCCACAAGCTTGCTCCAGCATGGGAAGGTCCCTTCGTCATCAGCAAAGTGTTGAACAACAGAGCCTATCACTTGTATAACCTCAAGAAGCAGATAGACGAGCCATGGGCCTGGAATGCAGATCTGCTCTGACGCTTCTATACTTAGAGATAGAAGGGTTTTTGATGTAATAAAAATACTCCATCTTTGCAAATCAGACTTCTGCAGTTTTTTGACAATTCTGATCATACAGTTTCACACATGGGAATTCTCCGAGTGTCAAGTAATCCTCGCACTCGGGGGCTTAGCTACGAACATGCTTTTGCCTAAGTTAAAAACCCTGTCGGGTGGATAGCAGTCCATTCACTCAACGACTTAGCTACGAACTAGCCTTCGTCTAAGTTCAAAACTCCTCTCCGAGTGTCGAGCAATCCTCACACTTGGGGGCTTAGATGCAAACATGCTTTCGCCTAAGTTAAAAACCTTGCTGAGTGGATAACAGTCCATCCACTCGACGACCTATTTGTGAATCAGTCTTTACTTAGGTTCAAAGATGCTCCGAATGTTGAGAAATCCTCACACTCGGGGGCATAGCTATGAACATGCTTTCAGCTAAGTTAAAAACCTTGCCGAGTGGATAATAGTCCATCCACTCGACGACCTATTTGCGAATTAGTCTTCGCTTAGATTCAAAGATACTCCAAGTGTTGAGCAATCCTCCCACTCGGGGCTTAGCTACGAACATGCTTTCGCTAAGTTAAAACCCTTGCCGAGTGCATAATAGTCCATCCACTCGACGACCTATTTGCGAATCAGTCTTCGCTTAGGTTCAAAGATACTACCGAGTGTTGAGCGATCCTCACACCCGGGGACTTAGCTGCGAACCAGCTTTCGCCTAAGTTAGAAAGCAAATTCAGTCAAACAAACGATTGAAAGTCAAATGCTGATAAATCCAAAGGTTTAATCGCGGATAAATGTTTCGCAAGAAAGCAAACATGCTCAGGCTTAAGGCCTGGATGAAGTTTTAAAGTTGATACAATTCCACTCGGCATACCGAGGCAAATAAAGTTTTTCCCATAGATCAAGCACCCGATGGGCTGGCTGGTTCGACGAACGTGTCTAGGTCAATGTCGTCTGCAATCCTAGTGGCGCATCGATCAAGTTCTCCATGAAATCTTCAAACTGAAGGTTCTTCGTGTTCACCCCTCGGAGCTCCTTCAATTTTTCTTCCCTTGCCTCCTTGCAATGGACCCTGAGAAGGGAGAGCGCCACGTCAGCTCCGCAGCGAGCAGCAGATTTCTTCGAGGCTTGCACTCGACAGGGAAGGTCGTTAAGTCGTGCCATCATGGATGTGAGATCAAGCTGAAGAGTGTCTTCAGGCCACAGTTCCTTGTCGATCCTCTCCAATCCAGTTTTCAGTCGGAGGACGTATGCCTGGACCCCTTGGAGCCTGACATTGAGTCTGAACATATTCATGGCCATCGCATCTCCAACCGGTGACTTGGTGGGATCCAAGTTGGGCTCTATCTCTTCAGTTTATTTTTCAAAGTCTTGGCAGAATTCTATTCGGAAGAAGGAATGAGAGGGAGATTAATGAGATACAGTCGACAAAGATTTTATAAAGGACAGTCGACAGAGATACTCACCGTCGAGCATGATGTACATCTTTCTCGCGAACTCCCCCAAGTTCTTCTCCAAGCCATTGCTCCTCTTGGTTAATTGCTCAGTTTTCTTGATGAGGTCCACATGCTCCTGCTTCAACTTCATGTTCTCCACCTCCATCTTCTTGGTAGCAGCCAGCTTCTGATTGGCAGCTTCAGTCTTTTCCTTCGCTACCCGTTGGGCGTCAACAAGCGCTTTGTCCTTGTCCTCCAGAGCCTTCTTCATGCTATCTAAAGAAATAGCATTGTTGAGTTGCGCTTGGAGTCGAAGATTTTTATCGCGTAAGTCTGTTCGAGTGAAAGCACTCGGTTCAAAGCATGAAAAGTGAGGATAAGAATCCATTGGGTTGATAGAAATTACCTCCCAGAGTTTTCAGTTCAGCCCGCACTCACTCTAAAGCATTGTTGGAGGCTTCCAAGTCCACTCGCAGTCGGTTCCTTTCATCTTCAAGGTCCTTGTACTGCATGCCAAGTTCACAGGCAAACCAACAAAGAAAGAAATTCAATCGACAAAAATACCAGCACTCCGAAAGTGTAGAAGACCAAAGACGGTCGACTGGGCGGCGCACACCGCCCCACCCTACCCTGAAGTGCCGTCATATCATGGTCGATTGAATGATATCCATGAAACCTACATTTGGGAGAGGAAGAATCCAACCAAAAGTCCATCCGACATGTCGAGGGGCTCCGGTACTCCGTGTACGATAAGCAACTTCAAGATGGTCTCTATCAGACCCCCGCCAGTGCAAGCACTCGATGGTGGTCTCGGGGACTACACCCAATGAGTGCACTTAGAGTGCCCCCACTGGAAAAGGTTAATGCTCGATCTGTCGAGTGATCCGCCGGCCCAACTCCACACCTTTGAAGTAGCGTCCTATCATGGTTGATGAAATGATGTCCATAAAACCTACAAGGTAGCTTCGGTGCGGGACGGCTAAGAAAAATAAAATACACTTAGCATGTCGAGTGACGACCGTACTCCCCGTATGTCAAAAAATCTGATTTCGGGTTTTCAAGACTACTTCTTATCGTCTGCGATCAACAGTAGCCTCGGGACTACACCCAGTGGACGCACTCAGCGTGCCCCCACTGGTTACTAAAACAATCGACAAGGTCTGCCCTATCTAAGCATACAACGCTCTCTATCAGACCCCCGCCAGTGCAAGCACTTGACGGGAGTCTCGGGTACTACACCTAGTGGGTGCACTTAGCATGCCCCCACTGGATCTGCCAACTCTCGACCTGTCGAGTGGCAGAGAATATCCATAACTGGAACATCCATCACTCGTTCTGTCGAGTGACATGCCACCCCACTCCACACCCTTGGAATAGCGTCATATCATGGTTGATCAATGATATCCATGAAACCTACAAGGTAGCCTCAGAGTGGTGCGATCAACGGCAAATGTATCCCGCATACGACAAACTCTAAGACCTCTGTCGGTGCAAGCACTCGACAGCGGTCTCGGGGACTACACCCAGTGGGTGCACTCGGAGTGCCCCCACTGGACCAAAAGCTACTCGATTAAACACCTGATCTATTCAAGTGGAGAACCTTTAAACATTCTACAAGAGGAAAACAAACACCCAGTGGGTGTACAACCAAAGAAGGTAGGAATTCAATCGGAAATGTACTTACAATCAAACTTACTCGGACATTGGTGCGAAGTGCTGTGCTAGCATCGTTAGCCAACTTGCTGGCCTCGTACGCCTCCTTGGTGCGCAACATCATCTGATCCGCTTGGATCATGGCCTCCTTTGTGGCTTCGGTCTGATCTTTCGGAATGCGATGCAGAGGAAAAGCCGTCATTGGCGGGATCGGTGCAATGGCTGGGGTAGTCAAGGTAGTCTGAGCATGGTCGGTTGGAGTGGACGTCACGATAGTTGAAACAGCTGGTGGGGCACTCGATAGAGGCACTGCGAGGTCAGCTTTGAGTCGTGTCAAGTCGCTTATCCCCTAGGATGATCCGGCAGTCGACCGCTGAGGCGTCTGCGTAGACGAAGTTCTTCGAGTACGTATGCGTGGGGTGCCTAGGGTATCACCTCCGCCTCCCATGCCCCTAGGGTGTTCCTCGTCATCTTCTAGCTGGATGATTTCTGCAGTTATCAATCAGCAATATTCACTTTTGCAATCGACAAACTGTATTCGAGAAGCAGATCTAAAGATTTGGTTACCTCTGTGGGAAGTGGCTGCATCAGCAGGGTCTATGTCCATTGCTTCCCCTCCGTCACGTTGAGGCGACGTCACTGAAGTAGCAGCTCTGATAGATCTAACGACACTCGGTCAACAAGAGTTCAAGGTCACAATCGACAGCGAAAATTCGAAAGTAAATACTCATGTGGAGACGACAGGCACATCCATCCTCATGCGAGGCAGAGCTTTGCGAGGTTTGATTACATTCAGCTTGGGTTGCTTTGCCGATCGCTCACTCGACTCGACGGTCGAGGGTCGACTCTATTTCGGGTTCTTCTCACTCGGGATTGGGGCCTTCCCCACAATGATCGCAGGTCTTGGCAAGACTTAGAACGGCATTCGATGCAAGGAGGAGACTCGACATCCTCCTTGTTCTCACCCGAGTCTTCATATTCGTCTTCTGAGTCAGAGGAGCCAACGACATCCACACTGCCGCCCTCGCTCTCCCCTCCATCTTCAGGATGATTCCCATTGGGCATAGGCGAGTACATGTGCGTCCACTCCTGGATGGTTCAAACAATGAAGTCATTCAGTAAATCAATCAATCACTCGACCGTAAAGCATTTCAGTCGACAAGATGTTATTTACCACATTCTTAGGAGGATTCTCGGCTGAGTAAGGATGGATGCTCTTGGCTCCCAATGGATTGTCGCAGGGTCCGGTGATGCTGTGAAGCCACTGCTCGATAGTTGTGGATGCGTTCGGGTCGAGTCCTAGGGGCCTGAATAGTGCCACATGGTGTGGTCCCTATCCTAGAGCGGCTGGATCCGTTGACTAAGAAAGGTGTCCAGGAGATTCATACCTATCACTCCGCCCCGAACAAGTTTCACTATAGCGTCCACAAAGATTTCCACTTGGACTTTTTCTCCTTTTGACACCTTTAGGGACTTGCGAACGGATGGACGATCGGATGTGAATGGGGAAAGACCAGTCGACATGTTGGGAGAAGCTATGTCTTTGCAGTAAAACCATGTCGACTGCCAACCTGTAACAGATTCAGGAAAGGTGACGGAAGGAAAAGAACTACGAGCTCTCTTTTGAATTCCTAGGCCTCCACACAACTGCACTACATGAGGTTTTCCATCCTCAGGGAGAGACTTCTTCACAGTCTGAGATCTAACCGTGAAATTGTGCTTGAATAGTCCCCAGTGAGGGGGACAGCCCAGGAAGCATTCGCACAAGGTAATGAAAGCAGACAAATAGGAGATGGCATTCGGCGGAAAGTGGTGGAGCTGAGCTCCAAAGAAGTTGAGAAACCCTCTAATGAATGGATGGGGAGGCATAGAAAAACCTCTTTCAACATGGGAGAGGAGGAGAACCCGTTCTCCTTCACACGGCGCTGGCTAAAGCTCCCCCTCCGGCAACCTCCAGACGCCGTTCGCTACAAGCCCGTCGATGACCAAGTTGTCAATGTCCGCGTGGGCGACCACAGTGGGGAGAAAATCCCCCTGGAGACATCCCGACAACACGATGAACCGAGCGGTCGAGGGCTTCTTGCCCTTTCTCTTTGTCGCCCCCTTCTTCGCATGCTCTGAGTTCTCCGTGACCCCTAACGTGTGGTGCTGGAGACGGAGGGGGTGGAGGAGGAGAGGAAATTGGGGGAAGAGTACTGTGCAATCCATGGTGCATCAAGATTTATATCCTGCCAAGTGCCTCACTGACGGGTGGACCTGCAAGATCACTTCACATCTCAACCACAGACAACGCATTGTACGTGGCGAAATGACCGACACGAGAACCGAGGCATCATGCCTCCACTTGCTCTGATTGTGGCGTTATCATCGCGGGCGCGTGTGCTTCCCAAATTTTTGTATCCCAAGAAATCCAGGGTCTGACAGACCGACCCATCACTTCTAAAGATTCCTTCAAATCATTCGGAATAAAATTGACATTGAACATTCACTCGGGCACTCTCAAAGGTGAATTGATCCAAGCGAATGACGAAGAGTTCAGTCGGCGCAAGTTAATTTCATTGAAGATTTGGTGCCTTATTCTAAACTGGCATCGATACCCTCATTCATCACTTGAATCCTGATCCATTCGGGGGTTAATGACGAGGATATGTACCTAGGGTAGGGTCTTAGGCCTGACCTAGATACCCTACCTAAGGACACCGCATTGGAGGACTTAAAGACCACAAGAAAGATTCTGACTGGATTCCTCATGGAGGTCAAGTCACTCGACAAGCAATCCACTCGGAGACTTCTTCCTCCACTCGATGGTTGCCTGTCACTTGGAGGACTTCACTTCCAATCGACACCAGAAGGCCAGAAGCCACCACCAGGAGACCATCAGGCAGGTGTTAGGCTGGTCGTCATTAGTAGCAATTATGATGTACGTTACGAGTAACGCTAGTCTTTAAACCCACGACCGGACCCTTGGATGCCTGGTAATTATGAGGGGCAGCGAACTCTAGATAAACCGCCCCTCTCCTCTGGCACAAGGGTTCCCAACCATTGTAATCTTTACCTCCACACGACAAAGCTCTAGAGCAGTGAGACGTAGGGCTGTTACCTCCACAAGAGGGGCCTGAACTCATACATCTGCGTGTATAACCATTGTCAGGCTCGTTCCCACGACAACACCAAAACAGGGCACCTGATGGGCACACGGAAGACCAGAGACTTGTGGCAGCGGAAAAAGTATTTCGGGAGGCTCATTATGGTTTTTGGAATTTATGAGAATTTATAAGCCAGAGTACGAGGTCGGGAGAGCGAGGAGGGGGACACATGCAATTAGGGCGCGACAACCCCCTAGGCACGCCTTGTTGGCTTGTGGGGCCCTTGTGCGGCCTCCGGTCTTCTCCCGCAGCTTCCACGTCTTCTTTTGGTCCAAAAAAATCATCAAAAATTTTCGTGGTATTTGGAGTCTATTTGGTACTATAAACCTGAAAAGCCAAAAACAGGCAGAAAACATCAACTGGCACTTGGCACTGGGTTAATAGGTTATTGCTCAAAAATAATATTAATTGGTAAATAAACAACCAAAAAGCATCCTAGAATGATAATACAATAGCATGGAATAATCAAAAATTATAGACACGTTGGAGACGTATCAACAGCCCCAACCTTAATTCCTGCTCGTCCTCGAGTAGGTAAATGATAAAAACATTATTTTTGATGTGACATGCTACCCAACATGTAATCTATTACATGTACGATCATTGAGAAACGATGATTTAATAAACATCAACATAGTAATATCCATAAACTCAAGTAACATAAATATCGGGTTTCAAAATATACGATCCTTAAAGAATGTTTACCCCCCCATTCATTTTCTTATATTTGCATGGCATGTCTCCCTCTTCACCATATAAATACAAATGCCAAACACCACAGTGTTAAGCCAGACAATTAGATCATACTGTTTAACGCGCTTCAGCTTTTTATTACTCACGCAATACATGTGCATGAACCATGGATATAGCATATAGGTGGAATATAATATTGTGGTAGGTTTCAAAGGGGTAAAAGTGGAGAAGAAAGTCTTGCATCATCTAGCCGTATTAATAGATATAAATGCGAGGAATAGGGATTGCCATGCAAGGGATGCACTAGAGCTATAAGTGTATGTAATCTCAACTGAAGCTAAGTGGATATGCATCCAACTTGCCTCCTCATGAAGACCTCGATCATCTTGAGGAAGCCCGTCATCAAAATATACAAGCCAAGTTCTACAATGAAAAATTCCCACTAGAATATGAAAGTGAGAAAACATGAGACTCTCTAAATGTATTTATTTTTCTTTTCACCCCTTTTTTCCTTTTTTTCCTTTTTTCCTTTTTTTATTTTTTATTCGGAGTGTCATCCTGATTAGTTTGGGAATCATTGTCTCCACCATACTTTCCTCACCGAGACAATGCCCTAATAATGATGATCATTACACTTTTCTTTATTTACAACTTGATATGAAAAACTACTAAACAATATGACTCTATAGGAATGCCTCTGCAATTTACTAGGATGCGCAATGATCAAGCATAACATTTATAATAATGATAAATGGTGGCTTTGCGACAAATACTATGTTAGCTGCATGATCATGCAAAGCAATATGACAATGAGTAGTCATATGATGTAAAGGTGGAAATTGCATGGTAATATATCTCGGCATGGCTGTTTTGAGGAATATATAAGGTGGCTTATGGTGAAAAAAGAGTATCATGTCATGGGGTTTGGATGCACCGACGAAGGTTGCACCGATCCTCAAGGTGAGAATGTGCAATGCACGGTACCGAAGAGGCTAGCAAATATGAGGTGGTGAGAGTGCATACATCCATGGATTCACATTAATCATAAAGAACTCACATAATTATTGGAAGGTTTTATTAGCTCTCTCGAAGCAAAGTACTACTCCGCATGCCCCTAGGGAGGAGGTTGGTAGGAGTTAACCATCGCACATCCCCAACCTAAACAACACTAGGATTTCAACAAGGAATAAGAATGCTCACAAATCATCACCATGTCATAACAAATATTTACATGAACACCAAATTAACACTCTTTAACTATCGATATTTTTACTAACCAACAACCATGCACTCACACCCTTTCATATTACCACATCAATATCATTAACTCACAATTTCTCTTTTATGCGCTACATGAAGGTTTTGAATATGCACTCCTTCAATACCTGTTATTTTTGGACTAGTTTTATAATCTATGCAAATTACCATCACTATTTATTAAATTTCAAAAAAATTAATTGAACAACAAGACTACAATTATTTCTATAAAATATATATGCCAATGTGCTCTAAAAGATATAAGTGAAGTACTAGAGCAACTGCTTAACTCAAAAGATATAAGTGAAGCATAAAGAGTATTCTAATAAATCATGGTGAACATGTGTATCTCTCAAGTGGGTGTGTCCACCAAACGATTATTGTGGAAAACTAAAACAAAATCAAACTAAAACAAATGATGCTCCAAGCAATACTCATGTCATCTGATGAATAAAAATATAGCTCCAAGTGACATACCGATGGATTGAGAAGAAAGAGGGGATGCCTTCCGGGGTATACCCAAGCTTAGACACTTGAGTCTTCCTAGAATTTGACTTGGGGTGCCTTGTCCATCCCCAAGCTTAGGCTCTTACAGCTCCTTATTCCTTCATTCAGCGTGATAACACCCAAAACTTGAAAACTTCAGCACAACACTCAACAGAAAACTCGTGAGATCCATTAGTAGGAAAGGCGAACCATAAATATTAGGTATTGTTATAAATTCATTCATATTTTATTATTGCATATGGTATTGTATTCTAACTTCTCTATGGCTCTACCCCCGCTACAATCCATAGCATCATAAAAATAGCCAAACTATGCAAGCAAAAACAAATTCTGTTTAGAATAGTCTGTAGTGCTCAGCAAAGACACCATACTTGTGTAACTCCAATTTTTTTGAAAATTGGGACAAACTTACGATGTCTTATGCCTTTTCTCTCTTAATTTACAAGGTACATACTAAAGAGGGAAATTGTCCGAACCTGGAACTCTGGACCACAAAACCAAGAAAAAAGCTAAAAATTCTCTAGACTCCAAATGACCTGAAAATTCATGAGGATTTTTTGTGGAATATATTGGAATTTATGGAGCGAATAAGTGCTAGAGAGGGTGGGCACCTATGGCTCCCAAGCCAACAGGGCGTGGCCACCCCCTTAGGCGCGCCCTGATTGCTTGGTGGGCCGACAGGCAGGCCCAGCCCCCTCTTCTCCTATATGATGTGTTATGACCTAGAGGATACTTATGGGATGAAACGTCGCCGTCTTGAGGCAGAAACCTGGGGAAATGTCCTTTTGCTCTCCGATAGAGTGATTATTCTGGGGAAACTTCTATCCGGGAGGGGGAAATCAAAGCCATCGTCATCACCAATGCTTCCTCTTCGTGGGAGGATCAATCTTCATCAACATATTCACCAAGACCATCTCATGTGAAACCCTATTTCATCTCTTGTATTCAATCTTTGTCTCAAAACCTCAGATTGGTACCTATAGGTTACTACTAGTGTTGATTATGTCTTGTAGTCGATGCTAGTTGGTTTGTTTGGTAGAAGATAATATGTTGATATACTTTATCATATTTATTACACTTCTTATCTTGACATGGCTATCGGTGTCAAAACCGGCGGGTAGGGGGTTCCGAAATGTGGACCTTGGATTGATTGGTAATAGGGGACGAAGGAGACAGTGTTTACCTTGGTTCCGCACCTCCTAAGGAGGTAAACCCCTATGTCCTGCTTGATTATAATGGTGTGGATGAGAATTACAGAGTTGATCTACCTCGAGATCGTACGAGCTAAAACCGAACATGAGTCGACCTACCTCTACGAATGAAACCCCTTGGTTTATATAGACACCAGGGGTACCTAGGGTTAAACATAACCGGTTTGAAACCGGGGATAGATGCACTGATCTTAACTTGAAGACTTGGAGGACACGCCAATCTTTGGAGTTTTCCTTCCTGAACACGGGGTCGCCACATTGTCCGGCCTTTCATAGAGCGGCCCAACAAATCGGCCCATGAGGGATGAGCCGATGACCCGAGGACCCCTTTGTCTAGGACTCCCTCAGTATCTCCCGAACTAGTATCCTATGCCGAGGTACATAGTCTTTAGCAGCTCCACACGTCCAAGGTATTTGGCTTGGGAGACGAGTTCCCTTTATGTTCATCTGGTTCCGACTCGGTTGTTGACGATGCCCCATCTCTGGAATGTATATTGCTTAACCTCGAAGACCAAACGCCCGAGAGTGAACAATACCTCACCTGACAACTTTTCTGACAAAAAGCCATGACAGTCAGTTATGAAAACTCGATTTGGGGTTCTATGTCGCTTCTCTATCGATGCGTCTTATCAATGTGAAGATCGTGCTCCGTGTTTTAGGGGATACAAATAATGGTCTAGGTTATCTTGTGCATGTATAATAACATGATCGTTTCGGAAAGTGCTAGAGCCTGCGCAAGAAAGGGGGCCCTTTGTTTTACGACTTCCAATAAAAGGGAGTAAAATCCCCAAAGCCTCGACACGCATTCCAAATTCAATCTCTCCTCCCGTCCAAGCCTCAAGTGCTCACATCCATTTCTCCTCCTTCCCTATCCAAGCCGACATCCATGGCTGTCTCATCCATGGCTGGCTCGGGTTCACAAGCTAAGTGGGAGGCCTCATACGTCACCAACGTCGACATCCGGGAGCTGAAGCTCACCGGGTACCTTTTGCCCAACGTACATAGCTCACCGCACCCCAAATGCAGGCCAAGTGGTGCCCACACCGAGGCCAGGTGAGAGGGTGGTGTTCATACCCCCATTTCCTTCAGGGACTAGGCTTTCCACTCCACCCCTTTATTAGGGGTTTAATGTTCTTCTATGGGTTAGAATTCCAAGATCTTCCCCCAAACTCTTCCATGCATATCTTGGACTTCATCATTGTTGGTTAGGCCTTCCTGTAGGTCCAGCCGCACTTTGGCCTGTGGCTCAAGATCTTCAACGTAAAGCCGAAGCCAGTTAGCAGCCAACATGTCGACTGCTGAGGGGCTGTGATGAGCAAACTTCAGCGGGTAGAGTGGCCAGAGGGTACTTCAGTCGACACTGTCAAGGTCAGGCAAAAAGACTGGTTCTACATTACCGAACCACGAGGTGCCGACTAGTCGGTGCCCGCTAAGTTCAGACCCAGACCCCCTGTGAGGTTAACCTCATGGGTCAAGAAAGGCCTCGACTGGGGACCGGCCATGGAGGTGAATTCACTGCAGTAGCGCATCACACAGATGGTGGAGTCAAAAAACGATCTGACCAACATGGTTCAGGTTATGCTCCGCCACCGCCTCCTTCCATGCTAGCACCGGGACACTCCAATGTGGTCCTACAAGCATGACGACCCCGCCACCATGCACCGGTTCTATCGCATGACTCACGAGAAGTTGTGGAAGGTGTTGTTTGATAACCCACAAGTGTAGGGGGTTGGTTGTAGCCTTTTTAGATAAGTAAGAGTGTCGATCCCAATGAGGAGCTAAAGGTACAACAAATATCTCCTCAAGTTGTATCAACCACCGATACAACTCTACGCACGTTAATCCTTGCTTTACCTAGAATTAGTATGATACTACTTTGCGGGAATTAAACTAGTAGTAGATTGCGAGAAAATAAACTTAGTAGTGACGTAGCAAGCTTTTTGTAATTAAAGAGCAAGATTGTCCCTAGGCAATTGAATATGATACAGTAGATACTTGTTATATGCTATAAGGGAGAGGCATGTGCTAACATACTTTCTCTACCTGGATCATATGCACTTATGATTGGAACTCTAGCCAGAATCCGCAACAACTAAAGATTATTAAGGTAAAATGCAACCATAGAATTAAGTATCGAGTCCTCTTTACTCCCATACGAAACAACACACCTACTCGGGTTTGTGTTTCTGTCTCTCACACAACCCACTATAGGTAAATCATGAACATATTGCAACACCCTACAACGTGGATCTCTCATGTTTGCGCGACACGAAGCGCACCGTAGGACAGCACAGTATCAACATACAACTCACATCCATAACATCATACCACAATTAACCCATAGGACAAAAGAGATCTACTCAAACATCATACGATAGCCAAATATCATTGTGAAATAATATATGGAGTTGAGCACCATGTTTAAGTAGAAATTACAATGGGGAAAAGGGGTCTTACACCGATGCAAGAGGGGGGAGAGTTGGTGTTGGTGGCGGCAAGATTGTTGATCTAGATCGCCGTCATGATGCTTGTCCCGGCGGTGTTCCGGTGCCACCGAGAGAGAGGGGGGTGTTGTGGGAACAATTCCGAGTGGTAGGATAACGAAGCATGATCTATCGAGATGCAAATGGGTGACATGAGTGTTTTAGTGAGTTTGGGGCTCTCACGACGGAGATAACAGCCCTACGTCTCGTGCTCCGGAGAGGCATTGCTTCTCTGTCCTGGACACGGAGTTACATGGTGTATTTGAGGGAGAGAACGGAGAACAGATCTCCTTGACTGAACTAAGTCCTGAGACTAATGAAGAGAGAGCCAAGGAAGCAAGTGTCAGCCAGGGGGCGAAGAAGCAAGACCTGAGCTATGCGGTGGGGGTGACTTATATAGAGTGCGCCACCCCCTCACCTCCTATGTTACAAGATGGGGAATTGATCCCATAATATCATCCCACTATGAAACCTTCAGTATGAGGATGATGCTTTGATTGGCTTGCTGGTCTTTGCATATCCGAGTGAGACATATTGCCGAGTGGTCGACTAGCATCCCAGTGGATGGAACGTAATTGCTCTGAGTGAATAGTATGTATGTATTGATCTGGACCCACCTGATGTGTGGACGCCATGCTGTTATGATATTTCAACCCTTCGTGGGCCTACCTGCTTTGTGAATATCCAACAGGGGGAGAGCCTGCCTTCTTCTTCTTCTTCCTTGGCCTCCCCTACATGGGAGGAGAGTTATCCCTCTAGTCCATGGCCTCCATGGAGGCGGAGGGGAGCCCCTCCTAGATTGGATCTCCGTCTCTGTTCTCTTCTGTTCCACGTTCCTGTTTCTGGACGAAAACCATTTCTTATATTCCTAGAGATCAGTAACTCTGATCGGGCTGAATTTTGAGGGGTTTTTTATCCAAAAATTTGCTTTCTTGCACCCGAAGGAGAGCTCAAACCGACCTACGAGGTGACCACCCTCCACTAGGGTGCGTTTGGGCCCTGGCCCGCATCCTGGTATGTCATGCCCACTATGGGCCTACATTGGCATTGATTCCACTTCTCAAAAGTCACAAATATTCCAAAGAAATGTCCTTAAATGTTTATCGCGTTTGGACTTTGTTTGATATGGAATTTCTCTGAAACAAAAAACACACAAAAAACAGGAACTAGCACTAGGGACTGGATCAATATGTTACTCCAATAAATCATATAAATAGTTGCCAAAAGTATGTTGTCTTCATTTTCTCATGGAGGGGTCACGCGAGACGGTAGATGCCATGGGGTGGCTTATCGAGGTGAGAGCAAGGCTGTCGTGGATGATCCGGGACGGGTATGCGAATAGCATGCAGTGGTTTACCCGGGTTCGGGGCTCTCCGGAGAGATAATACCCCTACTCCTGCATGTTTGTATATATGTGATACATCTGGTACAGAGTTGCTCCTGGAGCTGTATTGAACTGAGAGTAGCGGCCGAGTGCTCACTATCTCCTACATGTCTCGTATGTGTGAGAGCTAGTGTGTGTGTGAGAGCTAGCTAGTAAGTGGGCATGAGATTGCTCCACCTCGTGAGTGGCCTTCTCTCTTGAGTGTGTGGACGTGGCCCAGTGGATGGATGGATGTGTGCTAGTATATATAGGTGAGGGTAGCTTACACCTAAAGCTAGGTGAGTGGGCATGGTGGGTGGTGGCCCACCCACCAACTACACTATTGGAGGTGTCATGCTATAGTGTTTGCTTTATCAACAATAGTGCCCATGGTATGACCGTCTTGTCAGTGTCGCATCAGATGCAATGTCATGGTTGACTTCGGGCCAGCCGGCTGGCAGGCGCAACCGGTAGTCAGCTGGCTGGCGCAGCCGGCAACCGGTCAGGCAGCCGGCCAAGCGGAGCAGCCGGCCTGGGCGGGCGGGCACCCTGTCCGACTCGCCATCTTTGCGGTACCCCAGGGGTCATCCCCCAACATATGTGAAAGTTGTATAATATTGGCATGAGACAATCAAAAATTATAGATACAACAGACACGTATCAACGTCCCCAAGCTTAATTCCTGCTCGTCCTCGAGTAGGTAAATGATAAAAAGATAGTTTTTTATGTGGAATGGTACCTAACATAATCATGATCATATATCTAATCATGGCATGAATATTAATAAATGAGTGATTCAAAGCAATAGTCTAGTTTTGATATAATTACTTTAATACTGAGGCATCCCAACAAACAATCATGTCTTTCCAAATATCAAGGCTAAAGAACGCTATCCCTACAAAATCATATAGCCTTGTCATGCTTTGTATTTTAACTCAAAGTATAAATCATGTACTACCCCGGTGTCAGCCAAGCAATTGGTTCATACTTTTTAACGCGCGTCAATAGTTTCGACTCTCACGCAATACATGAGCGCAAGCCATGGATATAGCACTATGGGTGGCATAGAATGCAGTGGTAGGTTTCAAAGGGGTAAAAGTGGAGAAGAAAGTCTTGCATCAACTCAGCGTATCCACGGGCTATGGAAATGCACATCAATAGATATCAATGCGAGGAGCAGGGATTGCCATGCAACGGATGCACTAAGAGCTATAAGTGTATGAAATCTCAATATGAAAACTAAGTGGGTGTGCATCTAACTCTATAAACAAAAATTCCCACTAGTATATGAATGTGACAACATGGGAGACTCTCTATATGTAAAACATGGTGCTACTTTCAAGCACAAGTGTGGAATTAGCATGCCCCTTCTCTATTTGTCTCTCATCCTTTTTTCTTTTTTTCTTTTTTTTTATTTTCCTTCTTTTCTCTTGTTTCTTTTTTCCCTTTTTTACTTGTCGTTCGGAGTCTCATCCCGACTTGTGGGGGAATCATAGTCCCCATCATCCTTTCCTCACTAGGACATGCTCTAACAATAAATAACAATCATCATCACACTTCTATTTACTTATAACTCAATATTACAACTCGGTACCTAGAACAAAATATGACTCTATATGAATGTTGTGTAGTGATCTAGCATAGCAAAGATATCGAAAAAATGGACAAGCCAAGGAAACATAATGCTAGCAATATGAAAATGAACGCTCAAGTCATCAAAATGAAAACCATGGAAGTTGCATGGCAATATATCTCAGAATGGCTATGGAAATGCCATAATAGGTAGGCATGGTGGCTGTTTTGGGGAAGATATAATAAGGCTTGTGTGTGATAGAGTGTATCATATCACGGGGTTTGGATGCACCGGCAAAGTTTGCACCAACTCTTGAGGTGAGAATGGGCAATGCACGGTACCCTAGAGGCTAGCAAATTGTGGAAAGGTAAAAGTGCATATAGTCCATGGACTCACATTAGTCATAAAGAACTCACATACTTATTGCAAAAGTTTATTAGCCCGCGAAGCAAAGTATTACTATGCATGCCCCTGGGGGGAGGTTGGTCGGAGTTAACCATCGTGCGCGCGGACCTTTACAGAAAGATAGAAAATCAAGGATAAATTGCGCTCCTACTTTCATCGCATAACGGGAGACTATACGTGCATGCTTAGGTAATCACAAACCTTAACATCAATATTCTTACTAATACACAGCCTTTTACTAGTATCTCCCACATATTATCATCTCTATATCACAAAACTATTGCAAGGAATCAAACTTATCATGTTAGGTGATCCATAAGTTTTATGTAGGATTTTATGACTAACCATGCAAATGACCAATTCCTCTTAACTCTCTAAATAGATATAAGTGCAGCAAGATAGTTTAATTCTTTCTACAAAAGACCATGCTCTAATAAATATAAGTGAAGCAAAAGAGCATTCTTCAAATAATAGTTTTCTATGTGAAGAGAAAGAGGCAATCCAAACTTCAAATGATATAAGTGAAGCACGTGAACCATTCTATAAAGCCATACTCAAAAGATATAAGTGAAGTGCAATGAGCATTCTATAAATCATCCATGGACTATCTCATACCAGCATGGTGCATAAACTAAATGCAAAAGACGCTCCAAGATTTGCACATATCACATAAATGAGACAAATCCAAAAACATACCGATACTTGTTGAACATAGATGGGATGCCTCACGGGGCATCTCCGAGCTAAGACGCTTGAGTTTCCTTGGATATTTACTTGGGGTTCCTTGCGAATCACCAAGATTGAACTCTTGCCTCTCCTTCTCCTCCTCATACTGAGACCTCCTCGATCTTCGAACACTTCATTCACACAAAACATAACAGAAGACTGGTAAGATCCGTTAGTGTAAAATAGAAAAATACTACTTTAAGTACTGTTGCAAACCAATTAATATTTTATATTTCCATTATACCTGTTGTATTATAACTTTTCCATGGCTTATACCACCAGTAAAATCGATAGTTTCATCAAAACAAGCAAAACAATGCATCAAAAATAGAATATGTCTTAAACAGGTCAGTCTGTAGTAATCTGAACTTTGACCATACTTATGTAACTTTAAAACTTCTTAAACATTAGGACAACATAAAGAATCTATATAGTAATACTGTGTTAGTTTTTAGCTCATTCTCACGTTCCAGTAAAATATGAAAATTCGTGCAATTGGAACAAAGTTTCTGTTTCAGATTCAACATTTCTTCTACTCGTCATATGAATCATCCCAAAGGCAAATCTTGGAACAATAAAAAAACACAATAGAAATAAATGACTCTCTAGAACATTCGGGTTGTCTCCCTGGCAGCGCTTTCTTTAAAGTCATTAAGCTAGGCATAAAGTGCTCAAGTAATTGATCCACCCGGATCCCAAGGTATATCAAAGCCAATTTTAATTAACAATGATTTGTAATTTAGTAGTTAGCACAAAGTGATATAAATCATGTGAAAACTAAGTCTAAATATCTTCCTATGCATTGGAATGTCATAAAAGAACCATTCATTCACACCAAGTAAAGGCCAATGCATAGTATAATTAGTTTCTTGCAATTTTGTAGTATTGGAAACGTAGAGAGGTGAAGATGTAGTTCCTCTCTTATGAAAATTGCAAGTAGGAGCATCAACCAAATGCATATTATATTCATAAAAATCATCATGTATAGTAGTAAAATGCAACCCATCAATATAATCCTTAATAAGAGCAAACTTCTCCGATATAGTGTAGTTGGGAGAATTCAAAAAGATAAAAGGACTATCATGTGTGGGTGCAATAGCAACAATTTCATGCTTAGCATCAGGAACTATAGCAAGTTCATATCCATCAGCATAATTCGTATTGGCATCAAGGCCACAAGCATAGGAAGCATCAAGATTATCAAAAAGGGATATCTCAAAATAATCTAAAGGATCATGGAAATTATCGTAGCCTTCATCCTTCGATATGTGTGAAGAGAGATTAAATAATGTATGAGTTGAAGAGTTACTCTCATTAGAAGGTGAACACGGGTAGCTAATCCTCTCTTCCTCCTTTTGTTCTTTGCTCTCCTCCTCATCTTTCTCATCTAATGAGCTCCCAATTTCAGCAACTTCCTCTTCCATAGATTCCTGCAAAATATTAATCTCTTCTAAGGCAGCGGTCATTCCTTCAATACATTCTTTAATATGAGAATTAGAAGCATAGTTTTCATCTCAATATTTGAGTATGGATTTTGTTACATATTTGTGAAGAGCAGTATCATACTTTTCAATCAAAGTAGCAATTTCATTGGCACCCTTAAAATGTCACACCCTGTGTTTGCATCATCTTGTTATGCTTGGATTTATAAAAAATTGGAACCAATTAAATATTTTTTCAGTTCTTGTGCTTGTTTGAATTATTGCTTGTTTGTTTGTTGATTGTCGTGTATGGCACTCTTAGATTATATCCCTCTCCATATTCATCTTCCTTGACTCAAACTTCTTGCCCAATGATGATGCCATGTGAAAAGTGCCCAAAACTATTTTCATCAAATTTTATTTTGACCAAAAAGGATTTATTCAAATTAGGTTTTCAAAAAACCCTGAAATGTGGCTTGTACTACAAGTCCTCAAATTGGGTGGATCCTTATTCCCCAAAGGCTTTACTTCAAACCTACTATATTTATGACCTCCCACAACCACCAAATATTAATTTTAAAGGTTATTTTAATATTACATTTAAAGGCTTTTCTTAAAACAAGAAATGGTTTTTCAAAAGGAAAAAATATTTAAATGGTTTAAAAATATTTGAGAAAATTTAGGGAAACTCAGTGGACATATATTTTCCATATATATGAGTTTCAACACCTGCTCATGTTAAAAATAATGGACAAAACTCCTCAAACCCTTTTTGTCCAAATCAAGATTTTGAAATATTTCTATAAGAAATATTATCAATAAATTCCAAGAAAATTCCAGCTAGTCAACATTATCATAGGTGATGATCTTGCAAAGTTTCATCTCAATCCAAGATGGTTTGGTTCATCAAACTATTCCAAACCCCTCCGTGTCCATATTCAAATTTGAACAACTTTACATAGTGAAGTTTCTTCCCTTGACCCCAAACTTTGTGGACCTGTTCCAATCACCAAATAATGATGCTACACTAAGTGGTGCATCCAGGGGATCATCTTAGCATAACTGGATCTATAGAAACCTGATTCTGCTAGTTTCTAGGGTTCACAAAGTTGCTATTGTCAACTTTGCTCATTTGAGCTCAAATCTGGTGATCCATCTCATTTTTACCAACCATTTGAGCCTGTTAAATATCACATCAAGTGGGTAAATTTATCCCACCCAATCCTCCATCAAACACCTTTTGGTGAAATGGTAAAGTTATTGTTTTCACCCTTTTTACCATTTTCCTTGCCTCCAAATTTTTACCACACCACTTTTTCTAGTGCTCAATCACCTCCAGTAAAAACCTCGGGTCCATAGGCCACTGGAAGATGGGGTAAAAACCCCATTTTCACCTCTGGACAACCCTAGCAGTTGCATTTTTACCCTCTCCCCACTCCATTTCTTTTCTTCCTAGCCTCCCCTAGCTCCTAGAGCATCTCTAGGTCGTCCAGGGGCTAGTAACATGTTGGAGCGCATCCAAAGCATGCAAGCATGCAATGGCATGCCAAAGGCATGCTCTGGAGCATGCTATAGTGCATGCCCGCACTGTAGCAGGAGCATCCCGAGGGCCCCCGACAGCCTTGGGATGGGAGAAGCTGTCCCTCGAGATCCCCTCGACGTCCGCAATGCTCCATGGTGTCGGCCCCCTCCTCCCTGGCTCTCTCTCACCCCTAGTCACGCGTGCCCGATGCCGCCCCTCTCGGCAAACCGTGGGGCTTGCACGTGCGCGCCCCTGCTCCCTCTCATCTCTCTCGCGGGCCTAGACCGACCCCAGGAACGCCCCCGAGCAGCCCCCACAAGCTCTCCCCCCCTCTGGCCTCGGCCATGATCTCGCCGACGCACGGGTCCATGGTGCTCCGACCCCCCCCCTCTCTATTTAAGCCTCCCGGGCCTCTCTTTCCCCTCCTCTGGCTCACTCTCCACCGCCATCGACCGCCAACAGAGCCCGAGACCCTCCCTCTCACCCTGTGCTCGGGATCAAGCTTGATGCCGCCGCCTCAGGTTGTTGTCGATCTCGTGGTAGGGAGCCCCTCCGGTCCCCATTCTCCTCCCACTGACCTTCCCTTGCCCTCCTGGCCTATTTCCCCCTCGACCCGTCCTGTTTGCAGCATGAAGTGGCCCTGGCAATCTCTCCCGAAGCTCCCTCCACCATGGGTGCTCGCCGCTGGTGACTCCGACGGCCTCTAGCACTCCTTCAACCTCCTCCGGAATGCCGGCTCAGCCCCGAGCCTGTTCCCACCTTCGCTTGCCATCGTTGTGCCCCGCATCGCCGCCGGTGCGTGCCTCCCCTCTCTGCCCCGAGGTTGGAGAAGCATCTGATAGGTGGGTCCCACCTATTGGCCTCTAATCTCTCCCTCCCATGCTCTCTCTTTCCCCTCACGGTCGCCGACAGCTGGGCCCCGCGTGTCAGGTTTGAATCTGGCCACGAGTGTGGCTGGCTGGCTGGCCAGCTGGGCCGGCCCAGCTGCAGGCCGCCTCTGGCCCAGGCACAGAGGCCCTCTTCCCCTTTTTATTTTTCTTTTTGTGTGGATTTTTATAAAAATTCAATATACGAGAAAATAAACCCAATGACAATAAGTTTTCCACCTAAAATCTTAAAATATACCATAGAATTTAATAGTGCATTTTGTATAAATTTTTGAAAATCTTTTATGCACTATTTTATTTTACAAACCCATTTTAGGTTTCTTTTGCCTGTGTTAAAAAGTTTTAAAAAATGCTTTTCCTAGCAAAATCATAAACAAACATTTTTAGTATGGTTTTTAGTATTTATCAGATTATGGTAGCATTTTAATATTAGCTCTGTCTGCTCTCTTTTTGTGTGATGCTTATTTTTATCGCTATTTATGGCGACAATAGATTGCGCTATTGACGAGGGAGTTGGACCCGAAGACTTTGAAGACCCCGGAGACTTTGTTGAGCTAGGCAAGCAGCCCTTTGACCATATTACGAAACCATTTTCATTGCATGTCATATAGCACTTTACTTTTGTTACACTTAATCATGTGGAGTAGTGACCTCTTTGGTCGGTTGCTTCCGACACTTTTACCATTGACACTTGCATCGTGCATGACCCTACCACCTTATGAGGGTTATGTGGGTGGGCGTAGATAGGATGCTAGTAGATCCTTTGCAAGTGGATCGGGATTATGCATGGTTACGGAAATAAAGAGATGATTTCAAAGACTTTCACTAGTAGAATGTCTGTCTGTAGTCCCGGTCGGGATGGTCCTTTAGTACCGGTTCCCTAACCAGTACTAAAGGTCCAGACCTTTAGTACCGGTACTAAAGGCCCACCACGTGGCTTCCTGCGTGGGCTGGTGATGGAGGACCTTTAGTACCGGCTGGTGATATCAACCGGTAGTAAGCGTTCTGTTTTTTGTTTGTGTTAGTTTTTAATTAGGTTTTAATTTTCCTCTCTATTTTTTCTGTTTTCCATTCATTTCAAATTTATTTTACGGTGCTACATACTGTAAACAGTACACAAGTTGATGCATATATATATATAAATGTAATATAATATACAATATCTCATACACAGTATATATACAAATGGAATTACACATCCATATATATTCTAGACTTATAAATTAAGGCCCAAAACCCGGCCGGGACTAGCTAGGTAGTGCTCCGGATGAAATCTCAGTTTTCTACTACTGATTTGCTGACATTATTGAGGTTGCGGTAAGGAATAGTGCTCTCCGTTTACATCACTGACATGTCGAAGAAGAAATCCCACAAATTCCTCTTGAAGTGCTACAAAGCGTTTCTCGGGTGAGATCTTTGACATCATCTGCCAAACCTTGACTTGTCTTTCATGTGTTCTTCTGCAATGTATACGGCATTCGGACTGGATGTGAATGTTCTCGCAGAGGAAGTATCCACATAAATTTGTCCCCCGTGGTTGTTTTGTATACTTTGCAAAAGAATAGAATTCAATAAGATAAGTAATAATCAAGCATGATAATGGTATTGAAACTAGAATTAAAGAGATGCGCGGACCTAGTAGTATTACTTAATTACCTTCATCTTTTTCCACTTCAGCTTCGGTTGCCATTGACGACCGTGATGGGTTCTATCATCTTTTTCCAAACACTATGCCACAACGAAAAAGAACGAAAGAGTTATTATAATTACTTTTGATATCAGGAAATAACGAAAGAAAGCGAGGTCGATAAAGATTGAAATTACCATTCTATCATAAAATACAAGTCCACGTATGATTGTTCTAGTGTATCTAGTGAGTCGTACACTTGAACAAGTCCATCCGTGAGGCTAATATTTAGGAGGATATAGTGGTCTCTGCGCAGAAGTTTATATAATTAAGCAAGCATCCATATAACTCATCAACTACACTTGAGAGCGAGCTAGTAAGCAAAAATAGAATTTGTAGTATACAAGAGAGTAAACACTCACCCCATGTTGTAAGGAAATATTATAGTCGATTTGGTATTCATTAGTGCCTCTAGAAATTTTTCCAAGATATCTGATGTGTCCTTGGCATAATGTTTTACCACATGACCATGAACGGTATTTGGGTCGATGAACCCAATGTCATCGATTCCCTCTTGTTTCAATTCCCACATCTTCACTCGGCATAATAGCATAGAAAAGAACATATATAGTGAGGATAAGCTGATGAACGATATCTGAGCTAGAGACTTAAATTATTAAAGATATAAATCCCTTACAGACAATAGCAACTAATGAGAGTTTTGTCGATAGAGTCCATGTGGTATAACTAGAAAAGTTCTGAGAATTAAAGACATATGTCACATCCTTTTACATAATGCTCTTTCCTTACTTTGACCAAGACCGCTATCTCCCCTCGCTTTGCTTCACGCAGGTACCAATCATGCAACCTTCACATCGCAGTTGGTGGTTACTTGTACTGCTCGGGTGTGACAAGTGGTTTTTCAATGGCATATTGAATTGCGTACTCAGCTGCACCGTACCCGTGGATTTCCTCGGTGCCAAGGATTTGGCCAAGAGTGAGACCTGCAACCTCTACTTCTTCGAGGTCGATTGGGCTGCCAGCAACGTCGACTGCTTGGATCGATTGCTTGCTTGGATTGGTACTCACCTTGAGCGGAGAGATCGATTGCTTGGATTGTTCTCCGAGCTAGGGAACTGTTTTCCCGCGAGTAGTACCACCTGTTGTTGATGCCGTACTTCCCGACTTCTTCCTTGGGCTGGGCCGACTTCTCTGCTCACTTGCCTTCTGAATCTATCGCTCATAGTCTGTCGGCATATGCTCCACATATGCCGGGGATCGATCAATAAAGTGTTCCCTAAAGTGCTCTTGGACTTCCTTGGGTATTACCTCCTTTGGCGGCAGGGCCTTCTTCGAAAAAAGGCTTTCACTTGGCGATCCCTTTCAATTTCTGTTTCCTCTGGTGTCATGTCCTATGGCAGCTTCTTTTTGGCCGGAGACTCGGGTTTCTACTTTGCTTTCTCCCGAAGAGGACTGTTGATGGCCTTCCTCTTTTGTGAGACCTGCTGGCGGGACCGCTGCCGGGGTGGAGTCGGCTCACGCAGTGGAGATCGATATCGACGATATGGACTCGCGTCGTGCTCCGTCCCGAGGTTGGGTGGACTCGCGTGGGATCCCTATCAAAGTGGGACAACTCTCGAGGTGGGGAGGACTGTTGGCGCTGTGATGCCTCTGGCTGGGATCTCTCGTGCTGGACATCGATACTCGAAGGAGCCGGTGGCCTTAGCGCCGAGTGTGGAAAGACGATGCAGTCCTTACTCCATAGAAATAGATCACGGTCGGCTTTTGCCAGTGTGAACTACCCTCACCTCCAGGGATGTCAAGCTGTAGTTCATCATATCCTGGCTCTATTGCCTCCACCGCGACACAAGCATACCTAGCTGGAATCGGATTGAAAGGCCAGCGAACATCAGGTGCATTTGGTAAAGCATAGCCCGTCGCGACCCGCATGGGTATGTTCTTCATTTTCTGGATTAGCTCACAAGATGTCTTCTTGGTGATATCATCCACGGGGGTGTCACCCAGCGGTGCCCCCGTGGAACCCATGCTGCTTTTCGGCAGTCTAGATGGGACGGAGTTGCCCTTTGCTGGGTTAGTACCTGTATCTATAGCTGCTGCTGCTCGTACTTCTGTTCCAACTTTGAAAGTATGTCTGCTTCCACCTTCTTTTTTCTCGAACGGCTTTAATAACTGTCCTTCCAGCCAGCAAACCCCTCATACCACGGAACAACACCAACGCCTCATGTTCTTCCTTCGTGTTCGGGATTCCCGAGGGCGCGTGTAAGCTTGTCGTTCTCTCTATCGGGGTGAAACCGTCTTTCTTGGGCAACTTTTATTGCTTCAAACAACTCATCTGATTCTCTAATGCATCCCACTTAGGAATGCCTGTCCCTAGTTTATGGTGATACTTTTTTTCTCCGCATTTATCTTATTCTGTGCCGACTTCTCCATAGCAGCTTCCGATGTCTTGTACTCGATAAATGTGTCCCAGTGATTCCTTACCTTCTCGTGTATTCCTATGAATTCGGGTGCCTTCTTGACTCTAGCATTGTACTCGGTCCATAATCTTTTCTTCCAAGTCTGGAACGCGCCGGCCATCTTATGGAGAGCAAACTCCTTGACTTTGTCCCTTTGGCGCTCCGAGAGAGAATCTGGTAGGATGAAATGCTCCATGAGATCTCGCCAAAGGGCATATTTCATTCTTTTATCGACATAATTCACTCCTGGTTTTGCTTTGTTTGGCAGAATCCATTCTTGCATTATGATCGGGACTCCATCCCTAACAAGCAATCCGCATTGACGCACAAATGTCTTGGCATTGGCTTCAGGGTAAGTTAGTGCGCCATCATCTTTGAAAGCATCAAGATTGAGCTTTACGTTGCCGTCCAATATTTTGGCACCGCCTCATACCTTTCTACAAGATTGGCTCAATCCGGAGTGCTAATAATTAAAAGAAGAAATATTTATTAATATATATATACAAATCAATTACTACACATGTAATGATCACCAGAGGCTAATATGTATATACCTCGCCGGACATTGTTAGTTGTTCTGGATTTTGGAACATAAGTTGTTCTTCCTCGGCCTCACATCCATCACCATAATCGTTCAGATATTGTGAGCCATCATCATCATGTGATTCACCCAGAAGGTCCATTGGGTTTTCGGAGGAGCATATCATGTCGAAGATGTCCTCTTCATGAGCCGGTATTGTCCATAGCTTAATAACTAATCCATAATAAAGTAGATAAAACAAATTAGTATTAAAATTAGCATGCATTCAAGAACAAAAATAACTGATAGTTAATTAATAATGCATCATCGAATACATATATAGTAGTTCTTAGAAAAGATCTCATCATAATCTCGGATAATAGTTAATACATCGGCTAATCCAACGATCTAGCTAATACATCGTAATAATACATCGGCTAATCCATCGATCTAGCTAATACATCATAATCTAGGATAGTAGCTAATATATCGATCTGGCTGGAACCCTTGCGCCCGATGGACATCGAGGCAGGCAGTGGACACCCAAAGAGAAGGAACCATCACAGGAGCATAGCTCCAGCGTGATCCCCGAAGAATCTGTCAGGTATTATTGTATTTCCTAGTTCATGATAATTGTCTATTATTCATGCTACAATTGTGTTAAACAGAAACCGTAATACATGTGTGAATACATAGAACATCGCATGTCCCTAGTGAGCCTCTAGTTGGCTAGCTCGTTGATCAATAGATGGTCACGGTTTCATGACCATGGACATTGGATGTCGTTGATAACGGGATCACATCATTAGGAGAATGATGTGATGGACAAGACCCAATCCTAAGCATAGCACAAGATCGTGTAGTTCGTATGCTAAAGCTTTTCAATGTCAAGTATCATTTCCTTAGACCATGAGATTGTGTAACTCCCGGATACCGTAGGAATGCTTTGGGTGTGCCAAACGTCACAACGTAACTGGGTGGCTATAAAGGTACGCTACGGGTATCTCCGAAAGTGTCTGTTGGGTTGACACGAATCAAGACTGGGATTTGTCACTCCGTGTGACGGAGAGGTATCTCTGGGCCCACTCGGTAAGACATCATCATAATGAGCTCAATGTGACTAAGGAGTTAGCCACGGGATGATGTGTTACGGAACGAGTAAAGAGACTTGCCGGTAACGAGATTGAACAAGGTATGGCGATACCGACGATCGAATCTCGGGCAAGTACCATACCGATAGACAAAGGGAATTGTATACGGGATTGATTGAATCCCTGACATCGTGGTTCATCCGATGAGATCATCGTGGAGTATGTGGGAGCCAACATGGGTATCCAGATCCCGCTGTTGGTTATTGGCCGGAGAGGTGTCTCGGTCATGTCTACGTGTCTCCCGAACCCGTAGGGTCTACACACTTAAGGTTCGATGACGCTAGGGTTATAGGGAAAAGGTATACGTGATTACCGAAGGTTGTTCGGAGTCCCGGATGAGATCCCGGACATCACGAGGAGCTCCGGAATGGTCCGGAGGTAAAGATTGATATATAGGAAGTCCAGTTTTGGTCACCGGAAAGTTTTCGGGCTCATCGGTAATGTATCGGGAGTGCCGGGAGGGTGCCGGAGGACCCCCGGGAGGGGTGTGACGACCAAAGGACCACATGGGCTGTTAGATAAAGTGTGCCAGCCCTTATTGGGCTGGGCAAGACTTTTTCTAAAGGCCCATGCGGCTGGAGATAAGGAGATAAGGCAAAAAGGATTTAAAAGGAGGAGATCCACCTCCCTTGTGGGAGGTGGACTCTCCCTTTAATTCAGCCGGCCATCTCCTCTTTGGAGTAGAGGCCAAGCCAGCCCTCCACGTCCCTCCTCCTATATATACTTGAGGTTTTGGATGTTTTGAGACAGGATTTGATCTCTCTCTCTCACGGCGAAGCCCTACCTCTCTTCTTCCTCCTCCGCAGCGCTTAGGCGAAGCCCTGTCGGAATACCTTGCTACTCCACCACCACCACGCCGTCGTGCTGCTGTTGGAGCCCTTCCCCAACCTCTCCTTCCTCCTTGCTGGATCAAGGTGTTGGAGACGTCACCGGGCTGCACGTGTGTTGAACGCGGAGGTGCCGTCCGTTCGGCACTTGATCGGATCTACCGCGATCTGAATCGCTGCGAGTACGACTCCATCAACCGCGTTCTTGTAACGCTTCCGCTTAGCGATCTTCAAAGGTATAAAGATGCAATCTCTCCCCTCTCGTTGCTGGTTTCTCCATAGATAGATCTTGGTGAACGTAGGAAAATTTTGATTTACTACTACGTCTCCCAACAGTGGCATCATGAGCTAGGTCTATGCGTAGAATCTATGCACGAGTAGAACACAAAGCAGTTGTGGGCGTCGAGTTTGTTAATTTGCTTGCCGCTACTAGTCTTATCTTGATTCGGCGGTATTGTGGGATGAAGCGGCCCGGACCAACTTTACACGTACGCTTACGTGAGACCGGTTCCACCGCCTGACATGCACTAGATGCATAAGGTGGCTAGCGGGTGTCTGTCTCTCCTACCTTAGTCGGATCGGATTCGATGAAAAGGGTCCTTATGAAGGGTAAATAGCAATTGGCAAATCACATTGTGGTGTTGACGTAGGTAAGAAACGTTCTTGCTAGTAACCTATAGCAGCCACGTAAAAACTTGCAACTAC
This sequence comes from Hordeum marinum, assembly GCA_022496015.1. NCBI lineage: Eukaryota > Viridiplantae > Streptophyta > Magnoliopsida > Poales > Poaceae > Hordeum > Hordeum marinum. The sequence continues at coordinate 355,836,979 of CM039676.1, read as the reverse complement.
AAATTAGAGGACGTCTAACTTGTTTTTGCAGCATGTGCCTTGTGATGTGATATGGCCAAAGGATGTGATGTGATGCATTGTGATGTATGAATTGATCATGTTCTTGTAATAGGATTCACGACTTGCATGTCGATGATTATGACAACCGGCAGGAGCCATAGGAGTTGTCTTATTTATTGTATGACCTGCGTGTCAATCATAAACGCCATGTAATTACTTTACTTTATTGCTAAGCGTTAGCCATAGTAGTAGAAGTAATAGTTGGCGAGACAACTTCATGAAGACACAATGATGGAGATCATGGTGTCGTGCCGGTGACAGTGATGATCATGGTGCCCCGAAGATGGAGATCATAGGAGCAAAATGATATTGGCCATATCATGTCACTATATTGATTGCATGTGATGTTTATCATGTTTACATCTTATTTGCTTAGAACGACGGTAGTAAATAAGATGATCTCTCAATAAAATTTCAAGAGAAGTGTTCACCCTAACTGTGCACCGTTGCTAAGGATCGTTGTTCCGAAGCACCACGTGATGATCGGGTGTGATAGGTTCTAACGTTCGCATACAACGGGTGTAAGCCAGATTTACACACGCGAAACACTTAGGTTGACTTGACGAGCCTAGCATGTACAGACATGGCCTCGGAACACGGAAGACCGAAAGGTCGAACATGAGTCGTATAGAAGATACGATCAACATGAAGATGTTCACCATGGATGACTAGTCCGTCTCACGTGATGATCGGACACGGGCTAGTTGACATGGATCATGTATCACTTGGAAGACTAGAGAGATGTCTGTCTAAGTGGGAGTTCATTAATTTGATTAAATGAACTTAATTATCATGAACTTAGTCTAAAATTGTCTTTACAATCTATGATGTAGATCCAATGGCCAACGCGAATGTCACCCTCAATTTCAACGCGTTCCTAGAGAAAACCAAGCTGAAAGATGATGGAAGCAACTATGCGGACTGGGTCCGTAGCTTGAGGATCATCCTCATAGCTTCCAAGAGATTGTATGTCCTAGATGCACCGCTAGGTGACGCACCCGTTCTCCCAGCGGAACAAGATGTTATGAACACTTGGCAATCACGCTGCGATGATTACTCCCTTGTTCAATGCGGCATGCTTTACAGTCTAGAACCGGGGCTCCAAAAGCGTTTTGAGCAACACGGAGCATATGAGATGTTCCAGGAGCTGAAACTGGTTTTTCAAGCTCATGCCCGGGTCGAGAGATATGATGTCTCCGACAAGTTCTTCAGCTGTAAGATGGAGGAGCATAGTTCTGTCAGTGAGCACATCCTCAAGATGTCTGGGCTACACAGCCGCTTGACTCAGCTGGGGGTTAATATCCCGGATGACTCGGTCATTGACAGAATCCTCCAGTCGCTTCCACCTAGCTTCAAGAGCTTTGTGATGAACTACAACATGCAAGGTATGGAGAAGTCCATTCCTGAGTTGTACTCGATGCTGAAATCAGCGGAGGTCGAGATCAAAAAGGAGCATCAAGTGTTGATGGTGAATAAGACCACTAGTTTCAAGAAAGGCAAGGGTAAGAAGAACTTCAAGAAGGACGGCAAAGCTGTTGCCGCGCCCGGTAAGCAAGTTGCCGGGAAGAAGAAGAAAAATGGACCCAAGCCTGAGACTGAGTGCTTTTATTGCAAGGGTACCGGTCACTGGAAGCGGAACTGCCCCAAGTATTTAGCGGATAAGAAGGACGACAACATTAAAGGTATATGTGATATACTTGTTATTGATGTGTACTTGACTAGCGCTCGTAGTAGCTCCTGGGTATTTGATACCGGTGCAGTTGCTCACATTTGTAACTCCAAGCAGGAGCTGCGGAATAAGCGGAGGCTGGCCAAGGATGAGGTGACGATGTGTGTCGGGAATGGTTCCAAGGTCGATGTGATCGCCGTCGGCACGTTACCTCTACATCTACCTTCGGGATTAGTTTTAAACCTTAATAATTGTTATTTAGTACCAGCTTTGAGCATGAACATTGTATCTGGATCTCGCTTGATGCGAGATGGCTACTCATTTAAATCCGAGAATAATGGTTGTTCTATTTATATGAGAGAAATGTTTTATGCTCATGCCCCGCTGGTCAATGGTTTATTTTTGATGAATCTCGAACGTGATGTTACACATGTCCATAGTGTGAGTACCAAAAAGTGTAAAGTTGATAACGATAGTCCCACTTACATGTGGCACTGCCGTCTTGGCCATATTGGTGTCAAACGCATGAAGAAGCTCCATGCTGATGGAATTTTGGAGTCACTTGATTTCGAATCATTTGACACATGCGAACCATGCCTCATGGGCAAGATGACCAAGACTCCGTTCTCCGGAACAATGGAGCGAGCAACTGACTTGTTGGAAATAATACATACCGATGTATGCGGTCCAATGAGCGTCGAGGCTCGCGGTGGCTACCGTTATGTTCTCACCCTCACTGATGACTTGAGTAGATATGGTTATGTCTACTTAATGAAACACAAGTCTGAAACTTTTGAAAGGTTCAAGGAATTTCAGAGTGAGGTCAAGAATCAACGTGACAGGAAAATAAAATGCCTACGATCTGATCGTGGCGGAGAATATTTAAGTCACGAGTTTGGCACGCACCTTAGGAAATGTGGAATTGTTTCACAACTCACGCCGCCCGGCACACCCCAGCGAAATGGTGTGTCTGAACGTCGTAATCGCACTCTATTGGATATGGTGCGATCTATGATGTCTCTTACCGACTTACCGCTATCATTTTGGGGATATGCATTAGAGACTGCCGCATTCGCTTTAAATAGGGCACCGTCTAAATCCGTTGAGACGACACCGTATGAATTGTGGTTTGGAAAGAAACCTAAGCTGTCGTTTCTAAAAGTTTGGGGATGCGATGCTTATGTGAAGAAACTTCAACCTGAGAAGCTCGAACCCAAAGCGGAAAAGTGCGTCTTCATAGGATATCCCAAGGAGACTATTGGGTATACCTTCTACCTACGATCCGAAGGCAAAGTCTTTGTTGCCAAGAATGGATCCTTTCTCGAGAAAGAGTTTCTCTCGAAAGAAGTAAGTGGGAGGAAAATAGAACTTGATGAGGAAATTGCACCTCCACTCGAACCGGAGAGTAGCGCAGCACAGGAAGTTGTTTCTGTGGAGCCTACACCGGCTAGAGAGGAAGTTAATGATGATGATCATGAAACTTCAGATCAAGTTGCTATTCGAAGGTCCACCAGGACACGTTCCGCACCAGAGTGGTACGGCAATCCTGTCCTAGAGATCATGTTGTTGGACAACGGTGAACCTTCGAACTATGAAGAAGCGATGGCGGGCCCGGATTCCAACAAATGGCTTGAGGCCATGAAATCCGAGATAGGATCCATGTATGAGAACAAAGTATGGACTTTGGTGGACTTGCCTAATGATAAGCGAGCCATTGAAAACAAATGGATCTTTAAGAAGAAGACTGACGCGGACGGTAATGTCACCGCCTATAAAGCTCGGCTTGTCGCTAAGGGTTATCGACAAGTTCAAGGAGTTGACTACGATGAGACTTTCTCACCCGTAGCGATGCTAAAGTCAGTCCGAATCATGTTAGCAGTTGCCGCATTTTATGATTATGAGATCTGGCAAATGGACGTCAAAACGGCATTCCTTAATGGCTTCCTCAAGGAAGAACTGTATATGATGCAGCCGGAAGGTTTTGTCGATCCTAAAGATGCTAACAAGGTATGCAAGCTCCAGCGCTCCATCTATGGGCTGGTGCAAGCATCTCGGAGTTGGAACATTCGCTTTAATGAGGTGATTAAAGCGTTTGGGTTTGTACAGGTTTATGGAGAACCTTGTATTTACAAGAAAGTGAGTGGGAGCTCTATAGCATTTCTTATACTGTATGTGGATGACATGCTGATAATGGGAAATAATATAGAACTCTTGGAAAGTATCAAGGCCTACTTGAATAAGTGTTTTTCAATGAAGGACCTTGGAGAAGCTGCTTACATATTAGGTATTAAGATCTATAGAGATAGATCGAAACGCCTCATTGGTCTTTCACAAAGCACATACCTTGAAAAGATATTGAAGAAGTTCAATATGCATCAGTCCAAGAAGGGGTTCTTGCCTGTGTTGCAAGGTGTGAGATTGAGTACGACTCAATGCCCGACCACGGCAAAGGATAGAGAAGAGATGAGTGTCATCCCCTATGCTTCAGCCATAGGCTCTATCATGTATGCCATGCTGTGTACCAGACCTGATGTAAACCTTGCCATAAGTTTGGTAGGGAGGTACCAAAGTGATCCCGGAGCGGAACACTGGACAGCGGTCAAGAATATCCTGAAGTACCTGAAAAGGACAAAGGACATGTTTCTCATATATGGAGGTGCCGAAGAGCTCGTCGTAAAGGGTTACGTCGACGCTAGCTTCGACACAGATCCGGACGACTCTAAGTCGCAAACCGGATACGTGTATATTTTGAATGGAGGGGCAGTCAGCTAGAGTAGCAGCAAGCAAAGCGTCGTGGCGGCATCTACATGTGAAGCGGAGTACATAGCTGCTTCGGAAGCAGCAAAGGAGGGAGTCTGGATGAAGGAGTTCATCACCGACCTAGGAGTGATTCCAAATGCGTCGGGCCCGATGACTCTACTCTGTGACAACACTGGAGCTATTGCCCTTGCGAAGGAGCCCAGGTTTCACAAGAAGACAAGACACATCAAGCGCCGCTTCAACTCCATCCGTGATTACATTCAGGAGGGAGACATAGATATTTGTAAAGTGCATACGGATCTGAATGTCGCAGATCCGTTGACTAAACCTCTCTCACGAGCAAAACATGATCAACACCAGAACGCTATGGGTGTTCGATTCATCACAATGTAACTAGATTATTGACTCTAGTGCAAGTGGGAGACTGTTGGAAATATGCCCTAGAGGCAATAATAAAATGGTTATTATTGTATTTCCTAGTTCATGATAATTGTCTATTATTCATGCTACAATTGTGTTAAACAGAAACCGTAATACATGTGTGAATACATAGAACATCGCATGTCCCTAGTGAGCCTCTAGTTGGCTAGCTCGTTGATCAATAGATGGTCACGGTTTCATGACCATGGACATTGGATGTCGTTGATAACGGGATCACATCATTAGGAGAATGATGTGATGGACAAGACCCAATCCTAAGCATAGCACAAGATCGTGTAGTTCGTATGCTAAAGCTTTTCAATGTCAAGTATCATTTCCTTAGACCATGAGATTGTGTAACTCCCGGATACCGTAGGAATGCTTTGGGTGTGCCAAACGTCACAACGTAACTGGGTGGCTATAAAGGTACGCTACGGGTATCTCCGAAAGTGTCTGTTGGGTTGACACGAATCAAGACTGGGATTTGTCACTCCGTGTGACGGAGAGGTATCTCTGGGCCCACTCGGTAAGACATCATCATAATGAGCTCAATGTGACTAAGGAGTTAGCCACGGGATGATGTGTTACGGAACGAGTAAAGAGACTTGCCGGTAACGAGATTGAACAAGGTATGGCGATACCGACGATCGAATCTCGGGCAAGTACCATACCGATAGACAAAGGGAATTGTATACGGGATTGATTGAATCCCTGACATCGTGGTTCATCCGATGAGATCATCGTGGAGTATGTGGGAGCCAACATGGGTATCCAGATCCTGCTGTTGGTTATTGGCCGGAGAGGTGTCTCGGTCATGTCTACGTGTCTCCCGAACCCGTAGGGTCTACACACTTAAGGTTCGATGACGCTAGGGTTATAGGGAAAAGGTATACGTGATTACCGAAGGTTGTTCGGAGTCCCGGATGAGATCCCGGACGTCACGAGGAGCTCCGGAATGGTCCGGAGGTAAAGATTGATATATAGGAAGTCCAGTTTTGGTCACCGGAAAGTTTTCGGGCTCATCGGTAATGTACCGAGAGTGCCGGGAAGGTGCCGGAGGACCCCCGGGAGGGGTGTGACGACCAAAGGACCACATGGGCTGTTAGATAAAGTGTGCCAGCCCTTATTGGGCTGGGCAAGACTTTTGCTAAAGGCCCATGCGGCTGGAGATAAGGAGATAAGGCAAAAAGGATTTAAAAGGAGGAGATCCACCTCCCTTGTGGGAGGTGGACTCTCCCTTTAATTCAGCCGGCCATCTCCTCTTTGGAGTAGAGGCCAAGCCAGCCCTCCACGTCCCTCCTCCTATATATACTTGAGGTTTTGGATGTTTTGAGACAGGATTTGATCTCTCTCTCTCACGGCGAAGCCCTACCTCTCTTCTTCCTCCTCCGCAGCGCTTAGGCGAAGCCCTGTCGGAATACCTTGCTACTCCACCACCACCACGCCGTCGTGCTGCTGTTGGAGCCCTTCCCCAACCTCTCCTTCCTCCTTGCTGGATCAAGGTGTTGGAGACGTCACCGGGCTGCACGTGTGTTGAACGCGGAGGTGCCGTCCGTTCGGCACTTGATCGGATCTACCGCGATCTGAATCGCTGCGAGTACGACTCCATCAACCGCGTTCTTGTAACGCTTCCGCTTAGCGATCTTCAAAGGTATGAAGATGCAATCTCTCCCCTCTCGTTGCTGGTTTCTCCATAGATAGATCTTGGTGAACGTAGGAAAATTTTGATTTACTACTACGTCTCCCAACAGTGGACACCCAAAGAGAAGGAACCATCACAGGAGCATAGCTCCAGCGTGATCCCCGAAGAATCTGTCAGGTATTGTCGGACCTGGACTCCAAAGCTGCCATGTCGCGTTGGACGTGCTTGTTCTCCTTGCTGACATGGTATTGTACCACCTCGGGGGGGGACTCAAGCCTCAGAATCATCCGTGGCCCATGCGGCCGCCACCACAGAACCTCCGGGTCGACGACGGGCTGGCTCCGCACCAAGTTGCGCTGCCCGGAAGGCAGCACCTCCCAGTACCAGCCCGGCAGTGCCCAGACCCGAACAGGGCCCCTCGGCTCAAGCAACAGACCTCCTCTGCCAACTCGACGACGAGGATGCGGGATCGGCATCGTCGATGTCGATAAGAAACACTTAATTATGAAAAAAATAACACTTAGCATCTAACAAATTAAATACCACTTAGCAAAATTAGTGGATTAGGGAGGCGGCCACACTTGTCAGTGGATTAGGGGTCGGCCCCACTTGTCATAACCTGATAAACTAACTAATTAACTTACCTAATAACTTAATACACTAATAACCTAAGAACCTAACTAACTAACTAAACTAACTAAACTAACCTCTAAACCTAACTAACTAACTAACTAACTAACTAAACTAACTAACTAAAATAACCTAAGAACCTAACTAACTAACTAACTAAACTAAGAAAACTAATTAACCAATTAACTAACCTAATAATAACCTAATACCCTAATACCCTAATAACCTAAGAACCTAACTAACTAACCTAAGACCTAACTAACCTAAGAATCTAATACCCTATTAAACCAACTAACTAAACTAACTAACTAAGTAACTAACCTAATAACCTAATACCCTAATAACCTAAGAAACTAACAATTAATAGAAAAAACAGGAAAAAGGTGGGGGCGGTCGGGCACTCACCGGAGCCGGAGTTGGGTGGGGGCTGTCGGGGCGGCGTCGGGGCGGTGGGATCGGGGCGGCGGGATCGGGGCGGCGCGCAGCGTCGGGGCGGCGGGCGGCGGCGACGGCGGATTTCGGCAACCTGGCGGCGCAACTCTCGCTTCCCCCGGTGCGTGCCTCGGCCCGGACGAGGCCTCCACTATTTATACCTAGAGGTCCTTTAGTGCCAGTGCGTGGCTCGCACCGGTACTATAGACCCTTTACTACTGGTGCCAGCCATGCACCGGTACTAAAGGTCCTCCCCAAAAAATGCACGGGGCGGTGGACCTTTAGTACCGGTGCGTGGCTAACACTTGTACTAAATGTTTTTTTAATTCATTATTAATTATTTTTTTCAGAAAAAACCCTAAACTTGAGAAAATCAGAGAACAAAATATGTGACGTCAATGGAAATAAATAATATATGAAAAAATATAGGAAAAATATAAAGAAACTGTTTATGGTATTTCCATGCATGTTTGAACAACTTAAACTGTTGTATAAGACAATTTGATTAAATGGCATTTGAAATGTCATATCTCGAGTTTGAAACGCAGTACAAATGAACTCTGAAAAGGTTGTAACTTGCCACGACATCATAATTTCACCCACATAGCAACTTCTAAAGAGTTGAGAGGGTTACGGCAAAAACTAGATGCACTTCGTGTACAAATTGGACAATCTCTTTTGAAGTATGAGGGTTTCGGACGAAAACTCATCTATTACAAAGGGATTTCATTTTTAATAACTTATTTTAACCCCCACACTTTTTGTGTGTTCAATATGCACCATTCAAAGGCACACCATCAATTTTCAACCCTTTCTCACTTCATTTGATATTTTTCATGCATTTAATGATTTAGTTTGAGCCAAATGACCCTGAATTTGAAAAGCAGTACAAATGAACTCTGAAAAGGTTATAACTTGGCATGACATCATAATTTCACCCACATAGCAACTTATAAAGAGTTGAGAGGGTTAGGACAAAACTGGATGCACTTCGTGTACAAATTGGACAATCTCTTTCGAAGTATGAGTGTTTCGAACGAAAACTTATCTATTACAAAGTGATTTCACTTTTAATAACTTATTTTAACACCATACTTTTTGTGTATTCAATATGCACCATTCAAAGGCACATCATCAATTTTCAACACTTTTTGACTTCATTTGATATTTTTCATGCATTTAATGATTTAGTTTGAGCCAAATGACCAGAAATTTGAAAAGAAGTACAAATGAACTCTCAAAAGGTTATAACTTGGCATGACATCATAATTTCACCCACATAGCAACTTATAAAGAGTTGAGAGGATTACGGATAAAACCAGATGCACTTCGTGTACAAACTGGACAATCTCTTTCGAGGTGTGAGGGTTTTGGAGGAAAACTCATCTATTACAAAGGGATTTCATTTTTAATAACTTATTTTAACTCCATACTTTTTGCGTGTTCAATATGCATGATTCAAAGGCACATCATAGATTTTCAACCCTTTTTGACTTCATTTGATATTTTTCATGCACTTAATAGTTTATTTTGAGCTGAATGACCCTAAAATTGAAAAGCAGTGCGAATGAACTCTGAAAAGGTTGAAGCTTGGCATGACATCATAATGACACCCACATAGAAACTTATAAAGAGTTGAGAGGGTTATGGCAAAAAAGGATGCACTTCATGTACAAACTGGACAATGTCTTTCGAAGTATGAGGGTTTCGGACAAAAACTCATCTATTACAAAGGGATTTCATTTTTAATAACTTATTTTCACTCCATACTTTTTGTTTGTTCAATATGCACCATTCAAAGTCACATCATCAATTTTCAACCCTTTCTGACTTCATTTGATATTTTTCATGCATTTAATGATTTATTTTGAGCTAAATGACCCTAAATTTGGAAAGCAGTACAAATGAACCCTCAAAAGGTTGTAACTTGGCATCACGGCATAATTTCACCCACATAGCAACTTCTAAAGAGTTGAGAGGGTGACGGCAAAAACTGCATGCACTTCATGTACAAACTGGACAATCTCTTTCGAAGTATGAGTTTTCGGACGAAAACTCATCTACTACAAAGGCATTTCAATTTCAATAACTTATTTTAACTCCATAATTTTTTTGTGTTCAATATGCACCATCCAACGGAACATCATCAATTTTCAACCCTTTCTAACTTCATTTGATATTTTCATGCATTTAATGATTTATTTTGAGCTAAATAACCCTAAAATTGAAAAGCAGTGCAAATGAACTCTGAAAAGGTTGAAACTTGGCATGACATCATAATTTCACCCATATAGCAACTTATAAACAGTTGAGAGGGTTACGGCAAAAACCGGATGCACTTCCTATTCAAACTGGACAATCTCTTTCCAGGTATGAGGGTTTCGAACGAAAACTCATCTATTACAAAGGGATTTCATTTTTAATAACTTATTTTCACTCCATACTTTTTGCGTGTTCAATAAGCACCATTCAAAGGCACATCATCAATTTTCAACCCTTTCTGACTTCATTTGGTATTTTTCATGGATTTAATGATTTATTTTGAGCTAAATGACCTTGAAATTGAAAAGTAGTACAAATGAACTCTGAAAAGGTTGAAACTTGGCATGACAACATAATTTCACCCGCGTAGCAACTTCTAAAGAGTTGAGAGGGTTACGGCAAAAACTGGAGGCACTTCGTGTACAAACGGGACAATCTCTTTCGAAGTATGAGGGTTTCGGACTAAAACTCATCTATTACAATGGGATTTCAATTTTAATAGCTTATTTTCACTCCATACTTTTTGTGTGTTCAATATGCACCATTCAAAGGCACATCATCAATTTTTAACCCTTTCTGACTTCATTTGATATTTTTCATGCATTTAATGATTTATTTTGAGCTAAATGACCCTGAATTTGAAAAGCAGTACAAATGAACTCTCAAAAGGTTGTAACTTGGCATGACATCATAATTTCACCCACATAGCAACTTATAAAGAGTTGCGAGGGTTACAGATAAAACCAGATGCACTTCGTGTACAAACTGGATAATCTCTTTCGAAGTATGAGGGTTTGGGACGAAAACTCATCTATTACAAAGGGATTTCATTTTTAATAACTTATTTTAACTCCATACTTTTTGTGTGTTAAATATGCACAATTCAAAGGCACATCATCAACTTTCAACCCTTTCTGACTTCATTTGATATTTTTCATGCATTTAATGATTTATTCTGAGATAAATGATCCTAAAATTCAAAAGCAGTTCAAATGAACTCTGAAAAGGTTGAAACTTGGCATGACATCATAATTTCACCCGCATAGCAACTTATAAAGAGTTTAGAGGGTTATGGCAAAAACCGGATGCACTTTGTGTACAAACTCGACAGTCTCGTTCGAAGTATGAGGGTTTCGGACGAAAACTCATCTTTTACAAAGAGATTTCATTTTAATAACTTATTTTCACTCCATACTTTTTGTGTGTTCAATATGCACCATTCAAAGGTACATCATCTATTTTCAACCTTTTATGACTTCATTTGACATTTTCATGCATTTAATGATTTATTTTGAGCTAAATGACCCTGAAATTGAAAAGCAGTACAAATGAACTCTCAGAAGGTTGACACTTGGCATTACAGCATAATTTCACCCACATAGCAACTTCTAATGAGTTGAGAGGGTTACGGCAAAAACTGGATGTACTTCATGTAGAAACTGGACATCTCTTTCGAAGTATGAGTTTTCGGACGAAAACTACTCTATTACAAAGGCATTTCAATTTTAATAACTTATTTTAACTCCATAATTTTTGTGTGTTCAATATGCACCATCCAAAGGAACATCATCAATTTTCAACCCTTTCTGACTTCATTTGATATTTTCATGCATTTAACGATTTATTTTGAGCTAAATGACCCTAAAATTGAAAAGCACTACAAATGAACTCTAAAAAAGGTTGAAACTTGGCATGACATCATAATTTCACCCACATAGCAACTTATAAAGAGTTGAGAGGGTTACGGCAAAAACTGGATTGTAGCGACCTGACTCAAAATGAGTCAAGCCTCTGTGTTTTCTGTGCCATCCCTGGATCAGTATGCTGGCACACACAGTACATCAATGTATATATCAAAGTGCAATCACATGTAAATAACGTAAAACTGATATATACCTTAAAATAGCAGCGGATACAGTCAACGGGAGTGGAGTCCCAATAACACCAACGGCAAGTTGAGTGCGGACCGTAACCCTGAATCGTACTCTTACCCGTCGTAGAAGAGTATCTGCAACATAAGACGTTGCAGCCGTGTAGGTCAGTAATTGAATGTACTGGCAAGATCACCATAGTAGAACAGAAAAATAAAGACTATTCTATATGCAAAGGCTTTGTGGCTCTGTGTCTGAGTTTTTGCGTAAAAGCTGATTTTATTTTCCTACAACAAAGGAATATCAGGAATTTCACTATAGAGTTACCTATCATGACATGGTTCCGCCAACCAATGTCTCAATGCCCATAAGTATCATAAGTTGCCCACAATTAGTTATCAGTCCAGTGTTGAGAGTTCAGAGATAGATACAAGTCTAGAAGCTCAAATTGTCCGTAACCGGGGACACGGCTAATCGATTAGGTTTAACTCTGCAGAGTGTTGTGTACTTTACCCACAAGATTTGTTCCCTCCTAGTAAGTCCTCGCACTGCCTGGTGTTTGAGAACAGGATGAAGGAAACATGGTCTTTCAAAGTGTTTCCCTGACTGTCCGACAATGCCCATCCAATCCTAACGTCGACTACATCTCGTAGCACTGCCCAGCAGAGTCACCACAAAGATAACCAAGCTAGAGCCCATAATGACTTGTGGCTACACACGTAAGCTTCCGGGCATGAAGTATTCATCCTTCTCTTTGAGTCTGGGTGAGGCTTTCCGCGTGAATACTGGCCATCTCCAGCAACACCTAGGCAATCCACTGGTTTCTCCAGGGTACCGTTTCAACCATCCCTCACCCAGTAGTGTGTATTGAAAAACTTGTTTCTCGAGTCTCGAAGTCTTGAGGTCTTGAATATGCAGGTCTTGAAGAAGCCTTCATGAAGTCGTCGTTTTGACGTGGAGTCCTTCTTCACACCACTCACGAACACTCATACCAGACCCCGTCTACTTTAGCATAGCATTGCACTAACTAGCGTTCCCGGGGCTTTAGTAACAAGTGGTGGGTTCCTACCTCATGCATTCTACTCAACTACAAGAATTTCAATAACACTACGGGAGGGATTTGTTGAATGATGTCACTACATGCAATAAAACATAGGTATGAAAAGATGGTCAAGGTGAACTTGCCTGTACTGTTGATGAAGATAAGATATCGCTCTCAGAAATAACTTGATAGAACTATTCGTCACTCTCCGATGAAAATCTATCGTAAGCAAATAACATTCAATAAACATTCATGCCAAAACAAAGAACTGAAAAACGCAAGAACAAAACATGTCTTGGTGCGAAAATAACAACATACTAAGGTTAAATAAGAAAAGATAGGTTCTAACTGTGTTGTAAAGTGAAAGTGGAGGAATCAACTCAAAAGAGTTAATGGATGATGAACTATTGCTATATAAGCTTAGGTTGGAGAGACTACGGAAGACGATCCAAGGTATGGGGAGAACAACATGAATGTTCAAAAAGAATTAATTGAATGGAACACTACAACACAAGTTATAGTGAATTTAAGTATGAACTGAATTTTGAATTCGGAAGGGTCAAAAGAAGTTGCACCGAAGTACGATGGTTATAAATAGAAATATATGACATGAGTATTTAGGGGCAAAAGGAATCAATTGAAAAGGTGTTACAGTTTGCAAGATATGTACAAATGAAGGTTCGAATTCAAATTGAATCGCTCAAATTTGAAAGTTTCAAAGATTTAAATTAATGATGTTACTATATATGGGAAGTCAATATGAATGTGTATAAAAAGAATTACTAGGTTCAGAATGACGGACCAAAAGTTATAAGCATTTCAATATGGCATTGAGTTAGCTTAGTACAGTGTGTGAACACATTTTGGGAAGTAATAGAGAAGTATGAGCAAGATCAAAATTATATGTTCAAACGATAACACTAATGATGTGAATGGAAGGATTACTTTGATACGGATCCGACGCAATTGGATTCATCGGAAACGGAGCTACGGATAAAAAGATATGATCAAAAGAAGTTTGAATATAAATCTAAATAAATTTCGAAATTTGAAATTTGAAAAAGTTGACGTGATAGGTTGATTGGATAGGTGAGGTCAAGACGAAAATCTAGACGTTGGTTTCATCTAATTCTGATAAACGAGTAAAAAGTGATGGCTATTTGAAAATTTTAGGCCAAGCTGTTTTACGGAGGAAAAATGCTATGTCTAAAATAATTCTAGGACTAATGAGTAAATACGGAGACTAATTAATAATCTAATTACTCTACCGTATACTACTATAGAAATACTGGTCTAGGGATATTAAACTACAGGAGTATAAAAGACAATACGAAGAGAATACCTTTATATGCAGAGAAGATATAAATCCAAAGAGAAGACGACTTCCAGAAATCCCGCCGGAGAGAAGAAAATATTTTTCTTTCTAAAGCTAGTCAAACCGAAATGATTCGATTCAACCCGAAGTGGATGACTTTTGGGTGCACCTATGGGTCTATATTTATAGGTGAAAAGAAGGTGCAAACGTCCAAAGCTAAGCGAGGTGGGACTAAAATAGAGAAAGAGAGGAGAAGAGGACCACATGGGCTGGCCGGCTGTGCACATGGGCGCAGCCCAGTTTTTTTTTATTATTCTCGGATGAACAGTGTCCGCAATGAACAGTGTTTGCAGGTTTTTTTTTAAAAACCAGCAAAGAAAACAAATAAAAAAAATTAGAAAACATTTTCTATAGGCATATTATATATCAAAATTTTCAGAAAAATATTTCCTAAAACATGAACATTTGTTTAAGGCCGAATAAAGTACTTTAAAAAAATAGTATTTTTTTTGCAATAACTCCAAAATGAAAAGAAACTAGAATTTCAAATAAATGGCAAATAGTTTTTATTTTAAAATTTGAGTCAAAACATTGTATCTGATTTTTGAGTGTCATTTACCTCCTCTCATTTGATTTTATAAGAGGGTTTTGAAAATATTTGAACTCAAAATTGAATAGGGATTCGAAATAGAAAATTTTGGGAAAGTCATTTTATTCCCTCTCATTAAAATTTCAAAAGTTTCAAAATTCCACTCAATTTCACACAATAAATCACACAATATTCAAGCAAACAATCCTACTTATTTATTTAATGTAACATCCCAAAATTTAGTACCTCCACATACGAGAGTTCCACTCCAGTTTCCATGAATGGGTAGTCTTTATAGACTGCATCTCCTTCCAGATTGATGTGCTTCATCATATCCTTCAGGATCTTTGGGTAATCATGGTCACTAGTCAGGGTCATGATCGTCTCCGGCCCTTGAGAAAAGACTCATTGAGGGTAGTCATGTGTAGGTATCAGAAAAAGTAGTCAAAAATTAACATGTGTTTCTTCTTGGGTAAGCATCCTTATCATCCAAACCAACCTTATACTTCCGAACATGTTGCAGAGTACTGACACCCTCAAAAATAGTCGGAGATCTTTGTTCATGGGGTAACAACTCATAGAAAAATCATGACACAACAAATTTCATTGATTTACGAAGTTGTTACAATCTCAGAGACTTCCGTTACAAAATAATGTCATGAAACCAAGAGTGCTTCATGATACACTTATTTCCATCTTCAAAAATTTACTAACTCATTCTAGCTTTCTTCTCCTTTGGACATTTACTAGTGTAATGTCCTGCTTCCTTGCTACGAAAACAGATGATTTCTGACAAGTCTCGGGGCTTCTTGCTGTTGGTGTTTGCTCCTTGGAGTTCTGGTTCCTTTCTTGGGCACTTATTGGCATAGTGGCCCATATCCTTACACTTGAAACATCTGATATGACCCAGGTCCTTCTGTTCAGGGGCTTGTCTCCTCCTGAGCTTCTTTGTTCCGATCAAACCTTCAATTTCCTGTGGATCAAACTCCACTTCTTCTATCGGGAAGTTTCCCAGATACTCTTTTCTTTCCTTTGTACAGTCCTATGAGAAATGTCCTTCTTCTCCACATGTATAGCAGGCATTTGAGTAAAACCTGGTTAATCCTTCTCCATTAGGGTCTTCAATATCTTTCTTCATCACAAATTCTCCAAATTCTCCTCTGAAGGCTTCCTTCATGACTTCCTTCTGTTGCTTGATGACTTCCTGTACCTTGGGGTATATTTGGCATTGAGCCGGGTAGTGGTTGGTTCCTTCACACAAGAAACATGTCACCTGCCAAGTTGGGCATTCCTCAGCAGGATGATTTTCTTCACAATAAGGACATCCTTCCTTGTGTTCTTCTTGGGTGTGTCCTATCTCTCCACATATCTTGCAGGCACAAATCCTCTTCACAACTTTGCAGGGCTTCTGGATGTTGGTAACAACATGAGATCCGTGCAGAGTCATCTTGAATTCTTCCCAAGTGATTGATACTTGCCTATCATGGATATCTTCATACATCTTCCACCAATTTGCAGCACCTTCTACAAAGTACCGTAGAGCATATTGGACCATCTCGTTCCTTGCAACAAGGTTACTCCGTAGGTGATCCTCCAGTTCTGAATCCATTCTTCTGTCTCCAATCGAGTCATTGATCCAGAATACACAAGTCCACCTTCAATCGTCATCTATTGGGTCAAGGTTTTGGGATGAGATACGAGAGAAAAAAAAGAGGGGATACACACAATACAAACAATGGTTTTGAAAATAGAATTTTGTTGTGGCTGTCGAAAATTACACACAAATGACAGCTCACAAATCATCGTATCTAACGTAAGTATACAGCAGGGGTTTGGTCTTCTAGGGCATAATATCTTGGAAATTCTTCATGGTCTTCAATTTCTTCAGGTCTGTATAATCTTTAATCCTTTTTCTAGCTCTTCCATAATGCAATACATCTTTGTCTGAGTTGGTCACCAGTTGTCTGATATCTTGTCCTTCTTGGAGGGCTTCAGTTGATCCTTCGTGTGGTCAAGGGGAAAAGGGTATTTTCTAACCCTTTGATAAAACTCAAAAAGGATGAGAAGTAAAGACTCTTTTGAAAACAAGGTTTTTCGAGAAATCATTTCCTAAGGACTTTCTAGTTTCTAGGGTCATGTCCTACAGTCAACATGTGCTCTGATACCATTTCTGTAGCGACCTGACTCAAAATGAGTCAAGCCTCTGTGTTTTCTGTGCCATCCCTGGATCAGTATGCTGGCACACACAGTACATCAATGTATATATCAAAGTGCAATCACATGTAAATAACGTAAAACTAATATATACCTTAAAATAGCAGCGGATACAGTCAACGGGAGTGGAGTCCCAATAACACCAACGGCAAGTTGAGTGCGGACCGTAACCCTGAATCATAGTCTTACCCGTCGTAGAAGAGTATCTGCAACATAAGACGTTGCAGCCGTGTAGGTCAGTACATTGAATGTACTGGCAAGATCACCATAGTAGAACAGAAAAATAAAGACTATTCTATATGCAAAGGCTTTGTGGCTCTGTGTCTGAGTTTTTGCGTAAAAGCTGATTTTATTTTCCTACAACAAAGGAATATCAGGAATTTCACTATAGAGTTACCTATCATGACATGGTTCCGCCAACCAATGTCTCAATGCCCATAAGTATCATAAGTTGCCCACAATTAGTTATCAGTCCAGTGTTGAGAGTTCAGAGATAGATACAAGTCTAGAAGCTCAAAGTGTCCGTAACCGGGGACACGGCTAATCGATTAGGTTTAACTCTGCAGAGTGTTGTGTACTTTACCCACAAGATTCGTTCCCTCCTGGTAAGTCCTCGCACTGCCTGGTGTTTGAGAACAGGATGAAGGAAACATGGTCTTTCAAAGTGTTTCCCTGACTGTCCGACAATGCCCATCCAATCCTAACGTCGACTACATCTCGTAGCACTGCCCAGCAGAGTCACCACAAAGATAACCAAGCCAGAGCCCATAATGACTTGTGGCTACACAGGTAAGCTTCCGGGAATGAAGTATTCATCCTTCTCTTTGAGTCTGGGTGAGACTTTCCGCGTGAATACTGGCCATCTCCAGCAACACCTAGGCAAATCCACTGGTTTCTCCAGGGTACCGTTTCAACCATCCCTCACCCAGTAGTGTGTATTGAAAAACTTGTTTCTCGAGTCTCGAAGTCTTGAGGTCTTGAATATGCAGGTCTTGAAGAAGCCTTCATGAAGTCGTCGTTTTGACGTGGAGTCCTTCTTCACACCACTCACGAACACTCATACCAGACCCCGTCTACTTTAGCATAGCATTGCACTAACTAGCGTTCCCGGGGCTTTAGTAACAAGTGGTGGGTTCCTACCTCATGCATTCTACTCAACTACAAGAATTTCAATAACACTACGGGAGGGATTTGTTGAATGATGTCACTACATGCAATAAAACATAGGTATGAAAAGATGGTCAAGGTAAACTTGCCTGTACTGTTGATGAAGATAAGATATCGCTCTCAGAAATAACTTGATAGAACTATTCGTCACTCTCCGATGAAAATCTATTGTAAGCAAATAACATTCAATAAACATTCATGCCAAAACAAAGAACTGAAAAACGCAAGAACAAAACATGTCTTGGTGCGAAAATAACAACATACTAAGGTTAAATAAGAAAAGATAGGTTCTAACTGTGTTGTAAAGTGAAAGTGGAGGAATCAACTCAAAAGAGTTAATGGATGATGAACTATTGCTATATAAGCTTAGGTTGGAGAGACTACGGAAGACGATCCAAGGTATGGGGATAACAACATGAATGTTCAAAAAGAATTAATTGAAATGGAACACTACAACACAAGTTATAGTGAATTTAAGTATGAACTGAATTTTGAATTCGGAAGGGTCAAAAGAAGTTGCACCGAAGTACGATGGTTATAAATAGAAATATATGACATGAGTATTTAGGGGCAAAAGGAATCAATTGAAAAAGTGTTACAGTTTGCAAGATATGTACAAATGAAGGTTCGGATTCAAATTGAATCGCTCAAATTTGAAAGTTTCAAAGATTTAAATTAATGATGTTACTATATACGGGAAGTCAATATGAACGTGTATAAAAAGAATTACTAGGTTCAGAATGACGGACCAAAAGTTATAAGCAATTCAATATGGCATTGAGTTAGCTTAGTACACTGTGTGAACACATTTTGGAAGTAATAGAGAAGTATGAGCAAGATCAAAATTATACGTTGAAACGATAACACTAATGATGTGAATGGAAGGATTACTTTGATACGGATCCGACGCAATTGGATTCATCGGAAACGGAGCTACGGATGAAAAGATATGATCAAAAGAAGTTTGAATATAAATCTAAATAAATTTCGAAATTTGAAATTTGAAAAAGTTGACGTGATAGGTTGATTGGATAGGTGAGGTCAAGACGAAAATCTAGACGTTGGTTTCATCTAATTCTGATAAACGAGTAAAAAGTTATGGCTATTTGAAAAATCTGGGCCAAGCTGTTTTACGGAGGAAAAATGCTATGTCTAAAATAATTCTAGGACTAATGAGTAAATACGGAGACTAATTAATAATCTAATTACTCTACCGTATACTACTATAGAAATACTGCTCTAGGGATATTAAACTACATAGCAACTTATAAAGAGTTTAGAGGGTTACGACAAAAACTGGATGCACTTCGTGTACAAACTGGACAATCTCTATCGAAGTATGAGGGTTTGGGACGAAAACTGATCTATTACAAAGGGATTTCATTTTAATAACTTATTTTCACTCCATACTTTTTGTGTGTCCAATATGCACCATTCAAAGGCACATCAACTATTTTCAACCCTTTATGACTTCATTTGGCATTTTTCATGCATTTAATGATTTATTTTGAGATAAATGACCCTGAAATTGAAAACCAGTACAAACGAACTCTGAGAAGGTTGACACTTGGCATGACATCATAATTTCACCCACATAGCAACTTCCAAAGGGTTGAGAGGGTTACGGCAAAAACTGGATGCACTTCGTGTACAAACTGGACAATCTCTTTCGAAGTATGAGGGTTTCGCACGAAAATCATCTATTACAAAGGGATTTCAATTTTAATAACTTATTTTCACTCCATACTTTTTGTGTGTTCAATATGTACCATTCAAAGGCACATCATCAATTTTCAACCCTTTCTGACTTCATTTGGCATTTTTCATGCATTTAATGATTTATTTTGAGCTAAATGACCCTGAAATTGAAAACTAGTACAAATGAACTCTGAGAAGGTTGACACTTGGCATGACATCATAATTTCACCCACATAGCAACTTCTAAAGAGTTGAGAGGGTTACGGCAAAAACTTGAGGCACGTCGTGTACAAACGGGACAATCTCTTTCGAAGTATGAGGGTTTCGCACGAAAACTCATCTATTACAAAGGGATTTCAATTTTAATAACACATTTTAACTCCATAATTTTTGTGTGTTCAATATGTACCATTCAAAGGCACATCATCAATTTTCAACCCTTTCTGACTTCATTTGATATTTTTCATGCATTTAATGATTTATTTTGAGCTAAATGACCCTGAATTTGAAAAGCAGTACAAAGGAACCCTCAAAAGGTTGAAACTTGGCATCACATCATAATTTCACTTGTGTAGCAACTTCTAAAGAGTTGAGAGGGTTACGGCAAAAACTTGAGGCACTTCGTGTACAAATGGGACAATCTCCTTCGAAGTATGAGGGTTTCGGACGAAAACTCATATATTACGAAGGGATTTCAATTTTAATAACTTATTTTAACTCCATACTTTTTGTGTGTTCAGTATGCACCATCCAAAGGAATATCATCAATTTTCAACCCTTTCTGACTTTATTTGATATTTTCATGCATTTAATGATTTATTTTGAGCTAAATGACCCTAAAATTGAAAAGCAAAACAAATGAACTCTGAAAAGGTTGAAACTTGGCATGACATCATATTTTCACCCACATAGAAACTTAGAAAGAGTTGAGAGGGTTACGGCAAAAACTGGATGCGCTTCCTATTCAAACTGGTTAATCTCTTTCGGAGTATGAGGGTTACGAACGAAAACTCATCTATTACAAAGGGATTTCATTTTTAATAACTTATTTTAACTCCATACTTTTTGTGTGCTCAATATTCACCATTAAAAGGCACATTATCAATTTTCGACCCTTTTTGACTTCATTTGATATTTTCATGCATCTAAAGATTTATTTTGATCTAAATGACCCTGAAATTTAAAATCAGTACAAATGCACTCGAAAAGGTTGAAACTTGGCATGACATCATAATTTCACCCACAAAGAAACTTATAAAGAGTTGAGAGGGTTACGGCAAAAACTGGATGCACTCCGTGTACAAACGGGAGAAATCTCTTTCGAAGTATGAGGGTTTCGGACGAAAACTCATCTATTACAAAGGAATGTCAATTTCAATAACTTATTTTAACTCCATACTTTTTGTGTGTTCAATATGCACCATTCAAAGGCACATCATCAATTTTCAACCCTTTCTGACTTCATTTGATATTTTTCATGCATTTAATGATTTATTTTGAGATAAATGACCCTAAAATTCAAAAGTAGCTCAAATGAACTCTGAAAAGGCTGAAACTTGGCATGATATCATAATTTCACCCACATAGCAACTTATAAAGAGTTTAGAGGGTGACGGCAAAAACCGGATGCACTTCGTGTACAAACTGGACAATCTCTATCGAAGTATGAGGGTTTGGGACGAAAATTCATCTATTACAAAGAGATTTCATTTTAATAACTTATTTTCACTCCATACTTTTTGTGTGTTCAATATGCACCATTTAAAGGCACATCATCAATTTTCAACCCTTTATGACTTCATTTGACATTTTTCATGCATTTAATGATTTATTTTGAGCTAAATGACCCTGAAATTGAAAAGCAGTACAAATGAACTCTAAGAAGGTTGACACTTGGCATGACATCATAATTTCACCCACAGAGCAACTTCCAAAGAGTTGAGAGGGTTACGGCAAAAACTGGATGCACTTCGTGTACAAACTGGACAATCTCTTTCAAAGTATGAGGGTTTCGGACGAAAACTCATCTATTACAAAGGGATTTCAATTTAAATAAATTGTTTGAACTCCATACTTTTTGTGTGTTCAATACGCACCATTGAAAGGCACATCATCAATTTTCAACCCTTTCTGACTTCATTTGATATTTTTCATGCATTTAATGATTTATTTTGAGATAAATGATCATAAAATTCAAAAGTAGTTCAAATAAACTCTAAAAAGGTTGAAACTTGGCATGACATCATAATTTCACCCATATAGCAACTTATAAAGAGTTTACAGGGTTACGGCAAAAACCGGATGCACTTGGTGTACAAACTGGACAATCTCTATGGAAGTATGAGGGTTTGGGACGAAAACTCATCTATTACAAAGGGATTTCATTTTAATAACTTATTTTCACTCCATACTTTTTGTGTGTTCAATATGCACCATTCAAAGGCACATCATCAATTTTCAACCCTTTATGACTTCATTTGACATTTTTCATGCATTTAATGATTTATTTTGGGCTAAATGACGTTGAAATTGAAAAGAAGTACAAATGAACTCTCAGAAGGTTGACACTTGGCATGACATCATAATTTCACCCACATAGCAACTTATAAAGAGTTGAGAGGGTTACGGCAAAAACTGGATGCCCTTCCTATTCACACTGGACAATCTCTTTCGAAGGATGAGGGTTTCGAACGAAAACTCATCTATTACAAAGGGATTTCATTTTTTATAACTTATTTTAACTCCATACTTTTTGTATGTTCAATATGCACCATTAAAAGGCACATTATCAATTTTCGACCCTTTTTGACTTCATTTGATATTTTCATGCATCTAAAGATTTATTTTGAGCTAAATGACCCTGAAATTTAAAATCAGTACGAATGAACTCCGAAAAGGTTGAAACTTGGCATGACATCATAATTTCAACCACATAGAAACTTATAAAGAGTTGAGAGGGTTACGGCAAAAACCGGATGCACTTCGTGTACAAACGGGAGAAATCACCTTCGAAGTATGACGGTTTTGGACGAAAACTCATCTATTACAACGGGATGTCAATTTCAATAACTTATTTTAACTCCATGCTTTTTGTGTGTTCAATATGCACCATTCAAAGGCATATAATCAATTTTCAACCCTTTCTGACTTCATTTGATATTTTTCATGCATTTAACGATTTATTTTGAGATAAATGACGCTAAAATTCAAAAGTAGTTCAAATGAACTCTGAAAAGGTTGAAACTTGGCATGACATCATAATTTCACCCACATAGCAACTTATAAAGAGTTTAGAGGGTTACGGCAAAAACCGGATGCACTTCGTGTACAAACTGGACAATCTCTATCAAAGTATGAGGGTTTGGGACGAAAACTCATCTATTACAAAGGGATTTCATTTTAATAACTTATTTTCACTCCATACTTTTTGTGTGTTCAATATGCACCATTCAAACGCACATCATCAATTTTCAACCCTTTATGATTTCATTTGACATTTTTCATGAATTTAATGATTTATTTTGAGCTAAATGACCCTGAAATTGAAAAGCAGTACAAATGAACTGTGGGAAGGTTGACACTTGGCATGACATCATAATTTCACCCACATAGAAACTTCTAAAGAGTTGAGAGGGTTACGGCAAAAACTGGATGCACTTCGTGTACAACCTTGACAATCTCTTTCGAAGTATGAGGGTTTGGGACGAAAACTCATCGATTACAAAGGGATTTCAATTCCAATAACTTATTTTAACTCCATACTTTTTGTGTGTTCAATATGTACCATTCAAAGGCACATCATCAATTTTCAATCCTTTCTGACTTCATTTGATTTTTTTCATGCATTTAATGATTTATTTTGAGCTAAATGACCCTGAATTTGAAAAGCAGCACAAATGAACCCTCAAAAGGTTGTAACTTGGCATGATGGTATAATTTCACCCACATAGCAACTTCTAAAGAGTTGAGAGGGTTACGGCAAAAACTGGATGCATTTCATGTACAAAGTGGACAATCTCTTTCGAAGTATGAGTTTTCGGACGAAAACTCATCTATTTCAAAGGCATTTCAATTTTAATAACTTATTTTAACTCCATAATTTTTTTGTGTTCAATATGCACCATCCAAAGGAACATCATCAATTTTCAACCCTTTCGAACTTTATTTGATATTTTCATGCATTTAATGATTTATTTTGAGCTAAATGACCCTAAAATTGAAAAGCAGTACAAATGAACTCTGAAAAGGATGAAACTTGGCATGACATCATAATTTCATCCACATAGCAACTTATAAAAAGTTGAGAGGGTTACGGCAAAAACTGGATGCACTTCCTATTCAAACTGGACAATCTCGTTCGAAGTACGAGGGTTTCGGACAAAAACTCATCTATTACAAAGGGATTTTATTTTTAATAACTTATTTTAACTCCAGACTTTTAGTGTGTTCAATATGCACCATTCAAAGGCACATCATCAATTTTCAACCCTTTCTGACTTCATTTGATATTTTTCATGGATTTAATGATTTATTTTGAGATAAACGAGCCTGAAATTGAAAAGTAGTACAAGCGAACTATGAAAAGGTTGAAACTTGGAATCACATCATAATTTCATCCGTGTAGCAACTTCTAAAGAGTTTAGAGGGTTACAGCAAAAACTGGATGCACTTCGTGTACAAACTGGACAATCTCTTTCGAAGTGTGAGGGTTTCGAATGAAAAACTCATCTATTACAAAGGGATTCGTTTTTAATAACTTATTTTAACTCCATACCTTTTGTCTGTTCAATATGTACCATTCAAAGTCACATCGTAAATTTTCAACCCTTTCTGACTTCATTTGATATTTATCATGCATTTAATGATTTATTTTGAGCTAAATGACCTTGAATTTGAAAAGCACTACAAATGAACCCTCAAAAGGTTGTAACTTGGCATGATGGCATAATTTCACCCACATAGCAACTTCTAAAGAGTTGAGAGGGTTACGGCAAAAACTGGATGCACTTCGTGTACAAACTGGACAATCTCTTTTGAAGTATGAGGGTGTCGGACGAAAACTCATCTATTACAACGGGATGTCAATTTCAATAACTTATTTTAACTCCATGCTTTTTGTGTGTTCAATATGCACCATTCAAAGGCATATCATCAATTTTCAACCCTTTCTGACTTCATTTGATATTTTTCATGCATTTAATGATTTATTTTGAGATAAATGACGCTAAAATTCAAAACTAGTTCAAATGAACTCTGAAAAGGTTGAAACTTGGCATGACATCATAATTTCACCCACATAGCAACTTATAAAGAGTTTAGAGGGTTACGGCAAAAACCGGATGCACTTCGTTTACAAACTGGACAATCTCTATCGAAGTATGAGGGTTTGGGACGAAAATTCATCTATTACAAAGAGATTTCATTTTAATAACTTATTTTCACTCCATACTTTTTGTGTGTTCAATATGCACCATTCAAAGGCACATCATCAATTTTCAACCCTTTATGACTTCATTTGACATTTTTCAGGCATTTAATGATTTATTTTGAGCTAAATGACCCTGAAATTGAAAAGCAGTACAAATGAACTCTGAGAAGGTTGACACTTGGCATGACATCATAATTTCACCCACAGAGCAACTTCCAAAGAGTTGAGAGGGTTACGGCAAAAACTGGATGCACTTCGTGTACAAACTGGACAATCTCTTTCAAAGTATGAGGGTTTCGGACGAAAACTCATCTATTACAAAGGGATTTCAATTTAAATAAATTGTTTGAACTCCATACTTTTTGTGTGTTCAATATGCACCATTCAAAGGCACATCATCAATTTTCAACCCTTTCTGACTTCATTTGATATTTTTCATGCATTTAATGATTTATTTTGAGCTAAATGACCCTGAATTTGAAAAGCAGCACAAATGAACCCTCAAAAGGTTGTAACTTGGCATGATGGTATAATTTCACCCACATAGCAACTTCTAAAGAGTTGAGAGGGTTACGGCAAAAACTGGATGCATTTCATGTACAAAGTGGACAATCTCTTTTGAAGTATGAGTTTTCGGACGAAAACTCATCTATTTCAAAGGCATTTCAATTTTAATAACTTATTTTAACTCCATAATTTTTTTTGTTCAATATGCACCATCCAAAGGAACATCATCAATTTTCAACCCTTTCGAACTTTATTTGATATTTTCATGCATTTAATGATTTATTTTGAGCTAAATGACCCTAAAATTGAAAAGCAGTACAAATGAACTCTGAAAAGGATGAAACTTGGCATGACATCATAATTTCATCCACATAGCAACTTATAAAAAGTTGAGAGGGTTACGGCAAAAACTGGATGCACTTCCTATTCAAACTGGACAATCTCGTTCGAAGTACGAGGGTTTCGGACAAAAACTCATCTATTACAAAGGGATTTTATTTTTAATAACTTATTTTAACTCCAGACTTTTAGTGTGTTCAATATGCACCATTCAAAGGCACATCATCAATTTTCAACCCTTTCTGAATTCATTTGATATTTTTCATGGATTTAATGATTTATTTTGAGATAAACGAGCCTGAAATTGAAAAGTAGTACAAGCGAACTATGAATAGGTTGAAACTTGGAATCACATCATAATTTCATCCGTGTAGCAACTTCTAAAGAGTTTAGAGGGTTACAGCAAAAACTGGATGCACTTCGTGTACAAACTGGACAATCTCTTTCGAAGTGTGAGGGTTTCGAATGAAAAACTCATCTATTACAAAGGGATTCGTCTTTAATAACTTATTTTAACTCCATACTTTTTGTGTGTTCAATATGTACCATTCAAAGTCACATCGTAAATTTTCAACCCTTTGTGACTTCATTTGATATTTATCATGCATTTAATGATTTATTTTGAGCTAAATGACCTTGAATTTGAAAAGCACTACAAATGAACCCTCAAAAGGTTGTAACTTGGCATGATGGCATAATTTCACCCACATAGCAACTTCTAAAGAGTTGAGAGGGTTACGGCAAAAACTGGATGCACTTCGTGTACAAACTGGACAATCTCTTTTGAAGTATGAGGGTGTCGGACGAAAACTCATCTATTACAACGGGATGTCAATTTCAATAACTTATTTTAACTCCATGCTTTTTGTGTGTTCAATATGCACCATTCAAAGGCATATCATCAATTTTCAACCATTTCTGACTTCATTTGATATTTTTCATGCATTTAATGCTTTATTTTGAGATAAATGACGCTAAAATTCAAAACTAGTTCAAATGAACTCTGAAAAGGTTGAAACTTGGCATGACATCATAATTTCACCCACATAGCAACTTATAAAGAGTTTAGAGGGTTACGGCAAAAACCGGATGCACTTCGTTTACAAACTGGACAATCTCTATCGAAGTATGAGGGTTTGGGACGAAAATTCATCTATTACAAAGAGATTTCATTTTAATAACTTATTTTCACTCCATACTTTTTGTGTGTTCAATATGCACCATTCAAAGGCACATCATCAATTTTCAACCCTTTATGACTTCATTTGACATTTTTCATGCATTTAATGATTTATTTTGAGCTAAATGACCCTGAAATTGAAAAGCAGTACAAATGAACTCTCAGAAGGTTGACACTTGGGATGACATCATAATTTCACCCACATAGCAACTTCTAACCAGTTGAGAGGGTTACGGCAAAAACTGGATGCACTTCGTGTACAAACTGGACAATCTCTTTCAAAGTATGAGGGTTTCGGACGAAAACTCATCTATTGCAAAGGGATTTCAATTTAAATAAATTGTTTGAACTCCATACTTTTTGTGTGTTCAATATGCACCATTCAAAGGCACATCATCAATTTTCAACCCTTTCTGACTTCATTTGATATTTTTCATGCATTTAATGATTTATTTTGAGATAAATGATCGTAAAATTCAAAAGTAGTTCAAATGAACTCTAAAAAGGTTGAAACTTGGCATGACATCATAATTTCACCCATATAGCAACTTATAAAGAGTCTACAGGGTTACGGCAAAAACCGGATGCACTTGGTGTACAAACTGGACAATCTCTATGGAAGTATGAGGGTTTGGGACGAAAACTCATCTATTACAAAGGGATTTCATTTTAATAACTTATTTTCACTCCATACTTTTTGTGTGTTCAATATGCACCATTCAAAGGCACATCATCAATTTTCAACCCTTTATGACTTCATTTGACATTTTTCATGCATTTAATGATTTATTTTGAGCTAAATGACCCTGAAATTGAAAAGCAGTACAAATGAACTGTGGGAAGGTTGACACTTGGCATGACATCATAATTTCACCCACATAGAAACTTCTAAAGAGTTGAGAGGGTTACGGCAAAAACTGGATGCACTTCGTGTACAACCTTGACAATCTCTTTCGAAGTATGAGGGTTTGGGACGAAAACTCATCGATTACAAAGGGATTTCAATTCCAATAACTTATTTTAACTCCATACTTTTTGTGTGTTCAATATGTACCATTCAAAGGCACATCATCAATTTTCAATCCTTTCTGACTTCATTTGATTTTTTTCATGCATTTAATGATTTATTTTGAGCTAAATGACCCTGAATTTGAAAAGCAGCACAAATGAACCCTCAAAAGGTTGTAACTTGGCATGATGGTATAATTTCACCCACATAGCAACTTCTAAAGAGTTGAGAGGGTTACGGCAAAAACTGGATGCATTTCATGTACAAAGTGGACAATCTCTTTCGAAGTATGAGTTTTCGGACGAAAACTCATCTATTTCAAAGGCATTTCAATTTTAATAACTTATTTTAACTCCATAATTTTTTTGTGTTCAATATGCACCATCCAAAGGAACATCATCAATTTTCAACCCTTTCGAACTTTATTTGATATTTTCATGCATTTAATGATTTATTTTGAGCTAAATGACCCTAAAATTGAAAAGCAGTACAAATGAACTCTGAAAAGGATGAAACTTGGCATGACATCATAATTTCATCCACATAGCAACTTATAAAAAGTTGAGAGGGTTACGGCAAAAACTGGATGCACTTCCTATTCAAACTGGACAATCTCGTTCGAAGTACGAGGGTTTCGGACAAAAACTCATCTATTACAAAGGGATTTTATTTTTAATAACTTATTTTAACTCCAGACTTTTAGTGTGTTCAATATGCACCATTCAAAGGCACATCATCAATTTTCAACCCTTTCTGACTTCATTTGATATTTTTCATCGATTTAATGATTTATTTTGAGATAAACGAGCCTGAAATTGAAAAGTAGTACAAGCGAACTATGAAAAGGTTGAAACTTGGAATCACATCATAATTTCATCCGTGTAGCAACTTCTAAAGAGTTTAGAGGGTTACAGCAAAAACTGGATGCACTTCGTGTACAAACTGGACAATCTCTTTCGAAGTGTGAGGGTTTCGAATGAAAAACTCATCTATTACAAAGGGATTCGTTTTTAATAACTTATTTTAACTCCATACCTTTTGTGTGTTCAATATGTACCATTCAAAGTCACATCGTAAATTTTCAACCCTTTCTGACTTCATTTGATATTTATCATGCATTTAATGATTTATTTTGAGCTAAATGACCTTGAATTTGAAAAGCACTACAAATGAACCCTCAAAAGGTTGTAACTTGGCATGATGGCATAATTTCACCCACATAGCAACTTCTAAAGAGTTGAGAGGGTTACGGCAAAAACTGGATGCACTTCGTGTACAAACTGGACAATCTCTTTTGAAGTATGAGGGTGTCGGACGAAAACTCATCTATTACAACGGGATGTCAATTTCAATAACTTATTTTAACTCCATGCTTTTTGTGTGTTCAATATGCACCATTCAAAGGCATATCATCAATTTTCAACCCTTTCTGACTTCATTTGATATTTTTCATGCATTTAATGATTTATTTTGAGATAAATGACGCTAAAATTCAAAACTAGTTCAAATGAACTCTGAAAAGGTTGAAACTTGGCATGACATCATAATTTCACCCACATAGCAACTTATAAAGAGTTTAGAGGGTTACGGCAAAAACCGGATGCACTTCGTTTACCAACTGGACAATCTCTATCGAAGTATGAGGGTTTGGGACGAAAATTCATCTATTACAAAGAGATTTCATTTTAATAACTTATTTTCACTCCATACTTTTTGTGTGTTCAATATGCACCATTCAAAGGCACATCATCAATTTTCAACCCTTTATGACTTCATTTGACATTTTTCATGCATTTAATGATTTATTTTGAGCTAAATGACCCTGAAATTGAAAAGCAGTACAAATGAACTCTGAGAAGGTTGACACTTGGCATGACATCATAATTTCACCCACAGAGCAACTTCCAAAGAGTTGAGAGGGTTACGGCAAAAACTGGATGCACTTCGTGTACAAACTGGACAATCTCTTTCAAAGTATGAGGGTTTCGGACGAAAACTCATCTATTACAAAGGGATTTCAATTTAAATAAATTGTTTGAACTCCATACTTTTTGTGTGTTCAATATGCACCATTCAAAGGCACATCATCAATTTTCAACCCTTTCTGACTTCATTTGATATTTTTCATGCATTTAATGATTTATTTTGAGCTAAATGACCCTGAATTTGAAAAGCAGCACAAATGAACCCTCAAAAGGTTGTAACTTGGCATGATGGTATAATTTCACCCACATAGCAACTTCTAAAGAGTTGAGAGGGTTACGGCAAAAACTGGATGCATTTCATGTACAAAGTGGACAATCTCTTTCGAAGTATGAGTTTTCGGACGAAAACTCATCTATTTCAAAGGCATTTCAATTTTAATAACTTATTTTAACTCCATAATTTTTTTTTGTTCAATATGCACCATCCAAAGGAACATCATCAATTTTCAACCCTTTCGAACTTTATTTGATATTTTCATGCATTTAATGATTTATTTTGAGCTAA
The DNA here is from genome assembly GCA_022496015.1 of Hordeum marinum. Taxonomy (NCBI): domain Eukaryota; kingdom Viridiplantae; phylum Streptophyta; class Magnoliopsida; order Poales; family Poaceae; genus Hordeum; species Hordeum marinum. The sequence goes on along the minus strand of CM039676.1, from coordinate 355,806,255 downwards.
ATGACCCTAAAATTGAAAAGCAGTACAAATGAACTCTGAAAAGGATGAAACTTGGCATGACATCATAATTTCATCCACATAGCAACTTATAAAAAGTTGAGAGGGTTACGGCAAAAACTGGATGCACTTCCTATTCAAACTGGACAATCTCGTTCGAAGTACGAGGGTTTCGGACAAAAACTCATCTATTACAAAGGGATTTTATTTTTAATAACTTATTTGAACTCCAGACTTTTAGTGTGTTCAATATGCACCATTCAAAGGCACATCATCAATTTTCAACCCTTTCTGAATTCATTTGATATTTTTCATGGATTTAATGATTTATTTTGAGATAAACGAGCCTGAAATTGAAAAGTAGTACAAGCGAACTATGAAAAGGTTGAAACTTGGAATCACATCATAATTTCATCCGTGTAGCAACTTCTAAAGAGTTTAGAGGGTTACAGCAAAAACTGGATGCACTTCGTGTACAAACTGGACAATCTCTTTCGAAGTGTGAGGGTTTCGAATGAAAAACTCATCTATTACAAAGGGATTCGTCTTTAATAACTTATTTTAACTCCATACTTTTTGTGTGTTCAATATGTACCATTCAAAGTCACATCATAAATTTTCAACCCTTTCTGACTTCATTTGATATTTATCATGCATTTAATGATTTATTTTGAGCTAAATGACCTTGAATTTGAAAAGCACTACAAATGAACCCTCAAAAGGTTGTAACTTGGCATGATGGCATAATTTCACCCACATAGCAACTTCTAAAGAGTTGAGAGGGTTACGGCAAAAACTGGATGCACTTCGTGTACAAACTGGACAATCTCTTTTGAAGTATGAGGGTGTCGGACGAAAACTCATCTATTACAACGGGATGTCAATTTCAATAACTTATTTTAACTCCATGCTTTTTGTGTGTTCAATATGCACCATTCAAAGGCATATCATCAATTTTCAACCCTTTCTGACTTCATTTGATATTTTTCATGCATTTAATGCTTTATTTTGAGATAAATGACGCTAAAATTCAAAACTAGTTCAAATGAACTCTGAAAAGGTTGAAACTTGGCATGACATCATAATTTCACCCACATAGCAACTTATAAAGAGTTTAGAGGGTTACGGCAAAAACCGGATGCACTTCGTTTACAAACTGGACAATCTCTATCGAAGTATGAGGGTTTGGGACGAAAATTCATCTATTACAAAGAGATTTCATTTTAATAACTTATTTTCACTCCATACTTTTTGTGTGTTCAATATGCACCATTCAAAGGCACATCATCAATTTTCAACCCTTTATGACTTCATTTGACATTTTTCATGCATTTAATGATTTATTTTGAGCTAAATGACCCTGAAATTGAAAAGCAGTACAAATGAACTCTCAGAAGGTTGACACTTGGGATGACATCATAATTTCACCCACATAGCAACTTCTAACCAGTTGAGAGGGTTACGGCAAAAACTGGATGCACTTCGTGTACAAACTGGACAATCTCTTTCAAAGTATGAGGGTTTCGGACGAAAACTCATCTATTGCAAAGGGATTTCAATTTAAATAAATTGTTTGAACTCCATACTTTTTGTGTGTTCAATATGCACCATTCAAAGGCACATCATCAATTTTCAACCCTTTCTGACTTCATTTGATATTTTTCATGCATTTAATGATTTATTTTGAGATAAATGATCGTAAAATTCAAAAGTAGTTCAAATGAACTCTAAAAAGGTTGAAACTTGGCATGACATCATAATTTCACCCATATAGCAACTTATAAAGAGTTTACAGGGTTACGGCAAAAACCGGATGCACTTGGTGTACAAACTGGACAATCTCTATGGAAGTATGAGGGTTTGGGACGAAAACTCATCTATTACAAAGGGATTTCATTTTAATAACTTATTTTCACTCCATACTTTTTGTGTGTTCAATATGCACCATTCAAAGGCACATCATCAATTTTCAACCCTTTATGACTTCATTTGACATTTTTCATGCATTTAATGATTTATTTTGAGCTAAATGACCCTGAAATTGAAAAGCAGTACAAATGAACTCTCAGAAGGTTGACACTTGGGATGACATCATAATTTCACCCACATAGCAACTTCTAACCAGTTGAGAGGGTTACGGCAAAAACTGGATGCACTTCATGTACAAACTCGAAGTATGAGGGTTTCGAACGAAAACTCATCTATTACAAAGGGATTTCAATTTTAATAACTTATTTTAACTCCATACTTTTTGTGTGTTCAATATGTACCATTCAAAGGCACATCATCAATTTTCAACCCTTTCTGATTTCAGTTGATATTTTTCATGCATTTAATGATTTATTTTGAGCTAAATGACCCTGAATTTGAAAAGCAGTACAAACGAACCCTCAAAAGGTTGAAACTTGGCATCACATCAAAATTTCACCCGCGTAGCATCTTCTAAAGAGTTGAGACGGTTACGGCAAAAACTTGAGGCACTTCGTGTACAAACGGGACAATCTCCTTCGAAGTCTGAGGGTTTCGGAGGAAAACTCATCTATTACGAAGGGATTTCAATTTTAATAACTTATTTTAACTCCATACTTTTTGTGTGTTCAATATGCACCATCCAAAGGAACATCATCAATTTTCAACCCTTTCTGACTTCATTTGATATTTTCATGCATTTAATGATTTATTTTGAGGTAAATGACCCTAAAATTGAAAAGCACAAAAAATGAACTCTGAAAAGGTTGGAACTTGGCATGACATCATAATTTCACCCACATAGCAACTTATAAAGAGTTGAGAGGGTTACGGCAAAAACTGGATGCACTTCCTATTCACACTAGACAATCTCTTTCGAAGTATGAGGGTTTCGAACGAAAACTCATCTATTACAAAGGGATTTCATTTTTTATAACTTATTTTAATTCCATACTTTTTGTATGTTCAATATGCACCATTAAAAGGCACATTATCAATTTTCGACCCTTTTTGACTTCATTTGATATTTTCATGCATCTAAAGATTTATTTTGAGCTAAATGACCCTGAAATTTAAAATCAGTACGAATGAACTCCGAAAAGGTTGAAACTTGGCATGACATCATAATTTCAACCACATAGAAACTTATAAAGAGTTGAGAGGGTTACGGCAAAAACCGGATGCACTTCGTGTACAAAGGGGAGAAATCTCCTTCGAAGTATGACGGTTTTGGACGAAAACTCATCTATTACAACGGGATGTCAATTTCAATAAATTATTTTAACTCCATGCTTTTTGTGTGTTCAATATGCACCATTCAAAGGCATATCATCAATTTTCAACCCTTTCTGACTTCATTTGATATTTTTCATGCATTTAATGATTTATTTTGAGATAAATGACGCTAAAATTCAAAAGTAGTTCAAATGAACTCTGAAAAGGTTGAAACTTGGCATGACATCATAATTTCACCCACATAGCAACTTATAAAGAGTTTAGAGGGTTACGGCAAAAACCGGATGCACTTCGTGTACAAACTGGACAATCTCTATCGAAGTATGAGGGTTTGGGACGAAAACTCATCTATTACAAAGGGATTTCATTTTAATAACTTATTTTCACTCCATACTTTTTGTGTGTTCAATATGCACCATTCAAACGCACATCATCAATTTTCTACCCTTTATGATTTCATTTCACATTTTTCATGCATTTAATGATTTATTTTGAGCTAAATGACCCTGAAATTGAAAAGCAGTACAAATGAACTGTGAGAAGGTTGACACTTGGCATGACATCATAATTTCACCCACATAGCAACTTCTAAAGAGTTGAGAGGGTTACGGCAAAAACTAGATGCACTTCGTGTACAACCTGGACAATCTCTTACGAAGTATGAGGGTTTGGGACGAAAACTCATCGATTACAAAGGGATTTCAATTCCAATAACTTATTTTAACTCCATACTTTTTGTGTGTTCAATATGTACCATTCAAAGGCACATCATCAATTTTCAATCCTTTCTGACTTCATTTGATTTTTTTCATGCATTTAATAATTTATTTTGAGCTAAATGACCCCGAATTTGAAAAGCAGCACAAATGAACCCTCAAAAGGTTGTAACTTCACATGACGGTATAATTTCACCCACATAGCAACTTCTAAAGAGTTGAGAGCGTTACGGCAAAAACTGGATGCATTTCATGTACAAAGTGGACAATCTCTTTCGAAGTATGAGTTTTCGGACGAAAACTCATCTATTTCAAAGGCATTTCAATTTTAATAACTTATTTTAACTCCATAATTTTTTTGTGTTCAATATGCACCATCCAAAGAAACATCATCAATTTTCAACCCTTTAGAACTTTATTTGATATTTTCATGCATTTAATGATTTATTTTGAGCTAAATGACCCTAAAATTGAAAAGCAGTACAAATGAACTCTGAAAAGTATGAAACTTGTCATGACATCATAATTTCATCCACATAGCAACTTATAAAAAGTTGAGAGGGTTACGGCAAAAACTGGATGCACTTCCTATTCAAACTGGACAATCTCGTTCGAAGTATGAGGGTTTCGGACAAAAACTCATCTATTACAAAGGGATTTTATTTTTAATAACTTATTTTAACTCCAGACTTTTAGTGTGTTCAATATGCACCATTCAAAGGCACATCATCAATTTTCAACCCTTTCTGACTTCATTTGATATTTTTCATGGATTTAATGATTTATTTTGAGATAAACGAGCCTGAAATTGAAAAGTAGTACAAGCGAACTATGAAAAGGTTGAAACTTGGAATCACATCATAATTTCATCCGTGTAGCAACTTCTAAAGAGTTTAGAGGGTTACAGCAAAAACTGGATGCACTTCGTGTACAAACTGGACAATCTCTTTCGAAGTGTGAGGGTTTCGAATGAAAAACTCATCTATTACAAAGGGATTCGTTTTTAATAACTTATTTTAACTCCATACTTTTTGTGTGTTCAATATGTACCATTCAAAGTCACATCGTAAATTTTCAACCCTTTCTGACTTCATTTGATATTTTTCATGCATTTAATGATTTATTTTGAGCTAAATGACCTTGAATTTGAAAAGCAGTACAAATGAACCCTCAAAAGGTTGTAACTTGGCATGATGGCATAATTTCACCCACATAGAAACTTCTAAAGAGTTGAGAGGGTTACGGCAAAAACTGGATGCACTTCGTGTACAAACTGGACAATCTCTTTTGAAGTATGAGGGTGTCGGACGAAAACTCATCTATTACAACGGGATGTCAATTTCAATAACTTATTTTAACTCCATGCTTTTTGTGTGTTCAATATGCACCATTCAAAGGCATATCATCAATTTTCAACCCTTTCTGACTTCATTTGATATTTTTCATGCATTTAATGATTTATTTTGAACTAAATGACCCTGAATTTGAAAAGCAGTACAAATGAACCCTCAAAAGGTTGTAACTTGGCATGACGGCATAATTTCACCCACATAGCAACTTCCAAAGAGTTGAGAGGGTTACGGCAAAAACCGGATGCACTTCGTGTACAAACTGGACAATCTCTTTCGAAGTATGAGGGTTTCGGACGAAAACTCATCTATTACAAAGGGATTTCATTTTAATAACTTATTTTCACTCCATACTTTTAGTGTGTTCAATATGCACCATTCAAAGGCACATCATCAATTTTCAACCCTTTATGACTTCATTTGACATTTTTCATGCATTTAATGATTTATTTTGAGCAAAATGACCCTGAAATTGAAAAGCAGTACAAACAAACTCTGAGAAGGTTGACACTTGGCATGGCATCATAATTTCACCGACATAGCAACTTCTAGAGAGTTGAGAGGGTTACGGCAAAAACTGGATGCACTTGATGTACAAACTAGACAATCTCTTTCGAAGTATGATGGTTTTGGACGAAAACTCATCTATTACAAAGGGATTTTGATTTTAATAACTTATTTGAACTCCATACTTTGTGTGTGTTTAATATGCACCATTCAAAGGCACTTCATCTATTTTCAACCCTTTAAGACTTCACTTGATATTTTCATGCATTTAATGATATATTTTGAGCTAAATGACCCTGAATTTGAAAAGGACTACAAATGAACTCTGAAAAGGTTGTAACTTGGCATGACAACATAATTTCACCCACATAGCAACTTCTAAAGAGTTGAGAGGGTTACGGAAAAATTTGGATGCACTTCATGTACAAACTGGACAATCTCTTTCGAAGTATGAGTTTTCGGACGAAAACTCATCTATTACAAAGGCATTTCAATTTTAATAACTTATTTTAACTCCATAATTTTTGTGTGTTCAATATGCACCATCAGAAGGAGCATCATCAATTTTCAACCCTTTCTGACTTCATTTGATATTTTCATGCATTTAATGATTTATTTTGAGCTAAATGACCCTAAAATTGAAAAGCAGTACAAATAAACTCTGAAAAGGTTGAAACTTGGCATGACATCATAATTTCACCCACATAGCAACTTATAAAGAGTTGAGATGGTTACAGCAAAAACTGGATGCACTTCCTATTCAAACTGGACAATCTCTTTCGAAGTATGAGTGTTTCAGACGAAAACTCATCTATTACAAAGGGATTTCATTTTTAATAAATTATTTTAACTCCATAATTTTTGTGTGTTCAATATGCACCATTCATAGGCACATCATCAATTTTCAATCCTTTCTGACTTCATTTGATATTTTTCATGCATTTAATGATTTATTTTGAGATAAATGACCCTCAAATTGAAAAGTAGTACAAATGAACTCTAAAAAGGTTGAAACTTGGCATGCCATCATAATTTCACCCGCGTAGCAACTTCTAAAGAGTTGAGAGGGTTACGGCAAAAACTGGATGCACTTTGTGTACAAACTATTACAAAGATACCATGCTAGAAAATGCATGCATGTCCTTCACATAGAAAGTGATGACGGTGAAGCCGGTCACATCCGAGAGTGGGATCTTGCACTGCAAGACTTTTTCTGCGTGTTTGACCCTTGCTTATGATTGCGCCATAACCATGAGAATCTTCATCATTTAACAAGATGTTTGGGTCAGTCTTCACTCTGAAGTGAGGGATTTCATGAAACTTTTCATAATCTTCTGACATGTCTGTCTTGTCCTCCACTCCCACAATGTTTCTTTTCCTTGACAGAACTATGTGGTGCTTTGGCTCATCATATGATGTATTCGCTTCCTTATCTTTTTTTCTCCTCGGTTTGCTAGACATGTCCTTCACATAGAAAACCTGAGCCACATCATTGGCTAGGACAAATGAGTCGTGTGTGTACCCAAGATTGTTGAGATCCACTGTTGTCATTCCGTACTGCGGGTCTACCTGTACCCCGCCTCCAGTATATTTGACCCATTTGCACCGAAACAAAGGGACCTTAAGATCAGGTCTATAGTCAAGTTCCCATATCTCCTCTATGTAACCATAATATGTGTCTTGAAAGTTGGTTGCATCGTAGCGGACACCACTGTTTTGGTTGGTGCTCTTTTTTTCTTGGGCGATCGTGTAAAATGTATTCCCATTTATCTCGTACCCTTTGAAAGTTGTTACAATCGAACTTGGTGTCTTGGTGAACCAATACAGTTCATCTGGCACATCGTTGTCATTGATGAGCTTTGTTTGCAACCAACCGGCGAAAGTCTCCATGTGTCACCGTACAATATCCTTGTGTTCCTCGATATATGGAGTCACCAAGGTGGAATTTGGTAGAACCGTGTAGTGTGCTTGAGTGAAAGAATGCATGTCCATATTTATTGCTTCTTTGTTTCCTAGTGTGCCCTTTCCACCCAATCCCCCCTCATGCCATGATTCAGGAAGACCAATCGGCTTAATGTCAGGAACAAAGTGAGCACAAAACTCAATAACCTCCTCTGTTCCATATCCCTTGGCGATGCTTCCTTCTGTCCTAGCATGGTTATGAACATATTTATTTAAGACTCCCATGAACCTCTCGAAGGGGAACATATTGTGTAGAAATACAGGACCCAGAATGTTAATCTCTTCGACTAGGTGAACTAGGACGTGCGTCATAATATTGAAGAAGGATGGAGGCAACACCAACTCGATACTGACAAGACATTGGACCAGGTCATTCTATAACCTTGGTAGGATTTCTAGATCGATTACCTTATGAGAAATTGCATTGAGGAATGCGCATAGCTTCATAATGGCTAATCGAACATTTTCCGGTAGAAGCCCCCCAAGTGCAACCGGAAGTAATTGCATCATAATCACATGGCAGTCATGAGACTTCAGATTTTGAAAATTTTTTCTCTGCCATATTTATTATTCCCTTTATATTCGACGAGAAGCCAGGCGGCTCCTTGATACTAAGCAGGCATTCAAAAAAGATTTCCTTCTCTTCTTTCGTAAGAGCATAGCTGGTAGGACCTTGATACTGCTTTGGAGGCATGTCATATTTTTCATTAATTCTTTGCTTGTCCTCCCGTGCCTCCGGTGTATCTTTTGTCTTTCCATACACGCCCAAGAAGCCTAGCAGGTTCACACAAAGATTCTTCATCACGTGCATCATGTCGATTGCATTACGGACCTCTAGGGCTTTCCAATATTCAAGTTCCCAAAATATAGATTTCTTCTTCAACATGCGTGTGTGTGTCCGTTGGCGTCATTCAGAACAGATTGTCCGCCAGGACCCTTTCCAAAGATTACTTTAAATCCTTGACCATATCAAATACATATTCACTAGTACGGAGGCCAGGCTTCTTCCGGTTATCTGGCTCACCTTTGAAATGGTTGCCTGCCTTTCTTAAGATATGCTTGATCGGTAGAAATCAATGATGTCCCAGGTACACATTCTTCTTACATTTATCCAAATATATACTTTCAGTATCATCTAAACAGTGCGTGCATGCATTGTATCCCTTGTTTGTACGTCCTGAAAGGTTACTAAGAGCAGGCCAATCATTGATGGTTACAAACAGCAACGCTCATAGGTCAATTTCCTTCTGTGTGTGCGCATCCCACACACGTACACCTGGTTTTTTTCCACAACTGTAGAAGTTCATCAACTAGTGGCCTTAGGTATACATCAATGTTGTTGCCGGGTTGCTTAGGGCCTTGGATGAGCACTGGCATCATAATGAACTTCCGCTTCATGCACAACCAAGGAGGAAGGTTGTAGATACATAGAGTCACGGTCCAGGTGCTGTGACTGGAGCTCTGCTCCCCAAAAGGATTCATGCCGTCTGTACTAAGACCAAACCATAAGTTCGTTGCGTCAGCTGCAAAGTCCTCGAACTCCCTCTCGATTTTTCTCCACTGCGACCCATCAGTGGGTGCTCTCAACATCCCGTCTTTCTTATGTTCTTCTTTGTGCCATCGCAAGAACTTGGCATGCTCTTTGTTTTGGAACAAACGTTTCAACCATGGTCTTATAGGAGCATAGCACATCACCTTGGCAGGAACCCTCTTCCTGTGGCGTTCGCCCTCCACATCACCTGGGTCATCGTGGGGGATCTTATAGCGCAATGCATCGCATACCAGGCATGCATCCAAATTCTCATACTCCTCACCACGGTAGAGGATGCAGTCATTAGGGCATGCATGTATCTTCTACACCTGTAATCCTAGAGGGCAGACAACCTTCTTTTCTTCGTACATACTTTCAGGCAATTCGTTATCCTTTGGAAGCATCTTCTTTATCATTATCAGCAATTCTTGAAATCCCTTGTCAGTTACACCATTCCTCGTCTTCCATTGCAGCAATTCCAGCATGGTACCCAGCTTTTTCTGGGCATCTTCACAATTTGGATACAAGAGTTTCTTGTGATCCTCTAACATGCGCTTCAACTTCAACCTCTCCTTCTCACTTTTGCAGTTTCTCTTTGCATCAGCAATGACCCGGCCCAAATCATCAGCGGGCTCATCTGATGCCTCTTCTTCAGCTTCCCCCATTGATGCCTCTTCTTCAGCTTCCCCCATTGCTGTATCGGCGAAAGGATAGTTGTCATCATCGTCTTCTTCTTCATTGTCTTCCATTATAACCCCTCTTTATCCGTGCTTGGTCCAACAGCTATAGCCGGACATGAAACCGGACTTCTGCAGGTGGTAGTGAAGGGTTTTTGAGGTAGAGTAATTCCAATCATTCTTACAGTCACGACATGGACAACACATGAAACCATTCTGCTTGTTTGCCTCAGCCACACGAATAAAATCATGCAGGCCATTAAGGAACCCTGGACTTAGTCGGTCATCGTACATCCATTGCCGGCTCATGTTCACTACACAACATCGAAGTGACCAAATTAATACAACTTCATCATCACATTACAACCAAAGTAGTACTAGCAGTGACTAAATGTTATTACTTCAAATAATAGATACTTATAGTTCATACATACATCTCATAAAACAAGATACAACTATCTAAAACATGTAAATGCAACAACAGATGCGATCATAATCACAACTAAGGTAACAATTGAGCCAACAACATAATGATACCAAGCCTCTTTATCAATGGCATATTTTCTAATCTTTCTAAGCTTCAAGCACATTCCAGCCATCTTGTTCTCGTGATCATCGACGATATCGACAACATGCAACTCCAATCCCATCTTCTCATATTCAGTTATTTTCAATTATTCTTTCAAATGATCAATTTCTTTTTCTGCTTGCGTTAACTTCTTGAGCAGAATTGCATAGTCGGTTGGAATTTCTGGTTCAACTACTTCCTATAGATAAAAACATCTACGTCAATTTGCTGGCATAATTAATTGTCATAGACATTAGATGATGTGTGAAATAGTTATAAAAGATAACGACATACCACATCTGAATCATAGACTGGACGAGGGCCGACGTGGGCGGATACCATAACCATGACACTACAGAATAACTAACAATAATACAAGTAAGTAAATTGTACACACAGCTATCTAAATCATACAAGTAATTTTTTTAACAAAAAGGTTTTAAGAAGAACAAGAGGCTCACCAAGGTGGCTGGTGTCGCGATGAGACGATGCGGACGATCGACGGTGGTTAGGACGGGGATGGGAAGGCACCAAATAAACCACACCTACACACATGCAACCTAACAAGTTAATTTGAGCTCAAATTGCAAATAAATCAAATAAACTCCCACATAATGATCACTCCCCCAAAACCTAGCTAAAACCCACAAATCACATATCTTTGAGCATACCACAAGCTAATCTAGCAATGAGAGATGAAGGGGCAAAGTTGCTAACCTTTGTGAACACTTGGATAGATGTGGTGCCTTCAAATCTTGACAAAACCTTGGAAAAATGGAGAATGAACTTCGAGCAAGAAGAAGAACAGGGGCGAAAACAGAGAAATGAGAGCCCCTTCGATCATCTACAGACAAAGCATATATATAGGAAGTCTTTAGTACCGGTTGGTGTCACCAACCGGTACTAAAGGGCAACCTTTAGTACCGGCTTGTGCCACCAACCGATACTAAAGAGGCACGCAGGGCCCAAGTATGACCAAAAGCCTGTCACGCCCCCTTTAGTACCGGTTCGTGACATGAACCGGTACTAAAGGTTCCTTACGAGTCGGTACTAAAGGTCGCCCTGCTCCTAGCCGTTGGAGCCGGCACAAACTGGGACTAATAACCTCTTTAGTACCGGTTCGTAACCAGGTTAGGACTAATGCAACGGACGAAAGGTCTGCTTTCTACTAGTGTTTACGAAAACCCCGTCGGATGCCACTAATGCCCGAGGGAGATGATGATGAGTTGGGTGACAACTTGAGGAAGCAGTGGTCTACCGGAAGAATTGAGTGTGTGCGTTTTCAAAAATAGAGGGTTTAAGATTGGTCGACCGTCCCAACCTTACATGCGCAACCACAATACCCCTTATGGGATGGGGCTTTGTTGATTACCTTGGTGGGTACTAGCTAGGATCCCGCATTACTAGTGGCGGGAGTGGCGTGGTCACTCTCGATACGAGGTCGTGCAGGTATGGATGATCATGCTGTCTTCCCAGGCACCGGGCACACCGTTGGTCCCTGCATGGATGCTACGAGTGATGTACATCATGTGGGCTGGGTACCAATCGAGCGGACTCTTTGTTTAGTATCGCCAAGGGAAAGGCATTGTTCGGGTGCTTACCTCGGGTATTTAATATACCGCGAGTCGTGGATGACAAGGAAATTCCCCGAGTCTTGTGGGTAAAGTGTGCAACCTCTGCAGAGTGTAAAACTATTCGAATAGCCGTGTCCACGGTAAATGACATTTGGGTGGTGCTTCTTAAGCCACGTCCAGATGTTCCTCAAAATTGGTGTCTTTGTGTGTGTGGTGACAAGGATGATACTTGATTCGAGTTGGATGACTTGGCATGATGACTGAACATGAGATTTTCAGACGGTACATGAGACAAGTCTGAGGACTTGGTGTGATGGTTGGACATGAGACGTCCAACCCCTGCTTATGATGATGACTGTGACGTGTTGTTATGAACACCCATCTATGGTTGATGCATGCTTATTTAAGTTACTTGATCATGTCATTGAACTCAAAACTAGCTTTCTGCAAAATACCTACTTAGTGTTATATCATGCATCATTATTGTTTGTTCCACAACTTGGGTTGCTTGCGAGTACATTCAAAGTACTCATTGGCTTGCCATTGTTTATTTATTTGGTCAGGCATGGAAGAACATGAGTATGGTGAAGAGTTCGTTGGTGACGAACATGCGAACTAGGACGCTCCCCAATCAGAATGCATGTAGGTTAAGGCAGATGGCAATGGGTTCACGCATTTGATCACGATTTCTGCTGATTGTTTTGTTTAAGTGTTTGGACCTTGTGGCCCTATCTATGTAAGACTAGACCTTCATAGTTTTTATTTGTGTAAGACGCAAAATTTGGATGTAAGACTCTTGTTATTCAGCTTTTGTGTGTTAAGTGAGCATTGATCTCTGGGATCACTGTACACGTGCATTCGGTGATCACGACTTATGAGTCGGGGTCCCCATAGAGCTGGTATCAGAGCCATCCTTACTATAGGAAGGCCTTAGTTAGCATCGACGTTAGTCAGGATAAAACCGTTTTCAAAACTACACCTAGCACCCATACTTAGGAATTCTATACTATATACCTCTTCTATTATTCACACAACACTCTACTGACTCTCTTCCTTTCAAACCTTTGTAGATGGCCATCGTACGTGAAGCCTTCCTGGCATCTGGTTTTCCCTTACACCTTGGGGCTAGCCTGGAGAAGTGCCAGTTTCGCCAACCACCCGTATTCCTCTACCGCGAGCACTGGGTCGATGCCGTCACGAAGGAGTACGACGTGGATGTGGTCGTGAAGGCAAATGACTGTTGGAAATATGCCCTAGAGGCAATAATAAATTAGTTATTATCATATTTCCTTGTTCATGATAATCTTTTATTATCCATGCTATAATTGTATTGATCGAAGACTTAGATGCATGTGTGGATACATAGACAAAACCATGTCCCTAGTATGCCTCTAATAGACTAGCTCGTTGATCAAAGATGGCTAAGGTTTCCTAGCCATGGACATGATATGTCATTTGATAATGGGATCACATCATTAGGAGAATGGTGTGATGGACAAGACCCAAACTACAAATGTAGCATATGATCGTGTCAGTTTAATGCTACTGTTTTTTGCATGTCAAGTATCTATTCCTATGACCATGAGATCATGCAACTCACTGACATTGGAGGAGTGTCTTGTGTGTATCAAACGTTGCAACGTAACTGGGTGACTATAAAGGTACTCTAGAGGTATCTCCGAGGGTGTTTGTTGGGTTGGCATGGATCAAGACTGGGATTTGTTACTCCGTGTGACGGAGAGGTATCTCAGGGCCCACTCGGTAATACAACATCACAATAAGCCTTGCAAGCAATGTGACTAAGTGTTAGTCACGGGATCTTGTATTACAGAATGAATAAAGAGACTTGTCGGTAACGAGGTTGAACTAGGTAAGGAGATACTGATGATCGAATCTCGGGCAAGTAACGTACCGAAGAACAAAGGGAACATCATACGGGATTAACTGAATCCTTGACATAGAGGTTCGACCGATAAAGATCTTCGTAGAAGGTGTACGAACCAATATGGGCATCTAGGTCCCGCTATTGGTTATTGACCGTAGAGGTGTCTCGGTCATGTCTACATAGTTCTCAAACCCGCAAGGTCTGCACACTTAAGGTTTGGTGACGTTTTGGTAGTATAGAGTTATGCATGGTGGTGACCGAAGGTTGTTCGGAGTCCTGGATGAGATCCCTAACGTCACGAGGAGCTCCGAAATGGTCTGGAGGTAAAAATTGATATGTAGGAAGTCCTATTTTGGTCGCCAAAAAAGTTTCGGGCTCATCGGTAGTGTACCAGGAGTGCCGGTAGTGTACCAGGAGACCATCGGGAGGGGTATTTCAACCCAAGAGGCTACATGGGCTATGGGAGAGTGAATACCAGCCCTTGGTCGGCTGGTGGAAGTCCCACACAAGGCCCATGCAGCTGGGAGAGAAAACCCAAAGAGAAAAAGGTGGAAAAAGGCAAAATAGGGAGGAATCCTAGTCCTGCTAGGATTGGTGGAGGAGTCCTCCTCTCCTCCTTGATTCGGCTGAACCAAGGGCTGTCCCCTTGAGGGCCAAGCTTCCTCCTCTATTCCTCCTATATATACTAGAGGTTTTAGGGTTTTTGGCACGAGATTTTCAGCCACGTGTTACCAGTTCCTCTAGTGCATAGTTTCTCCTCTAGATCGGATTTCTGCAGTGCTTAGGCAAAGCCCTGCCAGAATAGCTCAACCACCATCGCCGGAGCGCCATCACGCTGCTGGAGAGCTCTTCTACCTCTCCGCTCCCTCTTCCTGGATCAAGAAGGCAGAGATCGTCATCAAGCTGTACGTGTGCTGAACGCGGAGGTGCCGTTCGTTCGGCACTAGATGGGAAGGAGCGTGATCAAGATCGCGAGACGGATCGTGATGAGATCGCGGGATGGATCGTGATGAGTTCACGGCATGGATTGTGATTCGATCGCGGGACGCATCGTGATGAGATCGCAGGATGCTCGGCGATTTGGATCGCGAAGACGTTCGACTACACCAACCACGTTTGTTAATGCTTCCTGCTTAGCGATCTACAAGGGTATGTAGATCCACTCTCCCTGTCGTAGATGCTCATCACCATGGATAGATCTTGCGTGTGCGTAGGAAATTTTTTGTTTCCCATGCAACATTCCCCATCAATGACTACCCAACCAGTTGGTTCTTTGAAGGACCACGGATGGAGACCATGATGCTCGCAGTTGAGACAGCCGCACGCAAGGCACTTCTGCACCTACGAGACATCATTCCAAAGCTGTCCGATGAGCCGGCTACTCGCTACCTTCCCTTCATAAAGGATGATCTTGGTGAGAGTTGGACACTAGTTCCGACCCAGGAGGATGGCACACCACTCAGGTTCCGTGAGGAACTTCACCACACCCGAGAGCTACTTCGGTAGGCCAAGACGAAGCCAAATAAGATCAAGAAGGATGGAGCCCTCGAGGGACGACCAGCTATCGCTTATCAAGGAGGAGTACCCCCAGCTAGGGATGCACCTACACGTCGTCATGACATGAGTGCAGGGAGTATCGTGATCTCTTCACAGACCCTCCAGCAAAGCATCGTCGGGATGGGCCTCCTTGCTCCTCAACCCCTTTGACCGGGAATGATGCCTGTTTGGATGATGAATAGGAGGAAGACCTAGAGGAGCATGAATACGAGACCAAGCACTCCACCACCTAAGTCTGAGAACCCCTAGGGTAGGATCAGTCATGTACCCCTCTTACGAAGTCGAGTCCATGTAATGGTTCATATGAAACCATGTGTGCATGTTGATTGTTTTGTTGTTTGTGTTCCGATGCAAGTCACACTTTTTTCTTAGGAAAAATGTAAGTGACTCCATCGTCTATCTTATCTTAATATATGTGTTCGTCCTTTGACCTTTGTTTCAACACACTTGCACTTGACCAACCCCCTTAGGCGCGCTTTTCCGTTGTTGCTTTTCCTCTCGTCTATCCCAGTTGTTTGACTTGGCTGCTCCAAACAGGATGGTGACTGCTACCTGCAACAGCTCCTTCGTCAACCCTGAAGCCGGCAACTCAAGCTAGCAATAAGGAGATAGTGGAGCTGGTCACGTTGGAGGACACCAGGAGAAGCCCCAAGGCGACATTCCCCCGCCACCACCTCCACTGGAGAACATAACCATAGCTCAGTTTCTCCAAGTTCTCCAGGAGGAACGCCAAGCCAAAAATGCTGCTATTCAGCAGATGGCTCAGGCCCTTGTGAAGAATCAGTAGCAAGGCAGGAATGGCAATGGCCGCTCCACTCTGTCTGAGTTCATGAGGAATTCGCCCCTAACCTTCACCGAGACTGCTGAACCCTTGGATGCTGACGACTAGATCCGCACCATCGAGGACCTCCTTGCACCGGTCAATTGCAATGAGGACCGTGAGAAGGTGCTTTATGCCTCTCACTGCCTTGGAGGTACCGCCCGAGCTTGGTGGGATGGATTCAAGGTCATGCAAGGTGAGCATG
Organism: Hordeum marinum; assembly: GCA_022496015.1. Lineage (NCBI taxonomy): Eukaryota > Viridiplantae > Streptophyta > Magnoliopsida > Poales > Poaceae > Hordeum > Hordeum marinum. Next base: position 355,789,703 of record CM039676.1, on the reverse strand, counting down.
TGATCACTTGGAATGACTTCATGGCAGGGTTCCGCACTGCCCATATTCCTTCTGGGATCATGGCTATCAAGAAGAGAGAATTCCGAGCGCTAAAGCAAGGAAGTGGCTCTGTCAAGGAGTACCTGCAGAAGTTCAACCTGTTGTCAAGGTATGCACCTGAAGATGTCAACACGAAGGCTGCCAAGAAGGAACACTTCATGGAAGGATTCCAACAGACCCTGTAGTATCAGCTCATCATCTGTGACTGTCATACCTTGTTCGACCTAGTGAACAAGGCCCTCATGCTGGAAGACAAGCGTCATGCCATAGACGACACTCGCAAGTGCAAGATGATGAGCAAGGGAAGCTCCAGCAACCAGAAGCCTGGTCTCTAGCAGCCAGCCCCAGCCAAGCCAACCTATCAACCACAGTAGGCTAGACCTCCTGCACCTCGTCCAAGCTACCAGCCTCAGTAGTATGCCAATCCCAGGCCAGCTTACAACAACCCCAATAACAACAACGGTGGCAGAAACTACAACAACAACCCTGGGCAAGTCGCTTGATTTTGATGTGGTCATCTGGGACACATCTCTAGGTTGTGTCCCAACAAGAATCCACATGCACCGCGCCCCAATGCACCAAATCAAGGTCAAGGCCGTGGAGCACCCCAAGGAACCCTACTCCCCCCAACCAGCCCAACAATGGCAAGGGTCGTGTGAATCACGTCACCGCAGAGGAAGCCTAGGAAGACCCGGACGTCGTACTAGGTACGTTTCTCGTCAACTCAACCCTAGCAACAATATTGTTTGATTGTGGAGCTTCGCATTCTTTTGTCACCCAAAAGTTTGCACTAGAGAGTGGCATGAAGCCTACACCCCTGGGTAGTCGTATGTTGATACAAACCCCGGGATTAGTTATGAAGTCTGGGATAGGTTGTAAGGGAGTTGAGATTAACATCAACGGGGTAGATTTCCTAGTAGACCTTATCATCCTGAAGTCAGAAGGCTTGGATGTGATCCTAGGCATGGACTGGTAACCAAGCACCAAGGCTTATTAGACTGTGCCAAGAGGATTGTTACCATGACCAATAGGCAAGGAGTGGAAGTCAAATATGTTCCCAACCCTACCTCCACTCAAGCCCCTCGGGCTAACTGTCTATCGGGAATTGAGTTGGATCAAGTGCTAGTGGTATGTGAGTACCCGGATATATTTCTTGATGAGCTGCCCGGAATGCCTCCTGACTACGATATTGAGTTTATCATTGAGCTAATGCACGGACCAAGACCCATCTATAAGAAGCCCTGTAGGTTGGGATCCGAAGAGTTGGCTGAATTGAAGAAGCAACTGGCAGAGCATCTCAGAAAAGGATTCATTCGCCCTAGTGCCTTCGGTCATGTGCTTTATGCCAGCTTTATGCCAAGTACAGGAAGTGTGAATTTTGGCTGCATCAAGTTGGATTCTTGGGTCATGTGCTGACTGCAGAAGGGTTATCAGTGGATCCTGCCAAGTTTAAAGCTGTTACTGAATGGCAATCCCCAACCACCTTGAAGGAAGTCAGGAGCTTCCTTGGACTCGCGGAATATTACCGCAAGTTCGTGGAAGGATTCTCGAGCATTGCCCGACCCATGACCCAGCTCTTGAAGAAGGACAAGAAGTTTGAATGGACAACTAAGTGCGAGGAAAGCTTCCAGGAGCTCAAGAAGAGATTGACCACAACCCCAGTTTTGGCCACCCCCGATATTCACAAGGAGTTCGTGATATATTGTGATGCATCAAAGAACCGGGCTTGGAGTTGTTCTGATGCAAGAAGGCAGAGTTGTAGCATATCTATCCAGATAGCTACGACCTCATGGAAAGAACTACGCTACTCATGATCTCGAGTTGGCAGTCGTGGTTCATGCCTTGAAGACATGGCGACATTGCCTTCTGGGGAAGCGATGTGAGATATACACATACCAAAAGAGTTTGAAGTATATTTTCACCCCAACGGAGTTGAACATGATACAACAAAGATGGCTAGAGTTGATCAAGAATTATGACCTCAGTGTTCAATACCACCCCGGCAAGGCCAACGTGGTAGCAGACGCCTTAAGCAGAAAGGCTTGTTCCTTGAATGCCATGATTAAGGAAAGGCTACCTGCCCTATATGAAGAGCTTGAAAGCTTCGGCTTGGAGCTGGTTGCACCTGGATTCCTCGCCAACCTCGAAGCAAAGCCTACTTTGATGGATGATATCAAAGAAGCTCAGAAGGTACACGAGAGCATTGAAGGCATCAAGAGGAAGATCAAGGCAGGCAAGGCCCCAGGATTCTCAGTAAATGAACAAGGAGTTGTGTGGTTTGGGAATCGCATCTGCATACCCAACAAAGAGGAGCTCAAGAACTTGATCTTGCAAGAAGCTCAGGACACTCCATACTCCATCCATCCTGGAGGAACCAATATGTACCAAGACCTCAAGGCAAGATTCTGGTGGCATGGCATGAAACGGGAGATAGGCACTTTCGTTACTAAGTGTGACATATGACAGAGAGTTAAGGCTGACCACCAGCGACCCACTGGGTATTGCAACCTCTCAAAGTGCCTGAATGGAAGTGGGACAAAGTTGGGGTGGATTTCATCACCAGATTACCAAGGTCAAGCAAAGGACATGATTCCATTTGGGTAATTCTCGACCACCTGACCAAGGTAGCCCATTTCATTCCCGTCCGAACCAACTATGATGGAAGCCAGCTCGCAAATCTCTACATCAACCGCATCGTAGGTCTTCACGGAGTTCCAAAGGAGATCGTGTCGGATCGAGGGACCTAGTTCACCTCAAGATTCTGGAAGAAGTTCCAAGAAGCTATGGGAACTAAGCTTTCCTTCAGCACTGCTTTTCACCCCCAGACCGGTGGGCAAACAGAACGAGTAAATCAGATACTTGAAGATATGCTCCGTGCTTGTGTTTTGGCATGTGGAGCCAAGTGGGTAGATTGCCTACCATTTGCCGAGTTCTCCTACAACAACAACTATCAGTCGAGTCTTTAGATGGCTCCATTTGAGGTGTTGTATGGACGCAAGTGTTGTACCCCCTCAACTGGTCAGAGACCGCAGAAGGGTTACTCTTTGGATCAGACATCCTCCGCAAGGTAGAAGAGCAAGTACAGCTCATCCGAGAACATATGGAGGCTGCCAAATCAAGATAGAAAAGTTGCACGGACTCCCACCGCCGAGAAGTGAACTTCTGTGTCGGTGACGATGTCTACCTCCGAGTTATGCCTCTCAAGGGGACCAAGCATTTCCACATCAAAGGAAAGCTGACACCAAGATACATCGGCCCCTTCAAGATCACTGCAATGCGACGAGAAGTTGCCTATCAGCTAGAGCTACCTTCCGAGCTATCGGATGTGCACAACGTCTTTCATGTGTCGCAACTTTGGAAGTGTCTCCAAGTTCCCAACCGCCCTGACCTCTAAAAGAACATCGACCATCAAGCCATAGATCTTCAGCCAGACCTCACTTATCGTGAGAGGCCAGTTCTCCTTCTGGACGAGTCAGAACGTTGCACCCGAAGCCACACCATCAAGTACTTCAAGGTCCAATGAAGCAACCACTCTGAAGCTGAAGCCACCTGGGAGCGTGAACACTATCTTAGATCTGAGTTCCCTTATCTTTTTAGCGCTTAGCCTAGGAATCTCGGGGACGATATTCTTGTAGGGGGGTAGGTCTGTCACACCCTGTGTTTGCATCATCTTGTTATGCTTGGATTTATAAAAATTTGGAACCAATTAAAACTTTATTTTCAGTGCTTGTGCTTGTTTGAATTATTGCTTGTTTGCTTGTTGATTGTGGTGTATGGCACTCTTAGATTCTATCCCTCTCCATATTCATCTTCCTTGACCCAAACTTCTTGCCCAATGATCATGCCATGTGAAAAGTGCGCAAAAATTTTTTTATCAAATTTTATTTTGACCAAAAATGATTTATTCAAATTAGGTTTTGTAAAAAAACAAAAACGAGGTTTGCACTGCAAGTCCTCAAATTGGGTGGATCCTTCTTCCCCAAAGGCTTTACTTCAAACCTACTATATTTATGACTTCCCAAAACCACCAAATATTAATTTTAAAGGTTATTTTTCATAAAACCAGAAATGTTTTTTCATAGGGAAAATTATTTAAATGCTCTCAAAATATTTGAGAAAATTTAGGGAAACTCAGTGGACATATATTTTCCATATATATGAGTTTCAACACACGGTCATGTTAGAAATAATGGGCAAAACCCCTCAAACCCTTTTCTGTCCAAATCAAGCTTTTGAAATATTTCTATAAGAAATATTCTCAATAAATTCCAAGAAAATACCAGAAAGTCAACACTATCATAGGCAACGATCTTGCAAAGTTTCATCTCCATCCAAGATGGTTTGGTTCATCAAACTATTCCAAACCCCTCCCTGTCCAGATTCAAATTTGAACAACTTTACATAGTGAAGTTTCTTCCCTTGACCCCAAACTTTGTGGACCTATTCTAATAACCAAATAATGATGGTATACTAAGTGGTGCATCAAGGGGATTAGCTTAGCATAACTGGATCTACAGAAACCTGATTCTGCTAGTTTCTAGGGTTCACAAAGTTGCTATTGTCAACTTTGCTCATTTGAGCTCAAATCAGGTGATCCATCTTATTTTTACCCACCATTTGATCCTGTTAAATATCACAGTAAGTGGGTAAATTTATACTACCCAATCATCCATCAAACACCTTCTGGTGAAATGCTAAAGTTACTGTTGTCACCCTTTTTACCATTTCCATTGCCTCCAAATTTTTACCACACCACGTTTTCCAGTGCTCAATCACCTCCAGTAAGAACCTCAGGTCCATATGCCACTGGAAGATGGGGTAAAACCCCCATTTTCACCTCTAGACAGCCCTGGCAGGAGCATTTTTACCCTCTCCCAACTCCATTTCTTTTCTTAGCCTCCCCTAGCTCCTAGAGCATCTCCAGGTCGTCCAGGGGCTAGTAGACATGCAGGAGCATGTCCAGAGCATGCAAGCATGCCATGGCATGCCAAAGGCATGCTTTGGAGCATGCTACAGTCATGCCCGCACTATAGCCGGAGCATCTCGAGGGCCTCCGACAGCCTTGGGATGGGGGAAGCTGTCCCCCGAGATCCCCACGATGTCCGCAACACTCCAAGGTGTCGGCCCCCTCCTCCCTGCCTTTGTCTCATCCCTGGTCGCATGTGCCCGACGCCGCCCCTCTCAGCCAACCGTGGGGCTCGCACGCGTGCGCCCCCTGCTCCCTCTCCTCTCTCTCTCGGGCCTAGACCAACCCCAGGAACGCCCCCAAGTAGCCCCTGCAAGCTCTCTCCCCCTCTGGCCTTGGCCACCACATCGCCGGCACACGGGTCCATGGTGCTCCGACCCACCTCTCTATTTAAGCCTCCCGGGCCTCTCTCTCCCCTCCTCTGGCTCACTCTCCACCCCCATCGACCGCCAGCAGAGCCCAAGCCCCTTGCTCTCACCCTGTGCTCGGGATCAAGCTCGACGCCACCCCCTCGGGTTGTCGTCGCTCTCGTGGTAGGGAGCCCCTCCGGTCCCCATTCTCCTCCCACTAACCTTCCCTTGCCCTCCTTAGCTGTTTCCCCCTTGACCCCGTCATGTTTGCAGCATGAAGTGGCCCCGGCGATCTCTCCCGAAGCTCCCTCCGCTGCGGGTTCTCGCCGCTGGAGACTCCGACCGCCTCCGACACTCCTTCAACCTCTTCCAGAATGGCAGCTCAGCCCCGAGCCCGTTCCCGCCTTCGCCTGCCATCGTCGTGCCCTGCATCGCTGCCGGTGAGCGCCTCCCCTCTCTACCTCGAGGTGGGACAAGGATCCGACAGGTAGTTCCCACCTGTCGGCCTCTTATCTCCCCCTCCCATGCTCTCTCTCCCCTCGCGGTCGCCGATAGCCGGGCCCCGCGTGTCAGGTTTGAACCTGGCCGAGCACGTGGCTGGCTGGCTGGCCAGCTAGGCTGGCCCAGCTGCTAGCTGCCTCTGGCCCAAGCACAGAGGCCCTCTTCCCCCTTTTACTTTTTCTTTTTGTGTGGATTTTTCTCAAAATTCCACGGGTCAGAAAATAAACCCAATTACAATATTTTTTCCACCTAAAATCTTAAAATATTCCATAGAATTTAATTGTGCCTTTTGTATAATTTTTTGAAAATCTTTTATGCACTATTTTAATTTAAAAACCTATTTTAGGCATCTTTTGCCTCTGTTAAATAGTTTTCAAAAATGTTCTTCATAGCAAAATCATAAACAAACATTTTGAGTATGGTTTTTAGTAGTTATCAGAGTAGGGTAGCATTTTAATATTAGCTTTGTTTGCTCTGTTTTTGTGTGATGCTTATTTTTATCGCTATTTATTGTGACGATAGATTGCGCTATTAACGAGGGAGTTGGACCCGAAAACTTTGAAGACCGCGAAGACTTTATTGAGCCAAGCAAGCAGCCCTTTGACCATATTAAGAAACCATTTTCATTGCATGTCATATAGCACTTTATTTTCATTACACTTGATCATATGGAGTAGTGACCTCTTTAGTGGGTTGCTTCTGACACTTTTACCATTGACACTTGCATCGTGCATGACCCTACCATCTTATGAGGGTTATGCCGATGGGTGTAGATAGGATGCTAGTAGATGCTACGCAAGTGGGATCGGGATTATGCATGGTGATGGAAATAAAGAGATGATTTCAAAGACTTTACGAAAAAAACCTCGGGTGCCACTAATGCCCGAGGGAGATGATGATGAGTTGGGTGACCACTTGAGGAAGAAGTGGTGTACCGGAGGAAGTGAGTGTGTGTGTTTTCAAAAACAGAGGGTTTAAGATTTGTCGACCGTCCCAACCTTATATGCGCAACCACGATACCCTTATGGGACGGGGCTTTGTTGATTACCTTGGTGCGTACTGGCAAGGAGCCCGCATTACTAATGGAGGGAGTGGCATGGACAGTCTTGATACGAGGTCGTGCCGGTATGGACAATCATGCGATGTCTTCACAGGCACCGGGCACACCATTGGTCCCTGCATGGATGCTATCAGTGATGTACATCATGTGAGCTAGGAACCAATCGAGTGGACTCTTTGTTTAGTATTGCCAGAGGAAAGGCATTGTTCGGGTGCTTACCTTGGGTATGTAATATACCACGAGTCGTGGATGACACGGAAGTTCACTGAGTCTTGTGGGTAAAGTGTGCAACCTCTACAGTGTGTTAAACTATTCGAATAGCCGTGTCCATGGTCAAGGGCAGTTGGGTGGTGCTGCTTAAGCCACATCCAGATGTTTCCTCAAACCTTGGTCTGTGTGTGGTGACAAGGATGATACTTGAGTCCAGTCAGATGACTTCGCATGATGACTGAACATGAGATGTTCAAAGGTACATGAGACAAGTCTAAGGACTTGGTGTGATGGTTGGACATGAGACGTCCAACCCCCTGCTTATGATGATGACTGTGACGTGTTCTTATGAACAACCATCTATGGTTGATGCATGCTTATTTAAGTTACTTGATCATGTCATTGTACTCAAAACTAGCTTTCTACAAAATACCTAATTAGTGCTATATCATGCATCATTATTATTTGTTCCACAACTTCGGTTGCTTGAGAGTACATTCAAAGTACCCATTGGCTTGCCACTGGTTATTTAATTGGCCAGGCATGGAAGAACAGGAGTATGGTGAAGAGTTCGTTGGTGATGAACATGCGAACTAGGACGCTCCCCAGTCAGAATGCCTGTAGGTTAAGGCAGATGGCAATGGGTTCATGCATTCGATCAAGATTTCCAGTGATTGTTCTGTTTAAGTGTTTTGCCCTTGTCGCCCTATCTGTGTAAGACTAGACCTTCATGGTCTTTATTTTTGTAAGACGCTAAATGTGGATGGAAGACTCTTGTTATTCAGCTTCTGTGTGTTCAGTGAGCATTGATCTCTTGGATCACTATACACGTGCATTCGGTGATCACGACTTATGAGTCGGGGTCCCCACATAAAAGCAACAAATTCTTAAATTTGTTCATCATCATTATAGCAATAGGCCTCCTTGGTATAAGAGGATAATATTTCACTATCATTAAACACATATTGGTAGGGAAGGTGTTTTTTTGTTTCTTCAGAACAACAAGTAAAATACGAAATTTCACATAGATTCCAAGCATAGCAACACAAAGTATTAATTTGATGCCACAAGTGTTTCCCTTTTTAGATATGGGTGTCACGCATAATGAGCATGCTCATTTAATGATTTTCCCTAAACTATGATAGTTGGATTTTCAACACAAGCACAAAGGGATCGAAGATGATCCAAGTAATATTCTTCGGTAGTACGAAACACTAGTGATTCCTCAAATTTTGGAGCAGCAAGTACATCTAATTTTGTTGGTATTTTGTGTTTCCTACCCATATCTAAAGATAGAAAACAAGAGCACAAAATAGAAACTACTTTGTGATAAAGCAAACAAGCACACACAAGAATATTCACCCCATGCTATTGCTCCCCGGCACTGGCGCCAGAAAAAGGTCTTGATAACCCAAAGTGTAGGGGATCGTCTGTAGCCTTTTTAGATAAGTAAGAGTTTCGAACCCAGTGAGGAGCTAAAGGTAGAAAAAATATTCCCTCAAGTTTTAGTGACCACCGATACAACTCTACGCACACTAATTCTTGCTTTACCTAGAATTAGTATGAATCTACTTTGCAGGAAGTAAACTAGTAGTACCTTGCGAGAAAATAAACTTAGTAGTGATGCAACAATCTTTTTGTAACGCAAGAGAAAGATTGTCCCTCGGCAATTGAATATGATACGATAGATACTTGTTATATGTAATGAGGGAGAGGCATGAGCTAGCATAATTTCGCTACTTTGATCATATGCACTTTTGATTGTAACTCTAGCAAGCATCCGCAACTACTAAAGATCATTAAGGTAAATCCCAACCATAGCATTAAGTATCAAGTCCTCTTTACTCCCATACGCAACAACCCACCTACTCGGGTTTGTGTTTCTGTCACTCACTAATACATATCCAACGTATCTATAATTTTTTATTGTTCCATGCTATTATATTATCTGTTTTGGATGTTCTATATCCATTAATATGTTATTTTATATTATTTTTGGGACTAACCTATTAATATAGAGCCTAGTGCGAGTTTTTGTTTTTCCTTGTTTTTGAGTTTCGTAGATAAGGAATATTAAAAGGAGTCCAAATGGAATAAAACCTCCAGAAAGATTTTTTCTGGAAAATATGGAAGCCATGAGACTTGAGAACCAAGGCAGAAGAGCTGCCACGAGGCCACAAGCCTGCTTGCCATAGCCAGGGGCATGCCAAGCAGGCTTGTGGTCCCCTGGCACCTCCTATAACCCTAATCTTCATCCTATAAATACCCAAATATTCCATCATTATTAGAACGAGCCACGAAAACACTTTACTGCCGCCAGAAGCCTCCGTTCCCAACAGATCCAATCTTGGAGCCTTTTTCGGTAATCTGCCGTAGGGGGTTCGATCACGGAGGGCATCTACATCAACTCCATACCCCTCCGATGATGCGTGAGTAGTTCACCACAGACCTATGGGTCCATAGCTAGTATCTAGATGGCTTCTTCTCTCTCTTCGCTTCTCAATACCATGTTCTTCATGATCTTCATGGAGATCTATCCGATGTAATAATCTTTTGCGGTGTGTTTGTCGAGATCCAATGAATTGTGGGTTTATGTTCAGATTATCCATGAATATTATTTGAGTCTTTACTGAATTCTTATATGCATGATTTCATATCTTTGCAAGTCTCTTCAAATTTTTTGTTTGGTTTGGCCAACTAGATTGGTAATTCTTGCAATAGGAGAAGTGCTTAGTTTTGGGTTCAATCTTGCAGTGTCCTCACCCAGTGACATAGTAGGGGTAGCGAGGCACGTATTGTATTGTTGCCATCAAGGGTAAAAGGATGGGGTTTTCATCATATTGCTTGAGTTTATCCCTCTACATCGTGTCACCTTACCTAATGCGTTACTTTGTTCTTCATGAACTTAATACTCTAGATGTAGGCAGGAGTCGGTCGATGTGTGGAGTAATAGTAGTAGATGCAGAATCATTTCGGTCTACTTGTCACGGGCGTGATGCCTATATGCATAATCATTGCCTTGGATATCTTCATAATTATTCGCTTTTCTATCAATTGCTCGATAGTAATTTGTTCACCCACTGTAATACTTTCAATCATGAGAGAAGCCATCTAGTGAAACCTATGGCCCCGGGTCTATTTTCCATATTATATTTTCAGATCTAAAACCAAAAACACCAAAAATACTTGCTGCCTTGTTTTTACTTTTAGTTTTACTTTCCGTTCAAGCACCCTATTATATCTATCTCTACTAGATCTCATCCTTGCAAATAACTGTGAAGGGATTGACAACACCTTTACAGCACTGGGTGCAAGAGTTTGAATCCGTGTGCAAGTATATCTATTGGTGGCTCGCTTGTGTCTCCTACTGGATTGATACCTTGGTTCTCAAAAACTGAGGGAAATACTTATCTATGTTGCTGCATCAAACCGTTCCTCTTCACAGGAAACCAATGCATGCTCGAGAAGTAACACTCACGCAACCCACTATAGGCAAATCATGAACATATTGCAACCACCCTACAACATAGATCCCCGACGTTTGTGCGACACGGAGGGCATCATAGGACAGCACCATATCAACATACAACTCACATCCATAACATCATACCACAATTAACCCATATGACAAAAGAGATCTACTCAAACATCATAGGATAGCCAAATATCATTGTGAAATAATATATGGAGTTGAGCACCATGTTTAAGTAGAGATTAAAGCAGGGAAGAGAGGTGTTACACCGCTGCAAGAGGGGGAGAGAGTTGGTGTTGACAGCGGCAAGATTGTTGATGTAGATCGCTGTCATGATGCTTGCCCCGGCGGTGTTCCAGCGCCACCGGGAGAGAGGGGGAGAGAGCCCCCTCCTTCTTCTTCTTCCTTGGCCTCCCCTAGATGGGAGGAGAGTACCCCCTATGGTCCATGGCCTCCATGGTGGCGGAGGGGAGGGAGCCCCTCCTAGATTGTATGTCCCTCTCTGTTTTCTTCTGTTTCGAATTCCTGTTTCTGGCCGAAACCCGTTTCCTATATTCCCAGAGATCCGTAACTCCGATCGGGCTGAAATTTTGAGGGCAATTTCTATCCAAAAATTAGCTTTCTTGCGCCCGAAGGAGAGCTCTAACCGACCTACAAGGTGGCCACCCTCCACAAGGGCGCGTTTGGGCCCTGGCCCGTGCCCTGGTATGTCGTGCCCACTGCGGGCCTCCGTTTGCATTGATTCCACTTCTCAAAATTCACATATATTCCAAAAAAATCTTTGTAAATTTACATTGTGTTTGTACTTCGTTTGACATGGAATTTCTACGAAACAAAAAACACACAAAAAATAGGAACTGGCACTAGGCACTGGATCAATAGGTTTGTCCAATAAATCATATAAATAGTTTCCAAAAGTATGTGAAAGTTGTTTGATATTGGCATGAGACAATCAAAAATTATAGATACAATAGATACGTATCACTGTTCAAGCCCCAGAAGGAGTGCTCGACCGATGAAGGAGACATCAGCCTAGACGCTGATACCCCTCCTATGAAAGTATGACAAAGCTTTTACTTTATTCTGAGCTTTGGTCTTCAGTAAGGATCTTAACCTCTTCCCCATTGTCTTCACAGGGTTGGCTGGACAAGACCGTGAAAATTAACGACCCAGCCCCCCTACCTGAGTACCCCAGGTCTCCCCTGTTGACGGCGATGGTGGTCATGGCGCCGGAGAAGAAGGAGATGCAAAAGAGTAAGAAAGAGGCTTGTGAAGGCATCCGCTCAAGGGGTCTTCCGGATACTAAGTCTGGAGAGACCCAAGACTCCTTCACCCATGAGGAAAAGCATGCAGAGGACGGGGGGGATAGATCGACTCCCCCCAAACAAGAAAGCTGGCAGCGCCAGAAGACGCTAAGGAGGATCTGCCTCCTCCCGCCCCGAAGAGGCCCTAATGTATCTCCAATGTATCTACTTTTCCTAACACTTTTGCTCTTGTTTTGGACTCTAATTTGCATGATTTAAATGAAACTAATCCAGACTGACGCTATTTTCAGCAGAACTACCATGGTGTTAGTTTTGTGCAGAATGAAAGTTCTCGGAATGGAGCGACATTTTTGGAGATTTTTTTTGGAATATTTAAGGTATTATGGAGCCAGAAGCCACCTGAGAGGGGGCCCAGGGTGCCCACCCTCAGCCCGCCAGGCCCCCCAAGCACAGCCTGGTGGAGGGTGGACACCTCGTGGGTTCCCAACCCTAATTCCAATGCTATAAATTCACATTTTGGGGGGGGGGGAATAATAGAGAATGTTTTACCTCGTTTCACGACACGGAGCCACCGCCACCTCCTGTTCTTCATCGGGAGGACAAATCTGGAATCTGTCTGGGCCTCCGGAGAGGGGAATCTTTGGTCTTTGTCATCATCAACCATTCTCCATTACAAATTCCATAATGCTCAAAACCGGGAGTGAGTAATTCCTTTGTAGGGTTGCTGGTCGGTGAGGAGTTGGATGAGAATCATCATGTAATCAGTTAGTTTTGTTAGGGATTGATCCCTAGTATCCATTATGTTCTAAGATTGATTTCAGATCTGAACCGTTTATGTTATCATCATTATATCTATGTTCTTGATCCTATCTTGCTTAGTCATATGCACCTATTATGTGTTATGATCCGTCAACCCCATAGTGGAAATATTTGGGATACTTCACGATGATGACCGTAGTTTGAGGAGTTCATGTATTCACTAAGTGTTAATGCTTTGTTCCGGTTCTCTATTTGAAAGGAGGCCTTAATATCCCTTAGTTTCCTTATGGACCCCGCTGCCACGGGAGGGTGGGACAAAAGATGTCATGCAAGTTCTTTTCCATAAGCACATATGACTATATACGGAATACATGCCTATATTACATTGATGAACCGGAGCTAGTTCTGTGTCTCCCTAGGTTATGATTGTTATATAATGAATATCATCAAACAAATACTCCGATCCAGTGCCTACGACCTTTCCACTTATTGCTATCGCTAAGTTACTATTGTTGCTGCTACTGTTATACTTGCTACAAAATTATCATTGCTACTGTTACTACTGCTATCAACCTATCATATTACTGTGCTACAGATCACTTTGCGGCCGATATATATCTTCATATGTGGTTGAATTGACAACTCAACTGCTAATACTCTCAAATATTCTTTGGCTCCCCTTGTGTCAAATCTACAAATTTGGGTTGAATACTCTACCCTCGAAAACTGTTGCGAGCCCATATACTTGTGGGTTATCAAGACCTTTTTCTGGCACTGTTGCCGGGGAGCATAGATATATTTGTTGAGTCACTTGGGATTTATATCAATTGATCACTATGAAGAATCTGAAGGATACTAAAACCAAGATTTTTTTCCTCTAAATCAAGGGGAGGTAAGGAACTGCCATCACACTCTGCACTTGATTCACCTTCTGTTATGAGTAAACTCTTGCAACACCACTACATGCTATCAATCATGGTATTTATGATGCTACTTCTGCTATGAATGATTCTTACGATGATCTTAGTACAATGCTTGATGATAATGTGCCATTAGGTGAATTTGTCGATGAACAAATTGCTAGAGCTAAAGAGAATGGAATTAGAAACTGATGATTCTGCTGAAACTGATGAGAACTTTGAAACCGATGATTATGAAACACCTAATAGGCCTAGCTCTCCTAGATTTGAAATGCCTAAGTTACCTGAAGGTCATGATTTGGATGCAGAAATTGCTAGAGAGATTCTTGCTTGTAAGGATAGAATGATATTAATAAACTACTATTGAAGTATAAAAAAACACTTGGAATGCTAAAATTAAATGTGATCCTTAGTTTGCTACTTCCCCTATCTTGGTTAACGATAAGGATTATGAATTCTTTGTCGACCCAGAGTTAATCACTTTTTTTGAATCTGATCATTTTCATGGCTATCAAAATGAAACTATGGTAGCACACCTTACTAAGCTGAATGATATAGTCACCATATTTGCTCATGATGAGAAGATTCACTACTATTATATTCTCAAATTATTTCCGTTCTCATTAAAGGTGATGCTAAGATATGGCACAATACTCTTACTCCTGGTTGTGCGTGTAGTCCCCAGGATATGATTTACTACTTTTGTGAAAAATATTTTCCTGCTCATAAGAAACAAGCTGCCTTACACAAAATATTTAACTTTGTGCAAATCGAAGAAGAGAGTCTCCCAAAATCTTGGGGGTGGCTTCTCCAATTTCTTATTGCTTTGCGTGATCATCCTCTTAGGAAAAATGAAATACTTGATATCTTCTATAATGGACTAACCGATGCTTCTAGGGACTTCCTAGATAGTTGTGGTGGTTGTGTTTTCACGGAACGAACTGTTGAACAACTTGAGGAACTATTGAATAACATATTGAAGAACTATGAAGATTGGACTATCCTTGAACCACTAATTGAACCCACTCCGAAGAAGAGGGGTATCTTATTTCTTAGTCCAGAAGATATGCAAGAGGCAAAGAAATGTATGAAGGAAAAATGTATTAAAGCTGAGGATGTTAAGAATTTACCACCTATTGAAGAAATACATGGGCTCAACACACCACCTCCTCCAGAGGTGGTAGAGGTAAATTCTTTGTTAAAGTTTGATGAAGGTGATATCGCTTACAATAAACATCCTAGTCAATGCTTATATGAGTTTGATAACTACATTATGAAACAAGATCACTTCAATGCAAATGTTTTGAAACACTTGAAATATAATTCTGATATGATTGCTTGCTTGAGTGACTTGATATTTAGAATAAATAATGATGCTAGAGGTGTAGGAAAACATGCCTCTATGGTTCAAAATCAGTTAGAACAAGTTGCTAAAAATGAAAGAGAATTTCTTGATGAAATGAATAATAATGTGAATGATCAAGCTATTAGAGTAGTAACTAGAGGAGGTAGAATGACCCAAGAACCTCTTTATCTTGAGGGTCATCCTAAAATAATTGAACAAGAATCTCACGGAATTAATCTTGATACACCTAGTCCTTGTAAGAAGAAAAAGAAAAAGAAAAATGATAGGAATTTGTATGCTTCTAGTGAACCCGAGATAGAAAAACCTCCTTATGATACTAACAATGTTTCTATTTTTGATGCTGAAACTCAATATGGTCATGAAAGTTCACCTACTGATAACGATATTGATAATGATTTTCATGAGGATACTCAACCTCGCAATGATAAAGAACAAGATAATGATGTAGAAATAGAACCTATTGTTGATCTTGATAACCCACAACCTAAAAATAAACGATATGATAATATGGCCTTTGTGGCTGGAAAACATGGTGAAGAAAGAGAACCATGGGTTGAGAAACCCATGTCTTTCCCACCTAAATCATCTAAGAGAAAGGATGATGAAGAATTTGAACACTTTGCTGAAATGATTAGGCCAGTCGTTTTGCATACCCGTTTAATGGATATTTTAAAGATGCCTCCTTATGCTATGTACATGAAAGGGATCATCACTAATAAAACAAAGATACCTGAAGTTGAAATCTCCAACATGCTTGATAATTATTCTTTTAAAGATAGAGTACCTAAAAAACTTGGAGTTCCTCGAATACCAACTATACCTTGCTCCATTAAAAGAAATTATGTCAAAACTACTTTGTGTGATTTGGGAGCTGGTGTTAGTGTTATGCCTTCCTCTTTATATAAAAGACTTGATTTGAATAAACTCACACCTACTCAAATATCATTGCAAACGGCTGACAAATCAACTACCATACCTATCGGTATTTGTGAGGATGTGGCCATTGTTGTTGCAAATGTTAGGTCTTAGAGGACTTTGTTATTCTTGAGATCCCTGAGGACGACAACATGTGTATTATCCTTGGTAGACCCTTTTTGAATACTGCAAGGGCTGTTATTGATTGCAATAAGAGCAAGGTCACTTTTCATATAAATGGTAATGAGCATATAGTTTACTTTCCGAAGAAACCATTCCAATTGAATGGTGTGAATGTTATTGAAAATTCTTCGACACTCATTATTGGAAGCTTTCAATTACCTCTACCAATTGTCAAAAAGAAATATGATATCATTATGATTGGGGACATGCCTATTCCCGTTGAGATAATGAAAGTTCATTAGTTTCATGTTAATTGGAAGTAGTTGTTAATAAGACTTGATCAACCTTATTAATGAATCATTTTCGAGAGGTATGAAGTTGATGAATTTAGTAGACACAACTCTCTGTATCCACCTTTTGTTTTCTATTTTCCCTAGTTGAATAGAATTAAATGCCATGTTTATCTAGTTTTCTGTTTTTCCTGTGCAATAAAAAATAACCCAAAAATAAAAGTTCTTAGAATGCCCCGAAAATTTAACATGATTTTTTTCTAATTATTTATGAATTTATGGAACAAATAATACCAAAGGGGGGGTGCACCAGGCGGCCACGCTCCACCAGGGCGCGCCAGAACCCCTCGCGTGGCCTGGTAGAGGGTGGGCCCCTGGTGGGTCCCCTCACTTATCCCTTTAGCCCATGTCATATCCTACCTCTTGAAAAAATTCACCATTGCTCTCTCCCTCGTGTTCTTGCTCAAGAACCATGGATTTCTATCTCTGTGCTCAAAGCTCCATTTCAAAAACAATTTAAGGGGATTGCTTCTTGGTATGTAACTCCCCCATTTGCTCCAATTAGTTTTTGATTTAGTGGTTTATTTTCAGAATAATTACCTACTCTTGGTGCTACTGTAGATGAGCTTGCATGTTGAATTCTTAGAGTTCTAAGTACTTTGAATGCTTGATATAGCCTCTATGCATCCCTATAAGCAGTTGCTATCAATCTTATTTTGTTTTTGTAACAAATTTTTGTGGACTAATTTTTTTTCGCTTTTTTTGGAATAAAATAAGATGAATTTCTTTAGGAAGTACTCCTCCAAGAAGAATTCCACGGGGCTTATTGGGGAGTTGTCTCATAGTGACCTACACATTCCAAGGAAGGAAGAAGTGTGGCCTTGCGAATAGCCACATATTCCCTTCATGGAGGAAGTCGGTTTCTATTAAGATTTTTCTCAATTTATTGACAATACTGGGCTAACCAACTTCCTCACAGATAAGTGTGACAACTATCACATCTTCGCAAATTCCTTTGTGAAAGTTTTAATTTCCTAAATAGGAATAACCCTCCTAAGGTGCAGTTTCATCTATATGCTAAAAACTACAAAATACCATTTACTGAATTTTGTGACATATGTCTGATTCCTTCTGACGGGGAATTAAGAAAGCCTAGGCCAGCAGAGTTTGAGGATTTTCTCCTCACTTTAATAGTGGGTGATGACACGGGCATGTCGAAAACCAATGCCACTAGTTTGTAGTTTCCTTTTGTGCACTACTTTGCTATATTCATTTCTAAGTGTTTAACTGCTAAGGAAATGGTCGGTGCACTTAGTGCTCCGGACCTCGCCATTTTGCGATGTGCATTATATAATGATCACACTTTTAGCCTAGGAGTTACCATTGCATGACGCCTACAACTTAACAAGAGTAAGGGCGAGATACATGGTGGCATTTATACTACTCGCTTAGCGAGTCGTTTAGGAGTTCAGATACGCCCTCATGATTATCTTGTGCCCAAGGTCTATCTAGACTACAGGTCGTTGAGGGATCACCACTTTATTGACAAGGCTGACCACTTTCATAATATTTGCTATAATCTGGTATTTAGCATCATTACCCGGGATGTTATTCCATTGCCTCCACCTGCTTTGTTTGATTTTGCTTCCAGGAACGGATACAAAATTATGCCAGATGATATCATCGCCTATCAGAACATCCAAGCTGCAGCATAGGATGAGCCCCAAGAGTGGGATGCTCAGGTACCTCCTCCACCGCAATTCAATGCAGGACCGCATAGCTACTATGGATGGTGATCACCAAGCTAGGACAAAAGCCTAAGCTTGAGGGCGTGCATATTCCCACCGACATTACATTCATGTTCTCACATTTCATATCAGTTGTCGGTGTCCACACTCTTTCATTGTATTATCCATGCTAGATTTATATTCCTCGTTTTCTTCTTATGTGTTTGAAGAACTTTGAGAAAATCCAAAAAATATTCTTGCTTCTTTTCGGTTTTTCTTTTCAGTTCAGTTAGTTCTAGTATTAAAAGAAAACCCAGAAAGATTTCTCATTTCTTCTTTTGCTTGTTGGGAGTCTCCCGTGTAAGTAGTTTTTCTCATTTTTGTTTTTCCTTCTCGTGTTTGATTTCTTCAAGAAAAAGTAAAAACTCCAAAAATATTTTAGTGTGTTTCTCTGAAATTCTCTTTCTTTTATCGAGTCATACCAAACACAAGACCACAATGAAAATGTTGAATGGCTCTCATATGCATTACCATTGATCTGACACCAAGCCCAAATTACTTTGTCTTCTCCTCTTTAATGAAATGTTTGCAGATTCCAGCTTAGTCCACGACACTCTCGCACTATTATTATTTTCATATCATTCGATTGTGCAAGTGAAAGGCAATAGTGACGACATTTGATGAATTGACTATGGAGAGAAAAGCGGGTGTGAACTCAACTTGTTCTTGTTTTTGTAAATATGTTTAACCTAGTATCCATGATTCATCACATTATGATTGAACATGTTTGCAATGACAATTAGAGTGGTTCATGCCATGCTCAAGTAGCTAGGAGTGGATAATGATTTATCTTGGATGTCAACATGCATTAAAATGGTTGTGATGTAGTTTGATGATATGGTATCCTCCTCTGAATGTGTCAAGCGGCTTGATGAGGAATTAAATGTTGCAAACCAACATAGACTTCATGATATTTATGTTCATGGTGTCCATATCCTACTCATGATAGCATACAATGTTTATTATTTGTAATGCATGTTTACGACCATATTTGCTCTCTAGCTAGCCGCTTCTCAACCTCTTTGCTAGCCTTCACCTATACTAAGTGGGAATTCTTCTTGTGCATCAAAATCTTTAAACCCAAGTCATTCCAGATGAGTCCACCATACCTACCTATATGCGGTATTACCCTGTCGTTCCAAGTAAATTTGCATGTGCCACCTCTAAAATTTCAAATGAACATCTATTTTGTGTGCCTGGACCGCTCATGGAGCGACAGGGGGTGGTCAGTATCTTCCATGTTATGCGGGTAACTCTCATGATGAGTGTTTATTCACTCGTCCTTGCACGAGAAGGCTGGTAATAGGGATTCCCAGTCCCAAAATCAAAATAAATGCAAATAACTAAAAAAACAGGAATGTTGTTGGTTTGGACGGTACCCATGGATTTGGCTTGCCGTGGAGTGTGTTTGTTGGTGGAGTGGGGATAAACATTTACTTTTATCGCTCGGGAACCGCCACTAATTTGTTTAATTAACATGGAAGATATTGATAACTCTTGGTCGTAACCTTGACTTGAAGGGTGTACCTCTCAAAATTATACTATCTCTTATTTAATCCTTGAGCTCTAGCACCTCCGTAAATCCTTGCTTCCCTCTGTGAAGGGACTATCTATTTATTTTAATGTTGAGTCATCACCTTCTAAAATAAGCACCAGATTTGAGAGCACTATTGTCATCCTCATGCATTGTGTATAGTGAATGTTGGATGCATCATGAAGTACTGGATCTTTTCTACTATGAATTACAATGTTTAGTCGCTGCTTGAAGTTTGGAGGTGCTCTGCATTTATGTTTTGCGGTCTCAGAAAAGGCTAGTGAGATACCACTATTGTCATATTATATCATGATTGTTTTGATAAATTGTTTGCACTTGAGATATCTTATTATTGCTTACTAGTTGCTTGTGTCATTGATATCAGTTAATATAGTCTTTAAGAGTTATCGTTGTCATGGTTAGTCATGATCTTTGTTCAAAACCTGGGTGCTACTTAAGCATATATATATGTAAACAAGAAAAAAAGAGGTCGTAAAAGTTTTTCTTTCTCACTTTTAGTTTGTCAACTGAATTGCTTGAGGACAAGCA
Organism: Hordeum marinum; assembly: GCA_022496015.1. Lineage (NCBI taxonomy): Eukaryota > Viridiplantae > Streptophyta > Magnoliopsida > Poales > Poaceae > Hordeum > Hordeum marinum. Next base: position 355,769,597 of record CM039676.1, on the reverse strand, counting down.
AGGGTTTAAGCTATGGGGATTTGATTCGTCTCCAACGTACCTACTTTTCCTAACACTTTTGCTCTTGTTTGGACTCTAATTTGCATGATTTGAATGAAACTAACCCGGACTCACGCCGTTTTCAGCAGCACTACCATGGTGTTGTTTTTGTGTGGAGAAATAAAAGTTCTCGGAATGGAGCAAAAATATTTGGAGATTTATTTTGGAATATTTAAGGAATTATGGAGCTAGAAGCCACCTAAGAGGGGGCGTTGGGTGCCCACCCTCCACCAGGGCATGCCAGAGAGAAGGTTTTACCTTGTTTCACGATACACAGTTGCCGCCACCTCCCATTCTTCATCGGGAGGCCAGATCTGGAGTCCATTTGGGGCTTCGAAGAGGGGAATCTTTGGTCTTCGTCATCACCAACCCTTCTCCATAGCCAATTCCATGATGCTCTCCACTGTGAATGAGTAATTCCTTCGTAGGCTTGCTAGTCGGTGAGGAGTTGGATGAGATTCATCATGTAATCGAGTTAGTTTTGTTATGGCTTGATCCCTAGTATCCATTATGTTCTAAAATTGATGTTGCTATGACACTTCCATGTGTAATGCTTTTCACTAGGGACCAAGTGCCATGATTTCATATCTGAACCATTTATGTTATCATCATTATATCTATGTTCTTGATCCGATCTTGCTTAGTCATATGCACCAATTACGTGTTATGATTTGTCAACCCCATAGTGACAATATTTGGGATACTTCACGGTGATGACCGTAGTTTCAGGAGTTCAGGTACTCGCTAAGTGTTAATGCTTTTTTCTAGTTCTCTATTAAAAGGAGGCCTTAATATCCCTTAGTTTCCTCATGGACCCCGCTGCAATGGGAGAGTAGGACAAATGATGTCATGCAAGTTCTTTTCCATAAGCATGTATGACTATATACGGAATACATGCCTACATTACATTGACGAACTGGAGCTAGTTCTGTGTCGCCCTAGGTTATGACTGTTATATGATGAATATCATCCAACAAATACTTCGATCCAGTGCCTACGACCTTTCCACTTATTGCTCTCGCTAAGTTACTATTGTTGTTGCTACTCTTACACTTGCTACAAAAATATCATTGCTACTGTTACTATTGATATCAACCTATCATACTACTGTGCTACTGATCACTTTGTGGCAGGTATTTATCTGCAGGTGTGGTTGAATTGAAAACCCCACTGCTAAGACTCTCAAATATTCTTTGGCTTCCCTTGTGTAGAATCTATAAATTTGGGTTGAATACTCCACCCTTAGAAACTGTTGCGATCCCCTATACTTGTGGGTTATCAAGGACCATGGTTGTCCTGCCCGACGACAACATGGATTCCGATGAGGATACGACAACATGGATTCCGATGAGGATTCTGGGGCTTTCGAAAGGATTCCCCAAAGAAACCCCAGGGTCAAACCCCCGGCCCAAAGGTACTGAATCCAAACATTATCTGGTATAGTTATACGGAGTTTATGTTACGAACCGGATGAATGCCTTTCATATTGCGGCCTTGCCCAAGATGTCTCGACTGAACAAGTATGAGAGGGGGATTCTCTGCCCATCGAGCTAGCAGAGAGCGGGACTGCGTCCCGCACCACCCCCAGGCCGCTAACGAGGCCGCAAAGTTGTTATCCTGCCAGACCCCTCCCGGGTCGAACACTGGGGGTGAGGCGTTCATGGCCGAGGTTCATACCTCAGCCACCGAGGACCAGGAGGTCATGGCCAATGTTCATACCTCGGCCACCGAACCCCGGGAGGTCGAACCCCTCATGATAAGCAAATAGGGGGCCATGATTTGTCTGATCTCCTGCCACAAATAACTCCAGAGACCGTAAGAGAGAGAGGAAGTGGCACCACCGGTCGCTCCCGTAATAGAGTGGACCATGACTGAGTGACTTGCCATAATGGAGGAGCCTTTGTCTATCTCCTCCATCGCCAAAGATCACTGCACCCTCATGTGTGCGGTTTTGCAAGGCATTCAGTCCCTTGATAGCAGACTGAACGAAGCCTTCAGTGGTCTATTAGCGGGCTTCAAGGTAAGCCATGCAATATTATTTTCACAACAACAAATGTATTTGTGATTTTATGTATTCCTTATATTTATAGTAGCCCCTGAGCCACGAGTGAGTTTGGAAAACTTGCCCAAGGGTCAAAGAACCTAGAATCGCGAATAAATGCAACAACAGTTTGTGGTCCCCAAGACTACAACAGTTTAGGAGATTGTTTTAGCGGAGGGTCCAAATCCCAATAGCTCAAATGTTCTTTTATGCATAAGTTGTTTTGTAGGCCTCGTTTTCAACTATGGCCACCAACGCCGTGGAACTGGTTGAGCTGAACTGGAAGCTCAAGAGCTCCAATGAAGAGCTTGATTGTCTGAATAAACGGTTCGACGAGATGCAAAGTAGGTTTGAATCGTACTGCTAAGACCCTTGTTTTCCTCATTAATTGGGATTTTCCGGATTTTGTTCCTAAGATCTTGCTTCCTATTATACCTACAGCCATAAGTGTAGAGGTTGAAAACCTCAAGGCCGAGCTGAAGAAGGCCAAGCAGGGGGCCGTTGATCAGAACATGGTGGCCGAACATGCGGTCGCCGAATTGAGCTCGCTGAAGGTTGAGAGCGACAAGCATGAATCTTATGTGTCCGAGAATCAAGAGGAGATCTACGATACGAGCACCAAGTGCGATTCCCTTGAGCAAAAGACCGATCACCAAGCAGCCGTGATATCCATGCTTTCCTCCAAGCTCAAATCAGAGCGTGTAGACAAGTGGTTCTTCGAGGAAGAACTTCGCCAAGTCGGGATGATCGCGGATGGTAAGCTATACTTGCTACAATGTGCCTTTGCTGGAAATAGGTTATCCTTTCTTACATGGCTATGGCGTTCCTCAGGCACCTTTACGGCCCTCCTGAAGAGTGCATCGGACGCAGCCAAGCACTTTGCGACTCGAGATGGGGATGTTGAACAGAGACTTTTCTAGGTGCAATTTCAAATCCCCGAGCCCCATCACCTTCTCAGCAATCAAATGAAACAACTAATGGAGTTGCAAAGGATGGCAGAGTCGACCTCTACATCCGGCTGTGCCCTGGAGAGCCAATGCCGAGCAGCTATTTTGGCTTGGTGCAGAAACTTTGTGAAGCCGCGCCTCGGATTGAAGTCCTGAAGCGCTCCATGTGCATCGAGGAAGCTCGGATAGCCTTTGCAAGGACCATGATGCACTGGCTAAGGGTGAAGCCGTTTGAGATGGCTACCTCTCCCCTGCCTCCTTGGAAGGAGCATAGGTGCCCCGAACTTTACTTCTGCGTTGCATTAGACGATGCTCGGTCCATAGAGAATCAATGCCCCAAAGATGTAATTTATGAGTGAGGGCACTATCATGTGCCCTATGACAATTTCGCTTTATAATGCATGTCCTTAATGTATCATACTTTTTATTATTTTGACTCCTCTATGGCCGTTGGATCTCAAAGTTGCCACTCATCGGCTTCAGCCCCCATGTAGATACTACAAGAGGTATTTTGTCCTCCCTACTTTTACCCTTAGCCAATATATCGGTGCCCGGAGGCGGTACTGTGTGCGGGAAACGAGGCAATCAGACTATGTGGCTTTAGTGCCTTCAGTTAGCCTTAGGAGCTTGACTGTGAGGGCTGCTGACGAGCCTCCAGTACTTTGTGATCGTTGGATGAACCAAGGTTTGAGACTATTACCACATGGTTTGTCAAGGTACAAACCCGTCGTATGACACAGAATAACCTCCATCGATTCTTAGTTTGATACTTAGGCTCGAATCGCAGACTAGTTCTCGCTTATTATGACAGTCAGTTTTTGACTTTCTCCACTGAGGTATTTGGCCAGGCTAGCTAGAAATACAATCGCGGTGGTTCTCCCTTTACCCTTTTAGCCGAACTAGCGGAACGTAACAGGGCAAACAGGGGAGCAGGGCAACCCAACTATTGACCCAAGACATAATTCGGAACCAATTCATATAACGCAATATCTGAGATGCCGAACACATAAAAAATAGTGACGGGGTGATGCTCGGGGCGGGATTAATATCCAAGCCCTAGGTCTACCACCCGGTCACACCTATCATGTACCGATTAGTTTTGCCTTTTGGTGCAAGTGAGTGGAGAACAATTTATGTAGCAAACAATATTGTAAAGATCCCGCAAAGGATAATCTTTATTCATGTTGAATTCTTATCATTCGTAGTGTCAAGGCAGTTGTTACAAATATTTCTATTTTGCAAAAACAAACATTGTAGAGTAGCAGTTCTACGGTCATCGACTGGTAGCTTGACGTCCTCCCCATACCCTGTTACACACTTACTTCTTTGCTTTTGAGAGGGGAGGGGTGGAATCATTTAAAGGTGATTGTTGTAGGCGAGCGGACCTTTGAGAGGGGGTCTTGAGAAGTCATCGTAGAGTGGGTAAGCTTTACACTTGGGACGTCCTTGATGGTACCTGTGTTTTGTCTGAAGAAGCATTTGGACTATAGCTTGGTCAAGCCGAACAACTCGTCTTTGGTAGTAGGTCCCCACAGTTGCCCATGGTATTTGAGAGCAAAATTGTGCTTTCTAGGAACATACCTTATAGGTAGTCATGTCGTGTCGTGGGGGCGTATCCCTATTTGTGTTGAGTGAGAGATGGCTCCGGGAGATCCGGTTGAGCTCGGGCTTGCTTGTCCGATTGTCGCACCTTGATGGCTAATTGGGGCCTCGGCGCTTCGCTGTTGTATTAGCATTGGGCTACGAAGGCCGCAGTATGCTCTTCCGCCCGAAGGGAACGCTCTGTATTGGCATTGACGGTGATGACCCAGTTGGGTACAAGCATCTTGAGCTTCAAATAGGTGTAATCGGGAACAACGTCGAAGTGGGCGAATGTTGTGCGACCAAGCATTGTGTGATAGCCACTGCGAAAAGGGAAAATGTCAAAGATTAAATATTCACAACGGAAGTTGTCGGGCAAGCCAAACACTACCTCCAACGTTACCGTGTCAGAGCAGCAGGCTTTGACGCCTGGGATTACTCCTTTAAAGGTAGTGTTGCTGGGTTTGATCCTTGACGGATCTATGCCCATCTTTCTCATAGTGTTTGAGTAAACCAGGTTAAGGCTACTTCCTCTATCCATGAGGACTCTAGTGAGGTGTTACCCATTGATGATGGGGTCTAAGACAAGGGCTGTCGAACCTCCATGATGGATATTGGTCGGATGATCCCTACAGTCGAAGGTGATTGGGCAAGCCGACCATGGGTTGAATTTTGGGGCTACGGGCCCTACGGTGTAGACCTCCCGAAGGGTGCACTTCCTCTCCTTCTTTGGTATGTGTGTGATATATATCATGTTCAAAGTTTTTGCCTCTCGAGGGAACTACTTCTGTTCTCCATTGTTCAGACCGCGGGGCTCTTCATCATCCTTGCTGCATGGGCCTTTGCCTTGTTCCTCGGCTGCAAGTTTCCTGCCTGTCAAAACACCCAACAGTTAAAGTTGGTGTGGGTAGCAGGCTTATCCTGGGTGTCGTGGATCTTGCAAGGCCTTTCCATGATTTTGTCCAACGCAGTAGGTCCATCCCTCTTCCCTTTAGAGGGATTATTCCACTATTCGGGCTTTGAGCTATGCAAGCCAGCATTTACGGTTGTGTCATCGGCGTCACTGTTGCTGTGACGGTGTTTATTCTTATTGCATCGTGGCTTGCCATTTCCATCCCAAACTTCTGAGGTGCGGGGGTCTTCAGGATTGTGGCCACGGCGAGCTAGCCTATTGTCCTCGCCCGCGCAAAAGCGGTTCAAAAGTGAAGTGAGGGCGGATATTGTTCTTGGGCTGTTTTCTCTGGGCTATGGAGCCAGCCATTCATCTCGGATATTATGCCTAAAAGAGGCTGTTGCCTCGGCATCCGGGCAATCATCGATCTGGTTCTTTTTAGTCTGGAACCAATTCCAAAATTGTCTGGCCAATTCTCCCGCCTTTTGGCCGAGTTGCTCAAGTCGGAGGAGTCCGGGGGCCGAACATTAGTGCCCTGGAAATTAGATCGAAAAGCATCATCGAGCTCTTCCCAACTTCCAATGGAGTTTTCGGGTAGACTGTTTAACCAGTGTCGAGCTGGCCCTTTCAGCTTTCCGGTAAGTACTTGATGGCGTGGAGGTCATCTCTCCAGGCCATATGAATGTGGATAAGGAAATATTCAATCCACATGGAAGGGTCTATTGTTGCATCGTATTGTTCTATATTTACAGGTTTAAACCCTTCGAGAAACTAGTGTTGCATAACCTTTTCTATGAAGCATAGTGGGTGGGCGGCGCCTCTGACCCGGGCTATGTTGTGCCGGAAATCAGCTATTGCTGGTGCCTGATATGGTTCCTGATCTCTGTCAATGTGGTTAAACCGGGGTTGGTGTCCATCCCATCTAGTGGGGGAGTACCCTCTAGATCCGTAGATGGATCTAGTGTGACCTGCTCTATAGTTCAAGTCCTGTCGTAAGTCATGCTGATCATTATATTGCACTAGATCCTTTCCTTTTCTGCGGGTTAATGCATGTATGTACTCGGCATCCATAGCCATTCCATCCCGACCTCGAGGGTGGTGGTCCGGCTGGTCATATTGAGTGCGCTTGGGAGACATTGGCTCGAAGGCCTCATCATCGAATTGCGCCAGTAGACGCCATCGCAAGTAGATTTTATTTTGATCCATCCGCTCGGTGTTGTACCCTTGTTAGCCAGCCAGGACCTCTGTCCTTCTATCATTGAGGGTATCTTGTTCGGCTCGGAGCTATCGCTGCTTTGCCTTTAGGCTTCAGGCTGTGGCTATAAGCTGCCACCTAAACCGTTCCCGATCCCGAGGGTCTTCGGGGACGGTGAAGTCTTCGTCTTCGAGTCTATCATCCTCGTCGAATGGGGGAAGGTAGTTGTCATCCTTGGAATCCTTGAGGTCCTCGGGGTCATCGGGCCTCTTGGGGGTCCTCCTGTGGTTTCCCGAGGGTTCGAGGTCATTGGGGTCTTCCGGGGTATCATTTTCCCCGGTGCCCACAATAACTCTCATTCCCTTATTCACCTTGGATCGCTTGCGCTGCCTCCGGCGTTTTGATGGCTCATCAGATCTGTCACCATTCCTCTTGGGGGTGTGGTCGTCCTTGTCAGCGGGGGTGTCGACCATATAGACATCATAGGAGGAGGTGGATGTCCATCGTCCCGTATTGACAGGGGTTGGGGTGCCGACCTCTTCAGCCATGTCCTTTGGCCCATCAGAGACGTAGTCCAACATATCGGTTAAATCTTTGATAGTGGCTACCAAATGGGTGGTGGGTGGGTTGTGAAATTCCTCGTGACCTGACCTCAGTTCGAGTTTAAATTTTCCACGATTTCCCACTATTGGATCCATTCAAGCATCTCGTTTAATATCAAGAGGCTGTCTAGATTAATCTTCCAAAGGTTTTCAGAGTTGACCTCCGGGGCATTCATGAGGGAAGTGTTCGACTAGGGCCGAACTCTAGTGCTCGGGCGCTAAGATAGGATCCGAGAACGAGTTCGTCTCTCTAGTGGAGAGGGAACTAAGAGCGGGACCGAGCAACAGACCCGAAGTTAAGGCTTCGGGAATTCCGAGCTGATCGGATGAGACCAAGAGCCCAGTAGGGAACAGGTCGCCTTGGGAGTCGGTGGAGAATTCTAGATTCCCAAACCTAAGCTCTTAACTGGGGGCAAAGCTTCCACTCTGGCCAACATGGCCGGTCGTATCAGCACGCAGCGTGATGCTGCCGAACGCGAAAAACTACCTAGGGACGAAGGTGTCCCTATTGCATACTTGATCGTTAGTGATTAGGATAGCCATTGACCCTTCTAGCGATCTCACAACGCAACTCTCAATGAGAGCACCAATGTCGGTGTCAAAACTGGCGGATCTCAGGTAGGGGGTCCAGAACTATGGACCTTGGATCGATGGGTAACAAAGGACGAAGGAGACAGTGTTTCCCAAGGTTCGGGCCCTCTTGAGGAGGTAAGACCCTATGTCCTGCTTGATTGTATTGATGTGGATGAGAATTACAGAGTTGATCTACCTCGAGATCGTACGAGCTAAAACCCTAGATGAGTCGACCTGACATTATGAATGAAACCATCTGGTTTATATAGACACTAGGGGTACCTAGGGTTACACATAACTGGATCCAATAGGGTATAGATGCGCTGATCTTAACTTCAAGACTTGGAGGACATGCCAATCTTTAGAGATTTCCTTCCTAAACATTGGATCTCCACACAGTCCGGCCGCTCATAGAGCGGGGCAACAAATCGGACTATCATCGTTTTCTCACGATAGATGCCATGGGTAGGCTTATCGAAGGTGGTTGGGGCCGGAGGATGTCGACGGGCTCCGGGAGCGGAATTAGGCACAAGCGGTGATTGACACACGATGTACCCAGGTTTGGGGCCCTCCGTGGGAGGTAATACCCCTAGTCCTACCTGATCTAGTTGATCGATAAGGAGAGGTTACAATGGTGCTCCTTGAGTTGTATCTAGAGGTGGAAGGAGGAGAAGCCGGCTCCCCTTCCCTCGCTATGAAGGTGGTGGTGGAATGAGGTGTTCCTCTCTGTGTGTGCGTGTGAATCTCTCCTATGCATGGGGGGGCACGGGGGATTTTATAGGCCAATCCCCGGCCTACAGTATTCTTAAGGTACTACGCGGGGGGACCCGGCTGGCAGCCTCTACGGCTGGCCAGTGGGACCCGCCTCTTGAGCCGTCTCGTCCCCGGCAGGGTCCACTGGCTGTGCGGTCCCGTCTCCCAATGGGGCCCGCCAGCAGGCTTCGCGATTGGCCCGTGCCCACATGCTACGGCATAGGCCACCTGAGAAGCGTCGTCTTGCGCCAGCCGGTTGAAGTCTCCAGTACGGCCGGCGGCACTATAGCCATGCGGGGGCAGGTAATGGAGTGGTTAGAGGCGTGTCGGCACTGTTGCATCACCCGGTCAAGGTCAGCCAAGGTCAGCGGTACGACCGGCTAGACTGTAGCCATAAGCGCCCGAGTGTCAATAGTTACTATGGCCATGTTGGGACCCGTCGTGGGGGTCTTGTCTTGTCGTCGTACCCACGTGTAGTGGGATGGGACGGAAGCCTTCTCTCCCAAAGGTCAATGGGGGAGCCGGTTGTGGTCTAGCTGGCCGGGGCCGGGCCGGCTCTTCGGAGAGCCGGCTGCGATCTAGCCGGCAACGAGCCTGTCGGCCGTGAGATAGCCGGCAATGTGATTTTTCTTGAAGCGGGGGAGAGAACCCCATTGCTTTGGACTACCCAGGGGTAATAACTGTTGGAAATATGCCCTAGAGGCAATAAATAAATTGTTTATTATTGTATTTCCTTATTCATGATAATCGTTTATCATCCATGCTATAATTGTATTAATTGGAAACATGGATACATGTGTGGATACATAGACAAACACAATGTCAAGTATATGATCGTGTCAGTTTATTGCTACTGTTTTCTGCATGTCAAGTATATGTTCCTATGACCATGAGATCATGCAACTCACAGATATCGGAGGAGTGCCTTGTGTGTATCAAACGTCGCAACGTAACTGGGTGACTATAAAGGTGCTCTACAGGTGTCTCCGAGGGTGTCTGTTGAGTTGGCGTGGATCAATACTGGGATTTGTTACTCCGTGTGACGGAGAGGTATCTCAGGGCCCACTCGGTAATACAACATCACAATAAGCCTTCCAAGCAATGTGACTAAGTGTTAGTTACGAGATCTTGTATTACGGAATGAGTAAAGAGACTTTCCAGTAATGAGGTTGAACTTGGTATGGAGATACCGACGATCGAATCTCGGGCAAGAAACATACCAAAGAACAAAGGGAACATCATACGGGATTAACTGAATCGTTGACATAGAGGTTCGACCGATAAAGATCTTCATAGAATATGTAGGAATCAATGTGGACATCTAGGTCCCGCCATTCGTTATTGACCATAGAGGTGTCTCGGTCATGTCTACATAGTTCTCAAACCCGTAGGGTCTACACACTTAAGGTTTGGTGACGTTTCGGTAGTATAGAGTTGTGTATTGTGGTGACCGAAGTTTGTTCGGAGTCCCAGATGATATACCGGACAGAACGAGGAGCTCCGGAATGGTCCGGATGTAAAGATTCATATATAGGAAGTCCCGTTTTGGTCGCCGGAAAAGTTTCGGGTTCGTCGCTAGTGTACCGGGAGTGCTTGTAGTGTATCGGGAGGCCTCCGGGAGGAGTATTTCGACCCAAGAGGCTACATGGGCTGTGGGAGAGTGGAAACCAGCCCTTAGTGGGCTGGTGGAACAACCACAAGAGGCCCATGCAGCTGGAAGAAAAAGTCCTAAGAGAAAAAGTGGGAAAAGGCAAAAAAAAGGGTGAATCCTAGTCCTACTAGGATTGGAGGTGGACTCCACCTCCACCCTTGGTTCGGCCGACTCCTTGGTGGCTTGGCCCTTGGGCCAAGCCACCTCCTCTCTTCCTCCTATATATACTTGAGGGTTTTTGCACGAGAATTTCAGCCACGTGCTACTCGTTCCTCCAGTGCATAGTTTCTCCTCTAGATCAGTTTTCCGCAGTGCTTAGGCGAAGCCCTGCCGGGATTACTCCACCACCATCGCCAGAGCGCCGTCAGGCTGCCGGAGAACTCTTCTTCCTCTCCACTCCCTCTTGCTGGATCAAGACGGTGGAGATCGTCATCAAGTTGTACGTGTGCTGAACGCGGAGGTGTTGTCCGTTCGGTGCTAGATCAGAAGGATCGTGATCAAGTTCGTGGGACGGATCGTGATCAAGTTCGTGGGACGGATCGTGATCAAGTTCGTGGGACGGATCGAGATCGGATCGCGGGACGGATCGTGATTAGATCGCGGGATGGATCGTGATTGGATCGCGGGATGCACGGCGATTTGGATCGCGAAGACATTCGACTACACCAATCGCATTTCTTAACGCTTCCCGCCTAGCGATCTACAAGGGTATGTAGATCCACTCTCCCTCTCGTAGATGCTCATCACCATGGATAGATCTGCGTGTGCGTAGAAATTTTTTTGTTTCCCATGCAACATTTCCCAACAGTGGCATCATGAGCTAGGTCTATGTGTAGATGAGATCTCTAGTAGAACACAAAAGGTTTGTGGGCGTTGATGCTTAGATTGCTTCCTCCCTTGGTCGGATTTTGGTTCAGCGGTATTGTAAGATGAAGAGGCCCGGACCAACATTACTCGTACGCTTACGAGAGACAGGTTCCCTCGACGCAACTTGTTGCCTAGATGGCTCGCGGGCGGCAGTTTCTCTCACTTTAGTTGGATCGGATTCAACAAAGGCGGTCCTTGAGAAGGTTGAAAAGCAAATTATGTATCACCGTTGTGGTTTATGCGTAGGTGAGAATCGTTCTTGCTCGAAACCCATAGAAGCCACGTAAAACATGCAACAACAATTAGAGGACGTCTAACTTGTTTTTGCAGGGTATGTTGTGATGTGATATGGCCAATCACATGATGTGATATATGTGATGTATGAGATGATCATATGATGTATAGAATTTCACGACTTGCATGTCGATGAGTATGGCAACCGGCAGGAGCCATAGGGTTGTCTTTAATTATTGTATGACATGCGTGTCAATCATTAAGCGCTATGTAATGCTTTACTTTATCGCTAAACAGTAGCAATAGTAGTAGAAGCATGTTGGGCGCGACAACCCCGATGGCGACACGTTGATGGAGATCATGGTGTCTTGCCGGTGACGATGGAGATCATGTCGGTGCTTTCAAGATGGAGATCTAAAGAACAAGTTCATGGCCATATCATGTCACTTATGAATTGCATGTGATGTTAATCCTTTTATGCACCTTGTTTTGCTTAGTACGACGGTAGAATTATAAGGTGATCCCTCACTTAAATTTCAAGATAAATTGTGTTCTCCCCGAGTGTGCACCGTTGCGAAAGTTCGTCCTGCTGAGACACCACGTGATGATCGGGTGTGATAGACTCTACGTTCACATACAACGGGTGCAAGCCAGTGTGGCACGCGCAGAACACTCGGGTTAAACTTGACGAGCCTAGCATGTATAGACATGGCCTCGGAACATAAGAGACCGAAAGGTCGAACATGAGTCATATAGTAGATATGATCAACATAATGATGTTCACCATTGAAGCCACCTCAACTCACGTGATGATCGGACTTGAGTTGGTGGATTTGGATCATGTGACACTCAGATGACCTGAGGGATGTCAATTTGAGTGGGAGCTTTTGTAATTTGATTAACTAAACTCATTATCTTGAAAAATAGTCTAAGTAAACTTTACATATTTATGTTGTAGATCAATGGCTCGCGCAGTAGCACCCCTGAATTTTAATGTCTTCCTAGAGAAAGCTAAGTTGAAAGATGATGGAAGTAACTTTGTTGACTGGGCCCGTAATCTGAGGATTATCCTCACGGCTTCCCAGAAATCATATGTCCTTGATGCACCGCTTGGTGACCAACCAGAAGACATGACCTCCGAAGACGTTAAGAACGCTTGGGAAGCACGTACTAGAGATTACTCAATAGTTCAGTGTGCAATATTGTATGGCTTAGAACCAGGAATTCAAAGACGTTTTGAATGTCATGGAGCATATGAGACTTTCCAGGAGTTGAAGTTTATCTTTCAGAAGAACTCCCGGATCGGGAGGTATGAAACCTCTGATAAGTTCTATGCTTGCAAGATGGAGGAGAACGGTTCTATCAGTGAACATATACTCAGAATGGCTGGGTATTCAACTGGTCTAGCGGAGTTGGGAATTGCCCTTCTGCCAGAGGCGATCACAAATAGAGTTCTTCAATCACTGCCACCTAGTTACAAGAGCTTTGTGATGAACTATAACATGCACGGGATGAACAAGTCAGTCGCCGAGCTGTTTGCGATGCTAAAAGTCGCTGAGTCTGAAATTCGGAAAGAACATCAAGTGTTGATGGTCAATAAAACCACTAGTTTCAAGAAAAATGGCAAAGTCAAGGGCAAGGGAAAGAAGGGTAAAACCAAGAAGGATGGCAAAGCAGTTGCTACTCCTATAAAGAAGCCCAAGCATGGACCCAAGCCAGAAATTGAGTGCTTTCATTGCAAGGGAACTGGTCACTTGAAGCGGAACTGCCCCATGTACCTGGCTAACAAGAAGGCGGCCAACGATAAACAAGGTATATATGATATACATGTTAATGATGTGTACCTTACTAGCTCTCATAGTAGTGCATGGGTATTTGATACCGGTTCGGTTGCTCACATTTGCAACTCAAAGCAGGAACTACGGAATAAACGAAGGTTGGCAAAGGACGAAGTGACGATGCGCGTGGGAAATGATTCCAAGGTTTATGTGATCGCCGTCGGCACGCTCTCTCTTCGATTACCATCGGGATTAGTGATGAACCTGAATAATTATTATTTAGTGCCTGCGTTAAGCATGAACATTTTATCTAGATCCTATTTATTGCGAGAATGTTACTCATTTAAATCAGAGAATAAAGGTTGTTCTATTTATATGAGTAATATCTTTTATGGTCATGCACCCAATGTTAGGGGTTTATTCATGTTGAATCTTGATAGTGATGACACACATGTTCTAACATTGATGCCAAAAGATGCAGAATCGATAATGATAGTACCACTTTCTTGTGGTACTACCGTTTAGGTCATATTGGTGTAAAACGCATGAGGAACCTCCATGCTGATGGACTTTTGGAGTCACGTGATTTTGAATCACTTGACACATGTGAACCATGCCTCATGGGCAAGATGACTAAAACACCGTTCTCTGGAACAATGGAACGGGCGAGTGACTTATTGGAAATCATACATACTAATGTGTGCGATCCAATGAATGTTATACAGCGTGGTGGATATCGTTATTTTCTCACCTTCGCTGATGACTTAAGTAGATATGGGTATATTTACTTAATGAAACACAAGTCTGAAACGTTTGAAAAGTTCAAGCAATTTTAGAGTGAAGTTGAGAATCATCGTAACAAGAAGATTAAGTTCCTGCGATCTGATCGAGGAGGTGAATATATGAGTTATGAGTTTGGCAGTCACTAAAGACAGTGTGGAATTGTTTCACAGTTGACACCGCCCGGAACACCACAGCGTAATGGTGTGTCCGAACGTAGTAATCGAACCTTATTAGATATGGTGTGTTCTATGATGTCTCTTGCTGATTTGCCACTATCGTTTTGGGGTTATGCATTAGAGACAGCTGCATTCACTTTAAATAGGGCACCATCAAAATCCGTTGAGACGACGCCATATAAACTGTGCTTTGGCAAGAAGCCAAAGTTGTCATTTCTTAAAGTTTGGGGATGTGCTTATGTCAAAAAGCTTCAGCCTAAAAAGCTGGAACCCAAAGCGGAGAAATGCGTCTTCATAGGATACCCGAAAGAGATAGTCGGGTATACCTTCTATCTCAGATCCGAAGGCAAAGTGTTTGTCGCTAAGAACGGAACATTTCTTGAGAAAGAGTTTCTCTCGAAAGAATTGAGTGGGAGGAAAATAGAGCTTGATGAGGTTATTGAATCTTTACTTCAAACAGAAAGTAGCACAGCATAGAAAGATGTTTCTGTGGAACCTACGACGGTAGAAGAGGAAGTTAATGATGATGATCATGAAGCTTCAGATCAAGCTGCTATTGAACCTCGTAGGTCAACAAGGCCGCGTACTACCCCTGAGTGGTACGGCAACCCTGTCTTGGAGGTCATGTTGTTGGACAACAATGAACCTACGAGCTATGGAGGAGCAGTGATGGGCCCGGATTTCGAGAAATGGTTAGAGGCCATGAAATCCGAGATGGGATCCATGTATGAAAACAAAGTATGGACTTTGGAAGTATTACCTGAAGGGCGAAAGGCGATTCAGAATAAATGGATCTTTAAGAAGAAGACAGACGCGGACGGTCATGTCACCATCTATAAAGCTCAACTTGTGGCAAAGGGTTTTTCACAAGTTCAAGGAGTTGACTACGATGAGACTTTCTCACCCGTAGCAATGCTTAAGTCTGTCAGAATCATGTTAGCAATAGCTGCTTATTTCGACTATGAAATTTGGTAGATGGATGTCAAAACAGTGTTCCTCAACGGTTACCTTGAGGAAGAATTGTATATGATGCAACCCGAAGGTTTTGTCGATCCAGAGAATGCTGACGAAGTTTGCAAACTCCACCAATCCATTTATAGACTGGTGCAAGCATCTCGGAGTTGGAATAAGCGCTTTGATGAGGTGATCAAAGTGTTTGAGTTTATACAAGTTTACGGAGAAGCTTGTATTTACAAGAAAGTGAGTGGGAGCTCTATAGTGTTTCTAGTATTATATGTGGATGACATATTGCTGATTGGAAACAATATAGAAATGTTGGAAAGGGTGAAGGAATATTTGAACAAGAGTTTTTCAATGAAGGGCCTAGGAGAAGCTGCTTTCATATTAGGCATTATGATCTATAGAGATAGATCGAGACGCTTAATAGAACTTTCACAGAGCACATACCTTGATAAAGTTTTGAAGAAGTTCAAAATGGAACAGTCCAAGAAGGTGTTCTTGCCTGTGTTACAAGGTGTGAAGTTGAGTAAGACTCAATGCCCAGTAACTGCAGAAGATAGAGAAAAGATGAGTGTCATCCCCTATGCTTCAGCCATAGGCTCTATCATGTATGCAATCCTGTGCACAAGAACCGATGTCAGGCTTGCCATAAGTATGGCCGGAAGGTTTCAAAGTGATCCTGGA
Source organism: Hordeum marinum (assembly GCA_022496015.1). Taxonomy (NCBI): domain Eukaryota; kingdom Viridiplantae; phylum Streptophyta; class Magnoliopsida; order Poales; family Poaceae; genus Hordeum; species Hordeum marinum. Next base: position 355,753,841 of record CM039676.1, on the reverse strand, counting down.
ATGGAGCACTGGCAAGCGGTCAAGAATATCCTTAAGTACCTGAAAACGACTAAGGAAATGTTTCTCGTTTATGGAGGTGATGAAGAGCTCATCGTAAAGGGTTACATCGATGCAAGCTTTGACACTGATCCGGACGACTCTAAGTCGCAAACCGGATACGTATTTATTCTTAACGGGGGAGCGGTAAGCTGGTGCAGTTCCAACCAAAGCGTGGTAGCTGATTCTACATGCGAAGCAGAATACATCGCAGCCTCGGAGGTGGCGACGGAAGGTGTCTGGATAAAGCAGTTCATGATAGATCTTGGAGTAGTGCCCAGTGCACTGAATCCAATGAACCTATTCTGTGACAACACTGGTGCCATTGCTCTGGCCAAGGAACCAACGTTTCACAAGAGGACTAGACACATAAAGCGACGCTTCAACTCCATCCACGATTACATCGTGGAGAAAGACATAAATATTTGCAAAGTGCACACAGATCTGAATGTTGCAGACCCGTTGACTAAACCTCTTCCAAGGGCTAAACATGATCAACACCAGAACTGCATGGGTGTTCGATTCATTACAATGTAAATCACATAGTGATGTGAACTAGATTATTGACTCTAGTGCAAGTGGGAGACTGTTGGAAATATGCCCTAGAGGCAATAAATAAAGTGTTTATTATTGTATTTCCTTATTCATGATAATCGTTTATTATCCATGCTATAATTGTATCAATTGGAAACATGGGTACATGTGTGGATACATAGACAAACACAATGTCCCAAGTATGCCTCTAGTGTAATAGCTCGTTCATCGAAAGATGGTTAAGATTTCCTAGCCATGGACATGGGATGTCATTTGATAATGGGATCAAATCATTAGGAGAATGATGTGATGGACAAGACCCAAACTACAAACGTAGCTTATGATCGTGTCAGTTTATTGCTACTGTTTTTCTGCATGTCAAGTATATGTTCCTATGACCATGAGATCATGCAACTCACAGATATCGGAGGAGTGCCTTGTGTGTATAAAACGTATATGGTTCCTCTGTTTACCAAAGATTGTTGAGATCCACTGTTGTCACTCCATACTGTGGGTCTACCTTAACCCCGCCTCCTGTCAGATTGACCCATTTGCACCGAAACAAAGGGACCTTGAAATCACGTCCATACTCAAGTTCCCATATATACTCTATGTAACCATAATATGTGTCATTTTCCCTATTGTTGTTTGTTGCATCAAAGCAGACACCATTGTTTTGGTTTGTGCTCTTTTTATCTTAGGTGGTTGTGTAAAATGTATTCTCATTTATCTCGTACCCTTGGAAAGTCAATACAGTCGAAGATGGTGTCTTGGCCAAAGAGTACAACTCATCTCTATTCATGAGATGTGTTTGCAACCAACCGCCAAAAGTCGTCATGTGTGTATGTTTAATCCAGGGGTCAGACTGCTCCGGGTTCTTGGAGCATACAATATCCATGTGTTCCTCGATGTACGGAGCTACCAAGGTGGAATTTTGTAGAGCGGTGTAGTGTTCTTGAGTGAAAGAATGCCCGTCCATGCATATTACTGCTTTATTTCCTAGCGTGCCTTTTCCACTCAGTCTGCCCTAATACCGTGATTTAGGAACACCAATCGGCTTAACGACAAGACTAAAGTCAACACAAAACTATATAACCTCCTCTGTTTCATGGCCCTTGGAGATGCTTCCTTCTGACCTAGCATGGTTATGAACATATTTCTTTAAGACTCCCATGAACCTCTCAAAAGGGAACATATTGTGTAGAAATACAGGACCCGGTATGCTAATCTCTTTGAATAGGTGAACTAGGACATGCGTCATAATATTGAAGAAGGATGGTGGGAACACCAACTCGAAACTGACAAGACATTGGACCAAATCATTCTGTATCCTTGGTAGGATTTCTGGATCGATTACCTTCTAAGAAATTGCATTGAGGAATGCACATAGCTTCACAATGGCTAATCGAACATTTTCCGATAGAAGCCCCCTCAATGCAACCGGAAGTAATTGCGTCATGATCACGTGGCAGTCATGAGACTTTAGGTTTTGAATTTTTTTTCTCTGCCATACTTATTATTCCCTATATATTTGACGAGAAGCCAGACGGGACCTTTTGTTGGAAATATGCCCTAGAGGCAATAATAAAATAGTTATTATTATATTTCCTTGTTCATGATAATCGTTTATTATCCATGCTATAATTGTGTTGATTGGAAACTCAAATACATGTGTGGGTACACAGATAACAATGTGTCCCTAGTATGCCTCTAATAGACTAGCTCGTTGATCAAAGATGGTCGAGGTTTCCTGGCCATGGACATGAGATGTCATTTGATAATGTGATCATATCCAAACTATGAACATATCATATGATCTTGTCAGTTTATTGATATTGTTTTCTTCATGTCAAGTATGTGTTCCTACAACCATGAGATCATGCAACTCACTGACATCGGAGGAGTACCTTGTGTGTATCGAACGTCGCAACGTAACTCAATGACTATAAGGATACTCTACTGTTGGAAATATGCCCTAGAGGCAATAATAAATTAGTTATTATCATATTTCCTTGTTCATGATAATCATTTATTATCCATGCTATAATTGTATTGATCGGAGACTTAAATGCACGTGTGGATACATAGACAAAACCATGTCCCTAATATGCCTCTAATGGACTAGCTCGTTGATCAAAGGATGGTTAAGGTTTCCTAGACATGGACATGAGATGTCATTTGATAATGGGATCACATCATTAGGAGAATGATGTGATGGATAAGACCCAAACTACAAACATAGCATATGATCGTGTCAGTTTATTGCTACTGTTTTCTGCATGTCAAGTATATGTTCCTATGACCATGAGATCATGCAACTCACGGATATTGGAGGAGTGCCTTGTGTGTATCAAACGTCGCAACGTAACTGGGTGACTATAAAGGTGCTCTACAGGTGTCTCCGAGGGTGTCTGTTGAGTTGGCATGGATCAATACTGGGATTTGTTACTCCGTGTGACGGAGAGGTATCTCAGGGCCCACTCGGTAATACAACATCACAATAAGCCTTGCAAGCAATGTGACTAAGTGTTAGTTACGATATCTTGTATTATGGAACGAGTAAAGAGACTTGCCGGTAACGAGGTTGAACTAGGTATGGAGATACCGACGATCGAATCTCGGGCAAGAAACATACCGAAGAACAAAGGGAACATCATACGGGATTAACTGAATCATTGACATAGAGGCTTGGCCGATAAAGATCTTTGTAGAATATGTAGGAATCAATGTGGACATCCAGGTCCCGCCATTGGTTATTGACCGTAGAGGTGTCTCGGTCATGTCTACATAGTTCTCGAACCCGCAAGGTCTGCACACTTAAGGTTTGGTGACGTTTCGGTAGTATAGAGTTCTGTATGGTGGTGACGAAAGTTTGATCAGAGTCCCAGATGAGATGCCGAACGTCACGAGGAGCTCCGGAATGGTCCGTAAGTAAAGATTCATATATAGGAAGTCCCGTTTTGGTCGCCGAAAAAGTTTTGGGCTCATCGGTAGTGTACCGGGAATGCCGGCAGTGTACCGGCAGGAGTATTTCGACCCAAGAGGCTACATGGGCTGTGGGAGAGCGGCAAACAGCCCTTAGTGGGCTGGTGGAACAACCACAAGAGGCCCATGCGGCTAGAATAAAAAGTCCTATGAGAAAGAGTGGGAAAAGGCAAAAAAAAGGGGTGAATCCTAGTCCTACTAGGATTGGAGGTGGACTCCACCTCCACCCTTGGTTCAGCCGACTCCTTGGTGGCTTGGCCCTTGGGCCAAGCCACCTCCTCTCTTCCTCCTACATATAGTAGTGGTATTGAGGGTTTTTACATGAGAATTTCAGCCACGTGCTACCCGTTCCTCCAGTGCATAGTTTCTCCTCTAGATCGGTTTTCTATAGTGCTTAGGCAAAGCCCTGCCGGGATTGCTCCACCACCATCGCCAGAGTGCCGTCAGGCTGCCAGAGAAATCTTCTTTCTCTCCACTCCCTCTTGCTAGATCAAGACGGTGGAGATCGTCATCAAGCTGTACGTGTGCTGAACGCGGAGGTGCCGTCCGTTCGGTGCTAGATCGGAAGGATCGTGATCAAGTTCGTGGGACGGATCATGGTCAAGTTCGTGGAACGGATCGTGATCAGATCATGGGACGGATCGTGATTGGATCGCGGGACAGATCGTGATTGGATCGCGGTACGCATGGCAATTTGGATCGCGGAGATGTTCGACTACACCAACCGTGTTTCTTAACGCTTCCCGCTTAGCGATCTACAAGGGTATGTAGATCCACTCTCCCTCTCGTAGATGCTCATCACCATGGATAGATTTGCGTGTGCATAGCAAATTTTTTGTTTCCCATGCAATATTCCCCAATAATATCCCCATTAGTAGTCCCCGAAGCCGGCGGGGGCCCTTGTCTGCCGGACGAGGGCAAGCCGGCGGCTTCCCTCATGCGGCGCCCACCTCCGGCTCGAAGCCGAACGGTCGGTTGGGTTGGCAGCCGTTCCCAACACCACGGGTTTCGCCGCGTCGCTCCGGGTCCCGGGCCTACCCGCAGCGCTCCACGCGGAGCGTAATGATGTCGCAGGCCCCGTGCTCATGGGCAGACGGGACGTCGCCCTAGGCCTAGCCTGCTAGGCCGCGGGCATGGCCCTATAGGCCTCGAGCCCCAAACCGGGATTTTCTGTGCCCAGGCACGGTGGTTATGGCCCGAGGTGCTCACGTTCATGTGGAAATCCCGGGGTAGTGGGCGCAGTTGATCCCCGCCTCCCCCGGGTGCCGTGCCCTTATTTAAAGGGGAAGAGATGGAGTCAGAGGCTACCGTGTTCCCATTGCCCTGTCATCTTGTACGTTCTTCCCTTCTCCCTTCTTCCTCGCGTCGCGTCGCAGCGCGTTTCGCCCGTTGATTGGCCCGCTCGCCTTGTCACACTGTCCCGTCGTCGTGATGGCCGAGGGCCGCTCAGGGAGCTCGGCTGGCTCCATCGTTACGGAGGCCACCATCGTGGAGCTCCGCCGTGCTCGTATACTGCCGTCGGAGGAATGCGTGATTGCTCGCATGCTGGGCGACGATGTGGTGCCCGAGCCGCAGTTGGGGGAGCATGTCGTCTTAGCCTGCCATTTCTCTTGTGGCTTCGGGCTACCAGTTAGCCTTTTCTTCCATCTTCTGCTTGACACATTCGACCTCCAGCCACACCACCTTGGCCCCAATGCCATCCTCTATATTGAGGGCTTCGTGACCCTATGCAAGGGTTACCTCGGGATGCTCCCCTACGTGGAGCTCTTCAAGAAGTTGTTTTTCCTCAAGGCGCTGAAGAACGCTGAGGAGCCTTACGCTTGTGGGGGCGCGGCAGTGTGCTGCCACGGCTCGCGCTTACCGCACTTCAGCCGCATCGACCCCATCAAGGGCTGGAACCGGACGTTCTTCTATGTGAAGAACGCCGACCCGCAACGGGACTACATCTGGCTGCCGGCGTTTGTCAATGCCCCGTCCTCCAGAGTGAAGTTGTTGAGGACCGCGCCACGCAGAGCCGGGCTTGAAGAGCTCGGCCGGCTCGTGGTGATGAGGAGCGGGGAAGGGCTGGTCGCTTCTGACCTGGTGGCCGCCTTCATCGCGCGCCAGGTGCTTCCTCTCCAGCTGAAGCCGCACCGGATCTCCAACAAGTTCGGCCGCCGGGACCCTTGTCGTCTATCGACCATCGAGCTGATGCCAGCTCGAGTGGCGAAGCGAGTGAACGCCATCACCACCTTCCGACTGGCGACTGGGACCTGGTCCTTCGGCAAGGTGCCGTACGACCGGCACAACCCGGCACCCCTGGTACATCCTATGGAGATGACCTTTCTTTCTTCTCTAAATTTTATCGGCCGGCTGTCGATCTTACTTGTCGTGTTGACCACAACTATTCATTCGACAGAACACGCCGGATGGTCCACACCCCTAGATCTTCAAGGCGGATCGTGCCCAGTCCGACTCCGAGGACTACGAGCTGGGAGGAGGACCTAAAGAAGAGGTCGGCTCCTCGGGGGAGGTCGAGGTAGCGGGCGACCTAGGAAGTGGTGGGTCGAGAGCTGCTGGTGAGTTCCCCTCTAGTCCCTCAACCAAAGATTGGACCAACGATGACGACGATGCTGATGACGACATCCGGATCCTAAACGCGCCTCCTCCCATAGTTCAACAGGGCCTACGTGGGCGGGATGAGGAGCTGCCGGCGTGTGCCCCGGCTGTCGGGACCACTAGATAGGGGAAGAGGCCGGCTCAAGAGGAGCCGGTGGCCCAGCCTCCTGCTCGGAAGCGGGCGAAGGCGGTTGCATCGAAGCCGCCGGCACATGCCAATCGGGTTCTTCCCATCGTTGCAGGGTGAGTGTCTTTTATGTAGTGTAGGTTCTTTTTGGAGAGTCACGTATCGTCACATATCTGAGCGTTAGCCTGCTCCAGGGACCCCATCGAACTCCACGAGGGGGAGTCGGCAGCCGGCCCGGTGGAGACGGTGAGTCGGCTGGCACAGGAGCATGCAGCCATGTTGCGTGAGAAGAAGAGGAGGCTCGTGGAACTACGAGCCTCGAAGTCAGTAGCCCCGGGCAGACCCTCTTGCTTTGGGGCTTCCAGCTGTGGGAGACGGAGGAGGTCGGCGGACCCCGCACCGGCATCAAACTCGGTGGAGTTGGCTCGTACGCCAAGACCCCCGTCGAGCGAGCTGTGAAGGCCGGCTGCAGAGACAGCCAAGCCTCCGTCCACGGAGGAGACGGCCCAACGGAGGGCGACAGCCCCAGAGCCGGCCCGCGAGGAGACCCGGCCGATGGGAACAGTGGTGGTGCCGCCCGTCGCCTAGCTGGCTCGGGCTGCCATGCCGGAGGCCCCGATGGCCCCTGAGGTGGCGTTGGAGGTGCCGGCCATGGAGGCGGAAGTGTCGGCCATCGCGACAAGGATGCCAAGCCAACAGGAGGAAGATGCAATGGTGGCGCCAAATGTCGGACAGCCGGGATCCGGCTCCCGCGCCCTCATTATTCTAAACCGTCCTACGAAAACCGGTGCCGCTATGAATGCCGGAAAGGACGGCGAGGAGAGCCGATCCCAATGGTCCATGTTGGACATGATTCGGGACTGGGAGGCGTTGGCATGCGTCCCAGTTGTCCCTCCTCCGCCAGGCAGTGGCTCGGTCCTAGCTCTCGGGGAGCTGGGCACCGTCTTGGCGCGGTGCCGTGAGGAGCTAGCCAAGTTCGCCAAGGCAGCCTGCAGTGCTCCAAGGTACGCTTTGTTTTCATCAAAAAAAATCAATAGGGGCGCGCAAGCGCACCCACTGGGTGTAGCCCCCGAGATGCGGGTCGGCTGACCAGATGTGGGGCAGTCGGGTCGGATCTTATTTCGCTTGCGGTTCGCTCTCTTTTGCTTGCTTTTGCTTCTGTCCTCCAGTGGGGGCACTCGAGCGCACCCACTGGGTGTAGCCCCCAAGATGCGGGCCAGCTAACCGGCTGTGGGACAACCGGGCTAGATCTCATTTTGCTCGTATTCCCTTAACCGTGGTGTCCCGGGGTAGGCTGGGAATGCCCAGTGGAAGGAACTCTTCGACTAAGCGGTCGCCATCCACAACCGTGGGAAGCACGGCTTCTATCGGTTGGAGGAGGAGTTGAAGAGGGTCCAAGGTATGCTTGGCCTAGTGGGGGCGTGCAGCCCCTAGGAGTCGGGCTGGCTTCCTGACAGCCGGGCCGGATCTTGTGTGCTGGCTGCTTGGCAGCCGGGCCGGGTCTTGTATATTTTTATTAACCGTTGTTCGTTTTGTTTTGCCAGGGAGTTGAGCATCCTCTGGGAGGACAAGTCCGGGGCGGTCTCCGAGCGGGACCGGCTGACGTAGAGCGTCCACGTGATCACTTTGGAAAGGGACCGGCTGGTCGCCCTGCTGGTGGATGGGCAGGAGGCCCAAGACCGGCTGAAAGCCGACGTGGCATGGGAGGTGGGGGCCAAGGAGAAGGCCGCCAAGGAGGTGGCTGACGCCGCCCTCCAAAGCGAGGTGACCCGCCTCGAGAGGACGCTCGAGGAGCGCAAGGTTTCCCTCGTCGAGGCGGAGGCGGCGCTGGTGTCCGAGCGGGACTCATCGCTGCACGTCGCCCTCGAGCTGGACGACTCCTTCTAGAGTAAGTCTGAGTTTTCTTTTTCACCCAGCTGCGTGCTTCTTGCCTTCAGGTTGCTTTTTTCTGATCCTCCCCTCATTTTTCCAGAACGCTTCCTAGAAACCCAGCGCCATGTTGAGCGCGTCGTGGTGGAACAACGGGAGTATCTCCGGGAGCACGGGCGCGAGATCGAAGAGAACACCGGTTGGGACATGGCGGAGCTTGGGTTAGCCATGGAGAACTGGCTGATCCATCTTGAGCGTGGCGTGGAGCGGCTGCAAACGGTCAGCAAGGAGGTGATCACCACCCTGTGGCCAGGTCGTGGGGATCCGAAGAGCCGCGTGGCGTTGTGGCTGGAGAACGTCATGACCCGGCTCGAGGTCTAGAAGGCGTCCGCAACTCGAGCCGGGGCACAGATGGCACTCCGGTTCGTCATGTAGTGGTACCGTGGTGTCAGCCTAGATCAGCTGGCCACCATGCGGGACGAGCCCGAGGAGGAGCGGGCAGCATGCGAGACCGTTGTTGTCCTCTAGGCCAGCGAGCTTGCCTCGTATGTCGACCCGGACGAGCTCCTTCCGGCCCTCGGCGAGGATGGCGAGCCGGTCGCTGAGGATTCCTTCAGCAACTCCCAAGGTCTAGAGTACGCGGAGGTTGCCTATGAAAGCACCGAATCCAGCACTGATAACGGCGGCAAGACGGTGGGAACCACAAAGGCTGACCCGAAGGCTGCAGCCTCTTCCGGGCCGCACGTCGAGCCAGCCGGCGAAGCACCGGCTGATGACGTGCCGGCAGCCTGAGCCCTGGGGCATTTTACTTGTTTCTACTTTTGTTGCATCTTAGACTTAATTCCACCCACTGGGGGTGTATGTAATGAACCTATGGACGGTGTCCTTTTCAAGTTTTTATCAGTTTGCACTTTGAATGTTGAATGTGTCATTATCATGCATGCTGGCTCGTCCTTACCCCTTTTTTGCCCCTTGGTTCCGTCTGCCCGTCCCCTTTTCCCCTTTGGTTTCGGCCCCGCTAGCCCGTCAGCCAGTAGCCGGTCTGTAGCTGGGTCGGGGCGTCCGTCTCGAGGGATCCAGTTCTGAGCTTGGGAACCGTGAGAGTCCTTTGGGTAAGGTGAGTGACAGGGGCAACAAAGTGGTCCGGCTAGACCTAGCCGGTGACCCCCTTGCGATCAATTGTTCGTGTGCGCTAAGTTTCGCCACCCCGAGGCCCTGTCAGCCGGACAGATGGGAGCCGGTGTATAACTAGGAGGGGTGGGAGGGCTTGTTTATCTCACATTACTTGGTTGGTTTTGGGGGAGGGGGCCTAGGACCATCCGGCGAGCCCCGGGACCGGGAGCCGGATCTAGGAGCCGGTGAATCGAGTCGAAGAATCTTGAAGTGAAGCGAAAAAAGGCATGTCCCAAGATCTGTCTTGGGGCACCCGTTGCATTCATAAGCCCAAAAGGGAAGGATACATACATACACTGGTACTCAGTAGTAGAATGGTCAGAGGAGCGTCGCGTTCCACGGATGCTCCGTCTCTTTGCCGGAGGCGTCTCTCTTGCGATTTTGCGGCTTCTGGGCATCTACCGGGTAGTACGCGTTGTTGTGCAGCGCCTTTCTCATGATGAACGGGCCCTCCCATGGGGAGGATAGCCTGTGCTGACCGACTGTTCGCTAGATCTGCCAGAGCACTAGGTCTCCTTCGAGGAAGGAGAGCGGCCGCATCCGCTTGCTGTCGTAGTGTCGGAGCTTCTGCTGGTAGATGATCGTCCAGCTTAAGGCCAGTTCACGTGCTTCTTCAACTAGGTCGACACCATCTTCTCTTGCCTCCCTTGCGTCCTTCTCTGTGTACAAGGCAACCCGAGGTGAGTCGAACTCGATGTCGGTGGGGATGATCGCCTCGAACCCGTACACGAGAAAGAAGGGGATGTAGCCGGTCGACCGGTTAGGTGTGGTCCTGAGGCTCCAAAGGACAGCCGGCAACTCGTCGATCCAACAACCGGCTAACCTGGCCAGAGGCGTTACGAGCCAGGGCTTGATGCCGGCCAGGATTAGACCGTTTGCCCTCTCAACCTGGTCGTTTGACTGTGGATGCGCGACGGACGCCAAGTCGAGTCGGATGCCTTGCTTGGTGCAGAAACGTGCCAACGCGCCCTTGGCGAAGTTTGTGTCGTTGTCGGTGATGATGCTGTGGGGGACGCCGTAGCGGACCGTGATGTGTTCGATCCACCGGACGGCCGTGGAGCCGTCCAGCTTCTTGATTGGCGTGGCCTCGATCCACTTGGTGAACTTTTCGATGGCCACCAGCAGATGCGTCGTGCTGCCTCATGTGGTCTTGAGGGACCCACCATGTCTAGGCCCTAGACGGCAAAGGTCTACGAGAGGGGGATGGTCTTTGAGGGTCGTAGCCGGCAGGTGGCTCTACGTGCTAAAGCGCTAGCAGCCCTCGCACTCATCGACGAACTTCTTGGCCTCCTCCAAGGTGGTCGACCAATAGAAACCGTGTAGGAAGGCCTTGGCCACCAGGGTCCTGGAGGCAGCGTGGTGCCCGCACTCGCCCAGGTGGATGTCGAGGAGGATCTCCTGACCCTTTTCCAACTCGATGCGCTGTTGAAAGACGCTGGTGGTGCTACGATGAACAAGCTTGCGGTTGATGATGATTTAGGTCGGGGCTCGGCGCTAGATTCGCCTCGCCATGACCTCGTCAGGAGGGAGCTCGCCATGTAGGAGCAAAGTCAGGATGGGTTGAGCCCATGATGGGGCCGGACGGGGGACGACTCGGGAGTCCCCGGGCCTGGGTGTTCAGCCCCCGAGACCGGCTCGCCAGCCAACGAGACCGACTCCCCAGCCCCCGAGATGGAGACGGTGGGAGGGGAGTCGATCGTCATCATGACCGCCGTGGTGTCAAAGCCGGCTGCTTCGGATGCAGCCGGCTGGACTGGTGGAGCCGGTGCCGGCAAGGCAGCTGGGGTTGATGGAGTCGGCGGCGAAGATGCCAGCAGGGAAACCGGATTTGCCGACAAGCTGGCAGTGTCAGCTGGCACAAAGATGGACTCTGGTTCGGGGGAGGGCTTGATCGATAGCTTGAGCAGCCGTTCGGGGGAGACACTGGCTAGGATGGCATGTCGAGTGGAGCCGAACTTTGCCAGCGTATCAGCCGCCTCGTTGTTTGCCCGCAGGATGTGGTGGAACTCACAACCCTCGAAGGAGCCGGTGAGCTGCTGGACGAGGAAGACATAGATGGCCATGTTGGCGTCTCTGGCGTCCCATTCGCCAGAGACCTAGTACACCACAAGGTCGGAGTCGTTGAAGCACAGGATGCGCCTGATGCCAACTTTCTTGGCGAGCCGGAGGCCATGGACGAGCGCCTCGTACTCGGCCACGTTGTAGGAGGCGGCAAAATGAATCTGAAGTGTGTACTTGAGTTGGTCACCTTTTGGAGAGGAGAGGACTATGCCGGCACCCAGGTCGGCCATCATCTTCGAGCCATTGAAATGCATGCGCCAATGCGTGGAATCTGGAGGAGGCGGCACGAACTCGGTCTCCGCCCAATCGATGAGGAAATCGGCCATCACCTGCGACTTGATGGCGGTACGTAGCTTGTATCGGATCTTGTGGTCGACGAGGGCGATGACCCACTTGGTGATCCGACCAGTGGAGTCCCGGCCGCTCATGATCTCGCTGAACGGGGCCATGCTCACCACGGTGATGGTGTGCTCCTCGAAGTATTGCTTGACCTTCTTGGCGGCAAAGTAGATGTCGTAGCGCATCTTCTGGTAGTGGGGGAAGTTCTACTTGGAGGCGGAGAGGACCTCGCTGAGATAGTAGATGGGGCGCTGGACTAGCAGGGACTTTCCCTCCTCCAGCCACTCGACCACCAGGACGACACTGATGACATGTGTGGTCGCCTTGATGTAGGCGAGCAAGGGCTCCTTCTCAGCTGACGCGGCCAGGATGGGTTGCTTCTCCTATAGTGCGGTGATTCTCCTTGGAGAAACAGCATAGGGTTTGCTTGACCAGTTTAGTGTCCGGTCGGACGTGAAGCTTGTGCTCGGCGAACTTCCTCGGAACACCCGGCATGTCCTTGGGGGACCACGTAAAGATGTCCCGATTCTCGCGAAGGAAGTCGACGAGATCGCCTTCCTATTTGCTGTCGAGGTGGGAGCCGATGGTGACGCACTGCGCGGGATTGGCTGGGTTGAGCGGGACCTTCCTGGTGTCCTTGGACGGCTAGAAGGAGGGCACACCGACCGACTGCGAGGGAGGAGTCGGCATGGCCGGCTGGCTGGCAGCAAGGGCCACGAGCCGGTCAAGCTGCCGCTTCTCCTTGGCTATCTCCAGGGCCTCGGCCAGCCAGCTGCCGTCTCGAGCGCACTCGATCGACATCTTGTAGTCACCCGGGATGGTGATGATCCCCTTGGGACCCGGCATCTTGAGCTTGAGGTAGGCATAGTGGGAGACCGCCATGAACTTGTCGAGAGCTGGTCGGCCCAGCAGCGTGTGGTAGGGACTATCTTGGTCCACTACCTCGAACCATACCGGCTCGTGGTGGAAGTGGCCGGGACCGCCAAAGAGGACGTCGAGCTTGATCTTGCCGATAGGGGAGGAGGACTTTCCCGCCACGATGTCGTGGTAGACCGTCTGCATTGCCTGTAGATCTTCTACTTTCAGCCCCAGCTTGCGCATCGTGTTGAGGTAGAGGATGTTGATGTTGCTGCCACCATCAATTAGCACCCGCGTGAAGCAGCAGGTGCGTTTCTCAGAGGCGATGGTGGGGTCGAGGACTAGGGCATAGCTGCCATGACTCGGCATGATAGCCGGGTGGTCTGCCCGACTCCAGGTGACCGGCTTCTCCGACCAGTGCATGAATTGGGGAGTTGCCGGATGGTGGCATTCACCTCACGGTGGAGCCGGCGCTGAGCATGTTTTCCCATCTCTTCTCTGGTGAACACGACGTAGAAACTATCCTAGTTGGGGAATTGGTCGTGCGGGCGACCGTCGTTCAGGGCTAGAGCCGGAGCCAGCGCCAGGGCGGCAGCTATGGCCGAGGCCGGCGCGCGGGTAGGCAGCACGGGAGGAGCCGGAAGGCCGTCCCCCGGGCCAGTCGCTGTTAGAAGCTGCACTGCCGAAGCGTGTGCGTAGAGGGCATGGCCCCTGAGTGGTTCTTGCAGGGAAGGTCAAGCATTTGCTCGAACGTGAGCTTGGGCTGCCAGGCAGCCTTGCCAGTGCGCTCACGCTGACTGGAAGGCTGGGCAGCCGGCTCCTGCTCTTTGATGGTGGCGACCTGCCGGCGCCCATAGTGGGAGTCAGGCTGGTCATTTTTGCGCTTGTTGTTCTATGGCTGCTGGTTGTCGGCAGCCGGTCGTGACACCGCTGGTGTCGGTGTTGCCGTGGCAAGCGGGGTCGTCTTGACCCGAATGGCGGAGTCAGCCATGGCGTACTTGTCCACCTTGGTCATGAGCTCGGCCAGCGTAGCCGGCTCAAAACACAGGAGCTTGTGCTTGAGGGGAGTGACGTCGCGACAACCTTTGATGAAGTGTTGTATGGCCTGCATCTCGTGCACCCCTTCATAGGAGTTGCGGAGCTCGGTCCATCGGGTGAGGTAGTCGCGGAGGGACTCATCCGGAACCTAAACGCACATGGCTAGTTCACGGGGGCAGCCGGGCCGCCTGTAGGTGCCGGTGAAGTTGTGAATGAACGCTTCCTCGAAGTCCGTTCAGGTGTTGATGCTGTCGGCCGCCAGGCTGTTTAGCTAGGTGCGGGCCGAACCGGTCAGCATGAGGGGAGCATAGCGGACGGCTAAGCGCATGTTCCCCCTGGCAACGCCGACTGAGGTGGTGTAGTCGATCAGCCAGTCTTCGGGCTTGGCGGCCGCGTTGTACTTCGGGGTGTCCCGCGGGAGCGTGAAGCCGGTCAGGAACGGCTCATTACGTATCCGAGGGCCAAAACATATCGGGCCAATCAAGCCCTTCTCCTTGGGGAGGGATGACTGCACGAGCGGGTCGATGCGGAGACGGGCATCGTTTTCACTGTGAGGGACCCACGGTCCGAGCCGGGCCGAGAGTTCAGGGCGAATGGCAGGTGGGACCGACTCCGCAGACTCGTGTTGTGGAGGTGGTGTATGCCCGCGGCCGCGCCATCTTCCGCCAGCCGGAGCCTCGTTCAAGCGGTTGCTGTGAGCTGGGTTGTTGCTGTTCCCCGGCAGCTGGGAAAGCTGGGCATTGCTCGCCTCGACCCGGCGGCCGGAGGCACGAGGGGAACAGGAGTGCTGAGCCAGCTGATGGCCAGCAGTCCCGACGCCCTCGCCCTTGGGACTGGGGCCTTTAGAGGCGGCTCCACTGGGGGCGAGCAGCTGTTGCTGCGTGTCGGTGGCGTTGATGAGGTTTTTGATCTGACGCTTGCGGGCGGCACGCTCTTCGCCCTCCAAGGTAGCCAGATCCTCGTAGGCTACCTTGGCGGCCTGCAAGTTGGCCACGGGGGTGTCATAGACGGGCATGTTGCCACCGAGGATTTCTATGACCATGCGGCCGCGGTCGCGCACAGCCCCACGCCGACTAGGCTCGTTGCCGGTCGGGGGAAGGCCGTAGGCGGAGGCATACTCCCGCTGAGCATCCTCCATGCGGTGTCATGCAGCTATGAGGGCACTGGCGTCCTCGAACGGCAGGCAATGAGCTGCCTCCAATTCATCCATGGCGACATCAAGGTTCACTGTCGGAGCAATGGGGGTGCTCAGGCCTCAGAGGACCACGCCGAGCGGGTTGGAGGTGTTGGTGTGAGCTGCAACGGCGTCGACCTCGGCTTGTGCCCGGCCAGAAGAGGTGCTTGAGGTGATGGCCATCACTCCCACACAGACATGGGAGCCGTTGGACTGGGTCGTAGCGAGTGTTCCCACGACCGTGGGAGGGTCGGTGCAGTCGAGCACTTGGCTGGGGTATTCGTCGATGACCGGCGCTTTGGCAAGGCTTAGCTTGCTAAAGCGCTCGGTGAGCACATCGATGTCAAGCGTGAGGTCGTCGAAGCTGCCCGGAGGGCCTACCGAAGCAAGCCCCATGAGCCTATGGTTTCTCCTAGACGTGCGGTGGCCGTGGGAAGTGGCGAGGGGTCCCTCCCAGAGGATGACTCCGGTCGACACCGCATATGGCCCCATGGTGAGCGAGAACGGTCGTCATTTTCTGATGACAGATGCCATGGGTAGGCTTATCGAAGGTGGTTGGGGCTGGAGGATGCCGACAGGCTTTGGGAGCAGGATTAGGCACAAGCAGTGACTGACACACGATGTAACAGGTTTGGGGCCCTCCGTGGGAGGTAATACCCCTAGTCCTACCTGATCTAGTTTATCGATGAGGAGAGGTTACAATGGTGCTCCTTGAGGTGTATCTAGAGGTGGAGGGAGGACTAGTCGTCTCCCCTTCCCTCGCTATGAAGGTGGCGGTGGAATGAGGTGTTCCTTGTTGTATGTGTGCATGTGAATCTCTCCTATGCATTGGGGGCCCGAGGGGGTTATAGGCCAACCCCCGGCCTACAATATTCTTCAGGTACTGCGCGGGGGGACCCGGCTGGCAGCCTCTCCGGCTGACCACTGTGACCTGCCTCTTGAGACGTCTCATCACCGGTGGGATCCACCGGCTGCGCGATCCCGTCACTAGATGGGGCCTGCCAGCCAGCTCCGCGATTGGCCCGCGCCTACCTGCTACGGCATGGGCCGCCCAAGTGGGGTCGTCTTGCGCCAGCTGGCTGAAGTCTCTGGTAAAGCTGGTGGCACTGTAGCCATGTGGGGGCAGGCAATGGAGTGGGCGGAGGCGTGCCGACACTATTGCCTCGCCTGGTCGCGGTCAGCCAAGGTTGGCGGTATGACCGGCTGGACTGTAGCCATACGCGCCTGAGTGTCAGCGGTTACTGTGGACATGTTGGGACCCATCGTGGGAGTCTTGTCTTGTTGTCATACCCACATTCAGTGGGATGGGACGGAAGCCTTCTTTCCCAAAGTTCAACGGGAAAGCCGGCCCGGGGGCAGCCGATTGCGGTCCAGCCGGCCAGGGCTGAACCGGCTCTTCGGAGAGTCGGCCGCGAGCCAGCCGGCAACGAGCTTGTCGACCGTGCACCAGCCGGCCATGAGACAGCCGGTGGTGTGATTTTTCTTGAAGCAGGGGAGTGAACCCCGTCGTTTTGGCCTATCCAGGGGTAATAGCCCCGTCATGGCCCATGAAGGATGAGCCGATGGCCTGAGGACCCCTTAGTCCCGGACTCCTTCAATGGTGATGATTTATGAGTAGTTGCTTTTGTTCCCGAGGACATGGGATAAGTCTTGTTATAAGTAATCATGTGAAATTGATATTCATTTGATATTTTGATGATATGCATGTTTTTGCTTCCTTTACTGGTGTAATGTGAACATCAACTACATGACACTTCACTGTACTTGGGCCTAAGGGAAGGCATTGTGGAGTAATAAGTAGATTATGGGTTGCTAGAATGACGGAAGCTTCAACCTGAATTTATCCGTTATTTCATAAGGGGCTAATTGGGACCCACATGCTTCATGTTATGGTTATATTTATCTTAATTCTTCTTTTGTAGTTGCAGATGCTTGCAATACAGGGTAATCATAAGTGGGTCGCATTTTAAGTAAGAACATAACCTTAGCATCGGCCCACCCACATATGAAATTATCAAAGTAACGAACGCGAATCAACTCAACATGATGAACATGACTAGATGGAAATTCCCATTTGTCCCCATGAGCGTTTTACTTTATATAAGAGAACTTTCAGGCTTGTCCTTTGCTACAAAAAGGATTGGGACACCTTGCTGCACCCTTGCTACTATTGTTATTTGTTACTTGCTAAAAAAATCTATTACTGTTACTCACAACACTTGTAGAGAATACCTTGCTAAAAACTGATTGTCATTTCCTTCTGCTCCTGGTTGGGTTCGACACACTTACTTATCGAAAGGAATACAATTGATCCCCTATACTTTTGGGTTATCAAGACTCTTTTCTAGCGCCGTTGCAGGGGAGTGAAACGCCTTTAGTGAGTGGAACTTGGTAAGGCAACATTTTTGGTACTTCATGAAATTTACTATTGCTTTTCACACTGGATAGTAATCCTTTCAGAGGCTTGTTCGGGATATCTTTGCCTTGAACGAAAGTGGAAAAAGCCGCTCCCCAACCTTATGAACTTTCTGAAAATATTTACTATGAAATTCCTTCGGGTATGTTAGAGAAACTGCTAGCTAATCCTTATGCAGGCGACGATACAACCCATCCTGATTTGCACTTGATATATATAGATGAGATTTGCGGATTATTTAAGCTTGTAGATTTATTCGAGGACAAAGTTAAAAAGAAGATTTTCCCATTATCTTTGGAGGGAAAATCATTGTTTTCGTATAATCTATTGGATGATATTGGATCATGGGACTAGAATCGCTCTAAGTTGGAATTTCATCAGAAGTTTTATCCTATGCATCTAGTTCATTGTGATCGGAATTATATATATAATATTTGGCCTCGTAAAGGAGGAAGAACCACTCAAGCTTGGCGCAGGCTTAAATCTATGATGCACACTTGCCCCAACCATGATCTCTCAAGAGCAATGATTATATAAAACTTTTATGCTCGCCTTTCTTATGATGATTAATTATAGTCAATTCTTCTTTCAATGGTTCCTACATGAAGAGAACCATTTAATTCAAATGGGATCTTCTAGAAAGAATTAAACGCAACTATGATGATTGGGAACTCGACAAAGGTAAATAATCATGTATAAAGTTTGAGCTTGATTGTGCAAAATCTTTTATGGAAGCTAATACTTTTCATAAGTTTAGCAATAAATATGGGCTTGATTCAAAGATAGTAGCTTATTTATGTGAATCCTTTGCTACTCATGTTGATCTCCCGAAGGAGAAGTGATTTAAATTTCATCCACCTATTGAAGAATTAGTAGAGGAACCCACCAAAGTTAAGGAAGAGAAGATTCTTTACCTTGTTGATCTAGTTGTGCCTACTACTTACATTGAGAAACCACATTTTCCTGTTTGGATTAAGGAAGATGCTAAAGCTACAACTATGGTTAATAAAAGTCATATTAGGACACCTAAACCTTCTGAACAAATAAATGTAGAACCTAATATTGCTATGGTTAAAGATCTCCTAGTTGATAATATTGATGGTCAGGTTGTTTACTTCTATGATGAAGTTGCTAGAATTGCAAAACTTGTTAGAAACAAAGAGGATGAGTTAGATAAAAATAAATCAGTTGTTGGCATGCCTGGTGTTTCTATTAAGATTGGAGATCATTGTTATCATGAATTGTGTGACATGGGTGCTAGTGTTAGTGCTATAACTTTCACCTTATATCAACAAATTATGAATGAAATATCACCCTCTGAGATTGAAGACATTGATGTCACTATTAAACTTGCAAATAGAGACATTATTTCACCAGTTGGGATTGTGAGAGATGTTGAAGTCTTGTGTCGAAAAATTAAGTACCCCACTGATTTCTTAGTACTTGGTTTAGGGCAAGATAATTTTTGTCCCATTATATTTGGTAGACCTTTCTTGAATACCATTAATGCTGAAATTTATTGTCTTATACAGAAGGTTAAAGTAAGCTTTGGTGATGTGTCTTGTGAATTTAGTTTCTCTAAGTTTGGTAGACAACCACATCACAAAGATTATCTAGTAAATATTAAATTATTGGTCTTGCTTCTGTCGTTGTACCTCCTACTGATCCATTAGAACAGTACTTTCCAGACCATCAGAATGATATGCATATGAATGATAGAAATGAAATAGATGAGATATTGTTTAGACAAACACCTATTCTCAAACACAACTTCCATGTTGACATTTTAGGGGACCCTACCCCACTTCAGGGAAATCCTGTTTTTGAGTTAAAGAAATTACCTAATACTTTGAAATATGCTTATCTTGATGAAAAGAAGATATATCGTGCTATTATTAGTGCTAACCTTGCACAACATGAAGAAAAGGGATTATTCAAAACTCTGAAGAATCACCAAGCTGCTACTGCATATACTATTGATGATCTTAAGGGCATTAGTCCCACTCTGTGTCAGCTCAAGATTAATATGGAACCACACGCTAAACCTGTCGTTGATCATCAATGCCTCTTGAATCCTAAAATGGAGTAAGTGGTAAGAACGGAAATATTAAAGCTTCTGGAGGCAGGTATAATCTATCCCATAGCTTATAGTAGATGGGTAATTCATGTTCATCGTGTCCCTAAGAAAGGAGGTATAGTTGTTGTTCCTAATGACAAAAATGAACTTATCCCATAAATAATTGTAACTGGCTATAGGATGGTAATTGATTTCAGAAAATTAAACAAGGATATTAGAAAAGATCATTACCCCTTGTCTTTTATTGTTGAAATGTTAAAAATATTATCTAAGCACACACACTTTTGCTTCCTTGATGGATATTCGGGCTTTTGTCAAATACTTCTGTCAAAGGAAGACCAAGAGAAAACTACATTTACATGCACATCTTCAACTTATGCTTATAGACGTAGGCCTTTTAGTTTATGCGATACACCTGCTACCTTTCAAAGATATATGACTGCTATATTCTCTCACTTCTGTGAAAATATTGTTTAGGTATTCATGGATGATTTTTCTGTTTATGGGACTTCTTTTTATGAGTGCTTAAGAAACCTTGATCGAGATTTGCAGAGATGTGAAGAAACTAATCTTGTCTTGAATTGGGAGAAATGCTACTTTATGGTGAATGAAGGTACAGTACTTGGGCATAAAAAAATTAAATGATGTATTGAGGTAGACAAAGCTAAATTTGAGGTAATAGAAAAAATGCCATGTCCTCAAGATGTTAAAAGTATACGAAGTTTTCTTGGTCATGTTGGTTTCTATAGGCATTTGATTAAAGATTTCTCAAAGATTTCTATACGATTAACTAATCTTCTTCAAAAATATATTACATTTTTTATGATGATTGTATAGAAGCATTTTAAATACTTAAGGAAGTCTTAATCAGTGCACCCATTGTTCAACCACCTGATTGGAATTTACCATTTGAAATTATGTGTGATTCTAGTGATTATGTTGTTGGTGTTGTTCTATGGCAAAGAGTAGACAAGAAATTGAATGTTATCCATTATGATAGTAAGACTCTAGACAATGCCCAAAGGAATTATTCTACTATTGAGAACGATTTTTTATCAATTGTGTTTGCATGTGAAGTTTAGACCTTATATTGTTGATTCCAAAGTTACTATTCACACTGATCATGCTGCTATTATGGAAAGAAAGATGCTAAGCCTAGAATGATTAGGTGGGTGATTTTACATCAAGAGTTTTATTTGCATATTGTATATAGAAAGGGAATTGAAAAACTGGTAGCAGATAATTTGTCTAGAATGGAAAATGTTCTTGATGACCCATTGCCTATTGATGATTATTTTCCTGAAGAGTAATTAGCTGTTATAAATGCTTCACGTTGTACTCCTTGGTATGCATATTATGCTAATTACATTTTTGCTAAATATATACCACCTAGTTTCACATACCAATAAAATAAAAAGTTCTTCTTTTATTTAAGACAATACTTTTGGGTTGACCCACATCTACATAAAGAGGGAGTAGATGGTGTTATTAGACGTTCCGTACTAATAACCCGAAGTATAGGGGTCGCAACAGTTTTCGAGGGTAGAGTATTCAACCCAAATTTATTGATTCGACACAAGGGAGCCAAAGAATATTCTCAAGTATTAGCAGCTGAGTTGTCAATTCAACCACACCTGAAAGACTTAATATCTGTAGCAAAATATTTAGTATCAAAGTAGTATGGAAGTAATGGTAACAATGGCAAAAGTGATAGTAGCAGTTTTGTAGTGATTGTAATAGTAGCAACGGAAAAGTAACTTAACAAAGATCAATATGTGAAAAGCTCGTAGGCAATGGATCAGTGATGGATAATTATATCGGATGGCATTCATCATGCAACATTTATAACCTACGGTGACATAGAACTAGCTCCAATTCATCAATGTAATGTAGGCATGTATTCCATATATAGTCATACGTGCTTATGGAAAAGAACTTGCATGACATCTTTTGTCCTACCCTCCCATGGTAGCGGGGTCCTAATGGAAACTAAATGATATTAAGGCCTCCTTTTAATAGAGAACCGTACCAAAGCACTAGCACTTAGTGAATACATGAACTCCTCAAACTATGGTAATTACCTGAAACAATCCTTATTATTTTCACCTTGGGGTATTCGGATCATAACACATAATAGGTGTCTACAACTTGGAAGATAGGATAAAGAACACATATATATATTCATGGAAACATAACATGTTCAGATCTTAAATCATGGCACTTGGGCCCTAGTGACAAGCATTAAGCATAGCAAATTCATAGCAACATGAATCTCAGAACATAGTGGATACTAGGGATCAAAACCTAACAAACCTAACTAGATTACATGGTAAATCTCATCCAACCCATCACCGTCCAGCAAGCCTATGATGGAATTACTCACGCACAGAAGTGAGCATCATGAAATTGGTGATGGAGGATGGTTGATGATGACAACGGCGTCGATTTCCCCTCTTCGGACCCCAAAACGGACTACGGATCTGCCCTCCCGAGGAAGAACATGAGGTGGAGGCAGCTCCGTATCGTGATATGCAATGAACTATAGCGACCCGACCTGAAAGGTCGAATCTCTGGTGTTTCTGTACCATCCCAAGATTATGCTGGTACACACACGGTACATCAATATATATATCAAAGGGAAATCACACAACATTAATTAATCGAAACCTCATATCGAGTTCTTTATTACAATAAGGATTACAATAAAGTGGCTGAAGGCCAACTCATGAGATAAACTAAACCAAAATCTTGCGGAAGATCCATAGGTAGTTGAGTCCATCTGACTCCAAGGGCATATCACCGAGCATAGAGCGTATCCTCACTCCTGGTCGGAAAAGTACTTTGCAACATGATACGTTGCAGCCGTATAGGTCAGCATATTGAATATGCCGGCAATGTCACAAGAGAGGGGGTAAAGTAATCATCTATTCTATATGCATATATGGCAAGTGGGGGTAGGTTTTGCATAAAGCCAAATTTTCCTACAACAAGAGAGGGCAAAAGCATAATTACTACAATGTTGGTTGATTAATGAGATGGTTCCACCAACCAATTCTCATACCCAAGTTGACATTAAAATACCCACATCAATGTAATTTATTGTGTTCAGAGTTCCAGATAGTATCAGTTCCTTTGGCTCAAACTGTCCATGACCGTGGACACGGCTAATCGATTAGGTTTGACTACTCTGCAGAGTTTTGCACATGTTCCCCACAAGATTTGATCGCCTCCGTTGAATTTCTTGCACTTCATGGTGTTTGAGAAACGGATGACCAAAACATGATCTTCTAAAGGGTTTCCCCGAGACTCTGTCGGTGCCCATCCTTTCCTACCGTTCTTGTACATCTCGTAGCATCGCCTGTCCAGGGTCACCACGATATCCAACCAAGCCAGAGCCCATAATGGCTTGTGGCTATGCAGGTAAGCCTTGGGTCTTGAAGCATCCATCCATCTCTTTGTGCCTGAGTGGACCTTTCCGCATGAATACTGGCACTTCTCCAGCATCATCTAGGCTAACCACTGGTTTCTCCAGGGCACCGTTCAACCATCATCCACCTAGAGATATGTTGAAAACTCGGAGTCTTGAAGACTTGATCATCATGTAGGTCTTGAAATTATTAACTCACAACTCTCATGAATCACACAACCAACCCCATCTACTAATAGCATAGCAAAAATGTAAATCAACGTTTCCCGGAGCCAATGTGTCAAAGGGTTGAGGGGTACCTACCACATGATACTGCAACAAGTAACCAAGTTTCCAATTTACCTACTTTGCATGCAAATGGGGAGATGGAAGAACTAATGCAATAAAACGTAGGTATACATGGTCAAAGTGACTTGCCTTGCTGACGATCCTCATAATCAAGTGACTCTAGATAACAAGCTTCGCTCTCCGAATGATCTAACGAATCAAACAGGAGCACACCATAAGCATAAACACAATACAATTCATACAACAGCAAGGTAAACAAATACTTCAACAAACAATAGCGCAATCAAAAAGAAGAATCACTTAAAGTATAAGACTCTAAAAATCTTAGTGTCAAAATCTCTACTAGGACATAACAAGTCAAACAAAATTGTTTGGAACAACTAGGCATTTAGATAACAGAAAAGTAAAATACAAAATTTTATTTGAAAACAAAAAGTATTTCATTATAGAAAATATTGTGCTAAAAGAATTACTACCAAACTTTTTTCTAAACAATATAAGTGGTGAAAACAAGATGTGCCTAATCAAACTAGAGCACAAAACAATTTGAAAAAAACATATTTTATTAACAGAAAATAATACACCTAATGGTGAATCAACAGAACCTAATGAAATCTAAAAACAAAAGTTAAACTAATTCAATTTCAAATTAAATAAAAAATTATTTTAATTAAAATCTATTAAAAACTAAACAGATTCTGTTTTTGTTAAAAACAGTAACCAAATTCATCCTAAAAATTCTCAAACTATGTAGAATGATAGGTCTAACTAATACAAAACAGTGACAAAAAGATTCACTCAAAAACATATTTTTAAACTCTAGTTGTACAGATTTTAGTAATTTAAACAAATTTGATTATATTCAAATTTTAAAGTTCAAATTTGAAATCTAATCATACAGACATAAACTACATAAAATTTTTGAACTAATGCAAAAAGAATCAAATAAAAACACCAAATATTTTAAAATATATGATAAAAACAAAAACAGAATACATTCTGTTTTCTAAAACAGAAAAGAAAAAGAAAAACTTCCTATCGATCGGACAGGGTCTACGTGGCATGCTATGATTGGCCGCGAGGGCGTGCGCGTGAGAGTTAATGAGCGGACGACCGACAACTAACGCGTACCGGTTCGTTTATTAAATAGATCTAATCTCGCGTGTTGACTACGGATCTGACGGCTACGGTGGAGGTGGAGGCTTACAGAGAGGGGGTTGGGGTCTCCGGCGAGGTCAACGGCGGCCGGTGGTCGGAGATGCTCGGGGATGACGATGCGGTGGTCGGGGGCGACGTTCGAAGGCTTCAAACGGCGGCGGCGAATCTCCAGCGTCGATTAGTGGCGTCGGAGGGGGCTGGGGGTGAGTATGGCGACGGGCACGAGCTCGGGGACGTCCGGTTGGGTGCCGAACTCCGGTGAGGTCTGGGGCAGCGCTCCGGCAAGGAAAAGGGGGTTTTGGGTGTGGAACGAAGAGAGGAGAGGCGGGGCTTTATATAAGGCGGTGCGATGGTCGGGGAGGGCACGAGAGGCGAGATCCGCGGAGAGGGATCTCCGGCGAAGGTGGTCGGGCGTGGGGAAGGGGATGACCGCGCTGACGCCGCGGTCGGACGGTGGGTCCCGGGCATCAGTGAGGGTGGGGGCATGGTTAGCGCGTCGATGGCCGACCCGGAGTAGTTTCGGGAATTAAAGACTGTGGGCCGGCCCGGTTCGGTTTAAATACTTTCCTTTTCTATTTCCAGAGCAGTAAAACTCTTTTAGTGAATTCAAAACATTTCCAAACATAAGAAATATATATATCAAAATGATCAGCAGAATTAATGCTATTTAATGAACATTTTTCCTCTGTCATATTGAATATATTTTTAAAATTTATTTTCAGAAAATGCCTAATTGATTTTAAATCCTTTTGAGATAAATTTTCAAATAACCCCCTGGTTTTATTGTTCAAATATTTCACCAAGATGCCCCTGGTGTGGAGTGTCATGTTACTCCCCTCTTTCTTTGAACATTTCCAAAGGTTTTCAAATAGGTGAAACAAATACATGGGAAGAATAGAAATGGTCTTTCAGAATTTCAAAAGAAGCACTTCAACAAATTCAGTACATTCAAACAAAATGATGATGATGCATAGCTATATTTCATAACATTCCAAAATGAAATTTTTGGATGTTACATGAACTCTTCTCATCTATTTTTTTCTCCATGGATGTGAATATGTAGAGTTGGAATCAGGTTCGCAGGAGATTTATGGGACCCACAAGCCGCCAGGGCGCGCCGTAGGGGGGCGCCCCTGGCTTATGGCCAATGAGTGGACCCTTCTGGTTGATTCTTTAGCCAATATTCTTATTAATTCCAGAATATTCTCTATAAATTTTTAGGTCAATCTGAGAACTTTTATTTCTGCACAAAAGTAACATCAAGGCAATTCTGCTGAAAACAGCGTCAGTCCGGGTTAGTTCCATCAAATCATGCAAATTAGAGTCGAAAACAAGGACAAAATAGTTTCGGAAAGTAGATACGATGGAGACGTATCAACTCGCCCAAGCATAACCCAATGCTTATCCTCAAGCAATTTAGTTGACAAACTGAAAGTGATAAAGAAAAACTTTTACAAACTCTATTTGATCTTGTTGTTGCAAATATGTATAGCCAGCATTCTTGCTTTCAGCAAAGATTATGAACTATCCATATTCACAATAAAATTTAGGTCTCACATTTACTCATATAATGGCATAATCAACTAGCGAGCCATAATAGTAAGTCTCGGATGACAACACTTTTTCAAAACAATCATGATAAGATATAATAAAATGGTATCTCACTAGCCCTTTCTAAGACTGCAAAACATAAATGCAGAGCACCCCTAAAGATCAAGGACTAACTAGACATTTTAATTCATGGTAAAAGAGATCCAGTCATAGTCATACTCAATATCAATTAATAACAGAGCATACAAATGACAGTGGTGCTCTCTAACTAGTGCTTTTTATAAGAAGATGATGACTCAATAATAAAGTATATAGATAGGCCCTTCCCAGAGGGAAGCATGGATTTGCAGAGGTGTGAGAGCTCGAACTTTTAAAACAGAGATGAATAAAATTTTGAACCATATGCTTTCATTGTCAACATAACAACCAAGAGATCTCGGTATCTTCCATGCTAGAAACATTATAGGTGGTTCCCAAACAGAATGATAAAGTTTTTACTCCCCCTCCACCAATCAAACACACTCCATGGCTAGCCGAATCCACGGGTACCATCCATACAAACAATAGTCCTAGGGGAGTTTTGTTTCATTATATTTTGATTTGATTTTTGAGCGTGGAACTGGGCATCCCGAATACCAGCCACTTTATCGTGAATGACAAGTGAATAAACACTCATCGTGAGAATAACCCACCTAGCATGGAAGATACTGACATCCACTAGTCACTATATGAGCGATTCGGGCATACAAAACAGGATATTATTTGAAGGTTTAGAGTTTGGCACATGCAAATTTACTTGGAACGGCAGGTAAATACTGCATATAGGTAGGTATAGTGAACTCATATGGGAAAACTTTGGGTTTAAGGAAGTGGATGCACAAGCAGTATTCCTGCTTAGTACAAGTGAAGGCTAGCAAGGGACTGGGAAGCGACCAACTAGAGAGCAACAACAGTCATAAACATGCGTCAAGATTAACCAACATTGAATGCAAGCATGAGTAGGATATAAATCACCATGAATATAAATATCGTGGAGGCTATGTTGATTTTGTTTCAACTACATGCTTGAACATGTGCCAAGTCAAGCCACTTCAATCATTCAAAGGAGGATACCATCCTATCATACTACATCACAACCATTTTAAAATGCATGTTGGCACTCAGGACAAACCATTATACACTCTTAGCTAATTAAGCATGGCGTGAGTAACTATAATCTCTAATTGTCAATGCAAACATGTTTCACCCATAATGAGCTAAATCTGGAACGATCAGCTAATTGTATTTACAAAAACAAAAATAGGTCGAGTTAGTACCAGCTTTTCTCCATCTCAATCAATTCATCATATATCATCATTATTGTCTTTCACTTTCACGACCGAACTGTGTGTATAATAATAAGAGTGCACGTCATTGGACTAAGCTGGAATATGCAAACAATTATTTAAAGAAGAAGACAAGGTAATATGCGCTCTCTCTAAGATAAACAACAATGCATATGAGAGCCACTCAACATTTTCATCCTAGTCTTCTCCTCTTGACCGAAAGAAAAGAATTTCAAAACAAGAACGAGAAAAACTATTTACATGGGAAAGCTCCCAACAAGCAAAAGAAGAACGAGAAATATTTTTGGGTTTTCTTTTAATACTACAACTAAACATACTGGTAAGTAAAACTAGAGCTATTTTTTGTTGTTTTCTTAAGGTTTTTCTGACACACAAGAAGAAATCAAGAAACAAAAATAAACTAACATGGATGATACAGTAAAAAGGTATGAACACCGACAACTGGAATGAGTGTGTGAACACGAATGTAATGTCGGTGAGAAATACATACTCCCCCAAGCTTAGGCTTTTGGACTAAGTTGTTCTATGACCACGGATCAAAGTAGCCATCTCTTGCGTACTAAGGAGGATCCTGAGGGTTCCACTGGTTAGCAAGCTCTTGTGGCCCCACTGATAAACAGACTCCTCGTACGGGTCAAGTGATTGTTCTGGCTCAGGAACTGGGGATCAAGTCTGCTGCCAGTATGCATAAATATCATCGGGCATAATAATGTACTTGCCTGAATAAATATCAAACAAAGAAGGTGCAGGAAAATTAATAATCTGATAGGTACCCTGGCTGAACACTAGATTATAGATGAGCCGTTTGTCATTGTCTTTGGAAATGAAATCATGTGCTACCATACTATCATAGTCTAAATACTTAGTGGGTAACAACCTTTCTTCCTTTTCATCTAGTCTAAAGGGTATCTCAAAATGTCTAGAAAGGCGAGAAGAATAAATATCTCCAAATATAAGACCCTTCGAACGATTTGAACTCAACCATCGAGCAACAATAGTCCCCAAACTAAAAGTTCCATCATGATGTAAAGCATGGCACAGAACAGCTAGGTCAGGAGCACTTAGGCCTCCACTCTCCCCATGACCAATCAAACATCTCCCTGCAAATAACGAGTAATAGCGCAAAACAGGAAAATCTAAACTAGCCACTCTGGCTCCTGACACCCCGCTCTCTTCCCCTACAGTAGTTTCAACAATAAGATCATCCACATCTCTAGGACGGGGTTCACTAATGCTGCCCTCATAAGGTAATTTGCAAACATTGCAAAAATCCTTAAGATTCATCTTCTTAGGCACATCATATAAGTGAAATTCTACCATAGGAGGATCTTCCCTATAATGAAAGTGAAAGTTTTGCACAAAGGTATCAGTGAGAGAGAAGTATTGGTCACACTTATCATGGAGGAAGTCGGTGATGCCCGCATTCTCCGCCAAATGGTAAAAATCATTGTAAATTCCAAATGCCTTTAAGAATACATCACTTGGCCATTCACATGGCCCAACCTCCGTGGTGCGGGGAAGATTGTATTTGGGCTTCTCTTTCTTCAAATTTTCATTTTCATTAGAACCCCGGCTTGAAGAGCCTATTAACAATCTCCTCATCAGTTTCTTCCTCTGAAAAATTTCTAAATTTTTAGTAACTTAAAATAAAAGTGAACAAAACTCAAAAAAATCAAAGGAACCACACCCATAAGTGCTTAGAGGTTAAATCATGCATCAAAACTACTTGGGACCATATAAATTTGACATGCAAACTGAAGAAGAGGGTCACCACAGCAGCAAAAATTTGCAATATATGAATCACTAGAAAAAAACTAATTGGACCATTGGAGGAGTCACATACCGAAGAACAATCCCCCAAAACAGTTTTGCAAATGGAGCTTTCAAAAGGAGATTGAAAATGGTAGCAAGATGAGCTAGGACACGGGTTTGAGCAATGGTGGGATTTTTTATGGAGGAGGACGGAGTGGATGGATTCTGGAATAAGTGAGGGGGGCCACGTGGGACCCACAAGCCACCAGGGGCCCTGGGGTGGGTGTGCCCCCTAGGCTTGTGGCCCATTGGTGTAGTCCCCTAGGTGTTCTCAATCCCAAATATTCTTAAATATTCTATAAAAAATCATACTAAATTTTCAGGGCATTTGGAGAACTTCTATTTCCAGGTCATATTTTTTGTACGGATAATTCAGAAAATAGAAGTATAATAGTATTTTTGCTTTATTTATCCTAAACAACAGAAAGTAAAAGTTGGGTACACAAGGTTGTGCTTTCTAAATTCATCCATCTCATGCCCGTCCAAAGGAATTCATTAACAAGGTTGATCAAGTCTTATTAACAAACTTCTTTCGAGTAACATGAAACCGGAGAATTTCCGAATAACACTAAGTTACCTCAACGGGGACAGGCATGTACCCTACCATTATTATTGCATATTTTTTCTTGACAGTAGGGAGAGGGAACTTAAAACCTCCAATAGGAATTGTTGGAATTACTCCAATAGAGTTAATACTATGAACTTGAGGTTGTTTCTTCAGAAAGTGCACCGTATGCTCATTACAATTAACATGAAAAGTGACTTTGTCTTTGTTGCAATCAATAACAGCCTCTGCAATGTTCAAAAAGGGTCTACCAAGGATGATCGACATGTTGTCGTCCTCGGTATATCAAGAATGACAAAGTTTCTTAAGATAGTAATGTTTGCAACCACAACAGGCACATCCTCGCAACCGATGGGTAAAGTGGCTGATTTATTAGCCATATGCAAAGAGATTTCAGTAGGTGTCAACTTATTCAAATCAATTCTGTGATATAAAGAGAAAGACATAACACTAACACCGGCTCCCAAATCACATAAAGCGGTTTTAACATAGTTTCTTTTAATGGAGCATGATATAGTTGGTATTCCTGGATCTCCTAATTTCTTTGGTACTCCACCCTTAAAAGTATAATTAGCAATCATGGTGGAAATTTCAGCTTCCAGTATCTTTGTTTTATTAGTTACAATATCCTTCATATACTTAGCATAAGGAGACATTTTCAGAATATTAGTCAAGCGCATACGCAAAAAGAAAGGTCTAAGCATTTCAACAAAGCGCTCAAAATCCTCATCATCCTTTTTCTCGGATGGATTAGGAGGAAAGGGCATGGGTTTCTGAACCCCAAGGTTCTCTTTCTTTACCATGCTTCCTAGCAACGAAGTCTCTTTTATCATATCTTTTATTCTTAGATTGTGAGTTATCAAGATCAACAGCAGGTTCAATCTCCACATCATTATCATTACTAGGTTGAGCATCAACATGAACATCATCATTAAAATTATCACCTAGTTCATGGTCATCACTAGGTTGTGTTTCAGCTTCATAAATAGAAATATCATTTGGGTTTTCACGTGTATCTATAACAGGTTCACTAGCAGCATGCAAAGTCCTATCATCAATCTTTTTTCCTTTTATTACTGAGACGACTAGGTGCATCAGTATTGATTCCCTGAGAATCTTTCTCAATTCTCTTAGAATGGCCCTCGGGACACAAAGGTTCCTGAGTCATTTTACCACCTCTAGTCACAACTCTAATAGAATGATCATTGTTCTTACCATTCATCTCATTAAGCAAATCATTTTGTGCCTTAAGTACTTGTTCTGCTTGAGTAGTTACCATGGAAGCATGTTTACTAATAAGCTTAAGATCATTAATAGTTCTACTCATATAATCACCTGAGCAATCAAGCACGTAAGCATTATGTTTCAATTGTGTACTAACATAAGCATTGAAATTTTCTTGTTTAACAATAAAGTTATCAAATTCATCCAAACATTGACTAGCAGACTTATTATAAGGAATATCACCTTTGTCAAATTTATAGAGAGAATTTACCTCCACTACCTATGTAGTTATAAAGACCATGTATTTCTTCAATAGGTGGTAAATTCTTAACATCTTCAGCCTTAATACCTTTTTCTTTCATAGATTTCTTTGCCTCTTGCATATCTTCAAGACTAAGAAATAGAATATGTCTTTTCTTCAGAGTTGGCTTTCGAGGTGGTTCGGGGATGGTCCAATCACTATCATTGCTCAATATATTATTGAATAGTAGTTCAGCTTGTTCAACCGTACGTTCCCTGAAAACACAACCAACAAAACTATCTAGGTGGTCCCTAGAAGCGTCGTTTAGTCCATTATAAAAGATATCAATTATTTCGTTTTTCTTGTGAGGATGATCGGGCAAAGCATTAAGTAATAGGATAATCCTCCCCCAAGCTTGTGGGAGACTCTCTTCTTCAATTTGCACAAAGTTAAATAATTCCTGTAAGGCAGCTTGTTTCTTATAAGCACAAAAATATTTTCGAGAGAAGTAATATGTCATATCTTGGGGACTATGCACATAACCAGGAGCAAGATATTTAAACCATAGCTTAGCATCACTCTTTAATGAGAAAGGAAACAACTTAAGAATATAGTAGTAGCGAATATTTTCCTCATGAGCGAATAGGGTGTCTATGTCATTCAAATTAGTAAGATGTGCCACAGCAGTTTCAGATTCATAACCATGGAAAGGATCAAATTCAACCAAAGTAATTAACTCAGGATCGATAGAGAATTCATAATCCTTATCAGTAACAAAGATAGGTGAAGTAGCAAACTTAGGATCTTATTGCATTCTAGCATTCAAAGATTTGTCTTTCCACTTGCATAGTAATTTATTCAGATCATGTCTATCTTTACAAGCAAGAAAGTCCCTAGATACCTCTCCATCCATAACATAACCTTCAGGTATAACAGGCAATTCATATCTAGGAGAGATAGGTCTATGAAGTGTCTGAAAGTGTTCGGTTTCAATAATTTCATCAGTTTCAGAAATATCATCAGTCTCAGTGATCTCATTCTCTCTAACCCTATCAAGATGCTCATCAAGAAATTCACCCAAAGGCACAATATTATTATGCATAGCAGAGCTGGCATCATTAATTACTTGCGACATGTTAGAATTATTAGCAGGTGGTGGTGTCGCAAATTTATCATAACAGAAGGTGAATCAAGTGCACAGCTAGATGGCAGTTCCTTACCTGTCCTCGTAGTAGAGGGGAAGATCTTGGTTTTTGCATCTTTCAAATTCTTCATAGTGATCAAAAGATATAAATCCCAAGTGACTCAAAGAATAAAGCTATGCTCCCTAGCAACAGCACCAGAAAAAGGTCTTGATTACCCACAAGTATAGGGGATCGTAACAGTTTTCAAGGGTAGAGTATTCATCCCAAATTTATTGATTCAACACAAGGGGAGACAAAAATTATTCTCAAGTATTAGCAGCTAAGTTTTCAATTCAAGCACACCTGAAAGACTTAATATCTACAGCAAAATATTTTGTAGAAAAGTAGTATGGAAGTAACGGTAACAATGGCAGAAGTGACAGTAGCGGTTTTATAGTGATTGTAACAGTAGCAATGGAAAAGTAACTTAGCAAAGATCAATATGTGAAAAGCTCGTAGGGAATGGATCAGTGATGGATAATTATGTCGGATGGCATTCATCATGCAACAGTTATAACCTAGGGTGACACAAAACTAGCTCCAATTCATCAATGTAATGTAGGCATGTATTTCGTATATAGTCATACGTGCTTTTGGAAAAGAACTTGCATGAAATATTTTGTCCTACCCTCCCATGGTAGTGGGGTCCCAATGGAAACTAAGGGATATTAAGGTCTCCTTTTAATACAGAACTGGACCAAAGCATTAGCACTTTGTGAATATATGAACTCCTCAAACTATGGTAATCACCAAAAAGAATCCCAATTATTGTCACCTTGGGGTATGCGGATCATAACACATCATAGGTGTCTACAACTTGCAAGATAGGATGAAGAACACATATATATTCGTGGAAACATACAGGTTCAGATCTGAAATCATGGCACTCGGGCACTAGTGACAAGCATTAAGCATAGCAGAGTCATAGCAACATCAATCTCAGAACATAGTGGATACTAGGGATCAAACCCTAACAAAACTAACTCGGTTACATGGTAAATCTCATCTAACCCATCACCGTCCAGCAAGCCTACGATGGAATTACTCATGCATGACAGTGAGCATCATGAAATTGGTGATGGAGGATGGTTGGTGATGATGACGGCGTCGATTTCCCCTCTTCGGAGCCCAAAACGGACTCCAGATCTGCCCTCCCGAGGAAGAACGGGAGGTGGTGGCAGCTCCGTATCATGAAACGCAATGAACTTTTATCCACTATTTTTTTCTACACGAATGTGAATATATAGAGTTAGAATTAGGGTCGGAGCAGGTCTATGGGACCCACAAGCCGTCAGGGCGCGCCCTAGGGGGACGCCCCTGGCTTGTGGCCAATAGGTGGACCCCCCCCCTCTAGTTGATTCTTTTGCCAATATTTTTTTTAATTCCAAAAATATTCTCTATAAATTATCAGGTCAATCCGAGAACTTTTATTTCTGCACAAAAATAACACCAAGGCAATTCTGCTAAAAACAGCGTCAGTCCGGGTTAGCTCCATTCAAATCATGCAAATTAGAGTCCAAAACAAGGGCAAAAGAGTTTGGAAAAATAGATACGATAGAGACATATCATATACCTAAGAATGAACATGAACAGATCCTATAGAAGTGTCATTCCGAGGCATATGGGGGGCACCACACTAGTGACAAAACTGCACGTAAGGTACTACAGTCTGGTTTTTATTGGCCTACTCGTTTCAAGGATGCTCGTAATTTTGTCCTCTCTTGTGATGAATGTTAAAGAATTAGTAACACTGGTAGACTCGAGTGTCAGTGTCAAAACTGGCGGATCTCAGGTAGGGGGTCCCAAGCTCTGAGTCTAGGATCGATGGTAATAGGGGGCAAGGGAGACGGTGTTTACCCAGTTTCGGGCCCTCCTATTGAGGTAAAACCATACGTCTTGCTCGATTATATTGATGTGTATGAAGGTTACAGAGTTGATCTACCTTGAGATCAGATAGCTAAAACCCTCGATGAGTTTCTCAGTGCTACAATCTAAAACCCTCCCGGTTTATATAGACACCGGGGGGTACCTAGCGTTTACACATGATAGGTCACCTGCCGGGGATGGAGATGTCGATTTCCTCATCTTGACTTGGAGTGCACGACGCGCCTTCGAGACTTCCTTCTATAACACGGGATTGTGCCGTATCCGGCCCTTCCCGCGATAGTGAGAGAGTGGCCCATCAAGCCAGCCTATTGGGAGACAAGCCAGCCGCTCGAGGACCCCTTAGTCCAGTACTCCCTCAGTAGCCCCCGAACTAGCCCCCAACACCAAGGGTCACAGCACTAGCAGCTTCACGTGATCGGAGTCTTTGGCTTGCTGGATTCCCATTAATGATCGGCTGAGACTAGTCCGGCTTCCAATGACGCATAATTTTTCTGATCATATGATCGTTCGGACACCATGAGTTGGTTAGCCCCGAAGGCAAAACACCAAAGTATAAACAGTGTTTCCTAACAGCCCTTTTGACGTAGGGTCGCGGCATATCACGACCGCCGAACCAGTTACGAAAACTCGATTCGTGGTTCGAGGTTGTTTTTATACTGGCATGACTAATCAGTGTATAGATCGTGCTCCATTTCACACGGGATATGATTAACGCCCAAGGTTTTCTCACGTGTGCGTAACGGCACGGATATTTTGGGAAATGCCGAAGCCTGTGGTGTAGTAAAGAGAGACTATTGGTATTACAGCACCATAAAAGGGGTGGAAAACCTTCAAGGCATATTCATGCTCCCGATTCTCATACCTTCCTTCCTCAACCTTCCTAAGTTCTGAGAGCCCAGATCCAGTTCTTCCTCAGTTTCTCCTCTGAGCTTTATGTTGGGGAACATTGCATGGGAACCAAAAAATTTCCTACGCACACACAGATCTATCCATGGTGATGAGCATCTACGAGAGGGAGAGTGGATCTATGTACCCTTGTAGATCGCTAAGCAGGAAGCGTTAAGAAATGCGGTTGGTGTAGTCAAACGTCTTCGCGATCCAAATCGCCGAGCGTCCCGTGATCTCATCACGATCCGTCCCATGATCCAATCACAATCCGTCCTGCGAACTCATCATGATCCGTCCCACGATCTCGTCACGATCCATCCCGCGAACTGATCACGATCCATCCCGCGAACTCATCATGATCCGTCTCGTGATCTTGATCACGGTCCTTCCGATCTAGCGCCGAACGGACGGCACCTCCTCGTTCAGCACACATACAGCTCGATGATGATCTCCACCTTCTTGATCCAGCAAGAGGGAGCAGAGAGGTAGAAGAGTTCTCCGGCAGCGTGACGGCGCTCCGGAGATGGTGGTGGAGCTATTCCGGCAGGGCTTCGCCTAAGCACTACATAAATCCAATCTAGAGGAGAAACTATGCACTAGAGGAACGGGTAGCACGTGGCCAAAAATTCTGTGCCAAAACCCTAAAATCCTCTAGTATATATAGGAGGAGAGGAGGAGGAGGCTTGGCTTCCAAAGAGGCAGCCCTTGGGTCGGCCGAACCTAGTGGGATTGGAGGATTCCTCCTCCAATCCTAGTAGGACTAGGACTCCTCCTTTATTTTTGCCTTTTTCCACCTTTTTCTCTTTGGGCTTTCCTTCCCAGCCACATGGGCCTTGTGTGGGACTTCCACCAGCCCACAAAGGGTTGGTATTTAGTCTCCCACAGCCCATGAAGCCTCTTGGGTCGAAATACCCCTCCTGGTGGTCTCCCGGTACACTACCGGCACTCCCGGTACACTACCGATGAGCCTGAAACTTTTCCGGCGACCAAAACAGGACTTCCTATATATGAATCTTTACCTACGGACCATTCCGGAGCTCCTCGTGACATCTGAGATCTCATCCGGGACTCCGAACAACCTTTGGTCACCACCATACATAACTCTATACTACCGAAACATCACCAAACCTTAAGTGTGCACACCCTGCGGGTTCGAGAACTATGTAGACATGACCGAGACACCTCTACGGTCAGTAACCAATAGCGGGACTTGGATGCCCATATTGGTTCCTACATATTCTATGAAGATCTTTATAGATTGAACCTCTATGTCAAGGATTCAGTTACTCCCGTATGATGTTCCCTTTGTTACTTGCCCGAGATTCGATCGTCGGTATCTCCATACCTAGTTCAACCTCGTTACCGGCAAGTCTCTTTACTCGTTCCGTAATACAAGATCCCATGACTAACACTTATTCACAATGCTTGCAAGGCTTATTGTGATGTTGTATTACCGAGTGGGCCCTGAGATACCTCTCCGTCACACGGAGTAACAAATCCCAGTCTTGATCCATGCCAACTCAACAGACACCCTCGGAGATACCTGTAGAGCACCTTTATAGTCACCCAATTACGTTGCGATGTTTGATACACACAAGGTACTCCTCCGGTGTCAGTGAGTTGCATGATCTCATGGTCATAGGAACATATACTTGACATGCAGAAAACAGTACCAATAAACTGACACGATCATATGCTACGTTCGTAGTTTGGGTCTTGTCCATCACACCATTCTCCTAATGATGTGCTCCATTTATCAAATGACATCTCATGTCCATGGCTAGGAAACCTTAACCATCTTTGATCAACGAGCTAGTCTATTAGAGGCATACTGGGGACATGGTTTTGTCTATGTATCCACACATGCATCTAAGTCTCCGATCAATACAATTATAGCATGGATAATAAACAATTATCATGAACAAGGAAATATGATAATAACCAATTTATTATTGCCTCTAGGGCATATTTCCAACTGTCTCCCACTTGCACTAGAGTCAATAATCTAGTTCACATCACCATGTGATTCGCATTGTTATGAATCTAACACCCAATGAGTTCTGTGGCTTGATCATGCTTTGCATGTGAGAGAGGTCTTATAGTCAACGGGTCTGCGACATTCAGATCCGTGTGTACTTTGCAAATTACTATGTCAAACCGTAAACACTGCTACCACACTCCACCTGGTACTATTCCAAATGGTTGCTCCACTATACGTATCCAGATTGCTACTACGAGTCATCTGGATTGGTGTTAAAGCTTGCATCGACGCAACTCTTTACGGCGAACTCTTTATCACTTCCATAATTGAGAAACATCTCCTTAGTATTTTAGTTACTAAGGATAATCTTGACCGTTGTACAGTGCTCCATTCCAAGATCACTTTGAAACCTTCCGGCCATACTTATGGCAAGGCTGGCATCGGGTCTTGTGCACAACATTGCATACATGATAGAGCCTATGGCTGAAGCATAGGGGATGACACTTCATCTTTTCTCTATCTTCTGCAGTCACTGGGCATTGAGTCTTACTCAACTTCATACCGTACAAATCAGGCAAGAACTCTTTCTCTGACTGATCCATTTTGAATTCTTTCAAAAACTTTGTCAAGGTATGTACTTCTTGAAAAGTCTCATCAAGCTTCTTGATCTATCTCTATAGATCTTGATGCTCAACAATTAGGTAGCTTCTAGGTCTTCCTTTGAAAGACTCTTTTTCAAACAACCGTTTATGCTTTCTAGAAATTCTTCATCATTTCTGATCAACAATATGTCAACCACATATGCTTACCAGAAACTCTATAGTGCTCCCACTCACTTTATTGTAAATACAAGTTTCTCATCAACTTTGTATAGACTCAAAAACTTTGATCACCTTATCAAAGTGTATATTCAAACTCCGAGATGCTTGCTTCAGTTCATAGAAGGTTCACTGAAGCTTGCACACCTTTTAGCATCCTTAGGACTGACAAAACCTTCTGGTTGTATCTCATACAACCTTTCCTTAAGGAAGGAAACGATGTTTTTGTATCCATCTGCCATATTTCATAATTGAAAAATGCAGCAATTGCTAACATAATTCCAACAGACTTTAGCATCGCTACAAGTGAGAAAGTCTCATCGTAGTCAACTCCTTGAACTTGGCGGAAACTTCTTTGCGACAAGTCAAGCTTTATAAATGGTGACATTCACCATCAGTGTCTGTCTTCATCTTAAAGATCCATTTGTACTCAACAACCTGCCGTCCAACGAGCAAGTCTACCAACGTCTATACTTGTATTTCATACATGGATCCTTTCTCGTATTTTATGGCCTTTAACCATTTGTTGGAATCCGGGCCCATCATCGCTTCTCCATAGCCCGTAGGTTCATTGTTGTCCAACAACATGGCCTCCAAGATAGGGTTGTCGTACCGCTCAGGAGCAGTACACATCCTTGTCGACCTACGAGGTTTGATAGTAACTTGATCTGAAGCTTCATGATCATCATCATTTACTTCCTTTTCAACTAACGTAGGCTTCACAGAAAACTACTTCCTACGCTGCGCTACTCTCTGGTTGAACAAAGGTTCAACAACCTCATCAAGTTCTATCTTCCTCCCACTCAATTCTTTCGAGAGAAACTTTTTCTCGAGAAAGGACCCAGTTTTAGCAACAGACACTTTATGCTTGGATCTGAGATAGAAGGTTTACCCAAATGTTCTTAGGGTATTCTATGAAGATGCATTTGTCCTTTTTGGGTTCGAGCTCATTAGGTGAAAAAAAATTCCACACAAGCGTCACAACCCCAAACATTAAGAAATGATAGCTTGGGTTTCTATCAAACCCTAATTCACACGATGTCATCTCAACGGATTTAGATGGTGGCCTATTTAAAGTGAATGTAGTTGTCTCTAATGCATAACCCCAAAATTATAGTAGCAAAACGATAAGAGACATCATAGCACGCACCATATCCAATAGAGTACGACTATGACATTCGAACACACCATCACACTATGGTGTTCCGGGTGGCGTGAGTTGTGAAACAACTTTCACATTCTCTAAAGTTGTATGCCAAACTCGTAACTCAGATATTCACCTCCACGATCATATCGCGGACATTTTTATCTACTTGTCATGATGATCTTAAACTTCACTCTGAATTTGCTTGAACCTTTCAAACGATTCAGACTTGTGTTTCGTTAAGTAAATATACACTATATCTACTCAAATCATTGGTGAAGGTAAGAAAATAAAGATATCCACCGCACACTACAAGACTCATTGGATTGCATACATCAACATGTATCATTTCCAATAAATCACTTGCCCGCTCCATCCATCTGGAAACGGGGTCCTTAGTCATCTTGCCCAAGAGGCATGGTTTGCATGTCTCAACCGATTCGAAATCAAATGAGTCCAAAGATCCATCAGCATGGAGTTTCTTCATGCGCTTTATACCAATATGACATTTAGCGGCAGTGCTACAAGTATGTGGTACTATCATTATTAACTTTGTATCTTTTGGCGTCAATGTTATGAACATGTGTATTACTACGATCAAGACTCAACAAACCATTCTCACTGGGTGCATGAGCATTGAAGGTATTATTCATGTAAATAGAATAACCATTATTCTCTAACTTAAATGAATAACCGTGTTGCAATAAACACGATCTAATCACGTTCATGCTCAACGCAAAACACCAAATAACATTTATTTAGATTTATCTCTAATCCCGAAGGTAGAGAGAGCGTGCGATGTTGATCACATCAACTTTGGAAACATTTCCAACACACATCGTCACCTCACCCTTAGCTAGTGCTCCGTTTGTAGCTTTTATTTCGAGTTACTAACATTTAGCAATCGAACCGGTATCCAATACCCAGGTGCTACTAGGAGTACTCTCAAGGTACACATCATTAAAATGTATATCAAATATACTTTTGTCGACGTTGCCAGCCTATCTTATCTACCAAGTATCTAGGGTTGTTCCGCTTCAGTGACCGCTCTCCTCATTATCAAAGCACTTAGTCTCGGGTTTGGGTTCAACTTTGGGTTGCTTCACTGGAGCAGCAACTAACTTGCTATCCATGAATTTTCCCTCCTTGCTCTTGCCCTTCTCGAAACTAGTGGTTTGACTAACCATCAACACTTGACGCTCCTTCTTGATTTCTACCTTCATGGTGTCAAACATCACGAACAGCTCAGGGATCATTATTTCTATCCCTGGCATTTTATAGTTCATCACCATATTCTAGTAGCTTAGTGACAGTGACTTGGAGAACTATATATATCACTATCTTATCCGGAAGATCAACTCCCACTCGATTCAAGTGATTGTAGCACCCAGACAATCTGAGCACATGCTTAACGATTGAGCTATTCTCCTTCATCTTGCAGGCAAAGAATCTTGTTGGAGATCTCATATCTCGCAACACGGGGATGAGCCTGAGATCCTAATTTCAGCTCTTAGAACATCTCATATGTTCCGTGACGTTCAAAATGTTTCGGAGCCTCAATTCTAAGCCGTAATGCATGACGCACTAAACTATCAAGTAGTCATCAGAATGTGCCTATCAGATGTTCACAACATCTACAAATGACGTTAGAGGGGTTGGCGCACCGAGCGGTGCTTTAAGGACATAAGCCTTCTGTGCAGCAATGAGGACAATCCTCAGATCACGGAGCCAGTCCGCAATATTGCTACCATCAACTTTCAACTCTATTTCTCTAGGAACATATAAAAATTCAATGGAGCCACAGCGTGAGCTAGTAATCTACAACATAATTTTTGCAAAGACACTACTGACTATGTTCATGATAATGAGTTCAATTAATCATATTACTTAAGAACTCCAACTCAAATTGACATCCCTTCGGTCATCCAAGTGATACATGATCCAAATTCACCAACTCAAGTCCGATCATCACGTGAGTTGAGGTGGTTAAAATGGTGAACATCATCATGTTGATCATATCTACTATATGACTCATGTTCGACCTTTCGGTCTCTTGTGTTCCGAGGCCATGTCTGTACATGCTAGGCTCGTCAAGTTTAACCCGAGTGTTCTGCATGTGCAACACTGGCTTGCACCCATTGTATGTGAACGTAGAGTCTATCACACCCGATCATCACGCGGTATCTCGACACGAAGAACTTTCACAACGGTGCACACTCGGGGAGAACACAATTTATCATGAAATTAAGTGAGGGATCACCTTATAATGCTACCATCGTCTTAAGCAAAACAAGGTGCATAATAGGATTAACATCACATGCAAATCATAAGTGACATGATATGGCCATGAACTTGTGCTTTTGATCTCCATCATGAAAGCACCAGCATGATCTCCATCGTCACCGGCATGACACCATGATCTCCATCATCTTGATCTCCATCAACGTGTTGCCATCGGGGTTGTCGCGCCCACCATGCTTCTACTACTATTGCTACCGTTTAGCAATAAAGTAAAGCATTACATAGCGCTTAATGATTGACACACAGGTCATACAATAATTAAAGACAACCCTATGGCTCCTACTGGTTTCCGTACTTATCAACATGCAAGTCGTGATAATCTATACATCACATGATCCTCTCATACATCACATATATCACATCGTGTAATTGGCCATATCACATCACAACATACCCTGCAAAAACAAGTTAGACGTCCTCTAATTGTTGTTGCATGTTTTACGTGGCTGCTATGGGTATCTAGCAAGAACAATTCTCATCTACACAAAAACCACAACGGTGATACACTAGTTGCTTTTCAACCTTCTCAACGACCGCCTTTGTCAAATCCGATCCAACTAAAGTGAGAGAAACTGGCACCCGCAAGCCATCTATGCAACAAGTTGTGGTCGAGGGAACCGGTCTCTCGTAAGCGTATGAGTAATGTTGGTCCGGGCTGCTTCATCTCACAATACCGCTGAACCGAAATCTGATCAAGGGAGGAAGCAATCTAAGCATCAACGCCCACAAACCTTTTGTGTTCTCCTCGAGATCTCATCTACACATAGACCTAGCTCATGATGCCACTATTGGGGAACGTTGCATGGGAAACAAAAATATTCCTACGCACACGCAGATCTATCCATGGTGATGAGCATCTACGAGAGGGAGAGTGGATCTACGTACCCTTGTAGATTGCTAAGCGGGAAGCGTTAAGAAACGCGGTTGGTGTGGTCGAACGTCTTCGCGATCCAAATCGCCGAGCGTCCCACGATCTCATCATAATCCGTCCCACGATCCAATCACGATTCGTCCTACGAACTCATCACGATCCGTCCCGCGAAATCATCACGATTCGTCCCGTGAACTCATCACGATCTGTCTCGTGATCTTGATCACGGTCCTTCCGATCTAGCGCCGAACGGACGGCACCTCCGTGTTCAGCACACGTACAGCTCGATGACGATCTCCGCCTTCTTGATCCAGCAAGAGGGAGCGGAGAGGTAGAAGAGTTCTCCGGCAGCGTGACGATTCTTCGGAGATGGTGATGGTGCTATTCCGGCAGGGCTTTGGCTAAGCACTGCAGAAATCCGATCTAGAGGAGAAACTATGCACTAGAG
Source organism: Hordeum marinum (assembly GCA_022496015.1). Classification (NCBI taxonomy): domain Eukaryota; kingdom Viridiplantae; phylum Streptophyta; class Magnoliopsida; order Poales; family Poaceae; genus Hordeum; species Hordeum marinum. The sequence continues at coordinate 355,711,422 of CM039676.1, read as the reverse complement.
GAACGGGTAGCACGTGGCTGAAAATTCTGTGCCAAAACGCTAAAATCCTCTAGTATATATAGGAGGAGAGGAGGAGGAAGCTTGGCTTCCAAAGAGGCAGCCCTTGGGTCAGACGAACCTAGTGGGATTGGAGGATTCCTCCTCCAATCCTAGTAGGACTAGGACTCCTCCTTTATTATTGCCTTTTTTGCCTTTTTCCACCTTTTTCTCTTTGGGATTTTCTTCCCAGCCGCATGGGCCTTGTGTGGGACTTCCACCAGACCACAAAGGGCTGGTATTTAGTATCCCACAGCCCATGAAGCCTCTTGGGTCGAAATACCCCTCCTGGTGGTCTCCCGGTACACTACCGGCACTCCCGGTACACTACCGATGAGCCTGAAACCTTTCCAGCGACCAAAACAGGACTTCCTATATATGAATCTTTACCTCCGAACCATTCCGGAGCTCCTCGTGACGTCCGGGATCTCATCCGGGACTCCAAACAACCTTCGGTCACCACCATACATAACTCTATACTACCGAAACGTCACCAAACCTTAAGTGTGCAGACCCTGCGGGTTCGAGAACTATGTAGACATGACCGAGACACCTCTATGGTCAATAACCAATAGCGGGACCTGGATGCACATATTGGTTCCTACATATTCTACGAAGATCTTTATCGGTCGAACCTCTATGTCAAGGATTCAGTTAATCCCGTATGATGTTCCCTTTGTTCTTCGGTATGTTACTTGCCCGAGAATCGATTGTCGGTATATCCATACCTAGTTCAACCTCTTTACCGGAAAGTCTCCTTACTCGTTCTGTAATACAAGATCCCATGACTAACACTTAGTCACATTGCTTGCAAGGCTTACTGTGATGTTGTATTACCGAGTGGGCCCTGAGATACCTCTCTGTCACACAGAGTAACAAATCCCAGTCTTGATCCATGCCAACTCAACAGACACCCTCGGAGATACCAGTAGAGCACCTTTATAGTCACCCAGTTACGTTGCGACGTTTGATACACACAAGGTACTCCTCCGGTGTCAGTGAGTTGCATGATCTCATGGTCATAGGAACATATACTTGACATGCAGAAAACAGTAGCAATAAACTGACACAATCATATGCTCTGTTCATAGTTTGGGTCTTGTCCATCACACCATTCTCCTAATTATGTGATCCCATTTATCAAATGACATCTCATGTCCATGGCTAGGAAACCTTAACCATCTTTGATCAACGAGCTAGTCTATTAGAGGCATACTAGGGACATGGTTTTGTCTATGTATCCACACATGCATCTAAGTCTCCGATCAATACAATTATAGCATGGATAATAAACAATTATCATGAACAAGGAAATATGATAATAACCAATTTATTATTGCCTCTAGGGCATATTTCCAACACTTTATCCATGGAGGGTTCGGGCTCTATGGGAAAGTTGGAGACCTCCACGGTCACCGACAAGGATATCCAGGAGTTAAAGATCACCGGCTACCTCCCCGCCAATTTCTTCCACCGTGCTCCAGAGGCGAACCAAGTGGTCCCTACCCCTAAGCCAGGCGAGAGGGTGGTGTTTGTCCCCCATTTCATCCGGGGACTGGGCTTTCTGCTCCAACCTTTCATCAGGGCGCTTATGTTCTTCTACGGGCTGGATTTCCACGATCTTCCCTTGAATTCTTTCATGCATATTTCGGCATTCATCCTTGTCTACGAAGCCTTCCTGCAGGTCGAGCCACACTTCGGACTACGGCTCAAGGTATTCAATGTCAAGACGGAGATAGTCGCGGGTGATCACGTAGACTATGGAGGGCGGTAATCAGTAAGCTCCCTCGCGTCGACTGGCCGGCTGGTACCTTCATCGATACAATCAAGATTTGGCAGAATGAATGGTTCTATATCACTGAGCCAAGGGTCGAGGGCTGGGTGGCACCTACCAAGTTCAGATATGGACCTCAAGCAAGGTTAACCTCGTGGCTCAAGAAGGGCCTTGACTGGGGGTCGGACACGAAGGTGAAATTGTTGCAGAAGCGTATTTCGTCGATGATCACAGCCAAGATCGAGCTGGCTAATGTGGTCAGGTCATGCTCCAATGTCGTCTTCTTCCCTACCAGCCCCGGGCCTCCCCCATGTGGGCTTTTCAGCTTGAGGACAAGCCTACAGTGCAAGGATTCTTCTGCACTAGCCATCAGAAGTTGTGGAAGGCATTATTCAAGCCCCAAAAAAGCTGGCCAGCCGAGGAGGAGGACTCGGGCCTAAGCGTCGATAACCCTCTTACCCAGGTATGATATAATTTTGATACTCCAGCTCTGTTTTCTGACAAAGATCTGGAAAAAAAAACCTCTTATGTTTACAGAAGTAGCTAAGCAAGGCCGTCAAAATGGATTGTCCGACCCCTCATCCCAAAGGCCCCGGGTCGGATCTGCTGACGGCGATGCTCATCGTGGTGTCGTGCACGACGCTAGTGAAGAAGGAGAAGAAGAAGAAGAAGGCCAGAGAAGGCCTCCACACAAGGGACCTACTGGACACTATGCCCGAGGAAACCCATGCCTCCTCCACTCATGAGGAAGAGCATGCGAACGGGGGGAAGGTGATTCCCCTCTCACAAGAAAGAGGGCGGCATCGCTAGACGCCACAGAGGATCTACCTCCTCCTGCCCCGAAGAGCGTGTGTCGGCCAAGGTTAATCCTGGCCGACGACAGCTCGGACTCCAACGTTGAGTCCAAGGATTTGGAGAGGGTTCCCCAAAGAAACCTAAGGGTCAAGCCCCTAGCCCAAAGGTACGAATCCGAAGACCCCTTGGGTCATTTATTTGAAGCTTTTGATGTTTTAAATGGATGAATGCCTTTTAGTCTGAAGTCCACCGCGCGTTGACCCCACCAACCAAATATCGGATGGGGAGTCTCCACCTGCCAAGCTGTTGGAGAGTGGGACTGTGTCACACCACACACCTCCAGGAGCTTTGAAAGAGGTCATGGATGTGTCATCGTGCCATGCTCCTTCAGAGTCGAACACAGGCGATGGGGTGATGATGTCATGGCCGACGTTAATACCTCGACCGACGAAGACCAGGGGGAGGAACCCCTCTTGGCCATTGAGGAGGAAGGATAGAGGAATGTCCAGTCCACTCCGAGGACATCTCCGGAGCCCACTGTGCCTCCGAAGCTACCGGCTCAGTCCCCTGTCAGAGATTGGGTTAGCCGGTCACCACCGGTGCTACCCATGACTAGGTGGCCGGTCATGATGGAGGAGGCTCTGTCAAGCGCCTCCATCTCCGAGGATCACCGCACTCTTATGGGTGTGTCTTTGCAAGGCATTTAGTCTGTTGATAGAGGACTGAAAGCAGTCTTCAATGGTCTCTTGACGGGCTTCAAGGTGAGCCACGTAATACCCTTTTTCCGAAAATTTTAATTCTATTAAGTCTGTGCGATCTTTATATATATAGTAGCCCCCGAGCCCTGGGTGGGTTTGAAAAAAAACACTGGGGGTCAAATACCCAGGAGTGACCAATGATGCACAAGGCACCATTTGTCCCTCATTGTTCTAAAAGCCCTTGAGAGAACCGAGTACAGGGTCGTATTCTTGATAGTTGGGTTTGAATGCACATAACCTGGTATTTATTTATTTTTTGTAGGCCTCGTCATTGGCGGCGGCCGTTAATGCCACGGAGCTTGCCAAGATAAATCGGAAGCTCAAGATCTCTGAAGAGGAACTTCATATCCTGAACAAGAGGTTTTACGAGGCGCGAGGTAACCGAATTGTAGTATTCGGGCTGTCTATCATTAGTGATCCACACTGGTAACCTAGTGTAATTATTTATTTATTGCTTCCACAGTTTCGACTGCAGAGGTCGAGAACCTCAAGGCCGAGCTGAAAAAGATGAATTAGGAGGCCACGGATGAGAAGGGGGCAGCCAAACAAGCAGCAGCCGCACTATCCGCATTAAAAACTACGAGCGAGAAGCATGAGGCCCGGGTGGAGGAGGTGCAGCAGGAGCTCAAGGATGCCAGCACAAAGTGTGAGGCCCTTGAGCAGAAAGGAAAAGAGGAAGCCACCGAGCTATCCACACTGAAATCCTAGCTCCAAAAGGACCGGCTAGACAGGCGATTCTTTGAATAAGAAGTCCACCAAGTCAAGGCTATCACAGATGGTAAGCCGTATTTAATACAGTGTCCCTTTGGTGGTAGGAATTTTGCGTTGCTCACCCAGGTGTGTCATTCCTCACGCGCCTGTATGGACCTCCAAAAGAGTGCAGCAAACGCGAACAAGTTTAATACTCCGCTGGAGGAGGAGGATGAGGCTCGGCTACTCTGGGCATAGTTAGAAGCCCTCGAGGGCTCTCCTCTTCTGATCGAGCAGATGAAGCAACTGATTGAGGTGCACAAGATGGCGAAGCCAGCCATGGAGGAACTCTGCATCCGACTGTGGCCTGAAGAGCCGTTGTCGAGTAGCTACTTCGGCTTGGTGCAGAAACTATTTGATGTTGCGCATCCGATTGACGCGCTAAAGCATTCTACATGCATCGAGGGAGCTCAAATGGCCTTTGCAAGGACCATGGTTCACTGGCCGAAGCTCAAGCCGACCGAGATGGCAACCGCACCTCTGCCCCCTGGAAAGGAGCATAGGCGCCTCGAGAAATACTTCTCCGAAGTGATGGAGGGTACTCGGGCGATATAGGGCCAATCCTCTAAAGATGTTTTTTATGAATGAGCGCGTTGTAATATGTCCAAGGACTTTTAACGCTTTATAATGAGGTCGCATGGTTTATCATGTCTTTTGAGTTATGTATTTATTGTGACTCCCATATGGCCGTTTGATACGTCTCCAACGTATATATAATTTATGAAATATTCATGCCACGTTTAAAATAATTCTATATGATTTTGGTATGATTTTATTAGAACTAACCCGGATTGATGTTGTTTTCAGCAAAACTACCATGGTGTCGTTTTTTGTGCAGAAATAAAAGTTCTCGGAATGGGCTAAAAATTGAGTATGATTTTTTCTGGACCAAAAGAGACCCCCGAAGCATTGGAGTTGAGCCAGACGAGCCATGAGGAGGTCACAAGCCTACCAGGCGTGACCACCCCCCTGGCCGTGCCTAGCAGGCTTGTCACCTCCTCGTGGCACCCCTTGACATGAGATCGATGCCAAAATGTCCTATAAATATAGAAACCTCCGAAAAGAAACCTAGATCGGGAGTTCCACCACCACAAGCCTCCAGAGCCATGGAAAACCAATCGGGAGCCATTCCGGCACCCTGTCGGAGGGGGAAACCATCACCAGAGGCCATCTTCACCATCCCGACGGCCTCCATGATGAGGAGGGAGTAGTTCACCCTCGGGGCTGAGGGTATGTACCAGTAGCTATGTGTTTGATCTCTCTCTCGTCTTCTTGACATGCCACAATCATGATGTACCGCGAGCTTTATTGATATAGATGAATCATATGGATTTTTCCCCCTCTCTATCTTGTTGTGATGAATTGAGTTTTCCCTTTGAAATTTTCTTATCGGATTGAGTCTTTAAGGATTTGAGAACACTTGATGTATATCTTGCGATGGGATGTTCTATTGATCCACTTGATGTATGTTCTGGTGATCAACTTGCAGGTTCCGTGACCTTGGGAATCTATGCATAGGGGTTAGCACACGTTTTTGTCATGACTTTCCGGTAGAAACTTTGGGGCACTCTTTGAAGTTCTTTGTGTTGGATTGAACATGATGATTCTGAAATTATGTGATGCATATCGTATAATCAAGCCCATCGGTACTTGTGGTGACATTTGAGTATTTAGGTGACATTAGGGTTTTGGTTGATGTGTATCTTAAGGTGTTATTTTAGTACGAACTCTAGGGCTATTTGTGACACTTATAGGGATAGCTCATAAGATTGATCTTAAAAGATAACTTTGAGGTGCTTTCGTACCCTACAATAATGTCTTCGATAGTTCTCCGCTATTTGTGACTTTGCAGTGAACTCTTTGTCGCACGAGAGGTATTTACATATGGTTCAACTATGTTAGTATTGTTGAGAGAACTTGCACTAGTGAAAGTATGAACCCTAGGCCTTGTTTTCAAGCATTGCAATACTGTTTTTGCTCACTTTTGTTACTTGTTACCTTGCTGTTTTTATATTTTCAAATTACAAAAACCTATATCTACCATCCACATTACACTTGTATCACCATATCTTCGCCGAACTAGTGCACCTATAAAATTTACCATTGTATTGGGTGTGTTGGGGACACAAGACACTCTTTGTTATTTGGTAGCAGAGTTGTTTGAGAGAGACCATATTCATCCTACACCGCCCACGGATTGATAAACCTTAGGTCATCCACTTGAGAGAAAATTGTCGCTGTCCTAAAAAACTTTGCGTTTGGAGGCCCAACACGAGTCTATAAGAAGAAGGTTGTGTAGTAGAAATCAAGCTCTTTTCTGGCACCGTTGCTGGGGAGGTGAGTGTTTGAAGGTATATCTTTAGATCTTGCAATCAAATATTTTAGTTTCCTGTTTTTCACTAGTATGGTTATATAAAAGAAAACTACAAAAAATTGGAATTGAGGTTGCCTCATATGCTTCATATTTTTAATGTATTTCGTGAAAATTATGGAAAGGACAATTATGCTCAAGTATTAGAATAATAAACTGTTAAAATGTTTGTAGGAATTGCAATAATACCAAGTTTCCCCTCTACGTGTTGAATGTTCTGAAGCTATGCTTGTTTTGCCTTCCTATGCTAGTTGATTCTTGCTCCCATAAATTGTTTGCTCACAAAATCCCTATGCATAGGAAGTGGGTTAGACTTAAATGTTCTTGTCATGAGATTCATGATGCTCTTTTGTATGTTTCAATTATTATTCCTATATGAGCATCATTGAAATCATCATGTCTATCTAAAAGGCATTAAAGAAAAGCACTTGTTGTGAGACAACCCAACACTTCTACTTTATGTTTTGATGTGTTCACATGATTCAGATACTTTAGTAATCGTTTTTTGTGTCTTTTATTGCAATAAAGTGCCAAGTAAAGCCTTTGGGGTAGTGTGGATGTTTGCTTGTTTGATTCTGTGTAAAAAAACAAAAAGTTTTACATCCGGTATATGAATTATCTGATTTTACTGGAGCATCAAAAAATTCTGAAATTTTTACAAAACATTTATATGCCAATTTCTTGAGTTTCCCTAATGTTTCAGAATTTTTAGTGTCACATAATTTTGGTTATCATTCAGATCTTTAGAGACTGTTCTGTTTTTGATAGACTCTGTTTTGCATGCACAGTTTGCTTGTTTCAAGTGTTCCTGTAGCTTATATTGAGTAATATAAATTGTGGAAATGATGGAATACAGTATGTATCATTTGGGAATAATTATGAATCTTGTCTTGATAGTACCTAAGTGAATGATCTTTCTTTACTACACTAACCCTTCTCACGAAGTTCCGTTAAGTTTTGTGTGATTGAAGTTTTCAAGTTTTGGGTGAGACATAGATATGAGGAGAATAACGAGTGACAATAAACTAAGCTTGGGGATGCCCAAGGCACCCCCAAGTTAATATCCAAAGAAAACTCAAGCGTCTAAGCTTGGGGATGCCCCGCAAGGCATCCCCTCTTTCATCTTCAACACTATCGGTATATCTCACTTGGAGCTATATTTTTATTCGTCACATAATATGAGTTTTGCTTGGATCGTCATTTTATTTTGTTTTTATATGTTAGGTTTTATTTATAATCTTGTTTTTAAATAAAAAGTTCCAATAATTTCCTTTAGGATGCTTGCATTGCATGTTTTGATATGCGCTGGGTAAAAACAGAAACTTGTGCTGTAGTGTTTGAATTTTCGTATTTTACTGGAACGTGGAAAGTTTCTGAAATTTTTACACAATGATGTCATATAAATATTATAGCATTTAATAAATTTTTATAATTTTTTGAGTTACATAAGTACACTGGTTTAATAGATTACTACAGACTGCTCTGTTTGGACATACTGATGTCATAGTTTTGTTATCTACTTATCCTATAGTTTCCATAGCTTATATTGGTAGATATAAATTGTGGAAATGATAGTATATAGTACCTAATGTTAGAAAATTACTGTTCAACTTTTATTGGCAGTACATAAAGAGTTGATATATTATTATATGTACTAACCTATCTCACGAGTTCTTTTCGAGTTTTGTGTGGATGAAGTTTTTGAGAATAGGTGAAACCATGATATGAGAGGATTGAACGAGATACAAAAGCTGAAGCTTGGAGATTCCCAAGGCACCCCAAGTAAATATTTCAAGAATTCTCAAGCATCTAAGCTTGGGGATGCTACGCATCCCACCTCTCTTCATCAACTATCGGTTAGCCTATGTTGAGAACAAATTTTTATTCATTGACATGATGCATGCTATTCTTGGAGTGATATTTTTCTTTTGCTTGATGTTGAATAAAATACTCAGATCTGAAAATATTTATTGAGAGAGAGAGAGAGAGAAAGTCCTCACATAGCTACTTAATTTTTTTACTACTCATTGATCTACACTTATATGTTTTGGAGTAGTTTTGTCATTTACTCTCGTGCTTCACTTATATCCTATGAGTAAATGGTTGAATGAATTGAGCATCACAAATCTGAAATTATATATGTTTTATATGCTTATCCCATGGGGAGTAATGACTTCACATATAAGAAGTATAGGTGGTAAAATTTATTGAAAGTTAGCAAACACCGCATTGGTCAATTGAACAATTCATGAAAGAATATTGAAGGAAGAGAGATTTCACATATAAATATACTATCTTGGACATCTTCTATGATTGTGAATACCCATTAATTATTTTCAAACTTGAGAAAAGTAGTTGAACTTGGACAAGGAAGACAACGTAATGAGTTATGCCTGGGTATATTTGTATACAAGTTATATTGTTATGTATCCTCAAACATGTGGTGCTTGCTTGCACCTCATACTAGCCAAAACTTCTGCACCAAGTAGAAATACTACTTGTGCATCCAAACACCCTTAAACCCAAAGTTGTTCCATATGACTCCACCATACCCACCTATATGCGGTATTTACCTGTCGTTCCTAGTAAATTTGCATGTGCCAAACTCTAAACCTTCAAATAATATTCTTTTTTGTATGCCCGAATCACTCATATAGTAACTAGGGGTTGTTAGTATCATTCATGATAAGTGGTTTATTCTCACGATATGTGTTGATTCACTGTCATTCATGGGAAACTGGCTGGTAATAGGGATTCCCAGTCTCGAAATAAAAAATGTGAATAATTAAACAAAACTCCCCTAGGAATGTTGTTGGTATGGACGGTACCCATGGATTCGGCTCGCCATGGAGTGTGATTGATTGATGGAGGGGGAGAAAAACTTTACCATTCTGTTTGGGAACCGCCTATGATGTATCCAGCATGGAAGATACTGAAATCTCTCGGTTGTTACGGTGACAATGAAAGCATACCGCCCAAAATTATTATTCATCTATGTTTTAAAAGCTTGAGCTCTGGCACCTCTACAAATCAATGCTTCCCTTTGCGAAGGGTCTATCTTTTACTTTCTAGTACTTACCTTTATGCAAGAGTCATGGTGATCTTCACCACTTCCTATATTTTGCCTTTTTATCTTGGAAAGCATCATGTGTTGGGGAAAGATCCAAGCATATATGGCCATTCAAATATATTTCATCATGAATTATTATTGTTGACAATTATCTATATGATAAATAAGTTGGGAGGCGAAACATTAAGCCCCTATCTTTGTTTGTGTTCGATGAATGCTATTTGTTCTAAAAATATGGTTTGAGTGTTACCAATCATGGAAGACTATATGATAGTTGAGTATGTTGAATTTTCTAAATCAAAGCTCTTACATAGACCCTTCCTGAAAATATGATGAACTGCAATTGTTTGGTGATTGAAAGCATAGTTTGTTAGTCTATACTTTAACATGTGGATAGCTGTTATTTCTCAATGGGAAGGTTTATGAGATGAGATACTGTTTATGATACATAATGATGCTAGAAAAAGTGTTTGGAACTATCATTAATCAAATTTATGTACTATGCTAGCAATCACACTTCATAAATTATTTCTTTTATCATTTACCTACTCGAGGACGAGTAGGAATTAAGCTTGGGGATGCTGATATGTCTCTAACGTATCTATAATTTATGAAGTATTCATGCCATTTTTACAATAATTATATATGATTTTGGTATGATTTTATTATAACTAACCCGGACTAACGTTGTTTTCAGTAGAACTACCATGGTGTCGTTTTTTGTGCAGAAATAAAAGTTCTCAAAATGGGTTGAAAATTTAGTATGATTTTTTCTGGACCAAAAGACACCCCCGAAGCATTGGAGTTGGGCCACAAGAGCCACGAGGAGGTCACGAGCCTGCCAGGCGCGGCCACCCCCTGACCGTGCCTAGCAGGCTTGTCACCGCCTTGTGGCACCCCTTGACGTGAGATCGACGCCAAAAATTCATATAAATATAGAAACCTCTGAAAAGAAACCTAAATCAGGAGTTCCACCGCCGCAAGCTTCCAGAGCCACGAAAAACCAATCGAGAGCCCGTTCCGGCACCCTGCCGGAGGGGGAAACCAACACCGGAGGCCATCCTCATCATCCTAGCGGCCTCCATGACGAGGAGGGAGTAGTTCACCGTCAGGGTTGAGGGTATGTACCAGTATCTATGTGTTTGATCTCTCTCACTCTCGTGTTCTTGATATGGCACGATCTTGATGTTGGGCAACGTTGCATGGGAAACAAAAAATTTCCTACTCTTCACCAAGATCAATCTAGGAGATGAGCATCTATGGGAGGAGAGATTGGATATATTTACCCTTGTAGATCACTAAGCGCAAGCATCAAAGAATGCGGTTGATGTAGTGGTACATCTCCGTGATGCAAATCGCAAGCCGTCCCACGAACTCCCGATCAAGTATCGAACGAACAGCACCTCCGCGTTCAGCACACGTGCAGCTCGGTGAAGATCTCCGCCTTCTTGATCCAGCAAGAGGGAGTGGAGAGGTAGTCGAGTTCTCCGGCAGCGCGATGGCATTGCGGTGATAGTGGTGGAGCAATTCCAGCAGGGCTTCGCCTAAGCACTACTGAAAAGCGATCTAGAGGAGAAAACAATCTAGAGGAAGAAGAGGGCAGCACTTGGTAGAATTAGGGTTAGGGCTGCCGTCAAAATCCTCTAGTATATATAGGAGGGATAGGAGAGGAGGAAGCCTTGCCCCTCCTACAAGGAGGGCTTTGGTGGAAGGCAATAGGGCAGAGTCCACCTCCCACAAGGGAGGTGGATTCCAAGTGGGACTCTTCCCTGACTTGGCCTCTAGTCCTCCTCCTTCTCCATGCGCATAGGCCCTATTGGGCTGGCTTGCCTAGCCCACCAGGGGCTGGTGCACCACCTCTAAGGCCCATGTAGCCCATTGGGGTATGTGGGACCCACTTTGTGGTCCCCGAAACCCATTCGTCACTCCCGGTACACTGCCGGAAATGCCCAAAAATTTTCTGGAATTCAAACACCACTTTCCTATATATCAATCTTTACCTCCAGACTATTCCGGAGCTCCTCGTGACGTCCGGGATCTCATCTGGGACTCCGAACAACCTTCGGTCACCACCATTCATAACTCTATACTACCGAAACATCATCGAACCTTAAGGTGCAGACCCTACGGGTTCGCGAACTATGCAGACATGACCGAGACACCTCTACGGTCAATAACCAATAGCGGGACCTGGATGCCCATATTTATTCCTACATATTCTACAAAGAACTTTATCGGTCGAACCTCTTTGTCAAGGATTCATTTAATCCCGTATGATGTTCCCTTTGTTCTTCGGTATGTTACTTGCCCGAGATTCAATCATTGGTATCTCCATACCTAGTTCAACCTCGTTACCGGCAAGTCTCTTTACTCGTTTCCATAATACAAGATCGTCTGTCTAACACTAAGTCACATTGCTTGCAAGGCTTATTGAGATGTTGTATTACCGAGTGGGCCCTGAGATACCTCTCCGTCACACGGAGTAACAAATCCTAGTGTTGATCCATGCCAACCCAACACACACCCTTGGAGATACCTGTAGAGCACCTTTATAGTCCCCTAGTTACGTTGCGACATTTGATATACACAAGGCACTCCTCCGATGTCCGTGAGTTGCATTATCTCATGGTCATAGGAACTTCTACTTGACATGCAGAAAACTGTAGCAATAAACTGACACGATCATATGCTACGTTTATAGTTTGGGTCTTGTCCATCCCATCATTCTCCTAATGATGTTATCCCATTATCAAATGAAATCTCATGTCAATGGCTAGGAAACCTTGACCATCTTTGATCAACGAGCTAGTCTACTAGAGGCACACTAGGGACAAAGTGTTGTCTATATATCCACACATGCAATGTGTTTCCAATCAATACAATTATAGCATGGATAATAAACAATTATCATGAACAAGGAAATATTATAATAAACACTTTATTTATTGCCTCTAGGGCATATTTCCAACACCTGTTGTACCGCAAGCTTTATTGATATAGATGAATCAAATGGATTTTTCCCCTCTCTATCTTGTTGTCATGAATTGAGTTTTCCCTTTGAAGTTATTTTATTGGATTGAGTCTTTAAGTATTTGAGAACACTAGATGTATGTATTGCGATGGGATATCTGTGGTGACAATGGAATGTTCTACGGATCCACTTGACGTTTGTTTTGGTGATCAACTTGCGGGTTCCGTGACCTTGGGAATCTATGCATAGGGGTTGGCACACGTTTTTGTCTTGACTTTCTGGTAGAAACATTGGGAACTCTTTGAAGTTTTTTATGTTGGATTGAACATGATGAATCTGAAATTATGTGATGCATATCGTATAATCAAGCCCATGGGTACTTGTGGTGACATTGGAGTATCTACGTGACATTAGGGTTTTAGTTGATGTGTATCTTAAGGTGTTATCTTAGTAAGAACTCTAGGGCTGTTTGTGGCACTTATAGGGATAGCTCATAAGATTGATCGGAAAAGATAACTTTGAGGTGGTTTCGTACCCTACAATATTTTCTTCGTTAGTTCTCCGCTATTTGTGACTTTGGAGTGAACTCATTGTCACACGAGAGGTATTTACATATGATTCAACTATGTTAGTATTGTTGAGAGAACTTGCACTAGTGAAAGTATGAACCCTAGGCCTTGTTTTCAAACATTGCAATACCGTTTTTGCTCACTTTTGTTACTTGTTACCTTGTTGTTTTTATACTTCAGATTACAAAAACCTATATCTACCATCCATATTGCACTTGTATCACCATCTCTTCGTCGAACTAGTGCACCTATACAATTTAACATTGTATTGGGTGTGTTGGAGACACAAGAGACTCTTTGTTATTTGGTTGCAGGGTTGTTTGAGAGAGACCATCTTCATCCTACACCTCCCACGGATTGATAAACCTTAGGTCATCCACTCGAGGGAAAATTGCCGCTGTCCTACAAAACTCTCTACTTGGAGGCCCAACACGAGTCTACAAGAAGAAGGTTGTGTAGTAGATATCACCGTTTTATCTGAAAGTTGCGAGTCATCGGCTTCAGCCCCCACGTAGATACTACATGAGGCGTTTTTGCCTCCACATTCTGACCCTTAGCCGAGGTATCGGTGCCTGAAGGCGGTAGTGCGAGGGGAACAAGGCAATCAGACCATGGTGCTTTTTCGCTTTCACTTAGCCGTAGGAGCTTAAAAATGCGGGGGCTGATGACTAGCCCCCACTGTTTTGTGATGTTTGGATGTCCTGCGGCTAACTCTAGCATCACATGGTTTGTACAAGTACAGAACCCATCATATCATACGGAATAACCTCTATCGATTTTTTTAGTATGACACTTATGCTCGGATTTGCAGACCGGTTCTCGCTTACTATGACGGTCAGTTTTGACTGTGAGCCTGTTGTCGTGGTGTAGTGGTTGTGACTATGATCTTGTTGTCGTGGTACTGTGTGAATTTAAATCTATGTCACGGAAAAATATTTGTTGCAATTTTCTCAAAGAAAATCTCACCTCGAGATTTATGGAGAGTGAAAAACAGTTGATCGAAAATCACAGCAGTAAAAATCACTCACATACAATTGAAATCAAACAATTATTCATAGCCCAATCTTATGACATAACACACATATTGCAGTTAACAATTAATTGTAAGCTTAACAAATACAACATGGGTTGTCTACGGCACAAAAGGAAAATATGCAGGGTCTTGAGGAAATGTCTCCGGCACTGGAGCACATTCTTCCTCTTCTGGGGAGAGCGGATGGACTAGTCGAAGAACACGGCTCTCCTGGTCTGGCCTCAGTGGTCTACCAATGGCGATCCGAGGATTCAACACTATGAGATTCTGGAGGTAATCCATTACTCGCTGAGTCAAACGCTCTTTAGCGATGCCGTACTGGATAAGGTTGGCCAGTACTGGGTCTCTCTCTATTCGTTCCCCAGGAAAAGATGCTTCTTCTCCGGGTGTTGCACGGCTTGGGAAGTAATAATACCCCCTTTCACTGGCATAGGGCACTGCTAATCGAAGGCGGGTAATTGCTTCGTACGCAGCAACTTCTATGGCCAATTGCGGAGTCGCCATAGATTTCCCCACGAAGGAGACTTCTGTTGGGTCTTGGTTTGGGTTCACAGGTGGGATGTGCACTACTGCCCAATATTTCGAGGCAAATTATGTGATCCTCGATTTGAACATCTCATATTGGGGTGGATGGGGAGAACCTATGGCACTGCGGGTATAGTCCCACAATATCTTAGCAAAACTGTCTGGGGTCATATCTGGGGTTCTCCGATGAATCCTGGGGTTAGGCATGGTTAAAAATTGGATGTGAGGGCAATGCATAAGGTGAGGGATGCTTAGTAAGGTCACAGAGTGGCCTCTTATATAGCATTTGGGTTGGGTTACCCATTGTGGTGTGGGGGCAACCCTTGTTGTCGGTTCTGCTTTATGGGGTTAATGCCACAGATATACACATCTCACAAAAGTAGTGTATTACTGTCGGTTGACGACTGAGGTGGTCTTTGATAGCTATGCACAAACATTTAATATGCAACCAAACGCCAAAATTTTATTCATGCATGGATACTCATAGTACTATTAAAAATAATGGCATACAAGCAATATGCATTTTATTCATGGCGATACAAGGTCACACTATTACTTGGCGCAGGAATACAAAGACTCGGCACTACTCGAGTGGCTTAGTCTACCTCGTTAATATCTAGTCAAGCATGCCTTGCGGACGCTAAGGCTTCTCCTTGGGCTTCACCATCGAGGTTTGCTGGATCAGGGTGATGGCTTGCAGGGTCGGGGTAGCGATGATGGCTATCGCGGGGGTTGGTGGCCACAATCCCATTGGAGCAAGTCCCCAAAAGGCGATGAAGCTCCTCCGGGGATACAAACACATTCCGGTCGGTTGCATGGGACGGCCTCAATGACTCGATTGGTCGTCTAAACAGCACGACGGGGTTGTCAGCATCGGGCGCCACTTCTCTTCTTGCTAGGGCTCGGCGAGCAAGTTCCCCACGAACTGCGATCAGATCAAGAGTGACCTGATCGAATAGTGCCTCTAGTGCGTTGAGGTAGCGCACAAGATGCAACAGTGCAGGGTCCGTCTCGTGGTCTCCGTTGGCAATATGGGGTGGCCTACTATACCCTCACGGCTGGGGTAATAATAGAATGAGCGGAAGTTAACTCTTGGCGACAAGTGCCAGAGTTGAACTATAGCCTCTCGAGCTGCTAACTAGATGGCTTGTGGCTCAAAGGAAGTTGACCTTCCGGTGAACCTGTAGGGGCGTTCTGGCGAGATGCCACTACTGTAGATGTGCACCGTGGCCCAGAAGTGACGACTCTCATCACTCGTGCGCTCCTGGTACACAACATATTCTGGGGGCTCTTCTAATGCAAAGGCACGACGGATGAGGTTAGCTAGGACGGTCACAAAACCTCCAAGGTTGTTTGCGGTGGTCTCATTGTGAACAATGGCGCTAGGCATCTTGGCTTGGTTTTGGATGGTTGGTTGTGGTATGATGGGTTTGGGGAAAACGTTTTCTTTTATAGAGGAAAACAGAGTCTTCCTTCGCACGCTTGAGAAAAGGACAATTTAGGTTTCGGTCACGACGCGTGATCGATGGGCTAGGCTTATAGGTTGGGCACCGACTGTCGAAAGGTGTCGGGGTCACTGTGTGGGCTATCGGATAGGATAGGCTTGGTTGTAGTTAGGTTAAAGTCTTGGTGGGTGGTTTATCAAGGTTTATCGACCTGGCTAAGATAAGATTAGTCAATGGTCAACCTAGCTCTGATACCAAGGTTGTCAGGACCGGTTTTCTAGGATATTAATTTCCCAGTAAATGTCCCTTGTGCTCATCAGTCCCAGGATTACTATTAGCTGATGAGACACAATCTTGATACAGAAATTCCAAGCAAAATTACAAAATCTGAAGTACAAGACCATCATGGTCTATGAGTACAACAAAAGGTTTCTAGTGGTGGGTGGCGGAAGCAGTTCGGGGTCATCAGCGTCTATGGGACTCCATTTCCCACAGGAATAGCTGGCCTGGTTAACTCCTATCTTCGTGCGGCTGCAATCTTTGATGCCTAGGTTCCGGGATTGTCGTCATAATGCTCCTCTCCACATGCATAATCTGGCCAAGACAATAGCCAGGGACAAGCCAGTGAGTACTTTGAATATACTCACAAACATTATGAAAACAGGTATAACATAGCAGTGGTATTCATGCACTGAATTTAATCCACGATCACATAACCAGTCATAACATAAAACTTCATGATGCAAGCAAGCAGGTCATTCATATTAAGCATGAATAAGCAATCAGAGGATAGAAACAAAATAGACCGATCGGGTGTCTGAAGCGACGCCTCGAAAGGGATAATAATATAAGGCATGCCTCAGTCGGGTGTCTGAGCGACGCCACATAAAGGGCTTATAAGAAAAGAAATAACATGCGTGTCGTAGTCGGGCGTCTGGGCAACGCCACCTAAAGGGCTTATAAGGAAAATAAATAACAAGCATGCCATAGTCGGGCGTCTGAGCGATGCCATATAAAGGGCTTATAAAGCAAACAGCATGTATGCCATAGTCGGGCGTCTGGGCGACGCCACATAAAGGGCTTATAAGGATAATGAATATCCATGAGGTAGAACCTTCCCAGGGATACTCAATAATTCAAATAATATAAATGGTTAGTCCATAATAATAATAAGCATAACCATCATTCATCACTTGTTATGATCAATATTCTGGTTTAGAAGTTTTCCTCCGAAGACCGACACTAAGACCGACACTCGACCCATCCCAGACTATAGTCCTTAATCGCGGACACGGCTATTCGAATAGATATCAACTCTGCAGAGGGTGTACTCTTTACCCACGAGTAACGGATTCCTTTAGTCCATCGGGACTAATTCCGCTTACGGTCTTTTAATTGAAAACACACCTAGCCTGCACACACCAGCTTAACATACCGGTGCCTGGAATCACCCAGGACACTCGTTAAGCAAAACTCTAAGTGGGGAGGTTATATCGACCTCGATTAGCATGGGTTCACAAAATTTATAACGCGCGCAAACAAGGAGAGCTACCCCCTCGGCTCTAACCAGAAACACCCATGCCCCCGGACCAAGTGACATGCCTACCAGGGGCCACTGATATCTTTCACTATGGCCTCTTTGTACGGTGTGTGCTAAGAAAGGGGTTGACAACTTACTGAATCGTACCCTACCTGTTGTAGGGACAAGTGGTAGTACGAAACAAGTATGGGGTTACTGGCAGAAGACTCGATCTATGGTCGACTCAGGAGGTTATCTATTCTCTGCATGATTAGTACAACAAACATATTTCACGACATTAGACAGAACCACCACTCGTCATACCCCTTCATGTCTTACTGACCATTCTCGCTTCAACGAGATGTCAGCACTAAGTTCGTGTCTACCCAAGACAAAGAGTTCTCCTGATTCCTTCTGGTAGGCATGAAAGGTATACGAGGGTGAATACTATTTGAAGCATATCAATTCCAATGGCAAGGAATTTTCATCATGCACTTGTAAATTAACATGATCGCATTATCTCATGAAATAACACATACCCAAGTCAACTCGATGTTGTAGCCACTTCAAAACAACACACAACAAATATTATACCATGGTTTAGAATGCTTGCCTTCAACTTGTGGATAGGTAGGGAGCATCACAAAACTTTCGAAAGTTTCCTTCTCTCTCCAAATTCCTATTTTGGAAATACTTCGGTTTAACACATAATTCAAAAACAGCACATAAAAGTTGTTTGGAAAATTTTCAAAATAAATATGAAAATAAACTAGATGGAATTTGGGAGACAAAAGAAAAAGAATCAGGTCCATTGGGGTTATATTTTGAAAGTTGTAGCCAGTCAAAGAATAGTCAAAGTTCTATTTTTAAATAAAACAGATAGAAGAAAACGGCTCGGACGAAATACGCTTTCGAGAGGGGGAGACGTACTTCTAGGGTTTACGCTTCCACTTAAACCAGAGCGGGTAATCGCTGGGTCACTGACAGTGGGTCCCTCGGGCCTGCTGGTTAGGTCTGACCAGTCGCTCGCGTCTCCCTCCTCCTCTGGCCGAGCGGAGGCGGAGCTCCGGCGATTGCCGCCGGCGAACGGCGGTTCCCCATGGTGCTTCGACAACGGGAATGGTTTCCTTGTACTAGGACGGTCCTCCCGGTTGTTGAGAGGGTTGCGGGGGCAAAGGGGGTCGCCGACGACGAGCTCTGAGGCGGACGACGCCTGCGGGAACAGATGGGTCTCGGCCTATGGTGGATCCTAGTTGAAGCTGAGAGATGGGGCGGCTCCGCAATGCCAAGGGGAAGCGGGTGGCGGCGACGGAAAGACTAGGGAGGCCCTGCTCACGGTGGATTTGACCGGTGCGCGGCGGCGGCCGAAGCTACCGAAGGAGCGGAAGACGGCCTTCTCTAGTTGTTTGCTGGCTATGGGGGCTCTAGAGGGATGGCATGAGGTCGCCTGAGGGTCTGGTTGAGCCTGGGGGTCTCCTTTTATAGCGCAATAAGATCGGTTCCGCGGCGGCCGGGGATAAGATCGGCGAACCGTCGTCCTATTGATAGCAGGGCAACGTGGCGGCGACGAGCGGTAGTGGATGAGCTCGCGGATGAGCTCGACCTGTTCCAGAGGGCGGTTGGCAAGCTGGGGTGGTCGGGGCGGTACCGGCCATGCCAGGGACTGGCGGAGCGGTAGCGGCGGCTTGTGGGGGAGGCACTGAGCTACAGAGGGTGCAAGGGCTCTGGACGAGAGAGGCGGGCGTACCCTAACCATCAGAGATGGATCAGGACGAGCGGGGGAGGCGGTATCTGGTGGCGGTGGCCGAGTTGTGCGCGCATGCAAAACGTGCGCTCTGGGCGCGCCCAGAGCACGCACGCCAAGTGCTCGGCGTAATGCCAGGGCACTCTCAGGGATTCTAATGCACAAGAGGTTTAGCTGGGGTAGGTTTTAGGGCAAGGCCAAACTATACGACACGTTGGTTTGGTCTCTCGAGCAACTTCATAATGCAAGTCTAAAAGCATGCCAAATCTGGCCATGCTCCTAACCTGCTTGATGAAATGCCAAGGACATCAGGGCATCTCTTCTGGTGGCCAAATTCTCCAGGTTAGTGTCTCTTTAGGTGTAGGTGATGGTGGCAAGGTTAGTTTGGCAAAATCAAATACTTGTTAGTGCAAGTTTTCCAAAACTACAGTTCTGGACAGAAAATAAAGGCTATTATTGCATGTGCTAAAAATCTTCTATTTGGTCTGATCTCTTGGTCTTAAGGATTTGGTAGGGTGTACTATTGGCAGGAAAAATCCCAAGGTCAATAGAGCAAAATAAAATAGGGTTGTAGTACAAATCACCAAACTGGACCAGAATACAAATGTGGATGGTTTTCTCAAATTTTTCAAAACAAAAAGTTGTATCTTTGCATAAAAGTGATGTAGTAACCTCACATGTCTTCTACAAATTTTTGTAGAATTTTTAAGTGAAGTTATCAAATGGTTGTAGTGCAAATGAGGTCTCCAAAAATTTATGAGAAACCATTTAAAAAATGAATAAAGCTTAGAAGAATAATTATAAAAAATCTAATAATCATAAAAAATAAGAAAATTGTTCTTGAGGAGGTATTCAAGTCCAACAATTATTTTTGAAAAGTTTCTACTTGGGAAGAAAACTCCATAATTAACAAGGAGTGATTTTGAAATCAATAGAGGATCTAGAAAATAAAATTTTAATTTCCTCGCAAAATTTTAATTAATAAAACATGGTAAAAATTTCGGGGTGTTACAGTCGGGGTGATGCTTAGGGTGATATTTTAAATTCAGTCCCCCGGTCTATTAGCCTGTTGCATCGTAATGTATATCGAACAGTTTCACAAGAAGCGCTGATGAGGGAAGAACAGAGTATGTAGCATAAAATATAGCAAAGAGGCCATGTATAATGGTCTTTTATTTTCTCAATAATTCTTATAAATCTAATTACCGAAGCAAATGTTTACAAGTATTTGAATATGAAATATAAATCTTACAGAGGAGAGGTTGTACCAGGGGTCTTTGATGGGTGGCTTGACGTCCTTGATGTGACATGTCACCTGTCCGCTCCTATGCCTCCTAGGGAGTTGCATTCCTTTAAGGGTGATTGGTGTCGGCGAGCGGACCTTGGGAAGAAGATCTTGACAAGTCTCCAAAGTATGGATGAGCTTTACGCTTTAGCAGGTCCTTGATGGTATGTGAAGTTTGTCCGTGGACATGTACTGGAAGTAGTTCGGTCCAGCCGAACACTTTCCCTATGATAGTTGTTCCATCAGCTTCCCATGGAATCTTGAGTTTAAAGTTGTGTCGTCTTGACATATGTTTGGCGGGCACTAGGTCTGTGCAATGGGGAGCGTGTCCCTGTTTCTGGGGAGAAGAAGATTCCGGGAGTTTGGGCTGACGTCGAGCTCGATTGTCAACCTTACGTGCCTTCATGGCAGATTTCAATGTTGGTCGATCGTCATCGTAATGGAATTCGGCCGCCAGGGCCAATGCATGTTCCTTAGTTCGGAAGGAACACTATGTGTTGCCGTTGAAAGTAATGACCCCCTTGGGCCCGGGCATCTTGATCTTGAGGTATGCATAGTGTGGGACGGTGTTAAAGCAAGCGAACATTGTGTGGCCTAGCAGGGCGTGATAACCGCTGCGGAAAGAGACAATGTCGAAGATCAAGTCCTGGATGCGAAAGTTGTCGGGCGAACCAAACACTACTTCCAGGCTCACAGAGCCCGTGCACCGGGCTTCGATGCCTGGGATCACTCCTTTAAATGTAGTGTTGCTAGGTTTGATCCTTGATGGATCTATACCCATATTTTCACTACGTCTGAGTAAATCAGATTGAGGCTACTTCCTCCATCCATTAGGACTTTAGTGAGGTGATACCCATCGATAATGGGGTCTAGGACGAGGGCCGTTAAACACCCATGATGGATACTAGTCGTATAGTCTCGTCGATCAAAGGTGATCGGGTACGCTAACCATGGGTTATACTTCAGGGCTACAGGCTCTACAGCCTAGACCTCTCGAAGGGCGCGCTTCCTTTCCTTTTTGGGCATGTGAGCGGCGTATATCATGTTCATAGTCTTTACCTCTAGAGGGAACTGGTCCTGTCCTCCATTGCTCAGACCGCGGGGCTCGTCATCCTCCTTGCTACGTGGGCCCTTGCCTTGCTCTTCGGCTGCGAGTTCGCCAGCTTGTTTCAACACCCAACAGTTACGGTTGGTGTGGGTGGCGGGCTTGTCTAGGGTGCCATGGATCTAGTAGGGCCCCTCCATGATTTTGTCCAGTGGGGTAGGTCTGTCACGATTGCCTTTAGAAGGTTTCTTCCGCTGCCCGGATCGGGGGTTGCGGAAACCAGCATTGACGGCTGTATCGTCATCACCGTCGTTGTTGTGCTGGCATTTACTTTTGTTGCATTGTGGTTTACTGTTTCCATCCCGGACTTCGGAGGTGACGGGGTCTTCGGGGTTGTGGCTTCGTCTAGCTAGCCAGTTATCCTCGCCCGTGCAAAAGCGGGTCATGAGTGATGTAAGGGTGGACATAGTCCTAGGCTTGTCCTGACCAAGCTGGCCAACCAGGCATTCGTCCCGAATATTGTGCCAGAAGGAGGCTATTGCCTCGTCGTCTGGGCAATTGACAATCTGGTTCTTCTTGGTTAAGAACCGATTCCAGAATTGTCGAGCCGATTCGCCTGCTTTCTGGACAACATTTCTTAGGTTGGAGGAGTCTGGCGGCCGTACATAGGTGCCCTAGAAGCTAGATCAGAATGCATCCTCGAGATCCTCCCAACTCCCGATAGAATTTTCGAGGAGGCTGTTTAACCAGTGCCGAGCTGGCCCCTTAAGTTTTAGGCGCCGATACTTGATGGCATGGAGATCATCTCCTCGTGCCATATAATGTGGAGGAGGAAGTCCTCGATCCACACTGTTGGGTCAGTTGTCCTGTCATATTGCTCTATGTTCACGGGTTTAAACCCTTCCGGGAATTGATGCTGCATCGCCTCGTCAGTGAAGCACAATGGGTGGACAGCGCCTCTGACCCGGGCTATGTCACACCAGTAGTCGACGCCTGATCTAGCCCGGTTTTGTTCTCGACCTCTGTTGTTGCGGTCGAGCCAAGGCTGGTATCCATCCCGTCTATCGAGGGAGTACCCTCTAGATCCGTAGATGGATCTCGTGCAGCCTGTTCTATAATCCAGGTCGTGTCGCAAGTAGTACATGTCCTCGGCTCTATTGGCTCTTTCCCCCTTCTGTCGGGTATCGCCGGACTATAACCGGCGTCGCCAGCCATCCTATCTCGTCCTCGGGGAGGGTGGTCCGGCTGGTCGTATGGAGTGTTTAAATGCCTATGAATTATTCACTTGCAATTGAACCACTTGATGTTTGGGGTTTTGATTATATGTGACCTTTTCCTTCCTCTAATGGGTATACTCATATGTTAGTTGTTGTTGATTACATTACTAAGTGGGTAGAAGCTATTCCAACTAGTAGTGTTGATCACAACACTTTTATTAAAATGCTTAAAGATGTTATTTTCCCGAGGTTTGGAGTCCTTGAAGACTTAATGACCGATGATGGTTCACTTTTTATTCATGGTGCTTTCCATAAACTTCTAGCTAAATATGATGTTAACCATAGAATTGCATCACCTTATCATCTTCAGTCGAATAGTCAAGTTGAATTGAGTAACCAAGAAATAACATTGATCTTGCAAAAGACACTTAATAGATCTAGAAATAATTGGTGTAAGAAACTTGATGATGATTTATGGCTTATAGAACTGCTTATAAAAATCCTACGGGAATGTTCCCGTATAAAATGGTCTATGGAAAAGCATGACATTTACCTCTTGAATTATAACACAAAGATTATTAGGTAATTCAAGAACTTAACTATGATTTCAAACTTTCTGATGAAAAGAGGTTATTTGATATTAGCTCCTTAGATGAATGGAGTACACAAGCCTATGAAAATGCAAGGTTGTTTAAATAAAAAGTTAAAATATGGCATGACAAGAGAATCCAAAAATGGGAATTCAATGTAGGGACCTAGTTCTTTTGTATTATTCTCGTTTCATATTCTTTGTCGGTAAGCTTCTCTCCAAATGGGAAGGACCTTATATCGTCGAAGAGGTTTATCGCTCGGATGCTATCAAAATTAACAATGCCGAAGGCGCAAATCCGAGAGTGGTTAATGGGCACATAATTAAACATTACATCTCAGGTATGCACTTTAATGTTGAAACTAATATTATTCAAGTGATGACACCGGAAGAACACATAAGAGAGACCTTCTGGAATTCTCAAGAACCCTGAAAAGGGGTAGGTATGTGATACTGTAAGTAAACTGACTCCAAACATTCCATAAAAAAATTGTCTCGGTTTTTGAATATATGATGAATTACAAAAACAAAAACCAGCCGAGGGGACCCACGAGGGAGTCCCAAGCCAACATGGTGCAGCCACCCCCTGGGCGTGCCTTGGTGGCTTGGGAGCACTTCGTGTGCCTCCCGGAATCCATTTTCTTCCTGGACACGTATTCCGATGTGGAAAAAATCATTATATACTCCCATATGTTTTGATCACTGCATCGCGAGTTTCTCCTCTATTCTTGTTTTCTAATAGATCTAGATCGCAATGACACCATCAAGCTCCCCCAAGGACAAGTTCTATTAGAAGCTCATTGACGTGGCTTGAGACTGCGTCGGTATTTCCCCAAAGAGGAATGGATGATGCAGCACAGCTATGGTAAGTATTTCCCTCAGTTAAGAAACCAAGGTGTCAATCCTTGGAGGAAGATCAAGCAACTATCTAAACAACACATGTACACAAAGAACAAATACTTGCAACCCGACACGTAAGAGAGGTTGTCAATCTCTCAACGATAGAAAGATAGATTAGTTTGTAATAGGTTGGGCAAATAGATCTCACAAGAACACAAAATAAAAGAAGTAAACAAAAAGTGCAACAAGTTATTTTTGGGTTTTGGGATTAATAGATCTGAAAACAAACACGGCAAAAAGATAGATCGGAAAGCAATATGTTGGAAGAGTAGACCCAGGGGCCATAGCTCTCACTAGTGGCTTCTCTCGTGATTATAGCATAGGGTGGGTGAACAAATTATTGTTGGGAAATTGACAGAAGATCAAATAATCATGACGATATCCAAGGCAATGACCATTAAATAGGCTTCACGTCCAAGATAAGTAGACCGAAACGATTCTGCATCTACTACTATTACTCCACACATCGACCGCTATCCAGCATGCATCTAGTGTATTAAGTTCATGGGAAAATGGAGTAATGCAATAAGAATGGTGACATGATGTAGACAAGATCTATTTGTGTAGGAATATACCCCATCTTGTTATCCTTAATGGCAACGATACATGCATGCCTTGATGCCCCTTCTGTTAGTGGGAAAGGACACTGCAAGATCGAACCCATCACAAAACACCTCTTCCCATGGCAATAAAAATCTATCTAGTTGGCCTAACTAAACCAAATATTCAAAGAAGAAATATGAGGCTATAAGTAATCATGCATATAAGAGATCAAAGAAGACTCAGATAATATTCATGGATAGAAACTGATCATGAACTCAAAATTCATCGGATCCCAACAAACACACCGCAAAAAGTCATTACATCAAATAGATGTCCAAGAGACCATTGTATTTAGAATCAAAAGAGAGAGAGATAGAGAGAGATAAAGCCATGTAGCTACTGCCTACAGACTCGTAGGTCTAAGGTGGACTACTCACGCATCATCAGAGAGGCACCCATGAAGACGATGCACCCCTCTGTGATGGTGTTAGATTGGATCTCGTGGTTCTGGAACTTGTGGCGGCTGGAATTGTGTTTCGTCGACACCCCTAGGGTTTTCTGAATACTTGGGTATTTATAGAGCTGATAGGTGGTGGAGTGGGTCCCTGAGGCGGCCAGAACCCATCAGGGCATGGCTGGGGCCCCTAGCACGCCCTGGTCGGTTATGGGCGGCCTGAGCTCCCTCCTGGTTAGTTCTTTGGCCCACTGGCTTTCTTCTGGTCCAAAAAAATTCTCCAATTTTTTTTGTCATGATTGGACTTTGTTTGGTATTGTTATTCTGTGAAGTAAAAAAAGCAAAAAAAGTAACTGACACTTTGGCACTATGTCAATATGTTAGTCCCAAAAAAAGATATATGGTTGCTATAAAATGATTGTAAAACATCCAAGATTGATAATATAACAGCATGGAACAATCAAAAATTATAGATACGTTGGAGACGTATCATTCATCAATCATTATTTTCCAGAAGTGATGAAACACCCTCAAACCATTGAGATAAATGAGGGGGTGCTTCACACCTGGGACATTCAAGGACTCAAGAAGGAAGGAAGCGAGAAGCCTAGGCTTGCAGCAGTGGAACATGAGATCTTCAAGTGCCAGGGGATGCTGGAGTGTGGATTGAGCGCCAATCACTTCATTATAACGGATTTTTTTCGTGGACACAAGATGGGCATCAAGGAGATCGCGGAGATGATCTTCAAACTCCATGAGAGGCTTCAGGATCTTCAGGCTCAAATCTGTGATCTACGAAATCAAAACTATGAGTATGAATCTCGTTTCAAGAGGATGAGTATAGCTATAGATTTGAGGATCCCAGAGACCAGTTCTTCCTTCTTCAACGGGGAACCTATGCCATGGAAGACGAAGAATAAACCAACAACATCACTGCCATCATCCAGGAAATACACTTGAGTACACGGGTATGGGAGCTACCCTTAGCTTGTTCCAAGCTTGGGGGAGGTGCTCCGGTATCGTATCACCATCACTGTTACATCATCATCTATCTTAGTTCTATCCGTAATTATTTCGTGATCTAGAGAAATAAAGATTTAGTATAGTTTTGCTTAGAATTGTTTGCCTTGTGATCTTTCTATTCCTGTAACCTAGTGTGAGAGTTATATAATAAAGATTAGTTTGAGTTTTCTTGTTGTACTCTCAGGCATCAATTATAGTAATGAAATAAAAGAAATATAAAGATCATATCCTAATCCCATGGGAGTAATGACTTCACATAAAAAGAAGTATGTTTAATAAAAGTTCTTGGGAGTTAACAAACATAATATTAGCCATTGATACAATCCATGCAAACCTATGAAAGAGGAGAGGAGATTTACATACAAATATACTATCTTGGACATCTTTTTTGATTGTGATCCCCCATGAAATATTATATAATGATCGAATAGTTGATGTTGGACATGGAAGACAACGTAATGAGTTATGTTTGTTCACATTCACATATAAGTTATATTTTCATCAATCCTCTAACATGTGACGGTTTTCTAGGATCTTTTGCTAGCCCAAAATTTGCGCTAAGTAGATATACTACTTGTGCGTCCATAACCCTTAAACCCACTTTCTACCCATGAGAGTCTGCCATACCTACCTACGGATTAAATTAGATCCTTCAAGTAAGTTGTCATCAGTGCACAAATCATAAAAAAAATCTTCTAAACATTTTTGATATTTTATTGTAAGGGAAAATAAGCTTTGTAGGATCTTGTGATGGCAAAGAAATAAAAGCGATAGACTTCATAATAAAGGTGTCTATCATAAGGGGCAATATAAAGTGGTGTTCCTTTACATTCAGAGATTGCACATACTAAATTAAAAAGAGCATCACAACCTCTGTTTCCCTCTGCGAAGAGCCTATCTTTTACTTTCATGTATTTCCTTTTATGCAAGAGTCAATAATGTTTATCCCTATTCCAACCTATTCATTCTTTAGTTGGCAAACATCATGTGTTGGGTAAAGATCCATGAGTCATATATATATCCAGTTGGATGTAGGTGATCATGAGTCATTATTGTTGACGTTATCCTTGAGGTAAATAAGTTGGGTGGCAGAAACAATGAAGCCCCTATCTTCCTATGTGTCCGATGGAAACGTTTGCTCTAAAACTATGCATTGAATGTAAGCAATCATAGAAGACTAAATGATAGTTGAGTATATGAACTTTCTAAAATGAAAGATATTACATAGAGTCTTCTTTGAAATATGATGAATTGGGATTGTCTTAATGACTAAGAACATTGTTTGTTGATTGTCAACAAAGTTTATGCTCCATACTTTGATAATTGTGGGTAGATTGTTACTTGTTTATGATAAGGTATATGATGAAAACTTGCTGCTATGTTAATATTTATGATGCTCTCATATCCGTATTTTTTGTCGACACATCTCTCTCTAATTATGTGCTCATTATTATCGAGTTTGGCTTTCGCTTGGGTACAAACAAGGTCTAAGCTTGGGGGACTTGATACGTCCATTTTGCATCATGATTTCCTATTAATAATTATATTATTCTTGGTCATTATTCCACTTTACGATGCAATTCTTATGCTTTCTCTCTCTTCATTTACAAGGTACATAATAAAGAGGGAAATTGCTGGAACCTGGAATTCTGGACCAGAAAACCAAGAAAAAGGCTTAAAACGGTGGACTCCAAATGACCTGAAACTTCACGAGGATTTTTTGTTGAATATATCTGAATTTATGGAGTGAAGAAGTTCTAGAGGGGGTCCACTTGTGGTTCCCAAGCCAAAAGGATGCAACCACCCCCTTGGCGCACCCTGATGGCTTGGGAATCCCACATGCAGGCCCATGCCCCCCTCTTGTGCTATATGATGTGTTCTGACCTAGAAAAAATCAAGAGGATACTCATACGTCTCCAACGTATCAATAATTTATGAAGTATTCATGCCATGATTGCCTATGTTTACAATACTTTTATATGGTTTTGACGCACTTCATATGACTTATTTAAAACTAACCCGGACTAACGCTATTTTTAGCAGAATTGTCGTGGTGGTGTTTGTTTGCAGAAAATGAAAATTCTCAGAATCGCCCGTAACTTTTTGGTGATTTTTTCTGGAGGAAATAAGCCATATTAGAGTGAAGAACCACCGGAGGGGAGCCACGCTTGGGCCACAATCCATCAGGGCGCAGCCTTGGAGGGGTCGCTCCCTGATATTTGGTGGGGCCCACATGGCTCCATTGCACGTGATTCCAACATTGAAGAATCCTATAAATCCTAGAAACCTTGGGAATAAATAGAGACTCTTCGCTCCGTCGATGCAACTCTCTGTATCGATGAAAAAACAATCTGGAGTCGTTCTAGTACCCTGCTGGATAGGGTAAACCATCACCGGTGTCCATCTTCATCATCCCGACAAAGGCCATGACGAGGAGGGAGTATTTCACCCTCAAGGCTTATGTGTTCAATCTCTCTCTCTCGTTCTTGATGTGGCACGATCTTGATATATCGCGGGCGTTATTAATATAGTCATATCATAAAATGTTATTCCCTTGCTACCTTGTTGTGATGAATTGAATCTTTCCCATTGAGATCCCGTTATGTTGGACTGAATATTTTGGTTTGAGAACACTTCATGTATGTATTGCATGCAGATACATGTAGTGACATTGGGCTATTCAACTTATTCACTTGATATATGTTATTGCATCAGCTTGCGGATTCTGGTGATCTTGGGGATCTATGCATAGGGGTTGATTGCACGTTTTCATACCATGTTCTCCGATTCAAATCTTGGGGTGCTCCTTGAAGTTCTTTGTGTTGGATTGAATATGATAGAACTGAAATTGTTTGATGCAAGTCTTGTAATTTACCAACTGATACTTGAGGTGACATTGGAGTATCTAGGTGACACTAGGGTTGATTGATATGTACCATTGGTGTTATTTTACTAAGAACTCTAGGCCTATTTTGTGACACTTATAGGAATAGCCCAAAAGATTGATCGGAAAGGATAACTTTGAGGTGGTTCTACTACCTACACCAATTTCACATTATTGTTCTACGCTAGATAGGAACTTTGGAGTGATTCTTTGTTGCATGTTGAGGGATGATCATATGATTACACTATGTTAGCATTATTGAGAAATTGCACTAGTGAAAGTATGAACCATATTCCTTATTTCCAAGCATTTATACAATGTTTTGCTTGCTGTTTTACACTCACTACCTTGTTGTTTTTATAATTTCAGATTACAAAAACCTATTTCTATCATCCATATTGCACTTGTATCACCACAAACTAGTGCACCTATACAATTTGCCATTGTATTGTGTGTGTTGGGGACACGAGATTTATTGTACTTGATTGTAGGGTTATTTGAGAGAGACCATGTTCATCCTACACCTCTCACAAATTGAAAAACCTTAGGCATCCACTTGAAGGAAAATTGCTACTGTCCTACAAATGTCTGCGCTTGGAGGCCCAACATAGTCTACAAGAATAAAGTTGCATATTAGACATGAGATAGTTTTGGGATGAAGTAACGTTGTCTCGAGGCGAAAACCTAGACAGAGGCCCTTTTTCTCTCTGGCAGAGTGATTCTGCTGGGGAAACTTCCCTTTGGGAGGGGGAAATCCAAGCCATCATCATCATCAATGCGTCCTCCTTCGTGGGAGGATCAATCTTCATCAACATGTTTACCAGCACCATTTGATCTCTAACCCTAGTTCATCTTATGTATTAAATCTTTGTCTCAAAACCTCAGATTGGTACATGTGGGTTACTAGTAGTATTGATTACGTCTTGCAGTTGATGCTACTTGGTTTGTTTGGTGGAAGATAATATGCTCAGATCCTTTATCATATTTATTACACCTTTGATATTGAACATGGTGATGATTTGTGAGTAGTGGCTTTTGTTATCGAGGACATGGGAGAAATCTTGTTATAAGTAATCATGTGAAGTTGGTATTCGTTCGATATTTTGATGATATGTATGTTGTTGCTTCCTTTAGTGGTGTCATGTGAACGCCGACTACATGATACTTAACCATACTTGAGCCAAACGGAAGGCATTGTGGAGTAGTAAGTAGATGATGGGTTGATAGAGTTATAGAATCTTAAACCCTAGTTTATGCTTTATTTTCATCAGGGCTGATTTGGACCCACATGTTTCATGTTATGGTTAGATTTATCTTAATTCTTCTTTCATAGTTGCGGATGCTTGCGAGAGGCGGTAATCATAAGTGGGTTGCTTGTTCAAGTAATAACATCGCCTTAGAACCGTTCCACCCACATATCAAATTATCAAAGTAACGAACGCGAATAAACTCAATATGATGAACATGACTAGATGGAAATTCCCGTGTGTCCTCGAGAGTGTTTTCCTTTATATAAGAGAACTTTCAGGCTTGTACTTTGCTACAAACAGGATTGGTCCACCTTGTTGCACCCTTGCTACTCTTGTTACTTGCTACCTATTATCTTGCTACAAAACTTTTTATCACTCTTAGTCACAACACTTGCAGATAATACCTTGCTGAAAACTGCGTATCATTTCCTTCTGCTCCTCGTTGGGATTAACACTCTTACTTATTGAAAGGAGTATGATTTATCCCCTATACTTGTGGGTCATCACCCCACAAGGTAATAGGGTACGCCCAGGGGGGTGACCACGCGTCGATGCCTTATGGGCCCCCTCTGGCACCTCTTAGCTTATTACAACGCTGAAAAATCATATATGTTTAGAAACCCTTGAAAATTAACCCGTAACCCCCGCTCCGCCTTCACAAGCCTCTATTCCTAAGCGATCTCATCCCAAGTTCTGTTCTGGTACCCTGTCGGAGGGGGAACCCATCACCAGAGGCCATCTTCATCATCCTGGCAGTCTCCATGGCATGGAGGGAGTAGTTCACCCTCGGGGTTGAGGGTATGTACCAGTAGGTATGTGTTTGATCTCTCTCTCTCTTTCTCTCTCTCATGTTCTTAAGATGGCATGATCTTGATGTATCACTGGCTTTGTTAATATAGTTGGATAATATGGTGTTCCTCCCTTGCTATCTTGATGTGATGAATTGATTCTTTCCCTTTGAGGTTTTGTTATGTTGGATTGGTTTGGATTTTAGAACACTTGATATATGTCTTGCAAGTGGATACCCATGGTGAAAATGGGGCGTTCTATTGATTCACTTGATATATGTTATGGTAATGAACTTGCGGATTGTCATGGTGACATTGGGGAGATCTATGCATATGGGTTGATACACATTCATGTCCTACTTTCTCCGATAGAAATCTTGGGGGTACCCTTTGAAGTTATTTGTATTGGATTTAATATGATGAATCAGAAATTGTTTGCTCCATGTCGAATAATCAACTCACGGATAGTTGTGGTGACATTGGAGTATCTAGGTGACATTAGAGTTGGTTGATGCATATCATAGGTGTTATTCTAGTACGAACTCTAGGGATGTTTGTGGCACATATAGGGATAGCTCAATAGATTGATCGGAAAGGATAACTTTGAGGTAGTTTTGCTACCTACAACAATTTCATCTTATGTTCTCCACTAGTTAGGAACTTTGCAGTGATTCTTTGTTGCACGTTGAGGGATGGTTATATGATTCAATTATGTTACACTATTGAGATATTGCACTAGTGGAAATATGAACCCTATACCTTGTTTCCAAGCATTCATATAAAATCTTTCTCGAAGTTTTTTATTTGTTACCTTGATGTTTGTACATTTTTAGATTATAAAAACATATTTGTATCATCCATATTGCACTTGTATCACCATATCTTCACATAACTAGTGCACCTGTACATTTTACCATTGTATTTGGTGTGTTGAGGACACAAAATATTTCTTGTATTTGATTGCAGGGTTGTTTGAGAGAGACCATATTAATCCAACACCTCCCATAGATTGATAAACCTTAGGTCATCCACTTGAGAGAAATTTTCTATTGTCCTACAAAACTCTGCACTTGGAGGGCCAACAATGTCTACAAGAATAAATTTTTGTAGTAGAAATCAAGATCTTTTCTAGCGTCGTTGCGGGAGAGGTGAGTGCTTGAAGGTATATCTTTAGATCCTGTAATTGAAACTTTTAGTTTCTTATTTATCACTAGTTTGGTTTATAAAAGAAAACTATAAAAAGGAAATGGAATTGCATCAAAGGTTTTACATTTATGAAGTCTTTCTTGAAAATGATGGATTGGAAAATTGTGCCAAAGTGTTAGAAGAAGAGTTCATTAAAATGTTTGGCACTAAATCCTTGAATGATGAGCATGATAGCAATTTTATCAGTGTGTCTTCTCTGCATATTCGTAATACTAATAATGATTGCACTAGTCATGATAAAAATATTTTCTCTAAGCATGTCAATTTTTGTGGAGTGAATAAATTCATGAAGACATGCCTTGTAGGGTTGATTGATTTTGTAAGAAGCACAAACATGATAAAATCAATCGGTGGCTTAAAGTGATGAATTTGCTAAAAAATTATGCTCCCTTCATCATATTACTTGTGAACTTTGCAATAGGGTTGGTCATCTTAATTTCCAATGCATACTTTTTCATGATCGAATCGTGACCAAATATTGTAATAACTCGATCACTCCTGAACTTTATAATGAACTTTGTTTATTTTGGGGGTGTGAGAAATTGTCACATAAAAATAGTTGGTTTGAAGCATTCATATTCACATACTATATTGAAAGTAATCTATAGGAATCTATACGTTTTGCATAGTAAATTGCAATGAGAATCCTTATATTGCCAACTATAGAAAGATGGGAAAACAAATAGAATATAAAAGGAATACTAATGAAAGGGTAAATATTTTCACGTCCTCTCCTATTGTCTCACATGATGAAACAAGTGATGAGAAGGAACTTCCTACCCAACCAATTACATCAATAAGAAGCTCAAAAAATTGATTAAACACACACATGACGTGGTGAAGAAGACGAAAAGAAGAAAAAGTGGAGGTAAAAAGGTATACCTCACAAATAATGTTGCTCATATCATTGTTAAGAATGAATTCGATAGTATTGTGGATGATGATACACTTGATGATGATTTTGTTATGCCTATTACTTGTCATGATAGTTATGGTTGGGAAGATAAGGATACTTCTTACAAAATTGAAAACCTTTTTGGCACCAAGTTGGAAAATTATGATCATAATGATTGTTACACCCCTGGTGCTATTCATGCTATTGATGATTATCCTAATGATATGCAAACCCACAAGCTTGGGGGTGCTATGTTTGATGAGAATGGCATGTTTGAGAATTCATTTTCTACAAATAATGTTTGTCCCAACCATGGGAATGCAATGTTATATGAAGATAATATTTTTACTTCCCCACTTTCAATGATCAAATTCATTATGATGATTGCATGCTTCATATTTATGATGATTGCAATATTTATGAATGTGGCTTTGGAAGAGTGTCAACTTTAGGTGATTATTATCTCACTATTTTGGCGGGTTTTGAATCTTATTATAATGATAAAGGTGGATTTGGAGAGGTCATTACTTTATTTCGTAATGATTCCACTATCTTGGAAGAGGTTTCAATTGATTATGATGAGAAGAAAGTTGCTACTTATGATGATTATTGTGATGATACTTATCTTAAAAAAAGTAGTGATTATTCTTATAGAACTTGTCGTAATTATGAATACCCTTTTTCTGACCATTACTCTTTTAATGTGTAGACAATTTATAGTATTTGAGTTTCATGTGATGCTCCCACTACTATTCATGAGAATAAGTTTGCTTGTGTGGGTATTAATAAATTTTCTATGCTCGTTGATCCTGAAAAGAATGCTTTATGTGATACTTATATTGTTGAATTCCTTCATGATGATACTAAAAATTATTATGAGGGAGGAATTTATGCTTGCAGGCATTGCAATAATATCAAGTTTCCTCCCTATGTGTACAAAGTTTTGAAGTATGCTTGTTTTGCCTGCCTATGCAAGTTGATTCTTGGTACAATAAATTGTTTGCTTGCAAAATCCCTATACATAGGAAGTGGGTTAGACTTAAATGTGCATGTCTTGTGATTCATGATCCCTATACACTCGAAGATTATCTCTGGACAGTAAGGTGCTACCGGATCATGAAGACACTATGCTTGCAACCAAGTAGATAAGTCGTGCTTTCAGTCTTCACTTCGAGGGATTGTTCGTGGGAGGTTCCCGGATCGTGCATCTATTGTTCGAGGGACTCCAATTATGATCTACGTTGTCATGTTCTTCTTCCGCTGCAACTCGGTGATGATAACAATTGTGACCCCAACCATTATTGTATCTTCATAGTGTTCCTGGTTAATCATACACTAGTAGAAAACGGGGCTTTGGTCCAGGCCGGGCCAGCCCATTAGTCCCGGTTCAGTCACGAACCGGGACCAATGGGGGAAACAATCCCGGTTGGAGAGGCCAGGGGGTGGCCGGGCCACGTGGGGCATTGGTCCTGGCTCTTCGGACACCTTTGGTCCTGGTTCCTGACACGAACTGGGACCACTGTGCCTCACTCCTAGCCCACAACCATTGGTCCCCGTTCGTGGCTGGAACCAGTACCAAATGGGGACCTTTAGTCCCGGTTCCAGCCAAGAACCGGGACCAATGAGATGCCTATATATACCCCCTCATCGGCGAGCAGAGCACTCCACACTGCTCTGTTTTTTTGTCCGGCGAGGGAAGAGCTTTGTGGTGCTCTAGCTCACCTCCTATGCACATGAGGTATTCGATGAAATGCCCAAGCCACATTTAAGCTTTATCATCTCGAAGTTCCTTGTCCAAGCTCCATTTTACTCAAGATTTGTCTAGGTTTGGCGGTCCGTCCTGTCCCGTCCCCATCCTCACCGCCGTTGATCGCCCGTGCCCATCTCGGTGCTGGCACCAGCGTGTTAGCCTCTTCTTCTTATCTTCTTTCTAAAATAAAAAAGGTTTTACTTGTATGATTTAGATAGATACTTGTGTAATTTTCTTACTTTTATTATTGTATTTATTTTGGTCACTATTGTACTTTGGCTTTAATGTGATGATGAATTTCTATTAATTTGGTCACTTCTGCATTCATGATATGTTGTAATGGTTTTTAATACATTTTATTATATAACGCACGCAGATGAACCGGCAATGGATGTACGGTGACTGACGCACCTCCGAGTATATTAAGGGCTTGCATAATTTCTCGAAGCGGCTGAGGCAAACAAGCAGAATGGTTTTATTCATTGTCCATGTACTATCTGTGAGAATACGAAGGCTTTCTCCAACTCTAAAACCCTTCACTTCCACCTTCTTGAGAAGGGTTTTATGCCACACTATAATGTTTGGACCAAGCATGGAGAAAGAGGGGTTATGATGGAAGACAACAAAGAAGAAGAGGATGATGACAACTATGTGCCTCCTGAATACGGTGATGCTGCAACGGGGGAAGATGAAGATCAAGAGGAACCAGACAATGTGCCCGATGATGATCTTCACCGGGTCATTGTTGATGCAAAGAGACAATGTGAAAGTGAAAAGGAGAAGTTGAAGTTCGATCGCATGCTAGAGGATCACAAAAAAGGGTTGTACCCCAATTGCAAAGATGGCAACACAAAGCTTGGTACCACACTGGAATTGCTGCAGTGGAAGGAAGAGAATGGTGTACCTAACAAAGGACTTGAGAAGCTACTGAAAATATTGAAGAACAAGCTTCCAAAGGATAACAAATTGCCCGACAGTACTTACGTAGCAAAGAAGGTTGTATGCCCTCTAGGATTGGAGGTGCAGAAGATACATGCATGCCCTAATGACTGCATCCTCTACCGTGGTGCGTACGAGGATTTGAACGCATGCTCGGTATGCGGTGCATTGCGGTATAAGATCATACCAGATGACCCTGGTGATGTTGACGGCGAGCGCCCAAGGAAGAGGGCTCCTGCCAAAGTGATGTAGTATGCTCCTATAATACCATGATTGAAACGTCTATTCAGAAACAAAGAGCATGCCAAGTCGATGCGATGGCACAAAGAGGACCGTAAGAAAGACAGGAAGTTGAGAGCACCCGCTGACGGGTCGCATTGGAGAAAGATCGAGAGAAAATGGAGCGACTTTACAGGTGACCCAAGGAATGCATGGTTTGGTTTGAGTGCAGATGGTGTTAATCCTTTTGGGGATGAGAGCAGCAAGCATAGCACATGGACTGTGACTCTATGTATGTATAATCTTCCTCCTTGGTTGTGCATGAAGCGGAAGTTCATTATGATGCCAGTGCTCATCTAAGGCCCTAAGCAACCCGGCAATGACATTGATGTGTACCTAAGGCCATTAGTTGATGAACTTTTACATCTATGGAATTGAAGAGGTGCACGTGTGTGGGATGAGAATGAAGGGGATGAATTTGACCTACATGCATTGCTGTTTGTAACCATCAATGATTGGCCTGCTCTCAGTAACCTTTCAGGATAGACAAACAAGGGATACCATGCATGCACACACTTTTTAGATGACACGGACAGTATATATTTGGACAAATGCAGGAAGAAAGTGTACCTGGGGCATCGCAGTTTCTTCTCACCAACCATCAATGTCGAAAGAAAGGAAAGCATTTCAAAGGTGAGGCAGATCACAGGAAGAAGCCGGCCCTCCGTACTGGTGATCACATACTTGTTGTGGTCAATGATTTACAAGTAATCTTTGGAAAGGGTCCCAGTGGACTATCTGTTCCGAATGACGCTGAGGGACGCACACCCATGTGGAAGAAGAAATCTATATTTTGGGACCTACCCTATTGGAAAGACCTAGAGGTCCGCTCTGCGATCAACGTGATGCATGTGACGAAGAATCTTTGTGTGAACCTTCTATGCTTCTTGGGAGTGTATGGGAAAACAAAAGATACATCGGAGGCACGCGAGGAACATCAACGTGTGCATGAAAAAAATGGCATGCATCCAGAGCAGTATGAAGGTCCTGCTAGCTACGCTCTTACCAAAGAAGAGAAGGAAATCTTCTCTGAATGCCTGCTCAGTATGAAGGTCCCGTCTGGCTTCTCGTCGAATATAAAGGGAATAATAAATATGGAAGAGAAAAAGTTCAGAACCTAAAGTCTCATGACTGCCACGTGATTATGACGCAACTGCTTCCGGTTGCATTGAGGGGGCTTCTACCAGAAAACGTTTGATTAGCCATTGTGAAGCTATGTGCATTTCTCCATGCAATTTCTCAGAAGGTGATCGATCTAGAAATCCTGCCAAGGTTAAGGAGTGATTTGGTGCAATGTCTTGTTAGCTTCGAGCTGGTGTTCCCGCCGTCCTTCTTCAACATCATGACGCGCGTCCTAGTTCATCTAGTCGACGAGATTGTCATTCTAGGCCCTGTATTTCTACACAATATGTTCCCCTTTGAGAGGTTCATGGGAGTCTTAAATAAATATGTTCGTAACCGCGCTAGGCCAGAAGGAAGCATCTCCATGGGCCATCAAACAGAGGATGCCATTGGGTTTTGTGTTGACTTCATTCTTGACCTTAAGAAGATTGGTCTTCCTCAATCGCGGTATGAGGGGAGACTATCTAGAAAAGTCACGCTTGGAGGAGACTCAATAATATGTAGGGACGGGCATTCTTGGTCTCAAGCACACTACACAGTTCTACAGAATTCTACCTTG
This sequence comes from Hordeum marinum, assembly GCA_022496015.1. NCBI lineage: Eukaryota > Viridiplantae > Streptophyta > Magnoliopsida > Poales > Poaceae > Hordeum > Hordeum marinum. Next base: position 355,673,334 of record CM039676.1, on the reverse strand, counting down.
GTGACCCCATATGTTGAGTAACACAAGAATATTCTGCGCTCCAAACACCCGGAGCAGTGTGACGACTGGATTACATGTGAACACATCACGACTTTCGGGAGTTGGTTGCAAACACATCTCATGCGTGACAACACTGTTTCTAATGAGCTGTACTCGTTGGCCGGGGGACCATCTTCGACTGTAATGACTTACAAAGGGTACGAGATAAATGGGAATACATTTTACACGATCGCCCAGGATCAAAAGAGCACCAACCAAAACAGCGGTGTCCACTTTGACGCAGCAACCAAGAGGGGAAAGGACGCATATTATGGTTACATAATGGACATATGGGAACTTGACTATGGACATGATTTGAAGGTCCCTTTGTTTCAGTGAAAATGGGTCAATCTATCAAGAGGCGGGGTACAGGAAGATCCATAGTACGGAATGACAACAGTGGATCTGAACAATCTTGGGTACACAGACGAACCATTTGTCCTAGCCAATGATGTGGCGCAGGTTTTCTATGTGAGGACATGTCTACCAAACCGAGAAAAAGAAAAGATAAGGAAGCGAATACATCATACGATGAGCCAAAGCGCCACATACTTCTTTCAGGAAAAAGAGACATTGTGGGATTGCAGGGCAAGGCAGACATGCCTGAAGATTATGAAAAGTTTCATGAAATTCCTCCCTTCAAAGTCAAGGCTGACCCAAGCACCCTGTTAAACGATGAAGATTATCCATGGTTACAGTGCAATAAGAAAAGGACAGAAGCAAAGAAAAAGTGACGACTTTCTCTGCACAACTATATCATTGCATTTACATGTGAAGAAATGAAATGCCTTTTGTAACACATGAGTTTTCGTCCGAAACCCTTATACTTCAAAAGAGATTGTCCGTTTTGTACACGAAGTGCATCCAATTTTTGTCGTAACCCTCTCAACTTTTTATAACATCCTATGTGGGTGAAATGATGATACCATGCCAACTTTCAACCTTTTCAGAGTTCATTTGAAGTGCTTTTCAATTTCAGGGTTACTTAGCTCAAAAAATCAGTAAGTGCATGAAAAATACCAAGTGAAGTCAGAAAGGGTTGAAAATTGATGATGTGGCTTTGAATGGTGCATTTTGAACACACAAAAAGTATGGAGTTCAAATAAGTTCTAAAAAATGAAATCCCTTTGTAATAGATGAGTTTTCGTCCAAGATCGTGATACTTCGAAAGAGATTGTCCATTTTGTACACGAAATGCATCCAGTTTTTGTCGTAACCCTCTCAACTTTTTATAACATGCCATGTGGGTGAAATGATGATACCATGCCAACTTTCAACCTTTTCAGAGTTCATTTGAAGTGCTTTTCAATTTCAGGGTTATTTAGCTCAAAAAAATCAGTAAGTGCATGAAAAATACCAAATGAAGTCCGAAAGGGTTGAAAATTGATGATGTGGCTTTGAATGGTGCATTTTGAACACACAAAAAGTATGGAGTTCAAATAAGTTCTAAAAAATGAAATCCCTTTGTAACAGATGAGTTTTCGTGTGAAACCATGATACTTCGAAAGAGATTGTCCATTTTGTACATGAAATGCATCCAGCTTTTGTCGTAACCCTCTCAACTTTTTATAACATGCTATGTGGGTGAAATGATGATACCATGCCAACTTTCAACCTTTTCAGAGTTCATTTGAAGTTCTTTTCAATTTCAGGGTTATTTAGCTCAAAACAATCAATAAGTGCATGAAAAATACCAAATGAAGTCGGAAAGGGTTGAAAATTGATGATGTGGCTTTAAATGGTGCATTTTGAACACACAAAAAGTATGGAGTTCACATAAGTTCAAAAAAATGAAATCCCTTTGTAACAGATGAGTTTTCATCTGAAACCATGATACTTCGAAAGAGATTGTCCATTTTGTATACGAAATGCATCCAGTTTTTGCCATAACCCTCTCAACTTTTTAACACATGCTATGTGGGTGAAATGATGATACCATGCCAAATTTTAACCTTTTCAGAGTTCAGTTGAAGTGCTTTTCAATTTAGGGTCATTTTAGCTCAAAATAAATGATGAAATGCATGAAAAATAGCAAATGAAGTCAGAAAAGGGTTGAAAAGGGACGATGTGGCTTTGAATGGTGCATATTAAATGCAGAAAAAGTCTTGAGTTCAAATATGTTTAAAAATTTGAAATCCTTTTGTAACATACGTGTTTTCATGCGAAACTCTGATACTTCGAAAGAGATTCCCCATTTTGTACACGAAGTGCATCCAGTTTTTGCCATAACCCTCTCAACTTTTTAGCAAATGCTATATGGGTGAAATGATGGTACCATGCCAAGTTTCAACCATTTTAGAGTTTATTTGCCGTGCTTTTCAATTCAGGGTCATTTTAGCTCAAAATAGATGATGAAATACATGAAAAATAGCAAATGAAGTCAAAAAAGGGTTGAAAAGGGATGATGTGGCTTTGAATGGTGCATATTGAATGCAGAAAAATTCTTGAGTTCAAATATGTATATAAAATTTGAAATCCTTTTGTAACAGACATGTTTTCGTTCGATAAAAGTTATATAACTAAACTTGATATTATATACAATTCATGCAACTAAATTTATCAAAGTTATTTTTGTTAAAAACTTTAGTAGAAAAAAGAATATTCATAAATTATTTTTTGTTAAGAACTTCTAATATGCAAAAAAATAAAAATAAAAGTGAAAATAGATGCGCTTATAGGGAAAATCCAACCTAAATTCAAAGTGCTAGTAAGTACATACTAGCACATACTAGCATTTTGAACTTAGGTCAAATTTTCCGTGTAAGGGCATCTATTTTCACTTTGAGAGGAGCTCAATGTAGGAGCCGCCGCAGGGCTTATAAATAGGTTCGGGCAACCTTCGCTTGGCGAGGTGGGACTAAACTCCCACCACACCGCTATGCAAGGCCATTGGTCCTGGTTGGTGGCACCAACCGGGACCAATGCCTACCTATGGTCCCGGTTGGTGGAACCAACCGGGACCAAAGGTCTCTGCTTCCCGCCCTTTGGGCTGACGAAAAGGGACCTTTGGTCCCGGTTGGTGGATACAACCGGGACCAATGCCCCTTTCGTCCTGGTTCGTGCCACCAACCGAGACCAAAAGGTCCCTATTTCCCGCCCTTTCGGTTCATGAAAAGAGACCTTTGGTCCCGTTTGGTGGCACCAACCGGGACTAAAGGTCGGCATTGGTCCCGGTTGGTGCCACGAACCGGGACCAATGCTTCTTCTATATAAGGAGCACTTAGCAAATTTTGCAGGTTTCATCGCCCTCCCCATCCCCATCGCCTCCCCCGTCGCCCCCGTCATCGCCCCGCCCCTGTTGCCGCCCCTCTCCCGTCGCCCCCGTCGCCGCCCCTGCCGCCCCCTTCACCGCCCCTCCCCCGTTGCCTCCCCCGTCGCCCCCGTCACCGCCCCATCCTCGTCGCCGCCCCCGTCGCCCTCGTCACCGCTCCGCCCCCGTCGCCGCCCCGTCCCCGTCGCCTCTCCGTCGCCGCCCCGCCCTCGTCGCCTCCCCGTCATCGCCCCCGCTGTGAGCCACCGCCGCCCCTGCTCTATGGATTTTTAAAAAAATATATGTTTATTTTTTATATGATTAATGTTTATATTTTAGTTGTTTTATGTTTTATTTAATTATTAGGAGTCTTAGGAAAAATTAGAATGTGTATGTTAGATTATAGAAAAATTATTGGTTTAATGAAAAATTAGTGATTAAACGATAAGAAAACATTCTCATAGGAATTTGTCTCGACGTCGATGATGCCCGGCCCGCATCCTCATCGTCGAGTGGTCCGCGAGAGCCTGCTTGATAGGCGCCATGTCCGAGACTAGGCTCCGCCGGGCTGGCACTGGGAGGTGCTACCTTCCCGGGCTCGGAGATTGGTGAGGAATCCAGGTCTCGTCGTCGACCTGGAGCTTCTGTGGTGGCGGTCACGTGGGCAACTTTCGGTGCGGAGGGAGCGGGCCCCCGCGGAGGTGGTGCGTCGCCGTGTCAAGGAGGAGGATGAGCACGTCCATCGCTACATGGCGGCGTTAGACGTCAGGTTCGACAATACCTGACAGATTCTTTAGGGATCTCATCCGAGTTAAGACCCCGTGATGGTTCCTTATCTTTGGGTGTCCACCGTCGGCGACTCAAAGACCGCTAGTGAACCTAGTTCACAGTCCTCCACTTTGGATTCTATGATATTCGATCTATATTAGTGATCTTATATGATAATATTCGAGATGTATTAGTTAATATTTGATAATGCATTAACTGGATTGTTCGGAATGATGTATTAGTTAATATCAAGTTCTTGTGATTTGCCACTCATTCCGGCAAAACATAGGGAATTTTTTCTATGTCATTGCTCGATATATGGAACGGGTTGACTTTAGGTCTGTTTTGGCTCCTTGTATGTCTTTTAGTGAGGGAGAGTGTCCACAATATATATATGAGAGAGGAAGAATCTCGACTATTGTCGTGGGGGTCGCTTCTCCTTCGTTCCCGTGTGCTAGACATTCTGGTGTAATGCACTCGGGGACGAATGGAGGAGCCACCATCACCGACGGTCGCAATATCAGAGGGAGTGCCCACCATATACGCGAGATGAGAGTTTACGAAGGAAAGACTCGACAGACCTAAAGTCAACCCGTTGCATATTGAGTAATAGTGATCTGTGTGTTGATCAGTTTCCTGGTAGTTTCCTTCGATCAATTTTAAATATTTAAAATCGATCGAAGGAAATATTAGTGATCTTATATGATAATATTCGAGATTTATTAGTTAATATTTGATGATGCATTAATAACTGGATTATTCGAGATGATGTATTAGTGATATTATATTCGAGTTCATTATAAATGTATTAGTGATATTTTATTGGTATAATACGTGTGTGACTTTAAGTCTGTCGTTGCTCCTTGTGTGACTTTCATGTGTGTTCTTGATGGAGGAATCCCGACTGTTGTCCTGGGGGACGCCTCCTCTTTTTTCTCTTCTTTGCGATATACTCGTCGATATAATGTGCAAGAAGAGAAGAGGGGGGCGTCCATCACCAGCGGTCGAACTATTATTGTGAGAGAGTGCCCACCAACATATATACACCATCATATCAGTGTGAGAGAGAGCGTAGCAACACACCATGAGATGTGAGAGTTATTCAAGGAAAGCCTGGACGGACCGAAAGTCACACACACATTAGGATCCAAAGCGTGTCGTAATTCTTGAATTATGAACACAGGAAATGACGTCGTCGTCAGACGACGATAGGATCCAAGCGTGTGAATTATGCGGTGAAGATAAGGGTCTTTGTGACCAGCCTGGGATGCGAGACGGAAGGTTCTTCATCATGAAGCTTTACGAGGACTTTGATATTTCTACAGTACGCAACAATAATAACTGTTTTTTCGTAATTAAGCATGACTTATGTTTCTTTCCTTCAATGCGTAATTTCTGTTTTATACAATTCGACTAGTTCGTCCCCTGTCATGCAAGACGGTATTTCTTGGAGAGGTCCGGTTTCAAAGAGCATGAGAGTTTCGAGACGAGGACAGCGAACCTAAGGACTAAACATGGTCACACATTTCTTGTGAAAGTAATGAATGCACTTAATAACACAGAATTAGGGTGCTCAAATTTGGAAGCTCTTTGCAAGGCATATGGATTTCAGGAGGATATGGAAATAACCTTCGATCTTTGTCCTGAAGATCATATTGAAGGAAACATCGACATTTGGGTGGATGTCGATATGCTTCCTGTTTTACCTCCATGTGAGTTTGACAACCATGCATATTTGTCAAGTAATTTGCATTCTATATACATAAATATTTGGTGTTCATCCGTACTAAATTTGTTACTTTTTAATTTACAGCTTATTTTGTTTTTTCGAGTGAAATACAGAACATACTCGACACGACACACTACACTTATGGATCACATCTAACTTGGGAGGAGAAGGATGATCTTATCTACTTTGTTATTGGTGTCAAAGCTGGTAGGAACATCTTCCCGTATAATTTGGGAACTGACCCAAATTATATATTATACAGGACACTAGTGCATAGGTTGAGGGTGGATGACATTTGCCAAAATATTTTGGTAAGAGTTGCTAATTAAGTACACTAGTACTGTTGCATAAATGGTATTGATTACATTGCTAACTAGGCTACTATTATGTTCTTCAACAGAAATTGCCAAATGAAGTTGTGCCATCGTTGATGCAACTCGAAGGTAATATGACAATAAAAAGCCCCTTCCATCCTGAGTTATCTTTTGCATACTCGACTGAGCGCAAACCACCAAGAAGGCTCCGAATTGAAGCAAGGGGACAAATAAAGAAGGATCGCAAGCCACAAGTTGGAGGCCGTTGGATCTCTTTGCTTCATCATGGAGACATAGGTGTTATTGTTTTTATGCCATTTTACCTAGGAGGGAGGAGTAGGTCCTATAAGGGAGGACTATGTCATTTCATCTTTTTTTGTTTTATGAGACTTTAACTTTGTATGATTAAGATGATGATGATGATGAGTTGTTAGATCTTGTGTAATTAATGGTTTCCTTCATATGCTTATTAGCTAGCATCGAGTTCTCTCTATATGTATAGTAGCTAGCAGCGTCGACCAAGCATGGAGAAAGAGAGGACACTTCTCTCTATTAATTAGCTAGCTCACACAATATGAAACCCCTAAATTAACCCTCCAAAAAACCCTAACCCCCCCCCTTCAAAAAAAAAACCCAGCAACTTTTGGTCCCGGTTGGTGTTACCAACCGGGACTAAAGGTCCTCCTGCCTGGGCTCCCCGCAGAGGCCACGTGAAGCCCCTTCTGTCCCGGTTCGTAAGCGAACCGGGACTAAAGGTTTAGGGCACCCTTTAGTCCCGGTTCCAGAACCAGGACTAATGGGCCTCTGGAACCGAGACAAATGGGTCGTTTTCTACTAGTGATACAGCGGATTTGTTTCTACTGCGTCTTCAAACACTCTTGAGTCATTCACATGCTCACTATACGGTTCTCATTACTGGTTTTGTTCTTCTTTCTCGTTGTCGTGTTCCGGCCTCCCCATGAGATAGTCACATGTGTTTGGATAGACGATTATGGATGCCGTTACACCGAGAGGGCCCTAAGAATATCTCTCCATCATAGGAGTTGGAAATGCCACTCTCGAGCTATATAGTTCCTTGTCAAACTTTCTGTTGAACCCGTAAGTTGTCGTTATGATCACCCTCTTACAGGTGACGTTTGAGAAACCCCAAAGCCCATCGTATAGAAAGAAGAAACTAGGACACTCTCATGGTCTGAGAAAATTAAACACGCGTTAACTCTCTGTGTTATAACAGTTGACTTGTGACGATACAATCTCAAAGTATAACAGACAAGTTTTGAGTCCATTTAATACGTTTGTTGTTCTAACGTCATACTCTCAAAGTTGTCTTAGGACTATTTTTGGTGCTATTACTGCCCTCTTGTGTTTCGGAGATTGTTGTCAAAGCAGGCATGGACTAATTTGTTTGCTAGTGCATACAGAAAGAAATAGTCCATGCAAGTGAAGGAAATCAAGCTTCTTATAATTATCACCGATGAAAGGTGATATTCGTTCGTTTTGTCTGAAGGAAAGGAGAGAATTTGATAAGATGAATACATAGCATTCATTTCATAGTTCTTCTTTGTCTTTTGAGTCGTAAGACCTCCGTACTACTAAGAGGGGTATATGTTGTCAAAGTTTAGGACCGTTGTGATGCTTAGCTAAAAACCTATATGATTGAGAGAAATCTCTTTGTGCTCCAAATGATTACCTCTCAATAGAAGACGATGTTCTTCGATATTGGAGGAGATATCAGACCAAGGAGTTAGCATTACTTGCTCCGCAAGCAATGCTACTGCTATGCTCAAAATTTGACCATTGGAAACGTGTCACTCAGATCGTTGGTTGAGCTGAGTGTCCAATTTGGTCTTTTCCCTTCAGGGAAGGTTGCAGCTATAAATAGACACTACGCGCCAACAGTTGTTAGTTAGCTACTCCATTTAAGATTCTGATAACATTGTTTGAGCAACCCCTCTCTGAGTGATTTGAGTTTAAAACCTATTGAGAGAAAATCAAGAGCCAAAATTTAGATTGTGGTTGAGCATTCCACTAGATCTAAGTTGAGAGTTCTTGTATGTATTACTCTACATAGTTGCACACTCGCTAGACGCATAGGTGTCGGCTCAAGTGACTAGAGTAATTGTCGTCTCGGAGTCATAATCTTTGGCAACCAAGAGTAATTATGGTTTGCTTAGTGACCAAGAGTGATTGTGTTCACCGAATATTAAGTCGGTCGAAGGTTTGGCTTGAAAGGTTTTTCCATCACGTCGTTACTCGGATGGCATGATTTTTCTCTTCTCGGCTAGCAAACTACAAGATGCTCGCTCGTTATAGCTATTCATTGGCTTTTTATCTTCTTCTTTGTTGTCTACTAGTTGGCATGGCCCGGTTTTAATCATTTTACTTTATTTATCTTTCTTTGCTTTTCCTTCGGTTTTCTTTGATATCACTAGGTCTTCTTTCTTCTTTCTATGTGTTTTTTCTTACGGTTTTCTTTGATTTTCTTTGGTTCTCATTGTTTTTTATTTTTTTCTGGGTTTTTCTTCACAGTTTGCAATGGTTATTTAATCAATTATTTTTCCATGTGTCTTTTATCACTATTCTTTGGGTTTTCATTGTTTCATTTTCCATTTTTATTTTCGGTTCTCTTTGTTTTCATTTTTTTACTTTTCTTATTTTTCTATGTGTTTTTATCGGTTTTCTACAATTTTCATTGGATTTTGTTCCTTTTCTTACCTTTTGCGCTTTTGCTTATGTTTGTCTTGGCTTTTTTTTGTGTGTTTTTGTTTATGGTTTTCTTCTATTTTCTCTGGGTTTCAATTGTTCATTCCTTTTCCGCGTTTTCAATTCATGTCTACTTTTTTTCATACATGTTATACCTTTTTATACACATTGTATATGATTATCATATTTTCAGATATGTTTTATTGTCATACACATTTTGTATTGTTTTATACATATGAAAAATATTTTTATACACATTTATTATTTTTAAATTAATGATTAACGTTCTGTGAAAATATATGTTTTTATTTCTACATTTTAATGTATATGTACATTGTACGTATACATATGAAATATTTTTTCTACAGGTTTAATATTTTTCAAACACATGATTGTTTTTACCATGCAAAAAAATACATGATTGTTTTTTCAAACATATTTATTTGATGTCTACTATTTTTATACACATCGGTTTTCGTATACATCTGGCCTTTTTTTATACACTTATTATAATTCAAATATGGTATTAGCATTTTTCCTAATATATGTTGAGCATTTTTCAAATAAACGTGTGTTGTTTTTCAATTGTATGGAACACTATTTAAAACTGCGGGAATTTTTCCTTACATTGTATAAATAATTTGATGAACGTCATGACATTATTTTTGAGACGCATAATATTTTTTGAGAATGCATCGTACATTGTTTTGAATGGTACAAAACTTTTCTTCTGAATTACTACAAATTGTACAAACATTCTATTTTACCTTGTGAATATATTTGAATTTTCACAATATTACTTAAATTCTATTGATATTTAAATATTAGGTTTATAATTGTTTTACACTGCATTATTAGTTTTCAAAATTCAAGGTTTTGTAAAATTGTGAAGTAAATGTTTTTTCTTCTGAATATATAAGAATATTTACAAGAATATGAGGAAAGACAGAAATTATATTGACCTGCTAAGCTACTTGGGACGATGAGCTTGTGTCTCGCTCCGGGCAACACACATCCACTCACCTTCGACAAAGGCTTGATAGCTTTTCAGCAATAGCACCTCAGCCATGAAACGAACGCAAAACCTATTTCTCAATCCGAAAGCAAAGCGAAGAGTGGCTGCTTGGGGGATGCCCATACATGGGTCTATGAAGTTAAATTGATGTTGAGTATGATGTGGATACTTTATAGGGAACAGTTTGAGCAGTTCTATGCGACCACACAGAAAAGTTTATTGCTGTTGCTAATGAAAAGATTGATATATGCTTTGATTCCTTCACGGCTGAGGCTACCTTCGTCAGATTTGGCATGAACCTTGCCCTTACAGCGGACGTCACCAAGATAGAAATTAATTCGTACAACGTTGAGGTGATTGAGGCTTTGAAAGATGGCTATTTATCTTCAGTTGCTAGTGCAATATTGGATGATTGCTTTTTTATGTCCTTAGATTTCAACCATGTAATATATTAATATTGTGTTAGAGAGTGTAATAAAGTAGTTCACAAACTAGCCAGGATAGCTAAGTTTTCTCCTCCCGGTTTATGGACAGAATGTGCCCCGAGCGCGATCATCCAAAAGCTTGTAAATGATGCCACTATCTTGACAATTGAATAAAGGAGGAGATGTTTGTAAAACAAACGCAAAACGTATTTCTCCCTTGTTGCGAGAGGCATGCTTCTCTTGCCTCTTGCACTCTTGCTAGTAGTGTTTTTGAATAAGCTATTAAGAAGTGAAAATTGGCTTTGGGTCATAGGTGCATATGCACCCATTGTGCAAATACACATTATGAAAAGTTAAAAAAATTATGACAAAAAATTCCATGTGTAAATACGGTCATTATATACGCGTGCACAAAGTTTTGGTGAAAAAGAAATTTTTTTGTTGCTTGTGTAAAAAAGACAAATTTTTATACCTGATTACACCTATTCATGAGGCATTTTTTTGTCTTCTTTGTACATGTCACAAAAAATGTCTTTTTTTACTGAAACTTTATGCACGCGCATATAATGCCCGAATGTATACACTGGATTTGTTCTCCAAATTTATTTACTTTTTTAAATTTATTTTTTTACGTATTTTTCATAATAGATGCATATGCAGGAGCCAAAACGCCGCTCTCATTAGGAAGCAGTTTGTGAACCTTCTATGAACTGGCTTTACGAGCTTTCGCACGGTCTTTTTTTCTTTTTGTCTCTTGTGTGTTTTCTCTATTATTTTCTTTAGGATTTTTTAGTTTCTTTTTCTCACATTGTTTCCCTTTTCCTTCATGTTTCAAATACATGTTAGTTTTTCCAAATACACGTCAAATATTTACAATTTGAACATTTTAAAAAACATGTAAACATTTCTTAAGTGCGATAGATTTTTTAGATGGCATCAACATTTTTGTATATGTTATAAACATTTTTCTAAAATCATATGAACACAATTTTACATTTTATAAACATTTTAAAATGTAACGGAACATATTCCAAACACGCGGATATTTCTTTAAATGTCTTGAACAATTTTTTGAATGGTAAGAACATCTTTTACAAATTGTGCGATTTCGTTTTTGCATTATGATGAATATTTCTTGAAATCTCAAGAACATATTGGTAAACATGTGTACATTTTGTTAAATTTTACTAAGATTTTAAAAATGGTGTGGACATTTTTACAATGTCCAAAACATATTTTTAAATGCGTGAAAATTTGTTAAAATGTGTTGAACATGGATGATATGGACATTTTGTTCACAAATTACATTATATGAATCTTTCTTAATGGGAGGTGGACTTTTTAGAAATTTAAGTACATTATTTTTCTTGAATCCAGATTTAAAAGCTTTGAAATGATACATAAAGCAAACGGTTTTCCTAGAACTCATCTAACTGAGTTTTAGTTATATCTCCATCTTTATAGCTATTGGATGTGATACTTTAAGGTAGGTGTGTGCTGACGTAGGTTATATACTACTTTATATATGTTTTTGTTTTACAGATGAATAAAACCAAATTATATCTCATCTAGATGAGTTCTAGACAATCCGTAAAGCAAGACGGACACGGTCCCAAAGGAAAGACAACGCTGTCTAAATCTAAGTCTCCAATGCGTCAGTGAAATTGAGAAGTATACGATTTTCCTCTGAATCATGCAAAGTTATTCATTCTGATGGCGAGAGATCTAAGTCCAAGACATAGAAACATGAAAAGGATAGAGAATAAACACAGAAAGAACGGGACGTAGGCCTGATGATCACTAAAAGGGGCACAGCTAGCTACTGATCACCAAAAGAACCCAACACCAGCCTCCGACGTTCGCCCAAGACTTCTACTGCCACGAGAACGGGAGGGACGGCGACGTGCCCTCCGAGGAGCCATCGGCGCCGACGTGGAAGATCCCGTGGCAGTTCATCTCGTTGTCGTTGGAGCTGGGGACCAGCGCGCCACCGCCGCTGAGCTGCTCGCCGTCCATGCCGCCGGGGAAGGCGGCGGCGAACCCGGCGGCGCCGCTGGAGGCCTGGGAGCAGGCGAACCAGGAGGAGGTGGTGCCGAACTGCAGGCTGGGGACGGAGGGGATGTGCTCGCTTGGACGGACCATCCGGCTGACGTCGACGCTGGAGGAGTTGGCCGGGGATGACAGAAGAGAGAGAGCACAGTCGGAGTCGAGCACGTGCGTCAACTGTCCATCGGAGAACATCTTGTTGCTGCTGCTGCTCTCGGGCGGCGGCGGCGGCGGCGGCGGCAGCGGGGAGACGGCCTTCAGGAGCGGCTGGCACACGGGGATCTCGAGGGCCGCCGCGCCCGTGCTGAAGCTCATCTGGTCCCCCTCGTGGAGGAAGGGGAAGCGCCGGCCTTCCTTGGAGTAGGACGACGTAGAGCCGCCGAAGTTAATCTGGTGCGTGGTGTAAAACGGATTGCTGTCCTCGGATTTGATGATCCCCGACCAGCTTGGCTCCGGCCTTGGAGCGGAGAACGACGCGAACCTTGTCCCTGCATTCGAATACAAACCTGGACGGACGCCATGAAACGAGCATTAGATTAGTGTTCAAAAAAAATACAGCAGAAATGTACAAGACTAAAAATTCAGGTTACAAAATTATGGAACCTTAGTTTCTCAGGCAAGATGTACGGATTTACATTTGAATTGACGTACTTTATAACTGAACTTTCTGGTTCTGAGGTTACTATATAATTTTGTGTATTTTAGCTATGTAAAATAAAAGCAGCAACCAACATGGTGACAAAAGAAAGGTAGTTAAACAAGAAAAATACCTTGTTGGGTTGTCATGAAGCTCCCAGAATTCATGCTATCTACCTGTGGCTTCCTGCGGCGTCGATTGTGGCCATCAAGGCGCTTTCTACAGCTACGCTTAGCCTCATCAAACTCGGCAAGCATGTGGAACCTAAGGAATAAAAGATCCACGATAAGAAACACAGACATCTAAGTGAAAAGGAGTATCAAGGAGGAGCTACCCATTCAAGAGTGTGTACTAATCAGTATCTACTGAAACTGTTAATGACATACTAAACACATATGATCGTAGTAGCAGGAAGAGGGGAAAGCAGAACACACTTGAAGACCATGGGAATATAACGTCGCATAACCTCGATATAAGAAGATGAATGCAACAGTAAACCTCTTGTCGCTCTCATAACACAGGCAAGTGTCCTGCCATGGTGCTCACCATCATGGACCAATAACGGTGAATATAAGCCGTGGTACCATTATCTGACAAAATTGATCGCATGGATATCATATAACTCATGATCAAAAGCTGCATGGACCAACACGGCACTCAAGCAGAGTGGTGTGAATACTTGTTTGCCCAACATTAAACCAGAACACAGATTCCATGAAGAAAAGAGTGCACACACACACACACACACACACGCAGCTGGACCACTGGGGTTTCAATGCGTCAGTTAACAAAGCTGGGTGCATGGGGGGGCTTCACTTTGCAAAAGTTTTCTACTGGGCCTGCAAAAGCGCTGCAAAATTAGTGCAACTCCTGTTGGACATTTGGACCACGGTATAGGTTCCCAACAGGCGTATGGCAGTGCGGCACCAGCCTGTAGGAACACTGATGGAGCACAGTATGGCGATCCAAATTTCGCTCCACTGGGCGCACTATTTGCCTGATCGTGTGCCTGATAGGCACCCAATCATTGCAAACGCGCCCCCACTGAAAATTTCAAAATTTTATTCAGGAGAAGAAGACCAGATGATTGATGGATAATTTTTGTATTCCTTCAATTTTTGAAGGAGTGTGGCTTTTGCTGGGCTCTGATAACCTTTGGTGCAAGCTGCCCCAATAATTCAGCTAACTGACGAATAGTTAGTGCCGGAGAACGCCCAAGACATTCAGAGGCAACCGGCTCCACCAAAATGCAAAATGTGGAACGTATTTCGCAGCGCTGTTTCGATAATTGGCTCAGGTGGTCCTAGCATCTCATGTGGAAAAAACAAGGCTAGTAAACAGGAGGCAGTCATGGCAGATGGGGTAGGCCAGTTTCTGAGGCAGAATTTAATAAAACAGGTCATGTGTTGAGCAACATCTTTAAAGGGTGAACAGTCCCCACACAACAAAAACTGCTGCACACAATAACCCACCAGTAAACCGAAACAATTCCCATGGATCTGGTGGTTACTACTACTAATTCAGCAATGGGGGGTAGCAATTTTGTCAGACATGGGGCTCACCGTTCAGTCCATAAACCACCTCAAGGGCAAAATGGGTTGATCCTAGAGTACCAATGGTTAACCTCTTGACTCTCTAGTTGGTTCAAAATATGTGATGATTTTTTCTGGGGACTCCCCGGTAGAGCATTGCACCACTTTTATTTAGCCAGAATAAAAGCGGTAGTAATATCTTTGTCAATGTCATGGAAATATGTGATGATGTTTTTTAGCCAGAAAAAAAGTAGTAGTAACATACTTGTCAATGTCACAAATTATACTCCACTCTTGAATTTCAAATCAGATCAAAAAAACTGGTGAATCCAAGGGCAGGTTTGAAAATGTGGCAGCTAGCAAATAATACTAGTAAAAGGGACTGCTGCAGCTGATCTTTAGCACATGGGAGTGCATCAGCCACTTTTCACTGGTAATAATTCACACCCGTGGGCTAGAAAGTTACTAGTGCAAAAGCAGGAAAATGGGAGGGTTATGAATCAGGCATACAACAGGTTGCCCAAAGTAAAAACATGGGGGGTACTTGACCCATATGAAAAGGCTGAAAAGTTAGTGTCGGATAAAGGAAAAGTTACTGCTGCATCCTTGACAGTGATCAGTGAGATATGCTCAGCTCATTCTCACCACCTCCTACTGATTCTACCAGCGGTGCTCCTTGCTTGGACTGGGAGCAACTGGTTAGGTTAATTTGAGCCTTTTTTTACTTTGAACAAAGGGAATGATGATCAGCAGTAAAAAAATGACTGATGAGGCCAATCAGCTGGTTCTTTTCATGCAGCAAGTTTTCTATGGCGACAGTTGTAGCAATGGTGTCAGTGTCAAGTGTGAATGAGCTGAATTGACTATGTGAAGGAGGGTTGGTTGCTGATACGTATGAGATTGATGGAATTTTTTGCGGTTTTGGCGGGGTGGAGGATGATTGATGGTTACCTGCTGCACTGCTGGCAGAAGCGCATCTCGCGGCCGGCGACGACGACGAGGGGCGTCTTGGAGTGCGCCTCGCACACCTTGTGCCGGCGGTGGTAGTCGCGGCACTTGCTCAGGTCGGCCTTGCAGCCGTCCACCGCGCACGACGGGCAGTGCCCGGCCCCCGCGCCGCCGCCGGCCCCAGGGCGCGGCCGCTTCAGCGGGCTCGCCGACGGCACCACCGCCGCGGCGTTCGATGCCGACGCCGACAAAGACGCCGCCGCCGCCGTCGTCGTCGCCACGGGCTGCTGCTTCATGGCGCCGTCCGCCGCGGGGCCGAACTCCCCCAGCCCGCCCAGCTTGAGGTCGACCGAGCACTCGGGCCGCCCCGGCGGCCCGCGCGCGGCCGCGGCAGCGATGCCCGCCGCGGCGGGAGCGGCCATGGCCGGCACCCCGTCGTGCTCCAGCTCGGTCAGGTCCCAAGAAGCCGGCATCTTGAGATCCCAATCCATGCCGCTCGCCCGCTCACGCACGCACCAGCCAGAGCAAGCAAGCAAGCAAGCAGCCCCACCGCCTCCCCTGACGCTCCCCGGCCACCACAGACCTCTCTCTCTCTCTCGCAGTCACAGGGTCAGGTCACTGCTCGCCGGTTTGTCCGCTCCCTCGGCAGGCCCCGCCACCCTCACTCCGCGACGCGGGCAGCTAGCGACCAAGCAAGAATCATTGCGCGGTGACCACCATCCCGAACAAACGGAAGCGCGAACGTGCAGCGGGGCATGCAGCGGATCCCGATAGGGATGTGGGAGAGGAGAAGCTGGCGAGGGCTCGGTGGAGGGATGGGGCGGCAGGGCAGGGCAGACGGCAGAGCACACACGCGCACGGACAGACGACGAGCCAGCGAGTAGCGAGACAAGAAAGATGGCGCCAAGGGGCTGGGAGGCAGTCAGTACATGCTCGCAGAGGCAAGTGCAGCAGGTGTGCGGGGTGATGGAGCAGCGACAGCCATGGATGGAGGAGCTACTACTTGCTATTGCTAGCCAGTGGGGGTGCGGGTGTGTGGTGTGGGCAGCAGGAGACTAGTCTCTTCTACTCCTTCTGGCAGGGGAGGAGGGGTAGGGTGGTGGTGGTATATAATAGTAGTGCTAGTAGTAGTAACTATTTCCTGCGTTCAATAATGTAAGATGTTTTTTGACACAAACGGAGAGAGTAATATTTTGGTTGCCATTTCTTTGTGTGATTGCTGGGTGGTAGAAGCCATTCATCGTCTTCATCCCGATCAATCCCCTGACAGGGATTCCAAAGGAGGAGGAGGGGCAATGAATGGACGGCCCCATATGCCCCTCTCAGCGCCATGTTCACCCTTTAACACCAGCATGGAAGCCTTCCTTGCCTTGTGCTGCCCCTGCAATTATTGGGGGCCGGCTCGGTTTGGTTGGGGTTTTGAGGGCTTTGCTTTCCCTTTCTCGGCACCTCAACAAAGGTGCGGGTGCGTGTTAGCGACCGCTAATCACCTATACTTAGCATCTGATGGTCTAAGCTAGCTAGCTAGCTAGACTGTGGTTTTACTCATCAATTGTAAAAAAGCTCTCCTTGGAGCAAAGTATTTTTATAGGAATTTCAGAGGAAAGGAGTCCTGTGGTTTTCCTACGGCGCCTTTTTTAGGGATCGTAGGTGTTCAAGGTTCTTTGTCCGAGCCTCACGTTTTCACCTCTTCCGTAAAGGTCAATGCAGTGCAGCATGGGTGTTTTGTGTTTCCTCTTCTGTCTCTCTTGAAGAGAACGGCTGCCGTTTTGAAGAATTGTCATCTGACCGATGAGCGTGTAAATCAAGCATCTTTAATAGTAGTTAGATACCCTTGATGTTGAGAGACATATGTGGTTTCAACATCCTAGGCGGTAGTAGACATGACGAGGAGAGATGGCAGTTTGGAAGGCACGGCTGGTTTTCCCCCTCCTTGATTCACAATGCTCATCACGTGTTCAACCCACTGCGGTTAGCATGACGAGCTTCTGACATGCACGCCGTTTTTTTCTTCCTCAAAAAAATAAACAAACTTTGCAACGACCTTGCTCTCCACTGTGCGATGAATTAGTGCTAATTCACTGTCAAATTACGTAATACATGCCCTCAAAACTCCATTCTTGTAGTAGTAGGAGGCAGAGAGCACTATGCACCGATTAATAAACTCTTGTTCACAACGAAAACCTAAAGTAACCGTGTGTACCATTAAATTCTTGGACGAGTGTAGACCACACACTCTCAGCAAAACTCTGACCCTTGTCAAAAAGATATTCTCTGAGCAAGCTTGCGCTTGCACCCATTATTTTAACACTACTTTAATCTCCCCAAGATACGCCCAGCTGCACCCCTATCCAGGCTTTTGGCCCGGCCCGTTTGATCTGAGAAAACAGTGGCCGGGAGATGGTCCAATTATCCGCCACAAGTACGTCGTCTATCAATTTTTATGTTTTGTATGCCGTTAGATTAGCGCCTTGTCGCCACACGAGGCGCCACCCTAGCTGCATCGTGCGCGCCAACACGGGAGTTCGGTGGTTTTGTATTCTCCACGTCATGGTGCATTATTTGTAAGCAGTACTGCCAAGCTACTACTTATAGGGATCCCCTCGCCCCTCGCGTCGCCCCGTGGGCGACCCGGAGGGAAAACCCTAGCCGTCGCCTTTCGAGTCTATTCTTTCTTTTTCCCTCATCGTCGTCGTCCGTAGCGTCAACTGGCGAAACCTGGCCGGTTAGCGGCGGTGGGGCTTCTCCCCCATCCTCTCCGTCTTGGCTGGCGCAGGACAACGGAATCTAAAGGAACATCGGGCGAACGTGGGGTCCGACGGTACGGTGGGCAGGTCTCTCGTCGGCGGCGGCGACCTGCGTGTCGTGAGGTGGTGGCTGGGTTGGCCTGACCGATGGTCGCGGGTGCTGCCGGATCTAGATCGGATCCATCTGGATCCTATCTTCGGACTCCGTCGGCCGTCGAGGAGTGGTGATGATCGTCGCTGGCCACGTCGGATCGTAAGATTCGGCGTCTGGAGATTACGAGTAGTTTGTCTCGATCCTCCTTTCTGGTGGGTTGAGCCCCATGGCTCTTTCATCTTCGCAGGTTTCGGATCATGGCTTGCCGGATCCGGAGTACACGGAGGTTTGGTGCCATAGGATGGGGACCGAAGGAAACTTTGGTCGGCTTGTTCGGCCCGGCATCGACGACGTCACTCAACGTCGTTACCTTCCCTGGAGGCGAAGCCGAGGTCTCCCCTATCCACCCCCGAACCCTTTCCGGACGGAAGTTCAAAATTCAGTTGGGATTGGGCGGCGGCAGCGTCCCGCGCGTCGTATCCTTCATGGAGGCGCCGGCTTGGGAGGCCTGCTGTTCGGGGGAGAGATGTTGTGGATGGTGGGCTCCGAGTAGCTCCAACAGTGGCGATGGTGTGGATGATGCCAGGTGGTGTGGCGTTGTATATTCCGCGTCAATGACAACGAGTGTTGGCAGCATGGTGCAGCTGCATATCGACGATGGATGCGGCTGGATGGACGAGCGCAGGGTGGTCGAGTTGTCTGGCACCATGGTGGCGTCGGCGGCAGGCCTGGCAAGGTCTGTTGTCAGTACCTGCTCTGGAGATGGATCGATGGAAGAAGGCGGCGGCAACCTCGGTGAGTGCGCCGGACTGGTGTGTGACCCAGTCCCGGTATGTGGCTAGGATGAGACATCCGGCATTAGATGTTAGAATTTGATGCGATGTCTGTTCGGTATTAGGCTCGGACATTCGGCACCACTGCATCAAGGGGATAGGAGTAGCGACAAATATTGCCTAGATGGTGGCTTTAGGCTTACTGATGTATTACTTTGTAAGGTCTTTTGTGCTTAATAATTAATAAAATTGTCGTATGCATCGTCCAAATGCAGAGACCGAGGAGGTGCATCTTCCTTTTCTTAAAAAAATGCTACGATGTGTTGTAGCATAGTGTTTGAGCGTGCTTTATTGGAAGGGAGCCTGGCCTGGGGCTCCTCAGGGACATGATATGCATGGGCTCGTTTGCTTGTTTGTTTGCTCCTTTTAGGTGTTGTTGAGTTGTGGTGGAGTGTAGGGATAGCTCTAAGGAGATCTAGAAAGGAAAATAGTGATAATGGGATGTGAGATGATAGGTGAAAGATTGGACCATGATAGGCCACCTTGTAGCCGTAGGGAGCCTTTATTTTGGCAATACATATTGGGTGGTGGATTGGTTGGTTGGAAACCGTTCTACTGCTATCGTTGAGGGTGTGTCATGTGCACTCGGACTTCGTGGAGCAACTCGTCTGCTCACGTGCAAAAATATGGATATTTTGAATTAGAAATTCATGTGTTTCTTTAATGGGCACAAGATAGATCCACCATGCCGTATAAATTGAAATTTCAAGACACCGTTTTTTAAAAATGATTATATATTAAGTTATAATAAATGGACCTAATTCATAATTCAATTTGCAAAAAAATAACTACTGTGCTATTCAAAATACAATTTCTTCCTTTTGTTTATGAGATGCGAGTGCCAGTGAAGTTTTTCTCACATGGTACATGTTTGTGCTCTCTATGTGCCCAAACACATGCATGCGTTGTAACATTTTGATTAAAACATATTCTATGTGTGACGAGAAATAAAACAGCTCAATGGTACACAATGGCCCAACTATATTCCGCCACCGCTTGTTTTGTTTCTTTGATATCAGAAATGCATATAATGCTACTAATGTGTTATATGATGTACTTGCGATATTATTTTGGCCTGGTGTGTAGTTGGCACTTGCTAGCACATCATCATACACAGGAGATATAATTGGCTTGGCCTGGTGTGTAGTTGGCACTTGCTAGCGCATCATCATACACAGGAGATATAATTGGCTCCCCTTGCGATTGCTTATATGATGTTCTCTTTTTTGTCGTCCTCGTTCCATTAGCCATTGTAGCCATATATACAATACGAGGCTACAACACTGCAATATAAAAAAAAGGGAATCAAAAAGACATTACTGAACTGGTATCCATGACTTGTATCAACGACTTTGCGCTACCAAAATGTTGGGAACTTTATAAGGCCAACTTCAACGCACGACAACAAATCCCCCCCCCCCCTCGCGGAGTTCGTTTCGGAGTAAACGGACACAAAACCCGGGCCAACGCGTGGGAGCAAACAAACATTTGTCCGTTTTCCCTTCACTTTTGCTCCATCCCCGACCCAAATTTGGGTCGGGTTTGCACCGAAGTGGGCAGTGCGCGGACATGCGAGACACACGTCCTTGTCCTTTCCTGGCCCGTTCGTCTGCCCCGCCATCACGACCATCGCCGCCCCTTACCCGTTTTTCCCGTCCGTCTTCCTCGCTAAACTTGCCAGGTCGCCCACACCACGACCAACGCATGCCATACCCGCCCCCAGGCAAGCATTTTGGAGGAGGTTTTTTCCGATGTTAGCGGTTGTTTCGGTGCGGAGAGAAGCAATGACCAGCGACGACGCCCATCGACCTCGACACCTTCCGACAGGTGCTACATAGCCGTAGGGCGCCGACCGCGAACGCCAGCCTCTCCGGTACTTGTGAGGGAACTAGAGTTATTTTGATTTGGTTGTAAAACTATTTGAAAACTATTTGCAATGTTGCATAGTCCTAGGGTCTTTCCCTGGCTGTAGCGGACCAAATGTGTCCGCGCGTTGGGCGCACGACTGATGCATCCACAAAACAGGTCAGACGCCGTCCCATTGCCATCCCCAAACGGATAAAATCCGGACGAAATGGACGTTCGTTTGGCGTCGTGCGTTGGAATTGGCCTAAGGTACGAATGATATATTATTTGTAAACAGTAGTACCAAGAAAAAACAACGATATATTGAAGCATAGTGTTTGAGTGTGCTTGATTGGAAGGGAGCCTGGCTCTCATGGACATGATATGCATGGGTTTGTTTGCTTATTTGTTTGCTCCTTTTAGGTGTTCTTGAGTTGTGATGGAGTGGGGGGGGGGGGGGGGGGGAGGGGGGTCAGGAGATGTAGAAAGGAAATATAACAATAATGAGATGTGAGATGGTAGGTGAAAAGATTGGACTACCATGATAGGTGAAAGATTGCACCACCATGATATGCAGCCTTGTATATCTGGACAGCCTTTTTTTTTGCGGGGAGCTCTAGGCAGCCTTTAATTTGCCAAAACATATTAGGTGTGGATTGGTTGGTTGGAAGAAGCTCTATGGCTACCATAGTAGCACTGAGGGTGTATTGTGCGCACTCGGACTCGTGGTGCAACTAATGTACCCGTGTGCAAAAACCATTATTTTTTTAAATACTAAAAAATGATATGTCTGTTAAAATGGGCAGGTCATAGATCCATCATGTCGCATAAATTAAAATC
Organism: Hordeum marinum; assembly: GCA_022496015.1. NCBI lineage: Eukaryota > Viridiplantae > Streptophyta > Magnoliopsida > Poales > Poaceae > Hordeum > Hordeum marinum. Next base: position 355,651,569 of record CM039676.1, on the reverse strand, counting down.
TCAAGATTCTTGTAATTTTTTATATATAAATATACATTTAGTTACAATTAATGGGTCTAATTCATAATCCAATTTAAAGTAATTTTCTAGTGTAGTATGATTTCTTCTTTTTGTTTCTTGGGATGCTGAGTGTAGTTCATAATTCTTTTAGATATTGGTATATATTTGTGCTCTCTATGTCCTCAAACACAATTGTTCTACCAAAATATGTGCTCAAACACATGCATGTGCTGTAGCATTTTTAATAACAATATATGATATGCACAATGAGAAGTAAAGAAGGACAGGTCTTATTGTAACCAGTAGTCCAACTAAACTCCGCTATCGTTTGTGTTATTTCTTTGATATCACAAGTGCATAATGCTATTAAAGTATTATAACATATTGCGTACATACCTATCGATGAAACCAAAGCTTCTTGCAATATTATTTTGGCGTGACATGCAGTCCGCCGTTCGTTAGATACTTTATTTTGCCGAGAGGTATTGTTTGGTCCTTGGCAAACTTTTTGCTGAGTGCTCGTTCCCTGGCTATCAGCAAACTCATGTTTGCCTGAGAGGTGTATGTCGGGTGGCCTTTGTCAGGTGCAACACTCAGCAAAGGCTTTGCCGGCGGTTATTAGCTCTTTTGTCGAGTGTCTGTGACACCCGGCATATAGTTGATTTCAATAGTAAGTAGTATCAAAACTTCATCTGCAAGATTCATTGGGCTTGATGGATTTTTTTTGGAAAAGGAGGTTAAACCCTCGGCCTCTGCATCAATCCATGCATGCAGCCATCTTTATTAATTATTCCACAAAGGTTTGACAAAAACATACATCAATCCATCCGAAGCCATCACTCACACCTACAGACTCGATAATGTGAAGTGCTCTCACTTTCCATATCTAAAACCGGTGTCGTCGCCAATCCATCCACATAACCAGTGGCGGATCTAAGGGATGTGCTTCAACAGGCTTGAGCCCCCCCCCCCCCTTCAAAAATTGAAAAACAAAATTTATTAGTATTCATCATAAAAAAAATATTATTTGAACTAGAAAATTGAGTGTTAGTGCCTTTTTCTTCACACCGTTAACATTGAGCCCCTCCTTCAATTTCTTGCAAGATTCGCCACTGCACATAACGTATCGGGACCAACAACCGGTGCAGCAGACCTAAAGCGCACACCACATGCACACGTTTTAGAAGCCGCCATCATCATCGTACCACTGACCCATCTTTAGGAGAGAGATCCGCATCATCCTTGCCAGTCCGAACATCTGTCGACGCCACCACGGCACCCAACGACGCCACCGCCCTGCGCTCATCCGTCCAGACGCGAAGACTCTGGAAGAACTGTCGTGCGTAGCACCTGCCAACCAGGCATGACTCTGCGTAGCACCTGTCGACCAGGCATGACTTGACAGCTCCACCAAAGCTCTGTGCAAGACGAAGCCGCTCCACCTCCTGCCTCTGTCATCCAGCGCTACAACACAAACGATGCTCCCAAGAGAGAAACGGCACCGCAGTACTGCCATCGCCCGATTTGGAAGACCAGATTCTAGGGTTTCCCCCGAAGCAGTGCCCATCACCAACAACCGTCAAGGACCCACAAAGTGCCCACCACCAACCAGCCCTCAAGACGATGCCTTCAGGAAGGTCACGACATCAAGGACGCTGCCGCCACCCACCGGAGATAGGGTTTTCACCCGAAAGGCAGGTGGGGGGAAGTGGAGGTGCAGACATAGACTGACGTCTCCAAGAAGAAAAGCGGTGCCCTTGAGAGCCGTCCTCGGTACGGCCGGCCAGGGCCGATCAAGGGGTTTCCCCCAATCTGGATCTCCTCCACTAGCTTCACCAGTGGCCACCGACCAGGGTCCCGACAAGCCATGCCGGCACCGCCAGGAACCCGCACGAGAGAAGCACACCAATCAGGGTCGAAGGACAGCGGCCAGATAAGGCGCCGCCGGCCACCAAAGCAGCCACGCTAGGCCTTGCTCCATCGAAGATCCGTCGGCCGTCCAACCAGACCACCGGCACCACGCCAGCCTTGCCGATCGCCGCAACACGGAGGGGCCTCGTCGGAAGGGCCGCCGCCCCAGATCCAATCACTCTCCAGCGCGCAAGGCGGGGCAGCAAGGGCCCCGCCGCCGTGGTCCCTGGCTGCGACGCGGGCTTGCCCGACACCAGCCTCATGCGACGGCGAGGGAGGGAGGAAGAGGAGGTGGCTACGTCGGCGGCTGGACGAGAGTCGCCTTCGAGTCGCCCGAGAGTGCTGCATCCGGGATGCATGGGAAGACGGTGAGGAAAGGGTTTCGGATCTAGTCTCTATTTTGTAGAAGGTGGCTGGAGGTGGAAGATCAGACGGCGATGGCCAAGCTCTCTTCCGCTGCTGTGGTCGAGGGAGCCGCCCGAAGCGGAGCTGTACGAGGGAGCCGCCTGATATCACGCAGTTATATTTGTCACGCAGTTTGCAAGGTTGCGAGAGAACCATTGCGTTTTGAAATTTCCTCTAGCGTGAACCTACCAAACAACTGAAATTTGGAGCGCTCGAATCGTGTTACAGGATCGTGGCTAGACGGGAGCGGAGCCCACGTGCCTCTAACGACGTGAGTGAGACGAGGAGAAACAATGGGGGGCTGCCGGTTGGTCTTTGAAAGGCGTTTGCTTCCTGATGTTCATTGCGCAAGAGACGTGGCAATGTCATACAACTTCGTCTTGTTTAACAAGGGGTGATTGTACTTCGGTTTAGTGGTGCGCTTTCAGCACTGTGTCTCGTGATTCGGGATGAAAACTCTATATTTGATCTTTGATGATTGCACTAATAATGGGGGTGTTTTATCCATAATGATATTGTTAAAGGCGTTGCTTCGGAGTTTGTTTAGACATTCTCTATTCAAATAAACTTTAAAAATACTAGTATGCATAAGTAGTGGTCGGGACCTCCGACAGTGACGCTTACACGTCGTTCCTTTATCGAAGGAGTTATTTTTGAAGATTTTTTTATCACAACGCGTGTAGCCAGGAAAAGTGGTTGCGTTACTGGCCGCACCGGGTTTCTCTATTTTTCCTTCTATTTAAGTATTTTTTGATGTGTTTCCTAAAGGAGTTTGAAACCCGGGCTCTACATCATTCTGGTGCACACATTTATTATTTTTAATTATTAAAAATAGCACGAAAAAGTCATAGCTTGCAAGTAACAAGATATGACAATGAACCCCCAGGACTAAGGTGAATTTTTTCACGACAACAACTTTAAGAAGGGATATGACTCCATGCCAAGTTGAAAAGGCACTAATAGATGTAGCTACATCATCATCGCTAGACGTTGCTGCCGGCGCCACGAAGCTCCTTGTGTGATGGCCACTACCCTTGCAATAGATAAATATTCCCTTTGCATAGTCTGGGAGCGCTACATGTAATAATTGTCGTCGTTCCTACAGATGCACTGCCGCGCCCCGTAATCTTATTGTCACGGTCATTGAGGGCCACTACCTCTGCCTCAATGACCCGCAGAAGCCGTCACCGCCATCACTAGTCCTCACAAGATCAACGCAATGACACTCGTGCCACAGAGACACGAACGGAGGTCGTCATCATCACTCCATCGCGCCCCATGACCTCCGCCAAGGCCAGGAAGGCGACATGGATGTGCACCCTCATGTTTGTGCAGACTTCTTCATGCATCGAGTAGTGTGCGCCAAGGCTAGAGTAAGCAATATCATTTTGATATTAATATATTTTCCTTTATAGAACAAATGTGTGTATTTAATTGTATAGGATGGGAGTGGGCCACGCAACTCTTCCATATACTAGGGGAAAAAACTCTGTCTCCATAACAAAAAAATCTCTAGGCAAACTTGCCTTGCACACGTCATTTTAACACTACTTTAATTTCGGTTCCCCAGTCCCCGAAGATACCTCTCAACTGCACACAAATATCTCTCCCGGCTTTGGCCTGATCCGGCAGTTTCAACTGAAAAAAACAGTAGCCAAGAGTTGGTCCAATTATCCACCCCAAGTACATTGCTTATCGGTTTTATATTAGATGCCGTTAGATTAGCACTTTGTCCCCACATGAGGCACCACCACTTTGAGTGCACCAACTTATTGGAGCTAGGTGGTTTTATATAAGGAAAAGAATATTGTATAGTGTTTGAGACTTTGAGAGTGCGCTTGATTGGAACTTTGGAAGGGAGCCTGACCTGTGACTCTCATGGACATGATCTGCATGGGCTCGTTTGCTTGTTTCTTTGCTCCTTTCAGGGTTCTTAACTTGTTGGGGAGTGTAGGGATAAGGAGATTTATAAAGGGAGGGAGATGGGATGTGAGATGATAGGTGAAAGATTGGACTACCATGATAGGCCACCTTGTAGCTGTGGGCAGCCTTTAATTTGACAAAACTTATTTGGTGTTGGATGATCGGGAAAAATTCATACCCCGGCCATCGACATAATTTTAAAAACCTGACCCGTGAATGACCCGTACGGGATGTTCCTGGTTCCCCAGTTTGACCGTCCATTCACCTCCTTCAATTGTCTGGTTAGGAATAGCTTTTACATGCTTTTCTTAGAAAAGACACCAACTGATAATTGTTGGGAAAACTTATAATTGTACCATAAGAAGACAACAAAACATAAAACAACCAGCAAAAGTAAACTACATCGAAAACCATATTGGCCATCTTCTTGGTTGTACGCCGCCCGTCGGAGTTTGATAATTGCACCCAATCGGTAGAAGAAAAAAGGACAACCTACAAACTCCCTCACCATACATGGTTTTGAAGACTATAACGACCACTAAAAAAAAGGCATTCTCTCCGTTCTATAATATAAGAGTGTTTTTGACATTAGTGTAGTCAGTATCAAAAACACTCTTATATTATGAGATGGAGGGAGTACAAAAGATTGATTTATTATATTGTACAACAAGCCAATCATGAAAAGTTGGCTGGTGGGCTAAATTTGTGATTCACACTACTGTTGTAGCCTTGTTCGTGGCATGGGTTTAACTTGTGCAACAAACCTGCCCGGTTTAGCTGGTTTTCACAAGTCTGATGGTGGTGGTGATGTGTGTGTGTGGGGGGGGGGGGGGTACATGGAGCTTAAGAAACCAGTAAGGTTTTTGATAATGACGGTGCAACCGGTTTACTCATGCGTATGGACCACAATTTTTTAATGGTTTTTCTTTTTTCAATTTGGGCACAACATTGGTTTACCATGTCACGAAAATGCAAACCTTAATTCAGAACCAAGATTGGTGAATGACAATAATTTTTATGGACCAGTGGGTCTAATTCATAGATCAATTTGAATCAATATGATTCAAAACACGGTTTATCATTTTTGTTTCTCCACATGAGGGTCAAATTCTATTTTACGTTAGATGGTACATGTATGTGCTCTCTATGTACTCAAAGACGTGTATTTTTTGTAACATTAAAATTCAAAACAACATATACACATCAAGAGATAAAGAAACAAGGGTTTTTACTATGAACAGTAGCCCCCATTTGAAATCCTGCTGTAATTTTTTTTCATTTTCATTTTATTTTCTTCGCTATCTCAGAAGAGACGCATATATTTGGTATTAAACTTCAACTACATATTTCAGAAAAAAACATATCACATGCATATCTGTCGATGAAATCAAAGTTTCTTGAGATACTATTTTGGCGCAACGTGCGTTAACTGCTAACACATCAGCACCACATGGGAGATATGACTCCTTATATGATGGTTCTTTCTTTGCCCGTCCCCATCTCATTAATCAGTCTAGTAGTATATCCTGCTGCAACACTTTAAATATCACACCCCGAATATCAAGAACAAACCACTGACTAAAGTGCTGAGACTTAGAAGTCGTTTTGGTCTTTTTATTTATTTTGTGAAGTTCTTCATAGGACTCAAATCATTCGAAATTCTGAACCCAAATCATCATGTGAATTACCAGTTTCAAAAATAAATATGAAAACGACATGTTTTAGGGAAGTATTTTCGTTGTCAATGAACGTCTCCTCGAAATGTCCTTCCTGAGCGAGTGTCCTATTGCGACACACTTTCTATGGTTTTGTGTGGTGCGAGAGATCACGGGTAGTTTTACCATATCATTTCAGAATTCCATATTTACGCCATACAAGTGAAATTTATGGCATTTTTCAAGAAGGCAGCTAGGTGTTGTCACTACAGAGCTTTAGGATATCGCAAAGAGATCCAGTTATCCATTTTCTCCTTGATCAAAAATCTCAACTGTGAACTGTCGACACTGTTCAAGTCTTTAACTCTGAATGATTTCCAACTCCAACCGATTGACGGCCCATCAAATCTGACATAACACGGTAGGAGTGACGGCCCAATCATCAGGTACTTGCAAGAAATGGAGATCTACATGTACAACTCCAAATTTTGAAAAAACATGTACCACCCTCAGGGAGGGCTGCCGTGGGCATTATGCTTTTGCTGCGCCAAGCAAGTATGTAACTGTCGAACAGTAGAAGTCCTTGCAAAGTGGTACGTCGCCGCCGGCTAAAAGTAACTTTGCCCTTTCTACTTGGGAGAATAAAAGCATGGCGTCCTCTCTTGCTTGGTAGGTCGTCAAGTTTAGCTTAGCTAGATCCATCCATCCGGGATCAGGAGGCTCCAAGTACATGTAGTAGGAGTATCAAATGTGTACCTGCAGGAGACATGGGGTTCCCATCGTCAAAAAGGGTCACTGAGTCTGAAGATTAACGATTTTCATGCCGATTTCAGGGCTGTGGCCGAATGATTTTCATGCCGTTTTCAGGCCCTACACTGTAAATTTCATTTTTTTGGCGTAACAGAGTCCAATGTAATTTCAGCAGACATGAATCAATGCTGTGTGTCTTCTGAGATCTCCCGCGTGACCTGACGACAACTGGAGGTAGCGGCGGAGTCGCGTGACAGGATCGTGACTGAACGTGGAACGGAGCCCACGTCAATGGCGCCTCCAATGACACGGCGAGCTAGCATGTGATCGACGTGAGGAGACGCAGCGATAAAGGAGCTCATCAATGGGTTTTGGACGGCGGAGACGCCGTCTTTGAATGTGCTCCATCCGTCATTGGACGCTGGTGGCGCTGAGATGGACGTGATCACGGGACCACAAGACTAGCCCTAACGAGCTAGCACTACAAGCCCTAGCAGTGCAGTGGAGAGGGATGGATTACTGCAGTCTGGCGGCGATGGTTTCCCGCTCTTCCTCTACATTCTAGAAACGATAGAGGCAGAGGCAGCGATACAATCTGTTCACTGTAGCGAGGCGTGGCTCGTCCGTGACAGCGAGGCCGAGCGGCTCCTGACCCACACGCACTCGGATCTAGCCGGTATTCCCACGTCATGGGGAGTGGTGGCGGGCGAGCCGGCGACGGCGTTCAGATCGAGGGACAAAGACTCTCTTCGCCGACCTGCCTCAACGGGGCTGGAGTATCGTTGAGAACAAAATCCCTGTCTCCTTTGAGCGACGCAACGACGGAAGTTTGGTGGTTTTATGTACCAAGAAAGCCTACGTTATACTGCATATTGTTTGAGTGCTTGATTGGGAGGGAGCTCATGGGCTCGTTTACTTGTTTCTTTGCTCATTTTAGGTGTTCTTGAGTTGCCGTGGAGCGTAGGGATAAGAGCAACTCTATGGGAATCATCAAATCGGGAGCCATCAAAAGAAATATGGAGCGTGCTTCAATTTCTTTTTGAAGGTTGTCGCACCTGTGCGCAAACATAAAATCACCAAAACTTAGTCCCCATAATTTTTAATTTGTTATTTCCGTTTTTGGCATTTGTTTGAAATTTATGGTTCCAATTTAAAGCATTCAAACAATGAGGGAAACTTAAATCAAACACGAAAATTAAATTCGAAATAGGTAGTTTTTGTAATAGGGACAAAAATTCATCGCATTTACTTATAATTTGGAACTTAAATTGTCATCAAGTGGCATTTGAACTACTGAACATGTCCTTAAGCAACATTTGCAACTAACGTAAGCAATGTCTGTCGTTAACCGACATTGCTAGCTAGATAGTATTGGAGTCGAGCACGGTGTCGAGGCCATCTACTCCTTGTCGGAGTCCGGGCTATTGTCAAAGTTTAGCGGCTCGCCAACGGCCCAAGCTGCCAAGCTCACGCCGTCGCTTGGCCTCGTGAAAGGAGAAGCGTACGACGAGCTCGAGGGGGGGGGGGGGTGTTCCTTCTCTTAGCTGGTGGAGGAGTCGAGCAAGGCTCCAATTGGAGCCTCGGGTTCGATGGGGATGAGGAGGATCGAAGAGGGGGGAGGGGTGGCGTCCTCCTTATCGTCGGACGGGAAGTGTGACCACTTGTGCGACATGAATGTGGGCTTCTGTTGACGTGGACGATGCCACCTAAGGGTGAGTGAGTGCCCACCACCATAGAACCGTGGGTGGCATGGGAAGATGATGCACGCCAAAGGCATACAGTGTAGCGCGGGGAGATGTAGCCCCGCCAAGCCACGATGTCTTGTACACCATATTTTTGTCAACGGGTCAATTAAGCCTTACATAGATGGACAAGGAGGGTTACATGTTCAACGTGGCGCGTGGCGCAGTAAGTGTGATTGAGTGGTGTGGTAATTTCCCAATAATACCAATATGAGGATAGCAAGCGCGACAAAGATCCGGATGGTGCACACAGGGAAGCTTTACCTAGGTTTAGGCCCTCCGAACGAGGTACTATCCTACTTACTGCTTGTCTGTATTGATGATCTTGCCTCATATGAGAACTAGGGTTTTGTGTTTACAGGGGTCAATTGACCCCTGTAAATACAAAACATATTTCTCATAAAACCCTAGTGGATTAGGTCTTGGGGCTGCGCGAGTGCCAACCATACCGAACTTTGATAATGTTTTACGCTCTATATTTTATATATATTTTGATAAAGGGCGTTTTTATTATCTTAAAATGTAGCATCAAGTGGATACAAAGCATTATGAGTAACACCCGACCTCTGCATAATTACGATGCACACAGCCAAACACGTAAAGTCTCACAAAAAGAAAAGAAAAAACCGACAAATCGACGCCCGTAGAGTCATATAGACCGACACTAGGCCTATGTTTAAAGGGACGGTGGACCGATCCGGAGATCATGCTGGCACCCATGTTGGGTAAAAACCTCCGTAGCCACCCGCTCCAACCGCGTACACACCACCTTGAACAAAGGTTAGTACTCCGCTCGTTGTAGCGTAGACCACGTATGTAGCGAGTGCGTACACTGGAAAATAACCTGCAAAGGAGAAGCATTTTTGTCATTGAAAACCAAATCATTTCTACATAGCCAAAGCGACAATAGTAAGGCATACGCTCCGACCCTTATTAGCGTTTTGAACCTATTTGGAATATCGTCCAACCAATGACCAAAAATAATGGCGATACTTGTGGGCGGATACAAATTTGATGCTATTTGAATGACTGACCACATAGAACGTGCAAACTTGCATTGGAAAAAGAGACATTTGATTGTCTCATCATGAGTACAAAAACAACACTTCTTACTCCCTGGCCAGTTGCGCCGTGCGAAGTTGTCTTTGGTTAGGACAACTCCCCAATGAAGATACCACATGAAGATTTTAACTTCTAGTGGAATCTTTGACTTCCAGATTTTGTTGTTATTACTGACCGATACCTAAGCGCACGGTGTAGTAAGGTTCCAGCAAAACACATCCCGACCTTGTGTCAAATTGATCAAATCCAGACGGGATAAAAGATAATGCCTAAGTCGGGGGCCAATCAAATCCCGCCTAAACGAAATATTGGGCAGGGATGAACTAAGGACCTGCGCAATCGTTTTATTCTATATCTTATATATAGGCAGGGATGAACTAAGGACCTGCGCAATCGTTTTATTCTATATCTTATATATAGGCACGCTAACTCCTGTGTGTTCTCCAGAACATAATACAGCCAACACAAATGAAGCTACATCAAACACAATATTGGCCATCTTCTTCCTCCGGATGCCTACCGTCCGTCTAAGTTCGAGAATTGCACTAAATCGGTTGTAAGAAAAACCAACGAACACCTAGAAACTCCATCGCCATACTAGGTCTGAAGACCATAACATCCACTAAAAAAGGTGGAAACATTTATTTTCTTATATTGGACAACAAGTGAGTCATGAAGAGTTGGCTAGTGGGCTACATTTGCACTTTATCCTATTATCGTAGACTTGCAGGTGACATGTGTTTAACTTCTACAATAAACCACCTGGTTTAGCTGGTTCACCAGTCCAATGGTGGGGATGCCACACGGAGTTGAAGAAACCGCTAGGGTCTTCGATTCTTCCTTTTATGGGTATGATCGGCAGTTGGTTTTTAAAACTAGGCATCAAGTGCATATCATATGCAACCCCAGACTTGTGGATGTACTCGTGCGTATGAACCACAAATTTTTGAACTGTTTTTTTTTCCAAATTGGCTGGTTTACCATGTCATGAAAATCCAAACCCTAATTAAGAACAAAGCTTGGTAAATTAAGATATTTTTCATGGAATAGCGGGTCTAATTCATAATTCAATTTGAATTAATACAATTTAAAACATGATTTATCATTTTTGTTTCTCCTCATGAGGGTCGAATTACATGTATGTGCTCTCTATGTACTCTGTAAGATATGACATGACAAAGATAACATTGTCAAAATTTTGAGTGCGCCATGGCACATCCGTGCTACCCATTAGCTACGCTACTGAGTATACCTTGTTACAACACTTCAAATATCAAGAACAAACAAAACGAAGATCATTGTTCAAGCAGTATCCATGACTCAATCAACAACGTGTTTATCGGACAACCGACTGAAATGATGAGACTTAGAAGTCGTTTTGGTCTAATTGTTTTTTCTGAAGTTGTTCGTAGGACTCAAATCATCCGAAGTTCATGAAAACGGATGATGCCGGTCTTTAACTTTTAATTATTTCCAAGTCCATGAGGTGTGATCTCGAAAACAAAAGTCCATGAGGTGCGTATCGGGCAGCTAAGCTAGGATGCTAACCGATTGACGGCGCATCAAGTTGTGTATCGTGCAAGCTAAGCCAGGATGCTGACCGATTGACGGCACTTCAAATCTGATATGGCACGGTGGGAGTAAAAACATCAACCGGACAATTTATTTTGACCGCGCGTGTATGTTTGAGTTCGTCGCGAACATAAAACTCGATCCTATGCGGCGACTTAAACAGACGTGTGTTCGTTTTTTTGTCCGTCCGCGATCGATTTCATGTTCAAATTTAAGTCGGATTTGCGTCAGCGCGCATACGGAACAGACATGCATGAAGCCCGTCCTTCCCCTCCCTCTGGCCCGCCTGTCGGTGGCACGTCGCCATCAATTTCACCCACTTTACCAAAAACCTCCTGCCCACTTGCGTGTGCGCCATGGACGACGACATGTCGACCCTCGACACGCCGCCGGCCTTGCTTTCCTCGCCTCCGCCGGCTCCATCTCCGGCAAAGGAGACAAGGCCCGCGGCACCCGCAAAGCGACGCCGCCGACCAAGAAGAAGAAGGTGGTGGCGGGCAAGGAGCGCGCCATCGAGTCGTTGAGGAGGAAGTACCGCCGGCACACACAGGAAGCCAGGATCGACATTGCGGCCATGTCAACCCTCGCCACAGCCGCAGAGCAAGAGGTTGGCGCCTCTAAGACCAGCCACCTCGTCCTCGAGGCCATGAGGTAGGCCCTGCTGATGCTAGGGTTAAACCCAGGGCAACACGGGCTCATCGCTACCGCAGTGGCCGCGGCCAGCACCGGCTCGTCGCCCTTCGTCCCCCACTTCCGGACTCACCGCGCATGTCAACCACGCCACAGGCCCACGACTTCCACCCACACCACCCGCAAGCCTCCCGTTTGTCCAACTCTACGGGCTCCGGTTCGCCGGAGGTGAGCGTGGCCACACCTGTCATGCCAGCGCCCATGGCCATCGATCTCAATGCGACACCTTTGGGTGGTGGATCGTCCTCCGGGGGAAGCGGAAACAACAGCACGAGCTCTAAGCCGACGCCATGAAGCACGCCCGCAACCTGTTGGACCCAATGTTGGCTACAGACGACGAGGCCAACCGCTTGTACATGGAGAGCTTCATCTTCGAAGGAGACATTCCCTTCGATCCAGACAAGACGCAAAGCCAAGATGGCCAAGGCCCCTTCATGGCCATCCACGAGGGCATGTGCAACACGTTTGGTGAAAACAATGGAGGCACATGTGACCCCTTCATGGAGGACCAACTCGGCATGGACAACTCTTTCCCTCTAGAGCACGAGTTCTCGGAAGACTATGGACTAGACGAAGAGGATGTTGAAATGGACATCGATGGGAAGCCATTGTTTTTCGAGGAAGAGCTCGCCACCCAAGCCAATGCAAACAAGAAGCGGAAGAGCAAGCGGACCAAAGCATAGACAAAGGATGAGGACAAACTCCTTTATGAATGTTGGAGAGACGTTGGACAAAACCCCTAGATAGGCGCCGAACAAAACAGTTCGGCATTTTGGCTAAGTGTGCATCTTGAGTTTCAAGAACGCAAGAAGTTTAAGCCGTACCAATTTAAGAGCAAGCGTGGGTGGATTTCGCTCGCCAGGCGTTGGAGGGCTCGGCTCACGTTGGAGGCGGAGAAGCAAGCGACGAAGATGCTTGAGATCGAGGCCAGCAAAGCCACCACCGAAGCAAGAGAAGTTTGACTCGCTTACATGAAGAAGGGGGTCTAGATCGTGAAGATGGACTTGAGCATGATCTTCCCGAGGAAGCGGTCTTGGTTCGAGAAGATGCATGCCGACATGCTCAACCTCAACGACGAGTGATCTATGACGGAGAGCGCCATATTTTTCATATGCCCGCAAGTGTGCTAGCATGACCACGGTCGAGATGGCGTGGTAGAACTAGAACCTCATTTTGTGTGCTGGCATGTCTGCCGGCCACTGGCAAGTGCGCCTAGCATGAACTACGTATTCTTTTTGGAGATTGGCATATGTATGCCGGCCGTTGGCATGTCGCCTACGTGAACTCTTCGCGATGGCATGGCCGCTAGCATGATCTATGGTCGTTTCGGTGGACACATGGCGACCCATTTACAAAAGGAGGCGGGCGAACCGATCCAAACGAACAAAAGGTGAATAAAGCGTGCGTTCATTTGGGTCGGCCGGTTGGAGTTGCTCTAATTGCGTAGGTCATCAGCTCAAATTGGCAAGAAATGGAGATCTGCATGTACCAGCCCAAACTTTCAAAAAACATGTACCAGCATCAGGGATGGCTGCCGTGGGCGTTATGCTTTTGCTGAGCCGTATATGCTTGTAACTGTCGAACAGTAGAAGTCCTTGCAAGGTGGTACGCCATCGCCGCTAAAAGTAACTTTCCCTTTTCTATTTGGGAAAATTAAACCATGGCGTCCTCTCTTGCTTGGTTAGGTCGTCTAACTTAGCTTAGCTAGATCCATCCATCTGGGATCAGGAGGTTCCATGTACATGTAGTGGGAGTATCAAATGTGTACCTGCAAGAGTCTCGGGGCTGCCATGGTCAAAGAGGGTCACCGAGTCTCAGGGTTAAGAATGTTCATGCAGTTTGCAGGGTGGTGACAATGATTCTCTACGTGTCTTCTCTAGGAGCAGGAAAGGCTATACACTGTGTTTTTTCCGTTTTTTCCACTGTAATTTCAGTAGACAGAACTGGTGTGTGTGTTTTATGAGATTTCCCGCGTGACCTAACGACAGCTCGAGGTAGCGGTTGAATTGCGCAACAGGATCGTGAGACTGGCCGGGGGAACGGAACCCACGTGGGTCCAATAACACGGCGAGCTAGCATGTGCTCGACGTGAGGAGACGCAGCTCGATCATCACTTGTTTTTGGACGGTGGCTGTGCATTGCACAGGAGACACACGGCTCCCCGTCTTTGAATGTGTGATATGATCACAGGACCACAAGACTAGCACGAACCCTAACTAGCTCTAGCAGTAGAGAGGGACGCACCGCCATGCCGGTGAGGATTACTGTAGTATGCCTGCGATGGTTTCCTCTCTTCCTATACCTTTAGAAAAAAAGTAGTGTGTAGTGCGCGGCACGCCGCGCCGTGCTGATTGATATGCGGTGTTCTTTTTAAAAAATTTGGAGAGTGTTTTTGGTTTTGATTGATCACATAATTATTGATCGCCCTCTGGTGTTGATTTGGGCGGGAATCGGCCATGGCGGAAATCGGTGGCTGAAGGAGGGGGAAAAGAAGACGGGGCTCACAGCGGGCTCGGTGAGGTCGAGACGATGCTCAGCGGGCAGGACGGCGTCGGCGAGTGAGACGACATCAGCGGTTGGAGGTTGAAGATGAGCAGCCTGACAGCGTGGGTGTGGTTCTCGATCTGTTCCGGGTGGTGGTTGGCCCCGGGACTTATATAGGCATGGCTGGAACCGGGACTAATAGTTGGACCTTTAGTCCTGGTTGCAACCACGCACCGGGACTAAAGGTGTTTTTCGACGGCCCAAAATTCGCACGGGAGGAGGACCTTTAGTCCCGGTACGTGACGACAACCAAGACTAAATGTGTTTTTACTTTGTTTTTTTTTTTGCTTTTTTCTCTACTTAAATGCAATATTTAGAGTTTTTTAGTTGGATAAATTTTGCTTAATTCCAAGTTAATATTGTTTTTGATCATAACTAGAGTTTATAAAAGCTTTTTAGTTGATTCTTTTTGCTATTGAATAATATTATAAAATACTTTTTGTTAACATAATAATACTAGTTTGTGAATAACTTTAGTTTAAAAATAGTTTTTTGAATGATTCTTTTTCCTGCTGTTTAATATTAGTAACTTGGAAATTTTTAGGATATTTTAAATAGGTGTCTTAATCAAAAACAGATTTTGTGTAACTCTTTTAGTTTTATACCTTTTTCCTTTGTTTCTGTTTTTGGGAATTTTTAGTTGAGAGATTCAATTTTACGGAATGAAATTAATTCTTGTAAAATGCATAACAATTTGAAGACTAAACCGAAAGAGCTGGACATAATTGCATTGATTAACTCCTCACAAATTATGTTTCAAATGACAAAATGCCCTAGCTCTTACAAAGATTCCCTACGGCTTGTCCGAAGTGGGACTTTCCAGCTATAAGTCCGGACTCTCACTAGAGAAAAGGGATGACGGTGAAGCCAGTCACATCCCAGAGTGTGATCTTCGGATATAATTTTATATCTTTGCGTGTGTCCCTTGCTTATGATTGCACCGTAACCATGGAGAATCTTCATAATTTAATAGGATGCTTGGATCAGTCTTCAGCCTGAAGGGAGGAATTTCATCAAACTTTTCATGATCTTTTGACATGTCTGTCTTGTCCTCCACTCCCATGATGTTTCTTTTCCTTGAAAGAACTATGTGCGCTTTGGCTCATCATATGATGTATTCGCTTCCTTATCTTTTTTTCTCGATTTGCTAGACATGTCCTTCACATAGAAAACATGTGCCACATCATTGACTAGGACGAATGGTTCCTCTGTTTACCAAAGATTGTTGAGATCCACTGTTGTCACTCCATACTGTGGGTCTACCTTAACCCCGCCTCCTGTCAGATTGACCCATTTGCACCAAAACAAAGGGACCTTGAAATCATGTCCATACTCAAGTTCCCATATATACTCTATGTAACCATAATATGTGTCATTTTCCCTATTGTTGTTTGTTGCATCAAAGCAGACACCATTGTTTTGGTTTGTGCTCTTTTTATCTTGGGTGGTTGTGTAAAATGTATTCTCATTTATCTCGTACCCTTGGAAAGTCAATACAGTCGAAGATGGTGTCTTGGCCAAAGAGTACAACTCATCTCTATTCATGAGATGTGTTTGCAACCAACCGCCAAAAGTCGTCATGTGTGTATGTTTAATCCAGGGGTCAGACTGCTCCGGGTTCTTGGAGCATACAATATCCATGTGTTCCTCGATGTACGGAGCTACCAAAGTGGAATTTTGTAGAGCGGTGTAGTGTTCTTGAGTGAAAGAATGCCCGTCCATACATATTACTGCTTTATTTCCTAGCGTGCCTTTTCCACTCAGTCTGCCCTAATACCGTGATTCAGGAACACCAATCGGCTTAAGGACAAGACTAAAGTCAACACAAAACTATATAACCTCCTCTGTTTCATGGCCCTTGGAGATGCTTCCTTCTGACCTAGCATGGTTATGAACATATTTCTTTAAGACTCCCATGAACCTCTCAAAAGGGAACATATTGTGTAGAAATACAGGACCCAGTATGCTAATCTCTTCGAATAGGTGAACTAGGACATGCGTCATAATATTGAAGAAGGATGGTGGGAACACCAACTCGAAACTGACAAGACATTGGACCAAATCATTCTGTATCGTTGGTAGGATTTCTGGATCGATTACCTTTTGAGAAATTGCATTGAGGAATGCACATAGCTTCACAATGGCTAATCGAACATTTTCCGATAGAAGCCCCCTCAATGCAACCGGAAGTAATTGCGTCATGATCACGTGGCAGTCATGAGACTTTAGGTTTTGAATTTTTTTTCTCTGCCATACTTATTATTCCCTTTATATTTGACGAGAAGCCAGACGGGACCTTCTGTTGGAAATATTCCCTAGAGGCAATAATAAAATAGTTATTATTATATTTCCTTGTTCATGATAATCGTTTATTATCCATGCTATAATTGTGTTGATTGGAAACTCAAATGCATGTGTGGGTACATAGATAACAATGTGTCCCTAGTATGCCTCTAATAGACTAGCTCGTTGATCAAAGATGGTCGAGGTTTCCTGGCCATGGACATGAGATGTCATTTGATAATGTGATCATATCCAAACTATGAACATATCATATGATCTTGTCAGTTTATTGATATTGTTTTCTTCATGTCAAGTATGTGTTCCTACAACCATGAGATCATGCAACTCACTGACATCGGAGGAGTACCTTGTGTGTATCGAACGTCGCAACGTAACTCAATGACTATAAAGATACTCTACATGTATCTCTGAGGGTGTTTGTTGGGTTGGCATGGATCAAGACTGGGATTTGTTACTCCGTGTGATGGAGAGGTATATCAGGGCCCACTCAGTAATACAACATCATAATGAGCTTGCAAGCAAAGTGGCTAAAGAGTTAACCACGGGATCTTGTATTATGGAATGAGTAAAGAGACTTGCCAGTAACGAGATTGAACTAGGTATGGAGATACCGACGATCGAATCTCGGGCAAGTAACATATCGATGAACAAAGGGAACTACGTACGGATTGACTAAATGCTTGACATCGAGGTTCAACCGATAAAGATCATCGTAGAATATGCAGGAACCAATATGGGCATCCAGGTCCCGCTATTGGTTATTGGACGTAGAGGTGTCTTGGTCATGTCTTCATAGTTCTCGAACCCACAGAGTCTACACACTTAATGTTTGATGACGATATAAGTATAGTCGAGTTATTATGTTGGTGACCGAAGGTTGTTCGGAGTCCCGAATGAGACTCCGAAAGTGACGAGGAAGTCCGGAATGGTCCGAAGGTGAAAATTGACTTATAGGATGAAGGGAATCGGAGTCCAAAAGTATTCCGAGGCATACCGGGAATCGATGGAGTGCCGATAGGGCTTTCGGGGGGTCCCGACAAGTGTTGGGGGTCTCATAGAGCAAGGAGAGGGGCACACCAACCCACAAGGGGCCGGGCACCGCGCCCCAACTCATCCCACTTGGCTGGGAGGTGTATCCCACCCCCTAGTGTCGCCGTCCACCCCTGCCTTGGGAGGCAAGGTGTCTAGGAGGGCACCCAAACCCTGGCAGCACCGCCCCTTGGCCACCGACCCCTAGGGGGAACCCTAGGGCGCCCTCCCCTCCTCCCTCACCTATATATAGTGAGGGAGAGAAAGGGCAACTGCACCCTAACGTGCCTTGGTGTTGCCCCTCTTCTCCCTCGTAGTTCTTCTCCACCTCATAGCGCACGACGAAGCCTTGCCGAGCTGTCATCACTACCACCTTACCACGCTGTCATGTTGCTGGAGGACTCAGGCTTCTACTTCACCATCGCTTGCTGGATCAAGGAGCTGAAGGTGTCATCAAGTTGCACGTGTGTTGAACGCGGAGGTGTTGTCCGTTTGGCACTTGATCGGGCGTTCGTGGGATGGATCATGATTTGATCGCGAAGACATTTGACTACATGAAACACGTTTCTTAACGCTTCTGTTTAGTGATCTACAAGTGTATGTAGATGCAATATTTCCTCTCATAGATGCTCATCTCCTAGATCGATCTTGGTGAAGCGTAGGAAAGTTTTTGTTTCCCATGCAATGTTTCCCAACAGTTGCATCATGAGCTAGGTCTTTGCATAGATGACATCACGAGTAGAACACAAAGGAGTTTGTGGGTGTTGATATTCCGATTGCTTCCTCCCTTGGTCTTTTCTTGATTCAATGGTATTGTGGGATGAAGCGACCCGAACCAACTTTACATGTCCACGTACATGAGGCTGGTTCCATCGACTGACATGTGACTTTGTTGCATAAGATGGCTGGCGGGTGTCTGTCTCTCCCACCTTAGTTGAATCGGATTCGACAAAGGCGGTCCTTGTAGAAGGTTGAATAGCAATTTGTGTATCACCGTTGTGGTTTTGCGTAGGTAAGAATCATTGTTGCTAGATACCCATAGCAGCCACGTAAAACATGCAACAACAATTAGAGGATGTCTAACTTGTTTTCACAGGGTATGTTGTGATATGATATGGCCAAAGACATGATGAAATATATTTGATGTATGAGATGATCATGTTTTGTAATAGTTCATATCGACTTGCATGTTGACGCATACGGCAACCAGTAGGAGACATAGGGTTGTTTGTAATTATTGTATGACCTACGTGTCAATCATTAAGTGCTATGTAATGCTTTACTGTATCGCTAAGCGGTAGCAATAGTAGTAGAAGCATTGTTGGCGCGACAACTCCGATGTCGACACAATGATGGAGATCATGATGATGAAGATCATTGTGTTATGCCGGTGATGATGGAGATCATGCCGGTGCTTTGGAGATGGAGATCAAAAGCACAAGTTCATGGCCATATCATGTCACTTATGATTTGCATGTGATGTTAATCCTTTTATGCATCTTATTTTTCTTAGGACGACGGTAGCATTATAAGGTGATCCCTCACTAAAATTTCAAGATAAAATTGTGTTCTCCCCGAGTGTGCACCGTTGCGAAAGTTCGTCGGTTCGAAGCACCATGTGATGATTGGGTGTGATAGACTCTACGTTCGCATACAACGGGTGCAAGCTAGTATTGCACATGCGGAACACTCAGGTTAAACTTGACAAGCCTAGAATGTATAGACATGGCCTCGGAACACAGGAGACCGAAAGGTCAAGCATGAGTCATATAGTAGATATGCTCAACATGGAGATGTTCACCATTCAAACCACCTCATCTCACGTGATGATCAGACTTGGATTGGTGAATTTGGGTCATGTAACACTCAGATGACCGGAGGAATATCAATGAGTGGGGTTTTTAAGTAATATGATTAACTAAACTCATTATCATGAACAATAGTCTAAGTAATCATTGCAAATTTTGTATTGTAGATCAATGGCTCGCGCAGTAGAAACCCTGAATTTCAGTGCATTCCTAGAGAAAGCCAAGCTGAAAGAAGATGGAAGTAACTTTATAGACTGGACCCATAATCTAAGGATTATCCCCACGGCTTCCCAAAAGGTGTATTTCCTTGATGCACGACTCGGTGCCCCACCCGCTCTAGTGTCGTCTGCAGACGTTGTGAACACATGGCAGGTGCGCTCTGATGACTACACAATAGTTCAGTGTGCAATGTTGTATGGCTTAGAACTGGGACTTCAAAGACGTTTTGAACGTCATGTAGCCTATGAGATGTTCTAGGAGTTGAAGTTTATTTTTGAGAAGAATGCCCAGATCGAGAGGTATGAGACCTCCGATAAGTTCTATACTTGCAAGATGGAGGAGAACGGGTCTGTCAGTGAGCACATACTCAGAATGTCTGGGTATTCCAACCGTCTGGCTGAGTTGGGAATTACTCTCCCACCAGAGGCGATCACTGACAAAGTTCTTCATTCACTGTCGCCTAGCTACAAGAGCTTTGTGTTGAACTATAACATGCAAGGGATGAACAAATCAGTCGCCGAGCTGTTTGCGATGCTGAAAGTCACTGAGTCAGAAATACAGAAGGAGCATCAAGTGTTGATGGTCAATAAAACCACTAGTTTCAAGAAGAATGGCAAGGGCAAGAAGGGTAACTCCAAGAAGTTTGGCGAAGCAGTTGCCCCTCCCGTGAAGAAACCCAAGGCTGGACCCAAGCCAGAAACTGACTGCTTTCATTGCAAGAGAACTGGCCACTAGAAGCGGAACTTCCCCAAGTATCTGGCTGACAAGAAGGCAGCCAACACCAAACAAGGTATATATGATATACATGTTATTGATGTGTGCCTTACCAACTCTCGTTGTAGTGCCTGGGTATTTGATACCGGTTTGGTGGCTCACATTTGCAACTCAAAGTAGGAACTACGAAATAGACGGAGGCTGGTGATAACCCACAAGTATAGGGGATCAATTGTAGCCTTTCTCGATAAGTAAGAGTGTTGAACCCAACGAGGAGCTAAAGGTAGAATAAATATTCCCTCAAGTTCTATCGACCACCGATACAACTCTACGCACGCTTAACGTTCGATTTACCTAGAACAAGTATGAAACTAGAAGTACTTTGTAGGTGTGATAGGATAGGTTTGCAAGATAATAAAGAACACGTAAATAAAAACTAGGGGCTTCTTAGATAGAGAAACAACTAAGTTAGTTTAACGAGTGTGGAGAAGTGGTGGTAGGAGTTGCGGAATTGTCCCTATGCAATTGATAACTAGACCGGTAATCATTATTGCAATTTTATATGAGGGAGAGGCATAAGCTAACATACTTTCTCTACTTGGATCATATGCACTTATGATTGGAACTCTAGTAAGCATCCACAACTACTAAAGATCATTAAGGTAAAACCCAACCATAGCATTATAAGGTATCAAGTCCTCTTTACTCCCATATGCAACAACCCACCTACTCGGGTCTATGCTTCTGTCACTCAAGCAACCCACCATAGAAAAATCATGAACACATTGCAACACCCTACAACGAGGATCCCTCATGCTCGCATGACATGGAGAGCACCATAGGACAACACCAATAATAAAACATGCAACTCAAACCAATCATGATCATCAATCCACCAATAGGACAAAATAGATCTACTTAGACATCATAGGATGGCAACACATCATTGGATAATAATATGAAACATAAAGCACCATGTTAAAGTAGAGGGTACAGCGGTTTGCGGGAGAGTGAACCGCTGTAGATAGATGATGGAAGGTGATGGAGGTGTTGGTGAAGATGATGGAGTTGTTGGAGTATATCGCCATCACGATGATGGCCCGACGACGTTCTGGTGCCACCGGGAGAGAGGGGAAGAGAGCCCCCCCTCCTCCTTCTTCTTCCTTGACCTCCTTTCTAGATGGGAGGAGGGTTTCCCCTCTGGTCCTTGGCCTCCATGGCGGCGGAGGGGCGGGAACCCCTCTAAGATTGCATCTCTCTCTCCCTGTTTCCTTCTGTTTCTGCGCTCCCAGATTCTGGACTTTCACCGTTTCTTAAATATACGGAGATCCGTAACTTCGATCGGGCTGAAATTTTGAGGGGAACTCTATCCATAAATTAGCTTTCCTGCGACCAAAGGACAGCTCCAACCGATCTAAGGGGTGGCCATAAGCCCTCAGGGTGTGGCCAGGGGGGTGGGCCATGCCTAGCAGGCTTGTGACCTCCTCGGGCATCGTCTCGCGTTGACTCTTTTTCCCAAAAATCACTTATATTCCAAAAATCTTTGTAAGTTTTTATCATGTTTGGACTTCGTTTGATATGGATTTTTTATGAAAAAAACGTGCAACAAACATGAACTAGCACTGGGTACTGGATCAATATGTTAGTCCCAAAAAATAGTATAAAAAGTTGCCAAAATTATATGAAAGTTGTAGAATATTGGCATGAAACAATCAAAAATTATAAATACGATAGAGACGTATCAGCTGACGAAGGACGAAGTGATGATGCATGTGGGAAATGGTTCCAAGGTTGATGTGATCGCCATCGGCATGCTCGCTCTTCGATTACCATGGGGATTAGTGATGAACCTGAATAATTGTTATTTAGTGTCTGCATTGAGCATGAACATTATATCTAGATCTTGTTTGATGCGAGACGGTTACTCATTTAACCATAGAATAATGGTTGTTCTATTTATATGGGTAATATCTTTTATGGTCATGCACCCAATGTGAGGGGTTTATTCCTATTGAATCTCGATAGTAGTGATACACATGTTCATAACATTGATGCCAAAAGATGTAGAGCTGACAATCATAGTACCACTTTATTGTGGCACTGCCGCTTGGGTCATATTGGTGTAAAACACATGAAGAAGCTCCATGCCGATGGACTTTTAGATTCACTTGATTTTGAATAGCTTGACACATGACCCCATTCTCCAGAACAATGGAACGGGCAACTGACTTAATGGAAATCATACATACTTATGTGTGCAGTCCGATGAGCATTGAGGCGCATGGTGGATATCATTACTTTCTCACCTTCACTGATGACTTAAGTAGATATGGGTATATTTACTTAATGAAAAACAAGTTTGAAACGTTTGAAAAGTTCAAGCGATTTTAGAGTGAAGTTGAGAATCACCGTAACAAGAATATCAAATTTCTACGATCTGATCGAGGAGGAGGGTATCTAAGTTATGAGTTTGGCAATCACTTAAGACAATGTGTAATTGTTTCACAGTTGACGCCACCTAGAACACCATAGTGTAATGGTGTGTCCGAACGTCGTAATCGAACCTTATTGGATATGGTGCAGACTATGATGTCTCTTGCCAATTTGCCATTATCGTTTTGGGTTTATGTGTTAGAGACAGCTGCATTCACATTAAATAGGGCACCATCTAAACCCATTGAGACGACGTTATGAACTGTTGTTTGGCGAGAAACCAAAGTTGTCGTTTCTTAAAGTTTGGGGTTGCAATGCTTATGTCAAAAAGCTTCAGCCAGAATAGCTCGAACCCAAAGCAGAGAAATGAGTCTTCATAGGATATCCAAAAGAGACGGTTGGGTATTCCTTCTATCTTAGATCTGAGGGAAAAATGTTTGTCAGTAAGAATGAGTCATTCCTCGAGAAAGATTTTGTCTCGAAAGAATTGAGTGGGAGGAAGATAGAACTTGATGAGGTTGTTGAACCCTCATTTGAACCAAAGAGTAGCACATCACAGAAAGATGTTTCTGTGGAGCCTACATCGGTTGGAGAGGAAGCTGATGATGGTGATCATGGAGCTCCCGATCAAGTTACTATCAAACCTCGTAGCTCGACAAGGACACGTACTGCTCCTGAATGATACGGTAACCCTGTCTTAGAGGTCGTGTTGTTGGACAACGATGAACCTACGAGCTATGGAGAAGCGATGGTGGGACCGGATTCCGACAAATGGTTAGAGCCCATGAAATCCGAGATGGGATCCATGTATGAAAATGAAGTATGGACTTCGGAAGTATTACCTGAAGGGCGAAAGTCCATTTAGAATAAATGGATCTTTAAGAACAAGAAAGACGCGGACGGTTATATCACTGTCTATAAAGCTCGACTTGTGGCAAAAGTTTTTTCACAATTTTAACGAGTTGACTACGATGACACCTTCTCACCAGTAGCGATGCTTAAGTCCGTCAGAATCATGGTAGCAATATCTGCCTTTTTCGATTATAAAATTTGGCAGATGGATGTCAAAACAACGTTCCTTAACGGTTTCCTTAAGGAAGAGTTGTATATGATGCAACTATAAGTTTTTGTCGATCAGGAGAATGCTGACAAAGTTTGCAAACTCCAGCGATCCATTTATGTGCTAGTGCAAGCGTCTCGGATTTGGAATCTTCACTTTGATGAGGTGATCAAGGTGTTCGGGTTTATACAAGTTTACGGAGAAGCTTGTATTTACAAGAAAGTGAATGGGAGCTCGATAGCGTTTCTAATATTATATGTGGATGACATATTGATGATTGGAAACAATATAGAATTTTTGGAAGGCGTAAAGGAATATTCGGACAAGAGTTTTTCAATGAAGTACCTAGGAGAAGCTCCTTTCATATTAGGCATCAAAATCTATAGAGATAGATCTAGACACTTAATAGGACTTTCACAAAGCTCATACCTTGACAAAGTTTTGAAGAAGTTCAAAATGGATCAGTCCAAGAAAGGGTTCTTTCCTGTATTGCAACACGTGAAGTTGAGTAAGACTCAATGCCAACTGACTGTAGAGGATAGAGAAAAGATGAGTGTCTTCCCCTATGCTTCTGCCATAGGCTCTATCATGTATGCAATGTTGTGCACAAGACCAGATGTCAGCCTTGCCATAAGTATGGCCGGAAGGTTTTGGAGTAATCCTAGAATGGAGCACTAGACATCGGTCAAGAATATCCTTAAGTACCTAAAAAGGACTAAGGAAATATTTCTCGTTTATGGAGGTGAGTAAGAGCTCATCATAAAGGGTTACGTCGATGCAAGCTTTGACACTGATCTGGATGACTCTAAGTCTCAAACCAGATACATATATATTCCCAATGGGGGAGTGGTAAGCTGGTGCAGTTCCAAGCAAAGCGTGGTAGTTGATTCTACATGTGAAGCGGAGTAGATAGCTTCCTCAGAGGCGGCGATGGAAGGTGTCTAGATGAAGCAGTTCATGACGGATCTTGGATTTATGCCTAGTGCACTCGACCCAATGACTCTGTTATGTGACAACACTAGTCCCATTGCCCTAGCCATGGAACCAAGGTTTCACAAGAGGACCAGACATATAAAGAGATGGTTCAATTCCATCTGCGATCACATCCAGGAGGAGGACTTAAATATTTGCAAAGTACAAACGTATCTGAATGTCGTAGACCCGTTGACTAAGTCTCTTCCAGGAGTAAAACATGATCAACACCAGAAATGTATGGGTGTTAGATTCATTACAATGTAAATCACATAGCGATGTGAGCTAGATTATTGACTCTAGTGCAAGTGGGAGACTGTTGAAAATTTTCCCTAGAGGCAATAAGAAAATAGTTATTCATATTTACTTGTTCATGATAATCATTTATTATCCATGCTATAATTGTGTTGATTGGGAACTCAAATACATGTGTGGGTACATAGACAACACTGTGTCCCTCGTATGCCTCTAATAGACTGGCTCATTGATCAAAGATGGTCGAGGTTTCCTAGCCATGGACATGATATGTCATTTGATAACGGGATCACATCATTAGGAGAATGATGTGATGGACAAGACCCAAACTACGAATGTAGCATATGATCGTGTCATTTTATTGCTATTGTTTTCTACATGTCAAGTATTTGTTCCTATGACCATGAAATCATGCTACTCGCTAACACCGGATGAGTACCTTGTTTGTGTCAAACATCTCAATGTAACTGGGTGACTATAAAGGTACTCTACAGGTATCTCCGTGGGTGTCTGTTGAATTGGCATGGATCAAGACTGGGATTTGTTACTCCGTGTGACGAAGAGGTATCTTAGGGCCCACTCGTTAATACAACATCATAGTGAGCTTGCAAGCAAAGTGACTAAAGAGTTTGCCACGGGATGTTGTATTATGGAACGATTAAAGAGACTTGCGGGTAACTGGATTGAACTAGGTATGGAGATACCGACGATTGAATCTCGGGCAAGTAACATACCGATGAACATAGGGAACTACGTACGGGATTGACTGAATCCTTGACATGGAGGTTCGACCGATAAAGATCATCGTAGAATATGAAGGAAACAATATGTGCATCCAGGTCCCGCTATTGGTTATTGGCTCTAGAGGTGTCTCGGTCATGTCTGCATAGTTCTCGAACCTGCACGGTCTACACACTTAACGTTTGGTAATGATATAAGTATAGTCGAGTTATTATGTTGGTGACCGAAGGTTGTTTGGAGTCCCGGATGAGATCCTGGATGTGACGAGGAACTCCGGAATGGTCCAGAGGTGAAGATTGATATATAGGGTGAAGGGAATCGGAGTTCGAAAGTGTTCCGGGGCATATAGGGGATTCGACGGAGTGCCGAAAGGGGTTTGGGGGGTCCCGGCAAGTGTTGAGTGTCTCATAGGCCAAGGAGAGTGGCACACCAGCCCACAAGGGTATGGACATCGCGCCCCACCTCAGCCCATTAGGTTGGGAGGTGCACCCTAGCCCCTAGCACCGCCGGCCACCCTTGCCTTGGGAGGCAAGGCACGTAGGGGGGGCACCCAAACCCTGGCCGCACCACCCCTTGGCCGCCGGCCCCTTGGGGGAACCCTAGGGCACCCTCCCTCCTCCCTCCCCGTATATATAGTGAGGGATAGAGAGGGCAGCCGCACCCTAACGTGCCTTGCGTTGCCCCTCTTCTCCCTCGTAGTTCTTCTCCACCTCATAGCGCATGGTGAAGCCTTGCCGGATTGTCATCACCACCACCTCACCACACCGTCGTGCTTCCGGAGGACTTGGGCTTCTACTTCACCATCGCTCGCTGGATCAAGGAGGTGAAGGCGTCATAAGGCTGCATGTGTGTTGAACGCGGAGGTGATGTCCCTTCGGCACTTGATCTGGTGTTCGCGGGATGGATGGTGATTGGATCGCGAAGACGTTCGACTACATCAACTGCGTTTCTTAACGTTTCCGCTTAGTGATCTACAAGGGTATGTAGATGCAATCTCTCCTTTCATAGATGCTCATCTCCTAGATCGATCTTCATGAAGTGAAGGAATTTTTTTGTTTCCCATGCAACGTTCCCCAACACCTTCATACTGAGCAGGCGTTCAAAAAAGATTTCCTTCTCTTTTTTGGTAAGAGCATAGCTGGCAGGACCTTGGTACTACTTTGGATGCATGCCGTCTTTTTCATTCATACATTGGTGGTCCTGTCGTGGCTCCGGTGTATCTTTGTCTTCCCATACACGCCAAGAAGCCTAGCAGGTTCACGCAAAGATTCTTTGTCACATGCATCACGTCGATTGCAGAGCGGACCTCTAGGACTTACCAGTATTCTTGCTCCCAAAATATAGATTTCTTCTTCCACATGGGGGCATGTCCGTTCGCATCATTCGGAATAGATTGACCGCCAGGACCCTTTCCAAATATATCTTTTAAATCCTTGACCATATCAAGTATATCATCACCAATACGGTGTCCAGGCTTCTTTCGGTGATTTGCCTCACCTTTGAAATGCTTGCCTTTCTTTATTAAGAGATGCTTGATCATAAGAACTCGACAATGTCCCAAGTGCACAAACTTCTTACATTTATCCAAGTATATACCTTCACTCTCATCTAAACAGTGAGTGCATGCATTGTATCCCTTGTTTGTCTGTCCTGAAAGGTTACTAAGAGCCGCCAATCATTGATGGTTACAAACATCAACGCTCGTATGTCAAATTCCTCATGTTTGTGCTCATCCCACACACGTGCACCTTTTAAATACCACAAATGTAAAAGTACTTCAACTAATGGTCTTAGGTACACATCAATGTTGTTTACGGGTTGCTTAGGGCCTTGGGTGAGCACTAGCATCATGATGAACTTCCGCTTCATGCACAACCAAGTAGGAAGGTTATAGATACATAGAGTCACAGGCGAGGTGCTATGATTGTTGTTCTACTCCCCAAAAAGATTAATGCCATCTACACTTATACCAAACCATAAGTTCCCTGCGTCATCTGCAAAATCCGACCACTATCTCTCGATTTTTCTCCACTGAGACCCATCAGCAGGTACTCTCAACATCTCGTCTTTCTTACGGTCTTGTTTTTGCCATCACAACAACTTGGCATGCTCTTTTTTGGAACAAACATTTCAACCATGGTATTGTAGGAACATGCCACATCACCTTGGCAGGAATCCTCTTCTTGGGGAGCTCGCCCTCAACATCACCAAGGTCATCGCGGCTGAATTTTTAGCGCAATGCACCGCATACAGGGCATGCATTCGAATTCTCGTACTCACCATGGTAGAGGATGCAGTCATTAGGGCATGCATGTATCTTTTGCACCTCTAATCCTAGAGGGCAGACAACCTTCTTTGCTTCATACGTACTGTCAGGCAATTCATGGTCCTTTGGAAGCATATTCTTTAACATTTTCAAGAACTTTTCAAATCCCTTGTTAGATACAACATTCTCTACCTTCCATTGCAGCAATTCCAGTGTGGTACCCAGCTTTTTCTTGTCATCTTCGTATTTGGGTACAATTTCTTTTGTGATCCTCTAACATGCGCTGCAACTTCAACTTCTCCTTTTCACTTGCGCAGTTTCTCTTTGGATCAGCAATGGACCGACCAAGATCATCAGTGGGCTCATCGGATGCCTCTTCTTTAGCTTATTACCCCATTGTAGTACCATCATACTCAGGAAACATGGGATAGTTGTCATCATCCTCTTCTTCTTCATTGTCTTCCATTATAATCCCTCTTTCTCCATGCTTGGTCCAACAGTTATAGCCAAACATGAAACCGGACTGAGCTAGGTGGATGTGAAGGACTTTTGAGGTAGAGTAATTCCTATCATTCTTAAAGACACCACATGGAAAACACATAAACCTTCCCGCTTGTTTGCCTCACCGGCTCACAGAAACTATGTACCCCATTAATGAACTGGGAGAGAGTCGGCTGATCTTCAGTACATAACATCGACGTGACGAAATTAATACAAGTTCATACATAAAGTTCATACACACTTATTCTCATAAAACAACATACAACTATCTAGCTAAAACATTTAAATGCAACTAAGGTAATAATTGATCCAACAACATAATGATACCAAGCGTCTTTATTAATGTCATATTTTCTAATCTTTCTAATCTTCAAGCGCATTGCATCCATCTTGATCTTGTGGTCATCAACGACATCGGCAACATACAACTCCAATTTCATCTTCTCTTCTTCAATTCTTTTCAATTTTTCTTTCAAATAATTGTTATTTTTCAACTAAATTTAAATTCTCGACAATAGGGTCAGTTGCAAATTCCGGTTCACATACCTCCTAGAAAAAAATATCTATGTCAACTTGATGCGAATATATGTCATAAACAGGAAATGAAACAAAATAGTTATAAAAGATAATATACCACATCCGAATCATAAACCAGATGAGGGCCGACGGGGACGGATATCAAAACCATGCACTATATATAACAAACGATCATACAAGTAAGATCATTATACAAGTTAATTTGAGCTCAAATTGCATATAAATCAAATAAACTCCAACATAATTACTTCCAAACTAAAACCCACTATACTTATAGAGCATGAAACGAGCTAAACTAGCAATGAGAGATGAAAGGATGAAGTTGCTAACCTTTTAGAATGATGGGGTGCCTCCAATCTTGACAAATCTTGGCAAAGCTGGATGATGAGCTCGAGCTAGGGGAAGGGGAACAAAGTGGAGAGTAAGGAGCTAGGGCTCGGGTTGGAAGAAGGAGGTATATATAGGGATATCTTTAGTCCCGGTTGGTGATACCAACCGGAACTAAAGGTCTATCTATAGTCCCGGTCGGTATCACCAACCGGGACTAAAGGGGCTCACAAAGGGCCCATCCTACTGCAACCCTGCCACAACTCTTTAGTCCCGGTTGGTATCACCAACCGGGACTAGAGGTCTCAAATGAACCGGGACTAGAAGTGGCCCTGCCTCCTTCTGCTCCTAGCCGAACCTGACTAGTGCTATCCCTCGTTATCGTCCAACACTTGTCGAAGTCGAATGGCTCATTGGTGGCCCATCGGTAGACGTGCTCGCGTCGATGCTCAGCCACCACAATGAAGTTTCCTCGTAGGGGGAGTGGTAGGGGTGAGGAGTGAGTTGCTCTAACAAGACTTACAAATGAAAAAGTGGGGTGTGAGACTAAGATGATAGGAGAAAGATTGCACTCTTAGAATATTGTATTACAACGACAAATGACCTTGTACCCTTAGGGCATCACCAACGGCAAGCCTCAAACAACACGCATATGTCTGGACCATGTTGTATGGACGTGTTGTGCCATCCAACGTGGGCATATATGGGTCCTCGGGATGGTCTGGCGTACTTTCTCCTACAAATTGAAGAATAACGTGTAGGGATTTGCGTGCGTCCAGACCGCTCCCAAACTCACGTCTCACCGCCTTACCCAGCAAAAGCCCTCCCTCACACCCACATGCTTCCCGTATGTGATACATCTCCAACGTATCTATAATTTTGGATTGTTCCATGCTATTATATTATCTGTTTTGGATGTTTTATATGCATTAATATGTTATTTTATATTATTTTTGGGACTAACCTATTAATCTAGAGCCTAGTGCCAGTTTTCCTTTTTCCCTTGTTTTTGAGTTTCGCAGATAAGGAATATTAAACGGAGTCCAAACGGAACAAAACCTTCGGAGTGTTTTTTCTCGAACGAAAGGAAACTACGAGACTTGAGAACCATGTCAGAGGAGCCATCGTGGGGCCACAAGCCCTAGGGGCACGGCCAGGGGGGTAGGCTTCGCTAGGCAGGCTTCTGGGCCCATGACAACTCCCCTAACCCTAATCTTCGACCTATAAATTCCCAAATATTCCATCATTATCAGAATGAGCTATGAAAACACTTTCCCGCCGCCAAAGACCTCCGTTCCCGAGAGATCCAATCTTGGAGCCTTTTCCGGTAATCTGCCGGAGGGGGTTTCGATCACGGAGGGCATCTACATCAACTCTATTGCCCCTTCGATGATGCGTGAGTAGTTCACCACAGACCTACGGGTCCATAGCTAGTATCTAGATGGATTCTTCTCTCTCTTTGCTTCTCAATACCATGTTCTTCATGATCTTCATGGAGATCTATCTGATGTAATACTCTTTTGCGGTGTGTTTGTTGATATCCGATGAATTGTGGGTTTATGTTCATATTATCCATGAATATTATTTGAGTGTTTCCTGAATTCTTATATGCATGATTTCATATCTTTGCAAGTCTCTTCGAGTTATTGGTTTGGTTTGGCCAACTAGATTCGTAATTCTTGCAATAAGAGAAGTGCTTAGTTTTGGGTTCAATCTTGCGGTGTCTTCACCTAGTGACAAAGTAGGGGTAGCGAGGCACGTATTGTATTGTTTCCATCAAGGGTAAAAAGATGGGGTTTTCATCATATTGCTTGAGTTTATCCCTCTACATCATGTCATCTTACTTAATGCGTTACTCTGTTCTTCATGAACTTAATACTCTAGATGCAGGCATGAGTCGGTTGATGTGTGGAGTACTATTAGTAGATGCAAAATCGTTTAGGTCTACTTGTCACGGACGTGATGGTTATACGCATAATCATTGCCTTGGATATCTTCATAATTATTCGCTTTTCTATCAATTGCTCGACAGTAATTTGTTCACCCACCATAATACTTGCCATCAGGAGAGAAGCCATCTAGTGAAACCTATGGCCCCCGGGTCTATTTTCCATATTATAATTTCAGATCTAAAACCAAAAATACCAAAAATACTTGCTGCCCTATTTTTACTTTTAGGTGTACTTTCCATTCAAGCATCCTATTATATGTCTCTCTATTAGATCTCATCCTTGCAAGTAACCGTGAAGGGATTGACAACCCCTTTATAGCGTTGGGTGTAAGAGTTTGATTCTTTGTGCAGGTACATCTATTGGTGACTCGCTTGTATCTCCTACTGGATTGATACGGTGGTTCTCAAAAACTGAGGGAAATACTTATCTACTTTGCTGCATCAATTCGTTCCTCTTCATAGGAAACCAACGCATGCTCGAGAAGTAGCAAGAAGGATTTCTAGCGCCGTTGCCGGGGAGATACATAGCAAGTCAAGATAAGAACTCTCTCGTCAACTTGCCAATTTTTGGTTTGGTTGCGGGGAGATCTACATCAAGCCTACCAAGTACCCACCACAAAATAATCTCTTGCATTTACATTATCTACCATTTGCCTCTCGTTTTCCTCCCCCACTTCTAAAATGATTTTCAGAAAATACCAAAAATAATTGACTTTTTATTTGCCCTCTTCTGTTTGCCTTTTTGTTGCTATGTTTGCTTGTGTTGCCATGTGCCTTCTATTTGCTTGCATCTTCGCTTGCTAAAAATCTATTGATATGGATCCTCATCCACTTGCTAATCTTTTCAAAAGACCAAATTATGATGAACCAATTGCTAGTGAGTTGAGTGTACTTGATTATCTCTATGAAGTTTTGCTTGATATTCGTGAATCTGAAAATTGTGATGAAGTGATTCACGATGTTTCCTTGAATGAAAAGCATGATTGCAGTGGTATTTTTATAAATTTTATTAATGTCAATTATGTTAATTATATGCAAAACTACAAGCTTGGGGATTCTATATTTGATGAGTTTGCCATGACCACTACTTATTGCAATGATCATGATTGGGGTGATAATGCTTCTGATGATCTTGATAAATTATTGAATACTCATGATGAATATGATATTGAAAGTGGGTTTGGGAGAGTGTCAACTTTAGGCATTATTGATACCACTATTTTTGAGAGTGTTCAATCTTATGAATTGTTTGATAAAATTGGGTTTGGAGAGGTCATGACTTTAGTTAATGATAATCCCACTATTTTGGAAGAGTATCAACTTTGCATGCATGTGGATCATGAAGAAAAAAATTATATGATAGTTATATTGTTGAATTCATTCATTATTCTACTGAAATTTATTATGAGGGAGGAACATATGCTTGTAGGAATTGCAATAATATCAAGTTTCCTCTCTATGTGTTCAAAGTTTTGAAGTTATGCTTGTTTTCCCTTCCTATGCTAGTTAATTCTTGTTCCCATAAATTGTTTGCTCACAAAATACCTATGCATAGGAAGTGGGTTAGACTTAAACGTGTTTTTAATGCTATTCATGATGCTCTTTTGCATATCTCTACTACTACTTTTTATGTGAGCATCATTGAAATCGTTATGCCTAGCTAGGGGCGTTAAACAATAGCGCTTGTTGGGAGACAACCCAATTTTATTTTTGATTTCTGTTTTTGTTTCTGTATTGGTACGTTTTACACACAATTAATTCTCTAGTAATTGTGTTTTTGTGTTTTTATTAGTGTTGGAGCCAAGTAAAACCTTTGGGGTGATCTATGGTAGTTGTTTATTTGATCTTGGTGAAAAACAGAAACTTTTGAGATCAGTCCAGTAATTTCACAATTTTTTAAGAGAGCCAAATTGATCTGAAATTTTTACAAAAGATTTATATACATATTTCCCTGATTTTACTAATTTTTCAGAATTTATAGAGTTCCATAAGTATTCAAAGTTTACAGATTTGTACAGACTGTTCTGTTTTTGACAGATTCTGTTTTCTTTGTGTTGTTTGCTTATTTTGATGCATCTATGGGTCGTATCGAGGGGTATGAGTCATGGAAAAGTTATAATACAGTAGGTATTACACAAATAAAACTATAGAAGGAGTTCAAAACAGTACCTAAAGTGGTGATTTATCTTTTTATACTAATGTATCTCATGAGTTTTCTGTTGAGTTTTGTGTTGTGAAGTTTCAAAGTTTTGGGTGAAGATTTGATGGACTATGGAATAAATAGTGGAAAGAGCCTAAGATCGGGGATGCCCAAGGCACCCCAAGTCATATTCAAGGATAGAAAAAATCCTAAGATTGGGGATGCCCCGGAAGGCATCCCCTCTTTCGTCTTCAATCCATCGATAAATTTACTTGAGGCTATATTTTTATTCACCACATGATATGTGTTTTGCTTGGAGCGTCTTGTATGATATGAGTATTTGCTTGTTAGTTTGCCACAATCATACTTGATGCACACATGTTTTGAGAGAGACATGCTGAATCATGAGTTTGGTAGAATACTCTATGTGCTTCACTTATATCTTTTGAGCTAGGCAATGTTGCTCTAGTGCTTCACTTATATCTTTATAGAGCACGGTGGTCTTATATTTTATAGAAATCATTGAAGTCTCGTTCCTCACTTATATTATTTTGACATTTTCTTAAAACATCATTGTAATTTATTTAGTTTATGAATTTAGTCCTAATATAATGGGCATCCAAGAGGGATATAATAATTTTTTTCATATTGAGTGCATTAAAAACTATGAGAAGTTTGATTCCTTGCATATAGTTTTGAGATAATAGGGATGGTAATATGAGATTCATGCTAGTGAGTAGTTGTGAATTGGAAGAGATAGGTGTGTTAAAGCTTGTGATTCTCGTAGCATGCACGTATGGTGAACCATTATGTAACAAAGTCGGAGCATGATTTGTTTAATGATTGTCGACCTTTGTGTGAGGGACGGGAGCGCGCGATGGTTAACTCCTACCAACCTCTCCCCTAGGAGCATGCGTCTAATTCTTTGTTTGACAACTAATAGACTTGTGTTTGTCGAGATCCGATGAATTATGGGTTTATGTTCAGATTATCCATGAATATTATTTGAGTCTTTCCTGAATTCTTATATGCATGATTTCATATCTTTGCAAGTCTGTTCGAGTTATTGGTTTGGTTTGCCCAACTAGATTGGTAATTCTTGCAATAGGAGAAGTGCTTAGTTTTGGGTTAAATCTTGCGGTGTACTCACCCAATAACAAAGTAGGGGTAGCGAGGCACGTATTGTATTGTTGCCATCAAGGGTAAAAAGAGGGGGTTTTCATCATATTGCTTGAGCTTATCCCTCTACATCATGTTATCTTACTTAATGTGTTACTCTGTTCTTCATGAACTTAATACTCTAGATGCAGGCAGGAGTCGGTCGATGTGTGGAGCAATAGTAGTAGATGCAGAATCATTTCGGTCTACTTGTCACGGACGTGATGCCTATATGCATAATCATTGCCTTGGATATCTTCATAATTATTCGCTTTTCTATCAATTGCTCGACAGTAATTTGTTCACCCACCATAATACTTGCCATCAGGAGAGAAGCCATCTAGTGAAACCTATGGCCCCCAGGTCTATTTTCCATATTATCCTTTCAGGTCTAAAACCAAAAATACCAAAAATACTTGCTGCCCTATTTTTACTTTTAGTTTTACTTTCCGTTCAAGCATCCTATTATATCTATCTCTATTAGATCTCATCCTTGCAAGTAACCGTGAAGGGATTGACAACCCCTCTATAGCGTTGGGTGCAAGATTTGATTCCTTGTGCAGGTACATCTATTGGTGACTCGCTTGTATCTCCTACTGGATTGATACCTTGGTTCTCAAAAACTGAGGGAAATACTTATCTACTTTGCTGCATCAAACCGTTCCTCTTCACGGGGAACCAACGCATGCTCGAGAAGTAGCAGTATGAAATGACTAGCGCCGCTCTAGAGCCGCATTATGCTCTGTCAGAGCGGACGCGACCCCTTGTTTTGGACTCTAATTTGCATGATTATAATGGAACTAACCCGGACTGATGCTGTTTTCAGCAGAATTGCCTTCATGTTATTTTTGTGTAGAAATAAAAGTTCTCGGATTGACCTAAAAAATTTACGGAGTACATTTTGGCTTTAATAAAAATTACTCGCGCAAGAATCAACCAGAGGGGGCCACCCAGAGGCCACAAGCCCGTCAGGTGGGGCCACCCCCTGGCCACACCTTGTAGGCTTGTGGGGCCCCTGCTGCTCCACCGACCTCAATTCCACTCCTATTTATTCCTATTCCCGTAGAAAAAATCAGAGAGAATAGTTCATCGCGTTTCATGATACGGAGCCGCCACCACCTCCTATTCTTCCTCGGGAGACCAGATCTGGAGTCCATTTTGAGCTCTAGAGAGGGGAAATTGACGCCATCGTCATCACCAACCATCCTTCATCACCAATTCCATGATGCTCTATGTCGTTCGTGAGTAATCCCATCATAGGCTTGCTGGACGGTGATGGGTGGATGAGATTTATCATGTAATCGAGTAAGTTTTGTTAGGGTTTGATCCCTAGTATCCATTATGTTCTGAGATTGATGTTTCTATGACTTTGCTATGCTTAATGCTTGTCACTAGGGCCCGAGTGCCATGATTTCAGATCTGAACCTATTATGTTTTCATGAATATATATATGTGTTCTTGATCCTATCTTGCAAGTTGTAGACACCTATTACAAGTTATGATCCGCATCCCCCAAGGTGACAATAACTGGGATTCTTTCCGGTGATTACTGTAGTTTGAGGAGGTCATGTATTCACTAAGTGCTAATGCTTTGGTCTCATTCTCTATTAAAAGGAGACCTTAATATCCCTTAGTTTCCATTACGACCCCGCTGCCACGAGAGGGTAGGACAAAAGATGGCATGCAAGTTCTTTTCCATAATCATGTATGACTATATATGGAATACATGCCTACATTAAATTGATGAATTGGAGCCAGTTCTGTGTCACCCTATGTTATAAATGTTGCATGATGAATGCCATCCAACATAATTATCTATCACTGATCCATTGCCTACGAGCTTTTCACATATTGATCCTTGCTAAGTTACTTTTCCGTTGCTACTGTTACAATCACTACAAAATTGCTACCGTTACTTTTGTTATCGCTACCATTACTTCCATACTACTTTGCTACTAAATACTCCCTCCGTTCGGAAATACTTGTCATTGAAATGGATGTATCTAGATGTATTTTAATTCTAGATACATCCATTTCTATCCATTTGTGCGACAAGTAATTCCGGACGGAGGGAGTACTTTGCTAAAGATATTAAGTCTTTCAGGTGTGGTTGAATTGACAACTCAACTGCTAATACTCGAGAATATTCTTTGGCTCCCCTTGTGTCAAATCAATAAATTTGGGTTGAATACTCTACCCTCGAAAACTGTTGGGACCCCCTATACTTGTGGGTTATGAAGACCTTTTTCTGGCGCCGTAGCTGGGGAGCATAGCTCTATTCTCGGAGTCACTTGGGATGTATTTCTGTTGATCACTATGAAGAATCTGAAAGATCCAAAAACCAAGATCTATCCCTCTACTACGAGGGAGGTAACGAACTTCCAGCTAGCTCTGGACCTGATTCACCTTCTGTTATGAGTAAGTTTGCGACACCACCACCTGCTAGTAATTCTGATATGTCGCGAGTAATTGATGATGCCACTTTTGCTATGCATGATGCTTATGATGATACTTTGCTTGATAATATTGTGCCACTGGGTGAATTTCTTGATGAACAAATTGCTAGAGCCAATGCTGAAAATTATGATACTTCTAAAACTGATGGAATTACTATGCTTGTAAGGATAGAGATGACCTTAAGAAATTACTATGCAAGTGGAGAGAAAATCTT
Source organism: Hordeum marinum (assembly GCA_022496015.1). Taxonomy (NCBI): domain Eukaryota; kingdom Viridiplantae; phylum Streptophyta; class Magnoliopsida; order Poales; family Poaceae; genus Hordeum; species Hordeum marinum. Next base: position 355,614,229 of record CM039676.1, on the reverse strand, counting down.
TGAATGCTAGAATGAAATATGATCCTAAGTTTGCTACTTTACCTATCTTTGTTACTAATAAGGATTATGAATTCTTTGTCGAACCTAAGTTAATTACTTTGGTTGAATCTAATCCTTTCCATGGCTATGAATCTGAAACTATTGTGGCACATCTCACTAAATTGAATGATATAGCCACCCTATTTACTCATGAGGAAAAAATTCGTTATTACTGTAACCTTAAGTTGTTTCCTTTCTCATTAAAGGGTGATGCTAAGATATGGTTCAACTCTCTTGCTCCTGGTTGTGTGCGTAGCCCCCAAGATATGATATATCACTTCTCTGAAAAATATTTTCCTGCCCATAAGAAACAAGCTGCCTTGCAGAAAATATTTAACTTTGTGCAAATTGAAGAAGAGAGTCTCCCAAAAGCTTGGGGGAGGCTTCTCCAATTACTAAATGTTTTGCCTGATCATCCTCTCAAGAAAAATGAAATACTTGATATCTTTTATAATGAACTAATCAATGCTTCTAGTGACCACCTAGATAGTTGTGCTGGTTGTGTTTTCAGGGAACGAACCCGGTGAACAAGCTGAAATACTATTGAACAAATATATTGAGCAATGAAAATGATTGGACTATTCCCGAACCACCTCCGAAGCCAACTCTGAAGAAAAGAGGTATTCTATTTCTAAGTCCTGAAGATATGCAAGAACGAAGAAATCTATGAAGGAAAAAGGCATTAAAGCTGAAGATGTTAAGAATCTACCACCTATTGAAGAAATACATGGTCTTGATAACTCAACATAGGTAGTAGAGGTAAATTCTCTTCGTAAATTTGATGAAAGCGATATTCCTTCTAATAATTCTGCTAGCCAACGCTTGGCTGAGTTTGATAATTTTGTTTTTAAGCAAGAAAATTTTAATGCTTATGTTATTAGACAATTGAAACATAATGCTTTCATGCTAGATCGCTTAGGCAATTATATGAGTAGAACTATCAATGATCTTAAACTGATTAGTCAACATGCTTCCATGGAAACTACTCAAGTAGAGCAAGTGCTTAAGGCACATAATGATTTGCTTAATTAGATGAATAGTAATAATAATGATAATTATGTTAAAGTTGTGACTAGAGGTGGTAGAATGACTCGGGAACCTTTGTATCCTAAGAGAATTGAGCAAGATTCTCAAAGGGGTAATATTTATGTACCTAGTTAGAGAATAAGGATGGTGATAGAACTTTGCATGCTACTAGTGAACCTGTTACAGACACACCTAAAAACCCAAATAATATTTCTATTTATGATGCTGAGATACAATCTGGTGATGAACATGAGCCTAGTGATAATATTAATGATGATGTTCATGTTGATGCTCAACCTAGTAATGATAATGATGTGGAGATTGAACCTGCTGTTGATCTTGATAACCCACAACTAAGAATAAAAGATATGATAAAAGAGATTTTATTGCTAGGAAGCATGGTAAATAAAGAGAACCATGGGTTCAGAAACCCATGCCCTTTCCTCCTAAACCATCCAAGAAAAAGGATGATGAGGATTTTGAGCGCTCTAGTGAAATGCTTAGACCTTTCTTTTTGCGTATGCGCTTGACTGATATTCTGAAAATGTATCCATATGCTAAGTATATGAAAGATATTGTGACTAATAAAAGGAACATACCGGAAGCTGAAATTTCCACCATGCTTCTAATTATACTTTTAAGGGTGGGGTACCAAAGAAATTAGGAGATCCAGGAATACCAACTATACCATGCTCTATTAAAGGGAATTATGTTAAAACTTCTTTATGTGATTTGGGAGCTGGTGTTAGTGTTATGCCTTTCTCTTTATATCGTAGACGTGATTTGAATAAGTTGACACCTATTGAAATCTTTTTGCAAATGGCTGATAAATGAACTGCTCTACCTATCGGTATTTGTGAGGATGTACCTGTCATAGTTGCAGATGCTACTATCTTAACGGACTTTGTTATTCTTGATATTCCCGAGGACAATAGTATGTCTATCATCATTGGTAGACCCTTTTTGAATACTGCAGGGGCTGTTATCGATTGCAACAAGGGCAATGACACTTTTCATATTAATGGTAATGAGCATATGATACACTTTCTGAAGAAACCACCTCAAGTTCATAGTATCAACTCCATTGACAAAATTCCAACGGTTATTATTGGAGACTTTGAATTCCCTCTTCCTACTGTCAAGAAGAAATATGATATACTTATTGTTGGGGAAATTCATATCCCCATTGAGGTAACTTAGTGTTATTCAAAAATTCTCCGGTTTCATGTTATTCAAAAGAAGTTTGTTAATAAGACATGATCAACCCTATTAATGGATTCCTTTTGATGAGCATGAGATGGTTGAATTTAGAAAGCACAACTTTCTGTACCCAATTTTTACTTTATGTTAGTAAGATTAAATTAAGTAAAATGCTATTATTTTTTTGCTTTCTGAGTTTTCCATGCAATAGAAAAATGACCTGAAAATAAAAGTTCTTCAAATGCCCTGAAAATACAGTATGATTTTTCTGGAATATTTAAAAATATCTGGCACTTAGTACACTGTAGGGGCTGTACCAATGGGTCACAAGCCCACAAGGCGTGGCCACCCCCCTGGCCGCTCCTAGAAGGCTTGTGTGTCCCACGTGGCCCCCCTCCACTTTTTCCAACACCCATCCACTTCATCTTCCTCCAGAAAAAATCGCACCATTGCTCAAACCCATGTTCTAGCTCATTTTGCTGCCATCTTCGATCTCCGTGTGCGAAGCTTCATTCGTAAATTTATTTTGGGAGATTGTTCCTCGGTATCTGACTCATCCAATGGTCCAATTAGTTTTTGTTCTAGTGCTTTATATATTGCAAATTTTTGTTGTTGTGCTGACCTTGTTCTTGAGCTTGCATGTCAAATTTGTATGGTCCCAAGTAGTTTTGATGCATGATATAACCATACAACTGGAGAGCATCCATACCTGAGGTATGCAAATCCGGTCCCTCAAACGTCCGCGGATGCGTTCTGACGCGTCCACATGTATTGACCGGACACGTTTTATATTTGTCACTCTGCATCCGCGTACCTCATATTCGACGTTCTATATCCATACTACACCTATAAGATGATGAGCTACTCTACATGATCAAACAACAGACAACAAAATTAGCATCAAACGGACAACCAAATGCAATAAACAGACTATACATCATCCAAAAGATAATCGAGTTTGTTGTCGGGCAAGTTTTTCAACTTCTACAACTAAAAACGATATAAACATAGAGGACGGGGAATCGCCACTTCCTCGCTGGGCCTTTTCCCTTCCGGTCACCGGCACAGTTGTAGGCGTCCGCAGCTCGTGGAGGGTCTTCATCGTCCGAGGAGGAGGTGCACCTACCGTGGTCGCCAGTGTCGTCGTTGGAGTCAGAGTCGGAGAGGACGATGAGCCCCTTCACCCGACGGATCGCCCCGTCCTTCTCCCGCTTCAACTTGGCAAGCCAGCTCTTCTCCTCTGCTGCCTCCTTCGCCTCGTGCTCCATCTTCTAAATAGCAAGCCGGAGTGCATTGGCGTTCTTGGCCGGAGGTAGCGAGCGCACGTCTCCGCAGTCGTGAGGGACCGACAGTAGACCCATGCATGGAGCCGCTTCTCCTCGTCGGGCTCCGTCTGCATCCCGCGGTGATGGCGCTCGGACTGCTCCACCATGTCCCTTTCCGGTGCCTACTGCCTCCCGCGGCACATGGTGCTGATACGTCTCCAATGTATCTATAATTTTTTATTGTTCCATGCTACTATATTATCATTCTTGGATACTTTATATGCATTTATATGTTGTTTTATATCATTTTTGTAAGTTAACCTAATAACCTAGTGCCGGTGTCAGTTATTGTTTTCTGCTTGTTTTTGGTCTTTTAGGATATTGTACCAAACGAAGTCCAAATACCCCGAATTTTTTTATGATTATTCTCGACAAAAATAAGAGCTGGAAGCTTCAGAGGGAGAACAAAGGTCACACGTGGTGGCCCCAGGCCAATAGGGCGCGTCCAAGGGGTGGTTGTGCCCTGATGGCTTGGGGCCACCTCTCACGGTCTACTAGCCTAATTCGTCCCCTATATATTCTCTAAAATCGGGAAAAGACCCGAGAGCCAGCAAAAATACTTTTTCACTCGTCGCAAGTCTTTGTTCCGATGAGAGGCCATCTAGAGCCATGTTCCGGTGCTTTGCCGGAGGGCCATTAATCACGAAGGCATCTACATCAACCTTGCTGCCTCCATGATGATATGTCAGTAGTTTACCACAGACCTGTGGGTCAATAGCTAGTACCTAGATGGCTCTCTCTCACATACTCTCTATGATCTTGAACACAAAGTTCACCATGATTCCTGTGGTGATCTATCCGATGTAATCCTTCTTTGCGGTGAGTTTGTTCGGATCCGATGAATTATGGATCTATGCTCAGATTATTCATGAAAATATTTTGAGTCATTACAGAATTCCTATACGCATGATTTTTTGTAGCTTCATATTTTGCTCTCCGATCTATCAATTTGGTTTGGCCAAGTAGATTGATTTATCTTCAACAGGAGTGATGAGTTGTGATGGGTTTAATCTTGTGATTCTCTATCCTTGTGACAGAAGGGGCAAGTCACATATTGTATTACTGCGATTAAGGGGGGGGGGAGATGAGATTTATTCATATTGATTGGATTTAATTTGTCTACATCATGTCATCTTACTCCAAGCATTACTCTCTTTATACTTAATATTCTAGATGCATGCTGGATAGTGGTCGATGGGTGGAGTAATAATAGTAGATGCGTGCAGGAGTACATGTACTTTTTTATGGACGTGATGCCTATATACACGATCATTGATGTGAATAAATAGTGCATAAGTATGCGCTTTTCTATCAACTGCCCAATAGTATTCTGTTTACCCACCATATGCTTTCTTCGGGAGAGAAGCCTCTAGCGAAAACTATGGCCCACGGATCTTCACAATATATATATTGCAAAAACTTCAAAAATATTTCTGCCATTTATTTACTTATTTTATATTTATATTATCTCTCTATCAATACTTATCCCTTGCAAGTAACGAGTTCAAGGGGCTTGACAACCCTATTACCTACGTTGGGTGCTTGTGCGTGCTCTTTTGTGTGTAGGTAATGAATACAAGACCTTGCCTGGTCCTCCTATTGTCTTGATAACCTTGGTTATCACTGAGGGAAATACTTATCTCCATGATGTTGCACCTCCTCTCTTCTTCGGGGAAAATCCCAACGTAGTTTGCAAGTAGCAGGAAGAATTTTTGGTGCCGTTGCTAGCGAGTATCACCAAATTCTTATCAAGTAACTTCCCACAAATTATCATTCACTTGTTCTACTTTTTATTTTTTGTTATGTTTTACTTGATATCAAAATTAAAAAATATAAAACAAAATTATATTTGCTTGTTTGCCTAGTTATCTAGTTTACTATATCATTTGCTCGTTTGCTTTCTATCATGGCTAGTTCTCCTGCAGATATGCCTTCCCCTCCTTATTAGGAGAGGGATTGGGATTTTTAGATTTGTAAGCAACTGGTACATGAACCTTTGAAAGAAGCTTGGGATAGATTATTAGGAATACAAATAAGAACTAATTGCAAGAGTCACATTAAGTTGCTCCTTAGAAGTTTTTGTGTTGGTTTATCTCTTGCTCATGAATGTGCCTTAGACTCTATGTTCAAAAATGATTTCCTTGGAAACAATGCTTTTGACATCTATGAAAAGATGAAAAGTATATTTGGACAACCAAAAGTAGAAACTATTGAACCCACCATGTTGTAAGATATCGTCAAACTGTGCTAATAAAAGAAATTAAAGCTAGCATGGAATCCAACTTTATAGGGTTGTTTAATCTTGTTGCTAAAATCAATGGCAATGTTGTGTCACAAAATAGGAGACTTGATTTTTAGAACAAGATTGATGCTCTATGTGTTGTGAGAGAATAAATGAAAATTATTAATGCCAGACATGACTATTTGTCCACATCATTGATAATCTAAAAGAGAGCAAACGGGTTAAAGGGAATAGATTCCTTGCAACCAAGGATGACAACGCTTGATACTATGCATTAAGCCTAGTTAGGGGCATAAAACGATAGTGCTTGTTGGGAGGCAACCCAATAGTTATCTTTAATTTTTGTTTTTACTTTCTGTCTTGGTGTGTTTAAAATATTTTTGCTAATGTAATGAATGTGTGTTTATGTTTTAATTAGTTTTTGCCTAAGTAAAGCCTTTGGTATTGATTTGGAAGATAGTAGAATTGATGCAATGCAAAAACATGAACTTTTGTGTCCAGTGCAAAATTTCTCTGATTTTACTGAAACATGTTTTTCATCGAATTGTTTACAAAATATTATTATACAATTTACCCAAGTTTTCCTAATTTTTCAGAATTTTTGGAGTTACATAAGTATGGTGTTTGTGCAGATCATTACATAATGTTCTATTTTAGACAGATTCTACTTTGGCTTGCATAGTTTGCTTGTTTTAATAATGCTATGGAATGTATCGGGGATATCAGCCATGGATAAGTTAGACTAGAGTACCTTATGCAATAAAAAATATGAATCAATTTATAATAGTACCTAAAGTTTTTGATTTAACTATCATAATAGCGGATCTCATGATTTTTCTGTTGACTTTTGTGTGCCGATGATTTTAAGTTTTGGTTGCGATCACATTGAATGAAGGAATAAGGAGCGGTAGGATCCTAAGCTTGGGGATGCCCAAGGCACACCAAGGTAAAATTCTCGGAAGACTCAAGCATCTAAGCTTTGGATGCCCGGGAAGGCATTCCCTCTTTCTTCTCCATTCCATCAGTATGTCACTTAGAGCTATATTTTTATTCATCACATGATACCTGTTTTGCTTGGAGCATCTTGTATTGTAGTTTTCTTTATTTTTAGTTTGCCACAATCATTTTTGTTGGAAACACCTATTTGAGAGAGACACATGTTCATCATGATTTGTTATAATAATCTATGTGCTTCACTTATATCTTGAGGTAGGCAGTTGCTCTAGTCACTACAGGAATTAGTCACTTTGCCGTCAACCATCCCGGACGGCAAAGGCATGCATCCCGGATGGCAAAGTCTTTGCTGTCCGCTAGTAGACGGCCAACCGTCCGGCCGAATAAGCCACGGTAAAGGGCGCTTTGACGTCTGCTGGCGGACGGCAAAGAGCTTTGAATCTTTGTCGTCCACCAGCGGACGGCAAAGGGCCTGCACGGCACACGTGGCAACTTAGCTCCATTAAGGGCTTAACGGCATGCTTTGCCGTCCGCTGGCAGACGGCAAAGACCTTAGTTCTTTGTCGTCTGCCAGCGGACGGCGAAGTACCTATTTTTTTTGCTGGCTAGGTGGGTTCTTTGTCGTCCGCTGGCGGACGGCAATGAACCCACCTAGGCCAGCCCCAGGTTGCATAGGCAGCTGCCACGTGGCACCTTTGTCGTCTGCTGGCTGACGGCAAAGCTCTTTGCCGTCTGCCAGCAGACGTCAAAGTGGCTATATTGCCCCTATTTTCTCTGTTTTTTCTAAAAGACATTCAATTTGATAGAATATCACATATATATCAACAATATATATCCAAGCATACCAACAATAAGTTTCAACATGCATACCAACAATAAGTTTCCAACAACATATCCAACATACAAGTTTCCAACAACATATCCAACATACAATGGTTTCCAACAACATAGCCATACATACATATCCAAAACAAGTTTCCAACAAGTTTCCATAAACAAAAAGGAAGCATAACTAGAAGATTACACTCCATCAATGCAAGCTTCCTCATCTATATCAAATCTGCAAAGTAAGAAAGATGAAAGTTAGAAGAAGAAGACTAGCTAGAAGAAAAAGAAGAAAAAGAAGAAAAACAAGAAGAAGACGAATTTATCTTCTCTTTCTTTTTCTCCTCTCCTCTCCTCTTCTCCATGGTAGTAATGCCATTTTCTAGCTAACTAAGCATATCAAGTCATTTTGGAGGAAAAAATGCTAAGTATAGGTCATTTTATAGCTATCCTAGGCAAATATATTATTTTGGAGGTAAGTAAGGTTATTATGTCTTTTTTAGGAAAATAAGCTAAGTATAGGTCATTTTGGAGCTAAACCAAGGTTATTATGCCTTTTTTTTACCTAAGTGAGCTAATTATATCATAAATGAACTAGCTAAGCTAATTACAGATCATTATTGAGCTATCCTAGGTAGTTATGACATTTTGTACGTAAGTGAGCTAATTATGTCATAAATGAACTAGCTAAGCTAGCTATAGATCATTATTGAGATACTAGGTAGTAATGCCATTTTCTAGCTAACTAAGCATATTAAGTCATTTTGGAGGAAAAAATGCTAAGTATAGGTCATTTTATAGCTATCCTATGTAGAATATACCATTTTGGAGGTAAAAAAGCATATCAAGTCATTTTTGAGGAAAATAAGCTAAGCATAGGTCATTTTGGAGCTAAACCAAGGTTATTATGCCTTTTTTACCTAAGTGAGATAATTATGTCATAAATGAACTAGTTAAGCTAATTACAGATCATTATTGAGCTATCCTAGGTAGTTATGCCATTTTGTACCTAAGTGAGCTAATTATGTCATAAATGAACTAGCTAAGCTAGCTATAGATCATTATTGAGATATACTAGGTAGTAATGCCATTTTCTAGCTAACTAAGCATATCAAGTCATTTTGGAGGAAAAAATGCTAAGTATAGGTCATTTTATAGCTATCCTAGGTAGAATATACCATTTTGAAGGTAAGTAAGCATCGCAAGTCATTTTTGAGGAAAATAAGCTAAGCATAGGTCATTTTGGAGCTAAGTAGGCCATTTCTTAAGATAAGTATGCATTTGTTAATGAAAACACTTGGGAAAACTTACCATCAACACGAAGGTGAAGGACCGGTAGGGTTTGCGCCAGGGTGAGACATAGAAGGACCGGTCGGGGTTGTGACAGACACAGAAGGATCGATCGATGCTTGTTGGGAGGCACGCTGCACCAAGGAGCATTTGCAATGTCTCCTTAGCATGATGCAACTCAAATGTGAATTCTAGTAACTAATGACCATTTAAATGAAACTCACTATGGGTGCTATAGCAATATGGGGCATCGACGGAGGGGTCCGACCATAGTTCTGGCACACGGTCGACACATTTTGTTTTCATGAGTCATTCATATTAGTTAGCGATGGAACGAACATTACATGCATGATTTGGCTAATATGCAGGAGAAACTTACCACGAGGAGCTCGTATAGGGCCCGATGAGACACGTCGTTCCGGTTCCTCTCCTCCTCCAATAGCCTAGCCGTCCTCTCCTCCATGTCCCTCTCCCTCTGTGTTGCCTGCCTGTTTGCCTCCGCGAGAAGCTCCTGGGCCCTAGACTAAATGGCGAGCTCCATTGGCCGTGGATGAGGCCTTATCTTAGTATCAGAGCTCGTCTGGCGCTTCTTGATCTCCGGGAGAGTTCTAGGACAACGTATCAGTCCATCCCCAATGGCTATCGAGCCATGGGGCCTCCCACCACCAGATATCATCACGAGCTCTAGATCAAAAGGACTCTGGCTCGGGTTGAAGTCCTCCCCTTTCCTCGCCTTCCCCTCATATCTGTACCTCACGAGCTTGTTGTGGGAGGAGATGTTGCTGAAGCTCTATGGATGATCGAGATCATCCTCATAGAATGCCTTGGCCTTCTTGTATGAGGCAGTATGGGCCATGGCATAGAGGTCAAATAGAGGTGGCACCTCCTTCTTGTTTTCTCACACCTAAAAGAGAGGAACAAAATATTAGTTAAGGGCTCAAGCTAGCATGAAGAATGAAATTGCATGAATCATTAAGCAAACCACATACCCAGTTGTCCCCGTACTCAAACAGGTTGGAGCTCCCTTGATGGTGTGGCACACCTCTCATTTGGGCATGCTTATCCTTGGCCTTGTTGTGTTCGGCTAGCCATTCGGGAGAGCACCACTCATCCACCAATGCCTCCCAACAGTCCATCCTATCTGCACACCATCTCGGGGGCACCTAAGTTAGACAAGAGAAATTTCAGCGCTACGCCTACGAATCAAATCAAAGAAACTAAGTACAAGGCCTTAAGAATAGATAATTACCTTCATTAACTTATCCTTACTCAGATAATTTTTGTGGCACTTCTTCTTGGTCCTCTTAATGTTACTCGAGGCGTAGTAGTCTCGAATAGCCTGCACCCGAGGCTCGTGCCGTAAGTTCTGAAGTAGGCGCTTGCACTCGACTTCGAGAACAACAACCGCTTTCGCCTCGTCTTCCTCAAGACACCTGTAGAAGGTCTGCAATCAAACAAGACAACACATTAGACAAATGATTAGTACAATCACTAGGTGTTGTTGATTTTTAATTCTGTAAAGGAGAAATTACCCAAAAGCGATGGATCACAATGTCAACCACCGTCTCACACAAGACACCGTCGACCATCTCCTCCGGCGGGGCCGCGGCAGCCTTGTACAGCTTCCAGGTCAGTGCTACCTGTGGAGACTCACCCTCACCGGGCAACTGGACCTTCCCCGGGAAGTGGTGCTCGTGAACCGGAGTCGGAGATGGGTCCAGGTCAGACGGGTCCACCTGAGACGGAGCACTCCTATGGTCGAGAGAATCAGCTGGGGGTGGCGGCGAGGAAGGCGCAACAGCCTTCCTACCTCTAGCACCTCTCTTCGGCTTTCCCTGACCTCTCCCGGTCGAAGAAGAAGCGCCCGTCGGTGTCTGCATGCTGTGTACCAGCGCTCTCTGGAGTTGCTGGGGTGGAATAATAGCACCCCTCCCAGCACGCGCCTAGGAAGGAGGCTCAGAGCGCTCTCGACCCTGCCCACCATCTGTTAACACCCGCAATGACAAAGAGTGAACGAAATTAGTTCAACATAAAAAAATTGAATACCTAATAACATGAACTAATTAACAATATATATGTACATAATAATAATTGAATACCTCACATTACTAATATTAATCTTCATCGTCTATATATGCTCTGGGATCAATAAATGCATCATCATCATCACTATCAGTAATGACGTGCTCATCAGCATCATTAATAAATGCATCAACATGTGGAAGGCCTCTATGTAATCGGTCAAGCATTGTCAGGTCATCTGTAGCAGTAACCTCTTCTTCTTCCCTCTCTTCTTGTTCCTGCTCACGGGTGAAGTCGGGTTCACTATCGCTGTCGACCTCAATGTTCTGGGGTGAAGTAGAGCAGTTCTTGAAACGTTTTTTGGAAACACGTGTTTCTTGGAAGAATTCTCCTTCATATGTGTCTAGGTTAATGTGAGGTTCATAATCATCTTCATTGAGGGGAGGTGGTCTAAAATGTGGTGGCACATCATAAACGACATCCCAACCTTTCAAATTTGGATCCGTTTGGCAGGATCACGGTAGATAGAAAACTTGGGTCGCATGTTGAGCTGGAAGACATCGGGAACATCTAAATGGGTGCTTTGTTTGATTTCGACTAGCCCTATATGTTCATGAGTCCTTCTAGTCTCCTTGGCTGGAACCAATAACATTTGAAGTCTACGACGTTTGGTGGGTTATCACCAAAGAATGTAAGTTCATAAATTGCTTCAACTCTACCGTAATACTCGACCCCTCCTTCGCCAACAGCGGAGACACAACAATTTGCAGACTTTCGGTCGGCCATAGATAGCTCTTCGCCAAAAGTACGAAAGCGATACCCGTTGATGTCGTATTTGTCAAATGAACGGACCTTAAAGTCAAAACCATTAGCGACTTGTCTCAATTCGGAGTCCATAGACTCTGCATTAGCCTACAAGTTTAATACCAAAGGATTGTTGCATTAGCCGCAAACTAGGCGAAGAACTGAAATCGTCTAATTACTGGAAATTACTGTTTGCTTGAACCAAGAGATGAAACCGGGATAGCCGCCTCCATGTTTTGCCATAAGCTCATAATCTTTGATGGAATCCTTTTGGATCACCGCTCCATCCGAGAATTTGGCGACGTATCGACTGTATCACATATCCGGGAATTAGAGCATTTCAAAGGAATTAGAAGTTGTGAAGCAATGAACCGAGAACTTACTCGATGTACGGCCACACTTCTGTTAGGTTGTTGAAGATATACAATGAAATGGTCCGCCATTCTTCGACATCCAACCCTATTGATTTTGAAACACCGGCTGGTGCGAGCTTCCCTTTGAATAGGCTGAGGTTGGATCAACCTTTTTCATGGTCGCCATCATTGTACCGAGGCTTCGGATTATGCAAATGAGGATTCTGGGCTGTGTAGTGTGCTGTCATGAAGTTTGCCGCCTCCTCAGTAATGAATGCCTCGGCCATCAATGCTTCAACTCTACGTTTATTTTTACATTTTGCTCGAAGCGTCTTGTGCATCCTCTCATTTGAGAAGCCCCAACAATTTTGCACGCCCCCCCAATCTTGCCTTGGTCGGGAGATGCAAAATCAAATGCTGCATTGGATTAAAGAAGCCTGGTGGAAAGATATTCTCTAACTTGCAGATCAACTCCGACGCCAACTCTTCCAGTTCGTCTAGCACGTTAGGCGATAGTTCTTTCGCACAAAGAGCACGGAAGAAATAGCTCATCTCTGCCAGTACTAGCCATTCATCCTTAGGGATAAAGCCACGCAACATCATTGGCATTACCCGCTCAAGCCATATGTGCCAATCATGACTCTTGAGACCAAATATTTTCAATTTTTCAAGACTCGCTCCCCTCTTTAGATTTGCTACATACCCATCGGGGAACATCAACTGCATTTTCACCCACAAGATCATTTCCCTCATACCTAGCCTTCCAAGATTGAACCATGCCTTTGGCTTCCTCTAGTTCTTCTTTCCTTTCGATTGTCGAATGTTTTGTAATGGTCTATCACATAGAGCCTCCTGGTCGACTCTAGCCTTAGGATTATCCTTTGACTTCCCCTCTATGCCGAACGATGTACCAAAAAGGGCCTCCGCGATATTCTTTTCAGTGTGCATCACTTTGATGTTGTGTGGGCAAAGGAGGTCTTTAAAGTAAGGTAGATCCCACAAACATATCTTGTGAGTCCAGGCGTGTTCTGTATTATACCCTTTGAAATACCTTGGACGATCTGGATCCGGCTCGAGAGCGTTTATCTGATCCAGGATCTGTTGGCCTGTCAACGCAGGTGGTGCAATGTTTTTGATAACTCTACATTTGATGAAATTCTTCTTGTCTTTTCTGAACTTATGGTCAGGATCCAGGAATTCTCTATGCATGTCGAAGCAAGAAAACTTGCGACCCGCCTCCAGCCAACGGAACTAAAGAGCTTCCTTGCATGTGGGGCACGGAAACCTTCCATGCACACACTAGCCAACGAATAGCGCATACGCCGGCAAGTCATGCATCGAGTACATGTACCACACATGCATTTTCAAGTTCTTTTTTGTAGCGGCGTCGTATGTCTTGATCTCGTTATCCCAGGCTTCTTGCAATTCATCCTTAAGCAGTTGCATGTACACGTTCATATTCTTCCCCAGATATTTGGGCCCTGAAATTATCAATGCCAGGAAAATGTTCTTTCTTTTCCTAGTCTCTCCATGGGGGAGATTGAGTGGAATGACAAATATAGGCCAACAACTGTATTGTGCTACCGTCATACCATACACATTGAACCCATCCGTGCTGATGGCAACTCGAGGATGCCTTGGATCTGCCGCTTTATCCTTATGTAATGCATCGAAGTGCTTCCACGCAAAAGTGTGTGAAGTGTGTCGCAACATCGGTTTGCCATCTGCATCCAGTTATGTTCTTTTGCCCAATTTATGCCATGTCATCTGTCTAGCCGTCTCTTCGACCATGAAAAGACGTTGAAGTCTTGGTATGATTGGCAGATACCGAAGAACATTAATGGGGATTTTGGTCTGACTCTTCTCACCCATACCGTTGTCTACCAGAATATACTTGGAAGCATTGCAAATGGGGCAATAGTTCAAGCCCGCATACTCAAGCCTAAATAAGCCACATCCATTCTCACAGGCATTTATCTTCTCATAGGGCATCTTAAGCGCACGTAGGATTTTGTTCGACTGGTACAAGTTTGGTGGCAATACATGTCCTTTGGGTAGAAAGCGTCCAAATATCGTCATCATCGCGTCGTAGCATTCTCTGCCCAGGTTGAACTGAGCCTTTAGAGCCATTACTTGCACGATGGCATCCAGCTAACAAAGCTTAGTGTGCTCATGGAGAAGACGTTTTGAAGACTCCAACATTTCATAAAAGGCCTTTGCAGATTCCTCCATCTCATCGTCCGAATCCCGAGCATCATCAAAGTCTTGCACCATGTCTTCGATCCCGGTACCATGCTCGTCGGTGCGACGACGAACCACCTCAGCTCTGGCACGTTGGGCAGACTCACCATGAAATGTCCAGACCGTATAATTAGGCGTAAAACCCCACTTATGCAGGTGTTTGATCATTTCAAACTCCGACTTCTTCTTACAGTTGTCGCAATCAACACAAGGGCACCAGGTTGTTTTCTGTCCATTTGCAAATGCGACTCTCACAAACTCCTTGGTTTTTGTTAACCATTCACGGGTCATGTCTTTCTGACTAGTGTGACCGGTGAACATCCACCCACAATCACTCATCTTGCCTAGCTACTGGACACACACAAAACATATACATAATTCAGCAAACCATATTCATCAGTTAATAGAGTTTGTCAGTTTCATTACGTCGATGCAACCTAGACGCTAGTAGGTAAAGATAGGTCCTAATCCCACCTGAGTATGTGTAGATTGGGTTTGTTTTCCCGTGCTCTGCTCCGGATCCGACGCACAATTTTGGCAGCACCTCCCCGCTGTTCTCCTGATACACGTCTCGGCAATAAGCAGAGAGGGTGTGTATGATAAAAACATTAATTTGCATGGGTTATAAGACTAGTCCAAAAACGATACGTATTCAATGAGTGTATGATAAAAACCTTCATGTAGCTCACCATATAAGAGGGATTATGGGTTAATTATATTGATGTAGTAATATGAAAGGGCATGAGTACATGATTGTTTGTTAGTAGAAATATCGGTAGTTAAAGCGTGTTACTTCTTGCTCATCTAAATATTGGGTATGGCGTATGATGATGATGTGTGAGCATTCTTATTCCTCATTGAAATCCTAGTGTTGTTCGGGTTGGAGACGCACGATAGTTAACTCCTCCCAACCTCGTCCCTAGGGGTATGCGGTAGTATATTGCTTCGAGAGAGCTAATAAGGCTTTGCAGTAAGTCAATGAGTTCTTTATGACTAATGTGAATCCATGGATGTACACACACTCACCTCTCTGCATATTGCTAGCATCTTCGGTACCGTATATTTCCCATTCTCACCTCGAGGATTGGTCCAGCTTTCGTCGATGCATCCAAATCCGATGATATGATACACTCTACCACACATAAGCATCCTTATATATTCTTCAAAACAGCCACCATACGTACATAACTACATATTATGGCATTTCATAGCCATTCCAAGATATAATGCCAGGCAACTTCCACCGTTACATCACATGACATGTGTGTTTATCATCATATTGCTTTGCATGATCATGTAGCTGACATAGTATTTGTGGCACATCCATCGTTCATCATTGTTTACATGTTATGCTAGATCATTGCACATCCCGGTACACTGCTAGAGGCATTCATGTAGAGTAATTTATTTTTCATCATTGAGTTGTTATATTGAGTTGTAAGTAAACAAAAGTGTGATAATCATCATTATTAGAGCATTATCCAAGTGAGGAAAGGATGATGGAGTAATGATTCCCCTACAATTCAGTATCAGCTCCGGACGAAAAATGAAAAAATGTGGCGGGCCAAATGAGCCCACAAAGAAAAACAAAATAAAAAAGAGGAAAAAAAGAAAAAGGAAAATAAAAATAAAGGAAGAAATAGAAGAAATAGAAAAAGGGAAAATGTGAGAAAATTAGTGAAGGGACTTTGCTACTATCCTTTATCACACTTTTGCCTCAAAGTGGCACCTTGTTCTTCATATAGAGAGTCTCTTATTTTGTCATTTTCATATGCTAGTGGGAATTTTCATTACAGAACTTGGCTGTTATATTCCGATGACGGGATTTCTCAAATGCTCGAGGTGTTCATGAGCCAGCAAGTTGGATGAACACCCACTTAGCTTCCGTTGAGCTTTCATACACTTATAGCTCTAGTGCACCCGTTGCATGGCAATCCCTAGTCCTCGCATCAATATCTATTGATGAGCATCTCCATAGCCCATTGGTACGCCTAGTTGATGCGAGAATTTCTTTCCACTTTGACTCCTTTTGATATGTATCACCATATTCTGTTTCACCTATATGTTATATCCATGATTCATGCGCATGTATTGAGTGAGGTTGAAAATGCTGAAGCGCATTAGAAGTACGATCCAATTGCCTGACTTGACACCGTGGTGCTCATGGTTTGTACTTCGTGGTGAAGACGGAGTCATGCCATGCTAATATGGTAAAATGAGTGAGGAGTAACGTTCTGTAAGGATCATATATTTTGAAGGTTAATGATTATGTTGCTTATGTTTATTGACATTACTTTATTGTTGTTTATTAGTCCATCGTTTCTCAAAGATCGCACCTAAAAGGGATTACATGTTGGGTAGCATTCACATCAAAAAAATTGTTTTTATCATTTACCTACTCGAGCACGAGCAATAATTAAGTTTGGGGATGTTCCATGCTACTATATTATTATTCTTGAATACTTTATATGCATTTATATGCTGCTTTATCTCACTTTTTGTAAACTAATCTATTAATCTAGTGCCCAGTGTTGGTTGTTGTTTTGTGCTTGTTTTTAGCCTTTGAGGAATACTGTACTAAACGAAGTCCAAATACACTGAAACTTTTTGATGATTTTTTCTGTATAAAAATAGGATCTGAAAGCTTCAGAGGGAGACCGAAGGCCACACGGGGTGGCACCAAGCCAACGAGCGTGCCCAGAGGGTGGTCACGCCCGATGACTTGGGGCCACCTCCCTGTTGGAAATATGCCCTAGAGGCAATATATAAAGTGTTTATTATTATATTTCCTTGTTCATGATAATCGTTTATTATCCATGCTATAATTGCATTGATTGGAAACATATTGCATGTGTGGGTAAATAGACAGCACTGTGTCCCTAGTATGCCTCTAGTGAACTAGCTCGTTGATTAAAGATGGTCAGGGTTTCCTAGCCATTGACATGTGATGTCATTTGATAACGGGATCACATCATTAGGAGAATGATGTGATGGACCACACCCAAACTACAAACGTAGCATATGATCGTGTCAGTTTATTGCTACTGTTTTCTGCATGTCAATGTATATGTTCCTATGACCATGAGATCATGCAACTCATGGATATCGGAGGAGTGCCTTGTGTGTATCAAACGTGGCAACGTAACTGGGTGACTATAAAGGTGCTCTACAGGTATTTCCGATGATGTCTGTTGAGTTGGCATGGATCGAGACTGGGATTTGTTACTCCGTGTGACGAAGAGGTATCTCGGGGCCCACTCGGTAATGCAACATCACAATAAGCCTTGCAAGCAATGTGACTAATTGTTAGTTGCGGGATCTTGTATTACGGAACGAGTAAAGAGACTTGCCGGTAACGAGATTGAACTAGGTATGGAGATACCGACGATCGAATCTCGGGCAAGTAACATACCGAAGAACAAAGGGAACGTTATACGGGATTAACTGAATCCTTGACATAGAGGTTCGACCTATAGATCTTCGTAGAATATGTAGGAACCAATGTGGACGTCTAGGTCCCGCCATTGGTTATTGGTCGTAGAGGTGTCTCGGTCATGTCTACATAGTTCTCGAACCCGCAGGGTCTGCACACTTAAGGTTTGGTGACGTTTCGGTAGTATAGAGTTATGTATGGTGGTGATCGAAGGATGTTCGGAGTCTCGGATACGATCCCAGACATGACGAGGATCTCCGGAAGAGTCTGGAGATAAAGATTGATATATGTGATAATAGTGTTTTGATCTCTGGAAGAGTTCCGGAATTAACCGGAAGGGGTCCGGATGTTTACCGAAGTATTCGGGTACATCAACACTTTATATGGACCAATGGGGTAAAACCCACGAGGTATTGGAAAGGGCAAAAGGAAGTTTTGTTCCTGCCTTAAGCAGTAAGGCAGTACTACCACTTGTGAAGCGGTATTACCGCTCAAGCGGTACTACCGCTCGTGAAGCGGTACTACCGCTTGTGCACGGGACTGCAGGGATCCGAGTTGGACGCTTTTCTTGCGGGCGAAACCGACCTTGTGCGGGCAAAATCGACCTTGTAGAGGTTTTTGCTCCAAGTTTAGACCCCAGGGCTCAACATATAAATAGAGGGGCAGGGCTAGCACACGGGACACAACTTACGGCCACGTGCTACCCGTTCCACCGGTGCTCCTCCAGATCGGTTTTTTGCAGCGCTTAGGCAAAGCCCTGCCGGAATTGCTCCACCACCACCATCATCGGAGGGCCGTCACGCTACCGGTGAACTCTCTCTCCTCTCCACCTCCTCTTGCTGGATCAAGACGGTGGAGATCGTCATCAAGCTGCACGTGTGCTGAACGCGGAGGTGCCGTCCGTTCGGTACTAGATCGGAAGGATCATGATCAAGGCCACGGGACGTTCGTGATCGGATCGCAGGACGGATCGTGACGAGATCGCGGGACGGTTCGTGATTGGTTCGCGGAACGGTTCGTGATTAGATCGCGGGACGCTCGGCTATTTGGATCGTGAAGAAGTACGACTACACCAACCGCGTTTCTTAACGCTTCCCGCTTAGCGGTCTACAAGGGTACGTAGATCTACTCTCCCTCTCGTAGATGCTCATCACCATGGATAGGTTTGCGTGTGCGTAGGAAATTTTTTGTTTCCCATGCAATGTTCCCCAACAGTGGCATCATGAGCTAGGTTGATGGTTCGATGAGATCTCGAGTAGAACACAAAAGGTTTGTGGGCGTTGATGCTTAGATTGCTTCCTCCCTTGGTCGGATTTTGGTTCAGCGGGATTGTGAGATAAAACGGCCCAGACCAACATTACGCGTACGCTTCCGAGAGACCGGTTCCCTCGACGCAACTTGTTGCTTAGATGGCTTGCGGGTGACAGTTTGTCTCACTTTAGTTGGATCGGATCCGACAAAGGCGGTCCTTGAGAAGGTTGAAAAGCAATCTACGTATCACCGTTGTGGTTTATGCGTAGGTGAGAATCGTTCTTGCTAGATACCCGTAGCAGCCACGTAAAACATGCAAAAACAATTAGAGGACGTCTAACTTGTTTTTGCAGGGTATGTTGTGATGTGATATGGCCAATTACATGATGAGATATATGTGATGTATGAGATGATCATGTGATGTATAGAATTTCACGACTTGCACGTCGATGAATACGGCAATCGGCAGGAGCCATAGGGTTGTCATTAATTATTGTATGACCTGCGTGTCAATCATTAAGCGCTATGTAATGCTTTACTTTATCGCTAAGCGGTAGCAATAGAAGTAGAAGCAGGGCTGGCGCCACAACCCCAATGGCAGCACGTTGATGGAGATCAATATGATGGAGATCATGGTGTTGTGCCGGTGACGTTGGAGATCATGCCGGTGTTTCGAAGATGGAGATCTTAAACTAAAGTTCATGGCCATATCATGTCACTTATGAATTGCATGAGATGTTAATCCTTTTATGCACCTTGTTTTGCTTATTACGGCGGTAGCATTATAAGGTGATCCCTCACTTTAATTTCAAGATGAACTGTGTTCTCCCCGTGTGTGCACCGTTGCGAAAGTTCGTCGTGTCGAGACACCACGTGATGATCGGGTGTGATAGACTCTACGTTCACATACAACGGGTGCAAGCCAGATTTGCACGTGCAGAACACACGGGTTAAACTTGACGAGCCTAGCATGTACAGACATGGCCTCGGAACACAAGAGACCGAAAGGTCGAACATGCGTCATATAGTAGATATGATCAACATAATGATGTTCACCATTGAAACCAGCTTAACTCACGTGATGATCGGACTTGAGTTGGTGAATTTGGATCATGTGACACTCAGATGACCTGAGGGATGTCAATTTGAGTGGGAGCTTTAGTAATTTGATTAACTAAACTCATTATCATGAACAATAGTCTAAATAACCTTTGCATATTTATGTTGTAGATCAATGGCTCGCGCAGTAGCACCCCCGAATTTTAATGCGTTCCTAGAGAAAGCTAAGTTGAAAGATGACGGAAGTAACTTTGTTGATTGGGCCCGTAATTTGAGGATTATCCTTACGGCTTCCCAGAAACAATATGTCCTTGATGCACCTCTTGGTGACCAACCAGAAGACATGACCTCTGAAGACGTTAAGAACGCTTGGGAGGCTCGTGCTGGAGACTACTCAATAGTTCAGTGTGCAATATTGTATGGCTTAGAACCGGGACTTCAAAGACGTTTTGAACGTCATGGAGCATATGAGATGTTCCAGGAGTTGAAGTTTATCTTTCAGAAGAATGCCTGGATCGAGAGGTATGAGACCTCCGATAAATTCTATGCTTGCAAGATGGAGGAGAACAGGTCTATCAGTGAGCATATACTCAGAATGTCTGGGTACTCAAACCGTCTAGCTGAGTTGGGAATTGCCCTTCCGCAAGAGGCGATCATTGATAGAGTTCTTCAATCACCGCCACCTAGTTACAAAAGTTTTGTGATGAACTATAACATGCACGGGATGAACAAGTCATCATCCGAGCTGTTTGCGATGCTGAAAGTCGCTGAGTCTGAAATCCAGAAAGAACATCAAGTGTTGATGGTCAATAAAAGCACTAGTTTCAAGAAAAATGGCAAGGGCAAAGGCAAGAAGGGTAAAACCAAGAAGGATGGCAAAGCAGTTGCTACTCCAACAAACAAGCCTAAGCATGGACCTAAGCCAGAAACTGAGTGCTTTCATTGCAAGGGAACTGGTCACTGGAAGCGGAACTGCCCCAAGTACCTGGCTGACAAGAAGGCGGCCAACGACAAACAAGGTATATATGATGTACATGTTATTGATGTGTACCTTACTAGTTCTCGTAGTAGTGCCTGGGTATTTGATACCGGTTCGGTTGCTCACATTTGCAACTCAAAGCAGGAACTACGGAATAAACGAAGACTGGCAAAGGACGAAGTGACGATGCGTGTGGGAAATGGTTCCAAGGTTGATCTGATCGCCATCGGCATGCTCTCTCTTCGATTACTATCAGGATTAGTGATGAACCTGAATAATTGTTATTTAGTGCCCGCGTTAAGCATGAACATTATAACTGGATCTTGTTTATTGTGAGACGGTTACTCATTTAAATCAGAGAATAAAGGTTGTTCTATATATATGAGTAATATCTTTTATGGTCATGCACCCAATGTTAGGGGTTTATTCATATTGAATCTTGATAGTGATGACACACATGTTCATAACATTGATGCCAAAAGATGTAGAGTAGTTAATGATAGTACCACTTTCTTGTGGCACTCCGTTTAGGTCATATTTGTGTAAAGCGCATGAGGAAGCTTCATGCTGATGGACTTTTGGAGTCACTTGATTTTGAATCACTTGACACATGTGAACCATGCCTGATGGGCAAGATGACTAAAACGCCGTTCTCAGGAACAATGGAACGGGCAAGTGACTTATTGGAAATCATACATATTGATGTGTGCAATCCAATGAATGTTGCAGCATGCGGTGGATATCGTTACTTTCTCACCTTCACTGATGACTTGAGTAGATATGGGTATATTTACTTGATGAAACACAAGTCTGAAACGTTTGAAAAGTTCAAGCAATTTCAGAGTGAAGTTGAGAATCATCGTAACAAGAAGATTAAATTTCTGCGATCTGATCGAGGAGGTGAATATCTGAGTTATGAGTTTGGCAGTCTCTTAAGACAATGTGGAATTGTTTCACAGTTGACACCGCCCGGAACACCACAGCGTAATGGTGTGTGTGAACGTCGTAATCGAACCTTATTAGATATGGTGCGATCTATGATGTATCTTGCCAATCTGCCACTATCGTTTTGCGGTTATGCATTAGAGACAGCTGCATTCACTTTAAATGGGGCACCATCGAAATCCGTTGAGACGACACCATATGAACAGGGGTTTGGCAAAAGGCCGAAGTTGTCGTTTCTTAAAGTTTGGGGATGTGATGCTTATGTCAAAAAGCTTCAGCCTGAAAAGCTAGAACCCAAAGCGGAAAAATGCGTCTTCATAGGATACCCGAAAGAGACAGTCGGGTATACCTTCTATCTCAGATCCGAATGCAAAGTGTTTGTCGCTAAAAACGGAACATTTCTTGAGAAAGAGTTTCTCTCGAAAGAATTGAGTGGGAGGAAAATAGAGCTTGATGAGGTTATTGAACCTTTACTTCAACCAGAGAGTAGCGCTGCGCAGAAAGATGTTTCTGTGGAACCTACGATGGTGGAAGAGGAAGTTAATGATGATGATCATGAAGCTTCGGATCAAGCTGCTATTGAACCTCGTAGGTCGACAAGGACGCGTACTACTCCCGAGTGGTACGTCAACCCTGTCTTAGAGGTCATGTTGTTGGACAACAATGAACCTACAAGCTATGAAGGAGCAGTGATGGGCCCGGATTCCGAGAAATGGTTAGAGGCCATGCAATCTGAGATGGGATGCATGTATGAAAACAAAGTATGGACTTTGGAAGTACTACCTGAAGGGTGAAAGGCCATTCAGAACAAATGGATCTATAAGAAGAAGACGGACGCGGACTGTAATGTCACCGTCTATAAAGCTCGACTTGTGGCAAAGGGTTTTTCACAAGTTCAAGGAGTTGACTACGATGAGACTTTCTCACCCGTAGCGATGCTTAAGTCTGTCAGAATCATGTTGGCAATAGCTACTTATTTCGACTATGAAATTTGGCAGATGGATGTCAAAACGGCGTTCCTCAACGGTTTCCTTGAGGAAGAGTTGTATATGATGCAACCCGAAGGTTTTGTCGATCCAGAGAATGCTGACAAAGTTTGCAAACTCCAGCAATCCATTTATGGACTGGTGCAAGCATCTCGGAGTTGGAATAAGCGCTTTGATGAGGTGATCAAAGCGTTTGGGTCTATACAAGTTTATGGAGAAGCTTGTATTTACAAGGAAGTGAGTGGGAGCTCTATAGCGTTTCTAGTGTTATATGTGGATGACATATTGCTGATCGGAAACGATATAGAAATGCTGGAAAGTGTGAAGGAATATTTGAATAAGAGTTTTTCAATGAAGGACCTAGGAGAAGCTGCTTTCATATTAGGCATTAAGATCTATAGAGATAGGTCGAGACGCTTAATAGCACTTTCATAGAGCACATACCTTGATAAAGTTTTGAAGAAGTTCAAAATGGGACAGGCCAAGAAGGGGTTCTTGCTTGTGTTACAAGGTGTGAAGTTGAGTAAGACTCAAGGCCCCGTGACTGCAGAAGGTAAAGAAAAGATGAGTGTCATCCCCTATGCTTTAGCCATAGGCTCTATCATGTATGCAATGTTGTGCACAAGACCCGATGTCAGCCTTGCCATAAGTATGGCTGGAAGGTTTCAAAGTGATCCTGGAATGGAGCACTGGCAAGCGGTCAAGAATATCCTTAAGTACCTTAACAGGACTAAGGACATGTTTCTCGTTTATGGAAGTGATGAAGAGCTCGTCGTAAAGGGTTACGTCAATGCAAGCTTCGACACTGATCTGGACGATTCTAAATCGCAAACCGGAGACGTATTTATTCTTAACGGGGGAGCGGTAAGCTGGTGCAGTTCCAAGCAAAGCGTGGTAGCTGATTCTACGTGCGAAGCGGCGTACATCGCAGCCTCGGAGGCAGCGAAGGAAGGTGTCTGGATGAAACAGTTCATGACAGATCTTGGAGTAGTGCCTAGTGTACTGAATCCAATAAATCTGTTCTGTGACAACACTGGTGCCGTTCCTCTAGCCAAGGAACCAAGGTTTCACAAGAGGACCAGACACATAAAGCGACGCTTCAACTCCATCCGGTTCTACATCGAGGAGAAGGACATAAATATTTGCAAAGTGCACAAGGATGTGAATGTTGCAGACCCGTTGACTAAACCTCTTCCAAGGGCTAAACATGATCAACACCAGAAATGTATGGGTGTTCGATTCATTACTATGTAAATCACATAGTAATGTGAACTAGATTATTGACTCTAGTGCAAGTGGGAGACTGTTGGAAATATGCCCTAGAGGCAATATATAAAGTGTTTATTATTATATTTCCTTGTTCATGATAACCGTTTATTATCCATGCTATAATTGCATTGATTGGAAACACATTGCATATGTGGGTAAATAGACAACACTGTGTCCCTAGTATGCCTCTAGTGAACTAGCTCGTTGATCAAAGATGGTCAGGGTTTCCTAGACATTGACATGTGATGTCATTTGATAACGGGATCACATCATTATGAGAATGATGTGATGGACCAGACCCAAACTACAAACGTAGCATATGATCGTGTCAGTTTATTGCTACTGTTTTCTGCATGTCAATGTATATGTTCCTATGACCATGAGATCATGCAACTCACGGATATCGGAGGAGTGCCTTCTGTGTATCAAACGTCGCAACGTAACTGGGTGACTATAAAGGTGCTCTACAGGTATTTCCGATGATGTGTATTGAGTTGGCATGGATCGAGACTGGGATTTGTTACTCCGTGTGACGGAGAGGTATCTTGGGGCCCACTCGGTAATGCAACATCACAATAAGCCTTGCAAGCAATGTGACTAATTGTTAGTTGCGGGATCTTGTATTACGGAACGAGTAAAGAGACTTGCCGGTAACAAGATTGAACTAGGTATGGAGATACCGACGATCGAATCTCGGGCAAGTAACATACCGAAGAACAAAGGGAACGTTATACGGGATTAACTGAATCCTTGACATAGAGGTTCGACCGATAGATCTTCGTAGAATATGTAGGAACCAATGTGGACGTCTAGGTCCCGCCATTGATTATTGGCCGTAGAGGTGTCTCGGTCATGTCTACATAGTTCTCGAACCCGCAGGGTCTGCACACTTAAGGTTTGGTGACGTTTCGGTAGTATAGAGTTATGTATGGTGGTGACCGAAGGATATTCGGAGTCTCGGATACAATCCCGGACATGACGAGGATCTCCGGAAGAGTCTGGAGATAAAGATTGATATATGTGATAATAGTGTTTTGATCTCTGGAAGAGTTCCGGAATTAACCGGAAGGGGTCCGGATGTTTACCGAAGTGTTCGGGTACAGCAACACTTTATATGGACCAATGGGGTAAAACCCACGAGGTATTGGAAAGGGCAAAAGGAAGTTTTGTTCCTGCCTTAAGCAGTAAGGCAGTACTACCACTTGTGAAGCGGTATTACCGCTCAAGCGGTACTACCGCTCGTCAAGCGGTACTACCGCTTGTGCACGGGACTGCAGGGATCCGAGTTGGACGCTTTTCTTGCGGGCGAAACCGACCTTGTGCGGGCAAAATCGACCTTGTAGAGGTTTTTGCTCCAAGTTTAGACCCCAGGGCTCAACATATAAATAGAGGGGCAGGGCTAGCACACGGGACACAACTTACGGCCACGTGCTACCCGTTCCACCGGTGCTCCTCTAGATCGGTTTTTGCAGCGCTTAGGCGAAGCCCTGCCGGAATTGCTCCACCAACACCATCACCGGAGCACCATCACGCTGCCGGTGAACTCTCTCTACTCTGCACCTCCTCTTGCTGGATCAAGACGGTGGAGATCGTCATCAAGCTGCACGTGCTCTGAACGCGGAGGTGTCGTCCGTTCGGTACTAGATCGGGAGGATCATGATCAAGGCCACGGGACGTTCGTGATCAGATCGCGGGACGGATCGTGACGAGATCGCGGGACGGTTCGTGATTGGTTCGCGGGACGGTTCATGATTAGATCGCGGGACGCTCGGCGGTTTGGATCGCGAAGAAGTACGACTACACCAACCGCGTTTCTTAACGCTTCCCGCTTAGCGATCTACAAGGGTACGTAGATCTACTCTCCCTCTCGTAGATGCTCATCACCATGGATAGGTTTGCGTGTGCGTAGGAAAATTTTTGTTTCCCATGCAACGTTCCCCAATACTCCCATGGCCTCCTGACCTAATTCATCCCATATATATTCTCTCAAATCAGAAAAACACCCGAGAGTCAGCCAAAATAATTTTTCCGCACCCGCATGTGTAACAACCCAAAATTTCATTTTGGAATGTTATGAAATGTAGCTATGCATCTATCATCATCATTGTTTGAATGTATGTCTTTGTTGAAATGCTTCTTCTGACTTTCTGAAAGCCCTTTCTAATTTCAATATGTTGCTTTCACCTATTGAAAATCTTGTTAAAATTTTCAAATAAGAGGGGAGGAATATGACACTCCACACCAAGACCCATTTGGTGATCTATTTGAACAAAAATAACCAGGGGTTATTTTGAAAATATTTGCAAAAAGGTTTTAAAAACAAATAGGCAATTCTGAAAATAATAATTTTTTTGAAAGTATTCAAATGACAGAATAAAAATGTTCATTAAATAGCATTTATTATTCTGTTAATTTTTATATATTTATTTCCTACTTTTAACCATGGTTTGAATGTTTTAAAAGCTTTTGATTGTCGCTGGAAAACATTAAAAGAAAACGGTAACGGATTTTTTATTTAAACCGACCGGCCCACAGGCTTTTACTCGCGTATTAACTACAAGCCGGCCGACCGACGCGCATTCATCTCTCCCTCTCTTGCTGAGCGGCGGACCCCACCCCGACCGCCCGAAGACCTCGCTCGGTCATCACTCTCCTCCCCCCCCCACGACCTCGTCGCCGGCCGTTCCCCCCCCATAGATCCCGCCTCCCATCACTCCCTCTCGCTCCCCGCACCCCCTATAAGTACCAGCCACTCCCCGCTCTCCATTCCCCCCCCCCCCCCGAGCCCCCTCTCTCCCTCGCCGAGGCGCTGCCAAATTCATCGCCGGAGTTGCTTCCACCACCGGAGCTCCCATCGCCCGTGCTCGTCGCTCCACTCTCCCCCTCGCCCCTCCGACCCCTCCATTCGACGCCGGACCTCGCCCACCGTCGTCTGAACCCCTCCACTGCTTCCCTCGACCACCGGAGCGCCAACACCGACAACTTCGCCGTCTCGGACTCGCCGGAGAACCCTCGCCGGCGACCTCTTCTCTGTGAGCTTCCCCCTCCCACTTCGTAGACGTACGATCTCAAACTGACGCACGAGATTAGATCGGATTAATTTCCGAACCGGTATTCTCTACCGACCGGTCGTCCGCCCGCAAACCTCCATGCGCACACACTAGCCACCAATAGGAAAGCGCCACGTAGCCCCCCTGGCCGTTGAAAACCAAGTTTTCTTTTCTGTTTTTGTTTTAGTTAAGAGAGTGATTTCAAATTTTGCTTTTCTTATAACTTTTAATCTGTTTAATATTTTGAGTTGATTCTTTTTGCAATAGCTCACATATTTCATGTAGTATCACCCTGTACTTTTAAATCTCAAATTTGAACTATAAAATTTGAATTGAATCAAATTTTCTCAAAACATTCAAATCTGTATAACTAGAATTTGAAAATAGATTTTGATATGAATCTTTTTGCTACTGTTGGATATTGGTTAGGACTATCACCATGCTTAGTTTGAGAATTTTTAGGATGATTTTGATTAGTGTTCTAGCTATAAACAGAATCTGCTTAGTATTATAGTATAGTTTTATTTACTTAGTTTTAGTTAGTTTAACTTAGATTTAGTTTTAATTTGTTTAGTAGGTTCTGTTGTTTAAACATTTAGTGTTTTACTTGTTGTTAATAAAAATATAAAATTGTTTAGTTATTTCTTTGTTAATATAGGAATCACAACTTCTTTTCAAATAGGTTTAATTTGAACTAAAACAACTAGTTAGTAATAGTTTTCTTTCAACAAAGTTTTATATAATTTAATTCTGTTTTCTAAGACAAGTTTATTTCTAAATTCTTTCCTGTTAAGAACATGTTTTGTTAATAAATAATAAGTTTTGTTTTGCTCTTTTGTTAGCAAAACTATAGTTGATTCATATAGTGTTTATCAAAACTTTTATAAACTTTACTAAAGTTTTCTTAACAAAACTTTAAATTGAATTCAATTCTGTTATTAATAAAATATTTTTATTGTTTCCTTGCTGTCAACAATTGTTTTGTTATTACAAAATAGTTTTATTAAGTTAGTAGTGTTTTATCAATCATCTCCTAGTAAACAAAACTTTGTGTGTTTTTCTTACTTGTGATTTGTGCATTGTTTTGTCTTGATTGTTTACTAGTTCTTGGTTGATCGTTGTGAGTTACAATATTTTGTTGTATGCTTATTGAGTGCTCTTGTTTGCTTCGTTAGATTATCCGGAGTGCGAAGCTTGTTACTTAGAGTCACTCACGTTCGAAGATCATCAATCAGGCAAGTCACTTTGATCATGTTTACCCATGTTTTATATGCATTAGTTCTACCATCTTCCCCAATTGCATGCAAGATAGGTTAGTTGGAAACTTGGTTACATTGTAGTAGTATCATGTAGTAGGAACCCCCTCTCAAACCTTGACACATTGGCCCCGGGAAACGTTGTTTTACATTTTGCTATGCTACTAGTAGACGGGGTTGGTTGTGTGATTCATGAGAGTTGTGAGATTAATTACAAGACCTACCTAATGATCAAGATTTCAAGACTCCGAGTTTTCAACATACCTCTGGGTGGATTATGGTTGAACGGCACCCTGGAGAAACCAGTGGATTGCCTAGGTGATGCTGGAGATGGCCAGTATTCACGCGGAAAGGTCCACCCAAGCACAAAGAGATGGATGGGTGCTTCAAGACCCAAGGCTTACCTGCACAGCCACAAGTCATTATGGGCTCTGGCTTGGTTAGATATCGTGGTGACCCTGGATAGGCGGTGCTACGAGATGTACAAGAACGGTAGGAAAGGATGGGCACCGACAGAGTCGCAGGGAAACCCTTTGGAAGACCATGTTTTGGTCATCCGTTTCTCAAACACCCTGAAGTGCGAGAAATCAAACGGAGGCGACCAAATCTTGTGGGGAACGTGTGCAAAACTCTGCAGAGTACTCAAACCTAATCGATTAGCTGTGTCCACGGTCATGGACGACTTGAGCCAAAGGAACTAAAACATTCGGAACTCTCAACACAATTAATATGATGATGTGGGTATTAACAATTTGGGTATGAGAATTGGTTGGTGGAACCATCTCATTAATCAACCAACTTAGTAATATTCTGCTTAGCCCTCTCTTGATGTAGGAAAAATTGGCTTTACGCAAAAACTTACCACCCCACCTGCCATCTAAGCATGTAGACTAGATGATTATCTTTTCACCCCTCTTTTGTGACTTTGCCGGCATATTCCATATGCTGACCTACACGGCTGCAACCTATCATGTTGCAGAGTATTTTTCCAACCAGGAGTGAGGACACGTTCTACGCTCGGTGAGATGCCCTTGGAGTCAGATGGACTCATCTACCTTCGACGCTTCCGCAAGATTTAGACATTCTCATGAGTTGGCTTTCAGCCACTTTATTGTAATCTTTATTGTAATAAAGGACTCGATATGAGATTTCGATTAATATAATGTTGTGTGATTTCCCTTTGATATATACATTGATGTACCGTGTGTGTACCAGCATGATCTTGGGATGGTACGGAAACACCGGAGATTCGACCTTTCAGGTCGGGTCACTACAGAAATGGTATCAGAGCACACGCTGACCGTAGGACGTAACCTCTAGGATTGGAAAGCCTTAGGATTGTATCTCTTTGTCTTTAAAATTCTTATACTCTCATCTACTCATTTCTGATTTCTCTCCGGTTATTTCAAAATTTATAGATGGCCACCTTCATCCCAGTGTTGATCACGGAGTTTTGCCAGCCTGACGCAACGATGCCTTTTGGTAAGGAGCTGATGAGGATCGTCAAGGACGTGAGGATTGCTTTGCCGAGCATCACCGGGACTCCTATCATGTCATTTCCACAAGATGGATGCTACAGGATCGAGGTGCACATCCCAGGGAAGACCGTTGGGAATCGGAAGGAACCCATCAACTTCAAGTTTGTGGCACCCAGCTGGATACTTGGAAGAGACATGGCCATTCATCGTGCCCTTGGACGTATTCAGGAGGAATACAGAGGTGGAACCATTTCACCAGGACTCAGCATGGTTTGCCGTAGAGATGCCCATGGCAACATCATCACCAACCCCACTGGAGACTCCACCATGTCATATATCCAGACCCTGGAGACGCACATCAGGACTCTGGAGCTTTGAGTTCGTGCTGATACGAAGACAATCAAGAATCTGATGAACCGCGAGATTGACCTCGAAGCTGACTTACGGGAAGCCGAGTACGAGCATGAGTATGAGGTGAATGATTTCTTAGAGAGGATCGACAAGCTGAATACTCGCATCGCCACTCTGGAGGAACAGATGGACATGGGTGAAAATCTTCATCCTGAAGGAGAGTTGGCTCCTTTCATCAGCGACGATGATGACTATGAGGAGAGCACCACTGGAGGAGACTCAGTCACCATGTACTTCTGAGGAAAACTTTAGTTATGCCCTCCATGTATCTTTTATTTTTTCAACGTTAAGAGCGTAGGTCGATGCTTAGTTTGATTGAGTATTGTATTCCGATGTTTGACATTGATTGAATAAATGAATGAGTGTTTGGTGTGATATGTTTGTTGCATTGCATATGGGTAGTGAATTTCTCCTTTTAGGCCCTTGTTCTATTCTAATTCTCACCCCTCTGGAAATAGCAAGATGCCTCCACAACGTGAGTCCGATTTCACCTTCCCGCCGGAACTCACGATACTCCTTCAGCAGCAGAATGCACTGATGCAGCTATTGATCCAGAATCAGACCAACAACCAGAACAACAACCACCACCATCCACCCCAGGCTGACAATCTCACCCGTTTTCTGAGGTTGAACCCTCCAACTTTCTCCAGCAGCACTGAGCCCATTGTGGCAGATGACTGGCTCCGTAAGATGGAGAGAGAACTCGTCACCGTTGGATGTACTGACACTGAGAAGGTGCGCTTTGCCGCACATCAACTGGATGGACCAGCAGCTTCATGGTGGGAGAACTACACCACCACATATCCTATTGCTGATATAACTTGGGAGCAGTTCCAGCAAGCTTTCCGCACCGCACATGTTTCAGCTGGAGCCATGAGTCTGAAGAAGCGCGAGTTTCGCAACTTGCGCCAGGGAAATCGCTTTGTGGCCCAGTACGTGGACGACTTCAGCACATTGGCATGTTATGCACCAGGAGACGTGGCCGATGATGCGGCCAAACAAGAGAAGTTTCTGGAAGGACTCAACGATGAGTTGAGCATGCAGCTGGTAGTGGCTACCTTCAACAATTACCAAGAGCTGGTGGACAAGGCCCTCATCTTGGAGGGAAAACAGCAGCAAATTGAGAACCGCAAGAGGAAGTACACTCAGGGGAAGTTTAACTCTGGAGCTCATCAGAAGCCCCGCTACTCCCCGTACTCAGGGAATACCGGATCAGGGACCGGTAAGTTTGGAAGGCACACTCATGCTGTGCACAACCATGGAGGACACAACCATGGAGGAAATGGGAATGCCCGTCCCAACCATGGCAATTTCAAGACTGACAATGGGAATGGGAACAACAACCAGCACCGTCACGCTCCTACTCAGAAGGATCTGAGCCACATCACCTGTTTCAAGTGCCAGAAGACAGGGCACTATGCTACTGAGTGTCCCCAGAGCAAGCAGGGAAATGGAAACGGCAACTCCACAGCCAAGAAGCCAAATCCGTTTCCTCGTGCCCAGGTGAACCACCTTGACGTGGAAGAAGGTTATGATCAACCCGAGACTGTGGTTGGTAAGTTTTTATTGCATTCACGTCCAGTTACAGTACTTTTTGATTCCGGTGCAACTCATTCATTCATATCAAGGGTAGTTGTGGATAAGTATGGTTTGTCCACTAAAACCCTTAGTCAGCCCATTAAGGTCAGTTCCCCAGGAGGTATGATGATGGCAGGAATAGGATGCCATGCCCTGAAACTTCACATAGGAAACCATGTTTTTCCCACCGACCTCATCGTCTTAGAATCCCAGGGATTGGATGTAATCCTAGGCATGGATTGGATGACCAAGTATGAAGGAAATCTTGATTGCCCTAGCAAGTCTGTTTCACTCACCACCCCGGAGAACAAGAGGATTAAGTATGTATCCCGACGCACCCAGATGAGTGCACGGTTAAATTCCCTCACAAGAGTTGTTCAGGAGGAAGTACCTATGGTAAAAGACTTTCCGGATGTATTCCCGGAAGAATTATCAGGCATGCCACCAGATAGGGAGATTGAGTTCCTAATAGAGCTACAGCCAGGGACAGCCCCAATTTCCAAGAGACCCTATCGGATGCCCGCAAATGATTTAGTGGAAATCAAGAAGCAGATTAAGGAGCTATTGGACAAGGGATATATTCGCCCAAGTTCATCACCTTGGGGAGCCCCAGTTCTTTTGGTGGAGAAGAAGGATAAAACCTTGAGAATGGTAGTCGATTATCGTGCCTTGAACGAGGTGACTATCAAGAACAAGTACCCTCTGCCGATGATAAATGATTTGTTTGATCAGCTAGTAGGCGCCAAAGTATTCTCTAAGATCGATCTTCGATCAGGGTATCACCAACTGAAGATTCGTGAACAGGATATACCCAAAACAGCTTTAACCACAAGGTATGGCTTATACGAGTATACAGTCATGTCCTTTGGTTTGACTAATGCTCCTGCCTACTTCATGAATTTGATGAACAAGGTGTTTATGGAATATTTGGACAAGTTTGTTGTGGTGTTCATCGATGACATTTTGATATTCTCCAAGAACAAGGAAGAACACAAGGAACATTTGCGTTTAGTTCTGGAGAAGCTGAGAGAGCATCAATTATATGCCAAGTTCAGCAAATGTGAATTTTGGCTGACGGAAGTCGGATTCCTTGGACATGTTATTTCCAGAGAAGGAATAGCCGTAGACCCCGCTAAGGTTGAAGCCATCACCGAGTGGAAGTCACCCACCATAGTTAAGGAGATCCGCAGTTTCCTTGGACTTGCCGGATATTACCGGAGATTCATTGAGAATTTCTCAAAGATAGCCAAGCCTATAATAGAGTTGTTGAAGAAAGAATCCAAGTATGTTTGGACTGAGGAATGTGAAGCCAGTTTCCAGGAGTTGAAGAAACGTTTGGTCACAGCCCCAGGACTTCCAGGTTTATTGTGATGCTTCACGTCAAGGACTTGGAGGAGTACTCACGCAAGATGGAAAGGTTGTAGCTTATGCATCCAGACAACTACGACCTCATGAGTTGAATTATGCCACCCATGATTTGGAACTAGCAGCCGTAGTGCACGCACTCAAGAGCTGGAGACATTTTCTTATCGGAAATAGTTGTGATGTATACACTGACCATAAGAGCCTGAAATATATCTTCACGCAGAAGGAGTTGAACCTCAGACAGAGGAGATGGTTAGAGTTAATCAAGGACTATGACATGAGATTACACTACCATCCAGGTAAAGCTAATGTTGTAGCCGATGCCTTGAGTCGGAAAACTTATGTAAACACACTCACAGCGGGAGGATTACCCCAAGAGTTAGCCGATGATCTCAGAGAGCTCAAGCTAGAGATAGTCCCAAGAGGATATGTTGCCACACTGGAGATTCAGTCCACCTTGACTGAAAGAATTCGAGAAGCCCAGAAATCGGACAAGGAGATAGCTGAGATTAAGCAGAGAATGAAAGATGGAAAAGCTAAAGGTTTTCGTGAGGATGAGCAAGGAACTCTGTGGTTTGAGAACCGAATCTATGTGCCCAATGACCCAGAGCTCAGGAAGTTGATACTTCAGGAAGCCCACGATTCACCTTACTCGATACACCCAGGCAATACCAAGATGTATATGGATTTAAAAGAAAGTTACTGGTGGACAGGTATGAAGAAGGATATTGCAGAATACGTTGCAATATGTGATGTTTTTCAGCCAGTAAAGTCAGAACATCACAAACCAGCAGGGTTACTCCAACCTTTGCCGATACCCGAGTGGAAATGGGAAAAGCTTGGTATGGACTTCATCACAGGACTACCTAGGACCCGTTCAGGTTATGATTCCATCTGGGTAGTGGTTGATCTCTTGACCAAGGTGGCTCATTTCATTCCAGTGAAAACCACCTATACCAGCGCTAAGCTAGCCAAGATATATATGACCAGGATCATATGTCTGCATGGAGTTCCGAGGAGTATCGTGTCAGATAGAGGAACACAATTTACCTCAAAGTTTTGGCATCAGTTACATGAAACTTTGGGTACAAGGCTGGAGTTCAGTACAGCTTTTCATCCGCAGACCGATGGACAGACTGAGAGAGTCAACCAGATTCTGGAAGACATGTTGAGAGCTTGTGCGCTAGATTATGGATCTAGTTGGGATGACAACTTACCTTACACAGAATTCTCGTACAACAACAGTTATCAGACCAGTCTGAAGATGGCCCCTTTCGAAGCTTTATATGGAAGGAGGTGCAGAACGCCACTGACGTGGGATGGTGTTGGAGACCGAAAACTTTTTGGTCCCGACCTTATCCGAGATTCTAAACAGAAAGTCAAGCTGATTCGCGACAGACTCAAGATAGCTCAATCTCGACAAAAGAGTTATGCTGACAGCAAACGTAAAGAAGTGACGTATGAAGTGGGAGACCGAGCATATCTTCGTGTGTCCCCGCTTCGAGGAATCAAAAGGTTTGGTGTTAAAGGAAAGTTAGCACCCAGATTCATAGGCCCCTACAAAATTCTTGAACGTACATGCGAAGTTGCATACAAGCTGGAATTGCCAGAAGGGTCATCCGGAGTTCATGATGTTTTCCATGTTTCCCAGTTGAAGAAATGTCATGCTGAGATGGCTGATATTCCTTTGAGAGACACAGTGCCCCTAGAGGCCATACAACTTGACAATGATCTGACCTACGAGGACAAGCCTGTCAGAATCCTCGAGACTGCCAACAGAGTTACCCGCAGTAGGATCATCAAGTTCTGTAAGGTTTTGTGGATTCACCACACCGAGGAAGAAGCCACTTGGGAACACGAAGAAGATCTTCGTAGAGACCACCCGCACCTATTTTCTAGCCAACCCGAATCTCGAGGGCGAGATTCATCTTAAGGTGGGTAGGTTTGTAACATCCCAAAATTTCATTTTGGAATGTTATGAAATGTAGCTATGCATCTATCATCATCATTGTTTGAATGTATGTATTTGTTGAAATGCTTCTTCTGACTTTCTGAAAGCCCTTTCTATTTTCAATATGTTGCTTTCACCTATTGAAAATCTTGGTAAAAAGTTCAAATAAGAGGGGAGGAATATGACACACCACACCAAGACCCATTTGGTGATCTATTTGAACAAAAATAACCAGGGGTTATTTTGAAAATATTTGCAAAAAGGTTTTAAAAACAAATAGGCAATTCTGAAAATAATATTTTTCTGAAAGTATTCAAATGACAGAATACAAATGTTCATTAAATAGCATTTATTATTACGTTAATTTTTATATATTTATTTCCTACTTTTAACCACGGTTTGAATGTTTTAAAAGCTTTTGATTGTCGCTGGAAAACATTAAAAGAAAACGGTAACGGATTTTTTATTTAAACCGACCGGCCCACAGGCTTTTACTCGCGTATTAACTACAAGCCGGCCGACCGACGCGCATTCATCTCTCCCTCTCTTGATGAGCGGCGGACCCCACCCCGACCGCCCGAAGACCTCGCTCGGTCATCACTCTCCTCCCCCCCCCCACGACCTCGTCGTCGGCCGTTCCCCCCTCCCATAGATCCCGCCTCCCATCACTCCCTCTCGCTCCCCGCACCCCGTATAAGTACCAGCCACTCCCCGCTCTCCATTCCCCCCCCCCCCCGAGCCCCCTCTCTCCCTCGCCGAGGCGCTGCCAAATTCATCGCCGGAGTTGCTTCCACCACCGGAGCTCCCATCGCCCGTGCTCGTCGCTCCACTCTCCCCCTCGCCCCTCCGACCCCTCCATTCGACGCCGGACCTCGCCCACCGTCGTCTGAACCCCTCCACTGCTTCCCTCGACCACCGGAGCGCCAACACCGACAACTTCGCCGTCTCGGACTCGCCGGAGAACCCTCGCCGGCGACCTCTTCTCTGTGAGCTTCCCCCTCCCACTTCGTAGACGTACGATCTCAAACTGACGCACGAGATTAGATCGGATTAATTTCCGAACCGGTATTCTCTACCGACCGGTCGTCCGCCCGCAAACCTCCACGCGCACACACTAGCCACCAATAGGAAAGCGCCACGTAGCCCCCCTGGCCGTTGAAAACCAAGTTTTCTTTTCTGTTTTTGTTTTAGTTAAGAGAGTGATTTCAAATTTTGCTTTTCTTATAACTTTTAATATGTTTAATATTTTGAGTTGATTCTTTTTGCAATAGCTCACATATTTCATGTAGTATCACCCTGTACTTTTAAATCTCAAATTTGAACTATAAAATTTGAATTGAATCAAATTTTCTCAAAACATTCAAATCTGTATAACTAGAATTTGAAAATAGATTTTGATATGAATCTTTTTGCTACTGTTGGATATTGGTTAGGACTATCACCATGCTTAGTTTGAGAATTTTTAGGATGATTTTGATTAGTGTTCTAGCTATAAACAGAATCTGCTTAGTATTATAGTATAGTTTTATTTACTTAGTTTTAGTTAGTTTAACTTAGATTTAGTTTTAATTTGTTTAGTAGGTTCTGTTGTTTAAACATTTAGTGTTTTACTTGTTGTTAATAAAAATATAAAATTGTTTAGTTATTTCTTTGTTAATATAGGAATCACAACTTCTTTTCAAATAGGTTTAATTTGAACTAAAACAACTAGTTAGTAATAGTTTTCTTTCAACAAAGTTTTATATAATTTAATTCTGTTTTCTAAGACAAGTTTATTTCTAAATTCTTTCCTGTTAAGAACATGTTTTGTTAATAAATAATAAGTTTTGTTTTGCTCTTTTGTTAGCAAAACTATAGTTGATTCATATAGTGTTTATCAAAACTTTTATAAACTTTACTAAAGTTTTCTTAACAAAACTTTAAATTGAATTCAATTCTGTTATTAATAAAATATTTTTATTGTTTCCTTGCTGTCAACAATTGTTTTGTTATTACAAAATAGTTTTATTAAGTTAGTAGTGTTTTATCAATCATCTCCTAGTAAACAAAACTTTGTGTGTTTTTCTTACTTGTGATTTGTGCATTGTTTTGTCTTGATTGTTT
This sequence comes from Hordeum marinum, assembly GCA_022496015.1. NCBI lineage: Eukaryota > Viridiplantae > Streptophyta > Magnoliopsida > Poales > Poaceae > Hordeum > Hordeum marinum. Next base: position 355,576,794 of record CM039676.1, on the reverse strand, counting down.
ACTAGTTCTTGGTTGATCGTTGTGAGTTACAATATTTTGTTGTATGCTTATTGAGTGCTCTTGTTTGCTTCGTTAGATTATCCGGAGTGCGAAGCTTGTTACTTAGAGTCACTCACGTTCGAAGATCATCAATCAGGCAAGTCACTTTGATCATGTTTACCCATGTTTTATATGCATTAGTTCTACCATCTTCCCCAATTGCATGCAAGATAGGTTAGTTGGAAACTTGGTTACATTGTAGTAGTATCATGTAGTAGGAACCCCCTCTCAAACCTTGACACATTGGCCCCGGGAAACGTTGTTTTACATTTTGCTATGCTACTAGTAGACGGGGTTGGTTGTGTGATTCATGAGAGTTGTGAGATTAATTACAAGACCTACCTAATGATCAAGATTTCAAGACTCCGAGTTTTCAACATACCTCTGGGTGGATTATGGTTGAACGGCACCCTGGAGAAACCAGTGGATTGCCTAGGTGATGCTGGAGATGGCCAGTATTCACGCGGAAAGGTCCACCCAAGCACAAAGAGATGGATGGGTGCTTCAAGACCCAAGGCTTACCTGCACAGCCACAAGTCATTATGGGCTCTGGCTTGGTTAGATATCGTGGTGACCCTGGATAGGCGGTGCTACGAGATGTACAAGAACGGTAGGAAAGGATGGGCACCGACAGAGTCGCAGGGAAACCCTTTGGAAGACCATGTTTTGGTCATCCGTTTCTCAAACACCCTGAAGTGCGAGAAATCAAACGGAGGCGACCAAATCTTGTGGGGAACGTGTGCAAAACTCTGCAGAGTACTCAAACCTAATCGATTAGCTGTGTCCACGGTCATGGACGACTTGAGCCAAAGGAACTAAAACATTCGGAACTCTCAACACAATTAATATGATGATGTGGGTATTAACAATTTGGGTATGAGAATTGGTTGGTGGAACCATCTCATTAATCAACCAACTTAGTAATATTCTGCTTAGCCCTCTCTTGATGTAGGAAAAATTGGCTTTACGCAAAAACTTACCACCCCACCTGCCATCTAAGCATGTAGACTAGATGATTATCTTTTCACCCCTCTTTTGTGACTTTGCCGGCATATTCCATATGCTGACCTACACGGCTGCAACCTATCATGTTGCAGAGTATTTTTCCAACCAGGAGTGAGGACACGTTCTACGCTCGGTGAGATGCCCTTGGAGTCAGATGGACTCATCTACCTTCGACGCTTCCGCAAGATTTAGACATTCTCATGAGTTGGCTTTCAGCCACTTTATTGTAATCTTTATTGTAATAAAGGACTCGATATGAGATTTCGATTAATATAATGTTGTGTGATTTCCCTTTGATATATACATTGATGTACCGTGTGTGTACCAGCATGATCTTGGGATGGTACGGAAACACCGGAGATTCGACCTTTCAGGTCGGGTCACTACAGAAATGGTATCAGAGCACACGCTGACCGTAGGACGTAACCTCTAGGATTGGAAAGCCTTAGGATTGTATCTCTTTGTCTTTAAAATTCTTATACTCTCATCTACTCATTTCTGATTTCTCTCCGGTTATTTCAAAATTTATAGATGGCCACCTTCATCCCAGTGTTGATCACGGAGTTTTGCCAGCCTGACGCAACGATGCCTTTTGGTAAGGAGCTGATGAGGATCGTCAAGGACGTGAGGATTGCTTTGCCGAGCATCACCGGGACTCCTATCATGTCATTTCCACAAGATGGATGCTACAGGATCGAGGTGCACATCCCAGGGAAGACCGTTGGGAATCGGAAGGAACCCATCAACTTCAAGTTTGTGGCACCCAGCTGGATACTTGGAAGAGACATGGCCATTCATCGTGCCCTTGGACGTATTCAGGAGGAATACAGAGGTGGAACCATTTCACCAGGACTCAGCATGGTTTGCCGTAGAGATGCCCATGGCAACATCATCACCAACCCCACTGGAGACTCCACCATGTCATATATCCAGACCCTGGAGACGCACATCAGGACTCTGGAGCTTTGAGTTCGTGCTGATACGAAGACAATCAAGAATCTGATGAACCGCGAGATTGACCTCGAAGCTGACTTACGGGAAGCCGAGTACGAGCATGAGTATGAGGTGAATGATTTCTTAGAGAGGATCGACAAGCTGAATACTCGCATCGCCACTCTGGAGGAACAGATGGACATGGGTGAAAATCTTCATCCTGAAGGAGAGTTGGCTCCTTTCATCAGCGACGATGATGACTATGAGGAGAGCACCACTGGAGGAGACTCAGTCACCATGTACTTCTGAGGAAAACTTTAGTTATGCCCTCCATGTATCTTTTATTTTTTCAACGTTAAGAGCGTAGGTCGATGCTTAGTTTGATTGAGTATTGTATTCCGATGTTTGACATTGATTGAATAAATGAATGAGTGTTTGGTGTGATATGTTTGTTGCATTGCATATGGGTAGTGAATTTCTCCTTTTAGGCCCTTGTTCTATTCTAATTCTCACCCCTCTGGAAATAGCAAGATGCCTCCACAACGTGAGTCCGATTTCACCTTCCCGCCGGAACTCACGATACTCCTTCAGCAGCAGAATGCACTGATGCAGCTATTGATCCAGAATCAGACCAACAACCAGAACAACAACCACCACCATCCACCCCAGGCTGACAATCTCACCCGTTTTCTGAGGTTGAACCCTCCAACTTTCTCCAGCAGCACTGAGCCCATTGTGGCAGATGACTGGCTCCGTAAGATGGAGAGAGAACTCGTCACCGTTGGATGTACTGACACTGAGAAGGTGCGCTTTGCCGCACATCAACTGGATGGACCAGCAGCTTCATGGTGGGAGAACTACACCACCACATATCCTATTGCTGATATAACTTGGGAGCAGTTCCAGCAAGCTTTCCGCACCGCACATGTTTCAGCTGGAGCCATGAGTCTGAAGAAGCGCGAGTTTCGCAACTTGCGCCAGGGAAATCGCTTTGTGGCCCAGTACGTGGACGACTTCAGCACATTGGCATGTTATGCACCAGGAGACGTGGCCGATGATGCGGCCAAACAAGAGAAGTTTCTGGAAGGACTCAACGATGAGTTGAGCATGCAGCTGGTAGTGGCTACCTTCAACAATTACCAAGAGCTGGTGGACAAGGCCCTCATCTTGGAGGGAAAACAGCAGCAAATTGAGAACCGCAAGAGGAAGTACACTCAGGGGAAGTTTAACTCTGGAGCTCATCAGAAGCCCCGCTACTCCCCGTACTCAGGGAATACCGGATCAGGGACCGGTAAGTTTGGAAGGCACACTCATGCTGTGCACAACCATGGAGGACACAACCATGGAGGAAATGGGAATGCCCGTCCCAACCATGGCAATTTCAAGACTGACAATGGGAATGGGAACAACAACCAGCACCGTCACGCTCCTACTCAGAAGGATCTGAGCCACATCACCTGTTTCAAGTGCCAGAAGACAGGGCACTATGCTACTGAGTGTCCCCAGAGCAAGCAGGGAAATGGAAACGGCAACTCCACAGCCAAGAAGCCAAATCCGTTTCCTCGTGCCCAGGTGAACCACCTTGACGTGGAAGAAGGTTATGATCAACCCGAGACTGTGGTTGGTAAGTTTTTATTGCATTCACGTCCAGTTACAGTACTTTTTGATTCCGGTGCAACTCATTCATTCATATCAAGGGTAGTTGTGGATAAGTATGGTTTGTCCACTAAAACCCTTAGTCAGCCCATTAAGGTCAGTTCCCCAGGAGGTATGATGATGGCAGGAATAGGATGCCATGCCCTGAAACTTCACATAGGAAACCATGTTTTTCCCACCGACCTCATCGTCTTAGAATCCCAGGGATTGGATGTAATCCTAGGCATGGATTGGATGACCAAGTATGAAGGAAATCTTGATTGCCCTAGCAAGTCTGTTTCACTCACCACCCCGGAGAACAAGAGGATTAAGTATGTATCCCGACGCACCCAGATGAGTGCACGGTTAAATTCCCTCACAGGAGTTGTTCAGGAGGAAGTACCTATGGTAAAAGACTTTCCGGATGTATTCCCGGAAGAATTATCAGGCATGCCACCAGATAGGGAGATTGAGTTCCTAATAGAGCTACAGCCAGGGACAGCCCCAATTTCCAAGAGACCCTATCGGATGCCCGCAAATGATTTAGTGGAAATCAAGAAGCAGATTAAGGAGCTATTGGACAAGGGATATATTCGCCCAAGTTCATCACCTTGGGGAGCCCCAGTTCTTTTGGTGGAGAAGAAGGATAAAACCTTGAGAATGGTAGTCGATTATCGTGCCTTGAACGAGGTGACTATCAAGAACAAGTACCCTCTGCCGATGATAAATGATTTGTTTGATCAGCTAGTAGGCGCCAAAGTATTCTCTAAGATCGATCTTCGATCAGGGTATCACCAACTGAAGATTCGTGAACAGGATATACCCAAAACAGCTTTAACCACAAGGTATGGCTTATACGAGTATACGGTCATGTCCTTTGGTTTGACTAATGCTCCTGCCTACTTCATGAATTTGATGAACAAGGTGTTTATGGAATATTTGGACAAGTTTGTTGTGGTGTTCATCGATGACATTTTGATATTCTCCAAGAACGAGGAAGAACACAAGGAACATTTGCGTTTAGTTCTGGAGAAGCTGAGAGAGCATCAATTATATGCCAAGTTCAGCAAATGTGAATTTTGGCTGACGGAAGTCGGATTCCTTGGACATGTTATTTCCAGAGAAGGAATAGCCGTAGACCCCGCTAAGGTTGAAGCCATCACCGAGTGGAAGTCACCCACCACAGTTAAGGAGATCCGCAGTTTCCTTGGACTTGCCGGATATTACCGGAGATTCATTGAGAATTTCTCAAAGATAGCCAAGCCTATAACAGAGTTGTTGAAGAAAGAATCCAAGTATGTTTGGACTGAGGAATGTGAAGCCAGTTTCCAGGAGTTGAAGAAACGTTTGGTCACAGCCCCAGGACTTCCAGGTTTATTGTGATGCTTCACGTCAAGGACTTGGAGGAGTACTCACGCAAGATGGAAAGGTTGTAGCTTATGCATCCAGACAACTACGACCTCATGAGTTGAATTATGCCACCCATGATTTGGAACTAGCAGCCGTAGTGCACGCACTCAAGAGCTGGAGACATTTTCTTATCGGAAATAGTTGTGATGTATACACTGACCATAAGAGCCTGAAATATATCTTCACGCAGAAGGAGTTGAACCTCAGACAGAGGAGATGGTTAGAGTTAATCAAGGACTATGACATGAGATTACACTACCATCCAGGTAAAGCTAATGTTGTAGCCGATGCCTTGAGTCGGAAAACTTATGTAAACACACTCACAGCGGGAGGATTACCCCAAGAGTTAGCCGATGATCTCAGAGAGCTCAAGCTAGAGATAGTCCCAAGAGGATATGTTGCCACACTGGAGATTCAGTCCACCTTGACTGAAAGAATTCGAGAAGCCCAGAAATCGGACAAGGAGATAGCTGAGATTAAGCAGAGAATGAAAGATGGAAAAGCTAAAGGTTTTCGTGAGGATGAGCAAGGAACTCTGTGGTTTGAGAACCGAATCTATGTGCCCAATGACCCAGAGCTCAGGAAGTTGATACTTCAGGAAGCCCACGATTCACCTTACTCGATACACCCAGGCAATACCAAGATGTATATGGATTTAAAAGAAAGTTACTGGTGGACAGGTATGAAGAAGGATATTGCAGAATACGTTGCAATATGTGATGTTTTTCAGCCAGTAAAGTCAGAACATCACAAACCAGCAGGGTTACTCCAACCTTTGCCGATACCCGAGTGGAAATGGGAAAAGCTTGGTATGGACTTCATCACAGGACTACCTAGGACCCGTTCAGGTTATGATTCCATCTGGGTAGTGGTTGATCTCTTGACCAAGGTGGCTCATTTCATTCCAGTGAAAACCACCTATACCAGCGCTAAGCTAGCCAAGATATATATGACCAGGATCATATGTCTGCATGGAGTTCCGAGGAGTATCGTGTCAGATAGAGGAACACAATTTACCTCAAAGTTTTGGCATCAGTTACATGAAACTTTGGGTACAAGGCTGGAGTTCAGTACAGCTTTTCATCCGCAGACCGATGGACAGACTGAGAGAGTCAACCAGATTCTGGAAGACATGTTGAGAGCTTGTGCGCTAGATTATGGATCTAGTTGGGATGACAACTTACCTTACGCAGAATTCTCGTACAACAACAGTTATCAGACCAGTCTGAAGATGGCCCCTTTCGAAGCTTTATATGGAAGGAGGTGCAGAACGCCACTGACGTGGGATGGTGTTGGAGACCGAAAACTTTTTGGTCCCGACCTTATCCGAGATTCTAAACAGAAAGTCAAGCTGATTCGCGACAGACTCAAGATAGCTCAATCTCGACAAAAGAGTTATGCTGACAGCAAACGTAAAGAAGTGACGTATGAAGTGGGAGACCGAGCATATCTTCGTGTGTCCCCGCTTCGAGGAATCAAAAGGTTTGGTGTTAAAGGAAAGTTAGCACCCAGATTCATAGGCCCCTACAAAATTCTTGAACGTACATGCGAAGTTGCATACAAGCTGGAATTGCCAGAAGGGTCATCCGGAGTTCATGATGTTTTCCATGTTTCCCAGTTGAAGAAATGTCATGCTGAGATGGCTGATATTCCTTTGAGAGACACAGTGCCCCTAGAGGCCATACAACTTGACAATGATCTGACCTACGAGGACAAGCCTGTCAGAATCCTCGAGACTGCCAACAGAGTTACCCGCAGTAGGATCATCAAGTTCTGTAAGGTTTTGTGGAGTCACCACACCGAGGAAGAAGCCACTTGGGAACACGAAGAAGATCTTCGTAGAGACCACCCGCACCTATTTTCTAGCCAACCCGAATCTCGAGGGCGAGATTCATCTTAAGGTGGGTAGGTTTGTAACATCCCAAAATTTCATTTTGGAATGTTATGAAATGTAGCTATGCATCTATCATCATCATTGTTTGAATGTATGTATTTGTTGAAATGCTTCTTCTGACTTTCTGAAAGCCCTTTCTATTTTCAATATGTTGCTTTCACCTATTGAAAATCTTGGTAAAAAGTTCAAATAAGAGGGGAGGAATATGACACACCACACCAAGACCCATTTGGTGATCTATTTGAACAAAAATAACCAGGGGTTATTTTGAAAATATTTGCAAAAAGGTTTTAAAAACAAATAGGCAATTCTGAAAATAATATTTTTCTGAAAGTATTCAAATGACAGAATACAAATGTTCATTAAATAGCATTTATTATTACGTTAATTTTTATATATTTATTTCCTACTTTTAACCACGGTTTGAATGTTTTAAAAGCTTTTGATTGTCGCTGGAAAACATTAAAAGAAAACGGTAACGGATTTTTTATTTAAACCGACCGGCCCACAGGCTTTTACTCGCGTATTAACTACAAGCCGGCCGACCGACGCGCATTCATCTCTCCCTCTCTTGCTGAGCGGCGGACCCCACCCCGACCGCCCGAAGACCTCGCTCGGTCATCACTCTCCTCCCCCCCCCCCCCACGACCTCGTCGCCGGCCGTTCCCCCCCCATAGATCCCGCCTCCCATCACTCCCTCTCGCTCCCCGCACCCCCTATAAGTACCAGCCACTCCCCGCTCTCCATTCCCCCCCCCCCCAAGCCCCCTCTCTCCCTCGCCGAGGCGCTGCCAAATTCATCGCCGGAGTTGCTTCCACCACCGGAGCTCCCATCGCCCGTGCTCGTCGCTCCACTCTCCCCCTCGCCCCTCCGACCCCTCCATTCGACGCCGGACCTCGCCCACCGTCGTCTGAACCCCTCCACTGCTTCCCTCGACCACCGGAGCGCCAACACCGACAACTTCACCGTCTCGGACTCGCCGGAGAACCCTCGCCGGCGACCTCTTCTCTGTGAGCTTCCCCCTCCCACTTCGTAGACGTACGATCTCAAACTGACGCACGAGATTAGATCGGATTAATTTCCGAACCGGTATTCTCTACCGACCGGTCGTCCGCCCGCAAACCTCCACGCGCACACACTAGCCACCAATAGGAAAGCGCCACGTAGCCCCCCTGGCCGTTGAAAACCAAGTTTTCTTTTCTGTTTTTGTTTTAGTTAAGAGAGTGATTTCAAATTTTGCTTTTCTTATAACTTTTAATCTGTTTAATATTTTGAGTTGATTCTTTTTGCAATAGCTCACATATTTCATGTAGTATCACCCTGTACTTTTAAATCTCAAATTTGAACTATAAAATTTGAATTGAATCAAATTTTCTCAAAACATTCAAATCTGTATAACTAGAATTTGAAAATAGATTTTGATATGAATCTTTTTGCTACTGTTGGATATTGGTTAGGACTATCACCATGCTTAGTTTGAGAATTTTTAGGATGATTTTGATTAGTGTTCTAGCTATAAACAGAATCTGCTTAGTATTATAGTATAGTTTTATTTACTTAGTTTTAGTTAGTTTAACTTAGATTTAGTTTTAATTTGTTTAGTAGGTTCTGTTGTTTAAACATTTAGTGTTTTACTTGTTGTTAATAAAAATATAAAATTGTTTAGTTATTTCTTTGTTAATATAGGAATCACAACTTCTTTTCAAATAGGTTTAATTTGAACTAAAACAACTAGTTAGTAATAGTTTTCTTTCAACAAAGTTTTATATAATTTAATTCTGTTTTCTAAGACAAGTTTATTTCTAAATTCTTTCCTGTTAAGAACATGTTTTGTTAATAAATAATAAGTTTTGTTTTGCTCTTTTGTTAGCAAAACTATAGTTGATTCATATAGTGTTTATCAAAACTTTTATAAACTTTACTAAAGTTTTCTTAACAAAACTTTAAATTGAATTCAATTCTGTTATTAATAAAATATTTTTATTGTTTCCTTGCTGTCAACAATTGTTTTGTTATTACAAAATAGTTTTATTAAGTTAGTAGTGTTTTATCAATCATCTCCTAGTAAACAAAACTTTGTGTGTTTTTCTTACTTGTGATTTGTGCATTGTTTTGTCTTGATTGTTTACTAGTTCTTGGTTGATCGTTGTGAGTTACAATATTTTGTTGTATGCTTATTGAGTGCTCTTGTTTGCTTCGTTAGATTATCCGGAGTGCGAAGCTTGTTACTTAGAGTCACTCACGTTCGAAGATCATCAATCAGGCAAGTCACTTTGATCATGTTTACCCATGTTTTATATGCATTAGTTCTACCATCTTCCCCAATTGCATGCAAGATAGGTTAGTTGGAAACTTGGTTACATTGTAGTAGTATCATGTAGTAGGAACCCCCTCTCAACCCTTGACACATTGGCCCCGGGAAACGTTGTTTTACATTTTGCTATGCTACTAGTAGACGGGGTTGGTTGTGTGATTAATGAGAGTTGTGAGATTAATTACAAGACCTACCTAATGATCAAGATTTCAAGACTCCGAGTTTTCAACATACCTCTGGGTGGATGATGGTTGAACGGCACCCTGGAGAAACCAGTGGATTGCCTAGGTGATGCTGGAGATGGCCAGTATTCACGCGGAAAGGTCCACCCAGGCACAAAGAGATGGATGGGTGCTTCAAGACCCAAGGCTTACCTGCATAGCCACAAGTCATTATGGGCTCTGGCTTGGTCTGATATCGTGGTGACCCTGGACAGGCGGTGCTACGAGATGTAGAAGAACGGTAGGAAAGGATGGGCACCGACAGAGTCGCAGGGAAACCCTTTGGAAGACCATGTTTTGGTCATCCGTTTCTCAAACACCCTAAAGTGCGAGAAATCAAACGGAGGCGACCAAATCTTGTGGGGAACGTGTGCAAAACTCTGCAGAGTACTCAAACCTAATCGATTAGCCGTGTCCACGGTCATGGACGACTTGAGCCAAAGGAACTGAAACATTCGGAACTCTCAACACAATTAATATGATGATGTGGGTATTAACAATTTGGGTATGAGAATTGGTTGGTGGAACCATCTCATTAATCAACCAACTTAGTAATATTCTACTTAGCCCTCTCTTGATGTAGGAAAAATTGGCTTTACGCAAAAACTTACCACCCCACCTGCCATATAAGCATGTAGACTAGATGATTATCTTTTCACCCCTCTTTTGTGACTTTGTCGGCATATTCCATATGCTAACCTACACGACTGCAACCTATCAAGTTGCAGAGTATTTTTCCGACCAGGAGTGAGGACACGTTCTACGCTCGGTGAGATGCCCTGGGAGTCAGATGGACTCATCTACCTTCGACGCTTCCGCAAGATTTAGACATTCTCATGAGTTGGCTTTCAGCCACTTTATTGTAATCTTTATTGTAATAAAGGACTCGATATGAGATTTCGATTAATATAATGTTGTGTGATTTCCCTTTGATATATACATTGATGTACCGTGTGTGTACGAGCATGATCTTGGGATGGTACGGAAACACCGGAGATTCGACCTTTCAGGTCGGGTCACTACAGCATGTCTATGTTCCGACCAGAGGCCATCTAGAGTCCTGTTTCGGTGCCCTGCCGGAGGAGGGATCGAGCATGGAGGGCCTCTACATCAACCTTGTTGCATGCATGACGATGTGTGTGTTAGTTTACCACATACCTATGGGTCCATAGCTAGTACCTAGATGTTTTTCTCCCTCTCTATGATCTTTAATACAGAGTTCAGAGTCCTGTAGATTAAAAACTCTGAATTATGTCCAAGTCTAGTAGGTGTTCACACTAGTAGAAAATAGACATATTGTCACGGTTCGTAAGGGCCTTTAGTGTCGGTTCTTGAACCGGCACTAAAGGAAGGGGACTAAAGCCCACCCCCCCTTTAGTCTCGGTTAAACACGGCCCGGCACCAAAGGCCAACCACGTGGCATCTGGCGGCGCCGTGGGCTGGGGGACCTTTAGTCCCGGTTGGTAACACCAACCGGGACTAAAAGTATTTAGTTTTTTTAATTTTGTTTATTTTTCCTTTTAATCCTTTAGGGGTTTATGAAGTAATTATGGTTTAATTTTCCTTTTGATTTTGTGTTTTCCATTTAATTAATTTTCATTTCAAACATATATTATGCTACTACATATTGTAGATCATTACATATTCATGCATTACATCTTGATCTTGTAATGGTATTCTCCTTTGGGATCTATGACCTGGTCGACAGGAAATCCAGCTATTTCCTCTTGAACTGCTCATACCCAAGCCTCTGGTAGGAGCTAGCCGCGCATCTCCGTGAGCTACAAGATGGAGATCAAGATGAATATATTAGTTGTGTGTGTGTGTATATATATATTAGCTAGATCATGATAATAAAAATTATGGCAAACATACCCAAAGATTTCTTTCGTTTCTGCTCCTTTCAGACATGATCATGTGAATGTTCTCGCAAACGTAATATGCGCATAAACTATTCCCCTACTCCTGCCTCATGCACTTTACGAGAATAAAATTCTATCAGGTAATAATTACTCATGCATGATAATAGTATTGAAACTAGAATTAAAGAGATGCATGGACGTAGCTAGCTAGTACTACTTAATTACCTTGGGTCGCACCCATTTCAGCTATTGTGCCCAGTCGCCTGGGACCTGTTTGATGAACTTGGCCCAAGCCCTGGCCGCCGGCAAAGAAAATGAATAAATAAGTTATTAACTAGTTGATATCAAGAAATGAAGTAATTAAAGAGGCCGACATAGTGCGATAATGATTGAAATTACCTGTCAACCATCTCCCTCACGATTGCGTATTTGGATGGATCCTTATATAGCGAGTCCAGTGCTTCAACTTTTCCCTTGTCAACTTCAATGATTAACAAGATCTAATGGTAACTGCATGCGCACACATTTTTTATAATTAAGTGGGCATGTGCATAACTCATCAACTACACTTATTAACATCTAGTAAGCAAAAAATAAAATTTGTAGTACAAGATATATATAGTAACACTCACCCGAAGTACTATTTCTGGTTGGATGTTTAGATGCTTCAAAAAATCTAGGAGGGCTTTCTCTGTGTCTTTTCTCAAATATTGAGTTTCCTATATCTTTTCATTAATCGTATTTGGGTCAATGAACCCTATGCCATAGTGTCCAGCTTGTTTCATTTCGTACATCTTCATTCTGCATAATACCACACAAACGAATATAGTGAGGATAATTACAGGTAATGAACGAGAGCATAGCTAGCTAGAGACTTAAATTATACAAAGAAATCATTTACAGACAATATCAACTGACTAAAGATTTCTCGAGTGCGTCTTGATTGAATAACTAAAACAACTCTGAATAATGAATCGACGGATCTTTTTATGGAAGTAATGCCTCTTCTTGACTCTCACCATGAGGAACTCTGTGTTGGTATTTGCTATTATTTGCATGTACCACATATGCAAATTGTACATTCTCCTTGGTAGAAGCTTGACATCTTCACGTTTGACCAGAGGTTTGCCGCGGGCATATTGATATTTTACTTCCTCCTCTTTAAGCCTCGGGATTTCCTCAAGACCTAGGAGTTGTTCAACAGTGATACCAGCCTCTTTAGCCTGCCTCATATGATCGTTGGTTACTCCTAGCCGACTGGCGGTACTCACAGGTGTTTGTACAATGAGAAGGGGGATCGATTGTACTGCCTGTTCTCCCAGCTGGGGAACCGTTTTCCCGCTTTTTTGCCAACTCCTTGGCTCGAGCTCGAGCTTGACTCCTTTTGTCCTGCAAGATATGACTTCTTGATAGACCGCACATAGTCGCAGTCCTTCTGATTGACAGCCGGTTGAGCCATATCAATAAGGTGTTGTGACACATGCTCAGGTACTTTCTCCTTTAGCGACTAGGGCAGTTTTGGTCCAAAATGGGACTTCACTTTCGCATCCACTGCGCTCTCGAGTTCATCCTCAGTCAGATGGTCAGGCAACTACTGGAAATATGCGCTAGAGGCAATAATAAATTAGTTATTATCATATTTCCTGGTTCATGATAATCGTTTATTATCCATGCTATAATTCCATTGATCGGAACCTCAGATGCATGTGTGGATACATAGACAAAACCATGTCCCTAGTGTGCCTCTAATAGACTAGCTCGTTGATCAAAGATGGTTAAAGTTTCCTAGACATGGACATGAGATGTCATTTGATAACGGGATCACATCACGAGGAGAATGGTGTGATGGACAAGACCCAAACTACAAACGTAGCATATGATCGTGTCAGTTTATTGCTACTTTTTCTACATGTCAAGTATATGTTCCTATGACCATGAGATCATGCAACTCACGGACACCGAAAGAGTGCCTTGTAGTATCAAACGTCACAACGTAACTGGGTGACTATAAAGGTGCTCTACAGGTATCTTCGAGGGTGTCTGTTTGGTTGGCATGGATCAAGACTGGGATTTGTTACTCCGTGTGACGAAGAGGTATCTCAGGGCCCACTCGCTAATACAACATCACAATAAGCCTTGAAAGCAATATGACTAAGTGTTAGTCACGGGATCTTGTATTACGGAACGAGTAAAGAGACTTGCCGGTAACGAGGTTGAACTAGGTATAGAGATACGGACGATCGAATCTCGGGCAAGTAACATACCGAAGAACAAAGGGAACATCATACGGGATTAACTGAATCCTTGACATAGAGGTTTGACCGATAAAGATCTTCGTAGAATATGTAGGAACCAATATGGGCACCCAGGTCCCGCTATTGGTTATTGGCCGTAGAGGTGTCTCGGTCATGTCTATATAGTTCTCGAACCCGCAGGGTCTGCACACTTAAGGTTCTGTGACGTTTTGGTAGTATAGAGTTATGTATGATGGTTACCGAAGGTTGTTCGGAGTCTCGGATGAGAACCCAGAGGTCACGAGGAGCTCCGGAATGGTCCGGAGGTAAAGATTGATATGTAGGAATTCCTATTTTGGTCACCGGAAAATTTTCGGGCTCATCGGTAGTGTGCCGGGAGTGCCGGCAGTGTACCGGGAGACCATCGGGAGGGGTATTTCGACCCAAGAGGCTACATGGGCTCTGGGAGGATGAATACCAGCCCTTAATGGGCTGGAGGAAGTCCCACAAAGGGCCCATGCGGCTGGGAAGAAAAAGCCCAAAAGGAAAAAGGTGGAAAAAGGCAAAAGGGCTAAATTAGGAAGGAGTCCTAATCCTACTAGGAGTGGAGGAGGAGGAGGAGGACTCCTTCCTGGTTCGGCTGACCCAAGGGCTGGCTCCTTGGGAGCCAAGCCTCCTCCTCCTCTCCTCCTATATACTAGAGGGTTTTAGGGTTTTGAAACAAGATTTTCAGCCACATGTTACCCGTTCCTCTAGTGCATAGTTTCTCCTCTAGATCGGTTTTTTGCAGTGCTTAGGCGAAGCCCTGCTGGAATTGCTCCACCATCATCGCCGCGGCGCCGTCACGCTTCCAGAGAACTCGTCTACCTCTCCGCTCCCTCTTGCTGGATCAAGAAGGCGTAGATCGTCATCAAGCTGTACGTGTGCTGAACGCGGAGGTGCCGTCCGTCCGGCGCTAGATCGGAAGGACCGTGATCAAGATCGCGAGACGGATCATGATGAGATCGCGGGACAGATCGTGATGAGTTCACAGGACAGATCGTGATTGGATTGCGGGGCAGACCGTGATGAGATCGCGGGACGCTCGGCGATTTGGATCGCGAAGACGTTCGACTACACCAACCGTGTTTCTTAACGCTTCCCGCTTAGCGATCTACAAGGTTATGTAGATCCACTCTCCCTCTCATAGATGCTCATCACCATTGATATATCTTGCGTGTGCGTAGGAAATTTTTTGTTTCCCATCCAACGTTCCCCAACAGCAACTTCGGAAGAGGCTTGAGGCTTGGACCATATTTGAATTTCTTGCCTGTTATACCGCTAGTCGTCGTAGTTGCGGCCTCTCTCTTCCGCTATTGCTTAGGCGACAGAGCATGCTGACTCGACAGAGCATGCTGACACCGTGCTGGACTTGGAGGATGAGTCAGCTAACGCGGTGCCGGACTTGGAGGAGGAGTTGGCTGATGCCGTGCTGGACTTGGAGGAGGAGTCGGCCGATGTGGTGCCGGACTTGGAGGAGGAGTAGGAGTCGACTAACGCGGTGCCGGACTTGGAGGAGGAGGAGTCGGTGGCCTTGGAAAGATGATGCAATCCTTTTTCCATAGAATGATATGATGTATGTCCCCTCCCAGTGTTCTCTCCTCGTCACCTCCAAGAATGTCAAGTTCTAGATCGTGATATCCTGACATCACTTCATCAACCCCGAAAGGAGCATAGTCAGCTGGAATGGGATTGCAATAGAAGGTTGCTTTTGGGGGATTTGCTAAAGCATAGCCGTCTGCCACCTTCATGGATAAGTTCTTCACTTTCATGTGTAGCTCACAGTTAGTCCTGTCTTTGATATCATCCACAGGGTAGCTAGCTAGCAGTGCATCATCATCGATATCGGCCGGGGAAGAACCCATGCTGCTTCTCAGCATAGATGGGATGGTGCTATCCAATGCTGGATCAATCTGCTCATGTTGCCGCTGAGACGCCCTTCCTGGCTGAGTGAGTCGATCTGCTCCTGCTGCCGCCGAACTCTGGATTCCAACACCAGGTGCTTTGATTCTAGGCCTTCAAGGCGGAGTGCTTCCTCCTTCTTCCGCTCCTCCTGCATCTTCTTTCTCGCATAGCTTATGTAGCCATCGTTCCAAACCGCAAACCTCTCAAACGATGGAACAACGCCTTTCCCTCGTGTTCTTCCCAGGTGTTCAGGATTCTTTAGGGCACGCGTAAGCTCGTCGTCCTCTCTGTTAGGCGTGAACACTCTCGTTCGAGCTTCTTCTATTTTCATTAGTATTTCGTCTGTCACAGCTTTAAGACTTGCCTCCACCATAATATCCCATGTCCCTGGGTTCAACTTCCCCCCATGCGCATAAAACCATGTCCTGCACCTGGGGGGCCAAGTCAGTGTAACTAGCGTGACCCCTGGACTAACCATCGCTTTTTCGGATTGATCCCACTTAGGCAGGGTCGTCTGGTAGCCACCTGGCCCCAGAGTATGGTGCCACTTCTTTTTCGCAGCCCATTCCTTAGCTAGTTCCAATTCCTTGAATTTCACGAAATCATTCCAATGATCTTTTGCCTTTACCAGTGCTCCCTCGAATTTTGGAGTCTTCTTGTTTGCTCTTATGTACGCAGCCCATGCATTTTTATTGAAGGTGTTGAATGCGATCGCCATCTTCTTAAGAGCATAGTTTCTGACTTTCTTCAGATCTACATCTGTCAAATTATCTGGTAGTGTGAAATGTGACATCAGCTCGGTCCAAAGCATATCTTTTGCTCTTTCATCAACAAAAGTAACTCCTTCTCGATCTCCCTTTGCTAACTTTTTCCATTCTTGTATGGAGATCGGGATTTGGTCCCTCACAATAACTTCGCATTGATTCTT
This sequence comes from Hordeum marinum, assembly GCA_022496015.1. Classification (NCBI taxonomy): domain Eukaryota; kingdom Viridiplantae; phylum Streptophyta; class Magnoliopsida; order Poales; family Poaceae; genus Hordeum; species Hordeum marinum. Next base: position 355,560,375 of record CM039676.1, on the reverse strand, counting down.
GAACTTGGTCGCATTTTTCTTAGGTTCAAGCGGTTCGCCAGTTAATGTATTGATGGAATCGATGTTGAACTTTACGCCAGGGTCCAACTTTCTGGCCGGGCCTCGAACTACCCTGTCGCTTGTAGAAGATTTTCTCAACCCAGGGGCCTAAAAGAATAAAGATTGATTCATTAATACATATACAACTCAATTAAGACATGTAATGATCACCAGATGGATTTTATAATAAATATACCTCGCTGGTCTTTGTTATTTGAAGAACATTTTGTTTGTCAACATCATTGTCGAATTCATCTATTCGTCCGTCTTCATCAAACATACAACCCTCACCGGAATTGTTCAGATATTCTGAGTCGTCATCATCTCAGCTTCATGCTCTAGGCTCATGGAGCGTATGATGTCGAACAAAGCCTCTTCTCCTTCTCTGTTGGTATTGTCCATAGATTTTATTTAACTAACCCAGAAGAAAGATAAAAGAACTTAGTATCCAAATTAGAATGCATGCAATCAATAAGGAAAACTGAATCATAGTACATAATATGCATCATCGAATATAATCTTGAATAAATTGTCTCGAATATTAACAAATATAGTCTCGAATACATCTTGAATATTATCACTAATACATCTCGAATATTATTAATTATATAATATCACTACTACAGATCCAGTTGACGTCTCGCGAGGTAGGCGGTGGACACCCAAAGAGAAGGAACTATGACAGTATCATAGCTCCGGTGAGATCCCTAAAGAACCTGCCAGGTATTGGAGAACCTAATATCCAGCGCATCCATGTAGTGACGGACGTGCTCAGCCTCCTCCCTGACACGGCGACGTACCACCTCCGGTGGGGCCGGCTGCCTCCGCACCGAAAGTAGCCCATGCGAACGCCACCAAAGAAGCTCCGGGTCGACGACGGGACACGGCGCATCCCTGAAGGTAGCACCTCCCAATGCCAGCCCGACAGAGCCCAGTCCCAAACGTTGCCCCTTTGAAGCATGACGTCGTCGCGAACGAGTCGACGACGAGAATGCGGACCAGGCATCGTTGATTCCGAGAAAAATTCTTATGAAAAAAAATTCCTATATATGCAATGTCATTTTATTAGGAAATTTTGAGAAAAATATCGTCTTTTCAATTATAATGTCCCATTCCTAGGTTATAACTACCCTAATAATATTCCTTTCTCAATAAAAAATTCCAAAATTTTTCTCAATTATAATTTCCTATGCAACATTTTAATATGCAAATTAAGCATATATACTTCTACACATCCATTAAAAAACAGAAAAAGAAACACTAATTAAGAATATATACTTCTATACATCTATTAAAAAACAGAAAAACAACATTATATAAAAATCTATAGTAATTAAACACTAATTAAGCATATATATTTCTATACATCCATTAAAAAACAGAAAAACAACATTATATAAAAAAAATCTATACTAATTAAACACTAATTATAGAACATGTGTGTGTATTCATGCATGTGTGTGCGTGTGTGCGGGATCGACGGGAGGGGCGGCGACCATGGCAGCGGGGCTCACAAGGGGGCGATGGCACGCGAGGTGGAGGAGGGGCGGCTATGGCAACGGCAAGGTGCAGGGGCGGCGACGGCGACGGCATCACCGAGGTGCGAAAGGGGCGTAGACAGAAGGCAATGTCTAGGTACACAGGTGCAGCGGCATGGACGGACGGCAGCGTCGAGGTGCGGCGGCGTCAAGGTGCAGCAGGGCACGGACGGACGGACGGCGACGACGAGGGGCAGGGGCGCGTGCGGACGGACGAAAGGCTGGATTTGGGGAAATTTTCGTAAGTGTGGTATATATGGAGGACCCTTTAGTCGCGGTTGGTGGCTTAGACCACGATTAAGACCATCTTTAGTCGCGGTTGGAGCCACCAACCGCGACTAAAGGTTTGGCTTCCCGCCGCTTGGGCTAGATTAAATTCACCTTTAGTCGCGATTGGTGGCTCCAACCGCGACTAAAGGTCGGTCTTTAGTCGCTGTTGGAGCCACCAACTATTACTAAAGGGCGGTGTGCCAGGCGAGGGGCAGGGTGGATGTTTAGTCCCACCTAGCTAGTCGAGAGGAGCTCGCACCAGTTTATAAGACCCGCCGTGGCTACCGTGTCGAGCTCCTCTCTAATAAGCAGGCCTTCTGGGCCTACCGCACCTCTGCCGCCCTGTGGGCCTACTGGGTCATACGGGCCTACATCCTGGCCCACCTAGCGGTTAGGTTTCTAGTTGTATGCATGTCGTGGCGGCCCAATAGGCGGGCTTTTTAAAATAAGTACAACACTATTACAAAGATTCCCTCCGGTTTGTCTGAAGTGGGACTCTCCAGATATATAAGGCCGGAAACTAACTAGAGAAGCCGGTCACATCCCAGAGTGGGATCTTTGGGTATAAAACTTTTTCTTCACATGTGTCCCTTTGCGTCATAACCATGGACAATCTTCATCGTTTAACTTGATGCTCGGGTCAACATTCACTGTGAAGGGGGCAATTTCATGAAAATTTTCATAATCTTCTAACATGTTTGTCTTGTCCTCCACTCCCACGATGTTTCTTTTCCCTGAAAGAACTATGTGGCACTTTGGATCATCGTATGATGTATTTGCTCCCTTGTCTTTTCTTTTTCTCGGGTTGGTAGACATGTCCTTCACATAGAAAACCTGTGCCACATCATTGGCTAGTACGAATGGTTCGTCTGCGTACCCAAGATTGTTGAGATCCACTATTGTCATTCCGTACTGTGGGTCTTCCTTTACCCCTCCTCTTGTCAGATTGACCTATTTGCACCTAAACAAAGGGTCCTTCAAACAAAGTCCATAGTCAAGTTCCCATATCTCCTCTATGTAACCATAATATGTGTCCTTTGGCCCATTGTTGTTTGCTGCATCAAAGCAGACACCACTGTTTTAGTTGACGCTCTTTTTATCTTGGGCGATCGTGTAAAACGTATTCCCATTTATCTCGTAACCTTTGAAAGTCAATATAGTCGAAGATGGTAACTTGGACAGCAAGTGCATGTCATGTTCAATAGTGTCGTCATGCATGAGACGTGTCTGCAACCAACCGGCAAAAGTCACCGTTTGTTCATGTGTAATCCAATCGTTAGACAGCTCCGGGTGTTTGGAGCGTAGAATATTCTTGTGTTGCTCGATATACGGAGCCACCAAGGCAGAACATTGTAGAACTGTGTAGTGTGCTTGCACCAAAGAATGTCCGTCCTTGCATATTAGTGAATTCTTTCCTAGTGTGCCTTTTCCACCTAGTCTGCCGTCATGTCACGATTCAGGAACACCAATCGGCTTAATGTCAGGAATAAAGTCAACACAAAACTCAATGACTGTGGGGACCCCGACTCATAAGTCGTGATCACCGAATGTACATGCACAGTGATCCCAGAGGTCAATGCTCACTGAATACACAGAAACTGAATCACAATAGTTTTACATCCATTACGTACCGGATTATTAAAATATGGCCTTTATGGCCAAGCCTTCGTATGATTGCAGCGGAAATCTTCAATGATAGCATGAACCCATGCCATCTGACTTAAACCTACAGGCATTCTGACTGGGAAGCGTCCTAGCTCGCACATACGTCACCATGGTAATCTTCACCATAACCTGATCTTTCATGCCTAGCGAATTAAATAACCGTGGCAAGCTAATGAGTACTTTGAATGTACTCGCAAGCAACCCGTCTTTGGAACAAGGCAATAACAATGCAGGAAATAGCACTAAGTATGTATTTTGCGGAAAGCTAATTTTGAATGCAATGAAATGATCAAGTAACTCTATGAGCATGCATCAATAGTTGGCAGATATCCATATGAACAAGTTACAAATATCATCGTAATCAGGGGTTGAACATCTCACGTTTAGTCATCATGTCAAGTCATATGACTTATCTCAAGTATCATCTCTGTGTCATCCACCCGCACACACACCAAGTTTAGTAAACATTTGGACGTAGCACAAGAGTGGTCATCCAACTGTCCTTGACCATGGACACGGCTATTCGAATAGTTTTACACTCTGTAGAGTTTGCACACTTTACACACAAGACTCAGGGAACTTCCGTGTCATCCACGACTCGCAGTATATTACGTACCCAAGGTAAGCACCCGAACTATGCCTTTCCCATGGTGATACTAAACAAAGAGTCCACTAGTTGGTGTCATCCCTCATGATATGCATCACACGTATCATCCATGAGGGCACGCAAAGGTGTGCCCGGTGCCTGTAAAGACAGTGCATGGCCTTCCACTTCTAGGACGACCCCGTCTCAAGAGTGACCACTTCACTCTCGCCACTGGTAATGCACGCTCCCTGCTAGCACTAACCATAGTAATCAACAAAGCCCCTTCCCATATAGGGGTAGAGTGGTTGTGCATGTAAGGTTGGAGTAATGGTCGCAACTTACACCAATCTGTTTTTGAAACCACACACACTCACTTGCTCCGGTACACCACTTCTTTCTCTAGTGGTTACCCAACTAAACATCATCCCCCTCGGGCATTAGTGGCACCCGACGGGGTTTTCTAAAAGTCTTTGAAAACACTATGTTTCCATCACCATGCATATTCCCATCCCACTTGCGTGGCAACTACTAGTATCCTAACTACTCCCACCCGCATAACCCTCATAAGGAAGTAGGGTCATGCACGATGCAAGTATCAACATGTATCGGAGGCATCCCACCAAAGGGGAATACCACATCATCATGATCAATACAACGAAATAAAGTGCTATATGTCATGCAATAGAAGTTTTCATGGTCATGGTCAAAGGGCTGCTTGCCTGGCTCTCCAGAATCTTCAAGGTCTTCACATGCTTCGTGTCCACTCCGAACACTTCGTCTACTTCGTCAACTATCATCGGAAACAACCACAATAAGCAACACAACAAGCAGAAAATAAAAGTGCTCTATAAATAGGAATTTTATTTTTCTCGGACATCTCTGGTCATAAGAAAATAACAAAGGAGGTTTTATTGGATGTGGGTCAAGGGGGAGTTTTGAATGGTGGAAATAGGGGAATTGGTGGTCCTACAAGAAGTCTATAGAAAACCTTTTTATAAAAATGGGTGGATATGCCCAACAAATAGGGCATGATTTTAAAAACATTGAGGAAGTAGTTTCACTAGATTTGGAGTTAGCATGAATATCCTAGAGATTAAACAAGTGGTCCATATATGAAGAATTATATCACTAATCTAGCATGCAGATGGGGTGCAAGGAAAAATGTTCATCAATTAGAGCATGAATTTAGATACACCTTGGAATTTGAAACACTCCATTTGAATTTGATATTAAGGCTCTAGGATTTTTGCAAGGTGGGTTTCTCATAGTTCAAATTTAAATTTAAATTTGAACTATGCATAAAAGTTATGAGGGACATATGCAGGATATATTTTTGGATAGCGCAAGATTTTTGGAACCTCTAGGATTTTGAAGCACCAAATTTGGATGTCAAAGGAATTTCATATGAATCTATAGGTCTCTCTCAAAAAAAGAAATAGGACTTTACCACATGGGCCAAAACAGCGCTCCAGGCGCTGAATATCCAACTGGGCCGGCCCAATGGCCCAGCCGCACTGGAGGCCGGTGACGTCGAAGGTGGTATGCTCTTGGGCCGTCTTCATTGCGAAAAAACGGGTTCCATGGAATACGCTTACACTTAACCCGGGGGCCCGGCCGAGAGGTCACTAGCAGGCGGGGCCCGCCTATCAGGTTCATCCCCCACCTCCCGCCCGATCTGGGAGAGACGGAGGGGGGAGGTCCGAGCGGCGCTGGTGCCATCCCAGCGGCTCAGGATGCCTCCGGCGGAGCCCCGGCCATCGGCACGACGCGCCTCATCCACCTGGGTGCCACACACGCGCGAGGGAGGGGCTTTGCGGCGCCAAACTAGGGGGCCCTGCGGGAGGCCGTCGACCGCCTTTTCTCTCGAGGGCAGAGTGTCTCTGGGGAGGAGGGGAGGCGAGGGGGAAAGTTGGACGTGGGAAGAGGAGGTGGGCATGGGAGGATGAGGGGGTCAGTCCAGGAGGTTCCTAGGAAGGAGAGGGGGCGAGAGAGGGCAAGAGGGAGCTCGGGGAAGAGCTGAAGTAGGGGGGCGACGGAGAGGGACTCAGGTGCGCCTCGGGTGTGCTTCTGGCACTGTGAGCACGCTCTCACAGCTGCCCTTGGCCTTACTCTGGCGTCGGGGAGGGACAAAAGAGGTCCAGGGGAAGATGCTCACTCAGCACGCCCGGCCGACAGGGTCAAGGGAGGGCGCGCGTGTGGGCTCGGTCATTGGCTCAACCATGGCGGTAGAGCTCGTGCGAGGGAGAGCCCAGTGAAGAGAGGGAGGAGGGGGCCGACAGGGAGGAAGGTTGCGTACATCGAGGGGGAGCTGCTGGCATGCGGGAGGGGCTCCAGGTGGTCGAGGGACTCTGGTTGGGCGCCGCTACAATGCTCTGGTGCACTGTAGCACGCTCCAAAGCACCCATATGGCCGACATGACCTACTCCCGCATGCTTTTGATTGTCTAGTGGTGTTTGGTGTTTCAGGGATTCCCTAGGGGTACTTGGGAGCTAATGGAGGGTGTAGGAAATAAGAAATTGAGCGTGGAGAAGTGTTGCCATGGTGAAACGGGGTAGAAAGTGGGGGGGTACCCCTCCAATAATTGAGATACTACCATGGGGTTTTTACTGGAGGTATAAGTGGTCAAGTAAGGACTATGGTAAAAATATCAGGTTAAGGAGAATAGTGGAAGGGGCCCAAACAACTAGTTTGATAACTGAGCAGGAGGTGTTTGATGAGTGTTTGGGATAGCAAATGGAGTTTGCTTGGCATGATATTTAATAGGATGAAATAGAAGGTAGAAACAAGGTTGATCACCAAGTTTGAGATTGATTGAAGAAAGTTCACAATGTAAACTTGGTAAACCCTACATATCAACAGAAATAGGTTTCTATAGATCTGGTCACTATAAGCTATTCTCCTTAATGCATCACTTTGTATGGTGGCATTATTTTGATACTAGAGCATGCCCAAAAAGTTTGGGACCAATTGGGAAAACTTGACAATGCAAACATTCCCAATTTCGGAAATCAGCAGGAAGGGATTTGGGGTGATTTGGACAAGTGAACCTGTTCTCCTTGATGCACCACTTGGTGTGGATGCATTGTTGGAGGATTATATGATATCCACAAAGTTTGAGCTTAAGGGGAGACAGTTGATAATGTAGAGTTGCTCAATATTGGATCTGGACAGAGAGGGTTTTGGGTTATTTTGGTGAACCAAAACAATTGGGATTTATATGAAACTTGGCAATATGATCACATATATGATATGTGACATTCTACAATTTTCCTGGATTTATTTGAGAATATTTCTTATAGAAATATTCCGAACCCTTTAAATAGGCAGAAATGGTTTTCAAGGTTTTGTCCAGTATTTTGAACATGACCATGTGTCGAAACTCTTATATATGGCTAATATATGTCCACTTAGTTTCCCTAAATTTTCTCAAAATATTTTTAAAGCATTTAAATAATTTTCCCTATAAAATACCATTTTTGGCCTTAAGAAAAAGACTTTAAATAAAATAGGAAATTAATATTTAAAATAAATATTTTGTGGTTTTGGGAAGTCTTGTATATAGTGGGTTTCAAATAAAGCATTTGGGGAAAGAGGATCCAACCAATTTGGGGACTTGTAGTGCAAATCCCAAATTAGGTGGTTTTGAAAACCTATTTTAAATAAATGATATTATGCCAAAATAATATTTTGTAAAAAAATAATTAAGCCCTATTCACATGGCATGACCATTGGACAAGAGTGGGGATGAAGGAAAAGAGTTCTTGAGGGTAGGAGGATGTTTTATGAATTATAGAGCACTAGCAAGCAAATAACACACAAGTCAAGCATTCAAAGGGACACCCAAAGTTTTAATTGGCCCTAATTTTTGAGTCATGTTAACTTAGTCATGAGGCAAAACACAGGGTGTGACAGACCTACCCCCCTTACAAGAATCTCGTCCCCGAGATTCCTGGGCTAGGCGTGGGAAGATGCGGAAATCCAGAGGTGAGATAGTCTTCACGCTCCACATTGCTCATGGGATATGTGAGAGGAGCGGACATTCGTCCCAGATGGTCACTGGTATCAAGGGTTTGTGTTCCAACCTAATAGAGGTCTTCATGGCCACCTTCCTTTGAACAGGACTAGTGGTGGTCGAGGTGGAGTACCGACCATAGTCTAAGGACTTATACTCCAAGGCCTATGGTCATAGCCCGACCGTGTCATGGTCCGGTAAAGCTTTGGGTTTCAAGGAGCTTAGGATGTGAGTGAACGTCCAACACCTTATCCTGAGCACAACTATTAGATGCCAATAGTACTGCCTATTACTCCAAACAAAATCACCGTATATCCTCGAAGGTATCATCTCATATAAGTCAACTCCAATATTACACATGCTACTCATATCTCCAAGGTTTTGAGAGGACTATACTTAAAAATCTCACATATATATATACAATAGCTAACTCACAAATATCCCTATCTAAAAAATCCCCGGGATAATTTACAGGCCGCTAAGCTTGATCATTACATTACGAATCCAAATGTCCTTCTGATCTATCCAAGGTCTAAGGTATTGCATTAGTATGCTAAGGAAACACGTAATAAACCACTCCCAAATCTTGTTTCCATCTTAAGAATCCAAATAACCGATCCACGAATACCATCCACTATTACATGACCTATTATTGCTACAAATTCAATGCCAGTGCCGTCCCATATATCTCCAGATTTCCTAAATCCCCAAATTCTAGGAAGAACTATCTCATCATAGAATAACCATCAACCCCCATCATGATGATGCAGTGAACTCCGATGTTAGGTGCATATGGATCCTTGAATCGATTCTAACAACAACCCAATATTCCTGGTTTGACATCCACCGAGAAACACGGTATCAAGATCAAGATCATTGAACTAAATCCAAATTACTCCAAACCATGTGGTTTCATTAATCCTTAGCACCTCTTAGAATCACCTATTTAAATCAAGGTTTACATCTAGTAAGAATTCCCTACTAGTTGCTCCAGTCACTATCATGTCACCATCAATCCAAAATCGACATTACTTGCCAAAGTCAAGTCATTTATCCACCAATAATTTCATCTTGTGATCACAATGGTCCTACAAAATCCAATTTTCTCAATGGGAAGGTAAGTTGTGCTACTCTATCAATCTTGATCCACCAAGCTCGCCTACCAACATAGAGTCTCGTAACCCACCAAAGGGTCTCAACCGCTTCCTCGAGACATCTACTATGGCTAAATCAAATTACTGTCCACAAATCGTGTACCCTTAGAATGATCCTTACATGGCATCAAGGTTCAAGTGCTAGCGTAGGAATGAAGGATGTTTATTCACTATGATCACTAGCTCCATAATGAACCCAGTGCTAAGCAGGGCTTATTGAATCTCAATAAGTGCTTTGGAAAAATCCATGTATTAAACACGTGATTAGAGGCTTGAGTTGTGGGATCTTGTGAGGTCTAGGTTTGGCTAGGGAGGGTTTCCAATCTTCAAGGGAAAAGCATAACTCTACGGGGTTGCGTCTGGTTGAGTAGGTTGTACTTGAAGTTTTTGGTGTTAGTTGTTTGTCGAGGTGGATCCTTGGTGCATCTTGTCTTGCTAGTCTTTAGTTGACGAGATGGAGGAGAGGTAGTAGCATCGAGAGGAGTGCCTAAGGGGGTGGTATAGTGCAAGTGCAATCAAGCAAGTGCTGAAAAGGCCGAACACAAACATCAAGGTAAGGTAGGTGATATAGTCGCGCACTTATTGCCTAGGGCAAAAGTGTGTCTTACACCAAAGCACAAACAGGAAAAACAAGTAACACACATCATGGTTCCATTCGAATCATCATATGGACTCGACTTCGCATGGGGGACACACGACCTATCCTACCCTAGGGGTTCTCGAACTCATTAGTCGTGCTTGCTTCGTGTCTTGGAGAGGAGTCCGCTTAGCCTCCTGGGTCTTATTCAGGTGTCGCTCTGTATTTGGTTGTTGTTCATCAAGATGACCCTGGTTGCGCCTCAAGAGTCATTAACGACTTCGGGTCTGTTGAGTTGACAATGAAGGTGACTCGTCATGGCTGTTGTTGATAGGGTCTTCTGGTTTCTTCATAATCGTGACAATGCCTCCTTCTCTTCTGACACATCGAGGGTTCCGGGGAGGAAATCCTTTATGCAATGACATTGACAAGGCATGGTAGAGTTATATCTTGTCGGTCTCATTGACGATATCATCATCACCACGAGCGGGGGATGATGAGGACCATTTTCCTGCTCACTATAGTGAGGTGGACCAAATGGCAAGCTTCTCGTCCACCGGTGGTTGCCGACACAACAATGAAAAGGACAGGGTTTGACGGGGTTATTACCCCTAGGTAGGCCAAAGCACCGGGCTTCTCTCCCTCGCTTCAGGAAATAAGCGTGTGGTCGGCTGCTTACGGCCAGCTGGAGCTCAACCGACAGACATGTTGCCAGCCGATACGTGGCCAGCTGATCGAGGAGCCGCTCTGGCCCCCAGCCATCTAAGTGTGGCCGGCTGCCTACGAGTCGGTTCCCCCGTTGACCCCGGGGCGGACAAGCAACGTCCCGTCCCTCCGTGCACGGGTATGACAACACGACGTGGCCGCCACTATGGATGCCATTGTAGCCAAAGTGGCCACTGACTCATCGGCGCGCATGGATATAGTTCGGCCGTCCGGGCCGCTGACCTTGGTGATCGTGACCGGGCGGGGAACAGTGTCAGCACGCCCCCACCCACTCGATTACCTACCCCGGCGTGGCTACAGTGTAGCCGGCCGTACTGGAGACTACGACCGGCTCGCACTAGACGACGCCACCCGGGCGGCCCGTGTCGTAGTAGGTGGGCGGGGGCCAATCGCAGAGCCGGCTGGCGGGCTCTAGCGAGCGATGGGACCACGCAGCCGGTGGATCCTACAAGCGATGAGACGGCTAGAGGGGCAGGTTCCCCTGTTCAGCCGGAGAGGTTGCCAGCCGGGCCCCTCACTTATGTACCTTAGGAATATTGTAAGCCGAGGATTGGCCTATAAAATCCCACTAGCCCCCCATGCAACGGGGACGACGAGTCTCACGCACACACCCACGTGACACTTCCCTCACAACTCACACCTCCATAGTGGAGGAAGGCGAGTCGGCTGCTCCCTCTTCCCCTCTAGACACAGCTGCAAGAGCAATCTTGTAAACCTACCCATCCATCAACTAGACCAAGCAGGACTAGGGGTGTTACCTCCCGCGAAGGGCCCTGAACCTGGGTACATCGCGTATCACCACCTCTTGTACCTAATCCCGCTCCTGGAGCCCGTCGGCGTCCTCCGGCCCGAACCACCTACGATAAGCCTATCCATGGCATCTGTCGTGAGAAAACGACGATAGTTGGCGCCCACCATGGGGCCGTACGCGGCGCCGATCGGATTCATGCTCCGGGCGGGACCCGTCGCCATTCCCTGCCGTCGCTGCACGTCCATGCGAAACCACGGGCTCGTGGGGTTTGCTCTCGCAAGCCCTACGAGCAGCTCCGTCGATCTCACGCTCGACATCGACGCGCTCACCGAGTGCTTCGGCAGGCTAAGCCTTGCCAAAGCTCCGGTCGCCGACGAGTAACCTAGCTAGGTGCTCATCTACGCCAATCTGCCCACGGCTGTGAGCGCACTCACTGCGACTTAGTCCAGCGGCTCCCACGATCGCGTGGGAGCAATGGCCATCATATCCACCACCTCCTCTGGACGTGCATGGGCCTAGGCTGATGCCGCCACGGCCGGCGTCAGCACCTCCGACCCGCTCGGTGCGGCCCTCCGGGGCCTGAGCACTCCCTCCGCCACGCCACGGCCGAGCTGGAGGCGGCTCGTCGCCTCCTGTTCGAGGATACCAACGCCCTCGTGGACACGTGGCACCGCATGGAAACCGCTCAGCGGGAGTATGCCTCCGCCTACGGTCTCACACCAACTGGCACCGAGCCTAGCCGACGTGGGGTTGTGCGTGACCGCGGTCGCGTGGTCGCCGAAATTTTGGGTGGCAACATGCCCGTCTATGACACCCCTGTAGCAAACCTGCGGGCCGCCAAGGTAGCCTACGAGGATTTGGCTACCTTGGAAGGCGAAGAACATGCCGCCCGCGAGCGTCACATCAAGGACATCATCGACACCACCGACGTGCAGCAACATCTGCTTGCAGCAGGCGGTGCCGCCTTCGAAGGCCCCCAGCTCGAGCACGAGGGCACGAGGACTGCTGGTCATCAGCCGGCTCAGCACTCCTACTCCCCTCGCATCTCCGGCCGCCGGGTCGGGGCATGCAACCCCCGGCCTTCCTAGTTGCCGGGGGACGAGCAGTCGGCTATAAACAGACGGCACACCAATGACCCGCCTCGCACAGCCGCGGGCACATGCCACCCCCGCGGCACGAGTCAGAACGGTCAGTTCCGCCAGTCATCTGCCTCGAGCTCTCTGCTCGGCTCGGACCACGCGTCCCCCACAGCGAGAATGATGCCCGCCTCTGCATCGACCAGCTCGCATAGTCGACCCTTCTCGAGGAGGAGGGCTCGATTGGCCCGGCATGTTTTGGCCCTCGGATCTGCAACGAGCCATTCCCAACCGGCTTCACGCTCCCCCGAGACACCCTGAAGTACAACTGGGCCGCCAAGCCCGAAGACTGGCTGATCGACTACACCATCGTGGTCGGCATCGCCAGGGGGAACAAACACGTAGCCATTTGCTACGCTCCCCTCATGTTGATCGGCTCGGCCCGCACCTGGCTCAACAGCCTGGCGGCCGGCAGCATCAACACTTGGACGGACTTCGAGGAAGCCTTCATTCGCCCCCGTGAACTGGCCATGTGCGTTCAGGGGCCGGACGAGTCCCTCTGTGACTACCTCACCCAGTGGACCGAGCTCCGCAACTCCTGCGAGGGGGTGCACGAGGTGCAAGCCATACAGTACTTCACCGAAGGCTGTCGTGACAGCACCCCCCTCAAGCACAAACTCCTGCGCTCTGAGCGGGCCACACTCGCCGAGATCATGACCAAGGTGGACAAGTACGCCACGGCTGACTCTGCCATTCGGGTCAAGACAACCCCACCCGCCAAGGTAACGCCGACGCCGGTGGCGTACCGACCGGCTGCCGACAACTAGCAGCCGCAGAAAAACAAGCGCAAGAATAACCAGCCGGACTCCCACTACGGGAGCCGGTAGGTCGCCACTATCGAGGAACAGGAGCCGGCTGCCCAGTCTTCCAGCCAGCGCACTGGCAAGGCTGCTTGGCAGCCCAAGCTCACCTTCGAGCAGATGCTCGACCTTCCCTGCAAGAACCACTCCGGGGCCAAGCCCTCCACGCGCACGCTCTAGCAATGCAGCTTCTCATAGCGCCTGGCCCAGTGGGACGGCCTTCCGACTCCTTCCGCGTTGTCTGCCCGCGTGCCGGCCCTGGCCCCGGCTGCCGCCCCAGCACCGGCTCCGGCTTTGGCCCAAACTGACGGTTGTTTGCACGACCAGTTCCCCAACCAGGACGGATGCTACATCATCTTCACCAGTGAAGATACGAGCAAACATGCTCAACGCCGGCTCCACCGTGAGGTGAACGGCACCATGCCAGTGACTCACCAGTTCATGCATTGGTCGAAGAAGCCGGTCACCTGGAGCCGGGCAGATCACCCTGCCGTGATGCCGAGTCCTGGCAGCTACGCCTTGGTCCTCGACCCCACCATCTCCACGGAGAAGTGCACCTGCCGCTTCTCACAGGTGTTGATTGATGGTGGAAGCAGCATCAACATCCTTTACCTTGACATGATGCGCAAGCTGGGACTGAAAACAGAAGACATGTAGGCGAGGCAGACGGTTTTCCATGGCATCGTGCCTGGAAAGTCCTGCTCCCCTATTGGCAAGGTCATGCTTGACGTCCTCTTCGGCGGCCCCGGCCACTTCCGCCGTGAGTCGGTGTTGTTCGAGGTAGTGGACCTCGCGAGTCCCTACCACGCGCTGTTGGGCCAGCCGGCTCTCATCAAGTTCATGGCGGTCCCCCATTACGCGTACCTCAAGCTCAAGATGCTAGGCCCCAAGGGAATCATCACCATCACGGGAGACTACAAGATGTCGCTCGAGTGCGCTCGGGGCGGCAGCCGGCTGGCCGAGGCCCTAGAGATAGCAGAGGAAAAGTGGCTGCTTAACAGGCTCGTGGCCCTCGCTGTCAGCTAGCCGGCAGTGCCGGCTCCTCCCTTGCAGTCCGTCGGCGAGGCCTCCTTCTAGCTGTCCAAGGACACCAAACAAATCCCGCTCGACCTGGCCAACCCTGCTCAGTGTGTCACCATCAGCTCCCGCCTCGACACCAAATAGGAAGGCGAGCTCATCGACTTCCTTCGTGAGAATCGGGACATCTTTGCATGGTCCCCCAAGGACATGTCGGGTGTTCCGAGGAAGTCCGCCGAGCACAAACTACACGTCCGGCCGGACGTCAAGCTGGTCAAGCAACCCCTACGCCATTTCTCTAACGAGAAGTGATGTACTATAGGAGAAGAGATCGCCCGGCTGATCGCAGCCGGCTTCATCATGGAAGTTTTTCACCCGGACTGGCTGGCCAACCCAGTCCTGGTGCTGAAGAAGAACAAGACCTGGCGCATGTGCATCGACTACACTAGCTTAAACAAGGCATGTCCCAAGGACCCATTCGACCTGTCGTGGATTGATCAAGTCATCGACTCCACGGCCGGCTGTGACTTGCTGTCCTTCCTGGACGCCTACTCCGGCTACCACCAGATCAAGCTTGATCCGGAGGACCGGCTCAAGACCTCCTTCATCACGCCCTTCGGGACCTATTGCTATATCACCATGTCCTTCGGCCTGAAGAATGCATGCACCACCTTCCAGCGTGCATGCAAAGTGCCTCCTGCCTTAAATAGGCAGGAATGTCCATGTCTACGTCGACGACATCATCGTCAAAACCAAGAAGCATTTCAGCCTCCTCGACGATCTCTAGGAGACCTTCACGAACCTGCGTGAGTACAAGATCAAGCTCAACCCGGAGAAGTGTGTCTTTGGTGTCCCGGCTGGCCAGCTCCTAGGTTTCTTCGTGTTCGCCCACGGCATCGAAGCTAACCCAGAGAAGTTCAGCGTGATCGAGCGCATGCCCAAGCCTACCCAGCTCCGCGACGTCCAAAAGTTCACCCGCTGCCTTGCCTCGCTCAGCCGGTTCATTAGCCGGCTGGGGGAGAAAGCCTTGCCTCTCTATGGGCTCCTTCGCCAGACGGCTCTGGTCGAGTCGGGTCACACCAATAAGCCGGGCATGTTCAATTGGCCCGACGAGGCGGACGAGGCCTTCTGCGGCCTCAAGAAAGCTCTCACCCGCGCGCCCATCCTGGCCGTGCCGGCTGAGAAGGACCCCTTGCTCGCCTACATCATGGCGACCACTCGCATCATCAGCGTCGTCTTGCTGGTCGAGCAAATGGAGGAGGGAAAATCCCTGCTGGTCCAGTGCCCGGTCTACTACCTCAGCGAGGTCCTCTCCGCCTCCAAGCAGAACTACCCCCACTACCAGAAGATGTGCTATGGCATATACTTCACCACCAAGAAGGTCAAGCAGTACTTCTAGGAGCACACCATCACCGTGGTAAGCATGGCCCCCGCTCGGCGAGATCATGAGCGGCCAGGACTCCACCGGCCGGATCGCCAAATGCGTCATCGCCCTCGCCGACCACGAGATCCGGTACGAACCTCGTACCGCCATCAAGTCCCAGGCGCTGGCCGACTTCCTCGTCGACTGAGCGAAGACCGAGTTCGTGCCGCCTCCCCCAGACTCCACAATTTGGCGCATGCATTTCAACGGCTCAAAAATGAGGACCGGCCTAGGTGCCGGCATAGTCCTCTCCTCCCCAAAAGGTGACCAGCTCAAGTATGCCCTCTAGATCCACTTCGCTGCCTCCAACAATGTGTCCGAGTACGAGGCCATCATCCACGGCCTCCGCCTCGCCAAAGAGATCGGCATCAGGCGCATTCTATACTTCGGCCACTCCAACCTCGTGGTGTAGCAGGTCTCTAGCGAATGGGACGCCAGGGACACCCACATGGCCAGCTACCGCTTCCTCGTAACTCACTAGCTCCTCCGAGGGTTGTGAGTCCCACCACGTCCCACGGGCGGACAATGAGGCGGCCGATGTGCTGGCAAAGATCGGCTCCACCTGGCAGGCCATCTCAGCCGGCGTCTCCCTCGAGCGGCTGATCAAACCGTCAATCAAGCCTTCCCCATAATCGGAATCCATCTTCGTGTCGGCAGACGCTGCCGGCCCATCGGCGGCTCCATCTGCCCCCTCTGCATCTTCGCCACCGGCTCCTCCTACCTCGACTGCCCCGCCAGCACCGGTCGAGCCGGCCCAGCCGGTTGCGTCCGAGGCAGCCAGCTCCAATGCCACGGCTGTTATGATGGAAATTGATGTCCCTCCTACCATCTTTTACCCAGAGGCTAACGAGCCGGCCCCGGGGGCTGGCAGCCAGTCTCGAGGGTTGGTGAGACGGTCTCGGGGACTGATCAACCGGGCCCGAGGTGTCACGCCCAAGATGTGATCCTATACTTATTTCGGCACGAGGGCCTCGACAGGGATAGAAGCGCATCTCGTCGTGTTGCAAGGACTCATGATGTTCTCTCTGATCACCTACTTACGTCAAACATAACCCCATCATGTTCTCTCTGAGATAAGGACTCATGAGAAGAGACAGTCACAGTTACACACACAGTTGGTGTATTTCATTTGAGTTTACTTCAAGTTTGTTATGACCGGATGTTAAACAAAGTATCCAGGTTGGCCACATAACCGTGGGCACGGCTTTCCGAAAGATTTAACCCTGCAGGGGTGCTCCAACTCATCCATCACAAATTAACCACACGCAGCGGGAATAACCTCGACCACAGATCTCGTTATCTTCCTAGGCAATTCCAAAGGAAATCCGACACCTCGAGATATCCCGAAGAAGACCAGAGTTCCTCACTCAAGACGTTCGAGAAAGGTAAAACAAATCCAGCAAGGCCGCCCGACGTGCCGACAATCCCGATAGGAGCCGCATATCTCGTTCTCAGAGCACAACTGGATGAGCAGTATGTACGGTGGCCGGATAGAAATCCCTCGAGTTGCCCCGGGTGGCCTCGCAAGTGGCTCTATTTTGGACTAGCACCAGCAACACTAGCCCCCCTGTATTATGTTAAATTAATCCACGAGGGGGCGACCCTCTATGCTTTAATAAGGTGATCAGTATTATTATGATGGGCAAATGTAGTACCAAAGTTGGGCCTTGCCAGAAAAGTTTTATCCTAAAACAAAAATCAAGGGGGTCCCCATAATAACCCTGAGCATGTTAGGAGCACTCAATTATGGAACATAACATTGGTTTACAAGTAACTAAGGCGGCAAGAGTGGAACAAAACATTGAGCAAAAGGCCAAGCCTTCCACCCTTTACCAAGTGTATAAGTGTATTAAATTAAATATCAATCATACTGTGATAACAAAAGAATGTCCATGTTGTCACATGGAAGCAATTGCATCTGCAGCTAGAAACGCTATAAGAAGGGTTGAGCAAGCGGTAACATAGCCAAACAACAGTTTGCTGGGAAGGTGGAGGGTTAGAGGCTTTCATGGCAATGTTGTGAGGCTTGTCAAACAAGTGGTAGGTAGCGAGACATAACGATAGAAAATGGGACATCTGGCATGGCAATGATAGTAATGGTATCCATGGAAATGTGTCATCTTGCCTGAGATCCCGCTCGGAAGAAGAACGATTCCATGAAGAAGACGAGTCAACATAGTCGATCGAATCCTCACACTTCGAACGCTTTCGGAACTCTATCGAGAAGGGACAACCTGAAACAAACAATCAACACAAGATAAACCACAACATATGCATGACATGATGCACAAATCGATATGATGCATGTCAAGTTTAATTATGCAAGGCACGACATGGCAAATCACATCAATCAAATACTACACATTAAGTGAAGCTCAATATACAACGAGTTGCATATTGACGAAACTCCACGATCAAATATTTAGTTGAGTCTCATTTATTTACTCGGCCACGTTAAATGTTGTTAAACATGGCAATAGGTGAAGCAATAACAAACTACATCATCTAGGCATTTTAAATGGGGCCGGAAGCAACATATAGCATTTCCGAAAGATCCTCATAATCAAAACATGAATTAGGTCCAGATCTGTCCTAGCACAATTTTAGAGTTATTAAACAGCAAAATAAATGTCACCATGTGATTCTACACATTTTTCTAGTCAAGTTACATATGTAAAACATTTGCATCGGAGCTATGGTCTAAAAGTTATTAAACAATTCATTTTTGACATGGTATTAATGTAAATTACAGCGAACAGCAATTTTAAACAGTTTAAACTTGGTTGAAAGTTGCAAATTATTAATCTATGCAAAAATCTAGTCAAGTTTCATATATAAAGCATTTCGATCCGAGGCACGGTTAGGTTGCTAAGAATTAATTAACTTTTAAAAAGGGCATCATCCCAATCCATGCCAATAGTGTGTTTAAATATTTTTAACATGCATGAAAGTTTAATATTAAAAAATTACATGAAATTCTAGACATTTTACTTATCTACATTATTTTCAAACGATGCACGGACAATTAGTTATTAGCAATTTTAAATCATGGGTTTTTCTGAAATACTATAATTCATAGGTAATTAGCAAATTCACATATAGGAAAAAAACACATGGACCGAATCTGGATGGTCCAACGGGGGCATGGGTGCCGGTTAACTAAATGTTGCACGGGCGGGGAATAGGGGCTGCTCACCTCCGTGGCCATGGGCCGGCTGGAGGCGGTCTGGGCCGCGCTGGCCCACGCGCGGGCGAGCGGCCTGGCGCTGGCAATGCAGGTCAACGCGAGCAGTAGCGGCATCGTCCCCGACCGCTCGGGCGCAGGGCTGAGGCCACGACGGCGCCAGCAGGAGCCACAGTGGCCGGTGGGCTGGGAGGTGGGGATGGCCAGGGACGGGCAGATCCGGGCCGACGGGTCTTGATCCCGGCCGGATCTGGGGCGAGGCGGCGGGTTCCCGGCCACCGGAGCTCAGGACGGCGTCGGCCATGGTGCCCTGGAGAGCTACAGCAGGCGGCGGCTCGCAGCGGCTCCGCTGGGGTGCGGCTGCGGCAAGGAAGCTGGCAAGGGACGGGCGGACGAGGTCCCGTGGCGGCACGGTGCTCCGACGAGGGGATGGCCATCGGGCATGGGCGGCGCGCTCGGGGCTGTGGGAGGAGCGGGGCTTGGGTGCCTGGGGGGACGCGTATGGGCGGCGGCAGCGGTTCAGGCCCGGCGAGCCGCGGTGGCTGGGAGGAGGGAGGCTGCGGATTGGCGGCACGGCGCAGAATTCGAGGAGGTTAGGCTAGGGTTTCCTCCAAATTAGGCAGGTGGTCTATTTATAGGTTTAGGGGCTAGGGTAGATGGTTTTTGGAGCCGATTTCGGCCATGTGATCGCAATCGGATGGCCGAATCGGGGCAAGGGTGGTGGGCTGTGTGTGGAGTGGGCTAGGTGGAGATGAGGGGGAGGTTGTGGCCCGTGACACGAGGTTTTAAAACACAGAAAAACGTCCGACGAATAAACCGATAACCGCACTGCTATAGTTGACCGACGGCGTGTCAAATGACCTCTGATTGCGACGAAGTTTGACAGGCGGTCTACCTACAATAAAAGAAGACCGCACGCCAACTCTCGACCCAATCCGAGGATATTTCATATGCACTTTGAAAACAATATTTTCAATGCCGCGGGCGCGTGCGTGTGTTGTTGGACTCGAAACGGTCAACGACATGAACGGAGAGAATCGACAACTATGGACAGATGCAAGTTTCCGAAAACGAGTGCTGATGCCATGCAGATGATGCGATGATGAATGTGACAACCACACAAATCACAGAAGAGAGCAGACATAAAAGGGGAATCTTCTAGAGCGTCGGTCTCGGGCTGTTACAACTCTCCTCCACTACACGAGGATCTCGTCCCTAGATCTAGAATGAGAAGGGGAAGAGAAAGAGAAAGAGGTAAAACTTAGTTGCTTCTCTGACAAACGAGTGAAACCAATGAAATATGAAGGTTGGAAAGGGATGAAGAATTACATGAGGAACAAGCAAGAATTCACAAGAAATTTTGGCAGCACTTCGGTAGGAAAGACACGCAAAACTTAATAACATTAGAGAACTTAAAAAGAAAACACAACACTCAGGTCAAATGGATAAGCAAGGGAAGAACATGATCTTAATCAAACTAGATGATGGTTGAAAGAGAGCGACATGACAACGCCTCCTGAAGAAAAGAATAGAAACTAGATCATTGGAAGGAAAGAACGGAGAAGAACACAACAACTTCTACCACCATTGAATTTGAAAAACATGGTTGAACGGAGTTAAAAACCAACAACGAAAAGAATATCTTGTTCTGGGATTATGGAAAACATCTCAAATTATGAGGTGACAACCTGCCACGACAAAACAATTGATTGCTTGAGAGCAACAAGAGATGAAAAACTTCTTTCACCAAGAAGAGGAGGAGAAAACTTGGAATATTTATGGCACCATGATAGCAACATCCTTAGGAAAGGCTTTAGGTGAAATTCAACCCAAGATAACTCCAGGAAAACATGATGGTTTTACTTATCTTATTCTTGACAATTACCCTTCAAGGCTCCTCATAATCAAGAATTTAATAACACCATCTCAAAAGACAATGGAGAAGGAATGGAGCTTAGAATCAAAGACAAAGAACACTTGAGGACCTCCAACAAGAATCTTGAAGAATACTTCAAGAAAGAATTACTCCTGGAAGAACCACCATGAGGAACCTCCAGAAATGAGAGGATGGTAGAAAATAATTGAAGGTTGAAAATAACAAGATTGGGGCCTTACAATGATTTAGATGAAGCTTCGCGATGAGATACTTGAGAAAACATGGAACTCCGAAAAGAAAAAGATAAGCAACTTAGAATTGAGAATTGATACCATGAACAACTCCGGAAGAAGGATTGAGATCACCTTCACCAACAAGAATAAGAATTATGTTATGCTTATCCTTCGTCAAGTTAAACCGATGACTAGCGACGGAATTCACATACCACTTATTCTTCTTGAAAAAGAATGAAGAGAGGGATAGAGCACAAACTTGAAGAGGCCTTGAACGATACACCGGAAAGAATTAGGAACTAAAGAGGACATATGAGAATGAAGAGATCAAGATTTTCCTAATAGAAACTAAACAAGGCACCGGAATAATTGAGATACGAAGAAGGAACAACAATTGAGAAGAATTCGAGAATGAAGAAATCTTCTGAAACGATGGCCTTCGGAGCATTGAGAAATGAAAACAATATGAAATGCACCAGATAGATAAGGATGGAATTACTCATGATCAAAAACAATTTGAGATGACAGCACGAAGCTGAGACCATGAATCTTCAAGAGAATGAGCAAAGATTTAAGAGAAACTCTCCTTCGGTCTTCAATGCTGAGAATGATGACGAGAAACAACACCATGAATTACTGAGACATTCCGGAATAATGAATAAGGAAAGGTTGAGCCAACAATGAAAATGATTTAGAAGCAATCTTCAAGAAGGCATATGACTGATGAAATTCATTCTTACGTCATATTTGAAGAGAACTTGAGAACATCTTCGGAAAGATTAGAAGAGTCAGGTAAGATCCTGGGGAAAACACATGTGGGTTATGGGCCTGCTCAAAAGAAACCACCGTTGAAACAATTGATTAGAAAGAGAGATTGGGCTGGTACAAATGAAAACTTGATGATGTGAGAACCTCGAAATAATTTGGAAGGATTGAAAGAAAAACATGAATCTTCTGAGATATCTTTAGCACTCCAGAAGAATAGAGATATGAATAAGCAAGAGAGGCTTAGATAAGAATTCCAACATGGGAGAGCAATTTAGAGAATGAAAATGATATGATGAACACCAAGAACTAGAATTGAATTCACCGGAGAAGAATATCAACAAGAACTAGGATATGAGGATAGATCTTGAAATTGAAACTCCTAAGAATCTTCACAAGGGATCATTGGCAACAATACGATACAAAAGATAGCGGAAGCATCACATGAATAGAAAAGGCACTTGGATGAGAATTTAATCACTGAAGAAAAAGGGCGGGAGGGTGGGAAAAACAAAGACAACTTGAGACAGATGAGAGAACTCCAAAAAGAAATGAGAATTTATCTTGCAATATTGAAGAGGATAGAATTACCTTGAAGATAAGCACACCGGTGGGAAAAGAATTGATATGATAACTTGATTGGGAAAAAGAATTATCATTCCCACAGAAATATGAGAACACTTCTTAGGAAAGATATGAGATCATCACTTGACATCGAAGCAACTCGAATTACCATATACAAAACAAAACAAAGATGGGGCTTATGAAAAAAGCCAGAACAAATACATAACAGAGATTTTGCTCGATATTTTCATGGTAAGGTTCGCAGGGGCTCGATCGTACATTGGATTGTCATATTGAAATGACGCTCGAATATGCTCCCTAGGTGTATCGAACTACAAGGCTTGACGAAGCATCAATCAAGACTGTCCTCTGTAAGAAAGACCGTGAACAAACGAATCCACTAGATGTCAAACCCCAAACTTGATCTGTTGGAAGATAGCCTAGGTAACTACTTGAATTCCCACCTAAGAACTTCCGAAAACTTTCTTGGTTATGCAATCGGGTGTTGGGGATACAAGGAGGAAATATCTCACACAACTAACAAACCTACACCCCAATTGTATCCATCCTTCAACACATAACCAGACGCTTTCGCAAGTCCATCTAACTCAGATCCTCAAAAGCACAACGATACTAACCATGGTGGTACCCCGGATGCCTCCCCAGTACTGGGTGACTCCGACCTTATCTCACCAATGACAAGTATTGAAGCAATTCCGAACACCCTCCGTCCTGAGATACTAAGGAAACTGAATGATCATGATATGCCAAGAATTCCCTGGAGCTCAACTCCCCGAAAGAAATCAAGTCAGACAGGAGGCACCAAGACACAACTATGTCACATCGACATCATAAAGATTCCAAAATACCCGCGTGATCCTAAAAAAAATTGAGCGAGAAGAGGGTAGAATCAAAATTCCTAAGTCGTAATTCCTCACCAGAGTATAGAAGAGGAGTAAAAAGAAACCTACTCTCCGATATAACTAGAGTCAAAATAGTTTTTCACTAGACTCGACTCGGCCAAATTCGATCAATCAAGGGGGCTCCTAGGTCGGTACAGGCTCTAATACCAACTTGTCACGCCCAAGATGTGATCCTATCCTTATTTCGGCACAAGGGCCTCGACAGGGATAGAAGCACATCTCGTCATGTTGCAAGAATGGATATCATTACAAGTACATGTACAGAAGAGATGATTATATGGAATTGGCTTACACTCGCCACAAGCTACATCAGAGTCACATCAGTACAACAACATACTCAAACATCATACAGAAGAGGAGGGTCATACTACAGAAGAAATCAAACGACAAAATGACATCCATCCTTGCTACCCCAGGCTGCCGCTTGGAACCCATCCAAGATCGATGAAGGAGAAGAAGAATAACTCCACATCAAATCAAGCATCCCGCTCACGTCAAATCATCGCATTAACTGAACCTGCAATTGTTGTTGTCGTAATCTATGAGCCATGGGGACTCAGCAATCTCATTTCCAAGGGTGTCAAGACTATTAAAGCTTAATGGGTGAGGTATGGTTAAGTGGTGAGGCTGCAGCAAGCGACTAAGCATTTATTTGAGTGGCTAACTTACGAATACAAAAATTAAAGTGGGTGGTCTATGCATAACAGGCGTTAACTAGTAATGATCACTAACTGATCCTGATCACCTACTTATGTCAAACATAACCCCACCATGTTCTATCTCAGATAAGGACTCATGAGAAGAGACAGTCATGGTTACACACACAGTTGGTGTATTTTATTAGAGTTTACTTCAAGTTTGCTATGACCGGGTGTTAAAAAAAGTATCCAAGTTTGCCACATAACCGTGGACATGGCTTTCCGAAAGATTTAACCCTGCAGGGGTGCTCCAACTCATCCATCACAAATTAACCACACGCAGCGGGAATAACCTCGACCACGGGAATAACCTCGACCACGGATCTCGTGATCTTCCTAGGCAATTCCAAAGGAAATCCGACACCTTGAGATAGCCCGAAGAATATCAGAGTTCCTCACTCAAGACGTTCATGAAAGGTAAAACAAATCCAGCAGGTCTGCCCAACATGCTGACAATCCTGATAGGAGCCGCGTATCTCGTTCTCAGGGCACAACCGTATGAGCAGTACGTACGGTGGCCAGATAAAAATCCCCCGAGTTGCCCCGGGTGGCCCCGCAAGTGGCTCTATTTTGGACCAGCACAAGCAGCACTGGCCCTCCTGTATTATGTTAAATTAATCCACGAGGGGGCGACCCTCTATGCTTTAATAAGGTGATCAGTATTATTATGATGGGCAAATGTAGTACCAAAGTTAGGCCTTGCCAGACAAGTTTTATCCTAAAACAAAATTCAAGGGGGTCCCCATAACAACCCCGAGCATGTTAGGAGCGCTCAGTTATGGAACATAACACCGGCTCACAAGTAACTAGGGTGGCAAGAGTGGAAGAAAACCCACCCTTTACCAAGTGTATAAGTGCATTAAATTAAATAGCAATCTTATTGTGATAACAAAAGAATGTCCATGTTGTCACATGGAAGCAATTGCACCTACAGCTAGAAACGCTATAAGAAGGGCTGAGCAAGTCGTAACATAGCCAAACAATGGTTTGCTGGGAAGGTGGAGGGTTAGAGGCTTTCATGGCAATGTTGGGAGGCTTGTCAAACAAGTGGTAGGTAGCGAGACTTAACGATAGAAAACGGGACATCTAGCATGGCAATGATAGTAATGGTATCCAGGGAAATGTGTCATCTTGCCTGAGATCCTGCTTGGAAGAAGAACGATTCCATGAAGAAGACGAGCCAATGTAGTCGATCGAATCCTCACACTACCGGCACTCCCGCTACACTACCAATGAGCCTGAAACTTTTCCGGCGACCAAAACAAGACTTCCTATATATCAATCTTTACCTCCGGACCATTCTGGAGCTCCTCGTTACGTCCGGGATTTTATCCGAGACTCCGAACAACCTACGGTCACCACCATGCATAACTCTATACTACCGAAATGTCACCGAACCTTAAGTGTGCAGACCCTGCGGGTTCGAGAACTATGTAGACATGACCGAGAAACCTCTACGGTTAATAACCAATAGTGGTACATGGATGCCCATATTGGTTCCTACATATTCTATGAAGATCTTTATCGGTCGAACCTCTATGTCAAGGATTTAGTTAACCCCGTATGATGTCCCCTTTGTTCTTCGGTATGTTACTTGCCCGAGATTCGATCGTTGGTATCTCCATACCTAGTTCAACCTCATTACCGACAAGTCTCTTTACTCGTTCCATAATATAAGATCCCATGACCAACACTTAGTCACATTGCTTGCAAGGCTTATTGTGATGTTGTATTACCGTGTGGGCCCTGAGAGACCTCTCCGTCACACGGAGTAACAAATCCCAGTCTTGATCCATGCCAACCCAACAGACACCCTCGAAGATACCTATAGAGTACCTTTATAGTCACCCAGTTACGCTGTGATGTTTGATACTCACAAGGCACTCCTCCGGTGTCAGTGAGTTGCATGATCTCATGGTCATAGGAACAGATACTTGACATGCAGAAAACAGTAGCATTAAACTGACACGGTCATATGCTACGTTTGTAGTTTGGGTCTTGTCCATCACACCATTCTCCTAATGATGTGATCCCATTATCAAATAACATCTCATGTCCATGGCTAGGAAACCTTAACCATCTTTGATCAACGAGCTAGTCTATTAGAGGCATACTAGGGACATGCTTTTGTCTATGTATCCACACATGCATCTAAGTCTCCGATCAATACAATTATAGCATGGATAATAAACGATTATCATGAACAAGGAAATATGATAATAACTAATTTATTATTGCCTCTAGGGCATATTTCCAACAGGCAAGAGGTGAAGCAATAACAAACTACATCATCTAGGCATTTTAAATGGGGTCGGAAGCAACATATAGCATTTCCGAAAGATCCCCATAAGCATAATATGAATTAGGTCCAGATCTGTCCTAGCACAATTTCAGAGTTATTAAACAGAAAAATAAATGTCACCATGTGATTCTACACATTTTGCTAGTCAAGTTACATATGTAAAACATTTGCATCGGAGCTACGGTCTAAAAGTTATTAAACAATTCATTTTAACATAGGATTAATGTAAATTACAGCAAACAGCAAGTTTAAACAGTTTAAACATGGTTGAAAGTTGCAAATTATTAATCTACACAAAAATCTAGTCAAGTTTCATATATAAAGCATTTCGATCCGAGGCACAGTTAGGTTGCTAAGAATTAATTCATTTTTAAAAAGGGCATCACGCCAATCCATGCCAACAGCGTGTTTAAATATTTTTAACATGCATTTAAGTTGAATATTAGAAAACTACACGAAATTCTAGACATTTTACATATCTGTATTATTTTCAAACGATGCACGGACAATTAGTTATTAGCAATTTTAAATCATGGGTTTTCTGAAATTCTGTAATTCACACGTAATTAGCAAATTCGCATATAGGAAAAAAACACATGGGCCGAATCTGGATGGTCCAACGGGGGCATGGGCACCAGTTAACTAAACGTTGCACAGGCGGGGAATAGGGGCTGCTCACCTCCATGGCCATGAGCCGGCTGGAGGCGGTCTAGGCCGCGCAGGCCCACGCGCGGGCGAGCGGCCTGGCGCTGGCGACGCGGGTCAATGCGAGCGGCAGCGGCGTCATCCCTGACCGCTCGGGAGCGGGGCTGAGGCCACAACGGTGTCGGCAGCAGCCATGATGGCCGGCGGGCTCGGAGGCGGGGCTGGCCAGGGACGGGCAGATCCGGGCCAGCGGGTCTCGGTCCCGGCCGGATCTCGGGCGAGACGGTGGGTTCCCGGCCATCGGACCTCAGGACGGCGTCGGCCATGGCGCCCTGGAGAGCTGCAGCAGGCAGCGGCTCGCAGCAGCTCTGCTAGGGTGTGGCTACGGCAAGGAAGTCGGCGAGGGATGGGTGGACGAGGTCCCGTGGTGGTGCATTGCTCCGGCGAGGGGCTGCCCATCAGGCACGGGCGGCGCGCTCGGGGCTGCGGGAGGAGTGGGGCTCGGGCGCCTGCGGGGACGCATACGGGCGGTGACGGCGGTTCGAGCCCAGCGGGTCACGGATGGGCTTGGGTGGGCCACAGTGGCTACGAGGAGGGAGGCTGCGGATTGGCGGCGCGGCATAGAATTCGAGGAGGTTAGGCTAGGGTTTCCTCCAAATTAGGCAGGTGGTCTATTTATAGGTTTAGGGGCTAGGGTAGATGGTTTTCGGAGCCGATTTCGGCCATGTGATCACAATCGAACGGCCGAATCGGGACAATGGTGGTGGGCTATGTGTGAAGTGGGCTAGGCGGAGATGAGGGGGATGTTGCGGCCCGTGGCACGAGGTTTTAAAACACCGAAAAACGTCCGACAAATAAACCGATGACCGCACTGCTACGGTTGACCGATGGGGTGTCAAATGACCTCTGATTGCAACAAAATTTGGCAGGCGGTCTACCTACAATAAAACAAGACAGCGCGCCAACTCTCGATCCAATCCGAGGATATTTCATATGCACTTTGAAAACAATATTTTCAATGTCGTGGGCGCGTGCATGTGTGGTTGGACTCGAAACGGTCGACGACACGAACGGAGAGAATTGACAACTATGGAAGGATGCAAGTTTTCAAAAACGAGTGCTGAAGCCATGCAGATAATGCGATGATGAATGCGACAACCACACGAATCACAGGCGAGAGCGGAAATAAAAGGGGAATCTTCTAGAGCGTCGGTCTCGGGCTGTTACATGGGGCCCAAGCCGGCCCCCGTCTCGGCTCCCTCATGGGCCCAGCCCATCGTGGCGTTCCTTCTACGCAGGGAGCTCCCCCCAGACGAGGACACGACAAGACAAATCTAGCACCGACCTCGGCATATAGCATCATCAATCGCGAGCTAGTCCACCGCAGCACCACCGGTGTCTTCCAGCGGTGCGTCGAGCCGGAAAAGGGTCTGGAGATCCTCCTCGACATCCACCAGGGCGAGTGCAGGAACCATGCCGCCTACCGGACCCTGGTGGCCAAGGCTTTTCGTCACGGTTTCTATTGGCCCACTGCCTTGGAGGCAGCCAAGAAATTGGTCGACAAGTGTGAGGGCTGCCAGCGTTTCAGCACGCAGAGCTACCTACCGGCGTCGGCCCTCCAGACCATCCCCCTCTCATGGCCCTTCGCCGTCTGGGGGCTGGACATGGTGGGTCCCTTCAAGACCGCATGAGGTGGCATGACACATCTACTGGTGGCCGTCGACAAATTCACCAAGTGGATCGAGGCCCGGCCAATCAAGAAGCTGGACGGTCCCACGGTCGTCCGGTTCATTGATGACATCACGGTTCGCTACGGCGTCCCCCACAGCAGCAGCATCGACAACGGCACGAACTTCGCCAATGGCACGCTCGCGCATTTCTGTCCAAGCAGGTCATCTGGCTTGACCTAGCCTCCGTCGCTCATCCACAGTCAAACGGCCAAGTCGAGAGGGCAAACAGCCTAATCTTGTCTGGCATCAAGCCCCGGCTCGTAACGCCGCTGGTGAGGTCAGCCGGCTACTGGGTCGACGAGCTGCCAGTTGTCCTTTGGAGCCTCAGGACCACCCCCAACCGATCAATCGGCTACACGCCCTTCTTCCTTGTGTACGAGTCCGAGGCGATCATCCCCACCGACATCGAGTTCGACTCGCCTCGGGTCGCCCTGTACACGGAGAAGGACGCAAAGGAGGCAAGATAAGACGGCGTCAACCTACTCGAAGAAGCACGCGAACTGGCCTTGAGCCGGATGGCAATCTATCAGCAAAAGCTCCGGCACTACCACAGCAAGCGGATCCGACAGCTCTCCTTCCGTGAAGGAGACCTGGTCCTCAGGCGGATCCAGCGGACAACCGGATATCACAAGTTGTCCTCCCCATGGGAGGGCCCGTTCATCATCAGCAAGTAGCTGCACAACAACGCATATTACCTGATAGATGCCCATAAGCCGTAGAAGCGCAAGAGAGATGCCACCGGCAAAGAGACGGAGTGCCTGTGGAACGCAGTGCTCGTCCGCCCGTTTTACTGCTGAAAAGACCAGTGTATGTATGTATCCCTCCCTTTTGGGGCTTAAGAATCCAATGGGAGCCCCAGGCCGGCTCTTGGGGCACGCCCTTTTTGTTTCCCTTCAAGGTTTCCTCACTCACCGGCTCCCCGGCCTGGCTCCCGGGCCCTAGGGCTCTCCAGTTAGTCCTAGGTCGCCTCTCCCGAAATCGACCAAGTAGTGTGAGCTAGGCAACCCCTCCCACCCCTCCCAGCTACAAACCGGCTCTCGGTTGTCCGGCTGACGGGGCCTCGGGGCAGCGAAACTTAGCGCACATGAAAAATCGATCGCAAGGGGTTTGCCAGCCAGGTCTAGCCGGACCACCGCCTCGCCTCTGCCGCTCAACTTACTCAAAAAACTCTCACAGTTCCTAAGTTCGGTACCAGCTTCCTCGAGGCGGACACCCCGACCCAGCTACAGACCGGCTCCTGGCTGGCGGGCTGGCGGGACCAAAACCAAAGGGGAAAAGGGGCCGAGCAGACGGAACCAAAGGGTCAAGAAAGAGTAAGGACGAGTAGGCACGCATGATAGGCAAACACATTAAACATTTAGAACATAAATAAAAGAGGCCCACAGCCATCATGGTTCATTACATTACACCCCCAGTGGGTGGACTTAAGTCTAACATGCAGGAAAGTTAAGAAAGGAAAAGATAAGACGCCCAGGGGCTCAGGCCACTAACCCTTCGCCAGCCGGCGCGTCTCCAGCCGGCGCATCACTAGGCGGCTCGACTCTCGTCCCGGAGGTGGTTGCGGCCTTCGGGTCGGCTTCCTTGGCCTTTGAGGCAGCCTCCGTGGTCCCAGCCGTCTCGGCGCTGGAGTTGGTACTCTCATCGGCAACCTCCTCGTCCTCCGGACCTTGGGGGATGCCGAAGGAGCCTTCGGCTGCCGGCACGCCATCCTCGCCAAGGGCCGACAGGAGCTCATCCGGGTCAACATACAACGTGAGCTTGTTGGCCCGGCGGACAAGGACCGGCTCAAGGGCCGCCCACTCCTCGACCGGCTCGTCCCGCATAGTGGCCAGCCGGTCCAAGTCCACGTCGCGATACCACGAGGCGACGAACCAGAGCACCATCTACGCGCCAGCTTGAGCCGCTGACGCCTTCCAGACCTCAAGCCAAGCCACGGCGTGCTCCAGCCACAAGGCCACGCGGTTCTCTAGAGATCCTCCACGGCCCGGCCACAAGGCGGCGATAACCTCCTTGTCGCCCGTCTTCAGCCGCTCCACGCTCCGCTCGAGGTGGATCAGCCGGTTTTCCATGGCGAGCCCAAGCTCCGCCACACTCCACGTGGCATCCTCCTCAATGGAGCGCCCGTGTGACCGGAGATACTCCCGGTGCTCCTCAATGTCACGCTCAGGACCGCACTAGGTTTTCGGAAAGCGCCCTAGAGAAGAAATGGAAGATTGAGAGAAAGCGACCCAAAGACAAGAAAAAAGGCAACCGGCTGAAAAAAGAAAATTGGACACTCACGCTCGATGGAGTCGTCCAGCTCGATGGCAAAGTGAAGCTAGAAATCCCGCTCCGATGCCAACGCCACCTCCGCCTCGACGAGGGAACCCTTGAGCTCCTCGAGCGTCCTCTCAAGGCGAGTCACCTCTCCTTGGAGGGCGGCGGTCTGCTGGGCAGCGTCAACCGCCTCCTTGACGGCCTTCTCCTTGGCCGTCACCTCCCGCGTTACGTCAGCCTTCAGGCGGTCCTGGGCCGCCTGCCCGTCCACCAGCAGGGTGGCCAGCCGGTCTTTCTCCTGGGTGACTGCCTGGACGCTCTACACCAGTTGGTCCCGCTCGGAGACCACCGCAACCTTCTCCGCCTGGAGGGTGGTCAACTCCCCTGCGAAGTAAAAGCCGGCGTTAGCCGGGCATTCAAGACCCTTCTCGGCTGCCAGGAAGCCGGTCGCACGCTCCTGGGGGCGACGCCCCCCTCCCCACAAGACAAATCGTACCTTGCACCCACACCTACTCCTCCTCCAGCCGGTAGAAGCCATGCTTGCCGCGGTCGTGGATGGAGACAGCCTCCTCAAACAGCTTCTGCCGCTGGGAGTTCCCCCCTGCCGTATGAAACCAAGATCAAAAGATGCACAAGGAGATCCGGCCCGGCTGCCCGTCAGCCGGTCAGCCAACCCGCATCTTGGGGGCTACACCAGTGGGTGTGCTTGCGTGCCCCCATTGAAAATTTCAACAAAGACAACAACGCTTACCTTCGCGCGCCGCAGGATGGTGTCGGCCGCCTCTGTGAACCGGGCCAGCTCCTAGCGGCACCGACCCAGGACGCTCCCCAACTCCCCGAACGTGGGGACCAGGCCACCTGCCGGGGGAGCCGGAAGGTTTGGGACGCGCGCCAGCGCCTCCCAATCCCGGATCACGTCCTGCATGGACCTCCGGGCCCGGCTGCCGTCGCCACCCGTCCTGACGCTCGCCATAGTGTCGGCCGCTGGGGGAGGGCTGATGATGGCAAGGGCATAGGAATCGGTCCCCAATGGCCCCTCGCTCGCTGCTCGTGTTGCCTCCTCCTCCTGCCGGCTCGACGCAGGGATCGCGACGGACGGTGCCTCTGTCTCCATGGCGGCCGCAACCGGTGCCGCCTCTGGGGCCGCCGAAGCCTCCAGCACGTCCACCTGGGCCGGCTTGGCCGTGGGTGGCGTCACGTCCGGCACCACTGGGGGGATCACCTCGAGGACCGGCTCCGTAGCCACCGCCCCCGATCGGGTCGTCTCCTCCGCAGGCGGGGGCGCACCTGGCTCCGAAGCCGCCGCTCGTGGCTCGCTCGATGGGGGCCTCGATAGACGGGTCGATTCCGCTGCCGAGTCAGACTCTCGCATGGGGTCCGCGGACCTCCTCCGCCTCCCGCTGCTCCAAGTCTCGGAATGCGAGTCCCCGCCTCGTGCTCCGGACTTTGAATCTCGCAGCTCCGCGAGCCTCCTCTTCTCCTCCCGCTGCGTGGGTGCGTGCTCGCGGGCTAGCCGGCTGGCGGAGACCGTTGGGTCGACCGCCAACTCCACCTCATGGAGCTCGATGGGGGTCCCTGAGACGCATAAGGGTCAAACACCCACCAACCCCCGACTCAGAAAGAAACACGCGCAAAAAAGGGAAATCACTTACCCGATAACGACGGGCAGAACCCGCCTGGCGCATGCCGGTGGCTTCCATGCGGCCACTTTCACCTGCTTATGGGCAAGCGGCGGGGCCGTCGGCTCCGATCGTCGTGGCCTAGGCCGGCCGCTCCTCGCTCCGCCCGCCGGCCCTGCTAAACTAGGCGGATGCACGTTCAGGATCATCACATCATCATCATCGTCATCGTCGTCATTAGTCTAGTCCCTGATCGTGGGACCGATAGGATACTCACCAGCTCCGCTGGGTTCTCTGGCTCTGCTGGGCCCGCCGGTTCCCGGATCGGCCGGCTCCTTGACCCCTCCCAAGGAGTCAACACCCTCTTCAGGCGGGTCTCCCAGCTCGGAGTATTTGGAGTTGGAGTGGTCGCGCTCCGCCTCGAAGATTTCGGGGTGTGGGCCATCCGGCGTGTTCTGTCGCACGAGCAACTGCGGTCAGCACGAATAAGTAAGGTCTGATGCTGGCTGCCGGCTGGGAAGATTCAAATGAAAAGAGCCGCCTCGACAAAACGTACCAGGGGAGGTCGGTTGAGGCGGTCGTATGGCTCCTTGCCGAAGGTCCATGACGCCAGCGCTAGCTTGAATGTTGTGATGGCGTTCACCCGCTTCGCCACCTAAGCCGGCGTCAGGTCGACGATCGTTAGCTGGCAGGGGTCCCGGCGGCCGGACATACCGCGGATCCGGTGCGGTCTCATCTGGAGAGGCAGCACCCGGCATGAGATGAAGGCCGCCACCAGATCCGAGGCGACCAGCTCCTCCCCGATCACTCCTCGGTGCACGAGCCGGCCGAGCTCCACGAAAGCCACTCCACGTGGGTGGCTCCCGACTAGTTGACTCTAGAGGAGTGTGCATTGATGAAAGCCGACAGCTGGATGAAGTCCTACCGTGGGTCGACGTTCTTCACGTAGAAGAACGTTTGATGCCACCCCTTGATGGAGTCGATGAGGGAGAAGTGCGGGAAGCGCGCGCCGCGGCAGCACACCACCGCAGCCCCCGCAAGCGTTGCTCTTCAACGCCTTGAGGTAGAAGAGGGAGTTGAAGAAGTCGAGGAAGGGAAGAATCCCCAATTACCCCTCGCACAGCGTCACGAAGCAGGCGAGGTAAAGGATGGCGTTGGGGCCGAGATGGCGCGGCTGGAGGTCGAATGTGTCCATCATCAGGCGGAAAAAAGGGCTCACCGGGAGCCCGAAGCCGCGAGAGAAATGCCAGGAGAAGACGACGAACTCCCCGGGCTGCAGCGCGGGCACCACCTCGCCGCCCGGTGCGTAGGCAACCACGTGCTCCGCTGGCGGCAGCACGCGCGTGCGACGGAGATCTGTGATGGCGGCCTCCGTAACCATGGATCCGGCCCAGCTTCCTCCGTGCCCTTCGGCCATTGCTACGGCGGGGCGGCGTGCGAGCGTGGTCGCGTGCGAGAAGAGCAGCGGCGCGCGAGGGAGCGGAGAAGAGGAGAAGAGAGGAAACAAGGGGGCAAGTGGGGTGCGGGTGCTTCCGCCCTCTGCCCTACCTCCCCTTTTAAATGGGGAGGCCACGACCAGGGGACGTGGGTATTAACTGCGCCCACTCCCCCAAAATCCCCGTGCACGCATGCACGGCCCGGGCCGTAACCGCCGCTTTGGGGCATAGAAGATCCTTGCCTGCACCCCGAGGGCTACTGGGCTGCACCCGAGGCCTAGCAGACTAGGCCCAGGGTGACGTCCAGTCTGCCCGCGTGCGCGGGGCCCATGACTTCATTACCCGCCACGTGGCACGAGGCGGGCCGTCCCGGGTCCCGGGGCGTCGCGCCGGAACCCGAGGCGTCGGTTTTGACTGCCGACCCACCTGACCTTTCAGCTTCGCGCCGGAGGCGGGTACCGCTAGGGGGAAGCCGTCGGTTCCCCTTTGTCTGCCAGACGCGGGCCTCCGCCGGCTTTGGGGACTACTGACGGGGATATTACCCCTGGGTAGGCCAAACCACTGGGGTTCTCTCCCCCGCTTCAAGAAATAAGCGTGTGGCCAGATGCTTACGGCCGGCTGGAGCTCAACCGACAGACGCGTTGTCAGCTGGGACGTGGCCGACTGATCGAGGAGCCGGTCAAGCCCCCGGCCGGCTGCCTATGAGCCGGTTCCCCCGTTGACCCTGGGGCGGATAAGCAACATCCCGTCCCTCCGTGCATAGGTACGGCGACATGACATGACCGCCACGATGGACACCATTGTAGCCACAGTGGCCGCTGACGCATGGGCGCGCATGGCTACAGTTCGGCCGTCCGGGCCGCTGACCTTCGTGATCGCGACCAGGCGGGGAACAGTGCCGGCATGCCCCCGCCCACTCGATTACCTGCCCTGGCATGGCTATAGTGTAGCCAACCGTACCGGAGACTTCGGTCGGCTGGCACTAGACGACGCCACCCGGGCGGCCCGTGCCGTAGCAGGTGTGTGGGGGGCCAATCACGGAGCCGGCTGGCGGGCCCTAGCGGGCGATGGGACCATGCAGCCGGTGGACCCTACAGGCGATGAGACGGCTCGAGGGGCGAGGCCCCCTGGTCAGCCGGAGAGGCTGCCAGCCGGGCCCCTCACTTATGTACCTTAGAAATATTGTAAGCTGAGGGATTTGCCTATAAAACCCCCCGAGGCCCACATGCAATGGGGACGACGAGTCTCACGCACACACTCACGGGACACTTCCCTCACAACTCACACCTCCATAGCGAAGGAAGGCGAGCCGGTTGCTCCCTCTTCCTCCTCTAGACACAGCTCCAGGAGCAATCTTGTAAACATACCCATCCGTCGACTAGACCAAGAGGACTAGGGGTGTTTCCTCCCATGGAGGGCCCTGAACCTGGGTACATCACATGTCACCACTGCTTGTACCTAATCCTGCTCCCGGAGCCCATCGGTGTCCTCCGGCCCCAACCGCCTATGATAAGCCTACCCATGGCATCTGTCATGAGAAAACGACGACATGGTTGCTCCATTAGCGATGCATATCATGACATTGCATGTCTTGTGCCCTAGTCATCGAAGGCTAAGGCGGCATCATCCTTGGGTAGTGTCAAGGGTGTCACCATCTTCTGAGTCTTGATGTCTTCATCCTTCGAGAAGGTATCTTCTGTTGGTAGCTCCTTGTCTAGTGTCGCCAACTTTGGTCCAAGATATGTCGGCAATCGTCTGGCAAGGTGCCTTACTTCCAGGTTACCCACAAGGATTATAACGAATCCCATGGTCAGGGGCACAAGGGTAGTAGATACCATTTGCAAAGTTTTGAAAAAGTAGACGAGGAGAGTTAAGAGAAACATGGTGGAAATGCTAAGGCGAAAACCTTTGCTTCCTTTGAAAATTTAGGAGAAGTGGAAAAAAAGGGTTTGGTAAGTGTTTTTGAAGGTTCTAGGAAAATAGTTTTGTCCTAACTAACATCCATGCTATCTAAGGGCTTCCTACAGTCAGGATGGCTTTGATACCAGCTCTTTGGGGACCCCGACTCATAAGTCGTGATCACCGAATGTATGTGCACAATGATCCTAGAGATCAATGCTCACTAAACACACAGAAACTGAATAACAAGAGTCTTACATCCATTACATACCGGATTATTCAAATATGGCCTTTAGGGCCAAGCCTTCGTATGATTGCAGCGGAAATATTCAACGATAGCATGAACCCATGCCATCTGCCTTAACCCTACAGGCATTCCGACTGGGAAGCGTCCTAGCTTGCATGTACGTCACCATGGTAATCTTCATCATAACTTGATCTTTCATGCATGGCCAATAAAATAATCAGTGGCAAGCCAATGAGTACTTTGAATGTACTTGCAAGCAACCCATGTTTGGAACAAGGCAATAACAATGCAGGAAATAGCACTAAGTAGGTATTTTGCGGAAAGCTAATTTTGAATGCAATGACATGATCAAGTAACTATGTAATCATGCATCAATAGTTGGTAGATATCCATATGAACAAGTTACAGATATTATCATAATCAGCGGGTTGAACATCTCACGTTTAGTCATCACGTCAAGTCATCTAACTTATCTCAAGTGTCATCTCTGTGTCATCCACCCGCACACACACCAAGTTTAGTAAACATTTGGACGTAGCACAAGAGCAGTCATCCAACTGTCCTTGACCATGGACACGGCTATTCGAATAGTTTTACACTCTTCAGAGGTTGCACACTTTACCCACAAGACTCAGGGAACTTCCGTGTCATCCACGACTCGTAGTATATTACGTACCCGAGGTAAGCACCCGAACAATGCCTTTCCCATGGTGATACTAAACAAAGAGTCCACTCGTTGGTGCCATCACTCATGATATACATCACACGTATCATCCATGAGGGCACGCAATAGTGTGCCCGGTGCCTGTAAAGATAGCACATGGCCTTCCACTTCTGGGATGATCCCGTCTCAAGAGTGACCACTTCACTCTCGCCACTGGTAATGCGGGCTCCCTACTAACACAAACCATAGTAATCAACAAAGCCCCTTCCCATATAGGGGTAGACTGGTTGTGCATGTAAGGTTGGAGTAACGGTCGCAACTTACACCAATCCGTTTTTGAAACCACACACACTCACTTGCTCCGGTACACCACTTCTTTCTCAAGTGGTTACCCAACTCAACATCATCCCCCTTGGGCATTAGTGGCACCCTATGGGGTTTTCGAAAAGTCTTCGAAAACACTATGTTTCCATCACCATGCATATTCCCATCCCACTTGCGTGGCAACTACTAGCATCCTAACTACTCCCACCCACATAACCCTCATAAGGAGGTAGGGTCATGCACTATGCAAGTATCAACAAGAATGTATCGGAGGCATCCCACAGAAGAGGAATACCACATCATCACGATCAATACAACAAAATAAAGTGCTATATGCCATGCAATAAAAGTTTTCATAGTCATGGTCAAAGGGCTGCTTTCCTGGCTCTGCAAAATCTTCAAGGTCTTCACATGCTTCTTGTCCACTCCGAACACTTCGTATACTTCGGCAACTATCGTCGGAAACAACCGCAATAAGCAACACAACAAGCAGAAAATAAAAGTGCTCTATAAATAGGAGTGTTATTTTTCTTGGACATCTTTGGTCATAAGAAAATAACAAAGGAGGTTTTATTGGATGTGGGTCAAGGGGAAGTTTTGAATGGTGGAAATAGGGGGATTGGTGGTCCTACAAGAAGTCCACAAAAAACCTTTTTATAAAAATGGGTGGATATACCCATCAAATAGGATCTGATTTTAGAAACATGCAGGAAGTGATTTCACTGGATTTGGAGTTAGCATGAATATCCTAGAGATTAAACAAGTGGTCCATATATGAAGAATTATATCAATAATCTAGAATGCAGATGGGGTGCAAGGAAAAATGTTCATCAATTAGAGCATGAATTTAGATACACCTAGGAATTTGAAACACTACATTTGAAGTTGATATGAAGGCTCTAGGATTTTTGCAAGGTGGGTTTCTTATAGTTCAAATTTAAATTTAAATTTGAACTATGCATAAAAGTTATCAGGAAAATATGCAGGATATATTTTGGATAGAGCAAGATTTTTGGAGCCTCCAAGATTTTGAATCACCAAATTTGGATGTCAAAAGAATTTAATATGAATTTATAGGTCTCTCTGGAAAAAAGAAAAAGATAAATAGGACTTTACCACATGGGCCAAAACAGTGCTCTAGGCGCTGAATAGCCAACTGGGCCGGCCCAATGGCCCAGCCGCGCTAGAGGCCGGTGAAGTCGAAGGCGGTATGCCCTTGGGTCGTCTTCATTGCGGAAAAACGGGTTCTGTGGAATACGCTTCCACTTAACCCGGGGGCCCAGCCGAGAGGTCACTAACAGGCAGGGCCTGCCTGTCAGCTTCATCCCCCACCTCTCGCCCGAGCTGGGAGAGACAGAGGGGGAGGACTAAGCGATGTCGGTGCCGTCCCAGCGGCTCAGGCTGCCTCCGGCGGAGCCTCGGCCACCGGCGTGATCGGGACGACGCACCTCATCAACCTGGGTGGCGGACACGCGCGGGGGAAGGGCATTGCGGCGCCAAACTAGGGGGGCGTGCGGGAGGCCGCTGGCTGCCATTTCTCTCGAGCGCAGAGTGTCTCCGAGGAGGAGGGGAGGCGAGGGGGCAAACTTGGACGTGGGAAGAGGAGGTGGGCATGCGAGGATGAGGGGGTCGGTCCAGGAGGTTCCTGGGAAGGAGAGGGGCGAGAGAGGGCGAGAGGGAGCTCGGGGAGGAGCTGAAGTAGGGGGAGCAGCGGAGAGGGACTCGGGTGCGCCTCGGGTGCGTTCCGAGTTGGCCTTACTCTGGCGTCGAGGAGGGACGAAAGAGGTCCAGGAGGAGATGCTCACTTGGCACGCGCGGCCGACAGGGTCAGGGGAGGGCGTGCGTGTGGGCTCGGTCATTGGCTCGGCCATGACGGCAGAGCGCATGCGAGGGCGAGCCCAGGGAAGAGAGGGAGGAGGGGGCCAACAGGGAGGAAGGTTGCGTACGTCGAGGGGGAGCTGCTGGCGTGCGGGAGGGGCTCGAGGTGGTCGGGAGGCTTTGGTTGGGCACCGCTACAGTGCTCTTGTGCACTATAGTGCGCTCCAGAGCACCCATATGGCCGGCATGGCCTGCTCCCGCGTGCTCTGGCTTGTCTAGTAGTGTCTGGGGTTTTAGGGATTCCCTAGGGGTACTTGGGAGCTAATGGAGGGTGTAGGAAATAAGAAATTGAGGGTGGAGGAGTGCTGCCATGGTGAAACAGGGTAGAAAGTGGGGGGTTACCCCTCCAATAATTGAGCTACTACCATGGGATTTTTACTGGAGGTATAAGTGGTCAAGTAAGGACTGTGGTAAAAATCTCAGGTTAAGGAGAATAGTGGAAGGGGCCCAAACAACTAGTTTGATAACTGAGCATGAGGTGTTTGATGAGTGTTTGGGATAGCAAATGGAGTTTGCTTGGCATGATATTTAACAGGATGAAATAGAAGGTAGAAACAAGGTTGATCACCAAGTTTGAGATTGATTGAAGAAAGTTCACAATGTAAACTTGGTAAACCCTAGATATCAACAGAAATAGGTTTCTATAGATCTGGTCATTCTAAGCTATTCTCCTTAATGTGCCACTTTGTATGGTGGCATTATTTCGATATTAGAGCATGCCCAAAAACTTTGGGACCAATTGGGAAAACTTGACAATGCAAACATTCCCAATTTTTGAAATCAGTAGGAAGGGATTTGGGGTGATTTGGACAAGTGAACATGTTCTCCTTGATGCACCACTTGGTGTGGATGCATTATTGTCGGATTATATCATGTCCACAAAGTTTGAGCTTAAGGGGAGACGGTAATGTAGAGTTCCTCAATTTTGGATCTGGACAGAGAGGGTTTTGGGATACTTTGGTGAACCAAAACAATTGGGATTTATATGTAACTTGGAAAGATAATCACATATATCATATGTGACATGCTAGAATTTTCCTGGATTTATTTGAGAATATTTCTTATAGAAATATTTCAAATCCTTGAAATAGGCAGAAATGGTTTTGAAGGTTTTGTCCAGTATTTTGTACATGGCCATGTGTTGAAACTCTTATATATGGCCAATATATGTCCACTTAGTTTTCCTAAATTTTCTCAAATATTTTTAAAGCATTTAAATAATTTTTCCCTATAAAAGACCATTTCTGGCCTTAAGAAAAAGTCTTTAAATAAAATAGGAAAATAATATTTAAAATAAATATTTTGTGGTTTTGCGAAGTCTTACATATAGTGGGTTTCAAATAAAGCATTTGGGGAAAGAGGATTCAACCAATTTGGGGACTTGTAATGCAAATCCCAAATCAGGTGGTTTTGAAAACCTATTTGAAATAAATGCTTTTTGGCCAAAATAATATTTTGTAAAAAAATAATTAAGCCCTATTCACATGGCATGATCATTGGACAAGAGTGGGGATCAAGGAAAAGAGTTCTTGAGGGTAGGGGATGTTTTATGAATTATAGAGCACTAGCAAGCAATCAGACAAGCAAGCAAATAACGCACAAGTAAAGCATTTGAAGGCACACAAAAAGTTTTAATTGGCCCTAATTTTTGAGTCATATTAACTTAGTCATGAGACAAAACACATTGTGTGACAATGACCTCCTCTGTTTCATGGCCCTTGGAGATGCTTCCTTCTGGCCTAGCACGATTGTGAACATATTTCTTTAAGACTCCCATGAACCTCTCAAAGGGGAACATATTGTGTAGAAATACAGGACCCAGAATGGCAATCTCCTCGATTAGGTGAACTAGGACGTGTGTCATGATATTGAAGAAGGATGGTGGGAACACCAACTTGAAACTGACAAGACATTGCACCAAATCATTCTCTAACCTTGGTAGGATTTCTGGATCAATTACCTTCTGAGATTGCATTCAGGAATGCACATAGCTTCACAATGGCAAATCGAATGTTTTCCGGTAGAATCCCCCTCAATGCAACCGGAAGCAGTTGCGTCATAATCACGTGGCAGTCATGAGACTTTAGGTTCTCGAACTTTTTCTCTGCCATATTTATTATTCCCTTTATATTCGGCGAGAAGCCACATGGGACATTCATACTGAGCAGATATTCGAAGAAGATTTCCTTCTCTTCTTTGGTAAGAGTGTAGATGGCATGACCTTGAAACTGCTTTGGATCCATGTCGTCTTCTTCATACATACATTGTTGGTCCTCTCGTGCCTTCGGCGTATCTTTTGTCTTGCCATACACGCCCAAGAAGCCTAGCAGGTTCACGCACAGATTCTTCGTCACGTGCATCACATCGATTGCAGAGCAGACCTCGAGGTCTTTCCAATAGCGTAAGTCCCAAAATGTAGATTTCTTCTTCCACATGGGTGCACGTTTCTCAGCGTCATCCAGAACAGCCCCAGGACCCCTTCCAAAGATTACTTTTAAATCCTTGACCATGTCAAGTATATCATCACCCGTAAGGTGGTGAGGCTTCTTTCGGTGATCTGCCTCACCTTTGAAATGCTTGCCTTTCTTTCTTACGGGATGCCTGCTCTGAAGAAATCGACGATGCCCCAAATACACATTCTTCTTACATTCATCCAAATATATACTATCGATATCATCTAAACGGTGCGTGCATGCATGGTATCCCTTGTTTGTCTTTCCTGAAAGGTTACTGAGAGCAGGCCAATCATTGATGGTTACAAACAGCAACGCATGTAGGTCAAATTCCTCATGTTCTTTCGCATCCCATGCACGTACACATTTTCCATTCCACAGCTGTAAAAGTTCTTCAACTAATGGCCTTAGGTACACATCAATGTTGTTGCCGGGTTGCTTGGGGCCTTGGATGAGCATTGGCATCATAATGAACTTTCGCTTCATGCACAACCAAGGAGGAAGGTTATAGATACATAGACTTACAAGCCATGTGCTATGATTGTTGTTCTGCTCCCCAAAAGGATTAATGTCATCTGCACTTAAACCAAACCATACGTTCCTTGCGTCCTTTGCAAAGTCCTTCCATTTTCTCTCAATTTTTCTCCACTGCGATCCGTCAGCGGGTACTCTCAACTTCCCGTATTTGTTATGATCTTCGTTGTGCCATCGCATCACCACATCACCTAGGCAGGAATCTTCTTCCTGGGGCGCTCGCCCTCAATATCACCAGGGTCATCGTGGCCGATCTTATAGCGCAATGCACAGCATACCGGGCATGCATTCAAATCCTCGTACTCACCGCGGTAGAGGATGCAGTCATTAGGGCATGCATGTAGCTTCTGCACCTCTAATCCTAGAGGGCAGACAACCTTCTTTGCTCCGTACGTACTCTCGGGTAATTTGTTGTCCTTTGGTAGCTTCTTCTTTAACATTATCAGCAACTTTTCAAATGCCTTGTCAGATACACCATTCTCTGCCTTCCATTGCACCAATTCCAGTGTGGTACCCAGCTTTTTCTTGTCATCTTCGCAATTTGGGTACAACCCTTTTTTGTGATCCTCTAACATGCGTTGTAACTTCAGCTTCTCCTTTTCACTTGCACAGTTTCTCTTTGCATCGGCAATGGCCCGACCAAGATCATTAGCGGACTCATCTGATGCCTCTTCTTCAGCTCCTTCCCGCATTGCCGGCTCAGCTTCTTCCCCCATTGTTGTACCATCGTATTCAAGGAACCCATGGCAAGGATAGTCGTCGTCGTCATATTCTTCTTCATTCTTTTCCATTAGGATCCCTCTTTCTCCATGCTTGGTCCAACAGTTATAGTCGGACATGAAACCGGACTCAAACAGGTGGGCATGAATGGTTCTTGAGTTAGAGTAATTTCGATCATTCTTACAGCCGGCACATGGACAATGCATAAAACCATCCGCCCGCTTGTTTGCCTCAGCCGCAACCAGAAAAGTATGCACGCCATTAATGAATTGGGGAGAGCATCGGTCATCGTACATCCATTGTCAGCTCATCTTCATTACACAACACCGAAAAGACCAAATTAATACAAGTTCATACACACTTGTTCTCATAAAACAACATACAAACTCTCTAGCTAAAGCATTTAAATGCAACAACAAATGCGATCAACATCACAACTAAGGTAACAATTGATCCAACATCATAGTGATACCAAGCCTCACTATCAATGGCATATCTTTTAAATTTTCTAATCTTCAAGCGCATTGCATCCATCTTGATCTTGTGATCATCGATGACATCGGTAACATACAACTCCAGTTTCATCTTCTCTTCTCCAACTCTTTTCAATTTTTCTTTCAAATACTCGTTTTCTTTTTCAA
Source organism: Hordeum marinum (assembly GCA_022496015.1). Taxonomy (NCBI): domain Eukaryota; kingdom Viridiplantae; phylum Streptophyta; class Magnoliopsida; order Poales; family Poaceae; genus Hordeum; species Hordeum marinum. The sequence continues at coordinate 355,517,090 of CM039676.1, read as the reverse complement.
CTAAATTTAACTTCTTGACAAGAATATCTATGTCGGTTGGAATTTCCGGTTCACATACCTCCTAGATAAAAATATCTATGTCAACTTGATGGGCATAATTGTCATAAACACGAAATGCAACAAAGAGTTATAAAAGAGAGTATATGCCACATCCGAATCATAAACCGGACAAGGGCAGACGGGGACGGATATCAAAACCATGCCACTATGTATAACAAACAACCATGTAGGTAAGAAAACTATACAAGTAACTAACTAAATCTTACAAACATGATTTTTTTTATAAAAAGGATAAGAACAAGAGGCTCACCAAGGTCGTGTCGGTGACGGGATGGTGCGGGCGATCGACGGTGGTTAGGATGGGAATGGGAAGACACTAAGTAAACCACACTTACAAATGCAAAGTAAGAAGTTAATTTGAGCTCAAATTGCATAAATCAAATAAACTACCACATACAAATTAAAACCCACAAATCACTATACTTATAGAGCATTGCAAGAGCTAATCAAGCAATGAGAGATGAAAGGACAAAGTTGCTAACCTTTTGAACACTTGAATGGATGAGGTGCCTCCAAATCTTGACAAATTTTGATGAAAATGGAGGATGAGCTTGGAGAAGAGAGGAAGAACATAGAGGAGAGGAAAAGGGAAGAACACAGAGCTCGGGTTGTCCGAAGAGTTTCATATAGGGGACCTTTAGTTTCGGTTGGTGGCTCCAACCGCGACGAAAGGTTAGCCTATAGTCGCGGTTGAAACCACCAACCGGGACTAATGTTTCCGTAGGGCCCCAGGCTGACGCCGGTCTGCCACCACACCGTTAGTGCCGGTTCGTGGCACGAACCGGGACTAAAGGTCCGTAACGAAGCGACACTAATGATGCCCATCACGAATCGGGACTAATGAGCACATTAATGCCGGTTCAAAACCGGACCGAGACTAATGATATGGACAAAAGGTATGTTTTCTACTAGTGTCATGGACAACAGCCCATGGATTGGGCAACAGAGGAAGCTAACTAATCGACGGCGCATCAGTCAGACACGACACGGGGAATTAAGTGACGGGCTGACGGGCCCAATCATCAACTAAAACTTGCAAGAAATGGAAATCTACAATCCTGCCTTCACTGTCTCGGTGTACAAGCCGTGGGAATTATGCATTTGCTGCGCCATATATGCACGTGTCGAACAGTAAAAGTCCTTGTAAAGGACTACGTATATATGTACTCGATCGCCTGAGCGAGCAAAATAAAAGCATGGCGTACGTACACTCTTTCTGGCTTGGTAGGTCATCAAGTTAGCTGGCTGGATCCATCGAGCCATCCGGGATCAGGAGGCTCCAACCCTCCCAGAGTACTTGCACGAGTCGCATGCATGCATATTTAATTTGGCTTCCACCGTCCGAAAAAGGGTTCATCCAGTTACCTAGCATCAAGAGTTGAAGACCCACAATGTTCATGCGGTTCGCAGGGTGGTGATACTAGAATGGCCCGCGTGAGTTCTCAAATCTCCCGCCGTCCCGCGTGACGATCGTGACTAAACGGGGACGGAGCCCACGTAGTGCCTCCAGTAACACGGGAAGCTACTCCTAGCTAGAATGACGTGAGAGTGTGACGGCTAGCTGCTCCTGCCTCCCGCTGTGCATCCGTGCTCCGGTGTGCTCCTTGTCATTGGGCACTGGCGGTGCGGAGACGGAGGGAGAGAAAGAGACCGGTCACAGGGCACCGTCCTAGCACATAGGGAGGGAGGGAGGCGGACGGATCGATGCCGCCGTGCCCGGGAGGAGGATCACCGCGTGCAATCTGGCTGGCTCCAATGGCTTCCTCCCTTCTCCTACAGTAGCTTCGAGTAGGAAAAGAGCCAGAGACATCAGCGTGCAAAAGCGTTCACTGTAGCGAGAGCTCGGTGTGTAAAAGTGTTCACTGTAGCGATGGCGAGAACGGGCGGCTCCTGACCCACACGAGGGAGGATCTTGCCGATATTCGCACGTCACGGCGGGCGAGCCGTCGACGGCGTTCGGATCGATCGACAGACACAGACCCCGACGACTCGTGCAGGAGCCGTACGAATCTAGTCTTGAAGATTCAGCAAATCTGAATCACGTTGCCCGTGTGCGATGATGTAGACAACAACGGATCGGCGCCGGCGGCGCGTCAGTTTGACATGAAACCGGGGGAAGCGAAGCCACGGTCGGTCCGATCGTCAGCTCAAACTTGCGAGAAATGGAAATCCACGAATCTGCGTGTACCGTCTCAGGGTTGGTGTCCAAGCCGTGGGCATCATTTTGCTTTTGCTGCGCCATATACGTAAGAGCAATTTCAACGGATCGACCTAAACGGATGATGGATTTATTCGTTTTTTGTCTATTTGAATTGACCGTTCGCGCGGTATCCTTTCATTTTAACATTCGGGTTGGCTGTGCCCAACGCGCGGACCCTTATATGCCGATGTGGCCGGCTGGTCACCTTTTTTAGACACACGCATATTTTGCAATTTCACAAAAGTAAACATATGGTCCACGACAATATAATTATAGTTTTACAAGCCAAATAAAACTAAAATAACCTCACATAGTTTTGCAAGCCGAATTAAAAAAATACATCTTGATTGTCAACATGATCCCACGTATACTCAATCAAATCATTTTGCAATTGCATGTGAGTTTCCCAATCATGCATGTCGTGATGAAATTGGGTGAACTGTTCAAACGTTGCCGCTCTTCCATGCTTAGGCACAACATTCTCGCCCTGATACTGAAACCCTTGATCGTAAAGATGTTTCGGGCGCTCAGCTTCTACGATCATATTGTGCATGATCACACAAGCAGTCGTCACCTCCCACAGTTCTTCGTGCTCCAAGTTTTTGCAGGATACCGAACAATGCCCATCGAGATTGCAAAACACCAAAGGCACGCTCGACGTCTTTCCTAGCACTCTTTTGCTCTTGGGCAAATCTTTTCCTCTTCTCTCCGATAGGATTGGGGATTGTCTTCACAATAGTGGTCCACTGAGGATAGATACCATCACCCAGGTAGTATCCTCTGTCGTAGTTGTGGCCGTTAATGGTAAAATTAACCGATGGACTGTTGCCTTCGGCAAGCCTAGCAAACACCGGCGAGCGCTGAAGCACATTGATATCATTGTGTGATCCGGTCATGCAAAAGAAAGATGGCTCAGTATTTCCAGGACTGATATTCTACAGAATCTGCTCAAAAGAACTCACCCTTAATATGCATGAATCCAATCATACGGACGGGTTCCACGCAGATCAAAAAAGGAGTTGTCGATTTTGCTTGATGATGAAAAGAAGAGGGTACCGTACGGCTGCACACTCCTGCATGCTCTGCGTCTGTGCATCGTGGACACGGTGGTAATGGCCAATGGGTGTTCTTCACTAGTACGTACGTACTCCTACATCGCTTGCAATAATAATTGCCTTCTTGTTAGAGGAGAGATCTCCTGCGACTAAATGCGTTCCCTGTACGTACCACATCCTAGGTATCAGACCCAGAGATCTGCAGGTTGGCGCCTCGAAAACTTGACAGGGCACACAGCCGGACAAACAATGGCCGTGCCCACGGCCGGAGTACATCACCGTGCCTTGAATGCCAATCTACGTACGCGACCTGAGAGATGCACTAGGTAACAATGGTTCAAAAGTACTGTCAGGTGCTGTAAATGCTCTTGATACTGTCACCTTTGGGTTACCTAGGAAAAATAACACCAACTAGACGAAAATGCCTTTTGGAGCTCGGCCTCCAGAGGCCGTTTTTTAAAAAAACCAAAATTCATGAAAAATCATATTTTTACATTTTGAAAAACTCTGAAAAAAGTACAGATACATGTGGAGGCATAACACACATCTGTGTAAATTTTTAAGACGAAATACGTTAAAATAAAAGCTGTGCAAAAAAGATAAATTTGGGGATTTAACAGACATGATACTATTCATCCTCAAAGTCTAAAAATTTATCTTTTTTGTACAGACCGCATTTTAAAGTATTTCATGTTGAATTTTACACACACATGTATTTCATCCTTGTATAGTTGCATAATTTTTTTAGAAGTTTTTTAAGTCGAAAAGTTTAATTTTTGATTTTTATTTTTTAAATAAAGGGCTCCATGAAGATCGGTCACCAAAACGCCCTACTCCCAACTAGAGGCCAACCTACAGCAGCTTAGCTTAGCGCAGGTGCAGCCTCTGGTAAAAATGGAGTGGTTTCTTTACATGGCACGGTTCAAGTCGTGACTGTTAAATTAGTCTTCAAGATTTCCAATTCTATGAGGTGTTAACTACCAATCGACAGCCTCGCCCTGGGTCGTGCTGAATTATAGTACATCTGTGCTGCTAAGCCTGCTAGCTAGCTAGCATTATGGCCGTGCTGAGGTCACTGTAGGAGTTCATTCCTTGTCGGTTTGAGTTACTGAACGCGGTGACCACGTCTCCCGGCCGATCCAGCAACGGAGGGTGCTAACTAGTAATTGACGGCTCATCAATCGGACATGACATGAGGAAGTGATGGCCCAATCATCAGCAAAACCTTGCAAGAAATGGTAATTTACATGTACTGTCTCACGGTTGGTGTCTAAGCCGTGGGCATTACGCCCATATATGTAAGTATGTATTTCCTCCGTAAAGAATTGTAAATGCATTTAATGATCTAAACGTTTTTATATTTACAGAGGGAGAAGTACGTACTTAGCTGTCGAACAGTAGAAGTCGTTGCAAAGCACTGAGCATGCATGTACTCGACCGCCAGGTGAAAGTTACTTTGCCGTTTCTAGTACTAATCAAGCAAAATAAGATCATTGCGTACGTACACTCTTTCTTGATGGGCAGGTCGTCGATTTAGCTAGCTACTATAGCTAGATCCATCAAAGGCGTCTGGGACGAGGAACGTTGAACGGAGCCCACGTGAATAACACGGGGAGCATGCGACGTGGTGAGAGCGAGACGACGGAGCTCTTGAATGTGCGGTGGGGCTTTGGACGGCGGCTGGCTGCTTCCCGCCGCGCGTCGCGGCTGACGGCTAGCCGTGTCCCTATGAAACGTGAATGTGCTCGTCGAGTCGTTGGCCGGACGCTGGTGGCGGTGCTGACGGGGAGACGGGGAGAGAGACGTACGGGTCACAGGAGTAGCCCTAGCGGTAGAGCTAGAGGGATAGATCGATGCCGCCATGCCGGCCGGGGAGGTGAGGAGAGGATTGCTGCATCTGCAATCTGGCTGGCTACAATGGCTTCCTCCCTTCTTCTTCTACAGTACTAGCCTCGGGTAGGAAAAGAGGCAGAGAGCGAGAGATGGTAATATGTTCGCTGTAGCGATAGATCAGTGTGTAAAAGTGCTCACTGTAGCGATGGCGAGGCCGGGCGGCTCCTGACCCACACGCTCGCACTTGGATGGATCTTGCCGATGTTCGGACGTGATGGCGGACGAGCCGGCGACGGCGTTCGCATCGACATGCATATACTGATATAGAGTACATATGTTGGCCGACCTGCCTCCACGCAAGTCTCGTGACGCCGGAGCAGTGGGCGGGATGCAGGTCGCTCTCGGCGCACGCACATGCATGAGCTGTGCCGATGCAGGTGGTGTCAAATAGCATGGGAACGTTGCGGTTCTAGTTCGACCCAGGCATGAATCGTACGGACAGTCGGGTTCTCACTTCTCAGCGACAAAAATTGCATTCTTAGATGAGGAGAGATCTCCTCCTGGTTCTGCTACTAATGCGTTTCCTGTAGCGCGTCCTAGGTCCCAGACAGACCTAGGGAGGGAACACGCAATCACGCAAACGATTGTCGTGCCGTGCCGTGCCGTGCCCACAGCCCACAACCACCGCTGCACTTCCCCGGGATCAAAGTGCCTTAAAGCCTAATTTACGCGACCTGACTGATACTATACTACACACAAACGGTTTATACTCATCAGGTGCTCTAAATACTCTTGATTCTCTCACGTTCGAGTATCTACGAAAATTAACACCAACTAGGCCAACTTACAGCAGGTGCAAACGATTAAAAAAAATAACAATCACTTACAGCAGGTTCCTGGCTAGAATCGAAGAGATCTCTTGGGTTGATTGGCATCGTATCGCACACGCCGTCGAACTAGAAAGAATGATCTCTTCAATCATGCGCCCAAGAGATCTGGGCTTTGCATCAACCGCGACACGACACGACCCCGGAGCTGCCCACTGCACCGTCTTTGCACGACTTGTGCAGGAAAACCGTGACCACAATCCGCAGACGCCAAACAGCATAGCGACGGAAAAGCCAGAAACAGTTGGTTCAATTGCATTTCGACAAACAACAAAGCAGGACCATCCCACGAGTACCCTAATGTGCAATGTCACATTCAATTGCACAGGTGCAAGAAGCACGACGATGCACTTGCGTTGCTATGTTAATGTGTTTTTGTTAGTGGTGCATATTTCTACTAGATTCTGTGTGATTAATCCCAAGGGGCCTGTTTGTTTGAGATTGTAGTTATAATGACTATGGTTGTTGTTGTTTTTAAAGGAGGTATAAGATTTACCTCATTCATTAATTAAGAAGGATAGAGTTGAGGTTTTAGATACAACACCAAGGTGCAAAAGCGACCAAACATAAGTCTACTCTCACGGCATGATTTTTTTTTTTAAAAGGAGGAACGGAGCCCCCGGCATCTGCATCCATCGATGCATGCAGCCATTTTATTAAGCAAGGTTCAAACAAAATATCTAAGTCCATAAGTGTGCTGAAGCGCTAATAAAGTACTAAAGCATATAGAAATTGCCACATGCGGCTTAACTGAACATAGACTACGATGCCTATATACCTAACATATTGTTAGCAAGTCATCCAAACCGGTTGAAGATAACCCGTGCGACCATCTCCCACCAGTTGCACCCAGTAACCATAAGCTCCCTGACTTCCGCATGGCTGAATAACGACCACGTACGGATCCAAGATGTTGCTCTGAAGATTACCTGCAAAAAGTTATTAAAATTCTTGCCGTTAAAAATCATATCGTTTCTGGTATTCCAAATAGCCCATAATAAAGCACAACTCCCAATCCGAATAAGATTCGCTATAGTAACGTCTACTCCGCTGAGCCACGTCCCAAATAACGATGTAATACATGTTGGTGGATTGACATTAAAGGCTGTTTGAATCGTTCGCCATAGCAGTTTTGCAAGCGGGCAATCAAGAAAGAGGTGTCTTATGGTTTCATTTTGATTACAATAGCAACAATTTGGCCTTCCTATCCATCTTCGTTTTGTCAAGTTGTCTTTGGTTAAGATCACTTCCTTGTGAACAAACCACATGAAGATTTTTATCCTGAGTGGTACTTTGATTTTCCAAATGTGCAAAGAACTGGAGATAGGTCCAGTGTTAATCAAAGCTGTATACATGGACTTCACCGAGAATATACCATTCGAGGTTAAAGCCCAGCGTATCCTATCTATCTGATTTGATAGCTGAACATCCATCAGCCTTCTAATCAGATGTAGCCATGAATTCCAGCGGTTTCCAACTAGAGCTCGCCGAAATTGCATATTCAAGGGAACTGTTTATAATACATTTGCCACATATTCATCTTTACGTTGAGTGATATTATATAGTTCAGGATATTGGAGTGCTAATGGAGTGTCTCCTAGCCAGGTGTCTTTCCAAAATCTTGTAGAAGTACCATCCCCAATTACAAATTTCACCTTTTGAAAAAAGGCTACCTTCACCTTCATGATTACACTTAAAAAAATTGCACCCGCAGCTATCCAAGTTAAGCATGCAACTTAATATTCGTGAGGAGAACCATCAGTGGAGCGCTCTTGAGTTGGAAGATATGGGCGTTTCTTTCGTTTTAGATGGTCCAAAAGGTGAGAAATGTGAGGGTAGCCATCACTCCGGTTTGGGATGGTAGAGTCAGAAAGACTTGTCCACCATTTTTTTATGGAACGCGTCAAGTACCCGATGAAAGTGTCGATGCTTTCGAGTTGGAGCCACTCCTTGATCATGCCCCGTAGCCTAATGGAGTATTTGACCTTGAACATGAGATACTCAATGGATTCCTACTCGCGCTTGCAAACGGGGCAAAGTCCATAGTTAGGCCATCCCCGCTTGGCCAATCGATAGCCAAACCCTATTTTGCATGCCAACCATTCAAAAAAAATAATCTTTAGAGAAGCTCAAACCTTCCGAACCTCCGGCTCCACGGGGAAGCGGAGAAGGCCAAAAAATTCTACCAAGTAAGCGGATTTGGTTGTTCATGTAATGGCTAATTCTTATTAAAATTGCTATATGACGTGCCTACTACGACTGTGTGCTGGCAAGCTCATCAATCAAAAAAGAGATTGTCACACTGCATGTCATGTAACCAAACAGCGGTGCTTGCATCTGCGTAGCACAGGCTTGCAACCAAACACATGTGTCCATGTTTCTGCTCAATGGGATACATGCAACCAAACTATACGAAAATTTATGCATGCAACCAAACATGCTCTTGCTATACTTGTTATGCATGAATCGTACGGACGGGTTCTGGCAAAACTCGGATCATCCCAGGCAGGTGCATGAGTTGTCAAATTTTGACGAAGACTGTACCGCACGGCAGCACGTCTGACCTGCTGCGCCCGTGCATCGTGGACATGGTGGTAAGTGATTTTTTCTTCACGTCGCTTGCAATAATTGCTGTCTTTTAAGAGATATTTCCTGCAACTAAATGCGTTTCCTGTAACACGTCCTAGGTTAGGCGTCAGACCCAGACCCAGACCCAGACCCAGAGACTTGCATGCTGGCGCGACACACGCAGCCAGGCAAACAACTGCCGTGCCCACAGCCCAGCAGTACTCTTCCATGAGATCACAGAGCCCTAAAAGCAAAATTCACGCGACCTGACAGATTTTCACTCGGTAACAACGCACGATGGTCCATAAGTATCAGGTGCTCTAAATGCTCCTGATTCTCTCACGTTCGGGTTACCTCCATGAAATAATAACATCAACTATTAGAAGCCAACCTACAGTAGCTCGCGCAGGTGCAGCCTTTGAACATCAGCATTGGTAAAAAAATGGCAAGGTTTCTTTACACTTCATTACCAGCGTTTTGACTCTGAATCGACCAAAAAATCTCAACTCCAAACTGTCGACACGACTCAAGTCTTTAAGATTTCCAAGTCTATGAGGTGTTGATGGGGCTGTTACCTACGGATCCGGCAAAGGAGGGTGTTAACTAGTACTAATCGACGGCTCATCAATCGGATATCACATGACATGACATGGGGAAGTGACGGCCCAATCATCAGCTAAACCTTGCAAGAAATGGAAATCTACAATTCTACGTGTACTCCTGTCTCAGGGTAGTTGGTGTCTACAAGCCGTGGGCGTTATGCCTTTGCTGCGCCATATGTGTAAGTGTCGAACAGTAGAAGTCCTTGCAAAGGACGGACTAGGTATGCATGTACTCGACCGCCGAACCACTAGAAGTTACTTTCCACTTTCTACTTGATGTGAGCGAAATGAAAAGCATGGCGTCGTCCTCTCTTGCTTACTTGCTAGGTAGATCATCAAGATTACTTAGATCAGGAGGCTCCAAGTATGACAAGTTACTTTCTACTTTTCCACTTAAGGTACGGATCACAGGACTAGCCCTAGCTAGCTAGCTCTACAAACCCTAGCGCGCGGTAGAGAGGGGTGGATCGATGCCGCCATGCCGGGGACGAGAAAAGCACCGAGAGCATTTATGGCCCGACTTGACGAATCTGTCCCCCTAAACGTTCGAAGGTATGCGCAGACACTATCTCGGACAACATCAAAAGGCCCCTCATATGTCCTACTGTACAACCGCACTTCTCGTATCAAAACCTCAAATGCATGCAAATCCATCCACGTCGCTCCTATACATTAACATTTGTTCGTAGCGAACTCAAACATAAAATACACAGTTCAATCACAAAATTTATTTGAGATGCAAACTTCAAACATTAAACACATTTTTTTTTACTGTGAATCCACATATGCTCCACAAGATCATTTATAGTTGCACGTGTGCCTATTGATCTCAAAGATTGGATGCATCCCCGAGAAGTTGAGAATATGGTATGCATCTTGTTCCGGGATGTGGACTTGTACTTCGGGCTTTTAAAAATCGTGGGTTCAAGTTGCCCCTTCATCCACTTCCTCTTAGATGCTCATCATCTCAGCATCTTCCTCGTCTAAATTTAATGAATTGAAGAACACATTTCGTATTAATTCAACAAGACCCTTGTTTTGATACTCCTCATCCGACAACCCCTTTGAATCCAACCTTCTTGCCTATAAAAAAATCAAAAAATTAGCTTGATAATTTGTCAAACATATAGACGGCAAGGTGTACTCCAAGGAGGAGCAAGATGTATCAGGGTAGTGAGGTTGGCTGGAAGGAGTTTTGTGACGGTGGTGGCGGTGTAGAGGGGTCGGGATGGCGACAGAGGCAGGGAGAAGAGATTTGAGAAAAATGGTTGGTCCTGCTAGGTGGGAGGGGGTGATGAAATTTACGGTGAGACCTGTTTTTCATATCATATGTGGTGTCCGCGCCTGGACGCGTCCGTGCCTTCCCATATCCGCCCCGGTATGGTTGGAAATAGGGGGTACCTGTCAGGCCGAACGTATAGGATCGGTTTGAAGAGTCTGACTGGATCACGATTTTATGACCAGTCACTGATCGGACGTTCAGAAATATAGAAGCATTTCAGGAGCCGACTGTAGATGATCTGAAATCTTAAATTTGGCCGGCTCCAATTGTTTGATTTCTCCTTCTTGTACAGTGCCTTGCATGAAAATGAGTGTGTGTAATGCGTTCGCTGTAGCGAGGCCCGGCTCGCCCGTGACAGCGAGGCCGAGCGGCTCCTGACCCACACGCACCTAGATCTTGCCGCTATTCGCACGTCACGGGACGGTGCCGGCGGCGGGCGAGCCGGCGACGGCCTTGAGATGGACCGTTGGCCTCGCCGTTGGCCGACCTGCCTCCACGCAAACGTCTCGTCAGCGACGCGACCGCCGGAGCAGTGGCCGGGACGGCGACGCTCGCTCCGTCGCTCTCGGAGTTCTCATCTTTTGGGAGAAGAGACAACCGTACACCGCAGGTTCGCTCTGCGCCGCGCCTGTGCATCCTCGACAGGGTGGTAATGGGTGTTTTCCGCTACGTACGTAGTACTCCTACATCGCTCGCAATAATTGCTTTCTTGTTAGCTGAGGAGAGATCTTCTGCAACTAAATGTGCCCCTGTAGCGCGTCCTAGGTATCAGACCCCAGAGATTTGCAAGCTCAACCAGACAAGAAACAATGGCCGTGCCCACAACCACCACTACTCATCCTCGATATTACATTTTTTTTTCTTCCGTTGGTGCGGATTTCTTCAAGATTACACTACAATGACTTGAACGCAAATTTACGCGACCCGAGTGATGCACTCGGTAACAACACACAAATGGTTCATACGAAGTATCAGGTGCTCTAAATGCTCTTGATTCTCTCACGTTTGGGTTATCTAGTAATAAGAAAAATAACATCAGTAGAGGCCAACTTGCAAACATCTTTAAGAGAAGACAACCTTTCTCTCAAAAACTACTCCCTCTGTACCTAAATACTTGTAGTTGGGGAGAACTAGTCGAATTCTTCCCGACTACAAGTATTTACGTACAGAGTGAGTAGATGCCAAGCTCAGGTAGAATAGTAAAATGGCGTGTTCATCAGACAAACAAGCTCAGGGGCTACGCTCTCGGTTTGCCTCAATTGTGACGCCTTCAGCTTGGCCATCAATTTATCCATGTTCCAGACTCTCCCTGTCATTTCCTCATAAGGCCTTGTTCGGTTAATCCTCCTCCCAAGGGGATTAGAGAGGTTTGGAGGAGATTTTGACTTGTTAGGGATTTAATCCCCTCAATCCCTGTCAAATCCCCTTTACTTCCCTGTCAACCGAACAAGGCCTAAAGGAGCAAATAAATCCACGCTTGATTAACGACTAACAAGGCACCAAACAACATTCTGGAAAGATTTTTACAAGACAGCCAACTCTTCCTGGAAAGGGTTCCCGCCTTTTCTTAACTGGGGTTGATTGGCATTGCACATGCTGTCATACTACATACAGATGATCTCTTCAATCATGCGTCCGGTAGCTGGACTTTCCATCAACCGCAACACGATCACGAGCTGCCCACTGCACCGTTTTGCACAACTCCTATATGAAACCATGACCACAATCTGCAGACGACAAACAGCACAGCAACGAAAAAGCCAGAAACAGTTGGTTCTGTTGCATTTGGAAAACACAAAGCAGGACCATCTACGAGTACCCTAATGTCACATTTAATTGCACATGTGCAAACTTTCTTGCAGCACCTCTGATTTCTGTTCCTGGAAAGCATCAAGTACAGTGTTATTATTTTTTGTCTTCTCCAACATAAAAGTGTTATTAGAAATTTCAAAACTACTTAATGTGTTATGTGGAGACGGGAAAGTTAATAGAATCTAGTTTTCAAACATAACTTGGTGTTGTTCAGTACAAAATATTACATACGGTCCAAAATTGGACCTGGTTCCACTATCAAGCGATAACGGAACAAGGGGGGTGCTCTTCGGTAATAAGACATGATTTCTTGTTCCTGAATATATAAGTCACAAGCTCTAAATCACCATTTACAATATTTAGTTAGATCTGTACCATAAAGCATCTGGCACAATGACGTACATCTCCTCACTATTCTACAGTGCTGTCGGGTTGTCCATCTTTATTAGAGCTTACACGCTGCAATAGTAAACAGACAAGCATAAGAGAATAAGAGATAGCTGTCTGAAAGCATAACCAGGATATACAAAGGATAAAGAGAAGTAGATGCATAAATATCATCTAAGGCATACTTGCACTAATCCTGTAACAATACAAAATCCAAATAGCACAAGAATTCTCTAGAGCCCATCTTGATTTCTCCTCCAAATGCTATGCCACTAATCTCTCAACGCGGTCCATGTTTCGTTCTAGCATACAACCACATAATGAAACTTCATTCCAAACTACCGTACGACTGCACACGAGTGGAATAGTTCATCTTAACTGTCCCTGCAGTCGTAAGCCTCACTAAATAACACAGATCTCACGGATGAATTTATGCAGTTATGCCACATATATTGCTTCTATCAGGAATCAAGAGAAATCAAACGAGTAACAAAGCAGTTAGGGTTGAGGCGAGTCAGAAGAAAATCAATGTTCTAATCTTAATGGTGTAAGAAGACCATCGACTGAAGAATAGCAAAAGATCAGAGATTACTTGCTTACACACGGAAATCCTGAATATCAAAGTAAGCATATACTAGAAAAGATCGAGGAGAAAGTGAGAAAACACATTTACCATCCTTTTGCTGATATATGGTTTTATCTCAGGGAGTAACCCAGCATTGTTCCTCTCTTGAAGCTTATGATTTTTCTCAAACTCTTTCCTAGATTCCTTTCGCGAACCAGATTGCCAGACACCACCAAAATTAGGGAGCCAACTAGCATCAGCCATTTCTGGAACAACTTCACCTCGCTTTTCCATTTCCATTTCAGCTCTTCTTCTCTCTGCCCATGCAGCTCCAACACGCTTTGGGTTGAGTTTTCTCGATTTTCCTTTCAGAGAAGATGGAAGTGACACATTCTCATGCTCACTAGCTTCTAACCAAGGAGGAGGAGCACCAGTATGCACATTTGCTTTCAGGCCTTCATAACACAATCATATAACATAAAATTTCATGCATGGATCGAGAAGGAATTAACTAGATATATATTTTGTTGCTAAAGCTGCAGCATTGTCACATTCAGATTAGTGCAAGGAAAATATATACTACAAAAAGTGCAGTGTCCAATACCCTGATTGAATTTCCCTCCAGAGTGGCCCTGTTGGATCTGCAAGGGCAGATAATTCATAAAAAAATGATTGTAAAAAAAGAGATGCCAATCATGCACCACGGAACAGGATTTATATATAAACAACAAATCATTACATATGAACATTTGTAAAAAAAAATGGTGCAGAGTACTTTTAGGAAACAAGAAACATAAACTAGAATAAAATACTATTATTACAAGAAAAGAGAAATTGTTACATTAGTTTCAAATAAATACTGTGCAAGTTCTGCTAACATATGACAGAGTTATAATTATTATGTTACTGGGGGAAGGTAAACACATGTTTTAAGACATCAAGGAACAGACCATGACTAGAGGCGGGCGACAGTTAAGAACATAAATTTAATAGCACATGTGCCATGTCTGATGTACTCCAATACCATAGTAAGAAGATAAATTGTGCATGTATATAATTAAACAGATCCAGTCAGGAACTGGTCTAAGGACATATAACTGCAAACTAAATCTACAAGCATGACTGCACAAAAAAAACACATTACTAAAGGCGTCATATGGTTTAAGTTCCTGAGTCCCCCTCTCATTTAGCCTTTCTGCTGTTCACATTTAAGATAGGAACTGGTCTAAGGAAATATAACTGCAAACTAAATCTACAAGCATGACTGCACAAAAAAAACCACATTACTAAAGCCGTCATATGGTTTAAGTTCCTGAGTCCCCCTCTCATTTAGCCTTTCCGCTGTTCACATTTAAGATACCTAACATTGTTATACAACCTCGAACAACATTAACTAACCGTAGCTTCTCCTTGCATAAATGGAATCACTCTCTTTTGTTGTTACCACTAATCAGCACTTCAAATTTACAGAATGACTGTTAAATAAGAAACAGAATACACAAGGCTGCTTGTGAACTTTTCAAAATTTCTTAGTGGAACTTATTTACAGAATGACTGTTAAATAAGAAACAGAATACACAAGGCTGCTTGTGAACTTTTCAAAAGGATAAATGTCTACTTTTCACATACACATGTGTGCGTGCACAGATTACATACTTACATGTACAAAAGAAGAAGCCGGTGGATTTCGTCCATTTCCGAGGGAAGTAGATTGAGCACCTGTAAAGGGAGAAAAATCAGCAAAGTACCAACCAAGCTGCAGAATAGTACAATTAGCAAAGTCCAGAACAAAAAAGGAGTGAAAGATCAGCAAGAATTTCAACACTAGTGCTCACCTTTCATTTGTGCATCAGCACTATGAAACATGTTTGTACTCGGCATACCCTGATGCTCATGTGTTGTGACCCAGGGTTTGACGGGCAGTCCGGAAGTACCAAATGGAGCAGAATAAGCAACACTTCCAGAGTTGGAAGATCCGTAACACGCTGTACTAGTGGGGTAATAGGCCCCATTGGTAGGACTTTGTAAAGGCATAACAACACAAGATGCAGTATTACAAAAAGATGGGATGTCAGTTTCAGCAAAACTATCCGAAATTTTAGATGTAGATTCATTTTGGATATCTTTCAAGGGCCCCAGAGATGGTCCAATCACACCCTTGGTCAATGTCTGCTCTTCTAAAATCAAGGACTCACAGCCCCTCTCCCACTGAAATTGTAAAAACATAATGGATCAGCAATGCAGAAATATGTCAGCATCGTCCTATTTCCAGAGCACATATTAATCTGCTTCATTGCCAACATCATACATAAATTCCAGAGAGACCTTTTGGGATAACTAGAGCTGTGAAAAAGGCACATAATGCAATTCTGATTGGAGAAAATACAGGTACAAAATGGACATCAGTGCACCTTTGCAAGCTCATCCTCTGAAATCCTAAACGAATCGACCTGATCCATCCCACCCCCATGCTTCCGCAAGAAATCCTTGACGCCCTTCAGGTGCTCCTCGCTTGCAAGATGGTAAATCGCATTGCTACTGCAACAGAGTAAAACAGGGCTTATATCTTTCACACAAAGTCGACATGTCTACAGTATTTCTAGAAACTCTACTATGCTTCCAACAACCACAGATCCCGATGCGCTACCAGCGTTCGATCTCATGTTCTATTGGGCCATCCAAAGTTCAACTACTGTAGCTAGAAACAGCACATCTAAATCAAAACCCTAGGTGTACAGGGATGGCCATGAGAAGTAGGCGGAAGCTACCAGGCGAAGCGGCTGTCGAGGTCGACGAGGTCGGCGGAGCAGAAGGGGCACCAGAGGCGGGAGCGGGGGCCAGGCGTGGAGGGGTGGAGGAGCGCGCGGCGGAGGTCGGCGAGCTTGGCGCGGAAGCCGGAGAGCGCGGCGGTGAGGGCGGCGCGGTGGGCGGGGAAGTAGCGGTGGCGCCGGCCCTGGTCGTGGTTGCGTCGGCATAGCTCGCAGTACTCGAAGCTGCCGCCGCCGGCGGCGGCGGCGTGCGGCTTCGGCGGCATCGCGTGGCGGGGCTCCTGGCCTGTCGCGGCGGCCCAGGCGTTGGCTCGCGCGTGTTTGGGCCTCAGCGTTCGGGCTCCACCCCGCAAAAAAAAAAAAACGTTCGGGGTTCAGATTCAAGGGGCACTTCGAATCGAATAAGCAAAAACTGTTTGGGGGTTATAGTATCGAACGGTCCGGTTAGGAGGGAAAAAAGCTCCAGTGGCACTTCGTATTTTTGTAGAGCTCTTTTATATTATCCTTCGATAAATACCGATCGTCCATTCGTCAAATCTAATGGTAACAATTGATCTATACTGCTCCTATCTCGCAATGAAATCACGAGCGGTATAGCTTGCACCGCTTGGCTCCGTCCTCCGGTATACAAGTTGTGAGGTCATTTTAGGAAGTAAAAGTTTCAACCTGCCCGTCTGTCGACCTAGTCTTTACTTGTCTTCGTATCCCTTCCTGTCGGCGCCGCACGTCGGAGCTTTGCGCCCGTCTACTCCACCGACCTGCACTCCGGCAGCAGGAGCCGCCTCACCCTTGCTTGGCCGCGTTGCAGACTTCAACAGTCTCACCCTCCGGGGACTGGACTGCCGCAGATAGGCTGGCTGGCCGGCAAGGTGCAGCACCTCCGAAATGTTGTCTATCCCATCTGGACATCTGATGCCTGCCGGTGCACGCTGCTCGTCCGCGACGAAGGCTGGCCGTGCCAGGTGAGACCATGGCGGCTGCCTGCCCTGGCACGCTCTCAAGGATCGCGCTGCCGCGGACGGGGGCAAGGCAACGCGAGGCTACGGGGATGCTTGCGTGTGGGAGGCGGGAGCGGTCATTGCGGGGCTGTGGTGCATGTGATGCGGCTGTTGCTGAGGGCATGGAGCGCGAACAGACACGCGTGTGGCTGGGTGTGTGCGTGCAGGAGGAGCTCCAGGGACTCTGTCCATGGTGGACATGGCGCCGGCTTGAGTAAGACCACGCTACGGTGGACGAAAACGACGGGAATGGAGGCTCGGAGGACCGGCAGCTCACCATAGGCTCGATGGACGTGACGAGATGGTCCGAGACGCAGTGGAGACGGCAGGGGAGCGCGTTGTTGCCGACTAGTCCTCGGTTGTGACAAATAAGACGAGCCCGAGGCAGAGCTCGTGGTCGACTCGAGGACGACAGCTCGGGAGGATGTCCCCATCTAGCTACCGGAGCAAGAGGTCGAAGGAGACCATGGAGGAGTCGGGGGACATCACATTGGGGCTCGGCGTCTTGATTTCTGGTCATCATTGTCTTCCAACCGACGAGGTCGGTATGGTTCGAATGACAAAAAAAAAACTATGTTCATCCTACCCTTTAAACTTCGGTGGTTGGATTTGATATACATTGTGTTGAAGTTTTTTTTCTTTTTCCTTTTTTTTGAATTTTCAAGGGGGGAGAGAACTTTCCCACATGATGTTGAAGTTTCCTTAATTTATACTCCTATATAAGAAATAAAAACGGATTATGTCAAAAAAATGTCTTACATTTTGAGACGGTGGAAGTACTTATTATATCTCTGAAAAGAATATTCGACTAGGCATCAAGACCTTCGTTCTAATTCAGCGTAGTACAACTCTACGTACTCTAGTTGTCGGTATAGGTGCAAATTCGTCATCTTTTTTTCGAAACGAGCAGCTTCATGACTTAGCCATGTGATTCATCCGAAGAACCGTCTTTTTGCGCGAAAACAGCAAGCAGATCGACAGTCTAGTAAATCACAGCGCGAAATGCAAAGCCAAGGTTGATCTACTATGCAATACTTCGTACCAAATTTAATCGGCCGGACGCCTTGCACAGCGACCACCAGGAAACGTGGCTACCGCGTCAGTAACCCGACAAGAAATGAACTGCTACAGTGCCCCAGCACGGCCGTAATGCTAGATGGCTTAGCAGCACAGGTGTACTGATTCAGCACGACCCAGGGTGAGGCTGTCTACAGGCCATCAATGCCACACCACCCAGGCCCCAGGCGGGATTGGAATACTTCCGTCATACGGCAACCAAGTGCTCGCCGGCGTACAGACCACAGAACAGTAGCTACAGCAACCGCACCAAAGACAGCAGAAAAGATTTGCTCCGATCAGTAGCTACAGCAACCGCACCAAAGACAGCAGAAAAGACTTGCTCCGATCGTCGCAGCTCGGTACAAAAGTTAAAATAGGTGCATCAAAACCATGCCGTGAAGCATTTAACTAACGATGGATACATATCTAAATGATGCTAAGTTTCAGCATTCGGGCAAAAGTGGTCTCAGTACAGAGTCTCCCGTGAAACAAAACATCATGAAAAACACGTCTCAGTGGGCACACATCTCTCTCGTTTACGTCTTGCTACCAAGGATAGAGCTAGGGACAAGGATCTACATCTGCCGGGGGGTGCTCCGTCGTCGCTATCTTCACAAGTTTCAAGCACCTGAACGAACTGAAGTACTGACACTAAGGGTATTCTGCTTCTTCACCTGACCTACGAGGTTAGTTGCGTGAGGCTCCTTGCGGTTCCGTGCCGCCTCACTGAGCCACAGACTTCTGGCGCTTGACCTGCTGGAGGATCGGCTCCTTCACCTGCGAAATTTCACGGGTAGTCAAGCTTATGGCTCACGCAGTACCCAACTGTTAACTGGTGCAACTGACAGGGTGATGAGCATGTCACGTGAAGGAAGGTGGAACTTTTTTCTTACCATGCTGGTCTTCCTGGTCCGCTTGTCCAGCATGCACATCGACTCGTCGCCAGCCAGAGACTTCCTGGTCCTCTGCCCGAGCACCCCACTCTCCAGGGACGTAGCCGGCTGCAAGAAAGGCATTACGTTTGATCATGTTTCAACTATACAAATGCTGTGGTTGCTCTTGCTCAGGGTCTCAACACTGCAAAATTCTTGGCTACTTGGGGGGTGGGTTCCAATCAGGCTTCGGTCATACCTCACGATTGCTGGTGGGAGTCCTGCTTGGGTCTTTGTTATTCTGCTGCTGCTGCTGCTCCGGTAGCTCCCGTGTGCGGGTAAGATCAGATCCAACTGATTGGAAGCGGCCGTTTGTCGAGCCATCTTTCATTTCCTGATCTGTGGAAAGAGGTAAATGCTAGGGTTTAACAACTGCTGCCAAGCCCAATGTGACAAGAGTAAGAGCCTGAACATGGATATGTTGCCACTCACCAGTCATTTCGTGATCTCTGCGGTCAAACTCAGCAGGCCTTGCGTTGGTATCAATTGCCTGCATGATGTTAACATAGATTGAGATGGATCGCGCATGCACAAATGAGTTGCAGAATTACTACAGAAGTAGTGCACAAAGCTTGGAACCAATGGCCATACCATATCTTCAGTGATATCAACTTCCAGTATCTTCTTTATCTCAAGGAGCTTTCTGTTGGTGACTTCAGAGTGAATGACAGCTTTGCCTGTGAGACACAGGTTGACATGTATTTTGTGAAGAGAACAAATGTACTAGTAAACTGCATAACATGGATGATGTGTACTGACATGATCAACTGATCGAATTAAGAAGATACGTGTTTGTATTATTACAGTATAATGGGAACAGAAAAATGACAGGATCGCTTATTATCCTAACAATGATTAGTTTGCAGCAAACACAAAAAGCTTATGAAGCTTTCCAGCTGACGCATTTTATCCAAGAAAGATCATGCAAGTATTACTGGTAAACAACATTTTTCATAAAGAAAATGGTCTTCCTTCAGGGGTGCTATGCAACAGTTTTTTCAAAAAATGCAATTGATCAACATGCAAAAACTGATCATTTGAGTCTCAGCAGCAAATCTTTATAGGAAATGAAAATGAGATTAATGCCTGGCTTATTCTTCTTCACTGGATGGCCAACTTTACTAAAAGAACAAATAACACATGAACCATCCAGAAGAATAGAGGCTACAATCCAGGCATCTTAGGTTTCATACAGATTTTTGAAAAGGTACTTCATGCAGATAAATTCAAGTAGTTACCTAATCTTCTGTTGCCTGAATTCTTAACGTATCCATCTTGCACCATTTTCTCAATCAACTTTCGGACTGTGCTCTGGTTGGCTTCGCCATCAAGCTTGCCCTGAAGCTTACCTATAGTCACATAATCCATTGGAAGTGCGTGGTATAATGCCTGTAATGACAATATTATGTTAGGGGAAATTCCCATGCATTGATCTTGTTAACAGCATAGCCATCAAGGGTTTAAGGACGGTACCTTCATGTACATCAGATCTCCATCGTTGTTTTTGGTTCCTTCAGTAGGTGAAACATTGTGCGTGCCAACCTCTTTCTTTATGTAGGGTGTCTTGGGATCAGTAACCTGTAATCGAGAAATAATCATGTTAGTGAAGAACAATATAGCATGTGGTAGACAATACTGTTACTTAGGTTGACCTTGTTAACAGCGTAACCATCCTTGCCTGCCCTGGAAAGTAAACCATCTTTAAGTAGCCTCTCCAAAATATCTGAAAAGTCAGTCATTACTTTAGCAATTCAAGACTTGAATGAGAATGCAGAAAGAATGCATCTGTTTTAGAAGATTAATCTGACAAGCACAGAGAAGTGTTTCTGCATTACCTTCCACCATTTCCTGCAAAACATTCAACAGGCAGTTATTAGTAGCAAGCCGGAAAACTTGTAAAGTGTATCAAGGCATGGTCTGTTTATATACACTGGTGGACTAACACTTTAAAGAGATCTGTCACTTGCTCACATGTCTAGTGACTGAAGTAGAACAATAATCAACCGAAATATCAATACTTGTCATAAAAGGGAAGATGACAGCAAGAATTACCAATGATATGTCAGGGTAGTTTGAAAGGACATCTGAAGCATTAACAGTACCCATGTCTCCTGAGCATATCCATGATCTTACTTGAGCTGTTAGCTCTTCCTCATGAGCAGCATCTTGAGTTTCATCTGTGAACATATGAAGTTAGAGAAGAGCAAACAAACAGACATAGATAACGTCTGCATGTGAAGATTACATATATGTATGAGCAAACAAAGCTCTCTTGAACCAATAACTGACCTTCTGAGTTTGTACCACTTTGACCTCTGCCATTTCCATCTGTTGCAGCAAGTATATTAGCACCAAAACATTAAATACAATGACAGCATCATGGAATGAATGTTACCATTAGGAGCAACGACGTAACGATCCACTTCAGATGGGCGAACCTAATAGAATCAGGGATTATATAATGTCAGGGAATACTTTAGATTACAAAAAGAACGAAATACAGGATGTATAAGAATGGACATTTTCATGCAAAAAGGAGGCACCACATGTCCATAACTGAAAAAAGAGCAAACTACAGATAATGTTACTGAAACTATCAGTTATATGATTCCTTTGGCCTTTACCTCAGTGTCCGTAAAGTCATCATCGTGGTCAGACTCATGACCCAAGCTCATCTTGCCATCATCACTGTTCGCATCATTAGCGTCACATGGGTCAAGGACACTCTTAACCTGCATAAACAAAGCACACATGAGAAATTGATCGAAAAGACCCAAAAAGAATTCTGGAGAGACACTGTAATTTCCACTACCTTCAAAGCTAACACAAGATGCTTGCTATTGACGTTCCCCACTTCCATCTTCAAGGGGTTCTTGTTCCATATATTTACGGCCTCGTTCTCAGCACAGCCCTTGAAAAAGGGAGGCTCGTAATCATCAGGCTGGCAACATAATAAAATCTGTAAGCTTCCACCAATAAAGTTATACAGAAGAAGAAAAGCTAAATCCTTATTTCTACAGAACGAAATAATCAGGTTATCTACGATGGCAGCTGCAGGTTTTAGTAACTAGAAACAAAGGCACTCACTGTGGTCTCATCATAGTATAGCAGCTTCATTAGAATGGTTCGCTGAACACAAACAAGTGACAGAATCAGCACAGCACAATCCAATGTAACCAAAATACAGAAAGTCAAAATTACCTCCTCTGGCATTTGGTCCAAGGTCCTCATAAGTGAAACCAGCGTTCTGATCATCTTACAAGCAGAGCTCCTAAAGGAAACAGTTGCCATGTCAGGATATTACCATTTTACCACTGGTTACAGCTGACAATATTTATGTTGACAATAACATGCACATATGAACCCAATGAATAGCAATTCACAAACTGATGTGCAGGATGTATATGAAAAAATCACACTGAAACCTCAACTATCTCATACCTTCAGTACAAGAATTTTGCAAGTCAGGCAGAAAAACTAACAGCAACTTATAAATTCAACCAGTACTAATTGTCAAGAGGTGAATAGCTCCTCATAACTTTAGTTTTCACACACTATCATAGAGAAAAACAGAACACTGAACTCCTATGCCTTCACTTTATGAGGCCACATCTTTGAAATTATACCAGTGTGTATGCAGTATTACTTTACTATGACGACTGCAGTATACACATAAAAACACCCTTCACAAATTAACTCTAAGAAGCACAAAAGACTAACAAGAAAAACAAATCCTAGCATCCAAAAAGGGATATGCAAGATAGCACCTCATCTGATCAGGAGTGACTTCTGCTGCATTTGACTTGAATGTGGTACTATTCTTTTTGCTCCCTGTGCGACTCATGTTCATTGCAACTTCCTCCCCGTTTGTGTTGGGGTAGCTAAATGAGACTGCAGGATAATTATGACACATGATAAGCAAATGTAGGACATATGATCCATCATCAATGTCAGTCCAGCTTAATACGGTACACGCGCAAACTCCACCCAGTGATACTCACAGGCATACTCTTCAATCATTGGGCCTTCCTCCTTCTCACATATACAGAAGAGAAGGGTCTTGAGATATTTCTTTTGTAAGGCATCATAGACACCTAGAACCAGAAAGTCAATCAGACAAACGCATAAGAAAATAACATCTAAAACATATAATCATAAAACAGCAAACTAACTAAAGGAGCTCAAGTTGTCTAAGACATATATTACCTTTCTCCATCCAATCAATCAACCTCCTGGATTCAGCATCCATGGGCATCAGCTTCTTAATCTTCATCTCTGCAACAAATATAAGGTTGTTTGAGACTTTGAGCTAATAAATTTCATGCAGAATGTAGATATTACATATATATATACTGGGCACGATCCTGACCTAGTGCCGGAACAGATTTATCATTGAAGTACTTCTCAGGGAATAGGCCTCTGATGTAGCTGATGTTGTATATAGCAATCCGGAGCAAATTCCTTGTCTGTTTGGTCAACAGATCACCAATGTTATCCAAACAGCTCTATGAATAACTTCAATTTCCCACTATGCTATGAATTTCACCAGATCATATACATATTTATTGAAATAGCCCAGTGCTTCAGCATAAAAAAATCTACCAACATCATATCAAATTGGATTACTGATAAACAAGATCAGAGTTAAGCACAGAATTCACACAAAAAAACAATAATGTTTTATTCAAACACATACATATACAATAAAGAGTGTGTGATATATTTCTTTGATTAAACACCAAGAACATTTTGCCCATGCAAATACAGGAACACATATTGGTATGATAAGTGAACAGAGATCAATACATTGCAATTCAGGGCAAACAGGTACAAGAAAAATGTAAACAAGACATATCATGTCATATAGGAGATGAACCACCCAGCTTTTCAAAGTGATAGCTATCAAAACCTGATGATAAACCAATAATCCTGCAAAGTACTTGTTAACCACTCCCAATTACTATCTGATGAGGACACTACAGTTTAAGAGTTGGTTCCCAAACATGGCAAGAGAGGTTTGCTAACCTCAGATAATTCCTAAAGGCAGAACATACATTCAAAATCTCACAGCATAGCACAAGAAACAACACACTTATATCTGTCACAAAAGTATGCCACACTTGAATCAAACAGTAAAACTCCACTGGAAGCATGTAAACAGCAGAAAATCTTACTCCTAGAACAACAGGAACTAGTACAGCCCAATTCAAACTAAGATGACAGAAGGTCATGCTGCTTTTCCAGGAGAATTTGGAAATGTGAAAGCCAGTCAATAACGTATCTCTGTGTCCCCCGTCCAAGTCGACAAAGCATTTTGATAGGGACCTGAAGTTACGAATCGAACATAGGCTGCTACCGCAACTTCAGCAATTAAATAAGAAACGAGACTGCACTAATTCCACACGTACAGGAAGAGTTCGAGCACTCTAAATCCCTTGACGCTTCTACCAGAACGCACCAGAACCGATGTACTTAGGAAATTGCCAGAGAAAACTATAGGATCGTGGAGGTAAACCAACCAATATGATCTACGTCGAACGTGTGAACCCACATTTCCAGCAGATTTAATGCTAACTATATATGTAAGCGAAATTACCACAGGCATACTTCGACGACCAAACCAAATCGAGACGGGAAAATCCAAAGCGACCAAACCAAATTAGTTCAACAGCTCCCCCAATGTTCAGAATACTACTAGTTCAGAATCGCAGCGCAAACCAGGAGGGTTTCCGCGCTAATCTCCCGCGAAATCGAGGAAAACGACGAGGGAAGCCTCCCGAAAAGCAGATTCCACGCTTCAAATCAGCAAAATGAAACCGAGCAAGCAAGCAGGATGAAGAAAAAAACATCAAATCAGTGGGGGTAACAGCGAGACGGCCCGTTTGAGCAGGCCGAACGCACCGGAGAGCTCGCCGAGGGAACTAGGAACAAAATCCGTTTGAGCGATAGCCGATACGGAATCTACTGACGCTTCTAGCCGCCTCTCCATCGGCGACATTGGAGCAGAAACCCCCACAAAACCCCATGGCCAACCACCCTTGCACGCCAAAAACCGCGCCCGAAATCGGTGGAAATCCTCCGAGCAGCACCAAAATCGACCCCAAAAAAACCCGACCAGAGCGAAACGATTCCGACGCCACCGACAGTACGAATCGGCCCAAATCGAACCCGCAGAACGCACGCGCTACGGCCGACCAAGCGACCAAATCCTAGGGCAAGCGCTTCTCAGGAACCGCAGGAGGAAATCTCGACCGACCGGAGCGAAACCATCGACGAAACCAACCTGAATCGCGCGGAACCGAGCCGGAGACGGGGTGGGAGGGGAGGGGAGGTGGGAGGTGGGTGGGTGACTTACTAGAAGCAGCGAGTCCTGCTCCGTGATCTCCGCCTCCTTCGTCTTCTGAGCCATCACCTGCATCCACCGGAGAAGAGCGACGGGGAGCCGGTTAGCACGCGGGAAGCGCAGGCGGCGGCGCGGCCACGAGATGGGGGCGGGGGCGGGGCGCGGGAGAACTCACCATTTTGCCGCCCTGGTGGTGGGCGTGTGTTGTGTGTGCGCGTGGGAAGGGGGTGGGCCGAGAGAGAGAGAGGTGGGTGGTGACAGGTGACGTGAGGGGTTTGGTATGGGAGGGGTACTTGTAGAGGAGGACGGGGCACTGGCTCCAGCCCCGAGGCGTGGACAAGAAGGCGACAGGAGGGGTTCCCTTCACCTGTGAGGCCAACTCCTGCACGCACGTCCGCTTTTGTCCGTTTGGAATTGATTGGAGCGGATGTTCGCATTTGATGCATCTGAGCTCAACGCGTTCGAACAGCAGCGAGGGCAACTCCAACGCACGATTTCATCCCGTCCGATTCTCTCTGTTTAGGTTAAAGTGGACAAACCTCACGGCTCAGCACGCGTTAGGTTGGACCCATCTTGTCTGTTTTCTATCCGGCCCGATTCATTTCCAGCGCAAACATGCATCCGGTTTGGGTCCAGACGGACAGCGAACGGACGCTTCTCTCGTCCGCGTGGCAGGCGGCCACCTAACTCCTACTGCCCAAATTCAATGTGCACTTGCGGTCGGCCCCACATGTCATCCATCCAGGCGAGCGGTCGTCGTCCTTCTTAATGTGGAAGCCGTGGACCGGTCAATTCATGATTCCCACTCCAGTCGTGCGGTCTCCTCGAAACCGACACCCCCAAACCCTAGTCCACCTCCTCGAGCTCACCGGCCGCAATGGTGTGGTGGAGCACCGGCCGCAAGGGGGCGCACGACCACGAGGCTGGTTCGTCCTCCGGTCACCGCCGCGCCGCTAGCACCACGCACCCTCACGAAGGGCCCCCGCACCGCCCACATTCGTCATCGCCCCTTCGGCGGCCCTGGCGCGCATCCGGCAGTACGTCCCCTTGGATGTCTGCCGACGTTATTGAGAAACAGGGACGCTGCTTCCCTGGATGGACGTGCACCTGCCCAATAACTAGCATCTCTCCGCGGATCGGGTGCCGATCCAGCCTATCCCGTTGAGCGGCCGTGCCCGCCGCGAGGAGATCCGTCGTCGCCGCCGCCTGCCTGACGACCTCTACTACGACGACATGTATGTCGCGGATCCCCCCCGTGGGACACTTGGTTCCAGGACGAGCACGACGTGCGGCGCGCGGCGTATTTTGCTGGTCGCCCAGGTAGCCCGCGACGTGCACGTCCAGAGCGCCGAGCGCGTGCTCCAAGCCCTCCCCAGGTGTGCGGGCATACGCGGGTGCGCGGCATCACGCCGACGCCTTCGCCCTCTCCATCGACACCGCCACCTCCTCCCATGACAAAGGAGGAGGAGGCCCGTCTCATCCAACGTGTCTTGGAAGATTCCAAGAACACGCATGATAAGCGGCAATGGGTGGGTCTGGACACCATGCTCGCCCTCTCCGCGACCGGTGACATGGTCGTGCCCGAGCTGGACATGGTGGAGGTGAAGGAGGAGGTGCTGGAGGAGCAGCCCATCACCGCGTGGCCCCGGGCATGGTGGGCCAGCAGTGGAGCTGGTCGTGCACGGCATACGACATGGCCGACGTCGTGGGGCGGGTCATGGTGCCCCATGTCGCCGCGGTCACCGGAGCGCGAGCCGTCGCCACGGGGGGAGGTGGTGCAAGCGCCTCCCACCTTCCAGGGGCCATCGTCCCACCTTTGGGCGCCGCCGCCCTACATTGACCTCACTAGCGACGAGGACGACAACGCTCGTGCGTGAGACAACGGGTACGGCATCGACGGCGGCAGCAGCGCGCGGGCGACGCTTGTTTTTTTTAAGTTTTAAAGTTAATTATGTTAGTTAAGTACTGTGGAGGCTGTTTGGAGGCCGTGAAGACTATGTTCTATTAAGTTTATATGTTTAATTAGGTTTTATCGTTAATATCTGTGTTTTATTTGAATTTTTAGACATTTTTATTTGGGTTTCCATTTTTTTTATATCATGTTGATAACCCACAAGTATAGGGGATTGCAACAATTTTCGAGGATAGAGTATTCAACCCAAATTTATTGATTCGACATAAGGGGAGCCAAAGAATATTCTCGAGTATTAGCAGCTAAGTTGTCAATTCAACCACACCTGAAAAACTTAGTATCTGCAGCAAAGTATTTAGTAGCAAAGTAGTATGGAAGTAACGGTAACGATGGCAAAAGTGATAGTAGCAGTTTTGTAGTGACTGTAACAGTAGCAGCAGAAAAGTAACTTAGGAAAGATCAATATGTGAAAAGCTCGTAAGCAATGGATCAGTGATGGATAATTATGTCGGATGGCATTCCTCATGCAACAGTTATAACATAGGGTGACACAGAACTAACTCCAATTCATCAATATAATGTAGGCATGTATTCCATATATAGTCACACGTGCTTATGGAAAAGAACTTGCATGTCATCTTTTGTCCTACCCTCCCATGGCAGCGGGGTCCTAATGAAAACTAAGGGATATTAAGGCCTCCTTTTAATAGAGAACCGGACCAAAGCATTAGCACTTCGTGAATACATGAACTCCTCAAACTACGGTAATCATTGTAAAGTATCCCAGTTATTGTCACCCTGGGGGATGCGGATCATAACTCGTAATAGGTGTCTACAACTTGCAAGATAGGATCAAGAACACATATATATTCATGAAAACATAATAGGTTCAGATCTGAAATCATGGCACCCGGGCCCTAGTGACAAGCACTAAGCATAGAAAAGTCATAGCAACATCAATCTCAGAACATAGTGGATACTAGGGATCAAACCCTAACTAAACTAACTCGATTACATGATAAATCTCATCCAACCCATCACCGTCCAGCAAGCCTACAATGGGATTACTCACGAACGGTAGAGAGCATCATGGAGTTGGTGATGAAGGATGGTTGGTGATGACGATGGCGTCGATTTCCCCTCTCCGGTGCCCAAAACGGACTCCAGATCTGGCCTCCCGGGGAAGAACAGGAGGTGGCGGCAGCTCTGTATCGTGAAACGCGATGAACTCTTTTCTTTGATTTTTCTCTCCGCAAATAGGAATATATAGGACTGGAATTGAGGTCGGTGGAGCCACAGGGGGGCCACAAGCTTGCCAGGTGCGGCCAGGGGGGTGGCCGCTCCTGGTGGGCTTGTCACATGTGGGTGGAACCCCTCTAGTTGATTCATTCACCAGTATTTTTATTAATTCCAAAAATATTCTCCGTAAAATTTTAGGTCAATCCGAGAACTTTTATTTCAACACAAAAATAACACCAAGACAATTCTGTTGAAAACAACGTCAGTCCGGGTTAGTTCCATTCAAATCATGCAAATTAGAGTCCAAAACAAGGGGAAAAGTTTGGAAAAGTAGATACGATGGAGACGTATCAACTCCCCCAAGCTTAACCCATTGCTTGTCCTCAAGCAATTCAGTTGATAAACTGAAAGTGATAAAGAAAAACTTTTACAAACTCTGTTTGATCTTGTTGTTGTAAATATGTCGAACTGATGTTTAGATTTTTAGCAAAGATTATAGACTAACCACGTTCACAATAACATTTAGGTCTCACATTTATTCATATCAATGGCGTAATCAACTAGCAAGCAATAATAATAACTCCTGGATGACAACACTTTTATCAAAACAATCATGATACAATATGATAAAATGGTATCTCGCTAGCCCTTTCTGAGACCGCAAAACATAAATGCAGAGCACCTCTAAAGAACAAGGACTAACTAGACATTGTAATTCACGGTAAAAGTGATACAATCATACTCACACTCAATATCAATAAATAGAAAATCATATAAATGACGGTGGTGCTCTCTAACTGGTACCTTTTATAAGAGGAGGATGACTCAACAATAAAGCAAATAGATAGGCCCTTCGCAGAGGGAAACATTGATTTGCAGAGGTGCCAGAGCTCGAGCTTTTAAAACATGGATGAATAACGATTTTGAGCAGTATGCTTTCATTGTCATTATAACGACCAAGAGATTTCACCATCTTCCATGCTAGATACATTATAGGTGTTTCCCAAACAGAATGATAAAGTTTCACCCCCCCTCCACCAATCAATCACACTCCACGGCTAGCCGAATCCACGGGTACCGTCCATACAAACACAATCCTAGGGGAGTTTTGTGTTGTTATATTTTGGTTCAATTTTGAGCATGGAACTGGGCATTCTGAATACCAGCCACTTTCTCATGAATGATAGTGAATAAACACATATCATGAGAATAACCCACCTAGCATGGAAGATACTGACATCCCCCAGTCGCTACATGAGTGATTCGGGCATACAAAATAGAATGTTTATTTGAAGGTTTAAAGTTTGGCACGTGCAAATTTACTTGGAATGGGAGGTAAATACCGCATATAGGTAGGTATGGTGGACTCATATGGAACAACTTTGGGTTTGAGGAATTGGATGCACAAGCAGTAATCCCGCTTAGTACAAGTGAAAGCTAGCAAAAGACTGGGGAGCGACCAACTAGAGAGCGACAATAGTCATCAACATGCTTTCAGATTAACCATCATTGAATGCAAGCATGAGTAGGATATAAATCACCATGGACATAAACATCGTAGAGGCTATGTTGATTTTGTTTCAACTACATGCATGAACATGTGCCAAGTCAAGCCACTTGAATCATTCAGGGGAGGATACCATCCTATCATACTATATCACAACCATTTTAATATGCATGTTGGCACTCAAGACAAACCATTATCCACTCTTAGCTAATTAAGCATGGCATGAGTAACTATAATCTCTAATTGTCATTGCAAATATGTTTCACCCATAATGAACTGAATTCGGAACGATGAGCTAATCATATTTGCAAAAGCAAAATAGGTCGAGTTCATACTAGCTTTTCTCCATCTCAATCTTTTCGTAATATATCGTCATTATTGCCTTTCACTTGCACGACCGAACGGTGTGAATAATAATAAGAGTGCACGCGCATTAGACTAAGTTGGAATCTGCAAATAATAACTCAAAGGAGAAGACAAGGTAATATGGGCTCTCTGATAGTTAAACAATAATGCATATGAGAGCCACTCAACATTTTCATTGCGGTCTTCTCCTTACGACCTAAAGAGAGAAAATTCAAAACAAGAATGAGAAAAACTATTTACACGAGAAAGCTCCCAACAAGCAACACAAGAACGAGAAATCTTTTTGGATTTCTTTTAACGCTACAACTAAACATACTAGAAGGTAAAACTATAACTAATTCTTTTTTGCATTTTCTCAAGGTTAATTAAACACACAAGAAGAAAACGGAAAGAAGAAATAAACGACCATGGATGGTACAATGAAAAAGTATGAACACCGACTACTGGAATGAATGTGTGAACATGAATGTAATGTCGGTGAGAAATACGTACTCCCCCAAGCTTAGGCTTTTGGCCTAAGTTGGTCTAGGGCCATGGCTGGAAATAACCCTCTCCTGGATACACCGGAGTGTCCTGAGAGTTCCATTGGTTGGCGAGCTCCTGTGGCTCCCACTGCAAAATTGGCTCGGCATACGGATCAAGGGCTGGTTTCGACTCAAGTGTTGGGGGTTGCGTCAGACCCCAATATCTGTAAATGTCCTCGGGCATAATGGTGTACCTGCCTAAATGAATATCGAACAAAGAAGAAACAGGCAGAGTAATAATCTCACAAGTACCTTGACTAAAAACTAAGTTGTAAAGCAGCCTCCTATCATCATTCTTCCTAATAACATCATGTGTTACCATACTATCATAGTCTAAAAATTTCGAGGGTAGCAGCATCTCCTCTTCCTCGTAAATCCTAATGGGTATCTTAAAGTGTTTTGGCTAGACGAGATGCATAGATACCTCTGAATATGGGCCCTCTCGAACGGTTTAAGTTCAACCGTTGGACCACCATAGCGCCCAGACTAAAGGTTCTATTAGCAAGTAAAGCATGGTGTGGAATGGCGAGGTCGGGAGCACTAAGACCTCCACTCTCCCCACGACCAACTAAACATCTCCCTACAAATAATGAATAATAGCATAGAACAGGAAAATGTAAACTAGCTGATCTTGCCTTTAACACCCCTCTCTCTTCCCCTGCAGTGACTATGCAATAAAATCTTCCATGTCTCTAGGACGTGGTTCCCTGATGATGCCCTCATAGGTTATTTTGCAAACATTGCAAAAATCATAAAGGTTCATCTTCTTAGGCACATCATATAAGTGAAATTCTATCGTAGGAGGGTCTTCCCTAAAATGAAAGTGAAAGTTTTGCACAAAGGTATTCGTGAGCAAGAGGTACCGGTCACACTTATCGTTGAGGAAGTTGGTGATGCCTGCATTCTCGGCCAAATAATAGAAATCGTCATAAATTTCGGCCGCCCTCAAGAATGTATCACTTGGCCATTCACATGGTCGAACTTCTGCGATGCGAGGAAGATTATACTTGGATTTCTTCTTCATTTTATTTTCATCTTCTTTAGAACTCCGGCTTGAAGAGCCTCTTAACAACCTCCTCAGCATTTCTTTTTCTGAAAAATTTCTGAATTTTTTAGTGACTCAAAATAAAGGTGAACAAAACTCAATAAAATTTATAGCAACTACTCGCACAAGTGCCTAGAGCCTATATCATGCATCAAAACTACTTCAGACCATACAAATTTGACATGCAAGCTGAAGAACAAGGTCACCACAACAGCAAAAAATTGCAATATATAAAGCACTAGAACAAAAAATGATTGGACCATTGGAGGAGTCACATACCGAAGAACAATCTCCTAAAAAAGTTTTGCGAATGAAGCTTTGCACAAGGAGATCGAAAATGGCAGCAAAATGAGCTAGAACTCGGGTTTGAGCAATGGTGGGATTTTTTCTGGAGGAAGACGAAGTGGATGGGTGCTGGAATAAGTGAAGGGGGCCTATGTGGGACCCACAAGCCACCTAGGAGCGGCCAGTGGGGATGGCCACGCCCTATGGGCTTGTGACCCAATGGTGCAGCCCCCTGATGTGTGCTCAGTGCCAGATATTTTTAAATATTCCATAAAAATCACACTTCATTTTCAGGGCATTTGAAGAACTGTTATTTTCAGGTCATTTTTCTATTGCACGAAAAACTCAGAAAACAGAAAAATAAAAGCATTTTTACTTTATTTACTCTAACTAATAGAAAGTAAAATTTGGGTACATGAAGTTGTGCTTTCTAAATTCTTCCATCCCATGCTCATCAAAAGGAATCCATCAATAAGGTTGATCAAGTCTTATTAACAAACTTCTTTTGAATAACATGAAACCGGTGAATTTTCGAATAACACTAAGTTACCTCAATGGGGATATGCATATCCCCAACAATAAGTATATCATATTTATTCTTGACAGTAGGAAGAGGGAATTCAAAGTCTCCAATAATAATAGTTGATTTTTTTTAATGGAGTTGATACTATGAACTTGAGGTTGTTTCTTCGGAAAGTGTACCGTATGCTCATTACCATTAATATGAAAAGTGACATTGCCCTTGTTGCAATCAATAACAACCCCTGCAGTATTCAAAAAGGTTCTACCAAGGATGATCGACACACTGTCGTCCTTGGGAATATCAAGAATAACAAAGTTCGTTAGGATAGTAGCATTTGCAACTATGATAGGTACATCCTCACAAATACCGATAGGTAAAGCAGTTGATTTATCAGCCATTTGCAAGGGGTGTCAACTTATTCAAATCAAGTCTACGATACAAATAGAAAGGCATAACACTAACACCATCTCCCAAATCACATAAAGCGATTTTTAACACAATTCCCTTTAATAGAGCATGCTATAGTTGGTATTCCTAGATCTCCTAATTTCTTTGGCACTCCACCCTTAAAAGTATAATTCGCAAGCATGGTGGAAATTTCAGCTTCCTATATCTTTATTTTATTAGTCACAATATCTTTCATAGACTTAGCATAAGGAGACATTTTTCAGAATATCAGTCAAGCGCATACGCAAAAAGACAGGTCTAAGCATTTCAACAAAACGCTCAAAATCCTCATCATCCTTTTTCTTGGATGGTTTAGGAGGAAAGGGCATGGGTTTCTGAACCCATGGTTCTCTTTATTTACCATGCTTCCTAGCAACAAAGTCTCTTTTGTCATATCTTTTATTCTTAGGTTGTGGGTTATCAAGATCAACAGCAGGTTCAATCTCCACATCATTATCATTACTAGGTTGAGCATCAACATGAACATCATCATTAACATTATCACTAGGCTCATGTTCTTCACGAGATTGTGTCTCGGCATCAGAAACATAAATATAATTTGGGTTTTCAGGTGTATCTATAACAGGTTCACTAGCAGCATGCAAAGTTCTATCATCATTCATGTTCCTCTTACCACTAGAACGACTAGATGCCTCAGCATTAATTCTTTGAGAATCTTGATCAATTCTCTTAGGATGGCCCTTGGGATAAAAAGGTTCCTGAGTCATTCTACCACCTCTAGTCACGACTCTAGCAGGATGATAATTGTTCTTACTATTCATCTCATTAAGCAAGTCATTATGTGCCTTAAGTACTTGTTCTACTTGAGTAGTTACCATAGAAGAATGTTTACTAATAAGCTTAAGATCATTGATAGTTCTACTCATATAATCGCCTAAGCGATCAAGCATGAAAGCATTACATTTCAGTTGTCTACTAACATAAGCATTAATTTTTTCTTGCCTAATAGAAAAGTTATAAAACTCATACAAGCATTGGCTAGCATACTTATTATAAGGAATATCGCCTTCATCAAATCTATGAAGAGAATTTACCTCTACTACCTGTGTCGGGTTATCAAGACCATGTATTTCTTCAATAGGTGGTAGATTCTTGACATCTTCAGCTTTAATACCTTTTTCTTTCATAGATTTCTTTGCCTCTTGAATATCTTCATGACTGGGAAATAGAATACCTATTTTCTTTGAAGTTGGCTTCAGAGGTGGTTCGGGAATAGTCCAATCATTATCATTGCTCAATATATTATTCAATGGTAGTCCAGCTTGTTCAATAGTTCGTTCCCTGAAAACACAACCAACACAACTATCTAGGTGGTCCCTAGAAGCATCGGTTAGTCCATTATAAAAGATATCAAGTATTTCGTTTTTCTTGAGAGGATGATCAGGCAAAGCATTAAGTAATTGGAGAAGCCTCCCCCAAGCTTCTGGGAGACTCTCTTCTTCAATTTGCACAAAGTTAAATATTTCCTGCAAGGTAGCTTGTTTCTTATGGGCAGGAAAATATTTTTCTGAGAAGTAATATATCATATCCTGGGGACTACGCACACAACCAGGAGCAAGAGAATTGAACCATATCTTTGCATCACCCTCTAATGAGAAAGGAAACAACTTAAGGATATAGTAGTAACGAATTTTTTCCTCGTGAGTAAACAGGGTGGCTATATCATTCAATTTAGTAAGATGTGCCACAACAGTTTCAGATTCATAACCATGGAAAGGATCAGATTCAACCAAAGTAATTAACTCAGGATCGACAGAGAATTCATAATTCTTATAAGTAACAAAGATAGGTGAAGTAGCAAACTTAGGATCATATTTCATTCTAGCATTCAAAGATTTCTCTTTCCACTTGCATAGCAATTTCTTAAGATCATCTCTATCCTTAAAAGCAAGAAAGTCCCTAGCTACCTCTCCTTCCATAACATAACCCTCGGGTATATCAGGCAATTCATATCTAGGAGAGCTAGGTCTAGCAGGTGTCTCATAGTGTTCAGTTTCAATAATTTCATCAGCTTCAGAGGTATCATCAGTTTCAGCATTGACTCTAGCAATTTGTTCATCAAGAAATTCACCCAGTGGCACAGTATTATCAAGCAAAGTATCATCATAAGCATCATGCATAAGAGAAGTGGCATCATCAATTACTTGTGACATATCAGAATTACTAGCAGGTGGCGTCCTCACAAATTTACTCATAACAGAAGGTGAATCAAGTGCAGAGCTAGATGGAAGTTCCTTACCTCCCCTCGTAGTAGAGGGATAGATCTTGGTTTTTGGGTCTTTCGGATTCTTCATAGTGATCAACAGATATAAATCCCAAGTGACTCAGATAATAGAGTTATGCTCCCCGGCAACGGTGCCAGAAAAAGGTCTTGATAACCCACAAGTATAGGGGATCACAATAATTTTTGAGGGTAGAGTATTCAATCCAAATTTATCGATTTGACACAAGGGGAGCCAAAGAATATTCTCAAGTATTAGCAGCTGAGTTTTCAATTTAACCACACCTGAAAGACTTAGTATCTGCAGCAAAGCATTTAGTAGCAAAGTAGTATGGAAGTAACGTTAACGATGGCAAAAGTGACAGTAGCAGTTTTGTAGTGATTGTAACACTAGCAGCGGAAAGGTAACTTAGCAAAGATCAATATGTGAAAAGCTCGTAGGCAATGGATCGGTGATGGATAATTATGTCGGATGGCATTCGTCATGCAACAGTTATAACATAGGGTGACACAGAACTAGCTCCAATTCATCAATGTAATGTAGGCATGTATTCCATATATAGTCATACGTGCTTATGGAAAAGAACTTGCATGACATTTTTTGTCCTACCCTCCCGTAGCAGCGGGGTCCTAATGGAAACTAAGGGATATTAAGGCCTCCTTTAATAGAGAACCGGACCAAAGCATTAGCACTTCGTGAATACATGAACTCCTCAAACTACAGTAATCACCAGAAAGTATCCCAGTTATTGTCACCCTGGGGGATGCGGATCATAACTCGCAATAGGTGTCTACAACTTGCAAGATAGGATCAAGAACACATATATATTCATGAAAACATAATAGGTTCAGATCTGAAATCATGGCACTCGGGCCCTAGTGACAAGCACTAAGCATAGCAAACTCATAGCAACATCAATCTCAGAACATAGTGGATACTAGGGATCAAACCCTAAAAAAACTAACTCGATTACATGATAAATCTCATCCAACCCATCACCTTCCAGCAAGCCTACAATGGGATTACTCACGAACGATGGAGAGCATCATGGAATTGGTGATGAAGGATGGTTGGTGATGACGATGGCGTCGATTTCCCCCTCTCCAAAGCCCAAAACGGACTCCAGATCTGGCCTCCCGAGGAAGAACAGGAGGTGGAGGCGGCTCCGTATCATGAAACGTGACGAACTCCTGTGAAACTCTTCTCTCTAACTTAGGCAAGAACTGGTTCGCAGCTAAGTTTCCGAGTGAATAGGATGATATTCACTCGGCAGGATTTTTAACTTAGGCAAAAACTTGTTCTCCACAAAGCCCCCGAGTGAGAGAAGCGCTCGTCACTCGGGAGGATTTTTAACTTAAGAAAAAACTTGTTTGCGGCTAAGCCTCCGAGTGAGAGAAGCGCTCGTCAGTCGAAAGAGTTTTCAACTTAGACGAAGACTGGTTCGTAGCTAAGTTTCCGAATGAATAGGATGTTATTCACTCGGCAGGATTTTTAACTTAGGCGAAAACTGGTTCGTAACTAAGTTTCTGAGTGAATAGGATGCTATTCACTTGGCAGGATTTTTAACTTAGGCAAAAACTTGTTCGCGACTAAGCCCCCGAGTGAGAGAAGCGCTCTTCACTCGGCAGGATTTTTAACTTAGGCAAAAACTGGTTCGCAACTAAGTTTCCGAGTGAATAGGATGCTATTCACTCGGCAGGATTTTTAACTTAGGCAAAAAATTGTTCGCGGCTAAGCCTCCGAGTGAGAGGGTCGCTCACCACTCGAAGTTTTTTTGAATATGATATTGTGCGATCAGAATCGACAAAGGACCGAGGAAGTCATAACTTTGATAAAAACAACATTGTCTAGAGTACTCTTATTACATCAAACAACTCAGTCGTCAGGTATAAAAACGTCGAAGTAAATTTGCGTTCCAGGCACGCGGTTCGTTGATATTCTTCTCAAGGTTGAAAAGGTGGTAGGCTCCATTGTTCAGTACTTTGGTGACGATGAAAGGACCTTCCCACACGGGGGCAAGCTTGTGAGGCCACTGCTGATCCACTCGGAGCACAAGATCACCTTCATGGAACGACCGACTCCTGACGTGCCTTGCATGAAAGCGATGCAGATATTGCTGGTACACAGTCGACCAAATTAGAGCCATTTCATGTTCTTCTTCCATGAGATCTACACCGTCCTGTCGTGCTTGTCTAGCCTCAGCCTCTGAGTAAAGATCTACACGGGGAGAATTGTGAAGGAGATCACTCGGCAAAATGGCATCGACTCCATACACCATGAAGAAACGAGTGAGCTTAGTCGACTGGTTAGGAGTCGGCCTCAAGCCCCACATGACGAGGATGTGTACCTAGGGTAGGGTCCTAGGCCTGACCTACATACCTTACCTAAGGGCGCTACATTGGAGGACTTAAATATTACAAGGAAGGATCTGACTGAAGTCACCATGGTGAACGAGTCACTCGACAGATAATCCACTCGAACGTTTCTCCCTCCACTCGACGGTAACCTTTCACTTGGAAGAAGCTAATGGCCAGTCGACAACAGAAGACCAGAAGGCACCCCAGGGAGGCTAACAGGCAGGCGTTTGACGAGTTGCCATTAGTAGCATTTATTGCATACGTTTTCAATAACGTATACTTTTATTACCATGATCGAACCCTTGGTTGCCTGGCATTAATGAGGGACAACACACTCTATATAAGCCTCCCGTCCCCTCTGGCACAAGGGTTCGCACCCCCTGTAACACTCATATTCCACATGACGAGAGCTCCCGAGCACTGAGACGTAGGGATGTTACCCCCACGAGAGGGGCCTGAACTCATACATCCATGTGTACACCCTCGCCATAGCTAGGACTCTGCCCTCTCCTTACATACCGTACCTTCTACTATCAAGCTTGTTCCCATGACAGTTGGCGCCCACCTTGGGGCGGGCGTCTAAGCGACTTCCGGCAAGGTTGCATCTTTTCTCCTTCGTCATGTCTTCTGGTGGTGGTTTGTCCCTTGGCCACGAGATCCGTCTTAGAGCACTCACCTTCATCGCCGACGACTCGGCATGGCTTCAGGAAGCGCCTCTAGATGTTGAGGCACTCCCGATTCGCGGGGCAGCGCACTTTCGTGCAAGCTCCTGCGCCGTTCTTCTTCGGCAGCCGTCGACTCCATACTTGTCGACCCTCCCCGCTGTTTGTCACGGCAAGCGATCCGGTCATTTGCGGCTCCAACGCTGGGTGAGGCATGTGGCGGCTCGCCAAACTTCGTCTCCGCAGATTGCGGCTATTGAGCCTGTCGAATCACTTCATGGTGTGTTCGACTCAGCGTCGTATTATTCCGACGTACCCTCCGAGTGCGCGAGCTATGATCCTGCGGCTGAGGTTCTTATGGCTGGTTCGCATCAGAGTCCGCCACCTGGCTTCGGCCACGGCAAACGCGAGGCTGGTGGAGCATCGAATGAGCAGCAGCACCGGGATGAGGATATCCTTCATACGCCCATCGTCAGTGTGACTGTCGAGGCCCAGACCTTGGAGGCCATGCGCCTTCGGCTCGAAGAGATCCAGAAATAACTCGACTAGCGTGCCCGCCAACGTCCACTAGTTCCCTTTTGGAAATATGCCCCAGAGGCAATAAATAAAGTGTTTATTATTATATTTCCTTGTTCATGATAATAGTTTATTATCCATGCTATAATTGTATTGATTGTAAACACATTACATGTGTGGGTAAATAGACAACACTATGTCCCTAGTATGCCTCTAGTGAACTAGCTCGTTGATCAAAGATGGTCAAGGTTTCCTGGCCATGGACATGAGATGTCATTTGATAATGGGATCACATCATTAGGAGAATGATGTGATGGACAAGACCCAAACTACAAACGTAGCATATGATCGTGTCAGTTTATTGTTGCTGTTTTATGCATGTCAAGTATATGTTCCTATGACCATGAGATCATGCAACTCACGGACACCGGAGGAGTGCCTTGTGTGTATCAAACATCGCAACGTAACTGGGTGACTATAAAGGTGCTCTACAGGTATCTTCGAGGGTGTCTATTGGGTTGGCTTGGATCAAGACTGGGATTTGTTACTCCGTGTGACAGAGAGGTATCTCAGGGCCCACTCGGTAATACAACATCACATTGAGCCTTGCAAGCAATTTGACTAAGTGTTAGTCACGGGATCTTGTATTACGGAACGAGTAAAGAGACCTGCCGGTAACGAGGTTGAACTAGGTATAGAGATACCAACGATCGAATCTCGGGCAAGTAACATACCGAAGAACAAAGGGAACATCATGCGGGATTAACTGAATCCTTGACATAAAGGTTCGACAGATAAAGATCTTCGTAGAATATATAGGAACCAATATGGGCATCCAGGTCCCGCTATTCGTTATTGACCATAGAGGTGTCTCGGTCATGTCTACATAGTTCTTGAACCCGCAGGGTTTGCACACTTAAGGTTTGGTGACGTTTCGGTAGTATAGAGTTATGCATGGTGGTGAACGAAGTTTTTTTCGGAGTCCCGGATGAGATCCCGGATGTCACGAGGAGCTCCGGAATGGTCCGGAGGTAAAGATTTATATATAGGAAGTCCTGTTTTGGTCGCCGGTAAAGTTTCGGGCTCATCGGTAGTGTACCGGAGTGTCGGTAGTGTACCGGGAGACCACCGGGAGGGGTATTTCGATCCAAGAGGCTTCATGGGCTGTGGGAGAGTGAATACCAGCCCTTAGTGGGCTGGTGAAAGTCCCACACAAGGCCCATACAGCTAGGAAGAAAATACCAAAAGGAAAAAGGTGGAAAAAGGCCAAAAAGGGGCTATATAAGGAAGGAGTCCTAATCCTACTTGGAGTAGGAGGAGGAGGACTCCTCCCTCCTAGCTTCGGCCAAAGCAAGGGATGGCCCCTTGAGGGCCAAGCCTACTCCTCCCCTCCTCCTATATATACTAGAGGGTTCAAGGGTTTTTGAACAAGTCTTTCTTCCACGTGCACCCCTAACCTCCAATGCATAGTTTCTCCTCTAGATCGGATTTCTGCAGTGCTTAGGCGAAGCCCTGTAGGAATAGCTCCACCACCATCGCTGGAGCACCGTCACGCTGCCGGAGAACTCTTCCACCTCTCTGCTCCCTTTTGCTGGATCAAGAAGGCGGAGATCGTCATCAAGCTGCGCGTGTGCTGGATGCGGAGGTGTCGTCCGTTCGGTACTTGATCGGGACGGATCGTGTTCGTGATTGGATCGCGGGATGCTCGGCGATTTGGATCGCGAAGACGTTCGACTACACCAACCGCGTTTCTTAACGCTTCCGCTTAGCTATCTACAAGGGTACGTAGATCCACTCCCCCTCTCGTAGATGCTCATCACCATGGATAGATTTGCGTGTGCGTAGGAAATTTTTTGTTTCCCATGCGACGTTCCCCAACAGTGGCATCATGAGCTAGGTCTATGTGTAGATGAGATCTCGAGTAGAACACAAAAGGTTTGTGGGCGTTGATGCTTAGATTGCTTCCTCCCTTGGTCGGATTTTGGTTCAGCGGTATTGTGGGATGAAGCGGCCCGGACCAACCTTACTCGTACGCTTACGAGAGACCGGTTCCCTCAACTGCACTTGTTGGAAAAGATGGCTAGCGGGTGTCAGTTTCTCCTACTTTAGTTGGATCAGATTCGACAAAGGCGGTCCTTGAGAAGGTTGAAAAGCAACTTATGTATCACCATTGTGGTTTATGCGTAGGTGAGAATCGTTCTTGCTAGATACCCGTAGCAGCCACATAAAATTTGCAACAACAATTAGAGGACGTCTAACTTGTTTTTGCAGGGTATGTTGTGATGTGATATGACCAATTACATGATGTGATATATGTGATGTATGAGATGATCATGTGATGTATAGATTATCACGACTTGCATGTCGATGAGTACGACAACCGGCAGGAGCCATAGGGTTGTCTTTAATTATTGTATGACCTGCGTGTCAATCATTAAGCACTATGTAATGCTTTACTTTATCGCTCAACGGTAGCAATAGTAGTAGAAGCATGCTGGGCGCGACAACCCAGATGGCGACACGTTGACGGAGATCAAGATGATGGAGATCATGGTGTCATGCCGGTGACGATGGAGATCATGCCGGTGCTTACTAGATGGAGATCAAGAGCACAAGTTCATGGCCATATCATGTCACTTATGATTTGCATGTGATGTTAATCCTTTTATGCACCTTGTTTTGCTTAGGATGACGGTAGCATTATAAGGTGATCCCTCACTTAATTTCAAGATAAATTTTGTTCTCCCTGAGTGTGCACTGTTGCGAAAGTTCGTCGTGTTGAGACACCACGTGATGATCGGGTGTGATAGACTCTACGTTCACATACAACGGGTGCAAGCCAGTGTTGCACATGCAGAACACTCGGGTTAAACTTGACGAGCCTAGCATGTACAGACATGGCCTCAGAACACAAGAGACTGAAAGGTCGAACATGAGTCATATAGTAGATATGATCAACATGATGATGTTCACCATTGAAACCACCTCAACTCACGTGATGATCGGACTTGAGTTGGTGAATTTGGGTCATGTATCACTCGAATGACCAGAGGGATGTCAATTTGAGTGGGAGCTTTAGTAATTTGATTAACTAAACTCATTATCTTGAACAATAGTCTAAGTAACCTTTGCAAATTTATGTTGTAGATCAATGGCTCGCGCATTAGCACCCCTGAATTTTAATGCGTTCCTAGAGAAAGCTAAGTTGAAAGATGATGGAAGTAACTTTGTTGACTGGGTCCGTAATCTGAAGATTATCCTAACGGTTTCCCAGAAATCATATGTCCTTGATGCATCGCTAGGTGACCAACCAGAAGACGTGCCCTCCGAAGACTTTAAGAACGCTTGGGAGGCACGCACTGGAGATTACTCAATAGTTCAGTGTGCGATATTGTATGGCTTAGAAGCGGGACTTCAAAGACGTTTTGAACGTCATGGAGCATATGAGATGTTCCAGGAGTTGAAGTTTATCTTTCAAAAGAATGCCCGGATTGAGAGGTATGAGACCTCTGATAAGTTCTATGTTTGCAAGATGGAGGAGAACGGGTCTATCAGTGAGCATATACTCAGAATGTCTGGGTATGCGAATCGTCTGGCAGAGTTGGGAATTACCCTTCCGCCAGAAGCAATTATTGACAGAGTTCTTCAATCACTACCACCTAGTTACAAGAGCTTTGTGATGAACTATAACATGCACGGGATGACCAAGTCAGTCGTCGAGTTGTTTGCGATGCTGAAAGTCGCTGAGTCTGAAATCCAGAAAGAACATCAAGTGTCGATGGTCAATAAAACCACTAGTTTCAAGAAAAATGGCAAAGGCAAAGGCAAGAAGGGTAAAACCAAGAAGGATGGCAAAGCAGTTGCTACTCCTACAAAGAAACCTAAGCGTGGACCTAAGCTAGAAACTGAGTGCTTTCATTGCAAAGGAACTGGTCACTGGAAGCGGAACTGCCCCAAGTACCTGGCTGACAAGAAGGCGGCCAACGATAAATCAGGTATATATGATATACATGTTATTGATGTGTACCTTACTAGCTCTCGTAGTAGTGCCTAGGTATTTGATACCGGTTCGGTTGCTCACATTTGCAAATCAAAACAGGAGCTACGGAATAAGCAAAGACTAGCAAAGGACAAAGTGACGATACGCGTGGGAAATGGTTCCAAGGTTGATGTGATCGCTGTCGGCATGCTCTCTCTTCAATTACCATCAGGATTAGTGATGAACCTGAATAATTGTTATTTAGTGCCTGCGTTAAGCATGAACATTATATCTGGATCTTGTTTATTGCGAGACGGTTACTCATTTAAATCAGAGAATAAAGGTTGTTCTATTTATATGAGTAATATCTTTTATGGTCATGCACCCAATGTGAGGGGTTTATTCATATTGAATCTTGATAGTGATGATACACATATTCATAACATTGATGCCAAAAGATGTAGAGTTTGTAATGATAGTACCACTTTCTTGTGGCACTGTCGTTTAGGTCATATTGGTGTAAAACGCATGAGGAAGCTCCATGCAGATGGACTTTTGGAATCACTTGATTTTGAATCACTTGACACATGCGAACCATGCCTGATGGGCAAGATGACTAAAACGCCATTCTCTAGAACAATGGAACCGGCAAGTGACTTATTGGAAATCATACATACTGATGTGTGCGGTCCAATGAACGTTGCAGCGCGCGGTGGATATCGTTATTTTCTCACCTTCACAGATGACTTAAGTAGATATGGGTATATTTACTTAATGAAACACAAGTCTGAAACGTTTGAAAAGTTCAAGCAATTTTAGAGTGAAGTTGAGAATCATCGTAACAAGAAGATTAAGTTCCTGCGATCTGATCGAGGAGGTGAATATCTGAGTTATGAGTTTGGCAGTCACTTAAGACAATGTGGAATTGTTTCACAGTTGAAACCGCGTGGAACACCACAGCGTAATGGTGTGTCCGAACATCGTA
Source organism: Hordeum marinum (assembly GCA_022496015.1). Classification (NCBI taxonomy): domain Eukaryota; kingdom Viridiplantae; phylum Streptophyta; class Magnoliopsida; order Poales; family Poaceae; genus Hordeum; species Hordeum marinum. The sequence goes on along the minus strand of CM039676.1, from coordinate 355,473,149 downwards.
ATCGAACCTTATTGGATATGGTGCGTTCTATGATGTCTCTTGCCGATTTGCTACTATCGTTTTGGCTTTATGCATTAGACACAACTGCATTCACTTTAAATAGGGCACCATCGAAATCCTTTGAGATGACGCCATATGAACTATGGTTCGGCAAGAAGCCAAAGTTGTCATTTCTTAAAGTTTGGGGATGTGATGCTTATGTCAAAAAGCTTCAGCCTGAAAAGCTGGAACCCAAAGTGGAGAAATGCGTCTTCATAGGATACCCGAAAGAGACAGTCGGGTATACCTTCTATCTCAGATCCGAAGGCAAAGTGTTTGTCGCTAAGAACGGAACATTTCTTGAGAAAGAATTTCTCTCGAAAGAATTGAGTGGGAGGAAAATAGAGCTTGATGAGGTTATTGAACCTTTACTCAACCAGAGAGTAGCGCAACACAGAAAGATGGTTCTGTAAAACCTACAATGGTAGAAGAGGAAGTTAATGATGATGATCATGAAACTTCAGATCAAGCTGCTATTGAACCTCGTAGGTCGACAAGGGCGCGTACTGCTCCTGAGTGGTACGGCAACCCTATCTTGGAGGTCATGTTGTTGGACAACAATGAACCTACGAGCTATGAAGGAGCGATGATGGGCCCGGATTCTGAGAAATGGTTAGAGGCCATGAAATCCGAGATGGGATCCATGTATGAAAACAAAGTATGGACTTTGGAAGTATTACCTGAAGGGCGAAAGGCCATTCAGAACAAATGGATCTTTAAGAAGAAGATAGACGCGAACGGTAATATCACCGGCTATAAAGCTCGACTTGTGGCAAAGGGTTTTTCACAAGTTCAAGGAGTTGACTACGATGAGACCTTCTCACCCGTAGCGATTCTTAAGTCTGTCAGAATCATGTTAGCAATAGCTGCTTATTTCGACTATGAAATTTGGCAGATGGATGTCAAAACAACATTCCTCAATGGTTTCCTTGAGGAAGAGTTGTATATGATACAACCAGAAGGTTTTGTCGATTCAGAGAATGTTGACAATGTTTGAAAACTCCAGCAATCCATTTGTGGACTGGTGCAAGCATCTTGGAGTTGGAATAAGCGTTTTGATGAGGTGATCAAAGCGTTTGGGTTTATACAAGTTTATGGAGAAGCTTGTATTTACAAGAAAGTGAGTGGGAGCTCTGTAGTGTTTATAATATTATATGTGGATGACATTTTGTTGATTGGAAACAATATAGAAATGCTGGAAAGTGTGAAGGAATATTTGACCAAGAGTTTTTCAATGAAGGACCTAGGAGAAGCTGCTTTCATATTAGGCATTAAGATCTATAGAGATAGATCGAGACGCTTAATAGCACTTTCACAGAGCACATACCTTGATAAAGTTTTGAAGAATTTCAAAATGGATCAGTCCAAGAAGGGGTTCTTGCCTGTGTTACAAGGTGTGAAGTTGAGTAAGACTCAATGCCCAGTGACTGCAGAGGATAGAGAAGAGATGAGTGTCATCCCCTATGCTTCAGCCATGGGCTCTATCATGTATGCAATGCTGTGCACAAGACCTGATGTTAGCCTTGCCATAAGTATGGCCGAAAGGTTTCAGAGTGATCCTGGAAAGGAGCACTGGACAGCGGTATCCTTAAGTACCTGAAAAGGACTAAGGATATGTTTCTCATTTATGGAGGTGATGAAGAGCTCGTCGTAAAGGGTTACATCGATGCAAGCGTTGACACTGATCCGGATGACTCTAAGTCGCAAACCGGATACGTATTTATTCTCAACGGGGGTGCGGTAAGCTGGTGCAGTTCCAAGCAAAGCGTGGTAGCTGATTCTACGTGCGAAGCGGAGTACATCACATCCTCGGAGGCGGCGAAGGAAGGTGTCTGGATGAAGCAGATCATGATAGATCTTGGAGTAGTGCCCAGTGCACTGAATCCAATGACCCTGTTCTGTGACAACACTGGTGCCATTGCTCTAGCCAAGGAACCAAGGTTTCACAAGAGGACCAGACACATAAAGTGACGCTTCAACTCCATCTGGTATTACATCGAGGAGAAGGACATAAATATTTGCAAAGTGCACACGAATCTGAACGTTGCAGACCCGTTGACTAAACCTCTTCCAAGGGCTAAACATGATCAACACCAGAACTGCATGGGTGTTCGATTCATTACAATGTAAATCACATAGTGATGTGGACTAGATTATTGACTCTAGTGCAAGTGGGAGACTATTGGAAATATGCCCTAGAGGCAACAAATAAAGTGTTTATTATTATATTTCCTTATTCATGATAATCGTTTATTATCCATGCTATAATTGTATTGATTGTAAACATATTACATGTGTGGGTAAATAGACAACACTATGTCCCTAGTATGCCTCTAGTGAACTAGCTCGTTGATCAAAGATGGTCAAGGTTTCCTGGGCATGGACATGAGATGTCATTTGATAACGGGATCACATCATTAGGAGAATGATGTGATGGACAAGACCCAAACTACAAACGTAGCATATGATCGTGTCAGTTTATTGCTGTTGTTTTATGCATGTCAAGTATATGTTCCTATGACCATGAGATCATGCAACTCACGGACACCGGAGGAGTGCCTTGTGTGTATCAAACATCGCAACGTAACTGGGTGACTATAAAGGTGCTCTACAGGTATCTTCGAGGGTGTCTATTGGGTTGGCATGGATCAAGACTGGGATTTGTTACTCCGTGTGACGGAGAGGTATCTCAGGGCCCACTCGGTAATACAACATCACATTGAGCCTTGCAAGCAATGTGACTAAGTGTTAGTCACGGGATCTTGTATTACGGAACGAGTAAAGAGACCTGCCGGTAACAAGGTTGAACTAGGTATAGAGATACCAACGATCGAATCTCGGGCAAGTAACATACCGAAGAACAAAGGGAACATCATACGGGATTAACTGAATCCTTGACATAGAGGTTCGACTGATAAAGATCTTCATAGAATATGTAGGAACCAATATGGGCATCTAGGTCCCGCTATTGGTTATTGACCATAGAGGTGTCTCGGTCATGTCTACATAGTTCTCGAACCCGCAGGGTCTGCACACTTAAGGTTTGGTGATGTTTCGGTAGTATAGAGTTATGCATGGTGGTGAACGAAGTTTTGTTCGGAGTCCTGGATGAGATCCCGGACATCACGAGGAGCTCCGGAATGGTCCGGAGGTAAAGATTTATATATAGGAAGTCCTGTTTTGGTCACCAGAAAAGTTTCGGGCTCATCGGTAGTGTACCGGGAGTGCTAGTAGTGTACCGGGAGACCACCGGGAGGGGTATTTCGACCCAAGAGGCTTCATGGGCTGTGGGAGAGTGAATACCAGCCCTTAGTGGGCTGGTTAAAGTCCCACACAAGGACCATACAACTAGGAAGAAAATACCAAATGGAAAAAGGTGGAAAAAGGCCAAAAAGGGGCTATATAAGGAAGGAGTCCTAATCTTACTTGGAGTAGGAGGAGGAGGACTCCTCCCTCCTAGCTTCGTCCGAAGCAAGGGCTGGCCCCTTGAGGGCCAAGCCTCCTCCTCCCCTCCTCCTATATATATACTAGAGGGTTCAAGGGTTTTTGAACAAGTCTTTCTTCCACGTGCAACCCTAACCTCCAGTGCATAGTTTCTCCTCTAGATCGGATTTCTGCAGTGCTTAGGCGAAGCCCTGCAGGAATAGCTCCACCACCATCGCCGGAGCACCGTCACGCTGCCGGAGAACTCTTCCACCTCTCCGCTCCCTCTTGCTAGATCAAGAAGGCGGAGATCGTCATCAAGCTGCACGTGTGCTGAACGCGGAGGTGTCGTCCGTTCGGTACTTGATCGGGACGGATCGTGTTCGTGATTGGATCGCGGGACGCTCAGCGATTTGGATCGCGTAGATGTTTGACTACACCAACTACGTTTCTTAACGCTTCCACTTAGCGATCTACAAGGGTACGTAGATCCACTCCCCCTCTCGTAGATGCTCATCACCATGGATAGATCTGCGTGTGCGTAGGAAATTTTTTGTTTCCCATGCGACGTTCCCCAACATTCCCAGTCGACGTCAGTGACAATTGTGTTCGAGTGGATCTTGGAACAACGTCCAAGTATTCCGTACTCCAGTTCTGAATGTTGCAGCAGCTGCTAGAATTGCAGATTCCATTCAACCTTCACGTTCAGAGGCTGGCAGAGGTTTGGAGCAGATCCGAGCATTGCTTGATGCAGCCCAACAGCAAAATTCAGCTATTTCATAGTCGTGCAATAGATTACACAACAATTCACCGAAGGCAGACACAGTTCAGTCGGCACACGGTCCAGGGTCACCTGTGTGTCGCAAGGGCGGAGGTTACCGTGAAGATCAGTATCGAGATCAGGGGCGTGATCAGTTTTCTCCTTGTTTTCACCGCGATGACCACCGTCGAGTGCCTACTCCTTCACTGCGTGGTTCATATGTGCCCCGACACTATGATGTTAGGCGCTCGTTCGATGATGAGAGGAATCCTGGGTTCGATGCAAGGGATATCCTCACACAGAAGCGGATTGACAGGGGTAGGGCTCACAGGGATGGTTATGAGAGAGACTATACGAGTGGAAGTGGTGTCGTTGTTTCTGGACCCGAGTGTTTTTGTAGAGCCATTTGATCTGCAGAGATTCCCCCCAACTTCAGGTTGGCGGATGGGATAAGCAACTTCTTCGGTGAGTCGAAGCCGGAAACATGGTTAGATGATTACTGAGTGGCTGTGCAGATTGGTGGAGGAAATGACAACATAGCCATGAAGCATTTGTCCTTGATGTTGGATGGTTCGGCCCGAGCGTTGTTGAATCGTTTGGCTCCTTCTAGCATCTATTGCTGGGAGGATCTTGCCCGAGTGTTCATCAGAACTTTTGAGGGCACTTGCAAGCATCTAACTCATTTGATCGATTTACAACACTCTGTTCAGAAGCCCAATGAAACCTTGAGAGATTACATTCAGCGTTGGTCCACCCTGCATCACACGATGGAGAATGTTTCCGAGCACCAAGCCGTTTGTGCTTTCAAGGCTGGTGTTAAGTACAGAGAGTTTTATCTGAAGTTTGGTCATATAGGACATATTTCCCTGAGCAAGATGATGGAGATTGCCACTCGATATGCCAATGGCGACGAGGAAGACCGCCTCCGCAACGGCAAAGGAAAGGCAGTCGACAATGATACCAACAACAATTCCAGTCAGAAACAAAAGCGCAAAGCTGATGCCCCTACTCAGGCAGAGGCAGACGCTCTGGCAGCGCAAGGAAAAAATAAGGGGAAAGCCAAAGGGCATTTCACCCCAAGAAAGTGAAGAATCACTCGAAAACATACGTTATGGATTTACCGTGTGTAATCCACACGAAGAAAGATGAGGAAGGCAATTTGATATTGCCAAAACATACCACTCGACAGTGTAGATTACTGATCCAGTAGTTCAAGGAAAGTCAGTCGAGTTAGAAATCTCCCGGGAAGGAAGATGATGAAGATAAAGAAGAGTTTCCTGAGGTCAATGCCACTCTGATGATTTTTGTTGATGTAGAAAGCAAGAGTCGACTGAAAGTTATCAACAGGGAGGTCAACATGGATGTTCCTGCAACCCCCACATACCTCAAATGGTCTCAAGCTGCTATCATGCTTGACCAGCCGGACCACCCTGCTCATGCTGCTACCCCCGGTCTGCAAGCTCTGGTGGTGGATCCTGTTGTGGGAGGCACTCGACTCTGCAAGGTTCTCATGGACGGAGGGAGTGGTTTGAACATCCTGTATGCTAACACTCTCAAAGGGATGGGCATTCTGATGTCTCGACTCAGTGACAGCAACATGCAGTTGCATGGAGTCATCCCTGGGAAGAAGGCCAAATCACTCAGCCAGATTGCATTAGATGTGGTGTTCGGCACCGACAAGAATTTTTGCAAAGAGAAATTGACGTTTGAAGTTGTAGACTTCCAAAGTGCATACCACACCATCCTTGGTTGTCCGGCTTATGCCCGTTTCATGGCCCGTCCATGCTACATGTATCTCAAGCTGAAGATGCCCGGGCCCAAGGGTGTGATCATAGTCATAGGCAATCGACAGAGAGGTGAAGAGTATCTTCAACAAGGCTCCAAAATCGCCGACCATCAGATGGTTGTGGTCGAGTTGGAAGAGTACAAGAAGAATACCGATCCTGCCGATCTGCTATGCGCCAAGAAGCCCGCTTCTGAGTCTACTTTTCAGTCGGCAGATGAAGTGAAGAAAGTGCACATTCACCTGACGGATCCTAGTGCTGCCCCGACCAACGTCTCGACTACACTCGATAGCAAATAGGAAGCCGAGCTCATCCAGTTCCTCCATGAGAACTGGGACATCTTCGCATGGAAGCCTGCTGACATGCCGGGTGTACCCAGGGAGCTAGCTGAGCATCGACTAAGAGTTGACCCGAAGGCCAAGCCTGTGAAAGAGCACTTGCGTCGGTCGGCAGCAGACAAGCGGAAGGCAATCGACGAGGAGGTGGCTCGTCTCTTGGCGGCTAAGTTCATACGCGAGATCTACCACTCCGAGTGGCTCTCGAATGTCATCATGGTCCCCAAGAAGGACAAGTCACTCCGCATGTGTATTGACTTTAAACATATCAATCGCCCAAAAGATCATTTCCACTCCCCCGCATCGATCAGATTGCCGACTCAATTGCGGGGTGTGAGCATTTATCTTTTCTTGATGCATACTCTGGCTACCATCAGATCCGTCTATTTGGTCTGGATGAAATAAAGACATCCTTCATAACCCCTTTCGGGTGTTTCTGTTATATCACCATGCCTTTTGGTTTGAAAAATGCTGGTGCTACTTTCATGCGCATGATTCAGAAATGCCTGCTCGAGCAAATCCCTCGGAATGTCGAGGCCTATATGGATGATATTGTTGTCAACTATCGCAAAGGTTCCGACCTGCTAACTGACTTGACAGAAACATTCGCCAATCTGAGGAAGTACAATATCAAGTTAAACCCATCCAAGTGCACTTTCAGTGTTCCTGGTGGCAAGTTGCTCGGTTTTCTCATTTCCGAACGAGGAGTCGACGTCAATCCTGAGAAGATCAGTGACATTACCCGAATGAAAAGTCCTGAGCATGTGCATGATGTCCAGAAGCTCACAGGTTGCCTGGCGGCGTTGAGCAGAGTTATTTCTTGACTCGGGGAAAAGGCATTGCCTTTATACCGACTGATGAAGAAGTCTGATACGTTCGAGTGGACTCCTGAAGCTGAAGCAAGGTTTGTCGAGCTCAAAGCCCTGCTTTCCACCTAGCCAGTGCTTGTTGCTCCGCACAGTAAAGAACCCTTGCTCCTGTACATTGCAGCCACTAATCAAGTCATCAGTACAGTTCTTACTATCGAGCAGGAATAGGAAGGCAAGGCTTACAAAGTATAACATCCAGTTTATTATATTTCTGAAGTGTTGACTCCTTCAAAAAAAAGGTACCTTCATTACCAAAAGCTCGTCTATGATATATATATATCGACGAAGAAGGTGGCACACTACTTTCAGGATCACTCAATTTCAGTCGTTAGTGATGCTCCATTGTCTGAGATCCTCAACAATCAAGACGCGACTGGTCGAGTGGCCAAATGGACTATTGAGCTCCTCTACTTTGATATCAAGTTTGAAGCAAAAAAGGCAATCATATCTCAAGCACTTGTTGATTTCATGGCCGAGTGGATAGAACAACAGCAGCCAACTCAACTCCACTGACCTCATTGGACCATGTTCTTTGATGGCTCGAAGATGCTGAATGAGTCTGGTGCTGGCGTAGTATTGGTATCTCCAAAGGGTGACAAACTCAGTTATGTCCTACAGATTCACTTTGATTCCTCCAATAACAAAGCTGGATATGAAGCACTCCTATACGGGTTGCGTATGGCCATTTCACTCGGTGTCAAGCGCCTGATGGTATAGGGTGACTCTGATTTGGTGGTTAACCAGGTGATGAAAGAGTGGGACGCCAGGAACCCTGCTATGACTGGATATTGCAATGCAGTAAGAAAGCTTGAGAAGAAGTTCAAAGGTTTGGAACTCCACCATGTTCCCCGAATAAAGAATCAGGCAGTCGATGAGTTAGCAAAGATTGGATCCACTCGGAAACCTGTTCCTAGCAATGTGTATTTGGAACACCTACATTCTCCTTCGGTGCAGGAAGATCCCTTCATTGAAGAGCCCCCGCAAGCAATAAGCGCCTCTAATCCGACCAAAGTTGATGTCCCGGTGGTCATAGATCTGGTCATCACGCCCGATTGGATGGTGCCATATATTGCGTACATTCTAAGGCAAGAACTCCCTAAGGAGGAGGTTGAAACTCGACAGATTGTCCGCAGATCCAAGGCCTTTATTGTGATGGATGATCAACTTTATAGAGAAAGCATAACTAGCGTAACTCAGCGGTGCGTCTCTCCTGAGGAAGGTCGACTGATTCTAGAGGAAATTCACTCGGGGACCTGTGGTCATCATGCATCCTCTCGGACGATTGTTGCCAAAGCATACCGAGCTGGTTTCTTCTGGCCGCGTGCCAATGAAATGGCTAAGGAGATTGTTGATCACTGTGAAGGCTGTCAATTCTACTCAAACTTGTCGCACACGCCCACATCCGGCTTGAAGACTCACTCATCTAGCCGTTCGCTATATGGGGTTTGGATATGGTTGGTCCCTTTCGTACGGGCCAGAGTGGATTTACTCACTTGCTTGTTGCAGTCGACAAGTTCACTAAGTGGATTGAAGCCAAGCCTATAAAGAAGCTGAACTCGTGCACTGCAATCAAATTCATGAAAGAGATAACGTTCCGGTATGGAGTTTCCCATGGTATTATTACAAACAATGGCTCAAACTTTGACTCAGAAGAGTTCAGACATTTTTTCTTCACCCAAGGCACTCGGGTGGATTACGCATCCGTTGCACACCCTCGGACTAATGGTCAAGCTGAGCGAGCCAATGGCCTTATCCTTCAAGGACTGAAGCCTCGACTCATGCAAGATCTAGAACATGCAGCTGGAGCTTGGGTTACTAAACTGCCGTCTATTCTGTGGGGCTTGAGGACGACTCCTAATCGGTTGACTAGGCACACTCCTTTCTTCATGGTGTACAGAACAGAAGCCATTTTGCCGAGTGACCTCCTTCATAAGTCCCCTCGTGTAGATATTTACTCCGAGGCTGAGGCTGAACAAGCATGACAAGACGGTGTAGATCTCCTGGAAGAAGAATGCGAAATGGCTCTGATTTGGTCGACTGTGTACCGGCAAGATCTGCGCCACTTCCATGCGAAGCACTGCTACTTCTCGAGCATCCGTTGGTTTCCCATGAAGAGGAACGGTTTGATGCAGCAAAGTAGATAAGTATTTCCCTCAATTTTTGAGAACCAAGGTATCAATCCAGTAGGAGATACAAGTGAGTCACCAATAGATATACCTGCACAAAGAATCAAACTCTTGCACCCAACGCTATAAAGGGGTTGTCAATCCCTTCATGGTTACTTGCAAGGATGAGATCTAATAGAGATAGATGTTATAGGATGCTTGAACGGAAAGTAAAACTAAAAGTAAAAATAGGGAAGCAAGTATTTTTGGTATTTTTGGTTTTAGATCTCAAAGAATAATATGGAAAATAGACCTGGGGGCCATAGGTTTCACTAGATGGCTTCTCTCATGATGGCAAGTATCACGGTGGGTGAACAAATTACTGTCAAGCAATTGATAGAAAAGCAAATAATTATGAAGATATCTAAGGCAATGATTATGCATATAGGCATCACGTCTGTGACAAGTAGACCAAAATGATTCTGCATCTACTACTATTACTCCACACATCGACCGACTCCTGCCTGCATCTAGAGTATTAAGTTCATGAAGAACAGAGTAACACATTAAGTAAGATGACATGATGTAGAGGGATAAACTCAAGCAATATGATGAAAACCCCATCTTTTTACCCTTCATGGCAACAATACAATACGTGCCTCGCTACACCTACTTTGTCATTGGGTGAGGACACCGCAAGATTGAACCCAAAACTAAGCACTTCTCCCATTGCAAGAATTACCAATCTAGTTGGCCAAACCAACCCAATAACTCAAAAAGACTTGCAAAGATATGAAATCATGTATATAAGAATTCAGAAAAGACTCAAATAATATTCATGGATAATCTCAACATATACCCACAATTCATCGGATCTTGACAAACACACCACAAAAGAGTATTACATCGGATAGATCCTCATGAAGATCATGAAGAACATGGTATTGAGAAGCAAAGAGAGAGAAGAAGCCATCTAACTACTAGCTATGGACCCGTAGGTCTATGGTGAACTACTCACGCTTCATTGGAGGGGCAATGGAGTTGATGTAGATGCCCTTCATGATCGAATCCCCCTTCAGCAGATTACCGGAAAAGGCTCCAAGATTGGATCTCTCGAGAATAGAAGCTTCTGGCGACGGAAAAGTGTTTTTGTGGATCTCCTTCAATAATGATGGAATATTTGGGAATTTATAGGCCGAAGATTAGGGTTAGGGGAGTAGCCGTGGGCCCACAAGCCTGCCCGACGCAGCCTACCCCCTGGCCGCGCCCCTAGTGCTTGTGGCCCCACGGCAGTTCCTCTTCCTTAGTTCTCAAGTCTCGTGGTTTCCTTTTGTTCCAGAAAAAGTCATTCTGAAGGTTTAATTCCGTTTGGACTCCGTTTAATATTCCTTATCTGCGAAACTCAAAAACAAGGAAAAAACAGAAACTAGCACTGGGCTCTAGATTAATAGGTTAGTACCAAAAATAATATAAAATAACATATAAATGATTATAAAACGTCCAAAACAGATAATATAATAGCATGGAACAATCAAAAATTATAGATACGTTGGAGACGTATCAACATCCCCAAGCTTAATTCCTGCTCGTCCTCGAGTAGGTAAATGATAAAAACAATTTTTTTGATGTGGAATGCTACCTAACATATTTATCCATGTAATATTCTTTATTGTGGCATGAATATTCAGATCCGTAAGATTCAAAACAATAGTCTAATATTGACATAAAAACAGTAATACTTCGAGCACATTAACAAGGTAGTCGTGTCCTTTCGAAATAACATGGCCTTAGAAAGTTATCCCTACAAAATCATATGGTCTGGCTATGCTCCATCTTCCCTACACAAAGTATCTAAATCATGCACAACCCCGATGACAAGTCAAGCAATTGTTTCACACTTTTTGTGTTCTCAAACTTTCTCAACTCTCACGCAATACATGAGCGTGAGCCATGGATATAGCATTATAGGTGGAATAGAATATGGAGGAGGTGCAAAGTAAAAAGGAGAAGATAGTCTCACATCAACTAGGCATATTAAGGGGTTATGGAGATGCCCATCAACAGATATCAATGTGAGTGAGTAGGGATTGCCATGCAACGGATGCACTAGAGCTATAAGTGTATGAAAGCTCAAAAAGAAACTAAGTGGGTGTGCATCCAAGTCGCTTGCTCACGATGACCTAGGGCACTTTGACGAAGCCCATCATTGGAATATACAAGCCAAGTTATATAATGAAAAAATCCCACTAGTATATGAAAGTGACAAAATAGGAGACTCTCTATCATGAAGATCATGGTGCTACTTTGAAGCACAGGTGTGGAAAAAAAGATAGTAGCATTGTCCCTTCTCTCTTTCTCTCATTTTTTGGTGGGCTTCTTTGGCCTCTTTTATTTTTTTGTTTGGGCTTCGCTGGCCTCTTTTATTTTTTTTGTAAAGTCCGGATACTCATCCCAACTTGTGAGGGAATCATAGCTTCCATCATCCTTTTCTCACACGGGACAATGCTCTAATAATAAAAATCATCACACTTTTATTTACTTACAACTCGATACCTAGAACAAAAATATGACTCTATATGAATGCTTCCGGTGGTGTACCGGGATGTGCAACGATCTAACATAGCAAATGACATAAAAAACGGACAAGCCATGAAAACATCATGCTAGCTATCTTACTATCATGCAAAGCAATATGACAATGATGGTGTGTGTCATAATAAACTGAACGGTGGAAGTTGCATGGCAATATATCTTGGAATGGATATGGAAATGCTATAATAGGTAGGTATGGTGGCTGTTTTGAGGAAGGAGGGTTTATTGACCGGCGAAAGTTGCGCGGTACTAGAGAGGCTAGCAAAGGTGGAAGGGTGAGAGTGCGTATAATCCATGGACTCAACATTAGTCATAAAGAACTCACATACTTATTGTAGAAGTCTATTAGTTTTCAAACAAAGCATTATACGCATGCTCCTAGGGAGAGGTTGGTAGGAGTTAACCATCGCGCGCTCCCGACCCTCACACAAAGGTCGACAATCATTAAACAAATCATGCTCTGACTTTGTTACATAATGGTTCACCATACGTGCATGCTATGAGAATCACAAGCTTTAACACACGTATCTCTTCCAATTTACAACTACTCACTAGCATGACTCTCATATGACCATCTCTATTATCTCAAAACTATATGCAAGGAATCAAACTTCTTATAGTTTTCAATGCACTTAATATGAAAGTTTTTATTATATCCCTCTTGGATGCCATTATATTAGACTAAATTCATAACCTAAACAAATTACCATGTTGTTTTAAGAAACTCTCAAAATAATATAAGTGAGGAATGAGAGCTCAATAATTTCTATAAAATATAACACCACCATGCTCTATAAAGATATAAGTGAAGCACTAGAACAAAATTGCCTAGCTCAAAAGATATAAGTGAAGCACATAGAGTATTCTAATAAATTCATGATTCAGCGTGTCTCTCTCTAAAGATGTGTGCAGTAAGGATGATTGGGGCAAACTAAAAAGCAAAGACTCATATCATACAAGACGCTCCAAGCAAAACACATATCATGTGGTGAATAAAAATATAGCCTCAAGAAAATTTACCGATGGATTGAAGACGAAAGAGGGGATGCCTTCCGGGGCATCCCCAAGCTTAAGCTTTTTGGTATCCTTTAATATGACTTGGGGTGCCTTGGGCATCCCCAAGCTTAGGCTCTTGCCACTCTTTATTCCATAGTCCATCAAATCTTCACCCAAAACTTGAAAACTTCACAAAACAAAACTCAACAGAAAACTCATGAGATCCGTTAGTATAAAAAGATAAATCACCAATTTAGGTACTATTGTGAACTCATTATTTATTTTTATTTGTGTAATACCTACTTTATTCTAACTTTTCCATGACTCATACCCCCCAATACAACCCATAGATGCATCAAAATAAGCAAACAACACAAAGAAAACATAATCTGTTAAAAACAGAACAGCTTGTAGCAATCTGTAAACTTCAAATACTTCTAGAACTCTAAAAATTCTGAAAAAATAGTACAACCAGGTCAATTTGTATATCATCTTGTGTAAAAAATTTAGATCAATTCGACACTCTGATTTTTTTGGAAAATTCCTGGACTGAGTGCAAAAGTTTCTATTTTTCAGCAAGATCAAATCAACAACTACCGTAGATCACCCCAAAGGTTTTACTTGGCTCAAACAATAATTAAAACACTAAAACACAATTACTACAGAATTTATAATGTGCCAAACACACCAAAACATAAGCAAAAGGCAGAAAGCAAAATAAAATTGGGTTGCCTCCCAGCAATCGCTATTTTTTGACGCCCCTACCTAGGCATGATGATTTCAATGATGCTCACATAAGAAGTACTAGTAACTGAAACATGCAAGAGAGCATCATGAATCTCATGACAAGCACATTTAAGTCTAACCCACTTCCTATGCATGGGGATTTTGTGAGCAAACAATTTATGGGAGCAAGAATCAACTAGCATAGGAAGGCAAAACAAGCATAACTTCAAAATTTTGAACACATAGCGAGGAAACTTGATATTATTGCAATTCATACAAGCATATGTTCCTCTCTCTTAATAATTTTCAGTAGCGTCATGAAGGAATTTCACAATATAACTATCAAATAAAGCATTATTTCCATCATCAATTATAGCATACGTGTCATCATCAAAACTTGGGGAACAAAGAATATCATATTATCAAGCATAGAATCCCCAAGCTTGTGGTTTTGCATATCATTAGCATCATGGGTATTTAGAGTATTCATACTAACAACATGGAAATCATGCTTTTCATTCAAGGAACCATCCTGAATCTCCTTACAAATTTCTTCTTTCAACACGTCATCAAAATTTCAAGATTCATGATTTTCAAACAAACTCCATAGAGATAATCAAGTGCACTCAACTCACTAGCAATTGGTTCATCATAATTTGGTCTTTTGAAAAGATTAGCAAGTGGATGAGGATCCATATCAATAGATTTTTAGCAAGCGAAGATGCAAGCAAATAGAAGGCACATGGCAACACAAGCAAACATAGCAACAAAAAGGCAAAAGAAAAAGGGCGAATAAAAAGGCAAATCTTTTTGATATTTTCTAAAAATCATTTTAGAAGTGGGGGAGAGGAAAACGAGAGGCAAATGGAAAGTAAGTAAATGCAAGAGATGAGTTTGTGACAGGTACTTGGTATCCTTGACTTGTTATGTATCTCCTCGGCAACGGCGCCAGAAATCCTTCTTGCTAGTTCTCGAGCATGCGATGGTTTCCCATGAAGAGGAACGGTTTGATGCAGAAAAGTAGATAAGTATATACCTATATTTTTGAGAACCAAGGTATCAATCCAGTAGGAGATACAAGCGAGTCACCAATAGATATACCTGCACAAAGAATCAAACTCTTGCACCCAACGCTATAAAGGGGTTGTCAATCCCTTCACGGTTACTTGCAAGGATGAGATCTAATAGAGATAGATGTAATAGGATGCTTGAATGGAAAGTAAAACTAAAAGTAAAAATAGGGCAGCAAATATTTTTGGTATTTTTGGTTTTAGATCTCAAAGTATAATATGGAAAATAGACCCAGGGGCCATAGGTTTCACTAGATGGCTTCTCTCATGATGGCAAGTATTACGGTGGGTGAACAAATTACTGTCAAGCAATTGATAGAAAATCAAATAATTATGAAGATATCCAAGGCAATGATTATTCATATAGGCATCACATCCGTGACAAGTAGACCGAAATGATTCCGCATCTACTACTATTACTCCACACATCGACCGACTCCTGCCTGCAGCTAGAGTATTAAGTTCATGAAGAACAGAGTAACGCATTAAGTAAGCTGACATGATGTAGAGGGATAAAATAAAGCAATATGATGAAAACCCCATCTTTTTACCATTGATGGCAACAATAAAATACATGCCTCGCTACCCCTACTTTGTCACTGGGTGAGGACACCGCAAGATTGAACCCAAAACTAAGCACTTCTCCCATTGCAAGAATTACCAATCTAGTTGGCCAAACCAAACCAATAACTCGAAGAGACCTGAAAATATATGAAATCATGCATATAAGAATTCAGAAAAGACTCAAATAATATTCATGGATAATCTGAACATAAACTCACAATTCATCGGATCTCGACAAACACACCACAAAAGAGTATTACATCGGATAGATCTCCATGAAGATCATGAAGAACATGGTATTGAGAAGCAAAGAGAGAGAACAAGACATATAGATACTAGCTATGGACCCATAGGTCTGTGGTGAACTACTCACGCATCATCGGAGGGGCAATGGAGTTGATGTAGATGCCCTCCGTGATCGAATCCCCCTCCGGCAGATTACCGAAAAAGGCTCCAAGATTGGATCTCTCAGGAACAAAAGTTTATGGCAGCGGAAAAGTGTTTTTGTGGCTCTCCTTCGATAATGATGGAATATTTGGAAATTTATAGGCCGAAGATTAGGGTTAGGGGAGCAGCCGTGGGCCCACAAGCCTGCCCGGTGCGACCTACCCCCTGGTCGCGCCCCTAGGGCTTGTGGCCCCACGACAGCTCCTCTGCCTTGGTTCTCAAGTCTCGTGGTTTCCTTTTGTTCCATAAAAAATCATTCGAAAGATTTTATTCCGTTTGGACTCCGTTTAATATTCCTTATATGCGAAACTCGAAAACAAGGAAAAACCAGAAACTGGCACTGGGCTCTAGATTAATAGGTTAGTCCCAAAAATAATATAAAATAGCATATTAATGCATATAAAACATCCAAAAAAGATAATATAATAGCATGGAACAATCAAAAATTGTAGATACGTTGGAGACGTATCAAGCATGTCAAGAGTCAGTCGTTCCATGAAGGTGATCTTGTGTTGTGAGTGGATCAACAACGACCTCACAAACTCGCCCCTGCGTGGGAAGGTCCTTTTGTCGTCACCAAAGTACTGAACAATGGAGCCTACCACCTCTACAACCTCAAGAAGAAGACTGACGAGCCGCGTGCGTGGAACGCATATTTACTTCGACGTTTTTATACTTGAAGACCGAGTTGTTTTGATGTAATAAAAGTACTCCGACAATGACATTTATCAATGTTGTGACTCCCGCGGTCTTATGTCGATTCTGATCACACAATCTCACATTCAGAAACTTCTCCGAGTGACGAGCGATCCTCTCACTCGGGGGCTTAGCTGCGAACTAGTTTTTGCCTAAGTTAAAAACCCTGCCAAATGGATAACGTTCCATTAATTCAGAAACTTAGCTACGAATCAGTCTTCGTCTAAGTTTAAAACTTCTCCGAGTGACGAGTGATCCTCTCACTCGGGGGCTTAGCTGCGAACTAGTTTTCGCGTAAGTTAAAAACCCTACCGAATGGATAATGTTCCATCCATTTGGAAACTTAGCTATGAATCAGTCTTCGTCTAAGTTCAAAACTTCCCAGAGTGACGAGCGATCGTCTCACTCGGGGGCTTAGCTGCGAACCAGCTTTCGCCTAAGTTAAAAAAACTTCTGAGTGGATAGCATTCCATTCACTCGGAAACTTAGCTGCGAATCAGTCTTTGTCTAAGCTCAAAAGTTCTCCGAGTGGCGAGCGACCCTCTCACTCGGGGGCTAAGTTGCGAACCAGCTTTTGCCTAAGTTAAAAAAACTGCAGAGTGGATAGCATTCCATTCAATCGGAAACTTAGCTGCGAATCAGTCTTCGTCTAAGTTAAAAACACTTCGAGTGACGGACGATCGTCACACTCGGGGGCTTAGCTACGAACCAATTTTCGCCTAAGTTAAAAACCATACCGAGTGGATATCATTCCATTCACTCGGAAACTTAGCTGTGAATCAGTCTTCGTCTAAGTTTAAAACTTCTTCGAGTGATGAGCGATCCTCTCACTCGGGGGCTTAGCTCCGAATCAGTCTTCGCCTAAGTTAAAAACCTTGCCGAGTGATGAGCATTCTTCTCACTCGGGGACTTAGCCGTGAATCAGTTTCTTGCTTAAGTTCGAAATTCATCTGAGTCCTGAACATCCATTCCATTCGGGAGCAAAAAAAATCCAGCCAAACAAAGGATTGAAAGCAAAGCGCAGATAAATCCGAAGTTCCTAGCGTGGATAAAAGTTGTTCGTGCAAATGAAAGTACTCAGGCTTAAGGCCTGAATAAAGTTTTAAACGGTTACATCACCACTCGGCATACCGAGGAAAATAAAGTTTTAACTGCGATCAAAGTTTCATCAAGCACCTGTGGGACTTGCGGGCTCGACAAAGGTGTTCAGATCAATCCCATCAGCAATCCGAGTGGACACATCGATGAAGGTCTCCATGAAGTCCTCGAATTGAAGTTTCTTCGTGTTGATCACCTAGAGAGCCTTAAACTTGTCCTCCCTTGCCTCCTTGCAATGGACTCGGACGAGTGAAAGCGCCACGTTAGCTCCGCAACGAGCAGCGATTTTTTCCATGCTTGCACTCGACTGGGAATCTCATTGAGGCGGGTCATCATTGACTCAAGGTCATTCTGGAGGGTGTCTTCTGGCCATAGTTATTTGTCAATCTTCTCTCGTGCAGCCCTCAGATGAGTGATATACTCTTGAACACTTTTGGGACGAATGTCAAGACGAAACATATTCATGGCCACAATGTCCCCGACGGGTGACTTGGTGGGATCCAGATTTGGCTCAATCTCCTCGGTCTCCTTTTCAACGGCTTGGCAGAATTCTATATGAAGAGGGAATGGAAAGACGGTCACTTTACTGTCCTATGGGAATTAAGGAAGTTCACTCGACGAAGGAAAGTTACCGTCGAGCATGCGGAACATATTCTTCGTGAAGTCTCCTAAATATTTCTCCAGACCATTGCTCCTCTTATTCAGTTGTTCAGTCTTCTTGATCCAGTCAGCCTGTTCCTGCTTGAGTTTGGCGATTTCTTCTTCTAACTTCTTGGCTGCGGCACGTTTCTTCTCGGCAGCCTCGGTCTTCTCCCTCGCCACCTTTTGAGCATCAACGAGTGCATTGTCCTTGTCTTCAAGCTCCTTCTTCATGGTATCTAAAGAAATAACATTGTTGAGTCATGCTTGGAATCGGGGATTCTCATCATGCACGTCTGTTCGAGTGAGGACACTCGGTTCAAAGGATGGAAGATGAAAGTGATAGTGCAGTTGGTTGATACGTCCATTTTGCATCATGTTTTATTGCTGTTATTTGTAATGTTTTTATCCATAATAATGCTTTCTGGAGTAATTCTAATGCCTTTTCTCTCATAATTTGCAAGGAACACACCAAGAGGGAGAATTCCGGCAGCTGGAAATCTGGACCTGGAAAAGCTACGTCAGGCTACCTATTCTGCACAACTCCAAACAAGCTGAAACTTCACGGAGATTTTTTATGGAATATTTAAGAATTATTGGAGCAAATAACTACCAGAGGGGCCCCACCGGGTGGGCACAACCCACCTGGGCGTGCCAGGGAGCCCAGGCGCACCCTGGTGGGTTGTGCCCTCCTCGGCCCACCTTCGGTGCCCATCTTCTGGTATATAAGTCATTTTGACCTAGAAAAAATAAGGTGAGGGCTTTTGGGACGAAGCGCCACCGCCTCGAGGTGAAACTTGGGCAGGAGCACTTTTGCCCTCCGGCGGAGCGATTCCACCAGGGGAACTTCCCTCCCGGAGGGGGAAATCATCGTCATCATCATCACCAACAAGTCTCCCATATAGGGGAGGGCAATCTTCATCAACATCTTCAACAGCACCAAGTCCTCTCAAACCCTAGTTCATCTCTTGAGTTCAATCTTGTTACCGGAACTATAGATTGGTGCTTGTGGGTGACTAGTAGTGTTGATTACGTCTTGTAGTTGATCACTATATGGTTTATTTGGTGGAAGATTATATGTTCAGATCCATTATGCTATTTAATATCCCTCTGATCTTGAGAATGATTATTATTTGTGAGTAGTTACTTTTGTTCTTGAGGTCACGGGAGAAATCATGTTGCAAGTAATCATGTGAATTTGATATGTGTTCGATATTTTGATAGTATGTATGTTGTGATTCCCTTAGTGGTGTCATGTGAACGTCGACTACATGACCCTTCACCATATTTGGGCCTAAGGAATGCATTGTGGAGTAGCAATTAGATGATGAGTTGCGAGAGTGACAGAAACTTAAACCCCAGTTTATGTGATATTCCTTACGGTACCGATTGGATCCAAAAGTTTAATGCTATGGTTAGAATTTATTCTTAATACTTTTCTCGTAGTTGCGGATGCTTGCGGGAGGGTTAATCATAAGTAGGAGGTTTGTTCAAGTAAGAGCAGCACCTAAGCATCGGTCCACCCACATATCAAATTATCAAAGTACCGAACACGAATTAAACCAACATGATGAAAGTGACTAGATGAAATTCCCGTGTACTCTCAAGAACGCTTTGCTTATCATAAGAGACCGCTTTGGCCTGTACTTTTCCTCAAAAGGATTGGGCTACCTTGCTGCACTTTTGTTACTATATTCGTTACTTGCTCGTTACAAATTATCTTGCTATCAAACTACTTCGCTACTTACAATTTCAGCACTTGCAGACATTACCTTACTGAAAACTACTTGTCATTTCCTTCTGCTCCTCGTTGGGTTCGACACTCATACTTATCGAAAAGAGCTACAATTGATCCCCTATACTTGTGGGTCATCATTGGTCGACAAAGATTACCTCCCAGGGCCCTCAGCTCAGTCTGCGCACGGTCCAGATTGTTCTTGGACACCTCCAGATCCAGTTGAAGCTGATTCTTCTCCTTCTCCAAGTCGACATACCGAGTCCCAAGTTCACATGCTTTCTAAAATCAACAAAGAAGTACTGCAGTCGACATTAATATTTCTCCACTCCCAAGTGGAAAGGAACAAGTTCAGTCAACTGGATGGCGGCCCGCCGCCCCACCCCCCACCCCTGGAAAGCGTCATATCATGGTTGATGGAAATGATGTCCATGAAACCCGCATCATATCATGGTTGATAGAAATGATGTCCATGAAACCTGCAGGATAGGTTCGGACCTCTCCTTCCCTAAGATAAGCATTCAGAGGTGGAAACACTAAGGCAAAGAACCCACTCAATGAACCAAGTGACAAGCGTACTCCGCGTACGAAAGAGGACCCTGAGTCCAAGTTCTTAAGACTATTGCCCATCGTCAACGATCAATAGTAGTCTCGGGGACTACACCCAGTGGGTGCACTCAGCGTGCCCCCACTGGATTTGAGACCACTCGACTAGGTCCGACCTGTCTGAGCAAAAAAATTTGGTCTCTATCAGACCCCTGGCGATGCAAGCACTAGACGATGGTCTCGGGGACTACACCCAGTGGGTGCACTCAGTGTGCCCCCACTGGACTCGCTATCACTCGACTTGTCGAGTGACAGCCGACCATAAAAAAGTGATCAAACATGCAAACACTATCTCTATGAGACCCCCGTCGATGCAAGCACTTGACGGTGGTCTCGGGGACTACACCCATTGGGTGCACTTAGCGTGCCCCCACTGGAACTACTA
Organism: Hordeum marinum; assembly: GCA_022496015.1. Lineage (NCBI taxonomy): Eukaryota > Viridiplantae > Streptophyta > Magnoliopsida > Poales > Poaceae > Hordeum > Hordeum marinum. Next base: position 355,452,280 of record CM039676.1, on the reverse strand, counting down.
TCACTCGACCAGGTCCGGCCTGTCGAATGTCGAGCGATTATCAAAACAAATCAAAGACCCCTGCCAATCTCATCGCCATTCGACAACAGTCTTGGGGATTACACCCTGTGGGTGCACTCAGCGTGCCCCCACTAGACCAGAAACCACTCGACTAAGACCTGATCTACTCGAGAGGGAAACAAGCAAATATGTTTCAAAGGGAAACCACCCTGTGGGTGTAGAGTCAAGATAGACAGGAATTCAATCAGAAATGAACATACAATCGCACTTACTCGTACATTGGTGCGAAGTGCCGAGCTAGCATCATAAGCCAACTTGCTAGCTTCGTATGCCTCCTTCGTACGCAACATCATTTGCTCTGCTTGGATCATGGCCTCTTTGCCAGCTCCAGTCTAGTCCTTCGGGACGCGATACAAAGGAAAGGCGGACGTCGGGTGAGTTGATGATGTGACTGGAGTAGCAGGAGTTGCTTGAGGCTGCCCAATTGGCGTCAAGGCCACAATAGTCGAAGTGGTTGGCGGGGCACTCGATAGCGGAGCCGCAAGCTCGGTTTTGGATCCAGACGAGTCACCAAGCCCTTGAGACGACATAGCAATCGACGTACGAGGCGTCTGCCCTGACAATGTTCTCCGAGCGCGTACGCGTGGAGTGCTCAAGGTCGCACCTTCACCCCTCGTACCCTGCGGTGGCTCTTCATCGTCCTCCGGCTGGATGACTTCTGCAACTATCAATCAAAAACATTAGTTTATTCAATCGGCGAATCTTTCCCAAAAAACAAAATAGAGTGAAGGTTTGTTATACTTCGTTGGGAGGTGACCGCGTTAGCAGTGTCCACTTCCATATGCTCCTCTTCATCCCATGGAGGCGACATCACCGAGGTAGCGGCTCTGGCAGAAAAATTCCACTCGGTCAACAAAGATATGAAGTTCCACAACAACAAAAGAAGGAAAATGAATACTCAAGTTGAAGCGACAGGCACGACCATCTTCATGCGGGGCAGAGCCTTCCGAGGTTTCGGCGCGTCAGTCTTGGGCTGTTTCACAGCCTTTTTTGTCGTCTCAGATGTTGCGGCCCGAACGCCCTTTGGATTCCGGGTGCTCGATGCCAAAGTTTTACTCGGGGCAGCTGTTGGATCTTGGCGCTGCTTGGAGCGATGCTCATTGCGAGGTGGAGACTCAACCTCTTCCTCATTCTCCTTTGAGTCCTCATAATTGCCCTTGCTGTCCTCGGCATAATCAACGTCAACGTTGTCGCCCTCAATCTCTTCTCCGTCATCGGGCTGATCTCCATTCGGCACTGGTGAGTACATGTTCGTCAACTCTCGTGAGATACAAATAGTAAAGTCAGTCAACTGATGACCCAATCACTAGACGAAACAGTAAAGCATTCGACAAAGATATAACTTACCAAATTCGGTGGCAGTTTCTCAGTAGAGAAAGGCAAGATTTACTTGGCTCCCACGAGATTGTCGCAGGCTCCAGTGATGCTCCGAAGCCACTGTGCGACGGTCTCCTTCGAGACTTCCTCTGGATGTGTCCGAGTGGTGTCCTCAGGGCCTGAATAGTGCCACATAGCATGGTCCCTCGCTTGAAGTGGCTGAATTCGTCGACTGAGAAATGTTAGCATATCCATACCAGTCACTCCGCCAAGAACCAAATTTACTACCGCATTCACTAAAATTCCTACCTCGACTTTCCCTCCTTCTGTCAGTGACAGTGATTTGGGAGTAGTGGGTCGCTCTGGTGTGAAGGGGGAAAGGCCAGTCGACATGTTGGGAGATGCAACATCGTTACAGTAAAACCAAGTCGACTGCTAGCCCCGAACAGATTCAGGGAAAATCATCGATGAAAACGCACTCCTAGCTCTCTTTTGAATTCCCAGGCCTCCGCATAACTGGATGACATGGGTCTTATCGTCTTCTGGGTTGGCTTTTTTGACCGACTAGGATCGAATAGTGAAGATGTGTTTGAACAAACCCCAATGAGGAGGACAGCCCAAGAAACATTCGCACAAGGTTATGAAAGCGGCAAGGTATGAGATGGCATTCGGAGGAAAGTGGTGGAGTTGCGCGCCAAAAAAGTTCAAGAATCCACGGATGAAAGGATGAGAGGCATAGAAAAACCTCGCTCGATGTGGGTGAGGAGGAGGACTCGCTCCCCTTCGCGCGTCTCTGGCTCGATCTCCCCCTACGATAGCCTCCACGAGCCGTCGGCTATGATCCCATCGGCGACGAGGTTCTCGACGTCCCTTGTTGTGACCATCGATGGGAGGAAATCTCCCTGGATCCACCCCAGCGGTGCCGTGAATCGGGCGCTCGACGACTTCTTCGCCTTGGCCCCTCCCTTCTTGGCATGCTCGAGCTTCTCCGTCTTGCCCTTCGTCATCGCGGCGGCGGTCTTCGAGGCGGAGCTGAGCGGCGTGCGTGGAGCAGAGGAGGCGGAGGAAAAGGGGGGATTTGGGGGAGAATCACTACACCAGCCTCTGTGTGGTCTGATCTTATATGCGCCCGAGTGAGTCGCTGACCTGCCCCTGATCTCGGTACTGATATTCACGGTAACCTCCGCCCCTGCGATGCAGAGGTGACCCTGGGCTGTGAGCCGACTGAACTATGTTGCCTTGGGAAAATTACTGTGTAACCTATTGTGCGACTGAGAAACAACCGTTCTGCTATTGCGGTTCCCCAAGCAATGCTCGGATCTGCTGCAAACCTCTGCCAGCCTCTGAACGTGATGGTTGAATGGAATCTGCAATCCTAGCAACAGCTGCAACATTCTGAATTGGAGTACATAATACCTGGACGTTGTTCCGAGATCCACTCGGAAACAACTGTCGCTGACGTCGACTGGAAACTTGTGGACACTGGCGGGTACGCTCATCAAGTGCCCTCTTCATCTCCCTGAGCCAAAGGCGCGTGGCCTCCAAGGCCTGGGCCTTGGCGGTCGCACCAGCGATGGATGTATGGAGAATCTCCTCATCTCGGTGATGTTGCTCATTTGACGGTCCTCCAACCTCGTGCCCGCCGCGGATGTAGCCCGACGGGCTTTGCTGTGAACCCGCCATAAGAACCTCAGCTGCTGGATCGTAGCTCTCGCACTCGGAAGGAACGTCAGACTGATCTGACGCCGAGTCGAACACGCCGTGAAGTGATTCGGCGGGCTCGATAGCCGCAATCTACGGAGATGACGCTTGACGAGCCATCGCGTGCCTCACCCAATGCTGGAGCCGCCAGCGACCAGATCGCTTGCGATGACGAACAACGGGGAGTTCAGACGATGCCAGAGCTGACAGGTACAGCGTCGACGACTGTCGAAGAAGAACACCGCAAGAGCTTGCATGGAAGTGCATCGCCCCGTGGATCGGGAGCGCCTCAATGTTCAGAGGCGCCTCCTGAAGACATGCGGAGTCAGCGACGACAAAGGTGAGCGCACCGAGACAGATCTTGTGGCCCATGAACAAACCACAACCGGAAGACATGACGAAGAAGAAAATTGCAAACTCGCCAAAAGTCGCTTAGACGCCTGCCCCATGGTGGGCGCCAACTATCGTGGGAACGAGCTTGACAATAGAGGTTAAGGGTACGTAAGGAGAGGGCAGAGTCCTAGCTACGACGAGATTGTACACACGGATGTATGAAGGTAAAATCCCTACATCTCAATGCTCGGGAGTTTTTGTCGTGTGGAATGTGTGAGTTACAGGGCGTGCGAACCCTTGTGCCAGAGGGGAGGGGTGGCTTATATAGAGTGCTGATGTCTACTACACAACCTTCTTCTTGTAGACTCATGTTGGGCCTCCAAGCGCAGAGTTTTATAGGACAGTAGCAATTTTCCCTCAAGTGGATGACCTAAGGTTTCTCAATTTGTGGAAGGCGTAGGTTGAAGATGGTCTCTCTTGAACAACCCTGCAACCAAATAACAAAGAGTCTCTTGTGTCCCCAACACATCCAATACAATGGTAAATTGTATAGGTGAACTAGTTAGACAAAGAGATGGTGATACAGGTGTAATATGGATGGTAGATATAGGTTTTTGTAATATGAAAATATAAAAACAACAAGGTAACTAATGACAAAAGTGAGCACAAACGGTATTGCAATGCTTAGAAACAAGGCCTAGGGTTCATACTTTCACTAGTGCAATTTCTCTCAACAATACTAACATTGTTGAATCATATGTAAATCTCTCACGCGCGACAAAGAGTTCACTCCAAAGTCACAAATAGCGGAGAACAAACGAAGAAATTATTGTAGGATACGAAACCACCTCAAAGTTATCTTTTTCGGTCAATCTTATGAGCTATCCCTATAAGTGTCACGAACAGCCCTAGAGTTCATACTAAAATAACACCTTAAGATACACATCAACAAAAACCCTAATGTCACCTAGATACTCCAATGTCACCACGAGTACCCATGGGCTTGATTATATGATATGCATTACACAATTTCAAATTCGTCATGTTCAATCCAACACAAATAACTTCAAAGAGTGCCCCAAAGTTTCTACTAGAGAGTCAAGACGAAAACGTGTGCCAACCCCTATGCATAGATTCCCAAGGTCACGAAACCCGCAAGTTGATCACCAAAACATACATCAAGTGGATCAATAGAACATCCCATTGTCACCCTAGATATCCCATCACAAGACATACATCAAATGTTCTCAAATCCTTAAAGACTCAATCTGACAAGAAAACTTCAAAGGGAAAACTCAATTCATCAAAAGAAGATAGAGAGGGGAAAACTCCATAGGATTCATCTATATTAATAAAGCTCGCGGTACATCAAGATCGTGCCATCTCAAGAACACGAGAGAGAGAGAGAGATCAAACACATAGCTACCGGTACATACCCTCATCCCCGCGGCTGAACTACTCCCTCCTCGTCATGGAGACCGCCGGGATGATGAAGGTGGCCTCCGGTGATGGTTTCCCCCTCCGACAGGGTGTCGGAACGGCTCCCGATTGGTTTTTCGTGGCTCTGGAGGCTTGCAGCGGCGGAACTCCCGATCTAGGTTTCTTTTCGGAGGTTTGGGTATTTATAGGAGTACTTGGAGTTGGTCCCACGTCAAGAAGGTTCCCTGGGAGGTCACAAGCCAGCTAGGCATGACTAGGGGGGTGGCCGCACCCTGGTGGCTTATGGCTCCCTCGAGACTCTTCTCCGATATCTTTTGGCTCCAGTATTTTTTACATTTTCCAAAAATATTCTTCGTAAATTTTCAGCCCATTTCGAGAACTTTTATTTCTGCACAAAAAAACCCGACACCGTGGTAGTTTTGCTGAAAACAACGTCAATTCGGGTTAGTTCTAATAAAATCATACCAAAATCATATAGAATTATTGTAAATATGGCATGCATACTTCATAAATTATAGATACATTGGAGACATATCAGTATCCCCAAACTTAATTCCTGCTCGTCCTCGAGTAGGTAAATGATAAAAGAAAAAATTTATGAAGTGCGAATGCTAGCATAGTGCATAAATTTGATCCATGATAGTTCCAAACACTTTTTATAGCATCATTATATATCATAAATAGTAGCTCGTCTCATAAAACTTCCCATGATGAAGTAACAAGCTATTCACAAGTTAAAGTATAGACCATAAAGTTTCTTGAAAACTAACAAACTATGCTTTCAGTCACCAAACAATTGCAATTCATCTTATTTCCAGGAAGGGTCTATGTAAGAGCTTTGATTTAGCAAACTCCACATACTCAACTATCATATAGTCTTCCATGATTGCTAACACTCAAAGCATATTTCTAGAGCAAATGACATCCGTCGAACACAGAGAAAGATAGGGGCTTAAAGTTTCGCCTCCAAACTTATTTATCATATAGATAATTGTCAACAATAATAATTCATGATCAAATATATTTGAATGGCCATATATGCTTGGATCTTTCCCCATCACATGATGCTTGCCAAGAGAAAAAGGCGAAATATAGGAAGTGGTGAAGATCACCATGACTCTTGCATAAAGGTAAGTACTATAAAGTAAAAGATAGGCCCTTCATAGAGTGAAGCAGAGGTTGTCATGCGTTTTTTGTTTTTGTATGTGCAAATTCTTAATGCAAAGGAACTTCACATTGTATTTCCCTTTGTGATACCAACCTTTATTATGCAGTCCGTCGCTTTTATTTCTTTATCATCACAAGTTCGTACAACACTTATTTTCCCTTATAATAAAATATACCCAAGCATAACTCATTACGTTGTCTTTCTTGTCCAACTTCAACTGATTTGCTCAAGTTTGAAAATAATTAATGGGTATTCACAATCATAGAAGATATCCAAGATAGTATATTTATATGTGAAATCTCTCTTCCTTCAATATTCTTTCATGAATTGTTCAAGTGACCAATGCGGTGTTTGCTAACTTTCAATAAATTTTACCACCTAAACTTCTTATATGTGAAGTCATTACTCCCCATAGAATAAGTATGTAAAACATATATAATTTCAGATTTATGATATTCAATTCATTCAACCATTTACTCATAGGATATAAGTGAAGCACGAGAGTAAATGACAAAACTACTCCAAAACATATAAGGGAAGATCAATGAGTAGTCAAACAATTAAGTAGGTATGTGAGGACTTTTTCTCTCTCTCTCAATAAAGATTTTCATATCTGAGTATTTTATTTAAACGGCAAGCAAAACAAAAATAGCATTCCAAGAATAGCACACATCATGTGAACGCATAAAAATTTAGGCTCAACATAGGCTAACCGATAGTAGAAGAAGAGAGGAGAGATGCGTAGCATCCCCAAGCCTAGATGCTTGAGAGTTCTTGAAATTTTTACTTGGGGTTCCTTGGGAATCCCCAAGCTTGATATTTTGTATATTTTTTCAATCCTCTCATATCCCGGTTTCACCTATTCTCAAAAAATTCATCCACACAAAACTCAAAAAGAACTCGTGAGATAGGTTAGTACACATACGAACAAATCAACACTTCATGTATTGCCAAGACAAGTTGAACCATAAATTTCAAACATTAGGTACTGTATACTATCATTTCCACAATTTATATGTACCAATATACGCTATGGAAACTATAGGATAAGTAGATAACAAAACTATGACAACAATCTGTCTAAATAGAAAAGTCTGTAGCAATCTATTAAACCATTGTACTTATGTAACTCAAAAAATTATGAATATTTAGGAAATGCTAAATAATTTATATGAAAAATTTTTGTAAACATTTCAGAAACTTTCCATGTTTCAGTAAAATATGAAAATTCAAACACTACAGTAGAAGTTTCAGTTTTTACCCAGCACATATCAAAACATGCAATGCAAGCATCCTGAGGCAATTCTTGGAACTTTTATTGGAAAAAATATTATAAATAACATCTAACAAAGAAAAAGAAAATAAATTGATGCTCCAAGCAAAAATCGTATTATCTGATGGATAAAAATATAACTCCAAGTGAGATATACCGATAGTGTTGAAGACGAAAGAGGGGATGCCTTCTGGGGCATCCCCAAGCTTAGGCGCTTGAATATTCCTTGGATATAACCTTGGGGGTTCCTTTGGCATCCCCATACTTAGTTTATTGTCACTCCTTATTCTCCTCATATCAGTGTCTCACCCAAAACTTGAAAACTTCAATCACACAAAACTTAACGGAACTTCATGAGAATGGTTAGTGCAGTAAAGATAAATCATTCACTTAGGTACTATCAAGACAAGATTCATAGTTATTCCCACATGATACCTACTGTATTCCATCATTCCCACAATTTATATTACTCAATATAATCTATAGGAACACTTGAAACAAGTAAACTATGCATGCAAAACAGAATCTGACAAAAACAGAATAGTCTGTAAATATCTGAATGACCACCATACTTAACTGACTCTAAAAATTCTGAAAACTTATGATAACACAATTAATTTTCATATAAATGTTTTGTAAAAGTTTCAGAATTTTTTGACGCTCTAGTAAAATCAGATAATTCATATACCGAACGCAAAACTTTCTGTTTTTGCACAGAATCAAACAAGCAAGTATCCACACTATCCCAAAGGCTTTACTTGGCACTTTATTGAAGTAAAAGACGCAAAACATGATTACTGCATTAATCATTTGAACACATAAAAACATAAGGTAAAAGTGTTGGGTTGTATCCCAACAAGCGTTTTTCTTTAATGCCTTTTAGCTAGGCATGATGATTTCAACGATGCTCGTATAGGAATAATAATTGAAACAGGAAAAAGAGGATCATGAATCTCATGACAAGCACATTTAAGTCTAACCCACTTCCTATGCATGGGGATTTTGTGAGCAAACAATTTATGGGAGCAAGAATCAACTAGCATAGGAAGGCAAAACAAGCATAACTTCAAAACTTTGAACACATAGAGAGGAAACTTGATATATTGCAATTCCTACAAGCATATGTTCCTCCCTCTTAATAATTTTCAGTAGCATAATGAAGGAATTCCACAATATAACCAGCACATAAAGAATTCTTTTCGTGATCTACAAGCATAGAAATTTTACTACTCTCCACACAAGAAAATTTCTTCTCATGACTAATAGTGGGAGTAAACTCAACAAAATAACTATCATGTGAAGCATAATCCAATTGAAAATTAAAATCATGAAGACAAGTCTCATGGTTATCATTATTCTTTATAGCATACATGTCATCCTCATAATCATCATATATAGGAGGCATGCCATAATCATAATAGTTTTGCTCATCAAAACTTGGGGGACAAAAAATATCATCTTCATCAAACATAGCACCCCCAAGCTTGTGGCTTTGCATATAATTAGCATCATGAATATTCAGAGAATTCATACTAACAATATTGAAATCATGCTCATCACTCAAAGCTTTAGTGCCAAACATTTTTATAACTTCTTCTTCTAACACTTGAGCACAATTTTCCATTCCATCATTTTCACGAAAGACATTATAAAGATGAAGTATATGAGACAACCTCAATTCCATTTTTTTGTAGTTTTATTTTGTAAAACCAAACTAGTAAAAAATAAGAAACTAAAAGGTTTGATTGCAAGATCTAAAGATATACCTTCAAGCACTCACCTCCCCGGCAACGACGTCAGAAAAGAGCTTGATGTCTACTACACAACCTTATTCTTATAGACTCGTGTTGGGCCTCCAAGCGCAGAGTTTTGTAGGACAGTAGCAATTTTCGCTCAAGTAGACGACCTAAGGTTTATCAATCCGTGGGAGGCGTAGGTTGAAGATGGTCTCTCTCGAACAACCCTGCAACCAAATAACAAAGAGTCTCTTGTGTCCCCAACATACCCAATACAATGGTAAATTGTATAGGTGCACTAGTTCGGCGAAGAGATGGTGATACAAGTGTAATATGGATGGTAGATATAGGTTTTTGTAATCTGAAAATATAGAAACAGCAAGGTAACTAATGACAAAAGTGAGCACAAATGGTATTGCAATGCTTAGAAACAAGGCCTAGGGTTCATACTTTCATTAGTGCAATTTCTCTCAACAATAGTAACATAGTTGAATCATATGTAAATCTCTCATGCGCAATAAAGAGTTCACTCCAAAGTCACAAATAGCGGAGAACAAATGAAGAAATTATTGTAGGGTACGAAACCACCTCAAAGTTATCTTTTCCGATCAATCTTATGAGTTATCCCTATAAGTGTCACGAACAACCCTAGAGTTCATACTAAAATAACACCTTAAGATACACATCAACCAAAACCCTAATATCACCTAGATACTTCAATGCCACCACGATTACCCATGGGATTGATTATACTATATGCATTAAACAATTTCAAATTCATCATGTTCAATCCAACACAAAGAACTTCAAAGAGTGCCTCAAAGTTTCTACCGGAGAGTCAAGACGAAAATGTGTGCCAACCCCTATGCATAGATTCCCAAGGTCACGGAACCCGCAAGTTGATCACCAAAACATACATCAAGGGGATCAATAGAACATCCCGTCACCAGAGATATTCCATCTCAAGACATTCATCAAGTGTTCTCAAATCCTTAAAGACTCAGTCCGATAAGAAAACTTCAAAGGCAAAACTCAATTCATCACAAGAAGATAGAGAGGGGAAAACTCCATATGATTCATCTATATCAATAAAGCTTGCGGTACATCAAGATCGTGCCATCTCAAGAACATGAGAGAGAGAGAGAGATCAAACACATAGCTACCGGTACATACCCTCAGCCCCGAGGGTGAACTACTCCCTCCTCGTCATGGAGACCACTGGGATGATGAAGATGGCCTCCGGTGATGGTTTCCCCCTCCGACAGGGTGTCGAAACAGGCTCCCGATTGGTTTTTCATGGCTCTGGAGGCTTGAGGCGGTGGAACTCCCGATCTAGGTTTCTGTTCGGAGTTTTGGGTATTTATAAGAGTATTTGGAGTTGGCCCCACGTCCAGAAGGTTTCTGAGGAGGTCACAACCCAGCTAAGCGCGACCAGGGGGTTGGCCGCGCCTTGGTGACTTGTGGATCCCTCGGGACTCTTCTCCGGTATCTTTTGGCTCTAGTATTTTTTATATTTCCGAAAAATATTCTCCATAAATTTTCATCCCATTCTGAGAAGTTTTATTTCTGCACAAAAAAATGACATCATGATAATACTGCTGAAAACAGTGTCAGTCCGGGTTAGTTCTAATAAAACCATATCAAAATCATATAGAATTATTGTAAACATGACATGAATACTTCATAAATTATAGATACGTTGGAGACGTATCAAGTGCGCTGCCCTCTCATGAATACCCGGCAACCAAGGGTTCGATCGTGGTAATAAAGGTGAACGTTACTGATAACATATGTAATAGTTAATAAATGCTACTTATGGCAACCAGTCGAACACCTGTCCGTTGGCCTTCCTAGAGTGGCTTATGGTCTTCTGTGGCCGACTGACTTCTGGTTCTTCCGAGTGAAAGGCGTCTGTCGAATGGAGGGAGAAACCTACTAGTGGAGTTTTTGTTGGAAATATGCCCTAGAGGCAATAATAAATTAGTTATTATCATATTTCCTTGTTCATGATAATCGTTTATTATCCATGCTATAATTGTATTGATCGGAGACTTAAATGCATGTGTGGATACATAGACAAAACCATGTCCCTAGTATGCCTCTAATAGACTAGCTCGTTGATCAAAGGATGGTTAAGGTTTCCTAGCCATGGACATGAGATGTCATTTGATAACGGGATCACATTATTGGGAGAATAATGTGATGGACAAGACCCAAACTACAAACATAGCATATGATCGTGTCAGTTTATTGCTACTGTTTTCTGCATGTCAAGTATATGTTCCTATGACCATGAGATCATGCAACTCACGGATATCGGAGGAGTGCCTTGTGTGTATCAAACGTCGCAACGTAACTGGGTGACTATAAAGGTGCTCTACAGGTATCTCCGATGGTGTCTGTTGAGTTGGCATGGATCGAGACTGGGATTTGTTACTCCGTGTGACGAAGAGGTATCTCAGGGCCCACTCGGTAATACAACATCACAACAAGCCTTGCAAGCAATGTGGCTAAGTGTTAGTCACGGGATCTTGTATTACGGAACGAGTAAAGAGACTTGCTAGTAACGGGGTTGAACTAGGTATGGAGATACCGACGATCGAATCTCGGGCAAGTAACATACCGAAGAACAAAGGGAACGTTATACGGGATTAACTGAATCCTTGACATAGAGGTTTGACCGATAAAGATCTTTGTAGAATATGTAGGAACCAATGTGGACGTCTAGGTCCCGCCATTGGTTATTGGCCATAGAGGTGTCTCGGTCATGTCTACATAGTTCTCGAACCCGCAGGGTTTGCACACTTAAGGTTCGGTGACGTTTCGGTAGTGTAGAGTTATGTATGGTGGTGACCGAAGGTTGTTCAGAGTCCCGGATGAGATCCCGGACATCACGAGGAGCTCCGGAATGGTCCGGAGGTAAAGATTCATATATAGGAAGTCCCAGTTTGGTCGCCGGAAAAGTTTCGGGCTCATCGGTAGTGTACCGGGAGTGCTGGTAGTGTACCGGGGGACCTCCGGGAGGGGTATTTCGACCCCAAGAGGTCCATGGGCTGTGGGAGAATAATAACCAGCCCTTAGTGGGCTGGAAAAACAGCCACACCAAGGCCCATGGCGCAGGAGGCAAAAGTCCTAAAGGAAAAGGTGGAAAAAAGGCTAAAAAAGGAAGAGTCCTACTCCTACTAGGAGTGGAGGAGGAGTGGGACTCCTCCCCCTCTAGTTTGGCCGACTCCTATTGGAGTTTTTCCTTGCGCCAGCCCTCCTCTCTCTCCCTCCTTTATATACTGGTGGATTGGGTGCTGTTTGGACACAGTTTACGGCCACGTGCTACCCGTTTCACCGGTGCTCCTCTAGATCGGTTTTCTGCAGCGCTCAGGCGAAGCCCTGCCGGAATTGCTCCACCACCATCACCGGAGCGCCGTCATGCTGCCGGTGAACTCTCTATCCTCTCCACCTCCTCTTGCTGGATCAAGATGGTGGAGATCGTCATCAAGCTGCACGTGTGCTGAACGCGGAGGTGTCGTCCGTTCGGCGCTAGATCGGAAGGACCGTGATCGAGATCGCGAGACGATTCGTGATGTGATCACGGAACGGATCGTGATGAGTTCGCGGGACAGATCGTGATCAAGATCGTGAGACGAATCGTGATGAGTTCGCGGGACGGATCATGATGTGTTCGCGGGACGGATCGTGATTGGATCACGGGACGGATCGTGATGAGATCGCGGGACGCTCGGTGATTTGGATCGCGAAGATGTTCGACTACACCAACCGCGTTTATTAACGCTTCCCGCTTAGCGATCTACAAGGGTACGTAGATCCACTCTCCCTCTCGTAGATGCTCATCTCCATGGATAGGTTTGCGTGTGCGTAGGAAATTTTTTGTTTCCCATGCAACGTTCCCCAACAGTTTTTGTCGAGTGACTCATGCGCAATGGTGTTAAGTCGGAGTCTTCCTTGTAATCTTGTAATCTTGTAATCTTTAAGTTCTACAATGTAGTGTCCTTAAGTAGGGTATGTAGGTCAGGCCTAAGACCCTACCCTAGGTTCATATCCCCATCATCCAGATCCATGCCGCGAAACATGGTCGAGCAAGCTGGGATTGGCCCCTCCGATAAGGAGAGATATACTCTGGGCCCCTCAGGTGATCCGACCTAGATAAGCATGGCCATGCGATGAGGGTTATGAGATAATCCGAAGTGTTGGTCGTATTCACCGGAACGAGAAAGAGGTCGTGTTGCAACAAGGATGACCATGTCGCCTTGTGCACGAGAACATATATCGTGTGGCAAAGGGAACAAAAGTGTGAAGTACAGGTTCGCCTAACCAGCTTCATCGGACACTTGGAGTCGGTACACTTTGCTAGAGGCCGCTACCGACTAGCCGAGCCGGATGTGATTTGACTCGCGACCACGTGAACGAGAACCTAAGGGGCCATGCGCTTAAGGAGAGGAACATGTGGGCTTTGGGATCCATGCGAGGCCCAAGAGTTGAGCCCCCGTCGGATGCCTATATATAGTGGAGGTGCGACACACTTATTGTGTTGATCGCTTTGGCGCAGTCATTAGGGCTTTGCAAGTGTTGCAACTAGCCGCCAACTGTGTGATCGGACCTAGCAGTCTGCCGCAAGGTGTTCCTCCTGCACGCGTGAATACCGTTAGAGGCGGTGCACTTGTGCCGCTCCGGTGAACGTGTACGTGAGATCCGGTGACCGGCTGTTCGAGGGAGATTGGACGAGGAGGAGACGGACCATACGGACGCGCTGCCCCAACTCTACTTTCGCTGCACGACATTGTGCATCTAGTGATAACGATCTGTGATCCATCTCTGTAGCATGTTCTGTGTGTAGGAAATTTTTAGTTTGCATGCAATGCACCTACTGTAGAACCCAACAGATAGGTGCCGAGCCAAGAGCGTCGGCCGACGTCGGTGAACACCCCGAAGGTGGTGCGGTGGGGCGGCAAAGGAGTCGAATCGGGCGGGTGGCGTCGCCGAATTAGGCATGCGGTGAGGCCGTATCGGGCGCCCTGCGGGGCAGTGCAGGGCAACGACTATGGGACGGTTTGGTGGTGCGACAGGGCGGGGCCGAATTGGGCGGCGGTGGGGCGGCGACCGACGACGGACGACCGTCAGAACGGATTGCGGGGCCGCCAGCGGCTTTGGATCTGACACTAGGCGATGGGGGCACGCGAGGTGGGCGGGCGGGCGGCGGCGGGAGGTGGGAGGAAGAAGGGGGAAGAAGGGGAAGTGGCGGTTGGCGATTGGCGCATGGCCCACAAATATACATCTTGTGTAGGTGGAGATGTATATTCTCACCGCGAGGTGTTGTTGTTTACATCTTTGGAAGGTGAAGATTTTTTTTTTGATATACATCATTTACTGGAGAAGTGTGTGTTGATTATGAAGATGCAAAAGGTAGGTATTTTTACATCAACATTTTTTTTATTGGAGATGCTCTAAGAAACCAGCCACCCGCGACAAAAAAAACGTCGACGCGCAAGCGAAATCCGACGGCTCGGGAGGACGTTTGCGTCAGGTAGAAATCAGTCGGTTTAATTTTAGAGTTTTCCATTATCTTGTTGTTCGAGCGAGGCTACAAGCTGAATTATTCCCGACTGAAAGAGACACGTGTCGTCTTAGCATTCGATGGGAGAGCGGTCACGCGGATCACGGCCCTGTGTGCTCTGCTCACGCGGAATGATGTATACCGTCAGATCGGGCCTAATCCAACGGACACCAGATCTGGTCTCGTCCTCCGCATCACGGCGATTGGAATATATATATACACGGCTGCGTATTTGTGAAATTTCAAAATAATTCGAATGAAGCCCCTGAGCGAGAAAGTGGAGGCGGCGGCGGAGGGCGTGATGAAGAACGGCGGCGGCGATGGCGACGCCGTTAAGGACGCCGGCGACGTGATCCAGGGCTGCGTCGGGAAGTACGCCGGAGGGACCCTTGAGGCCGAGCTCGCCAACAACCCGGGGGACAAGCTCCAGGACGACGCCGGCGACGAGATCCAGGGCGAGACCCTCAAGGCCGATCTCGTCAACAACTCGGGGAAGAAGCTGCAGACCGTCGCCGGTGACGAGATCAAGGGATACGTCGTGAGGTACGCCGGCGAGACCCTCAAGGCCGAGCTCGTCAACGACTCGAGGGACAAGCTCCAGGCGGACGCTGGCGACCAGATCCAGGGCTACGTCGTGAAGTACGACGGAGAGACCCTCAAGGCCGACATCGTCGACAAGTCGGAGGAGAAGCTCCAGGTACAGGCCGACGCCGGAGAGACCCACAAGCCCGACCGCGGCAAGGCCGACGCCATCAAGGCTCTCGTCGGCGAGACGTCGACCGTTCGCGTCAATATATCCATCCAGGCCGACTCCAGCGGGACCCTCAAGAGCACTCTCAAGGCCGACGCCATCAAGGCTGTCGTCGGCGAGGCACCGACCGTTCGCGTCAATATATCCATCCAGGCCGACTCCAGCGGGACCCTCAAGAGCACCACCGTCAATGCCGACGACGGCGGGATACCCAAGGCCGAGCCCACCAATATCTCCACCAAGGCCGACGCCCCCAAGACACCCAAGGCCAAATCCATCAAAGGGAACGATGATGTCGAGACCGTTAAGAACATCGACGAGGAGGAGGGGGAGGAGGGTGATGAGCGTGCAGAGTATGAGGAGGAGAAGGGGGTTCAGTCTGATGAGGAGGAGGAGTCTTATGAAGAGCAGGAGGGGGATGCAGTGGAGATCAACTCAACCATCGAGCTGAAGGACGCTCTGCAAGGATGGGTGCGCGGTAGGTTGCTGATCAGGGTTCGTCGACTCCCAACGCTGGCGGAGGCTGAAAGGATGTACTCCTACGTCAAGACTGTGCAGCACTTAGTCGAGGTCACTAACATTGAGGTGCTCAAGATGGTTTCTGATCTGGTTGCTCTCATCGAGTTCAAGGTCATCAAGGCAACGATCCCAACCTTGAGAGAGCATCCCCAGCAAGACGCAGCAAGAGGCTATCTGGCCAAGCAAGGGCGTCAGATTACTGGAAGGGCCCTTCAGATCGGTGGAGAGTTCAGCGCCCGTGCTGAAGCTGTCGGCAACGCCATGCAGGCGCACTCTCAGCTCGTCAACGAGCCCCCCTACTCCGTTGCCCTGAACAACCTCCGTAAGACGATCAACGCTCTTCTGAACAGCCCAGTCACTTTGGACTAGTTACATTGCATACAACAGACGCATCATGGTTACACCTCTTCCACATATTTGCTCGTAAATACCATTACTAAAACTAGTAGTATATTGTCTTGGAGTTTAGGAATAGTCAGAGATTGGTTGTAGATGCTCGGTTGCTAGTAGTTGCCTCAAAAGTGGAATCCCATGTTTCATTCTATATGTCTTCTGGATTCATGCTGTAAGCCTTGGTCTGCTTGGTTACCTGTAATCGCCATGAGCTGCACCGTTGGATCAGATGAAATAGTGTTGGTTGTGATTGAGAATTTGTCCCACAATTTTCATGTCTGATGGTGATCTGTTTTCTGTAATTTCTGTGCCAAATTTGATAAAAATAGGTGAGCACATGCAGGAAAAAAGTCCAGGAAGCATTCAAGCTTCAGGTATATAATACACAAGTGGACTTGCTTGTGGCCCTTGTTATTTGGTAATCCTTGAGCTGTGTTGTTGCTATGCATACGTGCTGTTTTTTCATCAGTTCTGGCAGAAGCAAAAATTGCTGGTTCTAGAGAATAACCAGAACTTGGAGAATGCTCTCTAAATGCTGTTTCAGGAACTTGTATGCTTCTTTGATGCAGACCTGGCTACCTAATATTTGTTGCAAAGTGATGTGCACATTTTCATTTTCTTAGTAATAACCTTGCTGTTGGAACTTATGGCAATCGAACAGTTTTCTCAACTCTATACAGTCCACTAGATGTTTCTATCTTTTGGCTGATAGCTGACTGTAAATTACCCCAATAGGAAGTGAGAGCATTCCTGCACTTTTTATTTGCTGATCATGAAATACTTGAAAGTATTCTTGATTTCTTATTTTGTTTGTTCACTATATCTGCAGTTCAATGGGGTAAACCAGTTATGCATGCCTGATAACAGACTACTTGGTTAGTCACAGATCTTTCACCAGTTTTACAAATAGAAATTGGCTTCTGAGCACTTGTTAGTGCTTGTGCAGTGTTGAGGTGTTTCTCCTGTCAGATACCATGCTTTACCTTTATTCCAGCTGATAGAATATACTCCCTTTGTCTGAAAATATAAGATCATTTTTGGCACTATGATAGTGTCAAAAATGATATTACATTTTGGGACGGAGGGAGTATATGTCAACCATCAAAGATTGCGAGGATATCTTTGGGTATATCGAGAGCAAACAGGATCTCTTTGGAAAGGTTATTGTGAATTTGCAAGTTGTACTCATTTTCTAATGGTTTGTGTTGCTGGTATGTCACTCTTTTCCAGTTCTATGTGTTCGTTCTTAACTTCTGATTGATGTTAAGTAATAGCTTAGTAACTCGCTGCATCCTAGTTTTGTTTATTTATGCGCACATAGCTGTATCAAAATAAAGTGTACTAGGCCTTATTTTTTGTCAGAATATACTATGTTTGTGGAACTGGGTTTTTGTCCAACTACGCAGTGCAGATAATACTCCTATAGGGACCTATGTTTGTGGAACTAATTGATATGACCTATTGGTATATGCTTTTCACAATGCTTAATTAGGTGAATGCTTATTGCATGGAGTGTTCAAATATAATATTTTTCGTCTTGAGGTGTTCCATACTGCAAGTTGTGCTATCACGAACCATGAAGTCACTGGTTAGTATTACATGTCAACCAATATAACTGGGTCAACTTTAACCAAACCATGACTGCCTAATACATGTAATCTGGGTTGTAGTGGTACTGTGGTAGTATAGTAGATCAGCGATTGTAATTGTCTTAGCCATCCTTTGGCTGTTCTTTATTTTGACGGGAGCTATCCTTTGGCTGCTTTGAGAGACTTCTTGCATCATCGTTCAGTTATTAGTTAATTATGTGTAGTACTTATAATCGCTCACCTCCTTTCCCCTTTAATCGGAAAGAGGAAATCAAATCCCTTGAGGAGTGTTTTAAGAATCTATTGAGATGATTCCATCTAAAGGGAGGGCATTCCTAACAAGCATTGGTCATAATTTTGAGCAGAAGAACTGGGCATACATTTTGCGGCATGCATTCTACTAGTCTTCTACTTTTAATATAGGAATTCTCATCACCAGTTCTCACCCCTCTGGCTGTATTTGAAAAGGTTTGGTGGAAGAGAGATCGATATCCAGCATTTCAAAAGCAGCCTTTTGAAAAGAAATGAGGTCGATCTAGTGTTTTTCTATGCTACTTTCTTTCTTCTGGCACTGAAATCTCGATTCAACATATAATTGTATATAACTGATTAAGCTGAAATAATCTTAATATTAACCAACAAACACTGCAGGTATTGACCATGTTATTGGTGATTAGTTGTATAGTCTGCGCTCTCTTGCGAATCATAAAGTGCATGTTAATTCGTTAAGAGCCATGATTGACTGGGTGCATGTAGTGGCAAATACCTTTGCGTGAATTATTGTGAAGCAAAC
Organism: Hordeum marinum; assembly: GCA_022496015.1. NCBI lineage: Eukaryota > Viridiplantae > Streptophyta > Magnoliopsida > Poales > Poaceae > Hordeum > Hordeum marinum. The sequence continues at coordinate 355,433,641 of CM039676.1, read as the reverse complement.
ATATGGAGTTTTATGTCTAGCTTGTTCCACACTAGTCTTATATCATTATGTTTGCCCAGGAATTAAGAATATTTTGTGAGTTTTGGAATGAATTGCCAGTCTTTGGAACTTTGTACTATACCACTGCTTATTAACGTTTGGCTTGAGCAAGAAGCATGGGTTTGACCAGTTTCAGATCGGCATCATTGTGACCATCTCAGAAGTTACTCATGTTGATTAGTGTAGCTAGATGGGTTGTTAGTATGAAGTTCATTTTGGGTACTATACTGTACATAATCCTGCTAAATATGAAGTTACTCATGTTGATTAGTGTAGCTAGATGGGTTGTTAGTATGAAGTTCATTTTGGGTACTATACTGTACATAATCCTGCTAAATATGAAGTTACTCATGTTGATTAGTGTAGCTAGATGGGTTGTTAGTATGAAGTTCATTTTGGGTACTATACTGTACATAATCCTGCTAAATATGATATTTTTCTTCAGTCAGATACCGGAATGGATACATCAATTTTCTCATTGTAATATCATGCTCTAGATTTAAAAGGGTAAATTGCAAAAAATTGTTTGTGAAATATTGCATAAATTCTTTGACCTAATACACTTCCAATATACACTAGTAGAAAACAGGGCATCGGTTCGGGCCGGACCAGCCCATTAGTCCCGGTTCAGTCACGAATCGGGACCAAAGGGTGCAACAATCCCGGTTCGGGAGGCCAGGGGGCCGGGCGGGCCACGTGGGGCATTGGTCCCGGTTCGTCTGGAACCTTTGGTCCCAGTTCCTGCCACGAACCGGGATCAATGTGACTCGTTCCTGGCCCACGACCATTGGTCCCGGTTCGTAGCTGGAACCGGGACCGAAGGGGGTAACCGTTCGCCTGGTGCGAGCCCCTTTAGTCCCGGTTGGTGGCTCAAACCGGGACTAAAGGTTCGAACCACGATGTTTCGCACTCCGAGAAACAGGCATGATAAGCAACTGTTCCGCCGCGATCTTTTCTTCGTTCTCCTCCATACTCCTCTGTTCTTCTCCTCCATTCTCCTCTCTTCTCCCCCATATCTTCTACCATGAATCCAATCACTCGATACAGGGAGGTCCTCGCACATGGCACGACCAATCTCGATGTCATCTACACGAACGACAGCGCCATGGTGCCGCGTTTTCTTTTCGTTTTGCAGAAATGGCTTCAAAAAGTGGCGGATGAGAAAGACAAGTTCATAGGGCTTGATCTTGAGTACACGACCAAGCAAGAAGATGTTGCCGTCATACAACTATGTTTCAAGAAACATGTCATGATCTTCCACTGGGCAAGGTGAGTTTTGAGGGTTTTCTTTGATCAATTAATAATTTATAGATTATTATGAAAATTGTATAGGATAGAAATATGTTCCATTTTGAATCCTATGGGAAAGCTCAATATTTCTTTTAAGTTTGTAGTGAAACAATTTTCCTTGTTGCAAAACGTGGAAGAACATATATGTCATATAGTTAATTTAGGGTTTCTTCATCAATTCATAGGATATGAAAATTGCATATATATAGGATATAGCAATATATATGTTCTATTTTGAATCCTATGGCAAAGATCAAATGATATTACTGTTAAGTTGTAGTGAAGTAATGTTCGATTTTTTTATGATATTATAATTTTCCTTTATATAGTTGCATATTATATATAGGACTTTTTAATGATATTACTGTTAAGCCTGAATATAATTTTTCTTTATATAGTTTCATATTATAATTGTGTCAAAATATACTTGTTGCAGCGGTATTTAACATTTGTTCCATTTTAATTTGTTGATGTTGCAGTAGTGACAAGCACTGCCCAGCACTCATGGACTTCCTACGCAGCGGCATACATTTTGGTAGCGTTGATGTTCGTAATGACAAGCTGAAGATGAGGCGCAGCTTCGGTATTGAGATACCAGTTGACTGCCTTATTGATATCCAAGACATATCCAGGCTTCAGTATGAGAGGACTTCGATGGCTTCTATGGAAGTCGCCTTGATCGACGACTATTACGGAGATATGAAGACCGAATTCCCCCCGGCACAGCACAAAGAGTGGGAGAGGACCCCACTTCAGCCTATCAACATTGCGTATGCAGCAAAAGATGGATACGTTGCATACGAGTTGTACCGCAAGATTCGAACCAAGATTCGAACCGTGAACTATGGGCAGCGTCACCTCGCACCACCACCAGCATGGGGATATTCTTCTGATTCGGACTAGCTATTGTGTTCGCTTGGACGAGTACTTTCTGTAATAGATATCTGAACTATTATATATTACATATCTCTCTAGCTATTATATATTTGTAGTGCTTTTCAATTCAGGTTTTTCTTAAATTCCGATTGTGGCTGAGAACAAAATACAACAAAAAAGTAGGTTGTTCTCATCGTTGTCAAGCACGCACACCATGCCAACTTTCAACCTTTTCAGAGTTCATTTGTAGTGTTTTTCAATTTTAGGGTCATTTAGCTCAAAAAAATAATTAAATGCATGAAAAATATTAAATGAAGTCAGAAATGGTTGAAAATTGATGATGTGGGTTTGAATGCTGCATTTTGAACACACGAAAAGCTTGGAGTTCAAATAAGTTTAAAAAATTGAAATCCCTTTGTAACAGACGAGTTCTCGTCCGAAACCCCGATACTTCGAAAGAGATTGTCCGTTTTGTACACGAAGTACATCCTATTTTTTCTGTAACCCTCTCAACTTTTTAGCACATGCTATGTTGGTGAAATGATGATACAATGCCAACTTTCAACCTTTTCAGAGTTCATTTGTAGTGTTTTTTAATTTCAGGGTCATTTAGCTCAAAAAAATAATTAAATGCAAGAAAAATATCAAATGAAGTCAGAAAGGGTTGAAAATTGATGATGTGGCTTTGAATGGTGCATTTTGAACACACGAAAAGCCTGGAGTTCAAATAAGTTCAAGAAAATGAAATGCCTTTTGTAACCGATGAGTTTCCGTCCGAAACCCCGATACTTCAAAAGAGACTTTCCGTTTTGTACACGAAGTGCATCCTGCTTTTGCCGTAATCCTCTCAACTTTTTAGGACATGCTATGTGGGTGAAATGATGGTACCATGCCGAGTTTCAACCATTTCAGAATTTATTTGCAGTGCCTTTTAATTCAGAGTCATTTTAGCTCAAAATAAATGCTGAAATGCATGAAAAAAAGGAAATGAAGTCAGAAAAGGGTTGAAAAGGCATGATGTGGCTTTGAATGGTGCATACTGAATGCAGAATTTTTTTTGAGCTCAAATATTTATAAAACAATTAAAATCATTTTGTAACACACATGTTTTCGTTCGATAAAAGTTATATAACTAAACTTGATATTATATACAATTCATGCAACTAAAATTATCAAAGTTATTTTTGTTAAAAAATTTAATAGCAAAAAAAATATTCATAAAATATTTTTTGTTAACAACTTTTAATATGCAAAGAAATAACATAAAAAATAGCAAAAGTGAAAATAGATGCGCTTACACTGAAATTCAACCTAAAATTCAAAGTGCTAGCTAGGCGCCTAGCGTAACTACCATTTTGAATTTAGGTCGAATTTCAGTATAAACGCATCTATTATCACTATCAGAGGAGCTCAACATAGCAGGCGCGGCGGGGCTTATAAACAGGTTCGGGAAACCTTCGCTTGACGAGGTGGGACTAAACTCCCACCACGCCACTGTGCAAGGCCATTGGTCCCGGTTGGTGGCACCAACCGGGACCAATGCCACCTACAGTCCCGATTGGTGCCACCAACCGGGACCAAAGGTCCTGTTTCTCGCTCTTCGGGAAGCTGAAAACAGGACTTTGGTCTCGGTTGGTGGCACGAACCGGGACCAAAGGTCCCCGTTTCCCGCCCTTTGGGCGGCGGAAAACATGTCAGTGGTCCGGGTTGGTGGCACCAACCGGGACTAAAGACGTCATTGGTCCCGGTTTGTGCCACGAACCAGGACTAATGCTCCTTCTATATGACAAGCACTTGGCAAAAATCGCAGTTTTTGTTCCACTTTGCCCTCGTCGCCGCCCCGAGCCCACCGTCGCCGTTCACGTCCCCGTCACCGCCTCCGTCGCCTCCCCCGCCGCCCCCATCGCCGCCCCGTCGCCTCCCCCACCGCCCCCGTCGCCACCCAGTCGCCTCCCCCGCCGCCCTCGCCGCCCCCGTTGCCTGCCCCGCCGTCCCCGCCACCGCCTCCGTCGCCTCCCCCACCGCCCCCGTCGCCTCCCCCGTCGCCGCCCCGCCTCGTTGCCGCCCCGTCGTCGTCGCCGCCCCACCCCGCCGCCGCCCCCGCCGCCCCCGTCGCCTCCCCCGCCGTCCCTGCCACCGCCTCCGTCGCCTCCCCCACCGCCCCCGTCGCCTCCCCCGTCGCCGCCCCGCCTCGTCGCTGCCCCGTCGCCGCCCCGTCGCCATCGCCGCCCCGTCGTCGTCGCCGCCCCACCCCGCCGCCGCCCCCACCGTGAGCCGCCGCCGCCCCGGCTCGTTGCAATTTTTTTAAATATATGTTGATTTCTTTATATGATGAATGTTTATGTTAGATTAATATGTTTATGTTAGCTAGATTAGCATGTGTATGTTAGATTAGTATGTTTATGCTTTTTTGAAAGTAGATTAATATGTTTATGTTAGATTAGTATGTGTATGTTGATTTTGGATTTTATGAAAAATTAGTCGACGATGCCCAACCCGCATCCTTGTCGTCGAGTAGTCCGCGAGAGCCTGCTTGATAGGCGCCACGTCCGGGACTGGGCTCCGCCGGGCTGGCACTGGGAGGTGCTACCTTCCCGGGCTCGAAGGTTGGTGAGGAATGCATGTATCGTCGTCGACCCGGACCTTCTATGTTGGCGGTCACGCGGGCCACTTTCGATGTGGAGGGAGCCGACACCCGCGGAGGTGGTACATCGCCGTGTCAGGGAGGAGGACGAGCACGTCCGTCGCTACATGGTGGCGTTGGACGCCCGGTTTGACAATACGTGGCAGATCCTTCAGGGATCTCACTTGAGTTATGATCCCGTGATGGTTCCTTATCTTTGGGTGTCCATCGCCGGCGACTCAGAGACTGCTAGTGAACCGAGTTCATCGTCCTCCATTCTGGATTCTAGGATATTCGATCTGTATTAGTTAATATTTGATGATGCATTAACTGGATTATTCGGGATGATTTATTAGTGATATTATATTCGAGGTCATTATAAATATTAATGTATTAGTGATATTTTATCGATATAATGCGTGTGTGACATTCGGTCTGTCGAGACTTTCCTTAAATAACTTTCATGTGTGTTCTTGATGGAGGTATCCCGACTGTTGTCGTGAGGGGTGCCTCCTCTTTTTTCTGTTCTTTGCGATATACTCGTCGATATATTGCGCAAGAAGAGAAGAGGGGAGGCGTCCATCATCGGTGGTCGAACTATTTCTGTGAGAGAGTGTCCACCAACATATATACACCACCGTATCAATGTGAGAGAGTGCGCACCAACACACCATGAGATATGAGAGTTATTTAAGGAAAGCCTCGACGGACCAAAAGTCACACATGCATTAATTAAGATCCAAAGCTTGCCGTAATTCTTGAACTAGATTATTCGGGATGATGTATTAGTGATATTATATTCGAGTTCATTATAAATGTATTTGTGATTTGCAAGTCATTCCGGTAAAACATAGGAAATTTTTTCTATGTCATTGCTCGATATATGAAACGGGTTGACTTTAGGTCTGTTTCGGCTCCTTGTGTGTCTTTCAGTGAGGGAGTGTCCACACACACACACACACACACACACACACACATATATATGAGAGAGAGAAAGAATCCCGACTGTTGTCGTGGGGGTCGCTTCTCCTTCGTTTTCGTGTGTTAGACATTTTGGTGTAATGCACTCGGAGACGAATGGAGGAGACAACATCATCGACCGTCGCAATATCAGAAGGAGTGCCCACCATATACGTGAGATGAGAGTTTAGGAAGGAAAGACTCGATAGACCTAAAGTTAACCTGTTGCATATTGAGTAATAGTGATCTGTGTGTTGATCAGTTTTCTCGTAGTTTCCTTCGATCGATTTTAAATGTTTCAACTATGAACATAGGAAATGTCTGACGACGAAAGTGAATTCGGTATGTGCGAATACTGCGAAGACGAGCGCGGCCTGTGTGACAAGACTTTCCTAGTTGATGGTAGGCGCTTCAGCATCATGCTGGATGAGAACTTCGAAGTGAATACAGTAAGTCACAATGACAAGTCTTTTTTCGTGATTAAGCATGACTTCTGCCTCTTTTGCTTCAACTTATAATTAATTTTAATTTTTTACTGTTCTACTAGCGTATCCCCTGCCATGCAAGAATTGTTGTCTTGGATAAGATTGGTTTCAGTACTAAAAAAGATATGAAGGTAAAGATAGTTCACTTGAGGACCGAGCATGTTTTTACTTTTACGGTAAAATTGTACCATGCAGACACCTATTGCTATTTTGAATGCAAAAGTTGGTAAGCACTATGCAAGGCTTATGCATTTGAGCCTAACATAATTATCACCTTTGATATTCGTTCGAAAGATGAAATAGAAGATAATATCGACATCTGGGTCGATGGGCAGACGCCTCCAGTTCTACCATTATGTGAGTTTATCAACCATATTTATTAAATAATTTATATTGTTTATTTAAAAATAGTTGACAACTTATTTGCATTGACAACTTATTTTCATTCTTCAAAAAATGTACGAAAGATGGTAGACAGAACCTACTACTACAGTGATGAAGCAGAATTAACTTATAAGGAGAAAGATCATCTTACCGTATTTCTTAGTCATCTTGAGAATTACAATAGCTATTATCAAACTCCTGCACATTATGGTCAATACGTGCCACTAGTGCACGTGGTGAACTATGGTAACATCCATGGAGATTGCATGGTAAGATTTTAATTCTACTATTACGACATCTGTGCATCTTTTGCATAAATTCTTTTAAAACTAAACTACATTGCTAACTACAAAGTTATTACTATGTTTTTCAACATAAAATCCCGGAGGATTATGTGCCTCATCTGATGTTTCCGAGAGGTCGCGTTGTTGTTACGAGCTTAGGGCCACCACGACCAGGTTAGCCTACGCATCACTCCTGTCCATACCGGATTTCTAAAACCGATGGAGTCACGATAATCAAAGAATGGAAAAAATGTATGCTCAATCGTAGAGAACTACTTGGAAGCAACATTGTGCGTAGGCCAACAATGGAAGACAGGATGATCTCCGTTCTCCATAATGGAGAGTCAGGGCCTATCTTGTTTTATGATATTTTACCTAAGAGAGGGTATAGTAGGTCCTACGAGATAGAAGTACGTAGGTCCTAGGTACAATGTGTTATTATGTGCTACAATGTGTTAGAATTGTTGATGATGATAATGAATGAGGAGGAGGAGTTATGATTATGACCAGTGACCAACTTGTTATATGATGTCTCATTGACGAAAATGACGATTAAATTGTGTCATATGTTCTATCTATAAGTATAGTACGTAGCGTTGTGACCAAGCACGAAGATAAGAGAGATCACTTTTCTCTATTAGTTATCTAACAAAATATATGAAACCCCTAAATTAACCCTCCAAAACCCTCAACCCCCCTCTCTAAAAAATAGCCCCTCAGCTGCTGACGCGTGGACGCTCTTTGGTCCCGGTTGGTGTTACCAACCGGGACCAAAGTCCCTCCTGCCTGGGCTCGGCGGAGCGGCCACGTGTAGCCCCATCTGTCCTGGTTCGTATGAGAACTGGGACTAAAGGTCGTGGGCTTTAGTCCTGACCTTTTAGTCCCGGCTCTAGAACCGGGACAGATGGGCCTTACGAACCGGGACAAATGAGTCTTTTTTCACTAATGATACCATACAAGGAGAAGAGCTTTCTGTCCATCTGGCATGCATTTTATAAAAAACTCCATGTCTTTGATGGTAATAAACCTGCAGTTCACTTCAAATTAGAGAAAAAAATTTCTCGCATTTACAGAAAATACCTTGCATTTTATGGTAATTAATCCACTCAACTTTGAAGTTAGAGAAACTGAATCATTTTTTAAATTTTGTGAAAACCCCCTGCTCTTTGTGGTAATTAACCCGTAGTACATAGTGACAGGAATTAAAGGGAAACCTCTAGTATTTTAGTTAGTCAATCCACAATCCATCTAAAAGAAATGCTTTAAAAAATATTCATATTGAGAATAGAGCATCGCTCTGTTCTACCGCGAGTTTCGGCTCTTGCGGTTAGCTTTGCGGAAGCACAAGTAGCCCACTTAGGTTCGAGTCTCGGCTCTACCGCGAGTCCTAGCTAGTCTTGTTTAGAAAAATATATTCATATCATTTAAATCTTTACTTCAATTTTAACATTTAATATATAAAATTTGATTAAACAAATGTGTAGAATCTTAATATGTTATTATTTTACATGTTAACCATTTTTCAAATGCTATTTAGGGTGTAACTCAATCAACAACACACGATCCATCTTTCTTTCATACCTGCGTCAATCCGAATTGTAAATGAACACCTGAGCAAAACAAGATTGAATCAAAAGAAACCAATCTCTACCTAATATTAAAGGAACGATTGGTTCTTCACTTTTTTGGTCCAGCCTAGGTTTCGTACGTTGAGTCATAGTTTCGTACGCAGTTTATCTTTTTTTTTTCGTTGGAAAAAATTGCTAGAAAATTAAGATGGACGGGTGCATGATTTTGGGCGAATAGCATAGCCACTGGACCAGATGATGGTAGGTGACAAAAGTATCGCTACCAGCTAAATATAGACTCATAAGTCCTGAGCTTTTCTAGAAAAAAGGAAAAAACTTGGTGCGCGAGGGGAGGATCGAACGCGAGACATCCCTGTTGAATGTAGTAGCCACCAGACCAAATGCTTTCCGGTGACTAAAGAAGCATTGAACTATAAATAAACACTGAACGTTATTTTAGTATACGGAGAATATTTTTTTAAATCAGTTTGTTCTAGCTGGAAACAAAAATCTGAACATTTTTAGAAAAATATGAAGATTTTTGAAAAAAGGTGAATTTAAAAAAAATACACACTGATGTTTTTTTAAGTATAGGGTGAACATCTTTAAAAAATATACTTAACATTATTTAATATATGGTGATCATTTAAATTGCATATTGAACAAATTTTCTATGCATGGTGAACATTTTTAATATACAATAAAAAGTTTTCAAGTGTACGGTGATCCTTTTTTCTATTCGGTGAATTTGTTTTGATTATGTGAACTAAAACATGAATACATTTTGAAATTTCCATCTTTTTCTAAAAGAAGCGAACATTTTCTAAACTTTTGACAAAATTTTAAATTCTGAACTCTGGTGAAGAATTCAAATGCACGAAAAAGATAAAAAGAAGGGAAGGAAAAAAATAAGCCCAAAAAAAGAAAAAGAAAAGAAAACAAAAGGTTAGAAAAAGTCGATCGTCTAAGCGCTGCCTTTAGCGAAGCGATGACGTTCTGATGCTCACACGCATCAAATAGGATCAGTGGCGTTTCGTACGATTGAGTCACCATTTATGTACATTGTTCCTTCTACCAACAGGCCTTGCGAACGCTCTTCTCTCAAGAATCTAGCCCTATTTAAGAGAAGAGCACGAGACATTGTTTGGAGCATGTGCCCGAGGGACATAGAGGGCATCCCTCATGCCCAACACAAGAGATTAGTTTAACATTTCCTTGATGTGGCGCGCTTCAAACCCTTGGGTTGGTGTGATTCAGTGACAAGTGGGCAATGTGATGGTCAAACTCATCACTTTGGGATTGCCCACATCTAGATGCTTTATGGTCAGATGGACACCAGGGTCGCCGTCAATAGGGTCAAAAAGGAGGTTAAGCGGTCATAGATGGATGTCGTGTTGAAATAGAGGACATGGACTGTTTTATTTCAGTTTAATAAACTAGGGATATGGAAGGAATCATTTCTCGCCGCTCTTCACATATGACCAGCCTCGCTAGGCACAGTGATACCCGTCACAATGCATAAGGATCCCAATTAAGATTTCATATTCTATTTCATGATTTTCATCGTTCTTGATCTCACTGGACATGAAGGAGGCTCGACAATCCAGTTATGGGACCCGGAAAACCTTGATTAGTGACAACAACCAAGTTGTTCATAAAAGAAATCCGAACCTATGGACCCAAATGGACCAACCTGCTACTGTCGACCGTAGGCCATTCCTATGGTGGATATGGGCCTCCTCAGGAGGCCACCTCCTATTTGGCACCCGTTACTCATGTTTAAGCGCAGTCTGTAGATCTCTAAAAGTGGGATTAAATACTCTTGTTTTTGGAAGAGTAAGCCGAGATAGTTAATTGGGAAGATGTCCAATTGCCCTTAGTTGAACAAAGGATCTATATTAACCAAACCTGCTTATGATGAAGCATATCAGTACTAACTCTGTATCAAACCAACAATTGATCAATCGGTTGTGAGTAGCAAATTTACTGCCGGTCTCTTATATTCATCTAAAATGAAGTAAGTGTCCAGAAAACCAAGCAAAGAAACAGTACATGCTCATCTGAGAGTTGATTTTATTTTGGAATTTTCTTTGATTTTGATCCTTGAACGTTGAACCAGGATGGCTAGGGTGCTGACCTTGGACTCTATGTGTTCAATATACAGAGATATCTATAATAACTAAATAGTTCATCCTCACTATCTTATTTCTATTGACATGCAACCTATCCACATCAACAACCACTCAAATGCAGCCACGTCACCTATGATTCCAAATAATTTTAACCCTCTGTGCTCTCATGCATCCACGTCATCCTCTTTTGCTTTGCTGTCCAGCGCTTTAAATTTGTCGCCACCTCCCCTTCTAGTCGATTCATTATGGCCGGGTTATATGTCGTCCCTTCAATTCTCTTCGAGTCTTCGTCTCCTCCAATTCCACCCACACAAACAGATCAAAAGTCAGTAATGATTGTTTCCGTCTCCCTCTTCACCTTATCTTTACCCCTAATTGCTCACTTGGTATGTGACGCCTCCCATTTTGATCGTACGCTAATCATACACGCAAATGCGTACGACCAAGATTAGAGACTCAATGAAAGATATCACAACACAACTCTAGACACAAATTAAAGTCATACAAGCTTCATATTACAATCCCTCGAGGGCTCGAATACAAACGAGTCAGCGGAAGCAAATAATATCTGAGTACAGACATAAGTAAACAAGTTTGCCTTAATAAGGCTAGCACAAACATAGCAACGGATCGAAAGAGGCGAGGCCTCCTGCCTGGAAACCTCCTATCCTACTGCTGGTCGTCAATGGCCTCCACGTTGTAGTAGGCTCCGTTGGGGTAGTAGTAGTCGTCGGTGGGATCCACTGTCTCCTGGTCTTCGTCATTTGGTCGCGGCAATCGTATTAGGAGGAAAAGGTGGGAGCAAAGCAACGGTGAGTACTCATCCAAAGTACTCGTAAGACTGACATCAGAACTATGCTAAGTATGTAGCATTATCAAAGGAATGGGGCTATATCTTTGGATAGACTGCAGAAAAGTGACAATAGAGGGAAGGCCTAGTCCTATCGAAGACTAGCATCTTCAAAATCTTGCAGCATTAGAAGGGAGTAGGCTGGTAACTCATATTTAACAATATTATTGTAGCAATTTTATTAAGTAACCACACTCAGAGATTCTTCCTCGACTCCCTGCGAGGACACAATCCCGGAGCCAACATTTTATTTCAAGTCACTACTTTTAGTTATATTAGCTCGGGATACAACTCCAAGTCGTCCTGTTACCGTGGACACGGCTATCGGAATAGTTAATTTCATCCCTGCAGAGGTGCACCACGTTTTCCATCATGCTTGATCATCTTTGGTCGGACACGCTTTTCTGGGTCATGCACGGCCTCGAAGATCAACACGTCGTCGCCCCACCTAGGCTCAAGAGAGAGGCCAGCCCGCTGGTCTAAATCCTAAGCACGCAGGGGTCATGGGCCCACTCACCCTTTGCCCTCCTGCACGATGCGTGGGTGGCCGAGGTCAGTCCTAGCACACTCTAATCCAAGATATGTGCTGCCGCGGACCACTCGGGCGCGCGCCGCTCCATTGCTGACGTCCGAAGAGTTCCGACTGATACAACGACGCCGAGTATCCATAACTTCTCCGACGTGAAGGTTGGTGCAAAAAGGTCAAATGACTAACTCAGATCAAATATTCAAACCATTAGCATTTTATTGATTGCGGTGACGAGCGCGATACACGATATGTGGTCCCGTCGCCCCGTCTCGAGGTCTTGTGGCAAGGGCCAAGAATGCCCGGACACGCCTCGTCGTATTACACCAACACCCTCCGGTCATCATGACCTCATCATGTATCAACAGTAAAGTAAAAGTAACCGTGTGTTTGTAACACCAAGGGGAAAACCGAGGAATCACCCTCGATGGATCCCACTCAATGTAACCGTCAAGGTGACCAGAGAGGATTCACTCTCAATGGTCTACGCTTGAGGGGTTGCACGACAGAGTCGTCGTCGGGAGTGGTGAAGGAGGAATCACCCTCGATAACCACGACCGACTAGCTGCACTACAGACTTAGCATCATGAATACTTCATGAGGTGCCACCCTAGGTACTCGGTAGTAGCTATGCAGAGTCATACAAGTAAGGGGTGTGCGGTGAATGTGACGGGCATGGCTTGTCGGTCGGTTGCCAGAGTCTTCAAGTCTTCGAGTCATCGAAGAAGAAGCAGGGGCAACTGGGACTACGGGGTCACAGGGGATCACCAATCAACCTATACTAAGTAGGTGATATGAAAGCAGGTATAGTAGTAGTATAACAAAAACAGGCTATGCATGAGAGTAGGAGCTATCTACAACAGTAGCAAAAACTAATGCAAGCATGAGAGGGAAGAGATAGGCGATATTAGAATGATCGGGGGGGGGGGGGGTTGCTTGCCTTGCTGCAAAGGCCTGATCATCAGTGATGTAGTCGTACCTGGCAATAGCGTCAGCCTCAGAGTCTACCGGTAAAAAGAGGGAGGGAGAAACAATAAATATAAGGCACACATATGCAACACGATGCATGACATGACAAATATGCAAAGCTAGGCATGCACTAACGCAGTTCTAGTTACAGACGGAGCGGGATAATATGTGACGATATTTCCCGTATCTCGGTCTACTACCGGACAGATGAATCTGATGAAAAACTTTCATGTTCGTTATGATAGAAGCACGTGACAGACAAACGGACTGCATATTCATATTCGTTGGATTTTTTTGATCAACTTTCATGTATAAAATATTTTCATCTGAATTACGGTTTATTTTATATGAATTTCCAAACTTTTATACATTTCCTAATTTTTTGTATTTAGTTTAGTCCGAATTGACCAAGTCAAATTGACGAGTCAAAAGGGCAGTGCGGGACCCAGGTATTTAGAGTATGGGGCCACCTGTCATATACACATTAGATTAATCTAGTACTCCTAAATTGAACCTAAACTAAATTGAATTAGCACTAATTAATTACTTCATACGTGCACTTGGCTGTGCAAGGACACGCACGGCAGCTCCTAGGCACACGGCCATGGCCAGCATGACCGAGGCGAGCTTGGGAGCTGTCAAGGCGCGGGCGTGCAGGTGACAGTTGCAGCTAACAGCAGGCAGTAGCAGCGCTAGCAGCGGCATCCACAAGCAGCAGAGTAGCAGCAAAACAGCAGCGGCAATGAGCAGTAGCAGCAAGCAGCGGCGGCATCAGGGGAGCAGCAGCGGCAAGCAACAGCAGCAGCTAGCAACACAGAAGCCAGGGGGAGCAGCGAGCAACGGGCAGCAGCAGAAGCAGTAGCTAGCAGCGCAACAACAAAGCAGCAGCAGCCAGCGCAGGCTAGCCGTGCAGCAGCAGCAGCAAGCAGCGACGGGGGCAGCGGGCACGACGCGGCAAGCAGCGGGCGACCGCGGGTGGCTGCGCGGGCGCGGCCAAGGGCGCACAAGCGCGTGCGGGGGCAGGCGACGCGGGGCTAGGCCGGGTGCGGCCGCGGGCAGCAGGGACATACGGGCGCGCGGGCGAACGCGAGGCTTCGGCCATGGTGGACTCGGGCGGGCGCGGGGCTACGGCGACGAATCGACAGCAGGTTGAGGGGGAGGGAGGAGGAGACCGCGAGTCCGATGGCGTGCTCGGGGTGGGTCGAGGTGGACCGGAACGATGGGAATCGATGACGGTCGCTGGCGATGTACGCGACGGAAACGCCTCGATGGCGTGTGTACGAGGCGGCCCCGCTCGACTTTATGCCCGGGATGGATGAAGACGACGGTGGCGGTCCTCCTCGACGTGCTGGTGCGATGAGGGACAGCCGGTGGCCACGGGATAGACGCGGCGATGACGACATAGGCGCTCGGGAACGGCCGGAGGAGGCGAGGGGAGAGGGGATAAGAGAGCTAGGGTTTCGGAGGAGGGGACCTTATCCTCGCGAGAGTCGTTGCATGGCCGCCGCATGGTCATTGTCAGGGAACGTTGTATGAAAAACAAAAAAATTTCTACGTATACGCAAGACCTATCCATGATGATGAGCATTTACGAGAGGGAGAGTGGATCTACGTATCCTTGTAGATCGTTAAGCGGAACGCGTTAAGAAACGTGGTTAATGTAGTTGAACGTCTTCGTGATCCAAATCGCAATCCGTCCCGCGATCCAATCACGATCCGTCTCGCGATCCAGTCACGGTCCTTCAGATCTAGCGCCGAACGGATGGCACCTCCGTGTTCAGCACACGTCGATGACGATCTCCGCCTTCTTGATCTAGCAAGAGGGAGCAGAGAGGTAGATGAGTTCTCTGGCAGCACAACGTCGTGGTGATGGTGGTGGTGAACTAATCTAGCAGGACATCGCCTAAGCACCGCAGGACTAATCTAGAGGAGAAACGATCTATAGGAAGAAGAGGGCAGCACGTGGCAATTAGGGTTAGGGCTACCCTCAAATACTACAGTATACATAGGAGGGTGGGGAGGGAGGCCGGTGCCCCAAGGGCTGCCCCTTTGGTGCGGCTGAAGTGGGAGGTGGAGGAGTCCTACTCCAATCCTACTAGGAGTAGGATTCCTCCTCTCCACTTGAAAACTTTTTTCACCTTTGGATTTTTCTTCCCCAGCCGCATGGGCCTTAGTGGGGCTTCGACCATCCCATCAGAGGCTGGTTTGTCTCCTCCCAGGGCTATGAGGCCCTTTGGGGCGCGAGGCCCCTCTCGATGGTCATTTCATCATTAACGCAACCCAATTCTGTTCAAACTCATCTGGTGTGAAACTAAAATCAACACAGAGGTTGAAATCTTCAGACAATCCCGGGTTTCGGCCTAGCAACCACCCAACTTTCTCTTGAGCTTTTTTCATGATGTGCCACCGACAACATCGGTGCACAGTTGTGGGAAATATGTTCTTTATGGACTCTTCCATTGCCACATCCTGATTAGTCATGATGTTATCCGGTGCCCTTCCATTCATAGCCTCTAGGAAAGTTTCAAAAACCCAATCAAAGCTGGTCTCCATTTCTTGCCTCACAAACACGCACCCCAACATAAAAGATTGCCCATGACGGTTGATCCCAATAAACGGAGCAAATGGCATGTTGTACATATTTGTCATGTAGGTTGTCTCAAAGGAGACACAATCATGATATGCCTCTGCATAAGCTTTTCGTGCCAAGCCATCCACCCAAAAAATGTTTTCTGCTCTCCCTTCAATATCATATTTTATCTTATAGAAAAATTCCGGATCATCTTTTTGCAAGTCTTTAAATGTGCAATTGTCTCAATAATGCCCCCCTCTTTTGTTGAGTCCTTGCAGAAGCCAGCACACAAGTTTGCTATTGCCTTTGGCCCATATAGTACATTTAGCTCCGAGCCATAAAACTCTAACATGATATGCATCATATGGCCCGAAGAACAAAGTCAAGTGATGGAAATTATTAGATAGTTGCATAGTTGCAGAATTAACAACAATAGTTGCACAACAATCAACATGTGGTTGCCAAAGAATTTCTTTTTTTGCTCGTTTATGTTTCTTCTACTTATCGGATGCGAAATGATTCAGTTAATTGCACTATGTACTCATAACAGTTGGAGACTAAGTAACAATAGTTGCATAACTATCATCATGTTCTAAAACAAATTAGTTTTGCACACTAGTTGCAGGGAATAAGGTTTACTTCCATTTATAGGAGCACTAGTTGCACGATGAACACTATGGAGTTGCATAATATATCTTTTTCAAGAAGCAAGCAGTTGGACAATTTGTTTTTCCCGAGATTAATTTTGGACAAATACTCAATCATGGTTGCACAAATTATAGGATGTGCTTGCACAATTCACTGTTGCTAGTTTCACACATAACAAAGCAGAAATAAATAATAATGTTCATTCTAGGGATTTGAATGAGAACACACCTGAAGTTAGGTTGCAGTTGTGTAGTATTTCTAGGAACCTCTTCTCCTCTGGCGGTATCCCCTGGTGAGATCGCAAGTATTTGGATAGTGAAGGTTTGGCAACCAAAGGATGTGTATGATCACGGACAAAGTGTGTTACTTCCCACCGCCCATCCTTCAATTTAACCAACATTTTTGCCATACATTCTGTTTGCTTTATTCTTTCTCTTTTCTGCTTCTTCTTCTTCTTCTTCTTCTTCTTCTTCTTCTTCTTCTTCTTCTTTTCACTTCTTCTCCATGGAATATTCGCACTTCTTCCATTTCACCTTCTTCACACAAAGGTTTGGGGTCTGGTATAGGATCTAGCACAGGTGGTAACTCAACTCCTACATCATCCTCTTTTGACTTCCTAAACTTGTTACATGCAAACTGATGTTTCTCCAATATGTTTGTTTTAGTATTCCTCCTTGAAGTGTTCATCTTAATAGAGAAACCTATCCTTAGGGCATAATCATTGTAATGATCATAAGCACCTTTCAGACTATCAAATCTCATCCCAACAAACGGCTCCATTGGCTGAGAACCAACCTCATCTTCCTTCACAACATTTTGATCACCGCCAACTGCCCTGCCCTTAGTTCTGTTTCAGTAGGTCCAACCACTGTGGTGTTTGTTTCCTCAAGCGTAAGACTTCCTGAGTGCATGCTAACATCAACATCAACCATCAAACGATGTTCTGTATTTGGCTGTGTGAAAACAACTGGTTGTACAAACTCAATGTCATCATTAGGCAACGCATTGAGATCGGGAGGCAACTCATTGAGGTCTATCATCCTTGAAAACTCGTCGAACCTGCTTTTTTTCAACAAAGGAATGTTAAACAAAGTCATCAACAAGATATATTGGCGCATTGTTGCAAGCCAACTGAAGCATGGAATTATCACAATTACAGTCATTTTTATGTTTTGGAAACCGTAAGTAGTCAATTTTTTGCATACAGAAACAGGAATTTTGCACATATCTTTAGCTGACTCCTCATTCAGTTTTTTATCCAATACAATTTTTTATTCTAGTTGTAGGAAGTTAGCATACCAGTTGCACAAAAGTGTCACACAATTTGCACAACAGTTCCATACAAGTTGGATAGAAAATGTAGCATACAAGTTGCACACGAATAGCATTCAAGTTGCACAAAACATCATTTCCAGTTGCACAGAAACACCAACTAGTTGCATAATAAGAATATTCAGGCATTAATTCTGTTTTCTTATCTACAATGCGCAGGACTGACAAGAAGCGGAAGGCATGATATTGTCGCAGACTAACACAAGTGAACATATCGGTTAGATTGCATAGTTAGAGCAATAGTTGGATGGCATTGTGTTTCACATTGTAATAGTTGGTAGACCAACAGAAATGAACTACCATTATGCAGCGTGTTACTGTTTTTTACCAAAACTTATCGTAGAAGATGTTTTCTTCCAGATTTGCCAAGTTTTTTTGTTTCATACTTTTTTGTTTGCACAGTTTCTGGCTATAGTTGGTAGCTGCAACTGGTATACTTGCACAAAGTAGTTTAATAGTTGCACAATCTTATTGGTTGCACACAATATCATGCTTTTTGGCACACATTCCTCCTTCAGTTGCACGAAAGCAACATACTGGTTGCACATTTTCTCTGGAAGCACATTATGCATAATTATTTGATTTCCGACAATCAAATACATGAATCAAGGATGTATGCAATAAAATCAGTAGAAGAGCAAGTATACAAGAGAAATCAGGAAGTTGAATACAAATCAGCTGAAGGGAGGATGCTCACCTCTTGATTCTTCTCTTTTACTTCAGGTAAGTTCTTCCTCTCTGCCCTCCTCCTCTCTTTGATCTGCTTTTTCCTGGGTTTGCCTTCTGATTTCTAAGTCCTCATCTCATATCTTTCTTGGATATTGATAGCCACCATGTTCTTCTTCCTAGCGAGGAAAGATTTCGCCCTGGGCAGATTCTTCTTTCGTGGGGAAGAAGTAGATGGCCTGGGGGCAGTTGGGCCCGATCCAAGATGCAAAAGTAGTGGGGAGGGTGGTTCGGTCAAAGGTCACGTGATCTCGCGGCTAGCTATCGCACGCGGGCGGTTTTGGGGTGGTTTTAGCGTCGGTATCATGGTGGCCAGGTGGTATTCCTTTTCTGTCGGGGGGGGGGGGAGGGGGGGACAAGATGGTTTCCTTTTTGAGCGGGACGCTCCCTAGCCATCCTAGGGCGCCCGCCCGCCCGCTAGACAAGTCCTAATTTTTTTACGGGACCTGTATATTTTGGATGTCGTCCGTCAAATATGCAGTTTTTTCTTCCCATTTTACAGTTTGCTTTATCCCTTGGATGAGTTGATAGAAGGGAAATTTCAGCACCAACTGCTCCCGTCCCGCGCCTCTGTCGCCGCTAGGCTCACCGCCGCCTCATTGTTGTTCCTCCCTCGACTGACCACGCGTCGCCATGGAGCAGCCAGAGCCTCCCACATGCAATCCCGTGGTCGCTCCGTCAAAATTGAGGGCATTCCTAAGGCAGAGGGTGTCTGGTTCGTGAAGGGCATGGCGAGTTGCACGCTCGCCAATGTCAATGGCCTCGAGCGGCCGATGCTCTTCCCCGTGTAGGAGAAGCTCGAGGACATCATCCTCAAAAACGCTCGTTGCTGGAGCGAGTCCATGCCACAAGGAGCGGCCGCGTCTCCACGGCCGCGTTGGATCTCCACGCCGCAACATTTCAGGCGCCCAATTCTAGTTTAGATTTCGTTTCGAGGGTGTTTTGTGTTTCTTTCCAAGGACTCGGTTGTAAAGTTAAGTACTAACAAGTGGGCTCCACATCTGACAGGAAAGATTTTTACAGGATCTGTTACGCCGGAACAAATGTCATACTTTGACAACGTGAAAATATGTTTTGCGGTATTCTATAAACCAATTTTGCGGTACGAGATTTTACATGATCCGTTAGAATTGCTCTAAGTTGGTTTGGGTGATCACTGAAAGCCTTGTCTGTTTTGACCACCACTTAAATAGCTAATTAGGTCCGGCCCTGGGGAGGGGGAGGGGGGGGGGGGGAGGGGTTGCAGGGGGCCGCCCCGGGCCCCCAAAGCCCAGGGGGGCCAGGTCTACTTGTTCTACAACCCTTAATATCGCGATGGAAGGGCTTCGTCCATACAGTACGCAAGCAGAAGCAGCGCTAGAGATTCTAAAAACAAAGCAGCGCTCGAGGGAAAATCCTATGTGACGCACACTGTGTCAAAATGTCGGGGCTTCGCAAAGATCAAAGAGGCACCGATGTGATCTGGACCGGCCCATTACCGTTTGCGGGGATCTGGTTTTGGGAACCTTCTATCCTTTCCCAGCCTTTTTTTTTCGGTTTTGGGAACCGATTTTTCTTTTTTTTTTCGTTTTCTTTTTTCTTTTATGTTTCTTTTTCAAAAATGTTCTGGATTTTCAAAAATGTTCTGGATTTTTCAAAAAAGTTCTAGATTTTCGAAAAATATCCGAGATTTTCAATTTTTTTATTTCAAATTCGAAAAATATATTTTTAGAAAAATGTTCTCGATTTTCAAAAAATGTTCTGGTTTTCAATACTATTCCGGAATTTAAAAAAGTGTTTGGGATTTTCAAAAATTGTTCTTCATATTTGAAAAATGTTTTTGCTTTTTAGAAAAATGTTCTGGATTTTCAAAAATTGATCTTCAATTTCGAAAAATGGATTTTATTTTTATAAAAATGTTCTGGATTTTGAAAAATGTTCGTCAAAGTCAGAAAATGTTCCTGCTTTTTCCATAAAAACGTTCTGGATTTTCAAAAAATTTTCGGGATTTGCATAAAATGTACTGGATTTACAAAAAATGTTCGGGATTTTCAAAAAATCTTCTTCAAATTCGAAATATAATTTTTATTTTTATAAAAATATTCTGGATTTTGGAAAAATATTCGTCAAAGTCAGAAAATGTTCCTGCTTTTTCCAAACAACGTTCTGGATTTTCAAAAAATGTTTGGGATTTTCTGATTTTTTACAAATTAGAAAAATGTTCTGGATTTTCCAAAAATATTCTTGATTTTCAGAATTTTTTAAAAATTATAAAAATGTTCTGGATTTTCCATTTTTTTTAAAAATGTTCGTGGTTTTCTATTTTTGTTCTCAAAATAAAAAAAATGTTCGAGTTTTTTGAAAATTGTCACGTTTATGAATTTGTGCAGAATTTTCAAATTTTTCCTCAAGATTCAAAAAATGTTCAGTCTTTAAAAAAATTGTTCAGGGTTTCAAAATTTTGTTCTCAAAATCCAAAAAATGTTCGTGCTTTAAAAAATTGTTCACTGTCCTAAATTTATTTAGTATATTTCAAAAAATTTCTTGGTTTAAAAATTTGTTCTCAAGATTCAAAAACTATTCGTCCTTTATTTTTTGTTCATGTTTTCAAATTTATTGTCTGTTTTAAAAAACAATCATGTTTTCAGAAAATGATTGAGAAATTCAATGTTTGTTTGTTTTGATAAAAAGGAAAAGGAAAAAATAAAAACGGTCAGAAAAAAGACCCAGAAAAAGTAAGCAGAAAAGGAAAAAAGAAACAGAAAAAAATGTCGCGCGCCTGCTGGGCCGTTCCAGTTGGGGGTCGCCCTGTGCGAAGGCCCGACTGGCTGCCGCAGCAAGCGTCCAATAGGAGCTCCCCGCTCGAAGGGCATCGTTCAATACATTGTAGTACGTACGAATCAGGCCTCGCATCGCGGAGCGATCGATGGATCACTCATCAACAACCCTGCGTCCTTTCCCTAAAAAAATCAACCCCTACTTTCCAAAGAAAAGACGGACCAAACCCTACAAGGCTAGCTATTGATTCTTGCTCCAGTATACATGCGCGGGTGCCTCGTTTTTCTGGGCGTCACTAATCGAGCACCTATCCCAACTCCCAAGCGGCCATGCCACAGCTCCTTGCCGGAGACACCCCGTTGCAGATTTGCAGGACCTCCACCCCGACAGGGAACCGCATCAGCATCACTTTCACTGCCACCGCAACGTGATTCTAGGCAATTGCCCTTTGGTCCTCCCTGTTCCTCACTGGAGAAATATAACTAGCAGACTAGAGAGAATCAGAGGAGGTATGGCTGTAAGAACATATGCCCTACGTTTCCCCATGACGAATTGATGATTGATAAATTTTATCTAGATAGAACGATCAAATATTTACTTCTTTGTTGTTGCGATATAGACATTGACAATTGACTGAATGTACACAATTTAGCAGCAGATATTGTTCAGATTTATGAGCTGGGGTTGCCCTTTGATCCTTCCGGGTGATCCTTGGAAGAAATATAAATAGCCGATTAGGGAGAATCAGATGAGGCACGACTCTCTCATAGCATATACCTGCGGTTTTTCCATGACCATTGACAAATATTTATTTTGGTAAAACGATCAGTATTGCTTCTTCCTGGTTTGCAGTATGACAATTGATAATGGATTGATTGATAGGATACAATAGATATAGTTATTATTCAGATTTATGAGTATGGAGTTATAATTTCATGCGTGTATCAAGAGGGCCTTTGTTTTTTAATTTCGCCCCGGGCACCCGAAAACTCAGGACCGGCCCTGAGCTAGATATTGGGTTGTGAATATGAATTGAAAGGAGACTTATGATTCCTCGAAAAGGAGGGGATGAGGTCTATGTGGCCGTTCAAAAAAGAAAGAGGAAAAAGGAAAAAAAGAGAGAAAAAGAGAGAGGGGGCACGCTACTATTCTTTTACCACACTTGTGTTTTAAAATAGCATCATGTATTTTATATAGAGAATCTCCATGATTTTAATTTTTATATACTAGTGAGATTTTTACATTATAGAACTTTACTTGCATATTCCGATGACGAGTTTTCTCAAAATGATCGAAGTCTTCATGAACAAGTAAGTTGGATGCACTCCCATTTAATTTCATATAGAGAGCTTTCATACACATATAGTTCTAATGCATCAGTTGCATGGCAATCCTTACTCCTCGTATTAACACGATTGTAAGGCCTCTCCATTGCCTAACGATCAAGTCGCATAGATGTGAGACTTTCTTATGCCTTTTTTGTCTTCCGTTATAAACCGTCAACATCATTCTCTTTGTCATCCAAAGTGCTAAGTCCTTAGCCCATGCTCAAGTATTGCGCCCGAGTTGAAGACGTTGAAGCGAGAAAAATATATGATTTGATTGCTTGGTTTGGCACCAGGGTTGTTCATGATTTGATATCTTTATGTTAGGAAGACTGAGCATGCCATGTTTTTCATGATTAAGGGATCATGTTCTTTAGCGTCTTTATTTTGAAAGGCAATGTTTCTTTACTAGTATGTTTATGAATTATTGTTTCAATGTCAAATTGATAGATTATTGTTTTGAATCACTCCTATCCCAATATAACTACTAGAAATTAGTTTTTTCCTTAGGGGGTGTGAACCCTTGACAACTATAATGCCATCGTCAAAAATCATACACTCTTTCCTCTCGGCACGGCTTATGTTCACGGTCGCGTGCTAACCCTCAAGGAAGATATGTCTTTCCTCACGTTGACAATGTGCACGTCAAGAAATGACTAACTCATGACTGACGTCGGATGCATCACCATCAAGAATCGTTAATGAAGTGACACACGGGGCTGAAAATTTTAGCTACTAGATCATTGGTGGCACGCGTTGTCATGCCCGTTCATTTTGAATGTTAGGATTGAGTGTTAGAAAATTGTGTAAACATGGAGTTCTGATTTGTTTTGAAATGATAAAGTGTAAATGGAAGTTCCATTCAAAAAGGACCATATGAAATAATAGCAAACACTAATAGAGATGGATGGTCAAAAGCTTGTCATTTTTATAGTTTCAAAAGGCTTGTTTTTACGGTGAGGGAAGGCATACTTTCTGTGTGCAAAATCGGTGGTGTAGATTAGCTAAACAAGGTCACTTCTGAGGTACATCCAAAATATTTTGAAATTACATAGCAGCACATATCAAGTTTGGCAGTGATAGAAAATACAAAACATAACATGTTTGAAACAACTCAATACTAAGATTAGATAGTCAATAATTTATGTTTGGTTAGATATAGGAGCTGCAAATATCATACTTGCCATTAGTTTCCATATCCCATATTAAGATCACAAACCAAGCATAGCATGCCAAAATTCTGCTCACTATAAGAATTTCAGAAAGATGAATATGGGAAGTTGGACTTGTTTTCATGTCTAGCAAACGAAATTTGAGTCATTGCTTCAGCCTTTTTTTATTTCCATGAAGGCATGTTCAAACGCACCTGTTTTTCAGACTCATCAAGTGTCTGAGCAATCAAACACGATTCAGTCCATGGATCAAACGGACACACCATATTATCGGAGAGGGGGTAAGGGAGAAGGGGTGAGGTAGTTGCATGTCCACTTTAAGCGACCCCGACTGAGGAAGGCATGGCTTCCATTGAGAAATGTGTCTTCATCAGTCTAGATCCAAGCACGAGCAACTTGGCATGACGACACTGGTAGTTGATAATCTATTCAATAGAACACCTTGGAGTTAAAAGTTAAAGCACGAAGAAGACCCTCTTCCATAGTTCTTTTTAATATCATTTGGAGAGGGGCATGCTACAAGAGCTGAATAGTTTTAGATATCTTGTGAAGGATCCCAGCCTTTTGCTAAAATAAAGCTATTTAGCTTGCAAACAAAAACAATATGATTTTTACCCGTTGAGATGGATAACAAATACAAAGAGACTTAATATTATTAAATATGAAGCGAGTAATTTGAAAAACTATATACTACATTATTTACCATCATCCATTTTTAAGAGCTTTTAGTGTTGGTTGCAGACCAGCCTTTTCAAGTACACCATTACATGCAATGCCGAGGATACAAAAAACAGAAAATATTACAATTAGTTCAGACGTTAGTAGGTGGCAAAATTATAATGCTAAGAAAGTTGTTATACCAATACTTAGTGTGGGATCTTAAAAGTAGAATTAGACCTCAGAAACTATACTGTTCGTAACAGATACTTCTTGATGTAAATATGAAGAATTATTAAGCAGGTAATCACTAAGAATCTAGAAGCCATGCTGTTAAACAGTAATCTAATTGTTGTAAACATCAGGAGCTATTATTCTCCGAATCTTACATCATAAGCTTCTAAGCATAGCCATCATAACAAGCAGTCACCGAGGATCTAGCCTCCAATACCGAGGTTTAAAATCAACCAAGCTGCCCTAAAAAAGTTAATGTCCATCAGTACGCCATTCATATTTCAATAAAATCTCATATGAATTTAGCATTCAGGATCGAGGTTCGGTGTTAATGAATATACTCCCTCTATCCATATATATATAGGGCCTAATGCATTTTTCGAGAGTGTGTTTTACTATTTATATGATTAATACTAAATGATATGTATAATGTAAAAATTATAACACTGCAAGCTTCTTTCACATACGAATTTACTGGTATGCTTCGTGTAACTTGCATGTTATATATTATTTGCTCTAACATGTGATCAAAGTTAGCCTCAAAAAATGGATAGAGGGAGTATGCAATAAAAGGCTAACAGGTTCATCAGTATACCAATTATTTTGACGTGATTCCTAGAGATTATCATACCCATTGAGAGCTATAGTATTATTTCCCAGTGTTGGTGAGTTCAGCCCAATTCCAAAGGACTCTCGTTCAGCAGTCTTCCTTGCAGGGGTACAACAACCATGCCAACATTTTCTGCTTTTGGTTTCTCCCCCATGCCTAACCAACATAATGCGTACTTATGTGTCTACTTGTGTCTACTGGTATTTTCTGAAAATCGTTTTAGAAGTGGGGGAGAGGAAAACGAGAGGCAAATGGCAAATAAAGTAAATGAAAGAGATGAGTTTGTGATGGGTATTTGGTAGGCTTGATGTGTATCCTCCCCGGCAACGGTGCCAGAAATCCTTTTTGCTACCTCTTGAGCTTGCATTGGTTTTCCCTTGAAGAGGAAAGGGTGATGCAACGAAGTAGATAAGTATTTCCCTCAGTTTTTGAGAACCAAGGTATCAATCCAGTAGGAGGAACAAACAAGTTACCAATGGATGCACCTACACAAACAATAAAACTCTTGCACCCAACTCTATAAAGGGGTTGTCAATCCCTTCACGATTATTTGCAAAGATTATATCCGATAGAGATAGATGTAAATGAGAACGGAAAGTAAAAGGTAAATAAATTGCAGCAAAGTATTTTTGGTTTATAGATCTGAAAATATATTATGGAAAGTAGACCCGGGGGCCATAGGTTTCACTAGAGGCTTCTCTCATGATTGCATGTATTACAGTGCTGAACAAATGACTGTCGAGCAATCGATAGAAAAGCGAATAATTATGGAGATATCCAAGGAAATTATTATGCATATAGGCATCACGTACATGTCAAGTAGACCGAAATGATTCTGCATCTACTACTATTACTCCACACATCGACCGACTCCTGCCTGCATCTAGAATATTAAGTTTATGAAGAACAGAGTAATGCATTAGGTAAGATGACATGATGTAGAGGGATAAACTCAAGCAATATGATGAAAACCCCATCCTTTTATCCTTGATGGCAACAATACAATACATGCCTCGCTAACCCTACTATGTTACTAGGTGAGGACACCGCAAGATTGAACCCAAAACTAAACACTTCTCCCATTGCAAGAATTACCAATCTAGTTGGCCAAACCAAACCAATAACTTGAAGAGAATTGCCAAGATATGAAATCATGCATATAAGAATTCAGAAAAGACTCAAATAATATTCGTAGATAATCTGAACATAAACCTACAATTCATCCGATCTCGATAAACACACCGTAAAAGATTATTACATCGGATAGATCTCCATGAAGATCATGAAGAACATGGTATTGAAGATCAAAGAGAGAGAAGAAGCCATCTAGCTACTAGTTAGGGACCCGAAGGTTTGTGGTGAACTACTCATGCATCATCAGAGGGGCAATGGAGTTGATGTAGACACCCTCCGTGATCGAATCCCCCTCCGGCAGATTACCGGAAAAGGCTCCAAGATTGGATCTCTCAGGAACGGAGGCTTATGGCGACAAAAAAGTGTTTTGTTTGCCTGTGTTACAAGGTGTGATGTTGAGTAAGACTCAAATCCCAGTGACTGCAGAAGATAAAGAGAAGATGAGTGTCATACCCTATGCTTCAGCCATAGGTTCTATCATGTATGCAATGCTGTGCACAAGACTCGATGTCAGCCTTGCCATAAGTATGGCTGGAAGGTTTCAAAGTGATCCTGGAGTGGAGCACTGGACGGCGGTCAAGAATATCCTTAAGTACCTGAAAAGGACTAAGGAAAAATTTCTCGTTTATGGAGGTGATCAAGAGCTCGTCGTAAAGGGTTACGTCGATGCAAGCTTTGACACTGATCCGGATGACTCCAAGTCGCAAACCGGATACGTATTTATTCTCAACGGGGGAGCGGTAAGCTAGTGCTGTTCCAAGCAGAGCGTGGTGGCCAATTCTACATGCGAAGCAGAGTACATTGCAGCCTCGGAGGCAGCGAAGGAAGGTGTCTGGATGAAGGAGTTCATGACAGATCTTTGAATAGTGCCTAGCACACTGAATCCATTTGATTTGTTCTGTGATAACACTGGTGCCATTTCTCTGGCCAAGGAACCAAGGTTTCACAAGAGGACCAAACACATAAAGCGACGCTTCAATTCCATCCGCGAGTACATCAAGGAGGAGGGCATAAATATTTGCAAAGTGCACACGGATCTGAATGTTGCAGACCCGTTGACTAAACCTCTTCCAAGGGCTAAACACGATCGACACCAGAATTATATGGGTGTTTGATTCATTACAATGTAAATCACATAGTGATGTGAGCTAGATTATTAACTCTAGTGCAAGTGGGAGACTGTTGGAAATATGCCCTAGAGGCAATAATAAAATTGTTATTATTATATATTTCCTTGTTCATGATAATTGTTTATTATCCATGCTATAATTGTATTGATTGGAAACACATTGCATGTGTGGATATATAGACAACACTTTGTCCCTAGTATGCCTCTAGTAAACTAGCTCGTTGATCAAAGATGGTCAAGGTTTCCTAACCATTGACATGATATGTGATTTGATAACAGGATCACATAATTAGGAGAATGATGTGATGGACAAGACCCAAACTATAAACGTAGCATATGATCGTGTCAGTTTATTGCTACAGTTTTCTGCATGTCAAGTATATGTTTCTTTGACCATGAGATCATGCAACTCTTTCACTGACACCGGAGGAATGCCTTGTGTGTATCAAACGTCGCAACGTAACTGGGTGACTATAAAGGTTCTCTACAGGTATCTCAGGGCCCACTCGGTAGTACAACATCACAACAAGCCTTGCAAGCAATGTGACTAAGTGTTAGACATGGGATCTTGTATTACGGAACGAGTAAAGAGACTTGCCGATGACGGGATTGAACTAGGTATGCAGATACCGATGATTGAATCTCGGGCAAGTAACATACCGAAGAACAAAGGGAACATCATACAGGATTAACCGAATCCTTGAAATAGAGGTTTGACCGATAAAAATCTTCGTAGAATATGTAGGAACCAATATGGGCATCCAGGTCCTGCTATTGGTTATTGATCGTAGAGGTGTCTTGATCATGTCTACATAGTTCTCGAACCCGCAGGGGCTTCACACTTAAGGTTTGGTGACATTTCAAAATAGATGAGTTATGTCTGTTGGTGACCGAAGGTTGTTCGGAGTCTCGGATGAGATCTCGGATGTCATGAGGAGCTACGGAATGGTCCAGAGGTGAAGATTCATATATAGGATGTTCCGTGTTGGTCAGCGGGAAAAGTTCGGGCGTCACCGGTAACGTATCGGGGGTGCCGAAAGGGTCTCCGGGGTCCACTGGAAGGGGCCACCAGGCCCGAAGGGCCACATGGGCTGTGAGAGAGGGCTCACCAGCCCCTGGTGGGCTGACCACCCCTCCCACAAGGGCCCATGCGGCTGGGGGTTGGTGGGAGGGCCAACCCTAGGGCTGGCGCCACCTTGGCTTGGGTGGCAAGCCACCCTAGGGCGCCTCCACCCTTGGCCGCCGCCCCAAGGGGGAAACCCTAGGGATTGGGAGCCCCACCCCTCCCCCTATATATGTGAGAGGGAGGAGGGCAAACGCACCTTAAGCCACGACGCAACCCTTCCTCCCTCTCCGATAGCCTCTCCTCTAGATTGATTTGGCGACGCTTAGCGAAGCTCTGCCAGATCAGCTCCACCACCACCGCCGCCATGCCGTTGTGCTGCCGGTGAACCCATCTACCTCTCCCCTCGCTCTTGCTGGATCAAGAAGGCAAAGATCGTCATCGAGCTGCACGTGTGCTGAACACGGAGGTGCTGTCCGTTCGGCACTTGATCGGGAGTTCGTGGGACGGCTTGCGATTTGGATCGCAGAGACGTACGACTACTTCAACCGTGTTCTTTAACGCTTGCGCTTAGCGATCTACAAGGGTAAGTGGATCCAGTCTCTCCTCTCATAGATGCTCATCTCCTAGATTGATCTTGGTGAAGCGTAGGATTTTTTTGTTTCCCATGCAACGTTCCCCAACAGTGGTATCGGAGCTAGGTCTATGCATAGATGAGATCTTGAGTAGAACACAAAGGAGTTTTGGGGCGTTGATTTTCAGATTGCTTCCTCCCTTAGTCTTTTCTTGGTTCAGCAGTATTGTGGGATGAAGCGGCTCGGACCAACTTTACTTGTACGCTTACGAGAGACCGTGTTCCATCGACTGACATGTGACTTTGTTGCGTAAAGACGGCTAGCGGGTGTCTGTATCTCCCACTTTAGTTGGATCAGATTTGATTAAGGCGGTCCTTGTATAAGGTTGAAAAGCAATCTTCATATCACCATTGTGGTTTTGCGTAGGTAAGAATCGTTCTTGCTAGATACCCATAGCAGCCATGTAAAACATGCAATAACAATTAGAGGACGTCTAACTTGTCTTTGCAGGGTATGTTGAGATGTGATATAGCCAATTACATGATGAGATATATGTGATGTATGAGATGATCATGTTTTGTATAGAATATCACGACTCACATGTCGATGAGTACGGCAACCGACATGAGCCATAGGGTTGTCTTTGATTATTGTATGACCTGCGTGTCAATCTTTAAGCACTATGTAATGCTTTACTTTATTGCTAAGCGGTAGCAATACTAGTATGAGCATGGTGGGTGTGACAACCCCGATGGTGACACAATGATGGAGATCATGGTGTTGTGCCGGTGACGATGGAGATCATGCCGGTGCTTTGGAGATGGAGATCAAAAGCACAAGTTCATGGCCATATCATGTCACTTATGATTTGCATGTGATGTTAATCCTTTTATGCACCTTATTTTACTTAGAACGGCAGTAGCATTATAAGGTGATCCCTCACTTAAAATTTCAAGATGAATTGTGTTCTCCCCGAGTGTGCACCGTTGTGAAAGTTCATCGCGTCGAGACACCACGTGATGATCGGGTGTGATAGACTCTACATGCGGAACACTCGGGTTAAACTTGACGAGCCTAGCATGTACAGACATGGCCTCGGAACACAAGAGACCGAAAGGTCAAGCATGAGTCATATAGTAGATATGATCAACATGACGATGTTCACCATTGAAACCACCTTAACTCACGTGATGATCGGACTTGAGTTGGTGAATATGGATCATGTGTCACTCAGATGACCTAAGGGATGTGAATTTGAGTGGGAGCTTTAGTAATTTGATTAACTAAACTCATTATCTTGAACAATAGTCTTAGTAACCTTTGCTTATTTATGTTGTAGATCAATGGCTCGCGCAGTAGCACCCCTGAATTTTAATGCGTTCCTAGAGAAAGCTAAGTTGAAAGATGATGGAAGTAACTTTGTGGACTGGGCTCGTAATCTGAGGATTATCCTCACGGCTTCCTAGAAGGCTTATGTCCTTGATGCACCGCTTGGTGACCCACCCACTCTCGTGTCATCCGAAGACGTTAAGAACGCTTGGGAGACACGTTCTGGAGATTACCCAATAGTTCAATGTGCAATGTTGTATGGCTTAGAACCGGGACTTTAAAGACATTTTGAACGTCATGGAGCATATGAGATGTTCCAAGAGATGGAGTTTATATTTAAGAAGAATGTCCGGATCGAGAGGTATGAGAACTCCGATAAGTTCTATGCTTGCAAGATGGAGGAGAACGGGTTTATCAGTGAACATATACTCAGAATGTCTGGGTATTCGACCCGTCTGGCGGAGTTAGGCACGCCCCTTCTATCGGAGGTGATCACCGATAGAGTTCTTCAATCATTTCCACCTAGCTACAAGAGCTTCATGATGAACTATAACATGCATGGGATGACCAAGTCAGTCGCCGAGCTGTTTGCGATGCTAAAAGTCGCTGAGTCTGAAATCCAGAAAGAACATCAAGTGTTGATGGTAAATAAAACCACTAGTTTCAAGAAGCATGGCAAGGGCAAGGAGGGTAACTCCAAGAAGGGTGGCAAAGCGGTTGCTCCTCCCATGAAGAAACCCAAGGCTGGACCCAAGCCAGAAACTGAGTGCTTTCATTGCAAGAGAACTGGTCACTGGAAGCGGAATTGACCCAAGTACCCGACCGACAAGAAGGTGGCCAACACCAAACAAGGTATATATGATATACATGGTATTGATGTGTACCTTACTAGCTCTTGTTGTAGTGCCTGGGTATTTGATACCAGTTCGGTTGCTCACATTTGCAACTCAAAGCAGGACCTACGGAATAGATGGAGGCTGGCTAAGGACGAAGTGACGATGCGCGTGGGAAATGGTTCCAAGGTTGATGTGATCGTCGTCGGCACGCTCTCTCTTCAATTACCATCGGGATTAGTGATGAACCTGAATACTTGTCATTTAGTGCCTGCGTTAAGCATGAACATTATATCTGGATCTTGTTCATTGCGAGACGGTTACTCATTAAAACCAGAGAATAATGGTTGTTCTATTTATATGAGTAATATCTTTTATGGTCATGCACCCAATGTGAGGGGTTTATTCATGTTGAATCTTGATAGTGATGATACACATGTTCATAACATTGATGCCAAAAGATGTAGAGTTGATAATGATAGTACCACTTTCTTGTGGCACTGCCGTTTGGGTCATATTGGTGTAAAACGCATGAGGAAGCTCCATGCTGATGTACTTTTGGAGTCACTTGATTTTGAATCACTTGACACATGTGAACCATGCCTCATGGGCAAGATGACTAACACGCCGTTCTCTGGAACAATGGAACGGGCGAGTGATTTGTTGGAAATCATACATACTGATGTGTGCGGTCCGATGAACATTGAGGAGCGCGGTGGATATTGTTATTTTCTCACCTTCACTGATGACTTAAGTAGATATGGGTATATTTACTTAATGAAACACAAGTCTGAAATGTTTGAAAAGTTTAAGCAATTTCAGAGTGAAGTTGAGAATCATCGTGGCAAGAAGATTAAATTCCTGCGATCTGATCGAGGAGGTGAATATCTGAGTTATGAGTTTGGTAGTCACTTAAGACAATGTGGAATTGTTTCACAATTGACACCGCCTGGAACACCACAGCGTAATGGTGTGTCCGAACGTCGTAATCGAACCTTATTAGATATGGTGCATTCTATGATGTCTCTTGTCGATTTCCCATTATCGTTTTGGGGTTATGCATTAGAGACAGCTGCATTCACTCTAAATAGGGCACCATCGAAATCCATTGAGACGACGCCATATGAACTATGGTTTGGCAAGAAGCCAAGATTGTCGTTTCTTAAAGTTTGGGGATGTGATGCTTATGTAGAAAAGCTTTAGCCTGAAAAGCTGGAACCCAAAGCGGAGAAATGCGTCTTCATAGGATACCCAAAACAGACAGTTGGGGTATACCTTCTATCTCAGATATGAAGGCAAAGTGTTTGTCGCTAAGAACGGAACATTTCTTGAGAAAGAGTTTCTCTCGAAAGAATTGAGTGGGAGGAAAATAGAACTTGATGAGGTTATTGAACCTTTACTTCAACCAAAGAGTAGCGCAGCGTAGAAAGTTGTTTCTATGGAGCCAACGACAGTTGAAGAGGAAGTTAATGATGATGATCATGAAACTTCAAATCAAGTTACTATTGAACCTCATAGGTTGACAAGGGCGCGTACTGCTCCTGAGTGGTACGGCAACCCTGTCTTGGAGGTCATGTTATTAGACAACGATGAACCTACAACTATGGAGGAGCGATGATGGGCCCGGATTCCGAGAAAGTGTTAGAGGACATGAAATCCGAGATGGGATCCATGTATGAAAACAAAGTATGGACTTTGGAAGTATTACCTGAAGGGTGAAAGGCCATTCAGAACAAATGGATCTTTAAGAAGAAGACGGACGCAGATGGTAATGTCACCGTCTATAAAGCTTGACTTGTGGCAAAGGGTTTTTCACAAGTTCAAGGAGTTGACTATGATGAGACCTTCTCACCCGTAGTGATGCTTAAGTCCGTCAGAATCATGTTAGCAATTGCTACATATTTTGACTACGAAATTTGGCAGATGGATGTCAAAACAGCGTTCCTTATTGATTTCCTTGAGGAAGAGTTGTATATGATCAAACCGGAAGGTTTTGTCAATCCAGAGAATGCTAACAAAGTTTGCAAACTCCAGCGATCCATTTCTGGACTGGTGCAAGCATCTCGGAGTTGGAATAAGCGCTTTGATGAGGTGATCAAAGCATTTGGGTTTATACAAGTTTATGGAGAAGCTTGTACTTACAAGAAAGTGAGTGGGAGCCCTATAATGTTTCTAATATTATATGTGGATGACATATTGCTGATTGGAAACAATATATAAATGTTGGAAAGCGTGAAGGAATATTTGAATAAGAGTTTTTCAATGAAGGACATGGGAGAAGCTGCTTTCATATTAGGCATTAAGATCTATTGAGATAGATCGAGATGCTCGATAGCACTTTCACAAAGCACATACCTTGATAAAGTTTTGAAGAAGTTCAAAATGGATCAGTCCAAGAAGGGGTTCTTGCCTATGTTACAAGGTGTGAAGTTGAGTAAGACTCAATGCCCAGTGACTACAGAAGATAGAGAGAAGATGAGTGTCATTCCCCTATGCTTCAACCATAGGCTCTATCACGTATGCACTGCTGTGCACAAGATCCAATGTCAGCCTTGCCATAAGTATGGCCAGAAAGTTTCAAAGTGATCCTGGAATGGAGCACTAGACGTCGGTCAAGAATATCCTTAAGTACCTGAAAAGGACTAAGGAAATGTTTCTCGTTTATGGAGGTGATCAAGAGCTCGTCGTAAAGGGTTATGTCGATAGAAGCTTTGACACTAATCCGGATGACTCCAAGTCGCAAACCGGATACGTATTTATTCTCAATGGGGGAGCGGTAAGCTGGTGCAGTTCCAAGCAGAGCATGATGACCGATTCTACATGCGAAGCGGAGTACATTGCAGCCTCGGAGGCAGCAAAGGAAGGTGTGTAGATGAAGGAGTTCATGAAAGATCTTGGAGTAGTGCCTAGCGCACTGAATCCATTTGATTTGTTCTGTGATAACACTGGTGCCATTGCTCTGGCCAAGGAACCAAGGTTTCACAAGAGGACCAGACACATAAAGCGATGCTTCAATTCCATCCACGAGTACATCAAGGAGGATGACATAAATATTTGCAAAGTGCACACGGATCTGAATGTTGTAGACCCGTTGACTAAACCTCTTCCAAGGGCTAAACATGATCAACACCAGAACTGTATGGGTGTTCGATTCATTACAATGTAAATCACATAGTGATGTGAGCTAGATTATTGACTCTACTGGAAGTGGGAGACTGTTGGAAATATGCCCTAGAAGCAATAATAAAATGGTTATTATTATATATTTCCTTATTCATGATAATTGTTTCTAATCCATGCTATAATTGTATTGATTGGAAACACATTGCATGTGTGGATATATAGACAACACTTTGTCCCTAGTATGCCTCTAGTAAACTAGCTCGTTGATCAAAGATGGTCAAGGTTTCCTAACCATTGACATGAGATGTCATTTGATAACGGGATCACATCATTAGGAGAATGATGTGATGGACAAGACCCAAACTATAAACGTAGCATATGATTGTGTCAGTTTATTGCTACAGTTTTCTGCATGCCAAGTATATGTTTCTATGACCATGAGATCATGCAACTCACTGACACCGGAGGAATGCCTTGTGTGTATCAAATGTCGCAATGTAACTGGGTGACTATAAAGGTGCTCTACAGGTATCTCCGAGGGTGTCTGTTGGGTTGGCATGGATCAACACTCGGATTTGTTACTCCGTGTGATGGAGAGGTATCTCAGGGCCCACTCGGTAATACAACATCACAACAAGCCTTGCAAGCAATGTGACTAAGTGTTAACCACGGGATGTTGTATTACAGAACGAGTAAGAAGACTTGCCGTTGACGAGATTGAACTAGGTATGCAGATACCGACGGTCGAATCTCGAGCAAGTAACACACCGAAGAACAAAGGGAACATCATACGGGATTAATTGAATCCTTGACATAGAGGTTCGGTCGATAAAGATCTTCATAGAATATGTAGGAACCAATATGGGCATCCAAGTCCCGCTATTGGTTATTGACCGTAGAGGTGTCTCGGTCATGTCTACATAGTTCTCGAACCCGTAGGGTCTGCACACTTAAGGTTCAGTGACGTTTCAGAATAGATGAGTTATGTGTGTTGGTGAACGAAGGTTGTTCGGAGTCCCAAATGAGACCCCGAATGTCAAGAGGAGCTCTGAAATGGCCCGGAGGTGAATATTCATATATAGGATGTTCCGTGTTGGTCACCGGGAAAAGTTTGGACGTCACCGGTAACGTACCGGGGGTGCCGGAATGGTCCCGAGGGTCCACCGGTAGGGGATGTTGGAAATATGCCCTAGAGGCAATAATAAAATGGTTATTATTGTATTTCCTAGTTCATGATAATTGTCTGTTATTCATGCTATAATTCTGTTAACCGGAAACTGTAATACATGTGTGAATACATAGACCACAATGTGTCCCTAGTGAGCCTCTAGTTGGCTAGCTCGTTTATCAATAGATGGTCACGGTTTCATGACCATGGACATTGGATGTCGTTGATAACGGGATCACATCATTAGGAGAATGATGTGATGGACAAGACCCAATCCTAAGCATAGCACAAGATCGTGTAGTTCGTTTGCTAAAGCTTTTCAATGTCAAGTATCGTTTCCTTAGACCATGAGATTGTGTAACTCCTGGATACCGTAGGAATGCTTTGGGTGTGCCAAACGTCACAACGTAACTGGGTGGCTATAAAGGTACGCTACGGGTATCTCCGAAAGTGTTTGTTGGGTTGACACGAATCGAGACTGGGATTTGTCACTCCGTGTGACGGAGAGGTATCTCTGGGCCCACTCGGTAAGACATCATCATTATGAGCTCAATGTGACTAAGGAGTTAGTCATGGGATGATGTATTACGGAACGAGTAAAGAGACTTGCCGGTAACGAGATTGAACAAGGTATGGGGATACCGACGATCGAATCTCGGGCAAGTACCATACCGATAGACAAAGGGAATTGTATACGGGATTGATTGAATCCTTGACATCGTGGTTCATCCGATGATATCATCATGGAGTACGTGGGAGCCAACATGGGTATCCAGATCCCGCTGTTGGTTATTGGCCGGAGAGGTGTCTCGGTCATGTCTACGTGTCTCCCGAACCCGTAGGGTCTACACACTTAAGGTTCGATGACGCTAGGGTTATAGGGAAATAGTGTACGTGGTTACCGAAGGTTTTTCGGAGTCCCGGATGAGATCCCAGACGTCACGAGGAGTCCCTGAATGGTCCGGAGACGAAGATTGATATATAGGAAGTGAGGTTTTGGTTACCGAAAGTGTTCCGGGTGTCTCCGGTAGTGTACCGGGACCACCGGAAGGGTTCCGGGGGTCCACCAAGTGGGCCCACCTGCCCCGGAAGGTTCCATGGGCCAAGAGTGGGAGGGAGCCAGCCCCTAGGTGGGCTGGTGCGCCTCCCACCCCAGCCCAAGGCGCAGCAAGGGTGGAAGGGGGGCAAACCCTAGGCTTAGATGGGCCTTAAGGCCCACCTAGGGCGCCTTCACCTCTCCTTGCCCTGGCCGCCGGCCAGATGGGTTTCTGGAGGCTGCCGCCACCCCTAGGGTGGAACCCTAGGGCGCAGCACCTCTCCTCCCCTCCTCCTATATATAGTGGAGGTATTTGGGGCTGCACAACACACGAGTTCATCTCCTCCCTGGTGCAGCCCTACTCCTCCCTCTCCTCGTTTCTCCGTAGTGCTTAGCGAAGCTCTATCGAAGTACCACGCAGCTCCACCGTCACCACGCCGTCGTGCTTCCGGAGCTCTCCCTCAACCTCTCCTCCCTCCTTGCTGGATCAAGGCATAGGAGACGTCACCGGGCTGCACGTGTGTTGAACGCGGAGGTGCCGTCCGTTCGGCACTTGATCGGATCTACCGCGATCTAAATCACTGCGAGTACGACTCCATCAACCGCGTTCTAGCAACGCTTCCGCTTAGCGATCTTCAAAGGTATGAAGATCCAATCTCTCCCCGCTCGTTTGCTGGTTTCTCCATAGATAGATCTTGGTGACACGTAGGAAAATTTTGATTTACTACTACGTCTCCCAACAGTGGCATCATGAGCTAGGTCTATGCGTAGAATCTATGCACGAGTAGAACACAAAGCAGTTGTGGGCGTCAATTTTGTTAATATGCTTGCCGTTACTAGTCTTATCTTGATTCGACGGTATTGTGGGATGAAGTGGCCCGGACCAACCTTACACGTACGCTTATGTGAGACCGGTTCCACCGCCTGACATGCACTAGTTGCATAAGGTGGCTAGCGGGTGTCTGTCTCTCCCACCTTAGTCGGATTGGATTCGATGAAAAGGGTCCTTATGAAGGGTAAATAGCAATTGGCATATCACGTTGTGGTTTTGGCGTAGGTAAGAAACGTTCTTGCTAGAAACCTATAGCAACCACGTAAAAACTTGCAACTTCAAATTAGAGGACGTCTAACTTGTTTTTGCAGCATATGCCTTGTGATGTGATATGGCCAGAAGGATGTGATGTGATGCATTGTGATGTATGAGATTGATCATGTTCTTGTAATAGGGTTCACGACTTGCATGTCGATGACTATGACAACCGGCAGGAGCCATAGGAGTTGTCTTATATTATTGTATGACCTGCGTGTCAATCATAAACGCCATGTAATTACTTTACTTTATTGCTAAGCGTTAGCCATAGTAGTAGAAGTAATAGTTGGCGAGACAACTTCATGAAGACACAATGATGGATATCATGATGATGGAGATCATGGTGTTGTGCCGGTGACCATGATGATCATCGTGCCCCGAAGATGGAGATCATAGGAGCAAGATGATATTGGCCATATCATGTCACTATATTGATTGCATGTGATGTTTATCATGTTTACATCTTATTTGCTTAGAACGACGGTAGTAAATAAGATGATCTCTCAATAAAATTTCAAGAGAAGTGTTCACCCTAACTGTGCACCGTTGCTAAGGATCGTTGTTCCGAAGCACCACGTGATGATCGGGTGTGATAGGTTCTAACGTTCGCATACAACGGGTGTAAGCCAGATTTGCACACGCGAAACACTTAGGTTGACTTGACGAGCCTAGCATGTACAGACATGGCCTCGGAACACGGAAGACCGAAAGGTCGAACATGAGTCGTATAGAAGATACGATCAACATGGAGATGTTCACCATGGATGACTAGTCCGTCTCACGTGATGATCGGACACGGGCTAGTTGACATGGATCATGTGTCACTTGGATGACTAGAGAGATGTCTATCTGAGTGGGAGTTCATTGAATAATTTGATTATGTGAACTCGATTATCATGAACTTAGTCTAAAAATTGCCTTTAATATCTATATTGTAGATCCAATGGCCAACGCAAATGTCAACCTCAATTTCAACGTGTTCCTAGAGAACACCAAGCTGAAAGATGATGGAAGCAACTATGCGGACTGGGTCCGTGGCTTGAGGATCATCCTCATAGCTTCCAAGAGATTGTATGTCCTTGATGCACCGCTAGGTGACCCACCCATTCTCCCAGCGGACCAAGACGTTACGAACGCTTGGCAGTCGCGCTGCGATGATTACTCCCTTGTTCAGTGCGGCATGCTTTACAGTTTAGAATCGGGGCTCCAAAAGCGTTTTGAGCAACACGGAGCATATGAGATGTTCCAGGAGCTGAAACTGGTTTTTCAGGCTCATGCCCGGGTCGGGAGATATGAAGTCTCCGACAAGTTCTTTAGCTGTAAGATGGAGGAGAACAGTTCTGTCAGTGAGCACATCCTCAAGATGTCTGGGATTCACAACCGCTTGACTCAGCTAGGAGTTAACCTCCCGGATGACTAGGTTATTGACAGAATCCTCCAGTCGCTTCCACCTAGCTACAAGAGCTTTGTGATGAACTACAACATGCAGGGTATGGAGAAGTCCATTCCCGAGTTGTACTCGATGCTGAAATCAGCGGAGGTCGAGATCAAAAAGGAGCATCAAGTGTTGATGGTAAACAAGACCACTAGTTTCAAGAAAGGCAAGGGTAAGAAGAACTTCAAGAAGGACGACAAAGCTGTTGCCGCGTCCGGTAAGCAAGTTGCCGGGAAGAAGAAGAACAAGAATGGACCCAAGCCTGAGACTGAGTGTTTCTATTGTAAGGGTACCGGTCACTGGAAGCGGAACTGCCCCAAGTATTTAGCGGATAAGAAGGAAGGCAACATTAAAGGTATATGTGATATACTTGTTATTGATGTGTACTTGACCAGCGCTCGTAGTAGCTCCTGGGTATTTGATACCGGTGCAGTTGCTCACATTTGTAACTCCAAGCAAGAGCTGCGGAATAAGCGGAGGCTGGCCAAGGACGAGGTGACGATGCGCGTCGGGAATGGTTCCAAGGTCGATGTGATCGCCGTCGGCACGCTACCTCTACATCTACCTTCGGGATTAGTTTTAAACCTTAATAATTGTTATTTAGTACCAGCTTTGAGCATGAACATTGTATCTGGATCTCGCTTGATGCGAGATGGCTACTCATTTAAATCCGAGAATAATGGTTGTTCTATTTATATGAGAGAAATGTTTTATGCTCATGCCCCGCTGGTCAATGGTTTATTTTTGATGAATCTCGAATGTGATGTTACACATATCCATAGTGTGAGTACCAAAAAGTGTAAAGTTGATAACGATAGTCCCACTTACATGTGGCACTGCCGTCTTGGCCATATTGGTGTCAAACGCATGAAGAAGCTCCATACTGATGGACTTTTGGAGTCACTTGATTTCGAATCATTTGACACATGCGAACCATGCCTCATGGGCAAGATGACCAAGACTCCATTCTCCGGAACAATGGAGCGAGCAACTGACTTGTTGGAGATAATACATACCGATGTATGCGGTCCAATGAGTGTCGAGGCTCGCGGTGGCTACCGTTATGTTCTCACCCTCACTGATGACTTGAGCAGATATGGGTATGTCTGCTTAATGAAACACAAGTCTGAAACCTTTGAAAGGTTCAAGGAATTTCAGAGTGAGGTAGAGTATCAACGTGACATGAAAATAAAATGCCTACGATCTGATCGTGGCGGAGAATATTTAAGTCACGAGTTTGGCACACACCTTAGGAAATGTGGAATTGTTTCACAACTCACGCCGCCCGGCACACCTCAGCGAAATGGTGTGTCCGAACGTCGTAATCGCACTCTATTGGATATGGTGCGATCTATGATGTCTCTTACCGACTTACCGCTGTCATTTTGGGGATATGCATTAGAGACTGCCGCATTCACTTTAAATAGGGCACCGTCTAAATCCTTTGAGACGACACCGTATGAATTATGGTTTGGAAATAAACCTAAGCTGTCGTTTCTAAAAGTTTGGGGATGCGATGCTTATGTGAAGAAACTTCAACCTGAGAAGCTCGAACCCAAAGTGGAAAAGTGCGTCTTCATAGGATATCCCAAAGAGACTATTGGGTATACCTTCTACCTATGATCCGAGGGCAAAGTCTTTGTTGCCAAGAATGGATCCTTTCTCGAGAAAGAGTTTCTCTCGAAAGAAGTAAGTGGGAGGAAAATAGAACTTGATGAGGTAATTGTACCTCCACTCGACCCGGAGAGTAGCGCAGCACAGGAAGTTGTTTCTGTGGAGCCTACACCGGCTAGAGAGGAAGTTAATGATGATGATCATGAAGCTTTAGATCAAGTTGCTACTCGAAGGTCCACTAGGACACGTTCCGCACCAGAGTGGTACGGCAATCCTGTCCTAGAGATCATGTTGTTGGACAACGGTGAACCTTCGAACTATGAAGAAGCAATGGCGGGCCCGGATTCCAACAAATGGCTTGAGGCCATGAAATCCAAGATAGGATCCATGTATGAGAACAAAGTATGGACTTTGGTGGACTTGCCTGATGATAAGCGAGCCATTGAAAACAAATGGATCTTTAAGAAGAAGACTGACGCAGACGGTAATGTGACCGCCTATAAAGCTCGGCTTGTCGCTAAAGGTTATCGACAAGTTCAAGGAGTTGACTACGATGAGACTTTCTCACCCGTAGCGATGCTGAAGTCAGTCCGAATCATGTTAGCAGTTGCCGCATTTTATGATTATGAGATCTGGGAAATGGACGTCAAAACATCATTCCTTAATGGCTTCCTCAAGGAAGAACTGTATATGATGCAGCCGGAAGGTTTTGTCGGTCCTAAAGATGCTAACAAGGTATGCAAGCGCCAGCGCTCCATCTATGGGCTGGTGCAAGCATCTCGGAGTTGGAACATTCGCTTTAATGAGGTGATTAAAGCGTTTGGGTTTGTACAGGTGTATGGAGAACCCTGTATTTACAAGAAAGTGAGTGGGAGCTCTATAGCATTTCTTATACTGTATGTGGATGACATGCTGATAATGGGAAATAATATAGAACTCTTGGAAAGTATAAAGGCCTACTTGAATAAGTGTTTTTCAATGAAGGACCTTGGAGAAGCTGCTTACATATTAGGATCTATAGAGATAGATCGAAACGCCTCATTGGTCTTTCACAAAGCACATACCTTGAAAAGATATTGAAGAAGTTCAATATGGATCAGTCCAAGAAGGGGTTCTTGCCTGTGTTGCAAGGTGTGAGATTGAGTACGACTCAATGCCCGACCACGACAAAGGATAGAGAAGAGATGAGTGTCATCCCCTATGCTTCAGCCATAGGCTCTATCATGTATGCCATGCTGTGTACCAGACCTGATGTGAACCTTGCCATAAGTTTGGTAGGGAGGTACCAAAGTGATCCCGGAGCGGAACACTGGACAGCGGTCAAGAATATCCTGAAGTACCTGAAAAGGACAAAGGACATGTTTCTCGTTTATGGAGGTGCCGAAGAGCTCGTCGTAAAGGGTTACATCGATGCTAGCTTCGACACAGATCCGGACGACTCCAAGTTGCAAACCGGATACGTGTATATTTTGAATGGAGGGGCAGTGAGCTGGAGCAGCAACAAGCAAAGCGTCGTGGCAGCATCTACATGTGAAGCGGAGTACATAGCTGCTTCGGAAGCAGCAAAGGAGGGAGTCTGGATGAAGGAGTTCATCACCGACCTAGGAGTGATTCCGAATGCGTCGGGCCCGATGACTCTACTCTGTGACAACACTGGAGCTATTGCCCATGCGAAGGAGCCCAGGTTTCACAAGAAGACAAGACACATCAAGCGCCGTTTCAACTCCATCCGTGATTACATTCAGGAGGGAGACATAGATATTTGTAAAGTGCATACGGATCTGAATGTCGCAGATCCGTTGACTAAACCTCTCTCACGAGCAAAACATGATCAACACCAGAATGCTATGGGTGTTCGATTCATCACAATGTAACTAGATTATTGACTCTAGTGCAAGTGGGAGACTGTTGGAAATATGCCCTAGAGGCAATAATAAAATGGTTATTATTGTATTTCCTAGTTCATGATAATTGTCTGTTATTCATGCTATAATTCTGTTAACCGGAAACCGTAATACATGTGTGAATACATAGACCACAACGTGTCCCTAGTGAGCCTCTAGTTGGCTAGCTCGTTGATCAACAGATGGTCACGGTTTCATGACCATGGACATTGGATGTCGTTGATAACGGTATCACATCATTAGGAGAATGATGTGATGGACAAGACCCAATCCTAAAGCTTTTCAATGTCAAGTATCGTTTCCTTAGACCATGAGATTGTGTAACTCCCGGATACCGTAGGAATGCTTTGGGTGTGCCAAACGTCACAACGTAACTGGGTGGCTATAAAGGTACCCTACGGGTATCTCCGAAAGTGTTTGTTGGGTTGACACGAATCGAGACTGGGATTTGTCACTCCGTGTGACGGAGAGGTATCTCTGGGCCCACTCGGTAAGACATCATCATTATGAGCTCAATGTGACTAAGGAGTTAGTCACGGGATGATGTATTACGGAACGAGTAAAGAGACTTGCCGGTAACGAGATTGAACAAGGTATGGGGATACCGACGATCGAATCTCGGGCAAATACCATACCGATAGACAAAGGGAATTGTATACGGGATTGATTGAATCCTTGACATCGTGGTTCATCCGATGATATCATCATGGAGTATGTGGGAGCCAACATGGGTATCCAGATCCCGCTGTTGGTTATTGGCCGGAGAGGTGTCTCGGTCATGTCTATGTGTCTCCCGAACCCGTAGGGTCTACACACTTAAGGTTCGATGACGCTAGGGTTATAGGGAAATAGTGTACGTGGTTACCGAAGGTTGTTTGGAGTCCCGGATGAGATCCCGGACATCACGAGGAGTCCCTGAATGGTCCGGAGACGAAGATTGATATATAGGAAGTGAGGTTTTGGTTACCGGAAGTGTTCCGGGTGTCTCCGGTAGTGTACCGGGACCACCGGAAGGGTTCCGGGGGTCCACCAAGTGGGCCCACCTGCCCCGGAAGGTTCCATGGGCCAAGAGTGGGAGGGAGCCAGCCCCTAGGTGGGCTGGTGCGCCTCCCACCCCAGCCCAAGGCGTAGCAAG
This sequence comes from Hordeum marinum, assembly GCA_022496015.1. Taxonomy (NCBI): domain Eukaryota; kingdom Viridiplantae; phylum Streptophyta; class Magnoliopsida; order Poales; family Poaceae; genus Hordeum; species Hordeum marinum. The sequence goes on along the minus strand of CM039676.1, from coordinate 355,390,054 downwards.
GGTGGAAGGGGGCAAACCCTAGGCTTAGATGGGCCTTAAGGCCCACCTAGGGCGCCTCCACCTCTCCTTGCCCTGGCCGCCGGCCAGATGGGTTTCTGGAGGCTGCCGCCACCCCTAGGGTGGAACCCTAGGGCACAGCACCTCTCCTCCCCTCCTCCTATATATAGTGGAGGTATTTGGGGCTGCACAACACACGAGTTCATCTCCTCCCTGGTGCAGCCCTACTCCTCCCTCTCCTCGTTTCTTCGTAGTGCTTAGCGAAGCTCTATCGGAGTACCACGCAGCTCCACCGTCACCACGCCGTCGTGCTGCCGGAGCTCTCCCTCAACCTCTCCTCCCTCCTTGCTAGATCAAGGCGTAGGAGACGTCACCGGGCTGCACGTGTGTTGAACGCGGAGGTGCCGTCCGTTCGGCACTTGATCGGATCTACCACGATCTGAATCGCTGCGAGTACGACTCCATCAACCGCGTTCTAGCAATGCTTCCGCTTAGCGATCTTCAAAGGTATGAAGATCCAATCTCTCCCCGCTCGTTTGCTGGTTTCTCCATAGATAGATCTTGGTGACACGTAGGAAAATTTTGATTTACTACTACGTCTCCCAACAGGGGACACCAAGCCCGAAGTGCCACATGGGCTGTGAGAGAGGGCGCACCAGCCCCTAGTGGTCTAGCTGCCCCTCCCACAAGGGCCCATGCGGCTGGGGGTTAGTGGGATGGCCAACCCTAGGGCTGGCGCCACCTTGCCTTGGGTGGCAAGCCACCCTAGGGCGCCTCCACTCTTGGCCGCCGCCCCAAGGGGGAAACCCTAGGGGTTGGGTGCCCCACCACTCCCCCTATATATATGTGAGAGGGAGGAGGGCAGCCGCACCTTAAGCCATGGTGCAGCCCTTCCTCCCTCTTCGATAGCCTCTCCTCTAGATTGATTTGGCGACATTTAGCGAAGCTCCGGCGGATCAGCTCCACCACCACCGCTGCCACACCGTTGTGCTGCCGGCGAACCCATCTACCACTCTGCCCCCTCTTGCTGGATCAAGAAGGCGGAGATCGTCATCGAGCTGCACGTGTGCTGAACGCGGAGGTGTCATCCGTTCGACACATGATCGGGAGTTCGTGGGACGGCTTGCGATTTGGATCTCGGAGACGTATGACTACTTCAACCGCGTTCTTTAACGCTTCCGCTTAGCGATCTACAAGGGTATGTGGATCCAATCTCTCCTCTCATAGATACTCATCTCCTAGATTGATCTTGGTGAAGCATAGGAATTTTTTTGTTTCCCATGCAACGTTCCCCAACAATTAATGCATATAAAATATCCAAAAAAGATAATATAATAGGATGGAACAATATAAAATTATAGATAAGTTGGAGATGTATCACTACCCCTACTAGTCAGTGGGTGAGGACACCGCAAGATTGAACCCAAAACCAAGCACTTCTCCCATTGCAAGAATTACCAATCTAGTTGGCAAACCAAACCAATAACTCGAAGAGAGTTGCAAGGATATGAAATCATGCAAATAAGAATTCAGAGGAGATTCAAATAAGATTCATGGATAAGCTGAACATAAACTCATAATTCATCGGATCTTGACAAACACTCCACAAAAGAGGATTACATCAGATAGATCTCCATGAAGATCAGGAGGAACATGGTATTGAAGATCAAAGAGAGAGAAGAAGCCATCTAGCTACTAGCTACTCATGCATCATCGGAGGGGCAATGGAGTTGATGTAGATGTCCTCCGTGATCGAAACCCCCTCCGGCAGATTACCGGAAAAGGCTCCAAGATTGGATCTCTCGAGAACGGAGGCTTCCGGCGGCGGAAAAGTGTTTGCGTGGCTCTTTTTGATGTTGGGGAATATTTGGGTATTTATAGGCCGAATATTAGGGTTAGGAGACCTGCCAGGAGACGACAAGCTCGCTAGGCGCGGCTAGGCTGGGGGCCCACGCCTAGCAGGTGATACGTCTCCATCGTATCCACTTTTTCGAACTCTTTTGCCTTGTTTTGGACTCTAATTTGCTTGATTTGAATGGAACTACCCCGGACTGACGCTGTTTTCAGCAGAATTGCCTTGGTGTTATTTTTGTGCAGAAATAAAAGTTCTCGGATCTTCCTAAAAATTTACGGAGAATATTTCTAGATTTTATAAAAAATACTGGCGCAAGAATTAATCAAAGGGAGGCCACCTGCAGGCCACAAGCCTGCTAGGCGCGACCACCCCCCTGGCCGCACCTAGCAGGCTTGTGGGGCCCTCGTGGCTCCTCCGACCTCCTCTCCAGCTCCATCTAACCCTATTCACGGAGAAAAAATCAGAGAGAATAGTTCATCGCGTTTCACCATACAGAGCCGCCGCCACCTCCTGTTCTTCATAGAGAGACCAGATCTGGAGTCCGTTTTGGGCTCTAGAGAGGGGAAATCGATGCCATCGTCATCACCAACCATCCTTCATCACCAATTCCATGATTCTATCTGCCGTTCATGAGTAATCCCATCATAGGCTTGCTAGACGGTGATGGGTTGGATGCGATTTATCATGTAATCGAGTTAGTTTTGTTAGGGTTTGCTCCCTAGTATCCATTATGTTCTGAGATTGATGTTGCTATGACTTTGCTATGCTTAATGCTTGTCAGTAGGGACCGAGTGCCATGATTTCAGATCTGAACCTATTATGTTTTCATGAATATATATGTGTTCTTGATCCTATCTTGCAAGTTGTAGACTCCTATTACGAGTTATGATTCGCATCCCCCAGGGTGACAATAAGTGGGATTCTTTCTGGTGATTACCGTTGTTTGAGGAGTTCATGTATTAACTAAATACTAATGCTTTGGTTCGGTTCTCTATTCAAAGGAGGCCTTAATATCCCTTAGTTTCCAATAGGACCCCGCTACCACGGGAGGGTAGGGTAATATATGTCATGCAAGTTCTTTTCCATAAGCACGTATGACTATATATGGAATACATGCCTACATTACATTGATGAATTGAAGCTAGTTCTGTGTCACCCTATGTTATAAGTGTTGCATGATGATTGCTATCCAACATAATTATCCATCACCGATCCATTGCCTATGAGCTTTCCACATATTGATCTTTGATAAGTTACTTCTCCGCTGCTATTGTTACAATCACTATAAAACTGCTATTGTTATTTTTTCTACCGTTACTTCCATAGTACTTTGCTACTGAATACTTTGCTGCAGATATTAAGTCTTTCAGGTGTGGTTGAATTGACAACTCAGCTGCGAATACTTGAGAATATTCTTTGGCTCCCCTTGTGTCGAATCAATAAATTTGGGTTGAATACCCTACCCTTGAAAACTGTTGCGATCCCCTATACTTGTGGGTTATCAAGACCGTTTTCTGGCGCCGTTGCCAGGGAGCATAGCTCTATTCTCTGAGTCACTTGGAATTTATATCTGTTGATCGCTATGAAGAATCAGAAAGATCCAAAAATCAAGATCTATCCCTCTACTACGAGGGGAGGTAAGGAATTGCCATCTAGCTCTGCACTATATTCACCGTCTGTTATGAGTAAGCTTGCGACACCACCACCTGCTAGTAATTCTGATAAGTCGCAAGTAATTGATGATGCCACTTCTGCTATGCATGATGCTTATGATGATACTTTGCTTGATATACTGTGTCACTGGGTGAATTTCTTGATGAACAAATTGCTTGTCAATGCTGTAAATTATGATACTTCTAAAACTGATGAAATTATTGAAATTGAACACTTTGAGACACCTGCTAGACCTTGCTCTCCTAGATATGAATTTCCTGATATTTCTGAGGGTTATGTTATGGAAGGAGAGGTAGCTAGGGACTTCCTTGCATGTAAGGATAGAGATGATCTTAAGAAACTACTATGCAAGTGGAAAGAAAAATCATTGTATGCTAGAATGAAATATGATCCTAAGTTTGCTACTTCACCTATCTTTGTTACTGATAAGGATTATGAATTCTCTGTTGATCCTGAATTAATTACTTTGGTTGAATCTGATCCTTTCCATGGTAATGAATCTAAAACTGTTGTGACACATCTTACTAAATTGAATGATATATCCACCCTATTTACTCATGAGGAAAAAATTCATTATTTAATATTCTTAAGTTGTTTCCTTTCTCGTTAAAGGGTGATGCTAAGATATTGTTCAACTCTCTTGCTCCTGGTTGTGTGCGTAGTACCCAGGATATGATATATCACTTATGCTAAGTATATGAAAGATATTGTGACTAATAAAACAAAGATACCGAAAGCTGAAATTTCCACCATGCTTTCCAATTATACTTTCAAGGGAGGAGTACCAAAGAAATTAGGAGATCCTGCAATACCAACTATACCATGTTCTATTAAAGGGAATTATGTTAAAACTACTTTATGTGATTTGGGAGCGGGTGTTAGTGTTATGCCTTTCTCTTTATATAGTAGACTTGATTTTAATAAGTTGACACCTACTGAAATCTCTTTGCAAATGGGTGATAAATCAGCTACTCTATCTATCGGTATTTGTGAGGATGTACCTGTTGTAGTTGCAAATGCTACTATCTTAACGGACTTTGTTATTCATGATATTCCCGAGGACGACAGTATGTCGATCATCCTTGGTAGACCCTTTTTGAATACTACAGGGGATGTTATTGATTGCAATAAGGGCAATGCCACTTTTCATATTAATGGTAATGAGCATACGGTACACTTTCCGAACAAACAACCTCAAGTCCATAGTATCAACTGTATTGAAAAAATTCCAACGATTACTATTGGAGACATTGAATTTCCTGTTCCTACTGTCAAGAAGAAATATGATATACTTGTTGTTGGGGACATGCATATCCCCATTGAGGTAACTTAGTGTTATTCGAAAATTCTTCAGTTTCATGTTATTTGAAAGAAGTTTGTTAATAAGACTTGATCAACCTTATTGATGGATTCCTTTTGATGAGCATGAGATGGATGAATTTTGAAAGCACAACTTTCTTTACCTAACTTTGACTTTTTGTTAGTTAGAATAAATAAAGTAAAATGCTATTATTTTTCGGTTTTTTGAGTTTCCCGTGCAATAAAAAGTGACCTTAAAATAAAAGTTGTTCAAATGTCCTGAAAATGGAATATGATTTTTTTTGGAATATTTTAAAAAATTTAGCACTGAGCACACTACAGGGGCTGCACCAGTGGGCCACAAGCTCACAAGGCGCAGCCACCCCTGCTACTTCTTGAGCATGCGTTGGTTTCTGTGAAGAGGAATGGGTGATGCAGCAAAGTAGATAAGTATTTCCCACAGTTGTTGAGAACCAAGGTATCAATCTAGTAGGAGATACAAGCAAGTCCCCAATAGGTGTACCTACACAAAGAATCAAACTCTTGCACCCAACGCTATAAAGGGGTTGTCAATCCCTTCACGGTTACTTGCAAGGGTGAGATCTGATAGAGATAGATTGCTTGAAAGGAAAGTAAAACAAAAGGTAAAAATAAAGCAGCAAAGTATATTTTGGTATTATGGTTTTCGATCTGAAAGTATACGAGGAAAATGGACCCGGGGGCCATAGATTTCACTAGAGGCTTCTCTCATGATAACAAGTATTATGGTGGGTGAACAAATTACTGTCGAGCAATTGATAGAAAAGAGAATAATTATGAAGATATCCAAGGCAATGATTATGCATATAGGCATCACGTCCTTGTCAAGTAGACCTAAACGATTCTACATCTACTACTACTACTCCACACATCTACCGACTCCTGCCTGCATCTAGAGTATTAAGTTCATGAAGAACAGAGTAACACATTAGGTAAGATGACATGATGTAGAGAGATAAACTCAAGAAATATGATGAAAACCCCATCTTGTTATCCTTGATGGCAACAATACAATACGTGCCTTGCTACCCCTCCTTTGTCACTGGGTTAGGACACCGCAAGATTGAACCCAAAAATAAGCACTTCTCCCATTGCAAGAATTACCAATCTAGTTGGCCAAACCAAACCAATACCTCGAAGAGACTTGCAAAGATATGAAATCATGCATATAAGAATTCAGAAAAGACTCAAATAATATTCATGTATAATCTGAACATAAACCCACAATTCATCAGATCTCGACAAACACACCGCAAAAAAGTATTACATCAGATAGATCTTCATGAAGATCGTGAAGAACATGGTATTGAAGAGCAAAGAGAGAGAAGAAGCCATCTAGCTACTAGCTATGGAACCGATGGTCTATGGTGAACTACTCACACATCATCAGAGGGGCAATGGAGTTGATTTAGATGCCCTTCGTGACCGAATCCCCCTCCGGCAGATTACCGAAAAGGCTCAAAGATTGGATCTCTCGGGAACGGAGGCTTCTGGCAGCGGAAAAGTGTTTTCATGGCCTGTTCTGGTATATTGGGAATATTTGGGAATTTATAGGCCAAGAAATAGGGTTAGGAGAGCTGTCGTGGGCCCACAAGCCTGTGGGGCGTGCCCCTAGGCTTGTGGCCCCATGGTGGCTCTCCCGACTTCATCTCCAAGTCTCCTGCTTTGCTTATAGTCCAAAAAAAATTAATCCGGAGATTTTATTCCGTTTGGAATCCGTTTAATATTCCTTATCTCCAATTCTCAAAAACAAGGAAAAAACATAAACTGGCACTAGGCTCTAGATTAATAGGTTAGTCCCCAAAATAATATAAAATAGCATATTAATGCATATAAAACATCCAAAACAGATAATATAATAGCATGGAACAATCAAAAATTATAGATACATTGTAGACGTATCAGCATCCCCAAGCTTAATTCCTGCTCGTCCTCGAGTAGGTAAATGATAAAAATAGAATTTTTGATGTGGAATGCTACCTAACATATTCATCCATGTAATATTCTTTATTGTGGCATGAATATTCAGATTCGTAAGATTCAAAACAATAGTCTAATATTGACATAAAACAATAATACTTTGAGCAGACCAACAAGGTAGTCGTGTCCTTTCGAAATAACATGGCCTTAGAAAGTTATCCCTACAAAATCATATGGTCTGGCTATGCTCCATCTTCCTCACACAAAGTATATAAATCATGCACAACTCCAATGAACAAGTCAAGCATTTGTTTCACACTTTTGGTGTTCTCAAACCTTTTCAACTCTCACGCAATACATGAGCGTGAGCCATGGATATAGCACTATAGGTGGAATAGAATATGGATGACGTGCAAGGAAAAAGGAAGAAGATAGTATCACATCAACTATGCGTATCAACGGGCTATGGAGATGCCCATAAATAGATATAAATGTGAGTGAGTAGGGATTGCCATGCAACAAATGCAATTAGAGCTATAAGTGTATGAAAGCTCAAAAAGAAAACTAAGTGGTCGTGCAAGAATATCCGCTAGTTGTATGAAAGTGACAAAATAGGAGACTCTTTATCATGAAGATCATGGTGCTACTTTGAAGCACAAGTGTGGAAAAAGATAGTAGCATTTGTCCCTTCTCTCTTTCTCTCATATATATATATATTGGTGGGCATCTTTGGCCTCTTTTATATTTTTTTGTTTGGGCTTCGTTGGCCTCTTTTATTTTTTGTAAAGTCCGGATTCTCATCCCAACTTGTGAGGGAGTCATGTCTTCCATCATCCTTTTCTCTCACGGGAAATTGCTCTATTAATGAAAAAACATCACACTTTTATTTACTTATAACTCAAAAAAAAAATTACAACTCGATACCTATGACAAAGTATGACTCTATATGCAAGATGAAGTGATGGTGCAAGTCATGAAAAACTACATGGTGGAAGTTGCATGACAATATATCTAGGAATGGCTATGGAAATGCCATAATAGGTAGGTATGGTGGCTGTTTTGAGGAATATATGGTGGATGATTTGAGGAAGGAGGGTTTGATGTACCGGCAAAAGTTGCGCGGTACTAGAGAGGCTAGCAAAGATGGAAGGGTGAGAGTGCGTATAATCCATGGACTCAACATTAGTCATAAAGAAATCACATACTTATTGCAAAAGTCTACTAGTTATCAAACAAACCATTAGACACATGCTCCTATGGGAGAGGTTGGTAGGAATTAACCATCGTGCGCTCCCGACCCTCACACAAAGGTTGACAATCATTAAACAAATCATGCTCCGACTTCGTTACATAACGGTTCACATATGTGCATGCTACGGGAATCACAAACTTTAACACAAGTATCTCTTCCAATTCACAACTACTCACTAGCATGACTCTCATATTACCGTCTCTATTATCTCAAAACTACATGCAAGGAATCAAACTTCTCATAGTATTCAATGCACTTAATACGAAAGTTTTCATTATATCCCTCTTGGATGCCCATTATATTAGGACTAAATTCATACCCTAAACAAATTACATGCTGTTTTAAGAAACTCTCAAAATAATATAAGTGAGGAACGAGAGTTCAATAATTTCTATAAAATGTAACACCACCATGCTCTATAAAGATATAAGTGAAGCACTAGAGCAACATTGCCTAGCTCAAAAGATATAAGTGAAGCACATAGAATATTCTAATAAATTCATGATTCAGCGTGTCTCTCTCAAAATATGTGTGCATAAAGAATGATTGTATCATACTAAAAAGCAAAGACTCATATCATACAAGACGCTCCAAGCAAAACACATATCATGTGGTGAATAAAAATATAGCCTCAATTGAATTTACCGATGGATTGAAGATGAAAGAGGGGATGCCTTCCAGAGCATCCCAAGCTTAGGATTTTTGGTATCCTTGAATATGACTTGGGGTGCCTTGGGCATCCCCAAGCTTAGGCTCTTGCCACTCTTTATTCCATAGTCCATCAAATCTTCACCCAAAACTTGAATATTTCACAACACAAAACTCAACAGAAAGCTCATGAGATCCGTTAGTATAAGGAAAATAAATCACCATTTTAGGTACTATTGTGAACTCATTCTTTATTTATATTTGTGTAATACCTACTGTATTCTAACTTCTCCATGGTTCATAACCCCGATACGACCCATAGATACATCAAAATAAGCAAACAACACAAAGGAAACAGAATCTGTCAAAAATAGAACAATATGTAGAAATTTGTAAACTTCGAATACTTCTGAAACTCTTAAAATTCTGAAAAATTAGAAAAATCAGCGAAATTTTTATATAAATCTTGTGTAAATTTTTTTAAATCAATTTGACTCTATGAAAAAACTAGAAAATTCCTGGACTGTGCGCAAAAGTTTCTGTTTTTCAGCAAGATCAAATCAACAACTACCATAGATCACCCCAAAGGTTTTACTTGGATCAAACACTAATTAAAACACCAAAAAACAATTACTACAGAAGTAATAATGTGCAAAACACACCAAAACATAAGCAAAAAGCAAAATAAAATTGGGTTGCCTCTCAACAAGCGCTATTGTTAAACGCCCCTAGCTAGGCAAAACACAATAGATCTAGGTATTGTCATCTTTGGTATGCAATCCAAAAGTAACTCTCATAATATATTCATAAGGCAATCTTATTTTATTTCTAAAAAGTGTTCCATGCCTTTCCTTAATGGAAATTGGAATCTAATGTTTCCTTCTTTCATATCAATAATTGCACCAATCGTTCTAAGGAAAGGTCTACCAAGAATAATAGGACATGTAGGATTGCAATCTATATCGAGAACAATGAAATATATGGGCACATAATTCCTATTTGCAACAATAATAACATCATTAATCCTTACCATAGGTTTCTTAATAGTGGAATCCGCAAGATGCAAATTTAGAGAGCAATCATCAAGATGATGGTAACCTAGCACATCACATAAAGTTTTCGGAATCGTGGAAAAACTAGCACCCAAATCACACAAACCATGTCACTCATAATATTTGATTTTAATCTTAATAGTAGGTTCCCACTCATCATGAAGTTTTCTAGGAATAGAAATTTCTAACTCAAGTTTTTCTTCTAAAGATTTCATCATAGCATCAACGATATGTTTAGTAAAAGTCTTATTTTGAGTATAAGCATGTGGAGAACTCAACATGGATTGAAGCAAGGAAATACAATCAATCAAAGAGCAGCTATTATAATTAAAGTCCTCGAAATCCAAAAGAGTGAGTTCATTGCTATTTAAAGTTTTGACCTCTTCAATTCCACTTTTATAAATCTTAGCATTAAGATCTATAGATTTTGAATTATTGGGATGCCTTTTAACTAAAGTTGACTTATCTCTAGTCCCACCATTATCAAGATTTATATTGGAAAACAAAGATTCAATAGGAGTCACATCAATCACTTTAAGATCTTCATCATTATTAAAACATTCTGGTTTAGCAGCCATTTTATTGACTAAGGTAGCTTGTTTATCGGAAATTTGAGCAAATTGAGATTTCAATCCAAAAAACTCTTTAGCCATAACATCAAGTTCCTTGTTCATGTATTCAAGCATACCCTTTTGTTCTTTAAGCTAGTTTCTAAAAAACTTATTATGATCAAATTGGAGTGACATAAATCTTTTAGCATTATCCTCAATACCTTCCAACTTCCTAAGATAAGGATTAAAGTCATTGGATGGAGCCATAAAGATGAACAAACAATCTAACATACATGCAAACAAAATGCAAACGAAAGAAGGGCGAATAAAAAGACAAATCTTTTTGGTATTTTGTGAAAATCGTTTTAGAAGTGGGGGAGAGGAAAACGAGAGGAAAATGGGAAATAAAGTAAATGCAAGAGATGAGTTTGTGATGGGTACTTGTTAGGCTTGATGTGTATCGTCCCTGCCAACAGTGCTAGAAATTGGCAAGTTGACGAGAGAGTGCTAGAAACGGCGCCAGAAATCCTTCTTGTTACATCTTGAGCTCGCGATGGTTTTCCCTTGAAGAGGAAATGGTGATGCAACGAAGTAGATAAGTATTTCCCTCAATTTTTGAGAACCAAGGTATCAATCTAGTAGGAGGAACAAGCAAGTCACCAATGGATGCACCTACACAAACAATCAAACTCTTGCACTCAACGCTATAAAGGGGTTGTCAATCCCTTCATGGTTATTTGTAAGGATTAGATCCGATAGAGACAGATGTAAACGATAACGGAAAGTAAAAGGTAAATAAATTGCAGCAAGGTATTTTTGGGTTTTTTTGGTTTATAGATCTGAAAGTATATGATGGAAAATAGACCCGGGGGCCATAGGTTTCACTAGAGGCTTCTCTCTTGAAGGCAAATATCATGGTGGGTAAACAAATTATTGTCAAGCAATTGATAGAAAAGCGAATAATCATGCAGTTATCATAGGAAATGGTCATACATATAAGCATCACATCCGTGTCAAGTAGACCGAAATGATTCTGAATCTACTAATATTACTCCACACATCGACCGACTCCTGCCTGCATCTAGAGTATTAAGTTCATGAAGAAAAGAGTAACACATTAAGAAAGATGACATGATGTAGAGGGATAAACTCAAGCAATATGATGAAAACCCCATCTTGTTACCCTTGATGGCAATAATACAATACGTGCCTTGCTACCCCTAATATGTCACTGGGTGAGGACACCGCAAGATTGAGCCCAAAACCAAGCACTTCTCGCATTGCAAGAATTACCAATCTAGTTGGCCAAACCAAACCAATAACTTGAAGAGACTTGCAAGTATATGAAATCATGAAAATAAGAATTCAGAGGAGATTTAAATAAGAGTCATGGATAATCTGAACATAAACTCACAATTCATCGGATCTTGACAAACACACCAGAAAAGAGGATTACATCGGATAGATCTCCATGAAGATCATGAAGAACATGGTATTGAAGATCAAAGAGAGAGAAGAAGCCATCTAGCTACTAGATATGGACCCGCAGGTGTGTGGGGGACTACTCACGCATCATCGTAGGGGCAATGGAGTTGATGTAGATGCCCTCCGTGATCGAAACCCCCTCCGGCAGATTACCGAAAAAAGCTCCAAGATTGGATCTCTCGAGAACGAAGGCTTCCGGCGGCGAAAAAATGTTTGTGTTCCTCTTTTTGATGCTGGGGGAATATTTGGGTATTTATTGGCCGAAGATTAGGGTCAGGAGACCTGCCAGGAGATGACAAGCTTGCTAGGCGCGACCAGGGGGGCCCACGCCTAGCAGGCTTGTGGCGCCCTGGTAGGTGCTCTTCTGTGCACTCCAAGCCTAGATGGCTTGTTTCCTTCCAGAAAAATTCCTTCCGAAGGTTTTATTCCATTTGCACTCGGTTTAATATTCCATATCTGCAAAACTCAAAAACAAGGAAAAAACTAAAACTGGCACTAGGATCTAGATTAATAGGTTAGTCCCAAAAATAATATAAAATAGCATATTATTGCATATAAAACATCCAAAATAGATAATATAATAGCAGGACATCATAAAAAATTATAGATACGTTGGAGATGTATTAGTTATCACCAGTGGAAAGGCCTGCCTCTCTTGTAGCCCTCTTTTCCCGTCTAGACTTGTTGAGTTGCACAATCTCTGTCCGTGCTGCAAGCATGTGCTTATCAACAAAGTCTTTCGTTGCATCAGAACCACTAGCAAACTTTGGTAGTTTTTGGAAATCTACAGTCATGTTTGCATGCCTAATTTACTTTAAAGATTGAGGAGGCATTACATCAGGCGGCTGGCTAGTGGCACTTGGCACACTTGGGACAACAATTGGTGTCCAACGCTTCAACATGTATTGCTCCGGGATGACATCAAGCCCAATTTGTGTGAACACTTTGAGTATGTGGCAACAAAGGATGCCATCCCTCTCTGTATTGCAACACTCACAAGAATATTGTCCCTCGGTTATTTGTGCCATCACTAAGTAGTTCCTAGAGCCATACTTCAAAACCCAATCTGTGTTTGGTCTCAGCTCAAACATTTCCGAACCAACTTGGAATGCATTGTACCGTCAAATCATCTCAAACTCGTACCAGAACTTGCAGTAAAGGTCTCTAGTGTATGTCTTGTACACCTACTTCTCTATTGGAAATGACGACCACATGTCAACATCGAGATGTTTTGTCCTATAGTCATTGGAGCCTTCCTTGACGAGGATGTGCTTCTGTATTTTGTGGTACTGCTTCACAAAGTTCAGAATAGACTTGTGAGGGTTCATATACCGCTTCAAGACTGCATTAAAACCCTCACTTCTTTGTGTAGACTGTAAGAAGGGAAAAAAATCTATGCTTGAAGTAACATTCCACCCAGGTGTTCCTATATTCATAAAGCTTCTCAAAATGTGTGTGTAACTACCTCATATTTCATCATCAACGCAACCCAATTCTATTCAAACTCTTGTGGTGTGAAACTAAAATCAACACAGAGGTTGAAAGCTTTAGACAATCCCGGGTTCCGGCCTAGCAACCACCCAAGTTTCTCTTGAGCTTTTTTCATGATGTGCCACCAACAACATCGGTGCACAGTTGTGGGAAATTTTTTCTTTATGGACTCTTTCATTGCCACATCCCGATCAGTAATGATGTTATCCGGTGCCCTTCCATTCATAGCCTCTAGGAAAGTTTCAAAAACCCAATCAAAGTTGGTCTCCATTTCTTGCCTCACAAACGCCCACCCCAACATAAAAGATTGCCCATGACGGTTGATCCCAATGAACGGAGAAAATGGCATGTTTTACATATTTGTCATGTAGGTTGTGTCAAAGGAGACACAATCGTGATATGCTTCTACATAAGCTTTCCGTGCCAAGCCGTCCACCCAAAAAATGTTTTCTGCTCTCCCTTCAAGATCATATTTTATCTTATAGAAAAAATCTGGATCATCCTTTTGCAAGTCTCTAAAATGTGCAATTGTCTCAATAATGTCCCTCTCTTTTGTTGAGTCCTTGCGGAAGCTAGCACACAAGTTTGTTATTGCCTTTGGCCCATACAATACATTTATCTTTGAGCCATAAAACTCTGACATGATATGCATCATACGGCCTGAAGAACAAAGTCAAGTGATAGAAATTGTTAGATAGTTGCACAGTTTCATAATTAACAACAATAGTTGCACAACAATCAACATGTGGTTGCCAAATAATTTCTTTTTTTGCTCGTTTATGTTTCTTCTACTTATCGGATGCGAAACGATTCAGTTAATTGCACTATGTACTCATAACAGTTGCAGACTAAGTAACAATAGTTGCACAACTATCATCATGTTCTAAAACAAATCAGTTTTGCACACTAGTTGCAGGAAAGAAGGTTTACTTGCATTTATAGGAGCACTAGTTGCATGATGAACACTATGGTGTTGCATAATATATCTTTTTCAAGAAGCAAGCGGTTGGACAATTTGTTTTTCCCAGGATTAATGTTGGACAAATACTCAACCTTGGTTGCACGAATTATAGGATGTGCTTGCACAGTTCATTGTTGCTAGTTTCACACATAACAAAGCAGAAATAAAGAATAATGTTCACTCTAGGGATTTGAATGAGAACACACCTGAAGTCAAAGTTGCAGTTGTGTAGTATTTCTAGGAACCTCTTCTTCTTCTTCTTCTTCTTCTTCTTCTTTTGTTCACTCTCTTCTCCATGGAATATTGACACTTCTTCCATTTCACCTTCTTCACACAAAGGTTTGGGGTCTGGTATAGGATCTAGCACAGGTGGTAACTCAACTCCTACATCATCCTCTTTTGGCTTCCTAAACTTGTTACATGCAAACTGATGTTTCTCCAATATGTTTGTTTTAGTATTCCTCCTTGAAGTGTTCATCTTAATAGATAAACCTATCCTTAGGGCATAATCATTGTAATGATCATAAGAACCTTTCAGACCATCAAATCTCATCCCAACAAACGGCTCCATTGGCTGAGAACCAGCCTCATCTTCCTCCACAGTAGTTTGATCACCGCCAACTACCCCTGACCTTAGTTCTATTTCAGTAGGTCCAGCCACTATGATGTTTGTTTCCTCAAGCGTAAGACTTTTTGATTGCATGTTAACATCAACATCAACCATCAAATGATGTTCTGTACTTGGGTGTGTGAAAACAGCTGGTTGTACAAACTCAACATCATCATTAGGCAACACATTGAGATCGGGAGGCAGCTCATTGAGGTCTATCATCCTTGAAAGCTCCTCGAACCTGCATTTTTTCAACAAAGGAATGTTAAACAAAGTCATCAACAAGATGTATTGGCGCATTGTTGCAAGCCAACTGAAGCATGGAATTATCATAATTATAGTCATTTTTCTGTTTTGGAAACCACAAGTAGTTAGTTTTTTGCATACATGAATAAGAATTTTGCACATATCTTTACACTAGTAGAAAGCATGAAACTAGTCCCGATTCCAGAGGGCCATTAGTCCCGGTTTTGGAACTGGGACAAAACAAGCGAGACTAATACCCAAAACCTTTAGTCCCGGTTTGCTTACGAACCGGGACCAAAGTGGCTCCACGTGGCCGTTGTGGGGCACCCAGGCAGGAGGACCTTTCGTCCCAGTTGGTAACACTAACTGGGACCAAAAGGAGCTGGGGTTTTTGTTGTTTTTTGGAAGGGGGGTTAGGGGTTTCGGAGGGTTAATTTAGGTATTTCATATTGTGTTAGCTAGCTAATAGAGAGAAGTGACCTCTCTTTCTACGTGCTTGGTCGATGCTAGCTACTATATATACATATAGAGAGAACTCGACGCTAGCTAGTAAACAAATGAAGGAAACCATTAATTACACAAGATCATTATGAACATATATATAGATAGAAGTGTCATCTCTTTCTCCGTTCTTGGTCGAACAACAAGTTTTTGGATATCTATCCGACGCTACTACATATATACAATATAACATCTCTTACAATCCCTAACATCATCTACCTAAGATCCATTTGCAATTTCACATGGTATTCTCCGTCTTCAGGTATGATGTGGTCAAGAAAGAATCCCGCCAATTCCTCTTGAATTGCTCGTATGCGATCATGTGGTAGGAGTTCATCCCGCATCTGCTAGATCTAATTTAAAGAAGGGGGTCAATACTTATATATGAATGAAACTCAACATAATTGATGGTAATATATAAAATAAAATTGTGAATATTATTTACGTACTTCAAATTGTTTGTTAGAGAAGCCCCGCTCAGAGGTCGAGGGGGGAATGAACTCGCATATGTAGTATCCACATAAAACAGTCTTAGGTGCGTGGTACAAGCAATTTATGAGAATAGAGTTCAATCAAACTGATAAGCAAGCATGATAATGGTATTGATGAAACTAGAATCAATTAGAGATGCGCGGAACTAGCTAGTACTACTTACTTTGTGGTGTGCAAATCGCAGCTCTTTTTTTAGACCGGGAACCTTTCGGGTGAACTTCTTCCAAACCTTGCCAGGCAAAGAAAATGATTACCTGATATTAGGAAATGAACAAAAGTTGCTGATATGGTCCCGATATTGATTGAACTTACTTCTTGAGCATTGCAGTCATGTCCACATAATCCTCGAGATCTTTACGTCTCGAGTCTAAGACAGTTACTAATGCCCCGTCAAGCTTAATGGATATCAGAATAAAGTGATACCTGCACACGCATAACTCATCAATTACATTACTTAACCTCAAGTAAGCGAAACCGAATATGCAGAAGACAATAACACTCACTTGAAGTGTTAGGGAAAGAGTATTTCCCTTTTGTTTTGATGTCTAAGGAATGATTCTAGCAAGTTCTCTTTGGTATCTTTGACTCTGTTTCGTACCGACCATTCATTTACGGTATCTGGGCTAATGAACTCAACATCAAAGATTCCTGCTTTTTTGCATTCGAGGATCTTCAATCTGCATAATATAGTGAGGATAATTATATATACATGCATTGAATTAGTTGAACTAGAGACTTAAGAAGTAATACCTACATATAGTAGCAAGTCATGAGTTGTTTGTGGAGGGCCTGTTGATTGAATAACTGAAATAACTCCTCAAATTCAATAGGCATCAGGTCGAGTCCAATGGAGTCGTGCTCTTTCTTAATTCTGATATACACACTATCTTCCCCAGACTCCCTATAGGCTTTCATGTAAAACTCATGCAAATTGTACATCATCGTTGTTAGAGGAGGGTGATCAGGTTTGACGAGAGGCTTCCCGTTCTTGTATCTAAAGTCTTGTACTGCTACCTTAGCCATTTCAAAATGTACATCATTGCCCAAGTAATCACCAGGATTGGTACCGGGCATTAGCACTGGATGATTAGTGATATCGCTAGACACCTTGAGTGGGGGGCACAATTGCTTCTCCTGTTCACCGAGCTGGGGAATTGTTTTCCCACTTCTTCGTACTTTGACTCTTGCAGCACTGGAAGCACTTCCCGACCGCTGTGCTTCATTATATGTCTTTACAATAATGCGGTCATAGTTTGATTAGAGCGGAGGCGGTGATGGTCGCTTCAGGGCATCCACAGTGCACTTCGCTTTCACCGGATCTACTGTTTCCTTCGGAGGTGGATGTTTCCGTGCAAAATGGGCCTTAACTTCAGCTTTATTGATGTCATCGTTGTCTTTGTCAGTCCTCTCGTATGGTAACTTTGGAAGAGGCTTGAGTCTTGGACCAAATTTTTATTTCTTCCCTCCTATTGTACTGCTAGTAGCCGGAGTGGTGACATTTCTCTTCCGTCTTGGCTGACGCGCCAGAGGAGGCGGAGTGGGCTGATGCACCGAAGGAGTAGGAGGAGGAGGAGGTGGTGGAGTAGTGGCTTGGCGCGCCAGAGGAGGCGAAGGAGGAGGTGGAGTGTCCTGACGCAACAGAGGAGGCAGAGGAGGCGGAGGATGAGGCAGAGTGGCCTGACGCAACGGAGGGGGCGAAGGAGTAGGCGAAGTGGCCTAATGCAACGGAGGAGCTGGAGGAGGCGAAGGAGGAGACAGAGTGGCCTAACGCAACAGAGGAGGCGGAGTGACCTGACGCACCGGAGGAGGCGAAGGAGGAGGAGGAGGAGGCAGAGTGCTCTAACGCGCCTAAGGAGGCTGAGTCTGCTGAGGCTTCCAGTTTGGAAGCTTGATGTACTCCTTTATCCATACACAGGTACTCCTCAAAGCATTTTCTACAAGAATAATATCCTCTTCACGCGTAGGGTTGTCAAGCTCCAGCTCCTCATATCCATCCATTATTTCATCCACCATCACAACACCATAGTCATGTGGAATCAGACGACAATGGAAAGTTCCCGCAGCTCGAGGAGGTAGAACAGAGCCGACCACCGCCTTGAAGGTCTGGTTCTGGCATTTCGTCACTAGCTCGCAATTTTGAGCCTCCGTGATACTATCCACGGGGTAGCGAGGAGCCATGAAATCAGGCTGAACGAGCTCTGTGGAAGCCATGCTGCTTCTCTGCTGAGATGGTGGGGTAGCTTCTGGAGCGGCATCAAAGGAAGGATCTTCGTACCGCTCAGATGGTTGGACGATAGCTCGTTGGCTCTCAAGTTCCTCTAGTTTTGCTAATCTTGCACTGAGCTTCTGCATTTTGCTTGCTTCCTGTTTCTTCTTTCTCTCTCGGCTTCTATAACCATTGCTATTGGGAAACCCATGCTTCCACGGAACAGAGCCTAATGTGCCTCGTGTTTGTCCAGAGTGTTCAGGATTCCCGAGGGCCTCTCTCAGCTCGTCCTTATCTCTGTCAGGAATGAACATCCCTTCCCGCGCTGGCTTGATTGCTGCATGAAGCTTTGTGATGGGCATTGCAAGTTGAGCTTTCATCCAGACACACTTCCCTGTTTCTGGGTCCAAAGTCCCCCCAACCCCGAAGAACCAAGTCCTTGAATGATCTGGCCAGTGCAATGTATCTGGGTGGACATTCTTAGCAAACAGGTCTTGCTTAGCTTTGTCCCACAACGGCCGGGCATTGTAGTAGCCACCTGATCTCGTGTGATGGTGATACTTCTTCTCTGCACCATTTTTCTTGTTTGTCAGTGACATTTTCTTACTCTTCTCTGATTTCTTGTAGGCCACAAATTCGGGCCATTGATCTCTTATCTTCTCATATCGACCTTTGAAATTCGGAGTCTCATCTTTCTTGACAAACTTTGTGTTCCACTCTTTCTTCCAATTCCTGAATAGTTCTACCATCTTCTTAAGAGCCCACGCCTTGGTCTTTCGCACTATAACTGGGTTATTCAGATCCACCTCTTGAGGTAGGCTGAAATTTCTCATTAGCTCGGTCCAAAGATCATCTTTCTGTCTATCATGGTCATAAGAAACATTAGGGTCCTTATTATTCTTATTCCATTGTTGGGTGCTGATCGAGACGTAGTCCCTAACAACAACTCCACACTCATGTACAAATGCGTCCATGGTCCGCTTGGGAGCAATCGGTTGGCCATTGATAACCCACTATCGGGGGACGACACCTATGGTATCATGAGGGTCCCTTTACGATTCGGCAGGGAGAAGGTGCGCACAAAGAGCAGATCTAATGAGCAACACGAGGGATTTTTACCCAGGTCCGGGCCGCTGAGAAGCGTAAAACCCTACTCTTGCTTTAGTGTATTATGGCTGTTTTGGGTTCCAACTACATGATCGTTGTGTGGTGAACGGCACACAGCCGCTACGCATGTGAGCTAGAAGGTCCGAAAAAAATCCCCCTCTCGTAATGCCTAGGGCCCCCTTTTATACGACTACGGGGTTCCCAACAGTGGCGTACAGTATGTACACGAGGTGTATAGTGCTACAATGTTATCATACCTAACACTGACGGTGTAGGACAAACACATTTAATGCTCTGTTAGGCGTCCCTGACCTTCTACGGGACGGGACACGAACCTGTCACATCTGCACTGCTTAGCCTCCTCCATTGCCGGTGTATTGACACGTACCCAGGTGGGATGACATCTGGTCTCTGCGCTGGCAGGATGGCGGGGTCTTGTCGGGTGCACGTCTTGCCAGGGCTCCGTAGGCCATCCTGGCAAGATCTTGCTGGGGTCCGAGCCTTTGGTCTTCGGTCTTGATTGTTGGCCTGAATGATCTCTTGACGTCTTTGTACTTGCGTCCAGCAGTCCCCTGGCAGGCCTTGCCGCTGGTGTGGCTACTACTGCCCGTTCATACGTCTCCAATGTATATATAAATCTTTTTATGATGGCATGCTATTATCTTATCTATTTTGGATGTTTTATATGCATCAATATGCTATTTTATACTATTTTCGGGACTAACCTATTAATCTGGAGCCAAGTGCCAGTTTCTGTTTTTTCCTTGTTTTTGAGTTTTGTAGATATGGAATATTAAATGGAGTCCAAACGGAATAAAAGCTTCGGAAGGAATTTTCTGGAAGGAAACAATTCGTCCAAGCTTGGACTGCACGTCAGGGGAGGTGCCAGGGCGCCACAAGCCTGCTAGGCGCGGCCCCCCCTAGCCGCGCCTAGCAGGCTTGTCACCTCCTGGCAGGTCTCCCAACCCTAATTATTGGCCTATAAATACCCAAATATTCCCGCAACATCAACCAGGCGAATGCAAATGCTTTTCCGCCGCCAGAAGTCTTCGTTCTTGAGAGATCCAATCTTGGAGCTTTTTCCGGTAATCTGTCGGAGGGGGTTTCGATCATGGTGGGTATCTACATCAACTCCATTGCCCCTTCGATGATGCGTGAGTAGTCCACCACAGACCTACGAGTCCATAGCTAGTAGCTAGATGGCTTCTTCTATCTCTTTGATCTTCAATACCATGTTCTTCATGATCTTCATGGAGATCTATCCGATGTAATCCTTTTTTTGTGGCGTGTTTGTCAAGATCCGATGAATTGTGAGTTTATGTTCAGATTATCCATGAATCTTATTTGAATCTCCTCTCATTCCTTATTTGCCTGATTTCATATCCTTGCAAGTCTCTTTGAGTTATTGGTTTGGTTTGGCCAACTAGATTGGTAATTCTTGCAATGGGAGAAGTGCTTGGTTTTGGGTTCAATATTGCGGTGTCCTCACCCAATGACATAGTAGGGGTAGAGAGGCACATATTGTATTATTGCCATCAAGGGTAACAAGATGTGGTTTTCATCATATTGCTTGAGTTTATCTGTCTACATCATGTCATCTTTCTTAATGCGTTACTCTGTTCTTCATGAACTTAATACTCTAGATGCAGGCAGGAGTCGGTCGATGTGTGGAGTAATAGTTGTACATGCAGAATCATTTCGGTCTACTTTTCACGAACATGATGCCTATACGCATGATCATTGCCTTGGATAACTACATGATTATTCGCTTTTCTATCAATTTCTTGAGAGTAATTTGTTTTCCCACCATGATATTTGCCTTCAAGAGATAAGCCTCTAGTGAAACCTATGGCCCCCGGGTCTATTTTCCCTCATATATTTTCAGATCTATACTTGCTACAATTTATTTACCTTTTACTTTCCACACTTGTTACATCTATCTCTATCGGATCTAATCCTTGCAAATAACCATGAAGGGATTGACAACCCCTTCATAGCGTTGGGTGCAAGAGTTTGATTATTTGTGTAGGTGCATCCATTGGTGACTTGCTTGTTCCTCCTACTGGATTGATACCTTGGTTCTCAAAAACTGAGGGAAATACTTATCTACTTCGCTGCATCACCCTTTCCTCTTCAAGGGAAAACCAACGCATGCTCAAGAGGTAGCAAGAAGGATTTCTGGCGTCGTTGTCGAAGAGTATACACATCAAGCCTACCAAGTACCCATCACAAACTCATCTCTTAGATTTACATTATTTGCCATTTTCCTCTCTTTTTCCTCTCCCCCACTTCACAAATTTGCCATTTTATCTGCCCTTCTTCCGTTCGTGTTTTCGTTGCTATGTTTGCTTGTGTTGCCATGTGTCTTCTATTTGCTTGCATCTTCGCTTGCTAAAAATCTATTGATATGGATCCTCATCCACTTGCTAATATTTTCAAAATACCAAATTATGATGAACCAATTGCTAGTGAGTTGAGTGCCCTTGATTATCTCTATGAAGTTTTGTTTGAAATTCATGAATCTGAATTTTTTGATGAAGTCTTGAAAGAAGAAATTTATGAGGTGATTCATGATAGATCCTTGATTGAAAAGCATGATTGCAATGATGTTACTATAAACTGTATTAATGTCAATTATGCTAATGATATGAAAAACCACAAGCTTGGGGATGCTATGCTTGATGAATATGATATTATTTGTTCCCAAAGTTTTGATGATGGCACGTATGCTATAATTGATGATGGAAATAATGCTTTATTTGATAATTATATTGTGAAATTCCTTCATGATTCTACTGAAAATTATTATGAGGGAGGAACATATGCTTGTAGGAATTTCAATAATATCAAGTTTCCTCTCTACGTGTTCAAAGTTTTGAAGTCATGCTTGTTTTGCCTTCCTATGCTAATTGATTCTTGTTCCCATAAATTGTTTGCTCACAAAATCCCTATACATAGGAAGTGGGTTAGACTTAAATGTGTTTTTCATGCTATTCATGATTCTCTTTTGCATATCCCAATTACTAGTTTTTATGTGAGCATCATTGAAATCATTATACCTAGCTAGGGGCGTTAAAGAATAGCGCTTGTTGGGAGGCAACCCAATTTTATTTTTGTGTTCTGTTGTTGCTTATGTTTTTGACTGTTTCCCACATTATTAATTCTGCAGTAATTGTGTTTCAATGTTTTAATTATTGTTTGAGCCAAGTTAAACCTTTGGGGTGATCTATGGTAGTTGTTGATTTGATCTTGCTGAAAAACAAAAACTTTTGCGCTCCGTCCAAGAATTTCCTATTTTTTTAGAGCGTCGAATTGATCTGAAATTTTTACAAAGGATTTATATACAAATTTAACAGGTTGTCCAAATTTTCAGAATTTTTTAGTTACATAACCGTACGAACTTTCCAGATTTCTAGACTGTTCTGTTTTTGACAGATTCTGTTTTCTTTGAGTTGTTTGCCTATTTTTATGAACTATGGGTTGTATCATGTGGTATGAGCCATGGACAAGTTAGATTACAGTAGGTATAACACCAATATAAATAAAGAATGAGTTCACAACAGTACCTAAAGTGGTGATTTATTTTCTTATACTATCAGATCTCATGAGTTTTCTATTAAGTTTTGTGTTGTGAAGTTTTCAAGTTTTGGGTAAAGATTGGATGGGCTATGGAATAAGGAGTGGCAATAGCCTAAGCTTGGAAATGCCCAAGTCACCCCAATTCATATTAAAGGATGTAAAAGAGCCTAAGCTTGGGGATGCCCCGGAAGGCGTCCCCTCTTTCTGTTGGGGAACGTTTCATGGGAAACAAAAATTTTCCTACATTTCACCAAGATCAATCTAGGAAATGAGCATCTACGAGAGGGAGGGTGAATCTACATACCCTTGTAGATCGCTAAGCAGGAAGCGTTAAGAAATGTGGTTGATGTAGTCGAACATCTTCACGATCCAATCATGATTCGTCCCGCGATATCATCATGAGCCGTCCCGCGATCCCATCGTGGTCCTTCCGATCTAGTGCCGAACGGACCGCACCTCTGCGTTCAGCACATGTACAGCTCGATGACAATCTCCACCTCCTTGATCCAGCAAGCGAGGGCCGAGAGGTAGATGAGTTCTCCGGCATCACAACGGCGTGGTGGCGGTGGTGGTGGAGCTGTCCCGGCAGGGCTTCGCCAAGCGCTACCTCGACAATCTAGAGGAGAAACTGATCTAGAGGGGGAGGGAGAGGTTGCGCTGTGGCTTGTTTTGCTACAGCCCTCCCTCCCCTCACATATATATAGGAGGGAGAGGAGGAAGGGGCACCCTAGGGTTTCCATGCAGGACCCGGAACATATACTTGACATGCAGAAAACTGTAGCAATAAATTGACACGATCATATTCCACGTTTATAGTTTGGGTCTTGTCCATCACATCATTCTCCTAATGATGTGATCCCGTTATCAAATGACATCTCATGTCCATGTCTAGGAAACCTTAACCATCTTTGATCAACGAGATAGTCCATCAAAGGCATACTAGGGACATGGTGTTGTCTATGTATCCACACATGTATCTGAGTTTCCGATCTATACAATTCTAGCATGGATAATAAACGATTATCATGAACAAGGAAATATGATAATAACTAATTTATTATTGCCTCTAGGGCATATTTCCAACACTTCCGTCTTCAATCCATCTGTAAATTTACTTGATGCTATATTTTTATTCACCACATGATATGTGTTTTGCTTGGAGCGTCTTGTATGATATGAGTCTTTGCTTGTTAGTTTGCAACAATCATCCTTGATGCACACATCTTTTGAGAGAGACATGCTGAATCATGTATTTATTAGAATACTCTTTGTGCTTCACTTATATCTTTTGAGTTGGGCAATTTTGCTCTATATGCTTCACTTATATCTTTTAGAGCACAGTGGTGTTTTCGTTTTATAGAAATACTTGAACTCTCGTACCTCACTTATATTATTTTGAGAGTTCCTAACAACAGCATGGTAATTGGTCTAGGTTATGAATTTAGTCCTAATAGGATAGGTATCCAAAAGGGATATAATAAAAACATCGATATTAAGTGCATTGAGTATTTATGAGAAGTTTGGTTCCTTGCATAAAGTTTTGAGATATAAAGATGGTAATGTTAAGAGACATGTTAGGAAGTAAATTGTGATTTGGTAAAAATACTTGTGTAAAGGTTTGCGATTCCCATAGCATGCACGTATGGTGAACCGCTATTTAAGGAATTCGGAGCATGGCTTGTTTATAGATTGTCGACCTTTGTGTGAGGGTCGGGGGCGCGCGATGGTTAAATCCTACGAACCTCCCCCTAGGAGCATGCGTTTAATACTTTGCATTAATGACTAATAGACTTTTGCAATAAGTATGTGAGTTCTTTATGACTAATGTTGAGTCCATGGATTAACACACTCTCACCCTTCCACTTTTGCTAGCCTTTGTTGCGCAACTTTCGCTGGTGCAACAAACACTTTCCTCAAAACAGCCACCATATACCTTCCTCAAAACAGCCACCATATATATTTCCTCAAAACAGCCACCATACCTACCTATTATGGCATTTCCATAGCCATTCCGAGATATATTGCCATGCAACTTTCACCATTTCCTTTTATGACATGCACATCATCACTTCGATATTGCATATAGAGTCATATTTTATCATAGGTATCGATTTGTAATTTTCCTTTTGAGTAGTAAGTAAATAAAAGTGTGATGATTTTCATTATAGAGCATGTCCCATGTGAGGAAAGGATGATGGAAGCTATGATTCCCTTACTAGTAGGGATGAGAGTCCGGACTTTATGAAAAATAAAAGGGGCCAACGAAGCCCAAACAAAAAAAATGAATAAAAGAGGCCTTGATGCCCAACAAAAAAATGAGAGAAAAGAGAGAAGGGACATTGCTACTACCTTTTGCCACACTTGTGCTTCAAAGTAGCACCATGATCTTCATGATAGAGAGTCTCCTATTTTGTCACTTTCATATAGCTAGTGGAATATTTTTCCTCACGGAGGGCATCTACATCAACTCAATTGCCCCTCCGACGATGCATGAGTAGTCCACCACAGACCTACGGGTCCATAGCTAGTAGATAGATGGCTTCTTCTCTCTCTTTGATCTTCAATACCATGTTCTTCATGATCTTCATGGAGAACTATCTGATGTAATCCTCTTTTTGGTGTGTTTGTCAAGATCCGATGAATTGTGAGTTTATGTCCAGATTATCCATGAATCTTATTTGAATCTCCTCTGATTTCTTATATGCATGATTTCATATCCTTGCAAGTCTCTTCGAGTTATTGGTTTGGTTTGGCCAAATAGATTGGTAATTCTTGCAATGGGATAAGCGCTTGGTTTTGGGTTCAATCTTGTGGTGTCCTTACCCGGTGACATAATAGGGGTAGCGAGGCATGTATTGTATTGTTGCCATCAAGGGTAACAAGATGGAGTTTTCATCATATTGCTTGAGTTTATCCCTCTACATCATGTCATCTTTCTTAATGCGTTACTCTATTCTTAGTGAACTTAATACTCTAGATGCAGGCAGGAGTCGATCGATGTGTGGAGTAATAGTAGTAGATGCAGAATCGTTTCGATCTACTTGTCACGGATGTGATGCCTATATGCATGATCATTGCCTTGGATAACTACATGATTATTCAGTTTTCTCTCAATTGCTTGACAGTAATTTGTTTACCCACCATGATATTTGTCTTCAAGAGAGAATCATCTAGTGAAACCTATGAGCCCCGGGTCTATTTTCCATCATATATTTTCAGATCTATACTTGCTACAATTTATTTACCTTTTACTTTCCGCACTCGTTACATCTATCTCTATCGGATCTAATCCTTGGAAATAACCATGAAGGGATTGACAACCCCTTTATAGCGTTGGGTGCAAGAATTTGATTATTTGTGTAGGTGCATCCATTGGTGACTTGCTTGTTCCTCCTACTAGATTGATACCTTGGTTCTCAAAAACTGAGGGAAATACTTATCTACTTCGCTGCATCAGCCTTTCCTCTGCAAGGGAAAACCAACGCATGCTGAGGTGGTAGCACCCGTGCATGAGTAAGGGGTACTAAAAGACCCAAACTTTAGTACACCGACCGGTGCCCCCGGGCCTAGGCCACACACGGGCACAAGGCATTGTTGGGCTAGGCCCAAACATTGCATGGGCATGCGTGGCAGGAGTCCGCGGTTGCAATTATTGTTCCGCTTACTACGCCTCCCCACGACACACGCTAAGCGCGCGATGTGGGATACGTGCGTGGAGCGGCCATAACCGCGGCGCGCCCGCAAAGGCGTTTCACACTGGTTAGTAAAGAGACAGCCTCGCATCTTCCCCACAAGAAGGAATTTGCAGAGGTAGTTGCTCATTTACTTCCTATCCTTTCTAATCCGAGAATCTTCGTCGCCTCCTTCCTCGAGCCTGAACCTGAGTCTCTCCCGCTCATCCGCCGCCTCCAAGCCCTCCCTTTTAGCCTCCGCTCCCATAGCTGCCATGCCGCCCAAGACGGGCAAGGGCAGGGGAACGAAAGCCGCCATCACAGAGAAATATCTGGCAAAGATGCGGAAGGAGCGTGTCGTCTTCACTCTGGCACTCGATGCGAGCGCCTTGAAGGAGCGATACCAGAGCATGTGGGTGAGGGACACGGAGGCTTATCCTGCTACTCGCGTGAGTCTAGGTTCTTCCAAGGGTGGCCCAGACAAATTCCCCTTCTTCGCCGATTATTTTTATTGCGGGCTCTGTCCCTCGTTTTCTGATTTTCTCAACGACATCATGTACACGTACGGCTTCCATCTCTTGGATTTCATGCCAAATGCTGTAACATGTATGTCAGTCTTCGCCCATCTTTGTGAGAACTTCGCCGGAGTAGTCCCCAACAAGGCCCTCTTCCGCCACTTCTTCATTCCCCGAATCCAAGGGGGAGAAGCCCTTTCTGGTTCTATCGCCTGGATTCCAAGGGCGTGGAACAAGGAAATATACCTAGCCGGGGCTTTCCACAATAAGTGGGATGAATGGCGGGCCAGGTGGTGCTGGAATCGGGAGGAAGATCCTCAACCCTTCCGTCTGCCCCGACAAACAAAGGTGGCACGCGGTGCCGGCTGGAGCGACTTCAACCTTCACGACAAGAAGCTCACAGTTGCAGTCACCAGGATTCATCGCCTCAAGGTTGCCGGGCTCACAATAGAGATGATTGGGATTGACTTTCTTTGTCGGCGCATCGCCCCTCTGCAGAAAAAAGGGAGACCAGCCTGGGAATTCCGGAATGCGACAGATATTATGAGGTTGCTCCCCATCCTGAAAAATAACTTGACGGTCATGCAACACGCATCCCTCTATTAAAAGTTGTCCATGTCCGACACGAAACACAAGTTGCCGGCCGGTGTAGTCCCCCTGTGCAACAACTCTGCCTTGGCTTCAATCCTCGCCATGATGCCGGTGTGCAATGCTCATGGCCTCGCCGAAACTTGGGAAGAGCCATTCGCAGAACGGGCACAAAAGTTCTTCGACAGCTTGTCAGAGAAGGCTATTCGGGAAGAAATGAACCTCATCCATCCCACCACTGAAGGAGAAATGGTGTACATCGCCAGTAGGATGGAAGAGGCAAATCTTGCCGCGGAGGCTGGCAGCGTTGGCTTCACAGAAGGGGAAGACAATGAAGGAGAAGTGGTATTGGAGGAACATCTTGCTCGACAGGGCAAGGTTGTCGGAGAACGGAGCGGCTCTGCTGCGGGGAACCCTTATGCTGAAGACACAGCAGAGGTGCAGCTGCACGAGGAGCCCCCAGCTCTCAAGAGGAAGTAGAGGCGTATTCTTCAAAAAGCCTCTTCTGGTGCCTCCGTTTTACAGCCTTCCTCGAGTGGTGCAGCCACCGGCTAGTGGGAGGCCGACAAGGCCGCGCAGCGGCAAGAATCTCAACAACAACCCTCTGCTTCTACTATAGCCAAGCGACCCAGGGCCACTCCTTCTCCTCCTCGCACGAACATCTTGGCGGAGGTTAACTTCGACCTCTCCGTCTTCAGCTTAGAGGAAGAAGAGTAAGGATCCCGCCACACCTTTTATCCTCTGAATTTCCATCTTCACTTAACTTGCTTGTCTCACTTTGGCCTGTTCCCGCAGAGATATGGAAACGCTGGCGCAAAGGATGGCGAAGAAGGTGAAGACTTCAACGGGTGATGTGCTGCCAGCAAGTACCACAGGTGCGCCGGAGTTGATCGACACCAGCCCGGAGTCCAGCCCACGATGCAATCCCCAATACAGCCCCCATCATGAGTCCATTACTCATTTCTCACTAGCGAGCATTGGGATATGTATCTTCATTGCTGACATCATTGGGCTTGTAGAAGGAATGCGGCAACAAGTAGCACCATCGTAGGCCGCCCCTGATGTGCCGCCTCTGTCGACTACGTCGCCCAGAGATGGATCTCCAATGAGGGCTCTCGCTGACAAGCATGTTCATGCCAAGGAGAGGCCAGTAGGCGCAGGCATTGGCATTTCCAGACCGGCAACCGATGTTGTCGGGGAAGGAGAAACTTCTTCTCAACAGCTTAGCACAGGTGAACCTCTCACTGCAGAGTATTTGTTATTCTTTGTCTTTTTGAACTTCAACCTTGGTCTCATATTGTTCCCTCATCCCTGGCTTCCATATCTCCCTTCGATGGAACAAATGGATGTCGATGCCATCATCGAGGAGACCGCCAGAGACGCTGCCGCCGAGTCCACTAGGGTTGTCGCTGATGAAGCCGCCAATGACGTATAGAAAGACACTGCCGAGGAATCTGCTGAGGAGGCCGACAAGGAGTCCAGTGACCATACTGACGGTGTTCCTACCGTAGGAGTGCCAGGCGCTGCGCCGACCACGGAGTCCCCGATTGCCGGTGAGGTGGCTGTCGAGGAGCAATCGTCCACATCTGAAGCCCCTTGTTCGAGCAGATACCTCAAGGCTGACGAGGACCTGTTCGTCAACATGCCAAGAATGGCAAATACTGGGGTGCCCACTGAAGGAGAGATCCTTGACGGGGAAGTCACCGCTGCTGTCAGACGTGAAGCTCTCGACGAGCCGAACGCTAGTGACCAACCCAAGGAAGAACAGCTCGTCCAAGCCATGAGCGATAACTTCCAAAAGCTCCAGGTGCTCTAACGCACTCGGAAGGAGAAGTTGGACACCAGGGCGGCAGTTAAGCAAGCGGCGGAGGCGGGTTTTCAAGGGCGCATTGAGGAAACACAAGCCTGGTTCACCGAAGCCTTCAAAGAGTTGAAAACCGGTCGAGAGCAGTTGGGCGAAGGCTGGAAAGAACTCCTCTTGAAGCAGTCTGATGTCAAGAGGGCACAACAGGAGGCTTCACAACAGGCTGTTGCAGAGGATGCTCGCCTGACGAACGCCACATAGGGCTTGATGCCCATGAAGAAGACCTTACCGCTCGCGAGGGGGTGCTTGCTGACAAGCTTCGTCGCAAGGATGAAGAAATTGGAAATCTTGTCACGCAGTGAACCCAGGAGCTGGAGCAGAAACACAAGGAAATCCTCGAGGCTCTAGTCGCAGATCACGTCGGCAAGCTGAAGTAATCCGTCAACGCTGCCGAAGCCGCAGAGGCCGCCAAGAACGAGATTGCCGATAAGGTGAAGAGGCTAGAGGCGGACCTTGCGGAATAT
This sequence comes from Hordeum marinum, assembly GCA_022496015.1. Classification (NCBI taxonomy): domain Eukaryota; kingdom Viridiplantae; phylum Streptophyta; class Magnoliopsida; order Poales; family Poaceae; genus Hordeum; species Hordeum marinum. Next base: position 355,359,987 of record CM039676.1, on the reverse strand, counting down.
GGGAAGGAGATCTTGAAGCTCAAAACCGACAGAGAGAAAGCTCTCTATAGCCTGACAGAGACACATGTTTCCATGTGCGAGAAGATCCAGTAGCTCTCCTCAACCGATGATTCCATTGCTGATCTAGAGATGAAGTTGACCACGTTGAAGGAGTCTCTTGAGGGCAGCACGGCTCGTGAGAAGGCCCTGACGAAAGACCTCCGGGATGGGGAGGACCTGCTCAAGAGTGCAGCCGCCACTCATAATGACTATGTGAAAGGCGTGCATATCTGGACTGAGCGCCTCGTGGATGTGGCTGAAAAGTTTGATACACAGGTGTCCACCATGGGTCTGTAGAACTTCAACTTCTATTCCGACGTCAGGGTGTCTTCGAGCGCCAAATTGACCATGTTCTTCGACGGTGTAATCGACGCTCTGAAGCAGCTCCACTATGATCGGGCGGCCCATTTGGCCAACGAATCCCACAAGCTTTTCCAGGCCGTCCTCCTCAAGGTGCTATTCAAAGTGGCGTACAAGAATCCTAGCATCAACTTCACCAATGTCCTCGACCGCTTGCCGAAGGACGTGGACATCAAGGCGCTTGAAGAACTTGTCATGCCCATCGTCGACAAGGTGAACCAAGTCAAGAGGGTCAAAGGCCAATGCAGGGACTAGCTGCTCCATTTTTTTCTTGTTGCCACCATTCTATGACAAAGACATTTTTTTCTTAAGTTAGAATCGCGACAACTTTAATTGTAATATAACTAGTTGTGTTTTGGATGAATGCGCATTATTCCTCTTGTCTTATTTTTCTCTGTATGGCCTACTCCCTATGCTTTATTGCAAACTTGCCGATGCACGTAGCCCCACTGCGAGCGCTTCAAGGAGCGGATCCTTAGCAGCCTACTGGTAGTGCCGCCGCCGGCAAGATACCTTGACATTTTAGTGCAACCACTTAAACTATTGAGCGGACTCAAAATAGAGTAAGGACTCAACCAATCATGACAAGTTACCTTGAAGTTTTTAGTGCAGTCACTTAAGCCGTCAAGCGAACTCGAAACAGAGCAAGGGCGCGACCGATCATGGCAAGGTTCCTTCGGGTGCATGTTTCCCATACGAAAGTCGAAATCGTCCAAGGAAAACAACTTCACAGTAAAAGATTTACTTAGGGTTTTGCAACATATCTTTTTGTTGCGGTATTCCTTCCTGCAAGATGCCAATCTTGAACATCACCTGTTGGTGTCGATACCATCTCATTCCCCCGGCAAACTTGCATGCGAGAGAACCTTTTCTCCTTTGAAAAAGAAGTGAAAATAGAGATATGGAACCTTGGCAGTTCGTCAATACTTGATTGGAATAAGCAGAATTCAACATCTCAGATAAACATGCACATAAGTAGACATGGAAATCGACAAGAGTTGTAGAACACTCAATCTTATTCAACTACGCACAGGGTCTGCACCTGGCTTTGTACAAAGGATCACATGCCTTGCCAGCAAGACTTGTACAAAGGATGGTTGCTGGGGGACCCGACAACCGCGCCTTATGGATATAAATTATGAAGATGTTTGATATTTCAGGAGTTGCTCACTGGAACGCCATCCTCGGTCTCCAGGTGGACTGCGCCAGGCCTGGTGACTCGCACTACCCGATAAGGGCCTTCCCACTTCGGCGTCAACTTGTTGGAATTCTTGGCCGACTAAACACATTGAAGAACAAGGTCGCCTTTCTCAAGGCTTCGTGCATGAACTTTGCAGCAATGGTAGCGGCACAAAGCTTGCTGGTAGCATGCAGCTCTCATAGCAACCAAAAGAAGGTCTTCCTCAAGGAGCGTCGGGTCATCTTGCCGCAACTGCTCTTGCTCAATCGAGGTGATCCGTATATGAGTTCCGTGGGGAGAACTACTTCCGCCTCGTACACCAGGGAGAAATGTGTCTGGCCGGTGGCTCGATTTGGTGTCGTTCTGATTGGCCAAAGAACCGCCGATGGCTCATCAATCCAACGTCTTCTGCACTTGCACAACTTGTCAAAAGTTCTTGTGTTAAGCCATTGCAACACTTCAACATTTTCCCTTTCCGCTTGTTATTGCTCCTCGGGTGAGCTACAGAAGAAAAATAGATCTTGTTGCCAAGGTCTTGGACATACTGCATGAAGGTGCAGCTTGTGAATTGTGTGTCGTTGTCCGTGATGATCCTGTTTGGCACACCAAAATGGCAAACTAGTCCTTAGAAGAACTTGATGGCCGACTGTGCTGTCACCTTTCTCACTGCTTCCACTTTCGGCCACTTTGTGAACTTGTCGATCGTGACGCACAAGTACTGAAAGCCCCCGGTAGCATGGGGAAAGGGGCCCAAGATGTCGAGCCTCCAGACCAAAAATGGCCGGGAGAGAGGGATTGTCTGAAGAGCTTGAGCTGGTTGATGTAGTTTCTTTGAATGGAACTGGCATGCTTCACACTTGCTTACTAGTGCAGTTGCATCTAGGAGGGCGGTGGGCCAAAAGAAACCTTGCCGGAATGCCTTGCCAACAAGTACTCTTGATCCTATGTGGGAGCCACATATGCCTCCATGTATCTCTGCCAACAGCTCCAGTCCATCCTCCCGAGGAATGCACTTCAATTTCACACTGTTCGGTCTCTTTCTATACAGGACATCGTCCACATGCTGGTACATACTAGACTGATGGGCTACTTTCTCTGCTTCTTCCTGTTCCTCATGGGCTTCATCTGTTTGAAGGAACTGAACAATGTGTTGTGCCCATGCTAGGATAGATGGAGGTAGAATAGCAATTGCATCATAGGGGAATTGTTTGCTCATCATGGAGAGCATGAGTGACGGACCCCCTGTCGGGGCGATGGTGAGGCGACTCCCGGACGAGCGTGAGACAATCCTGCCACCGGCATGATCCCAGGGGCCGATCGGGAAGGAATCACTAGAAGATAGATGATGGGTGGTGGTAAATGAGACTGCGCTATTGGGCATGTTGCTCACAACCAAGACAGCGATTAAGTAGATCGCGGAGAAAAGGAAAACCCGTGAAGGAGATCGGAGGATCTCGGGGAGGTAGATCTCGGGTACAGAGGATGAGGCGCTGAAGAGGATCAAGGAAATAATGCATATGATGAGAGAAAATCTGAGGCATGGCCTAGGAAGTGCCGAGCGCTTACAGGCGCCACTTGTGTTAGCGGGATTGCCGATGGAGGATCCCCAAATAAGGGCGGCGGGATAGCAAGATCAGCAGCAGAGGAAAAAGATTAGCAAGATGGGAAAGAATCAACAATTTCTCGGGTGGAAACGACACAATAGGGATCTGCTACTTCTCGAGCATGCGTTGGTTTCCCGTGAAGAGGAACAGTTTGATGCAGCAAAGTAGATAAGTATTTCCCTTAGTTTTTGAGAACCAAGGTATAAATCCCTTAGGAGATACAAGCGACTCACCAATAGATGTACCTTCACAAAGAATCAAACTCTTGCACCCAACGCTATAAAGGGGTTGTCAATCCCTTCATGGTTACTTGCAAGGATGAGATCTAATAGAGATAGATGTAATAGGATGCTTGAATGGAAAGTAAAACTAAAAGTAAATATAGGTCAACAAGTATTTTTGGTATTTTTGGTTTTAGATCTGAAAGTATAATATGGAAAATAGACCCCGGGGCCATATGTTTTACTAGATGGCTTCTCTCATGATGGCAAGTATTACGGTGGGTGAACAAATTACTGTCAAGCAACTGATAGAAAAGTGAATAATTATGAAGATACCCAAGGCAATGATTATGCATATAGGCATCACATCCATGGAAAGTAGACCGAAACGATTCTGCATCTACTACTATTACTCCACACATCGACCGACTCCTGCCTGCATCTAGAGTATTAAGTTCATGAAGAACAGAGTAACGCATTAAGTAAGATGACATGATTTAGAGGGATAAACTCAAGCAATATGATGAAAACCCCATCTTTTTACCCTTGATGGCGACAATACAATACGTGCCTCGCTACCCCTACTTTGTCACTGGGTGAGGACACCGCAAGATTGAACCCAAAACTAAGCACTTCTACCATTGCAAGAATTACCAATCTAGTTGGCCAAACAAAACCAATAACTCTAAGAGACTTGCAAAGATATGAAATCATCCATATAAGAATTCAGAAAAGACTTGAATAATATTCATGTATAATATGAACATAAACCCACCATTCATCGGATCTCGACAAACACACCGCAAAAGAGTATTACATCGAATAGATCTGCATGAAGATCATGAAGAACATGGTATTGGGAAGAAAAGAGAGAGAAGAAGCCAACTGGCTACTAGCTATGGATCCGTAGGTCTGTGGTGAACTACTCACGCATCATCGGAAGGGCAATGGAGTTGATGTAGATGCCCTGCGTGATTGAATCCCCCTCCAGCAGATTATCGTAAAAGGTTCCAAGATTGGATCTCTCGTGAACAGAAGCTTCTGGCGGAAGAAAAGTGTTTTCGTGGCTCTCTTCGATCATAATGGAATATTTGGGAATTTATAGGCCGAAGATTAGGGTTAGGGGAGCAGCCATGGGCCCACAAGCCTGCCTGGCGCGGCCTACCCCCCTAGCCGCACCCTTAGGGCTTCTGGCCCCATGGCAGCTCCTCTACCTTGGTTCTCAAGTCTCGTGGTTTCCTTTTGTTCCAGAAAAAAAAATCATTCCAAAGGTTCTATTTCGTTTGGAATCCATTTAATATTCCTTATCTACGAAACTCAAAAACAAGGAAAAACAGAAACTAGCACTGGCTCTAGATTAATAGGTTTGTCCCGAAAATAATATAAAATAGCATATCAGTGCATTCAAAACATCAAAAAAATATAATATAATAGCATGGAACAATCAAAAATTATAGATACGTTGGAGACGTATCAGCATCCCCAAGCTTAATTCCTGCTCGTCCTCGAGTAGGTAAATGATAAAAACATAATTTTTGATGTGGAATGCTACCTAACATATGTATCCATGTAATATTCTTTATTGTGGCATGAACATTTAGATCTGTAAGATTCAAAACAATAGTCTAATATTGACATAAAAACAGTAATACTTTGAGAACACCAACAAGGTAGTCGTGTCCTTTAGAAATAACATGGCCTTAGAAAGTTATCCCTACAAAATCATATGGTGTCGCTATGCTTCATCTTCCCCACACAAAGTATCTAAATCATGCACAACCCCGATGACAAGTCAAGCAATTGTTTCACACTTTTGGTGTTCTTAAACTTTTTCAACTCTCATGCAATACATGAGCGTGAGCCATGGATATAACATTATAGGTGGAATAGATTATGGAGGAGGTGCAAAGGAAAAAGGAGAAGATAGTCTCACATCAACTAGGCGTATAAACGGGTTATGGAGATGCCCATCAATAGATATCAATGTGAGTGAGTATGGATTGCCATGCAACGGATGCACTACAACTATAAGTGTATGCAAGCTCAAAAAGAAACTGAGTGGGTGTGCATCCAACTCGCTTGCTCACGAAGACCTAGGGCACTTTGAGGAAGCCCATCATTGTAATATACAAGCCAAGTTATATAATGAAAAATTCCCTCTAGTATATGAAATGACAAAATAGGAGACTCTCTATCATGAAGATCATGGTGCTACTTTGAAGAACAAGTGTGGAAAAGGATAGTAACATTGTCCCTTCCCTCTTTCTCTCATTTTTTGGTGGGCTTCTTTGGCGTCTTTTATTTTTGTATGGGCTTCGCTGGTGTCTTTTATTTTTTGTAAAGTCCGGATACTCATCCCATCTTGTGAGGGAATCATAGCTTCCATCATCCTTTTCTCACATGGGACAATGCTCTAATAATGAAAATCATCACACTTTTATTTACTTACAACTCGATACCTAGAACAAAAAATATGACTCTATATGAATGCTTCCAGAGGTGTACCGGGATGTGCAACGATCTAGCATAGCAAATGACATCAAAAAATGGACAAGCCATGAAAACATCATGCTAGCTATCTTACGATCATGCAAAGCAATATGACAATGATGGTGCGTGTCATAATAAACGGAACAGTGGAAGTTGCATGGCAATATATCTCGTAATGGATATGGAAATGCCATAATAGGTTGGTATGTTGGTTGTTTTGAGGACTATATGGTGTCTGTTTTGAGGAAGGAGGGTTTGGTGTACCGGCGAAAGTTGCGCGGTACTAGAGAGCCTAGCAAAGGTGGAAGGGTGAGAGTGCGTATAATCCATGGACTCAACATTAGTCATAAAGAACTCACATACTTATTGTGAAAGTCTATTAGTTATCAAACAAAGCATTAAATGCATGCTCCCAGGGGAGAGGTTGGTAGGAGTTAACCATCGCGTGCTCCCGACCCTCACACAAAGGTCGACAATCATTGAACAAATCATGCTCCGACTTCGTTACATAATGGTTCACCATACATGCATGCTACGGGAATAACAGGCTTTAACACACGTATCTCTTCCAATTCACAACTAGTCACTAGCATGACTCTCATATTACCATCTCTATTATCTCAAAACTATATGCAAGGAATCAAACTTCTCATAGTTTTCAATGAACTTAATATGAAAGTTTTATTATATCCTTCTTGGATGCCATTATATTAGGACTAAATTCATAACCTAAACAAATTACCATGTTGTTTTAAGAAACTCTCAAAATAATATAAGTGAGGAACGAGAGTTCAATAATTTCTATAAAATATAACACCACCATGCTCTGTAAAGATATAAGTGAAGCACTAGAGCAACATTGCCTAGCTCAAAAGATATAAGTGAAGCACATAGAGTACTCTAATAAATTCATAATTCAGTGTGTCTCTATCTAAAGATGTGTGCAGCAAGGATGATTCTGGCAAACTAAAAATCAAAGACACATATCATAAAAGACGCTCCAAGCAAAACACATATCATGTGGTGAATAAAAATATAGCCTCAAGTAAATTTACCAATGGATTGAAGACGAAAGAGGGGATGCCTTCTGGGGCATACCCAAGCTTAGGCTTTTTTGGTATCCTTGAATATGACTTGGGGTTCCTTGGTCATCCCCTAGCGTAGGCTCTTCCCACTCTTTATTCCATAGTCCATCAAATCTTCACGCAAAACTTGAAAACTTCACAACAGAAAACTCAACAGAAAACTCATGAGATCCGTTAGTATAAAAAGATAAATCACCACTTTAGGTACTGTTGTGAACTTACTATTTATTTGTATTTGTGTAATACCTACTGTATTATAACTTTTCCATGACTCATACCCCCCGATACGACCCATAGATGCATCAAAATAAGCAAAGAACACAAAGAAAGCAGAAAATGTCAAAAAAAAACAGTCTGTAGCAATCTGAAAACTTTGAATACTTATGGAACTCTAAGAATTCTTAATAATGAGCTCAACAAGGTAAATTTGTATATAAATCTTTTGTAAAAATTTCATATCAATTAGACACTCTGAATTTTTTTAAATTCCTGTACCGAGCACAAAAGTTTCTGTTTTTCAGCAAGATCAAATCAACAACTACCATAGATCACCCTAAAGGTTTTACTTGGCTCAAACACTAATTTAAACACAAAAATAAAATTACTACAGAAGCAATAATGTGCCAAACACACCAAAAAAGAAGCAAAAGGCAGAAATCAAAATAAAATTGGGTTGCCTCCCAACAAACGCTATTGTTTAATGCCCCTAGCTAGGCAAAACGCAATAGATCTAGGTATTGTCATCTTTGGTATGCAATCCATAAGTAGCTCTCATGATAGATTCATAAGGTAATTTTATTTTATTTATAGGAAATTGTTCCATGCCTTTCCTTAATGTAGATTGGAATCTAATATTTCCTTCTTTCATGTCAATAATTGCACCAATCATTCTAAGGAAAGGTCTACCAAAAATAATAGGACATGTAGGATTGCATCCTATATCAAGAACAATGAAATCTAATTGCACACAATTCCTATTTGCAACAATAGGAACATCATGAATCACATGCCAAGTATATTTAAGTCTAACCCACTTCCCATGCATAGGGATTTTGTGAGCAAACAAATTATGGGAACAAAAATCAACTACCATAGGAAGGCAAAATAGGCATAACTTCCAAACTTTGAACACATAGAGAGGAAACTTGATATTATTGCAATATGTAAAAGCATATGTTCCTCTCTCATAGTAATTTTCAGTAGCATCATGAAGGAACCTCAAAATATAAATATCACACAAAGCATTCTTTTCATGATCAATTATAGCATACGTGTCATCACCAAAACTTGGGGAACAAAGAATACCATATTCATGTAGCATAGCATCCCCAAGCTTGTGGTTTTGCATATCATTAGCATCATGGACATTCAGAGAATTCATACTAACAACATGGAAATCATGCTTTTCATTCAAGGAACTATCATGAATCTTCTTACAACTTTGTTCTTTCAACACTTCATGAAAAATTTCAAATTCATGATTTCCAAACAAAACTTCATAGAGATAATCAAGTGCACTCAACTCACTAGCAATTGGTTCATCATAATTTTTTCTTTTTAAAATATTAGCAAGTGGATGAGAATCCATATCAATAGATTTGTAGCAAGCGAAGATGCAAGCAAATAGAAGGCACAAGGCAACACAAGCAAATATAGCAACGAAAAGGCGAATGAAAAAGGGCGAATAAAAGGGCAAATCTTTTTGCTATTTTCAAAAAATCATTTTAGAAGTGGGGGAGAGGGAAAAGAGAGGCAAATGGCAAACAAAGTGAATGCAAGATATGAGTTTGTGATGGGTACTTGGTATCCTTGACATGTTATGTATCTCTCTAGCAACGGTGCCAAAAATCCTTCTTGCTACTTCTCGAGCATGCGTTGGTTTCCCGTGAAGAGGAACGGTTTGATGAAGCAAAGTAGATAAGTATTTCCCTCAGTTTTTGAGAACTAAGGTATCAATCCAGTAGGAGATACAAGCGAGTCACCAATAGATGTACCTGCACAAAGAATCAAACTCTTGCACCCAACCCTATAAAGGGGTTGTAAATCCCTTCACGGTTAATTGCAAGGATGAGATCTAATAGAGATAGATGTAATAGGATGCTTGAATAGAGAGTAAAACTAAAAGTAAAAATAGGGCAGCAATTATTTTTGGTATTTTTGGTTTTAGATCTGAAAGTATAATATGGAAAATAGACCCGGGGGCCATAGGTTTCACTAGTGGCTTCTCTCATGATGACAAGTATTACGGTGGGTGAACAAATTACTATCAAGCAATTGATAGAAAAGCGAATAATTATGAAGATATGCAAGTCAATGATTATGCATATAGGAATCACGTCCGTGAGAAGTAGACTGAAACGATTCTACATCTACTACTATTACTCCACACATCGACCGACTCCTGGCTGCATCTGGAGTATTAAGTTCATGAAGAACGGAGTAACGCATTAAGTAAGATGACATGATGTAGAGGGATAAACTCAAGCAATATGATGAAAACCCCATCTTTTACCATTGATGGCAACAATACAATACATGCCTCGCTACCCCTAATTTGTCACTGGGTGAGGACATCGCAAGATTGAACGCAAAACTAAGCACTTGTCCCATTGCAAGAATTACCAATCTAGTTGCCCGAACCAAACCAATAATTCGAAGACTCAAATAATATTATTGGATAATCTGAACATAAACCCGCAATTCATCATATCTCGACAAACACACCGCAAAAGAGTATTACATTGAATAGATCTCCATGAAGATCATGAAGAACATGGTATTGAGAAGCAAAGAGAGAGAAGTGATCTAGGTACTAGCTATGGACCCGTAGGTCTGTGGTGAAGTACTCACACATCATCTAAGGGGCAATGAATTTGATGTATATGCCCTCCGTGATCGAATCCCCCTACAGCAGATCATAGGAAAAGGCTCCAAGATTGGATCTCTTGGGAGCAGAAGCTTCTGGTGGCGAAAAAGTGTTTTCATGGCTCTCTTCGATAATGATGGAATATTTGTGAATTTATAGGCCGAAGATTATGGTTAGGGGAGCAGCCGTGGGCCCACAAGCCTGCCCGGCGTAGCCTACCCCCCTGGCCATGCCCCTAGGGCTTGTGGCCCCACGGTAGCTCCGCTGCCTTGGTTCTTGAGTCTCGTGGTTTTCTTTTGTTCCAGAAAAAATCATTCCGAAGGTTTTATTCCGTTTGGACTCCATTTAATATTCCTTATCTGCGAAACACAAAAACAAGGAAAAAACAGAAACTAGCACTAGGCTCTAGATTAATAGGTTAGTCCCAAAAATAATATAAAATAGCATATTAATGCATATAAAACATCCAAAACAAATAATATAATAGCATGGAACAATTAAAAATTATAGATACGTTGCATACGTATCAGGATCTGATCAGGGGTGGGCATTCATAAAAGGATCAGTATGTGGAGGGACAGCCACACAGTTCATCCCTCCCCTAACAACAAGTCTTCAATCGCTGGTAATGGCGGGTCAGGGAAACCAAAAGAGCAAGTCCATCATGGGGAGCGAGGGAGTGGCAGCGTGCTTCGGTGATGGAAGCAGCACCGCACTGGTGCTCCTCCGTGGTGAATCCTCCTGCACCCAAGGAGGGAGAGCGTCCATGAGAAGGTTGGGCACCGGCGGCGAAGCCATCGCCCGGAGGTTCCTAGTTGACCTAGGGACAAAAAGGGACAGGGTGGTTGAGGTTGACCTCACCAAGGAGAGGGCTGCCATGAGAACCCATTGGATTGCTATAGGGCTATACTTCTCGCCCTGCCCTACAGCAATGAGGGACTCTTTGGAAACCTAAAGAACAAGTGGGGGCTCCACGACCACCTCAACTACAAGCCTCTCAAGAACAACCGGTTCCTCTTGGAGTTCGAGTGGGAGGGAGACCGGTGCTTCATCATTGACAACGACCCATGGACGTACAATGGCGACGCCTTCCTGATGGTGGCGAACGATGGAAGCACCCCGCCGGGCGATGTGGAAGTCGCCTATATGCCTATATGGGCGAGCATCCACGATGTCCCCCCGATCATGCTGGATGAAGGGGTGGCATGGAATCTTGGGGCCATGCTCGGTGAGGTCCTCGACGTGGACACTAACATGACTGGTAGGATCTAGGGTGACTTCATAAGAGTGAGAGTGAATCATGATGTAGATGAGCAGCTGCAGAACAAAATCACGTCCCATGATAAGCCTAGAAATGAGCTGTTTTAGCTAGAGGTGAAGTATGAGAGAGTTCCTAGGTTTTTTGGCTACTGTCGTTTCCTTGGGCATGGACAACGCGATTGTAAGTTGCCAGCGGACCTCCAAGAGATGAGGTTCACGGCAACAATGCGAGCCTCCCCATTCAAAAAGAGCAACAGTAAGGGTGGGTATATCGCGCCAGTTGCAGGTAGTGCTAGGAGGTTCCTTAGCTTCGGGAAGGAGATGCTCAGAGGTGACATGGATAGCCCAATCATGCAGGCAAAGCAGGGGATCCTAGAGGAGGTCCTGGCAAACCCGCTAGTGCAGGCGGCCATAGCTGTAGTCAGTGCATTAAACGATCACATGGAGTCGCTCCACATCAGGCGAAGGCTGATGCGGGACTAGTGGGAGGTGATACACCCTATGTCTTGGAAGAGGAAAATCCAGAGAGGATGCACTACACCAAAACAACTGAAGAGGGGCCAACCTTCCCACCGGGCTTTGAGCCGGTAGCCCGATTTGCCAAGGTAATGACCAAAGCCCCTCCTCCATCTCTGTTGCTAGCCACGAGCGAAGCTGCTGCTGTTGAAATCAAGGCACCGATGGACAAAAATATGACAAGTACATGTGCAGATCTTGTGATATCCGTACTTGGAAAAAGGGGTGACAGAGAGAAGGAGTACAAGATAGAAACAAAGATAGATATTGATGCAGATAGCAAGGAACATAAGAAAAGGATCAAATGTGCTGCTAAAGAAGAAGATGAGAAGATACTGGGTGAGGATGGTGGAATGGAAGGAGCCGGAATAGGGGCTCCTGGTCAACTGGTGGGCGCTAAGGATGGCGACCGCCAGGAGCCATGATGATCCCGAGTTGGAACTGTCGAGGCCTCCAGCAGCCTTGCACAGTTCAAGAGCTCGTGTGCTTAGTGCATACGTATAAGCCCATGCTCGTCTTCCTCATCGAGACATGGCAAAATAATAAGTTCGTCAATAATCTTAGGTGGAGGTTGGGCCTCCGACATTGTATCATGCAACCAGGTATCGATAAAGGTGCCGGCATTGCTCTCTTTTATGATGAAACCATGGAACTAAAAATATTGCCATAGGGGCGAGATACATCGATGTGTTGATCCGTTTAAATCCAAATGGCATACAATGGCGGGGTACTCTTGTCTATGGTGAACCAAAAGCCCATGAGAGACATCTTATGTGGACATTGTTGAGAAGAATCAAGGATTCCAATAATCTGCCTTGGATGATGGTGGGAGACTTTAATGAAACTATGTGGCAGTCTGAACATTATTCAATGTCAAAGAGGTCAGAAAGATATATGGAAAAAACTTTCGTACTATACTCTTGGAATGTAACCTCTTCGACCTGGGATTCAAAGGGCCAGGATGGACGTTCAAGAACAAACAAAGGGGCTTTGCCAATGTATGCGCTCGTTTAGACAGAAATGTGGCCTCCCCGGAGTGGTCAGACTACTTTAAAAACGCCTCAGTTGAGCATATCCGTCGAGATGAGACCACTTGCCAATCCTTCTTCAAATGGGAAGCATGACTGAATGGAGACCGGTGGATAAGAGAAAGAAAAGTCTGTTTAGATATGAACAGATGTGGGAGAGAATGGATACTCTATAGCCAACCATTGAGGCGACATGACAAAGAGATGGACCGGCTGTTGACTTACAAAAAAATATGTATGAAGCTTCAGCAAAAGCAGAAGGAACTAAAGGTCCGGGCTGAAAGGGATTTTGGTCTAGTCATCAGGAAAACAACGGAAATTAGGAAAAAATTGAGCAGACTTTGGAAGGCACCTAGCACAACCGAGAGACAGGAAGAATAGAATACATTAACTAAGGAGCTGGATGAGTTGCTCCTGAGGGAGGAAATTATGTGGAGACAACCGTAGAGAGCTACCTATTTGAGGGAAGGAGATAAAAATACAAAATGGTTTCAGCGCAAAGAAAATTGGAGGAAAAAGAAAAACACTATTGTGAAGTTGAAAGATGAGAATGGTTTTTGGATAGAAAATAGGAACAATATTCAGGAGATGACAAACAATTTTTTCAAAAGCCTATATGAGAAGGAGGAAGGAGTGGATCCTTCTGATGTCTTAGAGCTAGTAACCGAGCGGGTTAGCGGAGGCATGAATGAGGTCCTGACAAAACCTTTCTCAGACACGGAAATCAGTGATGCTTTGTTCCAAATTGGCCCATTAAAAGCTCCCGGACCCGACATCTTTCCGGCACGTTTCTTTCAAAGAAACTGGGGGGTACTGAAGAAGGAGGTCGTGCTTGGTGTTCTGAATTTTTTTGAGAAGGGAGTTATGCCGAAAGGAATAAATGACACGGTGATTGTCCTGATCCCTAAAGGAAAAGACCCGCATTCCTTGAAGGATTACCAACCGATAAACCTATGCAATGTCATCTACAAAGTCATCTCGAAGTGCCTTGTAAACCGATTGCATCCCATCCTGGATGAGATCATTTCTGAGACCTAGAGCGCATTTATCCCTCTTAGAATGATCACGGACAATGCCATCATTGCATTCGAATGCTTCCACAAAATACAACACTGCTGGAATGCAAGAGATAATTACTGTGCATACAAACTAGACCTCGCTAAGGCACATGACAGAGTTGACTGGAGTTTTTTGGAAGGTGTCTTACACAAATCAGGATTTTGCAAAAAGTGAAGTGATTGGGTGATGGAATGTGTGCGGTCTGTTAGATACTCGGTGAGATGCAATGGAGAGCTCCTGGAACCTTTCTGTCCATCACGAGGTTTACAACAAGGTGACCCACTCAGCCCATATCTATTCCTCTTTGTGGCGGACGGACTTGTGCATTTGTTGAGGAAGGAAATGGCAGAGAACAAACTCACACTTATTAAGATTGCAAGAAACAACCCGGGTATCTCTAATCTCTTGTTTGCGGATGATAGTTTAATTTTTTTCAAGGCTATCCTGGAGCAAGCCGAAGCCATCAAGAGAGTTCTAACTTCATTCCAAAAGTGCACTGGACAACTCCTAAGTGTCAGCAAATGTTGTCTTCTTTTTAGTGAAGTTTGTCCAACCCAAACAAGAGAGAAAATAAAGGCCATCCTCGGGGTGAAGTCTGGAACTTTTGAGAGCAAGTACCTGGGCTTACCGACTCCACAAGGGAGAATGAAAGAGGAGCAGTTCCAACCGATCATGGATAGATTTGGGAAAAGGTGCAACGACTAGTCCGAGAGGTTTATGTCTTATGCAGCTAAGGAGACCCATGTCAAATCGGTAGTCCAAGACCTCCCAACCTTCACCATGAGTGTCTTCATGCTTTCTAAAGGTTTCTGTGACAAATATGAAAGAATGATCATGGATTTTTGGTGGGGTGACGAAGACGGACACTTGAAGGTCCATTGGATGTCATGGGATCGGATGATAAGGTCAAAAAGAGCAAGGGGCACTGGATTCAGAGCTATGAGCTTATTTAATTAAGTTCTCCTAGCCAAGCAAGGTTGGCGGCTGATCCAGAGCCCGGATAGCCTGTGTGCAAGAGTCCTCAAGTCCAAATATTACCCCCATGGCAATCTCCTAGACAGCGTATTTGCGACTGATGCATCCCCAGTTTGGATGGCAATTGAGTTTGGTCTAAAGCTGCTGAAAAGAGGCCTAATATGGAGGGTAGGGGATGGTTAAAAAATCGAAATCAAGCATGATCAATGGATCCCAAGACGGGGGTGTCTCATGACAGCATCTTTTACAAGGAGATCTTGGATCAGATGGGTTAATCAACTCATGCACCCTAATAGGAGGGAATGGAATGCGGAGTTAATAAGGAAAAATTTCCATCCTTTTGATGTATATGAGATATGAAAAATTCATATCCTGACTTCAGACGTGGAGGAATGCATCACATGACATTACGAGAGAAGTGGAGAATTCTCAGTGAGAAGCGCCTACAAACTTGCTGCGACGAACCTTCCCCTTCTAGCCTATAACCCATCAAGCTCGACTAGGGACTCAAATGACCGGAGCATTTGGGACCTAATATGGAAATCCAAGGTGCCCGGAAAAGTATGGATCTTTGGATGGAGGGTGGCTACCAATACCCTTGCTACAAAGGATAACAAATGGAAAAGAACTCTTGAGCTGGATGCTACTTGCAGCATCTGTGGAAATGGAATAGAGAATGAACACCATGCAATGGTTTTGTGTACCAGGAGTAGGGCCTTGAGAGCTGCTATGAGAGAGGTTTGGAACTTACCTACCGAAAAGAAGTTCTGGTTCACAGGTGAAAACTGGCTGCAGGTTCTACTAGACACAGAAAGCGAGGAGATGCGCGCCAAGATCCTGTGGTTGATCTGGAGGTGTTGACACCACCGGGAGGACTGCTTAAGAAACAATGGTAGAGATACGATCAGTGGGTCAGTGTAGTTTCTGAAGAAATATAAGGAAGATTTCAAGGAGGCTGGGGCTTCAACAGCTTGGACGAATGGCAAGACTTCAGAAAACAACTAGCGGTAGTCCTCCCAGGCTACTAAACATTCATCCCGTCTGACTGAAATGCCTGATGAAAGTTGGATCCCGCCAGTACGAGATGTAGTTAAAATCAGCACCGATGCAACTTTCCTAGCTGATACAGGAGAATGCACGGCGGGAGCTGTCGGAAGAGATTACCGTGGCGCTGTCCTCAAGTCAATCTGCAAGAAGCTGCCAATTTGTCGGAGCAATGAGGAAGCTTAAGCTAGAGCCATTCTGGTGGGATTGCAGTCCATGTCAGGTAGGGTCAGTGGCCACGTGATCATTGAGACAAATAGTCAAATCATCGCAAGTGAACTGCTGACACCGATGCTTACACGCTCTCCTCAATATGGCCTAATCAGGGACATTAAGAACTGCATGACCATGTTCTCTGCTTGCAGTGTGCAGTTCGTAAGGAGGAAAAGAAACTCGTTGGCTCATGGACTGGCTGCGCACGCCAGGAACAGGGGAGAGCAAGTTTTGATCGGGAACATACCGATTAGTCTTCGACCTTTAATGCTATCTGAATGTACTGCTCCGTTTTGAGTAGGCTTACTACTCTATTCTCAAAACAAAGAAAATGGCCAGGAGAGAGGTATTGTCTAAAGATCTTGAGCTGGTTGATGTAGTTTCTTTGAATGGAACTGGCATGCTTCACACTTGGTTACTAGTGCAGTTGCATCCTGGAGGGCGGTGGGCCAAAAGAAACCTTGCGGGAATGCCTTGCCAACAAGTGCTCTTGATCCTATGTGGGAGCCACATATGCCTCCATGTATCTCTACTAACAGCTCCAGTCCATCCTCCCAAGGAATGCACTTCAATTTCACACCGTTCGATCTCTTCCTGTACAGGACATCGTCCACAAACTGGTACATACTAGACTGACGGGCTACTTTCCCCGCTTCTTCCTGTTCCTCATGGGCTTCTCTTGTTTGAAGGAACTGAACAATGTGCTGTGCCCATGCTGGAGTCTAGGGCTCGGCAGCAAGGACTAAAGGCATGTTTTCTGCCGTGGGAGCGTTTGTCTCTACGACAAGGACTTGAGGTCCTGCCGGAGCCTGTTGCTCTCCCGCAAGCTTGGCGTCGTTCTCGGCAACCTCCTTACCGGTAGCCTCTGGGAGCTTTGCGGGAAAGTACTGACTGGAACTCAACTTCCTTATCTTGTTTTGCTTCGCTAAACGGTGTTACAGATGGCTGAGTCAATTTGAGCACAAAAGTCTCTGGTTCCACATGTAACTTGAGGGTAGCGTGCTTCGACAGCTCGTCGGCAATGCTGTTCTCTGCACGAGGAACATGATATTTTTGTAGACCATTGAAGCGCTCCTCCAACTTCCTCACTTCATCTATGTAGGCTTCCATCAATGGGCTTTGATAATCCTTGTTGACTTGCTTGACGACAAGCTGTGAATCACCTCTGACAATGAGCTTCTTGATTCCAAGATCTGTCATGATCCTAAGACTGGCAAGCAGCCCTTCCTATTCTGCTGTGTTGTTCGTCGACTTATCATGGGGAAAATGCATCTGAACCACATATTTGAGGTGCTCTTCGGTGGGTGCGACAAGCAGCACACCAGCACTGCCCCCTTGCAAGGAGAAAGCTCCATCAAAATACATGATCCATTCTTGATTAGTTTCCTTGCCGGGGAGAGCTGTTTCTTGGATCTCTTTGTGTGGCATTGGAGTCCATTCTGCAATCAATTCTGCCAAGGCTCTGCTTTGAATAGTCGAAGTACATTAAAATATGAGACCAAAGCATGGAAATTCCAAAGCCCACTCCACAATCCTGCCGGTCACATCTGGATTTTGCAAAATCCGTTACAGCGGAAAGCGAGTGATGAAGGTGATCTCATGTGCTTGGAAATAATGGCGCAACTTCCTCGAGGCCATAAGGAGACCAAAAAGCAATTTTTGCACACCAGAGTATCTTGACCTATCCCCCTGTAAAAGGGAGCTGACAAAATAAATTGGGCACTGTACCATCTTCTTCCTTTGTGTTGCTTCACTTATCTGCACAGATCCTGCCTTGCCGACACCAGACTCTTTCGGAGAAGATCCTAGCTCATTGCTTGGTGGTCTTGCCTCTGTTGTTGCTTCTTCGTTGACTTCTCTCTGCGCCACTAACGCATCACTAACCACTTGATTCGTTGTCACTAGGTACTGTAACAATGGCTCTTGTGGTTTAGGTGCGACCAATGTTGGCGGAGAGGAGAGGTACCTCTTCAAATCTTGCAGCGCTGCCTCCACTTCCGGAGTCCATTTCATTGGACCTGCCTTTTTCAAGATTTTGAAAAAAGGGCAGGGCGTGCTCAGCAGATTTGAAGATGAACCTTCTCAGATCCGCAACGCAGCCGGCAAGATGACGCACATCCTTGGCGCGTCTTGGTGCTTCAATCTGCTCAATTGCCTTGATCTTGTCGGGGTTCGCTTCGGTACCATGCTGAGATACAAAGAATACGAGACGCTTGCCAGACGGAACGCCAAACACACACTTCTCAGGATTGAGCTTCAAATTGATTTTGCGCAGATTTGCAGACGTCTCTTGTAGATCTTGTATGAGTGTTTCCTTGTCCTTGGTTTTAACCACTATGTCATCCATATAAGCCTCCATATTTCTATGTAGCTGAGGTTCAAAACCAATCTGGACTGCTCTTGGAAATGTTGAACCAATACTTTTCAACCTGAAAGGCATACGCACGAAGCAATATGTACCACATGGGGTGATAAACGCAGTCTTCTCTTTGTCTTCTTTAGACATGAAGATCTGATGATACCCAGAATAAGCATCAAGAAATGACAGCAAATCACAGCCTGTGGTGGATTCCACAATCTGGTCGATGTGCGGCAAGCGGAAATGATCTTTTGGACATGCTTTATTGAGATCTGTATAGTCAATACACAACCTCCATTTTCCATTCGCCTTGCACACTACAACTGGATTGGCCAACCATGTTGGATGGAGCACTCCTCTGACCAAACGTGCCGCTTCCAACTTCCTGATTTCCTCGGCAATAAATTCTTGCCGCTCCAAGGCTTGCTTCCTAACTTTTTGGTTGACTTGCCGTGCATGAAGACAGACAGCAAGATGGTGCTCAATTACCTCACTGGGAACACCGGGAACGTCAGATGGTTTCCATGCAAACACATCAACATTTGCCCACAGGAAGGCAATGAGCGCGCTTTCCTATTTGTCATCGAGGGTGGAACTTATGGTGAAAGTTCCTCCCGCACCATCCTCCTTAACGGGCACCTTCTTAGGTTTCGATGGAGCTGCCTTGGATTTCTTGCTCTTGCCGGTGGAGCTCTCTGGCAGATCATCAACAGGAGCGCAGCACTCTGAAGAGGTGCACTTGCCAGAGTGGGTAACAGAGGTCTTGCCGATCTTCTTCCTCCCAGGAGCTTCAGCGGAAGGAGCAAGTGCCTTGGCGACAGGTGCTGAAACTGCCTCCCAGTTGAGTTGATCAGCATAGATAAGTGCACTTTTCTTGTCGGAGTTGATTGTGATGATGCTCATCGGCCCAGGCATCTCCAGTACATTGTAAGCATAGTGTGATGCCACCATGAACTTGGCCGGCACTAGACGGCCAATGATACCATTATATGGCAATGGAATCTTGGCGATGTCGAAAACAATCTTCTCTATTCTAAAGTTCATGTCACTACCAATTGTTACCGGTAGTGTGATCTTGCCTTTCGGTTTGCTCCTACCTAGATTGATCCCTTGAAACGTGCCCGTCTCCTCGAGATCTTCATCAGGAATTTACAACCTTTTGATGACATCAGGTGAGATCAAGTTCAGACCGGTCCCACCGTCAACTAACATTTTCATCACATTGAGGTTGCAAATTGTTGGCAAAACCAACAAGGGCAGTCACCCGACCACGGTTGTGCGATCAGGGTTATCCTCGGCGTCGAAAATGATAGGCGTGTTGGACCATTTCAATGGTTTCTAGGCACCGACAGATGGCTCTGTCGTATTAATCTCACGTGCCCGTTGTTTAAGTTGGCGGTGAGAAGAATGCAACGAGGCGCCCCCGTCAATGCACATGATCTCTGTAGCTTTCTAGAACTCATGCTCGTTGGACTCGTCGTCCTCTTCATTGCCATCATCATCCCCCTCTTCCTCGTCGTGGCCCTGAGCGGGCCTCTCTTTCTGTTGTTTGGCCTTGCCACGGTGACCTCCTCGGCCACTATGTTTCTTGCCGGACCCCTCTGCATCATCTTGGGCCTTCTCCTTATCTCGCCTTACGTACTCAGTTGTGTGCTTCTTGACAAGCTGCTCAATTTGTCAGCGGTTTTGGAGATCGTAGCCTTTGGTGTGATGGATCTTTCAATATTGCTTGTCGGAGCCCTCTGACTTGTCGGCAGCCACCAAGGCCTGACAGGAGGCGCGCCCGACAACCTCCTTGCCGGGGCCATCAACCTTAGTCTTCTTGACGACGTCGAGGTTGTCGGATTCCTCGATGGCAAGCACGGCCTTGCCCTTGCGCTTCTTGTTTTGCCGTCGACCTTTCTTTGCCAGGGCAGCATCGTCTTTGTCTTTTGAGTCGACGCCAGTGCCAGCCTCCTCACCGGGGAGTCTCCTCCCTTCTTCAGCTCGAGCACATCTATCAGCCAGAGCATAGAACTCGGCAACATCCCTGACCTTGTTCATCACCAGCTCTTCGCGCATCCTGCGGTTGCGCACATTCTGATGGAACGCGCTGATAACAGCAGCAGGATGAACATCTGGGATATTTTGATGTACATGGCTGAATCTGTGAATGTACTTGCGCAAGGTTTTGCATTCTTTCTGGGGGACGATATGCAAATCACTTTCCTGGCCAGGAGCTTGGTGGCCTTCGGTAAAGGTGCCAACAAACTCATAGCATAGGTCTGCCTAGGGAGAAATGGAATTCTCCATAAGATGCATCAACCACAACCTGACATTGGGATTGAGTACCAACGGGAATTATTTGGCGAGTATCTTGTCATCGCGAGCCCCGACAGTCTGCACCACATTGTTGTAGATGCTCAAGAACTCCGATGGGTGAGTCTTGCCGTCATATTTCCCCGGGGCCTCCAGCTTGAACATTTGGGAGTTGGGCCACTGGACTCGTCGTAGCTCACAGGTAAACGCTGGAGAACCTACCTCATAAGGTAGGCCGACAGGATACCCTGATGCATGTTTGTCTATAGTGGGTGCCCCGCGCTTATCAGATTGATGGCGTGCTTCTCGCCGCTGCTCGATGGTAGTTCGTGCATCTTCTTTGCTTCGTTCCCGTAGAACTTGACGTTGATCGCGGCGAGTTCTCGGATCAGATGACGCCATCGAGTATCCATAACAGGCGCCGACCTGCCGGGTCGGCGGCCGCTGTTGCCGCTATGGAGGAGAGTGCACCGTCCTCGCGCCACCTCCAGCCTTTTCATCATCGGTGCGCATTGTCTCGATGGATCGTCTCCGCGAAGGCTCCGCCCGCCGCGGCCCGTATCTATCAGCGAGGCTGAGGAGGTTCTAAATAGTAGCTCTCCACTCTTTGAGCTTCTCCGCAGCAGGAGGAAAATTCAGAAGTAGTTGTGCCCATGCCATCGCTTCTTTCGATGTAGCCGGCAACGAAGGGTGCGAAGAACGTGAGGTGCTCGGACTCCTAACCATGTTAGAAGGAGCTCCATCATGGTCCCACGACAGCGCGCCACTTCCATCAGCATGTTGGCGCGCATGTTGGCCCCATGCATCTTGAGAGCGATGCTCAGGTGCTTTTCCATGGGGGACGCTTGGAACCACCAACGCCATGGCGTTATTCATCGTGTGGATACTGAGAAGGCCGCGGCGCATGTGTGAGTGTGGGCATCTTTGAAGGCGCCCTTCGATCCCTGGAGTTCACTATACCGCCCATAGGCACTATAGCTTCGGCCTAAGACCCAACGACGCATGGATTACTGACGCCGCCGCGGGAATCGCTGCTTGCTTGGCCTTGTTCGCCCGAACATCATGGAGGCTCGAGATCTCCGCCTCCTCCGCTTGCATCTACATCGCCTCCCGTGCGAGTAGGTACAGGTACACCGCACGTGGATAGATCGATGATACGTCTCCAACGTATCTATAATTTTTGATTGTTCCATGCTATTATATTATCTGTTTTGGATGTTAAATATGCATTAATATGCTATTTTATATTATATTTGGGACTAACCTATTAATCTAGAGCCTAGTGCAAGTTTATGTTTTTCTTTCTTGTTTTTGAGAATTGCAGGTAAGGAATATTAAACGGAGTCCAAACGGAATAAAATCTCCGGATTGATTTTCTTGGACTAGAAGCAAACGAGGAGACTTGGAGATGAAGTCGGGGGAGCCACCATAGGGCCACAAGCCCTAGGGGCGCGCCAAGGGGGGTAGGGCATGCTCCACAGGCTTGTGGGCCCACGATAGCTCTCCCAACCCTATTTCTCAGCCTATAATTCCCAAATATTCACAATATACTAGAACAAGCCATGAAAACACTTTTCCGCCACCAGAAGCCTCTGTTCCCGAGAGATCCAATCTTGGAGCCTTTTCTGGTAATCTGCCGGAGGGGGATTCGATCATGGAGGGCATCTACATCAACTCCATTGCCACTCCGATGATGTGTGAGTAGTTCAACACACACCTTTGGGTCCATAGCTAGTAGGTAGATGGCTTCTTCTCTCTCTTTGCTATTGAATACCATGTTCTTCATGATCTTCATGGAGATCTATCCGATATAATACTCTTTTGTAGTGTTTTTGTCGAGATCCGATGAATTGTGGGTATGTTGAGATTATCCATGAATATTATTTGAGTCTTTTCTGAATTCTTATATGCATGATCTCATATCTTTGCAAGTCTCTTCTAGTTATTGGTTTGGTTTGGCCAACTAGATTGGTAAGTTTTGCAATGGGAGAAGTGCTTAGTTTTGGGTTCAATCTTGCGGTGTCCTCACCGAGTGACAAAGTAGGGGTAGCGAGGCATGTATTGTATTGTTGCCATCAAGGATAACAAGATGGGGTTTTCATCATATTGCTTTAGTTTATCCCTCTACATCATGTCATCTTACCTAATGCGTAACTCTGTTCTTCATGAACTTAATACTCTAGCTGCAGGCAGGAGTCGGTCGATGTGTGGAGTAATAGTAGTAGATGCAGAATCGTTTTGGTCTACTTGACATAGACATGATGCCTATATGCATAATCATTGCCTTGGATATCTTCATAATTATTCGCTTTTCTATCAATTGCTCGACAGTAATTTGTTCACCCACCGTAATACTTGCTACCATGAGAGAAGCCTCTAGTGAAACCTATGCCCCCCGGGTCTATTTTCCATCTTATGCTTTCAGATCTAAAACCAAAAATACCAAAAAAAATTAGCTGCATTATCTTTACCTTTTGTTTTACTTTCTGTTCAAGCAATCTATCTCGATCAGATCTCATCCTTGCAAGTAACAATGAAGGGATTGACAACCCCTTTATAGCGTTGGGTGCAAGAGTTTGAGTCTTTGTGTAGGTACACCTATTGGGGACTTGCTTGTATCTCCTAGTGGATTGATACCTTGGTTCTCAACAACTAAGGAAAATACTTATCTACTTTGTTGCATCACCCGTTCCTCTTCACGGAAACCAACGCATGCACGAGAAGTAGCAATCGACCGTCGTGAAACCCTTGTTGTTGGCCGCCATGACGATGGAGATGATGAAGAAACTGATGCGCTGATCATTAGATCAGGTTCATGCAACCTTTTCCCCATACCTGGCATGCCAAAGATGTCGGAGTATGACACCTATGGGATCACGAGGGTCCCTTTACGATTCGGCAGGGAGAAGGTGCGCACAAAGAGCAGATCTAACGAGCATCGCGTGGGATTTTTACCCAGGTCCGAGCCGTTGAGAAGCGTAAAACCCTACTCCTGCTTTAGTTTAGTATGGGTGTTTTGGGTTCTAGCTACAGGAGCGCTATGTGGTGAACGGTACACAGCCGCTACACATGTGAGCTAGAAGGTCCGGAAAAAAGCCCCCTCTCGTAACGCCTTGGGCCTCCTTTTATACGACTAAGGGGTTCCCAATAGTGGCGTACAGTACATACACGAGGTGTACAGTGCTACAGTGTTATCATACCTAATACTGGCGGTGTAGTACAAACACATTTAATGCTCCGTCAGGCGTCCCTGACCTTCTACGGGACGGGACAGGAACCCGCCCATCTGCATCGCTTATTCTCCTCCATTGCCGGTGTATTGACACGTACCCCGATGGGATGATACCTGGTCTCTGCGTTGGTAGGATGGCGAGGTCTTGCCGGGGTGCCGTGGGCCAACCCGGCAAGATCTTGCCGGGGTCCCAGCCTTTGGTCTCCTGTCTTGATTGTTGGCCTGAATGTTCTCTTGACGTCTTTGTACTTGCATCCAGTAGTCCCCGGGCAGGCCTTGCTGCTGGTGTGGCTACTACTGCCCGTGCACGAGTAAGGGGTACTAAAATACCCAAACTTTAGTACACCGACACCCACAAGTATAGTGTATTAATTTTAGCCTTTCTCGATAAGTAAGAGTGTGATACGTCTCCAATGTAACTATAATTTATGAAGTGTTCATGCCACGTTTACAATAATTCTATATGATTTTGGTATTATTTTATTAGAACTAACCCGGACTGACGCTGTTTTTAGCCTAACTATCGTGGTGTTGTTTTTGTGCAGAAATAAAAGTTCTCGGAAAGGGCTGAATATTTATGGAGAATATTTTTGGAAAATATAAAAAAGACTGGAGCGAAGAGCTGGGCCAGGAAGTGGGCGAGGAGGCCACAAGCCTGCTAGGTGCGACCACCCCCTGACCACGGCTAGCAAGCTTGTGGGCCCCTCGAGCACCTCATTGACATGATTCCAACGCCAAAAAGTCCTATAAATATAGAAACCTCCGAAAACAAACCTAGATCGGGAGTTCCGCCGCTGGAAACCACTAGAGCCCCAAAAACCAATCGGGAGACCGTTCTGGCACCCCGCCGGAGGGGGAAACCATCACCGGAGGCCATCTTCATCATGCCGACGGACTTCATGACGGCGAGGGAGTATTTCACCCTCTGGGTTTAGGGTATGTACCAGTAGCTATGTGTTTGGTCTCTCTCTCTCTCTCTCTCTCTCTCGTGTTCTTGAGATGGCATGATCTTGATGTACTGGTAGCTTGATATAGATGAACCATATGGAGTTTACCCCTTTCTATCTTTCTGTCATGAATTGAGTTTTCCCTTTGAAGTTTTCTTATGGGATTGAGTCTTTAAGGATTTGAGAACACTTGATGTATGTCTTGCGATGGGATATTCATGGTGACAATGGGATGTTCTATTGATCCACTTGATGTATGTTTTGGTGATCAACTTGCGGGTTCCGTGACCTTGGGAATCTATGAATAAGGGTTGGCACACGTTTCTGTCTTGACTTTCCGGTAGAAACTTTGGGGCACTCTTTGAAGTGCTTTGTGTTGGATTGAACATGATGAATCTGAAATTATGTGATGCCTATCGTATAATCAATCCCATGGGTACTTGTGGTGACATTGGAGTATATAGGTGACATTAGGGTTTTGGTTGATGTGTATCTTAAGGTGTTATTTTATTCACCATCTCTTTGCCGAACTAGTGCACCTATACAATTTACCATTGTATTGGGTGTGTTGGTGACACAAGAGACTCTTTGTTATTTGGTTGAAGGGTAGTTCGATAGAGACCATCTTCATCCTACGCCTCCCATAGATTGATAAACCTTACGTCATCCACTTGAGGGAAATTTGCTACTGTCCTATAGAACTCTGCGCTTGGAGTCCCAACACGAGTCTACAAGAAGGAGTCTACGTAGTAGACATCAAGCTCTTTTCTAGCACCGTTGCCGGGGAGGTGAGTGCTTCAAGGTATATCTTTAGATCTTGCAATTGAATATTTTAGTTTCTTGTTTTTCACTAGTTTGGTCTTATAAAAGGAAACTACAAAAAAATGGAATTGAGGTTGCCTCATATATTTCATCTTTTAATGTCTTTTGTGAAAATGATGGAATGGAAAATTGTGCTCAAGTGTTAGAAGAAGAAGTTATTAAAATGTTTGGCACTAAATCTTTGAGTGATGAGCATGATGGCAATACTGTTAGTATGAATTCTCTGAATATTCATTATGCTAATGATATGCAAAGCCACAAGCTTGGGGATGCTATGTTTGATCAAGAAGATATTTTTAGTCCCCCAAGTTTTGATGAGCAAAACTATTATGATTATGACAAGCCTCCTATCTATGATGATTATTGTGATGACACATATGCTATAAAGGGTAATGACAACCATGAAACCTATTATCATGATTCTAATATTCAATGTGTTATGTCAATCAAGTCTCACATGATAGTTATTTTGTTAAGTTTGCTCCCACTACTTTGCATGAGAAGAATTTTGCTTGTGTGGGTAGTAATAAATTTTCTATGCTTGTAGATAATGAAAAGAATGTTTTATGTGTTATTTATATTGTGGAATTCCTTCATGATGCTACTGAAAATTATTATGAGGGAGGAACATATGCTTGTAGGAATTGCAATAATATCAAGTTTCCTCTGTATGTGTTCAAGATTTTGAAGTTATGCTTGTTTTGGCTTACTATGATAGTTGATTCTTGCTCCCATAAATTTTTTGCTCACAAAATACCTATGCATAGGAAGTGGGCTAGACTTAAATGTGCTTGCCATGAGATTCATTATGCTCTTTTACATGTTTCAATTACTATTCCTATATGAGCACCATTGAAATCATCATGCCTAGCTAAAAGGCATTAAAGAAAAGCGCTTGTTGGGAGACAACCCAACACTTTTACTTTCTGTTTTGATGTGTTCACATGATTAAGCTACTGTAATAATCATGTTTTGTGTCTTTTATTTCAATAAAGTGCCAAGTAAAGCCTTTGGGATAGTGTGGATACTTGCTTGTTTGATTTGTGCGAAAAATAGAAAGTTTTGCGTCCCGTATATGAATTATCTGATTTTACTAGAGCATCAAAATATTATGAAATTTTTAAACAACATTTATATGAAATGAATTAAGTTTCCTAATATTTCAGAATTTTTAGAGTTAGGGAAGTATGGTGATCATTCAGATCTTTAAAGACTGTTCTGTTTTTGACAGATTCTGTTTTGCATGCATAGTTTGCTTGTTTGAAGTGTTACTATAGCTTATATTGAGTAATATAAATTGTGGGAATGATGTAATATAGTAGGTATCATGTGGGAATAATTATTAATCTTGTTTTTATATTACCTAAGTGAATGATCTATCTTTATCACACTAACCCTTCTCACGAAGTTCCATTAAGTTTTGTGTGATTGAAGTTTTCAAGTTTTGGGTGAGACACCGATATGAGGAGAATAAGAAGTGACAAGAAGCTAATCTTGGGGATGCCCAAGGAACCCCCAAGGTAATATTCAAGGAAGAATCAAGCGTCTAAGCTTGGGGATGCCCCGGAAGGCATCCCCTCTTTCGTCTTCAACACTATCGGTATATCTTACTTGGAGCTATATTTTTATTCGTCAAATAATATGAGTTTTTCTTGGAGCGTCATTTTAATTTTTTATTATATGTTAGGTGTTATTTATATTCTTGTTTTTCAATAAAAACTTCCAACAATTGCCTTTAGGATGCTTGCATTGCATGTTTTGATATGTGCTGGGTAAAAACAGAAACTTCTTCTGTAGTGCTGAAATTTTAATATTTTACTGTAACGGGGTAAGTTTCTGAAATTTTTACACAGTGTTTTCATATAAATTTTATAGCATTTAAAAAATTTTCATAATTTTTTGATTTACACAAGTACACAGTTTTCATAAATTTCTATAGACTGTTCAGTTTGGACAGATTCCTGACATAGTTTTGTTATGTACTTATCCTATGGTTTCCATAGCCTTTATTGGTAGATATAAATTGTGGAAATGATAGTATACAATACCTAATGTTTGAAAATTATTTTGCAACCATTCTTTGCAGTACATAAAGTGTTGATTTGTTCTCATCTGTACTAACCTATCTCACGAGTTCTTTTTGAGTTTTGTGTGGATGAAGTTTTTGAGAATAGGTGAAACCATGATGTCAGAGGATTGAAAGAGATGCAAAAGCTCAAGCTTGGGGATGCCCAAGGCACCCCAATTAAATATTTCAAGAAGTCTCAAGCATCTAATCTTGGGGATCCTATGCATCCCATCTCTCTTCATGAACAATTATCGGTTAGCCTATGTTGAGCCTAAATTTTTATTCATTCACATGATGTGTGCTATTCTTGGAGTGATATTTTTTTGCTTGTTTTTTAAATAAAATATTAAGATCTAAAAATATTTGTTGAGAGAGAGAGAGATAGAAAGTCCTCACATAGCTACTTAATTGTTTGACTACTCATTGATCTTTACTTATATGTTTTGGAGTAGTTTTGTCATTTACTCTCGTGCTTCACTTATATCCCATGAGTAAATGGTTGAATGAATTGAATATCATAAATCTGAAATTATATATTTTTTATATGCTTATCCCATATGGAGTAATGACTTCACATATAAGAAGTATAGGTGGTAAAATTTATTGAAAGTTAGCAAACACCGCATTGGTCACTTGAACCATTCATGAAAGAATATTGTAGGAAGAGAGATTTCACATATAAATATACTATCTTGGACATCTTATATGATTGTGATTACCCACTAATTATTTAAACTTGAGAAAATTAGTTGAAGTTGGACAAGGAAGACAACGTAATGAGTTATGATTGCGTATATTTGCATAGAAGTTATATTGTTTTGGATCCTCTAACATGTGGTGCTTGCATCTACCTCATACTAGCCAAAACTTCCACACCAAGTAGAAATACTACTTGTGCATCCAAACACCCTTAAACCCAAAGTTGTTCCATATGAGTCCACCATACCTACCTATATGCGCTATTTACCTATCGTTCCAAGTAAATTTGCATGTGCCAAACTCTAAACCTTCAAATAATATTCTGTTTTGTATGCCTGAATCGCTCATATAGTGACTAGGGGTTGTCAGTATCTTCCATGCTAGGTGGGTTATTCTCACGATATATGTTGACTCACTATCATTCACGAGGAAGTGGTTGGTAATAGGGATTCCTAGTGCCGAAATCAAAAGAAAAAAAATGCAAATAATTAAACAAAACTTCCCCAGGAATGTTGTTGGTATGGACGGTACCCGTGGATTCGGCTAGTCGTGGAGTGTGATTGATTGGTGGAGGGGGAGTAAAAAATTTACCATTCTGTTTGGGAACCGCCTATAATGTATCTAGCATGGAAGATACCGAGATCTCTCGGTTGTTATGGTGACAATGAAAGCATACCGCTCAAAATTATTATTCATATCTATTTTAAAAGCTCGAGCTCTGGCACCTCTACAAATCAGTGCTTCCCTCTGCGAAGGGTCTATCTTTTACATTCATGTACTTACCTTTATGCAAGAGTCATGGTGATCTTCACCAACTCCTATATTTTGCCTTTTTCTCTTGGCAAGCATCATGTGTTGGGGAAAGATCCAAGCATATATGGCCATTCAAATATATTTGATCATGCATTATTATTGTTGACAATTATCTATATGATAAATAAGTTGGGAGGCAAAACTTTAAGCCCCTATCTTTCTCTGTGTTCGAGGGATACCATTTGCTCTAAAAATATGCTTTGAGTGTTAGCAATCATGGAAGACTATATGATGGTTGACTATGTGGAATTTGCTAAATCAAAGCTCTTACATAGACCCTTCCTGAAAATAAGATGAATTGCAATTGTTTGGTGACTGAAAGCATAGTTTGTTAGTCTATACTTTAGCATGTGGATAGCTTGTTATTTCATCATGAGAAGGTTTATGAGATGATCTACTGTTTATGATATATAATGATGCTAGGAAAAGTGTTTGGAATTATCATTGATCAAATTTATGCACTATGCTAGCATTCACACTTCATAAATTATTTCTTTTATCATTTACCTACAAGAGGACGAGCAGGAATTAAGCTTGGGGATGCTGATACTCTCCAACATATCTATAATTTATGAAGTATTCATGCCATGTTTAAAATAATTCTATATGATTTTGGTATGATTTTGTTAGAACTAACCCAGACTGACGTTGTTTCCAGCAAAACTACAGTGGTGTTGTTTTTGTGCAGAAATAAAAGTTCTCGGAATGGGCTGAAAATTTACAGATAATATTTTTGGAAAATATAAAAAATACTGGAGTGAAGAGATGGGCCAGGAAGTGGAAGAGGAGGCCACAAGCCTTCTAGGCACGGCCACCCCCTTGGACACGCCTAACAAGCTTGTGCGCCCCTTGAGCACCTCCTTGACGTGATTCCAACGCCAAAAAGTCCAATAAATATAGAAACCTCCGAAAAGAAACCTAGATTAGGAGTTCCGCCGCCGCAAGCCTCTAGAGCCACGAAAAACCAATCGGGAGCCCGTTCCGGCACCCCGCGGAGTGGGAAACCATCACCGGAGGCCATCTTCATCATCCCGATGGCCTCCATGATGAAGAGGGAGTAGTTCACCATCGGGGCTGAGGGTATGTGCCAATAGCTATGTGTTTGATCTCTCTCTCTCTCGTGTTCTTGAGATGGCATGATCTTGATGGACCGCGAGCTTTATTGATATAGATGAATCATATGGAGTTTTCCCCTCTCTATCTTTTTGTGATGAATTGCATTTTTCCTTTAAAGTTTTCTTATTTGATTGAGTCTCTAAGGATTTGAGAACACTTGATGTATGTCTTGCGATGGGATATCCGTGGTGACAATGGGATGTTCTACTGATCCACTTGATGTATGTTTTGGTGATCAACTTGCGGGTTCCATGACCTTGGGAATCTATGCATAAGTGTTGTCACACGTTTTTGTCTTGACTTTCCGGTAGAAACTTTGGGGGTACTCTTTGATGTTATTTGTGTTGGAGTGAACATGATGAATCTGAAATTATGTGATGCATATCGTATAATCAAGCCCACGGGTAATTGTGGTGACATTGGAGTATCTAGGTGACATTAGGGTTTTGGTTGATGTGAATCTTAAGGTGTTATTTTAGTACGAACTCTAGGTCTGTTCATGACACTTATAGGGATAGCTCATAAGATTGATTGGAAAAGATAAATTTGAGGTGGTTTCGTACCGTAAAATAATTTCTTCGTTATTTCTCTGTTGTTTGTGACTATGGAGTGAACTCTTTGTCGCACGAGAGGTATTTACATATGATTCTACTATGTTAATATTGTTGAGAGAAATTGCACTAGTGAAAATATGAACCCTAGGCCTTGTTTCTAAGCATTGCAATACCGTTTTTGCTCACTTTTGTCATTAGTTACCTTGCTGTTTTTATATTTTAAGATTACAAAAACCTATATCTACCATCCATATTACACTTGTATCACCATCTCCTCGCCGAACTAGTGCACCTTTACAATTTACCATTCTATTGGGTGTGTTGGGGACACAAAAAAATCTTTGTTATTCGGTTGTAGGGTTGTTCGAGAGAGACCACCTTCATCCTACGCCTCCCTCCGATTGATAAACTTTAGGTCATCCACTTGAGAGAAATTTTCTACTGTCCTACAAAACTCTGCGTTTGGAGGCCCAACATGAGTCTACAAGAAGAAGGTTGCGTGGTAGACATAAGAGTGTCAAACCAAACTAGGAGATAAAGGTAGAACAAATATTCCCTCAAGTTCTATCGACTACTGATAAAACTCTACGTACGCTTAACGTTCGCTTTACCTAGAACAAGTATGAAACTAGAAGTACTTTGTAGGTAAGATAGGATAGGTTTGCAAGATAATAAAGAGCACGTAAATAAAAACTAGGGGCTGCTAAGATAAAGTAACAATTAAGTTAGTTTAACTAGTGTGGAAAAGCGGTGGTAGGAGTTGCGGAATTGTCCCTAGGCAATCGATAACTAGACCAGTAATCATTATTGCAATTTTATGTGAGGGGGAGGCATAAGCTAACATACTTTCTCTACTTGGATCATATGCACTTATGATTGGAACTCTAGCAAGCATCCGCAACTACTAAAGTTCATTAAGGTAAAACCCAACCATAGCATTATAAGGTATCAAGTCCTCTTTACTCCCATATGCAACAACCCACCTACTTGGGTTTATGCTTCTGTCAATCAAGTATAGGAGAATATTCACCCACTCTATTGCTCCCCGGCAACGGTGCCAGAAAAAGGTCTTGATAACACACAAGTATAGGGGATCAATTGTAGACTTTCTCGATAAGTAAGGGTGTCTAAGGAGCTAAAGGTAGAACAAATATTCCCTCAAGTTCTATTAACCACCTATACAACTCTATGCACGCTTAACATTCGCTTTACCTAGAAGAAGTATGAAACTAGAAGTACTTTGTGGGTAAGATATGATAGGTTTGCAAGATAATAAAGGGCATGTAAATAAAAACTAGGGGCTGCTAATATAAAGTAACAATTAAGTTAGTTTAACAAGTGTGGAAAAGTGGTGGTCGGAGTTGCAGAATTGTCCCTAGGCAATCGATAACTAGGCTGGTAATCATTATTGCAATTTTATATGAGGGAGAGGCATAAGCTAACATACTTTCTCTACTTGGATCATATGCACTTATGATTGGAACTCTAGCAAGCATCCGCAACTACTAAAGTTCATTAAGGTAAAACCCAACCATAGCATTATAAGGTATCAAGTCCTCTTTACTCCCATATGCAACAACCCACCTACTTGAGTTTATGCTTCTGTCAATCAAGCAACCCACCATAGGAAAATCATGAAAACATTGCAACACCCTACAACGAGGATCCCTCACGCTTGCGCGACATGGAGAGCACCATAGGACAGCACCAATAATAAAACATGCAACTCAAACCAATCATGACAACTCAAACCAATCATGATCATCAATCAATCATGATCATCAATCAATCCATAGGACAACAAAAATCTACTCAAACATCATAGGATGGCAACACATCATTGGATAATAATATGAAGCATAAAGCACAATGTTCAAGTAGAGGGTACAAGGGGTTGCCGGACAGTGGACTGCTATAGATAGATGGGGGAAGGTGATGGAGGTGTTGGTGAAGATGACCGAGTTGTTGGAGTAGATCGTTGTCATGATGATGGCCCAGGCGGCGTTCCGGTGCCACAGGGAGAGAGGGGGGAGAGATCGCCCCTCCTCCTTCTTCTTCTTCCTTGACCTCCGCATAGATGGGAGGAGGGTTTCCCCTCTGGTCCATGGCTTCCATGGAGGATCTCTTTCTCTGTCCCTTTCTGTTTTTGAGCTCCTAGATTCTGGCCTTTCACCGTTTCTTAAATTCCCGAAGATCCATAACTCCGATTAGGCTAAGGGCTGGCCATAAGCCACCCTGGCATGACCTAGGGGGTAGGCCATGCCCCTGTGACTTGTGGGCCCCTCGAGCATCATTCCGCGTTGATTCTTTTTCCCCAAAATCATATATTCCAAAAAATCTCTGTAAGTTTTTTTATCCCGTTTGGACTTTGTTTGGTATGGATATTCTGCGAAAGAAAAAAGATGCAACAAACAGGAACTGGCACTAGGCACTGGATCAATATGTTAGTCCCAGAAATACTATAAAAAGTTGCCAAAAGTATATGAAAGTTGTAGAATATTGTCATGAAACAATCAAAAATTATGGATACGACGGAGACGTATCAGCATCCCCAAGCTTAATTCCTTCTCGTCCTCGAGTAGGTAAATGATAAAAAAGATAATATTTGATGTGGAATGCTACCTAGCATAACCTTGTTCATATAATATAATCATGGCATGAATATTAAGACACGGGTGATTCAAAGCAATAGTCTATCATTTGACATTAACACAATGATACTTCAAGCATACTAACAAAGCAATTGTATCTCTTCAAAATATAATGGGAAAAGATAGTTATCGCTACAATATCATATAGTCAGGCTATGCTCGATCTTCCCCACACAAAGTATTTATATCATGCACAAGCCCGATGACAAGTCAAGCAATTGTTTCGCACCTTTTATGTTCTCAAACTTTTTGAACTCTCACGCAATACATGAGCGTGAGCCATGGATATAGCACTATAGGTGGAATAGAATATGGTGGAGGTTATGAAGAAAAAGGAGAAGATAGTCTCACATCAACTAGGCGTATCATCGGGCTATGGAGATGCCCATTAATAGATATTAATGTGAGTGAGTAGGGATTTCCATGCAACAGATGCACTAGAGCTATAAGTGTGTGAAAGATCAAAAATAAACTAAGTGGGTGTGCATCCAACTTGCTTCCTCATGAAGACCAAGGGAAATTTGAGGAATCCCATCATTGGAATATACAAGCCAAGTTATATAATGAAAATTCCCACTAGTATATGGAAGTGACAAAATAGGAGACTCTCTATAATGAAGATCATGGTGCCACTTTAAAGCACAAGTGTGGAAAAGGATAGTAGCATTGTCCCTTCTCTCTTTTCTCTCATTTTTTTGTTTTTTGGTGGGCTTCTTTGGCCTCATTTTTTATATGGGCTTCATTGGCCTCTTTTATTATTTGTCAAATCTGGAGACTCATCCCAAATTGTGAGGGAATCATAGCTTCCATCATCCTTTCCTCACATGGGACAATGCTCTAATAATGACGATCATCACACTTTTATTTACTTACAACTCGATACTAGAACAAAATATGACTCTATATGAATGCCTCCGGCAGTGTACCGGGATGTGAAATGATCTAGCATAGCAATGCCATCAAAATGGAGCCATGAAAACACCTTGCTAGCTATCTTATGATCATGCAAAGAAATATGACAATAATGCTACGTGTCACAATAAACAAAATGGTGGAAGTAGCATGGCAATATATCTCGCAATGGCTATGGAAATGCCATAATAGGTAGGTATGGTGGCTGTTTTGAGGAAGGGAATATGGTGGGTTTAATGCACCGGCGAAAGTTACGTGGTACTAGAGAGGCTAGCAAAGGTGGAAGGGTGAGAGTGCGTATAATCCATGGACTCACATTAGTCATAAAGAACTCACATACTTATTGCAAAATTCTATTAGTCATCGAATCAAAGTATTAGACGCATACCCCTAGGGGATAGGTTGGTAGGAGTAAACCATCGCGCGCTCCCGACCCTCACACAAAGGCTGACAATCAATAAACAAATCATGCTCCAACTTCCTTACATAACGGTTCACCATACGTGCATGCTAAGGGAATCACAAACCTTTACACAATTATTTTTACCAATTCATAATTACTTCCTAACATGACTCTTAATATTACCGTCGGGACCCAGATCCTAAATCATATGAATCCAAGCTATAACATATCACATCACTTTGCGGCCTCACGCACGGTAAGTTCCACGGTTGCAGCCTTACCTTAGCCGGGACCGTTTGCGTCTTTTGGCTCATGTATGTGAACATGTCGCTGGCATTCACATAACAGAGAACCCGAGCCGACATTACTAGTCATAGAACCCAAGTGGCACATCCGTACGGAAACAGGCATACATAACCCAGCAATGCAGGTGTCGGCCTCAAGCGTGTGTAGACGAGTCATAGCAAGCTACAAGGACTCCATTATACGTGAGACACGAATGCCATCACTGCACGTAGACGAGTCGTAGCAGGCTATAGGGACTCCATTACACTACGAGACATTTCCTCGAAGGGACAGACACAGCAGCAAAGAAGGATACATGCCGGTCAATCAATGTGTCCGGAGCAGTAGCAAGGTACCATGGCTCGGTGGAAGCACAAAGAGGCAGTTTCCCGTAAAGAGTACTACTAAAGGCACACGACTAGGTGTCGGATCCCATACATATCGTTGCACGTCACACGTACGCACGACATGCCCGATATGCATAGATACAACTATGGCATCACAACATAACCATACAACAACATGACTTTTATTTCAGAGGCTCAGACGAGCCTTGCATAATATGTTCTTACAGGTAGGGGTCACATGACCCAACACTCAAGTCATACAAACATGTTCATACAAACAAAGCGGAAGCATAAAGCTGTCTAAGTACAGACAGACGAAAGGGGTAAAAAGGCACATGGCCTGACTATCTACAGCCTGTCACACGGCATAGGGTCGTAGCTGGGACACCAGCTACTCGACATCGTCAACATCTAGAAAGAACCCACCTAATGGGTCATGGGTCTCATCTGCAACCTTTATTAAGCAAACGTGAGTACAAACGTACTCAGCAAGTCTTTAAAACAGACCTAGTCTATTCATGCTCATGTATCAACAAGGGGAGTGGTGGAGTTTATGCAGCAATGCCATCTTTGACTCATGGCTAACTTACACTACACAATTTTAACTCTTTGTTTACATTTTAGATATCGCACATGATTCCACTAACTCCACAACAATACACCACCATGGATTCACTTCCTCCTCCGGAGAAGTGCCATCCACGGTACTCACACTTGTCTTGATATTTTTATGAGTATCCAGTTGATTATCTATGAACAACATAAGCTTTCCAAGTAGTCCATATCCGATGACGCGGCTATTCGAATAGTTTCAGAGCCTACGGGGGTGTACTTCGTCACACACGCTCTCGCCACTTATCGCTGTGTGCTCATAAAACCATCCACCTTGGCAACCTTCAAGTGGAAGGCCAGCGAGGGAGTCGGCGACGACCGTTAATCACATAAGACCTCTAGTGCATGATAGTATGTACGGATGAGCTAGTGCAACTATTATTCAAGTCAAATTGAATTGAGTTTGAAAATAGGTTCAAAGTTGTTCTCCATTTCATATTCCATTCATTATCCTATTAGCAATTGTTAATTTTCATCTACATAGGTTGCTCTAACATGCATGAGAGTAGCATCATTGGATTCATTGGATTTTTCTAATCAATTTTCATATATAAATTATTTTCATCTGATTTACAGA
Source organism: Hordeum marinum (assembly GCA_022496015.1). Classification (NCBI taxonomy): domain Eukaryota; kingdom Viridiplantae; phylum Streptophyta; class Magnoliopsida; order Poales; family Poaceae; genus Hordeum; species Hordeum marinum. The sequence continues at coordinate 355,323,352 of CM039676.1, read as the reverse complement.
TTAATTTATATGAATTTTTGAAGTTTTAAATAACTTCTGTAATTATTTTTAAACTAGAAAATAGAATTATGACCTCAGCCTGACAACATCCTGACATTAGCAGGTCAGCTGACCAGGCCAGAGTCAAACCTGACATGTGGGGTCCACATGTCAGTGACTCATCCACTTAACTAAAAAGATTAAATCTAATCCTAATTAATTAACAACATTGGGCCCACTGGCCATGGCGGAGCAGAGGAGGAGAGAGCGAGAGAGAGAGCTGGCGAGGGGAGAGGGAGAGGAGAAGGAGGCCACGGCGGGAGGGCGTTCGCGCTGGCGCGTTCGGAGCCCTCCAGGCCAACAACCAGGCAGGGAGGAGCTGGCCAGCGTGTGCCCGCGTGTGGCCAGCGCGCGCTCCTGTCCTCCGGGCGAGAGGACAGGGATGACTGGCCATGGGCCAGTTGGGCCGGCTCCTTCCTGGGCCTTTCTGCCATTTTTATTTGTTTCCTTTCTGTTTTCTATTTCTGACATTTGTTTATTTCTTTTGCAGGTACAAATGACTTTACAAAATATCCCATATATTTTATATATTGAAGTTTGAATATTTCAAACCTGTCTAAAAGGTTTCAGGATATTTTGAAACTAAAATAATGATAAATGCTTTATTTGACTTTTTCGGAAGCTTTAACCTATATTTTTAATTTGCTTTATATATTCAAATATTTAGATTGGTCCCTGTTATAATCATGTCCAATTTTATCAGAGATAGGGAACATTTTGAAAGAGCATTTTGGATTTGTTGAATTTCACCAACTTTGAATTGTTTTTGATTCAATGTGAGCTTGGGGTTTCTTTTGATCCCCATTTCATGTTGATGCAAATTGAAAACATGATGCAATCAAATGCTATCCTATGACACCTAGCTAGGGATGTGACAATTACCATCTTTATTTCACAAAACTATTGCAAGGAAAACATATCATATTCCGTGATCTACAAGTTTTATGTAGGATTTTATGACTAACCATGTGAATGACCAATTCCTGTTGACTCTCTAAATAGAGATAAGTGAAACATGAGAACTTAATTCTTTCTAAAACAGATATGCCCACACTCTAACAAATATAAGTGAAGCAAAAGAGCATTCTAAAAATGGAGGATTTTTATGTGTAGAGAAACAGGCAATCCAAACTTCAAATGATATAAGTGAAGCACATGAAGCATTCTATAAATCCATACTCAAAAGAGATAAGTGAGGTGCAAAGAGCCTTCTATAAATCAATCAAGGACTTTCTCATACCAGCATAGTGCATTATTAAAATAAAAATAAACAACACACGACGCTCCAAGATTTACGCATATCATGTGACGAATAAAAATATAGCTCCAAGTAAAATTACCGATGGTTGTTAGAAGAAAGAGGGGATGCCTTCCGAGGCATCCCCAAGCTTAGTTTCTTGGGAGTACTTGAATATTACCTTGGGGTGCCTCGGGCATCCCCAAGCTTAGTCTCTTTCCACTCCTTATTCCTTTATCCATCATGATCTCACCCAAAACTTGAAAACTTAAATCACACAAAACTTAACAAAACCCTCATGAGATACATTATTAGAATAAAACAAATCACCACTTTAAGTATTGTAGCCAACCATTTCATATTTTGTTTTTGCATTGTAGCTACTGTAATACAACTTTTCCATGGCTTATACCACTGATACAATCAATAGTTTCATCAAAACGAGCAAAACAATGCATCAAAAATAGAATCTGTCAAAAAACAGGACAATTTGTAGTAATATGAACATTCACCATACTTATGTAACTCTATAGTTCTGAAAAAATAGGACGTGGTCAAGAATTTGTATAAAAGTATTGTGTAAAAATTTCAGAATTTTTGCACGCTCCGGTAAAATACAAAAATTCAAACAATGTAGGAAAAGTTTCTGTTTTTACACAATACATATCAAACAAGCAATTTAAACATCCTAAAGGTAATTCTTGGCACATTATTATTATAAGACAATTGATTTGTACAAGTGGATAATTTTTTTTGTTGAAAAGTTTCTCTCATCAAGATTCACAAAGTTTCCATGGGCATGAACAAAGTTCAAGGCTAGCCCCCACTTCAACGATGCTCGTCTTTCTCACTTTCACTTTTATTTTTGATTTTTTTAAGTTCCCCACTTTATTTTTTTGTTTTTTAAACTATATAAAAGCACACAAAAGAATAAAAATGACTCTCTAAAACTTCTGGGTTGTCTCCCTGGCAGCGCTTTCTTTAAAGCCATTAAGCTAGGCATAAAGTGCTCAAGTAGTGGATCCACCCAGATCCCAAGGTATATCAAAGACAATTTTAATTAGCAAAGATTTGTAATTAAGTAGCGTGCACAAAGTGATATAAATCATGTGAAAACGAGGTCTAACTCTCTTCCTATGCATTGTCATGTCATACAAGAAAAATTCATTCACACCAAGTAAAGGCCAATGCATAGCATACATAGTTTCTTGCAATTTTATCATATTTGAAACATAGAGAGGTGCAGATGTAGTTCCTCTCGCATAATACTTGCAAGTAGGATCAGCAAGCACATGCATATTATATCTATCAAAACCATCATGTGTGATAGTAAAAGGCAACCCATCTATATAATCCTTAATAAGTGCAAACTTCTTCAATATAGTGTAGTTAGGAGAATTCAAAAAGATAATAGGACTATCATGTGTGGGTGCAATAGCAACAATTTCATGCTTAACATCAGGAACTATAGAAAGTTCATCTTCATAAGCATAATTCATATTGGCATCATGGCCACAAGAATAGCAAGCATCAAGTTCATCAAAAAGGGATATTTCGAAAGAATCCAAGGGATCATAGCAATCATCATAGCATTCATCCTTCGGTATGTGCAAAGGCTGATTAAACAATGTATGAGTTGAATAGTGACTCTCATTAGAAGGTGGGCATAGGTAGCTAATCCGCTCTTCCTCCTTTTGTTCTTTGTTCTCCTCTTCATCTTTTTCATCTAATGATCTTACAATGTCAACAACTTCCTATTCCATAGATTCCTGCAAAATATTAGTCTCTTCCAAGCCAGCGGTCATTCTTTCAATAAACTCTTTAACATAAGCATTAGAAGCATAGTTTTCATAGCAATATTTAAGTATGGCAAGATTTTCATATTTGTAAAGAGTAGCATCATACTTTTCAATGAAAGAAGAATTTCATAGGCACCCTTAAAAACAACAAATTCTTCAATTTGTTCAACATCATTATAGCAATAGGCCTACTTGGCATAAGAGGATAATATTTCATTATCATTAAACACACTATGGTAGGGAAGGTGTTTTTTAGCTTCTTTAGAACAACAAGTGAAATCATGCAATTCATACAAGTTCCAAGCATAACAACACAAAGTATTAATTTGATGCCACAAGAGTTTACCTTATTTAGATATGTTGTGTCGCACATAATGAGCATGCTCATTTAATGACTTTCCCTCAACTAAGCTAGTTGGGTTTTCAACACGAGCACAAGTGGATCGAAGATGACCCAACTAATATTCTTCGGTGGTAAGGATCAGTAGTGGTTCCACAACTTTTGGAGCATCAAGTACATCTATTTTTTTGGTATTTTGCATTTCCTATCCATATCTAAAGATAGAAAACAAGTTAATAACAGAAAAATCAAAATTACTTACTGATAAAGCAAACAAGCACACACGAGAATATTCACCCCACGCTATTGCTCCCCGGCAACGGCGCCAGGAAAAGGTCTTGATAACACACAAGTATAGGGGATCAATTGTAGACTTTCTCGATAAGTAAGGGTGTCTAAGGAGCTAAAGGTAGAACAAATATTCCCTCAAGTTCTATTGACCACCGATACAACTCTATGCACGCTTAACATTCGCTTTACCTAGAAGAAGTATGAAACTAGAAGTACTTTGTGGGTAAGATATGATAGGTTTGCAAGATAATAAAGGGCATGTAAATAAAAACTAGGGGCTGCTAATATAAAGTAACAATTAAGTTAGTTTAACAAGTGTGGAAAAGTGGTGGTCGGAGTTGCGGAATTGTCCCTAGGCAATCGATAACTAGGCTGGTAATCATTATTGCAATTTTATATGAGGGAGAGGCATAAGCTAACATACTTTCTCTACTTGGATCATATGCACTTATGATTGGAACTCTAGCAAGCATCCGCAACTACTAAAGTTCATTAAGGTAAAACCCAACCATAGCATTATAAGGTATCAAGTCCTCTTTACTCCCATATGCAACAACCCACCTACTTGAGTTTATGCTTCTGTCAATCAAGCAACCCACCATAGGAAAATCATGAAAACATTGCAACACCCTACAACGAGGATCCCTCACGCTTGCGCGACATGGAGAGCACCATAGGACAGCACCAATAATAAAACATGCAACTCAAACCAATCATGACCATCAATCAACCCATAGGACAACAAAAATCCACTCAAACATCATAGGATGGCAACACATCATTGGATAATAATATGAAGCATAAAGCACCATGTTCAAGTAGAGGGTATAGCTGGTTGCAGGAGAGGGGACAGTTGTAGATAGATGGGGTAAGGTGATAGAGGTGTTGGTGAAGATGACCGAGTTGTTGGAGTAGATCACCATCACGATGATGGCCCTATCGGCGTTCCGGTGCCACCAGGAGAGAGGGGGAGAGAGCCCCCTTCCTTCGTCTTCTTCTTCCTTGACCTCCCCCCAGATGGGAGGAGGTTTCCCCTCTGCTCGAGGGCTTCCATGGCGGTGGAGATTGAGAGCCCCTCCGATATTGGATCTCTCTCTCTCTGTTTCCTTCTGTTTCTGCGCTACCAGATTCTGGCCTCTCACTGTTTCTTAAATTCCTAGAGATCCGTAACTCCGAGTGGGCTAAGGGCTGCCCACAAGCCACCCTGGTGCGGCCAGGGGGTAGGCCGTGCCCCTGTGTCTTGTGGGTCCCTCGGGCATCGTCTCGCGTTGTTTCTTTTTCCCAAAAATCACATATATTCAAAAAAAATCTCCATAAGTTTTTATTGCGTTTGGACGTCTTTTGGTATGGATATTCTATGGAACAAAAAATGTGCAACAAACAAGAACTGGCATTGGGCACTGGATCAATATGTTAGTCCCAAAAATAGTATAAAAAGTTGCCAAAAGAATATGAAAGTTGTAGAATATTAGCATGAAACAATTAAAAATTATGGATACGACGGAGACATATCAGCCATCGTTCGCAACTTCTGTGATCGTGAACCTTTCATCCTTGCACAACCTTTTCTTCGGGCCTCATCACCTTACCTCGCTAGACTTTGCAACAGTTGAGGATCCTTCCTTCGTTCGGTCACCGGAGCCGTGATCATGATTACTTTCCTCCGCCATTTGGTCACCGGAGCCATGATCATGATCTCCTTCCTCTGCCATTCGGTCACCAGAGCCGACATGATCTCTTGCCTCCTCCATTCTTGGATCACGGTAGCCTTCATCCTCTCCTTCCTGACTATCAGTGTCATTGAGATATGCCAAGGGATTATACCCGGCACAGATTATATCCCCCAACAAGTCTTCTTGTTCTATGTCTCTGTGATCCATAGTTTCTGCAAATATTACTACATGGCAATACAAACATGAGATATGGAAATCAATACATGGCAATACAAACATGAGATATGGAAGAGGTGCCGAACCATGGGCTCATCGTCGAGCCGGCGAGCCGACGGGGGAGTATCCCAACGCTTGCAGGGGAGGATGCGCCACCAGAGCATAACCTGGAAAAATTTGGTCAATGCAATGTCGTTCTCGATCATGGAGTTGATGTGCTTCTGCAAGTCGCTCACCTCCTTGCTCGACCCCTAGTTGAGGCCCTTTCAGATCCACGAGGTTAATCTGGTGGGTAGACCGGATCTGAATCCGACTGGGGCAGCTCGACCTTCCTCCATTGGCTCAGTGATGTAAAACCACTCCTTCTGCCATACTTTGATGGTGTCGATGAAGGAGCCGGATGGCCATATGACGCGGGTGAGTTTGCTAATGACAGCCCCACCGCAGTCTACATGTTTGCTTGCGACACACTTCGGCTTGATGTTAAACACCTTGAGCCAAAGTCCAAAGTGTGGCTTGACCCGCAAGAAGGCCTCGTAGATGAGGATAAATGCCGATATGTGCACAAAGGGGTTTGACGAGAGATCGTAGAAGTCGAGGCCGTAGAAGAACATAAGCACCCTGATGAAGGGGTGGAGTAGGAAGCTCAGTCCCCGGATGAAGTGAGGAAGGAAGACCACCCTTTCCTCTGGCTTGGGAGTGGGGATCACTTGGCCCTTCTCCGGCACGTGGTGGAAAATGTTAGCGGGGAGGTAACCGATGTCCTTGAGGTCCCGGATGCCCTGGTTGGTTACCGTGGAAGCTCGCACTTGCCGTTGGAGCCAGAACCCGCCATGGATAAGCTTGGAGGGGGGTGGAAAACCTAGATCTGCGCTTTGGAGGCTTAGAAGAATTGGGAAGCAGAGGAGGCGAATGGGAAGTGTGGTTAGGACTTGGGGTTTTCTTTCCCTTTTATGAGGCTTATCTCTATTTGGCCTCCCTTTGCTGCGCCGTGAATCCCACCGCTTCCCAAGATGTGCGTGTTGTTACACGCGCATGATTAAACATATGCCGTATAAAACAGGGCACAATCTATGCATTGATAGATCGTGTTGATGAAAGCGGCCTCGAACTGCGAATCGAGTTTTTGCAACTGGCTTGGCGGTCGTGATGGGTCGTGGCCTTTTATCAGAATGGTCATCAGGGGACACTGACTTACTCCTTGACGTTTGGCCTTCAGGGCCGGCCTATTCATGGTGCTCGGATGCGCCTCTAATCGGAAAACTACATGTCATCAAAGGCCGAACTAAACTAGGCGGGAAGAACTCACATCGCAAGCCAAAGACTCTGATTGTACGAAGTAGCTGAATGTAACACCCTTGGCGTTGGAGGAAAGTTCGGGGGGTACTGAGGGAGTCCTGAATTAAGGGGGTCCTCGGGACGCCGACCTGTTTCTTATGGGCTGGACTGTATGGACCGCTTACCGAACATTGGATCGATCGAAGGTCCTGTCTCCAAGAAGGAAGCTTCGGGAATCGTGGCTTGCCTCCACGTTTGATGTAGATAATAGGCATGTTTATCTCTTCGGCGTGTAACCGACCATGTGTAAACCCTAGGTACCCTCGGCGTCTATATAAGCCGGAGGGTTTTAGGTTGTTGAGAGAGGACAACTCATCTAGCGTTTATCTATTCGATCTCGAGGTAGATCAACTATGTAACCCCCATATCATTAATACAATCAAGCAAGACGTAGGGTACTACCTCCGTACGAGGGTCTGAACCTGGGTAAAACATCGTCTCCTTCGTTTCCTATTACCATCGATTCTAGTCTCACGGTTCAGGACCCCCTACCCGAGATCCGCCGGTTTTGACACCGACATTGGTGCTTTCATTGAGAGTTACGCTGTGATCTCCCAGGGAATTGATGTCTCGCCTTGTCATCAACAAAGAGGTCCGCAACATGGACACTTTCGTCCCCAGATAGATCTTCGCCTTTGGCAGCATTGTGTTGCACGCCGACCCGACCGACCATCTAGTCCATGTCGAAAGCTTCGCCCCTGATCGAGAGGTAAGATTTGGGAACCTTGGGTTCTCCGTAGATTCTCAGGGTTACTTGTCACTAACCGGGCTGGCAGTCTCGCCTGCCATGCCCGAAGACTCTGAGGATTTAACCTCGGGTTCCTTTTTCGGTCATGCCAACAGGGTTAACCCCGGCGATGGCCCGACTCCTAGTTCGGATCCGGCCATAGTGCTGGAGGACCAGATACTCGTTCTTTCTGAACACTCCACTTGCCTGGACACATTGGAGGTCAACTCTGAAAGCTCCGAGCAGTTTCACCCAATCGATCTCTCGACACTCAACGAGGCCTTAGATCGGATCTTGTCAATGAAGATTACCGACGATCCAGCCCCGATCTATGCTCAGATCGGTTACAAAGCGGGTCAGGACGAATATTTTGCCCCACCCATCACCCACTTGATAGTCAAAGTCGAAGATTTAACCGACACGTTGGACTATGCCTCTGAGGAGGCAGAATACATGGATGAAGGGGCAGAATACATGTTGGATTATGCCTCCGAGGAGGCAGAATACATGGATGAAGAGGCAGAATACATGTTGGACTATGGGCCGCCACCTCCACATACGAAATCTACATGGTGGACACTCCTGTCGCTAACGATGACAGCACGCCTAAGAACGATGGCGACAAGTTGGGCGATGCGCTGTCAAGGCGCCGGAAGCCGCATAAGCGATCAAAAGGCAAAAAGGGAAGGAAAGCTATCATCGGCACTGAGGACGAAGATACATCGGAGGACCTCGGCGATCCCGATATCCCCAAACACCCATTAGAGGGTCAGGAGTGGCCTGAAGACCAGCCAACCCCGATGACTTCAATGATTCCAAGGATGACAACTACCTCCCTCCTGTCAAGGAGGAGGACATCCCGGAAGGCGAAGACTTAGACATCCTTGATAACCTTGAAGATCAGGAAGTGTTCAGGCAACAACTCATAGCCATGGCCCGCAGCCTGAAAGCAAAAGAACGACAAGTTAAAGCCGAACAAGATGACCTCAATGATCGATGGATGAGAGTCCTCTCAGCCGAGGAAGGATACGGTACCGGTCTGTTGGACCAACCCAAGAGCTATCCACATAGAATGCTGCTACCGCAATTTGACGACGAGCTCACCGATACCCCGTCTCCCAAACATACCCCATATGACAAGCTAGACCACTCTCCTCGAGGACGAGACAGGACAGCTGACAACACCGGTTATAGCTCAGCGATGCCCTAAAGACGGGGAAAAGATCCGCTAGAGCCGAATGACAGGTTCAACCTGCTAGACGACCTAGACTACAGAGCATGTCATACAAGATCCATCTACGGATCCAGAGGCTACTCACTCAATAGATGGGAAGGGTACAAACCATGGCTTGACCGCAACAATAAAGGTGAGCAACGAAACCGAGCTAGAATAGCCGCCAAATACCGGCGCGACATAGCTCGGGTTAGAGGCGCCGCTCACCCATTGTGCTTCACGGACAAGGTGATGCAGCATCAGTTCCCGGAAGGGTTTAAACCCGTGAACATAGAGCAGTACGATGGGACAACTGACCCACCGTATGGATTGAGGACTTCCACCTCCACATCCACATGGCGTGAGGAGACGAACTCCACGCACTCAAATATCCCCCCCCCCTAAAACTCAAGGGGCCAGCTCGGCACTGGCTAAACAACCTCCCCAAAAACTACATTAGATGTCGGGAAGACCTAGAGGATGCATTACGATTTAACTTTCAAGGCACCTATGTTCGGCCGTCGGATTCCTGCGACATAAGCAACGTCTTTCAGAAGCCCGGAGAGTCTGCATGACAATTCTGGAATCGGTTCTGGACCAAGAAAAACCAGATTGTTGACTGCCCGGACGCCGAGGCAATAGCCTCCTTCCGGCACAATATTCGGGATGAATGGCTGGCCTGCCAGCTTGGCCAAGATAAACCTCACACAATGTCCAGCCTTACATCACTCCTGACCCGCTTTTGCACGGGTGAGGATAATTGGCTAGCAAGACGCAGCCACAACACCGAAGACCCCGGTACCTCTGAAGTTTGGAATGGCAATGGGAAACCAAAGCGCAATAAGAACAAGCGCCGACACAATAATAGTGATGCCGATGACATGGCCATTAATGCCGGCTTCCGGAATTCCCGACCTAGGCAGCGGAAGAAGCCTCCTAAAGGCAATCGCGATGGACCCACCCCACTGGAGAAGATCATGGAAAGGCCTTGCCAAATCCATGGAGCTCAAGAGAAGCCCACCAACCACACACACACCATAATTTTTGGGTTTTCAAATAGGCCGTCAAACTCACGCCCGAGGATCAAGGCAAGAGCCCTCGCAGCAAGGATCACTACAAGAAAAAAGGCTGCTAGTGGCGCACCTGTTTTGGCTACTAATGGCGCACTACAGGTGCACCACTAGCATCACGCCATTAGAATTTTTTACTAATGGCGCACCATAGGTGCGCCATTAGTATCTGGTATACTAATGGCGCACCATGCAGTGCGCCATTAGTATAGCTCACGGTGCGCGATTACTATCGACTTAGTAATGGCGCACCGCATACAAGTGTGCCATTACTATCTGACTTAGTAATGGCGCACCACATACGACTGCGCCATTACTAACAATTTTTTTTCAAAAAAAAAATTCAATTTTTTTTCAAATATTTTTTTCCAGAATTTTTTTTTGTTTTTTTCTTAATGTAGGGTCACTATGGCTTAATCTTGGGTCAATATGCTTCAGCCCGGGCTCCGTGGTCAAACTTCCCGGAAGGTCACCCATCCTCACACCACTCCAGCCCGAGCACGCTTAACTTCTCAGTTCTATCTAACCCCAACACCAGCTCACTTAACAGGCACTTGTTGATATATCTATCATATCAATCCTATTAAACCTTGTTGATGTCTGGGACTTTGTTCATGTTCATGAGTGTTCATGAGTGTGATGAAATTTTGAAAAAATATTTAAACTTCCCGGTCATATTACGTATCATATTTTGAACATTTTTTCCAAAAAAAATCAAAACAATTTTTTTTCCTGTTAAATTTCCCCTCTAGATCTTAAAAGCCCCGTATCTTTTTTCTTTTAGGTTTTTGGGGAATCTAAAAATCTTCAACGGGGTTCCCCCGGTTGAATTCGGATGTAACTTTTCGAGTAGATGATTTTTCATATAAAGAACTTTTTAATCCGAGTTCGTATGCAAAAGTTATGCCCATTTACTAAATTCCAGAGCGATTTTGCAAATAAAGTCGAAATTCATATTTGTAAATTTTCCATACAACTAGACCACATATCACCTGGGAAACTTATTTTCTTTTATTTTGTTGACATTTTCATCATTTTCTTTTATTTTTTTTAAAACTAAAAAGGCGGTCCGGGGGGGGGGGGGGAATTTGGAGCAGTGCAAAAACTACTGATGGCGCACCACCTAACTGGTGCGCCATTAGTAACCCTGCTTACTAATGGCGCACTAGTTAGGTAGTGCGCCATTAGTAGTTTTTGCAAACAAAAATTAGCATAAGTATCACATGTTACTAATGGCGCACCACCTACAAATGCGCCATTAGTAACCCTGGTTACTAATGGCGCACGAGCCGGAGGTGCGCCATTAATAGTTTTTGCAAAAAAAAATAGTAGTGGTGCACTGGGCTTGTCGTGCTCCATTAGTAGTTAAACTACTAATGGCACACTCTCACCTGGTGCGCCATTAGTAATTTTGGAAAAATAACAAAAAAAGTTTGTTAGTAGTGGCGCACCACGTGTGTGGTGCGCCATTAGTAGTTTAACACTAATGGCGCACCAGCACCTGGTGCGCCACTGCTATATAGTAGTGGCGCACCACTTGTCTGGTGCGCCATTAGTGTCTCTATTATCTATAGCCCTTTTCCTAGTAGTGGATGAGGATGAGCCTCGGGGTCCGATTGGTGGTGGACAAAAGAAATACCATCCAGAGGTCAAAACAGTAAACATGATATACGCCACCCATATACCCAAGGAGAGGAAGCGCGCCCTTCGAGAGGTCTACGTTGTAGAGCCTGTAACCCTGAAGTTCAACCCATGGTCGGCATATCTGATCACGTTTGATCGACGTGATCATCCGACTAGTATCCGTCATGGGGGTTCGGCCTCCCTTGTCTTAGACCCCATTATAGATGGGTATCACCTCACAAAAGTCTTAATGGATGGAGGAAGTAGACTTAACCTGATTTACTCAGACACGGTGAATGGGTATAGATCCGTCAAGGATCAAACCCAGCAACACTACCTTCAAAGGAGTGATTCCAGGCATCGAGGCCCGGTGCATGAGCTCCATTAGCCTGGAATTAGTGTTCGGCTCGCCAGATAACTTTCAAAGTGAAGACTTGATCTTGGACAACGTACCTTTCTGCGGTGGCTATCACGCCCTACTCGGCCGACCATCGTTCGCTCGCTTTAACGTCGTACCATACTATGCTTGCCTCAAGCTCAAGATGCCTGGCCCCAAGGGGGTCATTACTGTCAACGGCAACATAGAGCGCTCTCTCTGAACTGAGGAACAAGTGTTGGCCCTGGCGGACGAATTCCATTACAATGATGATCGGCAAACGCCGACACCTGCCGTCAAGGCACGCAAGGATGGGAAGCGAGTGTGGCCACTCGAGATCTCTGAACCCTCCTCTCCCTACAAATAGGGTCTCTCGCCCCATCGCACAACCCTAGGACCAGCAAAGTACGTGCCAAGGAGGCACAACTTCGCACTTAAAATTCCATGGGTGGCGGTGGGGAAAAAAGGGTAAGTGTTCGGCTGGACCGAAAAACTACCAACAAAACGTCTTCGGACACAATGCAGGTACCATCAAAGGGCCTGCCAAAGGCGTAAAGCTCATCCGCACTTCGGCGACTTCTCAAGACCTTGTTTGCAAGATCCGTTCGCCGAATAGTACCACCCATTGACATGCACCAATGCACAGGAGTAAACAAGCAACAGGGCACATCGAGGACGTAAGTTCACCAATCGAAAACCCCTGGTACAACCACTCGTGTAAAATTTCTTTTTTCAAATACCTGTAAGCAGTTGCTTCAGCAATCCGAGCAAAAAGAGTTGTTGAGAAAAATATAACATCATTATACATGTTTGTCTCGTTTGTCCCTTTTTGGCACATATTTTATTTTCTCCCTCTTCTCGTGAAACTGTTCGGTATGTTACGATGCAACTGGCTAATAGATCGGGGTCTCGAGTTTAAAAATACAAATTGCCTTACTAACCATTGTTTATGGGTTCGGAATCTTGGAACTTGCTTTATATGCATTGGTTCCGAACTATGTCTTGGGTCAATAGTTGGGTTGCCCGTCCCTGTGCTTGCCCCTTTATGTTCCGCTCATTCGGCTAAAGGGGCAAAGGGAGAACCCCTGCGATTGTGTTTCCGGATAGTCTGGTCAAGCACCTCAGGGGAGAAAGCCGAAAACTGACTGTCATAGTATGCGAGAGCCGGTCTGTGAATCCGAGCTTAAAGTGTTATACTTAAATCCTCGTCGGAGGATACTCCATGTCATACGAGGGGTTTGTTCTTCATACAAACCATGTGATATTGGCCTACGCCGCGGTTCATCCGAACATCACAACACTCTTGGGGCTAGCCATCAGCCCCCCGCAGCCCTTTTCGCGCCCTTACCGCTAAGTGAAAGCAATAAAGCATTATGGTCTGATTGCCTGGTCCGCCACACTCTACCGCCTTCGGGTTCCGATAACTCGACTAAGGGACATAGTGCATTGGTAGAGACACTCCATGTAGTATCTACATGGGGGATGAAGCCGACGACTCGTAGCTTTCAATTTCAATGGTCACATAGGAGTTATAAAGGATTGCCAAACATTGAAAGCATGATAAATTATAAGTTTAAAACGTTAAAATATCTTTAGACATATTAAAATCTAGTCATACATGTTCTCTTTTGAACACCGTGACTCTATCCCCCGAGCACCCTCCATTACTCCAGAGAAGTACAGATCGGGGTGCCTATGTTCCTTTCTAGGAGGCGAAGGGGCGGTGGCTATCTTCATCGGATCAAGCCCCAGCCAATGCACCTTGGCCTTTGCAAAGGCCATCCGAGCTCCCTCAATGCAGGAGGAGCGCCTCAGCGTGTCGAGATGGGGCGCGGCGTTGATCAGGTTCTGCACCAGGCCGAAGTAGCTACCCGGCAGTGGCTCGTTGGGCTACAGCTAGTTGCAGAGATCCTTCATGGCCGGATCTGCCATCCAGTGTAGCTTCATCAGCTGCTTCAGCTTGTCAACAAGGAGAGGAGGGCGCTTGGGGGCTTCAAACTGTGCCCAGAATAGACGAGCTTTGTCTCCTTCTTCCCGCGAAGCATAGAGCTGATTTGCGTCTGCTATGCTCTTCTAGAGGTCGGAGCAGGCGCCTGAGGAACGCCACATGCGTGTAAGCAACTTGAAGTTTCTACCCCCGAAGACACACTATAGTAAGTATGGCTTACCATCCATGATAACCTTCACTTGGCGGACTTTCTCTTCAAAGAATCGTGTATCCACCCTCTCCTTTTGGAGATCGGCTTTCAGGGTGGATAGTTTGGTCGTGTGTCCTTGCTTTTCTGCTCAAGGTCCTTGCACTTCCAGTCGGCATCTTTGAGTTCCTGTTGGATCTCCTCCACCCGAGCCACATGCTTGTCGCTGGTGGCTCTTAGGGCGGAAAGTGCGGTAGCCGCCTGTTCGACCACTGCCCTCTCAACCGCCACCTCATCCTTAACCTGCAGCAACTCGGCCTTGAGCTTCTCCATCTCCTTCGCCAAGGGTGTGTGAGCATCAACAATATGAATAACTGCTTTCACAGTATTGTGGCGGAATTTTTCGGGTTTTGACTTAAGCTTACCTTGCACCTCGTCGAATCTTTTGTTGAGAGCATCAAGCTCGTCTTCGGAGCTTTTGAGCTTCCGATTCAGCTCGTCTAGCTCGGCGGCATTCACAACCACCGCCGCTGACGAAGCCTACAACACAGAAATCCTTGTAAGGTTACATGGGTTCAAACCCTCTGAACTGTAGTCAATCGGATCCTATGTCCGGTACTCTTAAAGGATGCTAGCACGTTTCGAATATATAATTCGGTAAATGATTCATGGTTGACCCATAGGGGAGTTTTTTCCGTACTAACCTAGGGCTTGGGGCCTGCCATGTATACAATAATAAAAAGATATTAATATTTTGCAAATAGAGTATCGCGTGGCTCACCTGAAAGCCTGTCAGGGGACCCTTGAAGGCCTCCTTCATCCCATTGTCGACGGACTGAATGCTTTGCAATATTGCACCCATAAGTGTGCGGTGCTCCTCGGAGATGGAGGTGATCGATGGAGCCTCCCCCATGACCGGCCACCCATTGGTCGGTGGTGCCGGTTGTGATCGGACAACCCGGTCACCAACCGGCTATTGAACCGGTGCCTCTGGAGACGCGGCGCGCTCCGGAGATGTCCTCGAGAGGGACTAAGCGTCCGCTCGTCCGGTCTCCTTGGTATCCGGGTGGGGTTTCGCCCCCCCCCCTCCCGGTCTTCGGTGGCCGAGGCATTAGCCTCGACCTTGATGTTGTCTCCCCCACTGCTGGTGCCCAGCTCCATAGGAACATGCTGGGACGAGCCTCCGTGGTGTCGTTCACGACACCCGGAGGAGTGGGATGCGATGCATTCCTGCTCTCCGCTAGCTCGGCGGGTGGGGTCTTCCCGTTCGAAACCTGGTCGGTGGGGAGGACGCGCGGTGGGCTGCAAAATAAATAAGTGCTCGCGTGTTAGCAAACTTTAAACTTATCAATGACAACCGAAGAAGTCTTCGGATCCAAACCTTCGAGCAGGGGGCTTGAACCTTAGGCTCCTTCGTGGATCCCTCTCAAAGTCATCGGACTTGGTATCCGAGTCCGAACTCTCGTTGGACAGGGATATCTGCGTCCGACACACTTTCTTTCATGTAGGAGGAGGTACTTCCTTCGTGGCATCCAATGACACCGCCCTCTTTCTTTTGAGGGGGGAATCATCCTCCCTCTCGCCGTCGTCCTCATCCTCATGCTCCTCTTTATTCGAGGAGGCATGGGTTTCCTCGGACACAGCCTCTGGCTGGTCCCTGATGCGAAGGTCTTATCATCTTGTTTCCTTCTTCTTCTCATTCTTCGCAGGCGCCTTACAAGCATCTCCACTAACAGCCCGGACCTGATGTCTTCGGGCTGAGGCGCCGGGCAGTCGATGCCCGCGTCTTTGCTCACCATTTCTGCAAGGAATGATCGGGAAAATGTTTTAAATCTTCTTTATGAGAGATAGAGCCGATCAAACAAATCTACATTGTACCTTGGAAGCAGGCTTGGCGGCGTGTAGACCCCGATCCTCCTCCTCAACTAGCCAATCCTTCCGCAACTTGAAAAGCGCCTTCCATAGCTTCTCTAGAGTAGTGCGAAAGAGGTGACAAACCGTGGGCTCTTTATCGAGACGACGAGCCCATAGGGGAGTATCCGGTGCTCGCAGGGGAGGATGAGCCGCCGGAGCATAACCTGGACCAAGTTGGTCAACGTGATGTTGTTCTCGATCATGAAGCCGATGTGCTTCTACAGGTCGCTCACCTCCTTGCCCGACCCCCAGTTGAGGCCCTTTCAGAGCATCGAGGTTAATCTGGTGGGGTGACCCGATCTGAATCTGACTGGGGCAGCTCAACCTTCCACCCTTGGCTCGGTGATGTAAAACCACTCCTTCTGCCATACTTTGATGGTGTTGATGAAGGTGTCGGATGACCATACGACGTGGGTGAGCTTGCCGATGACAGCCCCACCGCAGTGTGCATGTTTGCCTGCGACACACTTCGGCTTGATGTTAAACACCTTGAGCCAAAGTCCAAAGTGTGGCTCGACCACCAACAAGGACTCACAGACAAGGATAAAGGCCGATATGTGCATGAAGTAGTTCGGCGGGAGATCGTGGAAGTCAAGGCCGTAGAAGAACATGAGCCCCCTAACGAAGGTGTGGAGAGGGAAGCTCAGTCCCCGGATGAAGTGAGGAATGAAGACCACCCTTTCGCCTGGCTGGGAGTAGGGATCACTTGGCCCTTATCCAACGCGCAGTGGAAGATGTTTGTGGGGAGGTAACCGGCGTTCTTGAGGTCCCGGATGTCCTGGTCGGTGACCGTGGAGCCTCCCACTTGCCGTTGGAGCCGAAACCCTCCATGGAGAAGATTGGAGGGGGGCGGTGGAAAACCTAGATTAGCGCTTTGGAGGGTCGGAAGAATGGGGAAGCAGAGGAGGCGAATGGGAAGTGTGGTTACGCCTTGGGGTTTCTTTCCCTTTTATGAGGCTTATCTCTGTTTAGCCTCCCATTGCTCCATCGCGAATCCCTCCGCTTTCTGAGATGTGGATGTTGTTACACGCGCATGATTAAACATATCCCATATAAAACGGGGCACAATCTGTGCATTGATAGGTCGTGTTGATGAAAACGGCCTCGAATCGCAAATCGAGTTTTTGCAACTGGCTTGGCGGTCGTGGTGGGCCATGGACTTTCGTCAGAAAGGTTGTCAGGGGACACTGTCTTACTCCTTGATGTTTGGCCTTTAGGGCTAGCCTATTCATGGTGTTCGGAGGAGCCTCTAATCGGAAAACTACATGTCATCGGAGGTCGAACTAAAATCGACGGGAAGAACTCACCTCGCAAGCGGAAGACTCTGATTGTACGAAGCAGCTGAAGCTAAGACCCTTGGAGTTTGAGGCAAGTTCGGGGGCTACCAAGGGTGTCCTGAATTAAGGGGGGTCCTCGGGAGGCCGACGTGTTTCTTATGGGCCGAACTATATGGGCTGCTTACCAAACATTGGATCAATCGAAGGCCCTGTCTCCAGGAAGGAAGCTTCAAGAATCGTGGCTTTTCCTCCATGATTGATGTAGCGAATAGGCATGTTTATCTCTTTGGAGTGTAACCGACCATGTGTAAACCCTAGGTACCCTCGGCTTCTATATAAGCCGGAGGGTTTTAGGTTGTAGAGAGAGGACACCTTATCTAGGGTTTAGCTATTCAATCTCGAGGTAGATCAACTCTGTAACCCCCATATCATCAATACAATCAAGCAGGATGTAGGGTATTACCTCCGTAGGAGGGCCCGAACGTGTGTAAAACATCATCTCCTTCGTCTCCTGTTATCCTCGATTCTAATCTCACAGTTCAGGACCCTCTACCTGAGATCCGCCGGTTTTGACACCGACAACCGCCACCAGAGAACCTCTGGGTCGATGACGAGACCCTGATTCCTCACCAAGCTAGGCGCACCGGAAGGCAGCACCTCCCAGTGCCAGCCCGGCGAAGCCCAGTCCCGAACATGGCGCCTCTCAAGTAGGTGGTTGCCACCGAGTCGACGACGAGGATGATGGCCAAGCATCATTGACTCAATGACTACGCTATGCAACTAAACATTTAAACATCTAATTAAACATCATATCACGTCACCGACGATCGCCGGGGACTCCTCGATATCGTTGGGGACTATCCCTCACCGATAATCGTCGGGGGGTACTCTCCCTCACTGACGATCGTCGGGGGGTACTTTTCCTCACCAACTTCCCGTCGGGGACTCCTCGATATCGCTTCACCGACGACCGACGATGAAACAACTAAACATCTAAACAATTACACATATGCATCAACAAGAACATCCTCAAATATAAAACAAATACACATATCCATCAATATAACACATGCATCAATATAACATACACATATGCATCAATATAACATACATAAATATAAAACAAACACACATATGCATTTTATCTAACAGATACATATGTGCATTTTTTCTAACATACAAAAAATGAACAAAATTCGAGGAGGAGATCCTCACCGACGACAACGGGCTCGAGGAGGAGGCGCGGGCAGCGACGAGCTCGAGGAGGAGGCGTGGGCAGCTACGACGGGGCTCGGTCCTACGTCGGGGGCGGCAACAATGTCGACGATGACGAGGAGGGGCACGGGGACTGGCTCGGGGCGCCGGTGACGAGAACGGGCGCGCGGCGTCAGGATCGGCAACAGCAGCGACAAAGAGAACGGGCGGCGGTGTTGGCAGCGACAACGAGAGTGGGCGGCAGGAGCAGCGGCGATGACGAGGAGGAGGAGGGCAGCGGCGATGACCAGCCTGGCGGCGACGACGACGAGAACGGGCTTGGGGGCAGCAGCGATGACGAGAACGAGCAATGAGGGCGGCGGCGAAGACGAGCAACCTGGCGACATCGGGGCAAAATTGGAGAGGTTGGGGAGAAATCGACAACTCCCGCCTTATATGCAAGCACCTTTGGTCCTGGTTGGTTAGTCCCGGTTGTATCCACCAACCAGTACTAAAGGTCAATTTCAGCAGCCCAACGGGCGGGAAGCCCAGGCCTTTATTGCCGGTTGGTGGCACCAACCGCCAACCGGGACTAAAGGGGGGCCATTAGTCCCGGTTGGTGCCACCAATCAGGACTAAATGCCTGTGCCTGGCACAACCGTGATGGGGTTGGCTGTTTAGTCCCACCTCGCCAATTAAAGGGTGCCCGTACCTGTTTATAAGCCCCGCCATGGCTGCAACGTTGAGCTCCTCTCAAAGTGATAATAGATGTCCTTATACTGGAAATTTGACCTAAATTCATAATGCTAGTTAGGCGCCTAACTAGCACTTTCTATTTAGGTTGAATTTCCCCTATAAGTGCATCTATGCTCACTTTTGCTATTTTTATGTTATTTTTGCATATTAAAAGTTCTTAACAAAATATACTTTATGAATATTACTTTTGCTATTAAAGCTTATGAAAAAATAACTTTGATAATTTTAGTTGCATAAATTTTATATAATATTAAGTGAAATAACTTTTATCGGACGTAAACTCGTCTCTTACAAAAGGATTTCAATTTTTTAAACATATTTGAACTCAAGACTTTTTCTGCATTCAATATGCACCATTCAAAGCCACATCATCCCATTTCCACCCTTTTCTTACTTCATTTGCTATTTTTCATGTATTTCATGATTTATTTTGAGCTAAAATGACCCTGAATTGAAAAGCACGTCAAATGAACTCTGAAATGGTTGAAAGTTGCCATGGTATCATCATTTCACCCACATAGCATGTAAAAGTTGAGAGGGTTACGGAAGAAACTGGATGCACTGCATGTACAAAATGGACAATCTCTTTCGAAGTATCATGGTTTCTTACACAAACTCGTCCGTTACAAAAGGATTTCAATTTTTTAAACATAGTTGAACTCAAGACTTTTTCTGCATTCAATATGCACCATTCAAAGCCACATCATAGAATTTCAACCCTTTTCTAACTAAATTTGCTATTTTTCATGCATTTCATGATTTATTTTGAGCTAAAATGACCCTGAATTGGAAAGCACTGCAAATGAACTCTGAAATGGTTGAAAGTTGGCATGGTATCATCATTTCGCCACATAGTATGTGCTAAAAAGTTGAGAGGGTTACTGCAAAAACTTGACGCACTTCGTGCACAAAATGGACAATCTCTTTCTAAGTATCAAGGTTTCGGACGAAAACAAGTCTGTTATAAAAGGATTTCAATCTTTTAAACATATTTGAACTCAAGACTTTTTTTGGATTCAATATGCACCATCCAAAGCCGCATCATCCCTTTTCAACCCTTTTCTGACTTCATTTGCTATTTTTCATGCATTTCAGGAGTTATTTTGAGCTAAAATGATCCTGAATTGAAAAGCACTACAAATGAACTCTAAAATGGTTGAAAGTTGGCATGGTACCATCATTTCAGCCACATAGCATGTGCTAAAACGTTGAGAGGGTTATGGATAAAACTGGATGCACTTCGTGTACAAAATGGACAATCTCTTTCGAAGTATCAGGATTTCGGACGAAAACTCATCTGTCACAAAAGGCATTTCATTTCTTGATATGTAAATATAGTGATATTCTATATCAAAGCCATCATCGGAATAGTTCTGGAGAGAAAGTGTTCACTTTTTCTTCGCATGTGTACCTTTCTTATTACGCCGTAACCATGGATAATCTTCATCGTTCAAGAGGGTGCTTGGGTCAGCCTTCACTTTGAAGGGAGGAATCTCATGAAACTATTCATTATCTGCAGACATGTATGTCTTGCCCTCCACTCCCACGATGTCTCTTTTCCCTGAAAGAACTATGTGGCCCTTTGGATCATTGTATGATGTATTCGCTTCCTTATCTTTTCTTTTTTCTCGGTTTGGTAGACATGTCCTCCACATAGAAAACCTGCGCCACATCATTGGCTAGGACGAGTGGTTCGTATGTGTACCCAAGATTGTCCAGATCCATTGTTTTCATTCCATACTGTGGGTCTACCTGTACCACGCCTCCTGACAGATTGACCCATTTGCATCGAAACAAAGGGATCTTAACTTCATGTCCATAGTCAAGTTCCCATATGTCCACGATGTAACCATAATATGTGTCCCTTCCCCTGTTGGTTGCTGCATCAAAACAAACACCACTATTTTGGTTGGTGCTCTTCTGATCTTGGGTGATCGTGTAAAATGTATTCCCATTTATCTCGTACCCTTTGTAAGTAACTACAGTCCAAGATGGTCCCCTTGCCAATGAGTACAACTCATCTTCAACAGTGGTGTTACCCATGAGACATGTTTGCAACCAACTGCCGAAAGTCCTGATGTGTGCACATGTAATCCAGTCGTCACAATGCTCCTAGTGTTTGGAGCACAGAATATTCTTGAGTTCATTGGCATACGGGGTCACCAAGGTAGAATTCTGTAGAACTTTGTAGTGTGCTTCAGACCAAGAATGCCCGTACCTACATATTATTGAGTCTGGTCCTAGCGTGCCTTTTCCAGTCAGTCTCCCCTCATACCGCGATTGAGGGAGACCAATCGGCTTAAGGTTGGGAAAGAAGTCAACACAAAACACAATGACCTCCTCTGTTTGATGGCCCATGGAGATGCTTCCTTCTGGCCTAGCACTGTTATGAACATATTTCTTTAGGACTCCCATGAACCTCTCAAAGGGGAATATATTGTGTAGAAATACACGGCCTAGAATGCCAATCACGTCGACTAAATGAACTAGGACATGCATCATGATATTGAAGAAGGATGGTGGGAACACCAGATCAAAACTGACAAGACAATGCACCAAATCACTCTTTAACCTTGGTAGGAGTTCCGGATCGATTACCTTCTGAGAGATTGCATTGAGGAATGCACATAGCTTCACAATGTCTAATCGAACGCTTTCCGGTAGAAGCCCCCTCAATGCAACCGGAAGTAGTTGCGTCATAATCACGTGGCATTCATGAGACTTTAGGTTCTGGAACGTTTTCTCTGCTATATTTATTATCCCCTTTATATTCGACGAGAAGCCAGACGAGACCTTCATACTGAGCAGGAATTCAAAGAAGATTTCCTTCTCTTCTTTGGTAAGAGTGTAGCTGGCAGGACCTTCATACTGCATTGGATGCATGCCGTATTTTTCGTGCACACGTTGCTGGTCCTCTCGTGCCTCTAGTGTATCTTTTGTCTTCCCATACACTCCCAAGAAGCCTAGCAGGTTCACGCAAAGATTCTTCATCAGGTGATCACGTCGATTGCAGAGGGGACCTCTAGGTCTTTCCAATAGGGTAGGTCCCAAAATATAGATTTCTTCTTCCACATGGGTGCACGTCCCTCAGCGTCACTCGGAACAGATAGTCCGCCATGACCCTTTCCAAAGATTACTTGTAAATCGTTGACCATATCAAGTATGTGATCACTAGTACGGTGGGCGGTCTTCTTTCGGTGATCTGCCTCACCTTTGAAATGCTTTCCTTTCTTTCGACATTGATGGTTGGTCGGAAGAAATCGACGATGCCCTAGGTACACATTCTTCCTGCATTCGTCCAAATATATATTTTCGGTGTCATCTAAACAGTGCGTGCATGCGTGGTATCCTTTGTTTGTCCGTCCTGAACGGTTACTAAGAGCAGGCCAATCGTTGATGGTTACAAACAGCAACACATGTAGGTCAAATTCCTCATGTTTGTGCTCATCCCGCACACGTACACCTTTTACACTCCATAGCTATAAAAGTTCATCAACTAATGGCCTTAGGTACACATCAATGTCATTGCCAAGTTGCTTAGGGCCTTGGATGAGCACTGGCATCACAACCAAGGAGGAAGGTTATACATACATAGAGTCACAGGCCATGTGCTATGCTTGTTGCTCTTCTCCCTAAAAGGATTAACGTCATCTGCACTTAAACCAAACCATACATTACTTGGGTCACCTGTTGTGGTGCCAAAACCAGTGTATCTCGTAGTAGGGGTCCTAAGCTAGGTGTCTTCGAGCGATGGTAACATGGACACATGATTTTACCCAGGTTTGGGCTCTCTCGAGGAGATAATACCCTATGTTCTGCTTTTGATTGTATTGATATGGGGATAGTACAGAGTACATGTATCTACCACAAGATTCTGAGATGTCATACATTGATCTATTGACTAGCCTGGCTTCGGTTTATATATGCACCGTAGGCCTAGGGTTTAGAGGAGTCCTTGTCTTGTGCGCCAAGTCTTGTGGAATCCTCCTTGTATTCGGCATGGGCTGCCTGAAGTGGCCCATTAGTGAATAATCACGGGGGTCCTCGGCCCGACCCACTGGTCGAGAGACGACGTGGTGAGTACCCCCTAGTCCAGGAAACCGTTAGTAGCCCCCTGAACCGGTCTTCAAGTTGGGGATGCTCCTTAGTTCTTCCAAACATTTCTTTGTCTTCGGTCGTTGGCCTATGAAACTGGTTCAACAAATCTTCCCATCTTCGATCCTGAGGATCGCCGAGCTGAATCCAAAGAGTTCACATGTCGGGCATCCGAGGAGCCCCTTTAAGTTACCAGCCTTTATCAATGCCTTATTATTTTTTATGCAACACCTCGGGTTTGAAGTGTTTCCCATGCGGCGGTGTCCTCTTGCTTCCGAGTTCCAACGTCGAACTGCATCTAAGGTGTCTTTTTACAACCGAGTTCCAATGTCGGACTATGTCCGAGCTCCAACGCGGACTGTATCCGAGGTATCTTTTTGCAGCCGAGCCCCAACATCGGACTGTGTTCGAGGTGTATTTTTAGCCGAGCTCCAATGTTGGTCGGCATCCAAGGTGTCATAGACAACCTAGTTCATGAAAAGTTTGGAGGAGTTCAACCGAACATAATGCCAGAAAAGCCCTCTAGGGAGACAACCACTCGCGTCCGAGCTTGATGTCGGACTGCGCATGCGGTGTCTTTTTGTATCGGAAGTGTCATAGATTACCTTAGTCTTGGAAAGTTTGGAGGACTTCATCGGAGCTTAAATGCCAGAACAGTATTTTATGGAGCCAGTCATTCACATCCGAGCTTTATGTCAGACTGCTTTTGAGGCTTCTCCGATCTTGAGCTTTATGTCGGACTGCTTTCGAGCTCCAACACCAGACTGCATCCGAGATCCAATGATGATCCGAGTCCGAGGTATCATAAACTACCTTGGACCTTAAAAACTTAAAGGAATTCGTCCGAGCTTAAGCCAGAAACGCTCTTTATGGAACCAGCCACTTGTGCCCAAGCTTTATGCCAGACTAATTTCGAGGCGATGCACCAACCCGACCATGGGCTGATTTTTTATGGATATTTTCGATTGGTGCAATTTATTCTCTGCCAAGATATATAGCCATTAGCCCTCAAGGTGCATGTCGGTCTAAAACCCGAGACGCACCTGAGGATGACATAAGACCGCTCATCCCAGTAGCCCCTGAGACTCAGGTCAATTCACGAAATTGGCCTGAGGATCAACTTCTAGCTCAACATCTTACTTAGGAACACAAAAGCGGTGTGCACAGACCTCGAGACTCAGGTTGGGTGCGGCCGACCAACCTGAGGATCACAATCTCCTCGGAAATTGTATTGCACTTAAATTTTCTACATCGAATTGTCAATGCAGTAACCCTCGAGACTTGGGTTGGGCAACATGGCCGACCCTAGGATCATACCTCCTCAGGAACTATTTCAACCGTCATGTATGTTTTGACAACACCGAGGTGGAGTTCAGCAGGAATAATGCCGAACTGTAGTTTAGAAAAGAGTTTCCTAGCAAGACCATCACGCTAAACACCCCAAACAAGAGAATGTCCCGCTTCTTGAAAGGAACACATAAAATAGGTGAAATATGTTGTAAGCTCACAAGACCAAAAAACTTTACATCTAGATTGAATCAAGTTTTTTGGTGACAATACGAAATTGGTCTTAAAATTGTGCTTCTATCGTGCTTTGACAAGACACATCAAATCTCTAGACTTCAAGTGGTCTAGCCTTCGGCTTCAACCTCCCTATCCAGAAGGCGGTGTGTGTCTCAGGCCAATTTAGCAAACTAAACAAGAACGGCTTTAGAGAGAAACCAGGCCACCCGGCTATTGATCATACACTTGAGTCGAGAAAGGAGTGGTAGAAAAAGACTTTGTAACGAATAAGAAGAAAACATCTATTATAAAACGACTCATATTATTTTAAGAGCCCCAAGTGACTTGGGTAAAAGATTTTTATGTATAATGATTGTATGTACAAAAGTACTTATATAATATCTGTGTTCGCCCGAACTTTGAACGGGTCTTAACTGACCGTCCGCTTCTCCCTCTTCGGCCATGGGCCTAAAGGTGTTATCTACTCTGCCTACCAAGAATATCGACGGTGTTTTGGATAACCAGGCAATCAGGCCATGAGGCTGTAACAGACAAAGCGTGCCTAGGGAACTTATGCTATATTACTTATGTAATGTAAGAAGCATCTTCATTGAAAGTAGTGTCCCCAACGGTACCTTTATTTGGTCGCTCATGATTACTATGAGACTTGTTCAATAGATTTGTGTACGTGTGAGTTCCGTCGTGTGCCGACCATAGTTGAAAACAATAAGAGCGCTAGCTTTCGGCTTCACCCGTCTAAGGTAGAGTTCGGATGACCTGATCATAACAATCGTAGAGGTGTGATACTTCTCCAACGTTTCTATAATTTTTGATTGTTCCATGCTATTATATTATCTGTTTATATGCATTAATATGCTATTTTATATTATTTTTGTGACTAACCTATTAATCTAGAGCATAGTGCTAGTTTCTGTTTTTCCTTGTTTTTGAGTATTGCAGATAAGGAATATTAAACGGAGTCCAAACAGAATAAAATCTTCGGAATAATTTTTCTTGGACTAGAAGCAACCCAGAAGACTTGAAGATGAAGTCGGGAGAGCCGCCATGTGGCCGCAAGACACATGGGCAAGCCTAGGGGGTAGGGCGCCCGCTGGCTTGTGGGCCCATAGCAGCTTCCCTAACCCTATTTCTTGGCCTATAAATTAACAAATATTCCCTGTATACCAGAGGGAGCCACGAAAACACTTTTCTGCCACCACGAGCCTCGGTTCCCGTGAGATCCAATCTTCGACCTTTTCCGGTAATCTGCCAGAGGAGGATTCGATCACGGAGGGCATCTACATCAGCTCCATTGCCCCTCCGGTGATGCGTGAGTAGTTCACCACTGACCTTCGGGTCCATAGCTAGTAGCTAGATGGCTTCTTCTCTCTGTTTGCTCTTATATACCATGTTCTTCATGATCTTCATGGACATCTATCTGATGTAATACTCTTTTGCGGTGTGTTTGTCAAGATCCGATGAATTGTGGGTTTATGTTCAGATTATCTATGAATATTATTTGAGTCTTTTTTGAATTCTTATATCCATGATTTCATATCTTTGCAAGCATTTTCGAGTTATTGGTTTGGTTTTCCCAACTAGATTGGTAATTCTTGCAATGGTAGACATGCTTAGTTTCAGGTTCAATCTTGCGGTGTCCTCATCCAGTGATATAGTATGGGTAGCAAGGCACGTATTGCATTATTTCCATCAAGGATAAAAAGATGGGGTTTTCATCATATTGCGTGAGTTTATCCCTCTACATCATGTCATCTTACCTAATGCGTTGCTCTATTCTTGACACGGTCAATGTGTGGAGTAATAGTAGTAGATGCAGAATTATTTTGGTCTACTTGACACGGACGTGATGCCTATATGCATAATCATTGCCTTGGATATCTCCATAATTATTCGCTTTTCTATCAATTGCTCGACAGTAATTTGTTCACCCACTGTAATACTTGCCATCATGAGAGAAGCCTCTAGTAAAACCTATGGCCCCTGGGTCTACTTTCCATAATATATTTTCAGATCTATAAACCAAAAATACCAAAAATACTTTGCTGCAATTTATTTACCTTTTTCTTTCGGTTCTAGTTTACATCTATCTCTATTGTATCTAATCCTTGCAAATAACCGTGAAGGGATTGACAACCCCTTTATAGTGTTGGGTGCAAGAGTTTGATTGTTTGTGTAGGTGCATTCATTGGTAACTTGCTTGTTCCTCCTACTGGATTGATACCTTGGTTCTCAGCAACTGAGGGAAATACTTATCTACTTGGTTGCATCACCCTTTCCTCTTCAAGGGAAAACCAACCTAAGCTCAAGAGGTAGCAAGAAGGATTTCTGGCGCCGTTGCCGGGGAGGATACATAGCAAGTCAAGACAAGATCTACATCAAGCATACTAAGTACCCATCATAAACTCATCTCTTGCATTTACATTATTTCCCATCTGCCTCTCGTTTTCCTCTCCCCCACTTCTAAAACGATTTTCAGAAAATACCAAAAATATTTGCCTTTTTATTCTCCCTTGTTCCGTTCATCTTTTTTTTTGCTTTTCGTTTGCTTGTGTATTAGATCGCCTAAAACTCATGGCAAGCCTTGCTACTATCATTAGTACTCCCGCGTATGAAGTTCTTAATTTTAAGCAAAGGGAGGGAGAAAACTTAAAGGATGCTTGGTATAGAATTTGCAATGCTCAAAATAGATCTACTCGTAAGCAATCTACTACCGTTCTCCTTCACAATTTTTATGTGGGTGTTTCTCCTTGGAATAGATATGTTTTGGATACCATTACGGGAGGGGATTTCTTGGGAAACAATACCTTTGATTCTTATAATTCCATGACAACTTTGGTAGGTTCACCCCCGCTCATGGTTAATGAAACAATCTTGACTTTGGAACATGTGATGCGAAGGCTTGATATCATTGAAAATAAAGTTGCTACTATAGATCTCATTGAAAACTTGGATAAAAAGATCCATAATCATATCACTCAATATGGATCTAAGGTAGAGTTACTCTAAAAAACCTTAGGGAAAAGGAACCCATAGTTAATGAAAATTTGGATCAAGATTCCTCTAGAATTGAAAAGCTAGAGGATATTATTACCAACTTGGGTTCCGCTTTTGCCTCTGTTCAAACCACTAAAAACTTTCCTCTTTCTAAGGCTCCCAAGTTTGTTTATGATCCTAAGAATAATGGTGAATCCTTTAGTAAAGGGGATGAAGATCTTAAGATGATAAGTATTCACCCTAACTTTATTAATATTGTCCGGGAACCTATTGCTACAAGTGAATTTCTTGATTTCTTGCCAGGAGTATGATTGTTGATAAAAATCAAAGAATCTCCTAGGGTTCACAAGTGTAAAATTGATGGAATGCATACCAAAGATGACAATACCTAGATCTATTGTGTTTTGCCTAGCTAGGGGCGTTAAACCATAGCGCTTGTTGGGAGGCAACCCAATTTTATTTTGCTTTCTATTTTTTGTTTATGTTTTGGTGTGTTTTGCACATTATTACTTCTGTAATAATTGTGTTTTCTTGCTTAAAATAGTGTCTGAGCCAAGTAGACCTTTGGGATGGTCTACGGTGTTTGCAATTTGATTTTGCTGAAAAACAGAAACTTTTGCTCTCAGTACGGGAATTTTGTAAATTCACTGGAACGTTCTTTTGATCTGATATTTGTAAAAATTATTGATATACAAATTTCCCTGATTTTCCTAATTTTGCAGAATTTTTCGAGTTTCAAAAGTATTCTAAGTCTACCGATTTCTACAGGTTGTTCTGTTTTTGACATATTCTGTTTACTTTGTGTTGTTTGCTTATTTTGACGTATCTATGGGTTGTATCGGGGGGTATGAACCATGGATAAGTTATAATACAGTAGATATTACACAAATATAAATAAATAATGATTTCAAAACAGTACCTAAGTGGTGATTTATTTTTCTTATACTAACGGATCTCATGAGTTTTCTGTTGAGTTTTGTGTTGTGAAGTTTTCATGTTTTGGGTGAAGATTTGATGGGCTATGGAAAAAAGAGAGGCAAGATCCTAAGCTTGGGGATGCGCAAGGAACCCCAAGAAATATTCAAGGATACCAAAAAGCCTAAGCTTGGGGATGCCCCGGAAGGCATCCCCTCTTTCGTCTTCAATCCATCGGTAAATTTACTTGAGGCTACATTTTTATTCACCACATGATATGTGTTTTGCTTGGAGCGTCTTGTATGATATGAGTCTTTGCTTATTAGTTTTCCACAATCATCCTTGCCGCACACATCTTTTTGATAGGGAAAAGCTGAATCGTGAATTTATTAGAATACTCGATGTGCTTCACTTATATCTTTTGAGCTAGGCAATGTTGCTCTAGTGCTTCACTTATATCTTTTTAGAGCATGGTGGTGTTATATTTTATAGAAATTGTTGAACTATCGTACCTCACTAATATTATTTTGATAGTTTCTTAAAAACAACATGGTACTTTGTTTAGATTATGATTTTAGCCCCAATATAATGGGCATCCAAGAGGGATATAATAAAAACTTTCTTATTAAGTGCATGGAATACTATGAGAAGTTTTGATTCCTTGCATATAGTTTTGAGATAATAGAGATGGTAATATGAGAGTCATGGTAGTGAGTAGTTGTGAATTGGAAGAGATACTTGTGTTGAAGTTTGTGATTCCCGTACCATGCACGTATGGTGAACCGTTATGTAATGAAGTCGGATCATGATTTGTTTAATGATTGTCAACCTTTGTGTGAGGGCCGGGAGCACTCGACGGTTAACTCCTACCAACCTCTCCCCTAGGAGCATGCGTCTAATGCTTTGTTTGATAACTAATAGACTTTTGCAATAAGTATGTGAGTTCTTTATTACTAACGTTGAGTCCACGGATTATACGCACTCTCACCCTTCTACCTTTGCTAGCCTCTCTAGTACTGCACAAATTTTGCCGGTACATCAAACCCACCTTCCTCAAAACAGACACCATACCTACCTATTATGACATTTCCATAGCCATTTTGAGATATATTGCCATGCAACTTCCACCGTTCCGTTTTTCATGACATGCACCATCACTTTCACCATGCATATAGAGTCATATTTTGTTCTAGGTATCGAGTTGTAATTTTCTTTTTGAGTTTTAAGTAAATAAAAGTGTGATGATTTTTCATTATTAGAGCATTGTCCCGTGTGAGAAAAGGATGATGGAAGCCATGACTCCCTCACAAGTTGGGATGAGTATCCGGACTTTACAAAAAAATAAAAGAGGCCAGCGAAGCCCAACCAAGAGTACCAAGATATGGAGGACATATAAGAAATGATTTCTTGAGAATGATATGTCTCCAAATAAGTTTAGAGTTTTCTCCCCTAGACACCATTTGTGAAAGTTTTCCTCTCTTCCTGAATCACAAAATGTAGATATTGAGAGTAGGTAGGGCTAAGAAAAGTCTAAAGCATAAGAGAATCAAATTTCAAATTCATTCCTCTCTCTTTTCCTTAAGAAATGTTTGCGTGATAAGGGATCCTTGATATTTCTCCCCCTTTATATGATAAGGTTACACTTCTTCTTTTCATGATCATCTCTCCCCTTAAAGCATGAATGCTTAGATATTTTTTTAATTATACCCCCCCCTTTGGTATGTGTATCTCCCTCTTTGGTATGAGTATCTCCCACTTTGGTATGACCGTATGAGTATAAGCTTTGAAGCTTTGATATTTATCCCCCTTTGGCATTGATTTTCAAAAAGGTCACACAAGGGTCAGATAAAAGGAATCATTGAATTGAAGGGATCCTAGAGATGTAGGGTCATTGAGAGTATTTAGACAAGAGTTCCTTGAAAACAGTTTTCTCCCCCTTAAGATCTGGAAAAAAGCCTTTAAGAATTCTCCTCCTTTGATGTAGGGATCTCTGATTATTTGAGATTATATCTCTTGAAGTTTCTCACCCTACATCATTGGAATCATTGAGATGATCATAAAACAAAGTAGACAAAGTGCATAGAAGTCGGTGGCTCTGAGGCAAAAGGATTCGGTAGCACTGATATGTATTTCTGCAGTAGGGCTGCAATATCGGTAAGACCGAGAAATTTTGATCGGAGGCTCCGAGTTGTAAAACAGATAGTTGATAACTTTGTCTAATGCAGTTTTTCAGAAAGTCTCAAATGTGTATCAAAGATTTGCAATGAATTTTCAGAAAGATTTGCAATGAATTTTACGAAATATTTGCATGAATTTTCATCTAGGTTAGAGTTGAATAGAAATGTCAAAGAGCAACACAAGAAGGGTTCTCCATTCAATTCTTATGACTAGATGATGGGCGGTAACTAGGTCACCTATATTAGAGTATATTGATTTAAGGAGTCAACAAAGTATACTTGACCATATGTCATACTCATCGTTAAGCTCGAAATGGGGTTACCATTTTTCGTTTAAGTATTTTAGTGTCTTCATATCACTTGAGTTGCTTTATCTCATGACTTGGAGTAAGACTATATCAAGGATATGAGTACATACCTTTGAGTGATGTTAATGACATAGGTTGTAGGTGGACTTGATGAGGATGCTCGAAGTTGATGAAGCTCATCTTGAGTTAGAAGCAATCCTTTTTGTTTTCATTCACTTTTCACCTACATCTTTTTAGTCACGCAAGGAATAATATGATATATCCAAAACACTTGATACCAATTGAGAGCAATTGTGAACACATCAAATATATGTCAAGGATATGTTTTGTAGCCTTCTTCCTTTCATCACCAAACAGAAGTATGGACCCTTGGTCATGACAAGATTGCTTAAAATATGAGTTGATGGCAATCTTGTGGAGTGTTGTTCATCCAAGTACCTATAAAAAGGTTAGATGTAAGACAAGAAAGCATTGAATTCCAAGGTAAATGATATTTATGATAATAATAGCATGGAATGGTTAAGAAAGCTCATCCGGTGCATATGCACTTTTTCAGTAGGCTTGGAGCTTTAGACGTGGAAATTAGTCTTGACCAAAGTTACCTTAAAAGAATTGAGCAAATATGTGATTTGAATATACTAGAAGAAAAATCCACCTATTTTTCAGAGATTAGTAAACCTTTTTCACTGGTCGTTGTGAAGATGGCTGATGGTACTCTGGTTGTTGTACTAGCCACATCTTATATTTCAATTGGTATTTGTAGTTTCAGATTGCTGGCTAAAGGAACTAACTTGGAAAATTCTAGATAGCTACACTAGTAGAAAACAGGGCTTTGGTCCAGGTCGGGCCAGGCCATTAGTCCCGGTTCACTCACGAACCGGGACCCATGACGGCATTGGTCCCGGTTCATGAGGCCAGGGCGCCGCCGGGGGCTCGTGGGCCATTTGTCCCGGTTCATCTGACCCCTTTGGTCCCGGTTCCAGACACCAACCGGGATCAATGGGCCTCACTCTTGGCCCACAACCATTGTTCCCGGTTTGTGGCTAGAACCGGGACCAAATGGGGTCCTTTCGTCCCGGTTCTAGCCACGAACCGGGACCAATGATATGCCTATATATACCCCTCGCCAGCGAGCAAAGCACTCCACATTGCTCTATTTTTCTGGCCGGCGAGGGGAGAGCTTTGTGGTGCTCTACCTCACCTCCTATGCACATGAGGTGTTCGATGAAATGCCCAAGCCACACTTAAGCTTTCTCCTCTCGAAGCTCCTTGTCCAAGCTCCATTTTCCTCAAGATTTGTGTAGGCTTGGCGGTCCGTCCTGTCCCATCCCCATCCTGAAACCGCCGTCGATCGCCCATATATACTTACTAAAAGAAAATATACTTACTCATATGATTTTCTTACTTTTATTATTGTTTGTTATTATATAGTGCAATGGTTATGGTATCCGCCCACGTCGGCCCTCGTCCAGTCTATGATTCAGATGTGGTATATTATCTTTTATATAACTATTTTACATATCTAATGTATATGACAATTAGTTATGACACCAACTTGATGTAGATGTTTTTATCTATAGGAAGTAGTTGAACCAGAAATTCCAACCGACTATGCAATTCTGTTCGAGAAGTTAACAGAAGCTGAAAAACAAATCGATCATTTGAAAGAAAAATTGAAAAGAACTGAAGATGACAAGATGGGTTCGGAGTTGCATGCTGCCGATATCGTCAACAATCACAAGACCAAGATGGATGCAATGCTCTTGAAGCTTTGAAAGATTAGAAAATATGCCATTCATACTGAGGCTTGGTATCATTATGCCGTTGGATCAATTGGTACCTTAGTAGCCGTTATGATTGCATTTGTTGTTGCATTTAATTTTTTTACGTAGTTTCGCTGTATGTTTTAATTAGATACTCCAGAGAGCTATATGTTGTTCAATAATGACAACTATGTATGAACTCTACTTATTTATTTTGGTCATTATTGTACTTTGGCTTTAATGTGATGATGAATCTCTATTAATTTGGTCACATCTCTATTCATGATATGTTATAATGGTTTTTAATACACTTTATTATATAACGCACGCAGATGAACCGACAATGGATGTACGGTGACTGACGCATCGTTCACATAAGTTCAAGATGATGAAATGCCTTTCGTAACCGATGAGTTTCCGCTTGAAACCTCGATACTTCGAAAGAGACTGTCCGTTTTGTACACGAAGTGCATCCTGCTTTTTCCGTAACCCTCTCCACTTTTTAGCACATGCTATGTGGGTGAAATGATAATACCATGCCAACTTTCAACCTTTTCAGAGTCCATTTGTGTGGCTTTTCAATTTCAGGGTCATTTAGCTCACAAAAATCAATAATTGCATGAAAAATACCAAATCAAGTCATAAAAGGTTGTAAATTGATGATGTGGCTTTGAATGTTGCATTTTGGACACACAAAAAGCCTGGAGTTCAAATAAGTTCAAGAAAATGAAATGCCCTTTGTAACCGATGAGTTTCCGTCCGAAACCCCGATACTTCGAAAGAGACTCTCCGTTTTGTACACGAAGTGCATCCTGTTTTTGCCGTAGCCCTCTTAACTTTTTAGCACATGCTATGTGGGTGAAATGATGATATCATGCCAACTTTCAACCTTTTCAGAGTCCATTTGTGTGGCTTTTCAATTTCAGGGTCATTTAGCTCAAAAAAACCAATAACTGCATGAAAAATACCAAATGAAGTCATAAAGGGTTGAAAATTGATGATGTGGCTTTGAATGGTGCATTTTGAACACACAAAAAGCCTGGAGTTCAAATAAGTTCAAGAAAATGAAATGCCTTTTGTAACCGTGAGTTTTCGTCCGAAACCCCGATACTTCAAAAGAGACTGTCCGTTTTGTACACGAAGTGCATCCTGCTTTTGCCGTAACCCTCTCAACTTTTTAGCACATGCTACGTGGGTGAAATGATGGTACCATGCCAAGTTTCAACCATTTCAGAGTCCATTTGTATTGCTTTTCAATTTCAGGGTCATTTTTGCTCAAAATAAATGTTGAAATGCATGAAAAAAAGCAAATGAAGTCAGAAAAGGGTTGAAAAGGGATGATATGGCTTTGAATGGTGCATATTGAATGCAGAAAAATTCTTGAGTTCGAATATTTATAAAACAATTGAAATCATTTTGTAACACACGTGTTTTCGTTCGATAAAAGTTATATAACTAAACTTCATATTATATACAATTCATGCAACTAAAATTATCAAAGTTATTTTTGTTAAAAAAATTAATAGCAAAAAATAATATTCATAAAGTATTTTTTGTTAACAACTTTTAATATGCAAAGAAATAACATAAAAAATAGCAAAAGTGAAAATAGATGCGCTTACACTCAAATTTCAACCTAAATTCAAAGTGCTAGTTAGGCACCTAACTACCATTTTGAATTTAGGCTAAATTTCAGTATAAGCGCATCTATTATCACTATCAGAGGAGCTCAACGTAACAGCCGCGGCGGGGCTTATAAACAGGTTCGGGCAACCTTCTCTTGGCGAGGTGGGACTAAACTCCCACCACACCGCTGTGCAAGGCCATTGGTCCCGGTTGGTGCCACCAACCAGGGCACCAACCGGGACTAAAGGGGGCATTGGTCCCGGTTGGTGCCACGAACCGGGACCAATGCTTCTTCTATACAAGAAGCACTTAAGAAATTTTGAAGTTTTCATTGTCACTTCGTCGAGCCCGCCGTCCACGTCCCCGTCCCCGTCGCCGCCCCCATCGCCGCCCCGAGCCCGCCGTCGCCTCCTTGTCGCCGCCCCCACCTGTCGCCGCCCCCGCCCCGTCGCCGCCCCGAGCCCGTCATCGCCTCCCCGTTGCTGCCCCCGCCCCGTCGCCGCCCCCGTCGCCGCCCCGTCGCTGCCCCCGCTGTGAGCCGCCATGTTAATTAATGTTAATGTTTATGTTAGATTAGTTAGATTAGTATGATGAATGTTTATGTTAGATTAGTATGTGTATGTTAGATTACAGATTTTTTTTATGATGAATGTTTATGTTAGATTAGTATGTTTATGATGAATGTTTATGTTAGATTAGTATGTTGTTTTATGTTTTATTTAATTATTAGGAGTCCTAAGAAAAATTAGTATGTGTATGTTAGATTACAGAAAAAAATGGGTTTGTTGAAAAATTAGTGATTAAAAGATAAGAAAACGTTCTCATAGGAATTTGTCGACGATGCCCGGCCCGCATCCTCGTCGTCGAGTAGTCCGCGAGAGCCCGCTTGATAAGCGCCATGTCCGGGATTGGGCTCCGCCGGGCTGGCACTGGGAGGTGCTACCTTCCCGGGCTCGAAGGTTAGTGAGGAATGTAGGTATCATCGTCGACTCGGACCTTCTGTGGTGGCAGTCACGTGGGCCACTTTCGGTGCGGAGGGAGCTGGCACCCGCGGAGGTGGTACGTCGCCGTGTCAGGGAGGAGGACGAGCACGTCCATCGCTACATGGCAGCGTTGGATGCCCGGTTCGACAATACCCGGCAGATCCCTCAATAATCTCACTTGAGTTATGATCTCGTGATGGTTCCTTATCTTTGGGTGTTTACCGCCGGCGACTCAGAGACCGCTAGTGAACCGAGTTCACCGTCCTCCACTTTGGATTCTAGGATATTCGATTTGTATTAGTGATCTTATATGATAATATTCGAGATGTATTAGTTAATATTTGATGATGCATTAACTGGATTATTCGGGATGATGTATTAGTGATATTATATTCGTGGTTATTGTAAATATTATTGTATTTGTGATATTTTATCGGTATAATGCGTGTGTGACTTTCGATCTGTCGTTGCTCCTTGTGTGACTTTCATGTGTGTTCTCGATGGAGGAATCCCGACTGTTGTCATGGGGGTGCCTCCTCTTTTTTCTCTTCTTTGTGACATACTCGTCGATATATTGCACAAGAAGAGAAGAGGGGAGGCGTCCATCACCGACGGTCGAACTATTACTGTGAGAGATTGCCTACCAACATATATACACACCCATATCAGTGCGAGAGAGAGCGCACCAACACAACCATGAGATGTGAGAGTTACTTAAGGAAAGCCTCGACGGACCGAAAGTCACACACGCACTAGGATCCAAAGTGTGCCGTAATTTTTGAGCCGGCTTATTCGGGATGATGTATTAGTGATATTATATTCGAGTTCATTATAAATGTATTTGTGATTTGCAAGTCATTCCAGCAAAATATTGGGATTTTTTTTATTTCATTGCTCGATATATGGAACGATTGACTTTACGTCTGTTTCGGCTCCTTGTGTGTCTTTCACTGAGGGAGAGTGTCCACCATATATAAATATGAGAGAGGAAGAATCCCGACTGTTGTTGTGGGGGTCGCTTCTCCTTCGTTCCCGTGTGCTAGACATTTTGGTGTAATGCACTCGGGGACGAATGGAGGAGCCACCATCACCGACTGTCGCAATATCAGAAGGAGTGCCGACCATATACGTGAGATGAGAGTTTAGGAAGGAAAGACTCGACAGACCTAAAGTTAACCTGTTGCATATTGAGTAATAGTGATCTGTGTGTTAGATCAGTTTTCTCGTAGTTTCCTTCGATCGATTTTAAATGTTTCAACTATGAACATAGGAAATGTCTGGCGACGAAAGTGAATTCGGTATGTGCGAATACTGTGAAGACGAGCGCGGCCTGTGTGACAAGACTTTCCTAGTTGATGGTAGGCGCTTTAGCATCATGCTGGATGAGACCTTCAAAGTGGATATAGTAAGTCACAATGACAAGTCTTTTTTTGTGATTAAGCATGACTTTTACCTCTTTTGCTTCAACTTAAAATTAATTTTAATTTTTTACCGTTCTACTAGCGTATCTCCTGTCATGCAAGAATTGTTGTCTTGTATAAGATTGGTTTCAATACTAAAAAGATATGGAGGTAAAGATAGTTCACTTGAGGACCGAGCATGGTTTTACTTTTGCGGTAAAATTGTACCATGCAGACACCTATTGCTATTTTGAATGCAAAAGTTGGTAAGCACTATGCAAGGCTTATGCATTTGAGCGTAATATGCTTATCATATTTGATATTCATCCGGAAGATGAAATTGAAGGTAATATCGACATCTGGGTCGATGTGTAGACGCCTCCAGTTCTACCATTACGTGAGTTTCTCAACCATATTTATTAAGTAATTTATATTGTTTATTTAAAAATAGTTGACAACTTATTTGCATTGACATCTTATTTTCATTCTTAAAAAAATGTACGGAACATGGTAGACAGAACATACTACTACAGTGATGAAGCAGAATTAACTTATAAGGAGAAAGATCATCTTACGCATTTTTTAGTCATCTTGAGAATTACAATAGCTATTATCAAACTCCTGCACATTATGGTCAATACGTGCCACTAGCGCACGTGGTGAACTACGGTAACATCCATGGAGATAGCATGGTAAGATTTTAATTCTACTATTACGACATCCGTGCATGTTTTGCATAAATTCTTCGAAAACTAAACTACATTGCTAACTACAAAGTTATTACTATGTTTTTCAACAGAAAATCCCGGAGGATTGTGTGCCTCATCTGATGTTTCCGAGAGGTTGCGTTGTTGTTACGAGCTTAGGGCCACCACAGCCAGGTCAGCCTACGCATCACTCCTGTCCATACCGGATTTCTAAAACCGATGGAGTCATGACAATCAAAGATTGAAAAAAATGTATGCTCAATCGTAGAGAGCTACTTGGAAGCAACATTGTGCGTAGGCCAAGAATGGGAGACAGGATGATCTCCGTTCTCCATAATGGAGAGTCAGGGCCTATCTTGTTTTATGATATTGTATCTAAGAGAGGGTAGAGTAGGTCCTACGAGATAGGAGTACGTAGATCCTAGGTACAATGTGTTATTATGTGTTACAATGTGTTAGAGTTGATGATGAGGAGGAGGAGGAGGATTTGTGATTATGAATAGTGACCAACTTGTTATATGATGTCTCATTGATGAAAATGATGATTAAATTGTGTCATATATTCTATCTATAAGTATAGTACGTAGCGTCGTGACCAAGCACGGAGATAAGAGAGATCACTTCTCTCTATTAGCTATCTAACAAAATATATGAAATCCCTAAATTAACCCTCCAAAACCCTCAACCCCCCCCCTCTAAAAAAAAGTAGCCCCTCAGCTGCTGACGCGTGGACGCTCTTTGGTCCCGGTTGGTGTTACCAACTGGGACCAAAGGCCTTCCTGCCTGGGCTAGGCGGAGCGGCCACGTGTAGCACCATCTGTCCCGGTTCGTAAGCGAATCAGGACTAAAGGTCATGGGCTTTAGTCCTGACCCTTTAGTCCCGGTTCCAGAACCGGGACAAATGCGCCTTACGAACCGGGACAAATGGGGCTTTTTTCACTAGTGGTAGCTAATGAATCTAATCTTTCGCTCGCCTTCACAGTGGATGTTTGATTTCCTCCAAAGATCTTCTGATCGTGAGGCATCTGTTCTTGCGATGACGATATGACATATATGGGAGGCTACAAATGAGGCTATTTATCATCATTCGCGAGTTACTGTTATGAAAGTCCATGCTTATGTTGAGATGATATTTATGCATTTATTCAAGCCAACATATATTCAAAGACATGAAACTCATGCTTCTAGCTTCAATTGGTCTACGCCGCCGGTAGGTATGACCATGGTTTATTGTGATGCTGCTATTCTTGCTAATCTCAACAAGGCTGGTTTAGGTGTGGTGACCCTTAATCGTGAATGAAATTGCCTTGTGGCATGTTCGGAGCCACTCTATGGATCTTTCGATCCGAAAATGGCGAAAGCCCTTGCGCTTCGTCGAGCAGTCATTGTGGCTTGGGATAAAGGACTCACGCATGTGATCTTCGCCTCAGATTGCCTTTCTTTGATACAACGGATTAATTCTAATATTCAAGACCGATCTAATGTGGGCTCTGTGGTTATGGATATCAAACAGGGAGCCATGAACTTTACTTCTTCGACCTTCAAGCATGTTCATCCGCATTGTAATGTAGTTGCCCATCTCTTGGTCAATTCGTGTAAGCATTCTAGTTTGTTGTGTGTTTTTCATTCTGTTCCGGATTGTATCCGGAAGACCTTGTATGACTTTATTGCTAAATCAATAAAATGCCGACTTTCAAAAAAAAAACATGAAAAATCTTGTAACATGTCATATTATGAATGTAATCTTGGCTTCGCGTCATTTTCTAACACCGACAACAATGCATCTTTTCTTTTTAACGATTTACTGCGACAGTTTATTTATCTCTCATGTTGCCGATCAATCATCTCTACTATTAAAACGGAACGAGCCGTCGTCGTCTTCCTCGTTGTGGGAATGGTTCAACCTCATCCTACGATCCCTCCATCCCGCTCGACTCGCCCATCCCCCCTCCACCCTCCGGCACGACTGAAAATTCCACGCACCAAAAATATGAAAAGGAAAAAAAACAGCAAATGGAAATAGGGAAACCACCGTCCACGCACACAGTCAACCCCCACCCACGCCTCCCACCTGCATCCCACGACCCGCGGCCATCTTCCTGGTTGAACTAGGGTTGTGCGCCGCCGCCGTCTTCCTGGTCGACGGCGAGCTTCCTCGTCTTCGCCGGCCGCGCCTATACCCGCCTCCCTATCTCTCCACATGAGCTCGAGTTCTTCCCCTTCTCTCTTGCAGATCGCCGCGCGTCCTTGTGCGGTGGTGTCCAAGCGGTCTATGAGCCAACGATACATGGGTTCAACGCCTCACCCACGCTGTCACCCCGGTGACAGCCCCCCCCCCCCCCCCCACCCCCCCTGCGGCACGGCCTCTCCGGGCAAAGATCTGGCGCTACCTGCATCCCTAGGCTTCGACGGCGAGCAGGTTGGAGAAGTGTTCGGAAACCGCCGCAAGCCCCCACTCCACTCAATCGAGCGCCTCATCGGGGACCTGGAACCGTGTCCGCGACTTCCTGGACGCTGCCGCCGTCGTCGACGACACTAATCCGTTCACCACACCCAGGCTCCTCTCATCGTCGATGGCTGCCGTCCGTGCTGCACCGCGCCTCCCTGACCTCCGCTTCTTCATACGACACGAGAGATGGGCAGGTCATTCTCAAGAGACACCTCCAGGTCTTCAGCAGCACCATGATCAACAAGGTGGTCTTCGTACCCATCTGCCTATATGATTCTGCATTTCATGCATTCTGCACCAATTTTCATTCCTGCAGCACGGAGCACCACATGTTCCTTAGGTGTGAGGAGTTGCACCGGCCATTGATAAGTGTATACAAATACATTGAACCAGTGCCAATAACATATTCTTCAATATCACATTTTTTCTGTTGAGAGCTTTTGTAAAGATTTCTTCAATCTAGCATCAAAGTATTGAGTTAACTTTATTGTCATTCGGGTTCATGTAGCTAGGTTGAAGGGATAACGGCATTATGTGGTGATTATAAAGTCCTAAAGCCAGGAACTGAAGATACTTTGGTCGCTGGTCTGAATTTTATCAATCTTGTTTCACATGCTTTTGGCTCGGTGACCTCTACGATCCCACCAAGGAAACTGACCATTCTGCTAGCTGTTGTGATCTGACCGTTAGTCCGGTTGCTCCCACTAACATCTATCCACCATGTTGATTGGTTGAAGATAGATGTGAAGGTGAGGGCCATCGACAGGTCGCCATCTGGCATGCTGACCACTGAGTCGTGGTGAACACAGGCAACATTGGTCATACTAAACAAGTAATGTCATAGCACCTCAATTTCTTCTGAATTCGCACAAATGTTTGGTGTCCAATTCATCATACAATATTTGTGCTTGGTGGAATAAATTTCTAACATGACTGGTTTTTTTTAGTTGAATGGTACACATAGCATGCCTGTACCCACGTATACATCCAGGCTGCCCAAAAGTGCAGTAAAAATAGTGGATATGATGAGCTGGGGATAGAAGTTCAAAGTGTGCAGTTGAAGTGGATCATATGTAAAACCTCGAATAATTTCTTAACTAACTAGATGTTTCAGTGTTGAACTTGAAAAGCGTTGACACTCTGTTCAAACCTAATTGAGATAGAGTTAGACATGGTCCCGAGCATAATCTATCCTTGTGATTCCCACAGACTGAGAGTGTATATATCTAACCTTCATGCTTTGGACGTGAATTGTCACAGTGGCATTACACAGAGGATGACCTTGGGAAGAGGTTAGTAGAAATTTCATTGTGCATGCCTGCATTAGGCTGTAGCCACTAGGTCACGGGGATGTTTCGCTATGTAGATTAAAACTAAAAGTTGTTCAAGTATGAATTATTGTATTGATCTTGATTTTATTAGGTTGCAACATCTTGTAGATGCAGACGAGTTAGTATTACAGTTCTATAACACAAGAGGTATTGTGTTAATCTGGAGTACTATTCACTTCTCTTTTCAAAGTTTTAGAATTAGTCCCATGTAATCGAGAAGCCTTGTTTTTTCTAATACTGATGTTTGCTACTGAGATTTTAGATGTCCAGTATGCATCAATACTGGAAACAATCGAAGTATATTTTGAAGAACTCGTGTGTCTTGAAACTTTGTTGGAACAGGAAATTCAGGCCCTTACATAGGTACAGTGATATGTTACAATATCTAGGAAGTGTGCATGTTGTTTATATGAGGTTTGCAATTATGGTTCTATAAAGGCCATGTATTTTTCATGCACTTTTCAAGTCAAGGATAAGACAATGGTCTTGGTTATATAAAGAATAAAGTATAAGCGTTGGTGAAGCTTCTCAAAACTGGAACATACACATGCATTTAGAAGTTGTGCTTAAAGGCTTTGCTTTATCTAGAGGAATGTACAGTCTATACTTGCACAATATTTTGTTCCATTTCCATTTGCTGAATTTAGCATTCCCATAAAAGTAAAGTATTAAGCGACTGTTTCCACCTTACACTAAAGTTTAGAAGTTTGTTTATGCTTCTACATATTTACATATGCTCTTACTGACTAATTAGAGTGCATTAGATGTAATATTCCAGTAGAAATCATGTCTGTATTTGCCATGTACAGCAATACAGTTAAATTCATTTTCTTTTAAGACTAGCGATACAAAAAATCAATCAAAATGACAATCTGACAAAGGCTCCTCCACTGGCAGCAACTGAAACATTTCAAATTTGGTCGTTGCTGCATTTTTGTATATACTCTATCTTTCAGTTGATTCCTTTTTGGTCCTTATTAGAGTTGTGCTTGCAAGAAGCTTATTCGATCAGGATATAAGCGATATGACATTTCCTTTATTGTGCTCGGATTTGTTATGGAAAATATTCTTTTTACTTGCTTACTTGTATTGCCTACCACATTTTGATGTATGCACTGTTTTACTGCCTGCATGTCGTGGCCAGAGCAGCATGTGGGGTTCTATTTTTTCTGCTACATTCAGTTGGACAGCCCTATATTAAACATGGACTCGGTTCTGTTGTATTCCTAAGTAGCCAATGTAGGCTCTCACAAAAGTAAGTAGCAACATCATGTTGGCCTTCATACCAGTTATCCGAGTACCTGATGTTGTTTCAGAATGCACATGGACCTCTCCTTCTCCCCTAGGTTATATATCATGTCTTCTATAACTTATTATTTTTTGTGTGGATCAGTTGATTTTAATTAATCATTCAACTTTGCAGAATAAGTTGACAAGAAAACTTCTATTACAAAGAAGAGCAAATTTATCCATCAAGAACCAGCATTTCGTCTTCAATTTTGAGGGTTTTTAATAGTGTGTTGGCAACTTTGAAGGACAATCTACAGAAACTGCTAAAGTGATATATCCTTTTGCTGCAAGAATCAAAAATCAGCATGGATGTGTTATTCGGTCCATACTTAACCATTGATACAATATTGTATTTGTTTTATTGCTGTTCAAAACTGTAAACAACTTGAGTGTAAATAATGAACTGGAGTGAATTCTAAAATCCCCTATGGATTCAGGTAATCTTGGTCGTGCCCTCCTTCGATACGAATTTTCAAGGTGCTTTCTTAAAATTTCTATAGAAAAAAGATCAGTGTAAACTGACCTTCCAGCGAAGAATGACGTCTGGGCTTGGAGTGAAGCCCATGAAAATAAGGCATAGTTGACTTAGTCTGCCTTATAGTGGCCAAATTATACCTTGATGTTTCATTAAAAAAAGACATAAAATAGGAGAATGGTGGTCGCATTAATTCCCTTCCAGGTGGTAGTAATAGAGAAGTTTAGTACAACACGGATCACAAAAATGCGTCAACAATGACAATGCTGGATGAAAAACTACATTGTTGCTGGCTGGCCATTCTATATATACATGTACCCGTCGATAGTGTGGGTATATTTTTGTGTAGAATCATAAGCAGCAACTTATCATGTCATAGTGGAGTTGTATTGAGTGAAGTAGGAATACTTTTGTGATGGAATCATAAGCAACAACTTATCATGTCATAGTGGAGTTATGTTGAGTGAAGTAGAGCGACGACAGAAGCTTGAGCGAAGGAGTGAATCGAGATACAAGACAGGGAAGGGAGAGCAATGTTTATCCGGTTGGGAGAAATAAGATGGGCGTTGAGAAAAAGTAGAACCAGTGGAGAATGGGATGAAGTGGGACAAACATATTGAAACATATTTTCCACCTTTTCTACCAATTCGGACTTATAAGTGAACTTAGTGGAGCATGACTTCAATATAATCTATACCTACTAATAAAAGAACTAGGTATTCTTAGTCCGTCGTGTTATTTTACAGAAAATGCAAACTTTTTATGTAGTCAACCCTGCAGTCCCTAAAAGAAACGCTAGCCGCACGTCCCTTACTCTCAGCCGTTACACGTACGATCTGAAAAAGAAAATTGTATTTTAGACGCACTCCAACCGTGGTATAGATTGGAGACAGAAAATTAGAGGGCGTGACAGCTCTTGGATAGTATAGCCCTTATGATACAATAAAAAAAAAACTCCCGGTTAATAGCTTATTGCACTGGTCGTAATAACAGAATTCAGCATTGTACGAACACCTATCAAGATGAAGAGAGGGACAGGATGTATCAAGTTTCTAAAGTGTAAATGTTAACAAATGTATAAGTCTTATGTATTATGTCTTTGTTGGAATATATGAACGACAACAAATAATGCCCGTGTGGTCATTAATGGTAGGTGTGCATGAAGCCGAGACCTCTGATGTTGGCAGAGGATGACAAAAGCAGTGGAGGCAGATACATATGCACATACATGTACAACCGGGTATCTCTATTGATTGTGGTAGCCTCACCACTTTGATGTACTAATCTTTGCAAAGTACTAATGGACTGATTTCTGATTTA
Organism: Hordeum marinum; assembly: GCA_022496015.1. Taxonomy (NCBI): domain Eukaryota; kingdom Viridiplantae; phylum Streptophyta; class Magnoliopsida; order Poales; family Poaceae; genus Hordeum; species Hordeum marinum. The sequence goes on along the minus strand of CM039676.1, from coordinate 355,278,777 downwards.
TTTTTTTCTTCAATGGCCGAATCAGGATGTACTTATGTTTGCACCAATTCAAGATAATGGTGGTGGCATCCAGCAATCAAGAGAACAAGGTCGAGCCAGGCTTAGACTTGATGACAAACATAATTAGATTCATATGGTTCCTTGCTCGTCCTCTCAAAATTAAACCTGATGTTATATTTTCTTTGAGTCTTCTTGCTTCTGCAGATTCTAAGAATTTGATTATTTGTTCTAGCTTTTTTAATATGTGTATTTGGAGTTCATAGGTATCTAAGTTCTTACGATGTGTCTTCCAAGAATTTGACACTTTTTGCACCGGTATTTTTTGTCCGAACACATCATATACACCATAAGTAGAACAAGGACAATCGTGAGACAGAGCTAATTTATACACCGCCTAATACATGGACCTTTAGAAAATATAGAACTTAATAGTTTTCTATAGTAATATATTGACCTACATGTTGGAGAACATTGCATGGGAAACAAAAAAATTCCTACCCACACGCAAAATCTATCCATGATGATAAGCATCTACGAGAGGGAGAGTGGATCTACATACCCTTGTAGATCGCTAAGCGGGAAGCGTTAAGAAACGCGGTTGATATAGTCGAACGTCTTCGCGATCCAAATCGTCAAGCGTCCCACGATCCCATCACGATCCATCTCGCGATCCAATCACGAGTTGTCCCGCGATCCCATCACAATCCGTCCCAAGATCAAATCACGAATCGTCTCGCGATCCTGATCACGGTCCTTCCGATCTAGCGTCGAACGGACGGCAACTCCGCGTTCAGCACACGTACAACTCGATGATGATCTCCGCCTTCTTGATCCAGCAGGAGGGAGAAGAGAGGTAGATAAGTTCTCCGGCAGCGCGACGGCGCGGCGGCGATGGTGGTGGAACTATTCCGGCAGGACTTCGCCTAAGCACCGCCAAAATCAGACTAGAGGAGAAAACGATCTACAGGAAGTAGAGGGAGCGTGTGGCAATTAGGATTAGCTCTCCCCTGTAAATCCTCTAGTATACATAGCAGGGAGGGAGGGGAGGAGGCAGCCTCAAACCCTCAAGGGTTGTCCAAAATTGGAGGTGGAGGAGTCCTACTCCAATCCTACTAGGAGTAGGATTCCTCCTCTCCACTTGGAAACTCTTTCCACCTTTCCACCTTTGGGGTTTTCCCACCCCTAGTTGCATGGGCCTTAGTGGGGGGGTTCTGCCAGACCACTAGGGGCTGGTTTGACTCCTCCCATAGCCCATGAGGTCCTTTGGGTCGATACACCCCTCCCGATGGCCCCCGGTACCTTCCCGGCACTCTCGATACACTATCGAAGTACCCCGAAACTTTTCCAGCGACCAAAACAGGACTTCATATATATCAATCTTTACCTCCGAACCATTCCAGAGCTCCTTGTGACGTGCTTGATCTCATCCAGGACCCGAACAACCTTCAGTCACTACTACCTCTTGAGCTTGCGTTTGTTTTCCCTTGAAGAGGAAAGGGTGATGCAGCGAAGTAGATAAGCATTTCCCTTAGTTTTTGAGAACCAAGGTATCAATTCAGTAGGAGGAACAACCAATTCACTAATGGATGCACCTACACAAACAATTAAACTCTTGCACCCAACGATATAATCATGTAGCTATCCAAGGCAATGATCATGCATATAGGCATCGCGTTCGTGTCAAGTAGACCTAAATGATTCTGCATCTACTACTATTACTCCACACATCGACCGACTCCTGCCTGCATCTAGAGTATTAAGTTCATGAAGAACAGAGTAACGCATTAAGAAAGATGACATGATGTAGAGGGATAAACTCAAGCAATATGATGAAAACCCTATCTTGTTACCCTTGATGGCAAGAATGCAATACGTGCCTTGCAACCCCTACTATTTCACTGGGTGAGGACACCATAAGATTGAAACCAAAACCAAGCACTTTTACCATTGCAAGAATTATCAATCTAGTTGGCCAAACCAAACCAATAACTCGAAGAGACTCGCAAGGATATGAAATCATGCAAATAAGAATTCAGAGGAGATTCAAATAAGATTCATGAATAATCTGAACATAAAACCACAATTCATCGGATCTTAACAAACACACCACAAAAGAGGATTACATCGGATAGATCTCCATGAAGATCATGAAGAACATGGTATTGTAGATCAAAGAGAGAGAAGTATCCATCTAGCTACTAGATATGGACCCGTAGGTCTGTGGTGGTCTACTCACGCATCATTGGAGGGGCAATGGAGTTGATGTAGATGCCCTCCGTGATCGAAACCCCCTCCGGTAGATTACCGAAAAAGGCTGCATGATTGGATCTCTCGGGAACGGAGGCTTCCGGCGTCAGAAAAGTATTTGCATGGCTCTTTTTGATGTTGGGGGAATATTTGGGTATTTATAGGCTGAAGATTAGGGTTAGGAGACTTGTCAGGGGGCAACAAGCTCACTAGGCGTGGCCAGGGGGGCCGCGCCTAGCAGGCTTGTGGCGCCCTGGCAGGTGCCCTGGTGTGCACTCCAAGCTTGGATGATTTGTTTCTTTCCATAAAAATTCCTTCCGAAGGTTTTATTCCATTTGTACTCTGTTTAATATTCCATATCTGCAAAACTAAAAAACAAGCAAAAAATAGAAACTGGCACTAGGCTCTAGATTAATAGGTTAGTCAAAAAAATATATAAAATAGCATATTAATGCATATAAAACATCCAACATAGATAATATAATAGCATGCCATCATAAAAAATTATAGATACATTGGAGATGTATCAGCATCCCCAAGCTTAACTCCTGCTCGTCCTCGAGTAGGTTAGTGATAAAAACAGAATTTTTGATGCGGAGTGCTACCTAACATATTTATCCATGTAATATTATTTATTGGGGCATGGATATTCAGATCCGTAAGACTCAAAACAAAAGCTTAATATTGACATAAAAACAATAACATTTCAAGCATACTAGCAAAGCAATTGTATCTCTTCGAAATATAATGGCAAAAGAAAATTATCCCTACAATATCATATGGTCTGGCTATGCTCCATCTTCCCCACACAAAGTATTTATATCATGCACAACCCCGATGAAAAGTCAAGCAATTGTTTTCACACCTTTATTTTCTCAAACTTTTTCAACTCTCACGCAATACATGAGCGTGAGCCATGAATATAGCACCATAGGTGGAATAGAATATGGTGGAGGTTGTCAAGGAAAGGGAGAAGATAGTCTCACATCAACTAGGCATATCAACGGGCTATGGAGATGCCCATTAATAGATATCAATGTGAGTGAGTAGGGATTTCCATGCGATGGATGCACTAGAGCTATAAGTGTATGAAAGCTCAAAAAGAAACTAAGTGGATGTCCATGATAATGAAAATTCCACTAGTTATACGAAAGTGACAAAATATGAGACTCTCTATCATGAAGAGTATGGTGCTACTTTTAATAGGTAGGTATGGTGGATGTTTTGAGGAAAGATATATGGTGGCTGTTTTGAGGAAGGTATTTGTTGTATAGGCGAAAGTTGTGTGGCACTAGAGAGGCTAGCAAAGGTGGAAGGGTGAGAGTGCGTATAATCCATGGACTCAGCATTAGTCATAAATAACTCACATACTTAGTGCAAAAGTCCATTAGTCATTGAAGCAAAGTATTCAACGCATGCTCCTAGGGGAGAGGTTGGTAGGAATTAACCATCGCATGCTCCCGACCCTCACACAAAGGTCGAGAATCTATAAACAAGTCATGCTCTGACTTCCTTACATAACGGTTCACTATACGTGCATGCTACGGTAATCACAATCCTTTACACAAGTATTTTTACCAAATCACAATTACTCCCTAACATGACTCTTAACATTACCATCTTTATATCTCAAAACTTTATGCGAGGAATCAAACTTCTCATAAATACTCTATGCACTTAATATGGAAGTTTTTATTATATTCATCTTGGATGCCTATCATATTAGGACTAAATTCATAATAACCTAGACCAATTACCATGTTGTTTTAGAGACTCTAAAAATCATATAAGTGAGGTACAAGAGTTCAAGTATTTCTAAAAAATTCAAACACCACCATGCTAAAAAAATATAAGTGAAGCATATAGAGCAAAATTGCCTATCTCAAAAGATATAAGTGAAGCACATAGAGTATTCTAATAAATTCAGGATTCAGCGTGTCTCTCTCAAATAATGTGTGTAGCAAAGATTATTGTGGCAAACTAACAAGAAAATACTCATATCATACAAGATGCTCCAAGAAAAACACATATCATGTGGTGAATAAAAATATAGCCTCAAGTAAATTTACCGATGGATTGAAGACGGAAGAGGGGATGCCTTCCGGGGCATCCCTAAGCTTAGGCTTTTTGGCATCCTTGAATATGACTTTGGGTTCCTTGGGCATCCCCAAGCTTAGGCTCTTGCCACTCCTTATTCCATAGTCCATCAAATCTTTACCCAAAACTTGAAAACTTCACAACACAAAATTTAACAGAAAACTCGTGAGATTCGTTAGTATAAGAAAATATATCACCACTTTAGGTACTGTTGTGAACTAATTCTTTATTTATATTGGTGTTATACCTACTGTATCTAACTTCTACATTGTTCATACCACATGATACAACCCAAAGATTCATCAAAATATGCAAACGGGTGAATGAAAACAGAATCTGTCAAAAACAGAATAGTCTATAGCAATCTGAAAAGTTCATATACTTCTGTAGCTCAAACAAATTCTGAAAAAATAGGAAAACCTGGGAAATTTATATATAAATCTTGTGTAAAAATTTAAGACTCATTTGACGCTTTGAAAAATTTAGAAAATTCATGGACTGAGCACAAAAGTTTATGTTTTTCAGCAAGATCAAATCAACAACTACCATAGATCACCCCAAAGGTTTTCCTTGGCTCAAACAATAATTAAAACACCAAAACACAATTAATACAGAAGTACTAATATGGGAAACACTCAAAAACAGAAGCAAAATAAGAACACAAAAATAAAATTGGGTTGCCTCCCAACAAGCGCTATTGTTTAACGCCCCTAGCTAGGCATGTTGATTTAAATGATGCTCACATAAAAAGTAGTGATGGAATATGCAAGATAGCATCATGAATCTCATGACAATCACATTTAAGTCTAACCCACTTCATATGCATGGTATTTTGTGAGCAAACACTTTATGGGAACAAGAATCAACTAGCATAGGAAGGCAAAACAAGCATAACTTCAAAACTTTGAACACATAGAGAGGAAACTTGATATTATTGCAACTCCTACAAGAATATGTTCCTACCTCATAATAAATTTTAGTAGCATCATGAAGGAATCTCACAGTATAACTATCACATAAAGGATTATTTTCATGATCAATTGTAGCATACGTGTCATCACCAAAACTTGAGGATTACATCGGATAGATCTCCATGAAGATCATGAAGAACATGGTATTGAAGATCAAAGAGAGAGAAGAAGACATCTAGCTACTAGATATGGACCCATAGGTCTGTGGTGGACTACTCACGCACCATCGGAGAGGCAATTGAGTTGATGTAGATGCCCTCCGTGATCGAAACCCCCTCCGGCAGATTACCGGAAAAGGCTCCAAGATTGGATCTCTCGGGAATGGAGGCTTCCGGCGTAGGAAAAGTATTTGCATGGATCTTTTTTATGTTGGGGGAGTATTTGGGCATTTATAGGCTGAAGATTAGGTTTAGGAGACCTGCCAGGGGGCCGCGCCTAGCAGGCTTGTGGTGCCCTGGCAGGCGCCCTGGCAGGTGCCCTGGCATGCACTCCAAGCTTGGATGATTTGCTTCCTTCTAGAAAAATTCCTTTCGAAGGTTTTATTCCGTTTGTACTCCTTTAATATTCAATATCTGCAAAACTCAAAAACAAGGAAAAAACAGAAAGTGGCACTAGGCTCTAGATTAATAGGTTAGTCCCAAAAATAATATAAAATAGCATACTAATGCATATAAAACATCCAAAACAGATAATATAATAGCATGCCATCATCAAAAATTATAGATACGTTGGAGACGTATCAGTCACCACCATACATAACTCTTCTATACCGAAACGTCACTGGACCTTAAATGTGCAGATCCCGCTGGTTCGAGAACTATGTAGACATGACCGAGACACCTCTAGGGTCAATAACCAATAGCGGGACCTAGCTGCCCATACTGGTTCCAACATATTGTACAGAGATCTTTATTGGTTGAACCTCTATGTCGAGGATTATGTTAATCATGTACAATGTTCCCTTTGTTCTTCAGTATGTTACTTGCCCAAGATTTGATCATCGGTATCTCTATACCTAGTTCAATCTCGTTACCAACAAGTCTCTTTACTCATTCCGTAATGCAAGATCCTGAGGCTAACAATTAGTCACATTGCTTGCAAGCCTTATTGTGATGTTGTATTATCGAGTGGGCCTTGAGATACCTCTCCATCACACAGAGTAACAAATCCCAGTCTTGATCCATGCCCACTCAACAGACACCCTGGGAGATACCTGTAGAGCATCTTTATAGTCACCCAGTTACATTGTGATGTTTCATACGCACAAGGTATTCCTCCGGTGTCAGTGAGTTGCATGATCTCATGGTCATAGGAACAGATACTTGACATGTAGAAAAACTATAGCAATAAACTGACACGATCATATCCTATGTTTACAGTTTGGGTCTTGTCCATCACATTATTCTCCTAATGATGTGATCCCGTTATCAAATGACATCTCATGTCTATGGCCAGGAAACCTTGACCATCTTTTATCAACAAACTAGTTAACTAGAAACATACTAGGGACACAGTGTTGTCTATGTACCCACACATGTATTTGAGTTTCCAATCAATACAATTATAGCATGGACAATAAACGATTATCACGAACAAGGAAATATAATAATAACCAATTTATTATTGCCTCTAGGGCATATTTCCAACAGTCTCCCACTTGCACTAGAGTCAACAATCTAGTTCACATCACCATGTGATTTACATTGTTATGAATCTAACACCCAATGAGTTCTGGGTTTCGATCATGCTTTGCATGTGAGAGAGGTCTTTATTCAACGGGTCTGCGACATTCAGAGCCATGTGTACTTTGCAAATATCTATGTCATACCGTAGACACTTCTACCACACTCCACTTGGAGCTATTCCTAATGGCTGCTCCACTATACGTATCCGGATTGCTACTCAGAGTCATCCGGATTGGTGTTAAAGCTTGCATCGACGTAACCCTTTACGATGAATTCTTTATCACCTCCATAATCGGGAAATATTTCCTTAGTCCTCTAGTCACTAAGGATAATCTTGACCGGTGTCCAGTGATCCACTCCTAGATCACTCTTGTACCCCTGGACAGACTCATGGCAAGGCACACACAGATGCGGTACACATCATGGCATACTATACAGAGCCTATGGATAAGGCATAGGGGACGACCTTCGTCCTTTCTCTTTCTTCTATCGTGGTCGAGCTTTGAGTCTCACTCAACTCCACACCTTACAAATCAGGCAAGAACTCTTTCTTTGAGTGATGCATTTTGAACTTTTTCAAAATCTTGTCAAGGAATGTACTCATTGAAAGTTTTATCAGACAATCTTGATCTACCTCTATAGATCAAGATGCCCAATATTCAAGTAGCTTCATTCCAGGTTTTCCTTTGAAAAACTCCTTTTTAAACAACCCTTTATGCTTTTCGGAAATTCTACATCATTCCGATCAATAATATGTCATCCACATATACTCATCAGAAATTCTATAGTGCTCCCACTCACTTTATTGTAAATACAAGTTTCTCATAAACTTTTTATAGACAAAAATACTTTGATCACCTCATCAAAGCGTATATTCCAACTCCGAGATGCTTGCCAGATTTCATAATCGAAAAATGCAGCAACTGCTAACATAATTCCAACATACTTTAGCATCGCTACGGGTGAGAAAACCTCATTGTAGTCAACTCCTTGAACTTGTGAAAAACCATTTGCCACAAGTCGGGATTTATAGACAGTGACATTATCTTCCGCGTCTGTCTTCCTTTTAAAACTCCATTTGTACTCAACGGCCTGCTGTTCAACGGGCAAGTCTACCAAAGTCCATATTTGGTTTTCATACATGGATCCTTTCTTGGATTTCATGGCTCCTAGCCATTTGTTGGAATCATGGCCCATCATCGCTTCCCCATAGCTCATAGGCTCATCGTTGTCCAACAACATGACCTCTAAGACAGGGTTGTCGTACCACTTAGGAGTAGTGCGCACCCTTGTCGACCTACGAGGTTCGATAGCAACTTGATCCTAAGCGTCATGATCATCATCATTAACTTCCTCTTCAACTAATGTAGGATCTACAAAACATCTTTCTGCGCTGCACTACTCTCTGGTTGAAACAAAGGTTCAGTAATCTCATCAAGTTCCATCTTCCTCTCACTCAATTCTTCCAAGAGAAACTCTTTCTCGAGAAAGGACCCAGTTTTAGCAACAAACACTTTGCACTCGGATCTCAGATAGAAGGTATACCCAACTGTTCTTAGGGTATCCTATGAAGATGCATTTCCTTCTTTGGGTTTGAGCTTATTAGACATAAGTGTCGCATTCGCAAACTCTGAGAAATGACAGCTTAGGTTTCTATCAAACCATAATTCATACAGTGTCATCTCAACAGATTTAGATGGTGCCCTATTTAAAGTGAATGTAGTTGTTTCTAATGTATAACCCCAAAACGATAGTGCCAAAATGATAAGAGACATCATAGTACACACCATATCCAATAGAGCACGACTACGACATTCGGACACACCATCACACTATGGTGTTCCGGGTGACGTGAGTTGTGAAACAACTTCCACATTGTCCTAAGTTGTATACCAAACTCGTAACTCAGATATTCACCTCCACGATCATATCATAGACATTTTTATCTTCTTGTCACGATGATCTCAAACTTCACTCTGAATTTGCTTGAACTTTTCAAACATTTCAGACTTGTGTTTCATTAAGTAAATATACCCATATCTACTCAAATCATCAGTGAAGGTAAGAAAATAACGATATCCACCGCATGCTACAACACTCATTGAATCGCATACATAAACATGTATTATTTCCAATAGGTCACTTGCCCGCTACATTATATCAAAAACGGGGTCTTAGTCAACTTGCCCATGAGGCATGGTCCGCATGTCTCAACCGATTCGCAATCGAATGAGTCCATAGATCCATCAGCATGGAGTTTCTTCATGCATTTTACACCAATATGACATTTAGCGGCAGTGCCACAAGTATGTGGTACTATCATTATTAACTTTGTATCTTTTGGCATCAATATTATGAACATGTGTATCACTACGATCAAGATTCAATAAACCATTCTCATTGGGTGCATGACCATTGAAGGTATATTCATGTAAACAGAATAACCATTATTCTCTAACTTAAATGAATAATTGTATTACAATAAACATGATCTAATCACATTCATGCTAAACGCAGACACCAAATAACATTTATTTAGGTTCATCACTAATCCCGAAGGTAGAGAGAGCGTGCGATGGTGATCACATCAACATTGGAAACACTTCCAACACTCATCGTCACCTCACTCTTAGATAGCCTCCGTTTATTCTGTAGCTTTTACTTTGAGTTACTAACATTTAGCAACTGAACAGGTATCCAATACCCAAGTGCTACTAGGAGTACTAGCAAGGTACACATCAATAGCATGTATATCAAATATACTTCTGTCAACGTTGTCAACCTTCTTATCTACAAAGTATCTAGGGTTGTTCCGCTTCAGCGACCATTCTCCTCATAATAGAACCACTTAGTCTCGGGTTTGGGTTCATCCTTGGGTTTCTTCACTGGAGCAGCAACTGACTTGCCATCCATGAAGTTTGCCTCCTATCCCTTGCCCTTCTCAAAACTAGTGGTTTCATTAACCATCAACAGTTGATGTTCCTTATTGATTTCTACCTTCGCGGTGTCAAACATCGTGAATAGCTCAAGGATCATTATTTCCATCCCTGGCATTTTATAGTTCATCATGAAGCTCTAGTAGCTTAGTGACAGTGACTTGGAGAACTATGTCAATCACTATCTTATCTGGAAGATCAACTCCCACTTGATTCAAGAGATTGTAGTACCCAGACAATCTGAGCACATGCTCACCGATTGAGATATCCTCCTTCATCTTGCAGGCAAAGAATCTTGTTGGAGGTCTCATCCTCTCAACACGGGCATGATCCTGAGATCCCAACTTCAGCTCTTAGAACATCTCATATGTTCCGTGACGTTCAAAACATTTCGGAGCCTCAATTCTAAGCCATAATGCATGATGCACTAAACTATCAAGTAGTCATCAGAACATGCCTATTAGATGTTCACAACATCAACAGACGACGCTTGAGGGGGTGGCGCACCGAGCGGTGCATTAAGGACATAAGCCTTCTGTGCAGCAATGAGGACAATCCTCAGATCACGGACCCAGTCCGCATTATTGCTACCATCATCTTTCAACTCTATTTCCCTAGGAACATATAAAAAACACAAGGGAGCTACATCGCGAGCTATTGACCTACAACATAACTTTACAAAGACAACTTTAGACTATGTTCATGACAAACGAGTTCAACTAATCATATTAATTAAGGACTCCCACTCAAATTGACATTCGTCTGATCATTCGAGTGATACATGATCCAAGTTCACCAACCCAAGTCCGATCATCACGTGAGTTGAGGTGGTTTCAATGGTGAACATCATCATGTTGATCATATCTACTATATGACTCATGTTCGACCTTTCGGTCTCTTGTGTTCCGAGGCCATGTCTATACATACTATGCTCGTCAAGTTTAACCCGAGTGTTCCACACGTGCAACACTAGCTTGCACCCGTTGTATGTGGACGTAGAGTCTATCACACCCGATCATCACGTGGTGTCTCGAAACGATGAACTTCTGCAATGGTGCACACTCGGGGAGAACACAATTTCATCTTGAAATTCTAATGAGGGATCACCTTATAATGCTACCGTCGTCCTAGCAAAACCAAGGTGCATAAAAGGATTAACATCACATGCAAATCATAAGTGACACGATATGGCCATGAACTTGTGCATTTGATCTCCATCTACAAAGCATCGGCATGATCTCCATCGTCACTAGCATGACACCATGATCTCCATCAACGTGTCGCCATCGGGGTTGTCGCGCCAACTAATGCTTCCACGACTATTGCTAACTCATAGCGATAAAGTAAAGCAAAACGGAGAAAATAATTAAAGACAACCCTATGGCTCCTGCCGTTTACCGTACTCATCGACATGCAAGTTGTGATATTCTATACAGTAAATGATCATCTCATGCACCACATATATCTCATCATGTAATTGGCCATATCACATTACAACATACCCTGCAAAAACAAGTTAGAGGTCCTCTCATTGTTGTTGCAATTTTTACGTGGCTTCTATGGGTATCTATCAAGAACAATTCAACCTTCTCAAGGACCGCCTTTGTCAAATCCGATCTGACTAAAGTGGGAGAAACAGACACCCACCAGCCATCTTTATGCAACAAAGTTACATGTCAGTTGATGGAACCGGTCTCACGTAAGCGTACGAGTAATGTTGGTCCGAGCCGCTTCATCCCACAATACTGCAGAAAAGACCAAGGGAGGAAGCAATCTGAATATCAATGCCCACAAACTCCTTTGTGTTCTACTCGAGATCTCATCTACACATAGACCTAGCTCATGATTCCACTGTTGGGGAATGTTGCATGGGAAACAAAAACTTTCCTACGCACACGCAAGATCTATCCATGGTGATGAGCATCTACAAGTGGGAGAGTCGATCTACATACCCTTATAGATTGCTAATGAGAAGCATTAAGAGACGCGGTTGATGTAGTCGAACGTCTTCGAGGTCCAAATCATCGAGCATCCCGTGATCCCATCACGATCCATCTCGTGATCCAATCACGATCTGTCCTGCGATTCCATCACGATCCGTCCCGCGATCAAATCACGAATTGTCTCGCAATCCTGATCATGGTCCTTTCGATCTAACGCCGAATGGATGGCACCTTCGCGTTTAGCACACGTACAGCTTGATGACAATCTCTGCCTTATTGATCCAGCAAGAGGGAGCGGAGAGGTAGATGAGTTATCCGGCAGCATGACGGCGCAGTGGCAATGGTGGTGGAACTACTCCGAGAGGGCTTCGCCTAAGCACCACCTAAATCAGACTAGAGGAGAAAATGATCTAGAGGAAGTAGAGGGAGCAGGTGGCAATTAGGGTTAGCTCTCCCCTCTAAATCCTCTCACATATATAGGAGGGAGGAAGGGGAGGAGGTAGCCTCAAACCCTCAAGGGTTGGCCGAAATTGGAGGTGGCGAGTCCTACTCCAATCCTACTAGTAGGATTCCTCCTCTCCACTTGGAAACCCTTTCCACCTTTGCACCTTTGGGTTTTTCCCACCCCTAGCTACATGGGCCTTAGTGGGAGGTTCATCCATCCCTCTAGGGGCTCGTTTGACTCCTCCCACATCCCACGAGGTCCTTTTGGTCGAGAGACCCCTCCTGATGGCCCCCGGTACCCTCCCGACACTCCGGTACACTACTGAAGTACCCAAAACTTTTCCGATGACCAAAACATGACTTCCTATATATCAATCTTTACCTCCAGACCATTCCGGAGCTCCCCATGACATCTAGGATCTCATCCAGGACTCCAGAAAACCTTCAGTCACGACCATACATAACTCTACTATATCAAAACGTCATTGAACCTTAAGTGTGAAGACCATACGGGTTCGAGAACTATGTAGACATGATCGAGACACCTCCATGGTCAATAACCAATAGCGGGACCTGGATGCCCATATTGGTTCCCACATATTCTACAAAGATCTTTATCGGTTAAACCTCTATGTCAAGGATTGAATTAATCCCGCATGTTGTTCCCTTTGTTCTTCGGTATGTTACTTGTCCGAGATTCGATCATCGGTATCTCTATACCTATCTCAATATCGTTACCGGCAAGTCTCTTTACTCGTTCCGTAATACAAGATCCCAAGGCTAACACTTAGTCAAATTTCTTGCAAGGCTTATTGTGATGTTGTATTACCGAGTGGGCCCTGAGATACCTCCCCGCCACACGGAGTAACAAATCCCAGTCTTGATCCATGCCCACTCAACAGACACCCTCGAAGATACCTATAGAGGAACTTTATATTCACCCAATTATGTTGTGACGTTTTATACACACAAGGTATTCTTCCGGTGTTAATGATTTTCATGATATCATGGTCATAGGAACAAATACTTGACATGCAGACATGATCATATGATATGTTTATAGTTTAGGTCTTGTCCATCACATCTGAAAGTGAGTTATATCGACTAGAGGGGGTGAATAGGCGATTTTTACAAATTCATCACTGAGGAATTTCAACTTGAGGAATTTGAAATGTGAAGAATAACTAGCAATGGAATAAGTACTCAAGTGCATGAGAAACATAGCAGTAGCATAGTCATCATGCTGAAATAAAGCATGCACAGATTATAGGTAGCATGATGTAGGATAAGCAGGTGAGGAACAAGGTAATTTGAAGAATTTGAGGTGAGGAAATTGAGAAATTCTTTAGTCAAATTCTTCAAACAGTAACGATCAATTTCATCAACAAGTATGTGAGGAAATGGAAGGGTTGAGGAAATAGAACCGGGTAGCTTGATGAAGACAATGGTTTGATGACCTAGTTCCAACTGCTGTGACAGTCGTACGTTTGGTTCGGAGCGGCCTGGTATTTAAACTAGAGGACACACAGTCCCAGGACACACAGTCCTTACCTTATTCTCCTTGAGCTAACGACACGCAGTCCTCGCCCAACTCTCGTGGTAAGTCTTCAGAGTAGACTTCCAAAACCCTCACAAACTGGTCACCCGGCGATCCATAATTGACTGTTGGATGCTCTAGCCAAGGTCACTCAATGATCCCCAATTGACTGCAAGATGCACTAGACCATGACGCCTAACCGCCTGGAAGATACACGGTCTTCAAAGGTAAGAAGCGTCGGTTCCACACAGGAACAATCTCTTCAGTGATGCCCAATCACTTTGGGTTTCGTGGTTTGGATTTGGGTTTTTCCTCACTGATGATTTTCTCTCAAAGTCCTTGGAGGATGGGTTGCTCTCAAATGACAAGTGTCAGTTCTCTCTGGTAGCAGCCAACCAAATAGTGGTTGTGGGGGGTGGCTATTTATAGCCAGCGTGCAACCTGACATGATAAGACATAAATGCCCCCAATGACATGACCGTTATGTGGGTAATATGATTGGGGACAGCTGACGCTAAGCACAACAATGGTCGTAATTCGAACTATGAAAGTCCTCAGGCTTATCATGTTCCTCACTTGTAGGCAATTCGCAGTGGCAAAATCCTAACTCCCCTGTCAGACCAATTTCCTCATAGACTAGAAGAACTTTGTCTCTGTCACTAAAGAACTTGACTGAACCGCAAGAGATTTCCAAAAGGCTTCACTCGAAGGATTGGATAGGTTGAGGCTTTTGAGGTGAGCATCAGATGGAAATTTTCCTTTGTATTACCTCGGCCCCCTTTAACAGTACGGTATTTCCTATGACTCAAAGAAAGGAAATGAAACTATGAAAACAAAAGTCTTCACGCTTCATAGTCTTTTTTTATATCTTCAAGGTCACACCAACTTCTTCATTTTCAAAGTCTTCAGGCATTAACAAAGTCTTCAGCAAAGTCTTCACCAAGGTCTTCACCAAAGTCTTTAGCTGAAGACATAAATTTTTAGGGGCCGATAATGTCCGAATATATCAAACTCCTCATCGACTTATAGAGCTTGTGTACACTTACAAACACATCAGTCTCTTAATCTATAAGTCTTGAATACACCAAAATCACTAAGGGGCACTAGATGCACTTACAATCTCCCCCTTTTTGGTGATTGATGACAAATAGTTTAAGTTTACAACGAGGATAAAAAATATGAAGTGTAAGTACTGAGTTTGAGGAATTTGATTGCAAGATATAGAAGAACTCCCCCTGAAG
Source organism: Hordeum marinum (assembly GCA_022496015.1). Classification (NCBI taxonomy): domain Eukaryota; kingdom Viridiplantae; phylum Streptophyta; class Magnoliopsida; order Poales; family Poaceae; genus Hordeum; species Hordeum marinum. The sequence goes on along the minus strand of CM039676.1, from coordinate 355,263,676 downwards.
ATGTGCATATTTGAGGAATTTGCTTTGGACTACAAATGCACATGGTAGGTTAAAAACATGGAGAACTCCCCCTATATCTTGTAATTCATACACGCATATGATATGAAGAATTTGAACTGCATGATTAAAATGGTGTCTGACAAAATTCAGCATGCATGCATTAAGGTACTTGAGGAAATAATCATGTAGAAAGCAGTTCAAAAGCGTCAGACGACCATCAATCTTAAGTTTACAACTCAACCAACAAAAGCTTCAAAAGAGCGAGAGTTGTAACTTAAACAAAAAACAGCCCAGTAGATCCTATCATCCAGTCCAGAACCCAAGAATTGACATCAGAAGAATCACCTGTGATGTGCAAGGTGGTATAGAATTGACGAATTAGCTCTTCATTCCGTTCACATATGTCCACGTAGAATGGAAGAATTCCAGCATCATGGATAACTGCGAGCACTGGTGTGAAGCATGGGATAGTTTCCATATCCGCATGAGGAATTTGTTGGTGCTCAAAGACTTTCTCCTTGTCAAACAGCACTGATGCATAGTAATCCATCTTTGTGGGTGTCTAGAATCTGGTACGATCGGCCCACAATTGGTCTTCATGAATTTGGGGCGCTTTGAGCCTTTGAATGGCATCTTAGGCTTCGGCTGAAAATTTGGCTTGAAGCGGCCCACAATTTCCTTGGGCATGGGAGGAATTTCTTCAGACTGAGGAATTTGAACAGCGGTTTCCTCAGTTGCAATAGGAGCAGCAATTTCTTCCGCTGATGCAGCTGGAATATCTTCAGGGATTGAAGTGACAGGTGTGGCCAAGTCATCATATCCAGTATGAATTTCTTTAGTCTGCGCTGGAGACTGAGGAATTTGAGATAGAGGAGTGGTCATTGGAGAATTTGGGTGTGCAGCTTCCCAATATTCATCATTGACAACAGGAGTTATGTTTCCAATGTCCACGTCCTCTTCAATTTCTTCAACGCCAGCCTCTTCAGCACTCAACTAAGGCTGGGGCGATGATACCGGAGGGGTTGAAGCATTTGCTTCCACTTCAATTTCTTCATCAATCTGCTCTAAGGAAGCAGCAAAATGATCTTTCTCTTCTTGTTCATCTTTTGGGATGACATAGTCAACACCAAATGGTACTAACTCATAGGCTGGCACATAGGTGATATGAGTTGCATCAATTCGATCAGTTGAAAAACTGGGCAGAAACTTCAACTTCTTCACTGCTGAGGAATCTGAGGTTGATGCTTTTCTCTTCTGTGCAGCCTTCTTCTCCGCAACTTTTGTTTTCTTCGCTTCTGCTGTAGAAGGAAGGTTGATATTCTTCACCCTGGAAGATTTTGCAGTTTCAGGAGAGAGAAAAGGAATGGCAGTTTCTTCAGGCACGACTGATGCAGTCGTCCTAGTGGTCTGAAATTCATCAGGCGCAGCAAAAGTTTCAGCTAGCCTGGCAGTTTCTTCAGGCACAACAGTGGAGGTTGCCCTGACAGGTTCTTCAACAGCCTGAATTTCTTCAGCAGGCTGAGCATATTCTTCAGCATGAGGAATTTGAGGGTTGCGATTGAGCTGTAACCCTCTTGTTGTGGTCCTTGATGGCTTTGTCAGCCACTTTGATGAAACGGACTTTGGTGCCTTGCCAATCATCATAGTATCGATTGAATTCATCACTGAGGCCTTTTATCTCAGATTGCATGGCCACAAGTTGTTCTAGAGAAAGCTTTAGAACATTACTCTTCAAGAAGTGTTCCTTCTTGTACTGAGCTTTCTTGGTTCGTCTGGCCTTCTCATACTTCCACTTTTATTCAGCATTGAAGGCAGTGAGGACATGATCTGGTCCGAGAGGTAGTTTCAAATCATCAATTGGAGTATTGGGATCCTTGCGCCAGATGTCAATGAAGTTCAGCACCATTTTTGGATCCAGACAGAGAGGAATTTGAGTGCCCTTTGCTTGAGCCACTCTTTCTTGCTTGCTCCTGATGATTTCCTCAAGTTCCTCATCATCAGCTTCATCATCTAAAGAATCTGATGGTACCTGGAACACAACTTTCTTTGGTTGAGGACTTGGTCGAGCTCTTCGTCCAGCAGTAGCTTTCACCTTCAGCAGAGAAGGACTAGTTGAGGAATGTGCTTGGGCGGATGAACTTGCAGAGGCCCCTGAAGCAATTGAGAAGCTTGTAGTCCTCTGACATGTTGCAAGATGTATAGGTGCTGAGGACTTTGTGGCGGCAGCTGATGATTGTGCAGCTACTGAAGGCATTGCAGAGGCCTTTGAAGAACTTGCTTGAGGATTCTGCAGTGAGGACTTTGAAGTTGAAAATTTTGACTTCACTGCAGACTTCTTCACAATTGACTTGTTCGGAGCACTTGCAGAGGCTCCGGCAGATGCAGCAGCAGCAGTGTCTTCATTGAATTGCTTTACTGCTTCTTTTGCAGTTCTCTGAAGTTTTCTTTGATGCTTAGCCCATTCAGCTGGAAAGTCTTTACTACGAGCAACGCTAGTGGGATCAACTTCTTGATCATCAGCAAGAGGATCCCTTCTACAAGGAGGTTTGATTTCGAATTTCTTCATGTACTTAGGAATGACATAACGATATTCTCTCCACTCCTTCATCCACCTCCGTTCAATCCTATGAATTCTGATTTTTCCTCTTGTCGTTTGTTTCTTTTCCATGAATGGCTTCATCAGGAGTACAGTAACCAACATATAAATGCTCAAGTATTTCAAAGGCAGTGTTCTGTTTAGCCTTCCTTCCACCCTTCTGAGGTCTTTTACCATCTGCCATTTTCTTCACTTGATGACTTTGAACTCTTGATGATTATGAAGATGTATACAATTTTTCCTCAAGGGACGCTGCAAATGAGTTAAGTTGATGAGAACCTAGTGATTCATCAGCAGACATTTTGTACATGTGAACAGAGTATAGGTGCGGGGAATTTGAAGAGGTCATATGAGTTCTCAGAAATTTGTCAAAATACATCAAGTTCAGGATTTTGACCATAGGTGTCTTGAGGAATTTCACTAAGTGTTCTTGACTTAGGTTCCACGGTTGTGCAGATTTGTGGATCCACACAATTGAGGAATCTTGAAGAAAATCATAACTTAGGAAAAACATCAAGGGAATGAAACATGTGAGGTGCTTAAGAAGACGATTCTTGAAGAATAAACTCCTTTGACGATTTTTTGAAAAACATGAAGATCAAACAAGGGCAGTAAAATTAGATTTTATTTACCCTGATGAAGAACACAACGAACAGTGAGACGAAATCGAACAAGTTCGTCCGTCCAGATCTCCCACGCCCAAGCTTGGCAAAGGGAGACTGCTACAGTGGTGGCGGAGTGAAGATTTCCACGGCCGATGCAAGTACAACGACAGCGAGGTCGAGGTGATGAGCCATAAGTATAGGAAATCACAACAGTTTTCGAGGGTAGAGTATTCAACCCAAATTTATAGATTCGACACAAGGGGAGCCAAAGAATATTTGAAGGTGTTAGCAGTTGAGTTGTCAATTCAACCACACCTGGAGATTAATTGTCTGCAGCAAGTAATCGGTAGCAAAGTAATATTATAGTTTTGATAGTAGTGACACCAGTAACAGTAATGGTAATAGTGATATCAGTAATTTTGTAGCAACTGTAACAGCGATGATAGCAGTAGTAACTTAGCAGAAACAATATAAGATAAATTCGTAGGCATTGGATCGGTGACTTGTTGGATGATATTTATCATGAGACAGTTATAACCTAGGGAGATACGGCACTAGCTCCAGTTCATCGATATAATGTAGGCATGTATTCCGTAAATAGTCATACGTGCTTTATTAAAAGAACTTTCATGACATCTTTTGTCCTACCCTCCCATGGCAGCGGGGTCCATACTGGAAACTAAGGGATATTAAGGCCTCCTTTTAATAGAGAATCGGAACAAAGCATTAACACATAGTGAATACATGAACTCCTCAAACTATGGCAATCACCGGAAGAAGTCCCGGTTATTATCACTCCGGGGTTACCGGATCATAACATGTAGTAGGTGACTATAACTTGCAAGATCGGATCTAAAACATGGATATAATGATGATAACATAAATGGTTCAGATCTGAGTTCATGGCACCCTGGCCCAAAGTGACAAGCATTAAGCATGGCAAAGTCATAGCAACATCAATCTAATAACATAGTGGATACTAGGGATCAAGCCCTAACAAAACTAACTCGCTTACATGATGAATCTCATCCAACTCCTCACCGACCAGTGAGCCTACGAAGGAATTACTCACTCCCAATGGGGAGCATCATGGAATTGGCAGTGGAGAAGGGTTGGTGATGATGAAGAATGAAGATCCCCCTCTCCGAAGCCCCAAACGGACTCCAGATCTGGCCTCCTGATGAAGAACAAGAGGTGGCGACAGCTCCGACTCGTGGAGTGCGATAATTCTTTCTCCTCAATTTTTTCTGGAATAATGTGATTTTATAGCATCGGGATTAGGGTTTGCGGGGCCACCAGGTGGGTACAACCCACATGGGCATGCCAGGAGAGGGGAGCACACCCTGGTGGGTTGTGCCCACCCAGGTGCCCCTCTCTAGCAGGTCTTGGCTCTAGAAATTCTTATTGTTGATATAAAAAATCCTCGCAAAGTTTTGTTCCATTCCAGAACTTTTATTTCTGCACAAAAACAACACCATGGTAGTTCTGCTAAAAATAGCATCAATCTGGGGTTAGTTTCATTCAAATCATGCAAATTAGAGTCCAAAACAAGAGGAAAAGCATTAGGAAAAGGTCAGAATACAATTGAAGAGGGTCAACTCAAGAGCACATGATTTTTCCTGAGTTGTAGATGCATGGATTGAATAAGTCAAACGGAGTTCAACATGTTTCTTCCGAATAACCCATGTAGAAAGGAAAGAATTGGCAGACTCACAACTATGAAATGGAGGACTCATCATGAGCACTCATATTGTGATCTTTCGTCCACAAAGAACTTCTGCCATAACTGATTCATGGTATTGGAAGAATGATATACCCCAAACCTTGAGGGCTAGAACAAGGTTACTAATATCCTATAGGAATGAGCAAAATACTATCAACGGGAGGGAGCAGAATGATTCTTGGGTTCAAGAACCCAGATACAGAATACATATTGACTAAGTAGCATCACAGCATGCTTTCGATAATGACGGCCAGAGTTATCACACTGGGAACATAGACACTGCTAGACAGTTAGGTGGTTCACTGAAACAACAAGGTTTCATAAACACCTTCATCATACACGTTGAGGTAATGGAGTAACCCCACACAATAATTAGTGTGATTTGCCTGACCTGAAAGACATTGACTCACGATGAAAGAGTTTTGCAATTGCATCAGATAATTTAGAAACCTTGGATAACTCAGACAGCATAGTGGCTGTATGGAAATGAAATATGAGGCAACCTGCACAAGAAAACCAACAACACGACATTGAATTCTTATGGAGACACTGATCCAAGAAGACAACAACTTTCTTATAGGTCTCCAACATAGTAACGCGTCATCCTGATAGATAGATGAGAAAGCCTAGTTCTTAATCCCCGTAGAATAAAGAATAGGGTGACTCGGAATTAGAATGACACAAGGAAAGGAGTAAAAAGAGCCTTACGTTCCCTTCCACAATCAATTCCCTTATATATAACTAAAGCAGTTCTAGACTCAACATGGACCAGTTTGGCTTGGTAGTCCTACAGGCAGTCAAGCTCTTATACCAAAGCTGTCGGGACCCCGATCCTAAGCCATAAGAATCCAGCCTGTAACACATCACATCACGTTGCGGTCACACGCACGGTTATCTCCACGGCTGCCACCTTACCTGGGCCAGGACCGTTTGCGTCTTTTGACTCACGTATGTGAATGTGTCGCTACCATTCAAATGTCAAAGAACCTGGGCCGACATGACTAGTTGTAGAACCCAAGTGGCACATCCGTACAGGGACAGGCATACGTAACCCAGCAATGCAGGTGTCGATCTCTAGCGTGTGTTGACGAGTCATAGCAAGCTACAAAGACTCCATTATGTCGTGGACATAAATGTCATCACTGCACATAGACGAGTCGTAGCAGGCTACAGGGACTCCATTAAACTATGAGATATTTCCCCGAAGGGATAGACACAGCAGCAAAGAAGGATACATGCCGGTCAATCAATGTGTCCGGAACAGTAGCAAGATACCAAGGCTCGGTGGAAGCACAAAGAGGCAGTTCCCCGTAAAGAGTACTACTAAAGGCACACAACTAGGTGTCGGATCCCATACATACCGTTGCACGTCACACGCACGCATGACATGCCCGATATGCATAGATACAACTATGGCATCACAACATAACCATACAACATTACAACATTTATTTAGAAGGCTCGAAAGAGCCAACACGATAAGATGTTACAAACAGGGGTTACAAGACCCAACATTCAGAGCATTCAAACAAACAAGCAGAAATTAAACATGTCTGGGTACAGACATCTACAAAAGTGGCTAGAGGAGCCTGAAAAGCTACAACGACCCTACCAAAGGAACCAGACCTCTGTCTGGGATTTCCAAGCTAATCCAGTCAACATCGAACTTCACGTTGTAATGATCACTAATGAGACTGACGTCTTCTCTGCAAAAACATAAATTAAGCAAACGTGAGTACAATGGTACTCGGCAAGACTTACATCAGAACTAACTACATATGCATCAGTGTCAATGAAGGGGGTTGTGGAGTTTATTGCAGCATGCCAGCTTTGACTCTTGGCTAACCTGTACTACGACTACAAGTAGTAACTTTGAGGTGGGATAGTGCACACAAGTCCACATATTCACCAAATCAATACACCACCATGGATCCACTTCCGTCTCCCTACAAGAAGGCCATCCATAGCATTCATGCTTATCTTGCGTATTTTAGAGTATCCACTTCAAGTTGTCTATGAGCCACATAAGTTCTCCAAGTAGTCCATATCCGAGGACGTGGCTATTCGAACAGATTCATAACCCTATAGGGGTATACTTCTTCACACACGCTCCCGCCACTTATCGCCATGTGCACGAAAAAGGCACCTCGGCAACCTTCAAGCGGAAGCCCGGCGAGGGAGTCGGCCACGACCGTCAATCACACAAGACCCTATTCCAGGTTTATCGCCTATTTGAGACTGAACCCGCATGGAAGTTCGACTGAAGTTTCCGCTACGGCCTCAAACGATGTGCGTAGGGTTCCCAAGCCCACCATTCGGGTGCCTCTTGGTACACCATGCCACTGTGCCTATACCGCATCACAATCCACCCCGTCGGGTAGCGCTACGCACGGCTGCCAACACTTTTCCTACAAACACTAGAAACTAGTTGCAACTCCTGGACAGAGGTCTAGGCGATTAATAAGCCGAGAGGGGTCGAGTTACCGAAACCCAATGTGTGGTAGTATCTTGTCTTGGATAACATACACAGAACTCAGTTCTTAAGGACGGTCCCAATGAGACAACCCGCCATGTACTCCTACATGACCTCTCATCACTACCTTTACCAAATCGTGTTCACACACTTAGCTCTCACACAGTAGGACATGAACACTACCATTCCGATTCATCGCCCAGATGGATTAGACCCGACACGACACGACTCTAAGCATAGCAGGCACAGTAAGTAAGCAAGCATGTATGAGTAAGCACAACAAGGCTCAAACGGTTGCTACTCATGCTAAGTGGTTTCAACTATTTACTGTGGCAAAGACAGGTCATGCAAAGAATGGGTTCAACTACCGATGACATGTAACAGTTGAATCGTTGTTGTCCTAATGTAGTAAAAGAAAGCAGGAGCGAGAGAGTGGATTCATATCAATATGCTTAAGGGGGTTAACTTGCCTGACGATCCTGAAGATAATACTTCTCTTCATTAGTGTCAATGGTTGCATCGTCGGAACCATCGTCTATCGAGAAGGAACAAACACCGGCAAACAGGAAAGGAACACATTCAATGCAATGCAACAACCATGATGCATGATATGACAAGTTAAAGTACTGAATTGACCTAGAGGAATAATTAGCCAAGTTAATTGAAGTGGAATTCAAACAAGTTTGAATTCCAACTCCAAATGATATTTCATATAGTGCCCTAATCATAAAATGTCCTACTTGGTGATCTTAACTTGTTCAAACATGCATGATCATGTCATAAACAGATTCATTGGATTTTTGTGATCATTTTTCATATATAAATTATTTTCATCTGACTTACAAACTATTTTCTATGATTTTTAGAAGTTTTAAACATTTTCTGGAATTTCCTTATTAATTTAAATACCAAAAAAGCTTTAATGCGTCAGCATTGCGTCATGGTGACGTCAGCATGTCAACAGGGTCGGTCCAGGTCAAACCTGACCAGCGGGACCCGCTGGTCAGTGACCCATTTGGTTAACATGGTTATTTAAACAAACGAAAACATTTCAGGCTAATTAATCACATGGGGCCCACTAGTCAGCGTCAGGGGGTTTAATTAGAGACTACTAATTAGGCCACATTAGCCAGCCGGGATTTGGTCGCCGGTGACCTCTGGCCACGGCGGAGGGCCACGGGAGGACCACGGGAGCGGCCGCGAAGGGCACTGGGGCGAATCCCATGTTCCTGCGCATCCGGAGGGGACCACGGGAGGCTCTGGGGACGCCAGAGCTCGTTGGAGGCGAGCCCATGGGGGCGGCCGGAGCTCGGCTTGCGGGGACGGTGGCTAGAGGGCACGAAAGAGCAGGGGCGCAAGGGGAAAACGGGCGGCGACTCACCGGGAGGCTACAGTGGGGATCAGCGGCTCGAGGGTGCTCCGGTTGCTGAGGATCGACGGACGGCGGCCTTCCGTGCTGACGGTGGAACGACAATGGGGACGATGCTGTGGGGCCTCTAGCCTTGATTCTTTCGGCGGGGAGGAGCTACTCGAGGGGACTGAGCTAAGGGGGCCGACAGGAGGGGCTCGGCGAGGCCGGTGGCCGCGGGGCGACGAATGGCGGTGACCATGGCGCAGCAGAGAGGGGGGAGAGAACAGAGGGGAAGGAGGAGAGAGCGATGGGGACGGCGCTTGGGGTCTATCCCCTCACTAGCGCGACGAGGAGGAGGCCAGGTAGGCAGGAGGCATGGCGCCCTGGCCTCCATCGCCGTGGCCTCATCTCCTCTGCCTATTGGCAGAGGTAGACGATGACTGGCACATGGGCAAGTTGGGCCAGCCTGTTGCTGGGCCTCTATGAGATCTCTCTCTCTCTTATTTAGTTTTTGTTTTCTATTTCCTACTTTTTATTTATTTTTGTTTGGGCAAAGCTACAAAGCCAAAATTCCTGAAAATATTTGTGGGGTATATTTGGAATATTTCCAAACTACACAAAAAGTTCTAGAAAAATTGAAGCAACTAAAATATTTACAATGCTTTATTAGTGATTTTCAGAAATTTTCCTAATTTATTTAATTTGCCAAATATTTGTTAAAATATATTTCACCCCTGATATCTTGTTGCCAACATTTATCAAAGAGGGGGAACATTTTTGAAGAGCAGTTTGGATTCACTCAATTATCTTAATAGTTTAACCTATTTGAAATTTATCTGTGCTAGGGTTTGATCACCCCCATTTCAGATTAATTCAATTTAGACATGATGACATGATGCACATGTTGATGTTGATGCAAACAAATTTAAGCAAATTATAGGGCTGTGACAACTCACCCCCACTAAACAAGAATCTCGTCCCGAGATTCAGGCGTAGGGTATGAGGACAAAGGGGACACAACTACCACAATCTTCATGATCCAATTGCTTTTCTCAAAGATGTTGCTTCACTTCATCATCTTGACTTTGATGTCTTTGACTTCAAGATCTTCATCCAACAGAAAGACAATAGGGATAGAGAGCTCTATAAGAATCGATCTTTACGAAGATCGAGCGACTCATGACCAACTCATGGAATGAGACGTAATAACATCTCTCGAGCTGGGACACAAAACACACGTTGAGAACAATGAATGAGGCAGATGACGGAGGTCTAATTGGTAGGCAACAATCCCACGCTAAAGTAGATGGTGATGAGGCTTCAAAGTAGCATGGAGTTAGTTGCCCGTCATACCATAATGGGCACCTTAGGGATGGTGACTCATAGGATTATCCCTTAAGTGGCAAAAAGAATTACTTTTGATATAGAGACTATTGAAACTATTCATACCAACCTAAGGCGATTTGCAAACGATTGTTCAAAGGAATTCAAAGAATGGCATACTCAGATCGAAGGGAAACTAGAGTTATAAAACAACTCGGCAACGGAAGGCACATTCCAATTAATACCGAGAGTATAACCCAGTGCCTGAGCATGCTCTCAAGAACTTGACCATTTCCATATTCATGAGGGTTTTTACCAACATCCGTGCCAAGGATCCTGGCAACACCTCATACTACCATGATGAATAATGATGGAGGATGCAGATGCAAAGGAAGACAACACTTTCCTAGATTTCACCTTAGCTATGCCAAGGGAGCAAAATCTGGATGATCGACTGAGAGACATTTAGCACTCCGCTTCTAATGTTCTCCTTTATGAATTAGTGTAACCCAATTATAGGTAACGTTTTATATCTAGAACATCAAGTAAAAAGGTCGGACTTCGGAATCTCAAAGGGTCCATGAGGAATAACTTCTAGAGCAAGTCATACAAGGTCCTCATGGGGAGGTGGACAAGTTGCTAAAACAGGATAATATAATAGTAGGTCTTCTGGATAGGTATGTTAGCCACAACATCCCTTTGTCGGGTTATAGAGAGACCATTGTTATAATTCTTTGGGAAACGTCCCAACTAGTATATCTGCGTGAGATTCAGATCTGGTTGGTGCCAGAATATTCCAAACTCAGCATGTCTGAAGTGGAAAGATTGCAACACAAATCGAAAAGATGATGTTGCGATATTCTTGGGAAATGAATTGCAGAAGCCAACTCCAAAACATGAGCTGGATTGCAAGACACATGTGAACACACTGTCCAAGGCAATTGTGACCAATAGGAATCTTACAACAAAACACTACCGAGTGCTGGATGGAACCATCATTGGAGGTAGCAAAGTATTGTGCACGTCCGTCAGGGCCCTTCAGGAGTAACACTTAACTTCTTTTCCTTAACAAGACAAACCATGGCTTGATGTGCTAGGAAATTCATACGGAATGGAGGTAGCAAGCCTATCACGCCATAGAATACTTCACACATGCATGATTGACTTGGGATGATTCCAAAGGAAGCAAAATGAACTTTCTCAAATTCACGGCGACAACTTGCATCAACTGCACGTGAACTGAGAGGGAGTCACTTCTTACACCTAACATATATTTCACGAACGGAACATGAAGATATGCCTACAAAGTTTCCAACAATAGCTTAATGTCCATCATGAGTCATGGAATAGACGAGAATGTTGTCGATGAGCTCAACAACAATTCATCGAGGTATCCAAATTGATGGAATTCCACAACTATGAGAACAAGGTGGTAGCATTGGTCAGACCAAAAGATATAATAGTGTATCATCAAGGATACCTCCACGAGTAAAAACAACATTAGGAAAATCTTTGGTTCTGATTTTGATTTGAAGATAGCCCATACTCAAATCAAAGGTTGAACAAGACAATAGGTGCAACAATTGATCACAAGGATTAATTGATGAAGATATCATCTTTCTTCGACACCCACACAAGATATCCCTTTGGAAATAACTAAGTCAGGCAAAGCTTTTATCTTCCAACTCTCCAAGTTGTTGTTTAGCTTAACCGACTAGTTCGGGGGTATCCAATACAGATTCTTGGAGAAAGGTGGTTTATAGAAAAACCATCTTGATCATGAACTCAACATAACGGTCAAGGAACACCTTGGTAATACTTCCGAGAAGATATTCGGATAATCACGATCCACCGATATGTTATCAAGCTTGAGAACAATCTTGTTTTTCAAGGCAAGACGATATGATCAACAGAGCGAAGGATTGATACAATCCTAACTCATTGATCGAAAACTGCACCATAGAAAATGGACTAGGTAGCACGATCAATCTTAGTATGACAATTCAATGACCATCACACCAAGAGTGAGATTATTGTCCATTAACTACCAAGCAGCAAAGTTGCTAGGAGTATTGATTCACACATCACGATTCACTTGTCGATATTCTGGTTACAAACAACACAGAGACTGAGGAATGAATGATGATGGCGAGAAGTATCAGTACATCAAGATTTCATAAGAGGGAGTGCAGTAATCATGACAATCTTGACATTAAGAGGGTAATACCTCAAGGTAGAGCAGAGCAAAAGATGGATTGGCATTTTTATCCGCAGAATACAACTACTTCGACCCAATCCAAAAAATGGATGAGGTACGGGAGTTTGCTTCTCCTAGTCATTCTGAAGTAGAATGGCTTGACAGACCACAAGAATAGTCGACATCGATAAGACAATGCATGACATACCCTTGACTATCCATTGGTAGATGAAGGTCAGAATACAATTGAAGAGGGGCAACTCAAGAGAACATGATTTTTCCTGAGTTGTAGATGCATGGATTGAATAAGTCAAACGGAGCTCAACATGTTTCTTTCGAATAACCCATGCAGAAAGGAAAGAATTGGCAGACTCACAACTATGAAATGGAGGACTCATCACGAGCACTCATTTTGTTATCTTTCGTCCACAAAGAACTTCTGCCATAACTGATTCATTGTATTGGAAGAATGATATACCACAAACCTTGAGGGCTAGAACAAGGTTACTAATATCCTATAGGAACGAGCAAAATACTATCAACGGGAGGGAGTAGAATGATTCTTGGGTTCAAGAACCCAGATACAGAATACCTATTGACTGAGTAGCATCACAGCATGCTTTCGATAACGATGGCTAGAGTTATCACACTGGGAACAAAGACACTACTAGACTATTAGGTGGTTCATAGAAACAACATGGTTTCCTAAACACCTTCATCATACACGTCGAAGTAATGGAGTACCCCAACACAATAATTAGTGTGCTTTGTCTAACCTAAAAGACATTGACTCAAGATGAAAGAGTTTTGCAATTGCATCAGATAATTTAGGAACCTTGGATAACTCGGACAACATAACAGCTGTATGGGCATGAAATATGAGGCAACCTGCACAAGAAAACCAACAACACTACATTGAATTCTTATGGAGACACTGATCCAGGAAGATAACAACTTTCCTATAGGTCTTCTGCATAGTAACTCGTCATCTTGATAGATAGATGAGAAAGCCTAGTTCTTAATCCCCGTAGAATAAAGAACAGGGTGACTCGGAATTAGAATGACACAAGGAAAGGAGTAAAAAGAGCCTTACGTTCCCTTCCACAATCAATTCCCTTATATATAACTAAAGCAGTTCTAGACTCAACATCGACCAGTTTGGCTTGGTAGTCCTATAGGTAGTCAAGCTATGATACCAAAGTTGCCAGGACCCTGATCCTAAGCCATAAGAATCCAGCCTGTAACACATCACATAACTTTGCGGTCTCACACAAGGTTATCTCCACGGCTGCCACCTTACCTAGGCCGGGACCGTTTGTGTCTTTTGACTCACGTATGTGAATGTGTTGCTAGCATTCAAATGTCAAAGAACCTGGGCCGACATGACTAGTTGTAGAACCCAAGTGGCACATCCGTACAAGGACAGGCATATGTAACCCAGGAATGCAGGTGTCGATCTCTAGCATGTGTAGACGAGTCATAGCAAGCTACAAGGACTCCATTACGACGGGGGACATAAGTGTCATCACTGCACATAGATGAGTCGTAGCAGGCTACAGGGACTCCATTACACATAAGTGTCATCACTGCACATAGACTAGCGTATGTAACAGTTGAATTGTTGTTGTCCTAATGCAGTAAAAGAGAGCAGGAGCGAGAGAGTGGGTTCATATCAATATGCTCAAGGGGGTTAACTTGCCTGACTATCCTGAAGATAATACTTCTCTTCATTAGTGTCAATGGTTGCATCGTCGGAACCATCGTCTACCGAGCAGGAACAAACACCGGCAAACAGGAAACGAACACATTCAATGCAATGCAACAACCATGATGCATGATATGACAAGTTAAAGTACTGAATTGACCTAGAGGAATAATTAGCCAAGTTAATTGAAGTGGAATTCAAACAAGTTTGAATTCCAACTCCAAATGATATTTCATATAGTGCCCTAATCATAAAAGGTCCTACTTGGTGATGTTAACTTGTTCAAACATGCATGATCATGGCATAAACAGATTCATTGGATTTTTCTGACCATTTTTCATATATAAATTATTTTCATCTAACTTACAAATTATTTTCTATGATTTTTAGAAGTTTTAAACATTTTTTGGAATTTCCTTATTAATTTAAATACCAAAAAAGCTTTAATGCGTCAGCATTGCGTCATGGTGACATCAGCAGGTCAACAGGGTCGGTCCAGGTCAAACCTGACCAGTAGGACCCGCTGGTTAGTGACCCATTTGGTTAATAGGGTTATTTAAACTAACGAAAACATTTCAGGCTAATTAATCATGCGGGGCCCACAAGTCAGCGTCAGGGGGGTTTAATTAGAGACTACTAATTAGGCCACATCGGCCAGTCGGGATTTGGTCACCGGCGACCTCTGGCCACGACGGAGGGCCACCGGAGGGCCATGGGAGCGATCGCGAAGGGCACTAGGGCGAATCCCACGGCCCCGCGCATCCGGAGGGGGACCACAGGAGGCCCTGGGGTCGCCGGAGCTCGTCGGAGGCGAGCCCATGGCAGCGGTCGGAGCTCGGCTTGCAGGGACGGTGGCTAGAGGGCACGGGAGAGCAGGAGCACAAGGGGGAAAACGGGCGGCGGCTCACCGGGAGGCTATAGAGGGGATCAGCGGCTCGGGGGCGCTCCGGTTGCTGAGGATTGACGACCAGCAGCCTTCGGTGTCGGTGATGTAACGACTATGGGGACGATGCCGTGGGGCCTCTGGCCTTGATTCTTTTGGCGGGGAGGAGCTGCTCGAGGGTACTGAGCTGAGGGGGCCGACAGGGGGGGCTCGGCGAGGCCGGTGGCTGCGGGGCGATGAACGGCGGCGACCATGGCGCAGCAGAGAGGGGGGAGAGAACAGTAGGGAAAGGAGGAGAGAGCGATGAGGACGACTCTTGGGGTCTATCCCCTCACCAGCGCGACGAGGAGGAGGCCAGGCAGGCTGGAGGCATGGCGCACTGGCCTCCATCGCTGTGGCCTCATCTCCTCTGCCTATTGGCAGAGGTAGACGATGACTGGCAAATGGGCAAGTTAGGCCAGCTTATTGTTGGGCCTCTATAATATCTCTCTCTCTCTCTTATTTAGTTTCTGATTTCTATTTCCTGCTTTTTATTTATTTTTGTTTGGGCAAAGCTATAAAGCCAAAATTCCTGAAAATATTTGTGGGGTATATTTGGAATATTACCAAACTACACAAAAAGTTCTAGAAAAATTGAAGCAACTAAAATATTTACAATGCTTTATTAGTGATTTTCAGAAAATTTCCTAATTTATTTAATTTGCCAAATAGTTGTTAAATATAATTTACCCCTGATATGTTGTTGCCAACATTTATCAAAGAGGGGGAACATTTTTGAAGAGCAGTTTGGATTCACTCAATTATCTTAATAGTTTAACCTATTTGAAATTTATCTGTGCTAGGGTTTGATCACCCCCATTTCAAATTAATTTAAATTTAGACATGACGGCATGATGCACATGTTGATGTTGATGCAAACAAATTTAAGCAAATTCTAGGGTTGTGACATGGTATCTCGCTAGCCCTTTTTGAGACCGCAAAACATAAATGCAGTGCACCTCCAAAGTTCAAGGAGCGACTAAACATTGTAATTCATGGTAGAAAAGATCCAGTCATGATGCACCCAACATTAGCTACACACAATGCATAAATCATGACAACTGTGCTCTTCTCAGTTTCTGGCACTTGTTTTAGAAGGTGATGACACAACATAAAAGTAAATAGATAGTCCCTTCGCAGAGGGAAGTAGTGATTTCCAAAGGTGTCAGAGCTCAATTTTTAAAACAGAGATCAATGATATTTTGAGGCATGCACCCTTCTCATTTACTTCACGACCATCAGTTATCAACAGCTTCCATGCTAAGCATGCTAGTGGCGGTTCCCAAGCGATAAAAGTAAAGGGTTTTGACTCCATTGGGAGTTTTTGTTTGATTATTCGAGTGATTAACTCTTTTTGTATTTTGCAGTTTGGGACTGCGCATCCCTATTACCGCCCTTTTCTCGTGTGATGGCGAGTGAATAAACACTCGACCTGAGAATAACTCGCTTAGCACAGAAGATACCGACCACCTCCTGTCGTTCCATGAACGATCCAGGCACACAAAATGGATAATTTTTGGAAGTTTTTAGGGGTGGCACATGCAAATTTACTTAGGACGGCAAGGTAATACCCTATATAGGTAGGTATGGTGGACTCATCTGGAATAACTTTTGGGTTCAAGGTTTTTGATGTACAAGCAGAGTTCCCACTTAGTATAGGCGAAGGCTAGCAATTAGATTGAGAAGCGTCCAGCTAGAGAGCAACAACTATCATAACCATGAATTATGCATAAGTAACAATGGATACTAGCATGAGTAGGATATGAACACCATGAACTTAAATATCATAGAGGCTATGTTGGTCTTGATTCAACTACATGCATGAACATGTGCCAAGTCAAGCCACTCGAACATTCAGAGGAGGATACCATATCATCATACTACATCACAATCATTTTAATGCTATGTTGATATCCAAGATAAAACATTATCAACTCCCAGCTACTTATGCATGGCATGAGAAACTATAATCTCTAATTGTCATTGCAAACATGTTTAATCATAATGGGCTAAATCATGGATACTAGGTTAAACATATTTACACAAACAGAACAAGTCGAATTCATACTAGTTTCTCTTTGCCATGGTCAGTTCATCGAATGTCGTCGTTATTGCCTTTCACTTGCACAACCGAACGATATGGAAATAATAATAGTGCAAGAGTGCCATGGACTAAGCTGGAATCTACAAACATTTTATTCAACAGGAGAAGACAAGGTAAAATGTGATCTTTATTAGTTCAACAATTATTCATATGAGAGCCACTCAACATTTTCATCGTGGTCTTCTCCTAGGTAAGACTCGAATAAAAAGAAAAGAAATTCAGAGAAACACACTGAAATATTTGTGGAGTTTTTGGTTTTCTTGAACAAGCAAATAAAAAGAAAAAACAAGAAAAACTATTTACACGGGAAAGCTCCCAACAAGCAAAAGAAGAACGAGGAAATCTTTTTGGGTTTTCTATTTAATATTACTACTAAGCATACATAGAAAGTAGATTGACTACAACTATTTATTTATTTTGGTTTTTCTGAAGTTTTTCAAACACACAAAAAGAAAGCAAGAAAATAAATCTAAGCATGGATGATACAATGAAAAAGTGTGGACACCGACAAATAGAATAAGTGGACATGAATGTAAAGTTGATGGGAAACACATACTCCCCCAAGCGTAGGATTTTGGCCTAACTTGGTAGTCGATTAGTAGCCTGGATAGTAATTGGAGTGGTAGCTCACGGAGGCTCTCGGTGCGGATGAGTCGGCCTGCCATGCTGCCTCTACTACTGTGTTGTGAGCTCGGGCCTCGCTCTCAAGAACAAAATATCTTCCATTGCTATGATAGTCAAAAAAAGCAGGCGCGGGCAAATATGTGTGCACAACAGAGTTTTGGCTAAACAATAGATTGTAAGTGAAGTTATCAACCTTTCCCTTGATAATTTTATGATCTTGTAAGGTGTCAAAATCTAAATACTGCATGGGTAGGATAGGATCAAAGGGCAAAGGTGAAATACCCAGCCCTCGTGCTAAACACGTGGCATATATTCCACCATATAAATAGCCATTGTTAGCATTATGCTAAAGTCTATGTGCAACAATCGCTCCAAGGTTATAATTCCTTTCACCGGTGAGAGTAGTGCGAATGAGGCTCAAGTTTGGAGCATAGAGTGTACTATAGACTTGCTTGCCTACTATACATTTCCCGTTAAATAATGCAAAGTACTAAATTGCGGGAAAATGAATGCTCTTTATTCTACCTTGTGCCACTCCCCTCCTCTCACTGTAGCAAAAACTAGTTAAGAATAATTGGTACTCAGCCCTTGGCGGTTTATCAAGCGAACTCTAGAATGGGAGTTTGCAGTGATAGGCAAAATTCTCTAATGAGATGGTATATGGATTATCATAAAGCATAAACGACACCCTAGACTCATGGGGATGGAATTTAAATCCTTTGGCGAATGATTCAGTGAGAATGTGGCGTTCTTCGCACTTATCTGATATGTAGGGACCGAGACCGGCATTGTGAACATATTGCTCAAATTCCTCCTTAATGCCCACACCCATCATATACTCATCGCAAGGCCGTAAGCATGTTTTGGTGGCGGCATCTCGTGTGGAAATTTCACTTGGTTCAACATAAGACCGGCGAGCAGAACTGTCACTAGAAGATGCCCCCGAGGATCGTCACCTCGAAGAACTCCTTCCAAATAGGTTCATCATGTCCGCGTACAATTTTTTGAAAAAAATAAAAAATTTGGGGGTGACAAAAATTTGTCAATAAAACTTTATAAGATTGATAGCAACTACTCACAGGGATGCATAGAGGCCATAACAAGCATTCAACCTACTTAGAACTCTAAGAATTTTGACAAGCAAGCACATCTATAGCAGCACCAAGAGTAGCTAATTATTCAAAATATAAACCACTAAAACAAAAACTAATTGGACAAATGGAGGAGTCACATACCAAGCAACAATCCCCCGAAATAGTTTCAGAAACGGAGCTTCGAGCAAAGAGATCGAAATCTGTGGGTTTGAGCTCAAGAACACGGGAGAGAGAGCAATGGAGATTTTTTTTCTGGAGGTAAGTGATGATGTGGGATGAAGAGGTAAGTGAGGGGGGGCCATGGGGACCACAACCCATCAGGGCACGCCTGGGGGTCCTGGCGCACCCAGGTGGGTTGTGCCCACCTGGTGCACCTCCCTTTGATATTATTTGCACCAGAAATTCAGAAATATTCAGAAAAAAATCATGTAAAATTTTCAGGGTATTCTGAGAACTTTTATTTTTGGGTCCATTTTTATTGCACGGGAAATTCAGAAAACAGACAACACGCGGCATTCTATTTTATTCAACTAATAAAAACAAAAAATAAAAGGTAGGGATAGAAGGTAGTGCTTACTAAATTCATCAACTTCATACCGCTCAAAAATGATTCATTAACAAGGTTGATCAGGTCTTATTAACAACCACTTTCGATTAGCATGAAACTGAAGAACTTTCGTAAATCACTAAGTTACCTCAATGGGGATATGCATTTCCCCAACAATAAGCATTTCATATTTCTTTTTGACAGTAGGTAGAGGTATTTGAAAACTTCCAATAGTGATTGTTGGATATTTTTCAATAACATTAATGCCATTCACTTGGAATTGTTTCTTCGGAAAGTGCACCGTATGCTCATTACCATTGATATGAAAAGTGACCTTGCTTTTACTGCAATCAATAACAGACCTTGCATTATTCAAGAAGGGTCTACAAAGGATAATCGACATGTTGTAGTCCTCAGACATCTCAAGTATAACAAAGTCAGTCAAAATAGTAACATTAGCAACAACAATGGGCACATCCTCATAGATACCGATAGGTATGGCAGTTGATTTGTCAGCCATTTGCAAAGATATTTCAATAGGTGTGATTTTATTCAAATCAAGTCTTTTATATAAAGAGAAAGGCATGACACTAACACCAGCTCCTACATCACACAAAGCAGTTTTAACATAATTCTTTTTGATAGAGCAAGGTATAGTTGGTATTCCCGGATCTCCAAGTTTTTTAGGTACTCCATCTTTGAAAGTGTAATTAGCAAGCATAGTGGAGATTTCAGCTTCTGGTATTTTTCTCTTATTTCTGATGATGTCTTTCATATACTTTGCATAAGGAGGCATTTTCAAGATGTCAGTCAAGCGAGTACGCAGAAAGACTGGCCTCAGCATTTTAGCAAAACGTTCAAATTCTTCATCATCTTTCTTTTTAGTTGACTTGGGTGGAAAAGGCATAGATTTTGAACCCATGGCTCTCTTTCTTTACCGTGTTTTCTAGCCACAAAGTCTCTTTTGTCATATCGTTTATTCTTAGGTTGTGGGTTATCAAGATCAATAGGTGGTTCTATCTCAACATCATTATCTGGTTCTTTATCATTTGTTTGAGTATCTTCATGAACCTCATCATTATCCTTTTCATTATCACTAGGTGAGTGTTCATTACCAGATTGAGTTTTAGCATTTGAGATAGAAGTTTCATTATCATTATCAGGACGTTTGTCTATTTCAGGTTCACTAGAAGTATGCAAAGTCCTATCTTTTTCTTTTTTTTCTTTTTAGAAGGATTTGGTGCACTAGTGTTAGCTCTTTGTGATTCTTGTTCAATTCTTTTTGGGTGTCCCTCAGGATAAAGTGGTTCCCGAGTCATTTTACCTTCTCTAGTTGCAACTCTAACAGCAAAGTCATGCATATTATGATTCATTTCATCAAGCAATTCTCTTTGAGATTTAGCAACTTGTTCTAACTGAGTTTGAACCATAGAAGCATGTTTTCCAACACCTCTAACATCATTTGAGATTCTAAATAACAAGTCACTCAGGCGAGCAATCATATCAGAATTATATTTCAATTGTTTCATGACATTTGCATTAAAGTGATCTTGTTTTCTAATATAGTTTTCAAACTCATAAAGGCATTGCCTAGGATGCATATTGTGAGGATTATCATTATCATTGAACTTCATTAGAGAATTTACCTATACCACCTTAGGCAGTGGTGTTGTATTAAGCCCATGTATTTCTTCAATAGGAGGTAAATTTTTAACATCCTTAGCTTTGATATCTTTTTCCAGCATAGATTTCTTTGCCTCTTGCATATCTTTGGGACTGAGATATAATATAGCCCTCTTCTTCGGAGTGGGTTTAGCTGGTGGTTCAGGAGGAGTCCAATCATCATAATTTTTCAATATGTTATTCAATAATTCTTCAGCTTGTCCAATAGTTCGTTCCCTGAAAACACAACCAGCACAACTATCTAGGAAATCCCTAGAAGCATCGGTTAGTCCATTATAGAAGATATCAAGTATTTCATTTTTCTTAACAGGATGATCAGGAAAAGCATTAAGTAATTGGCAAAGCCTCCCCCAAGCTTGTGGGAGACTCTCTTCTTTAATTTGCACACAGTTAAATATTTCCTGTAAGGTAGCTTGTTTCTTATGAGCAGGAAAATATTTTTCAGAGAAGTAATAAATCATATCCTGGGGACTACGCACACAACCAGGAGCAAGAGTATTGTACCAAGATTTAGCATCACCCTTTAATGAGAAAGGAAATAATTTGAGAATAAAGTTATAACGAGTTTTCTCATCATGAGTAAAAAGGGTGGCTATATCATTCAACTTAGTAAGATGTGCCACAACAGTTTCAATTTCATAACCATGGAAAGGATCAGATTCAACCAAAGAAATTAACTCTGGGTCAATAGAGAATTCATAATACTTATCATCAATAAAGATAGGTGAAGTAGCAAACTTAGGATCACACTTCATTCTAGCATTTAGAGACTTTTCTTTATACTTGTGTAATAATTTCTCTAGATCGTCTCTATCATTACAAGAAATAATATCTCTAGTTGTTTCTTCACCCATAACATAACCTTCCAGTACCTTAGGCAATTCATATCTAGGAAGGCTAGTTCTAGCAGTTGTTTCAGGAGATTCACTTTCAAGCTCATCATCAGATTCAACAACATCATGTTGTATAACTCTAGCAATTTGTTTATCAAGAAATTCAGCAAGTGGCACATCATCATTATCAAGCAAGGTACTAGCATCATCATAAGCATTATCCATAACAGAAGTAGCATCATCAATAACTTGCGACATATTAGAATTAATAGCATGTGGTGGTGTTGCAAGTTTACTCAAAACAGAAGGTGAATCTAAAGCAGAACTGGATGGCAGTTCCTTACCTCCCCTCGTCCTTGAGGGAAATATCTTAGTCTTAGGATCCTTCAGATTCTTCATAGTGATAATATGATAATAATCCCAAGTGACTCAGCAAATATAGCTATGCTCCCCGGCAATGGCGCCAAAAAAAGGTCTTGATAACCCAGAAGTATAGGGGATCGCAACAGTTTTCGAGGGTAGAGTATTCAACCCAAATTTATAGATTCGACACAAGGGGAGCCAAAGAATATTTGAAGGTATTAGCAGATGAGTTGTCAATTCAACCACACCTGGAGATTAATTATCTGTAGCAAGTAATCAGTAGCAAAGTAATATGATAGTTTTGATAGTAGTGACAGCAGTAATAGTAACGGTAATAGTGATAACAGTAATTTTGTAGCAAGTGTAACAACGATGATAGCAGTAGTAACTTAGCAGAAACAATATAAGATAAATTCATAGGCATTGGATCGGTGACTTGTTGGGTGATATTCATCATGAGACAGTTATAACCTAGGGCGATACGGCACTAGCTCTAGTTCATCGATATAATGTAGGCATGTATTTCGTAAATAGTCATACGTGCTTTATTAAAAGAACTTGCATGACATCTTTTGTCCTACCCTCCCGTGGCAGCGGGGTCCATACTGGAAACTAAGGGATGTTAAGGCCTCCTTTTAATTGAGAACCGGAACAAAGCATTAACACATCGTGAATACATGAACTCCTCAAACTACGGTAATCACCGGAAGAAGTCCCGGTTATTGTCACTCCGCGGTTACCGGATCATAACACGTAGTAGGTGACTATAACTTGCAAGATCAGATCTAAAACATGGATATAATGATGATAACATAAACGGTTCAGATCTGAGTTCATGGCACCCGGGCCCAAAGTGACAAGCATTAAGCATAGCCAAGTCATAGCAATATCAATCTAAGAACATAGTGGATACTAGGGATCAAGCCCTAACAAAACTAACTCGATTACATGATGAATCTCATCCAACTCATCATCGACCAATGAGCCTACGAAGGAATTACTCACTCCCGGTGGGGAGCATCATGGAATTGGCGATGGAGAAGGGTTGGTGATGACGAAGAACGAAGATCCCCCTCTCCAGAGCCCCAAACGGACTCCACATCTGGCCTCCCAATGAAGAACAGCAAGTGGCGGCGGCTCCGGCTCGTGGATTGCGATAATTCTTTCTCCCCGGGTTTTTTCTGGAATAATGTGATTTTATAGTGTCGGGATTAGGGTCTGTGGGGCCACGAGCTGGGTACAACCCACCTGGGCGCGCCAGGAGAGGGGAGCGCACGCTGGTGGGTTGTTCCCACCAAGGTGCCCCTCTCTGGCAGGTCTTGGCTCTATAAATTCTTATTATTGATATAAAAGATCCTCGCAAAGTTTCGTTCCATTTCAAGAACTTTTATTTTTGCACAAAAACAACACCATGGTAGTTCTGCTGAAAACAGCGTCAGAGCGGGGTTAGTTTCATTAAAATCATGCAAATTAGAGTCCAAAACAAGAGGAAAAGCGTTAGGAAAAGTAGATACGTTGGAGACGTATCACGAGGCAGTGAAGCTCTTCCTCTCCGACGGGGATGATTTTAGCAGTGGCGCTGGGTTTGATCTCTAAGAGATGGGAGTGAGGAGTAACTCGAGCATAGTGAAGGGAAGGGGGTATTTATAGTGGCAGTAAAAACCAACTGGCCCAAATATTTTGGACTAGATTGCCCCTGACCCTTGCTCTCCACGCAACATGTGTCACCCACGTTCTGAGTAGTGGAGATAGTGGGGGGGTGGGTTATCCAGTCATGGGAATCGAAATGGTTTGAGCGGGAAACACCAAAAATTTTGATTATGAAATTTTTTAAGTTTTCATTTGCAAATTCTTCAACTGTCAAGGACATAGTGAAGAGTTTGAATGAGTTTCGAAGTAGAACGCATATGAAGAATTTGTGAACTGACTTGGTTGAGTTTAGCATAGAGGGAGAACAGGTGTGATCACATTCACTTAGATGAAAATCAATTTGAAGAATTAGCAATAAGTGAGTGTTGTTGAGGACATTGAGAACTCAAATATATAGTCAAGGAAGAACATCAGTTTCATAGTTTGAAGAATTTGTAAATTTGAGGAATTTGCAAAGTTGAGGAATTTGAAAATTTGAAGAATTTGCAAACTGACGAAAAACTCAACTTTGAAGAATTTCAACTATGGTTGGTGGCGTGACCCATCATATAAGAATGATGATTTAAGACACCGCGTACAATTGTCGTAGGGTTCTGAGAATCAAATTCTTCATTAATTTCTTCACACTTAGAGGGTTATTGTTACTTCTTGTGTTGCACATCTAAATCATCAATTTTGCATAAGTGTTAGGATATGTGTCTTTTCAAAGAACATTTGAAGATTCTAAGATATTTAGCTCACACCGCAACTTAAAAAATCTCTTTTCATCCAAGGGCTTAGTGAAGATATCAGCCAGATGTTCTTCAGTGGCGATGTGATCGGTGGAGATGTCGCCCTTGAGTACATGGTCTCGAAGAAAATGATGACGAATCTGGATGTGCTTAGTCTTGGAGTGCTGAACTGGGTTGTAAGAAATCTTGATAGCGCTCTCATTGTCGCAGTAGAGAGGCACATTCTTCACTTTGATGCCATAGTCCTTGAGGGTTTGCTTCATCCATAGTAACTGAGTGCAACATGAACCAGCAGCAATGTACTCAGCTTTAGCAGTAGATAGTGACACGCAGTTTTGCTTCTTCGAGGACCAATAGACTAAGGATCATCCAAGGAAATGACATGTGCCTGAGGTTGACTTGCGATCCACATGATCTCCAGCATAGTCAGCATCTGAGTACACGACGAGGTGAACATTTAAGCCCATGGGATACCATAATCCAAGCTAAGTATCGAAGAATATGTTTCATAGCCTTATGGTGTGATTCTTTCGGTGTTGCTTGGAATCGGGCACACATGCAAACACTCAGCATAATATCTGGCCTAGATGCACATAGATACAATAAAGAGCCAATCATGGAGCAATATACCTTCTGGTCGAAATCTTTACCATTTTCGTCAGTGTAGAGGTGGCCTTTTGAAGGCATTGGAGTTTTGACGCCTTTGCAGTCTTGCATGTCGAATTTCCTCAGAACATCCTTGAGGTATTTCTCTTGAGAGATGAAGATGCCATTGTCTTGCTGACGAATTTGAAGACCTAACAAGAATTTCAACTCTCCCATCATAGACATTTGATATTCTTCACTCATCATATAGGCAAATTCATCACTGTAACGTTTGTCAGTATAGCCAAAGATAATATCATCTACATATATTTGGCATATGAACAGTTCATTGTCATAGGATTTAGTGAAAAGAGTTGGGTCGAGTGAACCGGGTTTGAAGCCTTTCTTCATGAGGAGTTCCTTCAGAGTGTCATACCACACCCAAGGGGCCTGCTTGAGGCCATAGAGGGCCTTGTTGAGTCTGAAGACTTTGTCAGGATGCTTAGGGTCTTCAAAACCTGGGGGTTGAGCAACATATACTTCTTCCTCAAGCGTACCATTGAGGAATGCACTTTTCACATCCATTTGATATAAGATGATATCATGATGGTTAGCATAAGCAAGCAATATGCGAATAGCTTCAAGTCTAGCAACAGGTGCAAAAGTTTCATCAAAGTCAATTCCTTCAACCTGTGTGTAGCCTTGAGCTAAAAGATGAGCCTTATTCCTTATCACAAGGCCATTTTCATCTTGTTTGTTGCGGTAGATCCACTTGGTACCTATGATGTTGTGCTTGCGAGGATCTGACCGCTTGAAAAGTTCCCACATGTTGTTCAGCTTGAATTGATGCAATTCCTCTTGCATAGCTTGAATCCACTCAGGCTCCTTGAATGCTTCATCAACTTTGGTGTGCTCTATGATAGTGACAAAAGCAAAGTGCCCACAAAAGTTAGTCAAATGTGAAGCTCTTGAGCGAGTGAGGGGACCTGGTGCATTAATGTCGTCGATGATTTTGTCAATCTTCACTTCATTTGCAACTCTTGGATGAGTAGTTTGATGTGGCTGAGGATTTTCTTCAGCACCATTTCCCTCAGGTGTATCAGCATGAATGTCTTCATTGGTTGGAATGACTTCCTTGGTAGGTTGAGGTTCTTCAGTGGGTATGACATCTTCAGTAGACTTTAGCTTAATGGATTCCTCAGGGGACTTTTCATCTAGCACAGGAGGCATGCGCTCTATTTGCGAGCCATTAGTTTCATCGAATCGCACATCTACAGTTTCAACAACCTTTTGATGGTAGGTGTTGAAGACTCTGTAGTTGTGCGAGTCCTTTCCGTAACCAAGCATAAAACCTTCATGTGCTTTCGGTGCAATTTTAGAACTATGGCAGGATCTCTAATCCAGCATTTTGCACGAAGACTTTAAGATAACTTACATTGGGTTTCTTGCCAGTCATGAGTTCATATGAAGTCTTCTTGAAGAATTTGTGAAGATATATCCTATTGATGATGTGGCATGCTGTATCGATTGCCTCAGGCCAGAAGCGACGAGGAGCCTTGTATTCATCAAGCATGGTGCGAGCCATCTCAACAAGAGTCCTGTTCTTGCGCTCCATGATGTCATTCTGCTGAGGAGTATATGGGGAATATAGCTCATGAGTAATACCAAGTTCATCAAGATATTCATCAAGATTGGTGTTCTTGAACTCCGTCCCATTATCACTCCCGATATGCTTGATCCTGATGCCGAAGTTTCTTGAGGCCCTTGAAGCAAATCGTCCAAAGACATCCTGCACTTTAGACTTGTACATAATAATATGCACCCAAGTGTAACGAGAGTAATCATCAACAATGACAAAGCCATACAAACTTGAACAATTTGTTAGTGTGGAATAATAAGTGGGGCCAAAGAGGTCCATGTGAAGCAATTCAAAAGGTCGAGTCTTGGTCATGATTGTCTTCGAGGGATGCTTGGACCTGGTCATCTTCCCAGACTCGCAAGCACCACAGAGATGGTCCTTGAGGAATTTGACACCTTCAATGCCAATGACGTGCTTTTTATTCATGAGCATGTGCAAGTTCCTCATACCAGCGTGTTCAAGTCATTGATGCCACACCCAGCCTTCTGAGGACTTTGCAAGTAGGCACGTGGTAGGCTGAGGACCTGTAGACAAATCAACAATATACAAGTCTCCTCTCCTAAATCCTTCAAAGACTTTGGAATGGTCAGATTCCATGACAACAAAACAATGATATTTTCCAAAGACGACAACCATATCAAGATCACAAAGCATTGAGACAGACATGAGGTTGAATCCGAGGGATTCGACGAGCATCACCTTATCCATGTGTCGGTCCTTTGAGATTGTAACCTTACCTAGATCCGATACCTTGCTTTTTTCCTTTGTCAGCGTAGGTGATATGCTTTAGATGAGATGGGTCAAGTGGTAAATTCAACAGTATATTCTTGTCATCCGTCATGTGGTTGGTGCATCCATTGTCGAGGACCCACTCAGTAGTTTTTGGAGTTTCATCCTGCAGATGAATTAGTACAACTTATGAACTCATATGCTTCGGAGTGAAGAATATGACATCAGATTCATCAGGCAGAATTTCATCACACAACATAGTAAGTAAAGCAGTGTGAGGACGTGAGAAATGAGGAATTCATTTCTACATGATTAGCTTGCGTCCTTTCAATCATTTCCTCAGGTCTCCAGCAATTTCATGAGTTGTTCGAATTCATCTGGAGACCTGACCTTGCATAAGAAATTAGTTCAATTTCTTCACCACCCACATCTGGAGGGGTGGCAAAGAGTTCATCATTCTGCGAGATCCATATGAGAAAGGAGGCATTGAAGCTAGTGCACTCCGTTTCACAGGACGAGGGTTAGAGTACTCATGTGAATAAGCAGAGAAATTCTTTGAGGACTTATGAACATAATGATTTGAAGAATAATTCACATATTCAGAACTCTTAGATTTTCCTTGCAAAACAGATGCATTAGCACGAGAATGATACTTTTGACCATATGAGGATTTTGGTCCAAGTGAAGACTTTGGTCCATATGAGGAATTTGATATGGGGTTCCTGGTGACCCACAAATATAGGGGATCTATCGTAGTCCTTTCGATAAGTAAGAGTGTGGAACCCAACAAGGACCTGAAGGAAATGACAAGCGGTTTCTAGTAAGGTATTCTGTGCAAGCACTAAAATTATCAATAACAGGTTGTTTTGTGATAGGATAATTCATAACGAGTAACAAGTAACAAGTGTAGCAAAGGTGCAACAAGGTAGCCCAATCCTTTTTATAGCAAAGGACAGGCTTGTACGAACTCTTATATAAAGCAAAGCGCTCCCGAGGACACATGGGAATTTCCGTCAAGCTAGTTTTCATCATGCTCATTTGATTCGCGTTCGTTACTTTGATAATTTGATATGTGGGTGGACCGGTGCTTGGGTGCTGCCCTTACTTGGAAAAACCTCCCACTTATGATTAACCCCTATTGCGAGCATCCGCAACTACAAAAGAAGAATTAAGGAAACCTAACCATAGCATGAAACATATGGATCCAAATCATCCCCTTACGAAGCGACGCATAAACTAGGGTTTAAGCTTCTGTCACTCTAGCAACCCATCATCTACTTATTACTTCCCAATGCCTTCCCCTATGCCGAAATAATGGTGAAGTGTTATGTAGTTGATGTTCACATAACACCACTAGAGGAGATACAACATACATCTCATCAAAATATCGAACGAATACCAAATTCACAAGATTACTTGTAACAAGACTTATCCCATGTCCTCAGGAACAAACATGACTACTCACAAAGCATGTTCATGTTCAAGTTCAGAGGGGTATTAATTATCATAAATGATCTGAACATATGATCTTCCACCAAGTAAACCAACTAGCATCAACTACAAGGAGTAATCAACACTTCTAGCAACCCACAATTACCAATCTGAGGTGTTGAGACAAAGATCGGACACAAGAGATGAACTAGGGTTTGGAGAGGAGATGGTGCTGGTGAAGAGGTTGATGGATATTGACCCCCTCTCGATGAGAGGATCGTTGGTGATGACGATGGCTTCGATTTCCCCCTCCGGGAGGGAAGTTTCCTCGGTAGGACAGCCCTACCAGAGCTCTAGATTGGTTCTGCCCAAGTTCCACCTCGAGATGGTGGCGCTTCGTCCCGAAAGGTCTCTTCTAATTTTTTCCAGGTCAAAACGCTTCATATAGGAGAAGATGGGTGTTGGAGGAGCCATAGGGGCGCCACAAGCCTGCTAGGCTCGGCCAGGGGGGTGGCCACGCCTAGCAGGCTTGTGGCCTGCTGGTGGCCCCCCTTTGGTTGATTCTTGCGCCAGTATTTTTTATTAATTCCAAAAATATTCTCCTTAAAATTTCAAGACTTTTGAAGTTGTGGACAATAGGTATGTCAGATTTGCTCCTTTTCTAGTCCAGAATTCCAACTGTCGGCATTCTCCCTCTTCATGTAAGCCTTGTAAAATAAGAGAGAAAAGGCATAAGTGTTGCACCATAACTTGTAATAACAGCCCATAACGCAATAAATATCAATATAAAAGCATGATGAGAAATGGACGTATCAGTTCCTTTTCTTCATAAGTGGTGTCATGAGGACATTCACTTGAAGATTTTGTAAGCAGCTCTTAGGAACCCAGATTTTCCTCATAGGTGAACCGTTCCTGTAGTTAGTTCCAACAAATCTGGCAAATACTTCACCTTTCTGATTTTTGAAGAATTTGTAGTTGGAGTCAAATGACTCATCAGAGGAATATGAAGTTTCACAAGTAAAGTCACATAGAGTGGATGGATCTATAGGAGGTCCTTTTGCAGCAACCCATGAGGTTTTGGGGTTCTGCTCAGGTGTCCAGTAGGATCCATCAGCACTGAGTATCCTCTCAAATGCAATACCCTCTTTCCTAGGGTTCCAGCTCAGGATCTGCATTTTGAGCACATCGCAAAGGGTTTGATGCCCTTTGAGACTTTTGTACATGCCTGTCGCATACAATTCTTTCAACCCTGCATTTTTGTCAGTGATACTTGTGGTATCCTCAGATGAAGAATTTGTGACCACGGGGATAGTTGAAGAATTTGCAGCAATAGAAGCATTTGAACATTCAGGTGAAGAATTAGCAGTTTCACGTTCGATGCATTTCAAAGAAGGTGGAACAAATTCTTCCTAAGCGGTACTGATCTGTTGAGCAAGTAAGGAATCATTTTCCCTTTGGAGAACCTCATGAGACACTCTTAGTTCCTCAAGATCTTTCTTTCTTTAAATAAATTCATAAGAAAGCTTCTCATTGTCGACGAAGAGAGCATTATAATGACTCTGAAGGTTATCATACTTTAACTGAAGACTTCTGAGATCATCAATTAGAGTTTGAGTTCGATCCACTTCCTGATTCAACAGATCATCGCTTTTGTCTAACAGCTTCTGAAGCCTTTCAAGTGCACTTTGTTGCTTAGTGGCAATATTAGCAAGTTTGGCATAGCTAGGTTTCACATATTCATCAAATTCACCTTCACTTGATTCAGAAGAGGAGTGATGCTTGTGTACCTTGGAACCTTTTGCCATAAGACAAAGTGAAGAAGATGAACCAGGATCTGCTTCCTGGGTTTTGAGGAATTTCTTGAATTTGATGAACATGGGGTCTTGACGAGTGTGATAGCCTCCATTGATGTCCATGATCCTATCCCAGATGAGCTTTGCATTTTGGAGATGACAGATACCCTTGAACATGACGCTTGATAGGCTTGAGAAGATGATGTTCCTCGCCTGAGCATCAAGTTGAGTGTACTTACGAATTTCCTCATCATTTGCCATCTTGCATAGTTCAGTCAGTCCAAGTTCAGTAATAGTCCATAGCTCACTGTTCATAGGTATGAGATGCTTCTTCATCAGAACTTTCCACCTAGGATATTCAATGTCATCAAGATTGGGACATTCGGTGAATGACTTGATGCCTTTCATCATGAAGCAATAAGTGGGGGCATATTCATCATTACTGGCGTCAGAGTCGTTGGAGTAGTCATTTTCTTCATCGTTGAAGATGGACTTGCTAACGAAAGCAGTAGTGAGAGCAAGGCTAGCAACAGATTCTGACTCCACCTCAGATTCTTCCTCTTCTTCATATTCTTCAGATTCTTCTTCAGAGTCAATTTCCTTGCCAATGAAAGCCCAAGCCTTTCTGGAACCATTCTTCTTGTGCGATGAGGACTTTGATGGTGAGGACTTTGCAGATGAGGAGTTTCAAGATTTCTTGTTTTTCTTCGAGTCATCAGAACTGTCGTCCTTTTACTTTTTCTGACGAGCTTTCTTGCATTTGTGACAAGTTCTCTTCTTGTAGTCACTTGAGGAATCTGATTTCCTCAAACCACTTTTTGATGACTTTCCAAATCGGCCTCTCCTTGAGAACTTTTGGAATTTCTTCACGAGCATTGCCAGCTCCTGAATCAGTTCTTCAGGATCACCAAGGCTACTATCAGAATCTTCGCCTTCGGATGAGGAAATTGCTTTTTCCTTTAGAGCACGAGATCCTCCATAGCTTAGCCCGTAGAGGTCTCTCTTCTCAGCTTGTTGGAATTCATGAGTATTGAGTCTCTCAAGTATATCAGCAGGATCAAGGGACTTGTAGTCTCCACGCTCTTAAATCATCAAAGCGAGTGTATCGAATGAGGAATCAAGAGATCTTAGCAGTTTCTTCACCACCTCGTGGTCAGCGATGTCAGTGGCACCCGGTGCTTGAAGCTCGTTGGAAATATCGGTGAGACGATCAAAAGTTTGCTGAATATTCTCGTTGTTGAGTATTTTGAAGCGGTTGAAGATATTGCAAAGAACATCAACACGGGAGTCACGTTGAGTGGAAACACCATCGTTGACTTTGGACAGCCTATCCTAGATAAGCTTAGCAGACTCCAAACCACTCACTCTGCCATACTGACCTTTGCTCAGATGGCCACAGATGATATTCTTCACTTGTGAATCAAGTTGCTTGAATCTCTTCACATCAGCGTTGTTGACCATGGGAGAAACAGAGGGAACACCATTTTCCACAACGTACCAGAGATCGTTGTCAATTGCCTCAAGATGCATGCACATCTTGTTCTTCTAGTAGGGATAGTCCGACCCATCAAAGGTACGACAACCTGTGGAAACCTTGATCATACCTGCAGTCGACATAACTAGAACTCCAGGCGGTTAAACCAAAATCACACAGAACAAGGGAGTACCTTGCTCTGATACCAATTGAAAGTGCGATATATCGACTAGAGGGGGGTGAATAGGCAATTTTTACAAATTCATCACTGAGGATTTTCAACTTGAGGAATTTGAAATGTGATGAATAACTAGCAGCGGAATAAGTACTCAAGTGCATGAGAAACATAGCAGTAGCATAGTCATCATGATGAAATAAAGCATGCACAGATTATAGGTAGCATGATACAGGATAAGCAGGTGCGGAACAAGGTAACTTGAAGAATTTGAGGTGAGGAAATTGAGAAAGTCTTTAGTCAAATTCTTCAAATAGTAACGATCAATTTCATCAACAAGTATATGAGGAATTGGAAGGGTTGAGGAAATAGAACCATGTAGCTCGATGAAGACAATAGTTTGATGACCCAAATCCAACTGTTGTGATAGTCGTATGTATGGTTCGGAGCGGCCTGGTATTTAAACCAGAGGACACATAGTCCGATGACACACAGTCCTTACCGTATTCTCCTTGAGCTAAGGACACACAGTCCTCGCCCAACACTCATGGTAAGTCTTTAGGGCAGACTTCCAAAACCCTCACAAATTGGTCACCCCACGATCCACAATTGACTGTTGGATGCTCTAGACAAAGGTCACTCAGTGATCCCCAATTGACTGCAGGATGCACTAGACCATGACGCCTAACCGTCTGGAAGATACACGGTCTTCAAAGTAACAAGTGTCGGTTCCACACAGGAACAATCTCTTCAGCGATGCTCAATCACTCTGGGTTTGGTGGTTTGGATTTGGGTTTTTCCTCACTGATGATTTTCTCTCAAAGTCCTTGGAAGATGGGTTGCTCTCAAATGAAAAGTGTCAGTTCTCTCTCGGAGCAGCCAAACAACTAGTGGTTGTGAGGGTGGCTATTTATAGACAGGGTGCAACCTGACATGATAAGACATAAATGCCCCCAATGATATGACTGTTATGTGGATAAGATGATTGGGGACAGCTGGCGCTAAGCACAGCAATGGTCGGAATTCGAACTATGAAAGTCCTCAGGCTTATCATGTTCCTCACTTGTAGGCAATTTGCACTAGTAAAATCCTAACTCCTCAGTCAGACCAATTTCCTCCGAGACCAGAAGAACTTCGTCTCTGTCAGTGAAGAACTTGACTGAACCGCAAGAGATTTCTAAAAGGCTTCACTCGAAGGATTGGATAGGTTGAGGCTTTTGAGTTGAGCATCAGATGGACATTTTCCTTAGTATTACCTCGGCCCCCTTTAATAGTACAGTGTTTCCTATGACTCAAAGAAAGGAAATGAAACTACGAAAACAAAAGTCTTCACGCTTCATAGTCCTCGTATATATCCCCAAGGTCACACCAACTTCTTCATTTTCAAAGTCTTCAGGGAATACCAAAGTCTTCAGCAAAGTCTTCACCAAGGTCTTCACCAAAGTCTTTAGCTAAATACATACATTTTTAGGGGTCGATAATCTCCGAATATAGCAAACTCCTCATCGACTTATAGAGCATGTGTACACTTACAAACGCATCAGTCTCTTAACCTATAGGTCTTCAATACACCAAAATCACTAAGGGGCACTAGATGCACTTACAACATCATTCTCCAAATGATGTGATCCCGTTATCAAATGATATCTCATGTCTATGGCCAGGAAACCTTGACCGTGTTTGATCAACGAACTAATTAACTAGAGGCATACTAGGGACACAGTGTTGTACATGTACCCACACATGTATTTTAGTTTCCAATCAATACAATTATAGCATGGATAATAAACGATTATCACGAACAAGGAAATATAATAATAATAGATTTATTATTGCCTCTAGGGCATATTTCCAACACTACATTCCTTTAAGTTCTTTGCAACCATGTTTCCTATTTCGTGGTGAATATGGATTTCAATGGACATCTCAGCCATAATTGTTCGACTTCATCATGTTGTGCATCTCATCATGTTCCCTATTTATTTTATTTTTGTGAACCTATTCATGCTTTTAATTTTTGGCAGGTTTATTCAACGAATGTGATCATGTGAAAAATATTAGGAATGGGAATGACATGGGTAAGGAATATATGAGAATGACCAACCATACTGACCTTAGAAAGAAGGTAGCATATGGAATATGGAGAAATGAGGCAGCATGTCAAAAATATCACAAAAAAAGATGTTTCAAATGATTATTTTGATATTTGCAGTCTTTGTTATTTTCTCGAAAACCTCTGATTCACTGTTTGAACATATGGTGGATTATTTATCCAAAATAAAAATAAACATAGGTACTTAACTATAGCCGGTATCCATGGTGTATTTACCTTTGTGCACACATGCTATCGATACTGTCATAGCTTTTGTATCTTTTAATGTTTAGTATAGAGTGTAGATTGATGATGTAAAGTTGTCTGCCATAAGAAATTAGAAGGATAAGGTAAAAGATGAAATGACCTTATGAATTTGGTAAGTAGTTTTGATTCATATTGTTCAACATGGGTTATAAACACAATAATGTTGAAAGGTATATGGTAGACACAATCTTTATCTTTACCTACTACTAAAGGACGGATTACTTCTGCCCGTACGTCATTAGTAATTTTGCAAAAAAGCCCCTGACATTCTAGATACTGAACCTTATGGACAGACTCAGTCAACGTGTGCAAGTGCTCGTTCCGGGATGGAACGCGAAGCCCACGTAGTAGATCATGCATAGCCTTGCAGTGGTCCTGCTCGGACGCCCATCGCTAGATCGGCCTCCACCTCCTTCCGGAGCCGCTTCCCTGCGTCCTGCACCGGCACCGCCGCCCTCCCGAGCATGCCCTTGGTGCCCTCAAGGGCCTTCAGCCCCTACATCCGCCTTGCAATCACCACGTCCATCCCATCTCCATGTAGGTCTAGACGAGGTGGCCGTGGCAGTGTGTCAGGTTCCTTAGATCGTCATCCTCCTTCGTGGCCGACGTGTCCTCCACGGCCTGGCGTCGAGCTCTGGGGTTTACCCCTGCTACACAAAGAGAGAGAGAAAGAGAGAACGAGAGAAAGAAAGAAGGGGGCCCGGCTCGGTGAGGCTTGCTCACCGGCGAGGTCGAGGCGATGTGTAATGGCATAGGAGCTCGCGCTTGCTTGCGAGGCTCGATCACACGGGGGCTCGGCTGCGGCTCTCTGATGGCTCCAGTGGCTCATCGGAGTGGCGGATGGTGGCACGGGGACGAGCAGAGGCCGGGAGACCCTGGCGGTGGAGGCGAGCTGCTCAGAGACGAGGGAGATCCTCGAGGTTTCCTCTGAACATCGAGGGAGAGAGAAGAGAGATAGAGAGAGAGAGATGGACAAAAGAGTGTGCTGGGCACCGCCTCTATGTCTGCATATGCGTGTGATGATTCTGGGGAAGATGGGGATCAGCAGACTGAGGAATCTGGCTAAGGTTAGAGTAGTGGGGCGGCTGGGCCTTAGGGGTTAAATGGGGCAGCCTGTGAGGTTACTTTGTTTTTCGTGGGTGGTGAAGCCGAAAAAAGCTATACGAGTGATATATAGGGTTCGGGCCATCCATACAGTTCCGCCAAGGCAAGTGGGCTCCTAATCAGCATTTTCATGTTAATTTACTAATTAAAATGTGCTAAGAAACTACTTATTAAAAATAGTCCCACATTGCTTTCTAACAGTGAATATCATCAATTTAAATATGTGACGAAGTTGTTTAATAACAAGCCTTCTTGAAAATTAATAAGTGAAGGTTGAGGCATGAATCTGATGGATAAACGAAATGTTGGAAATATGCCCTAGAGGCAATAAATAAAGTGTTTATTATTATATTTCCTTGTTCATGATAATCGTTTATTATCCATGCTATAATTGTATTGATTGGAAACACATTACATGTGTGGGTAAATAGACAACACTCTGTCCCTAGTATGCCTCTAGTGAACTAGCTCCTTGATCAAAAGATGGTCAAGGTTTCCTAGCCATTGACATGTGATGTCATTTGATAACGGGATCGCATCATTAGCAGAATGATGTGATGGACAAGACCCAAATTACAAACGTAGCATATGATCGTGTCAGTTTATTGCTATTGTTTTCTGCATGTCAAGTATATGTTCCTATGACCATGAGATCATGCAACTCACGGACATCGGAGGAGTGCCTTGTGTGTATCAAACGTCGCAACGTAACTGGGTGACTATAAAGGTGCACTACAGGTATCTCCGAGGGTGTCTGTTGAGTTGGCATGGATCAAGACTGGGATTTGTTACTCCGTGTGACGGAGAGGTATCTTAGGGCCCACTCGGTAATACAATATCACAATGAGCCTTGCAAGCAATGTGACTAAGTGTTTGTCATGGTATATTGTATTACAGAACGAGTAAAGAGACTTGCCGGTAACAAGGTTGAACTAGGTATGGAGATACAGACGATCGAATCTCGGGCAAGTAACATACCGAAGAACAAAGGGAACATCATACGGGATTAACTAAATCCTTGACATAGAGATTCGACCGATAAAGATCTTCGTAGAATATGTAGGAACCAATATGGGCATCCAGGTCCCGCTATTGGTTATTTACCGTAAAGGTGTCTCGGCCATGTCTACATAGTTCTCGAACCCGCAGGGTCTGCACACTTAAGGTTTGATGACGTTTCGGTAGTATAGAGTTATGTATGGTGGTGACCAAAGTTTGTTAGGAGTCCCGGATGAGATCCCGGACGTCATGAGGAGCTCCGGAATGGTCTGGAGGTAAAGATTCATATATAGGAAGTCCTTTTTTGGTCGCCGGAAAAGTTTCGGGCTCATCGATAGTGTACCGGGAGTGCCGGTAGTGTACCGGGAGGCCACCGGGAGGGGTATTTCGACTCAAGAGGCTACATGGGCTGTACTAGGGTGTCAACCAGACCTTAGTGGTCTGGTGGAACATCCACAAGAGGCCCATGCGGCTGGAGGAAAAAGGCCTAAGAGAAAAGGTGGAAAAAAGGCAAAATAGGGTGAATCCTAGTCCTACTAGGATTGGAGGTGGACTCCACCTCTCCCTCTCTCCTTCGGCCGAAACAAGGGGACCTTGGCCCTTGTGAAAAGGCCACTCCTCCTTTCCTCCTATATATACTAGAGGTATTGGGTGTTCTGCACTCGATTTTACGGCCACATGCTACGCGTTCCACCGATACTCCTCTAGATCGGATTTCCGCAGCGTTTAGGCAAAGCCCTACCGGAATTGCTCCACCACCATCGCCGGAGCGCCGTCATGCTACCGGTGAACTCTTCCTCCTCTCCACTTCCTCTTGCTGGATCAAGATGGTGGAGATCGTCATCAAGCTGCACGTGTGCTGAACGCGGAGGTGCCGTCCGTTCGGCGCTAGATCGGAAGGACCGTGATCGAGATCGCGGGACGGTTCGTGATTGGATCGCGGGACGCTCGACGATTTGAATCGCGAAGACGTTCAACTACACCAACCGCGTTACTTAACGCTTCCCGCTTAGCGATCTACAAGGGTACGTAGATCAACTCTCCCTCTGATAGATTCTCATCACCATGGATAGATCTGCGTGTGCGTAGGAAAAATTCTGTTTCCCATGCGACGTTCCCCAACAGTGGCATCATGAGCTAGGTCTATGTGTAGATGGTATATCGAGTAGAACACAAAAGCTTTGTGGGCATTGATGCTTAGATTGCTTCCTCCCTTGGTCGGATTTTGGTTGAGCGGTATTGTGAGATGAAGCGGCCCGGACCAACATTACTCGTACGCTTACGAGAGACCGGTTCCCTCGACCGCAACTTGTTGCATAGATGGCTTGCGTGTGATAGTTTCTCTCACTTTAGTTGGATCGGATTCGACAAATGCGGTCCTTGAGAAGGTTGAAAAGCAAATAGTGTATCACCGTTGTGGTTTTTGCGTAGGTGAGAATTGTTCTTGCTAGATACCCGTAGCAGCCACGTAAAACATGCAACAACAATTAGAGGACGTCTAACTTGTTTTTGCAGGGTATGTTGTGATGTGATATGGCCAATTACATGATGTGATATATGTGATTTATGAGATGATCATGTGATGTATAGATTATCACGACTTGCATGTCGATGAGTACGGCAACCGGCAGGAGCCATAGGGTTGTCTTTAATTATTGTATGACCTGCATGTCAATCATTAAGCGCTATGTAATGCTTTACTTTATCGCTAAACGGTAGCAATAGTAGTATAAGCATGTTGGGCGCGACAACCCAGATGGCGACACATTGATGGAGATCATGGTGTCATGCCGGTGACGATGAAGATCATGCCGGTGCTTTCTAGATGGAGATCAAGAGCACAAGTTCATGGCCATATCATGTCACTGATGATTTGCATGTGATGTTAATCCTTTTATGCACCTTGTTTTGCTTAGGACAACGGTAGCATTATGAGGTGATCCCTCACTTAATTTCAAGATAAAATTGTGTTCTCCCCGAGTTTGCACCGTTGCGAAAGTTCGTCGTGTCGAGACACCACGTGATGATCGAGTGTGATAGACTCTACGTTCACATACAACGGGTGCAAGCCAGTGTTGCACAAGCAGAACACTCGGGTTAAAATTGAAAATCCTAGCATGTACAGACATGGCCTCGGAACACAAGAGACCGAAAGGTCGAACATGAGTCATATAGTAGATATGATCAACATGATGATGTTCACCATTGAAGCCACCTCAACTCACGTGATGATCGGACTTGAGTTGGTGAATATGGATCATGTGACACTCAGATGACCTGAGGGATGTCAATTTGAGTGGGAGCTTTAGTAATTTGATTAACTAAACTCATTATCTTGAACAATAGTCTAAGTAACCTTTGCAAATTTATGTTGTAGATCAATGGCCCACGTAGTAGCACCCCTGAATTTTAATGCGTTCCTTGAGAAAGCTAAGCTCAAAGATGATGGAAGTAACTTTGTTGACTAGGCCCATCATCTGAAGATTATCCTTACGGCTTCCTAGAAATCATATGTCCTTGATGCACCGCTAGGTGACCAACTAGAAGACATGACCTCCGAAGACGTTAAGAACGCTTGGGAGGCACATACTAGAGATTACTCAATAGTTCAGTGTGCAATATTGTATGGCTTAGAACTGGGACTTCAAAGACGTTTTGAATGTCATGGAGCATATGAGATGTTCCAGGAGTTGAAGTTTATCTTTCAAAAGAATTCCCGGATCGAGAGGTATGAGACCTTCGATAAGTTCTATGCTTGCAAGATGGAGGAGAACGGGTCTATCAGTGAGCATATACTCAGAATGTCTGGGTATGCGAATCGTCTGGCACAATTGGGAATTACCCTTCCACCAGAAGCAATCACTGACAGAGTTCTTCAATCACTGCCACCTAGTTACAAG
The DNA here is from genome assembly GCA_022496015.1 of Hordeum marinum. Classification (NCBI taxonomy): domain Eukaryota; kingdom Viridiplantae; phylum Streptophyta; class Magnoliopsida; order Poales; family Poaceae; genus Hordeum; species Hordeum marinum. The sequence goes on along the minus strand of CM039676.1, from coordinate 355,223,964 downwards.
AGCTTTGTAATGAACTATAACATGCACGGGATGACCAAGTCAGTCGCCGAGCTATTTGCGATGCTGAAGGTCGCTGGGTCTGAAATCCAGAAAGAACATCAAGTGTTGATGGTCAATAAAACCACTAGTTTCAAGAAAATTGGCAAAGGCAAAGGCAAGAAGGGTAAAACCAAGAAGGATGGCAAAGCAGTTGCTACTCCTACAAAGAAGCCTAAGCATGGACCTAAGCTAGAAACTGAGTGCTTTCATTGTGAGGGAACTTGTCACTGGAAGCAGAACTGCCCCAAGTACCTGGTTGACAAGAAGGCGGCCAACGATAAATTAGGTATATATGATATACATGTTATTGATGTGTAACTTACTAGCTCTCGTAGTAGTGCCTGGGTATTTGATACCAGTTCGGCTAAAAACAGGAACTACGGAATAAACGAAGGCTGGCTAAGGACAAAGTGACGATGCGCGTGGGAAATGGTTCCAAGGTTGATGTGATCGCCGTCGGCACGCTCTCTCTTCGATTACCATCGGGACTAGTGATGAACCTGAATAATTGTCATTTAGTGTATGCGTTAAGCATGAACATTATATCTGGATCTTGTTTATTGCGAGACGGTTACTCATTTAAATCAGAGAATAAAGGTTGTTCTATTTATATGAGTAATATCTTTTATGGTCATGCACCCAATGTGAGGGGTTTATTCATATTGAATCTTGATAGTGATGATACACATGTTCATAACATTGATGCCAAAAGATGTAGAGTTTATAATGATAGTACCACTTTCTTGTGGCACAGCCGTTTAGGTCATATAGGTGTAAAACGCATGAGGAAGCTCCATGCTGATGGACTTTTGGAGTCACTTGATTTTGAATCACTTGACACATGTGAACCATGCCTCATGGGCAAGATGACCAAAACGCCGTTCTCTGGAACAATGGAACGGGCAAGTGACTTATCGGAAATCATACATACTAATGTGTGCGGTCCAATGAACGTTGTAGCGGGCGGTGGATATCTTTATTTTCTCACCTTCACGGATGACTTAAGTAGATATGGGTATATTTACTTAATGAAACACAAGTCTGAAACGTTTGAAAAGTTCAAGCAATTTCAGAGTGACGTTGAGAATCATCGTAACAAAAGGATTAAGTTCCTGCGATCTGATCGAGGAGGTGAATATCTGAGTTATGAGTTTGGCAATCACTTAAGACAATGTGGAATTGTTTCACAATTGACACCGCCTAGAACACCACAGCGTAATGGTGTGTCCGAATGTCATAGTCGAACCTTATTGGATATGGTGCGTTCTATGATGTCTCTTGCTGATTTGCCACTATCGTTTTGGGGTTATGTATTAGAGACAGCTGCATTCACTTTAAATAGGGCACCATCGAAATTCGTTGAGACGACACCATATGAACTGTGGTTTGGCAAGAAGCCGAAGTTGTCGTTTCTTAAAGTTTGGGGATGTGATGCTTATGTCAAAAAGCTTCAGCCTGAGAAGCTGGAACCCAAAGCGAAGAAATGTGTCTTCATAGGATACCCAAAAGAGACAGTGTCACAACCCTAGCAAGTGTCTTAGGCTAGAAATGTGTTTGCATCATCATCATCATCATTGCATCAATATGAAATGGGGAGAAAGAAAAGAAACCCCAAGCATTTCATGAATTAAAGAAATTCCAAATAAATGAACTTTCAACAAATCCAAAATGCCCATCAAAAATGTTCCCTATGTCTGATAATTGAGGGCATGGATATACCAGGGATGATTCTAATTATTTGAACATTTCAAATAATTTAAATTACTGATTTAAGCCTCTAAAATTGATAAATAAATCATTATCATTATTAAGGTTATGATAATAATCTGAAAACTTTTATTATAAGTCTGAAATAATCAGACTTCTTTTTAGAAAATATTTGGGTCTTTTGAAAAGTCATTTGGATCTGCAAAGAAAATCAAACAAATATTGGAAAACAGAAAACAGAAATAAAAAGAAAAGGAAAGAAGGACTTACCTGTGGCCCAGCACTGTAGCAGGCCCGGCCCAGGACGAAGCGACGCCAGTCGTCGTCCTCCTCGCGCCAGAAGGACGCGCGCGCGTGGTTGCCGCTCGCGGGCATGCGCCCGGCCACCTCCTCCCTGCCTGGCTCCTTGCTGGAGGGCTGGGAGGGCGCCAGCGTGAAGCATCTCGCCGTCGTGCCCTTCTCCTTTCTCCCTCCCGCGAGCGCTCTCTCCCTCTCTCGCCATTCTCCCCCTTGGAACCGCCATGGCCGCGCAGCTCCTCACCGTCGTTTCGTCGCTCTAGCCACCCCGGAGCCCATCTGAGCCAGTGAAAAGCTCCGCCCGGACCCCCTCTTCCTCCTAGCTGAGCCACGCATCACCGGAAGCTCTCTGTCACCGCCGCGCCATCTTCTTCCTCCTCGGATCGCCGGAGGGGAAATCGAAGCTCGCCGCCGATTCGGACCGTCCTCGAGTCCGCTTTCGACGCCGCTGCTACCGCTGTGAGCGCCAGAAGCTTCTCCCCTAGCTTCCCCTCTCTCTAGCGTCCCCTAGCTAGTTGTGTTGCCGGACCCGAGAACCTCCCGCCGCCGTCGATGGTCGCCGCTGTGCGTTGAGCCCTCCAAGCTCACGTGCACATGCATGGTTGAAGTCCTGGAGTTCCCAGGAGCCCATAGAGCCCATCTTTGTGTCGCCCCATGCCCTTGTCATGTTTGCTTCCGAGCCCGAGCTCCGGCCGCCACCACGAGCTCGTTTCCGACGAGCTCCGGCGGCCCCGTGACCTCCTGTGGCCTCGGATGGATGCGGTCGTGCACGGGATACACGCCAGTGGTCTCAGCGCGCCAAATAGTCGCATGTAGGAGAAATCCGATGGACGCCGCAGTCCCTGAAGGTCACCGGCGTCGAGCCGCCGGCCAACTGCGGCAGGTTTGACCCCGGGTGGGCCCTGGCTTGACACTGTGAGTCAATGACAGGTGGGGCCCCGGCCCTGATTAGTTTAGGATAATTAGTGATTAAAGTTAATCATTTTATTAACTAATCAGTCACTGACATGTGGGCCCAAACCTGCTAATTAAACATAATTAGTTTAAATAGATAATTAAGTTAATCAGTCACTGACATGTGGACCCCACATGTCAGGTTTGACTCTGGCCCGGTCAGCTGTCTAGCTGACGTCATCATGATGTCATGCTGATGTAATAAATCAATTTCTTATTTAAAATAATTCCAGAAATTATTTAAAACTTTGAAAAATCATATAAATTAATCTGTAAGTCATATGAAAATAATTTATATATGAAAATTTATCAGAAAAATCCAATGAATCCAATGGTGCTACTCTAATGCATGTTAGAGCAACCTAAATAGGTGAACATGGACATTTTAACATTAGGTCAATATATGGAATCTGAAATGAGAACAACTTTGAACCTATATTCAAATCCATTTCAAATTGACATGACCACTAGTTACATTAGCTCATCCATGCATACTAATATGCCATGATCATGCATCATATTGTTGCATCTTCTTGTATTGAATGCTTTTATCTGCGTTGGGGTAGGCCCTAATCCGGAAGATACCACTCCGTACCCCGACGAAGGAGAGAACTCCTCCGCAACCCAGCAAGGCAAGCAACCCCATTGATCATTTCGATAACATCCCATTCTCTCGCTCCTGCTCTCGTTTATTGCATTAGGAGAAACGATCACGTGTCAATCATACACGGTAGATGATCCTATTCTTATGCATGACCTGATTTTGTCACAGTAAATAGCTAAACCTTGCAACCTAGCATACCTGGTAGATGCTTGTGCCATGATGTGCTTAGCGTACTTTGCTTACTATGCTTGCTATGCTTAGAGTTAAGTCAGGTCGGATTCATCTGGGTGATGAACTGAGTGAAACAGTGTTGTCCGATGTAATGAGCATATAATGAATACGATTTGGTAAAGGTAGCGATGAGAGGCTATGTAGGAGTGCATAGTGGGTTGTCTCATTGGGACCGTTCTTAGGAATTGGGTTCCGTGTTTGTGATCCAAGACGAGATACTACCACACGTTGGGATACTTAATTGACCCTCTCGACTTATCAATCGCTTAGTCTTTGGTCCAGGTATTGCAACTAGTTTCTGGTGTTTATAGCATGCTGGAGGCCGTGCGTAGCGCTGACCCTCGGGGTGGGTTACGACGCGGTAGGCAGTGGCACGGTGTACCAAGGGTCACCCGAATGGTGGGCTTGGGAACCCTGCACACATCGTTTGGGACCGTAGCAGAAACTTCGGCCGGACTTCCGTGCGGGTCAGTCTCAAATAGGTGGTAGCCTGGACTAGAGGTCTTATGTGGTTGACGGTCGTGGCCGACTCCCTCGCTGGGCATCACCTTGAAGGTTGTCGAGGTGCATGGTTTATGGCACACAGCGATAAATGGCGAGAGCGTGTGTGAAGAAGTACACCCCTGCAGGGTTTGAAACTATTCTAATAGCCGCGTCCTCGAATATGGACTACTTGGAGAACTTAGGTTATTCATAGATAATCAAATGGATACTTCTAAAAATCTCAAGAAAAGTGTGAGTACCGTGGATGGCACTCTTCCGAAAGGGGAAGGTGATTCCATGGTAGTGTATTGTGATGGAGATAGTGGACTCGTGTGTGATAACTAAAATTGAAACAAAGAGTTTAAAACTAAGTAGTGTAGGTTAGCCATGAGTCAAAGCTGGCATTTTGCATGAACTCCACCACCCCTTTGTTGATACATGAGCATAATTAGACTAGGTCTGTTTTAAAGACTTGCTGAGTACGATTGTACTCATCCTTGCTTAATTAATGTTGCAGAAGAGAACCAGGACCCATCAGGTGGTTTCTATCTAGACGTTGACGATGCCGAATAGCTGGTGTCCCAGCTACGATCTTGCTCGTGTGGTGGGCTATAGATAGTCAGGCCGTGTGCCTCTTTTATATTGTGCCGTCTGTACTCAGACAGCTTAAGTTTCCGCTGGATTGTATGAACTTGTTTGTATGACTTGAGTGTCGGGTCATGTGACCCCTATCTGTAAGAACATATTATGCAAGGCTCGTCTTAGCCTCTTAAATAAAAGTCATGTTGTTGTATGGTTATGTTGTGATGCCATGGTTGTATCTATGCATATCGGGCATGTCGCGCGTACGTGTGACGTGCAACGGTATGTATGGGATCCGACACCTAGTCGTGTGCCTTTAGTAGTACTCTTTACGGGAAAATGCCTCTTTGTGCTTCCACCGAGCCAAGGTAGCTTGCTACTGCTCCAGACACATTGATTGACCGGCATGTATCCTTCTTTGCTACTATGTCTATCCCTTCAGGGAAATGTCTCGCAGTGTATTGGAGTCCCTGTAGCCTGCTACGACTCGTCTACGTGTAGTGATGACATTCATGTCTCGCGACGTAATGGAGTCCTTGTAGCTTGCTATGACTCGTCTACACACGCTTGAGACCGACACTTGCATTGCTGGGTTATGTATGCCTGTTTCTGTACGGATGTGCCGCTTGGGTTCTATGACTAGTTATGTCGACCCGGGTTCTTTGTTGTGTGATTGCCAGCGCCATGTTCACATACGTGAGCCAAAAGATGCAAACGGTCCCGGCCAAGGTAAGGTGGCAGCCGTGGAGTACCGTGCGTGAGGCCGCAAAGTGATGTGACTTGTTACAGTATGGAATCATATGACTTAGGATCGGGGTCCCGACAGCGTTGGTATCAGAGCCTGACTGACTGTAGGACTACCAAGCCAAACCGGTCGAAGTTGAGTCTAGAAACACTATAGATAAGTAGGGGAATTAATTGTGGAAGGGAACGTAAGACTCTTTTTACTCCTCTTCTGTCGGGACCCTGATCCTAAGTCATATGATTCCATACTATAACAAGCCACATCACTTTACGGCCTCACACACGGTACTCCACGGCTGCCACCTTACCTTGGTCGGGACCGTTTGCGTCTTTTGGGTCACGTATGTGAACATGTCGCTGGCAATCACACAACAAAGAACCCGGGCCAACATAACTAGTCATAGAACCCAAGTGGCACATCTGTACGGAAACAGGCATACATAACCCAGCAATGCAGGTGTCAGCCTCAAGCGTGTGTAGACGAGTCATAGCAAGTTACAAGGACTCCATTACGTCGCGAGACACGAATGTCATCACTGCATGTAGACGAGTCGTAACACGCTACAGGGACTCCATTACACTGCGAGACATTTCCCCGAAGGGACGGACACAGCAGCAAAGAGGGATACATGCCGGTCAATCAATGTGTCCGGAGCAGTAGCAAGCTACCATGGCTCGGTGGAAGCACAAAGAGGCAATTTCCCGTAAAGAGTACTACTAAAGGCACACGACTAGGTGTCGGATCCCATACATACAGTTGCACGTCACACGTACGCACGACATGCCCGATATGCATAGATACAACCATGGCATCACAACACAACCATACAATAACATGACTTTTATTTAAAGGCTCGGAAGAGCCTTGCATAATATGTTCTTACAGATAGGGTCACATGACCCGGCACTCAAGTCATACAAACATAGTCATACAAGCTAGCGGGAACTTAAGTTGTCGGAGTACAGACGGGAAAATATAAAGAGGCACATGGCCTGACTATCTACAGCCCACCACACGGGCAAGATCGTAGCTGGGACACCAGCTATTCGGCATCGTCAACGTCTAGATAAAACCCACCTGATGGGTCCTGGTTTTCTTCTGCAACATTAATTAAGCAAGGATGAGTACAATCGTACTCAGCAAGTCTTTAAATCAGACCTAGTCTATTTATGCTCATGTATCAACAAAGGGGTGCTGGAGTTTATGCAGAAAGCCAGCTTTGACTCATGGCTAACCTACACTATTCAGTTTTAAACTCTTTGTTACAATTTTATTTATCGCACACGAGTCCACTAACTCCATCACAATACACCACCATGGACTCACCTTCCCCTTCCGAAAGAGTGCCATCCACGGTACTCACACTTGTCTTGAGATTTTTAGAGGTATCCATTTGGTTATCTATGAACAGCATAAGTTCTCCAAGTAGTCCATATCCGAGGACGCGGCTATTCGAATAGTTTCATAACCCTGCAGGGGTGTACTTCTTCACACACGCTCTGGCCACTTATCGCTGTGTGCCATAAACCATGCACCTCGGCAACCTTCAAGCGGATGCCCAGCGAGGGAGTCGGCCACGACCGTCAATCACATAAGACCTCTAGTCCAGGCTACCGCCTATTTGAGACTGACCCGCACGGAAGTCCGGCCGAAGTTTCCGCTACGGTCCCAAACGATGTGCGCAGGGTTCCCAAGCCCACCATTCAGGTGACCCTTGGTACACCGTGCCACTGCCTACCCTGTCGTAACCCACCCCGAGGGTCAGCGCTACGCATGGCCTCCAGCATGCTATAAACACTAGAAACTACTTGCAATACCTGGACCAAAGACTAAGCGACTGATAAGTCGAGCGGGGTCATATTTCAGGGCCCAGCATGTGGTAGTATCTCGTCTTGGATCACAAACACGGAACCCAGTTCCTAAGAACGGTCCCAATGAGACAACCTATGTACTCCTACATAGCCTCTCATCGCTACCTTTACCAGATCGTGTTCATTATATGCTCATCACATCGGACAACACTGTTTCACTCAGTTCATCACCCAGATGAAACAGACCTGACACAACTCTAAGCATAGAAGTCAAAGTAAGCTAAGCACATCATGGCACAAGCATCTACCAGCTAAGCTAGGTTGCAAGGTTTAGCTATTTACTGTGACAAGATCAGGTCATGCATAAGAATAGGATCATCTACCGTGTATGACTGACATGTGATCGTTTTTCCTAATGCAATAAACGAGAGCGGGAGCAAGAGAATGGGATGTTATCGGAATGATCAATGGGGTTGCTTGCCTTGCTGGGTTGCGGAAGAGTTCTCTCCTTCGTCGGGGTATGGAGTAGTATCCTCCGGATTAGGGCCTACCGCAACGCAGATAAAAGCATTCAATATAAGCAGATGCAACAATATGATGCATGATCATGGCATAGTAAAATGCATGGATGAGCTAATGTAACTAGTGGTCATGTCAATTTGAAATGGATTTGAATATAGGTTCAAAGTTGTTCTCATTTCAGATTCCATATATTGACCTAATGTTAAAATGTCCATGTTCACCTATTTAGGATGCTCTATCATGCATGAGAATAGCACCATTGGATTCATTGGATTTTTCTGATAAATTTTCATATATAAATTATTTTCATCTGACTTACAGATTAATTTATATGATATTTCAAAGTTTTAAATATTTTCTGGAATTATTTTTAAATAAGAAATTGACTTATTGCATCAGCATGATGTCATGATGACATCAGCTGGTCAGCTGACCCGGCCCAGAGTCAAACCTGACATGTGGGGTCCACATGTCAGTGTCTGGTTAATTTAATTAGCAGATTAAAATTAATCCTGGTTTAATTAGCTAACTGGGCCCACCACTCAGGGACTAGTTAACTTAATTAATTGGAATAATTAACTTAACTTAATCTGGGATTAATCAGAGGCTGGCCCCACCTGTCATTGACCCACAGGGTCAAGCCAGGTCCCACCCGGGGTCAAACTCGCCGGAATTGGCCGACGGTTCGACGCCGGTGACCATCAGGGACGGCGGAGTCCGTCGGGTTTCTCCTACAGGGGGTTATTTGGCATGCTGAGACCACCGGAGTGCAGCCCGTGCACGACTGCATCCAACCGAGGCCACTGGAGGTCGCGGGGTCGCCGAAGCTCGCCGGAAACGAGCTCCTGGCGGCGGCCGGAGCTCGGGCTTAGACCAGAACACGATACAGGGCACGGGACGACCCGGCGATGGGTTCTACGAGCTCCTGGGAACTCCAGGAGTTAATTCATGCACACGCGCGTGAGCTTACAGGACTGCATGCACGGCGACGAACGACCACGGCGGCGAGGAGGATTCAGTTCTGACGGCTAGGCTAGCTATGGAGCGAGGAAGAGAGGGGAAACGCAGGGGGAGGGAAGAGGAGCTCAGTGCGGATCCAGGGAGCTGGTCAGCGGCCTCGGGGACGCAGCGACGGCGACGAATCGACGTCCGACGACGGCAGCTTTGGCAGGGGATCGGGAGAGAGAGAGATAGAGGAGAAGGGAGGGGATGAATGAGCTCGGGGAGGAGGCGCTCGCGACTTCCAGACGCAGGGGAGGCAGGGAGGCAGCCTGCTCGGTGGCAAGCAGGAGGTGGAGGCCGGCGACGGCTCGGTCGCCACCTCGACGCCTACTGGTGCGAGGTGGAAGATGACCCTTCCACCCCTGTGGGCTAGGCTGGGCCTTCCACTCGACCAGGTAAGCCTCTCCCTTTTATTTTTATTTTCTGTTTTCTGTTTTCTAACATTTGTTTGATTTTCTTTGTAGGTCCAAATACCCCTTCAATAATTCTAAAACTTTTTATAACTTCAAGTTTGAATATTTCAAACTTGTATCAAAAGTTTCAGATTATTTTGAAAGCAGTGATAATGATAATGTTTTTATTTGTCATTTTCAGAGACTGAATTCAATAATTTAAAATATTTCAAATGTTCAAATAATTGAAATGGTCCCTGGTATATCCATGCCCTTAATTATCAGACAAAGGGAACATTTTTTATGGGCATTTTGGATTCGTTGAAATTTCATTTGTTTGGAATTCCTTTAATTCATAAAATGCTTAGGGTTTCTTTCTTTCTCCCCATTTCATATTGATGCAATGATGATGATGATGATGATGCAAACACAATGCTAGCCTAGACACTTGCTAGGCTTGTGACATCTTCCCAAGTTATTCTATGTTGGGTCATTCTCATCTTTTATATGGGGATAGGAACTAGGATTTTCATCCATTGCTTAGGATGACGAGTTACTAGCCATGGACTAATAGCTAGCTTGCTTGTAAGTGAGTGCAGTTATTCAAGTGTTGTTGGTGTGACAAATAGATGGAGAAGAGATTTGAGTCTAGATAGTCGAGTGGTTATGCCTTTCCAATCTCTTTTCAATTGTCTCAAAAAATTTCTTGAGCAATTAGAGCCGTTATGCTGTCCAATTTCTGCTAGGGTCTCTAATGTCTTTGCATCATTCTCTGTTTCAGATGCCCTCTCGTCCTTTCTGTCAGGTGGTCCGTCTGACCAGGTGCATCGATGTGTCGGGTCACACGGCCATGTTGGTTAGAGTCATGATGGAGGCTGGATATCTCTGGTACCCAGAGTATACAGTGGAGGAGCAGTATCGAGATTTCAACCAGAGTCAGTATTTGTGTACTGTTAGGATATATCCTCCATATCCTGGAGCTGCAGAGCCACTTCACTGGACTCATGGTTTGGTAGTTACCATAGATATGGCAGTTTAGGAAGCCGCCTACACTATGCTGACTATTATGAGGTTTCACCATGGTCTGCTACAGAACACGGAGTTTTGCTATGTTCCTGCTTCCATGGGAGGAGAGGATGGATATCTTAGTGCAGCCTACTCTGATCATTCCCATGAGGACCCTAGGCTGCAGGTGACTGCTCAGATGTTGGAGAACAGGGATCGTGATGCACGTGCCCTTCGCATGGAGCTTTATGCTACCCGTGCCCGCCTTTGGACAGCCTTGACGCAGTTGGCACCTGTCATGCAGACATGCTATGGAGATTTGGTGATGCTGACCCCATCGCGGACTCATTTCCCAGCACACATAGACTAGCCTGATGTTGGAGGCATCACCCCTCTTCGAGGACCGCTGTTGCCACCGACAAGGGGACCAAGGCCACATCTATGTCCTTATGGTTTCCAGGGATCCCAGGCTAGAGTGTTTCCAGATCCTCAGGTTCAGCTCCCAGGTCACGGGGGTAACCTGTACGAGGCATTCTACGGTGATGTTTGAGTGTGTGGATGTTAGTCCTAGTATGGTAGTAGTCGTATCGCCACAGTCCTGTGTGTCTGGTGGGATATGAGCAAGGTCGAGAGTTGAGTTCCGGAGGTGTAGATAGATGATGTATAGGAAGTTTGTAATGCCTCCGATGAGTTGTGTCATCTCTCCGTAGTTGTTTTCAGCTTGGGTTTGTACTGAACTAAGTCATGGTGTGTATGAAACCTAATGTTCATATGGTAGTTGTTTTACCATGTTGATTGGTGTTTATCCTACATGCCATGTTGATCAGTGCATTCCCTATTTCATGTCTTAGAGTTGATGTTCGCTATGTCTAAGTTGTGGATTGTTTTCCCCAGGATGGTGGCAACTAGGAACAACCCCGTGCCTGCTCCCGAGCAGGGCGAGAGTAGCTAGCCAAGGCAGGAAGAGCTGCCACATGCACCATCTCTAGCGGAGGTGATGCTAGAAGCTGAAAGGAATAAGAGGGAGACCAACAGACTGTTGGAAAGAATTGAACAGAACACAGCCCGTGCTCCCTGCAATGATCACCATGATGGAGTATCACTTGGTGATTTTAGCAAGCTATGTCTGCCTAGGTACCATCATTCGATCGACCCCCTCGATGCGGATGATTGGCTGACTAGTATGTCACGCAAGATCCGAGCTGCAAATGTTTCAGAGGCCAACAAGGTGACCTTTGCGACATACTTTTTGGAGGGACCTGCCAATCTGTGGTGGGAAAGCTATGAGGCTATGCGTCCCCAGGGACCTACACCAACCTGGGCAGAGTTCAGCGCCGCATTTCGTCTCCATCACATCTCGGAAGGGCTGATGGATCGCAAGAGAGAGGAATTTTGTGCCTTCACCCAGGGCAGACTGTCAGTGGATGCATATAGTCGCGAGTTTGGTAATCTTGCTTGTTATGCTCCAGAGGAAGTCTCAACTGATGCTAAGAAGCAGGCTAGGTTCCGCAAGGGACTTAATGCTGAGCTTCACCGAGATCTCCGCTTGCACGAGTGCACCACCTTCCAGGCTCTCGTCAATAAGGCCATCAATGCTGAGTCCGGACAAACTGACTACGAGGCTACCAGAAAGCATAATCGTGATTTTAACCCTGCATCGGGTTCAGGCCCCAACAAACATCGAGTGTGGGTGCCTCATGCAGCCTTGCCGCCAAGATACACCGCGAGGCCATCCTTTCAGGCACCTCTTCCAGTTTAGTCCAACCCTCCACCCAGACCATTTGGAGGACCGCCAACAAATGTTGCCCCTTGTGCCACAGTGGTATGCTACAAGTGTGGGGAACCGGGACATTATTCTCGTGAGTGTCCCCAGAACAACGCTAAGCCCGCTGGACGCGGAAAACCAGGGAAAGCTTTCTATGTGAAGCCAACTCCTGCCTGTGGGCGAGTGAATTATGTGTCTGCTCAAGAAGCCCTTGAAGATCCTGATGTCATTCTAGGTACGCTTCTTGTTAATACCCATCCAGCATCTGTTCTTTTTGATACTGGGGCATCTCATTCATTCATCTCAGAAAGTTATGCACAGTTGCATAACATGTCTTTCTGTGACATGCCCACTTCTTTAGTAGTTCAGACTCCTTGTTCAAAATGGCAAACTTCTAGAGTGAGTCATGACAATGAAATTCTGGTGGATAGACTAGTATTTCTAGCATCCTTGATAGCTCTTAAGTCTTCGGACATCAATATCATTCTAGGCATGGATTGGATGAAAGCCCACTATGCCAAGATTGATACTCATTCTATGAATGTTCAACTTACACATCCCTCGGGTGAGATAGTTAATGTCTCTACTCGAACAACCAAGCACCAACTCTATTCCCTGAATACTAGCCCTCTTCTAGAGTTAGAAGATATTCCGGTAGTCCGTGATTTTCCGGATGTCTTTCCAAAAGAACTGCCAGGTATTCCACCTGTCAGAGATGTTGAGTTCGTGATAGAACTTATTCCAGGGACAGTCCCAATAGCCAGAAGACCCTATAAGATGGCACCCTTAGAACTAGCCGAGCTAAAAACCCAACTCGATGAAGCTTTGAAGAAAGGTTTCATTCGTCCTAGCTCTTCTCCTTGGGCTTGCCCCGTCCTCTTCGTTAAGAAGAAGGATGGATCGGATCGGATGGTTGTGGATTACCGACCAGTGAATTTGGTCACTATCAAGAACAACTATCCGCTTCCCAGGATCAACGACTTGTATGATCAACTCGCTGGATCCTCTGTCTTTTCCAAAATGGATTTGAGGTTGGGATACCATCAAATCAGAATTAGAAACGGGGACATTCCAAAAATGGCTTTTGTCACTCATTATGGCCAATACGAGTACACCGTCATGTCCTTCGGTTTAACCAATGCTCCAGCCACCTTCTCTCGTCTGATGAACTCGATCTTCATGGAGTATTTGGATAAATTCGTCGTGGTTTACCTCGACGATATACTCATCTACTCGAAGAACGAACAAGAACATGCCGAGCATCTAAGGCTGGTATTGATGAAACTTCGAGAGCACCGCTTATATGCCAAATTCTCCAAGTGTGAATTCTGGTTGCCGGAAGTGACCTATCTGGGCCACGTGATCTCTGGCAAAGGTATTGTTGTCAATCCCGAGAGAGTTCAGGCCGTCCTTGATTGGACTCAACCTGAATCTGTTAAGCAAGTTTGGAGTTTCCTTGGCTTAGCGAGCTATTGTCGCCGCTTTGTTGAGAACTTCTCCAAGGTTGCGAAACCTCTGACTGAACTCCTCAAGAAAGATAAAAAGTTCGAGTGGACCCCACAATGCGAGCATAGTTTTTAGGAGTTGAAAAGACGACTGACCTCTACTCCCGTTCTGGTGCCACCAGATTTCTCTAAGGACTTTATTATCTACTGCGACGCCTCGCAACAAGGATTAGGTTGCATCCTCATGCAAGATCATCATGTGATTGCATAGGCATCTCGACAGTTGCGTCCACATGAGGATAATTATCCCACACATGATCTTGAGCTTGCAGTTGTAGTCCATGCACTAAAAACATGGCGACATTACCTTCTGGATAATCGTTGCGAGATATACACTGATCACCAAAGTCTGAAATATATTTTCACCCAGCCGGATTTGAATCTCAGGCAAAGACGGTGGGTAGAGTTGATTACAGATTACGACTTAGGGATAACTTACACCCCGGGAAAAGCTAATGTCATGGCTGATGCACTAAGTCGTAAGTCTTACTGTAAGAACCTGATGCTACAACAAGGTCAACCACTTCTCTATGAGGAATTCAGGAAGTTAAATCTTCACATCGTTTCTCAAGGATTCTTATCCAACTTGGTGGCGAAACCTACTCTTAAGGATCAAATAGTAGCTGTCCAGAGATATGACAAAGGGATATCTCGGATTAAGGAGAATATCATTAGCAGAAACGCCAAGGATTTCTCCAAGGATGAAGAAGATGTAGTGTTCTTCCAGGGCCGTTTGGTGGTTCCTAAGAGCACACGTTTGCGGCAGCTGATTCTCAAGGAGGCTCATAATTATCCTCTCACAATTCATCCGGGTAGTACCAAAATGTATCAGGACCTACGCCAGAGGTTCTGGTGGACTAGGGAAGAGAGAAATTGCTCAGTATGTTGCTAATTGCGATGTTTGTCGTCGTGTGAAAGCAGAACATCAAAGGCCTGCTGGCACCCTTCAACCTTTAGCTATTCCTGAATGGAAATGGGACAAGGTCGGTATGGATTTTATCACCGGTTTTCCCAGGACCAAAAGAGGGAACATTGCTATCTTTGTAGTCATTGATCGTCTTTCCAAAGTGGCTCATTTTCTTCCTGTTCGGGAAAGCATTAGTGCTAGTCAGCTAGCGGAGTTATATGTCTCTCGAATACTTTCTCTTCATGGTGTTCCTTTGGAGATTAACTCAGACTGCGGAAGTATCTTTACTTCTCGATTTTGGGAAAGTTTTCAAACCGCTATGGGGACTCATCTATCCTTTAGCACTGCTTTCCACCCTCAATCAAGTGGTCAAGTTGAGCGAGTCAATCAAATTCTCGAAGACATGCTCCGAGCTTGTGTTATATCTTTCGATATGAATTTGGAGAACTGCCTTCCATTTGCTGAATTCGCATATAACAATAGTTATCAATCAAGCTTGGGCAAAGCCCCTTTTGAAGTTCTCTATGGACGAAAATGTCGAACACGTCTTAACTGGTCAGAAACCGGAGAGAGGCAACTCTTTGGTCCGGACATGATCCAGGATGCAGAGGAGCAAGTTCGCATTATTCGTGAAAAGTTGAAAACAGCCCAATCCCGTCAAAAGAGTCAATATGACCGTCATCATAAGTCTGTGACCTATGAA
Source organism: Hordeum marinum (assembly GCA_022496015.1). NCBI lineage: Eukaryota > Viridiplantae > Streptophyta > Magnoliopsida > Poales > Poaceae > Hordeum > Hordeum marinum. The sequence continues at coordinate 355,208,710 of CM039676.1, read as the reverse complement.
GTTGACGAGAAGGCTTACCTTCGGGTTACACCTCTGAAGGGTACCCATCGATTCGGTATCAAAGGCAAGTTGGCTCCTCGTTACATTGGACCTTTTCGCCTTCTTGCTAAACGAGGGGAGGTTGCCTACCAATTGGAACTTCCGCTGCATCTTTCCAAAGTTCATGATGTCTTCCACGTTTCACAACTCAGGCGTTGCTTTTCGGATCCTGTCTGAGAAGTGGACCACGAAGCGCTTGATCTCCAAGATAACCTTACATATCGAGAATACCCTGTTCGTATTCTTGATCAAGCTGAGCGTACCACTCGGCGTCGGAACATCAAGTTTCTTAAGGTTCAGTGGTCGCATCATTCTGAAAAGGAGGCGACATGGGAAAGAGAAGATCGTCTTCGACTAGAGTGCCCCGTGCTCTTCCCAACAACTTCAAAATCTCGGGACGAGATTCTTTTGAGTGGGGGTGAGTTGTCATAACCCTAGCAAGTGTCTTAGGCTAGCAATGTGTTTGCATAATCATCATCATCATCATTGCATCAATATGAAATGGGGAGAAAGAAAAGAAACCCCAAGCATTTCATGAATTAAAGAAATTCCAGATAAATGAAATCCAAAATGCCCATCAAAAATGTTCCCTATGTCTGATAATTGAGGGCATGGATATACCAGGGATCATTCTAATTATTTGAACATTTCAAATAATTTAAATTACTGATTTAAGCCTCTAAAATTGATAAATAAATCATTATCATTATTAAGGTTATGATAATAATCTGAAAACTTTTATTATAAGTCTGAAATAATCAGACTTCTTTTTAGAAAATATTTGGGTCTTTTGAAAAGTCATTTGGATCTACAAAGAAAATCAAACAAATATTGGAAAACAGAAAACAGAAATAAAAAGAAAAGGAAAGAAGGACTTACCTGTGGCCCAGCACTGTAGCAGGCCCGGCCCAGGACGAAGCGACGCCAGTCGTCGTCCTCCTCGTGCCAAAAGGACGCGTGCGCGTGGTCGCCGCACGCGGGCACGCGCCCGGCCACCTCCTCCCTGCCTGGCTCCTTGCTGGAGGGCTGGGAGGGCGCCAGCGCGAAGCACCTCGCTGTCGTGCCCTTCTCCTCTCTCCCTCCCGCGAGCGCTCTCTCCCTCTCTCGCCATTCTCCCCCATCGGACCCGCCATGGCTGCGCAGCTCCTCGCCGTCGTGCCGTCGCTCTAGCCACCCCCAAAAGCCCATCTGAGCCAGTCAAAAGCTCCGCCCGGACCCCCTCTTCCTCCTAGCCGAGCCACGCATCGCCGGAAGCTCTCTGTCGCCGCCGCGCCATCTTCTTCCTCCTCGGGTCGCCGGAGGGGAAATCGAAGCTCGCCACCGATTCCGACCGTCCCCGAGCCCGCTTTCGACGCCGCTGCAACCGCTGTGAGCGCCAGAAGCTTCTCCCCTTGCTTCCCCTCTCTCTGGCGTCCCCTAGCTAGCTGCATCGCCGGACCCGAGAACCTCCCGCCGCCATCGATGGTCGCCGCCGTGCGTTGAGCCCTCCAAGCTCACGTGCACGTGCATGGTTGAACTCCTGGAGTTCCCAAGAGCTCGTAGAGCCCATCGTTGTGTCGCCCAGCGCCCTGTGTCATCTTTGCGTCCGAGCCCGAGCTCCGGCCGCCGCCACGAGCTCGTTTCCGGCGAGCTCCGGCGGCCCCGTGACCTCCTGTGGCCTCGGATGGATGCAGTCGTGCATGGGCTACACGCCGGTGGTCTCAGCACGCCAAATAGTCGCCTGTAGGAGAAATCCGATGGACGCCGCCGTCCCTGAAGGTCACCGGCGTCGAGCCGCTGGCCAACTTCGGCAGGTTTGACCCCGGGTGGGCCCTGGCTTGACTCTGTGAGTCAATGACAGGTGGAGCCCCGGCCCTGATTAGTTTTGGTTAATTAGTGATTAAATTTAATCATTTTATTAACTAATCAGTCACGGACATGTGGGCCCAAACCTGCTAATTAAACAGAATTAGTTTAAATAGATAATTAAGTTAATTAGTCACTGACATGTGGACCCCACATGTCAGGTTTGACTCTGGCCCGGTCAGCTGTCCAGCTGACGTCATCATGATGTCATGCTGATGTAATAAATCAATTTCTTATTTAAAAATAATTCTGGAAATTATTTAAAACTTTGAAAAATCATATAAATTAATCTGTAAGTCACATGAAAATATTTTATATATGAAAATTTATTAGAAAAATCCAATTAATCCAATGGTGCTACTCTCATGCATGTTAGAGCAACCTAAATAGGTGAACATGGACATTTTAACATTAGGTCAATATATGGAATCTGAAATGAGAACAACTTTGAACCTATATTCAAATCCATTTCAAATTGACATGACCACTAGTTACATTAGCTCATCCATGCATACTACTATGCCATGATCATGCATCATATTGTTGCATCTGCTTGTATTGAATGCTTTTATCTGCGTTGCGGTAGGCCCTAATCCGGAAGATACCACTCCGTACCCCGAAGAAGGAGAGAACTCCTCCGCAACCCAGCAAGGCAAGCAACCCCATTCATCATTCCGATAACATCTCATTCTCTCGCTCCTGCTCTCGTTTATTGCATTAGGACAAACGATCACATGTCAGTCATACACGGTAGATGATCCTATTCTTATGCATGACCAGATTTTGTCACAGTAAATAGCTAAACCTTGCAACCTAGCATATCTGGTAGATGCTTGTGCCATGATGTGCTTAGCGTACTTTGCTTACTATGCTTGCTATGCTTAGAGTTAAGTCAGGTCGGATTCATCTGGGTGATGAACTGAGTGAAACAGTGTTGTCTGATGTAATGAGCATATAATGAATACGATTTGGTAAATGTAGCGATGAGAGGCTATGTAGGAGTACATAGTGGGTTGTCTCATTGGGACCGTTCATAGGAACTGGGTTCCGTGTTTGTGATCCAAGACGAGATACTACCACACGTTGGGATACTTAATTGACCCTCTCGACTTATCAGTCACTTAGTCTTTGGTCCAAGTATTGCAACTAGTTTCTGGTGTTTATAACATGCTGGAGGCCGTGCGTAGCGCTGACCCTCGGGGTGGGTTACGACGCGGTAGGCAGTGGCACGGTGTACCAAGGGTCACCCGAATGGTGGGCTTGGGAACCCTGCGCACATCGTTTGGGACCGTAGCGGAAACTTCGGCCGGACTTCCGTGCGGGTCAGTCTCAAATAGGCGGTAGCCTGGACTAGAGGTCTTATGTGGTTGACGGTCGTGGCCGACTCCCTTGCTGGGCATCCGCTTGAAGGTTGCCGAGGTGCATGGTTTATGGCACACAGCGATAAGTGGCGAGAGCGTGTGTGAAGAAGTACACCCCTGCAGGGTTTGAAACTATTCGAATAGCCGCGTCCTCGGATATGGACTACTTGGAGAACTTATGCTGTTCATAGATAATCAAATGGATACTTCTAAAAATCTCAAGACAAGTGTGAGTACCGTGGATGGCACTCTTCCAAAAGGGGAAGGTGATTCCATGGTAGTGTATTGTGATGGAGATAGTGGACTCGTGTGCGATAACTAAAATTGAAACAAAGAGTTTAAAACTGAGTAGTGTAGGTTAGCCATGAGTCAAAGCTGGCATTGTGCATGAACTCCACCACCCCTTTGTGGATACATGAGCATAATTAGACTAGGTCTCTTTTAAAGACTTGTTGAGTACGATTGTACTCATCCTTGCTTAATTAATGTTGCAGAAGAGAACCAGGACCCATCAGGTGGGTTCTATCTAGACGTTGACGATGCCGAATAGCTGGTGTCCCAGCTACGATCTTGCCCGTGTGGTGGGCTATAGATAGTCAGGCCGTGTGCCTCTTTTATATTTTGCCGTCTGTACTCAGACAGCTTAAGTTTCCGCTGGCTTGTATGACTTGAGTGTCGGGTCATGTGACCCCTATCTGTAAGAACATATTATGCAAGGCTCGTCTGAGCCTCTTATATAAAAGTCATGTTGTTGTATGGTTATGTTGTGATGCCATGGTTGTATCTATGCATATCGGGCATGTCGCGCGTACGTGTGACGTGCAACGGTATGTATGGGATCCGACACCTAGTCGTGTGCCTTTAGTAGTACTCTTTACGGGAAAATGCCTCTTTGTGCTTCCACCGAGCCAAGGTAGCTTGCTACTGCTCCAGACACATTGATTGACCGGCATGTATCCTTCTTTGCTACTGTGTCTGTCCCTTCAGGGAAATGTCTCGCAGTGTATTGGAGTCCCTGTAGCCTGCTACGACTCGTCTACGTGTAGTGATGACATTCGTGTCTCGTGACGTAATGGAGTCCTTGTAGCTTGCTATGACTCGTCTACACACGCTTGAGGCCGACACCTGCATTGCTGGGTTATGTATGCCTGTTTCCGTACAAATGTGCCGCTTGGGTTCTATGACTAGTTATGTCGGCCCGGGTTCTTTGTTGTGTGATTGCCAGCAACATGTTCACATATGTGAGCCAAAAGACGCAAACGGTCTCGGCCAAGGTAAGGTGGCAGCCGTGGAGTACTGTGCGTGAGGCCGCAAAGTGATGTGACTTGTTACAGTATGGAATCATATGACTTAGGATCGGGGTCCCGACAGACAGTCGGATATACCTTCTATCTCAGATCCGAAGGCAAAGTGTTTGTCACTAAGAACGGGACATTTCTTGAGAAAGAGTTTCTCTCGAAAAATTGAGTGGGAGGAAAATAGAGCTTGATGAGGTTGTTGAACCTTTACTTCAACCAGAGAGTAGCGCCGCATTGAAAGATGTTTCTGTCAAACCTACGATGGTAGAAGAGGAAGTTAATGATGATGATCATGAAGCTTCGGATCAAGCTACTATTGAACCTCGTAGGTCGACAAGGGCGCATACTGCTCCTGAGTGGTACGGCAACCCTGTCTTGGAGGTCATGTTGTTGAACAACAATGAACCTACGATCTATGAAGGAGCGATGATGGGCCCGGATTCCGAGAAATGGTTAGAGGCCATGAAATCCGAGATGGGATCCATGTATGAAAACAAAGTATGGACTTTGGAAGTATTACCTGAAGGGCGAAAGGCCATTCAGAACAAATGGATCGTTAAGAAAAAGACGGACGCAGACGGTAATTTTACCGTCTATAAAGCTCGACTTGTGGCAAAGGGTTTTTCACAAGTTCAAGGAGTTGACTACAATGAGACCTTCTCACCCGTAGCGATGCTTAAGTCTGTCAGAATCATGTTAGCAATAGCTGCTTATTTCGACTATGAAATTTGGCAGATGGATGTCAAAACAGCGTTCCTCAACGGTTTCCTTGAGGAAGAGTTATATATGATGCACCCAGAAGGTTTTGTCGATTCAGAGAATGCTAACAAAGTTTGCAAACTCCAGCGATCCATTTATGGACTAGTGCAAGCATCTCGGAGTTGGAATAAGCGTTTTGATGAGGTGATCAAGGCGTTTGAGTTTATACAAGTTTATGGAGAAGCTTGTATTTACAAGAAAGTGAGTGGGAGCTCTATAGAGTTTCTAGTATTATATGTGGATGACATATTGCTGATTGGAAACAATATAGAAATGCTGGAAAGCGTGAAGGAATATTTGAACAAGAGTTTTTCAATGAAGGACCTAGGAGAAGCTACTTTCATATTAGGCTTAAGATCTATAGAGATAGATCGAAATGCTTAATAGCACTTTCATAGAGCAGATACCTTGATACAGTTTTGAAGAAGTTCAAAATGGATCAGTGCAAGAAAGGGTTCTTGCCTGTGTTACAAGGTGTGAGGTTGAGTAAGACTCAATGCCCAGTGACTGCAGAAGATAGAGAAAAGATGAGTCGCAAACCGGATACGTATTTATTCTCAATGGGGGGGCGGTAAGCTGGTGCAGTTCCAAGCAAAGCGTGGTAGTTGATTCTACGTGCGAAGCACAGTACATCGCAGCCTCGGAGGCGGCAAAGGAAGGTGTCTGGATGAAGTAGTTCATGACAGATCTTGGAGTAGTGCCTAGTGCACTGAATCCAATGAACTTGTTCTGTGACAACACTGGTGCCATTGCACTAGCCAAGGAACCAAGGTTTCACAAGAGGACTAGACACATAAAGCGATGTTTGAACTCCATCTGCGATTACATCGAGGAGAAAGACATAAATATTTGCAAAGTGCACACGAATCTGAATGTTGCAGACCCATTGACTAAACCTCTTCCAAGGGATAAACATGATCAACACCAGAACTGCATGGGTGTTCGATTCATTACAATGTAAATCACATAGTGATGTGAACTAGATTATTGACTCTAGTGCAAGTGGGAGACTGTTGGAAATATGCCCTAGAGGTAATAAATAAAGTGTTTATTATTATATTTCCTTGTTCATGATAATCGTTTATTATCCATGCTATAATTGTATTTCTTGGAAACACATTACATGTGTGGGTAAATAGACAACACTCTGTCCCTAGTATGCCTCTAGTGAACTAGCTCGTTGATCAAAAGATGGTCAAGGTTTCCTAACCATTGACATGTGATGTCATTTGATAACGGGATCGCATCATTAGGAGAATGATGTGATGGAAAAGACCCAAATTACAAACGTAGCATATGATCGTGTCGTTTATTGCTACTGTTTTCTGCATGTCAAGTATATGTTCCTATGACCATGAGATCATGCAACTCACGGACATCGGAGGAGTGCCTTGTGTGTATCAAACGTCACAACGTAACTGGGTGACTATAAAGGTGCACTACAGGTATCTCCGAGGGTGTCTGTTGAGTTGGCATGGATCAAGACTGGGATTTGTTACTCCGTGTGACGGAGAGGTATCCCAGGGCCCACTCGGTAATACAATATCACAATGAGCCTTGCAAGCAATGTGACTAAGTGTTTGTCACGGGATCTTGCATTACGGATCGAGTAAAGAGACTTGCCGGTAACAAGGTTGAACTAGGTATGGAGATACCGACGATCGAATCTCGGGCAAGTAACATATCGAAGAACAAAGGGAACATCATACGGGATTAACTGAATCCTTGACATAGAGATTCGACCAATAAAGATCTTCGTAGAATATGTAGGAACCAATATGGGCATCCAGGTCCCCCTATTGGTTATTGAGCGTAGAGGTGTCTCGGCCATGTCTACATAGTTCTCGAACCCGTAGGGTCTGCACACTTAAGGTTTGGTGACGTTTCGGTAGTATAGAGTTATGTATGGTGGTGACCGAAGTTTGTTCGGAGTCCCGGATGAGATCCCGGAGGTCACGAGGAGCTTCATAATGGTTCGGAGGTAAAGATTCATATATAGGAAGTCCTGTTTTGGTCGCCAGAAAAGTTTCGGGCTCATCGGTAGTGTACCGGGAGTGCCGGTAGTGTACCGGGAGGCCACCGGGAGGGGTATTTCGACCCAAGAGGCTACATGGGCTGTAGGAGGGTGGAAACCAGCCCTTAGTGTGCTGGTGGAACATCCACAAGAGGCCCATGAGGCTAGAGTAAAAAAGGCCTAAGAGAAAAGGTGGAAAAAAGGCAAAATAGGGTGAATCCTAGTCCTACTAGGATTGGAGGTGGACTCCACCTCTCCCTCTCTCCTTCGGCCAGAGCAAGGGGGCCTTGGCCCTTGTGCCAAGGCCAAGTCCCTTGTGCCAAGGCCCCTCCTCCTTTCCTCCTATATATACTAGAGGTATTGGGTGTTTTGCACTCGATTTTACGGCCACGTGCTACCCATTCCACCGATACTCCTCTAGATCGGATTTCCGCAGCGCTTAGGCAAAGCCCTGCCGGAATTGCTCCACCACCATCGCCGGAGCGCCATCATGCTACCAGTGAACTCTTCCTACTCTCCACTTCCTCTTGATGGATCAAGATGGTGGAGATCATCATCAAGCTGCACGTGTGCTGAATGCGGAGGTGTCGTCCGTTCGGCCCTAGATCGAAAGGACCGTGATCGAGATCACGGGACGGATCATGATTGGATCGCGGGACGGTTCGTGATTGAATCGCGGGACGCTCGGCGATTTAAATCGTGAAGACGTTCGACTACACCAACCGCGTTACTTAACGTTCCCGCTTAGCGATCTACAAGGGTACGTAGATCAACTCTCCCTCTCGTAGATGCTCATCACCATGGATAGATCTGCGTGTGCGTAGGAAAATTTTTGTTTCCCATGCGACGTTCCCCAACACGAAAGAGAGGGACAAGCTCAGGGAATGAGCAACGTTCAGAAGAAAAAAGCTTCTTAGAAATTAATAAGTCGACAAACAAGCATCTGGTGGAGAAACGAAAGAGAGGGCTGAGCTGAGGCATATTAAACCACAAATGTTGGTAGAACCGAAAGAAGAAGATGGAAGATGAAAGTGGCAGCACAAATGAGTCGCTTGATGCATACAAGGATAATAAGATTCTATGCATGTATAAAAATTTAAAGATAGGGGCAAAATTAAAGGACATTGGCATATTAAACCACAAATCTCGATAAGACCAGAAAGAAGGAGATGGAAGTTGCAACACGAATGAGTCACTTGGCGCATACGAAGATTTTATTCTCTCCCGTTGCAACGCACGGGCTCTTTTTCTAGTCAACTTAAATGTCTTTTTAGTAATGAATCTGGATAAAGAGTAAGCAGAGAATATAATCTTAGGGAAGACATTTACTCCCTCTGTCCGGAATTTACTTGTCGCCAAAGTGGAAATAAATGGATGTATCTAAAACTAAAATATATCTAGATACATCCATTTCCATGACAAGTAATTCCGTACGGAGGGAGTATAATCTTAGAGTAAATTTCTTCAACTAGAGAAATAGGAAATTCTATTGCTTTGTTTCTACATTCCCTTTCCGATGTATTTTTTACGAATTATGAACTTGGCATTGATGATACCTCACAAACAAATTTGAAACTTCTCTACAAAATTCATAACATGGTTGGGCATTGTTATCCAATAGATCATGTTCTATTTTGTCCACAAGTATGCGTCATTCATTTTTGGTCACATTTCTTTTGCCAATTATTCAGTCATTTGCATTATATTTTTTTACTTGTAGTATATTCAGTGATCCATATTGGACCCTATGCCCAATATTCGTATAATCCTAGGTATGTTGGAAATATGCCCTAGAGGCAATATATAAAGTGTTTATTATTATATTTCCTTGTTCATGATAATCGTTTATTATCCATGCTATAATTGCATTGATTGGAAACACATTGCATGTGTGGGTAAATAGACAACACTGTGTCCCTAGTATGCCTCTAGTGAACTAGCTCACTGATCAAAGATGGTCAGGGTTTCCTAGCCATTGACATGTGATGTCATTTGATAACGGGATCACATCATTAGGACAATGATGTGATGGACATGACCCAAACTACAAACGTAGCATATGATCGTGTCAGTTTATTGCTACTGTTTTCCGCATGTCAAGTATATGTTCCTATGACCATGAGATCATGCAATTCACAGACATCGGAGGAGTGCCATGTGTGTATCAAACGTCGCAACGTAACTGGGTGACTATAAAGGTGCTCTACAGGTATCTCCGATTGTGTCTGTTGAGTTGGCATGGATCGATACTGGGATTTGTTACTCCGTGTGACGGAGAGGTATCTCAGGGCCCACTCGGTAATACAACATCACAATAAGCGTTGCAAGAAATGTGACTAATTATTAGTTGCAGGATCTTGTATTACGGAATGAGTAAAGAGACTTGTCGGTAACGAGGTTGAACTAGGTATGGAGATACCGGCGATCGAATCTCCGGCAAGTAACATACCGAAGAACAAAGGGAACGTTATACGGGATTAACTGAATCCTTGACATAGAGGTTCAACCGATGAAGATTTTCATAGAATATGTAGGAACCAATGTGGACGTCCAGGTCCCTCCATTGGTTATTTACCGTAGAGGTGTCTCGGTCATGTCTACATAGTTCTCGAACCCGCAGGGTCTACACACTTAAGGTTCGGTGACGTTTCGGTAGTGTAGAGTTATGTATCGTGGTGACCGAAGGTTGTTTGGAGTCCCGGATGAGATCCTGGACGTCACGAGGAGCTCCAAAATGGTCCGGAGGTAAAGATTCATATATAGGAAGTCCCAGTTTGGTCGCCGGAAAAGTTTCCGGCTCATCGGTAGTGTACCAGGAGTGCCGGTAGTGTACCGAGAGACCTCCGGGAGGGGTATTTCGACCCCAGAGGGTCCATGGGCTGTGGAGAGTGATAACCAACCCTTAGTGGGATGGATAAACAGCCACAACAAGGCCCATGGCGCAGGAGGTGAAAGTCCTAAAGGAAAAGGTGGAAAAAAAGGCAAAAAGGAAGAGTCCTAGTCCTACTAGGAGTGGAGGAGAAGTAGGACTCCTCCACCTCCTAGCCGGCCGACTCCTGGAGGCCCTTGGCCTTGTGACAAGGGCTGCCTCTCCCTCCCTCCTATATATACTGGTGGACAGGGGCTGTTTAGACACAGTTTACGGCCACGTGCTACCCGTTTCACCGGTGCTCCTCTAGATCGGTTTTCTGCAGTGCATAGGCGAAGCCCTGCCGGAACCACTCCACCACCATCGCCGGAGCGCCGTTACGCTGCCGGTAAACTCTCCCTCCTCTCTGCCTCCTCTTGTTGGATCAAGAAGGTGGAGATCGTCATCAAGCTGCACGTGTGCTGAACGCGGAGGTGTCGTCCGTTCGGTACTAGATCGGAAGGATCGTGATCAAGGCCACGGGACGTTCGTGATCGGATCGCGGGACGGATCATGACGAGATCGTGGGATGGTTCGTGATTGGTTCGCGGGACGGTTCGTGATTAGATCGCGGGACGCTCGGCGATTTGGATCGCGAAGAAGTACGACTACACCAACCGCGTTTCTTAACGCTTCCCGCTTAGCGATCTACATGGGTACGTAGATCCACTCTCCCTCTCGTAGATGCTCATCACCATGGAGAGGTTTGCGTGTGCGTAGGAAAAATTTTGTTTCCCATGCGACGTTCCCCAACAGTGGCATCATGAGCTAGGTTGATGGTTCGATGAGATCTCGAGTAGAACACAAAAGGTTTGTGGGCATTGATGCTTAGATTGCTTCCTCCCTTGGTCGGATTTTGGTTCAGCGGGATTGTGAGATAAAACGGCCCAAACCAACATTACTCGTACGCTTACGAGAGACCGGTTCCCTCGACGCAACTTGTTGCTTAGATGGCTTGCGGGTGACAGTTTGTCTCACTTTAGTTGGATCGGATCCGACAAAGGCGGTCCTTGAGAAGGTTGAAAAGCAATCTACGTATCACCGTTGTGGTTTATGCGTAGGTGAGAATCATTCTTGCTAGATACCCATAGCAGCCACGTAAAACATGCAACAACAATTAGAGGACGTCTAACTTGTTTTTGCAGGGTATGTTGTGATGTGATATGGCCAATTACATGATGAGATATATGTGATGTATGAGATGATCATGTGATGTATAGAATTTCACGACTTGCACGTCGATGAATACGGCAACCGGCAGGAGCCATAGGGTTGTCTTTAATTATTGTATGACCTGCGTGTCAATCATTAAGCGCTATGTAATGCTTTACTTTATCGCTAAGCGGTAGCAATAGAAGTAGAAGCAGGGCTGGCGCCACAACCCCAATGGCAGCACGTTGATGGAGATCAATATGATGGAGATCATGGTGTTGTGCCAGTGACGATGGAGATCATGCCGGTGTTTCGAAGATGGAGATCTTAAACACAAGTTCATGGCCATATCATGTCACTTACGAATTGCATGAGATGTTAATCCTTTTATGCACCTTGTTTTGCTTAGTACGGCGGTAGCATTATAAGGTGATCCCTCACTTGAATTTCAAGATGAACTGTGTTCTCCCCGAGTGTGCACCATTGCGAAAGTTCATCGTGTCGAGACACCACGTGATGATCGGGTGTGATAGACTCTACGTTCACATACAACGGGTGCAAGCCAGATTTGCACGTGCAGAACGCTCGGGTTAAACTTGACGAGCCTAGCATGTACAGACATGGCCTCAGAACACAAGAGACCGAAAGGTCGAACATGAGTCATATAGTAGATATGATCAACATAGTGATGTTCACCATTGAAACCAGCTTAACTCACGTGATGATCGGACTTGAGTTGGTGAATTTGGATCATGTGACACTCAGATGACCTGAGGGATGTCAATTTGAGTGGGAGCTTTAGTAATTTGATTAACTAAACTCATTATCTTGAACAATAGTCTAAGTAACCTTTGCATATTTATGTTGTAGATCAATGGCTCGCGCAGTAGCACCCCTGGATTTTAATGCGTTCCTAGAGAAAGCTAAGTTGAAAGATGATAGAAGTAACTTTGTTGATTGGGCCCGTAATTTGAGGATTATCCTTACAGCTTCCCAGAAACAATATGTCCTTGATGCACCGCTTGGTGACCAACCAGAAGACATGACCTCCGAAGACGTTAAGAATGCTTGGGAGGCTCATGCTGGAGACTACTCAATAGTTCAGTGTGCAATATTGTATGGCTTAGAACCGGGACTTCAAAGATGTTTTGAACGTCATGGAGCATATGAGATGTTCCAGGAGTTGAAGTTTATCTTTCAGAACAATGCCCGGATCAAGAGGTATGAGACCTCCGATAAGTTCTATGCTTGCAAGATGGAGGAGAACGGGTCTATCAGTGAACATATACTCAGAATGTCTGGGTATTCAAACCGTTTAGGTGAGTTGGGAATTACCCTTCCACCAGAGGCGATCACTGATAGAGTTCTTCAATCACTGCCACCTAGTTACAAGAGCTTTGTGATGAACTATAACATGCACAGGATGAACAAGTCAGTCGCCGAGCTGTTTGCGATGCTGAAAGTCGCTGAGTCTGAAATCCAGAAAGAACATCAAGTGTTGATGGTCAATAAAACCACTAGTTTCAAGAAGAATGGCAAGGGCAAAGGCAAGAAGGGTAAAACCAAGAAGGATGGCAAAGCAGTTGCTACTCCTACAAAGAAGCCTAAGCATGGACCTAAGCCAGAAACTGAGTGCTTTCATTGCAAAGGAACTGGTCACTGGAAGCGGAACTGCCCCAAGTACCTGGCTCACAAGAAGGCGACCAACGACAGAGAAGGTTGATGTGATCGTCGTCGGCACGCTCTCTCTTCGATTACCATCTTGATTAGTGATGAACCTGAATAATTGTTATTTAGTGCCTGCGTTGAGCATGAACATTATATCTGGATCTTGTTTATTGCGAGAGGGTTACTCATTTAAATTAGAGAATAAAGGTTGTTCTATTTATATGAGTGATATCTTTTATGGTCATGCACCCAATGTTAGGGGTTTATTCATATTGAATCTTTATAGTGATGATACACATGTTCATAACATTGATGCCAAAAGATGTAGAGTTGATAATGATAGTACCACTTTCTTGTGGCACTGCCGTTTAGGTCACATTGGTGTAAAACGCATGAGGAAGCTCCATGCTGATGGACTTTTGGAGTCACTTGATTTTGAATCACTTGACACATGCGAACCATGCCTCATGGGCAAGATGACTAAAACGCCGTTCTCTGGAACAATGGAACGGGCAAGTGACTTATTGGAAATCATACATACTGATGTGTGCGATCCAATGAATGTTGCAGCACGCGGTGGATATCGTTACTTTCTCACCTTCACTGATGACTTGAGTAGATATGGGTATATTTACTTGATGAAACACAAGTCTGAAACGTTTGAAGAGTTCAAGCAATTTCAGAGTGAAGTTGAGAATCATCGTAACAAGAAGATTAAATTTCTGCGATCTGATCGAGGAGGTGAATATCTAAGTTATGAGTTTGGCAGTCACTTAAGACAATGTGGAATTGTTTCACAGTTGACACCGCCCAGAACACCACAGCGTAATGGTGTGTCTGAACGTCGTAATCGAACCTTATTGGATATGGTGTGTTCTATGATGTCTCTTGCCGATTTGCCACTATTGTTTTGGGGTTATGCATTAGAGACAACTGCATTCACTTTAAATAGGGCACCATCGAAATCCGTTGAGACGACGCCATATGAACTGTGGTTTGGCAAAAAGCCGAAGTTGTCGTTTCTTAAAGTTTGGGGATGTGATGCTTATGTCAAAAAGCTTCAGCCTGAAAAGCTGGAACCCAAAGCGGAGAAATGTGTCTTCATAGGATACCCGAAAGAGACAGTTGGGTATACCTTCTATCTCAGATCCGAAGGCAAAGTGTTTGTCGCTAAGAACGGAACATTTCTTGAGAAAGAGTTTCTCTCAAAAGAATTGAGTAGGAGGAAAATAGAACTTGATGACGTTATTGAACCTTCACTTCAACCAGACAGTAGCGCAGTGCAGAAAGATGTTTCTGTGGAACCTACGACGGTAGAAGAGGAAGTTAATGATGATGATCATGAAGCTTCGGATCAAGCTGTTATTGAACCTCGTAGGTCGACAAGGGTGCGTACTACTCGTGAGTGGTACGGCAACCCTGTCTTGGAGGTCATGTTGTTAGACAATAATGAACCTACGAGCTATGGAGGAGCGGTGATGGGCCCGGATTCCGAGAAATGGTTAGAGGCCATGAAATCCGAGATGGGATCCATGTATGAAAACAAAGTATGGACATTGGAAGTATTACCTGAAGGGCGAAAGGCCATTCAGAACAAATGGATCTATAAGAAGAAAACGGACGCAGACGGTAATGTCACCGTCTATAAAGCTCGACTTGTGGCAAAGGGTTTTTCACAAGTTCAAGGAGTTGACTACGATGAGACTTTCTCACCCGTAGCGTTGCTTAAGTCTATCAGAATCATGTTGGCAATAGCTGCTTATTTCGACTATGAAATTTGGCAGATGGATGTCAAAACGGCGTTCCTCAACGTATTCCTTGAGGAAGAGTTGTATATGTGCAACCCGAAGGTTTTGTCGATCCAAAGAATGCTGACAAAGTTTGCAAACTCCAACGATCCATTTATGGACTGGTGCAAGCATCTCGGAGTTGGGATAAGCGCTTTGATGAGGTGATCAAAGCGTTTGGGTTTATACAAGTTTACGGAGAAGCTTGTATTTACAAGAAAGTGAGTGGGAGCTCTATAGTGTTTCTAGTGTTATATGTGGATGACATATTGCTGATTGGAAACAATATAGAAATGCTGGAAAGCATGAAGGAATATTTGAATAAGAGTTTTTCAATGAAGGACCTAGGAGAAGCTGCTTTCATATTAGGCATTAAGATCTATAGAGATAGATCGAGACGCTTAATAGCACTTTCACAGAGCACATACCTTGATAAAGTTTTGAAGAAGTTCAAAATGGAGCAGTCCAAGAAAGGGTTCTTGCCTATGTTACAAGGTGTGAAGTTGAGTAAGACTCAATGCCCAGTGACTGCAGAAGATAAAGAAAAGATGAGCGTCATCCCCTCTGCTTCAGCCATAGGCTCTATCATGTATGCAATGCTGTGCACAAGACCCGATGTCAGCCTTGCCATAAGTATGGCCGGAAGGTTTCAAAGTGATCTTAGAGTGGAGCACTGGCAAGCGGTCAAGAATATCCTTAAGTACCTTAACAGGACTAAGGACATGTTTCTCGTTTATGGAGGTGATGAAGAGCTCGTCGTAAAGGGTTACGTCGATGCAAGCTTTGACACTGATCCAGACGATTCTAAATCGCAAACTGGATACGTATTTATTCTTAACGTGGGAGCAGTAAGCTGGTGCAGTTCCAAGCAAAGCGTGGTAGCTAATTCTACGTGCGAAGCGGAGTACATCGCAGCCTCGGAGGCAGCGAAGGAAGGTGTCTGGATGAAGTAGTTCATGACAGATCTTGGAGTAGTGCCTAGTGCACTAGAGTAGTGACAACACTGGTGCCATTGCTCTAGCCAAGGAACCAAGGTTTCACAAGAGGACCAGACACATAAAGCGACGCTTCAACTCCATCCGGTTCTACATCGAGGAGAAGGACATAAATATTTGCAAAGTACACACGGATCTGAATGTTGCAGACCCATTGACTAAACCTCTTCCAAGGGCTAAACATGATCAACACCAGAGTTGTATGGGTGTTCGATTCATTACCATGTAAATCACATAGTGATGTGAACTAGATTATTGACTCTAGTGCAAGTGGGAGACTGTTGGAAATATGCCCTAGAGGCAATATATAAAGTGTTTATTATTATATTTCCTTGTTCATGATAATCGTTTATTATCCATGCTATAATTGCATTGATTGGAAACACATTGCATGTGTGGGTAAATAGACAACACTGAGTCCCTAGTATGCCTCTAGTGAACTAGCTCATTGATCAAAGATGGTCAGGGTTTCCTAGCCATTGACATGTGATGTCATTTGATAATGGGATCACATCATTAGGAGAATGATGTGATGGACAAGACCCAAACTACAAACGTAGCATATGATCGTGTCAGTTTATTGCTACTGTTTTCCGCATGTCAAGTATATGTTCCTATGACCATGAGATCATGCAATTCATAGACATCGGAGGAGTGCCTTGTGTGTATCAAACGTCGCAACGTAACTGGGTGACTATAAAGGTGCTCTACAGGTATCTCCGGTGGTGTCTGTTGAGTTGGCATGGATCGAGACTGGGATTTGTTACTCCGTGTGACGGAGAGGTATCTCAGGGCCCACTCGGTAATACAACATCACAATAAGCCTTGCAAGCAATGTGACTAATTGTTAGTTGCGGGATCTTGTATTACGGAACGAGTAAAGAGACTTGTCGGTAATGAGGTTGAACTAGGTATGCAGATACCGACGATCGAATCTCGGGCAACTAACATACCGAAGAACAAAGGGAACGTTATACGGGATTAACTGAATCCTTGACATAGAGGTTCGAACGATGAAGATCTTCGTAGAATATGTAGGAACCAATGTGGACGTCCAAGTCCCGCCATTGGTTATTGACCGTAGAGGTGTCTCGGTCATGTCTACATAGTTCTCGAACCCGCAGGGTCTGCACACTTAAGGTTCGATGACGTTTCGGTAGTGTAGAGTTATATATGGTGGTGACCGAAGGTTGTTCGGAGTCCCGGATGAGATCCCGGACATCACGAGGAGCTCCATAATGGTCCGGAGGTAAAGATTCATATATAGGAAGTCCCAGTTTGGTCGCCGGAAAAGTTTCCGGCTCATCGGTAGTGTACCGGGAGTGCTGGTAGTGTATTGGGAGACCTCCGGGAGGGGTATTTCGACCCCAGAGGGTCCATGGGCTGTGGAGAGTGATAACCAGCCCTTAGTGGGCTGGAGAAACAGCCACAACAAGGCCCATGGCGCAGGAGGTGAAATTCCTAAAGGAAAAGGTGGAAAAAAAGGCAAAAAGGAAGAGTCCTAGTCCTACTAGGAGTGGAGGAGAAGTAGGACTCCTCCACCTCCTAGCCGGCCAACTCCTGGAGGCCCTTGGCCTTGCGCCAAGGGCTGTCTCTCCCTCCCTCCTATGTATACTGGTGGATTGGGGCTGTTTAGACACAGTTTACGGCCACGTGATACCCGTTTCACCGGTGCTCCTCTAGATCGGTTTTCTGCAGTGCATAGGCGAAGCCCTGCCGGAACCACTCCACCACCATCGCCGGAGTGCCGTTACGCTGCCGGTGAACTCTTCCTCCTCTCCGCCTCCTCTTGCTGGATCAAGACGGTGGAGATCGTCATCAAGCTGCACGTGTGCTGAACGCGGAGGTGCCGTCCATTCGGTACTAGATCGGAAGGATCGTGATCAAGGCCACGGGACGTTCATGATCGGATCGCGGGACGGATCGTGACGAGATCGTGGGACAGTTCGTGATTGGTTCGCGGGACGGTTCGTGATTAGATCACGGGACGCTCCGCGATTTGGATCGCGAAGAAGTACGACTACACCAACCGCGTTTCTTAACGCTTCCCGCTTAGCGATCTACAAGGGTACGTAGATCCACTCTCCCTCTCGTAGATGCTCATCACCATGGATAGGTTTGCGTGTGCGTAGGAAAAATTTTGTTTCCCATGCGACGTTCCCCAACAAGGTACTCTCATCGTTTCTCAACTTCATGATGATAGCGAGCCATGTGTGTTGCTTTGTTCATAATCAAGCTCTTTGAGTGTATTGCTTTGGATCTTCCAATGCATGTTTGTCATGGTTTAGATACACGGGTGTTGCCATATCTGTACATGAGTTTGTTCTTCTGTGGCAACGCACGAGCACCTCTAAATGCTTTGCTCTTACAAATGTACTGCTTAGCTCATGCTAATGCAATGCCTCTCTGATTGTCTATCACGCTACAAAAATGTTATCTACCAAACATTAAATTTTCAGTTGTTAATGCTGAATATGATATCTCTACCGTTCTGCACAAATGTTCTTCTAAAAGGAAAACTAATACGAAAGGTCACCTGAGTTCATACACAGTATTGGAAGTAATATTGTGAAGGAAACCAAGCAAGTTTATGTTGGGGAAAAAGGTTTCGGAACTTTGTACTCCTTAACTCATTCAAGAGACACGTGTCTTAACTGAAATTATATTATAGTATTATTCCTTATTTTGGAGAAGGGCATGCTTAGTGATGCATCAAATGCTTAACGTGAGTTGAATGTAGAAGATTTCAGTTTATCAGTTGTTCAAAAGAATACTGACTACAATTGTCTTCGACAGTCATGACTTTTCATCAGCATGTGTAATCTACAAAAAACAAGTGGAGGCAGCAATCCTTTCTACACACCTTATTATATACTCATCATAGCACTTGTGTGTGTGGGTGTGTCCTTGTATAGAATGTTGACGATGATTTAAATGAATTGGTTTTCTTAAAAGTACATTTTGACTTATAAATTATGCATTTCTATCAAATTTTGAAGACAGTTATTCTATAATTGGATCAGAATTGATGTGGTTGAAATGGTATCAAAAACTTTCTTGCATTATGTTATCTTTAATTACAATATATGTTGGAAAAGCTCTGCGTTGCACGTGCATGCTTACTAGTAATGATAGATTTGTTACTAACAAAAGGGTCAGTGCGTTGCAACAGAAAAATATTCTTAATCTTCAATGGCCTTGACACATTTTGCTAGATCACCGAGATCCATTATTACCCTCAATTTCGTGAAATCATGAACAATTTTTGAAATCATGAACTCTTTTTAAAATTCATGAACATATTTCAAATTCATGAACACATTTCAAAATTTTCAAGCATTTTCTAAAATCAAGAATATTTTTTGAATACACGAACATTTTAGAATATTTGCAAGCATATTTTTTCTTAAAATTGTGAACATTTTTATAGGAATTTTCTTGAATTGGCGAACAATTTTTAGAAATTGATGAATCAATTTTTGAAATTCACGAACAATTTTTGACATGCATGATAATTTTTTGAATGAGTAAACATTTATGAATGAATAAACTATTTTGTAAGTCTAGAACATTTTTTGAATTTGCATGATACTTTTCCATTCATGAACTTTTTTTGAATTCACAAAATTATTTTAAATTTCATCAACATTTTTTAATACACGAACTTTACAAAAATCATGATCATTTTTGATTTCTTGAACATTTGTTTTCAAAATTTGAACATTTTTTGAATGAGCAAATATTTTTTAACTAAACCCCAAACGTTTTTTAAATCAATAAGCATATTATGATCTATTATAGATTTTATTTACAAATTCTCAATATTTCTATATTTTCAGAATTTTTTAAAGTCCCAATTATTTAAAGTAGTAAATATGAAATGGAAAATATAAATAAAAAAATAAAAAAAACAAGCCGCCCGGACAGTGGCTGGTCCAAACGGGCGCACTGCGTCTTGTCCCAGCGCGCAGAGCACATTACTGCATGGGCTAGCCGAGACAGGGGATTCTTCTATGCGAAACATTTTCTATTACTTATAAATGACATTGGTGGGTAATATTTTGCCACTTTGAGGGCAATTTCTATGGCGTATCGCAAGAAGCAAGCCCATTTATTATTAGATATAGATATAGATATAGATATAGATATAGATATAGGTGTATGGTAGCTCACAGAAATTAAGTAAGGTGAGGGATCACTAGAAGAATGTCTAGAGGGGGGGTGAATAGACTACTAGCAGGAAATTAATAACTAACATTTTCTCAAGTTAATTGGTTGGCAGATTTTAACAGTTTTAGCAAGGCTAGCAAGTCTATATACCCTACAGTTGCATGTCAACAAATATGGCAGCGGAAAGTAAAGACATTGCACATGAAGTAAAGAATTGAGATGTGAAGATCAAACGCAATTCGAGACGCAAGGATTTTTTATTATCTTGACGAAACACTTAGTAATCTACTTTCGTGAATAACACATTGAAACCGAAATCGGCAAGTATAGATACGGAAAGAAGATTGTAGCCAAGAAATTCAACAAGCATAACATTTTGAATAGAGCTATCATAAGATATGGCCACCTTACCAAGACCAAGTACCTTATCCTTGGACTTGTCTCCAAACGTTGTGTACCTTTGCGGTCCATGGTTTGGTGTGATCTCTTCAAACATTTCTCTATCTCCGGTCATATGTCGGTACATCCGCTATCGAGAATCCACTCTTTTCGTCCAGACATGTAATCCTTTAAGTTTGCCATGAGACTTAGATTCTTCATGATCTTCTCATACTCGATGTCAAACAACTCATCTTCATCATAGTATCCATGCTCCACATTGTCATCATCAAGTGAGAAATCCTCATCATAAAGAACAAGAGATTCGTTAGGATGGTGATCATGACAACGTTCAAGTTTATGAATGCGAAGGGCCTCTATAATGATGTTGTTGATAGTTTTGACATCTCCTTTAGAATGCATGAGGTCTCTAAGCTCAAATAGACAATCATCAAATTTAAGATCACTAGGCGTCATATTGTGAAAAGCAACAGTTTTATAAAGAAATTCATTAAGATTAATTAATGAAAGATTTGGATATCCTTTCTCCAAATCAGTCCACAAAGTATAAGCACATGCAAAGTTCTTCGATTGAGAAAGCACGAATCTTGGTAAGCCTCTAACAATAAGATAGACAGTTCTAAGATCGCATAGCATATCAATTTCCTCTTCGTGTGTGGGATGCAAGGGATCAATAGGAGGCTCATAGGGGCGCATAACATATTTGCTCAATTGAAATTCATTAAACAGCTCAAGCATCAAGGTTTTCCATTGACTATAGTACTCTCCATCAAGAATAGGCACTGTACAACTCAAACTCCCTATACTAGACACATCCATCTTCCTCCTCAGTGATTAAACCAAAGCAATGGAGACCAAAGCTCTAATACCAATTGAGGGATCACTAGAAGAGTGTCTAGAGGGGGGTTAATAGACTACTAGCAAGAAATTAAAACCTAACCTTTTCTCAAGTTAATTGCTTGGCAGATTTTAACAATTTTAGCAAGGCAAGCAAGTCTATATACCCAACACATGCATGTCAACAAATATGGCAGCGAAAAGTAAAGACATTGCACATGAAGTAAAGAGTTGAGATGTGAAGATCAAACGTAATTAGCGACGTAAGGATTTTTCCCGTGGTTCCGATAGGTGGTGCTATCGTACGTCCACATTTATGGAGTCTTCAACCCATGAAGGGTAATGCTCACGGGACTCCATGGAGGGATCCACCCATAAGGGTCCACGAAGTAGCAACATTGAATATTCCATAACGGCTTCCGTCCACGAAGGACTAGCCTCACTATGGGTAGATCTTCACGAAGTAGGCAATCTCCTTGCCTATACAAACTTCTTGGTTCACTCCACGACACGAAGTAGGAGGCTCCCAAGCGACACCTAACCAATCTAGGAGGCACCACCCTCCAAAAGGTAATAGGCTCGGTAATGCGATGAACTCCTTGCTCTTGTGCTTCAAGATGATAGACTCCTCAACACACAATCACTCTCTCACAGATATGGCTTGGTAGAAGAGATTGATTGGTGGAAAGAAACTTGGGGAGGCTAGAAATCAAGATCCATATGGTGGGAGTGGAATATCTTGATCTCAACACAAGGATAGGTGGTTCTCTCTTACAAAACTGATAGGATAGGTATGGAATAGTCCTGAGTGCTTCTCCTTCAAGTAAGTGGTGGTGGAGGGGTATATATAAGCATCTCCAAAAATCCAACTGTTACACACAATAAGTCATACTCGGTGGAACCAATGTGTGAATCTTGGTTGTACCAAAGTGACTTAAAGTTAGCAACTTTTGAATCTCGGTGAAACCGATATAGGAATCTCGGTTGCACCGATAAGGTGACCAACGGTCAGAATGTCCAATCTCGGTGACGCTGATCCAACAATCTCGGAGGGACAGAAACTATGAACTTGCATAACAGAAAGTTGGCAGCCCAACTCGGTGGCACCGAATCAGTATCGGTTGTACCGAAAGTCTAGGGTTTGGCTGAGTCTGTCTAGGGTTTTGAATCGGTGGCATCGAGTGTAGAATGTTGGTTGCACTGATTTTGAGTATTTAGCTTAGGACAGACTTTGGTGGGAGAGTTTGTGGGTGTCTTTGGTGACTATCTCTTGTGCACGTATGAGCATTTTGTTCACCAACAAAACCTCACCCCCTTTTAATAGTATTGGCTTTCCTATGGACGCAAAGTGATTTCTCACAAATATAAAATGTAGAGTCCTCTTGCTTGAAGTTTGGCCAACCTATTTCTTTGCATCTTGGGGTATTCCACAATCTCCACAATCCTTTTGCCAGCCTAGCTTTCCATGGACTATTGTCTGAAATACACTAGATAAAAGTATTAGTCCAAGAGACAATGTATGTTGTCATGAATTATCAAAACCACCAAGGGAGTATGTTGTGCTTTCAATCTCCCCCTTTTTTGTAATTGATGACAACATACAATCAAAGCTTCAAATAAATATATGCATGGATATAATGAAGACTTTGAGAGACACATGACCTAGATTTGCTCCCCCTAAATTTGTGCAGTCCTTTAAAGGATAGTTACTTTGGAATGCATGGACACACATATAGTAGAAGGAATATAAGTCATGTGTATCTTGGCTATATGCATCAAGTATGTGTGAATGAGTTGTATCCTTGTTCAAGACTTCACTCTTGCAAACAATATGTGTAAGAAGCAAGAGATCATCTTGATCAAAGATATGATGCATATACTTACCTTGAGTTCTTGAGCATTCTAGTAGTAGAAACACACTTGAGAAAACAATTTTAGGAAACACAAGAGTATTCTACTAATCAAAGGCAAAAGAACCCAAAAGTACCAAGATATGGAGAACATATAGAAGATGATAATCGTTAAGATTAATATGTCTCCAAGATAATTTAGAACTTTCTCCCCTTAGATATGAAAGTAGTAGTTCATCCTCTCCCCCTGAATCTCAGCATGTAGATATTGGGATTGGATAGAGTGAGAAAATTATAAAGTGAGAGTCAAATAAAATAGGCTCAATAATATTCTCATGTTAGAACTTTCTCCCCCTTACTTTGGTATTCCCTTGTTTATATAAGTGTGAACTTTTGATATCCTCCTCTCCCCCTAAATCATATCTCCCCCTTTGCATAAGCATGTAACTATCCCTTTAGAATGAAGCTTTGTTATTCTCCCCCTTTGGAATTAATTTCCAAAAAGGTCAAATTTAGAAGTAGGTACAGGGATCATTGACAAGGAAGGGATCCTTGAGAAAAAGGGTCATAGAAAGTAGGGTTCATAGAAAAGAACTAAGGGAATCATTGAAGGTAACTTCTCTCCCTATGGCAAATAGTAGTTCATTCTTTGAGCTAGGGATCCTTGAATAAAGAATGTCTCCCCCTAAGTTTTGCTTGTTATTCTCCCACTAAGTTTTTTTTGAGAAGGGATCATCGAAGTAATAGAATAATAACAGATAAGAGAAATACAAATCGGTGACTCCGAGATAGATAGATAGGTGGTACCGAGATTTTGTAGTGCAGCTTGTCTGCAATTTCAGTAGAACCGAGATATCTGAGTCGGCGGCTCCAAGGCTAAACAGAAACAAAGGAATAAGGGACCAAGTATCTGTTTACAAAGAGTCAAAAGAAAATATTTTCAAAGGAAAGAGAAAGACATCATCTAGAGAAGATCTGAGTGGTTACATGAGAACATGCAACTAGAGAACAAACCACACAAGATTTTTTACTAGATGATGTGCGGTGACTAGGTCACCTATATTAGAGTATATTGACTTAGGAGCCAAGCAAGAATACTTGATCATAGGTCATACTCTACGTGAAGCTCAAAACGGGGTTACCATTTTTCGATTAAGCATTTTAATGTCTTCATATCACTTGAGTTGCTTTAGCTCATTACTTGGAGTAAAGCCTTTTCAAGGATATGAGTGCATACCTTTGAGTGATGTTGATGACGCTGCTTGTAGGTGAACTTGTTGAGAATGCTCAAGGTTGATGAAGAACATCTTGAGTTGGGAGCAATCCTTCTCATTCTAGTACACTTGTTACCTACAAGGGTTAGTCATGCAAGGAAGAACAATAGGTATATCCATTTGACATGATACCAATTGAGAGATTGCAATAATGATCAAGTATATGTCAAGGATATGTTTTTGTTGTCCTCTTCCTTCCATCATCAAGAGGGGTTGTGGATACTTGGTCAAGACAAGATTGCTTATGATTGGAGTTGGTTGCAATCTCATGGAATGAAGTTCTTCCAAGTACCTACAAACGGTTAGATGCAATACAAGGGAGCATAGAATTCCATGGCATAAGATAACATGTTAGGAATATCATGGAAGTATCAAGAAAGCTCATGCCCTTGCAAGCATCCGAGTTAGTCTAGCTCAAGTTTGAAGCATCAATGATGTTCAACTCACTCATCAAGTGACAAAGAGTTTTCTCATCAAGTGGCATAGTAAAGATACCGGCCAATTGCTTGTTAGTGCGAACATGATTAAGTTTAATATCTCCTTTGGCAACATGATCACGAATGAAATGATGTCGAACTTGAATATGCTTGGTTCGAGAATGTTGGACAGGATTATGACCAATCTTAATAGCACTTTTATTGTCACAAAGTAATGGCACATTTTTAACATAGATTCCATAATCTTTAAGCGTTTGTGTCATCCATAGTAATTGCGCACAACAAGATCCAGCAGAAATATACTCAGCTTCGGCAATAGATAGAGATACCGAGTTTTGTTTCTTGGAGGACCAAGACACAAGAGATCTACCCAAAAATTGACAAGTTCCCGAGGTGGATTTTCTATCAACCTTGTCACCGGCATAGTACGAATCGGAATAGCCAACATGGTCAAAGGAAGATCCCTTGGGATACCAAATGCCAAAGTTTGGTGTTTGTATCAAGTGTCTCACAATACGTTTCACGGCCAAAAGATGACACTCCTTAGGTGCAGCTTGATATCTTGCACACATGGAAATACTAAGCATAATATCAGGACGAGATGCACATAGATATATCGATGAACCAATCATAGATCGATAAACCTTTTGATCAACCGGTTTATCCTTCATGGTAAGATCAACATGTCCACTAGTTGGCATGGGAGTTTTCATACCTTTACACTCCTACATGTTGAACTTCTTGATCAGGTCCTTGGTATACTTAGTTTGAGATATGAAAGTTCCTTCTTTTGATTGCTTGATTTGAAATCCAAGAAAGAATTTCAGCTCACACACCATGGACATCTCATACTTCTCGGACATCAACCTTCCAAATCTTTCACTAAATTGAAGGTTAGTGGAATCAAAGATAATATCATCCACATAGATTTCGCACACAAATAATTCACCATTAACTCCCTTAGTGAACAAGGTGCATCAATTTTACCAATTTCAAAACCTTTTTCAATGAGAAACTTTGTTAAGTATTTGTACCAAGCACGGGGGGCTTGCTTAAGACCATAAAGGGATTTACGAAGCTTGTAAACATGATTAGGTTTCTTAGGATTCACAAAACCATGTGGTTGCTTAACATAAACCTCTTCTTCAATTTCACCATTTAAAAAGGCACTTTTAATGTCCATTTGATAAAGCATGATATCATGGTGATTAGCATAGGCAAGAAGAATGTGAATAGCTTCAAGTCTAGTGACGGGGGCATAAGTCTCACCAAGTCCATACCTTTGACTTGAGTATATCCTTGGGCCACGCCTTGTTGTGTATGACTTGACCATCTTCGTCTTGCTTGTTCCGAAACACCCATTTGGTTCCGATGATGTTGTGCTCATCCTCGGGCTTCTCCACGAGTGTCCACACTTCATTCCACTCGAAGTTGTGTAGCTCTTCATGCATAGCATTCACCCAATCCGCATCTTGAAGAGCTTGTTGTACCTTCAAGATATCAATGCTAGAGATGTAAGAATAATGCTCACAAAAGTAAGCTAGACGAGTTTTAGAGCGAGTGATTCTCCCGGTTTGGATGTCACCAAAGATTTGGTTTAGGGGATGGTTCTTGGTCACTTCTGGTCGAACTCGTGTCGGCTTTTGATTGTTAGACGGTGGAGATTCTTCTTCTTCATCATCATCTCCTTCATCTTCGTTGTTGTTGACGGTGTCATTCCCTTGAGGTGGTGGTGAAGGAGGTTGTGGTGGATCTTCATGATGTACTTCCTCCTCTTCATCATCTTGTCATGTACTACTTGTGGATGCGTCCATGTCATGTTGTGATTCACCTTGTCAGGAAGTAGGGGCTTCCACTTGATTTGATGAAGTACTTTCCTTCACCTCCATGGGATGAATCTGCCGATGGGTAAATCTAGGATAGCTTCCGAAGGGTCCTTATCACCTACATCATTTGGGAATTGTTCGACTTGTGAACCATTAGATTCATCAAACTTCACATCTACCGTCTCTTCAACTTTTTGAGTGAAGTTGTTGTAGACATGGTAAGTATGAGAATTTGATCAGTAACCAAGTAGGAATCCTTCATGAGATTTAGGAGCAAATTTAGTACAACGATGCTTTTCAAGAATGTAGCACTTGGAGCCGAATACCTGAAAGTATCCAACTTGGGGTTTGTTATCGATGAGTATCTCGTATCTCGTTTTACCGAGAAGCTTGTGCAAGTAAAGCCGGTATGTGGCATGACATGTTGTTTCCACGGCTTCTGCACAAAAGTGTCTTGGCGTCTTGTATTCGTCAAGCATCGTTCTATCCATCTCAATAAGTGTCCGGTTCTTCCTCTCAACAACTCCATTTTGTTGAGGCATGTACGTAGCCGAGAACTCATGTGAGACACCTTCTTCGTCAAGAAAGGTATCCACATGGGTGTTCTTGAACTCCGATCCGCTATCACTTCGAACCTTCTTGATCTTCACTTCAAACTGATTTTGCGCTTTGCGAACGAAATTCTTGAAGATCTTTTGAACCTGCGACTTATCATCAAGGAAAATTACCCACGTAAATTTGGAAAAATAATAAACTATAATTAGACCATAGGAATTTCCACCGAGACACTTGTAAGCATTGGGACCGAAAAGATCCATGTGAAGTAACTCGAGTGGTCTCCTAGTAGTCATAATATTCTTAACAGGATGACTTCCACCTACTTGCTTTCCTGCTTGACAAGCACTAAAAAGTCTATCTTTGTCAAAGATAACATCTTTAACACCAAGTATGTGATGACCTTTAATAAGCTTGTCTAAATTACGCATGCCAACATGTCAAAGCCAACCTTTAGAAGATTTAGCAATCAAACAAGTGAGACGCTTGGATCTCTTAGTGAAATCAACAATGTATAGATCACCTCTACGGATACCGGTAAAGACCATTTTATGATTATCTTGACGAAACACTTGGTAATCTACTTTCGTGAATAACACATTGAAACCGAAATCGGCAAGTATAGAGACGGAAAGAAGATTGTAGCCAAGAGATTAAACAAGCATAACATTTTGAATAGAGCTATCATGGGATATGGCCACCTTACCAAGACCAAGTACCTTACCCTTGGAGTTGTCTCCGATTGTTGCGTACTTTCGTGGTCCATGGTTTGGTGTGATCTCTTCAAACATTTCTCTATCTCCGGCCATATGGTCGGTACATCCGCTATCGAGAATCCACTCTTTTCCTCTGGACATGTAATCCTTTAAGTTTGCCATGATACTTAGATTCTTCATGATCTTCTAATACTCGATGTCAAACAGCTCATCTTCATCATAGTAGCCATGCTCCACATTGTCATCATCAAGTGAGAAATCCTTGTCATAAAGAACAAGAGATTCGTTAGGATGGTGATCATGATAACGTTCAAGTTTATGAATGCGAAGGGCCTCTATAATGATGTTGTTGATAGTTGTGACATCTCCTTTAGCACACATGAGGTCTCTAAGCTCAAATAGGCAATCATCAAATTTAGGATCACTAGGCGTCATATTGTGAAAAGCAACAGTTTTATAAAGAAATTCATCAAAATTACTTAATGAAAGATTTGGATATCGTTTCTCCAAATCAGTCCACAAAGTATAAGCACATGCAAAGTTCTTCAATTGAGAAAGCACAAATCTTGGTAAGCCTCTGACAATAAGATTGACAGTTCTAAGATTGCATAGCATATCAATTTCCTCTTCGTGTGTGGGGTGCAAGGGATCAGTAGGAGGCTCATAGGGGCGCATAACATATTTGCTCAAATGAAATTCATTAAACAGCTCAAGTATCAAGGTTTTCCATTGACTATAGTACTCTCCATCAAGAATAGGCACTCTACAACTCAAACTCCCTATACTAGACACGTCCATCTTCCTCCTTGGTGATTAAGCCGAAGCAATGGAGACCAAAGCTCTGATACCAATTGAGGGATCACTAGAAGAGTGTCTAGAGGGGGGTGAATAGACTACTAGCAGGAAATTAAAACCTAACCTTTTCTCAAGTTAATTGGTTGTCACATTTTAACAGTTTTAGCAAGGCTAGCAAGTCTATATACCCTACACATGCATGTCAACAAATATGGCAGCGGAAAGTAAAGACATTGCACATGAAGTAAAGAGTTGAGATGTGAAGATCAAATGCAATTGGAGACGCAAGGATTTTTCCCGTGGTTCCGATAGGTGGTGCTATCGTACGTCCACGTTTATGGAGTCTTCAACCAATGGAGGGTAACGGTCACGAGAGTCCACGGAGGGATCCACCCATATGGGTCCACTAAGTAGCAACCTTGAATATTCCATAATGGCTTCCGTCCACGAAGGACTAGCCTCACTATGGGTAGATCTTCATGAAGTAGGCGATCTCCTTGCCCGTACAAACTTCTTGGTTCACTCCACGACATGAAGTAGGAGGCTCCCAAGCGACACCTAACCAATCTAGGAGGCACCACCCTCCAAAAGTTAATAGGCTCAGTAATGCGATGAACTCCTTGCTCTTGTGCTTCAAGATGATAAACTCCTCAACACACAATCACTCTCTCAAAAATATGGCTTGGTAGAAGAGATTCATTGGTGAAAGCAACTTGGGGAGGCTAGAAATCAAGATCCATATGGTAGGAGTGGAATATCTTGATCTCTACACAAGGATAGGTGGTTCTCTCTCAAAAAACTGATAGGATAGGTATGGAATAGTCCCGAGTGCTTCTCCTTTGAGTATGTGGTGGTGTAGGGGTATATATAGGCATCTCCAAAAATCCAACCGTTACACACAATAAGTCATACTCGGTGGAACCGATGTGTGAATCTTGGTTGTACCGAATTGACTTAAAGTTAGCAGCTTTTGAATCTCGATGAGACCAATATAGGAATCTCGGTTGCATTGATAAGGTGACCAATGGTCAGAATGTCCAATCTTGGTGATGCCAATCCAACAATCTCAGAGGGACCAAAACTTTGAACTTGCGTAACAGAAAGTTGGCAGCCCAACTCGGTGGCACCAAATGTAGTACGGGTTGTACCGAAAGTCTAGGGTTTGGCTGAGTCTGTCTAGGGTTTTGAATCGGTGGCACCAAGTGTAGAATGCTGGTTGCACTGATTTTGAGTATTTGGCTTAGGACAGACTTTGGTGGGAGAGTTTGTGGGTGTCTTTAGTGACCATCACTTGTGGACATATGAGCATTTTGTTCACCAACAAAACCTTACCCCCTTTTAATAGTATTGGCTTTCCTATGGACCCAAAGTGATTTCTCACAAATATAAAATGTAGAGTCCTCTTGCTTGAAGTTTGGCCAACCTATTTATTTGCATCTTGGGGTATTCCACAATCTCCACAATCCTTTTACCAACCTAGCTTTCCATGGACTTTTGTCTGAAATACACTAGATAAAAGTATTAGTCCAAGAGACAATGTATGTTGTCATGAATTATCAAAACCACCAAGGGAGCATGTTGTGCTTTCATAAGGAGATTTGATGTAATTAGTGGTGGAAGGGAACAAACAATTGGAAAATAATGTTGGAATTGAAGGGGTGTGTGTGGACATATGTGGATGGGAAGTGGGAAAACCTGGAGGAAGGGAAGCAACGACCAATCTCCCCTCAATACTAGCTACATAGTGATTTCAGGATTTTCTTTCCTAAGAAATGATCTACAATTTTGATATTATTTTCATAATAAATTAAGTAGGTATATAATGATTTCATCACATGATTTGTTTCTATGGTGTACGGTGCATCAGGATATACATGTTAGTTTCCTTAAAATCCGTTATTGCTTTTCTAAAGCAAATTGCACTAATGGAAGAGATTAGTTGATTTGGGTAAGTTAGAAAAATTACATCTGTAATTGTTTGTTCGTTAGGAAAATGTTAATTTGCAAGGAAAGAGTTGAGAGGAAAATAAATGAGTGGATAAGAAAACCAACATGCAGTGGGTGATGGGATTGGGAGGTGAGGCCAAAATAAAATAATGAGATAGGGTGGTGGGACCTGAGGTAACAATAGACCAACGAGATGGGGTGATGGAAGATGGGGCAAAAATAAACCGACATATCGGGCAATCAGCTTCATTTTTAGGAGTAGAGTTTTTTCTGCTTCTTTTAGCATCCCATTAGTGCTCGTTTGATCCAAATCAAAATGCTCGAAAGCCATTCGTATCTGTCTTCAAAACTAGAGCGTTCGTCAAATATGTTTTTTCTTTATTTATTATATACTGTATATATAGGGGTCTTCTAATTGGCCCTTCGAGCACTATTTTTTTAGGTGTAGCACCGACTTGTTTTTCTTTTTTGAGGCAATGTAGCACTGGCTTGCTTTCTTTCCCAAGCAACTGCACTGGCTTGTTGTACCTGCGCTATACCTGGCCATGGAACGGGTTGGGCCTGAGCCGGGCCCTAAAAAGCCCATAGTAGAAAACTGAGGCCCATGCCCGACCCTAGCCCTACCATCGGGCCTACTTTTCAAGCCCATGCCTGGTCCATCTATTGAAAAGTCTGTCGGGCCTAGGGCCTAGGGTCGGGCCTCTTCCTTAAAATCATAATATGCCAAGCCCCAAGCCCGGACCATTCCTGCTGGTGGGCTCAAAACTCATGCCCAAGCCCAGCCCATGGGCAAGCCCGTCGGGCCTAGGACCTGGATTTTCGGGACGGGCCTAGGAGGGCTGACCGGGCCGGGCCTGATAACTCGATTCGCTTCATCGCTATATAGTAGATCGCTCGCTCAATCTGTACGAGTACACAAACCGCTAGAACGGTCATTCGTTTGACCGTTTAGCCCTATTGACATAATATTTTTTTAAAGAAGTTCGTGAATAAAAATAGTTCGATCTAAAGAAAAATCACTGATTTTTAAATTTGGAACAAATTCAATCATTTAAGAAAACTTCATCTAATTTAAAAAATGCTCATTTTTAAAACATTCATCAAATTTGAAAAATGTTCATCATTTTTTTAAAAACATCATCAAACTTGAAAAAGTTTTTCGATTTGGAAAAAAGTTCATCAAGGTTGAAAATCATAAATTTTGATAAAAGTTCATTCAAATTTGAAGAAAGTTCATCAAAGATAAGAAAAAAGTTCGGGAATTATAAAGAAGGAAATATAGATAGATAAAAATGTTCATGAGATTCAAAAGAAGTCCGTGAATTTGAGAAGTACACGAATACTAAGAAAATTTAACGAATCGAAAAAAGGGAAGAGAAAACGAAAAGAGAAAGAGAAAAGTAAAAGAAAATACCCCAGAAGAAAGCTGGCCAAAAACATACCCGGAAAAAAGAAAATGAAAAGCGTTTAAGATGAATAGAAAAAAAACTATGCACAAACGGGTCACCATGATGCCTTTGCAACTGAAACTGGAGGTTTGTGGTTCCAATCCCATCACTCATTTTGCAATTTAAATATCAAAATAAATAGTTATATGAGCCGTCCCAGCTTGCGGGAAGGGGTGTGTGCTTCAGACGCCGCTAGCAAAATGACCTATAATGGGCACCTGAAACATCAAATAGGGATTGCCATATATATAGAATATAATTATTTTGCAAAGTTTCTTGTCTCCTTCCCCCTCAATACTTTTTTTAGTAACAACCTGTTGGAAATATGCCCTAGAGGAAATAATAAAATGGCTATTATTATTATATTTCCTTGTTCATGACAATTTTCTATTGTTCATGCTATAATTGTCTTAGCCGGAAACCGTAATACATGTGTGAATACATAGACCACAACATGTCCCTAGTGAGCCTCTAGTTGGCTAGCTCGTTGGTCAATAGATGGTCATGGTTTCATGACCATGGACATTGGATGTCATTGATAACGGGATAACATCATTAGGAGAATGATGTGATTGACAAGACCCAATCCTAAGCATAGCACAAGATCATGTGGTTCATCTACTAAAGCTTTTATAATGTCAAGTATCATTTCCTTAGACCATGAGATTGTGCAACTCCCGGATACTGTAGGAATACTTTGGGTGTGCCAAACGTCACAACATAACTAGGTGGCTATAAAGGTACACTACGGGTATCCCCGAAAGTATCTATTGGGTTGGCACGAATCGAGACGGGGATTTGTCACTCCATGTGACGGAGAGGTATCTCTGGGCCCACTCGGTAAGACATCATCATAATGAGCTCAATGTGACTAAGGAGTTAGCCACGGGATGATGTGTTACGGAACGAGTAAAGAGACTTGCCGGTAACGAGATTGAACAAGGTATACGGATACCGACGATCGAATCTCGAGCAAGTGTCATACCGGTAGACAAAGGGAATTGTATACGGGATTGATTAAATCCCCAACATCGTGGTCCATCCGATGAGATCATCGTGGAGCATGTGGGAACCAACATGGGTATCCAGATCCCGTTGTTGGTTATTGACCGAAGAGGTGTCTCGGTCATGTCTACATGCCTCCCAAACCCGTAGGTTCTACACACTTAAGGTTCGATGATGCTAGGGTTATAGGGAAGTTGTGTACGTGGTTACCGAAGGTTGTTCGGAGTCTCGAATGAGATCCCGGACATCACGAGGACCTCCAGAATGGTCCGGAGATAAATATTCATATATAGGAAGTGAGTTTTGGTCACCGGAAGTGTTTCGGGCATCACCGGTAACGTACCGGCACCACCAGAAGGGTTCCGGGGGTCCACCGTGTGGGGCCATCGGCACCACGGGGCTGTGTGGGCCAAAGGTGGGAGGTAACAAGCCCCTAGGTGGGCTAGTGCGCCTCCCACAAGGGCCCAAGGCGCAGCAAAAGGTGGGAGGGGGACAAACCCTAGGTGGGCTGGTGTGCCTCCCACAAGGGCCCAAGGCGCAACAAAAGGTGGGAGGGGGCAAACCCTAGGTGCAGATGGGCCCTAGGCCCACATAGGGTGCCGCCCCTCCTCTTCCTCTCTTGGCCGCCGCCCCAAGGGCCATTTAGGGCCGTCCTCCGCCCTAGGGTGGGAACCCTAGGGCTGCGCCCTCCCTCCTCCTCCTCCTATATATAGTGGAGGGTTTGGGGCTACCGACAACACACACATCTCTCTCTCTCTCGGCGCAGCCCTACCCCTCCTGCTCCTCATCCTTCGTAGTGCTTGGCGAAGCCCTGCCAGAGTACCACGCAGCTCCATCGTCACCACGCCGTCGTGTTGCCGGAACTCTCCCTCAACCTCTCCTTCCTCCTTGCTGGATCAAGGCGTAGGAGACGTCACCGGGCTACACATGTGTTGAACGCGGAAGCGCTGTTGTTCGGCGCTTAGATTGGAATCCACCGCGATCTGAATCGCTGCGAGTATGACTCCACCAACCGCGTTCTTGTAACGCTTCCGCTTTGCGATCTTCAAAGGTATGAAGATGCACTCCCCCCCACTCATTGCTGGTTTCTCCATAGATTGATCTTGGTGACACGTAGGAATTTTTTGATTTACTACTACGTCTCCCAACAGTGGTATCAAAGCTAGGTATATGCATAGAATCTATGCACGAGTAGAACACAAGTTGTTGTGGGCGTCGATTCTATCAATTTGCTTGCCGTTACTAGTCTTATCTTGATTTGGCAGTATTGTGGGATGAAGCGGCCCGGACCAATTTTACACGTATGCTTACGTGAGACTGGTTCCACCACCTGACATGCACTTGTTGCATAAGGTGGCTAGCGGGTGTCTGTCTCTCCCACTCTAGTCGGATTGGATTCGATGAAGAGGGTCCTTATGAAGGGTAAATAGCAACTGGCATATCACGTTGTGGTTTTTGCGTAGGTAAGAAACGTTCTTGCTAGAAACCTATATCAGCCATGTAAAAACTTGCAACAACAATTAGAGGACGTCTAACTTGTTCTTGCAGCATATGTCGTGTGATGTGATATGGCCAGAAGAATGTGATGTGATATATGCGATGTATGAGATTGATCATGTTCTTGTAATAGGATTCATGACTTGCATGTCGATGAGTATGACAGCCGGCAGGAGCCATAGGAGTTGTCTTAATTTATTGTATGACCTGCGTTTCAATCATAAATGCAATGTAATTACTTTACTTTATTGCTAACTGTTAGCCATAGTAGTAGAAGTAATAGTTGGCGAGACAACTTCATGAAGACACGATGATGGAGATCATGATGATGGAGATCATGGTGTCGTGCCGGTGACAATGATGATCATGGTGCCCCGAAGATGGAGATCAAAGGAGCAAGATGATATTGGCCATATCATGTCACTATATTGATTGCATGTGATGTTTATCATGTTTTACATCTTATTTGCTTAGAACGACGGTAGCTTAAATAAGATGATCTCTCACTAAAATTTCAAGAAATGTGTTCCCCCTAACTGTGCATCGTTGCTAAGGTTCGTTGTTCTGAAGCACCACGTGATGATCGGGCGTGATAGGTTCTAACGTTCGCATACAACGGGTGTAAGCCAGATTTACACACGCAATACACTTGGGTTGACTTGACGAGCCTAGCATGTACAGACATGGCCTCGGAACACGGGAGACCGAAAGGTCAAACATGAGTCATATAGAAGATACGATCAACATGGAGATGTACACCATGGATGACTAGTCCGTCTCACGTGATGATCGGACACGGGCTAGTTGACGTGGATCATGTGTCACTTTGATGACTAGAGAGATGTCTATCTAAGTGGGAGTTCATTAATAATTTGATCATGTGAACTTAATTATCATGAACTTAGTCTAAAATGTCTTTACAATCTATATTGTAGATCCAATGGCCCACACTAATGTTGCCCTCAACTTCAACGTGCTCCTAGAGAAAACCAAGCTGAAAGACGATGGAAGCAACTATACAGACTGGGTCCGTGGCTTGAGGATCATCCTCATATCTTCCAAGAAATTATATGTCCTTGATGCACCGCTAGGTGACGCACCCATTTTCCCAACAGCTCAAGACGTTATGAATGATTGGCAGTCATGTTGTGATGATTACTCCCTGGTTCAGTGCGGCATGCTTTACAACTTAGAACCGGGGCTCCAAAAGCGTTTTGAGCAACACGGAGCATATGAGATGTTCCAAGAGCTGAAATTGGTTTTCCAAGCTTATGCCCGGGTCGAAAGATATGATATCTCCGACAAGTTCTTTAGTTGTAAGATGGAGGAAAATAGTTCTGTCAGTGAGCACATACTCAAAATGTCTGGGTTGCACAACCGCTTGTCTCAGCTGGGAGTTAATCTTTCGGATGACTCGGTTATTGATAGAATCCTCCAGTCGCTCCCACCTAGCTACAAGATCTTTGTGATGAACTACAACATGCAAGGGATGGAGAAGTCCATTCTTGAGTTGTACTCGATGATGAAATCAGCGGAGGTCGAGATCAAAAAGGAGCATCAAGTGTTGATGGTCAATAAGACCACTAGTTTCAAGAAAGGCAAGGGTAAGAAGAACTTCAAGAAGGACGGCAAAGCAGTTGCCGCGCCCGGTAAGCAAGTTGCCGGGAAGAAGAACAAGAATGGACCAAGCCTGAGACTGGGTGCTTTTATTGCAAGGGTTCCGGTCACTAGAAGCGGAACTGCCCCAAGTACTTAGCGGATAAGAAGGCCGGCAACGTTAAAAGTATATGTGATATACTTGTTATTGATATGTACCTTACCA
Source organism: Hordeum marinum (assembly GCA_022496015.1). NCBI lineage: Eukaryota > Viridiplantae > Streptophyta > Magnoliopsida > Poales > Poaceae > Hordeum > Hordeum marinum. Next base: position 355,172,306 of record CM039676.1, on the reverse strand, counting down.
GCGCTCGTAGTAGCTCTTGGGTATTTGATACCGGTGCAGTTACTCACATTTATAACTCCAAGCAGGAGTTGCGGAATAAGCGGAGACTAGCAATGGACGAGGTGACGATGCGCGTCGGGAATGGTTCCAAGGTCGATGTGATCGCCGTCGGCACGCTACCTCTACACCTACCTTCGGGATTAGTTTTAAACCTCAATAATTATTATTTAGTACCAGCTTTGAGCATGAACATTGTATCTGGATCTCGCTTGATGCGAGATGGCTACTCATTTAAATTTAAGAATAATGGTTGTTCTATTTATATGAGAGAAATGTTTTATGGTCATGCCCCGCTGGTCAATGGTTTATTTTTGATGAATCTCGAACGTGATGTTACACATGTTCATAGTGTGAGTACCAAAAGATGTAAGGTTGATAACAATAGTCCCACTTACATGTTGCACTGCCGCCTTGGTCATATTGGTGTCAAGCGCATGAAGAAACTCCATGCTAATGGACTTTTGGAGTCTCCTGATTTTGAATCATTTGACACGTGTGAACCATGCCTCATGGGCAAGATGACCAAGACTCCGTTCTCGGGAACAATGGAGCAAGCAACTGACTTGTTGGAGATAATACATACCGATGTATGTGGTCCAATGAGCGTCGAGTCTCGCGGTGGCTACCGTTATGTTCTCACCCTCACTAATGACTTAAGCAGATATGGGTATGTCTACTTGGTGAAACACAAGTCTGAAACCTTTGAGAAGTTCAAGGAATTTCAGAGTGAGGTAGAGAATCAACGTGACAGGAAAATAAAGTGCCTACGATCTGATCTTGGCGGAGAATATTTGAGTCACGAGTTTGGCACACACCTAAGGAAATGTGGAATTGTTTCACAACTCATGCCGCCTGGCACACCTCAGCGAAATGGTGTGTCTAAACGTCGTAATCACACTCTATTGGATATGGTGTGATCTATGATGTCTCTTACCGACTTACCGCTATCATTTTAGGGATATGCACTAGAGACTGCCGCATTCACTTTAAATAGGGCACCGTCTAAGTCCGTTGAGATGACACCATATGAATTATGGTTTGGAAAGAAACCTAAGCTGTCGTTTCTGAAAGTTTGGGGGTGCGATGCTTATGTGAAGAAACTTCAACCCGAGAAGCTCGAACCCAAAGCGAAAAAGTGCGTCTTCATAGGATACCCCAAAGAAACTATTGGGTATACCTTCTACCTCAGATCCGAAGGCAAAGTCTTTGTTGCCAAGAATGGATCCTTTCTAGAGAAAGAGTTTCTCTCGAAAGAAATAAGTGAGAGGAAAATAGAACTTGATGAGGTAATCGTACCTCCACTCGAACCAGAGAGTAGCGCAGCACAAAAAGTTGTTTCTGTGGAGCCTGCACCTGCTGGAGAGGAAGTTAATGATGATGATCATGAAACTTCAAATCAAGTTGCTACTGAACCTCGAAGGTCCACAAGGACACGTTCCGCACCAGAGTGGTACGGCAACCCTTTCTTGGAAATCATGTTGTTGGACAATGGTAAACCTTCAAACTATGAAGAAGCGATGGCAGGCCCAGATTCCAACAAATGGCTTGAAGCCATGAAATCCGAGATATGATCCATGTATGAGAACAAAGTATGGACTTTGGTGGACTTGCCCGATGATCGGAGAGCCATAGAAAATAAATGGATCTTTAAGAAGAAGACTGACGGGGATGGTAATGTGACCATCTATAAGGCTCGACTTGTCGCTAAGGGTTATCGACAAGTTCAAGGAGTTGACTACGATGATACTTTCTCACACGTAGCGATGCTGAAGTCCGTCCGAATCATGTTAGCAATTGCCGCATTTTATGATTATGAGATCTGGCAAATGGACGTCAAAACGGCATTCCTTAATGGTGTCCTTAAGGAAGAACTATATATGATGCAGCCGGAAGGTTTGTTGATCCTAAAGATGCTAACAAAGTATGCAAGCTTCAGCGCTCCATCTATGGGCTGGTGCAAGCATCTCAGAGTTGGAACATTCGCTTTAATGAGGTGATTAAAGTGTTTGGATTTATACAAGTTTATGGAGAAAGTGAGTGGGAGCTCTGTAGCATTTCTCATATTATATGTGGATGGCATATTGTTGATGGGAAATGATATAGAACTTTTGGAAAGCGTAAAGGCTTACTTGAATAAGTGTTTTTCAATGAAGGACCTTGGAGAAGCTGCTTACATATTAGGCATCAAGATCTATAGAGATAGATCGAAACGCCTCATAGGTCTTTCACAAAGCACATACCTTGACAAGATATTGAAGAAGTTCAATATGGATCAGTCCAAGAAGGGGTTCTTGCCTGTGTTACAGGGTGTGAGATTGAGTACGACTCAATGCCCGACCACGGCAAAGGATAGAGAAGAGATGAGTGTCATCCCCTATGCTTCAGCCGTAGGCTCTATTATGTATGCCATGCTATGTACCAGACCTGACGTGAACCTTGCCATAAGTTTGGTAGGGAGGTAACAAAGTGATCCTGGAGCGGAATACTGGACAACGGTCAAAAATATCCTGAAGTACCTGAAAAGGACCAAGGACATGTTTCTCGTATATGGAGGTGCCGAAGTGCTTGTCGTAAAGGGTTACGTTGATGCTAGCTTCGACACAGATCCAGATGACTCCAAATCACAAACCGGATACATGTAGATTTTGAACGGAGGGGCAGTCAGCTCGTGCAGCAGCAAGCAAAGCGTCGTGGTGGCATCTACATGTGAAGCAGAGTACATAGCTGCTTCAGAAGCAGCAAAGGAAGGAGTCTAGATTAAGGAGTTCATCACCGACCTAGGAGTGATTCCCAGCGCGTCGGGCCCGATGACTCTATTCTGTGATAACACTGGAGCTATTGCCCTTGCCAAGGAGCCCATGTTTCACAAGAAGACAAGACACATCAAGCGCCGCTTCAACTCCATTCGTGATTATATTCAGGAAGGAGATATAGATATTTGTAAAATACATACGGATCTGAATGTCGCAGATCCGTTGACTAAACCTCTCTCACGAGCAAAACATGATCAACACCAAAACTCTATGGGTTTTCGATTCATCACAATGTAACTAGATTACTGACCCTAGTGCAAGTGGGAGACTGTTGGAAATATGCCCTAGAGGCAATAATAAAATGGTTATTACTATTATATTTCCTTGTTCACGATAATTGTCTATTGTTCATGCTATAATTGTATTAACCGGAAACCGTAATACATGTGTGAATACATAGACCACAACATGTCCCTAGTGAGCCTCTAGTTGGCTAGCTCGTTGGTCAATAGATGGTCACGGTTTCATGACCATGGACATTGGATGTCGCTGATAACGGGATCACATCATTAGGAGAATGATGTGATGGACAAGACCCAATGCTAAGCATAGCACAAGATCGTGTAGTTCGTCTGCTAAAGCTTTTCTAATGTCAAGTATCATTTCCTTAGACCATGAGATTTTGCAACTCGTGAATACCGTAGGAATACTTTGGGTGTGCCAAACGTCACAACGTAACTGGGTGGCTATAAAGGTACACTACGGGTATCCCCGAAAGTATCTGTTGGTTTGGCACGAATCGAGACTGGGATTTGTCACTCCGTGTGACGGAGAGGTATCTCTGGGCCCACTCGGTAAGACATCATCATAATGAGCTCAATGTGACTAAGGAGTTAGCCACGGGATGATGTGTTACGGAATGAGTAAAGAGACTTGTCGGTAACGAGATTAAACAAGGTATAGGGATACCGATGATCGAATCTCGGGCAAGTGTCATACCAGTAGACAAAGGGAATTGTATATGGGATTGATTGAATCCCTGACATCGTGGTTCATCCGATGAGATCATCGTGGAGCATGTGGGAACCAACATGGGTATCCAGATCCCGCTGTTGGTTACTGACCGAAGAGGTGTCTCGGTCATGTCTACATGCCTCCCGAACCCATAGAGTCTACACACTTAAGGTTCAATGACGCTAGGGTTATAGGGAAGTTGTGTACATGGTTACCGAAGGTTGTTCAGAGTCCCGGATAAGATCCCAGACGTCACGAGGAGCTTTGAAATGGTCCAGAGGTAAATATTCATATATAGGAAGTGAGGTTTTGGTCACCGGAAGTGTTTCGGGCATCACCGGTAACGTACCGGGACCACCGGAAGAGTTCCGGGGGTCCACCGTTTGGGGCCACCGGCACCAGAGGGCTGTGTGGGCCAAAGGTGGGAGGGAACCAACCCCTAGGTGGGCTGGTGCACCTCCCACAAGGGCCCAAGGCGCAGCAAAAGGTGGGAGGGGGCAAACCCTAGGTGTAGATGAGCCCTAGGCCCACCTAGGGCGCCGCCCCTCCTCTCCCCTCTCTTGGCCGCCTCCCCAAGGGCCATCTAGGGCCGGCCGGCGCCCTAGGATGGGAACCCTAGGGGCTGCGCCCTCCCTCCTCTTCCTTCTATATATAGTGGAGGGTTTGGGGCTGCCGACAACACACACACACATCTCTCTCTCTCTCTCTCGGCGCAGCCCTACCCCTCCTCGTCCTCGTCCTCCGTAGTGCTTGGCGAAGCCCTGCCGGAGTACCACGCAGCTCCATCGTCACCACGCCGTCGTGCTGTCGGAGCTCTCCCTCAACCTCTTCTTCCTCCTTGCTGGATCAAGGCGTAAGAGATGTCGTCGGGCTGCACGTGTGTTGGACGCGGAAGCGTCGTTGTTCGGCGCTTAGATCGGAATCCACCGCGATCTGAATCGCTGCGAGTACGACTCCACCAACCACGTTCTTGTAACGCTTTCGCTTTGCGATCTTCAAAGGTATGAAGATGCACTTCCCCTACTCGTTGTTGGTTTTTCCATAGATTGATCTTGGTGACACATAAAAGATTTTTTGATTTACTACTACGTCTTCCAACACAACCCCCCCCTCCACACCACCAAATACAATACATTTTTTCTTTTATTTTTTTGAGACACAATACCTTTTTCCCCGGTAACCCTGTTTCGCGAACGAGTGTGGCCCTAGATTAGGCCCAACGAGGGAAAAGAGCAAGGGGCGTACCTGGCCAAACGAGCCGGCCCGGCCCGGCATGACCAGACCATGCACGTTTAGTAAAACGGGTCGAGGCGTGTCAACCCGTGGGCTGCGCCAACAGGCACAGAAACGATTTGATTACTAAACGGACTGACACTTGGACCCGTTTAGCACGCTGGGTCAAAAAAACCCTTTTAAACTCATTTTAAGACCTATTAAACTATATTTAAGTATATATATTAAAAATATATAAAAATACATAAAAAATAAACGACCATGTCGTGCCGGCCCGCGTGCCCAGGCCCAAGCCTTACGGTTTTGATGGTTTCCTGTTCCGAGTCGTCTTCCCCAGTGGTAAGTACTAGTAGTCTGCTAGTCTTGGCCGGATTCCTACTGTGGTTCCGTCTCCCTAGGTTAGCCCTAGCCGGCGGCGCCGCGCCGACTATATTGGCCCAAACACGGATCGTGTGTGTGTGAGAGAGAGAGAGGAAACAGAGTAACATCCTACAGAAAGGGGAAATCATCATGGGGCTGATGGCGCTGAATCAGCGGATGTCCACGCAGCAGGAGCAGCAGCGAAATCATGTCCGAATCGAAGCCGATAGTAAGCACCGCGACTTTGCTTCTTCGGCCCCTCTGCTATTATTTATGTATATGTGTGCCTGATGTTATGTACATATGTGTTTTTTCCGATAAAAAAAGAACCTTTTTGAGCCCTGTCCGCGTTGGGGATCTCACTAGCTGATGGGATCTGGTTTTGTTAGATCGAAGGAATTTGTCGAGACTTGGGGGCAACTGCGTTGCTTTGCTAAAATACTTGTTCTCTGTTGGAGTTTGGTTTTCAGATTGACGCAATTTGGGTCTTGTAGATTGTAGATCTCGTTCGCGTTCCTGCAAAAATTTGGACAAGGGATCCAACATTTCTGTAAAAAGGGACCTTTTTTTTGGAGTTCTGTCCGCACTGGGGATCCCAGTAGCTGATGAGATCCAGTTTTGTTAGATTGAAAGAAATTCACGGGACTATGTGGCAAATACTTGTGCTCAGTTGGAGTTTAATTTTCAGATTGACACAATTTGAGTCTTGTAGATTGTAGTTCTCATTCGTGTTCCTGCAAAAAATGTTATGACCCAACGTCCCAACCTCAGAGATAAGAGAAGAGAATTGGGGAATAGGGGAGTACCGGTGAAGCACAGCACGGATGAGGAAGAGTACGTCATAGAATTCACTTTTTCATTCCTTACTTCTCAAGTTGATGGACACAGGGCTTATAACGGAAAACCTACTGGTCAGCTCATCGCAACCAACACCCACACGACCTACTTACAGGAATACGGCAGCAACCCGGTTGACTACACCATCTTGCTCTGCTCACTTTCTCCTTCAGGCCACATTGCACTGTCATCCGGTGTGGCATTGCTGCCCCCTTGAGGTTCAGCTTGTCCCAAGCTGAAGCTGACAGATAGCGCTTGCAGAGCACCTTGTAGTCTTCCCACGCCGTCATAGTAGCTGGAAGCAAGTTCCACTGCACAAATACCTGCAAGTACACTGCGTTACCTTTCTTCACGAGACGGCGGCCGAGCCCATGTTCAGGTTGCAAGTCCGCACTCCACACTATCCAATTCCAGTGGTGTAGGAATCAAAGTAAACACAGGAGTATGATCAGGGCTGTTAGGCTTGAGCTGAGAGACGTGAAACACTGAGTGAATCAAACTTCCTTCTGCCAATTCCAGGCGATACACCAGCGGTCCAACTCACTCCTGAATCTTATAGGGACCAAAGCAAGTTTAGGATAAGGGCACTGGACAATAGAGTTCTGAATGTATGGCTGGTCTTGAGTTACACTTGATCCCCTACTGTGAACTCATGGTCACTGTGCTTACTGTCGGCCATATGCTTCATGCACAACTGTGCTTCAGCTAAATGCACTTTCAGGAAATCTGGATCGTCTTGTCGATGCTGAAGTGTGGTCACCATGTCAGGAGTTCAGGACTGGAATTGGCAGAAAATCTCACACATCTTCTTAAAAGATTGCAACCACAAGTGCAATGAGGTGCCAGTTACCTTGAATCCATCAGGTATCTGGTACAGCTTGGAAGTAGTCGTTGCACTGGTCGATCCAAATCAACGGTTTGTTGCCATCAAAACGAGCAAGGTCTGTCTTTGGCATCCACTGCTTCCGCTGCTTGCTCCCGCCTGGATAATCTGGATCATAGACCGGCGAGGCTGCTGCACTGGCGTACAGAGTTGATGACCACTGATTGAAGAGCTGTTGCAGCGGGGGAGGTGGTGGATGTGGCAGCACGGCGCACCCATGATGCTGGATGCATCTTGCGCCGGTACCTGGACCGTGACAGAAAATTGGACAAAGGATCCAACTTTGCATGTGTTTCAACTCGTTTGTTCCTTTCATCGGTGTCTGTACTAATCATAACACTGATGTCTTGCAGATGGATGTAATGCTTCATCATTATCTAAAAGAAACAGCCCAACCTGCCAATGGGATGTTCATTCTCATGGTGGAAAAGAAGCAAGATATATGGGCCCAGACCTTCCAGAGGTATGTCCTGATATTGCAGGACTTCCATCAGTGTAATAACTAGATAAAAATTTGTTAGCATATCGTTGACCGCTGCAAGCTTTGATTTGTCCTATTGCAGACTTTCCAGCAGAAAAAACTGTTTAATGAAACTTGAAATGGCTAGGTTTCCTAGAACTCTTCTCTGTGTGAGCTGTGTCATTTGTTTTATTTTGCCATTATCTCTGTACTTCTCATCATTTTTCCTCTTGTTTATGCCTACAAGAACATTTTGCATTTATGTCCTGACCTTGACTGAATCTTGCTTATGTCTAAATCCTGCATATACTCCCTCCGTCCCATAAAATAAGAGTGTTTTTGACACTAGTGCAGTGTCACAAAAGGTCTTATATTATGGGACGGAGGGAGTACAAAGCAAGTCTTGTACAGTGTACTTCCTTGGCACTTTTGCCTTTGCAATTCTCATGGCAATCTTTTCTACTTGTGCATGCAGGACATTTGGTGTCATATACATTCCCTACTGCCAATGCAAGACGCTGCCCGTACCGCTTGTGTTTCTCACTCCTTTCTGTGCTCCTGGAGATCTTATCCCAAGCTCACCCTCACAAATAAAACCATGTGCCCGAAAATAAATTTAAAAACAGTGGGACCGAATGTTATTAGTGACCACAACAAGAAAATTGGCCGTGTTCTAATGAACCACTCGGGCGCTGGTCTGAAGACACTCAGGCTTGAATACTTTGTTCCTTGTGATGCAGAATCATATCATCATCTCGATAGTTGGCTTCAGATTGCTGTTACACCAATGATTGAAGAACTTGACCTTGTAGTCTGGCCGAAAGAGGCAACATTTTCGTCACAAAAAAGAAAGGAAGGGGCCATGTTTAACTTCCCATGCACACTTCTATCTGACATGTGTCGAGACTCCATTTGGAATCTTCGCCTTGCCAATTGTGCCTTACATCCCTCATTTCAACTTGGTTTGAGAAGCTTGAAAAAGCTTGATCTGCATAATGTGCATATTACGGGGGATGAATTAGGGTCCCTTCTGTCCAGTTTATTTGCTTTGGAATGGCTGAAGCTTGTATATTGTGATGATATAGTTCGCCTCGAAGTACCTTGCCTTCTGCAGCGGTTCAGGTTCCTGGAGGTGTTTGCATGCTCAGGCCTTGAAGTGATAGAGAACAAAGCTCCAAATATCTGCAGATTCTGGTTTACAGGTAAAGAAGTGCAAATCTCACTTGGAGAGTCCCTGAAAGTGAAGAACCTGAAGTTGGACCGTAGCTGTTCCATCAGTTATGCTATTGACACCCTTCCTTCCTCTGTGCCGAACCTTGAGACTCTTACCATAAATTCCACTCGTGAGGTATCCTCTATTCCTCTTACTCTTAAGTTGGTAAATGTCATTATAACAGTATTCATATCTTGGAATAATTAACCAGAGACATATTTATGCAGGTAGTCAATGCACCAAGGGCATCTATCAAGTTCCTCCACCTCAAGGTTTTGAATATTAATTTTTTTGGAAGCTATTTCCACCGGGACTACGATTATTTATCGTTTGTTTCTTTTTTCGATGCTTCTCCTTCCCTGGAGACTTTTCATTTATATGTAAGTCGCTGTTCACCCTTTCCCAAACCAAGACACTGTTCATCCTGTAAATATTATCTACCTTTTTCTGAATCACCAATTTCAATATCTTGGCCTTGTATCTTCAGGTTGGAAGGCAATCAACGTATGACTCGTTTGAGGGAGATTCCTCATCCCTGAGGCGAATTACAGAACACTGCCATGGCAAACTGAAGAGTGTGAAGATAACTGGTTTCTGCCCCCAAAAGAGCATGCTTGAGCTAACATGTCACATTCTTGAGAATGTGGTATCACTTAGGCGCCTTACATTGGACACTAGTCCTGTTAATTACCGGTGTTTTGGCAATATATTGCGTGGGAAATGCTTCCCAATGGAAACCACATATATAAGGGAGGCGCATAAATCAATCCTGGCCGTGAGAACATACATTGAGGGGAGAGTTCCCTCTAAAGTCAAGTTCAATCTTCTGGAGCCTTGCAGCCGGTGTCATGCTTTGTGAAATTTCAGGTGTGCAATAATATTATGTTGTGCTTTACTTTTTTTTAAAGTTAATAACATTTGGGGTCTGTGATATTACATTTATTCATAACTTATTACCAGAGTGTCCAGTGCACCTAACATATTGTCGTATTCATTGCCATTGCACATCGTTATGTTTTTTCTATAATTTTCCGTGTTGAAAAGTTGCAACAAAATTGAGGTAAATTAATTAATGTCTTGGTTGGGGAGTTTCAAGCTTGGGCGGTTTCTATGAAAGTTGAGATAAAAAAATATTGATCCCTGTTGGGTGGTTTCAATCTCGGGGTTCCTATTTTCACTTGAGTAAATTACTTTGTTTATTTACCAGGAAACTTTTTTTTGCGGGAAAAACATAATTCATTTCATTCAAGGTGGTTCGTTACCATCCTCTTGGCAAAGAATGCCAATATCATCTGGGCCATGGCGGGTCCAGACGGCCGTGCGTGTAGATGATTTACCCATCTGTGCTAAAGCATGAGCTACAATATTTTGACTTCTCCGAACATGTGCTATAGAATAATCACGCCCAGACTTAAGGAGTTGTTTTCCTTCCTCAACTAAAGCAGCCATTGGAGATCTATTTGGTCTGTCATCCGTAAGCATTTAAACAGCCATAGAACAATCCGTTTCAACAATAAAAGGCTCCGTGCTCCACTCCAAGGCGAATGCAATGCCTTCTGCACATGCTGAAACTTCCGCTTCAAGGGCGCTGGAACATGTATGAAGAAAACAACATGATGCAAAGACGATATGTCCATGGTTCCGCAGTATCATACCAGCTCCTCCCGTCCTGCCCTCCTCCCTGAATGCACCGTCTGTATTCAGCTTGTTCCAGCCCGTCGGCGGCCGAATCCATCTCTTGCTCGTACTTGGCATGCATGGCTACGTCCATCTTGGTACACCACCATCTTTCCCTTCTCCAAATTTGCTTTAGGATTCTGTTTTAGGCACAACAACGACATCATATAGCTATTCAAAAATCGACGGGACGCAGCAATGGGAGTCGCCGGCTTATGGTGCGTCATCTCATTATGCACACGCCAAGTTCTCCATAGTGTCATCAATATAGGGAGTCGTCCGTCCTCGCTGCACTTTGTTGAGAAGATGCAACAACCACTCTCGTCATGTATGCTCGATGTTTTCCAGCTTGGGCATCCTCCAGTGTTCACTCATCGCACGCCAGAGTCCTTGGGCCATCGGACATCTACAAAAAGCGTGGAAAGTATCCTCGCGTTCCACACCATATTCGTGCATATGTCAGAAGTCTCAATCTTCCTCTTTGCCTTATTTTCCATCGTAGCCAGAGAGTTTGTGACAAGCCGCCAAGTGAACATGCGCACCTTCGGAGGGGCAGGGCATCCCCACAATGCTTTCGAGACGGAACGTGTGTCGTCTGGTACCCTGCTCGTGGCGCACAACGACGTGCGGTTCCTCTCATCGAGGGCGAGGCGGTAGGTGCTCCGTACAGTGAAGACACCCTTGGGATCGGGCGCCGAGGCGAGGACATCCTCTTAAGACCCGTGTCGACAACTTGATCTTCGTGATAACCGCAACATCCATGGGAAGGAAGTGGCGTCGTAGGAGATCTCCATTCCACCTCCCAACATCATCAAGTAGCTCCGTCACGCGTCTCAAGCGGCATGTATCTCGCGATGATACCGGCTTGAAGGAGAAAGGGCGGGGGAGCCAGGGGTCCCTCCAAATGCGAATGTGTTCCCCGTTTCCTACCCTCCAAATCAGGCCCTTCTTGAGAAGTTCGAGGCCATAGTGGATAGCGTGCCAAGTCGGCGAGGAACCTGGGCGCACCGTGAATCTGGCCGTGTAATGAGACACCACGCTTGCCTTGCTAACAAGGCTTGATTAAACAGACGGAAATCCCGAAACCCCAAGCCACCTCTGCACTTAGGCTCGATGATCTTGTCCCAAGACAACCAATGTACCTTTCGCTGTCCTTGTTTGGATCCCCGCTAGAAGTTCCGTACCAGCCTTGATAAATCATCACATACGGAGATAGGAAGCTTAAAGACGCCCATAACATATGTCGGGATTGCCTGTGCAACTGATTTAATAAAAGTTTCCTTTCCTGCTTGAGAAATAGTGTCCCCCCAGATCAAAATGCGTTGTGTGAGCCTTTCCTGTAGGTTTTGGAATTTCCCTCTATGCATCCTTCCATCAGGTGTTGGTAATCCCAAATATTTAGATTCAATCTCCTCTTGCACCACATCAAGCATTTGTCTAACCTCTTGCTGAACGTCAATAGGGCAACAATCTCCAAATTGAATAGAGCATTTTTGGGGATTTATGAGCTGGCCAGTTGCTTGGGCATACCTTGAAATGACTCTTTTGACAAAATTTGCTTGCTCGGGATTTGCTTTGAAAAACAAAAGTGTGTCATCCGCAAAAAGGAGATGAGAGATGCCGGGGGCATCTCTACAAATTTTAATTTGCTCAAAAGTTCCAGTTTCCGCACCATTCCTGAGAAGCGCCAAAAGACCATCAGCCACAAAGAGGAATAAAAACGGGGATATGGGGTCACCTTGCCGAAGCCCGCACGTCGGTGCAAACGAATCCAAAATAGCTCCATTGAATTTTACCGAGTATCTCACCGAGATCACACATGTCATTATCCATCGTATCCATTGGTGAGCAAAACCCAACTTTTCCATCGTTTGCTTCAAGAAGTCCCAGTCCACACGGTCATATGCCTTGGACAAGTCAAGTTTATATGGACAAAAACTATAATCCTGTCTCTTTTCCTGCTGAATAAATGCATACACTCAAAAGCTAGTTGTGCATTATCAGTAATGAGCATGCCGGGCATGAACGCGCTCTGAGCAGGAGAAATAATTTCATCCAAGAACCACCGGAGTCGGTTAACTAAGCACTTTGCCACAATTTTATAGACGACATTACATAGACTGATAGGTCGAAAGTCTGTTAACCGTTATGGCTCAGTCACTTTTGGGATCAACACAATGATTGTATCACTTTTGGGATCAACACAATGATTGTATCGTTCACTCCACTTGGCATGAAACCTGTACTGAAAAATTCTTTAACAACATGTATAATATCCTTCTTCAACAGCATGTATAATATCCTTCTTCAACACCACCCAATTTCTCTGAAAAAAGCGTGCTGAAAATCCATCTAGTCCGGGCGCTTTAAGGGGACCAATCTAAAATAGACTATTAGATATTGCATGTGAAACTTGCATGTGCGTTACAACGGAAGAAAAACACACACTTTAAACACACCTATTTTAATAGGCATCACTCAAGAATCTCCCATAATAACCCCAAGTTAGGGGTTTTTTGGTTCTACACCTAGTAATGTCATACTTTGCCACACAATGTTGCCACACTTGATTAAGGTTATTTTTTTAAAATGAGAGCCACAAGTTGATAAGCCTAAAAAATATCTTACCATACTTTTTGTATGTATGTGACGTGGGACACTAGTGTGGCTTGTCAAATGTGTGACTTGAATCAAACATCCACCTAAATTGATAAAACTTGCCTAACCTTAATGTCATTTATTTCGACATGGCACCCACAAATGTCGCTGCTTATGGAACTTCCCGCGGTTGCCAATGATGGCCATGTTGCGAACGCGCTTGTGTTTCGCTAGCGGATAAATGGTTTGAAATCCGGGCCGTTCTAATATTTCGCCCATGTGGGCTTCTGGTGAATATTAGCGGGCTGGATTAAAAACAAATGATTCCTTATAAAAAAATTGCCCTAGAGAAAAACAGTAACGGGCTGGATTAATAAACTTACAAGATGAAGGACAATCGCGGAGATGTGAGCTAGCTGGGCAGGTCTGTGCAGCGCCTTCGCCAGATTTTAAAAAGATGTTCTTCGTGCTTGGGGGATGCAACGAGGATGAAGGTGCCTCGGCTGGATGAGATGCTGTCTCGATTGCTAGGTACTCCCTCCGTTACCAAATATAGTGCGTTCTTGGTTTTTGTGCTTCAACTTTGACCATAAATTTAACCAATAAGACCGATTATGGCGGAAGCAAAAATTATGTAATTGAAAACTTTTTTTGAATACGAATTCATTGGTATAATTTTTGCCCCGCCGTAGTCGGTCTCGTTGGTTAAATTTATGATCAAAGTTGAACCTCGGGAAACGCATGCGCACTATATTTAGGAATGGGGGAGTATGTAAAAATGTAATTGATTGACTTGACAAGACCCGGTAAAAGGCTACTACTGGCCTGCAGCTGCCTACAAAGGCTACAAGTACTCCTACTAGGATGCACGTCCGGCATGTGGGCAAAAAAAAATGAAGTTGGACTGTGCCCACTAAGGCTAAGAGCATCTCCAGCCGTTGGTCCCCAAGGGATTCGAAATAGCGTCGCCTGGGGGCGAGCCGGCGCTAAAATCGGCATGGGGACTCGGCTTTCTAGTCGCACCTCCGGGGTTCGGTCCAGCGTACGCAAATCTTAAACATTTCATTTCCCGCGGGGGTTCGGCGAGCCATAGTTCGGCGTCATCATGCCATCGGCCGGCGATCGATCGTCACAGATTCGACGTATAAAAAAAGCCAATAGTCCGGCCGGCGTACAAAAAAAGCTATAGTCCGGCGAACTCCTCAAGCGGCCTGCTCCCCGCCGTCTGCCAGAGCTGTCGGAGTAGTTGACGTGGGCGAGGTCGGCGTATCGGGCACTTCCAACCTCGGAGAAGCGGGCGGAGGGCTCGGCGACGTGTGGGCGGTGCGGGCGGCTGCGTCGCCATGCGGTTGAGGATGAGGTCGCGCTCCGCCAGGTACCACGCCTTGACCAGCGGGTCCATGTCTGCCATGACGCCTCCCATGAGGAACGTCAAGTCGGTATTACGCTTCTTCACGGCGACATTGGTTCTGAGGAGGTCGAGCTTTGCGTCCTGCTTCGTCAACAACGCCGTCCACCTCGCCTCCGTCTTCTCCTCTCTCAGGGCAGAGTGGGTCTTCGCATCGGCGATGCATTGCTCGATCGACGCCTGCAGGCGCTCGACCGCCGGCGCGTCGTTCCTTGTCTTCTTCGCCTTCTTGTTCCCGTCTGGTCGCCCTTCCGCTGCCCCGGGAACAGGCGCGTCCGATCTGAGCGAGGCGTCCTTGTCGGTGAGCTGATGCCGAACCTCGGCTCATTTCTCGCACGACTCGATCCGCGTGAACACATGGAGGAACTTCAAGTAGAAGCCGGCTTCCCGACGAAACATTTCGAACATCCGCACCATCTGCGCCCAAAATACAACAATTCAGCGGCTAAAGGAGGACGCATGCCAAGTGGTCGACGAAAGAAAGTAGGCGAACATACCTGCTGCTCGACGCTCGCTACGCTCTCTGGGCGAGCATGGACCGATTCTTGGATGCCGTGCCATCTGTTGCACGCCGTTTGAATCCCCGCCCAATGGTTGGACATGCCCTTGGTGTCGCGGTCCATGTACGTGCCGGTGAACTCTGGGTCGACCAATTTGCGCTCGTCGAAATCCGCCTTGATCCTCTTCCAGTACGTGTCGGTGTTCTGGTTCGCGCCGGTGATCGGGTCCATGCTCACGAGCTTCCATGCTTCGGCAAGGCACACGTCCTCCACCGACGTCCACTTGACGCGGGGCTCGCCCGGCTTGCCATTGGCCGATCTCGTCTTCCTCTTCTTTTTCCCTTTGCCCTTCATCGCCGCGGGCACAGGCTCTTCCTCCTTGAGCTCGTCCTCGGGGTCCTCATCCTCCTCCTCCGCCGCCTCCTCCTCCTCGGGGTCGACCTCGGCGTCGTCCATGTCGCCGGTGTCCTCGTGCGAACCAAAACCGGGACACGAGGCGGCCGCGGTAGAGCCGGTGTTGATTATGTCCTCCATCTCGGCCTCGGCGTTGGCGTACTGCGGTGCGGGCGAGAAAGGAAGAGGACATCGCCGGATGGTCGCGGACGAGCCGGAGTACGTCGGTGAGGGCACGTAGCCGTACTGCGCGTTGGGGTGGCCGGCGGAGAAGGCAGATGTTGTGCGTGGAAAGGTAATGTTGGGGTTGAACCCGCCAAGGGCGTCGTCGTCGACGTACTCCGGCGAGGGCGCGTGTCCTCACCCCGGCGAAGGGAAAGTCGGCGAAGAAAAGTGCGGGTTGCCCGGGGCGATTTGATGGCCAGTGCCGTGGGGGAACGAGCCCGCGGGCTGTCTTCCCGGGAAGATCGGGCGGCGACACGACGACCTCCTGTTCAACCGCCGCCGCCGCCGCATCCCGTGCTTTCTTCATGAGGAGCCTGTTGCGGTGATCGGCGGTCACCGCTTCCCTTCACTCGACGTCGGCCTTCCACTCGGCGTTCGTCATCCCCGCCGGTCTCGCCATCGGTGCACGAGGCTTGCGGGGCTTAGCGACGGCGGAGCCGGTGGCTTGGCGAGGGGCGGCATACTTGTTCGGTGGCATGACGACGAAGAAAGGGAAAACGGAGGAAAATGGAAGAACCGGCGGGCAAAAATGACGGGAGTAGAGGGAAAAGGAGGGGGGAAGTGGCGCCGGTGTCGCCGACACCTCGGCTCCACTCGACTTTTTGCTTCAGCCGGCGTGCCCAAGAGACCCCCAGCGCTTTAGGTTTGGCCTGGGTTCACCGGCCCAAAAAAGACCTCAACCGACAAAAAACGACGCCTGACCGAGGCTGGGTTTTTTTCTGCCCGCCGATGATAAAAAAACGGTTTGGAAGGTCTTTTGAAACTGCGGCTGGAGATGCTCTAATGGAGTACTCTTGATCGGGCTGTTCAGGGCGTGCCACCTCGTTCTGACCCCGGTGTCACGTGTAAAAAAGTAATTAGCGTTGACTTTAATTACACTAAATAACGTGACACGGCGACTAGATAAAAAATTTGTAGGAAAAGGCCACTAGATAATTGGTCTATAATTTTGGATGCTGACATCTCGTATGTATAGTAAACTAAAATAACTAGTCACAGATGCTAATGCGTGCATGAAGAAGTTGGCGTCCACAACAGACCATTTTTTTTAGGTTTTTTTTTGGAGGGGCACAATAGAGCATGTTAATCTGATGGTCAATGGTTAATTATCAGTATAACTAATTCTTTTAGGGGGGATTGGTTGCACATGCATGAGTGAAAAGCATGTGTCGTCTGGACCTGGTATGGACAACGAAAACAAACAAAAAAGCATCTTTGGCACATGTGTAAGTGAAGAACAAATGGCATTCCGGAGCTCTGCATGCGGTCCCATGTTTCAAGAGGTGGAGGATTTTTTGTTTTGCATGGAAGAGGTGGGGGATTTAATAAATACGAGTAAAATACTGTTGGTGATGGAATATGCATGCAGGCTGGCCCCGCAAATACCGGGCAGCCGCGCATCACGGTGGGGACCGGGCGGGCAGGATTAAGTCCTGCCAGTTGCCCGTCCACCACATCGCTTTTTCGCGCTGAACCCTCTCTACTCTAGCTTTGTCTTTCTCGATTCATTCTTCTTTTAATATTAATGCACTTTTAATATTGAATAAAGAGAGAATTCTGGCCCACGATCTTTTCTTAATCGCCTAAAGTTTCACCACTGAAACTTTTACACTCACCGATCATCTTCCAAGGCATTTCCACCACATGCTTGATGGAAAGAGTCCAATACAAACCTTGAACTTGTAGGTCAAAGCTAATCGAATACTAAACTTCTAAGAGCATCTCCAGCCGCCCCTCCCCCAAAAGGTCTTCCGAAGGTTGTTTTTTTACGCCGCCGGTTGAAAACGCCCCACGAGCCCATTTTTCGCCGGTTAGGGCCTAATTTAGCGCCGGCGTATCCAGACCGATCCCGACGCGTTGGGGGATGCCTGGGGGCGTCTGTTGGGGAACGTTGCATGGTAAACAAAATTTTTCCTACGCACACGCAGATCTATCCATGGTGATGAGCATCTACGAGAGGGAGAGTGGATCTACGTACCCTTGTAGATCGCTAACCACGAAGCGTTAAGAAACGCGGTTGGTGTAGTCGAACGTCTTTCCGATCCAAATCGCTGAGAGTCCCGCGATCCAATCACGAACCGTCCTCGCGATCCGTCCCGATCAAGCACCGAACGGACGGCACCTCCGCGTTCAGCACACGTACAGCTTGATGACGATCTCCACCTTCTTGATCCAGCAAGAGGGAGCGGAGAGGTAGTAGAGTTCTCCGGTAGCGTGAGGGCGCTCCGGCGATGGTGGTGGAGCTATTCCAGCAGGGCTTCGCCTAAGCACTGCAGAAAACCGATCTAGAGGAGAAACTATGGACTAGAGTAGAGGGCAACACGTGGCAGAAAAACTTGTGCAAAAACCCTCAAAACCACTAGTATATATAGGAGGAGGGGAGGAGGAGGCCTTGCCCTCAAGGGGCCAGCCCTAGGCTTCGGCCGAACCAGGAGGAAGGAGTCCTCCTCCTCCACTCCTAGTAGGATTATGACTCCTTCCTTATTTGGTCCCTTTTTGCCTTTTCCCCCTTTTTTCCTTTTGGGCTTTTCTTCCCAGCCGCATGGGCCTTGTGTGGGACTTCCACCAGCCCACTAAGGGCTGGTATTCAATCTCCCAGTTATGTTGCGATGTTTGATACACACAAGGCACTCCTCCGGTGTCCGTGAGTTGCATGATCTCATGGTCATAGGAACATATACTTGACATGCAGAAAACAGTAGCAATAAACTGACACGATCATATGCTACGTTTGTAGTTTGGGTCTTGTCCATCACATCATTCTCCTAATGATGTGATCCCGTTATCAAATGACATCACATGTCAATGGCTAGGAAACCTTGACCATCTTTGATCAACGAGCTAGTTCACTAGAGGCATACTAGGGACAGAGTGTTGTCTATTTATCCACACATGTAATGTGTTTCCAATCAATACAATTATAGCATGGATAATAAACGATTATCATGAACAAGGAAATATAATAATAAACACTTTATTTATTGCCTCTAGGGCATATTTCCAACAGTCTCCCACTTGCACTAGAGTCAATAATCTAGTTCACATCACTATGTGATTTACATTGTAATGAATCGAACACCCATGCAGTTCTGGTATTGATCATGTTTAGCCCTTGGAAGAGGTTTAGTCAACGGTTCTGCAACATTCAGATCCGTGTGCACTTTGCAAATATTTATGTCCTCCTCGATGTAATCGCGGTTGGAGTTGAAGCGTTGCTTTATGTGTCTGGTCCTCTTATGAAACCTTGGTTCCTTGGCTAGAGCAATGGCACCAGTGTTGTCACAGAACAGGTTCATTGGATTCAGTGCATTGGGCACTACTCCAAGATCTGTCATGAACTGCTTCATCCAGACACCTTCCTTCGCCGCTTCCGAGGCTGGGATGTACTCCGCTTCGCACGTAGAATCGG
Organism: Hordeum marinum; assembly: GCA_022496015.1. Classification (NCBI taxonomy): domain Eukaryota; kingdom Viridiplantae; phylum Streptophyta; class Magnoliopsida; order Poales; family Poaceae; genus Hordeum; species Hordeum marinum. The sequence goes on along the minus strand of CM039676.1, from coordinate 355,153,304 downwards.
CCACCACGCTTTGCTTGGAACTGCAACAGCTTACCGCTCCCCCGTTGAGATTAAATACATATCTGGTTTGCGACTTAGAGTCATCCGGATCAGTGTCAAAGCTTGCATCGACGTAACCCTTTACGACGAGCTCTTCATCACCTTCATAAACGAGAAACATTTCCTTAGTCCTTTTCAGGTACTTAAGGATATTCTTGACCGCTGCCCAGTGCTCCATTCCAGGATCACTTTGAAACCTTCCGGCCATACTTATGGCAAGGCTGACATCGGGTCTTGTGCACAACATTGCATACATGATAGAGCCTATGGCTGAAGCATACGGGATGACACTCATCTTTTCTCTATCCTTTGCAGTCACTGGGGATTGAGTCTTACTCAACTTCACACCTTGTAACACAGGCTAGAACCCCTTCTTGGACTGATCCATTTTGAACTTCTTCAAAACTTTATCAAGGTATGTGCTCTGTGAATGTGCTATTAAGCGTCTTGATCTATCTCTATAGATCTTAATACCTAATATGAAAGCAGCTTCTCATAGGTCCTTCATTGAAAAACTCTTGTTCAAATATCCCTTCACGCTTTCTAGCATTTCTATATTGTTTCCAATCAGCAATATGTCATCCACATATAATATTAGAAACGCTACAAAGCTCCCACTCACTTTCTTGTAAATACGAGCTTCTCCATAAACTTGTATAAACTCAAACGCTTTGATCACCTCATCAAAGCACTTATTCCAACTCCGAGATGCTTGCACCAGTCCATAAATGGATCGCTGGAGTTCGCAAACTTTGTCAGCATTCTCTGAATCAACAAAACCTTCTGGTTGCATCATATACAACTCTTCCTCAAGGAAACCGTTGAGGAACGCTGTTTTGACATCCATCTGCCAAATTTTATAGTCGAAATAAGCAGCTATTGCTAACATGATTCTGACAGACTTAAGCATCGCTACGGGTGAGAATGTCTCATCGTAGTCAACTCCTTGAACTTGTGAAAAGCCCTTTGCCACAAGTTAAGCTTTATAGAGGGTGACATTACCGTCCGCGTTCGTCTTCTTCTTAAAGATCCATTTGTTCTGAATGACCTTTCGCCCTTCAGGTAATACTTCCAAAGTCCATACTTTGTTTTCATACATGGATCCCATCTCGGATTTCATGGCCTCTAACCATTTCTCGGAATCCGGCCCGATCATCGCTCCTTCATAACTCGTAGGTTCATTGTTGTCCAACAACATGACCTCCAAGACAGGGTTGCCATACCACTCAGGAGCAGTACGCGCCCTTGTCGACCTACGAGGTTCAATAGCAGCTTGATCCGAAGCTTCATGATCATCATCATTAACTTCCTCTTCTACCGTCGTAGGTTCCACAGAAACATCTTTCTGTGCTGCGCCACTCTCTGGTTGAAGTAAAGGTTCAATAACCTCGTCAAGATCTATTTTCCTCCCACTCAATTCTTTCAAGAGAAACTCTTTCTCAAGAAATGTTCCACTCTTAGCGACAAACATTTTGCCTTCAGATCTGAGATAGAAGGTATACCCGACTGTCTCTTTCGGGTATCCTATGAAGACGCATTTCTTCGCCTTGGGTTCCAGCTTTTCAGGCTGAAGCTTTTTGACATAAGCATCACATCCCCAAACTTTAAGAAACGACAATTTTGTTTTCTTGCCAAACCACAGTTCATATGGCGTCGTCTCAACGGATTTCGATGGTGCCCTATTTAAAGTGAATGCAGCTGTCTCTAATGCATAACCCCAAAATGATAGTGGCAAATCAGAAAGAGACATCATAGAACGCACCATATCCAATAAGGTTCGATTACGACGTTCGGACACACCATTACGCTGTGGTGTTCCAGGCAGTGTCAACTGTGAAACAATTCCACACTGTCTTAAGTGACTGCCAAACTCATAACTCAGATATTCACCTCCTCGATCAGATCGCAGGAACTTAATCTTCTTGTTACGATGATTCTCAACTTCACTCTGAAATTGCTTGAACTTTCAAACGTTTCAGACTTGTGTTTCATTAAGTAAATATACCCATATCTACTTAAGTCATCTGTGAAGGTGAGAAAATAACGATATCCACCGCACACTGCAACATTCATTGGACCGTGCACATCAGTATGTATGATCTTCAATAAGTCACTTGCCCGTTCCATTATTCCAGTGAACGGCGTTTTGGTCATCTTGCCCATAAGGCACGGTTCACATGTGTCAAGTGATTCAAAATCAAGTGACTCCAAAAGTCCATCAGCATGGAGTTTCCTCATGCGTTTTACACCAATATGACCTAAACGGCAGTGCCACAAGAAAGTGGTACTATCATTATAAACTTTACATCTTTTGGCATCAATGTTATGAACATGTGTATCGTCACTATCAAGATTCAATATGAATAAACCCCTCAGATTGGGTGCATGACCATAAAAGATATTACTCATATAAATAGAACAACCTTTATTCTCTGATTCAAATGAGTAACCGTCTCGCAATAAACAAGATCCAGATATAATGTTCATGCTTAACGCAGGCACTAAATAACAATTATTCAGGTTCATCACTAATCCCGATGGTAATCGAAGAGAGAGCGTGCTGACGGCGATCACATCAACCTTGGAACCATTTCCCACGTGCATCATCACTTCGTCCTTTGCTAGCCTTCGCTTATTCTGTAGTTCCGGTTTTGAGTTGCAAATGTGAGCAACCGAACCGGTATCAAATACCCAGGCACTACTACGAGAGCTAGTAAGGTACACATCAATAACATGTATATCATATATACCTGATTTGTCATTGGCCGCCTTCTTGTCAACCAGGTACTTGGGGCAGTTCTGCTTCTAGTGACCAGTTCCCTTGCAATGAAAGCACTCAGTTTCTGGCTTAGGTCCATGCTTAGGCTTCTTTGTAGGATTAGCAACTGCTTTGCCATCCTTCTTGGTTTTACCCTTCTTGCCTTTGCCTTTGCCATTTTTCTTGAAACTAGTGGTTTTATTGACCATAAACACTTGATGTTCTTTCTGGATTTCAAACTCAGCAACTTTCAGCATCGCAAACAGCTCGGCGACTTACTTGGTCATCCCGTGCATGTTATAGTTCATCACAAAGCTCTTGTAACTAGGTGGCAGTGATTGAAGAACTCCGTCAGTGATTGCTTTTGGTGGAAGGGTAATTCCCATCTTTGCCAGACGATTCGCATACCCAAACATTCTGAGTACATGCTCACTGATAGACCCGTTCTCCTCCATCTTGCAAGCATAGAACTTATCGGAGGTCTCATACCTCTCGATCCGGGCATTCTTTTGAAAGATAAACTTCAACTCCTGGAACATCTCATATGCTCCATGACGTTCAAAACGTCTTTAAAGTCCCGGTTCTAAGCCATACAATATCGCACACTGAACTATTGAGTAATCTCCAGTCCCGGTTCTTAACGTCTTCGGAGGTCATGTCTTCTGGTTGGTCACCTAGCGGTGCATCAAGGACATATGATTTTTGGGAAGCCGTTAGGATAATCTTCAGATTATGGGCCCAGTCAACAAAGTTACTTCCATCATCTTTCAACTTAGCTTTCTCTAGGAACGCATTAAAATTCAGGGGTGCTACTGTGCGGGCCATTGATCTACAACATAAATTTGCAAAGGTTACTTAGACTATTGTTCAAGATAATGAGTTTATTTAATCAAATTACTAAAGCTCCCACTCAAATTGACATCCGTCAGATCATCTGAGTGTCACATGATCCAAGTTTACCAACTCAAGTCCGATCATCACGTGAGTTGAGGTGGCTTCAATGGTGAACATCATTATGTTGATCATATCTTCTATATGACTAATGTTCGACCTTTCGTTCTCCTTTGTTCCGAGCCCATGTCTGTACATGCTAGGCTCGTCAAGTTTAACCCGAGTGTTCTGCATGTGCAACACTGGCTTGCACCCGTTGTATGTGAACGTAGAGTCTATCACACCCGATCATCACGTGGTCTCTCGACACGATGAACTTTCACAACAGTGCACACTCGGGGAAAACACAATTTATCTTGAAATTAAGTGAGGGATCACCTTATAATGCTACCGTCGTCCTAAGAAAAACAAGGTGCATAAAAAGGATTAACATCACATGCAAATCATAAGTGACATGATATGGCCATGAACTTGTGCTCTTGATCTCCATCTAGAAAGCACCGGCATGATCTTCATCGTCACCGGCATGACACCATGATCTCCATCATCTTGATCTCCATCAATGTGTCGCCATCGGGGTTGTCGCGCTCAACATGCTTCTACTACTATTGCTACCGTTTAGCGATAAAGTAAAGCATTACATAGTGCTTAATGATTGACACGCAGGTCATATAATAATTAAAGACAACCCTATGGCTCCTGCCGGTTGCTGTACTCATCGACATGCAAGTCGTGATAATCTATACATCACATGATCATCTCATACATCACATATATCACATCATGTAATTGGCCATATCACATCACAACATACCCTGCAAAAACAAGTTAGACGTCCTCTAATTGTTGTTGCATGTTTTACGTGGCTGCTACGGGTATTCTAGCAAGAACAATTCTCATCTACGCAAAAACCACAATGGTGATACACTAGTTGCTTTTCAACCTTCTCAAGGACCGCCTTTGTCGAATCCGATCCAACTAAAGTAGGAGAAACTGACACCCGCTAGCCATGTTTTGCAACAAGTGCAGTTAAGGGAACATGTCTCTCGTAAGCGTACGAGTAAGGTTGGTCCGGGCCGCTTCATCCACAATACCGCTGAACCAAAACACGACCAAGGGAGGAAGCAATCTAAGCATCAACGCTCACAAAATCTTTGTGTTCTACTCGAGATCTCATCTACACATAGACCTAGCTCATGATGCCACTGTTGGGGAACGTTGCATGGGAAACAAAAATTGTCCTACACACACGCAGATCTATCCATGGTGATGAACATCTACGAGAGGGAGAGTGGATCTACGTACCCTTGTAGATCGCTAAGCAGGAAGCGTTAAGAAACGCGGTTGGTGTAGTCGAACGTCTTCACGATCCAAATCGCCAAGCGTCCCGCGATCCAATCACGAACCGTCCTCGTGATCCGTCCCGATCAAGCACCGAATGGACGACACCTTCGTGTTCAGCACACGTACAACTTGATGACGATCTCCGCCTTCTCGATCCAGCAAGAGGGAACGGAGAGGTAGTAGAGTTCTCCGGCAGTGTGACGACGCTCCGGCGATGGTGGTGGAGCTATTCCAGCAGGGCTTTGCCTAAGCACTGCAGAAAACCGACCTAGAGGAGAAACTATGCACTAGAGTAGAGGGCAACACGTGGCAGATAAACTTGTGCAAACACTCTCAAAACCACTATATATATAGGAGGAGGGGAGGAGGAGGCCTTTCCCTCAAGGAGCCAGCCCTAGGCTTCGGCCAAACCAGGAGGGAGGAGTCCTCCTCCTCCACTCCTAGTAGGATTAGGACTCCTTCCTTATTTGGTCCCTTTTTGCCTTTTTCCACCTTTTTCCTTTTGGGATTTTCTTCCTAGCCGCATGGGCCTTGTGTGGGACTTCCACCAGCCCACTAAGGGCTGGTATTCAATCTCCCATAGCTCATGGAGCCTCTTGGGTCTAAATACCCCTCCCGGAGGTCTCCCGGTACACTCCCGACACTCCCGGTACACTACCGATGAGCCCGAAACTTTTCCGGCGACCAAAACATCACTTCCTATATATGAATCTTTACCTCTGGACCATTCCGGAGCTCCTCATGATGTCCGGGATCTTATCTAGGACTCCTAACAAACTTCGGTCACCACCATGCATAACTCTATACTACCGAAACATCACCAAACCTTAAGTGTGCAGACCCTGCGGGTTCGAGAACTATGTAGACATGACCGAGACACCTCTATGGTCAATAACCAATAGCGGGACCTGGATGCCCATATTGGTTCCTACATATTCTACAAAGATCTTTTATTGGTTGAACCTCTATGTCAAGGATTCAGTTAATCCCGTATGATGTTCCCTTTGTTCTTCGGTATGTTACTTGCCCGAGATTCGATCGTCGGTATCTCCATACCTAGTTCAACCTCGTTACCGGCAAGTCTCTTTACTCGTTCCATAATACAAGATCCCGTGACTAACACTTAGTCACATTTCTTGCAAGGCTCATTGTGATGTTGTATTACCGAGTGGGCCCTGAGATACCTCTCCATCACACGGAGTAACAAATCCCAGTCTTGATCCATGCTAACTCAACAGACACCCTCAGAGATACCTGTAGAGCACCTTTATAGTCACCTAGTGATGTTGCAACGTTTGATACACACAAGGCACTCCTCCGGTGTCCGTGACTTGCATGATCTCATGGTCATAGGAACATATACTTGACATGCAGAAAACAATAGCAATAAACTGACACGATCATATGCTACGTTTGTAGTTTGGGTCTTGTCCATCACATCATTCTCCTAATGATGTGATCCCGTTATCAAATGACATCACATGTCAATGGCTAGGAAACCTTTACTATCTTTGATCAACGAGCTAGTTCACTAGAGGCATACTAGGGACAGAGTGTTGTCTATTTACCCACACATGTAATGTGTTTCCAATCAATACAATTATAGCATGGATAATAAACGATTATCATGAACAAGGAAATATAATAATAAATACTTTATTTATTGCCTCTAGGGCATATTTCCAACAGTGCCGGATAAAACATTTTGGCACGAAAACAGGGGTGGGTCCGCCGAGTCAGCGACCCCAAGCGCGCGTCGTTGTCCTCATCGCCTCGGTTTCCCCCATGCCGAATCGAATCAATGCAAGGCTGCCCGCCGGTCAGCCTTCCATTGATGCCACGCCTTCACGAGCCGGCATTCACGGGTGGCGCCGTTAGTACGACGACGCGCGTCCACACCTCGCCTCCCACGTGTCCGCACGGTGTCGCGCGGTCCCGCCGGAGGGGCTCGTCGTGGCAGCCCCGGCATATGGAGTCGCCATTGTCGTCGTCCTCCCAGTCCTCCGCCTCCCAGTCCTCCCATTCCTCCAGCGCAACGCGCGTGCCGCTCGCCGCCGTTAAGGCCGAGCCCGGCTTGTTAGCGCCGCTCGCCCATGCAGCGGCCGCAGCAGATATAGCGGCGGTGACATCATCATCAACGAGGGCCGTCTCCGCGAGCCCTCGCCTACCGGTGGCCACCTCCGCCTTGTCAGGCCGAAGACGGAGCCTAGTACGCCGGCGGTGGTCAAGCAGGAGCACCTAGCCATGGCCACCGATGACGAAGCGGCCGCCCTGAATTGGGCGCGGGACGACTACGTCCGGGAGGAGGTGGAGCGGCAGCGCCAGGCCCTTGAGGAGATCGAGGCTCGCCACCGCCCCCGTCGCGAGAAGGAGATCACCGGCCTCATCATCCTCGACGACGACAGCGTCGGGGAGGCGCCCGGGCCCTCCAACCCCGACCTGCACCGTCTCGGCGACGCAGGGCAGGGCTACAGCAGGGACGATGGCCGCGGCGCGTTGGACGGCGACGGCAGCGACGGGGACAGGGACGACGGCGGCAACTACACCAACTTCTACAAGCTCCTCGACATGTAGAATGCAGCGGCACGACGACGGGACGATGTAGTCGACGTAGTCTTTTTTTAGTTTTGTATTATATTTTTAATGAAAAACCCGAATTATGTCAACATTTGGGCCATTTTTGGGCCGATTCTATGCCCATACTGGGCTGAAAGCAACGGTTGGGAGGCGACCCCGAGGGCGCGGCTGGGAAGCCGAGCTGCTCCAGGCCGATTTTAGCGCCGACTGCCCCCAGGCAGAACTAAAATCAGCCCCTGGGGGGCCAACGGCTGGAGATGCTCTAACCCCGAAAATCAACACACCAAACACTCTGGCCCCGGTCTGTTTTGAACCTTAAGGGCGTTTCCAAACAGGGATTGTTAACGTGGCAGACCAAATCCCAAGATTGTTCGCTGCGGACACAATTGGGCCACCCCGTCAGGTACGAAGTGAGTGCTTTTTTTGAACTTTTCATAAAAATATCCAAAACATAGTTAATGGTTGTTTCTGACCTGATGATGCCGATCTCCACTTGCTAGCCACCAAGGTTTATGGCTGTTCGTGAAATAATTAGAAGCCCAAATATAGTTAATCACATACATTCAAACAACGGCGTGGAGATTTGAAAACATTTTCGAAGAACAGACAAATTTTGAAAATGAAAATTATTATTGAAATCCCCGAACACATTCAGTTTTTAAAAAGAAAACACTCTTTGAAAAAATAAATATTTTTTAAAATGGGAAACAATTTTTGAATCCCGAACAAATTTTGCACAAAATTGTAAAAGAACTGTTTTTTAATTTTTTGTTCGTAAATAAAAATTGTCCGCGCATTTTATAAATTGTTCAAAACTTCAAAAAATGTTTTTGTTTTCTAATTTTCGTTACAATCTGAAACCGCTTCATGTTTTCTTAAAAAGTGTTTGGAATCTTCAAGTTCTGTTTACATTTTCTTAAATGTTCATGATTTCAAAAATTGTTCACAATTTTCAAAAGATGTTTGGATTTCAGGACTTTTCGAGAATTTCTTATAAACATAGGTTTTCATTGGAATTCACTCAATCAGTTATGGAACAAGACAACTGTTTCATATTTGTTTTAAAGAAATATAAAAAAGGAATAGAAAGTAAAAAGTAAAATGATTCAACCTTTTCTTATTTAATAAATATCTTTATTTAGGTAATAACTAGGTAACTGTCACAACCCTAGAATTTGTTTCTAAATAGTTGCATTGGTATCCATGCATCATGTTTAAATGAACTTGAAATGGGGATGATCAAGATGTAGCATCCTTTGAATCAAACTAGATTCAACCAAAATTATTTTCAATGAACCCAAAATGGCCTAGAGAAAAGTCAATTTTTTTGAAGAAGGTGAAAACCTCTGTTAAAAATGATTCACAACTCTAGGACATTTTTGGATTTTTGAATTAACTTGTTTGTATTTGAATTAGGGCATTTAAATTCTATAAATATTGCTAAATGCTCCAAAATTTCTGAAAACTCTTGAGGGCTTTTGGAATAATCCAAATAGTTCCCATAATTAATTTCAGATTTTTTAAAACTATTTTGCATTTTATTTAATCAAAACAAAGTTGCAATATCAGAAAACAGGAAATAAAATAGAAAAGGCACAAAGGGAGAGAACTAACCCGTGCAGCCGAGCCACCCAACTGGCCCATGTGCCAGTCATCGTTCACCTCTGCGAGAAGGCAGATGCAGGACCAAGCACGACGCTCGCCGTGCGGGCACCACACTAGCTGGCTACCTGCCTCCCTCGCGAGCGCGACATGAGAGATAAGCTCCGCGTAGCCATCCCAACCTCACCAACCCCTCCATTCCTCTCCCCTTCGCTCTCTCGTCACCATGGCAGAAACGCCCGCGAGCTCCCATCGTGAATGCCGCAGCCAACGCCTCCCCTCGACCCCTCGACGTGTTCACGAGTTCCGTCTCGCCGTCCTCTCCATCTCCACCGAGCCACGCAATTCGGGAAGTACAACAACGCCCCGACGCCGTCGCCTTCTACCTTGGGAAACCGAGATCGCCACCGTCGATTCATGTCGTAGAGAGCTTCCCCACGCAAACCATGCTGTCCATTGAGTTCATTGTGAGCCCCTACGTCATTTCCCTTTCTTTCCCCTCTCGATTTCGTCCTCTAATGTGACCCCCTTTGACCACCGCCGTCCGCCATGGATGTCGGGCATAGCTTTACCCTGCCTACCCGCTCGAACCATTGAGCTCTTTGTGCTCCCCGCACCCCTAGGAGGGTGAAAGGATCGATATAGTTGACTAGAGGGGTGGGGGTGGGGTGAATAGGCAACTACGAATTTTTAGCTTTTCTTGTCAAATTAGGTTTAGCAACAAATAGGTTGCCTAGATATGCAACTAGGTAAACAACCTATATGATGCTAGCAACAACAAAAACAACAACAAGCAAGTAAAGGATACTACACAAGTAAGCTTGCACAAAGTAAATGTAATAAGTAACCACAAGTGTAACCGATGGAGACGAGGATGTGTTACCAAAGTTCCTTCCCTTTGAGGGGAAGTACGTCTCCGTTGGAGTGGTGTGAAGGCACAATGCTCCCAAAGATGCCACTAAAGCCACCGTATTATCCTCACGCCCTCACATAATGTGAGGTGTCTTGATTCCACTAGTGGTGCACTTGAAGGCGGTGACCAAACCTTTACAAACAAGGTTGGGGCAATCCCCACAACTTAATTAGAGGCTCCCAACAACACCACAAAGCTTCACTGCCATGGATTGTGGATCCGATGTGACCTCAACCGTATAGAGTGCCCAAACACACAAGAGTAACAAGATATGCAAGGGATTAGTGGGGGAATCAAATTTCTCTTGGTGGAAGTGTAGATCGGGGCCCTCTCACCCAAACCCTAGAAGATCAACAAGTTTTGTTGGCTAGGGATAGAGGTCTGACAAAAATGGAGCTAGGAGAAACATTGGAGCTTAGGGTTGGAAGAGGTGGTCTTCTTGGGGAAGAAGACCCCTTTATATAGTGTGTGTGTGTGTGTGTGGGGGGGTGTCGGTGTCAAAACCGGCGGATCTCGGGTAGGGGGTCCCAAACTGTGAGCCTAGAACCAATGGTAACAGGAGACGAAGGGGACACAAGTTTACCCAGGTTTAGGCCCTCCTATGGAGGTAATACCCTACGTCCTTCTTGCTTGTATTGATGATATGGGGGTTACAGAGTTGATCTACCTCGAGATCGAGTAGCTAACCCTAGATGAGTTGTTCTATGTCTACAACCTAAAACCCTCTGGCTTATATAGACACCGAGGGTACCTAGGGTTTACACATTGTCGGTTACATGCCAAAGAGATAAACATGCCTATCTACAGTCGCCAACTTGGAGGATACGCCATGGCCTCTTGGATCCTTCACTCTAGCAACGGGAACCTTGATCATTTGATATTCACCTTGCAGCCCATATAGTCCGGCCCATAAGAAATAGGTTGGCTACCCGAGGACCCCCTAATCCGGGACTCCCTCAGGGGGGACAAATCCGAATGTTATCCCCACTCAGCCTGCACACAAGCAGTCTACCGCTTGGGCGAGAGAGCCATCCACATAGTGCAATGGCACGAGGCACGAGCCGGTAGTGCCACTGGAGCAGTACTACCACTCGCCTTAGCGATACTACCGCTGGGGTTGCAGTGCAACAGCCTTCAAACATAGAGAGGCTGTAGGAGTGGAGGCAGTTCCACCTAAGCAGTACTACCGCTGCCAGGAGCGGTACTACCGCAGATAAGAGGTAGTAACGTTTCCAACTACCGCTCATGGTTTGTTGAGGGTTCCAGGTCTAGAAAGACGAGCGGTAGTGGCACAATAGTAACAGGAGGTACTACCTCTCGGGAGCGGTACTACCGTGTCGTACTACTGGCCAAAAACTGCTCAGTCCGACACAACAATGTCGAGACACCAAAGCCAGCAATACAGCATGCGACACTGGGCAAGGGCACTACCGCCCATAAGAGGTACTATCGCTGCCCAGAGTGGTACTACTGTAGATAATAGGTAGTACCGCCACCTTATGTGGTACTTCCACTTGGTTCCTTTCGAACAGAACAAAGGCACCGTCGGAGCTCCAACAATGCCGGAAAGGAACATGGGTGCAAATTAATGTGTACGTGTTGATTCCACCCAAACCTTTCTCATGTGGACCCCCCTCTTAATAGTACGGTTCTCCTGCGACTCAAATCCACTAAAAATGAAACGCATGAAAGAAACCGTCTTCACTTTAATCCACCGAGGGGCAAGAATCGTCTTGTGCCATATGATGGAATATCTGAAAGGCTTAATGCACACCATTAGTCCGCAAATGCATTGTTATCAATCACCAAAACCAATAGGGTAGAAATACGCCCTTACAATATCCCCTGTTTTGGTGGATTTATGACAACATGGGATTTGCACAAGTAATATCATGAGATAGAAAGCGAACCCCAACATCTACAAAATATAAACGAGCTCCCCCTAGATGTGTGTGCTATATTTGATATGCTTTTGGGATGCAAAGCACACACACTAGGATCAACACTCCCCCTATATTTTATAGACATGCACTACTTGCATTAAGAGAATAGGAGATAAATAAAAATGCAAGGAGTGACAAGTGAGCATAAACACAGGGCACAAGATAAGCATAACTCACATACTAAGACATATAAAGATAATTAAAGGGTAGCATATGTCTCAGACCATATGACGCGGTCTTTAAGTCTCACAAACATAACTCAAACCAAAGAAAATGATAAAAGAGTTCACGAGCGAAGAAAAATAGGCAACTTAACACGCACTCGTTACTCGACAAATCCCCTAAACTCTCTCCCCCTTTGGCATCAAGAGCCAAAAGGGCAAAGAGGACCAAGATGAATCGAGGTGGTAGAAACTCATGGAACCATCTTCAATACTCTCTGGACTCGGGGTTGTAAGTTCTGGTGCCAGGCGGAGCTGATGTTCCAGGTGGAGCTGAAGTGCGAGGCTAATCAACATATGAATCCCACTTGAAGTTCTTGGAGACCTAGACCTCCTCATCAGTGATAGAGTCCTCAGACTCACTCCGTATCTTCAACCCTAGTTTCCTTCCCATTACCTTGTGAGGGCTCCTCGCCTCCTTCATTGCCACATGAGCTGTGTACTAACCATGTGCCTACATGCAAAATAACTTATTCATCTTATCCTTGAGCTTCTAAGCCCAAGATGGCTCAACATTAGAGGGCGTGAAGCTGGTAGCAGCGCCACCCTCGGCCACATAGTCATCATAATCCTCGTCATCCTCATCCTCAGGCAAATCCATCTCAGGAGTAGCATGAGTGGCCCACTTGTCTTTTAGTCTCAGCTGCACAATTTTATGGGTAACTAACTCACCACATTTAAACTAGATACCTAGAAACGTGTTTTCCCAGGTTGTCTTAATCAGATGCATCAAGTAAGGAGCATATATAGGGCACTTGCGCTTAGAAACTACAGAGAGGAGCTCAGACGGCATGACACCTGAAACATCCAAAACCTGCACCTCCTTTGTCTTCCTCACAAAGTGATAATAGAGCAGCATATCCACCAGATAGGAGTGTACCTGATCCAAATTCCCAACACGTGGAAAAGAGTGTGCCGAAAGATGTGATGCATAATGTCAAGAAATGGCTCTAGCACATAGGTTGACTAGCTAGTGGTGGAGGAGATCTTCTCTGTGCTGAAGGGCCAGAGATGGCTCTTGTGAGTGGATGCGGTCTCCTTGTTGGTCTCGGTGTCAAAACCGGCGAGATGGTAACAAGGGACGAAGGAGACGATGTTTTACCCAGGTTCGGGCCATCCTATGGAGGTAAAACCCCACGTCCTGCTTGATTATATTGATGTGTACGAAGGTTACAGAGTTGATCTACATTGAGATCGAATAGCTAAAATCCTAGATGAGATTCTCACCTACAATCTAAACCCCCTGGTTTATATAGACACCGGGGGGTACCTAGGTTTACACAGGATAGGTCTCCTGCCGGGGATGGAGATGGCGATTTCCTCATCTTTACTTGGAGTGCATGACGCGCCTTCGAGACTTTCTTCTAGAACACGGGGTCTTGGTGTATCCGTACCTTCCCGTGATAGTCAGAGAGCGGCCCAACAAACCGGCCTATCGAGAGATAGGCCAGCGGCCCGAGGACCCCTTAATCTAGGACTCCCTCAGTAGCCCCCGAACTAGCCCCCAACGCCAGGGAAGGAAGCTCCACCATCCAACAAGAAAAATCTACCTCGAGTTTGAGCAAGAGTGAACAAGAATCACCCCTTAGATCAAATCTTTGGTGACATTCAAACTGGGAGAATCACTCGCTCTAAAACCTGCTTAGCTAACTTTTGTGAGCACTACTCATTCATTTCTAGTATTGAGCCTATGAAGGTGGAAGAAGCGCTCAAAGATCCGGATTGGGTGAATGCTATGCATGAAGACCTTCACAACTTCGAGAGGAACGAAGTGTGGACACTTGTGGAGAAACCCAACGACGAGCAAAACATCATCCGAACCAAATGGGTGTTTCAGAACAAGCAAGAGGAAGACGGTCAAATCGTTCGCAACAAGGCATGACCCGTGGCTTAAGGCTACAACCAAGGCGAAGGTATGGACTACGGTGAGACCTATTCCTCCGTTGCTAGACTTTAAGCTATTCGTCTATTGCTTGCTTATGCGAATCATCATGACATCACACTTTTCCAAATGGATATTAAAAGTGCATTTCTAAATGGGGAGATTGAGGAATAATTCTATGTTAAGAAACCCCCCGGTTTTGTAAATCCCAAGAAACCCAACCATGTTTACAAGCTTAGTAAAGCTCTTTATGGACTTAAGCAAGTCCCTCGTGCTTGATATAACTGCCTAACAAAGTTTCTTCTCGAAAAGGGTTTTGAGATAGTTAATGGTGAATTATTTCTGTGGAAAATTTATGTGGATGATATTATCTTTGGATCTACTAACCCACAATTTAGTGATAAATTTGGAAGGTTGTTGTCTAAGAAGTATGAGATGTCCATGATGTGTGAGCTGAAATTTTTCCTTGATTCGCAAATCAAGCAAATGAGAGAAGGAACCTTCATCTCTCAAACCAAGTACACCAAGGACTTGATCAAGAAGTTCAACATGCAAGAGTGTAAAGGTATGAAAACTACCATGCCTACTAGTGGACATGCATGTTGATCTTACTAAGGAGGACAAACCGGTTGATCAAAAGGTTTATCAATCAATGATTGGTTCATTGCTATATCTATGTGCCTCCCGTCTCGATATCATGCTTAGTGTGTGCATGTGCGCTAAATATCAAGCTGCTCCTAAAGACTGTCATCTTAAGACCGTGAAAAGAATTGCGAGATACTTGATACATACCAAACTTTGGCATTTGGTATCCCAAGGGATCTTCTTTTAACCTTGTTGGCTATTCTGACTCGGACTTCACCGGAGATAAGGCTGATAGAAAATCCACCTCGGGTACATGTCAATTTCTTGGTAGATCTCTTGTGTCTTGGTCCTCCAAGAAACAAAACTCAGTATCCATCTCTACTGACAAAGTGGAATACATTGCCGCTGGATCATGTTGTGCTCAATTGCTATGGATGACTCAAACTCTTAAGGATTATGGCATACATGTGAGACATGTACCATTTTTATGTGACAATGAGAATGCAATCAAAATTTCTTATAACCCCGTGCAACATTCACTGACTAAGTATATTCAAGTTCGACATCATTTCATTCGTGATCATGTTGCCAAAGGAGATATCAATCTCAAGCATGTTCGTAGAGACAAATAATTGGCCGATATCTTTACTAACCACTTGATGAGAAAGTATTTTGACATTTGAGGAGTGAGTTGAACATCATTGATGCTTCAAACTTTAGCTAGATTCACTCGGTTGCATGCAAGAACATGAGCTTACATGTCGGGGAACGACACCTATGGGATCATGTGGATCCCTTTATGGTTCGGCAGGGAGAAGGGAGTGCACAAAGAGTAGATCCAATGAGCAACGCGAGGGATTTTTACCCAGGTTTGGGCCACTGAGAAGCGTAAAACAGTACTCCTGCTTTAGTATATTGTGTGTCTTTGAGCTCTGGTTATAGGAGCGCTGTGTGATGAACAATACACATTTGCTACGCATGCATCTGAGCTCGAAGGTCCTCTTCCTTGTAGTAATGCCTTGGGCCTCCTTTTATATGTCTAAGGGGTCTCCAACAGTGGCGTACAGTGCATACACGGGGTGTACAGTTGCCACAACGTTATCATACCTAACACTAACGACATAGGACAGGCGCATTAAATGCTCCATCTAGCAGTTCCTAATCTTCTTGGGGACGTAAAAAGTGGCTGTCCCATTAGCACCACTTAACCCCTTCATCGCTAGCGCCTTGACACGTACTCAGGATGATAAGACTTGTCTGACAGGCTGGTCGTTGCGCTGGAGCGGTGACAAGTTGGCAAGGTCTTGCCAGGTGCGGGTTTTGCCAGGTCTCCATGAGCCACCCTGGCAAGATCTTGCTGGGGCCCCAACTTTGGTATTCTATCTTCTGATTACTAACTTGAATGCCTTCTTGATATCACTTCATTTGCATTCAGCTGTCCCCCGGCAGGCCTTGCCATTGGTGTGGCTACAACTGCCCGTGCACAAGTAAGGGGTACTAAAGACCCAAACTTTAGTACACTGACAGGAGCCTCCAGGCCTAGGACACACACGGGTGCGAGGCACTATTGGGCTAGGCCCAAACAGTGCACGGGCACACGCGACAGGAGTCTGTTGTCGTAATTATTTCAGTTACCATGCCAGGCCATTTCCGCCACGTGCACCGCATGTGTAGCGGGGAGTTGGCAACGGGCGCCCATGACTTAAAGTCTTGATCGTGGCAGAAACCGCAGCGCCATGGATTGGGGTAATGGGGCGGTTACCTGTTCGCCCATGATCGTGGGCGATGGGATTGGTGGAGATGGGCGGCTACTCTTGGAGCAGAGGAGAGCCAGCCCCCGTGCCTCTCCTTATAAATTGGGGGGGGGGGGGTAGCAAGGGGCTATGCTCATCCATCCTTCCTTCCTCCTTGAGTGCGAACATCCAGAGCTTGCCCTTCTACACCTTCTTGATCTTGAGTTGTGCTCACCCTTATCCATGGCTAGGGGGCAAGGGCGGCCACCATCCTCCGCCCCAATGGCGAGGGGTTCCCATTGGTATCATGCCACCACTTCAGCCATGGAGGCGGAGGGTGGCTCGAGCGCTCGTGGTGGAAGAGCTACGAGGGGTCGTGGTCGACGTGGAGCTCGTGGTCGGGGGAGGTGGAGTGTCGTTCAACCACTTCCTCCGACACCAGACCCTCTTCTTGAAGAGACCCATGCTGAGGGGATGGCACTGGAGTTCATCATCAAGTTGCGTGGTCCCATTCAGAGCCATCTACGCCTCCCTCACCCTTTTAACAGGGTGATGGAGGTGGACAAGCCACCCGCTCTATGGCTGCGGGCGCATGGCTGTTGCAATGGCGCCACACGGGTGGACATTGAGTACCCGGAGCGTCGTGTCATGCTCCTCAGGTGCGGTTGGAAAACCTTCACCCGCACCCACAATCTCCTGGATGGGCATGTTTTCCGCTTCAAGATGGTGGAGGCCGACCTGCTCCCCGTCAAGATTTTTGGGTGTTCGGGCACCCGCCTTAGCTGCCGCGAGGAAAGCTTGAGCAGTGCCGAAAGTTCTTCCTCGAGCGTTAGCGACGAGGAGGATAGTGTCGATGAAGGTGACAATGATGATTCCTAGATCCAGGCCATCAAGTCGAAATACGTTGACCTGGGCTTTGACTGATCGTCGACTGCACCATCACCGTCAGCTCACGCCCCCCTCCCAGCAAGGCAACCTTGCCGGGGGTCCTTGTCCCGGGCGCTGCCTCATCTTCCAGCTGGATCTCCCGGCAGGCCCATGGTCTTCGACTTCGTCTTCCCTTCTGGAAGTGCTGCCCTTCATGCAGTGCTGGTCCTGGAGGGGTCAGGTTGGGCTTCTGTCGGGGGTTTCTTCCTATCCTTTTCTTCTTGTAACCAGCCCCTAGGGGAGAAAGTCAAATGAAGATTTATTTAGGAAGAGATGCCAGCTCGTGTAAATTTCATTCCCTTTGAATGAATGCACGTTATTCCTCTTGTCAGATTTCTCTCTATATGGTACATTCCCTACGCTTTATCGAAAAACATGCCGGTGCACGCAGCCCTGCTGCGAGCGCTTTGAGGAGAGGATCCTTAGCAGCCTGCTGGTGGTGCCGCTGCCTGCAAGATACCTTGACATTTTTAGTGCAGCCACTTAAGCTGTTGAGCAGAGTAGAAACAGAGTAAGGGCGCAACCAATCACGACAGGGTTCCTTCGCGTGCATGTTACCCATACAAAATTCAAAATCTTCCAAGGAAAATAACTTTATAGTAAAAAATTTACATAGAGTTTTGCAACTTAGCTTTTTGTTGCAGTACTCTTTTCTGCAAGATGTCAGTTCTGAATATTGCTTGTTGGTGTCCATACCATCTCACCCCCCGGCAAACTTGCACGCGAGAGAACCTTCTAACCTTTAAGAAAAAGAGAGAAGAGAGAATAGGGATATGGAACCTTGGCGGTTCGTTAGTACTTGCTGGAAATAAGCGTAATACAACATCTCAGATAAACATGCATATAAGTAACATGAAAATCGACAAGGATTGAAGAACACTTGATCTTATTCAACTATGCACAGGGTCTGCGTATGGCTTTGTACAAAGGATTACATGCCTTGCCGACAAGACTTGTACAAAAGATGGTTGTCGGGGCACCCGGCAACTGCGCATTATGGATAGAACTTACGAAGATGTTTGATATTCCAGGAGTTGCTCATCGGAACGCCATCTTCGGTCTCCAGGCGAACTGCGCCAGGCCTGGTGACTCGTACTACCTGATAAGGGCCTTCCCACTTTCACGTCAACTTGTTTGAATTCTTGGCCGACTGAACACGCCGAAGAACAAGGTTGCCTTCCTCAAGGGTTTGGGCATGAACTTTGCGGCTATGGTAGCGGCGCAAAGCTTGCTGGTAGCGTGCAGCTCACACAGCAGCCTAAAGACGATCTTCC
Source organism: Hordeum marinum (assembly GCA_022496015.1). Lineage (NCBI taxonomy): Eukaryota > Viridiplantae > Streptophyta > Magnoliopsida > Poales > Poaceae > Hordeum > Hordeum marinum. The sequence continues at coordinate 355,134,615 of CM039676.1, read as the reverse complement.
TCAAGGAGCATAGCGTCATCTTGCCACAACTGCTCTTGCTCAAACTCATCATAGGCGAGCACTCGAGGTGACCCGTATATGAGTTCCGTGGGGAGAACTGCTTCCGCTCCATATACTAGGGAGAAGGGTGTCTGGCCGGTGGCTCGATTTGGTGTCGTTCTGATTGACCAGAGAACCGCCGGCAGCTCATCAATCTTGCGTCTTCCGCACTTGCGTAGCCTGTCGAAAGTTCTTGTCTTAAGTCCTCGCAACACTTCAACATCTGCCCTTACCACTTGGCCATTGCTCCTCGGATGAGCGACAAAAGAAAAACAGATCTTGCTGCCAAGGTCTTGGACATATTGCATGAAGGTTCGGCTTGTGAACTGTGTGCGGTTGTCGGTGATGCTCCTGTTTGGTACACCAAAACGACAAACTAGTCCTCTGAAGAACTTGACGACTGATTGTGCTGCCACCTTCCTCACTGCTTCCACTTCCGTCTACTTTGTAAACTTGTTGATTGCGATGTACAAGTACTCAAATCCCCCGGTAGCACGGGGAAAAGGGCCCAAGATGTCGAGCCCCAGACCGAAAATGGCTAGGAGAGTGGGATTGTCTGAAGAGCTTGAGCTGGTTGATGCAATTTCATTGAATGGAACTGGCACGCTTCATACTTGGTTACTAGCGCAGTTGCATCATAGAGAGTAGTGGGCCAAAAGAAACCTTGCCGGAATGCTTTACCAACAAGAGCTCTTGATCCTATGTGGGAGCCACATATGCCTCCATGTATCTCTGCCAATAGCTCCAGTCCATCCTCCCGAGGAATCCACTTCAATTTCACACCATTCGTTCTCTTTCTGTAGAGGACATTGTCCACAAACTGGTACATATTAGACTGACGGGCTACTTTCTCCGCTTCTTCCTGTTTTTTAGGGAGTTCTCCTGTTTGAAGGAATTGAACAATGTGTTGTGCCCATGCTCGAGCCTAGGGCTCGACAACTAGGACTAAAGGCATGTCTTCTGATTCGGGAGCGTTTATCTCTATGGCAAGAATTTGAGGTCCTGCCGGAGCCTGTTGCCCCCCGGCAGGCTTGGCGTTGTTCCCGACAAATTTCTTGCTGGCAGCTTCTGGGAGCTCTGCGGGAAAGTACTGGCCGGAATTCAACTTCCTTCTCTTGTCTTGCCTTGCTGATGGTCCTACGGATGGCTGAGTCAGTCTGAGCACAAAATTCCCTAGTTCCACAGGTGACTTGAGGGTAGCACGCTGTGACAACTCGTAGGCAATGCTGTTCTCTACACGAGGAACATGCTCTGTTTGTAGACCATCAAAGTGCTCCTACAACTTCCTCACTTCATCTACGTAGGCTTCCATCAACGGGCTCTCATAATCTTTGTTGATTTGCTTGATGACAAGCTGTGAATCACCTTTGATGATGAGCTTCTTAATTCCAAGGTCTGCCACGATCCTGAGACCGGCAAGCAGTCCTTCATATTCTACAGTGTTGTTTGTCGACTTCTCCTAGGGAAAGTGCCTCTGGATTACATATTTGAGGTTCTCTTCGGTGGGTGTGACAAGCAGAATGCCAGCACCGGCGCCTTGCAGGGAGAAAGCCCCATCAAAATACATTATCCATTCTTGATTTGTTTCCTTGCCGGGGAGAGTTGTTTCTTGGATTTCTTCGTCTGGCGTTGGGGTCCATTCTGCAATGAACTCTGCCAAGGCTCTGCTCTGAATAATTGAAGTACTTCCAAATTTGAGACCAAAGCTTGACAGTTCCAAAGCCCAGTCCACAATCCTGCCGATCGCATCCGGATTTCATAAAATCCGTTGCAACAGGATTCAAGTGACGACGGTGATCTCATGTGCCTGGAAATAATGGCGCAGCTTCCTCGAGGCCATGAGGAGATTGAAGAGCAACTTTTGCACGCCAGAGTATCTTGACCTAACCCCTTGTAAAAGGGAGCCGACAAAATAAACTGGGCCCTACACCATCTTCTTCCTCTGTGTCGCTTCATTTATCTGCACAGATCCTGCCTTGTCGGCACCAGACTCTGCCGGGGAAGATCCTGGCTCATCGCTTGGCGGTCCTGCCTCTGCTTCTTCGTCGACTTCTCTCCGCGCCACTAACGCAACACTAACGATTCGTTGCCGCCAGGTATAGCAACAACGGGTCTTGTGGTTTAGGTGCAACTAGTATTGGCGGAGAGGAGAGGTACCTCTTCAAATCCTCCAGCGCTGCCCCGGCTTCCGAAGTCCACTTCATTGGACCCGCCTTTTTCAAGATTTTGAAACAGGGCAGGGCGCACTCAGCAGATTTTGAGATGAACCTACTCAGAGCCGCAATGCAGCCGACAAGACGACGCACATCTTTGACGCGTCTTGGTGCTTCAATCTGCTCAATTTCCTTGATCTTCTCGGGGTTCGCCTTGATCCCACGCTGAGACACGAAGAATCCGGGAAGCTTGCCGGACGGAACGCTAGACACACACTTCTCAGGATTGAGCTTCAAATTGATCTTGCACATATTTGCAAACATCTCTTCTAGATCTTGTATGAGCGTTGCTTTCTCCTTAGTTTTAACCACTTTGTCATCCATATAAGCCTCCATATTTCTATGAAGCTGGGTTCAAAACCGATCTGGATTACTCTTCCAAACATTGAACAAGCACTTTTCAACCCGAAAGGCATACACACGAAGCAATATGTACCACATAGGGTGATAAACGCGGTCTTCTCTTTGTTTTCCTTAGTAATGAAGATCTGATGATATCCTGAATAAGCGTCAAGAAATGACAGCAAATCACAGTCGACAGTGGAGTCCACAATCTGGTCGATGCGTGGCAAGGGAAAAGGATCTTTTGGACAAGCTTTATTGATATCTGTATAATCAATACACAACCTCCATTTCCATTCGCCTTGCGCACTACAACTGGATTGGCTAACCATGTTGGATGGAGCACTCCTCTGACCAAACCTGCTGCTTCCAACTTCCTAATTTCCTTGGCAATAAATTCTTGCCGCTCCAAGGCTTGCTTCCTAACTTTCTGCTTGACGTGCCGCGCTTGAGGACAGACAACAAGGTGGTGTTCAGTTACCTCCTTGGGAACACCGGGGATATCAGATGGTTGCCATGCAAACACATCGACATTTGCCCACAGGAAGGCGATGAGCGCGCTTTCCTATTTGTCATCGAGAGTGGAACTTATGGTGAAAGTTCCTCCCATACCATCCTCCTTGGCGGGCACCTTCTTAGTTTCTGGTGGAGCTGCCTTGGATTTCTTGTTCTTGCCGGTGGTGCTCTCTAGAACATCCTCAATAGGAGCGCAACACTCCGAGGATGTGCGCTTGCTGGAGTGTGTTCCAGAGGTCTTGCCGGTCTTCTTCCCCCCGGGAGCTTCAGCGGTAGGAGCAAGTGCCTTGGCAGTAGGTGCTGCAACTGCCTCCCGGTAAAGTTGGTCAGCACAGATAAGTGCACCCTTCTTGTCGGAGTTGATAGTGATGACAGTCATCGGCCCGGGCATCTTCAAGACATTGTAAGCATAGTGCGATGCCGTCATGAACTTGGCTAGCGCTGGACGGCCAAGGATCCCATTATATGGCAATGGAATCTTGGCGATGTCGAAAACAATCTTCTTTGTCCTGAACTTCAGGTCATTACCAAATGTTACCGGTAGTGTGATCTTGCCCTTCGGCTGGCTCCTCCATGGATTGATCCCCTGAAACGTGCCCGTCTCCTCGAGATCTTCATCAGGAATTTGCAACCTTTTGATGACATCAGGTGAGATCAAGTTCAAACCGGCCCCATCGTCAACTAACATTTTTGTCACCTTGAGGTTGCGAATTGTTGGTGAAACCAACAATGGTAGACACCCGACCATAGTTGTGCGATCAGGGTGATCCTCGGCGTAAAAAATGATAGGCGTATTGGACCATTTCAATGGCTTCCGGGCATTCACAGATGGCTCTATCACATTAATCTCGCGCGCCCACTATTTAAGTTGGCGGTGAGAAGAATGTAACAAGGCGCCCCCGTCGATGCACATGATCTCTGTAGCTTTTTGAAATTCGTGCTTGCTGGACTCGTCATGCTCCTCATTGCCATTGTCATCCCCCTCTTCCTTGTCGTGGCCTCAAGAGGGCCTCTCCTTCTGCTGCTTGGCCTTGCCGCGTCGACCTGCTCGGCCACCCCTCTGCACCATCTTGGGCCTTCTCCTTATCTCGTCTCACATACTCAACTTTCTGCCTCTCGACGAGTTTCTCAACTTGCCGACAGTTTTGGAGATCATGGCCCTTGGTGTGATGGATCTTGCAATACTGCTTGTCGGAGCCCTCCGGCTTGTCGGCAGCCGCCAAGGCCTAACAGGAGACGCACCCGACAACCTCCTTACCGGCGCTATCAAACTTAGTCTACTTGGCGGTGTCGAGGTTGTCGAATTCCTCGACGGCAAGCATGGCCTTTCCCTTGCGTTTCCGGTTCCGCTGTCGGATTTTCTTTGCCAGAGTGGTGGTGTCTTCATCTTCAAAGTCGACTCCAGCGCAAACATCTTCGCTGGGAAGTCTCCTCCTTCTTCAGCCCGAGCACATATAGCCAGAGCATAAAGCTCAGCGATATCCCTGACTTTGTTCATTGCCAGCTCTTCGCGCATCCTGTAGTTGCGCATGTTTTGAGGAAACACGCTAATAACAGCAGCAGGATGAACGTCTGGAATGTTGTGATGTACATGGCTGAATATCTGAATGTACTTGTGCAAGGTTTCGCCTTCTTGTTGGGGATGATATGCAAATCACTTTCCTGGCCAGGAGCTTGGTTGCCCTGGTAAAGGTGCCAACAAACTCATAACATAGATCTGCCTAGGAAGAAATGGAATTCTCTAGCAGGTGCAGCAACCACGACCTGACGTTGGGCTTGAGTACCAACGGGAAGTAGTTGGCGAGCATCTCGTCATCGCGAGCCCTGGTAGCCTGCACCGCAATGGTGTAGATGCTCAAGAACTTCGACGGGTGAGTCTTGCCATCGTATTTCTCCGGGATCTCCGGCTTGAACGTCCGGGGATTGGGCCACTGGACTCGCCGCTGCTCATGGGTAAAAGCCGGACAACCCACCTCATAAGGTAGATCAACAAAATACCCTGGCACAGGCTTGTCTATAGTGGGTCCTGCGCGCTTATCAGATTGGTACTGCGCTTCCCGTAGCCGCTCGATGGTTGTCCGGGCATCTTCTTTGCTTCGCTCCCGAAGAACTTGACATTGATCGCGGTGAGTTTGTGGATTGTACAATGCCGTTGAATCGTCACCACAGACGCCGATCTGTCGAGTCGGCGATCGCTGTTGCCGTCGCGGAGGAGAGTGCACCGTGGTCATGCCATCTCCAGCCTTTTCACCATCGGTATGAGCTTGTTCGATGGACCGCCGCCACGAAGGCTCCGCCCGCCATGGCCCATCTCTATTAGCGAGGCTGAGAAGGCTCTAAATAGTAGCTCTCCACTCTTCAAGATTCTCCACAGCAGAAGGAAAATTCAGGAGTAGCTGTGCTTATGCCAACGCTTCTGCTGATGTAGTCGGCAGTGAAAGGTGCAAAGAACGTGAGGTGCTCTGACTCCTAACTGTGTTAGAAGGAGCTCCATCACGGTCCCGCGACCGCACGCCACTTCCAGCAGCATTTTTGCATGCATGCTGGTCCCACGCATCTCGGGAGTGATGCTCAGGAGTCATTCCATGGGGACGCTTAGAACCACCAACGTCACGGCGCTGTTCGTCGCACGCGACCTGAGAAGGCCCCGGCGCATGCGCCGGCGTGGGTGTCTTGGAAGGCGCCCTTCCATCCTTGGAGTTCACTATGCCGCCTATAAGAAGTACAACTCCGTCCTGAGATCCAGCGGCGTGTGGGTTTCCATCACCATTGCGGATGTTGCCGCTCGCTTGACCTTGATCACCAGAGTGTCGGGGAAGCTCAAGATCTTTGCATGCATCCACACCATCACCCGTTCGAGTAGCTACAAGCACACTGGACGTAGATGGATCAACCGCCTTAAAGCCCTTCTTCTTTGGGACCATGGCAAAGAAGATGATGAAGAAACTGGCACGCTTATTGTTAGCTCAGGTTCATGCAACCCTCTCCCCTACCTGGCGTGCCAAAGATGTCGAGGAACGACACCTATGGGATCGCATGGATCCCTTTACGGTTCGGCAGGGAGAAGGGAGTGCATAAAGAGCAGATCCAATGAGCAACGCGAGGGAGTTTTACCCACATTCGAGCCACTAAGATGCGTAAAACCCTACTCCTATTTTAGTGTATTATGTGTCTTTGAGCTCTGGTTACAAGAGCGCTATGTGATGAATAGTACACTGCTGCTACACATGCATTTGAGCTCGAAGGTCCTATTCCCTATAGTAACGCCTTGGGCCTCCTTTTATATGTCTAAGGGGTCTCCAACGGTGGTGTACGGTTGCTACAACGTTATCATACCTAACACTGATAGCATGACAGACACATTAACTGCTCCGTCTAGATGTTCCTAAGTTTCTTGGGGACGTAAAAAGTGCCTGTCCCATCAGCACCACTTAACCTCTTCATCGCCAGCGCCTTGACATGTACTCAAGATGATAAGACCTGTCTGACAGGCTGGTCATTGCGCTGGAGCGGTGACAAGTTGGCGAGATCTTGCTGGGGTTCCGTAAGCCACTCCGGCAAGATCTTGCCGGGGCCCCAGCTTTGGTCTTCTGTCTTCTGATTACTGACTTGAATGCCTTCTTGATATTGCTACATTTGCATTTAGCTGTCCCCCGGCAGGCCTTGCCGGTGGTGTGGCTACAACTGCCCGTGCACAAGTAAGGGGTACTAAAGACCCAAACTTTATTACACCAACATTACATGACTACTTCCATGATACACTTGACATGCTATCATATACCTTGTAAATGCATGCTCCCTTGTATTGCAACTAACCTTTTGTAGGTACTTGGAAGAACTTTGTTCCACAAGATTACTAACAACTCAAATAATAAGCAATCTTGTCATAACCAAGTATCCACAACCCCTCTCTTTTATGATGGAAGGAATAAGACAACTCAAACATATCCTTGACATATATTTGATGAGATTAAAATTGCAAATACAATTAGTATCAAGTCATTTGGATATATCTTCTTCTTCCTTGCATGACTAACCCATGTTGGTGAAAAGAGAACTAAAATGAACAAGGATTACTCCCAACTCAAGATGATCTTCATCAACATCGAGCATCCAGAACAAGTTCTGCTACATGCTACATCATAAACATCACTCAAAGGTATGCGCTCATATCTTGAAAAAGCTTTACTCCAAGACATGAGATAATGCAACTCATGTGATATGAAAACATTAAAATGCTTAATTAAAAAATGGTAACCCCATTTTGAGCTTAATGATGAGTACGACCTATGATTAAGTATTCCTGCTTGGCTCCTAAGCCAATATACTCTAATATAGGTGACCTAGTCACCGACCATCATCCAGATGAAGTTTCATGTGTGGTTCATCTTATAGTTGATAGATTTCTGGGAACCACTCAACCCTCATCTAGTTGACATTTCTTTGTAAATTCGTTTGAATTTCCTTTGCAAATCTTTTTGAAATTTTGTTGCAAGTTTTCTAAAAACATTTGCGATTTTCTGAAATTCGCCAAGTTTCTGTTTAGACCTCGGAGCCTCCGACTAGAACTACTCGGTTGCACCGATTATGCAGATAGGATGCAGATCCACAATTCGGTTTTGCTAACGTATTTGCCTCAGAGCCACTAATTTTGTAATCGTCTATCTTTTGTGTTAAAATCAGCAAATCCTTATTTCTTCAATGATCCCTTTGTTTTATTTATAAAATAAACTTGAAGGGAGGGATAATTTATTCAAGGATCCCTATGTCAAAAGGGGAGATATCTTAGAAGCTTTCAGAAACGTGAAAGGGGGAGAAACTGTACTCTATGATCCCTTAGTCTTAAATGCTCTCTATGATTCCTGTCCTTCCATGAACCCTACATTCTATGACCCTTGTTCTCTAGGATCTCTTCTAACTCAATGATCACTGTGTCTGACCCTATGTGTGAACCTTTTTGGAAATTAATGCCAAAGGGGGAGAAATACCAAAGATTCAATGCAAAGGGGAAGACACCCAATGGGGAGATATAAACTAAGGGGAAGTATCAAAGCTTATGCTTGTATACAAAGGGGAAATACCAAAGTTTGTGTCTATCCACAAGGGGAGAAACATCATGATTACCCAAAGTGGAGAAACACTACTTAAGGGGGAGAGAGCATGCCTAATCTTGTTCTATCATTTGAGGAGAGAGAAATATGTTTTATTATGTTTGACTACTCATGTTAGACTTGTCTCACCCTACCTACTACCAATTTCTACACGCTAATATTCAGGGGGAGAGGAAGACCTACAATTTCATATTTAGGGGAGAAAGCTCTAAATGATCTTGGGGACATACCAATCTTAGGGAATACTATCTTCTATATGTTCTCCACATCTTGGTACTATTGAGTTCTATTGCATTTTTGGTTTGTAGAATACTCTTGTGTTTCCTAACATGGTTTTCTCAAGTGTGTTTCTACTATTAGGATGCTTAAGTGCTCAAGGTAAGTATATGCATCACATCTTTGATCAAGATGATATCTTGCTCCTCGCACATATTGTTTGCAAGAGTGAAGTCTTGAACAATGATACAACTCATTCACATATATTTGATGCATATAGCCGAGATACACATGACTCATCATATTCCTTCTACTATATGTGTGTCCATGCATTCCAAAGCATTTAGCACTCAAAAGGATTGCACACATTTAGGGGGAGCATATTTTAGTCATGTTTTTCTCAAAGTCTTCATTATATCTTTGCATGTCTTTATTTGAAGCTTTGATTGTATGTTGTCATCAATTATCAAAAAGGGGGAGATTGAAAGAACATATGCTCCCTTGGTGGTTTTGATAATCCATGACAACATACATTGTATCTTGGACTAATATTTCTACCTAGTTTATTTTAGGTTTAGTCCACAAAGAGTGTTGGCAAAAGGGTGGGAGGAGATTCTCCAATAAGAAGGAGAGGAAGGAATAGTATTGGCAAGCTACAAGCATGAAGACTCTACATTTTACTTTGTGTGAAATCACTTTGAATCCATAGGAAAGCCAATACTATTAAAAGGGGGTGAGGTAATGTTGGTGAAAAAATTGCTCCATGTGCACAAGTGCAAGCCACCAAAAGCACCCACAAGCTCTCCCACAAAAATACTCTGTCTAAACCCTATCATGCAAAATCGGCGCCACCAAGTTTCCCACCCAACCATACCGATTTTCTCCTTAGACAAAACCCAAGCCAAACCCTAACTTCTCGGTACAACCAAGTACTACATCGGTGCAACCGAGTTTCAGTGACCAAGTGTCACGCCCAAGATGCAATCCTATCCTTATTTTGGCACGAAGGCCTCGACAGGGATAGAAGCGCATCTCATCGTGTTGCAAGAATGGATATCATTACAAGTACATGTACAGAAGAGATGAGTATATGGAATTGGCTTACACTCGCCACAAGCTACATCAGAGTCACCTCAATACAACAACATACTCAAACATCATACAAAAGAGCAAGGTCCGACTATGGACGAAATCAAACGATAAAATGACATTCATCCTTGCTATCCCAGGCTGCCGCCTGGAACCCATCCAAGATCGATGAAGAAGAAGAAGAATAACTCCAAATCAAATCAAGCATCACGCTCACGTCAAATCATCGCATTACCTGAACCTGCAACTGTTGTTGTAGTAATTTGTGAGCCACAGGGACTCAACAATCTCATTTCCAAGGGTATCAAAACTATTAAAGCTTAATAGGTGAGGTATGGTTAAGTGGTGAGGCTGCATCAAGCGACTAAGCATTTATTTGAGTGGCTAACTTACGAGTACAGAAATTAAAGTATGGTGGTCTACGCATAACGGACGAGAACTAGTAATGATCACTAACTGATCCTGAACACCTACTTACGTCAAATATAACCCCATTGTGTTCTCTTTCGGATAAGGACGCACGAGAAGAGATAGTCACGGTTACGCACACAGTTGGTGTATTTTATTTGAGTTTACTTCAAGTTTACTATGACCGGGTGTTAAACAAAGTATCCAAGTTTGCCACATAACCGTGGGCACGACTTCTCGAAAAGATTTAATCCTGCAAGGGTGCTCCAACTCATCCATCATAAATTAACCACACGCAGCGGGAATAACCTCGACCGCAGATCTCGTGATCTTCATAAGCAATTCCAAAGGAAATCCGACACCTCGAGATAGCCCGAAGAAGATCAAAGTTCCTCACTCAAGACATTCGAGAAAGGTAAAACAAATCCAGCAAGTCCGCCCGACGTGCCGACAATCCCGATAGGAGCCACATATCTCGTTCTCAGGGCACAACCGGATGAGCGATGGTTACGATGCCAAAAATCAAGAGGGTCCCCATAACAACCCCGAGCATGTTAGGAGCGCTCAGTTATGGAAGATAACACCGGTTCACAAGTAACTAGGGCGGCAAGAGTGAAACAAAACACCAAGAAAAAGGCCAAGCCTTCCACCTTTACCAAGTATATATGTGCATTAAATTAAATAGGAAACATAATGTGTTATAACAAAAGAATGTCCATGTTGACACATGGAAGCAATTGCACCTGCAGCTAGAAACTCTATAAGAAGGACTGAGCAAGCAGTAACATAGCCAAACAATCGTTTGCTGGGATGGTGGAGGGTTAGAGGCTTTCATGGCAATGTTGGGAGGCTTGTCAAACAAGTGGTAGGTAGCGAGACATAGCGATAGAAAATGAGACATCTAGCATGACAATGATAGTAATGGTATCCAAGGAAACGTGTCATCTTGCCTGAGATCCCGCTCGGAAGAAGATCGAGTCCATGAAGAAGACGAGCCAACATAGTCGAACGAATCCTCACACTCCGAACGCTTTCGGAACTCTATCGAGAAGAAGAAATCCGAAATAAACAATCAACACAAGATACACCATAGCATATGCATGACATGATGCGCAAACAATTATGATGCATGTCCGGTTAAATGTGCAAGGCATTACATGGCAAGAACACAGACAACTACTACACATTAAGTGAAGTTCAATATGCAACGAGTTGCATATTAACGAAACTCCACGTTCGAATTATCTAGTTCATTCCCGTTTAGGTACACATAAATGTTAAATGTTTCTAGGCATGGCAATAGGGGAAGCATAAGTAAACTACACTATCTAGGCATCTTAAATGAGGTCAGAAACAACTTATAGTATTTCCTAAACGACCTCATATGTTAATTTCGAAATTGGTCCAGATCTGAACTAACCATATTTTATATTTGTTAAACAAAAGAATGAAGTATACCATGCAATTCTACACGTCATTCTAGTCGATTTACATATATGGAACATCTCAAACGGAGCTACGACCTAAAAGATATGAGCAACACAAGATGCACATGTCATGAATGCAAATGCATGAAAAATACAATCAAAAACATTTCAAATCATGAATACAATAAGTTATTATGAAACTACATGAGATTCTAAGCAAGTCTCATATGCAACATGTTCAAAACGGAGCTACGATTCATCAAATACAACCAACACAAGTTTTAATGAAATCTGCCCAAAACAGCAACTTAGCATTTTGCACGCACAAAAACAACAAGCTACAAGATTCTAACATGCACAAACTAAGCATGGGGCAGTAGAATATAACACACACTTCATTTCATCTTCACATATCATATTCAAAACATGCATGGATCACATGGTAGGAAGCTCATCAGGTGGCTACTTGAAAACAATTTCAGACTTACTGAAAATAGCAGTTTATGACAGTGCCATTTTTATCACGAAGGAATATTGAAAGTAGTAAAACTATATGCTACAAGTCATATTATTACATGAAACTTAACAACATGCTATAGGACATTATCAACTACAAATCACTCCATTACACCTACCACAAAAGGGTTCTAGATCACTAGGAAAACACATGGCAAGGCAGCAACAAAATATTACAGAATCCAGGCTTAGAAATATTTTGGACCCTCAAAACAGCAGTAATTTTATAGTATGTTGACAACAAGAAAATAACACCTAAACATGCGTTATCATGGCAAACAAAATGTCCAGGGGCTAGGACACATATCAAAGGGCATATCTCATATTCAAAATTATTTCATATCATGCACGTATTAAATCACACGAAAATAATAAAAGGGCATCACAGCAAAATGACATGCACAAAAAATGCTCAAATGACAAAACTAAATGCACAGATAAATTATATGGATTTTTCTACTCCGAAAACATATATAAAATGCATAGGTTCATGTAGGGAATTATGTCACCATTAATTACGCAAGTTTATGGCATAATTTATTAGCAACTCATTTATGCAAAATAAATGCAAACACCATGCCAACATATTTATCATGCATGAAAATGCATTATATAATAACCACATATTTATTTCATATAGGGTTTGATTAATTCGAGGCACGATTAAACATATATGTGCAATGCAAAATATGGTATTTATGCGAATGATGCAACAACAAGTTAAAGTATTTTGGACATGGATGAAAATGGACTATAGTTAATCTACACAATTTTCTAAGCACTTTTCATAGATAAAACATTTTATTCTGACGTACGGTTAGATTTCTATTAATGTTTTAAAAACATGCAATTTCCTGATATTAAAAAAACAGAAGATGACCTAATCAGTAAAAAACACGCGGGGGGGGGGGGAGCTGGGCTCACCTCGTGGGCCAAGCCCATTCGGTGAGGCAGGGGAGGCAGCTGGGGTGGATCTGGGCCGATCGCTGGCCCACACGGGCGCTAGAGGCGGGCGAAGCCACACGTCGTCCTCCTCCTCCCGATCCCGATCGGATCGGGGAAGGCAGGGGTGGCGTCCACGGTGGCGGCCGGCTGCAGGCGGGGGAAGAGGGGTGGCGCCCTGGGAACCGACGGATCCGGGCGAGGGCCACCGGATGGCGAGCGGAGGCGGCCGGCGGCGAGCAACGGGATGGCGGCGAACTCCTGCGAGAAAGAGAGGGCAAGGTGAGAGAGAGGAGCAAGGAAGGAGGAAGAGAGGAAGGGAGGGAACGACTACGAGGTGGTCCTGGCACTCGCTAGCGGCAGCGCTCCGGTGGTGCTCCGGCGGGGTGGCCCCGAGAAGCACGAGGAGGAGGAGCAGATCGAGCGGGAGCTCTAGAGGAGCTGCGGGCACGGGCGCTCATGCGCCTCCGGGGAGCGGCGGCGGTGCTTCGGGCCTGGAGCAGGCCCCGGATGGGCCTGGGCGAGCCGCGGCGGTTGGAGGAGGGAGACAGGTGCTTGAGGGGGATAGATGGCTTGGAAATCGAGGAGGGATTAGGGTTTAGGCCAGATTAGGCAGGTGGGGGGTCTATTTATAGCATTTAGTTGCTAGGGTTAGCAGATTTTGTCCGTTTTTGGACTGTTCGATCTTGATCGGACGGCCCGGAAGCGGAGGGAGGCTACGGTGGCTATGAAGATGGGCTAGGTGGGGAAGAGAGGGAGGTTTGCGGCCCGTGACATAAAGGTTTTTAAAACACCGAAAACGTCCGACGAATAACCGATGACCGCACTGCTATGACTGACTGATGGGGTATCAAACGAACTCAGAATGCAACGAAATTCGACAGGCGGTCCACCTACACTATAATAAGACTGCACGCCAAGTTTTGATCCAATCCAAGAATATTTTTAGCACGCCTTTTAAAACATTTTTAAAATGATGCCGCGGGCGCGTGCATGTGTGGTTGGTCTCGAAACGGGCAACGGCAAGAATGAAGAGAACCGGCGACTACGAACGGATGCAAGTTTTCAAAAAACAAGTGACAATGCCATGCAGATGATGCGAATGATGCGACGATGAATGCAACACACAAACAAAACACATGCGAGAATGGAAAGAAAGGGGAATCTTCTGGAATCTTCTGGAGCGTCGGTCTCGGGCTGTTACACGAAGATTCGGGTGAAAAAATGTATAGAATCAGAATATTTGAGTTTTATTAACTGGTCTCACCGAGTTTGGAAACTACTCTCGACCACTCATATCGGTACTACCGAGAATGTCATATCGGTCTCATCGAGATTCCTAAAGTTGCCACATTTTGAACAAACCGGTACAACTGAGTTGTACTTCGGTTTCACCGAGTTGGTCAATAGTGGTGTAACGGTTGGATTTTTGGATATACCTATATATACCCCTCCACCACATCCCACTCAAAAGTGAAGCACTCAGAACAGTTCCCCACTTCCCATATCCAAATTTCGGAGAGAGAACCACCTACCCTTGTGCTGAGGTCAAGATCATCCACTCCAACTATATGGATCTTAATTTCTAATCTCCCCAAGTTGCTTTCCACCCAATCAATCTCTTCTACCAAGACAAATCTATGAGAGAGTTATTGAGTGGTGAGGACTCTATCATCTTGAAGCACAAGAGCAAGGAGTTCATCATCACTATCAAGCCAATTACCTTTTGGAGGTTGGGGCCTCCTAGATTTGTTAGGTCTTGCTTGGGAGCCTCCTACTTCATGTTGTGGAGTTGGTCCAACAAGTTTGTACGGGCAAGGAGATCGCCTACTTCGTGAAGATCTACCCATAGTGAGGCTAGTCCATCGTGGACGGAAGCCATTATGGAATAGTCAAGGTTGCGACGTCGTGGACCCTTATGGGTGTCACAACCCTAGCAAGTGTCCTAGACTAGCAATGTGTTTGCATCATCATCATCATCATTGCATCAATATGAAATGGGGAGAAAGAAAAGAAACCCCAAGCACTTAATGAATTAAAGAAATTCCAGATAAATGAAATTTCAACAAATCCAAAATGCCCATAAAAAATGTTCCCTATGTCTGATAATTGAGGGCATGGATATACCAAGGACCACTCCAATTATTAGAACATTTGAAATAATTTAAATTACTGATTTAAGCCTCTGAAAATGATAAATAAAAACATTATCATTACTACTGTTTTCAAAATAATCCGAAACTTCTTATACAAGTTTGAAATATTCAATTTGAATATATAAAAGTTTTGGAAATATTTGAAAGGGTGTTTGGACCTGCAAAGAAATAAGCAAATGTTAGCAAAGAAAAAAGAAATCAGAAATAAAAGAGAAAAAGGGAGGAGATTACCTGTTAAGTGGAAGGCCCAGCCCAGCCCACCAGGGGTGGGAAGGTCATCTTCCACCTCGCGCCAGTAGGCGTCGAGGTGGCGACCGAGCCGTCGCCGGCCTCCACCTCCTGCTTGCCACGGAGCAGGCTGCTCCCCTGCTTCCCCGCGCCTGGAAGACGCGAGGCCCCTCTCCCCCGAGCTCATTCTCCCCCTCCTTTCTCCTCCGTCTCTCTCTCCCGATCCCCTACGGAAGGCTGCCATTGCCGGACGTCGATTCGCCGCCGTCGCTGCCTCCCCAAGCCCGCCGACCAGCTCTCTGGAACCGCCGTGAGCTCCTCTTCCTTCCCCCTGTGCTTCCCCTCTCTCTGGCGTCCCCTAGCTAGCTGCGTCGCCGGACCCGAGAACCTCCCGCCGCCGTTGATGGTCGCCGCCGTGCGTAGAGCCCTTCGAGCTCACGTGCGCGTGCATGGTTGAACTCCTAGAGTTCCCAGGAGCTCATAGAGCCCATCGTTGCGTCGCCCCGTGCCCTGTGTCATGTTTTGGTCCGAGCCCGAGCTCCGACCGCCGCCACGAGCTCGTTTCGGCGAGCTCCGGCGACCCCGCGACCTCCTGTGGCCTCAGATGGATACGGTCGTGCACGGGCTACGCGCTGGTGGTCTCAGCGCGCCAAATGATCGCCTGTAGGAGAAACCCGATGGACGTCGCCGTCCCTGATGGTCACCGGCGTCGAGCTGCCGGCCAACTCCGACAGGTTTGACCCTAGGTGGGCCCTGGCTTGACTCTGTGAGTCAATGACAGGTGGGCCCCGGCCCTAATTAGTTTTAGGTTAATCTGTAATTAGTTTAATCACTTGATTAGTTAAATGTGTCACTGACATGTGGGCCCAAACCTGCTAATTAAACAAAATTAGTTTAAATAGTTAATTAAGTCAATCAGTCACTGACATGTGGACCCCACATGTCAGGCTTGACTCTGGCCCGGTCAGCTGACCAGCTGATGTCATCATGACATCATGCTGATGTCATAAGTCAATTTCTTAAATGAAAATAATTCCAGAATTTTTTTAAAACTTTGAAAAATCATATAAATTAATCTGTAAGTCAGATGAGAATAATTTATATATGAAAATTTATCAGAAAAATCCAATGAATCCAATGGTGCTATTATCATGCATGTTAGAGCAACCTAAATAGGTGAACATGGACATTTTAACATTAGGTCAATATATGGAATTTGAAATGAGAACAACTTTGAACCTATATTCAAATCTGTTTTAAATTGACATGATCACTAGTTACATTAGCTCACCCATGCATATTACTATGACATGATTATGCATCATATTGTTGCATTTGCTTGTATTGAATGCTTTTATCTGCGTTGCGGTAGGCCCTAATCCGGAAGATACTACTCTGTACCCCGACGAAGGAGAGAACTCCTCCGCAACCCAGCAAGGCAAGCAACCCCATTTATCATTCCGATAACATCCCATTCTCTCGCTCCTACTCTCATTTATTGCACTAGGACAAACAATCACATGTCAGTCATACACGGTAGATGATCCTATTCTTATGCATGACCTGATCTTGTCATAGTATATAGCTAAACCTTGCAACCTAGCATACCTGGTAGATGCTTGTGTCATGATGTGCTTAGCTTACCTTGCTTGCTATGCTTGCTATACTTAGAGTTGTGTCAGGTCTGTTTCATCTGGGTGATGAACTGAGTGAAATAGTGTGGTCCAATGTGATGAGCTCATAATGAATACGATTTGGTAAAGGTAGCGATGGGAGGCTCTATAGGAGTACATAGTGGGTTGTCTCATTGGGGCCATTCTTAGGAACTGGGTTCCGTGTTTGTGATCCAAGACTAGCTACTACCACATGCTGGGCCCTGAAATATGACCCAGCTCGACTTATCAGTCGCTTAGTCTTTTGTCCAGGTATTGCAAGTAGTTTCTGGTGTTTATAGCATGCTGGAGGCCGTGCGTTGCGCTGACCCTCGGGGTGGGTTACGACGCGGTAGGCAGTGGCACGGTGTACCAATGGTCACCCGAATGGCGGGCTTGGGAACCCTGCGCACATCATTTGGGACCGTAGCGGAAACTTCGGTCGGACTTCCGTGTGGGTCAGTCTCAACTAGGCGGTAGCCTGGACTAGAGGTCTTATGTGATTGACGGTCGTGGCCGACTCCCTCACTGGGCATCCGCTTGAAGGTTGCCGAGGTGCATGGTTTATGGCACACAGCGATAAGTGGCGAGAGCGTGTGTGAAGAAGTACACCCTTGCAGGGTATGAAACTATTCGAATAGCCGCGTCCTCGGATATGGACTACTTGGAGAACTTTTGCTATTCATAGATAATTCAAATGGATACTTCTAAAAATCTCAACACAAGTGTTAGTACCGTGGATGGCAATCTTCCGGAAGGGGAAGGTGAATCCATGGTAGTGTATTGTGATGGAGATAGTGGAATCGTGTGCGATAACTAAAATTGTATCAAAGAGTTTAAAACTGAGTAGTGTAGGTTAGCCATGAGTCAAAGCTGGCATTCTGCATAAACTCCAACACCCCTTTTGTTGATACATGGGCATAAATAGACTAGGTCTGTTTTAAAGACTTGCTGAGTACGATTGTACTCATCCTTGCTTAATTAATGTTGCAGAAGAGAACCAGGACCCATCAGGTGGGTTCTATCTAGACGTTGACGATGCCGAATAGCTGGTGTCCCAGCTACGATCTTGCCCATGTGGTGGGCTGTACATAGTCACACCGTGTGCCTCTTTTCTATTTCGCCGTCTGTACTCAGACAACTTAAGTTTCCGCTGGCTTGTATGAACTTGTTTGTATGACTTGAGTGCCGAGTCATGTGACCCCTATCTGTAAGAACATATTATGCAAGGCTCTTCCGAGCCTCTTAAAAAAGTCATGTTGTTGTATGGTTATGTTGTGATGCCATAGTTGTATCTATGCATATCGGGCATGTCGTGCGTACGTGTGACGTGCGACAGTATGTATGGGATCCGACACCTAGTCGTGTGCCTTTAGTAGTACTCTTTACGGGAAACTGCCTCTTTGTGCTTCCACCGAGCCATGGTAGCTTGCTACTGCTCCGGACACATGGATTGACCGGCATGTATCCTTCTTTGATGCTGTGTCTGTTCCTTCGGGGAAATGTGTCGCAGTGTAATGGAGTCCCTGTAGCCTGCTACGATTCGTCTACGTGCAATGATGACATTCGTGTCTCGCGACGTAATGGAGTCCTTGTAGCTTGCTATGACTCGTCTACACACGCTTGAGGCCGACACCTGCATTGCTGGGTTATGTATGCCTGTTTCCGTACGGATGTGCCACTTAGGTTCTATGACTAGTCATGTCGGCCCGGGTTCTTTGTTGTGTGATTGCCAGCGACATGTTCACATATGTGAGCGAAAAGACGCAAACGGTCCCGGCCAAGGTAAGGTGGCAGCCGTGGAGTACCATGCGTGAGGACACAAAGTGATGTGGCTTGTTACAGTATGGAATCATATGACTTATGATCGGGGTCCCGACAGCGTTGGTATCAGAGCCTGACTGACTGTAGGACTACCAAGCCAAACCGGTTGAAGTTGAGTCTAGAAACACTATAGATAAGTAGGGGAATTGATTGTGGAAGGGAACGTAAGCCTCTTTTTACTCCTCTTCCCAAGTTATTCTATGCTGGGTCATTCTCATCTTTTCTATGGGGATAGGAACTAGGATTCTCATCTATTGCTTAGGATGACGAGTTACTAGCCATGGACCAATAGGTAGCTTGCTTGTAAGTAAGTGCAGTTATTCTAGTGTTGTTGGTGTGACAAACAGATGGAGAAGAGATTTGAGTCTAGATAGTCGAGTGGTTATGCCTTTCCAATCTCTTTTCAATTGTCGCAAAATTTTTCTTGAGCAATTACAGCCGTTATGCTGTCCAATTTCTGCTAGGATCTCTAATGTCTTTGCATCATTCTTTGTTTCAGATCCCTCTCGTCCTTTCCGTCAGGTGGTCCGTCTGACCAGGTGCATCGATGTGCCGGGTCACACGGCCATGTTGGTTAGAGTTATGATGGAGGCTAGATATCGCTGGTACCCAGAGTACACAGTGGAGGAGCAGTATCGAGATTTCAACCAGAGTTAGTATTTGTGTACCGTTAGGATATATCCTTCATATCCTGGAGCTGCAGAGCCGCTTCACCGGACTCATGGATTGGGATTTACCATAGATATGGCAGTTCATGAAGTCGCCTACACTATGCTGACTATTATGAGGTTTCACCATGGTCTGCTACAGAACACGGAGTTCTGCTATGTCCCTGCTTCCATGGGAGGAGAGGATGGATATCTTAGTGCAGCCTACTTTGATCATTCTCATGAGGACCCTATGCTGCAGGTGACCGCTTAGATGTTGGAAAATAGGGATCGTGATGCACGTGCCCTTTGCATGGAGCTCTATGCTACCCGTGCCCGTCTTTGGACAGCCTTGACACAGTTGGCACCTGTCGTGCAGACAGGCTATGGAGATTTGGAGATGCTGACCCCATCGCAGACTCATTTGTCAGCACACGTAGACTGGCCTGATGTTGGAGGCATCACCCCTCTTCGAGGACCGCTGTTGCCGCCGACAAGGGGACCAAGGCCACATCCGTGTCCTTATGGTTTCCAGGGATCCCAGGCTAGAGTGTTTTCAGATCCTCAGGTTCAGCTCCCAGGTCACGGGGGTAACCTGTACGAGGCATTCTACGGTGATGTTTGAGTGCGTGGATGTTAGACCTAGTATGGTAGTAGTCATATCGCCACAGTCCTGTGTGTTGTGTGGGATATGATTAAGGTCGAGAGTTGAGTTCCGGAGGTGTAGATAGATAATGTATAGGAAGCTTGTAATGCCTCCGATGAGTTGTGTCATATCTCCATAGTTGTTTTCAGCTTGGGTTTGTACTGAACTAAGTCATGGTGTGTATGAAACCTAATGTTCATATGGTAGTTGCTTACCATGTTGATTGGTGTTTATCCTACATGCCATGTTGATCAGTGCATTCCTTAACTCATGTCTTAGAGTTGATGTTCTCTATGTCTAAGCTGTGGATTGTTTTCCCCAGGATGGTGGCAACTAGGAACAACCCCGTGCCTGCTCTTGAGCAGGGCGAGAGTAGCCTGCCAAGGCAAGAAGAGCTGCCACATGCACCATCTCTGGCGGAGGTGATGCTAGAAGCTGAAAGGAATAAGAGGGAGACCAATAGACTGTTGGAAAGAATTGAACAGAACACAGCTCATGCTCCCCGTAATGATCACCATGATGGAGTGTCACTTGGTGACTTTATCAAGCTGTGTCCGCCCAAGTACCATCATTCGATCGACCCCCTCGATGCGTATGATTGGCTGACTAGTATGTCACGCAAGCTCGGAGCTGCAAATGTTTCAGAGGCCAACAAGGTGACCTTTGCGACATACTTTTTGGAGGGACCTGCCAACCTGTGGTGGGAAAGCTATGAGGCTATACGTCCCCAGGGACCTGCACCAACCTGGGCAGAGTTCAGCGCCGCATTTCGTCTCCATCACATCCCGGAAGGGCTGATGGATCGCAAGAGAGAGGAATTCTGTGCCTTCACCCAGGGCAGATTGTCAGTGGATGCATACAGTCGCGAGTTTGGTAATATTGCTCCATATTCTCCAGAAGAAGTCTCAACTGATGCTAAGAAGCAGGCTAGGTTCCGCAAGGGACTTAATGCTGAGCTTCGCCGAGATCTTCGCTTGCACGAGTGCACCACCTTCCAGGCTCTCGTCAATAAGGCCATCAATGTTGATTCTGGACAAACTGACTATGAGGCTATGAGGAAGCATAACCGTGACTTCAACCCTGCATCGGGTTCAGGCCCTAACAAACGCCGAGTGTGGGTGCCCAATGCAGCTTTACCGACAAGATACACCGCGAGGCCAGCCTTCCAGGCACCTCGTCCAGTTCAGTCCAACCCTCCACCCAAACCTTTTGGAGGACCACAAACAAATGTTGCCCCTCGTGCTACATTGGTATGCTACAAGTGTGGAGAACCGGGACACTATTCTCATGAGTGTCCCCAGAACAATGCTAAGCCCGCTGGACGCGGAAAACCAGGGAAAGCTTTCTATGTGAAGCCAGCTCGTGCCCGTGGGCGAGTGAATTATGTGTCTGCTGAAGAAGCCCTTGAAGATCCTGATGTCATTCTAGGTACGCTTCTTGTTAATAGCCATCCAGCATCTGTTCTATTTGATACTGGGGCATCTCATTCATTCATCTCAGAAAGTTATGCACAGTTGCATAACATGTCCTTCTGTGACATGCCCACTCCTTTAGTAGTTCAGACTCCTGGTTCAAAATGGAAAACTTCTAGAGTGAGTCATGACAATGAAATTCTGGTGGATAGACTAGTATTCCTAGCATCCTTGATAGATCTTAAGTCTTCGGACATCAATATCATTCTAGGTATGGATTGGATGAAAGCCCACTATGCCAAGATTGATACTCATTCTAGGAATGTTCAACTTACACATCCCTCGGGTGAGATAGTTAATGTCTCTACTCAAACAACCAAGCGCCAACTCTATTCCCTAAATGCTAGCCCTCTTCCAGAGTTAGAAGATATTCCGGTAGTCCGTGATTTCCCGGATGTCTTTCCAGAAGAACTGCCAGGTATTCCACCTGTCAGAGATGTTGAGTTTGTGATAGAACTTATTCCAGGGACAGTTCCAATAGGCAAAAGACCCTATAAAATGGCACCCTTAGAACTAGCCGAGCTAAAAACCCAACTCGATGAAGCTTTGAAGAAAGGTTTCATTCGTCCTAGCTCTTCTCCTTGGGCTTGCCCCGTCCTCTTCATTAAGAAAAAGGATGGATCGGATCGGATGGTTGTGGATTACCGAACAGTGAATTTGGTCACTATCAAGAACAAGTATCCGCTCCCCAGGATCAACGATTTGTATGATCAACTCGCTGGATCCTCTGTGTTTTCCAAAATGGATTTGAGGTTAGGATACCATCAAATCAGAATTAGAAACGGGGACATTCCAAAAACGGCTTTTGTCACTCGTTATGGCCAATACGAGTACACCATCATGTCCTTCGGTTTAACCAATGCCCCAGCCACCTTCTCTCGTCTGATGAATTCGATCTTCATGGAGTATTTGGGTAAGTTCGTCGTGGTTTACCTCGACGATATACTCATCTACTCGAAGAACGAACAAGAACATGCCGAGCATCTAAGGCTGGTATTGATGAAACTTCGAGAGCACCGCTTATATGCCAAATTCTCCAAGTGCGAATTCTGGTTGCCGGAAGTGACCTATCTGGGCCACATGATCTTTGGCAAAGGTATTGCTGTCAATCCTGAGAGAGTTCAGGCCGTCCTTGATTGGACTCAACCTGAATCGGTTAAGCAAGTTCGGAGTTTCCTTGGCTTAGCGAGCTATTGTCGCCACTTTGTTGAGAACTTCTCCAAGGTTGTGAAACCTCTGACTGAACTCCTCAAGAAAGATAGAAAGTTCGAGTGGACCCCACAATGTGAGCATAGTTTTCAGGAGTTGAAAAGATGACTGACCTCTGCTCCCGCTCTGGTGCCAACAGATTTTTCTAAGGACTTTATTATCTACTGCGACGCCTCGCGACTAGGATTAGGTTGCATTCTCATGCAAGATCATCATGTGATTGCATACGCATCTCGATAGTTGCGTCCACATGAGGATAATTATCCAACACATGATCTTGAGCTTGCAGCTGTAGTCCATGCACTAAAAACATGGCGACATTATCTTCTGGGTAATCGTTGCGAGATATACACTGATCACCGAAGTCTGAAATATATTTTCACCTAGCCGGATTTGAATCTCAGGCAAAGAAGGTGGGTAGAGTTGATTACAGATTACGACTTAGGGATAACTTACACCCCGGGAAAAGCCAATGTCATGGCTGATGCACTAAGTCGTAAGTCTTATTGTAACAATCTGATGTTACAACAAGGTCAACCGCTTCTCTATGAGGAATTCCGGAAGTTAAACCTTCACATTGTTCCTCAAGGATTCCTATCCAACCTGGTGGCGAAACCTACTCTTAAGGATCAAATCATAGTTGGCCAAAGGCGTGATAAGGGAATTTCCCGGATCAAAGAGAACCTCGTTAGCGGTCTTGCTAAGGATTTCTCTATAGATGATCAAGGTGTAGTGCTCTTTTAGGGCCGTTTAGTGGTTCCTAAGAGCCAACATCTCAGGTAGCTGATTCTTAAGGAGGCTCATGATTCTCCTCTCATAATTCATCCAAGTAGTACCAAAATGTGTCAGGACCTACGCCAGAGGTTCTGGTGGACTAGGATGAAGAGAGAAATTGCTCAGTATGTTGCTAACTATGACGTTTGTCGTCGTGTGAAAGCAGAACATCAAAGGCCTGCTGGCACCCTTCAACCCTTAGCTATTCCTGAATGGAAATGGGATAAGGTCGGTATGGATTTCATCACCGGTTTTCCCAGGACCAAGAGAGGGAACAATGCTATATTTGTAGTCATTGATCGCCTCTCCAAAGTGGCTCATTTTCTTCCTGTTCGTGAAAGCATTACTGCTAGTCAGCTAGCAGAGTTATATGTTTCTCGAATAGTTTCTCTTCATGGTGTTCCTTTGGAGATTAACTTAGACCGCGGAAGTATCTTTACTTCCCGATTTTGGGAAAGGTTTCAAACTGCTATGGGGACTCATCTATCCTTTAGCACTGCTTTCCACCCTCATTCAAGTGGTCAAGTTGAGCGAGTCAATCAAATCCTCGAAGACATGCTCCGAGCTTGTGTTATATCTTTCGGTATGAATTGGGAGAACTGCCTTCCATTTGCTGAATTTGCATATAACAATAGTTATCAATCAAGCTTGGGTAAAGCCCCTTTTGAAGTTCTCTATGGACGAAAATTCCGAACACCTCTTAACTGGTCAGAAACCGGAGAGACGCAACTCTTTGGTCCGGACATGATCCAGGATGCAGAGGAGCAAGTTCGCATTATTCGTGAAAATTTGAAAACAGCCCAATCCCGTCAAAAGAGTCAATATGACCGTCATCATAAGTCTGTGACCTATGAAGTTGATGAGAAGGCTTACCTTCGGGTTACACCTATGAAGGGTACCCATCGATTCGGTATCAAAGGCAAGTTGGCTCCTCGTTACATTGGACCCTTTCACATTCTTGCTAAACGAGGAGAGGTTTCCTACCAATTGGAACTTCCACCGCATCTTTCCAAGGTTCATGATGTCTTCCACGTCTCGCAACTCAGGCGTTGCTTTTAGGATCCCGTCCGAGAAGTGGACCACGAAGCGCTTGATCTCCAAGATAACCTTACATACCGAGAATACCCTGTTCGTATTCTCGACCAACCTGAGCGTACCACTCGGCGTCGGAACATCAAGTTTCTTAAGGTTCAGTGGTCGCATCATTCTGAAAAGGAGGCGAGATGGGAAAGAGAAGATCGACTTCGACTAGAGTACCCCGCGCTCTTTCCAACGACTTCAAAATCTCGGGACGAGATTCTTTTGAGTGGGGGTGAGTTGTCACAACCCTAGCAAGTGTCCTAGACTAGCAATGTGTTTGCATCATCATCATCATCATTGCATCAATATGAAATGGGGAGAAAGAAAAGAAACCCCGAGCACTTAATGAATTAAAGAAATTCCAGATAAATGAAATTTCAACAAATCCAAAATGCCCATAAAAAATGTTCCCTATGTCTGATAATTGAGGGCATGGATATACCAGGGACCATTCCAATTATTTGAACATTTCAAATAATTTAAATTACCGATTTAAGCCTATTCTTATGCATGACCTGATCTTGTCACAGTATATAGCTAAACCTTGCAACCTAGCATACCTGGTAGATGCTTGTGTCATGATGTGCTTAGCTTACCTTGCTTGCTATGCTTGCTATACTTAGAGTTGTGTCAGGTCTGTTTCATCTGGGTGATGAACTGAGTGAAATAGTGTGGTCCAATGTGATGAGCTCATAATGAATACAATTTGGTAAAGGTAGCGATGGGAGGCTCTGTAGGAGTACATAGTGGGTTGTCTCATTGGGGCCATTCTTAGGAACTGGGTTCCGTGTTTGTGATCCAAGACTAGCTACTACCACATGCTGGGCCCTGAAATATGACCCAGCTCGACTTATCAGTCGCTTAGTCTTTTGTCCAGGTATTGCAAGTAGTTTCTGGTGTTTATAGCATGCTGGAGGCCGTGCGTTGCGCTGACCCTCGGGGTGGGTTACGACGCAGTAGGCAGTGGCACGGTGTACCAATGGTCACCCGAATGGCGGGCTTGGGAACCCTGCGCACATCGTTTGGGACCGTAGCGGAAACTTCGGCCGGACTTTCGTGCGGGTCAGTCTCAAATAGGCGGTAGCCTGGACTAGAGGTCTTATGTGATTGACGGTCGTGGCCGACTCCCTCGCTGGGCATCCGCTTGAAGGTTGCCGAGGTGCATGGTTTATGGCACACAGCGATAAGTGGCGAGAGCGTGTGTGAATGAGTACACCCCTGCAGGGTATGAAACTATTCGAATAGCCGCATCCTTGGATATGGACTACTTGGAGAACTTATGCTGTTCATAGATAATTCAAATGGATACTTCTAAAAATCTCAAGACAAGTGTGAGTACCGTGGATGGCAATCTTTCGAAAGGGGAAGGTGAATCCATGGTAGTGTATTGTGATGGAGATAGTGGACTCGTGTGCGATAACTAAAATTGTATCAAAGAGTTTAAAACTGAGTAGTGTAGGTTAGCCATGAGTCAAAGCTGGCATTCTGCATAAACTCCAACACCCCTTTTGTTGATACATGAGCATAAATAGACTAGGTCTGTTTTAAAGACTTGCTGAGTACGATTGTACTCATCCTTGCTTAATTAATGTTGCAGAAGAGAACCAGGACCCATCAGGTGGGTTCTATCTAGACGTTGACGATGCGGAATAGCTGGTGTCCCAGCTACGATCTTGCCCGTGTGGTGGGCTGTAGATAGTCACGCCGTGTGCCTCTTTTCTATTTCGCCGTCTGTACTCAGACAACTTAAATTTCCGCTGGCTTGTATGAACTTGTTTGTATGACTTGAGTGCCAGGTCATGTGACCCCTATCTGCAAGAACATATTATGCAAGGCTCTTCTGAGCCACTTAAAAAAAGTCATGTTGTTGTATGGTTATGTTGTGATGCCATAGTTGTATCTATGCATATCGGGCATGTCGTGCGTACGTGTGACGTGCAACGGTATGTATGGGATCCGACACCTAGTCGTGTGCCTTTAGTATTACTCTTTACGGGAAACTGCCTCTTTGTGCTTCTATGGAGCCATGGTAGCTTGCTACTGCTCCGGACACATTGATTGACCGACATGTATCCTTCTTTGTTGTTGTGTCTGTTCCTTCGGGGAAATGTCTCGCAGTGTAATGGAGTCCCTATAGCCTGCTACGATTCGTCTACATGCAGTGATGACATTCCTGTCTCGCGACGTAATGGAGTCCTTGTAGCTTGCTATGACTCGTCTACACACGCTTGAGGCCAACACCTGCATTGCTGGGTTATGTATGCCTGTTTCCGTACGGATGTGCCACTTGGGTTCTATGACTAGTCATGTCGGCCCGGGTTCTTTGTTGTGTGATTGCCAACGACATGTTCACATACGTGAGCCAAAAGACGCAAACGGTCCCGGCCAAGGTAAGGTGGCAGCCGTGGAGTACCGTGCGTGAGGCCGCAAAGTGATGTGGCTTGTTACAATATGGAATCATATGACTTAGGATCGGGGTCCCGACAATGGGTGAGCCCTCCATGGACTCTCGCGGATGTTACCCTCCATGGGCTAAAGACCCCATAAGCGTGGATGGACGATAGCGCCACCTATCGAAACCACGGGAAAAATCTTCGTGTCTACAATTGCGTTTGATCTTCTATTTATCCCCTCACCGAGTGGGCCGTGCCTCGCCAAGCCATGGAGCCCGGGACCCTCATCTACCACGCCCGCCGCCCGCATAACAGGCACAAAGTCACCGCCTCCTTGCTCGCAATGGAGCATCAAGTGTTCCTGCTCAACCAGTGATGTCTACTATGCAACTTTATCCTTGTAAACTTCAGTGGGCCTCCAAGCGCAGGATTTTTGTAGGATAGTAGCAATTTTTCCTCAAGTGGATGACCAAAATTTTATCAATCCATGTGAGGTGTAGGATGAAGATGGTCTCTCTGAAACAACCTTGCAATCATAATATTTGGAAACAGTTTGATCATGAGACTACATGCATTGGAAATTAAGATGACCAACCATATTGCAAAGTTCACAAGTAATGGGATGGAGAGAGCATAATATTGTGGGAAATTCATCCATAACTTAAAGCCACCAATTGGTTTTATCATGTTTATGCTCCTTACAAAATCTATCATCCCTATATGGCATGTCTTCACATATTTTATTCACTCCACAAAAATTGAGATGCTTAGAGGAAATATTTTTATCATGACTAGTGCAATCATCATTAGCATCATGGATATTCAGAGAATTCATATTAACAATATTGCTATCAATCTCATCATTCAACGATTTAATGCCAAACATTTTATTGAACTCTTTTTCTAACACTTTGGAACAATTTTCCGATCCATCATTTTCAAGAAAAACATCATAAAGGTAAAGAACTTGATGCAACATCAATTCCATTTTTTAGTTTTTTTATAAACCAAACTTGTGATAAACAAGAAAATAAAGATTTAATTGCAAGGTCTAAATATATACATTCAATTACTCACCTCACCAGCAACGACGCCAGAAAAGAGCTTGATGTCTACTATGCAACTCTATTCTTGTATCCTCCGTTGGGCCTCCAAGCGCAGAGTTTTGTAGGACAATAGCAAGTTTCCCTCAAGTAGATGACCTAAGGTTTATCAATCTGTGGGAGGTGTAGGATGAAGATGGTCTCTCTCAAACAACCCTGCAATCAAATACAAGAAGTATCTTGTGTCCCCAACACACCCAATACAATGGCAAATTGTGTAGGTGCACTATTTCGGCGAATAGATGGTGATACAAGTGCGATATGGATAGTAGATATAGGTTTTTGTAACTTGAAAATATAAGAACAACAAGGTAGAAAATTGAAAACAATGAGTAAAACATTATATAAATGCTTGGAAATAAGGCTAGGGTTCATACTTTCACTAGTGCAATCTCTCAACAATGCTAACATAGTAGAATCATATGATCATCCCTCAACGTGCAACAAAGAATCACTCCAAAGTTCATATCTACAGGAGAACATAAGTGAAACTGTTGCAGGTAGTAGAACCACCTCAAAGTTATTCTTTTTGTCAATCTTTTGGGCTATTCCTATAAGTGTCACAAATAGCCCTAGAGTTCGTACTAGAATAACACCCATGATACATATCAATCAACCCTAATGTTACCTAGATACTCCAATGCCACCTCAATTATCCGTGGGTTAATTATATGATATGCATCAAACAATCTTAGATTCATCATATTCAATATAACACAAAAGAACTTGAAAGAGTACCCCAAGATTTCTATCGGAGAACATAGTATGAAAGCATGCAATCAACCCCTATGCATAGATCCCCAAGGTCATCTGAATCCGCAAGTTGATGCCATAACATAATCAAGTGAATCAATAGAATACCGCATTGTCACCATAGGTATCCACATCCAAGACATACATCAAGTGTTCTCAAATTCAATCCAACATAACGAGATCTCAAAGGGAAAGATTCCATTCATCATAACAAGATAGCAAGGGAACAACACAATATGATCCAACTATATTAACAAAGCCCGTGATACATCAAGATCATGACATCTCAAGAACACAAGAGAGAGAGAGATCAATCACATAGCTACTGGTATATACCCTCATCCCCGAGGGTGAACTACTCCCTCCTCGTCAAGGCATGCCCTGTTGGCTTGTGGCCCATAGGTGGATCCCCTCTGGTGATTCTTTGCTCCGGTATTTCTTATTTTCTCCAAAAAAGTTGTAAAAAGTTTCAGGCGATTCCGAGAAGTTTTTTTTTCTGCACAAAAACACCACCATAGTAATTCTGTTGAAAACAACATCAGTCCGGGTTAGTTCTATATAAATCATATAAAGTGCATAAAAACCATATAAAAGTATTGTAAACATAGGCAAGTATGGCATGAATACTCCATAAATTATCAATACGTTGAAGACGTATCAACCAGCATGCCATTTGTGGTGATGGCGTTGGGCACCACGATGTACGCAGCGAGCCCGCTATCCATCGGCCATGTGCTTGAGAGGGAGCTCAAGATCCCACCGCAGTTGCTCCGTGTCACCAACCATGAGCCCAAAGACTCATTCATCTAATTCACCATGATTGCGCACAAAGACCTTGTCATGCGGCACAACTCGCTATCGGTGGACGGGGTGCCTTTTCTCCTTGAGCCGTGGAGGGAGGATGCCCATGCTATCTGCCTCAAGTGGATGTTGCACATGCAGGTCGTTATTGAGAAGCTCCCCATGTATGTGTAGACGATGAAAGGATCGGTAGAGGCCATTGGGTACAAAGTGATCATGGACCCCCCCGATAGTCGGACTCGCGAGCGCATCGATGCCAACCTCTGTGTGTGCTGGGTCTGGTGTTGGGACACCGCCCACATCCCCAATAAGCGCATGATCTGGAAGCACGCTAGGGGGGCCGGCCGTGTCGACGAGTGCTACCTCTCGAGCATGCGGTGGTTTTCCCTTGAAAAGGAAAGGGTGATTTGGCGAAGTAGATAAGTATTTCCCTTAGTTTTTGATAACCAAGGTATCAATCCAGTAGGAGGAAAAAGCAAGTCACCAATTTATGCACCTACACAAATAATCAAACTCTTGCACCCAACTCTATAAAGGGGTTGTCAATCC
The DNA here is from genome assembly GCA_022496015.1 of Hordeum marinum. NCBI lineage: Eukaryota > Viridiplantae > Streptophyta > Magnoliopsida > Poales > Poaceae > Hordeum > Hordeum marinum. The sequence goes on along the minus strand of CM039676.1, from coordinate 355,104,509 downwards.
CTTCACGGTTATTTGCAAGGATTAGATCCAATAGAGATAGATGTAACGAGTGCTGAAAGTAAAAGTTAAATAAATTGCAGCAAGTATAGATCTGAAAATATATGATGGAAAATAGACCCGGGGGCCATAGGTTTCACTAGAGGCTTCTCTCTTGAAGTCAAATATCATGGGGGGTAAACAAATTAATGTCAAGCAATTGATAGAAAAGCGAATAATCATGTAGTTATCCAAGGCAATGATCATGCATATAGGCATCACGTTTGTGACAAGTAGACCGAAATGATTCTGCATCTACTATTATTACTCCACACATCGACCGACTCCTGCCTGCATCTAGAGTATTAAGTTCATGAAGAACAAAATAACGCATTAAGAAAGATGACATGATGTAGAGGGATAAACTCAAGCAATATGATGAAAACCCCATCTTGTTACCCTTGATGGCAACAATACAATACATGCCTCGCTATCCCTACTATGTCAATGGGTGAGGACACCGCAAGATTGAACCCAAAACCAAGCACTTCTCCCATTGCAAGAATTACCAATCGAGTTGGCCAAACCAAACCAATAACTCGAAGAGACTTGCAAGGATATTAAATCATGCATATAAGAAATCAGAGGAGATTCAATTAAGATTCATGGATAATCCGAACATAAACTCACAATTCATCGGATATTGACAAACACACCACAAAAGAGGATTACATCGGATAGATCTCCATGAAGATCATGAAGAACATGGTATTTAAGATCAAAGAGAGAGAAGAAGCCATCTAGATACTAGCTATGGACCCGCAGGTCTGTCGTGGACTACTCACGCATCATCAGAAGGGCAATGGAGTTGATGTAGATGCCCTCCGTGATCGAAACCCCCTCCGGCAGATTATCGGAAAAGGCTCCAAGATTGGATCTCTCGGGAATGGAGGCTTCCGGCAGTGGAAAAGTATTTGCATTCTTCTTTTTGATGTTGCGGTAATATTTGGGTATTTATAGACCAAGAATTAGGGTTAGGAGACCTGCCAAGAGGCGAGAAGCCTGCTAGGTGCGGTCAGGGGGGCCCACACCTAGCAGGCTTGTGGTGCCCAGACACCTCCCGTGACGTGCACTCCAAGCTTGGATGACTTGTTTCCTTCCAAAAAAATTCCTTCCAAAGGATTTATTCTGTTTGGACTCCGTCTAATATTCCATATCTGCAAAACTCAAAAACAAGGAAAAAACAGAAACTGGCACTTGGCTCTAGATTAATAGGTTAGTCCCAAAAATAGTATAAAATAACATATTAATGCATATAAAACATCCAAAGCAGGTAGTATAATAGAATGCCATCATAAAAAATTATAGATACGTTGGAGACGTATCAATGAGATGGTCGGTTTCTCTCCCCCCGAGCAACATGGTGGCACCGCCACTGTAGCTGATGCAATATGACCTTCTGGTCCACCTCGATTGGGTGGAGGACTGGACATTGCTCTCGCGGCGGCCGTCTGACTCAGTGCAGAGCAGCATCCCGTCCAACAACGAAAAGCTTGACAAACACCCTTACCCTAGGGTGGAGCCGGGTTTCTAGGCCGAGCGAGTGGAGGACGGCAGGCCATCACTCGCTCCGGCTATCATCATGCGCCTACAGCCCGTGTGGCCTCAACCGGCTGTCGGGGCATGCCTTCCGTGGAGAGAAGGCACGACAAAGACGACGGAGGCGACCCAGCATACCAACGACGGTCTTTGAAGGACACCCTTCTGGGCAAAGGCCCCCCTGGAAGGACCGGCAATGCAGCCGCACGTTGATACATCTCTGTCGTATCTATAATTTTTGATTGTTTCATGCCAATATTCTACAACTTGCATATACTTTTTGCAACATTTTATAATATTTTTGGGGGTTATAACATGTATATGTTTCACTTATAGTGGGTTGGTGAGTGAATGAAACACAAAGCCGAGTAAGGGGATTGTTGCGTAGAAGAGTAAAGAGGACTTGATGTTTATTGTTATAGTTGGATTTACCTTAATGATTGCTAGTAGTTGTGGATGCTTGCTAGAGGTCCAATCATAAGTGCATATGATCCAAGTACGGAAATTATGTTAGTGTATCCCTCTCCCTCATATAAAATTGCAATAATGATTACCGATCTTGTTATCAATTGCCTAGGACAATCTCGCAAATCCTATCACTGTTTTTCCACACTCGCTATATTTACTTTTATTGTTCTTTTATTAAAAGAAAACCTTACTTTTATTTCAAAGTTATTTATTATCTTGCAAAACTCTCTACAAAGTACTTCGAGTTCTATTCCCGCAAAGTGGTTTCATACTTGTTCTACGTAATGTATGCGTTAGCGTGCGTAGAGTTGTATCGGTGGTTGATACTTGTGATCTGCGTTGGGTTTTTCGTGAAGAGGAACGGGTAATCACAACACAACATGGGTAAGTATTTCCCTAAGTTTTGAAACCAAGGTTTATCGAACGAATAGGAATATCAATCCTCAACCATCTTCAGCGGCTGCACACAAAAGAGCAAACAACTTGCACCCAACACTAACAAGAGGGTTGTGAATCCCCTTGATCTCATTATTAGCAAGAAAGTAAGATGTGTAGATAATTTAAAATTGAAAAATAAAATAAAAGCAAGTAAATGATGGCAGGGTATTGTAGCATTTGTAAATATATAGGTGAATAGACCCGGGGGGCCATAGTTTTGCCTAGTGGCATCTCTCATGAAAATAAGCATACGATTGGTAAACAAATTACTGTTGGGAAACTAATAGAATTCATGACAATGATCATGTGTATATAGGCATCATGTCCACAAATAAATAGGTCGACTCTTGCTTGCACCTATTACTATTACTAATCGACCACTATCCAGCATGCAATTAGAGTATTAAGTAAAACGGAGTAATGCATGGGGAACGATGACATGATGTAGACAAAGTAAAATCAACCAATATGAATAAACCCCATCGTGTTATCCTTAGTAGCAGCAACACAAATACGCATATTGTCCCCTACTTTTTCACTGGGATATAGAAACTCGCCAGTTTGAACCTACTACAACGCACCTCTCTCACCGAAGAAATATCAATCTAGTTGGCCAAACTATTTCAATAGATTGGAGAGAATTACGAAGCTATCATAGTCATGCACTTAAGAATCTTATTTAGAATTCAGAGAAGACTCAAAAATTTATCATGAATAATCTGAACATAAACGCACAATTCATCGGATCCCAACAAACGCACCGCACAAAAGAATTACATCAGATGGATCAAAGCGAAGGTGCGATGGTCAATGTATTGAAGATCAAGAGAGATCGAGATTCCATCAAGGTACTAACTACGGACTCATAGGTCTATGGTGAACTACTCACACATCATCATGAAGGCAACAAGGTTGTTGAAGAGGTCCCCCGTGATCGACCCCCTCCGGGAAGGTGCCGGAATGGAGCTCCAGATGGCCTCGCGTTGGAATAGAGACTTGCGACGGCGTAAAAAGTGTTTCGGGACTGCCGATAGGGTTTTTATAATATATGAGAATTTATAAGCTAGAGAACGGAATCCGGAGATCCACAAGGGGCCCACAAGCCATCATGGCGTGCCCCCTAGGGCGTGTTGTGTTGGCTTGTGGAGCCCTTGAGTGTCCCCCAACCTTCTTCCGAATCTTCTAGGCCTTGTATTGGTCTAGAAAAAATCACCAAAAATTTTCAGGGCAATTGGACTTCGTTTGGTATTGTAAACCTGAAAAGTAAAAAACATGCAGAAAATAGCAACTGGCATTGGGCACTGGGTCAATAGGTTAGTACTAAAAATAATATAAATTGGTAAGTAAATACTCAAAAAGTATCATAGAATGATAACCTATCATCATGGAACAATAAAAATAATTATAGATACGTGGGAGACGTTGTTGGAAATATGCCCTAGAGGCAATAATAAATTAGTTATTATCATATTTCCTTGTTCATGATAATCGTTTATTATCCATGCTATAATTGTATTGATCGGAGACTTAGATGCATGTGTGGATACATAGACAAAACCATGTCCCTAGTATGCCTCTAATAGATTAGCTCGCTAATCAAAAGATGATTAAGGTTTCCTAGCCATGGACATGATATGTCATTTGATAACGGGGTCACATCATTAGGAGAATGATGTGATGGACAAGACCCAAACTGCGAACGTAGCATATGATCGTGTCAGTTTATTGCTACTGTTTTCCGCATGTCAAGTATGTGTTCCTATGACCATGAGATCATGAAACTCACAGATATTGGAGGAGTGCCTTGTGTGTATCAAACGTCGCAACGTAACTGGGTGACTATAAAGGTGCTCTACAGGTATCTCCGATGGTGTATGTTGAGTTGGCATGGATCGAGACTGGGATTTGTTACTCCGCGTGACGGAGAGGTATCTCGGGGCCCACTCGGTAATGCAACATCACAATAAGCCTTGCAAGCAATGTGACTAATTGTTAGTTGCGGGATCTTGTATTACGGAACGAGTAAAGAGACTTGCCAGTAACAAGGTTGAACTAGGTATGAAGATACCGACGATCAAATCTCGGGCAAGTAACATACCGAAGAACAAAGGGAACGTTGTACGGGATTAACTGAATCCTTGACATAGAGGTTTGACCGATAAAGATATTCGTAGAATATTTATGAACAAATGTGGACGTCCAGGTCCCGCCATTGGTTATTGACCGTAGAATCGTTCTTGCTAGATACCCGTAGCAGCCACGTAAAACATGCAACAACAATTACAGGACGTCTAACTTGTTTTTGCAGGGTATGTTGTGATGTGATATGGCCAATTACATGATGAGATATATGTGATGTATGAGATGATCATGTGATGTATAGAATTTCACGACTTGCATGTCAGTGAGTACGGCAACCGGCAGGAGCCATAGGGTTGTCTTTAATTATTGTATGACCTGCGTGTCAATCATTAAGCGCTATGTAATGCTTTACTTTATCGCTAAGCGGTAGCAATAGAAGTAGAAGCAGGGCTGGCGTCACAACCCCAATGGCAACACATTGATGGAGATCAAGATGATGGAGATCATGGTGTTGTGCCGGTGATGATGGAGATCAGCCGGTGTTTCGAAGATGGAGATCTTAAACACAAGTTCATGGCCATATCATGTCACTTATGAATTGCATGTGATGTTAATCCTTTTATGCACCTTGTTTTGCTTAGTACGGCGGTAGCATTATAAGGTGATCCCTCACTTGAATTTCAAGATGAACTGTGTTCTCCCCGAGTGTGCACCGTTGCGAAAGTTCGTCGTGTTGAGACACCACGTGATGATCGGGTGTGATAGACTCTACGTTCACATACAACGGGTGCAAGCCAGATTTGCACGCGCGGAACACTCGGGTTAAACTTGACGAGCCTAGCATGTACAGACATGGCCTCGGAACACAAGAGACCGAAAGGTCGAGCATGAGTCATATAGTGCATATGATCAACATAATGATGTTCACCATTGAAGCCACCTTAACTCACGTGATGATCGGACTTGAGTTGGTGAATTTGGATCATGTATCACTCGAATGACCCGAGGGATGTCAATTTGAGTGGGAGTTCTTAAGTACTATGATTAATTGAACTCATTATCATGAACATAGTCAAAGTGTCTTTGCAAATTATGTTGTAGATTACTAGCTCGCGCTGTAGCTCCCTTGTATTTTTATATGTTCCTAGAGAAATAGAATTGAAAGATGTTGGTAGCAAAATTGCGGACTGGGTCCATGATCTGAGGATTGTCCTCATTGCTGCACAAAAGGCTTATGTCCTTAATGCACCGCTCGGTGCGCCACCCCATCTAGCGTTGTCTGTTGATGTTGTGAACATCTGACAGGCACGTTTCGATGACTACTTGATAGTTTAGTGCGTCATGCATTACGGCTTAGAATTGAGGCTCCGAAACGTTTTGAACGTCACGGAACATATGAGATGTTCTAAAATCTGAGATTGTTATCTCAGGTTCATGCCTGAGTTGCGAGATATAAGATCTCAACAAGATTCTTTGCATGCAAGATGAAAGAGAAGAGCTCAATCGTTGAGCATGTACTCAGATTGTCTGGGTGCTATAATCGCTTGAATCAAGTGGGAGTTGATCTTCCAGATAAGATAGTGATTGACATAGTTCTCCAAGTCACTGTCACTAAGCTGCTAGAACTTAGTGATGAACTATAAATTGCCAGGGATAGAAATAATGATTCCTGAGCTGTTCGTGATGTTTTGACACCGCGAAGGTAGAAATCAAGAAGGAGCGTCAAGTGTTGATGGTTAACCAAACCACTAGTTTCGAGAAGGGCAAGAGCAAGGAGGGAAACTTCATGGATAACAAGTCAGTTGCTGCTCCAGTGAAGCAACCCAAAGTTGAACTCAAACCCGAGACTAAGTGCTTCTGTTATGAGGTGAACGGTCGCTGAAGCGGAACAACCCTAGATACTTGGTAGATAAGAAGGCTGGCAACTCGATAGAAGTATATTTGATACACGAGTTATTGATGTGTAACTTGCTAGTACTCCTAGTAGCACCTGGGTGTTGGATACCGGTTCGGTTGCTAAATGTTAGTAACTCGAAATAAAAGCTATAGAATAAACGGAGAACTAGCTAAGGGTGAGGTGACGATATGTGTTGGAAGTGTTTCCAAGGTTGATGTGATCAACATCGCACGCTCTCTCTACCTTTAGGATTAGTGACGAACCTAAATAAATGTTATTTGGTGTTTTGCGTTGAGCATGAACATGATTAGATCATGTTTGTTGCAATACGGTTATTCATTTAAGTCATAGAATAATAGTTATTCTGTTTACATGAATAATACCTTGAATGGTCATGCACCCAGTGAGAATGGTTTGTTGAAATCTTGATCGTAGTAATACACATGTTCATAACATTGATGTCAAAAGATACAAAGTTAAATAATGATAGTACCACATACTTGTGGCACTCCCGCAAAATGTCATATTGGTATAAAGCGCATGAAGAAACTCCATGGTGATGGATATTTGGACTCATTCGATTTCGAATCGGTTGAGACATGCGAACCATGCCTCTTGGGCAAGATGACTAAAGGACCCCGTTGGATGGAGCGGGCAAGTGATTCATTGGAAATGATACATGTTGATGTATGCAATCTAGTGAGTCTTGTAGCGTGCAATGGATATCGTTATTTTCTTACCTTCACTGATGATTTGAGTAGATATAGTGTATATTTACTTAATGAAACACAAGTATGAATCGTTTGAAAGGTTCAAGCAAATTCAGAGTGAAGTTTAAAGATCATCGTGACAAGAAGATAAAAATGACTGCGATATGATCGTGGAGGTGAATATCTGAGTCACGATTTTGGCATACAACTTAATACAATGTGAAAGTTGTTTCACAACTAAACGCCAACTGGAACACCATAGTGTGATGGTGTGTCCGAACATCATAGTGATGCTCTATTGGACATGGTGCGTGCTATGATGTCTCTTATCGTTTCGCGACTATAATTTTGGAGTTATGCATTAGAGACAACTACATTCACTTTAAATAGGGCACCATCTAAATCCGTTGAGATGACACCATGTGAATTATGGTTTGATAGAAACCTAAGCTGTCATTTCTTAATACTTGGGGCTGCGACACTTGTGTGGAAAATGTTTTCACCTAATGAGGTCGAACCCAAGGTGGACAAATGCATCTTCATAGATTACCCTAAGATCAGTTGGGTGAACCTTCTATCTCAGATCCAAGTGCCAAGTGTTTGTTACTAAAACGGATCCTTTCTCGAGGAAGAGTTTCTCTCGAAATAATTAAGTGGGAGGAAGATAGAACTTGATGAGGTTGTTAAAACTTTGTTCAACCAGAGAGTAGCGCAGCGCAGGATGTTGTTTCTATGAAGCCTACGTTAGTTGAAGAGGAAGTTAATGATGATGATTATGAAGCTTCAGGATCAAGTTACTATCAAACTTCGTAGGTCGACAAGGATGTGTACTGCTCCTAAGCGCTACGACAACCCTGTCTTGGAGGTCATGTTGTTGGACAACGATGAACCTACGAGCTATGGAGAAGCGATGATGGGCCCGGATTCCGACAAATGGTTGGAGGCCATGAAATCTGAGATAGGATCCATGTATGAAAACCAAGTGTAGACTTTGGTAGACTTGCTCGTTGGACGGTAGGTCGTTGAGTACAAATGGATCTTTAAAATGAAGACAGACACTGATGGTGAATGTCACTATTTGTAAAGCTCGACTTGTTGCAAAGATGTTTGTGATAAGTTCAAGGAGTTGACTATGATGAGACTTTCTCACTCGTAGTGGTGCTAAAGTCTGTTGGAATTATGTTAGCAGTTTCTATGTTTTCAATTATGAAATCTGGCAGATGGATGTCAAAACATCATTTCCTTAACGGTTTACTTGTGGAAAGGTTGTATGTGATACAACCAGAAGGTTTTGTTAGGCCTAAGGATGCTAAAAGGTGTGCAAGCTTCGGTGATCCTTCCATGGACTGAAGCAAGCATCTCGGAGTTGGAATATACGCTTTGATGAGGTGATCAAAGTTTTGATGTTTATAAAAAGTTTACGAGAAACTTGTATTTGCAATAAAGTGAGTGGGAGCACTATAGAATTTCTGCTAATTATATGTGGATGACATATTGTTGATCAGAAATAATGTAGAGTATCTGGAAAGCATAAAACGGTTATTTGAAAAGAGTTTTTCAAAGGAAGACCTGGATGAAGCTACCTAATTGTTGAGCATCAAAATCTATGGAGATAGATCAAGATGCTCGATGAGACTTTCAATGAGTGCATACCTTGACAAGATTTTGAAAGAGTTCAAAATGGATCAGTCAGATAAAGAGTTCTCGCCTGATTTGTAAGGTGTGAAAGTTGAGTGAGACTCGAAGCTCGACAACGGCAGAAGAAAGAGAAAGGACGAACGTCGTCCCCTATGCCTTAGCCATAGGCTCTATATTATGCCATGCTATGTACCGCACCTGTGTGTGCCTTGCCATGAGTCTGTCAAGGGGTACAATTGTGGTCCAGGAGTGGATCACTGGACAGCGGTTGGAATTATCCTTAGTAATCAGAGGACTAAGGAAATGTTTCTTGATTATGGAGGTGATAAAGAGTTCGTCGTAAAGAGTTACGTCGATGCAAGCTTTAACACCTATCCGGATGACTAGTAGTAGCAATCTGGATACATATAGTGGAGCAGCCATTTGGAAATAGTACCAAGTAGAGTGTGGTAGCAGTGTTTACGGTTTGACATAGAGATTTGCAAAGTACACATCGATCTGAATGTCGCAGAGCCGTTGACTATAAGACCTCTCTCACATGCAAAGCATGATCGAGCCCCAGAACTCATTGGGTGTTAGATTCATAACAATGCGAATCACATGGTGATGTGAACTAGATTATTGACTCTAGTGCAAGTGGGAGACTGTTGGAAATATGTCCTAGAGGCAATAATAAATTAGTTATTATCATATTTCCTTGTTCATGATAATCGTTTATTATCCATGCTATAATTGTATTGATTGGAGACTTAGATGCATGTGTGGATACATAGACAAAACCATGTCCCTAGTATGCCTCTAATAGACTAGCTCGCTGATCAAAAGATGGTTAAGGTTTCCTAGCCATGGACATGAGATGTCATTTGATAACAGGGTCACATCATTAGGAGAATGATGTGATGGACAAGACCCAAACTGCAAACGTAGCATATGATCGTGTCAGTTTATTGCTATTGTTTTCCGCATGTCAAGTATGTGTTCCTATGACCATGAGATCATGCAACTCACAGATATCGGAGGAGTACCTTGTGTGTATCAAACGTCGCAACGTAACTGGGTGACTATAAAGGTGCTCTACAGGTATCTCCGATGGTGTCTGTTGAATTGGCATGGATCGAGACTGGGATTTGTTACTCCGTGTGACGGAGAGGTATCTCAGGGCCCACTCGGTAATACAACATCACAACAAGCCTTGCAAGAAATGTGGCTAAGTGTTAGTCACGGGATATTGTATTATGGAACGAGTAAAGAGACTTGCCAGTAACGTGGTTGAACAAGGTATGGAGATACCGACGATCGAATCTCGGGCAAGTAACATACCGAAGAACAAAGGGAACGTTATACGGGATTAACTGAATCCTTTACATAGAGGTTCGACCGATAAAGATCTTCGTAGAATATGTAGGAACCAATGTGGACGTCCAGGTCCCGCCATTGGTTATTGACCGTAGAGGTGTCTCGGTCATGTCTACATAGTTCTCGAACGCGCAGGGTCTGCACACTTAAGGTTCGGTGACATTTCGGTAGTGTAGAGTTATGTATGGTGGTGACCGAAGTTTGTTCGGAGTCCCGGATGAGATCCCGGACGTCACAAGGAGCTCCGGAATGGTCTGGAGGTAAAGATTCATATATAGGAAGTCCCAGTTTGGTTTCCGGTAAAGATTCGGACTCATCGGTAGTGTACCGGGAGTGCCGGTAGTGTACTGGGAGGCCTCCGGGAGGGGTATTTCGACCCCAAGAGGTCCATGGGATGTGGGAGAATAATAACAAGCCCTTAGTGCACTGGGAAAACAGCCACAAAGGCCCATGGCGCAGGAGAGAAAGTCCTAAAGAAAAAAGTGGAAAATCAGCCAATAGGAGGCAATCCTACTCCAACTAGGATTGGAGGTGAAGTAGGATTGCTTCCCACCTCCTATTTCGGCCTACCCAAAGGCCCTGGCTGCCTCTCCTCTCCTGTCCTCCTATATATACTAGTGGATTGGGTAGTTTTTGGACAGAATTTCCGGCCACGTGCTACCCGTTCCACCGGTGCATAGTTTCTCCTCTAGATCGGTTTTCTGTAGCGCTTAGGCGAAGCCCTGCCGAAATTGCTCCACCACCATCACCGGAGCGCCGTCACACTGCCGGTGAACTCTCTCTCCTCTCCACCTCCTCTCGTTGGATCGAGACGGTGGAGATCGTCATCAAGCTGCACGTGTGCTGAACGCGGAGGTGCCGTCCGTTCGGCGCTAGATCGGAAGGACCGTGATCGAGATCGTGAGACGGTTCGTGATGTGATCACGGAACGGATCGTGATGAGTTTGCGGGACAGATCGTGATCAAGATCGTGAGACGGATCGTGATGAGTTTGCGGGACGGATCATGATGTGTTCGCGGGACGGTTCGTGATTGGATCGCGGGACGCTCGGCGATTTGGATCGCGAAGAAGTTCGACTACACCAACCGCGTTTCTTAACGCTTCCTGCTTAGCAATCTACAAGGGTACATAGATCGACTCTCCCTCTCGTATATGCTCATCACCATGGATAGGTTTGCGTGTGCGTAGGAATTTTTTTGTTTCCCATGCGACGTTCCCCAACAGACATATCAGTGGTCGATAGAACTTGAAAGAATATTAATTCAACCTTTAGCTCCTCTTTGGGTTTGACACTCTTACTTGTTGAAAAAAAGGCTACAAAAGATACCCTACAATTGTGGGTTATCAAGACCTTTGTCTGGCGCCATTGTCAGGGAGCAATAGTGCAGCGGTTGATATTCTCGCGTGTGTGCATGTTTGCTTTATCACTAAGTATTTTTTATTTTTTTTCATAAGTTCTTTTATATCTTTAGTTATGGATATGGAACATGAAACCCCAAAACAATTAGTTGTACTTGCTAGTCATGGAGACGGGGGACCTCCTAAAACCCTCAGTGATGGTTATGTGGAAAACATTAAATACTACTTTCATAATCTTGGGAAATCCCCATTCAACTTGATAATGGGAGTCACGTTGTATCAACGTGAGTACTTTAGGGATTATCGCTTGACTCAAAAACGGAAACACTTATGGGATCGAATTAAAATGTTGCGTTGGTATGCTTGGAATTTATGCTTGAGATGTGATTATACTTGTTGCTCTAAGATGGAGGCTTCACACCTTACCTTTCAATGTGAATTTAATTATAATGAAACCTTGGACGCTTATGCTAATGGTATATATGATTACTATGATGTGGAACACATTGAAGAATTTACTGCTTTTAAGGGTGCTTATGAATTTTCTTCTTTGATTGAAAAGTATGATATTATTCTTTACACACTGCCCTCTTTTTCAAAGATGGTGTTATAGTTGCTTTTACTGCTTATGTTTGAGTTCTGTTGGTCCCCATTGAATTGGGAGCCATAGAATTGTGATAGCATACAATAGGTAATGTTGTATTATAATTATACAATAATGTTATGGCTGAACATGATGGGATTTGATGATTATATATAGTAACCTTTCTAATAAAAGTTTTGTTAAGTTTTGTGTGGATGAAATGTTCGAAGATTGAGCAGGTGTCAATATTAGAAGAATAAGGAGAGGCAAGAGTTCAAGCTTGGGGATGCACAGGGCACCCCAAGTAAATATTAAAGGAGACTCAAGCGTCTAAGCTTGGGGATGCCTCAGAAGGCATCCCATCTTTATTCTTCAAGAATATGCCTTGTTTTTTGTTTTGTTCACATGATATGCATAAATTCTTGGAACTTCGTGTGCATTTTAGTTTCCTTTTAGAAACACACCATGCTGGTATGGAAAGGTCCATGGTTGATTTATAGAATGCTCTTAGCACTTCACTTATATCTTCAAGTTCTTCACTTATATCATTTGAAGTTGGATGCCTATTTCTCTACATATAGAAAAATATTATTTCTAGAATGCTCTTTTGCTTCACTTATATTTATTATAGTGTGGTCTTTTATAGAAAGAACTAGACTCTCATGCTTCACTTATACCTATTTAGAGAGGCGACATGAATTGGTCATTTACATGGTTAGTCATAAAATCCTACATAAAACTTGTAGACCACTGAATATGATATGTTTGATTCCTTGCAATAGTTTTGTGATATTAAGATGGTAATATCTAGGGGTACTAGTGAATGATTGTGGTCTAGTAACAATATTGATGTTAAGGTTTTTGATTCCCGAAGCGCACGTATAGTCTCTGGTTATGCGATGAAGTTGGAGCATAATTTATCCTTAGGAGTATCCGAGTAGTACTTTGCTTCGAGAGAGCTAATAAAAAATTGCAATAAGTATGTGAGTTCTATATGACTAATATGAATCCATGGATGTATGCATTCTCCCCACCTCATATTTGCTAGCCTCTTCGGTACCGTGCATTGCCCATTCTCACCTTGAGGATTGGGGAAAACTTCGCCAATGCATCCAAACCCTACAACATGATACACATTGTTGCACATAAGCCACCTTATATCTTCCTTAAAACAGCCACCATACGTACCTATTATGGCATTTCCATAGCCATTACGAGATATATTGACATGCAACTTCCACCGTCACATCATATGACTTGTACACCCATTGTCATATTGCTTTGCATGATCGTAAGACAGCTAGCATGACATTTTCATTGCTTGTCTATTTCTTGATATCTTTCGCTATGCTAGATCATTGCACATCCCGGTATACTGCCAGAGGCATTCATATAGAGTCATATTGTTTACTAGTTCTTCATGCCGAGTTGTAAGTAAATAAAAGTGTGATGATCATCACTATTAGAGCATTGTCCCAGTGAGGAAAGTATGATGCAGACTATGATTGCCCCACAAGTTGGAATGAGACTTCGTACTAAAAAAGAAAAACGGGGGAGGCCAAGTGAGCCTACCACAAAAAAGAGAAATGTGGGATGCGGAAAGAAAAGGGAGATCCCACCATGATTTTTTTTCAAATAAATAAATAAATGAGAGAAAAGGAGAGAAGGGACTTTGCTACTATCCTTTACCACACTTGTGCCTCAAAGGGGCACCATGTTCTTCATATAGAGAGTCTCCTGAGTTGTCATTTTCTAATGCTAGTGCGAACCTTTCATTACTGTATAGTTCGATGACGGGCTCCCTCAAATGCCCGAGGTCTTCATGAGCAAGCAAGTTGGATCCACGCCCACTTAGCTTCAGTCGAGGTTTCACACACTTATAGCTCTAGTGCATCCGTTCCATGGCAATCCCTACTCCTCGCATTGATATCTATTGATGGACATCTCCATAGCACATTGATACCCCGAGTTGATGTGATACTTTCTTCTCCACTTTTACCCCTTTGAAACCTACCATCATATTCTATTCTACCTTTATTCTATATCCATGGTTCATGCTCATGTATTGCATGCATAATAAAAAGCTCAAGCGCGTTAAAAAGTACGATCCAATTGCTTGGTTTGACACATGGGTGCTAATGAATAGACATTTGTTCAAGATTATGTTAGGTAGCAGTCCACATCAAAAATTATCTTTTTATCATTTACCTACTCGAGGCCGAGCAGGAATTAAGTTTGGGGATACTGATACATCTCCGTTGTATCTATAATTTTTAATTGTTTGATGCCAAAATTCTACAGCTTTCATACATTTTTTGCAACATTTTATATTATTTTCGGGACTAACTTACTTATCTAGTGCCCAGTTTTAGTTCCTGCTTTTTGTTTGTTTTCTGTTTTGTAGAAAATCCATATCAAACAAAGTCCAAAGGTGATAAAAATTTACGGAGTTTTTTTGGAATATACGTGATTTTTATGGCCAGAATAAACACAACATGGTGCCTGAGGGAGGCACAAGCCAATGATACGTATCCGTCGTATCTATAATTTTTGATTGTTTCATGCCAATATTCTACAACTTTCATATACTTTTGGCAAATTTTTATACTATTTTTGTGACTAACATATTGATCTAGTGCCCAGTGCCAGTTCCTGTTTGTTGCATGTTTTTTGTTTTGTAGAAAATCCATATCAAACAAAGTCCAAATGGGATAAAAAGTTACGTAGATATTTTTGGAATATATGTGAATTTTGGGAAGTGGAATCAATAGAAGGCTATGCCCGAGGGGCCCACAAGCCTGCCAGGTGCGCCCCGAGGGCTTTGGCCACCCCTTAGGTTGGTTGGAGGTGTGCTTTGGCCGCAAGAAAGATATTTTTATAAGGAAGAATCCCCTCAAAATTTAAGCCCGATCGAAGTTACGGAACTCCGAATATTTAAGAAATGGTGAAATTCCAGAATCTGGGAGTACAGAAACAAAAGGAAACAGAGAGAGAGAGATCCAATCTCGGAGGGACTCTCGCCCCTCCGCCACCATGGAGGCCAAGGACCAGAGGGGAAATCCTCCTCCCATCTAGGGAGGAGGTTAAGGAAAAATAAGAAGGAGGGGGGCTCTCTCCCCATCTCTCCCGGTGGCACTGGAACGTCGCTGGGGCCATCATCATGACGGCAATCTACTCCAACAACTCCATCATGTTCACCAACACCTCCATCACCTTCCCCCATTTATCTATAGCAGTCCACTCTCTCGCTACCTGTTGTACCCTCTACTTGAACATGGTAATATATGCTTCATATTATTATCCAATGATATGTTACCATCCTATGATGTCTGAGTAGATCTATTTTGTCCTATCAGTTGATTTATGACCATGATTGGTTTGAGTTGCATGTTTTATTATTGGTACTATCGTATGGTGCTCTCTGTGTTGCGCAAGAGTGAGGTATCCTCGCTGTAGGGTGTTGCAATGTGTTCATGATTCGCCTATGGTGGGTTGCTTGAGTGACAGAAGCATAAACCCGAGTAGATGGGTTGTTGCATATGGGAGTAAAGAGGATTGTGTGAATGTTTCTTGGGTTGTCCCCCCCATTGGGGCTTGTTCAAGCATATCTTCACCACTAGATCTCAGTCGGTCAAAAAGGCCAACCCTGAGGATGATAAGGCCCATGTCATCCAATTATGTGGTGGCTTGGGGATCCAAAAGAGGGCTAGGGGTGCCTTTCCATCCATGGCTGAATCTGTTAGAGGTTGGTAGTCGACTTGGTACTAATGCAAAGATGTAGCATCTCCCAACATGTCGACTAGTATTTCCCCTTTCACGTTAGATCGACCCATCGTTCCCAAATCCTTATCAGTGTTAGAAGGGGAAAAAGTTCAAGTGGGGATCTTTGTGGATGCCGTAGTGGCCATTGTTTGTGGTGGGGTGACTAGCATGGACCTTCGGGAGGCATTCCTCAGTCGACGGATCCAGTCCCTCCAGGCAAGGGACCATGCTATGTGGCATTACTCAGGTCCTGAAGACACGACTCGAACACACCCAGAGGAAGTCCCAGAGAAAACTGTCGAGCAATGGCTTCAGAGCATCACTGGAGCCTGCGACAATCCCCTGGGTGCCAAGAGGATCAAGCCTTACTCTGCTAAGAATCCACCAAAGAATCAGGTAAATTATATCTTTGTCGATTTCCGTACTATTTTGTCGAGTGGTTGAATCATCGGTCGACTGACTTTGTTGTTTGAATCTTGTAGGAGTGGACGTACATGTACTTGCCCGTGCCAAACGGGAATCAGTCCGAAGACGGAGGGGAGAGCGAGGGCAACATCGGGGATTTCGATTACGCCGTCAACAGTGAGGATGACTACGAGGGATCAGAAGAGGATGGAGAAGAAGTCGAGTCTCCTCCGTGCACTGAGCATCGCTCCAAGCTGCGTCAGGACCCTGCGACCGCCCCAAACAAGGCCTTGCTATTGAGTGAGAGGAGCCTGAAGCGGGACCGAACCTCGACAGTTGAGTAGAGTGAATGGGCTGCAAAGCAGCCCAAGCCCGACGCGCCAAAACCTCGAAAAGCTTTGCCCCGCATGAAAATTGTTGTGCCCTATGTCTCAATGTAAGTGTTCGTTTTCTTCTTTCTCTGTTGTATAGGGCTTCAAATTCTTGCTGACCGAGTGGAATTTGGTCTACCAGAGGCACTACCTCAGTGACGTCACCTCCATGGGATGGAGAGAAACAAATGGATGTTGATACTATATATGCGGTCACTTCCCAACGAGGTAAAACAAATCTTCACTCAACTCTGTTTATTGAAAATGATTTGCCGATTGAATAAGCTAATGCTGTCAATTGATGTTTGCAGAGATCATTCAACTGGAGGACGATGAAGAGCCACCTCGGGGTACGGGGGTTGAAGGTGTGACCTCAGGCACCCCGCGCGGACGTGCCCGAAGAATGCCATCAGCACAAACGCCTAAAAGGTCGACTGCTACGTCGTCCCAGGGGATAGCCAGAACCGAGCTCATGGCTCCGTTGTCGAGTGCTCCACCATCTCCTTCAACCATTGTGGCCTCGACACCAATCAGACAACTCCAGACAACCTCAGCTACTCCCTCCACAACATCAATTCAACCAGCGATTGTCTTTACTCTGCACCACGTCCCGGAAGACCAAACTAGAGCTACGAAGGAAGCCATGATCCAAGCAGAGCAGATGATGCTACGCACAAAGGAGTCGTATGAAGCCAGCAAGCTAGCTTCTGATGCCAGCACGACGCTTCAACTAACTTCCGAGTAAGTGCGATTGTAAGTGCATTTCCAATTGAATTTCTGTCTTTCTTGATTATACACCCACTGGGTGTTTCATTTTGTAGAATTATTGTATGTTCTCCACTAGAATAGACCAGGTCTTAGTCGAGTGGATTTCAGTCCAGTGGGGGCATGCTGAGTGAACCCACTAGGTGTAGTCCCCGAGACCGTTGTCAAATGGTGATGACATCGGCAGGGGTCTTAGAATTGTTTTGGTAACCGCTCGATAGATCGAGTGATAGAAGGTCCAGTGGGGGCACCCTGAGTGCACCCACTAGGTGTAAACCCCGAGACCACCGCCGAGTGCTTGCACTAGAGGGGGTCTTAATATAGACGATATTCACATGCTTGCGCACACATTTTTTTATTTTCTTGCCGCTCAACAGATCGAGTGTTAGCAGATCCAATGGGGGCACACTGAGTGCACCCACTGGGTGTAGTCCCTAAGACCGCCGTCGAGGGCTTGCATTGGCGGGGGTCTGATAGAGACCATTTTATGCTCGGACATGACAGACCTTGTCGAGTGATTTTGGAACCAGTGGGGGCATGCTAAGTGCACCCACTGGGTGTAGTCCCCGAGACCGCTGTCGAGTGCTTGCATCGGTGGGGGTTTGATAGAGATCATTTAATGCTCGAACAGGACAGACCTTGTCGAGTGATTTTGGAACCAGTGAGGGCACGCTGAGTGCACCCACTGGGTGTAGTCCCCGAGACTAATGTTGATCGTTGACGATGAGCAGCAGTCTTAAGAACTTGAACTCAGGGTCCTTTGTTGTACGCGGAGTACGCTTGCCACTCGACGTGACGAGTGAACTCTTTGCTTTAGTGTTACCACTCTAAAGCTACCTTGCAGATTTCATGGATATCATTGCCATCAACCATGATATGCTGCAGGTTTCATGGACATAATTTCCATCAACCATGATATGACGCTATTTGAGGAGTGTGGGGTGGGGTGGCAGGCCACTATCCAGTCGATTGTTCTTGATCCTTTCCACTCGGAAGTGGAGAAATTTTCATGTCGACTAAACTGTCTTTTTGTTGATTTTAGAGAGCTTTTGAACTTGGCACCCAGTACAAGGACTTGGAGAAGGAAAAGAACCAGTTGCAATTGGATCTAGAGGTCTGTAAGAACAACCTAGAACGTGCACAGACTGAGTTGAAGACCCTGGGAGGTAATCTTTATCGACCCAATGCACTCTTACTTTCACCTTCCATCCTTTGAACCGAGTGCTCTCAGTCGAACAGACGTGCGTGATGAAAATCGTTGACTCCAAGCGAGACCCAACAATGCTATTTCTTTAAATACCATGAAGAAAGCACTCAAGGACAAGGACAAGGCGCTCACTGATGCTCAAAAGGTGGCCAGGGAGAAAACTGAAGCCGCCGAGAAGAAGCTTGCCGCAGCCAAGAAGATAGAGGAGGAAAACTCCAAGCTGAAACTGGAATGGAGGGAAATTAGCAAGAAGACCGAACAACTGACCAAGAGGAGCAATGCTCTGGAGAAGCACTTGGGAGATTTCGCGAAGAAGATGTTCATCATGCTCGATGGTAACTTCCCTTTGTTGAGTGAATTTCCTTAATTCCCATAGGCTAGTAATGTAACCATCTTTCATTCCTCCCTCCATATAAAATTTTGCCAGGACTTCGAAAAAGAGACCGAAGAGATTGAGCCCAATCTGGATCCCACTAAGTCGCCCGTTGGAGATGCTGTGGCCATGAACATGTTCCGCCTCAACGTCCATCCCCAGGGTGTTCATGCATACATCATTCGACTGAAGGCTGCATTGGAGAAGATTGACAAGGAACTGTGTCCTGAAGACACCCTCCAGACTGACCTTGCATCCATGATGACTTGCCTCAGTGAGATCCCCAGTCGAGTGTAACCTTGGAAGAAATCAGCTGCCCGCTGTGGAGCCGATGTGGCGATCTCGCTCGTCAGAGTCCATTGCAAGGAGGCGAGAGAGGACAAGTTGAAGGACCGCCGAGTGGTTAACACGAAGAAACTTCAGTTCCAAGACTTCATGGAGACCTTCATTGACACAGCCACTCGGATCGCAGATGGGATCGATTTGGACACCTTCGTCGAGCCAGCAAGTCCGTCTGGTGCTTGAAAAACTTTATTCGCAGTGAAAACTTTATTCGCCTTGGAATGACGAGTGGAAATGTAATGGCTGTAAAACTTCATTCAGGCCTTAAGCCTGAGTACCTTTGCTTGCGCGCATAACTTTTATTCGCACCGAAACCTTTGGACCTATCTGCATTTCACTTTCAATCGTTTGTTTGACTGAATTTCTTTTTCTAAACTCCAGAATGACAAGTATATTCATCACTTGGGTTGATTTTTTAACTTAGCGAAAGCTGGTTCGCGGCTAAGACCCCAAGTGTGAGGATCACTCGACACTTGGAGAAGTTTTGAACTTAGACGAAGACTGGTTCATAGCTAAGTTTCCGAGTGAATGGAATCTTATCCACACGGAAAGGTTGTTTCACTTAGGCGAAAGCTGGTTCGCAGCTAAGCCCCCGAGAGTGAGGTTCTCTCAACACTAGGAGAAGTTTTGAAATTAGACGAATACAGGTTCGTGGCTAAGTTTCCGAGTGAATATGATGTTATACACTCGGAAGTATTTTTTAACTTAGGAGAAAGTGTGTTCGCAACTAAGCCCCCGAGTGTGAGGATCGCTTGACACTCGGAGAAGTTTGACCTTAGACGAAGGCTGGTTCGTAGCTAAGTCTCCGAGTGAATGGACTGCTATTCACTCGATAGGATTTTTAACTTAGGCGAAAGCGTGTTCGCAGCTAAGCCCCCGAGTGTGAGGATGGCTCGACATTTGGAGAAGTATTGAACTTAGATGAAGACGGGTTCGCAGCTAAGTCTCCGAGTAAATGGACTGCTATCCACTCGGTAGGGTTTTTAACTTAGGCGAAAGCGTGTTCGGAGCTAAGCCTCCGAGTGTGAGGATCGCTCGACACCCGGAGTGTTCCCAAATGTGAAATTGCGCGATCGGAATCGACGAAAGACTACGGAAGTCATACGTGCATAAATGCCATTGTCTGAAATACTTTTATTACATCAACACAACTCTATTTTTAGGTATAGAAATGTCGGAGCAGATCTGCATTCCAGGCTCGCGGCTCATCAATCTTCTTCTTGAGGTTGTAGAGGTGATAGGCTCCATTGTTCAACACCTTAGTGATGATGAAAGTGTTGGAAATATGCCCTAGAGGCAATAATAAATTAGTTATTATCATATTTCCTTGTTCATGATAATCGTTTATTATCCATGCTATAATTGTATTGATTGGAGACTTAGATGCATGTGTGGATACATAGACAAAACCATGTCCCTAGTATGCCTCTAATAGACTAGCTCGTTGATCAAAAGATGGTTAAGGTTTCCTAGCCATGGACATGAGATGTCATTTGATAATGGGGTCACATCATTAGGAGAATGATGTGATGGACAAGACCCAACTGCAAACATAGCATATGACCGTGTCAGTTTATTGCTACTGTTTTCTGCATGTCAAGTATGTGTTCCTATGACCATGAGATCATGCAACTCACAGATATTGGAGGAGTGCCTTGTGTGTATCAAACGTCGCAACATAACTGGGTGACTATAAAGGTGCTCTACAGGTATCTCCGATGGTGTCTGTTGAGTTGGCATGGATCGAGACTGGGATTTGTTACTCCGCGTGACGGAGAGGTATCTCGGGGCCCACTCGGTAATGCAACATCACAATAAGCCTTGCAAGCAATGTGACTAATTGTTAGTTGCGGGATCTTGTATTACGGAACGAGTAAAGAGACTTGCCAGTAACAAGGTTGAACTAGGTATGGAGATACCGACGATCAAATCTCGGGCAAGTAACATACCGAAGAACAAAGGGAACGTTGTACGGGATTAACTGAATCCTTGACATAGAGGTTTGACCGATAAAGATATTCGTAGAATATTTAGGAACAAATGTGGACGTCCAGGTCCCGCCATTGGTTATTGACCGTAGAGGTGTCTCGGTCATGTCTACCTAGTTCTCGAACCCGTAGGGTCTGCACACTTAAGGTTCGGTGACGTTTCGGTAGTGTAGAATTATGTATGGATGTGACCGAAGTTTGTTCGGAGTCCAGGATGAGATCCCGGACATCACGAGGAGCTCCGGAATGGTTCGGAGGTAAATATTCATATATAGGAAGTCCCAGTTTGGTTTCCGGAAAAGTTTCGGGCTCATCGGTAGTGTACCGGGAGTGCCGGTAGTGTACCGGGAGGCCTCCGGGAGGGGTATTTCGACCCCAAGAGTTCCATGGGCTGTGGGAGAATAATAACCAGCCCTTAGTGTGCTGGGAAAACAGCCACAAAGGCCCATGGCGCAGGAGAGAAAGTCCTAAAGCAAAAAGTGGAAAATCAGCCAATAGGAGGCAATCCTACTCCAACTAGGATTGGAGGTGAAGTAGGATTGCTTCCCACCTCCTATTTAGGCTGACCCAAAGGCCTTGGCTGCCTCTCCTCTCCTATCCTCCTATATATACTAGTGGATTGGGTGGTTTTTGGACAGAATTTCCGGCCACGTGCTACCCGTTCCACCGGTGCATAGTTTCTCCTCTAGATCGGTTTTCTGCAACGCTTAGGCGAAGCCCTGCCGGAATTGCTCCACCACCATCATCGGAGCGCCATCATGCTGCCGGTGAACTCTCTCTCCTCTCCACCTCCTCTCGCTGGATCAAGATGGTGGAGATCATCATCAAGCTGCACGTGTGCTGAACGCGGAGGTGCCGTCCGTTCGGCGCCAGATCGGAAGGACCGTGATCGAGATCGCGAGATGGTTCGTGATGTGATCACGGAATGGATCGTGATGAGTTCGCGGGACAGATCGTGATCGAGATCGTGAGACGGATCGTGATGAGTTCGCGGTACGGATCATGATGTGTTCGCGGGACGGTTCGTGATTGGATCGCGGGACGCTCGGCGATTTGGATCGCAAAGAAGTTCGGCTACACCAACCGCGTTTCTTAATGCTTCCCGCTTAGCGATCTACAAGGGTACGTAGATCCACTCTCCCTCTCGTAGATGCTCATCACCATGGATAGGTTTGTGTGTGCGTAGGAAAATTTTTGTTTCCCATGCGACGTTCCCCAACAGAAAGGTCCTTCGCATGCCGGAGCGAGCTTGTGAGGTCGTTGTTGACCCACTTGTAGCACAAAATCACCTTCATGAAACGACTGACTCTTAACGTGCTTTGGATGGAAACATCACAGATCTTGCTGGTATGCAGTCATGCGAATCAGAGCCATCTCACGTTCCTCTTCTAGGAGATCTACGCCATCTTGTCTTGCTTGCTTAGCTTTCAGCTTCGGAATAAAGATCCACTCAAGGGGAATTATGGAGCAAGACACTCGTCAGGACAACTTCGGCTCCATAGACCAAGAAGAAAGGAGTTAATCCACTCGACCGATTGGGAGTTGTTCTCAAGCCCCATAAAACAGATGGCAACTCGGATACCCAGGCTCTGGCTACATGTTCCAAATCCCGCATGATACTAGGCTTTAGACCTTGTAGGATGAGGCCATTGGCTCGCTTAGCTTGGCCATTGGTTTGGGGGTGTGCAACGGATGCATAATCCACCTGAGTGCCTTGGGAGAAGTAGAAGTGTCTGAACTCTTTCGAGTCGAAGTTCGAGCCATTATCTGTGATAATACTATGGGGAACTCTATACCGGTAGATTATCTCTCTCATGAATTTGATTGCAGTGCGAGAGTTCACTTTATTTATAGGCTTGGCCTCAATCCACTTCGTAAACTTGTCGAATGCAACAAGCAAATGAGTAAATCCAATCTGTCCTGTCTGAAAGGGACCAACTATATCTAAACCCCAAACAACGAAAGGCCAAACGAGTGGAATGGCCTTCAGGGTAGACGCAGGTTTGTGAGACAAGTTTGCATAGAACTGGCACCCTGCAGTGATCAGCAATGTCCTTGGCCATCTGATTGGCACGTAGCCAGAAGAAACCAGGTCGATACGCTTTAGCGACAATTGTCCGAGAGGACACATGATGGCTGCAAGTTCCCGAGTGGATCTCTTCCAGGATCATTCGACCTTCTTCAGGGGAGATGCATCGCTGTGTCACACCAGATACACTTTCTCTGTAAAGTTGATCATCCATCACTATAAAAGCTTTGGATATGCGCACAATCTGTCGGGCTGCAACTTCATCGTCAGGGAGTTCTTGCCTAAAAATATATGCAATGTAGGGCACTGTCCAGTCGGAATGATGACCAGAACCTCCATGACCCGATCAATAACCGCAGGCACATCAACCTCAGCGGATCAGTGGTGCTCATAGCTTGTGGGGGATCTTTGGTGAAGGGATCTTCCTGCCCCGAAGGAGTATGAAGTTGCTATAAGAATACATTGCTGGGGACAGGTCTCCGAGTGGATCCAATCTTTGCCAACTCATCAGCTGCTTGATTCTTCACTTGGGGAACATGATGGAGTTCCAAACCATCAAATCTCTTCTCAAGTTTTCTAAGAACATTAAAATATCCATTCATAGCTGGGTTCCGAACATCCCACTCTTTCATCACTTGATTGACCAACAAATCTGAATCGCCGTAAACCATTAAGCGCTTGACGCCGAGTGAGATGGCCATGCACAACCCATACAACAGTGCTTCATATTCTGCTTAATTGTCGGAGGGATCAAAGTGAATTTGCAGGACATAACTTAGTTTGTTGCCTTTCGAGGATACCAAAACAACACCAGCACCGGACCCATTTAGCATTTTCGATCCATCAAAGAACATGGTCCAGTGCATCGAGTGAATCTGGATTGGTTGCTGCTGTTCAACCCACTCGGCCAGTTAATCAGCAAGTGCTTGAGAGTTGATCGCCTTTTTAGCTTCGAACTTGATGTCAAAGTATAGGAGCTCAATCGCCCATTCAGCCACTCGACCAGTCGCATCTCGATTTTTGAGGATCTCAGACAACGGAGCATCACTGACGACCGAAGTTGAGTGATCCTGGAAGTAGTGTGCCACCTTCTTCAATCGCCTTTTTAGCTTCGAACTTGATGTCAAAGTATAGGAGCTCAATCGCCCATTTAGCCACTCGACCAGTCGCATCTCGATTTTTGTGGATCTCAGACAATGGAGCATCACTAACGACTGAAATTGAGTGATCCTGGAAGTAGTGTGCCACCTTCTTCGCTGACAGATAGATACCGTAGACAAGCTTCTAGTAATGCGGGTATCATTGCTTCGGAGGAGTCAACACTTCAGAAATGTACTAGACTGGACATTGGAGCTTGTAGGCCTTGCCTTCCTCTTCCCGCTCGACAGTCAGAATTGTACTGACGACCTGGTTAGTGGCCGCAATGTACAGGAGCAACCTCTCTTGGCTGTGTGGAGCAGCAAGCACCGGCTGGGTGGAAAGCAGGGCTTTGAGGTCGACAAATGCTGCTTCAGCTTCTGGAGTCCACTCGAACGTGTCACACTTCTTCAACAGTCGGTACAAAGGCAATGCCTTCTCACTAAGACGAGAAATGAATCGACTCAACGCTGCCAAGCAACCTATGAGCTTCTGAACATCGTGCACTCACAGGGGCTTTTCATTCGGGCAATGGCGCTTATTTTCTTAGGATTAACGCCGATTCCTCATTTGGAAACGAGAAAACCGAGTAACTTGTCGCTAGGAACACCAAAAGTACATTTAGCCGGATTTACCTTGATAGAATACCTCCTCAGATTGGCGAATGTCCCAACCAAGTCAGCCATTAGGTCGGAACCTTTGCGGGACTTGACAACAATATCGTCCATGTAAGCTTCAACATTCTGAGGGATCTGGATGAGTAAACGCTTTTGAATCATGCGCATGATAGTAGCACCGGTATTCTTCAAACCAAAAGGCATGGTGATATAGCAGAAACACCCGAATGGGGGTGATGAAGGCTATTTTTATTTCATCTAGACAAAACAGACATATCTGATGGTAACTGGAGTATGCATCTAGAAACGATAAACGCTCGCACCCCGTAGTCGAGTCAACAATTTGATCGATGACACGGAGTGGGAATTGGTCTTTTGGGCAAACACGATTGATATGCTTGAAGTCAATACACATGTAGAGTGACTTGTCTTTCTTGGGGACCATGACGACATTTGAGAGCCACTCAGAGTGGTAAATCTCTCGAACAAACTTAGCTGCCAAGAGACGAGCCACCTCCTTGCCGATTGCTTTTCGGTTCTCCGCTGCCGACCGACACAAATGTTCTTTCACCGGTTTGGCCTTCGGATCAACTCTGAGTCGGTGCTAAGCCAGTTCCCTGGGAAGCCCCAACATGTCAGCTAGCTTCCACGCGAAGATGTCCTAGTTCTCACGGAGGAACTGGATGAGCTCAACTTCCTATTTACGGTCGAGTGTCGAAGATATGTTGGTCAGGGCAGTAGTAGGATCTGTTGGGTGAATGTGCACCTTTTTCACTTCCCCTACAGACTAAAAAGCTGACTTTGAAGCAGGCTTGTTAGCATGCAACAACTCAGTAGGGTCAACGCTCTTCTTGTACTCTTCTAGCTCGACCATGGCCATCTGATGATCGGCAATTTTGGAGGCCTGATGGAGGCACTCCTCAACCATCTGTCGATTGCCAGTGACTGTGATCACACCCTTGGGTCCAAGCATCTTTAGTTTAAGATACACGTAACATGGACGGGCCATGAAACTGGCATAAGTTGGTCGACCAAGGATTGTGTGGTACGTGCTCTGGAAGTCCACAACTTCAAAAGTCAATTTCTCTTTGCGATATTATTTATCTGTCCCGAACACCACATCCAATGCAATTTGGCCGAGTGATTTGGCCTTCTTCCCTGGGATTACTCCGTGGAACTGCATGTTGCTCTCACAGAGTCAGGACATCAGAATGCCCATCCCCTTAAGGGTATCTGCATACAGAATATTTAGTCCACTCCCCCCCTCCATGAGGATGTTGCAGAGTCGAGTGCCTCCCACAATGGGATCTACCACCAATACCTACCGACCAGGTGTGGCGACATGAGCAGGATGATCTGACCGATCAAATGTGATGGCAGTCTGAGACCACTTGAGGTACGTGGGGGTTGTAGGCACAGCCATGTTGACTTCTCTGTTTAAAACCTTCAATCAACTCTTTCTTTCAACATCAGCAAAAATCATCAGAGTGGCATTGACATCGGGAAAAGTTTTTTTGTCTTCATCATCCTCTTTTTCAGGAGTTTTCTCACTCGACTGATGCTGCTTGAACTGCTGGATCAGTAGATGGCATTGTCGAGTGGTATGTTTGGGTAATATCAAATTACCATCTTCGTCTTTCCTCGTGTGGATTGCACACGGTAAGTCAAGAACATCTGTTCCCGAATAATTTTTCCCTTTCTTGGGGGCGAACTATCCCTTGGACTTTCCCATATTTTTTTCCTTGTGCCGCCAGGGTGTCTGCCTCTGCCTGAACAGGACCATCAGCCTTCTTCTTCTGCTTCCAACTGGAATTGCCGCCGGCATCGTTGTCGACTGCTTTTCCTTTGCCTCCGCGGAGGCGGTCTTCTTCTTTGCCATTTGCGTACCGAGTGGCGATTTCCATCATCTTACTCAGTGAAATATCACCAGTTTGCCCAAACTTCAGGTAAAGCTCTCTGTACTTCACTCCGGCCTTGAAAGCACAAACAACCTGATGCTCAGAAACATTCTCCACTGTATGTTGCAAAGTGGACTAGCGCTGAATGTAATCCCTCAATGACTCATTGGGGTTCTAAACACAATGTTGTGAATCAATCAAACCGGCAGGGCGCTTGCAAGTGCCCTCAAATGTTCTTATGAACACTCGAGCAAGATCCTCCCAGCAGTGGATGCTAGAAGGAGCCAAACGATTCAGCCATGCACGGGCCAAACCATCCAACATCAAGGACAAATGCTTCATTACAATGTTGTCGTTACCACCACCAACCGGAATAGCCTGTCAGTAATCATCCAACTACGTTTCCGGCTTTGAATTGCCAGAAAACTTGCCTATCCCAGCCACCAGCCTGAAATTGGGGGGAATCTCTGCAGAACGAATGGCTCTGCTAAAGCACCCGGGACCAAAAATAACAACACTGCTGCCACTCGGGTAATCACTGTCGAAACCATCTCTATGGGCTCTGCCTCTGTGGATTCGCCTATGAGTGAGGAAGTCTCTTGCATCAAACCTTGGATTCCGCTCCTCACCAAACGGGTGCCTATCGTCCTAGTGCCGGGGTACGTACGGACTACCTTGCAGAGGAGTGGGCACTCGAAGGTGGTCATCACGGTGAAACTGATCTCGTCCCTGATCCCTGTACTGATCCTCACGGAAACCTCCGCCCCTGTGACGCAGGGGTGAACCAGGACTGTGTGCTGACTGAACAGTCTCTGCTCTTGGCAAATTACTCTGTATTCTATTGCGCAACTGTGAAACAACTGAGTTTTGGCGCTATGCTGCATCAAGCAATGCTCTGATCTGCAGCAAACCTCTGCCAGCCTCTGAACGTGGCGGCTGAATCGAATCTTCTATCCTAGCTGCTACCGCAACATTTAAAACTGGAGTGCAGTATACCTCAACGTTGTTCTATGAACCACGTGGAAACAGCTGTCGTTGACATTGACTGGGATGTGGTGGACGCTTGCAAGTGTGCTCATCGAGTTCCCTCTGAAGCTCTTCGAGCCGAATGCGCGTGGCCTCCAAGGCCTGAGCCTCAGCGGTCACACCGGCGATGGGCGTATGGAGGACCTCCTCATCCCCATTCGACTGCTCATTCACCGCCCCACTAGCCTCTCGCCTACCGCGGCCAAAACTAGGTGGTGGGCTCTAATGTGATCCAGCCATAAGAACCTCCGATGCAGGATCGCAGCTCTCACACTCGGAAGGAACGTCAAACTGATCCGACTCCGAGTCGAACACATCGTGAAGTGACTCGGTGAGCTCGATTGCTGCAATCTACGGAGATGAAACTTGCCGAGCAACCGCATGCCTCACCCAGCGCTGGAGCCACGAGCGATCGGATCGCTTGCGATGGCGAACAACAGGGAGGGCCGTAGAGTATGGAGTCGACGGCTGCCGCAGAAGAACACCGCAGGAGCTCACGTGGAAGTGCGCGACCCCATGGATCGGGAGTGCCTCAACGTCGAGAGGCACCTCTTGGAGCCATGCCAAATCATCGGCGATGAAGGTGAGCGCTCCGAGATGGATCTCGTGGATGAAGAACAAACCACCGCTAGAAGACATGACAAAGGGGGGAAATGCAACCTCGCCGGAAGTCGCTTAGACGCCTGCCCCATGGTGGGCGCCAACTTTCGTGGGAATGAGTCTGACAGTAGAAGATAGGGATACAAAAGGAGAGGGCAGAGTCCTAGCTATGGTGAGGGTGTACACACATATGTATGAGTTCAGGCCCCTCTCGTGGAGGTAACAACCCTACGTCTCAGTGCTCGGTAGCTCTTGTCGTGTGGGAAGTATGAGTTACAGAAGGTGCGAACCCTTGTGCCAGAGGGGAGGGGTGGCTTATATAGAGTATGCTGCCCCTCATAATTTCCAGGCATCCAAGGGTTCGATCGTGGGAATAAAGACGAGCGTTGCTGGTAACATACATCATAATTGCTACTAATGACGACTGGCCTAGCGCTTGCCTCATGGCCTCCCTGGGGTGGCTTCTGGTCTTCTGGCGTCGACTGGAAGTGAGGTCTTCCGAGTGATAGGTGACTATCGAGTGGAGGGATAAGATACCGAGTGGATAAAATGTTCAGTGACTTGAGCACCATGGTGAATCCAATCGGAATATCTCTTGTAATCTTTAAGTCCTATATTATAGTGTCCTTAGGTAGGGTATGTAGGTTAGGGCTAGGACCCTACCCTAGGTACATATCCTCTTCATGTCGCACGACAGACTGTTGTGCAACGACAAGCAGTTGGCGCACGCTCCCAGCAAGGGCAAAGGCCAGGTTGCCGCAGTGCCACGCAAGTCCAACTTGAGGAGTGGAGAGCTGGTTCGTAACAAAAACTGATCCTGGCCGAGTAGGGGTCCTTGAGTGGTGGTTCCTAGCTCACCCCGCCTCGCTAGATCGTTTAGTATCGGGCGCCTGCTGTGGCGCTAGCATAGGCTCTGGACTCGGTGGTTGAATTCTTCCAAGTGGCAAACAAGACCCTCCCCACTCCTCCCCGCATAGATGCCATGCCCTTGAAGATCGAGAAAGTGATCGCTGCCAACCTCGACAAGCCAGTCAACTTTAGTGACAAAGACGAGGAGAACACCAGCAACGGCGAGTCCCTAGACCTGGGGCGGTCCCTCTCGCTGGCTCGTCACACGCGCCAGACTGTTGACACGCCTGCCCTGCACCTCGGTGTGGTGACACAAAGGGTGACTCAGATGCAGCTTCCAGGAGATGAGTATCGCACATCACCACAATCCCTCTTCACAAAGACGATTCCAATGATCATTGGAAAGCCGCCGACGCGAGATAATACCCCAAGCTAGATGAGAGCACCCGCAAAGTCGGCCAGGCAGAGCGCACGATAGGTCCAAATCCCTTTTCTAGTGCCTGACTCATAGCGAGCCAGCCTCGCCTGGTGCACGAGATGGGGATCCTAGGCCCGAAGGAGAAGAAGGCGACCAAGGTGGCAGAAGCACTCATCCGGCGCTTCAATAAGCCACTCTCCGATGATGACATCACAACCATTGCCAGGCTCATACGTTGGCACAAACAACCAGGCAAAAGAGGCCTCCACTGCTCCATGTTAGTTAGTTGTAGTTCTTTCCATCGTTGTCGATGACCAACAATGCGCTGGATTATGTTAGGATTAGTTTCGTGTTTGTCGTGCGTAACAGTAGTCGGGCTAGAGGCAGTGTTGCTTGCCGACGGGGTTTTGGGCCTATTGGTGGTCGCCGACAACCCCTGGAAGATGGACTATTGTAATTGTGTTTGCTTTCAAATTTATTTAGTTGTCTGCAAATCCCCTCGTCGTACTATGTCCCTTTTAGCTCCAAGAGTCTACAATGGTTTCCCCATGACTGACGCCAGTTGCCTGATCATGAGCTAGAACATTAGAGGCTTAAACACGCCGGCAAGACCCTCAGTTGTCCGAGACGCGACTAACTCTCACAACCTCATCATCTTGTGCCTCCAAGAGACCAAGATCGAAAGATGGTCAACCAATATATCTAGGTAGGTGGGTGCTACTAGATTAGACGAGTGTGTTGTTCTTCTAGCAATTGGAACATGAGGGACGCAGCCATGTTTTGGAACTCAAGACTAGTCTCGGTGCAATCGCATGCTATAGGGAAATTTTCTTTCATGGCAAGAGTCTCGGTAATTGTTTCGTCCACTAACTACTAGCTTACAACCATATATGAGCCTACATATGAGGTGAGGAAACACGACTTCCTAACAGGGATTGCCAGGGTTGCACCACAATTAGGCGATACTTGGCTCATCAACGGAGACTTTAACATCATCTATGAGATGAGAGATAAGAGTAACTGCAACATCAACTGTAGAATCATGGGCAAATTCAGAGCGACTATAGATGCAGGGGGCTTAGATAAATTTAGTGCAAAAATTGCCGCTTTACATGGAGAAACGAACAAAGAATTCCAAAACTATTAAGTATAGACAAGTTCTTCTTCACCATGGCATGGGAGGGACTCTTCCCGACGTACCTACTGCATGCTACCTCCACCACTTGCTCGGACTACTGCCCCATGCTCTTTGTTGCGGCAACGGTAGCGCCGAGATAACTGACAAAATTTAGATTTGAGTCATTCTAGCCCCGGTTCCCACACTTCCATGAAACTATTAGCAATGCGTGGAATCGTCCAACCTCAGCAAGATGTGCCTTTGCAAAGGCTGAAAACTAAGATGGGTCGGTTTGCTAGAGACCTCAGGATTTGGAGAAAATCACTCTTGGGGGCGCAAAACATTAGCTCCACTTGGCCACCGAAGTTGTCCTATGTCAAGACATAGCACAAGAAAATTCAGTCCTTCCGGATGCATTATTTCATCTTTAGAAATTGCTAAAGCTGCGCATCTTAGGCCTTGTGGCAGTTGACCGTGCTCGGAAGCGGTATGCCTTCCAGATCACTTGGTTGCTGCAGGGGACGTGCCTACCACATTCTTCCAGGACAAAATAAACTCTAGGATGTGAAAAGCTTTCATCCATAGTTTGCATGGGCTAGGGGGATAGTCACATCTCAGGAGGACAAGGAAAAGGTTATACATGAGCACTTTTCCTCCCTACTTGGCACAAGCGCGCACCATGATGCCCCCGTCCATTGGAGCACCATAGACATGCCTAGATTACAAGGCGGTGGGTTGGACAACCCTTTCACGGAGGACGAAGTGTGGCGCGCGATTAAGGCTTCACCAGCGGAACGATCTCCAGGGCCAAACAGCTTCTCCGACACTTTCTTTAGGGCATGTTGGGCAATCATCAAAGATGACTTCATGGTGGCGTTTGGCCAATTTTACAATTTAGCTGGGAGAAATTTTGGGGAGCTAAACACAACTATCATCGCCTTGCTGCCCAAGAAAGATGGGGCGACCTCCATTAGCGAGTATAAACCGATTAGTCTCATCTACTCCCTCGCCAAACTGATCTCCAAAGTGCTCTCCATGCGTCTAGCACATGTTATAGACACACTGATCTCACCGGCTCAGTCGGCATTCCTGCAGACAAAGTGTATCCACGATAGTTTCCTCTACATACAAAGCTCCGTTAGGGCCTTACCAGGATATAACCCCGTGATATGACCCGGTTGGAAGGTTCCGGTTGATAGCATTGGTTTGTGAGCCGGCCCACGAAGACAGGTGTCAACTGAAGGCCCAGGAAGATTGGCGGCTCTTGGCGTGGGCCGGACGGCGGAGACCCAGATGTGCATGGCGTCTCAAAGATGACTTGGCTGAGAAGATAGAGATAGACTCGGAGATGTAAACGTGATCCGATTGTGTAATTGTAAGACCCGATGGTTCTGACCTCTTATATAAAGGCAGAGTCGGGGCGACTTAGAGGTAGGTTATCGAAAACTAGGTTAAGCTTCTAGCCCCTTGTAATCGATACAACAAGCAATAACAACACAAATAGGACGTAGGCTTTTACCTCGACTTGAGGGGCCGAACCTGGATAAACCCGTGTCCTTTGTCTCGATCAACCCCTTTGAGTCCACTACCATGGAGATGGCTCCGAAACTCAAGTTCGGTCACCCGGACATCTGCCGTGAGAAAACCACGACAGTTGGCGCCCACCGTGGGGCTAGCGCTCGGTGGTGTTGAGTTCTCAAAGGGCTCCCTTCTAGGGCTCGAGGGATACGTAGTTCGGAAGATGAGCAAGAGTCGCCGTGGCCGGCTCTACATCGACGACGCCGGCTGGGGACTTGACGCTGCTTCCGTGGAGTATGGTTTCCGGGTTCCGTTCGGCGGGATCCAGGTGTTTATTGGAAAGATCGACGGATCTACACCCGGGCCGGACGTCTGCGCCGACATCGTCGAGCCGTCTCGGCGTCTCCAGCCCGCACGCAAGGTAGGCCCTGCCCGTTTCAACCCGGGTCAGGAGAATGTCTTCGTGGGCTTCACTCAAGGTATGGATCTGGAAGCATTCGGATCTCAAGGGACTGTTGTGCACTCTAACGATGAGTCGTCGAGTGGGGAAACATAATCTGTGTACCGGCTCAGCAACGGTGGCCTCGGGGGCTACGGTAACACTCGCCCCGAGCCGGAGCGCGGCGGGTCAGATGGGCTGGAGCGGCCGTCTCATGCAGTGGTGTTCATGGCGGGGCCTGGGGCGGCCGGGTCAGGAGCTCACCCTCCCCCCCAGCCGCCGGCTCAGGGTCTTGCAGAATTGATGGATGAGCTTGAGGCCTTGTTGGCTACGGAGGTTACACCAGATAATCAAGTGGCTCGTAATGCGGAGATCGCAGGGATCAAGGGCCGGATGGCCGAGGAGCGTTAGAGGATAACTGAGTTAATTACCTAGATGGAGGTAGAGGCCTCACGGCTCAAGGCCGACACTTTCCGTTTGGAGATGGAACAGGTTTCAGCGGCGGTTGTGCATCGCCGGAGGCATCAATTTCGTCTGCCAGAGCACTACGAGGCAAGGAATCTGTTCAACACCCCCGGCTCTGGGCGAGCAGTGGCTCACACGGCCCAACCCGGAGGGTTCACAACACCAGTGGGCCACTATTCCAACCCGACCGAGAATATGGTAGCGGTGGCTACCCAGCTTTGAATGATCCCTATCCCAGATGAAGCGCCCTTTGCGGAGGAGGTGAGGAACGCTATTGGATACTTACAGACGGTCGTGGCTCAATAGGAGAAATATACTCACAGCTAGAACCGGGTCCACTCCACCCCTCTCCATAGTCGAAGTTTCAGTCGGCGTTATGAGTCGCCGGCGGTTTCCAGTAGCGGTCCACACCACGGGCCAGAAGGGGGGCGAGCAGCGCTAGACGCGCATGCCCTTGTGGACCGGGCGAGGAACAGGCAAAAGAAGAGGCAGCGATGGTTCATCCGGGTCATGGACACTTGGTGTTAACGGAGGTTGGAGCCACTGGTAGCACTAGAGCCGTGGGAGTCCTATGCTTGACTCCAGCTCTACGGAGCGAGAGGTTGCCCAAGGATTTCAAGGGACCCCGTAAGGTTCCAAATTACACAGCGGATCTCCCTCCCGAGGCTTGGGTCGAGAGCTATGAGCTAGCTATGGAGATGTTAGACGTTAGTGAAGCTATTTTTGCGAAATATTTTATCATGATGCTCGAGGGTCCGGCTCGCACATGGTTAAAGGGTTTACCACCCAACACTATAAGTTCCTGGGCCTAGTTAAGGGCAAAGTTCATCAAAAATTTCCAAGGGACTTGCAAGCAGCCTATGACCATTGTGGATTTGGATCATTGCGTTCAGCAGGAGAATGAGTCAGCTCATCATTGGGTCCGACGGGTGTCAACCATCATTCACTCGTCAGAACAGATCACAGCAGCTCAGGCGGTGCTCATTTTGGAGAAGAATTGTCACTTCGTTCCGCTGAAACAGAAGCTTGGCCGGCTTAAACATACGTGTCAAGATATGGGGGAGCTCATGACGGCTCTGACGAAATATGCCGACTCAGACAACACCAAAGATCCGGGCTCGGATGAGGAGAAGTCAAATCAGGGGAAGAAGAACAACCAAGCCAAGAGTTTTGGGAACAATGGGAATTAAAACAGATAGAGGAACGCTGGTGGCGGGTCAGAGCTGGTGGCGAATGCTAACACAGGGCCAAATATTCCTAAGGCGAATGGACGATATAAGTCATACCAGCGTGGCAACAGGCCCCCTTTCAATTTGGAAGTTGCGCTTAGGAAGCCTTGCCCGGAACACAGCACGCCCGACAAGCCGTCGACGTATGCGTGGGGCGATTGCTTTATCATGCATCGGTTTAAGAACCAACACTTCCAACCACCTAATAATCAGGGCAGTGGGCCGCCCGGCAGCTCAGGGCCTGGCGGTTCAGGCCACGGAGGGTCGGGTGCCGGCTTTGGTGCTGGCGGCTCAAGAGCGGGGCATCCGGGTCACAACAATCAGCAGCATCAACAGCACCCTGGCAACAACAACCATAACAATCAGCAGCAGCAACAGCAGCAGCGCAATCAGTCTAGATTCCAGAGTAACCCGAAGCAGCTCAGTTCAGGGCAGTATCATGTGTTTACGACGGGTCACAACAAACGAGATGAGAAACTACGGAGGCGAGCGGTTAATATGGTTGCGCCGGCTCTCCCGCGATATCTACCGTGGTCGGAGTATGACATAATGTGGAGCAGGGAGGATCACCCGCCGCAGGTGGACGACCTGGTCCGGTTAGCTTTGGTAGTGGCCCCTTAGATACATGGTTATGGAGTGAATAAGGTGCTTATGGATGGAGGTAGCAGTATGAACATCTTATATTACGACACCTTCCGGCGGATGAAGTTGCTAGACAAGGATCTTAAAACTTCTTCTACTGTGTTTCACGGTGTGGTGCGTGGTAAGTCGGCATATCCTGTAGGTAAAATTTCTTTGGAGGTGGCTTTCGGCAATGAATACAACTACAGGGTGGAGACCTTATGGTTTGAGGTGGCCAAGATCAAGAGCCCCTACAATGCATTGTTCGGGCGACCGGCTTACGCCAAGTTCATGGCTAGGCCCTGTTATGTTTATTTGCAGCTTAAAATGCCCGACTTAAATGGCACGATCACGGTTCATGGCAATCGAAAGACGGCTCTTGAGTGCAAGGAAGGAGATGCGGCTTATGCCGAGGCTAGCTGTGCACAGGAGGAGCTTAAGTTCTATAAAGAGAACATTGACCTGGAGGACATGACCCCGTTGAAGAAACCAACTACAGAGGCAGAGCCGCCACTTAAGTTTTCAGCGGATGATACCAAGGCAGTGGACTTTACTTCGGGCGAGTCATCCAAGCAGTTCATAATTGGGGCTCACATGGATCCCAAATAGGAAAGCGCGCTCATCGAATTCATTCGTGAGAATCGGGACATCTTTAAATGGAAACCTTCTGACATGCCGGGTGTATCGAGAGAGTTCGCTAAGCACAATCTTAATGTGAATCCAAAGTTTAAGCCGATCAAGCAATTTCTATGACGGTTCAATGAGGAGAGGTGCAAGGCTATTGGGGAAGAGGTTGCCTGGCTCTTAGCTGCTGGGTTTATAGTTGAAGTTTTTCACCCGGAGTGGTTAGCTAACCCAGTGTTGGTGCTCAAGAAGAACAACACTTGGCGTATGTGCATAGATTACACGGACCTCAACAAGGCTTGTCCGGCTGATCCCTTCGCGCTCCCGCATATTGATCAGATCATCGATGCGACAGCCGGTTGTGAGAGCTTGTGTTTTTTGGATGCCTACTCAGGGTATCATTAGATAAAAATGGCAGTCAAGGATCAAGAGAAAACATCGTTTATCACACTTTTTGGGGTGTTTTGCTACGTCTCCATGCGTTTTGGGCTTAAGAGTGCCCAGGCGACTTACCAGCGGTGTGTGCAGAATTGTCTCCACAGCTAGATTGGCCGTAACGTTCATGCTTATGTGGATGACATAGTGGTGAAGTCTAGAAAGAAGGAAACCCTCTTGGAGGACCTAAAGGAAACTTTTGACAATCTCCGGGTCTATAAAATGATGCTTAACCCGGCAAAGTGTGTTTTTGGTGTTCCTATAGGAAAGCTTTTGGGGTTCTTGGTCTCTGAGCGTGGCATCAAGGCTAACCCGGATAAAATCAAGGCTATCACTTCTCTGCGAGAGCCGACGTGCATCAATGATGTTCAGTGCATTGCAGGGCGGATTGCCACGTTGAGCCGGTTCATAAGCCGACTTGGGGAGAAGGCCATCCCCTTGTATCAGATGATGAAAAAGACAGACAAGTTTAAGTGGAGCAAGGCTGCCGCAGAGGCGCTTGAAGCTCTTAAGAAGCAATTGACAGAGCCGCCAGTATTAGTCGCTCAGGCTGAGAAAGAGCCGTTACTCCTCTATGTAGCAGCTAACTGCCGGACGGTCAGTGTGGCGATTGTGGTGGAGCGTAAGGAGGCAGGGAAAAAAATATCCCGTTCAGAGGCCTGTTTATTATATCAGCGAGGTCTTGGCAGAGTCCAAGCAGAGGTATCCGCATTGGCAGAAGCTCGTGTACAGGGTCTTTATGGCTAATCGTAAGCTAAAGCACTACTTTTTGGGCCATTAGATAACTGTAGGAAGCTCTGCCCCATTGGGAGATATCATTCAAAATAGAGAAGCTACAGGGAGGATTGCTAAGTGGGCTTGAGAGTTGGGGCCTCTTAACATCGCCTATACCCCTCGTACAGCAATCAAGTCTCAAGCCTTGGTGGATTTTATAAACGATTGGACAGAATGCCAGGCGCCTGAAGAGAAGCCGGACAACACATACTGGACTATACATTTCGATGGGTCTAAACAGCTTGAGGGGTCTGGTGCTGGGGTGGTTCTCACCTCCCCTAAAGGTGACAAGTTTTGCTATGTGCTCCGGTTGATGTTCCCCTGTACTAACAATGCTGCTGAGTATGAGGCCTTGCTCCATGGTTTGAGAGTCGCTAAAGAGATGAATTTAAGCCGGGTTAGATGCCTGGGCAACTCAGACCTTGTGGCTCAGCAAGTTTCAAGTACTTGGGATTCTAAAGACCCACGTATGGCTGCTTATCGACAGGCAGTTGATATTTTTGCAGGTCATTTCAAAGGTTATCAAGTGGATCATATTGATCGTCGGCGGAACGAGGCGGCTGATGCATTATCAAGACTCGGATCTTAGCGTAAGCCGGTGCCGCCTAATGTTTTTCTTGATGTGTTATGTCATCCGACTGTCAAGATGCCTTCTGAGGAGGATCTGGCAATTCCTGACCCAAAGGCGGCTTTGGTGGCGGCTCTACATATTATTCCAGATTGGACTACTCCTTATTTAGCGTACTTAACGCGCAGCGAGCTGCCGGATGATGAGAGCCGGGATAGAGAAATCACGCGCCGTTCTAAGTCCATGACAATTATCAATGGTGAGCTACACAAATGCAGTGTGACTGGTGTTTTCCAGCGCCGCGTGTCACCAGAGGAGGGCCAGCAGATCTTAAATGAAATTCATGCTAGAGACTGTGGACATCATGCTGGGTCAAGATCTTTAGTAGCCAAGGCTTTTCGGCATGGTTTTTTCTGGTTGACGGCTCACAAGATGCGTTGGACGCCTTGGATGAAGCATGAGAGTTAGCAACGGCCAGATCGGCGATTTATCAACAAGACCTGCAACGCTATCACAGCCGCAAGGTGAAGACCCGAACGTTCCAGGAAGGAGACCTGGTGCTCCGGCTCATTCAAGACCAATCTGGGATGCATAAGCTCTCTCCGCCATGGGAAGGGCCCTTTGTGGTTAGCAGAAACCTCAACAACGGGTCATACTACCTCATTGATATTCGTGATGAGTCAGACATGGCGGGTCAGGAGACTCGGCGGCCGTGGAATGTCGCACACCTGCGGCCATATTATACTTAATAGGAGATTGAGAGCCATCATTATTGTACATATCATATTTATGACAATATAGAGTAGTATCTCTACCAAGACCGAACATCCGGTTCTTATATGTATCTTTTTACAATAAAGATGAGGTACCTCCGATTCACGGAGTTAAGTTACAATTGATTCGTTGCTACCAGGCGACTTTTTCATCATCTGCCTTTATGCCCTTTCAAAGCACCGTTGGCACGGAGGCTTCTTACCTTTGGGTATAGCTTACATCTCCCCTATGCGGTCCGCTTCTTAATGTTGCAAGGAGGCTTCTTACCTTTGGGTATAGCTTACATCTCCCTTGCGCAGTTGGCTTTATGCCCTTTCCAAGCACCGTTGGCAGGGAGGCTTCTTACCTTTGGTATAGCTTACATCTCCCCTGTGCGGTCTGCTTCTTACTGTTGCAAGGAGGCTTCTTACCTTTGGGTATAGCTTACATCTCCCTTGCGCAGTTGGCTTTATGCCCTTTCCAAGCACCGATGGCAGGGAGGCTTCTTGCCCATGGGTATAGCTTACATCTCCCCTGTGCGGTCCGCTTCTACTGTTGCAAGGAGGCTTCTTACCTATGGGTATAGCTTACATCTCCCTTGCGCAGTTGGCTTTATGCCTAAGTTTTGAGTACGTTAAGCGCTGTTGTTGATGGAGGCTTCTTACCTTTGGTATAGCGTAATATGACCCTAAGACTGCAGCGTGTACAGCAAATTCCAGTTTCTTATCAACTGCGGCCATCGAAGGGGGCTTCTTACCGACGGGTATCGCTTATCTCACCCTAATGGTCGGCTTTATGCCACTTCTGGTTACTTATTAACCGCGGTTGTCGAAGGGGGCTTCTTACCGACGGGTTTGCTTATCTCACCCTAACAACCGGCGTTTTCGCCAAAAGTAGTTGTGGAAGGAGGCTTCTTACCCTTGGGTATAGCTTACATAAACCCTTCACACAGCTGGCTAGTACAATTACTAGTCGCAGTTGTCGAATGGAGGCCTCTTGCCATAAGGTATAGCTTACATAAACCCATCGGTAGCCGGCCCTATACAACATTGGCTGATTGGAGGAGGCTTCTTGCCTTCGGGTATAGCTTACATCACCCTCCAACAACAGGCTTTTTGAGCTGCGGTTGTCAGTAGAGGCTTCTTACCTTTGGTATAGCTTACATAAACCTATTGACAACCGGTGTTGGAATACAACGGATAAGTATTTACTGTTAAAAGGAGGCTTCTTACCATCATGGTACAACTTACATCACCCCTCATGCATCTGGCTATATGCCTGTTTAAGTTCTCAACAGTCGTCGTTGTCACATAGAGGCTTCCTACCGTCAGGTATAGCTTACTTTATCCTATGACAGTCGGCTTTTCCGTGGCATCACGTTATAAGAGAAGAAGTCATCATGCTCCGGCTGATGGAATAAAACTTCTCGGGTCTAATGGGTCCGGGTGAAAGGAAGGACATCTCAGAAAGATTACATATTGGCTCATCAACAGCCGCTGTTTTGTTCGTGGAGGCTTCTTACCAACAGCTATAGCTTATCTTATCCAAAGGACAGCCGGAGCCGGTTCATATTCCATTACCAAGAGTTGGAGCTATGTTGGTTGCCTTTATAAGATCAGTGTCTTTAGAGGTGTTATCCGGTTCTAAACGCTATGAAGACATAAAAGCACCTCTCATGAATAATTGGCAAGTTAATAAAGCTGGAAGTACAGAGCTGAGAAAGATTGTTGAAAGCAATATAAAATAGCCGGCAAGTGCACTTAGATATTATAAGGCTGTTACAAAAGATGTTCTCAGAAGGAACAAATGGTGTTTCTAACAAGTTTCAAAACGCCATTGGCGGGTAATTACAAGAGCCGTTCTTGCTCTGAATAAAGTTACATCACTCGCCGGTTCACCCTGCTCCGTTTCTCCCGTGGGTTGAATCTGAAGGTTGCCGAGTTCCCAATTACAGTTAGAGACGGCAGCAAAGGTCCCTTCAAAGAAAGGTGAGACGTTGAGCTCACCAGGGATAAGATCATTGCTGTGGGCGGGTGTTAGGTCTTTGCACTCATAAAGAGGCCCGCGGATCCGTTTGCCTTCCTGGTCATATGGTGCTTGATAGCTTGTTAGGTCCACCTCATCAGCCATGACAGACGCCAGGAAGCGAGAGTCCTTGACACATTTGAAATAGTCCGCCTCAGAAAATTCTGAGTCGTCGACTTTCTTCGAAGGATACCCGCCCATCATTTCATCCGGCGTGAGATCCGGCATGAAGGCCATAGCCCGGCTCATACCTGCAACGGCTCCAGAAAGGAAAGCTGACTTCTTCAGTTCATGTATCTGTTTGGGCACCATCGAGAACAGTTCTAACACCCCTTTCAGGGCATTGGGAATCTTTTCCTTGTATTGTATGCTCTTAATCGTGAACATTGCCCCACAGTACAGCTGCTCTGTGAGTGTATAGATTGCCTTCAGTGAGAGGATGCTATCCGCCGCAAGCTGCCGGCTCAAGGGGCCTGCATGACCCGGACGAGATATGTGAGTCGCCAGTTGTTCGTGAAAGATGATAGTATAAGGAGTATGATAAGGATGACTTACCAAACAAGGCGGCAGACATCTTGGCGATATGCCGTTTTAAGCCTTGGAGCTCTTCAGCAACGGCGATGAGCCGTTGATCGACATCATCTGCCCGTTTCGTCAGAGCGGCTTTCTCCTACTCTGCTGCTTCTTTTAGAGACGTTAACTCGGCAGTGGCCTTAGATAATTCTTGTTGAGCTGCCAGGATAACTCGGCTAGGAGACGGCATTTCTCATCGGCCATGCTTCGCGCTTCCTGTTGAGCTGCCAGGTTAACTTTAAGATCCGTCAGCTGAGAGCCGGCGGCGTTCAAAGCATCCTGCACATGTCAAAGCAAAACGTGAGCTGTTACAGCAACAAGGGTGTTAATATAAACAAGGGTTCATAGTTCAAGTTATACAAGTCTCAAACAGATTGCAAGCAATATATTTGACACTTGGGGGCTAATGTACATTTCATGTGTTCAAGTATACAGCTCCGGTTCATTTTCCTTGAAATTGACCCGGAACTTGGGGGCTACAACGTGGCTCTTTTCACATAAGATAGTCCCGGTTCAAATAAAATTTGAGCCAACCCTTGGGGGCTACACCATGGCTCTTTTCAGATCAGAAAGTCCCGGTTCAAATAAAATTTGAGCCGGCCCTTGGGGGCTACACTACGCCTTTGTTCAGCTACGAAAGTCCTGACTCAAATACGTTTTGAGTCGGCCCTTGGGGGATACACTTGGCAGTATGCAAGTATTTACAATGTGCAGTATGTGTATACAGTTTAAGCAAAAGTGTTTCCTACATAACCTTCAAAGAAGACCCGGTTGAACTATACATTAGATTAAACCAGGTTCTTGGAGGCTGGGGAAGGTTATGACCGAACAAGGATGACATACCTCATATTTAGTTTTCATCATGGCGACCAACCGGAGTTCTAAGTCTCGGCTGGTGTTGACCCGATTCAGCTAGCCGGAGTGGAGTTCTTCGGCTGTCATCTTGTCATATGCCGAGTCGAATTGAAGCTTTCGTGAGGCTTCAGAGGGCTCACGATGCCGGGTTAGCACATGTGCTGGAGAAGGGGGCTTCTGAGCAGACCCGGTGATGATGACATCTGGAGTCACAGGAGTCTTGGTGGGTGTAACCGGCCTTGAAGGAGCAGCTGGGGAGTTCTCCATTATAACGTCGTCCGTTGCTGGCTCTGTGGAAGCCGCTGGTGGAGCTTCTTCTGCTGGAGTTTCCTCCGGCTGTTCTAGATCCGGTTGAGCCGGGGCCGGCTGTTCAGGCTCTTGATTCTCAAGGACAGGGCCGGAAGAAGGATGGTTGGTCTTGTGGCGTTTCGCCTGAGCACTGCAAGGTGTAGGGTCAGCGTTTGAAGGAGAATGGTATTTCGTCAAAACATCCGGATATTTGAATACTTACAGAGGATTGATTTTCGGAGGAGGTATGACTGATGCTGAAGAATAGCCCGAAGAGGGTGTCTTCTGAAAGAGTAAGACACGGAAATGAGAAGACATTTAGACACAAAGAGAAACCAAAGGAAAATAAGGGTATTAACCTCCGCAGGCCGCTTCTTGGGAGCCGGCGAGTTTCGAAGTCCAAATACAAGCTTCGTAGAGCCGGTGCTCCGGGTCTGGTAGCATTCAGTCTGCTGTTGCTTTTTAAGAAGAAATCGGGAGCCAGATGAGCGAGAGGGTGAGAAAGAGGGAATTTCCTAACGACCCGCCGCGGCTTTCGGATGAAATATTCTGAGTCAGAGTATATGTAAGTTACCTTAGGAGCATTGGCGTGACTGGTTTCTACTTCGTCCTGCGAACACAGTAAACATTAATAAAGAGTCGGCAAGACAAAGATTCAAGTAAGTAAGTTAAAGATTTTACCTCCGAGTCTGAAGAGGCCGGGTGTTCCAACCAGTTCTCTTGGGGAGCTGCTTTTCTTTGCTTCTTGGTGGCGGCTTTCTTCTTAGTTGCCTTCGGAGGAGGTACATATTCCTTCTTCCAAAAGTCCGAGTCAGTCTGTGCAAATTGACCCGGAGGAAAAGATATCAAACTAAGTAAGAAGAATAGGTAAACATGCAACAGAAGGAAGAAAGACAAATATACTTACAAGGGGCGCCGGGTTGGTCGCACAGAAGGGTGCCAGCCCGATGGTGCTGCAAGAGCCGGAGGTTTCATGCACAAGGCTTCGGACGGTCATGCAGATGTTGTCCTCAGTCAAAGTAACCTTGCTGAAGCACAATTCGCTATCATACTGCCCTAGATATTCATACATGAGCCGGTTCCTAAGG
The DNA here is from genome assembly GCA_022496015.1 of Hordeum marinum. Taxonomy (NCBI): domain Eukaryota; kingdom Viridiplantae; phylum Streptophyta; class Magnoliopsida; order Poales; family Poaceae; genus Hordeum; species Hordeum marinum. Next base: position 355,061,243 of record CM039676.1, on the reverse strand, counting down.
CTCAGAGGCATGATCCGCCATTCTACCCAACAGCGGATCAGATCAGTTCCAATAAGACCATTGGCCAGGAGAGCTTTCACTCTGGCATGAGGTTTCTCGTATCTGGCGCGATCAGCAGCTGAGAGCCAGTCGGGCAGCGTTGTATCAGTCGAGAGCCGGGAAGGGCGATAACCCGGCAGGCGATGCTCTGTTTCAGGAGACGTGTCTCTGCAGTAAAACCACGTCTTGTTCCAATCTCTGGGGTGACTGGGCATCTGAATAGCCGGAAAGGTGATGCCCCTTCGGCGCTGGATGGTGATCCCTCCGAGTTCCAGGCTTGGCCCGCTTTTATACTCTGTCAGGCGGTTGGCGTAGAAAAACTCAAGGAAGAAGCCGACTGACGGACTGGATTGAAGGTACGCCTCACAAAGGACTTGGAATTGACAAATGTTGGATACTGAATTTGGTGCCAGGTCTTGAGGATGCAGTTTGTATAGATGGAGAATATCGCGGAAAAACTTAGAGCCGGGTGGCATGAACCCCCGCTCGATATGATCCATGAAAACTATGACTTCCCCTTTCTTCGGTGCGGGGCGGGTCTCATCACCCGGAACCCGCCAATGGACAACTTCCTTTGGGGGAAGGGTGCCGGCAGCTACAAGGTCTGATAAATACTCTTCAGTCACGCAAGAGCCGACCCAATTGCATCAGTTCGTGGCGCGTGTCATATTGCCGGCTTAAAGGTACTGTGCAAAAGAAAATGGTGACTAGTCAAACAAAAGTAGATGGCTGCAGCGGCTTACAGTTTACAGGGTTCTAAAAGATTAAGCTTTGAAAGACTCGGTTGATAAGAGCCGGAGGGAGTATAGCGGCTCACTATGGAAGGAAGAATCGGAAGTTAGTTAAGACCCGGACAAACAGCTTTCACAAATTGTTACTAAAATTTTGGATCTACCGAGGCGGTGAAATAAGGTTCTACTCTGACCTACCCGACGAACAGCAAGAAATGAAAGGGCAAGTTTATAGCCCGAACGGCCCGCGCATTACGCGCGGCCGGCCCGCAAACGGCAGCGGTGGTGACGGCGCAATCTAAAGGCGCGCAGCGGGCCCCGAGACTTGCCCGTGCGGCCGCGCCAGAGGCCGGGGCGCACGACGGAGGAACCGTCGGAGAAACCCTATCCCTAAAGACCTAAACCTACGGGAAGAGGGGCGTACCGGAGTTGGAGACGGCGGCAGACGAGGCTATGATCCGAACAGGTTGATGAAGCGGCTAATGTTGAGGACGGAGAGCGACGGCGTCAGAGTAGAGCAAGGCTCGGGTCGACGGGCGGGGGCAGGAGGAAGAAGAGAGACGCACGGGCGGGAATGAAACGTTTGACCCGTGCGGGTCCTATTTAACAGGAGATATGAGGATGGTGCGGAATCCCAGGCGGCGACACCGGTCTTGCCGAGGCGGACGCCTCGATTCTCGGTAAGTGGTTAAATGCAAAAGATTTGGTGATACGTCAGCGGATCCTGTGACGTCACGCCGGGTCATTCTGTGTCGACTCTCAGATGATTGCAAGAGAAGGATGAAATGAGCTGGCTCACTTCTACCTGGGGCCTAATGTTGGGGATATAACCCCGTAATATGACCCGGCTGGAAGGTTCCAGTTGATAGCATTGGTTTGTGAGCCGACCCATGAAGACAGGTGTCAACTGAAGGCCCAGGAAGATTGCCGGCTCTTGGCGTGGGCTGGACGGCGGAGACCCGGATGTGCAAGGCGTCTCAAAGATGACTTGGCTGAGAAGATAGAGATAGACTTGGAGATGTAAACGTGATCCGGTTGTGTAATTGTAAGACCCGACGGTTCTGACCTCTTATATAAAGGCAGAGTCGGGGCGACTTAGAGGTAGGTTATCGAAAACTAGGTTAAGCTTCTAGCCCCTTGTAATCGATACAGCAAGCAATAACAACACAAACAAGACGTAGGCTTTTACCTCGACTTGAGGGGCCGAACCTGGGTACACCCGTGTCCTTTGTCTCGATCAACCCCTTTGAGTCCACTACCATGGCGATGGATCCGAAACTCAAGTTCGGTCAACCAGACATCTGTCGTGAGAAAACCACGACAACAGGCAAAAAAACCCGGCCCTCCTACTTAAGATAGACATCGCCAAGGCTTTTGACAATGTGTCATGGGATTATATTCTAGAGCAGCTGCAACAATTGGGATTTAGTGCATGATGGAGAAGATTGGATCACACTACTACTATCCACATCATCATCGTCCTTCCTCCTTGATGGAGTCCCTCACCAACTGATTCATCACCGCCGGGGCCTACAATAGGGCGACCCCTTGTCACCATTCCTATTCATTTTGGCAATTGACCCGCTTCAGCCCTTACTTGATGAAATTGCATGGCACAACATCATAGCACCACTTACACGAAGGGAGCTGAAGCTCCGCATTAGCCTGTACGCCAATGACGCTGTCATATCCGCGAATCATGTTAGGCCGGAGATTGATGCACTAATGCACATTATCCATGAGTTTGTAGCATACATGTGCCTCCACATCAATTCCTCCAAATCTACGGCACTACCCATTAGATGTGATGATTTAGACCTTGACGAGGTGTTATAAAACTCCGGACGAGCCCTAGGCCACTTCCCAACATCATGCTTGGGGCTACCACTCACGCTCACTAGGATGAGATTAGCAAACCTACAATTCATCATCAATAGGATCAAGGCCAGACTTGCGGGTTGGAAAGGGATTCTATTGCCCATTGCTACCAGGAGACTCCTAGTCAAATGCGTCCTGAGCACCATGCAAAACTTTGCATTATCTGTTCTCCGAGTGCTAAAGAAGCTCCTCAGAGAAATCGAGAAATGTAGCCACATATTCCTCTAGAAACAAGACAAGGAGATCACCGGGGGCTGTTGCAAGGACAACTGGCCGACGGCATGCACACCAACGTCGCGAGGGTGGATTGGCTTCCTCGACCTCGAGCGCATCAGCCATGCCCTTAGAATTTGATGGCTATGAATTGCATGGGCCGATCCAGAACTCCCCTGGGTTGGCATGCCGCCGCCGTTCAGCAAGGACGACAGGGCTCTCTTCGCAGTCGCGACGTCGGTCACGATCGGCGATGGTGCCATCGCCTAGTTTTGGAATTCGTCCTGGATTGGTCACCCCTGCTCGCGGCCGCCTTCTCTTTGCTCTACAATCACTCAAAGTGTAAGAATAGGATGGTGCAGGATGCACTCCGAGATGAAAACTGACTTAAGGATCTGAGACATGGAGACATGACGGGGGGATGACCTTGGGGTAGCCTCATGCACCCCTTTGCCCCTGCTCTTCCCACGCCATTAAAGGGCGGGCCGCCTCCCCTTGCGGTCCGGTTGCACCTTTCCAGACGCGACCCTCGGGCTAGGGCCCGCTGGCTGCGACGTGCCGGCCGGCTGGGGGCGTTGCCGCCTGGTTCCCCATCCCAACGGGGGTCAGCGCCTGTGAAGCCACAGTGCAGGCGTCAGGGCCTCTGACCCTAGCAGATGGCGACCGGGCCTCCGACAGTGCCGGCACGCCTCAACCACTCGGTTACCTGCTCTGGCATGGCTACAGGGTGTCCGGCCGTGCCGCTGACCTTGGCCGGCCGCCACAAGACGACGCCTCAAGTGGTGGCTCGTGCCGCAACAGGACCGTCGTCTGGACCCACCACGCGGGCCCCTCCGGCTCCTGACGGGACCCTTCTGCCGGCGGGGACTACTAGCGACGAGACCCCATAGTCGATGGCCCCCGTAGCTGGCCAGAGAGGCTGCCGGCTGGGCCCCCCAAGACCTTCTATTTCATATTGTAATCCGGGGGGTTGGACTATAAAACCCCCCGGGCCTCCCCCATGCATGGGCTCAATCGATCCCCCAGCTCACACTACGTCCACTCCACGTACACATGTAGCGAGGCAGAAGAGCGGTCTAGCCCCTTCTTCCTCCACGATCCATACAGCTCAAGGAGCGCCATCGTAACCTCACCATTGTCTCAACGAGACGAAGCAGGATTAGGGGTATTACCGCCCACGGAGGGCCCTGAACCTGGGTACATCGGGTGTCCGCCATCGCTTGTGCTTAACCCCGTTCCCGGAGTCCGCTGGCGTCCTTTCGGCCCCTCTCGATAAGCCTACCCATGGCATATGCCGTGACAAAACCACGATAGTTGGCGCCCACCATGGGGCCGTCCACGGCGCCGGCCGGAGTCATGCTCCGGGCGGGGCCCTTCACCACCTCCCCCGGCTGCCTTGTGTCCTGGTGGAACTGCATGCTCGTGGGGCTTCCTCCGGCAGGTCTTGCGGGCGATGCGGCCGGCCTCTCCGACGAGTGCCTGGGTCGTGACATCACACTCGACGTCGTCGCGCTCGCCGGGCGGCTCAGCAAGCTGAGCCTCGCCGGAGAGCTGGCGGCCAATGAGTAGCCTAGCTGGGTGCTTGACTGCACTGATCCTCCCTCGTCCGTAGGCGCGCTCGCCACGGGCAAGTCCATCGGCTCCCACACCCACGTGGGAGTGATGGACACTGCCTCCTCCAGCACTTCGGGCCGTGAGCGAGCGGCCGAGGCCGGCGTGGCCGCCGCTCGCTCCGGCACCTCTGACCCTCTCGGCGCTACCCTCCGGGGTCTGGGCACCCCTATCACTACAACGGCGGACCCGGCTGCCGCCAGAGCCGAGCTGGAGGCGGCCTGCCACCAGCTGTTCGAAGACGCCAGCGCCATCGTTGCCGAGCGATGCCGGATGGAGGCCGCGCAGCAAGAATACAACTCCGCGTACGGTCTCACCCCGGCTGGCCCCGAGCCCGGCCGACGTGGGGCTGTGCTGGAGCGCGGCCGCGTGGTCGTGGAAATCCTTGGCGGCCGCCTCCCCGTCTACGACAGCCCTGCCGCCAACCTGCGGCCACCAAGGTTGCCCACGAGGACTTGGCAACCTTGGAGGGCGAGGAGCGGGCCGCACGCGAGCGGCACATCAAGGACCTCATCGACACCGCTAATGCGCAACAGGTCACCTTCACCCCCGATGGGGCCGCCTCCGAGTTTCCCCATCCCGAGGGCGAGGGCGCTAGGGCTGCTAACCGTCGGCCGGCTCAGCACTCCAGCACCCCTCGTCCCCCCGGCCGGAACGCCCGGGGGAGCCACACTCAGCGTCCCCCGTCGCACGGAAATGATTAGCCGGCGTAGCAACAACCCGGCTAGCAGCCACCGCCGCGACGAGGTGCCGACTGGCGGAAGCCGGCGTAGCCGTGAGCATACCCCACCTCCGAGGCAAGAACCGGCACGGTCTGTCCTGCCGGCCGTCCAACCCGAGCTTGCGGCTCGGCTCGGACCGCGCGTTCCCCACAGCGACAACGACGCCCGGCTCCGCCTCGACCGGCTTGCGCAGTCGGCCCTCCTCGAGGAGGAGGGCTTGATTGGCCCGGCCTGCTTCGGTCTACGGATCCGCAACGAGCCTTTTCCGCCCGACTTCATGCTTCCCCGCGACACCCCGAAGTACACCGGGGCTGCTAATCTGGAGGACTGGCTGATCGACTACACCACCGCCGTCGGCATCGCCAGGGGGAACAAGCGCGTAGCCATCCGCAACGCCCCCCTCATGCTAATCAGCTCTGCCCGCACCTGGCTGAACAGCCTGGCTACCGGCAGCGTCAACACCTGGACGGACTTCGAGGAAGCCTTCATCCGCAATTTCACCAGAACCTACAAACGGCCTGGCCGGCCCCGCGAGCTGGCCATATGCATCCAAGGGCTGGACGAGCCCCTCCGTGACTACCTCACGCACTGGACTGAGCTCCGCAACTCCTGCAAGGGAGTGCACGAGGTGCAAGCCATCCAATACTTCATCGAAGGCTGCCCCGATGACACCCCCCTTAAGCACAAGCTCTTGTGCTCCGAGCCAACCACCCTGGCAGACCTGATGTCCAAAGCGGACAAATACGCCACGGCCGATTCCTCGATAAGGATGAAGGCCAAGGCACCAGCCAAGCCGACTACGCCCCCCGTCGCGCCGCGGGCGACAGCCGACAACCGGCTGCAGCAAAGCGGCAAGCGCAAGAAGGACCAGCCCGACACCTACTATGGGAGCCGGCTGGTCGCCTCCATCAAGGGGGAGCAGCGGCTGGCCAGGCCTCCAGTCAGCGCCTGCGCATTGGCAAGGCTGCCTAGCAGCCCAAACAGACTTTTGAGCAAATGCTTGACCTTCCCTGCAAAAACCACTCCGGCGCCAAGCCGGCCACGCACACGCTTCGGCAGTGCAGCTTCTCACAGTGATTGGCCCGGGGGGACGGCCTCCAGGCTCCCCCCGCGCCGCCAGCTCGCGCTTCGGTGCCAGCTCCAGCTCCGGCTTCGGCTCCCGGTCCGGCCTAGGTGGACCCGACCCCGGCTTGAAACGACGGCCGACTGCTGGACCAGTACCCCGAACATGACGGCTCCTACGTCGTCTTCACCAGTGAAGGGACGGACAAGCACACTCAACGCTGGCTCCACCGCGAGGTGAATGCCACCGTGCCCGCGACTCCCCGGTTCATGGACTGGTCCGAGAAGCCGGTCACCTGGAGCCGGGCGGACCACCCGGCCATGATGCCGGATCCTGGCAGCTACGCCCTCGTCCTCGATCCCACCATCGCCTCCGAGAGGTGCTCCTACCGCTTCTCGCAGGTTTTGGTCGATGGCGGCAGCAGCATCAACATCCTCTACCTTGACACCCTGCTCAAGCTGGGGCTCAAGGTGGAGGACCTGAAGGAAAGTCGGACCGTCTTCCACGGCATCGTGCCGGGGAAGTCCTGCACCCCGGTCGGCAAGATCAAGCTCGACATCCTCTTCGGCGATGCTAGCCACTTCCGCCGCGATCCGGTCTTGTTCGAGGTAGTAGACCTCAGCAACCCCTACCATGCGTTGCTGGGCCGGCCGGCCTTGCCAAGTTCATGGCGGTCCCCCACTATGCCTACCTCAAGCTCAAGATGCCGGGTCCCAAGGGCATCATCACCGTCGCTGGCAAGTACCAGATGTCAATGGCGTGTGTGGGAGATGGCAGCCGGCTGGCCGAGGCCCTGAAGATAGTGGAGGAGAAGCGGCAGCTCGACCGGCTGGTGGCCCTCGCCTTTGCCACGACGGCCATGCCTGCTCCTCCGTCCCGGTCGGTTGGTGAAGCCTCGTTCCAGCTATCCAAGGATACCAGACAGGTGTCGCTCGATCCGGCCAACCCCACCCAGTGCCTGACCATCGGCTCCCGCCTCGACAACAAATAGGAAAGCGAGCTCGTCGACTTCCTCCGTTAGAATAGGGACATCTTTGCATGGTCCCCCAAGGACATGCCAGGTGTTCCGAGGAAGTTCGCCTTGCACAAGCTACACGTACGGCCGGACGCGAAGCCGGTCAAGCAACCCCTACGCCATTTCTCTAAGGAGAAGCGGCATACCATAGGAGAAGAGATCGCCCGGCTGCTCGCAGCCGGCTTCATCATGGAGGTGTTCCACCCAGACTGGCTGGCCAACCCAGTCCTGGTGTTGAAGAAAAACAAGACCTGGCGCATGTGTATCGACTACACGAGCCTGAACAAGGCATGCCCGAAGGACCTGTTCGCCCTACCACAGATCGATCAAGTCATCGACTCCACGGCTAGCTGCGACCTCCTATCATTCCTGGATGCCTACTCCGGCTACCACGAGATAAAGCTGGACCGGCCGAACGGCTCAAGACCTCCTTCATCACACCCTTTGGGGCCTATTGCTACATCACCATGTCCTTCGGCCGGAAGAATGCAGACGCCACCTTCCAGCGTTGCATGCAGAAGTGCCTCCTGCCTCAGATAGGTAGGAACGTCCACGTCTACGTGGACGGCATCATCGTCAAATCCAAGAAGCACTTCAGCCTCCTCGATGACCTCCGAGAGACGTTCGCCAACCTTGGCGAATACAAGATCAATCTCAACCCGTAGAAATGCTTCTTCGGCGTCCTAGCCGGCCAGCTCCTGGGTTTCTTCGTGTCCGCCCGTGGCATCAAAGCTAACCCCGAGAAGATCTGGGCGATTGAGCGCATGCCCAAGCCGATCCGGCTCAGCGACGTCCAGAAGTTCACCGGCTGCCTGGCCTCCCTCAGCCGGCTCATCAGCCGGCTGGGCGAGAAGGCCTTGCCCCTCTACGGGCTCCTACGCAAGTCGGCCCTGGTCGAGCCGGGCCGAGACTTCTCGAAGTGGCCGGGCCTATTCGACTGGTCCGACGAGGCGGACGCAGCATTCCGCGGCCTCAAGCAGGCTCTCACCAGCGTGGCCATCTTGGCCGTGCCAGCTAAGAAGGAGCCTTTCCTCGCCTACATCGTGGCAACCACACGCGTCGTCAGGGTTGTCTTGGTGGTGGAGCGGCCAGAGGAAGGCAAAACACTGCCGACGCAGCGCCCCGTCTACTACCTCAGCGAGGTCCTCTCCGCCTCCAAACAAAACTACTCCCACTACCAGAAGATGTGCTACGACATATACTTCGCCACCCAGAAGCTCAAGCAGTACTTCTAGGAGCATGTCATCACCGTCGTGAGCACAACGCCGTTAGGCAAAATCATGGCCGGCCGGGACGCCACCGGCCGGATCGCCAAGTGGGCCATCGCCATGGCCGACTATGAAATACGGTACGAGCCATGCACTGCCATCAAATCTCAAGCAATGGCTGATTTCCTCGTCGATTGGGCCGAAACCTAGTTCGTGCTACCTCCCCCCGACTCCACGCACTGGCGCATGCATTTTGACAGCTCGAAAATGAGAACCGGCCTGGGTGCCGGCATAGTCCTCTCCTCCCCGAAAGGTGATCAGCTCGAGTACGCCCTCCAGATCCACTTCGCCGCCTCCAATAACGTGGCCGAGTACGAGGCCCTTGTCTACGGCCTCCGGCTCACCAAGGAGATCGGCATCCAGCGCATCATATGCTTCGGTGACTCCGACCTCGTGGTGCAGCAAGTCTCTGGCGAATGGGACGCCAGGGACGCCAACATGGGCAGCTACCGTTTCCTCGTCCAGCAGCTCACCGGCTCCTTCGAGGGCTGCGAGTTCCACCACGTCCCCCGAGCGGACAACGAGGCGGCCGACACACTGGCCAAGACCGGCTCCACCCGATAGGCCATCGCAGCCGGCGTCTCCCTCGAGCGGCTGCTGAAGCCCTCGATCAAACCGTCTCCTGAATCGGAGTCCATCTTCGTGCTGGCTGGCGTGGCCGACACCTCAGCAGAGCCGGCCGCCCCCCGGTCCTACCGGCTACGGCAGCCGTGCCGGCTCCGGTACCTCTAGCGGACGAGCCGGCGCCATCCACCACACCAATCGAGCCGGCCTCGTCCACGCGCGCCGGCGCCGGGCTCGATGCCATCATGATAACGGTCGACGCCCCTGCCGCCGCCTCACTCCCGGGGGCTGGCGAGCCGGCCCCGGGGGCTGGCGTGCCGGTCTCGGGGGCTGATCCCCTAGTCCCAGGGACTGCTGCCACCAATGTCTCGTTAGGGCCCGAGCCGGCTCCCATCTCGGCTCCCTCCTGGGCCCAGCCCATCCTGGCGTTCCTCCAACGCGGCGAGCTCCCCTTCGACGAGGTCACTGCAAGGCAAATTCAGTGCCGGGCCTCGACCTACAACATCATCAACCGCGAGTTGGTCCACTGCAGCACCACCGGCGTCTTCCAACATTGCGTTGAGCCGGAGAACGGGGGAGAAATCCTCCTCAACATCCACCAAGGAGAGTGCGGGCATCAAGCCGCCTCCAGGTCCTTGGTGGCCAAAGCGTTCCGCCACGGTTTCTATTGGCCGACCGTTCTGGAGGCGGCCAAGAAACTGTTTGACGAGTGCGAGGGCTGTCAACGCTTCAGCATGCAGAGCCATCTGCCGGCTACCTCCATCCAGACCATCCCCCTTTCATGGCCTTTCGTCGTCTGGGGGCTGGACATGGTGGGACCCTTCAAGACCGCACGAGGCGGCATGACACATCTGCTGGTCGCTGTCGACAAATTCACCAAGTGGATCGAGGCCCGGCCCATCAAGAAGCTGGATGGCCCCAGGGCCGTCCGGTTCATCGAAGACATCACGGTTCGCTACGGCGTCCCCCACAACATCATCTCCGACAATGGCACGAACTTCACCAAGGGCGTGCTAGCGCGTTTCTGCTCAAAGCGGGGCATCCGGCTTGACCTGGCATCCGTCGCCCACCCGCAGTCAAATGGCCAGGTCGAGAGGGCAAACGGCATGCTCCTGTCCAGCATTAAGCCCTGGCTCGTAACGTCACTGGGCCGGTTAGCCGGCTGTTGGGTCGAGGAGCTGCCGGATGTCCTTTGGAGCCTCCGGACCACACCCAACCGGTCGACTGGCTACACTCTGTTCTTTCTCGTTTACGGGTCCGAGCCGATCATCCCCACCGACATCGAGTTGGATTCGCCTCGGGTTACCCTGTATACCAAAAAGGACGCGAAGGAGGCAAGGGAAGACGGCGTCGACCTCCTCGAGGAAGCCCGCGAGCTGGCCTTGAGCCGGACGACCATTTACCAGCAGAAGCTCCGGCACTACCACAGCAAGCGGATCCGGCCACTCTCCTTTCGCGAAGGAGACTTGGTGCTGAGGCGGATCCAGCGAACTGCCGGCCAGCAGAAGCTGTCCTCCCCATGGGAGGGCCCGTTCAGCGTCAGCCGGGCGCTGCACAACAACGCGTACTACCTGATAGACGCCCAGAAGCCGCAGAAACGCAAGACAGACGCCTCCGGCGAGGAGACGGAGCGCCCCTGGAACGCGGCGCTCCTCCGTCCTTTTTTTTGCTAAAAACCAGTGTATGTACCCTGTATCCTTCCCCTTTCGGGCTCATGAATGCAACGGGGGCCCCAATCCGATGCTTGGGGCATGCCCCTTTTCGATTCTTCCGAAGTTCTCCTGCTATTTAAGGCACGCCAACCGGGTCTGGCTCACGGGCCCGGGGGTTTGCCCAACTCCCCACTGAGGCGGACGAATAGCATGAGCGAGCAGTCCTTCACCTCCCCGTGGGTATAGTGAGAGTGACATAACTAGTATGTCGTGATTTTTATCACTAAAAATGGATAATAACCCACCCTTCAACAAGAAAAACTCTTTTGTTTGTAAGAAAGGAATGAGAGAGATATGGATTAGAAAAAAAAAATTCCCCTTTTTTATTTCTCTTTTAGTTCTATAGATCAGACATTTTATTTTATGGGAGAAAAACAAAAGGATTTAGTTCATATTCACGAAGCCCTAGATTTTTGGGCCGAGCTGGATTTGAACCAGCGTAGACATTGTCAACGAATTTACAGTCCGTCCCCATTAACCACTCGGGCATCGACCCAGGAAGAATTTATTCTAGGGTTTTTGATAATCTATGATTAACCTCCTTTCATAATACTCCCTACCCCCAGGGGAAGTCGAATCCCCGCTGCCCCTAACCAGCTATAGACCGGCTCCCGGCTGTCCGACTGAAGGGACCACGGGGTACGAAGGAACTTCTCACACAAAGGTCCCCGACGCGCGGCAGCCGGACTAGCCCAGCCAAGCTATGTTACTCCTAGTAACCAGCCTCTGTCGGCTCGACCCAGCCCTCGCAGATTCACTCTAAGAGCTGGCTAGTTTTCCCAAAGGGTGAAACCCCGTCCTTGTCCCAGACCGGCTCCCGGCTGGCCGGCAGGCGGGGTGGAAGCCGAAAGGAATCCTAGCGTGCAAACACAAGCAAAAGGCAAAAGGCGAAAGAAGAGCCGACACACACTTTTCTTTTCTAACAATGACATAAGTTATAAACAATAAAAGGCCCACAGGGACAACTTCATTACACATACGCTCCCAGTGGGTGGAATTCCAGTCTAAAAGCAAAACGTAGTGAAAGAAAACTCTAAGTGATGGCAGCTTCAGGCCAGCCCTCCTGCGGTGCTCACGCCTCCGGAGCCGGCGGTGCTGGTGCCTCTGAAGCCGGTAGTGCTGATGCGTCCGGGGCCGGCACCTCCGCGGCGACTGAGGTAGAAGCCCCCGCCCCCACGACAGGAGTCGGCTCAGACTCGGCGTAGTCCTCGGTGTCGGACTCCCCGTCGTCCGTCTCGGTGGCGCTCCCCTCCGGGTCTTCCAGGGCGAGCCCGTACTGGTCCTCCGGGAACACCACGCTGTCCGCCCCACGCTCCGGGATGTACTCGTCCCACGCGGCAAAGGACGCGTGGTCACTCGCCCTCGCCAACAACTCCTCCACCACCGCCACCAAGTCTGCATTGGCGCCGTCACACTGGGCCGTGAGCAAACCCAGGTTCAGCTCGGGGTACCACAACCTGGTGACGCAGAGCGCCATGTCCGCGCTGGCGCGCGCCACAGAGGCCCTCCAGGCGTTCACTTCCACCACCCCAAACTCCAGCCACCGCGATAGACGGTTCAAGGAGTCCGGATCCACTGCCCTGGGCGAAAGGGTTTGGAACAGCGCCAAGCCGGCCGCCTGGAGCCGCTTCAGCGCGCAGACCACCTCCGACAGGCGCGCCTCCGTGGCGATCCCCACCTCGTCCAAGGTCCAGGGGGCAAGCTGCTCGACGGTTTCTCCTCGCGCCCGTCGGGCCTCACGCACGGCCTCCATGGCCGCCTCCGCGGCATCCTGCATGCCTGGGAAAAGACCTAAGAAGAAGACGGGGGATGAGAAGGGTAAAACCAGAAAACCGAAAAGGGAGAGAAAATCCAGAAGGAGGGCGCAAAAAGAACAAACAACTGGAACTTACTGTGCAACATTTGGTCCACCTCGTGCCCCTGCTCTTGCAGCCGCACCTCCTGGGCCGTCCACTCCTGGAGCTGGCTCTCGGGCTCACCCTGGGCCGCCTGCGCGTCCTCAGCCGCCTTGGCTAGCATGGCGTCTTTGGCCGCCAACTCCTCACGGAGAACCCTCTCTTGCTCCTCTTCCTCCCGACGGTGGGCCGCCTCCTGATCCACTAGCGCCTAGCAGTGGGCCGCCTCCCGATCCGCCTTCACCTAGTCCACCTCCCCTCGGAGCCGGTTGCGCTCCGCCGTCAGGAGCTCGTGCTCCTCGTAAAGGTGCACCACCTGGTGTCGGAGGCTGACCATCTCGGCGTGAGTGGCTTCACGGGAAGAGGTCGCCGTTGTCAGAAATCTAGAAGGAAAGGATTCAGCCCGCCTCCAGGGCAGCTGGCCTATTTCCCGGGGACTACACCCCGTGGGTGCACTTGCCCGCCCCCACGGGAAGATGGCAAAAGCACGTACCTCGCAAGTCCGCGGAAACGACGGCAAGCCGGTTCTTGACTCCTCGGTACAACCCCAGCAGGGTGTTGTACGCGGCCACCCGGCGGTCATGCGCCGCCTGCGAAATAAACATAAACAACAAGCTTTAGGCTCGACCCGCCTGCGCCCCAGCCGGCTCGAGCCTCGGGGGCTACACCCAGTGGGTGCGCTGGCGCGCTCCCACTGGAAAAGACAGAAAAATGCCAAGAGAAAGAAAGAAAGAGAACTGACCGCGATCGCCTCCTCCAAGTTCATGAGCCGGTCATTGGCGGCCCGGACATCCTGTGACGTCTGGGCGCAGCAGGCGGCGAACGCATCCACCACGGCGGCCACCGCCGCCCCAATGGCACTGGACGGCTCGCCAGGCGCCGGGTTCCTGGCCGCCGCCCAGGTCTGTTGCGGCCGGCCCCCGTCCGCAGGTCCTCCCTCGTCGGAGACCACGATGGGACCGGCCCCTCTGGTCGCTGTTCCGCTGGGCACCGCTGTCGTCACGCCTGCGACAACCGTCTCCCCGTCCTTTGCGGCCTCCGCCTCCGGTGGCTCCAGCCCGGCTCACCTCTAGTGCTGATGCCTCTAGGGCCGGCGCCTCCAGAGCCGGCGCTACCGCGGCTTGACCCTCCGCCCCCAGCGGCATGATGTCCGTCTTCGGCGGCACGTCGTCCCCCCCCGGCGGGGCGGCGTCACGATCCACCACCACCACGTCTTCCGTGGCCTTCGCCTCCGCCTCCGCCTGCTGCCCGTGACCACCTTGGTCCTTTGGCCTCCTCTCCCGACCGCGGGGCAACGGTTCCCACGTTCCGCTCGTGGCCCCGCCGCTGGTTCCCCCTTGCTTCGCTGCCGCCTCCTGCCAAGGGCGGAGCTCCTCAACATGCCACTCCTGCTCGGCCGCCTCGAGGTTGCGCCACGCCTGGCGCTCCCTCTCCTCGGTGGCTGTCGTCGGCGCCGCCTTCTTCGTCCCTCCGCCGGAGGTCCTCCCCAGGGCATGCACCTTCCTGGTATCGACAGAATAAGGGGTTGGGAGGAGGACGAATTGGACCAAGGTGGAAGAAGAGATGAACTTACCCGGCAATGACAGGGACCGCCCTCCTCATGGGTCCCGTCTGGGAGACTCTCGGCTTCTTCCCGCCCTCCTTGGGCGCCCGCTTGGCGGCCGCCGGCCGCTTCCCCTTGTCATCCGCGTCCGGGGCTCCCTGTCTGGTACCGCTGCCGGCTTGGGGTTGGCGCTTCTGCGGCGCCATGACCTCGACCTCCAAGGCTTCGGGCTCCTCCGGAGCCTCTGCAACACGTGACACCTCCGCCTCGGCGTCATCATCGATCCAGACTCGTATGCGCGTCTGGGGAGGAGACTCACCCGTCGACTCGGCCTCTTTGGCCTCCTCCTCCTCCGCCTTCGCATCGACAGCTTCAGTCCCGCCGGCTTGCTTGGAATCCGCCGGCTCCACGTCGTCGGCATCCTCGACCTCCTTGGGGTCCGACTCCGCCGTGTCGGGAGCCGGCTCCCCGTGGTTCTACAGCAGCGGAAAGAGCCGCGGACAGGCCGGGAGGCGCGCCGTCAGGCCAAAGGACGGTGAGGCGCGGCTTAAAAAAAGGGAAGATGGAGGAACAGAGGCGACTTGACGCTTACCCGCGGTGCTGGGCGGCTCCGGCTATATGGGGTTTTCCCCGATTGCCATTCGCCCTCGTCCATTTTCGCCGTCGATATGGCATTCACCCTCCTTGCCACGTGGACCGGCTTCAGCTCCTTGGTGGAGTGCCGGCAGGGGTCGTGGCGTCCTCCCATCTAGCAGATGAGGTGCGGCCGATGCTGCAGCGGCTGCACCCGGCACGCCACCATCGTGGCCAAGAGATCAGTAGCTTTCAGCCCCTCCTTCCCGATCAGCTCGAGCAGGCGCTCGATGAGACGGTCCGCCGTCTCGGGTGCCTGAGGCGGGGCCGCCCGCCAATTCAGCGTCACGACCGGCGGAAGATTGACGAAGTCGGGGAGGTTGATGTTGTCTGCTTCCGGCTTCGTGTTCTTCACGTAGAAGAACCCCCGCTGCCAGCGCTTCACCGACTGGTGCAGTGGGAGTTTGGGGAAGCCGGTTCCCTTGCGGATGTGAATCATGGCACCTCTGCAGGCGGTCATCATCTTCTGTTTGGTCAACGGGTCCGCCACCGTCTGGTGCTTGAGGAAGAACAGCCGGCACCAGAAGTCGAGCCATGGCTCGATCCCCAGGAAGCCCTCGCAGAGGGTGATGAACGCTGCCAGCTGCAATGCGGAGCGTAATGATGCCACGGGGCCCGCACTCATGGGCAGACGGGACATCGCCCTGAGCCTAGCACGCCAGGCCGCAGGCGTAGCTTAGTAGGCCTCGGGCCCCAGGACGGGATTTCCTAGGCCTAGGCGCAGCGGTTGTAGCCCGAGATGCCCACATTCATGCGGAAATCCTGGGGGAGTGGGCACAGTTAATCCCCACCACCCCCGGCGCTGTCCCATTATTTAAAGGGGAAGGGAGGGAGGCGGAGGCTATCGTGCTCCCATTGCCCCTGTCGTCTTGTCCTTTCTTGCCTTCTCCTCTCTTCCTCGCGCCACAACCCGTTTTGCCCGCTACTTCTCCCACTCGCCTTCTCATATCATCGCATCCTCGCGATGGCCGAGGGTTGCTCGGAGAGCTGAGCTGGCTCCGTTGTTACGGAGGCCACCATCGCGGAGCTCCGTCGTGCTCATATGCTGTCGTCGAAGGAGTGCGTGATCGCTCGCGCGCCATGCGATGAAGTGTTGCCCGAGCCGCAGACGGGGGAGCTCATAGTATTCACCTGGCATATCTCTCGTGGCTTCGGGCTGCCGGTTAGACTTTTCTTCCGTCTTCTGCTTGACACATTCGATCTCCAGCCGCACCACCTTGGCCCCAAGACCATCCTCTACATTGCGGGCTTCGCGACCCTATGCGAGGGTTACCTAGGGATGCTCCCCTATGTGGAGCTCTTCAAGACGCTATTTTCCCTCAAGGCGTTGAAGAATGGTGAGGAGCCATATGCCCACGAGGGCGAGGCGGTGTGCTGCCGCAACTCGCGCTTCCCGCACTTCAGCCTCATCGACTCCGTCAAGGGCTGGCACCGGACCTTCTTCTACGTGATGTTGCGGTAATATTTGGGTATTTATAGGCCAAGATTTAGGGTTAAGAGACCTGCCAGGAGGCGACAAGCCTGCTAGGTGCGGCCAGGGGGGCCCACGCCTAGCAGGCTTGTGGTGCCCTGACACCTCCCCTGACGTGCACTCCAAGCTTGGATGACTTGTTTCCTTCCAGAAAAATTCCTTCCAAAGGATTTATTCCGTTTGGACTCCGTTTAATATTCCATATCTGCAAAACTCAAAAACAAGGAAAAAACAGAAACTAACACTTGACTCTAGATTAATAGGTTAGTCCCCAAAATAGTATAGAATAACATATTAATGCATATAAAACATCCAAAACAGGTAATATAATAGCATGCCATCATCAAAAATTATAGATACGTTGGAGACGTATCAATGAGATGGTCGACTTCTCTCCCCCCGAACTACGTGATGGCACCAGCACTGTAGCTGATGTAGTATGACCTTCTGGTCCACCTCGATTGGGTGTAGGACTGGACGTCTCTCTCGCAGCAGTCGTCTGACTCACTGCAGAGCAGCATCCCCTCCAACAACAAAAAGCTTGACAAACGCCCTTACCCTAGGGTGGAGCCAGGTTTTTGGGCCGAGCTAGTGGAGGAGGCAAGCCGTCACTCGCTCCGGCTATCACCATGCGCTCGCAGCCCGTGTGGCATCAACAGGCTGTCGGGGCATGCCTTCCATGGAGAGCCGACATGACAAAGACGACGGAGGCGACCCAGTGTACCAACGATGGTCATTGAAGGACACCCTTATGGGCAAAGGGCCCCCTGGAAGGACCAGCAATACAGCCGCACATTGATACGTCTCTGTCGTATCTACATTTTTTTTGGAATATATGTGATTTTTGAGAGTTTGAATCAACGCAACACGGTGCCCGAGGGAGGCACAAGCCAACGAGCGCCTAGGGGGGGTGAGGGCAGCCTAATGGCTTGTGACTCCCCCTTATGTCAGTTGGGCCCCTAATTATTCCACAAGAAAGATATTTTCGCGATAAAAATACCATCAAAATTTCTGCCCGATTGGAGTTACGGACCACCAGATATTTAAGAAACGGTGAAGGGGTCCAAAAACAGACGCAAAAACAAAAAAGAGACACAGAGATAGATCCAATCTCGGAGGGATTCCTAACCTTCATGAGCCATGGTAGCCATGGACTAGAAAGGAGGGGGTCTCTTTCCCTCTCTCTCCCGATGGCGCCGGAGCACTGTCGGGGCAACCTTCGTGACAGCGATCTACACAAACAGCTTCGCCGCCGTCATCACCACCACCATCACCTTCCCTCATCTATCTACAGTGGTACACTCTCTTGCACCCCGTTGTACCTCCTACTTGAACATCGTGTCTTATGCTACATATCATTATCCAATGATTTGTTTCTATCGTATGATGTTTGAGTAGAACCCTTTCGTCCTATGGATTGATTGATGATATTTATTGGTTTGATTTGCGTGGTCTATTTCGGTGTTGTTCTAAGGTGCCCTCCGTGAGGCGCACACATGAAGGATTCACGCTAGAGGGGGTTACAATATGTATATGTTTCACTTATAGTGGGTTGGTGAGTGAATGAAACACAAACACGAGTAAGGGGATTGTTGCGTAGAAGAGTAAAGAGGACTTGATGTTTATTGTTATAGTTGGATTTACCTTAATGATTTCTAGTAGTTGTGGATTCTTGCTAGAGGTCCAATCATAAGTGCATATGATGAAGTACGTAAAGTATGTTAGCGTATGCCTCTCCCTTATATAAAATTGTACTGATGATTATCGATCTTGTTATCAATTGCCTAGGACAATCTCGCAAATCCTATCACCTCTTTTCCACACTTGCTATATTTACTTTTATTGTTCTTTTAATAAAAGAACACCTAACTTTTATTTCAACATTCTTTATTATCTTGCAAAACTATCTACAAAGTACTTCTAGTTCTATTCCCGCAAAGTGGTTTCATACTTGTTCTATGCAATGTAAGCGTTAGCGTGCATAGAGTTGTATCGATGGTTGATACTTGTGATCTACGTTGGGTTTTCCATGAAGAGGAATGGGTAATCACAACACAATATGGGTAAGTATTTCCCTCAGTTTTGAAACCAAGGTTTATCGAACGAATAGGAATATCAATCCTCAACCATCTTTAGCGTCTGCACACAAAAGAGCAAACAACTTGCACCCAGCACCGACAAGAGGTATTGTAGATAATTGTAAACAAATTAAGTGTGTAAGAAAGTAAGAAAGTAAGTGTGTAGATAATTTCAAATTGGAAAATAAAATAAAAGCAAGTAAATGATGGCAAGGTATTGTAGCCTTTGTAAATATATAGGTGAATAGACTCGGGGGGCATAGTTTTCCCTAGTGGCATCTCTCATGAAAATAAGCATACGGTCGGTAAACAAATTACTGTTGGCAAACTGATAGAATTCACGACAATGATCATGGGTATATAAGAATCACGTCCACAAATAAATAGGTTGACTCCTGCCTGCACCTATTACTATTACTAATCGACCACTATCCAACATGCAATTAGAGTATTAAGTAAAACAGAGTAATGCATGGAGAATGATGACATGATGTAGACAAAGTAAAATCAACCAATATGAATAAACCCCATCGTGTTATCCTTAGTAGCAGCAACACAAATATGCATATTGTCCCCTAGTTTTTCACTAGGATATAGAAACTCGCCAGGTTGAACCTACTACGACACACCTCTCTCACCAAAGAAATATCAATCTAGTTGGCCAAACTATTTCAATAGATTGGAGAGAATTACTAAGCTATCATAGTCATGCACTTAAGAATCGTATTTAGAATTTAGAGAAGACTCAAATATTTATCATGAATAATCTTAACATAAACGCACAATTCATCGGATTGCAACAAACGCACCGCACAAATGGATTACATGAGATGGATCAAAGCGAAGATGCGATGATCATTGTATTGAAGATCAAGAGAGATCGAGATTCCATCAAGGTACTAACTACAGACCCGTAGGTCTATGGTGAACTATTCACACATCATCATGAAGGCAACAAGGTTGAAGAAGAGGTCCTCCGTGATCGACTGCCTCCGGGAGGGTGCCGTAATGGAGCTCCAGATGGCCTCCCGTAGGAACAGAGACTTGCAACAGCGTAAAAAGTGTTTTGGGACTTCCTATAGGGTTTTTAGAATATATGAGAATTTATAAGCCAGAGAACGGAGTTCGAAGATCCACAAGGGGCCCACAAAACATCGTGGCGTGCCCCCTAGGGCGTGTCATGTTGGCTTGTGGAGCCCTCGGGTGGCCCCCAACCTTCTTCCGAATCTTCTAGGTCATGTATTGGTCTAGAAAAAATCACCAAAATTTTGCAGGGCAATTGGACTTCGTTTGGTATTGTAAACCTGAAAAGTGAAAAAATGCAGAAAATAACAACTGGCATTGGGCACTGGGTCAATAGGTTAGTGCTAAAAAATAAAATAAATTGGTAAGTAAATACTCAAAAAGTATCATAGAATGATAACATATCATCATGGAACTATAAAAGAAATTATAGATACGTGGGAGACGTATCAGTGGTCGATAGAACTTGAGAGAATATTAATTCAACCTTTAGCTCCTCGTTGGGTTTGACACTCTTACTCACCGAAAAAAGGCTACAAACGATCCCCTACACTTGTGGGTTATCTATACCTTTTTTTGGCGCCATTGTCGGGGAGCAATAGTGCAACGGTTGATATTCTCGTGTGTGTGCACATGTTTGCTTTATCACTAAGTAATTTTTATTTTCTGTTATAAGTTCTTTTATATCTTTAGTTATGGATACAGAACAAGAAACCCCAAAACAATTAGCTGTACTTTCTAGTCAGGGAGACCGGGGAGCTCCTAATACCCTCGATGATGGTTATGTGGAAAACATTAAATACTACTTTGATAATCCTGAGAAATCCCCATTCAACTTGATAATGGGAGTCACGTTGTATTAACGTGAGTACTTTAGGGATTATTGCTTTGTTGGAAATATGCCCTAGAGGCAATAATAAATTGGTTATTATCATATTTTATTATTCATGATAATCGTTTATTATCCATGTTATAATTGTATTGATCGAAAACATAGATACATGTGTGGATACATAGACAACACCGTGTCCCTAGTATGCCTCTAATAGACTAGCTCGTTGACCAAAGATGGTCAAGGTTTCCTAGCCATGGACACGAGACATCATTTGATAACGGGATCACATCATTAGGAGAATGATGTGATGGACAATACCCAAACTACAAACGTAGCATATGATCGTGTCAGTTTATTGCTACTGTTTTCTGCATGTCAAGTATATGTTCCTATGACCATGAGATCATGCAACTCACTGACACCGGAGGAGTACCTTGTGTGTATCAAACGTCGCAACATAACTGGGTGACTATAAAGGTGCTCTACAGGTATCTCCGAGGGTGTCTGTTGAGATGGCATGGATCAAGACTGGGATTTCTTACTCCGTTTGACGGAGAGGTATCTCAGGGCCCACTCGGTAATACAACATCAGAATGAGCCTTGCAAGCAATCTAACTAAGTGTTAGTCACGGGATCTTGTATTATGGAAAGAGTAAAGAGACTTGCCAGTAACGAGGTTGAACTAGGTATGGAGATACCGACGATCGAATCTCGGGCAAGTAACATACCGAAGAACAAAGGGAATCATACGAGATTAACTGAATCCTTGACACAGAGGTTCGACTGATAAAGATCTTCGTAGAATATGTAGGAACCAATAGGGGCATCCAGGTCCCGCTATTGGTTATTGACCGTAGAGGTGTCTCAGTCATGTCTACATAGTTCTCGAACCTGTAGGGGCAGCATACTTAAGGTTTGGTGATGTTTCGGTAGTATAGAGTTATGTATGGTGGTGACCAAAGTTTGTTCGGAGTTCCAGATGAGATCCCGGACATCACGAGGAGCTCCGAAATGGTCTGGAGGTAAAGATTTATATATAGGAAGTCCTGTTTTGGTCGCCGGAAAAGTTTCGGGCTCATCGGTAGTGTACTGGGAGTGCCGGTAGTGTACCGGGAGACCACCGGGAGGGGTATTTCGACCCATGAGTCTTCATGGGCTGTGGGAGAGTTAATTCCAGCCCTTAGTGGGCTGTTGTAAGTCCCACACAAGTCCCATGCAGCTGGAAAGAAAAGCCCAAAAGGAAAAAGGTGGAAAAAGGCAAAAAGGAACGAAATAAGGAAGGAGTCCTAATCCTACTAGGAGTGGAGGAGGAGGACCCCTCCCTCTTGGTTCGGACGAAGCCTAGGGCTGGCCCCTTGGGGGACAAGCCTCCTCCTCCCCTCATCCTATAGATACTAGTGCTTTTGAGGGTTTTTGCACAAGATTTTCTGCCATGTGTTGCCCTCTTCTCTAGTGCATAGTTTCTCCTCTAGATCGGATTTCTGCAGTGCTTAGGCGAAGCCCTACCAGAATAGCTCCACCACCATCGCCGGAGCGTCTTCACGCTTCCGAAGAACTCCTCTACCTCTCCGTCCCCTCTTGCTGGATCGAGAAGGCAGAGATCGTCATCAAGCTGTACGTGTGCTGAACGTAGAGGTGCCGTCCGTTCGGCGCTAGATCGGAAGGACCGTGATCAAGATCGTGAGACAGATCGTGATGAATTCGCGGGACGGATCGTGATGAGTTCACGGGACGGATCGTGATGAGTTCACGGGACGGATCGTAATTGGATCACAGGACGGATCGTGATGAGATCGCGGTTCGCACGGCGATTTGGATCACGAAGATGTTCGACTACATAAACCGCGTTTCTTAACGCTTCCCGCTTAGCGATCTACAAGGGTACATAGATCCACTCTCCCTGTCGTAGATGCTCATCACCATGGATAGATCTGCGTGTGCGTAGGAATTTTTTTGTTTCGCATGCGACGTTCTCCAACAGTGGCATCATGAGCTAGGTCTATGTGTAGATGAGATCTCGAGTAGAACACAAAGAGTTTGTGGGCGTTGATGCTTAGATTGCTTCCTCCCTTGGTCGTGTTTTGGTATTGTGGGATGAAGCACCCCGGACCAACCTTACTCGTACACTTATGACAGACCGGTTCCCTCAACTGCACTCGTTGCAAAAGATGGCTAGTGGGTGTCAGTTTGTCCTACTTTAGTTGGATCGGATTCGACAAAGGCGGTCCTTGAGAAGGTTGAAAAGCAACTAGTGTATCACCGTTGTGTTTTTTGCGTAGATGAGAATTGTTCTTGCTAGATACCCATAGCAGCCATGTAAAACATGCAACAACAATTAGAGGACGTCTAACTTGTTTTTGTATTTTGTGATGTGATATGGCCAATTACATGATGTGATATATGTGATGTATGAGATGATCATGTGATGTATAGATTATCACGACTTGCATGTCGATGAGTATGACAACCGGCAGGAGCCATAGGGTTGTCTTTAATTATTGTATGACCTGCGTGTCAATCATTAAGAGCTATGTAATGCTTTACTTTTTCACTAAACGGTAGCAATAGTAGTAGAAGCATGGTGGGCGTGACAACCTCGATGGTGACAGGTTGATGGAGATCAAGATGATAGAGATCATGGTGTCGTGCCGGTGATGATGGAGATCATGCTAGTGCTTTCAAGATGGAGATCAAAAGCACAAGTTCATGGCCATATCATGTCACTTATGATTTGCATGTGATGTTAATCCTTTTATGCACCTTGTTTTGCTTAGGACGACGGCAGCATTATAAGGTGATCTCTCGCTTAATTTCAAGACAAATTGTGTTCTCCCCGAGTGTGCACCATTGCGAAAGTTCGTCGTGTTGAGACACCACGTGATGATCGGGTGTGATAGACTCTATGTTCACATACAATGGGTGCAAGCCAATGTTGCACATGCAGAACACTCGGGTTAAACTTGATGAGCCTAGCATGTACAGACATGGCCTTGGAACACAAGAGTCCGAAAGGTCGAACATGAGTCTGATAGTAGATATGATCAACATGATGATGTTCACAATTGAAACCACCTCAACTCATGTGATGATCGGACTTGAGTTGGTGAATTTGGATCATGTATCACTCGAATGACCGGAGGGATGTCAATTTGAGTGGGAGTTCTTAAGTAATATGATTAATTGAACTCATTATCATGAACTTAGTCAAGTAGTGTCTTTGCAAATTATGTTGTAGATTACTAGCCTGCGCTGTAGCTCCCTTGTATTTTTATATGTTCCTAGAGAAATAGAGTTGAAATATGATGGTAGCAATATTGTGGACTGGGTCCGTGATCTGAGGATTGTCCTCATTGCTGCACAGAAGGCTTGTGTCCTTAATGCACCGCTCGGTGCGCCAACCCCTCTATCGTCGTTTGTAGATGTTGTGAACATCTGACAGGCACGTTCTGATGACTACTTGATAGTTTAGTGCGTCATGCATTATGGCTTAGAATTGAGGCTCCGAAACGTTTTGAACGTCACGGAACATATGAGATGTTCTAAGAGCTGAAATTAGGATCTCAGGTTCGTGCCCATGTTGCGAGATATGAGATCTCCAACAAGATTCTTTGCCTGCAAGATGAAAAGAGAATAGCTCAATCCTTGAGCGTGTGCTCAGATTGTTTGGGTGCTACAATCACTTGAATAGAATGGGAGTTGATCTTCCAGATAAGATAGTGATTGATATAGTTCACCAAGTCACTGTCACTAAGCTACTAGAACTTGGTGATGAACTATAAAATGTCAGGGATAGAAATAATGATCCTTCAGGTGTTCGTGATGTTTGACACCGCAAAGGTAGAAATCAAGAAGGAGCATCAAGTGTTGATAGTTAGTAAAACCACTAGTTTCGAGAAGGGCAAGGGCAAGGAGGGAAACTTCATGGATGGCAAGACAATTGCTGATCCAGTGAATCAACCCAAAGTTGAACCCAAACCCGAGACTAAGTGCTTCTATTATGAGGATAGTGGTCGCTGAAGCGGAATAACCCTAGACACTTGGTAGAAAAGAAGGCGGGCAACGTCAACAGAAGTATATTTGATATGCGTGTTATTGATTTGTACCTTGCTAGTACTCCTAGTAGCACCTGGGTATTGGATACCGGTTCGGTTGCTAAATGTTAGTAACTCGAAATAAAAGCTACGGAATAAACGAGACTAGCTAAGTGTGAGGTAACGATGTGTGTTGGAAATCTTTCCAAGGTTGATGTGATCAACATCACACGCTCTCTCTATCTTCGGGATTAGTGAGGAACCTAAAATAAATGTTATTTGGTGTTTTGCGTTTGAGCATGAACATGATTAGATCGTGTTTATCGCAACACGATTATTCATTTAAGTTAGAGAATAATGGTTATTCTTTTTACATGAATGATACCTTGAATGGTCATGCACCTAGTAAGAATGGTTTGTTGAATCTTGATCATAGTAATACACATGTTCATAACATTGATGCCAAAAGATACAAAGTTAATAATGATAGTACCACATACTTGTGGCACTGCTGCTAAATGTCATATTGGTATAAAGCGCATGAAGAAACTCCATGCTGATGGATCTTTGGACTCATTTGATTTCGAATCGGTTGAGACATGCGAACCATGCCTCTTGGGCAAGATGACTAAGGACTCCGTTTTCCGGATTGATGGAGCAGGCAAGTAAGTTATTGGAAATGATACATGTTGATGTATGTAATCCAATAAGTCTTGTAGCGTGTGGTGGATATCGTTATTTTCTTACCTTCACTAATGATTTGAGTAGATATAGTGTATGTTTACTTAATGAAACACAAGTCTGAATCGTTTGAAAAGGTCAAGCAAATTCAGAGTGAAGTTTAAGATCATCGTGACAAGAAGATAAAATTGTCTGCGATATGATCGTGGAGATGAATATCTAAGCTACGAGTTTGGCATACAACTTTAGACAAAGTGAAAGTCGTTTCACAACTCACGCCACCTGGAACACCATAGTGTGATGGTGTGTCCGAACATCATAGTCGTGCTCTATTAAATATGGTGCGAACTATGATGTCTCTTATCGATTTGCCATTATAGTTTTGGGGTTATGCATTAGAGACAACTACATTCACTTGAAATAGGGCACCATCTAAATCCGTTGACATGACACCGTGTGAATTATGGTTTGATAGAAATCTAAGCTGTCATTTCTTGATGTTTGGGGCTGCGACGCTTGTGTGGAAAATGTTTTCACCTAATGAGCTCGAACCCAAAAGCTGACAAATGCATCTTCATAGAATTCCCTAAGAACACTTGGGTGAACCTTCTATCTCAGATCCAAGCGTAAAATGTTTGTTGCTAAAACTGGGTGCTTTCTCGAGAAAGAGTTTGCCTCGAAAGAATTGAGTGGGAGGAAGATGGAACTTGATGAGGTTGTTGAACCTTTGTTTCAACTAGAGAGTAGCGCAACACAGGAAGTTGTTTCTGTGAAGCCTACATTAGTTGAAGAGGAAGTTGATGATGATGATCATGAAGCTTAAGATCAAGTTACTATCAAACCTCGTAGGTCGACAAGGATGTGTACTGCTCCTGGGCGGTACGACAACCCTGTCTTGGAGGTCATGTTGTTCGATAACAATGGACCTACGAGCTATGGAGAAGCGATGAAGGATCCGGATTCCGACAAATGGTTAGAGGCCATGAAATCCGAGAAAGGATCCATGTATGAAAACCAAGTATAGACTTTGGTAGACTTGCTCGTTGGACGGCAGGTCGTCGAGTACAAATGGATTTTTCAGATGAAGACAGACGCTAATGGTGATTGTCACCATTTATAAAGCTCAACTTGTTGCAAAGTGGTTTACGACAAGTTCAAGGAGTTGACTGCAATGAGACTTTCTCACTCGTAGCGATGCTGAAGTCTGTTGGAATTATGTTAGCAGTTGCTGCATTTTTCAATTATGAAATCTGGCAGATGGATGTCAAAACATCATTTCCTTAACGGTTTACTTGAGGAAAGGTTGGATGTGATACAACCAGAAGGTTTTGTCAATCCTATAGGATGCTAAAAGTTGTGCAAGCTTTAGTAATCCTTCTATGGACTGAAGCAAGCATCTCGGAGTTGGAATATACACTTTGATGAGGTGATCAAACTTTTGTAGTTTATACAAAGTTTACGAGAAACTTGTATTTACAATAAAGTGAGTGGGAGCACTATAGAATTTCTGATACATATATGTGGATGGCATATTGTTGATCAGAAATGATGTAGAATTTCTGGAAAGCATAAACGATTGTTTGAAAAGAGTTTTTCAAAGGAAGATCTGGATAAAGCTACTTAATTGTTAGGCATCGCGATCTACAGAGATAGATCAAAACGTCTGATGAGACTTTCAATGAGTACATACCTTGACAAGATTTTGAAAGAGTTCAAAATGGATCAGTCAGAGAGAAGTGTTCTCGCCTGATTTGTAAGATGTGAAGTTGAGTGAGACTCAAAGCTCGACCACGGCAGAAGAAAGAGAAAGGACGAACATCGTCTCCTATGCCTTAGCCATAGACTCTGTATAGTATGCCATGCTGTGTACCGCATCTTTGTGTGCCTTGCCATGAGTCTGTCAAGGGGTACAAGAGTGACCCAGGAATGGATCATTGGACAGCGGTCAAAATTATCCTTAGTAACCAGAGGACTAAGGAGATGTTTCTTGATTATGGAGGTGATAAAGAGTTCGTCGTAAAGAGTTACGTCGATGCAAGCTTTAACACCAATCCGGATGACTAGTAGTAGCAATCTGGATACGTATGGTGGAGCAGCCACTTGGAATAGTACCAAGTGGAGTATGTTAGCAGTGTTTATAGTTTGACATAGAGATTTGCAAAGTACACACGGATCTGAATGTCGCAAACCCGTTGACTATAAGACCTCTCTCACATGCAAAGCATGATCGAGCCCCAGAACTCATTGGGTGTTAGATTCATAACAATGCGAATCACATGGTGATGTGAACTAGATTATTGACTCTAGTGCAAGTGGGAGACTATTGGAAATATGCCCTAGAGGCAATAATAAATTGGTTATTATCATATTTCCTTATTCATGATAATCATTTATTATCCATGCTATAATTGTATTGATCGGAAACTTAGATACATGTGTGGATACATAGACAACACCGTGTCCCTAGTATGCCTCTAATAGACTAGCTCGTTGATCAAAGATGGTCAAGGTTTCCTAGCCATGGACATGAGATGTCATTTGATAACGGGATCACATCACTAGGAGAATGATGTGATGGACAAGACCCAAACTACAAACGTAGCATATGATCGTGTCAGTTTATTGCTACTGTTTTCTTCATGTCAAGTATATGTTCCTATGACCATGAGATCATGCAACTCACTGACACCGGAGGAGTACCTTGTGTGTATCAAACGTCGCAACATAACTGGGTGACTATAAAAGTTCTCTACAGGTATCTCCAAGGGTGTCTATTGAGTTGGCATGGATCAAGACTGGGATTTCTTACTCCGTTTGACGAAGAGGTATCTTAGGGCCCACTCGGTAATACAACATCACAATGAGCCTTGCAAGCAATGTGACTAAGTGTTAGTCACGGGATCTTGTGTTAAGGAACGAGTAAGGACACTTGACAGTAACGAGGTTGAACTAGGTATGGAGATACCGACGATTGAATCTCGGGGAAGCAACATACCGAAGAACAAAGGGAACATCATACGGGATTAACTGAATCCTTGACATAGAGGTTCGACCGATAAAGATCTTCATAGAATATGTAGGAACCAATATTGTAATCCAGCTCCCGCTATTGGTTATTGACCGTAGAGGTGTCTCGGTCATGTCTACATAGTTCTCGAACCCGCAGGGTCTACACACTTAAGGTTTGGTGATGTTTCGGTAGTATAGAGTTATGTATGGTGGTGACTAAAGTTTGTTCGAAGTCCCAAAATAGATCCCGGACATCACGAGGAGCTACGGAATGGTCCTGAGGTAAAGATTTATATATAGGAAGTCCTATTTTGGTCGCTAGAAAAGTTTCGGGCTCATCGTTAGTGTACCGGGAGTGCCGGTAGTGTACCAGGAGACCACCAGGAGGGGTATTTCGA
Source organism: Hordeum marinum (assembly GCA_022496015.1). Classification (NCBI taxonomy): domain Eukaryota; kingdom Viridiplantae; phylum Streptophyta; class Magnoliopsida; order Poales; family Poaceae; genus Hordeum; species Hordeum marinum. The sequence goes on along the minus strand of CM039676.1, from coordinate 355,032,830 downwards.
ACCAAGAGGCTTCATGAGCTGTGGGAGAGTACATACCATCCCTTAGTGGGCTGGCGGAAGTCCCACACAAGGCCCATGCAGCTGGAAAGAAAAGCCCAAAAGTAAAAAGGTGGAAAAAGGCAAAAAGGGACCAAATAAAGGAGTCCTAATCCTACTAGGAGTGGAGGAGGAGGACTCCTCCCTCTTGGTTCGGACGAAGCCTAGGGCTAGCCCCACGGGAGACAAGCCTCCTCCTCCCCTCCTCCTATATATACTAGTGGTTTTGAGGGTTTTTGCACAAGATTTTCTGCCACGTGCTGCCCTCTTCTCCAGTGCATAGTTTCTCCTCCAGATCGGATTTCTGCAGTGCTTAGGCGAAGCCCTGTCGGAATAGCTCCACCACCATCGCCGGAGTGCCATCACGCTGCCAGAGAAATCCTCTACCTCTCCGCTCCCTCTTGCTGGATCGAGAAGGTGGAGATCGTCATCAAGCTGTACGTGTGCTGAACGCGGAGGTGTCGTCCGTTCGGCGCTAGATCAGAAGGACCATGATCAAGATCGCGAGACGGATCATGATGAATTCGCGGGACGGATCGTGATGAGTTCACGGGACAGATCGTGATGAGTTCATGGGATGAATCGTGATTGGGTCGTGGGACAGATCGTGATGAGCTCGCGGGACACTCGGCGATTTGGATCGCGAAGACGTTTGACTACACCAACCGCGTTTCTTAACGCTTCCGGCTTAGCAATCTACAAGGGTACGTAGATCCACTCTCCCTCTCTTAGATGCTCATCACCATGGATAGATCTGCGTGTGCATAGGAATTTTTTTGTTTCCCATGCAACATTCCCCAACACGCTTGACTCAAAAACGGAACCACTTATGGGATCGAATTAAAATGTTGCGTTGGTATGCTTGGAATTTATTCTTGAGATGTTATTATACTTGTTGCTCTAAGATGGAGGCTTCACACCTTCCCTTTCAATGTGAATTTAATGATAATGAAACCTTGGACGCTTATGCTAATGGTATATATGATTACTATGATGTGGAACAAATCGAAGAATTTACAACTTTTAAGGGTGCTTATGAAATTTCTTCTTTGATTGAAAAGTATGATGTTATTCTTTACAGATCGCCCTGTTTTTCAAAGATTGCTGTCATAGTTGCTTTGACTACTTATGTTTGAGTTTTGTTGGTCCCCATTGAATTGGGAGCCATAGAATTGTGATAGCATACAATAGGTAATGTTATATTATAATTATACAATAATGTTATGGCTGGACATGATGGGATTTGATGATTATATATAGTAACCTTTCTAATAAAAGTTTTGTTAAGTTTTGTGTGGATGAAATGTTCGAAGATCGAGCAGGTATCAATGTGAGAAGAATAACGAGAGGCAAGAGTCTAAGCTTGGGGGTGCCTTGGAAGGCATCCCATCTTTATTCTTCAACAGTATGTCTGGTTTTTTGTTTTCTTCACATGATATGCGTAAATTCTTTTAGCTTCGTGTGCATTTTAGTTTCCTTTTAGAAACGCACCATGCTGGTATGGAAAGGTCCATGGTTGATTTATATAATGCTCTTTGCACCTCACTTATATCTTCATGTTCTTCACTTATATCATTTGAAGTTGGATGCCTATTTCTCTACATATAGAAAACCATTATTTCTGGAATGCTCTTTTGCTTCACTTATATTTATTATAGTGTGGTCTTTTATAGAAAGAACTAGACTCTCATGCTTCACTTATACCTATTTAGAGAGGCAACATGAATTGGTCATTTACATGGTTAGTCATAAAATCCTACATAAAACTTGAAGACCACTAAATATGATATGTTTGATTCCCTGCAATAGTTTTGCAATGTTAAGATGGTAATATCTAGGGGTACTAGTGAATGATTATGGTCTAGTAACAATATTGATGTTAATATTTGTGATTCCCGAAGCACACATATAATCTCTGGTTATGTGATGAAGTTGGAGCATAATTTATCCTTGATTGAAACCCTTTCTGCGGTTATAATTGGGTGCGCACGATGGTTAACTCCTCCCACTATCCTCCGTAGGAGCATCCGAGTAGTACTTTGCTTCGAGAGAGCTAATAAAAAATTGCAATAAGTATGTGAGTTCTTTATGACTAATATGAATCCATGGATGTACGCATTCTCCCCACCTCATATTTGCTAGCCTCTTCGGTACCATGCATTGCCCATTCTCACCTTGAGGATTGGTGCAAACTTCACCAGTGCATCCAAACCCCGCGACATGATACGCATTGTTGCACATAAGCCACCTTATATCTTCCTTAAAACAGCCACCATATGTACCTATTATGGCATTTCCATAGCCATTACGAGATATATTGACATGCAACTTCCACCGTCACATCATATGACTTGTACACCCATTGTCATATTGCTTTGCATGATCGTAAGACAACTAGCATGACATTTCCATTTCTTGTCTATTTCTTGATATCTTTGGCTATGCTAGATCATTGCACATCCTGGTATAATGCCAGAGGCATTCATATAGAGTCATATTGTTTACTAGTTCTTCATACCGAGTTGTAAGTAAATAAAAGTGTGATGATCATCACTATTAGAGCATTGTCCCAGTGAGGAAAGTATGATGGAGACTATGACTCCCCCACATGTCGGAATGAGACTTCGGACGAAAAAAGAAAAATGGGGGAGGCCAAATGAGCCTACCACAAAAAAACGAGAAATCAGATGCGGAAAGAAAAGGGAGATCCCACCATGATTTTTTTAAATAAATAAATAAATGAGAGAAAAGGAGAGAAGGGACTTTGCTGCTATCCTTTACCACACTTGTGCCTCAAAGTGGCACCATGTTCTTCATATAGAGAGTCTCCTAAGTTGTCATTTTCTAATGCTAGTGGGAACCTTTCATTATTGTATAGTCCGATGACGGGCTCCCTCAAATGCCCAAGGTCTTCATGAGCAAGAATGTTGGATCCATGCCCACTTAGCTTCAGTCGAGGTTTCACACACTTATAGCTCTAGTGCATCCGTTCCATGGCAATCCCTACTCCTCGCATTGATATCTATTGATGGACATATCCATAGCCCATTGATACCCCGAGTTGATGTGATACTTTCTTCTCCACTTTTATCCCTTTGAAACCTACCACCATATTCTATTCTACCTTTATTCTATATCCATGGTTCATGCTCATGTATTGCATGAGTAATAAAAAGCTGAAGCGCGTTAAAAATTACGATCCAATTGCTTGGTTTGATACATGGGTGCTCATGATTTATACTTTACGATAGGAAGACAAAGCATGATAGGCTACATGATTTTGTAGGGATAACGTTCTTTAGCATTATTATTTTGGAAGTACATGATTGTCTGCTAGTAAACCTGAGTATGATGTCTCTATGTCAAATGATAGACTATTGCTTTGAATCACTTATATCTTAATATTCATGCCATGAATAGACATTCTTTCAAGATTATGTTAGGTAGCAGTCCACATAAAAAATTATCTTTTTATCATTTACCTACTCGAGGCCGAGCAGGAATTAAGTTTGGGGATACCGATACATCTCCGTTGTATCTATAATTTTTGATTGTTTCATGCTAAAATTCTACAACTTTCATACATTTTTTGCAACATTTTATATTATTTTCAGGACTAACTTACTTATCTAGTGCCCAGTTTCAATTCCTGTTTTTTGTTTGTTTTTTGTTTCGTAGAAAATCCATATCAAACAAAGTCCAAAGGCGATAAAAATTTACGGAGATTTTTTTGGAATACACGTGATTTTTAGGGTCAGAATAAACGCAACATGGTGCCCGAGGGAGGCACAAGCCAATGATACGTATCTGTCGTATCTACAATTTTTGATTGTTTCATGCCAATATTCTGCAAATTTCATATACTTTTGGCAACTTTTTATACTATTTTTGGGACTAACATATTGATCTAGTGCCCAGTGCCAGCTCCTGTTTGTTGCATGTTTTTTGTTTCGCAGAAAATCCATATCAAACGAAGTCCAAATGGGATAAAGTCTTACGTAATGTTTTTGAATATATGTGAATTTTGGGAAGTGGAATCAATAGAAGGCTGTGCCCGAGGGGCCCACAAGCCCGCAAGGTGCGCCCTGAGGGCTTGTGGCCACCCCTTAATTCGGTTGGAGGTGTCCTTTGGCGGTAAGAAAGATAATTTTTATAAGGAAAATCCCCTCAAAATTTCAGCCCGATCGAAGTTACAGATCTCCGGATATTTAAGAAACGGTGAAAGGCCAGAATCTGGGAGCACAGAAACAGAAGGAAACAGAGAGAGAGAGAGAGAGAGAGAGATCCAATCTAGGAGGGGCTCTCGCTCCTCCGCCGCCATGGAGGCCAAGGAGCAGGGGGGAAACCCTCCTCCCTTCTAGGGAGGAGGTCATGGAAGAATAAGAAGGAGGGGGGCTCTCTCCCCATCTCTCCCAGTGGCACAGGAACGCCGCTGAGGCCATCATCGTGACGGCGATCTACTCCAACAACTCCATCATCTTCACCAACACCTCCATCACCTTCCCCCATCTCTCTACAGTAGCCCACTCTCTCGCTACCCTCTGTACCCTCTACTTAAACATGGTGATTTATGCTTCATATTATTATCCAATGATATGTTGCCATCCTATGATGTCTGAGTAGATCCATTTTGTCCTATTGGTTGATTGATGACCATGATTTGTTTGAGTTGCATGTTTTATTATTGGTGCTGTCCTATGGTGCTCTCTGTGTTGCGCAAGCGTGAGGGATCCTTGCTGTAGGGTGTTGCAATGTGTTCATGATTCACCTATGGTGGGTTGCTTGAGTGATAGAAGCATAAACCCGAGTAGGTGGGTTGTTGCATATGGGAGTAAAGAGGACTTGATACCTTATAATGCTATGGTTGGGTTTTACCTTAATGATCTTTAGTAGTTGCGGATGCTTGCTAGAATTCCAATCATAAGTGCATATGATCCAAGTAGAGAAAGTATGTTATCTTATGCCTCTCCCTCATATAAAATTGCAATAATGATTACCGGTCTAGTTATCAATTGCCTAGGGACAATTACGCAACTCCTACCACCAGTTTTCCACACTCATTAAACTAACTTAGTTGTTTCTTTATCTAAGAATCCGCTAGTTTTTATTTACATGTTCTTTATTATCTCGCAAACCTATCCTATCACACCTACAAAGTACTTCTAGTTTCATACTTGTTCTAGCTAAAGCGACTGTTAAGCGTGCGTAGACTTGTATCGGTGGTCGATAGAGCTTGGGGGAATATTTGTTCTACCTTTAGCTCCTCGTTGGGTTCGACACTCTTACTTATCGATAAAGGCTAGAATTTATCACCTATTCTTGTGGGTTATCAAGACCATTTTCTAGTGCCGTTGCGGGGAGAAATAGCGTGGGGTGAATATTCTCGTGTGTGCTTGTTTGCTTTATCACTAAGTAGATTTTATTTGCTGTTCTAAGTTGTTATCTATCTTTAGTTATGTATATGGAACACGAAATACAAAAAAATAGGTGTACTTGCTACTCATGGAGATGTGGAACCTCCTAAAACCCTCGATGCTCATTATGTGAAAGATATTATGCACTACTTTAATAATCCTGAGAAAACCCCAGTCAATTATATAATGGGATACACGTTGGATCAATGTGAATACTTTAGGGATTATCGCTTGACTCAAAAAGGGAAACTATTATGGGATCAAATTTATATGTTGAAATGGTATGCTTGGAATCTATGCCAGAGATATGAATATACTTGTTGCTCTAGGATGAAGGCTCCACACCTTCCTTTTTCATGTAAATTTAATGATAATGAAACCTTGGCTTCTTATGCTAATGGTACTTATGATTACTATGATGTGAAACAAATATAAGAATTCATTGCTTTTAAGGGTGCTTATGAAATTGAATCTTTGTTTGAGAAGTGTGAAAATTATGATAATGCTGTTTATAGACATCAAAAAATTTCTATACTTAAATATTGCTAGGAGAATTATGAATATAACACCGATATTGATACATTTATTGAGAGAATGTCTGCTGCCTTGGAGGAGACTAATATTTTGCAGGAATCTATGGAAGAAGAAATTGCTAAAACTATGAGCTCATTAGATGAAAAAGATGAGGAGGAGAGAGAAGAAAAAAGGAGGAAGAGCGGACTAGCTACCCATGCCCACTTTCTAATGAGAGTAACTCTTCAACTCATACATTGTTTAATTTCCCTTTGTGCTTACCGAAGGATGAATGCTATGTTGATTGCTATGATCCCTTGGATTCATTTGAAATATCCCTTTTTGATGAAATTGATGCTTGCTATGCTTGTGGCCATGATGCCAATATGAATGATGCTTATGGAGATGAACTTTCTATAGTTCCTTATGTTAAGAATGAAATTGTTTCTATTGCACCCACGCATGATAGTCCTATTATCCTTTTGAATTCTCCCAACTACACTATATCGGAGAAGTTTGCAGTTATTAAGGATTATCCGGATGGGTCGCCTTTTACTAGTACGCATGATGATTTTGATAGATATAATATGCTTGTGCTTGCTGCTCCTACTTGAAATTATTATGATAGAGGAACTACATCTCCACCTCTCTATGTTTCCAATATGATAAAATTGCAAGAAACTGCTTATGCTATGTATTGGCCTTTCTTTGTGTGCATGAATCGTTCTTTTATGACATGCTGATGCATAGGAAGAGAGTTAAACTTCGTCATTGCATGATATATATTACTTTGTTCTCACTAATAAATTAAAAATCATTGTTAATTAAAATTGGCTTTGATGTACCTTGGGATCCGGGTGGATCCATTACTTGAGCACTATATGCCTACCTTAATGGCTTTAAAGAAAGCGCTGCTAGGGAGACTACCCAGAAGTTTTAGAGAGTAATTTAACTATGTTGTGTTCTTTTATATAGTTTTAAAAAATAAAAATAAAGAGGGTAACCTAAATGTTTTTCAAAAAGAAAAGTGAAAGTGAGAGAGACGAGCATTGTCAAAGTGGGAGCTAGCCTTGAACTTTGTTTATGCCCATGGAAACCTTGTGATTCTTAATTACAGAAACTTTTCAATAAAAATAATTACCTCCTTATATAAATCCATTGTATTATAAAAATAATGTGCCAAGATTTTACTTTAGGATGATTAGATTGCTTGTTTGGTGTGTGCAGTGCAAAAACAGAAACTGTGGATGTAGTGCGTGAATTTACATTTTTTACTAGAATCTCAAAAGTTTCTGAAATTTTTACACAATACTTATATGAAAATTTATTATATTTTCAAAATTTTCCAAAATTTTTAGAGTTACAAAAGTATGGTGAATGTTCAGATTACTACAGACTGTCCTGTTTAAGACAGATTCTGTTTTTGATGCATTGTTTTGCTAGTTTTGATAAAACTATCAATTGTATCGGTGGTATAAGCCATGGAAAAATTATAATACAGTATATACAATGCAAAAATAAAATATTAATTTGTTGGCGACAGTACATAAAGTTGTGATTTGCTTTATTATACTAACGGATCTCACGGGGGTTTTGTTAATTTTTGTGTGATTGAAGTTTTCATGTTTTGGGTGAGATCACGATGGCTGAAGGAATAAGGAGTGGAAAGAGACTAAGCTTGGGGATGTCGGAGGAACCCCAAGGTAATATTAAAGGACTCCCAAGAAACTAAGCTTGGGGATGCCCCAGTAGGCATCCCCTCTTTCTTCTAACAACCATCGGTAATTTTACTTGGAGCTATATTTTTATTCGTCACATGATATGCGTAAATATTGGAACATCGTGTGCCTTTTCTTTTTATTTTACTAATGCACCATGCTGGTATGAGATATTACTTTGTTGATTTATATAATGCTTCATGCACCTCACTTATATCTTTTGAGTATGGCTTTATAGAATGCTTCATATGCTTCACTTATATCATTTGAAGTTTGGATTGCCTGTTTCTCTACCCATAGACAACCGCCATTTGTAGAATGCTCTTCTTATTCACTTATATTTGTTAGAGCATGACATATATTCTGTAGAAATAATTAAACTCTCATGCTTCACTTATATCTATTTAGAGAGTTAACAGGAGTTGGTCATTCACATGGTTAGTCATAAAATCCTACATAAAACTTGTAGATCATTGAATATGATATGTTTGATTCCTTGCAATGGTTTGCGATATGAAGATATTAATATGAGATTCATTCTAGTGAGTAGTTGTGAATTGGAGAAATACATGTGTTGAAGTTTGTGATTCCCGTAGCATGCACGTATGGTGAACCGTTATGTAATGAAGTCGGAGCATGATTTGGTTAATGATTGTCAACCTTTGTGTGAGGGTCGGGAGCGCACAATGGTAAACTCCTACCAACCTATCCCCTAGGAGCATGTGTCTAATTCTTTGTTTGATAACTAATAGACTTTTGCAATACGTATGTGAGTTCTTTATGACTAATGTTGAGTTCATGGATTATACGCACTCTCACGCTTCCACCTTTGCTAGCCTCTATAGTACCGTGCAACTTTTGCCGGTGCATCAAACCCACCTTCCTCAAAACAGCCACCACATATTCTCCTCAAAACATCCACCATACCTACCTATTATGGCATTTCCATAGCCATTCCGAGTTATACTGCCATGCAACTACCACCGTTCCGTTTATTATGACATGCACCATCATTTTCATATTGCTTTGCATGATCGTAAGACAGCTTGCATGATGTTTTCATGGGTTGTCCGTTTTTTGATGTCAGTTGCTAGGCTAGATCGCTGCCCATCTTAGTATCCTACCGGAAGCATTCATATAGAGTCATATTTTTGTTATAGGTATCGAGTTGTAAGTAAATAAAAGTGTGATGATTTTCATTCTTAGAGCATTGTCCCGTGTGAGAAAAGGATGATGGAAGCTAGGATTCCCTCACAAGTTAGGAGGAGTCTCCGGACTTTACAAAAAAATAAAACAGGCTAGTGAAGCCCAAATAAATAAATAAAAGAGGCCAAAGATGCCCACCAAAATAAAAAAATAAAAAAATAAAAAAAATGAGAGAAAGAGAGAAGGGACAATTGCTACTACCTTTTTCCACACTTGTGATTCAAAGTAGCATCATGATCTTATGATAGAGAGTCTCCTATTTTGTCACTTTCATATAACTAGTGGATTTTTTTGCATGACCGGTTGGTTTTCTTTTTGAGATTTCATACACTTATAGCTCTAAGTGCATTCTTTGCATGGCAATCCCTACTCACTCACATTAATATCTATTGATGGGCATCTCCATAGCCAGTTGATACGCCTAGTTGATGTGAGACTATCTTCTCCTTTTCCTTATCACTTCCACCATATTCTATTCCACCTATAATGCTATATCCATGGCTCACACTCATGTATTGCGTGAGAGTTGAAAAGGTATGAGAACATAAAAAGTGTGAAACAATTTCTTGACTTGTCATCGGGGTTGTGCATGATTTAGATACTTTTTGTGGGGAAGATGGAGCATAGCCAAACCATATGATTTTGTAGGGATAACTTTCTAAGACCATGTTATTTTGAAAGGACACGATTGCATTGTTGGTGTGCTCGAAGTATTACTGTTTTTATGTCAATACATACTATTGCTTCGAATCACTCGTATCTTAATATTCATGCCATGATTAGATTATATGATCAATATTATGCTAGGTAGCATTCCACATCAAAAATTATCTTTTTTATCATTTAGCTACTCGAGGACGAGCAGGAATTAATCTTGGGGGTGCTGATACGTCTCCGTCGTATCTATAATTTTTGATTGTTTCATGCCAATATTCTACAACTTTCATATACTTTTGGCAACTTTTTATACTATTTTTGGGACTAACATATTCATCCAGTGCCAAGTACCAGTTCCTGTTTGTTGCATGTTTTTTGTTTCGCAAAAAATCCATATCAAACGAAGTCCAAATGGGATAAAAACTTATGGAGATTTTTTTGGAATATATTTGAATTTTGGAAAGCGGAATCAACAGAAGGCGGTGCTCGAGGGGCCCACAAGCCTGCCAGGCGCACCCAGGAGGGTAGGGCGTGCCCTAAGGGCTTGTGGCCACCAATTATGTCATTTGGAGGTGTCCTTTGGCCAAAAGAGAGATATGTTTAGAAGGAAAGTCCCCTCAAATTTTCATCCCGATCGGAGTTAAGGACCTCCGGATATTTAAGAAACGGTGAAAGGCCGGAATCAGGGAGCATAGAAACAGAAGGAAATAGAGAGAGAGATCCAATCTAGGAGCGGATTTCACCCCTCCGCTGCCATGGAGTACAAGTACCAGAGGGGAAACCCTCCTCCCACCTAGGGAGGAGGTCAAGGAAGAAGAAGCAGGAGGGCGCTCTCTCCCCCTCTCTCCCGGTGGCATCGGAACGCCGCCGGGGCCGTCGTCGTGACGACGATCTACTCCAACAACTCCATCATCTTTGCCAAAACCTCCATCACCTTTCCCCATCTATCTACAACGGTCCACTCTCCCACAACCCATTGTACCCTCTACTTGAACATGGTGCTTTATGCTTCATATTTATTATCCAATGATGTGTTGCCATCCTATGATGTCTAAGTAGATCTATTTTGTCCTATTGGTTGATTGATGACCATGATTGGTTTCAGTTGCATGTTTATTATTGGTGTTGTCCTATGTTGCTCTCCGTGTCACGCAAGTATGAAGGATCCTCGCTGTAGGGTGTCGCAATGTGTTGACGATTCGCCTATGGTGGGTTGCTTGAGTGACAGAAGCATAAACCCGAGTAGGTGTGTTGTTGCATATGGGATTAAAGAGGAATTGATACCTTATAATGGTATGGTTGGGTTTTAACTTAATGATCTGTAGTAGTTGTGGATGCTTGCTAGAGTTCCAATCATAAGTGCATATGATCCAAGTAGAGAAACTATGTTAGCTTATGCGTCTCCCTCGTATAAAATTGCAATAATGATTACCGGTCTAGTTATCAATTGCCTAGGGACAATTCCGCAACTCCTACAACCACTTTTCCACACTCGTTAAACTAACTTAGTTGTTTCTTTATCTAAGAAGTCGCTAGTTTTTATTTACGTGTTCTTTATTATCTTGCAAACCTATCCTATTACACCTACAAAGTACTTCTAGTTTCATACTTGTTCTAGGTAAAGCGAACATTAAGCATGCGTAGAGTTGTATCAATGGTCGATCAAACTTGAGGGAATATTTTTTCTACCTTTAGCTCCTCGTTGGGTTTAACACTCTTATTTATCGAGAAAGGCTACAATTGATCCCCTATACTTTTGGGTTATCAGCCAACAGGGTGCGCCTAGGGGGGTGAGCACGCCCTAATAGCTTGTGCCTCACCCCTTAAGTCAGTTGGGGACCTACTTTTGCCACAACAAATATTGTTTTTGAGATAATAAAATCCCATGAAAATTTCAGCCTGATTGGAGTTAGGTATCTCCGGATATTTATGAAATGGTGAAGGGGTCAGAAAACAGATGCAAAAACAGAAGAGAGACAGAGAGATAGATCCAATCTCGGAGGGTCTCCTGCCCTTCGAGACCCATGGAGGCCATGAACCAAAGGGGAAAATCTTCTCCCATATGGGGAGGAGGCCAAGGAAGAAGAAGAAGAAGGAGGGGGTGTCTCTCCCCCTCTCATTGGGGAAACCATCGTGACAGCGATCTACACCAACAACTTCGCTGCATCATCACCACCACCTTCACCTTCCCACATCTATCTACAACGGTCCACCCTCCCGCACCCCGATGTACCCCCTAGTTGAACATGGTGTTTTATGCTACATATTATTATCCAATGATTTGATATTATCGTATGACTTTTGAGTAGATCCCTTTTGTTCTATGGGTTGATTGATAATCTTGATTGGTTTGAGTTGCGTGGTTAATTTTTGTGATGTCCTAAGGTCCCTTCTGTGAGGTGCACATGGGAAGGATTCACGCTAGAGGGTGTTGCAATATGTATATGATTCTCTTATAGTGGGTTGGTGAGTAACTAGAACACAAACCCGAGTAAGGGGATTGTTGCGTATGGGAGTAAAGAGGACTTGATGTTTAATGCTATGGTTGGGTTTACCTTAAGGATTTCTAGTAGTTGCGGATGCTTGCTAGAGATCCAATCATAAGTGCGTATGAGACAAGTACGGAAAATATGTTAGCATATGCCTCTCCCTCATATAAAACTGCAATAATGATTAACTATCTTGTTATCAATTGCCTAGGACAATCTCGCAAATCCTATCAGCAATTTTCCACACTCGCTATATTCACTTTTATTGTTATTTTATTAAAAAGGCACCTAACTTCTATTTCCACGTTCTTTATTATCTTGCAAAACTATCTACAAAGTAATTCTAGTTCTATTCCCGCAAAGTAGTTTCATACTTGTTCTAGGTAAAGTAAGCATCAGAATGCATAGAGTTGTATTGGTGGTCGACAGAACTTCAGAGAATATTAATTCTACCTTTAGCTTCTTGTTGGGTTCGAGACTCTTACTTATCAAAAAAGGCTACAAACGACCCGCTATAGTTGTGGGTTATCAAACACCTATATCGCGCCATCGCCAGGGTGCGCCGTGTCGTAGGAACGAGTCTGACAGTAGAAGATAGGGGTATGAAAGGAGAGGGCAGAGTCCTAGCTACGTCGAGGGTGTACACACGAATGTATGAGTTCAGGCCCCTCTCGTGGAAGTAACAGCCCTACGTCTTAGTGCTTGGGATCTCCTGTCGTGTGCGAAGTATGAGTTACAGAAGGTGCGAACCCTTGTTCCAGAGGGGAGGGGCGGCTTATATAGAGTATGCTGCCACCCATAAGTGCTAGGCATCTAAGGGTTCGATCGTGGGAATAAAGACGAGCGTTACTGGTAACGTACATCATAATTTCTACTAATGACGACTGGCCTAACGCCTGCATGTTGGCCTCCCTAGGGTGGCTTCTGGTCTTCTGGCGTCGACTGGAAGCGAGGTCTTCCCAGTGACCGGTGACTGCCGAGTGCAAGGAGAAGATACCAAGTGGATAAAATGTCGAGTGACTTGAGCACCATGCTGAATCCAGTCGGAATCTCTCTTGTAATGTTTAAGTCCTCCAATATAGTGTCCTTAGGTAGGGTATGTAGGTCAGGCCTAGGACCCTACCCTAGGTACATATCCTCGTCATTAGCCCCCGAATGGATCGGGGTTCGAGTGATAAAGGGGATCGATGCAAGTTCTGATAAGGCACCAAACTTCAAAATGTACTTCGGGGCTTCAATGAAATTTGCATCGATTGAAATCTTCATCCTTCACCCGGATCGATTCTTCCTTGAAAGTGTCCAAATGAGTTCTAAGCATCAATTATGTTCCGAGTGACTTGAAGGGATCTTTAGACGTGACGGGTCGTTCTATCAGGCCCGGATTTTGCGGGATTCGACAATTTGGGAGGCGCTCGCCTCGTGAAGATGACGCCACAACTAGGGCAAGTGGGAGCATGATGCCTCGATTCACACGCTGCCCATTTTGCCAGGTACCGTGCAACGTTTGTGGTCGAGATACGCGGAGATCTAGCAAGCCCACAAGTCAGTGAGACACTCCACAGAGTATAAAATCCCGCAGTGCTGCAGCCTGTACAGTCTTCTTCCCCCAAATCCCCTCTCTTCCTCCACCTCCCCTGCTCTAAGCGCACTTCTCAACTCCGCCTCGACAACCACAGCTGCCATGATGATCAAGGGCAAGACCGAAAAGCTGGAGCGTGCCAAGAAGGGAATCGCGAAGGGCTAGGCCAAGAAGCCGTCTAGCACGCAGTTCACCGCACCGGCGGGGTCGATCCATGGGGATGTCCTCCTGTCGACGGTCACTGCTGCGGACCTCATCGTCGATGGGCTCGTAGCTGACGGCTCGTGGAAGCTGTCGGAGGGGGAAATCAAACCGGAGACGTGCGAGGGGGAGCAAGTCCTTCTCCTCACCCACATCGAGACATGTTTCTCCATGCCCCGCATCCTTTCTTCCAAGGGTTTCTGAATTTCTTCGGAGCCCAACTCCATCATTTTCCTCCGAATGCAATCTCTTATCTTGCTGCTTTCATCACAACGTGTGAATGTTTCTTGGGTTGTCCCCCCGTTGGGGCTTGTTCAAGCATATCTTCACCATTAGATCTCAGTCGGTGAAAAAGGCCAACCCTGAGGATGATAAGACCCATGTCATCCAATTATGTGGTGGCTTGGGGATCGAAAATAGGGCTAGGGGTGCCTTTCCATCCATGGCTGAATCTGTTAGAGGTTGGTAGTCGACTTGGTTCTACTGGAAAGATGTCGCATCTCCCAACATGTCGACTAGTCTTTCCCCTTTCTCGTTAGATCGAACCACCGTTCCCAAATCCTTGTCAGTGTTACAAGGGGAAAAAGTCCAAGTGGGGATCTTCGAGGATGTCGTAGTGGCCATTGTCCATGGTGGGATGACTGGCATGGACCTTCTGGAGACATTCCTCAGTCGACGGATCCAGTTCGTCCAGGCAAGGGACCATGCTATGTGGCATTACTCAGGTACCAAAGAAACGACTCGAGCACACCTAGAGGAAGTCCCAGAGAAAACTTTCGAGCAATGGCTTCAAAGAATCACTGGAGCCTATGACAATCCCCGGGGAGCCTAGAGGATCAAACCTTACTCTGCTGACAATCCACCAAAGAATCTGGTAAAATATATCTTAGTCGACTTCCATACTATTCTGTCGAGTGGTTGACTCATCGGTCGACTGACTTTGTTGTTTGAATCTTGTAGGAGTGGACGAACATCTACTTGCCCGTTCCAAATATGAATCAGCCCGAAGACGGAGGGGAGAGCGAGGGCAGCAGTGTGGATTTCGATTACGTTGACGACAGTGAGGATGACTACGAGGGCTCAAAATAGGACGGAGAAGAAGTCGAGTCTCCTCCGTGCACTGAGCATCGCTCGAAGCTACGTTAGGACCCTGCGACTACCCCAGGCAACGCCTTGCCGTTGAGTGAGAGGAGCCTGAAGCGGGACCAAACCTCGGCAGTTGAGTCGAGTGAATGGACCACAAAGCAGCCCAAGCCTAACGCCCTGAAACCTCGGAAAGCTTTGCCCCGCATGAAAATCGCTGCGCCTGTTGTCTCAACGTAAGTGTTCATTTTCGTCTTTCGCTGTTGTATAGGACTTCAAATTCTTGCTGACTAAGTGGAATTTGGTCTACCAGAGCCACTACCTCAGTGACATCGCCTCGACGGGACGGAAAGAAATGACTGGATGTGGATATTGCCGATGCAGCCACTTCCCAACGAGGTAAAACAAATCTTTACTCAGCTCTGTTTATTGACAATGATTTGCCGATTGAATAAGCTAATGTTGTCAATTGATGTTTACAGAGATCATTCAACTGGAGGACGCTGAAGAGCCACCTCGGGGTACGGGGGTTGAAGGTGTGACCTCAGGCACCCCGCGCGTACGCTCTCGAAGAACGCCATCAGCGCAAACGCCTCAAAGGTCTACTGCTGCGTCGTCCCAGGGGATAGCCAGAACCGAGCTCGCGGCTCCGTTGTCAAGTGCTCCACCAGCTCCTTCAAACATTCTGGCCTCGACACCAATCGGACAACTCCATACCACCTCAGCTACTCCATCCGCAACATTAATTCATCCAGCGACTGTCTTTAGTCTGCACCACGTCCCGAAAGACCAAACTAGAGCTGCGAAGGAAGCCATGATCCAAGCGGAGTAGATGATGCTACGCACAAAGGAGTCGTATGAAGCCAGCAAGCTAGCTTATGATGCTAGCATGGTGCTTCGCACTAACGTCCGAGTAAGTGCGATTGTAAGTGCATTTCTAATTGAATTTCTGTCTTTCTTGATTGTACACCCATTGGGTGTTTCCTTTTGTAGAATTATTGTATGTTCTCCACTCGAATAGATCAGGTCTTAGTCGAGTGGATTTCAGTCCAGTGCGAGCACGCTGAGTGAACCCACTGGGTGTAGTCCCCGAGACCGCTGTCGAATGGTGATGACATCGACAGGGGTCTTAAAATTGTTTTGGTAACCACTCGATAGATCGAGTGATAGAAGGTCCAATGGGGGCACGCTAAGTGCACCCACTAGGTGTAGTCCTGGAGACCACCGCCGAGTGCTTGCACTGGTAGGGGTCTTAATAGAGACGATATTCACATGCTTGCGCACACATTTTTTTTATTTTCTTGCCGCTCCACAGATCGAGTGTTAGCAAATCCAGTGGGGGCACACTGAGTGCACCCACTGGGTGTAGTCCCCGAGACCGCCGTCGAGTGCTTGCATCCACGCGGGTCTGATAGAGACCATTTTATGCTCGGACAGGACAGACCTTGTCGAGTGATTTTGCAACCAGTGGGGGCACGCTGAGTGCACCCACTGGGTTTAGTCCCCGAGACCACCATCGAGTGCTTGCATCGACGGGGGTCTAATAGAGACCATTTAATGCTTGGAAGGAACGTCAGAGTGATCCGACTCCGAGTTGAACACGCCGTGAAGTGACTCGACGGGCTTGATTGCCGCAATCTGCGGAGACAAAACTTGGTGAGCAACCGCATGCTCACCCAGCGCTTGAGCCGTGAGCGACCGGATCGCTTGCGGCAACGAATAGCAGGGAGGGCCGTAGAGTACAGAGTCGACGACTGTCGTAGAAGAACACCGCAGGAGCTCATGCGGAAGTGCGCTGCCCCGTGGATCGGGAGCACCTCAACGTCAAGAGGCACCTGCTGGAGGCATGCCGAATCATCGGTGATGAAGGTGAGCGCTCCGAGATGGCTCTCGTGGCCCAAGAACAAACCACTGCTAGAAGACATGATGAAGGGGGGAAATGCAACCTCGCCGGAAGTCGCTTAGATGCCTGCCCCATGGTGGGCGCCAACTGTCGTGGGAGCGAGTCTAACAGTAGAAGATAGGGGTACGAAAGGAGAGGGTAGAGTCCTAGCTATGGCGAGGGTGTACACACGTATGTATGAGTTCAGACCCCTCTCGTGGAGGTAGCAGCCCTACGTCTCAGTGCTCGGGAGCTCTTGTCATGTGGGAAGTATGAGTTATAGAAGGTGCGAACTCTTGTGCCAGAGGGGAGGGGCGGCTTATATAGAGTATGCTGCCCCTCATAATTTCCAGGCATCCAAGGGCTCGATCATGGGAATAAAGACAAGCGTTACTTGTAACATACATCATAATTGCGACTAATGACAACTGGCCTAATGCCTACCTGTTGGCCTCCCTGGGGTGGCATCTGGTCTTCTGGGGTCGACTGGAAGTGAGGTCTTCCGAGTGATAGGTGACTACCGAGTGGAGGGATCAGATACCGAGTGGATAAAATGTCGAGTGACTTGTGTACCATGGTGAATCCAGTCGGAATCTCTCTTGTAATCTTTAAGTCCTATAATATAGTGTCCTTATGTAGGGTATGTAGGTCAGGCCTAGGACCCTACCCTAGGTACATATCCTCGTCACGTCGCACGGCAGGATGTTGTGCAACGACAAGTAGTTTGTGCATTCTCCCAACAAGGGCAAAGGCCAGGTTGCAACGGTGCCACACAAGTCCAACTTGAGGAGTAGAGATCCAGTTCGTAAAAAAAACTGAGACTGGCCGAGGAGGGGTCCTCGAGTGGTGCTTCCCAGCTCACCCTGCCTCGCCAGATCATTTAGGATCGGGCGTCTGCTGTGGCGCCAGCATAAGCTCCAGACTCGGTGGTGGAATTCTTCCAAGTGGCAAAGAAGACCCTCCCCACTCCTCCCCTCACCGATTACATGGCCTCGAAGATCGAGAAAGTGATCACCGCCAACCTCAACAAGCCACTCAACTTTAACAACAAAGACGAGGAGAACACCGACAATGGCGAGTCCCTAGACCTAGGGCGGTCCCTCTCGCTAGCTCGTCACACGCGCAAGACTGTTGACATGCATGCCCTGCAGCTCGGTGTGGTGACACAAAGGGTGACTCAGATGTAGCTGCCAGGAGATGAGTATCACACATCACCGCAATCCCTATTCACAAAGACGAATCCAATGATCATCGGAAAGCCGCCGACGTGAGATAAGACCCCAAGCAAGACGAGAGCACCCGCAAAGCCGGCCAGGAAGAGCGCACGATAGGTCCAAAACCCTTCTCTAGTGCCTGACTCATAGCGAGCCAGGCTCGCCAGGTGCATGAGCTAGGGATCCTAGGCCCGAAGGAGAAGAAGACAGCCAAGGTGGCAGAAGCACTCATCCGGCGCTTCGATAAGCTACTCTTTGATAATGACATCACAACCATCGCAAGTCTCATACAAGCCTTGATGCGTGCTCTCTTAAGGAAATCGCTGGCACAAACAACCAGGCAAAAGAGGCCTCTATTGCTCCATGTTAGTTAGTTGTAGTTCTTTCCATCGCTGTCGATGACTAACAATGCGCTGGATTGAGTTAGGATTAGTTTCATGTTCGTCGTCCGTAGCAATAGTCAGGCTAGAGGCAGTGTTGCTTGCCGACGGGGTTTTGGGCCTATGGGTGGTCGCCGACAACCCCTGAAGATGGACTGCTGTAATTGTGTTTGCTTTCAAATTTATTTAGTTGTCTGCAAATCCCCTCGTCGTACTATGTCCCTTTGAGCGACAAGAGTCTATGATGGTTTCCCCATGACTGACGCCAGTTGCCCAATCATGAGCTAGAATATTAGAGGCTTAAACATGCCGGCAAGACCCTCGATTGCCCGAAACGCGACTAACTCTCACAAGTTCATCATCTTGTGCCTCCAAGAGACCAAGATCGAAAGCTAGTCAACCAATATATCTAAGTACGTGGGTGGTACCAGATTAGACGAGTGTGTTGTTCTTCCAGCAATTGGAACATGAGGGGGGCAGCCATGTTCTGGAACTCAAGACTAGTCTCGATGCAATCGCATGCCATAGGGCAATTTTCTTTCAATGCAAGAGTCTCGGTAATTGTTTCGTCAACTAACTACTGGCTTACCGCCATAGATGAGCCTACATATGAGGTGAGGAAAGACGACTTCCTAACAGAGATTGCTAGGGTTGCACCACCATTAGGCGATGCTTGGCTCATCAACGGAGACTTTAACATCATCTATGAGACGAGAGATAACAATAACTGCAAGATCAATCGTAGAATCATGGGCAAATTCAGAGTGACTATAGATGCAAGGGGCTTAGATAAATTAAGTGCAAAAATTGTCGCTTTACATGGAGCAACGAACGACGAATTCCAACACTATTAAGTATAGATCAGTTCTTCTGCACCATGGCATGGGAGGGACTCTTCCCGACGTACCTACTGCATGCTACCTCCACCACTTTCTCGGACCACTGCCCCATGCTCCTTGTTGCGGCGGTAGTGCCAAGACAACCGGCAAAATTTGGATTTGAGTCGTTCTGGCCCCAGTTCCCACACTTCCACGAAACTATTAGGAATGCGTGGAATCGTCCAACCTGAGCAAGATGTGCATTGGCAAGGATGAACACTAAGATGGCTCGGGTTGCTAGAGACCTCAGGATTTGTGGCAAATCCCTCTTGGGCGGCACATAACTTTAGCTCCACTTGGCCACCAAAGTTGTCCTATGTCAAGACATAGCACAAGAAGTTTGAGTCCTTTCGGATGCATAATTTCATCTTCGGAAATTGCTAAAGCTGCGCATCTTAGGCCTCGTGGCAGTTGACCGTGCTCGAAAGCGGTATGCCTTCCAGATCACTTGGTTGCTTGCAAGGGATGCGCCTGCCACATTCTTCCAGTCCAAAATAAACTCTAGGAGGCGAAAAGCTTTCATCCATAGTTTGCATGGACCAGCGGGATAGTCACATCTCAAGAGGACAAGGAAAAGGTGATACATGAGTACTTATCCTCCCTACTTGGCACAAGCGCGCGCCGTGACGCCCTCGTCCATTGGAGCACCATAGACATGCCTAGATTACAAGGCGGTGGGTTGGACAACCCTTTCACGGAGGACGAAGTGTGGCACGCGATTAAGGCTTCACCAGCGGAACGATCTCGAAGGCCAGACAGCTTCTCCGATACTTCCTTTAGGGCATGTTGGGGAATCATCAAAGATGAAGTCATGGTGGCGTTTGGCCAATTTTACAATATAGCTAGGACAAATTTTGGGGCTATAAACACAACTATCATCGCCTTGCTGCCCAAGAAAGATCGGGCGACCTCCATTAGCGAGTATAGACCAATTTGTCTCATCTACTCCCTCGCCAAACTGAACTCCAAAGTGCTCTCCATGTGGCTAGCATCTGTTATAGACACACTGACCTCACCGGCTCAGTCTGCATTCCTGCAGACAAAGTGTATCCACGATAGTTTCCTCTACATCCAAAACTCCGTGAGGGCCTTACACAGGCGAAAATACCCGGCCCTCCTACTTAAGCTAGACATCACCAAGGCTTTCGACAATGTGTCATGGGAGTATATTCTAGAGCTGCTGCAACAATTGGGATTCAGTGCACGATGGAGAAGATTGGATCACACTACTACTATCTACATCATCATCGTCCTTCCTCCTCGTTAGAGTCCCTCACCAACCGATTCATCACCGCCGGGGCCTACGATAGGGCGACCCCTTATCGCCATTCCTATTCATTCTGGCAATTGACCCGCTTCAGGCCTTACTTGATGCAATTGCATGACACAACATCATAGCACCACTTACATTAAGGGAGCTGAAGCTCCCCATTACCCTGTACGCCAACGACGCTGTCATATCCGTGAATCTTGTCAAGCATGAGATTGATGTACTAATGCACATTATCCATGTGTTTGTAGCATACACGTGCCTCCACATCAATTCCTCCAAATACACGGCATTACCCATTATATGTGATGATTTAGACCTTGACGAGGTGTTATAAAACTCCGGACGAGCCCTAGGCCACTTCCCAACATCATGCTTGGGGCTACCACTCACGCTCACTAGGATGAGATTAGCAAACCTACAATTCATCATCGATAGGATCAAGGCTAGACTTGCGGGTTGGAAAGGGAGTCTATTGCCCATTGCTACTAGGAGACTCCTAGTCAAATGCGTCCTTAGCGCCATGCCAACCTTTGCATTATCTGTTCTCCAAGTGCCAAAGAAGCTCCTCGGAGACATCGAGAAATGTAGCCACATATTCCTCTAGAAACAAGACAAGGAGATCACCGGGGGCTGCTGCAAGGACAACTGGCCGACGGTGTGCACACCAACATCGCGAGGGGGGCTTGGCTTCCTCGACCTCGAGCCCATCAGCTGTGCCCTTAGACTTTGATGGCTATGGATTGCATGGGACGATCCGGAACTCCCCTGGGTTGGCACGCTGCTGCCGTGCAGCAACGACGACAGGGCTCTCTTCGCAGTGGCAACGTCGGTCACGATCGGTGATGGTGCCATCGCCCAGTTCCAGAATTCGTCCTGGATTGGTCACCCCCGCTCGCAGCCGCCTTCTCTTTGCTCTACAATCACTCAAAGTGTAAGAATAGGACAGTGCAGGATGCACTCTGAGATGAAAACTGACTTAAGGATCTGAGACATGGAGACACGTCGCCCCTATTACCAGACTTCATTTTCCTTCACCGTATGATCTCCGATGCGGCCACGGAGATTAGGGAGGGAAGCAGAGATCAAATCTGTTGGAACCTTGAGGAAAAAGGAAAGTACATGGCTAGCTCAACATACAATGCTCAATTCCAGGGTAGAGTACAAGCAGATGGTGTGGTCGTTTTCTCATGGGGGCTCGTGCGAGATGGAAGATGCCATGGGGTGGCTTATCGAGGTGAGAGAAAGGCTGTCGTGTATGATTCGGGACGGGTATGCAAATAGCATGAAGTGGTTCACCCAAGTTCAGGGCTCTCCGGAGAGATAATACCCCTACTCCTGCATATTTGTATATCTATGGAATATCTGGTACATGGCTGCTCCTGGAGCTATATGGGAGAGGAGAGCCACAAGGCTTCTTGCCTCATGTGTGTGTATGTGTGAGCACGTGAGAGTGGAACCCCCATATGTGGTGGGGTTGAGGCCTTCATATAGGCATGAGTGGGTAGCTTGGGATGTAAGCCATAGTGGGTAGCTTACATCCCAAGAAGCTTGAGGTGTAAGCCACCATGGGTAGCTTACATGTCAAGCCACATGTAGCTTGTGGACTAAGCTATGTTTGTCCCCTGGTGTACTTTATAAGTTAGTGTCCAGAGGACATGTTACACTATAGATAGTACCACATGACGCATGTACAGTGTGCTCCTGCTCGCCAATAGTGCACCGCAATGAGATATGGCCGTCTGGTTCGCACGTGTTCGATGGTACATCGAGTGCTAACTTCGTCAGGCCGCAGGCAGCCAGGAGGATCTGGACAGGGGGAGCCAGTAGGGCAGAGCCGGCTCGGAGGAGCCATCCAGGAGGAGCCGGATAGGGGGAGCTGGCTGGAAGGAGCTGGCCAGGATCAGCCGGCCAAGAGGAGCCGACTAGGAGGAGCTGGCCGGGAGTAGCCAGCTGGGAGGAGCCAGCCGGGAGTAGCCAGCCGGAAGTAGCCAGCTGGGAGGAGCCAGTCGGAAGTAGCCAGCCGGGCATAGCTGGCCGGGAGTAGCCAGCCGGGAGGAGCCAATCGGGTGTAGCTAGTAGGGAGTAGCCAGCCGGGAGTAGTCAGCCAGGTGTAGCCAGCCGGGAGTAGCCAGTCGGGAGTAGCAAGCCGGGAGTAGCCAACCGGGAGGAGCCAGCCGGGGTAGCTAGCCGAGAGTAGCCAGCTGGGAGTAGCCAACCGGGCGTAGCCAGCCAGGAGTAGCCAGCTAGAAGGATCCAGCCAGGAGTAGCTAGCCGGGCGTAGCCAGCCGGGAGTAGCTAGCCGGGAGAAGCCAGCCGGGGTAGCCAGCCGGGAGTAGCCAGCCGAGCGTAGCCAGCGGGGAGTAGCCAGCGGGGCGTAGCCAACCAGGAGTAGCCAGCTAGGCGTAGCCAGCCGGGCATAGCCAGCGAAGAGTAGCCAGTCAGGCGTAGCCAACCGGGAGGAGCCAGCAGGGAGTAGCCAGCAGGGAGTAGCCAGCCGGGCATAGCCTGCTAGGTGTAGCGAGCTGGGCATAGCGAGCTAGGAGTAGCGAGCTGGGCGGAGCCAGCTAGGAGTAGCCAGCCGGGCGTAGCTTTGTCTTCACTTGTTCGATTGTCTTGTTGCTTCATCGGGCTTGGCGTACCGAGGGTGGCCCCCCTGGTGTTTTGAAATGTTGAGTCATCTCCTTGAGCCTACCCGGGGGTAATCCCCCCGACAGATTGGGAGCAGCTCATCTAGAAGTCCAAGGTTCCACGGAACATCAAGATCTTCACTTGGCTACTAGTGCAAGATCGCCTCTAGGGAAATGAGCGCTTAAAAAGGTGTCATGGTTTTTTCATGGCATATGTCCTCAAAAGAGAACTTAAGTGTGAGGCCATCTTCGCTATGTGGCGACTCAAATGGGTTGATCGGGAATGAGGGACAGGTTTACCCAGGTTCGGCCCCTCCAATGGAGGTAAAAGCCTACATCCTTCTTTGGTGTCTATATTAATTGTGATCTCGATTACAAGGGTGCGGGATCACTAACCTAGCTTTCGAGGGTTTCTCACATGTTGACGTGGCTTGCGACTGCGTCGGTATTTCTCCAAAGAGGAAGGGATGATGCAGCACAACTACGGTAAGTATTTCCCTCATTTATGAAACCAAGGTATTAAATGGTACCTGCACACAAAGAACAAATACTTGCAACCCAACACGTAAGAGAGGTTGTCAATCTCTCAATGGTAAGAAGATGGATTAGGTGTAGTAGATTGGATAAACAGATCTCACAAGAACACAAAATAAAAGAAGCAAATAAAAAGTGTAGCAAGGTATTTTGGTTTTTTTAGAATAATAGATCTAAAAAAAGTGGTAAAAAGATAGATTGGAAAGCAATATGTTGAAAGATAGACCGGGGGCTGTAGGTTTCACTAGTGACTTCTCTCATGAGTATAGCACATGGTGGGTAAACATATTACTGTTGGGAAATTGATAGTTGATAGAAGATCAAATAATCATGACGATATCCAAGGCGATGATCAATATATAGGCATCACTGTTGGAAATATGCCCTAGAGGCAATAATAAATTAGTTATTATCATATTTCCTTGTTCATGATAATCGTTTATTATCCATGCTATAATTGTATTGATCGGAGACTTAAATGCATGTGTGGATACATAGACAAAACCATGTCCCTAGTATGCCTCTAATGGACTAGCTCGTTGATCAAAGGATGGTTAAGGTTTCCTAGCCATGGACATGAGATGTCATTTGATAACGGGATCACATCATTAGGAGAATGATGTGATGGATAAGACCCAAACTACAAACATAACATATGATCGTGTCAGTTTATTGCTACTGTTTTCGGCATGTCAAGTATATGTTCCTATGACCATGAGATCATGCAACTCACGGATATCGGAGGAGTGCCTTGTGTGTATCAAACGTCGCAACGTAACTGGGTGACTATAAAGGTGCTCTACAGGTATCTCCGATGGTGTCTGTTGAGTTGGCATGGATCGAGACTGGGATTAGTTACTCCGTGTAACGGAGAGGTATCTCGGGGCCCACTCGGTAATGCAACATCACAATAAGCCTTGCAAGCAATGTGACTAATTGTTAGTTGCAGGATCTTGTACTACGGAACGAGTAAAGAGACTTGCCGGTAACGAGGTTGAACTAGGTATGGAGATACCGACGATCGACTCTCGGGCAAGTAACATACCGAAGAACAAAGGGAACGATATACGGGATTAACTGAATCCTTGACATAGAGGTTCGACCGATAAAGATCTTCGTAGAATATGTAGGAACCAATGTGGACGTCCAGGTCCCGCCATTGGTTATTGACCGTAGAGGTGTCTCGGTCATGTCTACATAGTTCTCGAACCCGCAGGGTCTGCACACTTAAGGTTCGGTGACGTTTCGGTAGTGTAGAGTTATGTATGGCGGTGAACGAAGGTTGTTTGGAGTCCCGGATGAGATCCCGGACGTCACAAGGAGCTCCGGAATGGTCCGGAGGTAAAGATTCATATATAGGAAGTCCCAGTTTGGTTTCCGGAAAAGTTTTGGGCTCATCGGTAGTGTACCGGGAGTATCGGTATTGTACCGGGAGTGCCGGTAGTGTACCGGGGGACCTCCGGGAGGGGTATTTCGACCCCAAGAGGTCCATGGGCTGTGGAAGAATAATAACCAGCCCTTAGTGGGCTGGGAAAACAGCCACAAAGGCCCATGGCGCAGGAGAGAAAGTCCTAAAGCAAAAAGTGGAAAATCAGCCAATAGGAGGCAATCCTACTCCAACTAGGATTGGAGGTGAAGTAGGATTGCTCCCACCTCCTATTTCGGCCGACCCAAAGGCCTTGGCCGCCTCTCCTCTCCTCTCCTCCTATATATACTAGTGGATTGGGTGGTTTTTGGACAGAATTTCCGGCCACGTGCTACCCGTTTCACCGGTGCACAGTTTCTCCTCTAGATCGGTTTTCTGCAGCGCTTAGGCGAAGCCCTGCCGGAATCACTCCACCACCATCACCGGAGCGCCATCACGCTGCCGGTGAACTCTCTCTCCTCTCCACCTCCTCTTGCTGGATCAAGACGGTGGAGATCGTCATCAAGCTGCACGTGTGCTGAACGCGGAGGTGCCGTCCGTTCGGTGCTAGATTGGAAGGACCGTGATCGAGATCGCGAGATGGTTCGTGATGAGATCGCGGAACGGATCGTGATGAGTTCGCGGGACAGATCGTGATCAAGCTCGTGAGATGGATCGTGATGAGATCGCGGGACGGATCGTGATGGGATCGCGGGATGGATCGTGATGAGATCGCGGGACGCTCGGCGATTTGGATCGCGAAGATGTTCGACTACACCAACCGCGTTTCTTAACGCTTCCCGCTTAGCGATCTACAAGGGTATGTAGATCCACTCTCCCTCTCGTAGATGCTCATCACCATGGATAGGTTTGCGTGTGCGTAGGAAAATTTTTGTTTCCCATGCGACGTTCCCCAACAGTGGCATCATGAGCTAGGTTGATGGTTCGATGAGATCTCGAGTAGAACACAAAAGGTTTGTGGGCGTTGATGCTTAGATTGCTTCCTCCCTTGGTCGTATTTTGGTTCAGCGGGATTGTGAGATGAAGCGGCCCGGACCAACATTACTCGTACGCTTACGAGAGACCAGTTCCGTCGACGCAACTTGGTGCCTAGATGGCTTGCGGGTGACAGTTTCTCTCACTTTAGTTGGATCGGATTCGACAAAGGCGGTCCTTGAGAAGGTTGAAAAGCAAACTAGTGTATCACCGTTGTGGTTTATGCGTAGGTGAGAATCGTTCTTGCTAGATACCCATAGCAGCCACGTAAAATATGCAACAACAATTAGAGGACGTCTAACTTGTTTTTGCAGGGTATGTTGTGATGTGAT
Source organism: Hordeum marinum (assembly GCA_022496015.1). Classification (NCBI taxonomy): domain Eukaryota; kingdom Viridiplantae; phylum Streptophyta; class Magnoliopsida; order Poales; family Poaceae; genus Hordeum; species Hordeum marinum. Next base: position 355,006,413 of record CM039676.1, on the reverse strand, counting down.
ATGGCCAATTACATGATGAGATATATGTGATGTATGAGATGATCATGTGATGTATAGATTATCACGACTTGCATGTCGATGAGTACGGCAACCGGCAGGAGCCATAGGGTTGTCTTTAATTATTGTATGACCTGCGTGTCAATCATTAAGCGCTATGTAATGCTTTACTTTATCGCTACGGTAGCAATAGTAGTAGAAGCATGCGGGGCGTGACAACCCCAATGGCAACACATTGATGGAGATCAAGATGATGGAGATCATGGTGTTGTGCCGGTGACGATGGAGATCATGCCGGTGCTTTCTAGATGGAGATCAAAAGCACAAGTTCATGGCCATATCATGTCACTTATGATTTGCATGTGATGTTAATCCTTTTTATGCACCTTGTTTTGCTTAGGACGACGGTAGCATTATAAGGTGATCCCTCACTTAATTTCAAGATAAATTGTGTTCTCCCCGAGTGTGCACCGTTGCGAAAGTTCGTCGTGTTGAGACACCACGTGATGATCGGGTGTGATAGACTCTACGTTCACATACAACGGGTGCAAGCCAGATTTGCACGCGCAGAAGACTCGGGTTAAACTTGACGAGCCTAGCATGTACAGACATGGCCTCGGAACACAAGAGACCGAAAGGTCGAGCATGAGTCATATAGTGGATATGATCAACTTAATGATGTTCACCATTGAAGCCACCTTAACTCACGTGATGATCGGACTTGAGTTGGTGAATTTGGATCATGTATCACTCGAATGACCCGAGGGATGTCAATTTGAGTGGGAGTTCTTAAGTAATATGATTAATTGAACTCATTATCATGAACATAGTCAAAGTGTCATCGCAAATTATGTTGTAGATCACTAGCTCGCGCTGTAGCTCCCTTGTATTTTTATATGTTCCTAGAGAAATAGAGTTGAAAGATGTTGGTAGCAATATTGCGGACTGGGTCCGTGATCTGAGGATTGTCCTCATTGCTGCACAGAAGGCTTATGTCCTTAATGCACCGCTCGGTGCGCCACCCCCTCTAGTGTCGTCTATTGATGTTGTGAACATCTAACAGGCACGTTTCGATGACTACTTGATAGTTTAGTGCGTCATGCATTACAGCTTAGAAATTGAGGCTCTGAAACGTTTTGAACATCACGGAACATATGAGATGTTCTAGGAGCAGAGATTGTGATCTCAGGCTCGTGCCTGTGTTGCGAGATATGAGATCTCCAACAAGATTCTTTGCCTGTAAGATGAAGGAGAATAGCTCAATCGTTGAGCATGTACTTAGATTGTCTGGGTACTTCAATCGCTTGAATCAAGTGGGAGTTGATCTTCCAGATAAGATAGTGATTGATATAGTTCTCCAAGTCACTATCACTAAAGCTACTAGAACTTAGTGATGAACTATAATACACCAGGGATAGAAGTATTGATCCCTGAGCTGTTCGCGATGTTTGACACCGCGAAGGTAGAAATCAAGAAGGAGCGTCAAGTGTTGATGGTTAATCAAACCACTAGTTTCGAAAAGGGCAAGAGCAAGGAGGGAAACTTCATGGATAGCAAGTCAGTTGTTGCTCCAGTGAAGCAACCCAAAGTTGAACTCAAACCCGAGACTAAGTGCTTCTATTATGAGGTGAGAGGTCGCTGAAGCGGAACAACCCTAGATACTTGGTAGATAAGAAGGCTGGCAACATCGACAGAAGTATATTTGATATACGAGTTATTGATGTGTACCTTGCTAGTACTCTTAGTAGCACCTGGGTATTGGATACTGGTTCGGTTGCTAAATGTTAGTAACTCGAAATAAAAGCTACGGAATAAACGGAGAACTAGCTAAGGGTGAGTTGACGATATGTGTTGGAAGTGTTTCCAAGGTTGATATGATCAACATCGCACGCTCTCTCTACCTTCAGGATTAGTGACGAACCTAAATAAATGTTATTTGGTGTTTTGCGTTGAGCATGAACATGATTAGATCATGTTTATTGCAATACGGTTATTCATTTAAGTTAGAGAATAATGGTTATTCTGTTTACATGAATAATACCTTCAATTGGCATGCACCCAGTGAGAATGGTTTGTTGAAATCTTGATCGTAGTAGTACACATGTTCACAACATTGATGTCAAAAGATACAAAGTTAATAATGATAGTACCACATACTTGTGGCACTGCCACTAAATGTCATATTGGTATAAAGCGCATGTAGAAACTCCATGCTGATGGATATTTGGACTCATCGATTTCGAATCGGTTGAGACATGCGAACCATGCCTCTTGGGCAAGATGACTAAAGGACCCCGTTGGATGGAGTGGGCAAGTGATTCATTGGAAATGATACATGTTGATGTATGCAATCTAGTGAGTCTTGTAGCGTGCAGTGGATATCGTTATTTTCTTACCTTCACTGATGATTTGAGTAGATACAGTGTATATTTACTTAATGAAACACAAGTATGAATCGTTTGAAAGGTTCAAGCAAATTCAGAGTGAAGTTTAAAGATCATCGTGACAAGAAGATAAAAATGACCGCGATATGATCGTGGAGGTGAATATCTGAGTTACGAGTTTGGCATACAACTTAAGACAACGTGAAATTTGTTTCACAACTAACGCCACCTGGAACACCATGGTGTGATGGTGTGTCCGAACATCATAGTCATGCTCTATTGATATAGTGCATACTATGATGTCTCTTATCGTTTTACTACTATAATTTTTGGGGTTATGCATTAGAGACAACTACATTCACTTTAAATAGGGCATCATCTAAATCCGTTGAGATGACACCGTGTGAATTATGGTTTGATAGAAACCTAAGCTGTCATTTCTTAATGTTTGGGGCTGCGATGCTTGTGTGGAAAATGTTTTCACATAATAAGCTAGAACCCAAAGCGGACAAATGTATCTTCATAGAATACCCTAAGAACAGATGGGTATGCCTTCTATCTCAGATCCGAGTGCAAAGTGTTTGTTGCTAGAACTGGGTCCTTTCTCGAGAAAAAGTTTCTCTCGAAAGAATTGAGTGGGAGGAAGATAGAACTTGATGAGGTTGTTAAACCTTTGTTCAACCAGAGAGTAGCGCAGCGCAGAAAGATGTTTCTGTGAAGCCTACGTTAGTTGAAGAGGAAGTTAATGATGATGATCATGAAGCTTCAGGATCAAGTTACTGTCGAACTTCGTAGGTTGACAAGGATGTGTACTGCTCCTGAGCGGTACGACAACTCTGTCTTGGAGGTCATGTTGTTGGACAACCATGAACCTACGAGCTATGGAGAAGCGATGATGGGCCCGGATTCCGACAAATGGTTGGAGGCCATGAAATCCGAGATAGGATCCATGTATTAAAACCAAGTGTAGACTTTGGTAGACTTGCTCGTTGGACGGTAGGTCATTGAGTACAAATGGATCTTTAAAATGAACACAGACACTGATGCTGAATGTCACTATTTGTAAAGCTCGACTTGTTGCAAAGATGTTTGTGACAAGTTCAAGGAGTTGACTACGATGAGACTTTATCACTCGTAGCGATGCTAAAAGTCTGTTGGAATTATGTTAGCAGTTGCTGTGTTTTCAATTATGAAATCTGGCAGATGGATGTCAAAACATCGTTTCCTTAATGGTTTACTTGAGGAAAGGTTGTATGTGATACAACCAGAAGGTTTTGTTAGGCCTAAGGATGCTAAAAGGTGTGCAAGCTTCGGTGATCCTTCCATGGACTGAAGCAAGCATCTCGGAGTTGGAATACACTCTTTGATGAGGTGATCAAAGTTTTGATGTTTATACAAAGTTTATGAGAAACTTGTATTTGCAATAAAGTGAGTGGGAGCACTATAGAATTTCTGATAAGTATATGTGGATGACATATTGTTGTTCAGAAATAATGTAGAGTATCTGGAAAGCATAAAACGGTTATTTGGAAAGTGATTTTCAAAGGAAGACCTGGATAAAGCTACCTAATTGTTGAGCATCAAAATCTATAGAGATAGATCAAGATGTTTGATGAGACTTTCAATGAGTGCATACCTTCACAAGATTTTGAAAGAGTTCAAAATGGATCAGTCAGATAAAGAGTTCTCGCCTGATTTGTAAGGTGTGAAAGTTGAGTGAGACTCGAAGCTCGACAACGGCAGAAGAAAGAGAAAGGACGAACGTCGTCCCCTATGCCTTAGCCATAGGCTCTATATTATGCCATGCTGTGTACCGCACCTGTGTGTGCCTTGCCATGAGTCTGTCAAGGGGTACAATTGTGGTCCAGGAGTGGATCACTGGACAGCGGTTGGAATTATCCTTAGTAACCAGAGGACTAAGGAAATGTTTCTTGATTATGGAGGTGATAAAGAGTTCGTCGTAAAGAGTTACGTCGATGCAAGCTTTAACACCTATCTGGATGACTAGTAGTAGCAATCTGGATACGTATAGTGGAGCAGCCATTTGGAAATAGTACCAAGTGGAGTGTGGTAGCAGTGTTTACGGTTTGACATAGAGATATGCAAAGTACACATGGATCTGAATATCGCAGGCCCGTTGACTATAAGACCTCTCTCACATGCGAAGCATGATCGAGCCCCAGAACTCATTGGGTGTTAGATTCATAACAATGCGAATCACATGGTGATGTGAACTAGATTATTGACTCTAGTGCAAGTGGGAGACTGTTGGAAATATGCCCTAGAGGCAATAATAAATTAGTTATTATCATATTTCCTTGTTCATGATAATCGTTTATTATCCATGCTATAATTGTATTGATCGGAGACTTAAATGCATGTGTGGATACATAGACAAAACCATCTCCCTAGTATGCCTCTAATGGACTAGCTCGTTGATCAAAGGATGGTTAAGGTTTCCTAGCCATGGACATGAGATGTCATTTGATAACGGGATCACATCATTAGGAGAATGATGTGATGGATAAGACCCAAACTACAAACATAGCATATGATCGTGTCAGTTTATTGCTACTGTTTTCGGCATGTCAAGTATATGTTCCTATGACCATGAGATCATGCAACTCACGGATATCGGAGGAGTGCCTTGTGTGTATCAAACGTCGCAACGTAACTGGGTGACTATAAAGGTGCTCTACAGGTATCTCCGATGGTGTCTGTTGAGTTGGCATGGATCGAGACTGGGATTTGTTACTCCGTGTAATGGAGAGGTATCTCGGGGCCCACTCGGTAATGCAACATCACAATAAGCCTTGCAAGCAATGTGACTATTTGTTAGTTGCGGGATCTTGTATTACGGAATGAGTAAAGAGACTTGCCGGTAACGAGGTTGAACTAGGTATGGAGATACCGACTATCGAATCTCGGTCAAGTAACATACCGAAGAACAAAGGGAACGATATACGGGATTAACTGAATCCTTGACATAGAGGTTCGACCGATAAAGATCTTCGTAGAATATGTAGGAACCAATGTGGACGTCCAGGTCCCGCCATTGGTTATTGACTGTAGAGGTGTCTCGGTCATGTCTACATAGTTCTCGAACCCGCAGGGTCTGCACACTTAAGGTTCGGTGACGTTTTGGTAGTGTAGAGTTATGTATGGTGGTGACCGAAGGTTGTTCGGAGTCCCGGATGAGATCCCGGACATCACGAGGAGCTCTGGAATGGTCCGGAGGTAAAGATTCATATATAGGAAGTCCCAGTTTGGTTTCCGGAAAAGTTTCGGGCTCATCGGTAGTGTACCGGGAGTATCGGTATTGTACCGGGAATGCCGGTAGTGTACCGGGGGACCTCCGGGAGGGGTATTTCGACCCCAAGAGGTCCATGGTCTGTGGGAGAATAATAACCAGCCCTTAGTGGTCTGGGAAAACAGCCACAAAGGCCCATGGCACAGGAGAGAAAGTCCTAAAGCAAAAAGTGGAAAATCAGCCAATAGGAGGCAATCCTACTCCAACTAGGATTGGAGGTGAAGTAGGATTGCTCCCACCTCCTATTTCGGCCGACCCAAAGGCCTTGGCTGCCTCTCCTCTCCTCTCCTCCTATATATACTAGAGGATTGGGTGGTTTTTGGACAGAATTTCCGGCCACGTGCTACCCGTTTCACCGGTGCACAGTTTCTCCTCTAGATCGGTTTTCTGCAGCGCTTAGGCGAAGCCCTGCCGGAATCACTCCACCACCATCACCGGAGCGCCGTCACGCTGCCGGTGAACTCTCTCTCCTCTCCACCTCCTCTTTCTGGATCAAGACGGTGGAGATCGTCATCAAGCTGCACGTGTGCTGAACGCGGAGGTGCCGTCCGTTCGGTGCTAGATCGGAAGGACCGTGATCGAGATCGCGAGACGGTTCGTGATGAGATCGCGGAACGGATCGTGATGAGTTCACGGGACAGATCGTGATCAAGATCGTGAGATGGATCGTGATGAGATCGCGGGACGGATCGTGATAGGATCGCGGGACGGATCGTGATGAGATCGCGGGACGCTCGGCGATTTGGATCGCGAAGATGTTCGACTACACCAACCGCGTTTCTTAACGCTTCCCGCTTAGCGATCTACAAGGGTATGTAGATCCACTCTCCCTCTCGTAGATGCTCATCACCATGGATAGGTTTGCATGTGCGTAGGAAATTTTTTGTTTCCCATGCGACGTTCCCCAACAATCACGTCCAAGATAAGTAGATGAAAACAATTTTGCATCTACTACTATTACTCCACACATCGACCGCTATCAAGCATGCATCTAGTGTATTAAGTTCATGAAAAAACAGAGTATGCAATAAGAACGATGACATGATGTACACAAGATCTATTGATGTAGGAATAGACCCCATCTAGTTAACCTTAACAGAAATAATACATGCGTGCCTCGCTGCCCCTTCTGTCACTGGGAGAGGACACTAGAAGATCGAACCCATCACAAAGCACCTCTTCCCATGGCAACAAAAATCAATCTAGTTGGCCTAACTAAACCAAAGATTCGAAGAAGAAACACGAGGCTATAAGTAATCATGCATATAAGAGATCAAAGAAGACCCAAATAATATTCATGGATAGAAACTGATCATGAACTCAAAATTCATCAGATCCCAACAAACACACGACAAAAAGTCATTACATAAAATAGATCTCCAAGAGGCCATTGTATTGAGAATCAAAACAGAGATAGAGACAAAGCCATCTAGCTACTGCCGACGGACCGTTAGGTCTATGGTGGACTAGTCACGCATCATTGGAGAGGCACCCATGAAGATGATGCACCCCTGTGTGATGGTGTTAGACTAGATCTCGCGGTTCTGGAACTTGCGGCGGCTGTAATTGTGTTTTTTCAACTCCTCTAGGGTTTTTGGAATATTAGGGTATTAATAGAGCTGGTAGGAGGTGGAGAGATGTCCCGAGGAGGGCACAACCCACCAGGCCGTGTGAGGGGCCTCTGGCCCGCCTTGGTGTCTTGTGGCCTCCTCGACCCTCCTCTCTGGTACTTCTTTGGTCCTCTTGGTGTCTTCTGGCACAAAAAAATCTCCTAAAAGTTTCAAGGTGTTTGGGCTTGATTTGGTACTGATATTCCGCGAAGTAAAAAAAAATAGCAACTGGCACTTAGCTCTATGCCAATAGTTTAGTACCAAAAACTGATATAAAGTTGCTATAAAATGATTGTAACACATCCCAAGATTGATAATTGTCATGCCCAAGATGCACGCCTATCCATATTAAGGCACGAGGGCCTCGCAAGGGATAGATGCGCATCTTGCCGTTAGCAAGAATAGTATCATCACAACATACAATACTGAATAAGATGAGTATACAAGAGTTGGCTTATACTCGCCACATGCTAACTTACAATGTCACTCAAATCATAACATCAAGTTGAACACAGGGTCCGGCTACGGAGGAAATCAAACGATAAAATAAGCTAAAGCGAATGATACTATCAAGCTATCCCAAAGATCTTGACCATGGTCCTCTACTCATCCGGATACGTCACGTACATCCTGCCTCTTTCCTCATCATACTCCCACTGGAGTTGGGTGAGATCATCCTGCACGAACTCATCTATACCTGTACCTGGATTGTTGTAGTAATCTGTGAGCCACACGGACTCAGCAATGATGCGCCCGGGTACCGAGACTATTCAAGCTTAAGGTTGGGAAGTGGTGGTGTTTAGTTTGCAGCAGCACTAAGCATTGCATGGTGGCTAACTTACAGAACAAGAATGTAAATGTGAGTGGTCTAAAATGAGCGATCGATTCAAGCACAATCTCTATGAGATCCTGAACACCTGCTTACGTCAAACATAACCCCACCGTGTTCTCTCTCGGATCATGTTCACGAGCAGAGACGATCACAGTTACTCACACAGTTGGTGTATTTTATTAGAATTTAGTTCAAGTTAACTATAACCGGGTGTTAAACAAATAATCCAAGTTGCCACATAACCGCGGGCACGACTTCTCGAAAAGTTTTAACCCTACAGGGGTGCTCCAACTAGTCCATCACAAATTAACCACACTCTGTGGGAACAACCTCGATCACGGATGTCGCGATCATCATCGGTAATTCCAAAGGAATTCCAACACCTCGAGAAAACCCGAAGAAAGTCAGAGTCCACACGCAAGACATTCGATAAAGGTAAAAAAAATCTAGCAAGACCACCCGACGTGTCGATGAACACGATAAGAGCCGCATATATCGTTCTTAGGACATGATGGATAAGCGAAGCATACGGTGGCCTGATGGAAATCTCCCGAGTTGCCTCGGGTTGGCCCCGCACGGTGCTCTAGTTTGGACCAACACTCATGAGGAGCAATGGCCCGGGGGTTGATTAAATTATCCACGGGGTAGCAAAGCCCTATGCAAGTTTATTAAGTTATTAGCAAATGTAGTACCAATGTTGGGTCTTGCCGGACAAGTTTTAATCTCAACCGAATAAACAAGGGGGTCCCCATAACAACCCCGAGCATGTTAGGAGCGCAAAGTATGGAAAACATAACACCGGTAACAAGAAACTATGGCGATAACAGCGGAACAAATCACTTAGCAAAAGGCCAAGCCTTCCACCAATACCAAGATATATATGTGCATTAAATTAAATAACAAAATATGTTTTGATATCTAAATCCATGTTATCACATGGAACAACCGGCACCTGCAACTAAAATGCTATAAGAGGGGCTGAGCAGCAGTAACTTAGCCAATCAAAGGTTTGCTGGGATGTGGAGGTTAGAGGCTGTCATGGCAAATAGGAGGCTAATATCAAGTGGTAGGTAGCGCAATTGTAGCGATAAGAGCGAAATACTAGCAAGAAAAAATAGCCCGTGCCAGGGTATCCTGATAGACTACCTTATGAGGTGGGTTGTCCAGCGATTACCCGTGAGCTACGGCAAGTCCAGTGGCCCAATTCCCGCACGTTCAAGCCAAAGGTTCCGGAGAAGTACGACGACAAGACTCACCCGTCGGAGTTCTTGAGAATCTACACCATTGTGGTGTAGGCTGTCAGGGCTCACAACGACAAGATACTCGCCAACTACTTCCTGTTTGTTCTTAAGCCCAACATCAGGTCGTGGTTGATTCACTTGCTAGAAGGATCCATTTCCTCCTAGGCAGATCTGTGCCATGAGTTTGTTGGTACCTTCACCGGAGGTCATCAAGCTCCTAGACCAGAAAGCGATTTGCACATCATCCCTCAGAAGGAGAGCAAGACTTTGTGCAAGTACATCCAAAGGTTCAGTCGTGTGCCACAACATACCAGCCGTTCATCCTGCCGTTGTTATCAGCGCGTTCCATCAAAACGTGCGCAACTAACAAGGTCAGGCATGTTGCCGAGCTTTGTGCTCTGGCAGATAAATTTGCTCGGGCTGAAGAAGGGAGGAGGCTCCCCGGCGAGGACGCTGGCGTAGGGGTCGACTCTAAGAATGAAGACACGGCCACCCCAACAAAGAAGGGTCGGCGGCGTAACAAGAAGTGCAAGGGCAAGGCCGTGCTTACCGCCGAGGTATCCGGCAACCCCGGCACCATCAAGAAAACCAAGGCTGATGACCCCGGCAAGGATGTTGCCGGGTGCGTCTCCTGCCACGCGTTGCCGGCTGCCGACAAGCCGGAAGGCTCTGTCAAGCAGTATTGCAAGATCCATCGCACCAAGGGCTACAATCACCAGGACTGTCGACAAGTTGAGCAACTTGCCGAGAAGCAAAAAGCCAAGTACGACAGGTGAGACAAGGAGAAGGGCCAAGATGGTGCGGAGGGGTCCGGCAAGAACTGCGTTGGCTGAGGAGGTCACCGCGGCAAGCCCAAACAACAAAAAGACTGGCCCGCTCGTGGCCCCGACAAGCAAGAGGGTGATGAGGATGGCGTCGAAGAGGACGACGAGTGTAGCGAGCATGAGTTCCACAAGGCTACAGAGATGAAATGCATCAAGGGAGGTGCCTCGTCGCATTCCTCTCACCGCCAACTTATACAGTGGGCGTGCGAGGTTAACGTGGCGGAGCCATCTATCGGTGCCCAGAGACCTCAGAAGTGGTCCAACACTCCTATCATTTTCGCCAACAATTCTCAACCTAAAGGTGATGAAGATGCTAGTCGATAGTGGGGCCAGCCTGAACCTGATCTCGCCTGATGTCATCCAGAGGCTGCAAATTCCTGATGAAGATCTCGAGCCCACAAACGCTTTCCAAGGGGTCAATTCAGGGAGGACTTAGTCAAAGGTGAAAATCACACTGCCGGTGACGTTTGGCAGCGACATAAATTCTAGGACAAAGAAGATCGTTTTTGACGGCGCGGATATCTCATTGTCGTACAACGGTATCCTTGGTCACCCAGCGTTGGCCAAGTGCATGGCGGCCACCCACTTCGCTTACAATGTGCTGAAGATGCCCGGGCCAATGAGCATTATCACGATCAAATCTGGCAACAAAGGCGCACTTATTTGCGCCGAACAACTCTACCAGGAGGCAGTTGCAGCACCTACCGCCAAGGCACTTGCTCCTGCCGCTAAAGCTCCTAGGGGGAAGAAGACTGGCAAGGCCTCTAGCGCAAATTCCAGCAAGCGCGCCTCCTCGGGTTGCTGCGCTCCCATTGACGATTTGCCAGAGAGCTCCACTGGCAAGAGCAAGAAGTCCAAGGCAGCTCCACCAGAGACTAAGAAGGTGTCTGCCAAGGAAGATGACATGGGAGGGACTTTCACCATAAGTTCCACCCTTGATGACAAATAGGAAAGCGCGCTCATCGCCTTCCTGTGGACGAATGTCGACGTGTTTGCATGGAAAGCATATGATATCCCCGGTGTTCCCAAGAAGGTGATTGAGCACCAGCTTGTCGTCTATCCATACGCATGGCCCATCAAGCAGAAGGTCAGGAAGCAGGCTTTGGAACCGCAATAGTTCACTGTCGAAGAAATCAGGAAATTAGAAGCGGCTGGCTTGATCAGAGGAGTACTTCATCCAATGTGCCAATCTAGGTGTAGTGCGCAAGACGAATGGACATTGGAGTTTGTGTATTGACTTCACATACATCTATAAAGCCTGCCCCCAAGAACCTTTTCCCTTGCAGCACATTAACCAGATTGTGGACTCCACCGCCGGCTGCGATTTGTTGTCTTTACTTGACGCCTATTCAGGCTGTCATCAGATTTTCATGGCCAAGGAAGATGAAGAGAAGACCACATTTATCACCCCATGTGGTACATATTTCTTTTTGCATATGCCTTTCGGGTTGAAAAGTGCTGGTTCTACATTTGCAACCCCAGTACAGATTGGTTTTGATCCCCAGCTACATAGAAATATGGAGGTTTATATGGATGATATAGTGGTCAAAACCTAAGACAAGGCTATGCTCATATCACACCTAGAAGAAACATTTGCAAATCTGCGCAAGATCAACATGAAGCTCAACCCTGAGAATTTTGTGTTCGGCATTCCATCCGGCAAGCTCCTTCGGTTCTTTGTATCTCAACGTAGAATTGAAGCAAATCCCGACAAGATCAAAGCAATTGAACAAATTGAAGCACCAAGACATGTCAAGGATGTGTGTCGTCTTGCCGGCTGTGTTGCCGCTCTGAGTAGGTTCATCTCAAAATCTGCTGAGTGTGCCCTGCCCTTTTTCAAAATCCTAAAGAAGGCGGGTTCGATGAAATGGACTCCGAAAGCAGAGGCAACGTTGCAGGATTTGAAGAAGTACCTCTCCTCTCCGCCAGTCCTAGTCGCGGCAAAACCGCAAGAGCCGTTGCTGCTATATCTAGCAGCAACAAATCAAGTGGTGAGTGTTGCACTAGTGGCTGAAAGAGAAGTTGATGAAGAAGCAGCGGCAGGAACACCAAGTGACAAGCCAGGACATTCCCTGGCAAGGTCCGGTGCCGACAAGGAAGGATCTGCGCGGTTGAATGAGACAATTCAGAAGAAGAAGTTGGTGTAGTGCGCAGTCTATTTTGTCAGCTCCCTTTTGCAGGGGGCTAGGTCAAGACACTCTGGCGTGCAAAAGTTGCTCTTCGGCCTCCTTATGGCCTTGAGGAAGCTGCACCATTACTTCCAAGCACATGAGATCACCGTCGTCACTCACTTCCTGCTGCAGCGGATTTTGCGGAACCCAGAAGCTACTGACATGATTGTGGAGTGGGCTTTGGAACTGTAAAGCTTTGTCATCATGTTTGGAAGCACTTTGACCATCCAGAGCAGAGCCTTGGCAGATTTCATTGCGGTATGGACCCCAACGCCAGATGAAGAAGTTCCAGAGTCAACTCTCCCCGGCAAGGAAACAAACCAAGTGTGGATCATGTATTTTGGTGGGGCTTTCTCACTACAAGGCGCCCGCGACGGAGTGCTTCTTGTCGTATCCACTAGAGAGCACCTCAAGTATGTGGTTCAAATGCACTTTCCCCGGGAGAGGTCGATGAACAATACCGCAGAATACGAAGGGCTGCTTGTCGGTCTCAGGATCGCAGCAGGCCTTGGGATTAAGAAAGTCATTGTCATGGGTGATTCTCAGCTTGTTGTCAGGCAAGTGAACAAGGATTATCAGAGTCCATTGATGGAAGCTTATGTAGATGAAGTGAGGAAGTTGGAAGAACGTTTTGATGGTCTGCAAATGGAGCACATTCCACGTGCAGAGAACAGCGTTGCTGATGACATGTCAAAATGTGTTGCCCTTAAGTTGCATCTGGAATGAGGAACTTTGTGCTCCGACTCACTCAACCATCCATGACACCATAAACTGGACAAGAGAAAAGAAGAAAGTTGAGTTCCAGCAAATATTTCCCGGCAGAGCTCCCAGAAGCCGCTGGCGAGGAGGTTTCCGGGTACAACGTCAGGCTTGCCGGTAAGCGTCGTGCTCCGGCAAAGCCTCAGGCTCTTAACGGGGAAGCACACGGTCCCGCCAAACAAGACGGGGGGCAGCAGGCTCCGGCAGGGCCTCAGGCACTTAACATTGAGACAAATGCTTCCCTGACAGAGGATATGCCTTTAGTTCTTGTTGTCAAGCCCTAGGCTCCAGCATGGGCGCAACACGTCATGCATTTCCTTCAAACAAGAGAACTCCCTGAGGAACAAAAGGAAGCTAAGAAAGTAGCCCACCGGTCTAACATGTAGCAGTTTGTGGACAACATCCTGTACAGAAAGAGACCGAATGGTGTGAAATGCAAGTGCATTTCTCGGCCGGATGGACTGGAGCTATTGGCAGAGATACATGGAGTTATATGTGGCTCCCACATAGGATCAAGAGCACTTGCCAGTAAGGCATTCCGGCAAGGTTTCTTTTGGCCCACTGCCCTCTAGGATGCAACTATGCTAGTAACCAAGTGTGAAGCATGCCAGTTTCATTCGAGGAAAATGCATCAACCAGCTCAAGCTCTTCAAACAATCCCTCTCTCCTGGCCATTTTCGGTCTGGGGGCTCGATATCTTGGGCCCCTTTCCCCGTGCGACTAGGGGTTTTGAGTACTTGTACGTTGCAATCGATAAGTTCATAGAGTGGCCAGAAGTGGAAGCAGTGAGAAAGGTAACAACACAGTCAACCGTCAAGTTCTTCAAAGGACTAGTCTGCTGCTTTGGTGTTCCCAAATAGATCATCACTGACAATGGCACACAGTTCACGAGCCGCACCTTCATGCAGTATGTCCAAGACCTTGGCGGCAAGATTTGTTTTGCCTCGGTTGCCCACCCAAGGAGCAACGCCCAGGCGGAAAGGGCTAATGCTGAAGTGCTGCGAGGCCTCAAGACAAGAACTTTCGACAAGCTGCACAAGTGCGGAAGGCGTTGGATTGATGAGTTGCCGGTGGTTCTTTGGTCAACCAGGACAACACCGAATCGAGATACCGCCTAGACACCCTTCTCCCTCATATATGGAGCAGAATCAGTAACCCCCATAGAACTCATATACAGGTCACTGCAAGTGCTTGCTTATGACGAGCTTGAGCAAGAGCAGTTGCGGCAAGATGATGCGATGCTCCTTGAGGAAGATCGTCTTCAGGCTGCTATGCGAGTTGCACGCTACCAGCAAGCTTTGCGCCACTATCATAGCCACAAGGTTCATGCCCAAAGTGTTGAGGAAGGCGACCTTGTTCTTCGGCGAGTTCTGTCCGCCAAGAATTTGAACAAGTTGATGGCAAAGTGAGAAGGCCCTTATCAGGTAGTACGAGTCACCAGGCCTGGTGTAGTCTGCCTGGAGACTAAAGATGGCATCCCAGTTGAAAAAACATTTGCTCCCTTGGTGGTTTTGGTAATTAATAACAACATATATGTTATTGAACTAATGTTTCCATCAAGTATATTTCAGGAAATGTTCAATGATATGATTGGCAAAAGGAGATTGTGGAGAAACCCCAAGATGCAAGGAAATAGGTTGGCCAAGCATCAAGAAAGAGGACTCTACATTTTATATTTGTGAGAAATCACTTTGAGTCCATAGGAAAGCCAATACTATTAAAAGGGGGCAGGGTTTTGTTGGTGAACAATATGCTCAAACATGCACAAGTGATAGTCGCCAAAAACATCCACAAACTCTCCCACCAAAGTCTATTCTATACCCAACACTCAAAATCGATGCAACCAACTATCCCACTTTGGTGCCAACGAGTCCAGAACCTAGACAGACTCAGCCAAACCCTAGCCACTTCGGTGCAACCGATTCCATACCGGTTCCACCGAGATCAGGTTGCCAATTCTCTGTTGCGCAAATGCACATTGTCGGTACCACCGAGAATGATGCATCGGCGTCACCGAGATTGGGTTGCCAATTATCTGTTGCGCAAATGCACATTATCGGTACCACCAAGAATGCTGTATTGGCGTCACCGAGATTGGAAATCTGACCGTTGGTCACCTTATCAGTGCAACCGAGTTTACTATATCGGTTTTACCGAGATTCAAAAGTTGCCACCTTTTGGTCACTTTGGTATAACACATCGGTGTCACCGAGTTGGCATTTTGTGTGTAACGGTTGGATTTCTGGGGATACCTATATATACCCCTTCTCCACCACTCACTCGGAAGAGAAGCACTCAGAACTATTCCATACCTATCCTATCAGATTTTCTGAGAGAGAACCACCTAACCTTGTGTTGAGGTCAAGATCTTCCACTCCAATCGTATGGATCTTGATTTCTAGCCTCCCCAAGTTGCTTTCCGCCAATCCCATCTCTTCTACAAAGCCAAATCTGTGTGTGAGAGAGAGATTGTGTGTTGAGGAGTCTATCATCTTGAAGCACAAGAGCAAGGAGTTCATCATCATTACCGAGCTAATTACCTTTTGGAGGGTGGTGAATACTAGATTGGTTAGGTGTCGCTTGGGAGCCTTCTACTTTGTGTTGTGGAGTTAACCAAGAAGTTTGTAAGGGCAAGTAGATCGCCTACTTCATGAAGATCTACCCATAGTGAGGCTAGTCCTTCATGGATGGAAGCCGTATGGAATAGTCAAGGTTGCTACTTCGTGGACCCTTTTGGGTGGAACCCTTTGTGAACTCTCGCGACCGTTACCCTCTGTGGGTTGAAGACTCCATAAACATGGATGTACGATAGCACCACCTATCGGAACCACGGGAAAAATCATCGTGTCTACAATTGCGTTTGATGTTCCTACCCTATCCCTTCTATACATGCTTGTTGTTACTTTCCGCTGCTATATACTCTTAGACTTGCATGTGTAGGGTGTACTTGACTTGCCATGAAATGCTAAAAATTGTCAAACCTAAAACTTGGCATAGGCAAAACTTTTATTTGGTCAAGTAGTCTAATCATCCGCCCTCTAGACCTACTTTCGATCCTACAAGTGGTATTAGAGCTTTGGTCTCCATTGCTTAGGTCTCACAACCTAGGAGAATTATGGCGTCTAGTGAGGGAAGTGATCACCATAGAGGTATGTACTTTGATGGCACCAATTTTGCTAGTTGGAAGCATAAAATGAAAATGCATATTCTTGGTCATAACCCCACCGTTTGGGCCATTGTTCGTGTTGGCTTGCAAGGTGAATTCTTTGCGTATGGATGGGAACCGAATCGTGAAGCAAGCGCGGATGAGTTGAAGATATTGCAACTCAATGCTCAAGCATGTGACATTCTCTTCAACTGATTATGCCCCGAAGAATTCAACAAAATCAGTCATCTTGAGAATGCAAAAGAGATTTGGGATACTTTGGTTGATATGCACGAAGGAACCGAGTCCGTGACAGAATCCAAGTTAGATGTTCTTCAAGGTCAACTTGACAAGTTCAAGATGAAGGATGGTGAAGGAGTCGCAGAGATGTACTCTAGGCTCGCTCTCATCACCAATGAGATTGCTGGCTTAGGAAGTGAAGAAATGACCGAAAAATTCATCATCAAGAAGATACTTGGAGCTTTGGATGAGAGATACGACACCGTGTGCACATTGATCCAAATGATACCAAACTACAAAGATCTCAAGCCTACAGAAGTCATTGGAAGGATTTGCTCATGAGATGACACTCAAAGATAAATAAGAGCTTCATCACAAGTCTAGCGGTGCTTACAAAGCCACAAGTGATGCTCCCACAACTTCAAGCAACAACCTTGTCACTAATGAAGAGATAAGCCTCATGGTCAAGAAATTCAACAAGTTCTACAAGAATAGAAGAAAAGAAAGAAACTCCAACTCAAGATATGAAGAGAAGCGTTCATCAAGTCATGACCGCAATTGCTACAATTGTGGGAAGCTCGGACACTACTCAAATGAGTGCGCGGCCCCCTACAAAAGAAGAGAAGAATCACCTCGAAGACGAAGCTCAAGGAATGAATCACCACAAAGAGAGAGGAGGAGGAGAGATGATCGTTATGAATGAAGACACTCAAGGAGAAGTAGAGATTCGGAGAAGAAGGACAAGTACACCAAGAGCTACACAAAATGAAAACATCAAGCTCATGTTGGTGAATGGGTTTCTGGCTCCGACTCCGACAACAACTCCGAGAGAAACTATCACTCTGACTCCGACTATAGTCAAGATGATGGTGTTGCCGGAATTGCTCTAGTGACTACCAACTCCTATGATCTATTTGATTCACCAAACAAAGGTAGTGGAAGTTGCTTCATGGCTAAAGGCCCCAAGGTATCACACCCCGAGTATCTTGATTTTGATAGTGATGAAGATGATTTACTTTGTGATGATGACTTGCTTTTTGATAAAACTATTGATGTAGATCAAAATGAACTTGATAATTCTAGTTTTAGTCAAGATAAGTCATTTGATGATGATAAGATGAAAATAGAACAACTAACTAAAGAACAAGACACTCTTAAGTTAGCTCATGAATCTACTCTCGAAGATCATAGAGAGCTTGTGAGAACTCATGAGAAGCTACACTTCGAGAAGCTCAACTTGGAGCAAGAGCATGAGTTTCTCAAAGCTATCAATGACGATCTTCGAAAGAAGACCTCATCTTATCTAGCCAAACGACTACTCTTGTCTACTTTCATGCCTCAATTTTAAACTAAGCAATCTAGTAACAAAGGCAAGAAAGATTCTTCATCTAGTAGCAACAGTAAAAATGCCAAACTCAATGATGTTGCTTCTAGTAGTTCTATTTATTCCACTAATGTTGTTTCTCTTAGCCAAGTTACACTTGAGCAAGAAAATGATTTATTGAACTGATTATAGAAAAAGGTATCTACAAGAGTCTTGCTGGATGTAAGCAACTTGAGGAAATTGTACGCAAGCACGGAGGATACTGAAAGAATCGTGGTGTTGGATACTTCAACGCTAATGGAGTTGAGTGGGAAGAAGGTCAATATCCCAAGTCCAAGTTTGTTCCTCAAAAGGATAAGTATGAAAATACTCTTCCCAAGGGGACAAACACTCAAGATGACCTTCCACCACAAGACCACAAGCTCAAGGGCAAGAACAAGCTTCAAGAGGACATTGGATCGTATGAAGATCAATCCCTAGCTTTGGTGGAGTTGCCTGGAGTTGACCCGCCCCCACCGCCTCCGGCTCAAGTTCTTCTGGACCTAATGAACAAGCTGACGGCTTTGATGGCTACTGAAGTCACCCCAGGCAATCAAGCCGATCGAAACATGGAAATCGCAAGGCTCAGGGACCGGATGGAGGAGAGGCAACAGAAGATAGATGATTTGAAAGTCCAGATGGAGGAAGAAGCAGAGCTCATCAGGGCGGACGCTTTCCGACTCGGACTCGACCAACAGTCGATGGAGGCGGTCCATCGGAGAAGGCATCAGTCCCGTTTGCCAGAACAATACGAGGCGAGGAATCAATTCAACACTCCAGGAACTAGGCGAACGTTGGATGCGCTTGTAAGCTGGCCGGCGGCTTAGATAATGCCACCTCCGGCTCGACGGGCACAAGCCTCCCCCGGGGCCTTCCCAACCCCGCCGGGTCATTACTCTCATCCAACGGAGAACATGGTAGCGGCAGCCACCCGACTTGAGACCATCCCAATCCCGGATGAGGCGCCTTTCGTGGAGGAAGTACGGAACACCGTCGGATATCTACGGACAGCGGTGGACCAGCAAGAGAAGTATGCTTACAGCCGGAGCCGTGTTCATTCAACCCCCCTTCCCAGCCACTGTTTCAGCCGGTGGTACGCATCGCCAGCGGGTTCTAGCAGCAATCCCCATAGAGGGCCGCCGCAGAGCGACCACGGGGCTTTGGATGCGTGGGCGATCATGAACTCGGTGAGGGGCCGACAGGAGGCAGACGCAGGAGCCACGCCAGGTCACCAAGAGCTTGCGCCCTCCATGTCAGTAGGGGCAGGGATGGCCAACAGAGCAGTAGGACTGCCATGCTTATCCCTAGATCTATGATGCATTAGACTGCCAAACGATTTCAAAGGGCCCGCAAGGTTCCAAATTACACAATGGATCTGGCCCCGGAGGCTTGGGTTGAGAGCTATGAGTTAGCCATGGAGATGCTAGATGTCAGCGATGCGGTATGTGCCAAATACTTCATCCTGATGCTTGAAGGCCCGGCTCGCACGTGGTTAAACGGCTTGCCACCCAACACCATCAACTCGTGGGCAGAGCTGAGAGCAAAATTTATCAAAAACTTTCAAGGAACCTGCAAACAACCTATGACCATTGTGGATCTTGATCACTTCGTTCAGCAGGAAGGTGAGTCGGCCCATCATTGGGTCCGCCGGGTGTCGACGATTATCCACTCTTCTGAGCAGATCACGGTGGCTCAGGCGGTGTTGATCTTGGAGAAGAATTGCCACTTCGTCCCCTTAAAATAGAAGCTTGGCCGGCTCAAACACGCGTGTCAACACATGGGAGAGCTCATGACAGCTCTCACAAAATACGTCGACTCAGATAACACAAAGGACCCGAGTTCTGATGAGGAGAAGGCCGGCTAGAGTAAAAAGGGGGGTCAGAGCAAGGGTGCAGCGAGCAATGGTGGCCAAAGCAAGTGCAAGGTTCCTGAGTCCGGATCAGAGCTGGTGGCCAACGCGAGCACTGGTCAGAATCAGCCTAAGGGTGGAAGGAGGTTCGGGCCACCTTTTAACAAGGACAAGCATGCCTTTAATTTAGAAGAGGCGCTCAAGGGGCCTTGTCCGGATCATGGACAGTCCGGTAAGCCGGCAAATCACACCTGGGGTGATTGCCCATGCTGAGACTCAAGCGTCATTTTACACGGCCCGATAGCCAAAACGGTGGCCCGCCGGATGATTCAGGATTCGGCGGGTACGGGGCCGGGTTTGGGTCTGGCGGCTCAGAGTCTGGTCAGCCGCGGGGCCAAGGCAGTCAAGGAGGGTATTAGCAGCGCCCTGGCAACAACAATCAGCAACAGCAGGGTCAATCTGGGTACCAGAGTAATCCAAAGTAGCTCAGTTCGGGCCAATATCATGTCTTCACAACTGGCTTTACCAAGCGGGAGCAGAAGTTGCGCCGGAGGGCGGCTAATGTGGTAGTACCGGCTCTTCCATAGTACCTAAGGTGATCTGAGTATGACATAACATGGAGCCGGCAGGATCATCTGCTGTGCGTTGATGACCCGGGGCGGCTGGCGTTGGTAGTTGCCCCCCAAGTGGGAGGATATGGATTGAATAAAGTGCTCAAGGATGGAGGCAGTAGCATGAATATCCTTTATTATGACATCTTCCAGCGGATGAAGCTGGTTGACAAAGATTTAAAGCCCTCATCCACCATCTTTCATGCTGTAGTTCCTGGCAAGTCAGCTTATCCGGTCGGCAAGATCTCTCTGGAAGTTGCCTTTGGGAATGAGTATAATTGCAGGGTGGAGTCCTTGTGGTTTGAAGTGGTTAAGATCAAGAGCCCTTACCATGTGCTGTTTGGACGGCCGACATATGCCAAATTCATGGCCCGGCCTTGTTACGTGTACTTGCAGCTCAAGATGCCCGGACTAAAGGGGACTAATACCGTTCACGGCAACCGCGACCTGGCTATTGAGTGCGAGGAAGGAGATGCGGCTTATGCAGAGTCCAGCTGTGCTCAGGAGGAGCTTAAGTTTTACAAGGAGAACGTTGACCCGGAGGATATGACCCTGCCGAAGAATCCCACCACGGAGGCTGAGACGCCCCTTAAATTCTCAGCGGATGATACCAAGGCGATAGATTTCACTCCGGGTGACTCGTCCAAGCAGTTCAGCATCGGGGCTAACCTAGATCCCAAATAGGAAAGCGCGCTCATCGAATTCATCCGTGAGAATCGGGACATCTTTGCATGGAAACTCTCTGACATGCCAGGTGTACCGAGAGAGTTTGCTGAGCACAATCTTAATATGGATCCTAAGTTCAAACCCATTAAGCAGTTCTTGAGGCGGTTCAATAAGGAAAGGCGCAAGGCCATTGGAGAAGAGGTCGCCCGGCTATTAGCAGCGGGTTTCATTATAGAAGTTTTTCATCCAGAGTGGTTGGCTAACCCGGTGCTGGTGCTTAAGAAGAACGACACGTGGTGTATGTGCGTGGACTACACAGACCTCAACAAGGCTTGTCCAGCTGATCTGTTTGCCCTCCCGCGGATCAATCAAATCATTGATGCTACAGTAGGTTGTGAAAGCTTGTGCTTCCTAGACGCATACTCCGGCTATCACTAGATCAAGATGGCGGTTAAAGACCAGGAGAAGACAACTTTTATTACACCGTTTGGGTCTTTTTGTTATGTATCCATGCCTTTCGGGCTCAAGAGTGCCCAGGCGACTTATCAGTGATGTGTATAGAACTGCCTTCATAATTAGATGGGCCGCAATGTTCATGCTTACGTAGTTGACATTGTGGTCAAATCCAGACAGAAGGAGACCCTTTTGGACGATCTAAAGGAGACCTTTGATAATCTCCGGATCTACAAGATGATGCTTAACCCAGCCAAGTGTGTTTTTGGCATTCCGTCTGGCAAGCTTTTGGGTTTTCTAGTGTCAGAGTGAGGCATTGAAGCTAACCCAGATAAGATCAAGGCTATCACTTCCTTAGGTGAGCCGGCCTGCATCAATGATTTCCAGCGCCTAGCAGGACGGATTGCCGCATTGAGCCGGTTCATAAGCCGCCTCGGAGAAAAGGCGATTCCTTTACATCTGATGATGAAGAAGACGGACAAGTTTGTCTGGAGCAAGGCGGCGGCTGAAGCACTTGAGGCGCTCAAGAAACAATTGTCTGAGCCGCCTGTGCTGGCTGCTCCAACTGAGAAAGAGCTGTTGCTTTTATATGTGGCAGCTAATAACCGGGCGGTAAGTGCCGCAATCGTGGTCGAGCGCAAGGAAGCCGGGAAGGAACATCCGGTTCAACGGCCGGTTTATTACAATAGTGAGGTCCTGATAGAATCAAAGCAAAGGTACCCACATTGGTAGAAGCTGGTGTATGGGGTTTTCATGGCCAATCGCAAGCTGAAGCATTACTTCCTTGGACACTAGGTCATGGTCATTAGTTCTGCTCTGTTGGGAGACATAATTCAGAACAGGGAAGCCACGGGCAGGATTGCTAAGTGGGCTTTGGAGTTAGGGCCTCTCAACATCAAGTATGTGCCCCGTACGGCTATCAAGTCCCAAGCCCTCGTGGATTTCATAAATGATTGGACAGAATGTCAAGCTCCTGAGGAAAAGCCGGATGACACATACTGGACTATACACTTTGACGGGTCCAAGCAGTTAGAAGGATCAGGAGCAGGAGTTGTGTTGACATCCCCCAAAGGAGATAAGTTTTGTTACGTGCTCCGGCTGATGTTCCCCTGCAATAACAATGCGGCTGAGTATGAGGCTCTGCTTCACGGCCTCAGGATGGCCAAGGAGATGAATTTGAGCCGGGTCAGGTGTTTGGGCGACTCAGACCTGGCGGCGCAGCAAGTTTCAGGCACTTGGGATTCCAAAGACCCGCGGATGGCGGCTTATCGTCAGGCGGTTGATATCATTGCTTGTCACTTCAAGGGATATCAGGTAGATCATATTGATCGTCGTAGGAACGACGCAGCTGACGCCTTATCACGGCTTGGTTCTTAGCAAAAGTCGGTGCCACCCAATGTTTTTCTGGACGTCGTACATCATCCGACGGTCAAGGTGCCTTCAGAAGAGGAATTAGCTATCCCAGACCCAGAGGGACAATTAGTGGCGGCTCTACATGCTATTCCGGACTGGACTGTACCCTACTTGGACTACTTGACCCGGGGAGAGTTACTGGATGACGAAAATCTAGCCAGGCAGATCACCCGGCGTTCGAAGTCTATGACAATAATTAATGGTGAGTTGCACAAATGCAGCGTAACCGGGGTTTTTCAACGTTGCGTCTCACCAGAAGAAGGTCAGCAGATCTTGAATGAAATTCATGCTGGAGACTGTGGACATCATGCCGGCTCAAAATCTCTGGTGGCAGAGGCCTTCCGTCATGGGTTTTTCTGGTTAACGGCTTGTCACGATGCAGAAGAGCTAGTCCGCAAGTGTGGCGGCTATCAAAAGTTTGGCCGGCGTGCTCATATTCCGGCTCAAGAATTGAGGATGATACCAATTACTTGGCCGTTTGCGGTCTGGGGGCTTGACATGGTGGGGCCTTTCAAGCAATCAAAGGATAAGAAAACACACCTCTTGGTAGCAGTTGATAAATTCACCAAGTGGGTGGAAGCAGAACCAATCAGCAAGTGTGACGCGGCCACAGCGGTTCGGTTTGTGAAAAAATTGATCTACCGTTTTGGATATCCCCACAACATCATTATTGATAATGGCACAAATTTGTCGAATGGGGCTATGAAAAAGTTCTGTGAGAAGGAGCACATCCGGCTTGACGTAGCATCAGTTGCGCATCCACAATTGAATGGTCAGGCAAAACTTGCCAATCAAGAAATCTTGAGAGGCATCAAGCCGCGGCTTCTTGTTCCTTTGCAAAGGACGCCTGGATGTTGGGTTGAAGAGTTGCCTTCCGTCTTATGGAGCATCAGAACCACCCCTAACAGGTCTACAGGTTATACACCTTTCTTCATGGTGTACGGTGCGGAAGCGGTACTGCCAAGTGACATCCGGCATGATTTGCCGCGGGTGGCGGCTTATGTTGAAACGGACAATGAGGCGGCGTGGCAAGACGCGCTAGATGCTCTGGAAGAGGCACGGGAGCTAGCGGCTGCCCGATCGGTGATCTATCAACAAGACCTGCGCTGCTATCATAGCCACAGGGTCAAGACCCGGACGTTCCAAGAAGCAGACTTAGTGCTCCGGCTGATTCAAGATCAAACAGACATGCATAAGTTATCTCCTCCTTGGGAAGGGCCTTTTTTGATCAGCTGGAACCTCAACAATGGGTCGTATTACCTCATGGATATCCGAGAAGACTAAAACCACAGCAGGTCAGGAGACCAGCCGGCCATGGAACGTAGCGCAGCTACGGCCATATTATACTTACAGGCGCTCAAGCTTGCCATTGTACCCTAGCATTGTACTTATTATACATGAATAAAGTCGGATCCCTGCAAGACGGGGCCTCTGTTGTTTCATTCATTCAAAGAGCTTATAAGACATTTCGGTTGATATATCATCCAAGGGTGGAGGGCGGCTTTCCTACCTTCGGGTACAACTTCTAATGCCTCATCTGCCGGCTTTATCCCAAAATTCCAGACGGCCGATGTGGGGGTGCGGCTCCCTACATTCGGGTATAGCTTCTAATTCTTTATCCACCGGCTAACAACCAATCTCCGGCTAACAAGATTAGCCAAGGTTGTGAAGGGGGCTTCTCACCTACAGGTGTAGCCTATCTAACTTTCACAACAGGACGGAGGGCGGCTTCTTACCTACGGGTATAGCTTCTAACGCCTCATCCGCCGGCGCCTACGCCATATTGTTGAAGGGGACTTCTTACCGACGGGTATCGTTTCTAACACCCTATCCGCCGGCTTTATGCCAAAATCTCCGGCTAACGAAGTTTTTACCGACGGGTACATAACAACCTATCAACCGGCAAAGGGCGGCTTCTTACCTATGGGTATGCTTCTAATGCCTTATCCGTGAGGCTTGATGCCAAAATATCCGGCTAACCAGATTAGCCAAGGTTGTCTTGGGGGCTTTCCACCTATGGGTGTAGCTTAAAGAACCCTAACAACAAAATATCTGGCTAACCAAATTAGCCAAGGTTGTCTTTGGGGCTTCCCACCTACGGGTGTAGCTTAAAGAACCCTAACAACAAAATATCTAGCTAACCAAATTAGCCAAGGTTGTCTTGGGGGCTTCCCACATACGGGTGTAGCTTAAAGAACCCTAACAACAAAATATCCGGCTAACCAAATTAGCCAAGGTTGTCTTGGGGGCTTCCCACCTACGGGTGTAGCTTAAAGAACCCTAACAACAAAGTATCCGGCTAACCAAATTAGCCAAGGTTGTACTGGGGGCTTCCCACCTACGGGTGTAGCTTAAAGAACCCTCACAACAAATACCCAGCTAACCAGATTAGCCGTGGTAAAAAAGCCTTCTTGACCGACGCTATATGTGTATCCGAGGCAAAAAAATCATATTGGGAAGACATAATGTCGCCGGTTGATGCTACTGTGCCGCCCTCCTAATAGTTGAAAAGACACACCTCGAAGTATGCCAGAACTTAAGCTTCAAAGAGCTGGCAAGGTGTTCAATGAAATTAAGAAGGCAGCAAGCCGGATTTCATGTGTGCACGATGGCACAAAAGCAGAAGTTATATTACAGATGCTCTCTACAGAGCTCAAAATATCATCAAGAGTTTTCTAACACCGCCCACGGTGGGTCACAGGGAACTATGCAATTACAAGCTATACTATCAAGCCTCCTAGCTGGCTGGCCTAGTAGGTCGCCGGATTGATTTCCTCCGCCAAGACGGAGGCCAGAACTTTAGAGTCCTTGACGCAGCAGGCATAGTCATCATTAGTGAACTTAGAGCTGTCGTCCTTCTTCGACGGGAATCCATCCATCATGTCAGCCGACGTAAGCTCCGGCGCAAAGGCCAGCGCCTGGCTGATGGCAGCGATTGCTCCTTGGCGAGCGGCTGATCTCTTGAGCTCCCCAATCTGCTCGGGCATGGTGGAGAAGAGCTCTAGAACACCTTTGAGACTCGGAGGAATGTTGTCTCTGAACTGTACAGCCTTGATGGTGCGCATGGCACCACAGTACAGCTGCTCCGTCAGAGTATAAATAGCCTTTAAAGGCAGCAAGCTGTCAGAGGCTAGCTACCGGCTCCTTGGACCTACGATAAGCCGGGAAATCATGTAAGACACTCGAGCAAAAGTACAAAGCTTAAAACCAGGAAGAAAGGTCAAAGTCAACTAACCAAAAATGGCGGCTGTCATCTTCATGATATGACAGCGACAACCATCAGCCGCTGATCAGCATCATCGGCCCGGGTGGTCAGAGCGCCCTTCTCAGCTGCGGCGTTTTCTTTAAAAGTTGCGAACTCAGCATGAAGCTTGGCGAGCTCTTCAGTGAGGAGCCGACACTTCTCATCGGCCTCGCCTCGGGCCACTTGCTGGGCAGCCAGATTGGTCTTCAACCCAGTTAACTCTAGCGCAGACTCGTTTAAAGCTTCCTATAGACAAACAGTCAAGACTAGCATGAGTCGGCCGAACTAAAAGCATTGGAAAAGTCTCAAGCACATTGCGCAAGGCAATCTGTGTGACACTTGGGGGCTAATGTTTCTTCCGAAACGAAAACACCTCTGGATCACATTTAAGTCGGCCTAGAGCTATGGATCCATAACTATGTGACAGGACAGAAGTCCCGAGTCAATGTTGAAAAGATTGACCCGGCCCTTGGGGGCTACATTTGGATCTATGATTTCAAAAAGTGACAAAAGTCCTGACTCAACTTCAAATAAGGTTGAGCCGGCCCTTCGGGGCTACATTTGGATCTATGCTTTCAGAAAGTGACAGAAGTCCCGACTCAACTTGAAGGAAGGTCAAGCCGGCCCTTGGGGGCTACATTTGGGTTCTATATTTTCTAAAGGGATAGGAAGTCCTGACTCAATTTCAAAGAAGGTTGATCCGGCCCTTGGGGGCTACATTTGGTTCCATCACCTATGACTGACACCTCCAGATCATCCTATTAGGAATCAACCGGAGCTTGGGGGCTAATGGTAGTAATACAAGATTGCATTTACTTATCTAGAAAGCTCAAATCTTGGAAGCTGAAGTAAAGGAATAAAAACAAGCAGAAAGGTTACCTCATATTTGCTCTTCATTAGAGCAACCAGCTTGAGCTCGATGTCGTGGCTCGTGGTCAGGCGGCTCATGTAACCCGCATGAATCTCCTCGGTTGTCATCTTGTCGAAAGAAGGAAGCTCAAACTCGATCTTCCTTGAGGCCTCAGCTGCCTTGCTGTGCTTGGTCAGCACATGTGGTGAAGGAGAGGATAACCCGGCGCCAGTGATGATGACGTCCGGGGCAGCAGTCTCGTCAGCCATCTTAACAGGGGACAGCGGCTTGGAAGGGACCCTTGGCAGGCTCTCAGGAGCAGCATTTTCAGCAGCCGGCTCCGCAGAGGGGGCCGGCGGATCAACAACCGGCACGGACTCATCTCACCCATCAGCTTCTGGTTCTTGGGCAGCAGAGCTAGGGGGAGCCTTGTTCGTCTTCCTCCGTTTGGCTTGCGCCCTAAAAGGAAACATGAGAATCAGAGACTAAATAGTGCAAGTCGCTGGAAAGCGGGAGCAATATTTGGAACGGCACTTACAATGGATTGATCTTCGGACAGGGAAGAGCGGAGGCTGTAGAGTCGCCAGACGAAGGAGAGTTCTGAAAAGACAACTCAATCAATGTGAGATAAGGCTAAAGGTGATAAAGAAAACTGCAAGAAGATGAGTATAGGCACATACCTCTGCGGGGCGTTTCTGACGAGCCGGCGAGTTAGGCAACCCAGCCAATAGATCGGTGGAGCCGGTGCTCCAGGTCTGGCGACAGTCTATTTGCTATTGCTTTTTCAAAAGAAACTGAGGGTCCAAATAAGCAAGGGGATGAGAGAGAGGAACCTTTCGAACAACCCGTCGAAACCGACGGGGGATGAAGTATTCTGTGTCGGGAAAAATGTAGGTTACCTCGGGAGCATTGGCGCAGCTAGTCTCCACTTCATCCTGCGAAAGGTTAGCGCTAGGGCATGGTAGATGAAAGAAAGGAAAGGTATTACAAATTATACCTTTGAGCCGGAGGATTCCGGTTGCTCGAACCATTCCTCCTGAGGAACGGTCTTCTTAGCCTTCTTAGCCAAAGTCTTCTTCTGTTTGGGCTTCTTCTGAGGCGGAACATACTTTGCCTTCCAGAAGTCTGAGCCGGCCTGAAAGGACATAAGCCGGCATTAAGGTATAAGGCGTAGGTAAACCAAGATAAGAAGGAGTACTATAATTACCTCTGGAGCAGGATTGGTGAGGCAGAAGGGTGGCAGGCCAATAGCGCAGCAAGCTCCGGACGTCTTGTGCACGAGGCTCCGGATGACTGTTGTGATATCATCTTCAGTCAAAGTGCTCTGGCCGAAGCAGAGGGCACTGTCATAGTGACCCGGATACTGGCACATAAGACAGCTCCTCCGGTTCAAAGGCATGATGCGCCAAGATATCCAGCAACGGATCAGATCCAGACCCGTCAATCCGTTGGCCATGAGGGCCTTGATCTTTGCATGAGCCGCCTCATGCCGTGCACGTCCAGACAGCCGTCTAGGAAGCTCGGAAGAGGTTGTGAGCCAGTAAGGGCAATAACCCGGCAATGGATGTTCACCTTGTGGAGAGGTGTCCTTGCAATAGAACCATGTCTTGTTCCAATCTTTAGGATGACTCGACATGGGAACAGACGGAAATATGATATCCCAGCGTCTCTGAATGGAGATCCTGCCAAGTTCCAGACTAGGGCCGACTTTCACTTTCGTCTGCTGATTTGCATAGAAAAACTCTCGAAAGAGGCCTACCGATGGCTCCATTTGCAGGTAGACCTCGCAGAGCACTTGAAACTTGCAGATGTTTGAGACAGAGTTGGGGGCCAGATCTTGGGGATGAAGCTTGTACAGATGAAGGACATCCCGGAAGAACTTTGAGCCCGGAGGGACGAATCCGCGCTCGATGTGATTAGAAAAGACGACGATCTCTCCCTCCTAAGGATCGGGTCTCGCTTCATTACCCGGGACCCGCCAGTGAATTGCGTCCTTACCCGGAAGGGTGCCGGCTTCCACGAAATCGGTCAGATACTCCTCCGTGATGCAGGAGCCGACCCAGTTGCAAGAGTTGGAAGCACGCGACATGACTGGCAACTTATGAAGGCTACGGAATAATAAACGACTACGACGGCTCAGAGACCAGTGGAAAACTACTAGGAGTCATCAACGACTTAAAGATATTAAAATCTACCAAGCTCCGGCTGTTGAGAGCCGGAGCATTACGGTGGGTCAACCTTCCAAGCCGGCATGGTGAAAATTTTGCTAATGTCCTATAAACAGGTCTCGCCAAACGCTGCTAAAATTATGGATCTATTAAATAAGAAAAACTAGTTCTTCTTCAGAGCCAGAGGAGGAACTAGCGAAACGAGCGAACACCTAAGGAGACGGACGGAGCCGCGGTACGCTGGTGCATTGCACGGCGGTGCGGCGGAGCCGCACGGCCATCCGATGTGCGGGTTAAAGTGCGCTACAGGGGTGCCTAGGGTTCGAGCTCTACGACGGCCATGGCAATGGCGCACACCGCTACCCTATGAAGGCAGCAAGGTCTGAAAGAGGGCGAAGGAGATTTACCGCGATGGAGAGACGGATGCGGCGATCTCTGGTCAAGTCTGGTTGATGCAGCGGCCGCTTGATGAGGACGAGAATGTCGCCGGAGCGGAGGCAGGCGGCGTCGGAGAATAAGATGGCGACTGCGGGTGAAGATGGAAACGCAGTCGCGAGGGTCATATTTAAAAGGAGAAAGACGGTAGGCGTGAAAATCGAGGCACCAAAATCGTTTGACCGAGGCGGACGCCTCGATTTTCGGGCTGACCGTTTAATTAAATGAGCTGACACATGCGTCAGCGGATCTTTTGCAGGATCAACATGATGTCATGGCGGGTCATTCGGGCGACTCACTGAAGACTAAAGAGAAGGATTAAATGAGCAAGCTCAAATCAACCTGGGGCCTAATGTTAGGGATATAACCAAGTGGCATGACCCGCCCTGTAGGCTCCGGGTAACGTTTGGCGGCTCTGGATTAGGCCCGAGAGTAAGCAGTTAAAGATAATGGCCCAGGAGGCCCGGAGGCTCTGGAGAGGGGCCAGAAGGTGGCCCAAACAGAGAAGACCCAGGCAGATAAGCCGCCCGGAGACAACATAACCAAGAAGGCAAGAGGAGATAGAGATAGACCCGAATGAACCATAAGGGTCGGTTGAAGAACTTGTATGACCCGGGGTCTTTACCTCCTATATAAAGGTAGACCCAGGGCGACTTAGAGGTAGGATATCAAGAACTAGGTCAAGCTTTAGCTCCCTTGTAATCGATACATCAAGCAATACAAGCACAAAGCAGGACGTAAGCTATTACCTCTACTCAGGGGGCCGAACATGGGTAAACTCTTGTCCTTCATCCCGCTCAACCCCTTTGAGTCCACCACCAAGGCAATGGCCTCGAATCCAAGTCCGTTCACCCGGACATCTGCCATGACAAAACCACGACAGGGTTCCCAAGGCTACTTCAACCTCAACTACTACAAAGGCCACTTCAACACCAAGGATCCCCATCAACTTGATGTGGGTTCCCAAGAAAAAGAACTAGTAAGTTCTTGAGGGGTGACTCCGCCAATGAAATTCACTCACATTCATTATTGGCAAGAACTTTTTGCACTCAACATCAACTCAGTGCAATAGTTAAAGGAGTCATACATTCCCTCAAAGGTAAGCAAGAGACAAGGTAATCAACAAATGAATGGACATCATAACACATGCATTGCACTCCATGTCCATAGATATCCTTGTATTTGTCTCTTATGTGTTGGGACTAACCCATGTAGGTGAGAAGAGAAAGGAAACAACAAGGATGCTCCCAAATCTCGGTGATCTTCATCAACATTGAGGATCCACAACTACCTCACCAACATGAAGTCTTCATCGACAAAACCCAAGGTTAGTTTATCCCTCTTATGGGGGGATGTCACATTAAGGGGGAGCTTTACTCAAATTATTGAGTCAAAGCATCTCTTAGTATGTGACAACATAAAATGCTTTATGAAAAAGTGGTAACCCCACTTGTGCTTAAACGATGAGTATGACCTATGATCAAGTAATCTTACTTGGCTCCTAAGTCACATACTCATATATAGATGACTTTGTCATCGCCCAAGTGCTTGTTAGATGCTAGTATGTTTGTGCATGTTCGTCATGATTTCTTTTGACATCTTATTGTGTGAGCATGTTGGTCTGCATTTATTTTCTCATTTGAGAACATCCAATTGTTGCTATTTGGCTTTTGATTTATCTTTTGCCAATTTGATGGACAAGAATGCCTAGGACCACTCTTTACCTATCTATGCTTTCTCACCTCATATTCCATTCATGCTGCATCACAAAATTTGAACAAGTGCTCTTCGATCCCTCTATGTGTGGAGCACTCGGAGTTCCGTATCGACAAGGACTGAGCATTAAAACCTCCCAAGTGCATCTTGGTGGAACCAACCCAAAAATCTCGGTCTCACCGAATGCCTAGGGTTGATCTGGTTTTTCAATCTCGGTAGCACCGATTTCATATTCTCGGTTACACAAAGTTTCCCTATCAGCTGACAGTTGTGGAACTCGGTGACACCAAAAACATAAAATCGGTATCACCGAATGTGAGGGGTATATATGTTGTGGACCCCGACGCTTTGAAATTTCTATCTTCAACATCGCGCCCCTAGAACCCTAACTTACTGCCCCAAGACCCCTGGTCTTCGCCCTTGACTTGCCGAGCTCCTCCGCCGCTGGGAATCGCTACCGTCGACGTAATCTACACCAACGTCGCCGCCGTAGAGGATCCGTGCCAAGCTAGGGTATGGATTCGATCTCTAGTGCGCTCCCATTCTGATTCTTGCGCATTGGACCTTTTTTCTCTATAAGCCACCTATTGCTCACATATTCATCCAATCAAATCTGCAAAATCTCGAGCTAGATGAATTTTCTAGGGTTTTGCTGTCCGCGTGATACATCTCGGTGGAACCGAAATGGAAATATCGGTCTCACTGATATCCTTTTCTGTGTTACTAAGAACTGACTTGGTGGAACCGAGGCGCTCTTTTCGTTCCTACCGAAAAGGCTGCCAAGTTCCTGTGAACGAGTTGGTCTGTCTTGGCCCCAGCAAAAATTTCATTTTGGTTGTACCGATATGTATGTGATAGATTGCAAAACTTTTGAAAAACTCATTGCTCAAATTTCAAAAATAGCCTGATTTTTTGATGACTCATCTCCTTCTATTCATGTACACTCTATTCACAGGGTCAGCAAGTCAGGAGATGACAAGATGATCCGAGGCCACTCCATAAACATGTTGATCCACCTTGACACTCACACTAGGATTAGAGTCATGGACTTGATTGTAGAGACAATCAAGAGGTTTGCTACTGATCATAAGCGCTCATGTTGTTATGCACCCTACATCCAGATGCTCATAAACTCAAAACTGGAGAAGCACATTTTTGCACTAGATCACCCACATTTGCCCCTTCATCCAAATCTCGAGGACAACATCATGGTGATGGATAGTGATCATCCCACTTCAGCTGTAGCTCAGGCAGAGGTAGAGGTAGCTAGAGCCACTAGTGCTCAAGTCCCACGATCCAGGAACAAGCAAATGGATCTATTGATTGCACCAGTTCAAGGCATGTAGAAGGACATTAAGGGAATTATGGACAACCAGAACAGTCTTGTTAGAATCTTTGAGACCAGAATCAAGACCCTTACTGATAAGGTGGACGGGCTGACGAAGATAGTCGCAGAACTTCAGCGTGAAGTTGACTCCGTGAACATCCCTTGAGTTTCTTCTACTTCGGATGAGGATGATGATGAGCAGGTGGAATCACCTCTAGGGCGAGGCACTTACTTCACTACTCAGGCCAGATCAGCCACAGTGCCAGCTCCAACAGCTCCATCTGCTCCATCAACTTCAGCTCCATCAGTGACCACTCCAGCTCCATCCACGATATCTGCAGACATTTTTGCCGATGTCGTCATCTCGACTCCATCAACAACCGGAGGAGATGCGCCCAAAAACGCTTAGATATATGCCTTTGAACCTTTTGGTAACTTGTTGCCAAAGGGGGAGAAGTGTATATAAATCTATAGGCTTCGAGAAAGAGAGCGATTTGTTTTTTATTTGCTTTTCAAAAACATTTGGTTCTTTTGATGTGAGATACATATGTGTTATGCTACTATTTCCTATCATCTTCATGCTCATGAGATGACCATTCACCTTTGTTTGATTGTGTTGTGCATTGTTATTCACTCTAATTATTCTCGCACACCACCAAGTTGTATGTGACATGGAAGAAGTGCCCCAAGTACCTAATCAATTGTGCATTTGCATTCAAATGCAAATTCAAAATAATGCACAAATTTAGGGGGAGCTCTTACTTATCACATACATCTCAAAGCGACGATTATACTCATTGATTTTATCATATGTCGAAGCTTTGATCTATATGTTGTCATCAATTACCAAAAAGGGGGAGATTGAAAGCACATTTGCTCCCTTCGTGGTTTTGGTAATTAATAACAACATATATGTCATTGAACTAATGTTTCCATCAAGTATATTTCAGGAAATGTTCAATGATAGGATTGGCAAAAGGAGATTGTGGAGAAACCCCAAGATGCAAGGAAATATGTTGGCCAAGCTTCAAGCAAGAGGACTCTACATTTTATATTTGTGAGAAATCACTTTGAGTCCATAGGAAAGCCAATACTATTAAAAGGGGGTAAGGTTTTGTTGGTGAGCAATATGCTCAAATGTGCACAAGTGATAGTCCCCAAAAACATCCACAAACTCTCCCACCAAAGTTTATTCTATACCCAACACTCAAAATTGGTGCAACCAACTATCCCACTTTGGTGCCACCGAGTCCAGAACCTAGACAGACCCAGCCAAACCCTAGCCACGTCGGTGCAACCGATTCCATACCGGTGCCACCAAGTTAAATTGCCAATTATTTGTTGCGCAAATGCACATTGTTGGTACCACCGAGAATGATGCATTGGCGTCAATGAGATTGGGTTGCCAATTCTCTGTTGCGCAAATGCACATTATCGGTACCACCGAGAATGCTGTATCGGCGTCACCGAGATTGGAAATCTGACTATTGTTCACCTTATCGGTGCAACCGAGTTTCCTATACCGGCTTACCGAGATTCAAAAGTTGCCATCTTTTGGTCACTTCGGTACCACCGATATTAACACATCGGTGTCACCCAGTTGGTCATTTTGTGTGTAACGGTTGGATTTTTGGGGATGCCTATATATACCCCTTCTCCACCACTCACTCGGAAGAGAAGCACTCAGAACTATTCCATACCTATCCTATCAGATTTTCTGAGAGAGAACCACCTACCCTTGTGTTGAGGTCAAGATCTTCCACTCCAAGCATATGGATCTTGATTTCTAGCCTCCGCAAGTTGCTTTCCACCAATACCATCTCTTCTACCAAGCCAAATCTGTGTGTGAGAGAGATTGTGTGTTGAGGAGTCTATCATCTTGAAGCACAAGAGCAAGGAGTTCATCATCATTACCGATCCTATTACCTTTTGGAGGGTGGTGCCTCCTAGATTGGATAGGTGTCGCTTGGGAGCCTCCTACTTAATGTTGTGGAGTGAACCAAGAATTTTGTAAGGGCAAGGAGATCGCCTACTTCGTGAAGATCTACCCATAGTGAGGCTAGTCCTTCGTGGATGGAAGCCGTATGGAATAGTCAAGGTTGCTACTTCATGGACCCTTTTTGGTGGAGCCCTCCGTGGACTCTCGCGACCGTTACCCTCCATGGGTTGAAGACTCCATAAACGTGGATGTACGATAGCACCACCTATCGGAACCATGGGAAAAATCATCGTGTATACAATTGTGTTTGATCTTCCTACCCTATCCCTTCTATACAGGCTTGTTGTTACTTTCCGCTGCTATATGCTCTTAGACTTGCATGTGTAGGGTGTACTTGACTTGCCATGAAATGCTAAAAACTGTCAAACCTAATACTTGGCATAGGCAAAACTTTTATTTGGTCAAGTAGTCTAATCACCCCCCTCTAGACCTAGTTTCGATCATACACCAGTGAGCAACTCCTGGAATATCGAACATCTTCGTAGGTTCTACCCATGAGGCGCGGTTGTCGGGTCTCCTGGCCACCACCTTTTGTACAAGTCTTGCCACTGAAGTATGTAATCCTTTGTACAAAGCCAGGCACAAACCCTGTGCTTAGTTGAATAAAGCTAAGTATTCCGCAAATCTTGTTGATTGTCATGTTTACTTATATGCATGTTTGTCTAAGATATTGAATTGCGCTTACTCCTGACAAGATCTAACGGACCGCCAAGGTTCCATATCCCTATTTTCTCTTCTTTCTTTTCCCCAAAGGGACAAAAGGTTATCTCACGTGCAGCTTTGCCGGGGGAATAGTGGTGTGGATACCGACGGGCGATGTTTAAAAAAATCTTGTCAGAAGGAGTACGAAAACGAAAAGATAAGTTGCAAAACCCCAAGTGAATTATGTGGAGTTATTTTCCTTGGACGATTTTGACTTCTATACGGAAAACCTGCATGCACGGGAACCTGGCCGTAATTGGTTGCGCCCTCACTCTGTTTCGGGTCCGCTCAACGGCTTAAGTGGATGTGCCCACACTCTTGCTTTTTTTCGAGTCCTTTCAACGACTCAAGTGGTTGCCCTCGCACCCTTATTCTTCTTTGAGCATGATCACCAACTTAAGCAGCCGTGCCAAGGTATCTTGCCAGCAGTGGTACCCCCAGCAGGCTGCGAAGGACCCGTTCCTCGAAGCGCTCGCGGTAGGGCTACACACGCCGGCATGTTTTTCCGAAAGGGCATAGGGAAAGTTCCATGCAAACAAACACTCTAACAAGGAAGATAACATACAATTTTTCCAAATAGGGTGAAATTTACATGAGATGTTGCCTTTTCCTCAGTACATCTTTATTTGACATTCTCCCCTAGGGGAGATTACAAGAAGAAAAAGATATCAAAAGAGGAGGCAGACTACAAGAAGAAAAAGATGGCAAGGGCCCCCCAACAGAAACCCAGCCTGACCCCTCTAGAGCAGCACTGTGCGGAGAGACAAGGCGTCCAGAAGGGAAGGCAAGAGCCTGGCCCCTCCTAGACCAGCATTGCACGTAGGAGAGGGCCAGCATTGCACAGAGGAGAAGACCAGCACTGTGCGGAAGAAAAGAAGGGAGGACCCCAGAAGCCGAAGTCCGTGGGCCTACCGGAAGATCCAGCTGGAAGATGAGGCAGTGCGCAGAACGAGGACCCCCAACAAGATCGTCCTGCTGGGAGGGGAGAGGCGTGAGGTTGACGGTGATGGTGCGGCCAATGGTCAGTCCGAGTCTGGGTCGTCGGATTCTGACTTGACGGACCGAAGACCGGACTCATCATCGTCGTCTTCGCCGCTGTCCTCCTCGTCACTCTCGCTCGAGGAGGAACCTTCGGCGCTGCTCGAGCTCTCTTCGTAGTAGCTGAGACGGACGCCTGAGCGGCCATAAATCTTGAAGGAGAACAGGTCGGCCTCTGTCATTTTGAAACGAAGGACATGCCCTTCCTAGAGGTTGTGGGCATGGGCGAAGGTCTTCTAGCCACGGCTGAGGACCATGAAGCAACTCGCTGGGTACTCGACGTCTACCAGCGTCGCACCGTTACAACTAGCATTCCCCAGTAACCACAGAACGGGCGGCTCATCACTAGTGCAGAACCGGCCGATTGTCGTGGGTCGTAAGGGCCTTTAGTGTCGGTTCTCGAACCAGCACTAAAGGGTGGGGACTAAAGCCTACCCCCCTTTAGTGTCGGTTCAACACGGCTGGCACCAAAGGCCCTCCACGTGGCATCCGACGGCGCCGTGGGCTGGGGGACCTTTAGTCCCGGTTGGTAACACCAACGGGACTAAAAGTGTTTAGTTTTTTTAGTTTTGTTTTATTTTTCCATTTAATTTTTTAGGGGTGTATGAATTAATTATGGTTTAATTTTACTTTTAATTTTGTGTTTTCCATTTAATTAATTTTCATTTCAAACATATATTATGCTACTACATACATACTATACACACGTTGTGCATGCGCATATATATAAATATAAATAGTATTTCTCGTAGAACCGCGATCATATATATATATATGTATGTATATATATATATCATCGAATTGCTAGTACGACGACCATTCACACACACACACATATATGTATATATATATATATATATATATATATATATGCAGGCCCCGCAGAAATCCAGCTAATCCCTGGAGATCTTGTAATGGTATTCTCCTTTGGGATCTATGATGTGATCGAGCAGAAATCCAGCTAATTCCTCTTGAATTGCTCGTACCCGAGCCTCTCGTATGAGCTGGCCCTGCATCTTCGTCAGCTACAAGATGGAGATTAAGATGAATATATTAGTTGTGTGTATATATATTAGCTAGATCATGATA
Source organism: Hordeum marinum (assembly GCA_022496015.1). Classification (NCBI taxonomy): domain Eukaryota; kingdom Viridiplantae; phylum Streptophyta; class Magnoliopsida; order Poales; family Poaceae; genus Hordeum; species Hordeum marinum. Next base: position 354,968,977 of record CM039676.1, on the reverse strand, counting down.
AAAAATTATGGATAGTGTTCTGGCAAACGTACCCAATTTTTTTTCGTTTCTGCTCCTTTCAGACGTGACCATGGGAATGTTCTCGCAAACATAGTATCCGCATAAACTATTCCCCTGCTCCTGCACCATGCACTTTACGAGAATAAAATTCAATCAGGTAACAATTAACCAAGCATGATAATGGTATTGAAACTAGAATTAAAGAGATGCACGGACGTAGCTAGCTAGCTAGTAGTACTTAATTACCTCGGCTCGTACCCATTTCCGTTCTTGTGCCCACTCGCCTAGGACCTGTTTGATGAACTTGGCCCAAGCCCTGCCCGCCGGCAAAGAAAATGAATAGATGAGTTATTAAATAGTTGATATCAGGAAATGAAGTAATTAAAGACGCCGACATAGTGCGATAATGATTGAAATTACCGGTCAAGCAGCCCCCTCACAATTGCATATTCGGATGGATCCTTTAAGAGCGAGTTGAGTACTTGAACTTTTCCCTTGTCAACTTCAATGATTAACAAGATCCAGTGGTAACCGCATAACTCATCAACAACACTTATTAACATCTAGTAAGAAAAAATAGAATTTGTAGTACAAAATATATGTATATATAGTAACACTCACCCGAAGTTGTAAGGAAGTAGTATTTCTGGTTGGGTGTTTAGAGGATCAAAAATTCTAGCATTTTTTCCTCTGTGTCTTTTCTCATATATGAAGTATCCCAATTCTTTTCATTAATCGTATTTGGGTCAATGAACCCAATGCCATAGTGTCCAGCTTGTTTCATTTCATTCATCTTCATTCTGCACAATACCACAGAAACGAATATAGTGAGGATAATTCCAGGTAATGAATGAGAGCACAACTAGCTAGAGACTTAAATTATAGAAAGAAATCACTTATAGAGAATAGCAACTAACTAAAGATTTGTCGAGTGAATCTTGATTGAATAACTGAAATAACTCTGCATAATAAATCCACAGATTGTTTTTATGGAAGTAATGCGTCGCTTGGACTCTCACCATGAGGGACTGTTCATTGGTATTTGCTGTTATTTGCATGTACCACATATGCAATTCATACATTCTCATTGGTAGAAGCTTGACATCTTCATGCTTGACCAGAGGTTTGCCGCGGGCATATTGATATTTTACTTCTGACTCTTTAAGCATAAGCATTTCCTCAAGGCCTAGGAGTTGTTAAACAGTGACACTGGCCTCTTTAGCCATCCTAATATGGTCTTTGGCTACTTTTGGCAGACCGGCAGTACTCACAGGTGTTTGTACAATGAGCAGGGGGGTCGATTGCACTTCCTGTTGTCCCAGCTGGGGGATAGTTTTCCGACCTTTTTGCCAACTCCTTGGCTCGAGCTCGAGCTCGACTCCTTTTGTCCTACAACATACGACTTCTTGATAGACCGCACATAGTCGTTGTCCTTCTGAGCCGGTCGAGCCATATCAATGAAGTGTTGTGAGACATGCTCAGGTACTGTCTCCTTTGGCGGCTGGGGCAGTTTCGGTCAAAAATGGGCCTTCAATTTGGCATCCACTGTGCTGTCGAGTTCCTTGTTGGTCAGGTGGTAAGGCAACTTCGGAAGAGGCTTGAGGCTTGGACCATATCTAAATTTCTCGCCTGTTGTACTGCTAGTCGTCGTAGTTGCGGCCTCTCTCTTTCGTTGTTGCTTAGGCGACAGAGCAGGCTGAGTCGAGGAACACGCTGACGCCATGCCGGACCTGGAGGAGGAGTCAGCTGACACGGTGTCAGACTTGAAGGAGGAGGAGTTGGCTAACGTGGTGCCGAACTTGGAGGAGGAGGAGTCGGCTGACGCGGTGCTGGACTTGGAGGAGGAGGAGTCGGCTTACGCGGTGCCGGACTTGGAGGAGGAGGAGTTGGCTGACGTCGTGCCGGACATGGAGGAGGATTCAGAGTCGACTGACGTGGCGGCGGACTTGGAGGAGGAGGAGTCGGTGGCCTTGGAAAGATGATGCAATCCTTTTTCCATAGAATGATACGATGTATGGCCTCTCTGAGTGTTCTGTGCTCGTCACCTCTAGGAATGTCAAGTTGTAGCTCGTGATATGCTGACATCACTTCATCAACCCCGATACGAGCATAGCCAGCTGGAATGGGATTGCAATGGAAGGTTGCTTTTGGGGGATTTGCTAAAGCATAGCCGTCCGCCACCTTCATGGATAAGTTCTTCACTTTCATGTGTAGCTCACATTTAGTCATGTCTTTGATATCATCCATAGGGTACCTAGCTAGCATTGCATCGTCATCGATATCGACCGGGGCGGAACCCATGCTGCTTCTCGGTATAGATGGGACGATGGTATCCAATGCTGGATCGATCTGCTCATGCTGCCGCTGAAACGCCCTTTCCCGGCTGAGTGAGTTGATCTGCTCCTAGACGCCTAACTATGGATTCCAACTCTAGGTGTTTTGATTCGAGGACTTCAAGGCGGAGTGCTTCCTCCTTCTTCTTCCGCTCCTCCTGCATGTTCTTTCTCGCACGGCTTCTATAGACATCGTTCCAACCAGCAAACCCCTCAAACCATGGAACAATGCCTTTCCCTCGTGTTCTTCCTGGGTGTTCAGGATTCTTCAAGGCGCGCGTAAGCTCGTTGTCCTCTCTGTTGGGCGTGAACACAACCCGTTCGAGCTTCTTCTATTTTCATCAGAATTTCATCTGTGACTTTTTTAAGACTTGCCTTCAACATAATAGCCCCTATCTTTGGGTCCAACTTCCCCCCATGCGCGTAAAACCATGTCCTGCACCTTGGGGGCCAGGTCACTGTAACTGGAGTGACCCCTGCACTAATCATATCTTTTCAGATTGATCCCACTTAGGCAGGGCCATCTGGTAGCCACTGGGCCCCAGAGTATGGTGCCACTCCTTTTTCACAGCATTAATCTTGTTCTTTCTCGACCGTTCCTTAGCTACTTCTGATTCCTTGAACTTCACGAAATCATCCCAGTGATGTTTTGCCTTCACCATTGCTCCCTCGAATTTTGGAGTCGTCTTGTTTTCTTTCACGTACGCAGCCCATGCATTTTCTTGAAGGTGCTGAATGTGACCGCCATCTTTTTAAGAGCATAGTTTCTGACTTTATTTAGATCTGCATCTATCAAGTTATTTGGTAGTGTGAAATGTGACATCAGCTCGGTCCAAAGCACATATTTTTCTCTTTCATCGACAAAAGTAACTCCTTGTCAATCTCCCTTTGCAGGCTTTTTACATTCTTGTGTGGAGATCGGGATTTGGTCCTTGACAATAACTCCGCATTGATTCTTGAACTTGGTCTCATTTTTCTTAGGTTCAAGTGGTTCGCCAGTTGATGCATTGATGGAATCGATGCTGAGCTTTACACCAGGGTCCAACATTTTGGTCGGGCCTCGCTTTACCCTATCTCTTGTAGAATATTTGCTCCATTCGGAGGCCTACAAGAAGAAAGATCGATTCGTTAATACATATACAACTCAATTAAGACATGTAATGATCACCGGATGGCTTATATAATAAATATACCTCGCCGGTCTTTGTTATTTGAAGAACATTTTCTTCATCAACATCATTGTCGAATTCATCTATTCTTTCGTCTTCATCAAACATACAACCCTCACCGGAATTGTTTAGATATTGCGAGCCGTCATCATAATCATGTTCATGATCTAGGCTCATGGAGCGTATGATGTCGAACAGAGCCTCTTCTCATTCTTTGCCGGTATTGTCCATAGCTTATATTTAACTAACCCAGAATAAAGATAAAACAATTTAGTATTCAAATTAGAATGCATGCAATCAATAAGGAAAAGTGAATCATAGTACATAATATGCATCATCGAACATAATCTCGGATAAATCGTCTCGAATATTATCGAATATATATCGAATATTATCACTAATACATCTTCAATATTATTAATTATATAATATCACTACTACAGCTCCAGTTGACGTCTCGCGCGGCAGGCGGTGGACACCCAAAGAGAAGGAACTATGACAGGATCATAGCTCGGGTGAGATCCCTGAACAACTTGCCAGGTATTGGAGAACCTGACGTCCAACGCATCCATGTACCGACGGACGTGCTCGTCCTCCTCCCTAATATGGAGGCGTACCACCTCCGTCGGGGCCGGCTGCCTCCGGACCGGCAGTGGCCCACGCGAACGCCACCAAAGAAGTTCTGGGTCGACGACGGGACCCAGGTTCCTCACCAAGCTGCGCGCCCCTGAAGGTAGCACCTCCCAGTGCCAGCCAGGCAGGGTCCAGTCCCGAACGTTGCCCCTCTGAAGAAGGACGTCGTTGCGAACGAGTCGACAACGAGGATGGGGGCCAGACATCGTTGACTCCGAGAAGAAATTCTATGCAAATTTAAAAAATAATGCTTGATTGTGATATTTTTTAATTCTTTTTAACTTGATTTTGCAAATACATAACTAACTTTTTTCTATGCTTTGTCAAAATTTCTCAAATGTTTTCTATACATTATACATACATATACTAATTTCTATACATATGTTGGATCAAATGTCAAATTCCTAAACCCTAAATGTCAAAATTTCTACATTGTATAAACCCAAAACCCTAAATTTCTACATTGTATCAAAATGTCAAAATTCCTCAATATTTCTATACATAAATTATACTAATTAATTCCTCAAATGTCAAAAATATCAAAATTCCTCAAAAAACGTCAAAATTCTTGCATCTAATCATCCAATCATCTATACATCTCATTAATCATCTAATTATCAAAATTGTGTGTGTGTTCATCAAAATTGGGGGGGTAGGCCCGCGGAGGGGCCGGCTGTTGGGGAACATCGCATGGGAAAAAAATTCCTACACACACGCAAGATCTATCCATGGTGATGAGCATCTACGAGAGGGAGAGTGGATCTACATACCCTTGTAGATCGCTAAGCGGGAAGCGTTAAGAAACACGGTTGGTGTAGTCGAACGTCTTTGCGATCCAAATTGCCAAGCGTCCCGCGATCTCATCACGATCCGTCCGGCGATGCAATCACGATCCGTCCCGCGAACTCATCACGATTCGTCCCGTGATCTCATCACGATCCGTCTCGCGATCTTGATCACGGTCCTTTCGACGTAGTGTCGAATGGACGACACCTTCACGTTCAACACACGTGCAGCTTGATGACGATCTCCACCATCTAGATCTAGCAAGAGGAAGTGGACAGGAGGAAGAGTTCACCGGCAGCGTGACGGCACTCCGGCGATGGCGGTGGAGCAATTCCGGCAAGGCTTCACCTAAGCGCTGCGGAAATCCGATCTAGAGGAGTATCGATGGAACGGGTAGCACGTGGCCGTAAAATCAAGTGCAAAACACCCAATACCTTTAGTATATATAAGAGGGAGGTAGGAGGAGGGCTGGCGCACAAGGTAGACCTGCCTTGCCTCTTGCGCAAGGAGGATCGGAGGAATCCTCCTCCAATCCTAGTAGGACTAGGATTGCTCCTTTTCTACTTGGAATCTATTTCCACCTTGCGTTTTTTTCTTTCTTTCTCAAGTCCAGCCGCATGGGCATCTTAGAGGACTTCCACCAGCCCACTAAGGGCTGGTTTCCACCCTCCCTTAGCCCATGTAGCCTCTTGGGTCGAAATACCTCTCCCGATGGTCCCTCGGTACACTACCGGCACTCCCGGTACACTACCGATGAGCCCGAAACTTTTTCGGTGACCAAAATAGGACATCCTATATATGAATCTTTACCTCCAGACCATTCCGGAGCTCCTAGTGATGTCCGGGATCTCATCCGAGACTCCGAACAAACTTCGGTCACCACCATACATAACTCTATACTACCGAAACGTCACCAAACCTTAAGTGTGCAGACCCTACGGGTTCGAGAACTATGTAGACATGAATGAGACACCTCTATGGTAAATAACCAATAGCGGGACCTGGATGCCCATATTGGTTCCTACATATTCTACGAAGATCTTTGTCGGGCGAACCTCTATGTCAAGGATTCAGTTAATCCCGTATGATGTTCCCTTTGTTCTTCGGTATGTTACTTGCCCGAGATTCGATCATCGGTGTCTCCATACCTAGTTAAACCTCATTACCGGCAAGTCTCTTTACTCGTTCGGTAATACAAGATCTCGTGGCTAACACTTAGTCACATTGCTTGCAAGGCTTATTGTGATGTTGTATTACCGAGCGGGCCCTGAGATACTTCTCCATCACACGGAGTAACAAATCTCAGTCTTGATCCATGCCAACCCAGCAGACACCCTCAGAGATACCTGTAGAGCACCTATATAGTCACTCAGTTACGTTTTGACGTTTGATACACACAAGGCACTCCTTCGATGCCTGTGAGTTGCATGATCTCATGGTCATAGGAACACATACTTGACATGCAGAAAACAGTAACAATAAACTGACATGATCATATGCTACATTTGTAGTTTGGGTCTTGTCCATCACATCATTCTCCTAGTGATGTGATCCTGTTATCAAATGACATCTCATGTCCATGGCTAGGAAACCTTAACCATCTTTTGATCAACGACCTAGTCTATTAGAGGCATACTAGGGACATGGTTTTGTCTATGTATCCACACATGCATCTAAGTCTCCGATCAATACAATTATAGCATGGATAATAAACAATTATCATGAACAAGGAAATATGATAATAACTAATTTATTATTGCCTCTAGGGAATATTTCCAACAGTCTCCCACTTGCACTAGAGTCAACAATCTAGTTCACATCACCATGTGATTTACATTGTTATGAATCTAACACCCAATGAGTTCTAGGGCCCGATCATGCTTTGCATGTGAGAGAGGTCTTTTAGTCAACGGGTCTGTGACATTCAGATCCGTGTGTTCTTTGCAAATCTCTATGTCAAACTGTAAACACTGCTACCACACTCTACTTGGTACTATTTCCAAATGGCTGCTCCACTATATGTATCCAGATTGCTACTACGAGTCATCCGGATTGGTGTTAAAGCTTGCATCGACGTAACTCTTTACGACGAACTCTTTATCACCTCCATAATCGAGAAACATCTCCTAAGTCTTTTAGTTACTAAGGATAATCTTGACCGCAGTCTAGTGATCCACTCCTGGATCACTCTTGTACCCCTTGACAGACTCATGGCAAGGCACTCATAGGTGCGGTACACAGCATGGCATACTATACAGAGCCTATGGCTAAGGCATAAGGGACGATGTTCATCCTTTCTCTTTCTTCTGCCATTGTTGAGCTTTGAGTCTGACTCAACTTCACACCTTACAAATCAGGTGAGAACTCTTTCTCTGATTGATCCATTTTGAACTCTTTCAAAATCTTGTCAAGGTATGTACTCATTGAAAGTCTCATCAAGCATCTTGATCTATCTCTATAGATCTTGATGCTCAACAATTAGGTAGCTTTATCTAGGTCTTCCTTTGAAAATCACTTTTCAAACAACCGATATGCTTTCCAGAAATTCTACATTATTTCCGATCAACAATATGTCATCCACATATACTTATCAGAAATTCTATAGTGCTCCCACTCACTTTATGGTAAATACAAGTTTCTCGTAACTTTGTATAAACTACAAAACTTTGATCACCTCATCAAAGTGTATATTCCAACTCCGAGAAGCTTGCTCCCGCCCTTAGATGGATTGCTAGAGCTCGCACACCTTTTAGCATCCTTACGGCTGACAAAACCCTCTGGTTGTATCACATACAACATTTCCTCAAGTAAACTGTTAAGGAAACGATGTTTTGTCATCCATCTGCCAGATTTCATAATTGAAAAATGCAGCAACTGCTAACATAATTCCAACAGACTTTAGCATCGCTACGAGTGAGAAAGTCTCATCGCAGTCAACACCTTGAACTTGTCGTAAACCACTTTGCAACAAGTCGAGCTTTATAAATGGTGACTTTCGCCATCAGTGTCTGTCTTCATCTCAAAGATCCATTTGTACTCGACGACCTGCCATCCAACGAGCAAGTCTACCAAAGTTTATACTTGGTTTTCATACATGGATCCTTTCTCGGATTTCATGGCCTCGAACCATTTGTCGGAATTCGGGCCCATCATTGCTTCTCCATAGCTCGTAGGTTCATCGTTGTCCAACAACATGACCTTTTAAGACATGATCACCGTACCACTCAGGTGAAGTACGTATCCTTGTCAACCTACGAGGTTCGACAGTAACTTGATACGGAGCTTCATGATCATCATCATTAACTTCCTCTTTCAACTGACATAGGCTCCACAGAAGCATCTTTCTGCGCTGCGCTACTCTCTGGTTGAACAAAGGTTCAATAACCTCATCAAGTTCTATCTTCCTCCCACTCAATTCTTTTGAGAGAAACTTTTCCTCGAGAAAGGACCCAGTTTTAGCAACAAACATTCTATGCTTGGATCTGAGATAGAAGGTTCACCCAACTGTTCTTAGGGTATTCTATGAAGATGCATTCGTCCGCTTTGGGTTCGAGCTCATTAGGTGAAAACATTTTCCACACAAGCATCGCAGCCCCAAACGTCCAGAAATGACAGCTTAGGTTTCCATCAAACCATAATTCACACGGTGTCATCTCAACGGATTTAAATGGTGCCCTATTTAAAGTGAATGTCGTTGTCTCTAATGCATAACCCCAAAATTATAGTGGCAAAACGATAAGGGACATCATAGCATGCACCATATCCAATAGAGCACGACTATGACGTTTGGACACACCATCACACTATGGTGTTCCAGGCGGCATGAGTTCTGAAACAACTTTCACATCTGTCTAAAGTTGCATGCGAAACTCGTAACTCAGATATTCACCTCCACGATCATATCGCAGACATTTTTATCTTCTTATCACAATGATCTTAAACTTCACTCTGAATTTGCTTGAACCTTTCAAACGATTCAGACTTGTGTTTCATTAAGTAAATATACACTATATCTACTCAAATCATCAGTGAAGGTAAGAAAATAACGATATCCACCGCACACTACAAGACTCATTGGATTGCATACATCAACATGTATCATTTCCAATAAATCACTTGCCCGCTCCATCAATCCAGAAAACGGGGTTTCTTAGTCATCTTGCTCAAGAGGCATGGTTCGCATGTCTCAACCGATTCAAAATCGAATGAGTCCAAAGATCCATCAGCATGGAGTTTCTTCATGTGCTTTATACCAATATGACATTTAGCGGCAGTGCCACAAGTATGTGGTACTATCTTTCTTAACTTTGTATCTTTTGGCATCAATGTTATGAACATGTGTATTACTACGATCAAGATTTCAACAAACCATTCTCACTGGTTGCATGACCATTGAAGGTATTATTCATGTAAACAGAATAACCATTATTCTCTAACTTAAATGAATAACCGTGTTGCAAAAACACGATCTAATCATGTTCATGCTCAACGCAAAACACCAAATAACATTTATTTAGGTTTGTCACTAATCCCAAAGGTAGATAGAGCGTGCCATGTTGATCACATCAACCTTGGAAACATTTCCAACACACATCGTCACCTCACCCTTAGCTAGTTCTCCGTTTGTTCCATAGATTTTATTTCAAGTTACTAACATTTAGCAACCGAACCGGTATCCAATACCCAGGTGCCACTAGGAGTACTCACAAGGTACACATCATTAATATGTATATCAAATATACTTCTGTCAACGTTGCCAGCCTACTTATCTACCAAGTATCTAGGGTTGTTCCACTTTAGCGACCGTTGTTCTCATAATCAAAGCACTTAGTTCTCGGGTATAGGTTCAACTTTTGGGTTGCTTCACTGGAGCAGCAATTGACTTGCCATCCATGAAGTTTCCCTCCTTACCTTTGCCCTTCTTGAAACTAGTGGTTTTACTAACCATCAACACTTGATGCTCCTTCTTGATTTCTACCTTCGCGGTGTCAAAACATCGCGAACAGTTCAGGGATCATTAATTCTATCCCTGGCAATTTATAGTTCATCACCAAGTTCTAGTAGCTCAGTGACAGTGATTTGGAGAACTATATAAATCACTATCTTATCTGGAAGATCAACTCCCACTCGACTCAAGCGATTGTAGCACCCAGACAATCTGAGCATATGCTCAACGATTGAGCTATTCTCTTTCATCTTGCAGGCAAAGAATCTTGTTGGAGATCTCATATCTCGCAACACAAGCACAAGCCTGAGATCCTAATTTCAGCTCTTAGAACATCTCATATGTTCCATGACATTCAAAATGTTTCGGAGCCTAAATTCTAAGCCGTAATGCATGATGCACTAAACTATCAAGTAGTCATCAAAACGTGCCTATGAGATGTTCACAACATCTACAGACGATGCTAGAGGGGTTGGCGCACCGAGCGGTGCATTAAGGACTTAAGCCTTCTGTGCAGCAATGAGGACAATCCTTAGATCACGGACCCAGTCTGCAATATTGCTACCATCATCTTTCAACTCTATTTCTCTAGGAACATATCAAAATTCAAGGGAGCTATAGTGCGAGCTAGTAATCTACAACATAATTTGCAAAGACACTACTGACTAAGATCATGATAATGAGTTCAATTAATCATATTACTTAAGAACTCCCACTCAAATTGACATCCCTCCGGTCATTCGAGTGATACATGATCCAAATTCACCAACTCAAGTCCGATCATCATGTGAGTTGAGGTGGTTTCAATGGTGAACATCATCATGTTGACCATATCTACTATATGAATCATGTTCGAACTTTCGGTCTCTTGTGTTCCGAGGCCATGTCTGTACATGCTAGGCTCGTCAAGTTTAACCCGAGTGTTCTGCATGTGCAACACTGGCTTGCACCCGTTGTATGTGAACGTAGAGTCTATCACACCCGATCATCACGTGGTGTCTCAACACGACGAACTTTCGCAACGGTGCACACTCGGGGAGAACACAATTTATCTTGAAATTAAGTGAGGGATCACCTTATAATGCTACCGTCGTCCTAAGCAAAACAAGGTGCATAAAAGGATTAACATCACATGCAAATCATAAGTGACATGATATGGCCATGAACTTGTGCTCTTGATCTCCATCTAGAAAGCACCGGCATGATCTTCATCCTCACCGGCATGACACCATGATCTCCATCATCTTGATCTCCATCAACGTGTCGCCATCGGGGTTGTCATGCCCAACATGCTTCTACTACTATTGCTACCGCTTAGCGATAAAGTAAACCATTACATAGCGCTTAATGATTAAAGACAACCCTATGGCTCCTGCCGGTTGCCGTACTGATTGATATGCAAGTCGTGATAATCTATACATCACATGATCATCTCATACATCACATATACCACATCATGTAATTGGCCATATCACATCACAACATACCCTGCAAAAACAAGTTAGACATCCTCTAATGTTGTTGCATGTTGTACGTGGCTGCTACGGGTATTCTAGCAAGAACAATTCTCATCTACGCAAAAACGACAACGGTGATACACTAGTTGCTTTTCAACCTTCTCAAGGACCGCCTTTGTCGAATCCGATCCAACTAAAGTGAGAGAAACTGACACCCACAAGCCATCTATGCAACAAGTTGCGGTCGAGGGAACTGGTCTCTCGTAAGCGTACGAGTAATGTTGGTTCGGGCTGCTTCATCTCACAATACCGCTGAACAAAAATCTGACCAAGGGAGGAAGCAATCTAAGCATCAACACCCACAAACCATTTGTGTTCTACACAAGATCTGATCTACACATAAACCTGGCTCTGATACCACTGTTGGGGAACGTCGCATGGGAAACAAAAAATTTCCTACGCACACGCAAGATCTATCCAAGGTGATGAGCATCTACGAGAGGGATAGTGGATCTACATACCCTTGTAGTTCACTAAGCGGGAAGCGTTAAGAAACGTGGTTGGTGTAGTCGAACATCTTTGCGATCCAACTCGCCGAGAGTCCCGCGATCTCATCACGATCCGTCCTGCGATCCAATCACGATCCGTCTTGTGAACTCATCATGATCCGTCCCGCGATCTCATCATGATCCGTCTCGCGATCTTGATCATGGCCCGTCCGATCTAGTGCCGAATGGACGGCACCTCCGCATTCAACACACGTGCAGCTTGATGATGATCTCCACCGTCTTGATCCAGCAAGAGGAAGTGGAGAGGAGGAAGAGTTCACCAAAAGCGTGACGGCGCTCCAGGGATGGTGGTGGAGCAATTCCTGCAGGGCTTCGCCTAAGCGCTGCGGAAATCCGATCTAGAGGAGTATCGATGGAACGGGTAGCACGTGGCCGTAAAATCAAGTGCAAAACACCCAATTCCTCTAGTATATATAAGAGGGAGGGAGGAGGAGGGCTGGTGCACAAGGTGGACCTGCCTTGCCTCTTGCGCAAGGAGGATTGGAGGAATCCTCCTCCAATCCTAGTAGGACTAGGATTGCTCCTTTTCTACTTGGAATCTATTTCCACCTTGCGTTTTTTTCTTTCTTTCTCAAGTCCAGCCGCATGGGCCTCTTAGAGGACTTCCAACAGCCCACTAAGGGCTGGTTTCCACCCTCCCACAGCCCATGTAGCCTCTTGGGTCAAAATACCTCTCCCGATGGTCCCCCGATACACTACCGGCACTCCCGGTACACTACCGGTGAGCCCGAAAATTTTTCGGTGACCAAAACAGGACTTCCTATATATGAATCTTTACCTGTGGACCATTACGGAGCTCCTCCTGACGTCCGGGATCTCATCTGGGACTCCAAACAAACTTCGGTCACCACCATACATAACTCAATACTACCGAAACATCACCAAACCTTAAGTGTGCAGACCCTGCGGGTTCGAGAACTATGTAGACATGACCGAGACACCTCTACGGTCAATAACCAATAGCAAGACCTAGATGCCCATATTGGTTCCTACATATTCTACGAAGATCTTTATCGGTCGAACGTCTATGTCAAGGATTCAGTTAATCCCGTATGATGTTCCCTTTGTTCTTCGGTATGTTACTTGCCCGAGATTCGATCGTCGGTATCTTCATACCAAATTCAACCTCATTACCGGCAAGTCTCTTTAATCGTTCGATAATACAAGATCTCATGGATAGCACTTAGTCACATTGCTTGCAAGTCTTATTGTGATGTTGTATTACCGAGTGGGCCTTGAGATACTTCTCCGTCACACGGAGTAACAAATCCCAGTCTTGATCCATGCCAACCCAGCAGACACCCTATGAGATACCTGTAGAGCACCTTTATAGTCACCCAGTTACGTTGCGATGTTTGATACACACAAGGCACTCCTCCGATGTCCGTGAGTTTCATGATCTCATGGTCATAGGAACACATACTTGACATGCAGAAAACAGTAACAATAAACTGACACGATCATATGCTACATTTGTAGTTTGGGTCTTGTCCATCACATCATTCTCCTAATGATGTGATCCCATTATCAAATGACATATCATGTCCATGGCTAGGAAACCTTAACCATCTTTTGATCAACGAGCTAGTCTATTAGAGGCATACTAGGGACATGGTTTTGTCTATGTATCCACACATGCATCTAAGTTTCCGATCAATACAATTATAGCATGGATAATAAACAATTATCATGAACAAGGAAATATGATAATAACTAATTTATTATTGCCTCTAGGGCATATTTCCAACACCGGCGGCCGCCATGGCAGCACAGGGGGCGAGGGAGAGGGCGGAGAGGGGGGAGCTCACAGTGAGGCGATGGGAGGACGGCGAGGCTAGGCGACGGCGAGGCGAGGCGAGGTCAGGCTGGGCTCGGCGAGGCGAGTCCATGACGAGGTGACGGCAAGGTCAGGATGGGCTTGGGGAGGAACGGGCGCGGGCGGTGTCGGAGATCGGCACGAGAAGGCGAGACGGTGACGGCGCGGGCGGCGTCGGGGAGGCAAGACGGCGATGGCGGCGATGTCACGAAGAGGTCGAAGAGCAAAGTAACTAATTTTTTTTGATGTGTAGTATATATAAGGAGGCCTTTAGTCGCGGTTGGTGGCTCCAACCGCGACTAAAGACCCCCCTTTAGTCGCGGTTGGAGCCACCAACCGCGACTAAAGGTCTGGCTTCCCGCCGCTTGGGCTGGCTAAAATTGACCTTTAGTCGCCGTTGGCGGCTCCAACCGTGACTAAAGGGGGGGTCTTTAGTCGCGGTTGGAGCCACCAACCGCGACTAAAGGTGGTGCTCGCACAGGCGTGGTGCAGGGAAACTTTATTCTCACCTCGCCAAGCGAGGGGCAGCCGCACTGGTTTATAAGCCACGCTATGGCTGCTCCCTCGAGCTCCTCTCTAAGCAGGCCTATGTGGGCCTATCGAACATGTGCGGCCCTGTTAGGCCTACTAGGCCTTGTGGGCCTGCATCCTTGCCCAGGTTGGGTTTATAGTCGTATGCAGGCCGTGGCGGCCTAATAGGCGGCCTATTTTTTTAATTATTTTTCATTTTTTGCTTTATTTATTTTCTTTTGTTTTTGATTTTTTTTGTGCTTTATTGAGACTTAATGAGTGAATATTTTTGCGTTAGGTCATAAAATTATAAACTTTCTGTTAGTGCCAGTAGTTTTCAAATTCGAATAGTTTAAATTTGAATTATTTGAATTTTGTGCATAACACTAGTTTGGGAATAACTTTACTTTAAAATAGATTTTCCAGTGATTCTTTTTTCTACTGTTTAATATTATCGTGTTTTATCATTATATCCAATTTGGTAATTCTTAGGTTATTTAAAGATTGAAATGTCTGTGTAACCGGAGAGTTTTCGTTCGAAACCCTGATACTTCCAAAGAGATTGTCCATTTTGTACACGAAGTGCATCCAGTTTTTGCCATAACCCTCTCAACTTTTTATAACATGCTATGTGGGTGAAATGATGATACCATGCCAACTTTCAACCTTTTCAGAGTTCATTTAAAGTGCTTTTCAATTTCAGGGTTATTTTGTTGAAAAAATAAGTAAGTGCATGAAAATAGCAAATGAAGTCAGAAGGGGTTGAAAGGTGATGATGTGGCTTTGAATGGTGCATTTTGAACACACAAAAAGTATGGAGTTCAAATAAGTTAAAAGATGAAATGCCTTTTTAACAGGCGAGTTTTCATCCAAAACCTTGATACTTCGAAGGAGATTGTCCATTTTGTACACGAAGTGCATCCAGTTTTTGCCGTAACCCTCTCAAATTTTTACAACATGCTATGTGGGTGAAATGATGATACCATGCCAACTTTCATCCTTTTCAGAGTTCATTTGAAGTGCTTTTCAACTTCGGGGTTATGTTGCTGGAAAAAATCAGTAAGTGCATGAAAAATAGCAAATGAAGTCAGAAAGTGTTGAAAAGTGGTGATGTGGCTTTGAATGGTGCATTTTGAATGCAAAAAAATTATGGAGTTAAAATATATTTAAAATATTGAAATAACATACAAAATAGCAAAAATGAACATAGATGCGCTTATATAGGGAAATCCGACTTGGAATCAGACTTAAATTCAGTTTGATTTTAGGTCAAATTTCCCATATAAGGGAATCTATTTTCAATTTGAGAGGAACTCAACAAGGCATAGAGGGGTGGGCTTATAAACAGGTGCGAGCGCCCCTCACTTGGCGAGGTGGGACTAAACTCCCACCACAGCCATGACCAACCTTTAGTCCCGGTCTGTGGTTCCAACCGTGGGGCCCCAGGCTGACGCCAGCCTGCCACCACACCTTTAGTGCCGGTTCGTGGCACGAACCGGGACTAAAGATCCATAATGAACCGGTAGTAATGATCCCCATCATGAACCGGCACTAATGATCACATTAGTGCCGGTTCAAAAGTAAAACCGTGACTAATGAGGCATACAAAAGGTCTGTTTTCTACTAGTGCGTCGACCTCCATCGCCCTGGCGAAGGGGCGAGGGAGGCGCAGATGGCTCCGGAGGGGACCGCCCAGTTCGAGGATGAACTCCAGCGTCGTCCCCTTAGGATGGGTCTCCTCAAGGAAGAGGCCCCACGTCAGAGGAGGAGCTGGGACAACGCTCCGCCTCCCCCAACCTCAGCCTCCACGACAGCCACGACCCCTCGCGCCTCTTCCACCATGCGTGCTCGAGCCGCCCTCCGCCTTTGTGGCTGAAGCGGTGGCATGATCCCGACGAGAACTCCTCCTTGGAGATGAGGACGGTGGCCACCCTCGCCCCCTGTTCATGGCTAAGAGCGAGTGCCACTCGAAGGTTGGGAAGACGTGGAAGGGCAAGCTATGGAGGTTCACACTCGGAGGAGGGAGGAAGGATGGATGAGCACTGCCCTCGCTACCCCTCAATTTATAGGGGGGGCGTAGGTGCTGGCTCTCCCCCGCTCCAAGGGTCGCTGCCCACCTCTTCCAATAGCAGCGCCCTCGATCACGGGGCGAACAACAACCACCCTATTGCTCCAATCCATGGTGCTACAATTACTGCCTCTCCCAGGACTTTATGCCATGGGTGCCCGTTGCTGGCTTCCCGCTATGCATGCAGCGCGCGTGGCGGAAACGACCTGACGCAGTAATTGAAAAATTGACGGCCGCGCCATGCACGTATCCCACGCCCCGCATTCCATGGGCATCATGGGGAGGCGCAGTAAGTTCAATGGTCACAACTGCAAGGCCCTGACATGCGTGCCCGTGCACTGTTTGGGCCTAGCCCAACAACGCCTCGCACCATGTGTGGCCCATGCCCCGGGGCTCCTGTCAGAGCACTAGAGGTTTGGGCTCCCCAGTACCCCTTACTCGTGAACGGGCAGTAGTAGCCACCCTGGCGACGAGGCCCGACAGGGAGCTGCTGGATACAAATACAGGAGAATCAAGACCAAAGGCAAGACCTTGCGAGGATGGCCTTCAAACCCCCGTCAAGGCAAAGCCCCGAAGACCCGGCAAGGCTAAGCGATGCTGATTGCATGGTCTCCTGTCCCGTCCCGTAGATAGTCAGAGATGCCTCATGGTGCATTAAATGCGCTTGTCTTACATCGTCAGTGTTAGGTATGATAGCACTGTATATCTATACACCCCGTGTACACACTGTATGCCACTATTGGATCCCCTTAATCATATAAAAGGAGGCCCAGGGCATTACAGTGGAGGACTTTTGGACACTTTTAGGACTCCTAGACTTTCAGAGCTCCGCTAGCTCGTTCTGCATGAGTAGTAGCTGTGTAATGTAGCGCTCCCGGAACCTGAGCTAGAGTTCATCCAATACAACCAAGCAGGACTAGGGTTTTACGCATCTTTGTGGCCCGGACCTGGGTAAATCCCTGCGCACTGGCCATCTGATCTGCTCTTTACGCAAGCCTTCTCCCCTGCTGAATCGAAAATGGATCCCTCTGATCCCATAGGTGTCGATTCCGCCGACATTGTATGGTACATAACAATGACAAGTGTTTTTCGTAACTAAGCATGACTTATGATTCTTTGCTTCAACGTGTAATTTCTGTTTTATACAATTCGATTAGTTCATCCCCTGCCATGCAAGATGGCATGTCTTGGAGATGCTCGGTTTTGAGAACCACCAGAGTATGGAGACGAGGAGAACTAACCTGAGGACTAAACATGGTCACACATTTCTGGTCAAAGCAATGAATGCAGTTAATAACACAGAATTAGGGTGCTCAAATTGGGAAGCTCTTTGCAAGGCATATGGATTTCAGGAGGATATGAAAATAACCTTCGATCTTCATCCTGAAGATCATATTGAAGGTAACATCGACATTTGGGTGGATGTCGATATGCTTCCTGTTTTACCTCCACTAGATGACCCGGTTGCGCCAATGGCGCAAGAAGCCAATTGAAAGAATGTTAGTAGTGAGTAAGTAGGAGATGTAACTGGAAATATAATGCAATGGGGATTGTATTACAGATAGTAGAATGACTTTTACTTAGGCATCTTCTTAGTTTGATTGTGGTCTTCAGAGGATGTGAACATACGAATAAGTAGTGTCATTGTCGCATAATGCTTGCATATTACATACATGCCACTTCAATGGTATTTTGCGTGTACCATATGCAACATCAAGTGAGGCATGAGCAACAAAGAGATGAGATACCAACATCATGTATTAACCACAAATCATGAAATCAATACCAGAGAACCAAATAATATCACCACTTCTGTACTAACAACCAACATTTTAGCATCAGGAGTATCACATTAGTGTATACTTGAACATCAGGAGTATCACAATTACAACTAAAGAGGCATTGTCCTATTATAATTTAAATATCTCAGAAGCGGACAACAGTACTGTAAATACATATGGTCGAGACATAATTTTGTAGCAAAAGATGTCAAAGAGGCCATAGATTAGATGCCAAGGCACCCACGCAAGAATATTTACATGACTTTGTTTCTTTGGTATTGGAAAACTAAGTAAACATTACTTCAGCTTCTGGTGTGTTCAACATTTTTTTGTTAAATGGAATAGCTGCCTCCAGCGATGGCACTATCTGTTCATTGGATTCCTGGAGAGAAAAAATGTCGCAACAAGGCATACGAAAAAAATGATCATAAGAGTAACACAAGTAATCCGTGAGACAAATATAGAACAAATGGTCAGTGGTGATCCTTTGTAGTGCTCCACAGAGAAGAACTGAGAGAATAAGAATCAACACACTTTATCAATAGACTGACTCAACAATAAGAATAATATACTTGTCAACATTTACATTTATATGTTAAAACAAAGGCAATATAGTGTGCTTTATGAATCAAAGATAGCAGCAAGTGTCGAACCTGCACCCATATGAACCAAAGATAGCAGCGAGCAATCCAGCGAACAACTTTACGAAATTAGTAGCTATATAAAGAGCACACTCTGCAGTATAGCATGAGATTATCATAGTAAAGGATGTATAGCTAGAATCTAGATAAGCTTCATGCATACCTGCAGAAAAGAGGATAGGGGCGACACAATTATATAGACAGAAATATAAATTCAAGTGCTTGATCGTAAATACATATTAAAATGCAAATTCATGAGGTGTGACCAGTAGCAAAAACTAAACCCCAAACTAAAACCTGCCATCATCGGTAAGAATGCTGGACAAACAAAAGTGTAGTTCTAATTTACTGGAACTTGCATCTGACAACTCCTAGGTCATTAGGGAGGAGGTGCAATGCATGTACAACAACACCAAAAGTGATCTCCGGAAACCTACCTAATACATTAAGCATATGCATATACATACCGCAACATCAATTATTAATATGAAACATGACAAATGAAAAGGCGAATTAATGTGCCATACCATCAAAAGAAAAGCTTGCAGTCTTGTAATGCAAACGTTCAACATCTAGTTCCTTGACGCCGAAATCAAGTGTCGCCTTGAGATGATGAACATCAATATCCCGTAGGGTACAATGCAAAACATAAAAAACATGAACAAAATGGTATTCAAGGCTAGGGATTTCTTCAAAAGAGAATCAAAATATATGAGAGAGTAGCGGCCTAACTATTTTGTCTAACAACACAAAAGATTATTTACCCCTAACACACATTTCTTTCATGCTTTCTCAAATATAGAGAATAACTAACAAATTTAGAATGTTATGTTATTTTTATACAGTAGATCAGAGGCACATGGAACTTCACAACAACAACAATTTACATAAAAACTATTGTCACTAAACGCATGGTCGATAAATCTATAAACTCTGCCGTACTGCAGTTTTACAATTAAAGATATAGTAGTAACAACAGACCTATGTAAAGCCACTCTGTATGTATTAGCCACATCCTGCTAAATTGCGTACATGATTTTGCTGCCTCATCCTCTTAGCGATACACATACAACACTTTTTTGTTCAAAAAAATGGCATAGATATCCTTCTCTGAAGCTCAACTATATAAGTATATTAGTGGAGAGCACATTGCCCTACCAAAATGTATATATTCACTTATATCAAATATCCGCATATGGACAGAATAAAATTACCTGCCTAGTTTACACTCTACCTCTCGACGACGTCATTCTTATCAAAGATCCAGCTGAAGAGTTAAAGGAGGCAATGCAAGCGAACATAATGAAGCATTAGAGGATTACTGGGTTGATAGAATATCCAAGTGTTAACATATATGGTGGAAGTTCAAGCATGAGCTCACTCTTATTTTACCAAATAAAAAAGGTGTGACTTATAGAATGAAGTATTGATGCAAGAAAGTAAATGTTTGTGAGAGTACCAAATAGTATGCAATCCATTAGCCAAGCTCAAATTTTCTACACATAGAAATAAAAAATAGTGTTAATCAAGTTACCTTCTACAAAAATGATTGTGTATTAAAATCCACACATAATCAAGAGAAAATATGTCGCATATCCATCAAATTAAATGTATTGCACAAAGTAGGAAAATGCCCTAAAACATGATCATGCTTTCTAGTACTCGCTGCCTGGAATTGATATGATCTAAATCAGAATTGTCGACAATTAATATATAAATTATAAGGTATAGTAGATGAAGCTAGATTTGTGGATATGTTGTTGGCATAGAAAAGAGGGGAGGGTCACAAGGGATATGTCCCTAGGGTGGAGGCTGCATAGAACATAATAACAGAACACAAATAAAAATTTGAATGCTTCATCTTACATCATATCCCTTTATGGGCCTAGAAATCAACATGGATTCACAAGATCTTGAATGGAAGATACGATAACATAAAGCTACAAATACGATTATTTATGGATTAACATCATTGACCACTGTCTGTCTGAGTGAAAACCTAAAACCGAATTAGTGAAGTAAATTTTCTTAAATAGCTACCAGGCTACAAATTATAATGTATGAATTGTCAATTCTAATCTCTACGCGGCTCAGTTATTGAACAAGCGAAAAAAAATACTTAGTGATATGGATACAAAAATTTGGTTAGTGAAGATTAGATGAAAATGAAAATGAAATAAAGAAAATCAGGGATCAACTTGGACACCTGGGATATGGATAATGTGGATATTTGTTCTCAGGACATTTATTCTTATGCAGTTATAGCCAATTGTTCTGATCATACAAAGCTTGTGAGATCTCAGCAGAAGTGCCACAGAAACATACCTGCACAATGCCACTGACAGTATATGACGTGTGAGCGATTAAATACAAATAGAAGGAACGTTCCCAATCAACCTCGGTTGAATTAGCATTGATGATCTTTTCAAGCTGGTAATTTATCAAGGAGCGTATTTAGCCTAGTAATTCAACAGAAAGTAAGTGTTCTTATCATGGCTTCTCAACTAATACTATGTTAACCAAATAAGACATAAAAGAACAGTGATAAGGATTTCCCAATGCCGCCAATCTTAAAAACTACACCGCACAAACAGGAAAATTATTGTATTGAGTGTTCGTTTGTTCATGCATACAAAAGTTATAAATAGTAAGGATTCTAACATTGTCGTCATGCAACTCACAAATATAATTTTCTCAGTACTGCATGCTCATTACAGTTATACATATGAAAATTGTGTACACATCCACTAAAAGGCTCCTCCAATAGTTAAGAACAACTAGAAGAATTTTGCTATATATACAGGGTTAACTGAAACAATATGTATGTTTCCATTTAAAGGCAATATATGTTTTAACATTAGGAACAAAAACCGTTAGTGAACTGAATACAGACCACACTTGAAATGAACACCATAATGATAAGGTAAAATTCATAACAATTCATTGGTTGAAAAATTATATCGTAACCTCTAGATCAGGCGGACACCATGCAAATGCACAACAACCAATCGCTGAATCTAAGCTAGTAAAAACAGTCACGTGCTCCCTCCATCAACCACACAGTGCAAAGTGGCATACATACAAACTGAGCACATGAATCAACCGTACCATGTCAACTTATGAATTAGTGTGGTTGTAACTCTCCCACCACCCAACCCAATCAGAGCCTGAGCAGCCACGCCACAAAGAAGAGAGTTGTTAATTGCCAACCTTGTCATTGTGTGGCCGCCGTTACCAAGCTCTAACACGAGATAGAAGGAGCTTAGCTTGGGTAGTCCAATTGGTAGAGACAACAACTACAAACATTCTAGGAAAAAGGAGAGAAAAGTGAATTGTCAATGGTTCCCACGATGAATTTGTCGAACTCCACAAAAGTGGAGCAGGGGCCATAGAAAATCTATTTATTTTATATACCAAGAAGAACAGGCTCCATCCAACATCATCGCTGGTTTTGGCATTTTGTCAAACAGACAACACCACCCAAGCAAAATAAAGTGACAAACGCACAAGCTGAGATAGAGGACCGGGAAGATCTCACCTTGAAGTCTCAGCAAGCACTTCCCAAGGCACACACACGTTGTCTTGAACTCCGCTCTTGTCCATAGGCTGCTCCGGTGCTCGTTGCCAATCATCAAATCCTCACAGTTGATCTGGACTTTTATTTTGCCAACTAAACAAATAACTTTGTGTCATCTATTAGGTACGAGATGTAATAGGACAACACCGAAAGTAACTCTTCTCCAATTCCATTCTTGGTAGTAACAATCTGGGAGAGATAAACCATCTTATTTCTATTTCCTTGACGTATGTAAATACTGCAATACTGTGAAGGGACAATTCACAGAACCTGAGTGATCACCTAGGACTTAATAATCATCTATTGCTGCTCAAACTATCCACACCATTTTGAAACACCCACTCTCTACAGAAAAAACAAAAGGAAACCACCAAACTGAGTATTGTATCAACCACTAAACAACAATCTAGAAAGGTGTGGCATTGAGAACATGCCCATAAGAAGCTCCCATTTGAACAATTGAACTATTGATACGTTCATTTTGCATCATTCTTTTATATTGATATTTGTTGCATTATGGGCTGTTATTACACATTATGGTACAATACTTATGCCTTTTCTCTCCTATTTTACAAGGTTTACATGAAGAGGGAGAATGTCGGCAGCTGGAATTTTGAACTGGAAAAGGAGCGAATCTGAGATACCAATTCTGCACAACTCCAAAAGTCCTAAAAATTTATGGAGAATTGTTTTGGAATATATAAAAAATATTGGGAGAAACAAATACCAGAGAGGGGCCACCAGGAGGTCACAAGCCTGCCAGGCGCGGCCACCCCCTAGCCGCGCCTAGGGGGCTTGTGACCCACCTGGCATGTCCCCAACGCCCATCTTCTTCTACATGGAGGGTTTTGACCTAGAAAAAATCAGAAGGAAGCTTTACTGACGAAGCGCCGCCGTCACGAGGCGGAAATTGGGCAAAACCAATCTAGAGCTCCAGCAGGGTTGTTCTGCCAGAAAAACTTCCCTCCTGGAGGAGGAAATCGAAGCCATCGTCATCACCAACGATCCTCTCATCGAGAGGGGGATAATCTCCATCAACATCTTCACCAGCACTATCTCCTCTCCAAACCCTAGTTCATATCTTGTATCCGATCATTGTCTCAACACCTTAGATTGGTACCTATGGGTCGCTAGTAGTGTTGATTACTCCTTGTAGTTGATGCTAGTTAGTTTACTTTGTGGAAGATCATATGTTCAGATCCTTTATGATAATTAATACTCCTCTGATTATGAGCATGAATATGCTTTGTGAGTAGTTACGTTTGTTCCTGATGACATTGGATAAGTCTTGTTATAAGTAATCATGTGAATTTGGTATTCGTTTGATATTTTGATGAGATTTCTGTTGTCTCTCCTCTAGTGGTGTTATGTGAACATCGACTACATAACTCTTTACCATTATTTGGGCCTAGGGGAAGGCATTGGAAGTAATAAGTAGATGATGGGTTGCTAGAGTGATAGAAGCTTAAACCCTAGTTTATGAGTTGCTTCGTAAGGGGCTGATTTGGATCCATATGTTTCATGCCATGGTTAGGTTTATCTTAATACTTCTTTCGTAGTTGTGGATGCTTGCGAGAGAGGTTAATCATAAGTGGGAGGTTTGTACAAGTAAGGGCAGCACCCAAGCATTGGTTCACCCACATATCAAATTATCACAGTAGCGAATGTGAATTAAATGAGTATGATGAAAACTAGCTTGATGGAAATTCCCATGTGTCCTCGGGAGCGCTTTTCTTTATATAAGAGTTTGACCAGGCTTTTCCTTTGCTACAAAAAGTATTGGCTACCTTGCTGCACCTTTGCTACACTTGTTACTACTTACTCGTTACAAATTATCTTATCACAATACTATCTGTTACCGATAATTTCAGTGCTTGCAGAGAATACCCTACTAGAAACCGCTTGTAATTTCCTTCTGCTCCTCGTTGGGTTCGACCTCTTACTTATCGAAAGTACTACGATAGATCCCCTATACTTGTGGGTCATCAAGGCTCTTTTCTAGCGCTGTTGCCGGGGAGTGAAGTGCCTTTGGTAAGTGGAATCTGGTAAGGAAAATTTTATATAGTGTGCTGAAATTTACAGTCACTTGTTACTATGGAAAGTAATCCTTTGAGGGGCTTGTTCGGGGTATCTTCACCTCGAATAGAAGCACAAAGAGTTGCTCCTCAACCTACTGAACCTACTGAAAATATTTATTATGAAATCTGTCGGGTATGATAGAGAAACTGCTAGCTAATCCTCATGTGGATGAAGTTTGTGGATTATTTAAGCTTGCAGGTCTGCCCGAGGATCACGTCAATAAGAAGGTCTTTCCTTTATATTTGAAGGAGAATGCAATGACATGGTATAGGCTATGTGATGATATTGGATCATGGAGCTACAACCGACTGAAGATGGAATTTCATCAGAATTTCTATCCTATGCACCTAGTTCATCGTGATCGGAATTACATCTATAAGTTTTGGCCTCGTGAAGGAGAAAGAATCACTCAAGCTTGGGGGTGGCTTAAGTCAATGTTATATTCATGCCCCAATCATGAGCTCGAGAGAGAAATTATTATTCAGAATTTTTATGCTCGACTTTCTCGTAATGATCAATTCATGCTCGATACTTCTTGTGATGGTTCCTATATGAAGAAGGATATTGACCTCAAATGGGATTTATTGGAAAGAATTAAACCCAACTCTGAAGATTGGGACTCGACGAAGGTAAGGTGTCAGGTATAAACGTTAAGTTTGATTGTGTTAAATCCTTCATAGACACAAATGCTTTTTGTAAATTTGGCACTAAATATGGACTTGACACTGAGATAGTAGCTTCTTTCTGTGAATCTTTTGCTTCTCATGTTAATCTCCCTAAGGATAAGTGGTTTAAATATCCTCCTCCTATTGAAGTGAAAGTAGTTGAACCTATTAAAGTTGAAGAGGAAACTATTACTTATAATGTTTATCCTGTTATTCGTGCTGCTTATATTGAGAAACCACCTTTCCCCGTAATAATAAAGGAACATTCTAAAGCTTCAAATGTGCTACGTAAGATCTTTGCTAGAACACCTACATCCCCTGAGAAAATTAAAGTTGAGCCTAGTATTTCTATGGTTAAAGATCTCTTGGTTGATAATATTGATGGGCATATTATTCTATTTTGTGTTGAAGCTTCTAGACTTGCTAAGCCCGATGCTAAAGACAAACATAGACCCATTTTTGGCACGCATGTTGTTTTTGTTAAAATAGGAGATCATTGTTATCATGGCTTATGTGATATGGGTGCTAGTGTGATTGCAATTCCCTTTACCTTATATAAAGAAATTATGAATGATATTGCACCAGCTGAGTTAGAGGAAATTGATGTTACAATTAAGCTTGCTAATAGAGACATTATAGCACGAGTTGGGATTATTAGAGATGTTGAAGTGTTCTGTGGGAAAATAAAATATCCTACTGATTTTCTTTTCCTTGGTTCCCCACAAGATGATTTTCATCCAATTATACTTGGTAGACCTTTCTTGAATACTGTTAATTCCAGGATAGATTGTGAGAAGGAAACTGTTACTATATGTTTTGGGGACATGTCTCATGAGTTTAATACCTCTAAATTTCGTAGACAACCCCATGATAAAGAATTTCCTAGTAAGGATGAAATTATTGATCTTGCTTCTATTGTGATGCCTCCTACTGATCCCTTAGAACAATATCTGCTAGACCATGAAAACGATATGCATATGAATGAAAAGAATGAAATAGATAACATTTTATTTAATCAACATCCTATTTTGAAACACAACTTCCCTGTTGAAATACTTGGAGATCCTACTCCACCCAAGGGTGATTCCGTGTTTGAGCTTAAACAATTACCGGATACTATGAAATATGCTTATCTTGATGAAAATAAGATATATCCTGTTATTATTAGTGCTGACCTTTGAGAGCATGAAGAACATAGATTATGGAAAACTCTGATAAAGCACCATGCTGCTGACGGATATACTCTTGATGATTTAAAGGGCACTAGTCCCACTCTATGTCAGCATAAAATTAATATGGAGCCCGATGCTAAACCAACAATTGATCACCAACGATGGTTAAATCCTAAAATGAAAGAAGTGGTAAGAAATGAAATATTGAAGCTTCTGGAGGGAGGTATCATTTATCCTATTGCTGATAGTAGATGGGTTAGTCCCGTTCATTATGTCCTTAAGAAAGGAGGTATTACCGTAGTTCCTAATGATAAAAATGAATTGATACCATAAAGAATTGTTACAGGGTATAGAATGGTAATTGATTTTAGGAAATTAAATAAAGCTACTAGGAAAGATCATTACCCTCTACCTTTTATTGATCAAATGCTAGAAAGACTATCCAAACACACACATTTTTGCTTTCTATATGGTTATTCTGGTTTGTCCAAAATACATGCGTCAAAAGAGGGCCAAATGAAGACCACTTTTACTTGCCCTTTTGGTACCTTTGCTTATAGACGTATGCCTTTCGATTTATGCAATGCACCTGCTACCTTTCAAAGATGTATGACTGCTATATTCACTGATTTTTATGAAAGGATTGTTGAGGTTTTCATGGATGATTTTTCCATTTATGGAACTTCTTTTGATGATTTTTTGAGCAACCTTGATCGAGTTTTGCAAAGATGCGAATAAAATAATCTTGTCTTGAATTGGGAGAAGTGCCACTTTATGGTGAATGAAGGTATTGTCTTGGGACACAAAATCTCAGAAAGAGGTATTAAAGTTGAAAAAGCTAAAGTGGATGCTGTTGAAAAAATGTCATGGCGCACGGATATCAGAGGTATAAGAAGTTTCCTTGGTCATGCTAGTTTCTATAGGAGGTTTATTAAAAACTTATCTAACATTTCTAGGCCTCTCACTAATCTTTTGCAAAAAGATGTTCCATTCATTTTTTATGATGATTGTGTAGAAGCATTTGAAATTCTTAAGAATGCCTTGATTTCTGCACCTTTTGTTCAACCACTTGATTGGAAACTACCCTTTGAAATTATGTGTGATGCTAGTGATTATGCCATTGGTTCTGTTCTAGGACAAAGATTTGATAAGAAGTTAAATGTTATTCATAATGCTTGTAAAACTCTAGATAGTGCTCAAAGAAACGATGCTACCACTGAAAAAGAATTTTTAGCAGTTGTGTTTCCTTGTGATAAGTTCAGGACTTATATTGTTGATTCTAGAGTAACTGTTCACACTGATCATGCTGCTATTAAATATCTTATGGAAAAGGAAGATGCTAAACCTAGACTTATCATATGGGTTCTTTTGCTACAAGAATTTGATTTGCATATTGTTGATAGTAAGGGTACTGATAACCCCGTAGCAGATAACTTGTCTAGGTTAGAGAATGTTCTTGATGACCTACTACCTATTGATGGTATTTTTCCTGATGAACAATTAGTTGTCATAAATGCTTCGTGTAATGCTACATGGTATGCTGATTATGCTAATTACATTGGTGCTAAATTTATACCACCTAGTTTCACATAGCAATAAAAGAAAAAGTTCTTCTATGATTTAAGACATTACTTTTGGGATGACCCACACCTTTATAAAGAAGTAGATGGTGTTGTTAGACGTTGTGTACCTAAGCATGCAGAGGAACAGATCCTACACAAGTGTCACTCCGAGGCCTACGAAGGATACCATGCTGGAGATAGAACTGCACACAAGGTATTACAATCTGGTTTTTATTGGCCTACTCTCTTCAAGGAAGCTCATAAGTTTGTTTTGTCTTGTGATGAATGTCAAAGAATTGGAAATATTGCTAGACATCAGGAAATGCCTATGAATTACTCTCTCGTTATTGAACCATTTGATGTTTGGGGTTTTGATTAAATGGGACCTTTCCCAACATCCAACAGGTATAGTCATATTCTAGTTGCTATTGATTATGTTACTAAGTGGGTAGAAGCTATTCCAACTAGTAGTGCTGATCATAACACCTCTATTAAAATGCTGAAAGAAGTTATTTTCCCTAGATTTGGATTCCCTAGATATTTAATGACTGATGGTGGTTCACATTTTATTCGTGGTGCTTTTCGTAAATTGCTTGCCAAGTATGACGTTAATCATAGAATTTCATCTCCTTATCATCCTTAGTCTAGTTGTCAAGTAGAACTAAGCAATAGAGAGATTAAATTGATCTTGCAAAAGACCGTTAATAGATCTAGAAATAATTGGTCTAAGAAACTTGACGATGCATTATGGGCTTATAGAATTGCTTAGAAAAACCCTATGGGTATGTCTCCGTATAAAATGGTTTATGGTAAAGCATGTCACTAACCTCTAGAACTAGAGAATAAACTTATTGGGAAATCAAAGAGCTCAACTATGATTTCAAACTTGCTGGTGAGAAGAGGTTATTTGACATTTGCTCACTTGATGAATGAAGGATCCAGACCTATGAGAATGCCAAGTTGTTTAAAGAAAAAGTTAAGAGATGGCATGATAAAAGGATACAAAAGCGTGAATTAAATTTAGGTGACCATGTCTTTCTATACAATGATCATTTGAGATTTTTTGGAGGAAAATTTCTCTCTAAATGGGAAGGGCCCTACATTGTTGAGGAAGTATATCATTCTAGTGCCACCAAGATCAACAACGCCGAAGGCACAAAACCGAAGGTGGTAAAAGGGCGAAGAATCAAACATTATATCTCAGGTACTCCAATAAATGTTGAAACCAATATTATTAATACCATAACTCCGGAGGAGTACACTAGGGAGACCTACTAGAACGTTTTAGACTCCGAAAAGGAATAGATATGTGGTATGGTAAGTAAACCGACTCCAAAACTTCCCCAATAGCATTTTTCCCCATTTTGGAATATTTAATAAATTAGGAAAATTGAAAGTAGTCCGGAAAGTGCGCGAGGAGGTGACAAGCCTGCCTGCGAGGCCACCCACCTAGTCGCGCCTAGGTGGCTTGCCACAACCCCGAGCACCCTTCGGACTCCTTTTTTTGTGGTACACTCCTTTTGGTCGGTAAAAATTCATTATATAATCTCCTAAAGGTTTGTACTTTCGTATCATGACAATACCTCATGTTCTCATTTCGAGCTATTTCTGTGGCAGATTTAGAGCAAGATGTCTTCGCAAGAGTCGGTTGGGGAGAGTCATGTTTCTCACCCGAAACAGGAGCCCGGAGCATACATCGAAGCTGACCAGTTTTGGCAGACCACGGAGGAGGATATGGAGGCCGACTTGAAAAGAGTGGATGCCATGGAGAAATACCAAGAAGTTAACTCTCGTCCATAACTTGGAGCCATGCTAGAGGAACTTCAGAGCTCAGTAATCCCGAATTTCGTCCTTCCTCCCAATGCTAAATTTCTTACTTATGAAAACATGAAAAAGAGTGGTGTCTTTTCCCCCGAAGCAATGAAACATCCATGGGTGAAGGGACCTCTAACCATCACTGGAAAACTTTGAACGGAAATAATGGATCTTAGATAGAAAAATAACAAGCTTCAGGTGGAGAATCGCATTCTGAGGGGCATCATCACCAAGAATATCACACCGCCACCTCCGAAGAAGGACATCTGAACACATGGCTATTGGCACTCCCATTGGCTTGTGCCAAGCTTGGGGGAGGTGCCCCGGTATCGTATCACCACCACACCTTTCTCCTTTTCTTCTTTTATTAGTTTGATCCTTTTGGTTTTATCTTGATCTAGTAGAATAAAATTTTAGTATGATCTAGCTTGGAGTTTTTTTATTTTTGTTCCCCTTATGTAAGCAAGTCCGAGAGTTATATAATAAAAAGTGGTTTTATGTGAGGGCTTTGCTTTTTTGCTATGATCTTGAGAAAAATAAATAATAAATAAAAGAAGAATAGAATAAAAGCAAAGAGTATATATAATGATCCTATGGGGAGTGATGACTTCACATATAAGAAGTATGTCGATTGAAATTTTTTGGGAGTTGACAAACATAGCGATTGGTTATTGGTGCAATTAAAAAGGAAGTGATAAAGAAAGAGTGATTCACATATAAATATATCATCTTGGACATCTTTTGTGATTGTGAGCACTCATTAAAATATTATAAGCTAAGAAGTTGATGTTGTATAAGGAAGACAACATAATGGGTTATGTTGGCTTACTTCCGAATAGAAGTTACATGGTTATATATCCTCCAACATGTAGTACTTGTTTCCACCCAATACTAGCCAAAACATCCACACTAAGTAGAGATACTACTTGTGCATCCAAACACCCTCAACCCAGTTTTTCCATGAGAGTCCACCATACCTACCTATGGATTGAGTAAGATCCTTCAAGTAAGTTGTCATCGGTGCAAAAGGCAATATGAATTGCTCCTAAATACGTGTGATCTTTTATTGTAAGGGAAATAAAAGTGACAAACTGCATAATAAAGGTTGCTATCACAAAGGGCAATACAACGCGGCGTTCCTTTGCATTAAGGGTTTGCGCATCATAAAACAAAAAGCGCATGACAACCTCTACTTCCCTCTGCGAAGGGCCTATCCGTTACTTTTATCTTTTAAGTACTTACCTTTATGCAAGAGTCATGGTGATCTTCACCACTTCCTATATTTCGCCTTTCTCTCTTGGCAAGCATTATTTGTTGGGGAATGATCTAGATGCATATATCCACTCGGATGTGGGTGATCATGAGTTATTATTGTTGACATCACCCTTGAGGCGAATAGTTGGGACGCAAAGACTATAAGCCCTGTCTTTCTCTGTGTCCTATTGAATCTTTAATCTCATTTGTACCGCGTGAGTGTTAGCAATTAGGAAAGAATAAAGATGATTGAGTATGTGGATTTGCTTTACAAGCTCTTTTATATTGACTCTTTCCTATGTTATGATAAATTGCTAATTGCTTGAATGACTAAGAGCATAGTTTGTTGGTTGTCAATAGAGTTCTTGGTTCATACATTACCTTGTGAATGAATTGTTACTCTAGCATAAGAAATCATATATCCATAAGTACAGCTGTTCTAAAGATGATCATGAAGCCCTCATGTCCGAATTTTATTTTATCGATGCCTCTATCTCTAAACATGTGGATATATTTATCGATCTCGGCTTTCGCTTGAGGACAAGCGAGGTCTAAGCTTGGGGGAGTTGGTACATCATTTTGCATCATGCTTTTATATTGATATTTATTGCATTATGGGTTGTTAATACACATTATGGTACAACACTTATACCATTTCTCTCCTATTTTACAAGGTTTACATGAAGAGGGAGAATGTCGGTAGCTGGAATTCTGCACTAGAAAAGTAGTAAATCTGAGAGACCTATTCTGCACAACACCAAAAGTCCTGAAAATTTATGAAGAATTGTTTTGGGATATATAAAAATATTGGGCGAAACAAATACCAAAGGGGGCCACCACGAGGTCACAAGCCTGCCAGGCGGCCACCCCCTGGCCGCACCTAGGGGGCTTGTGATCCACCTGACAGGTCCCCGACGCCCATCTTCTGCTATATGGAGGGTTTTGATGTGGAAAAAATCAGAAGGAAGCTTTCGAGATGAAGCGCTGCCGTCTCGAGGTGGAACTTGGGAAGAACCAATCTAGAGCTCCGACATGGCTATTCTGCCGGGGAAACTTCCCTCCTGGAGGGGGAAATCGAAGCCATCGTCATCACCAACGATCCTCTCATCAAGAGGGGACCAATCTCCATCAACATCTTCACTAGCACCATCTCCTCTCCAAACCCTAGTTCATCTCTTGTATCCGATCTTTGTCTCAACACCTCAGATTGGTACCTATGGGTTGCTAGTAGTGTTGATTACTCCGTGTAGTTGACGCTAGTTGGTTTACTTGGTGGAAGATCATATGTTTATATACTTTATGATAATTAATACTCCTCTAATTATGAACATGAATATGCTTTGTGAGTAGTTACGTTTGTTCCTGGGGACATGGGATAAGTCTTGTTATGAGTAATCATGTGAATTTGGTATTTGTTCGATATTTTGATGAGATGTATGTTGTCTCTCCTCTGGTGGTGTTATGTGAACGTCGAATACATAAAACTTTAATATTATTTGGGACTAGAGGAAGGCATTTTGAAGTAATAAGTAGATGATGGGTTGCTAGAGTGACAGAAGCTTAAACCCTAGTTTATGCATTGCTTCATAAGGGGCTGATTTGGATCCATATGTTTCACGCTATGGTTAGATTTATCTTAATTCTTATTTCGTAGTTGCGGATGCTTGCGAGAAAGGTTAATCATAAGTGGGAGGTTTTTACAAGCAAGGGAAGCACCCAAGCACCGGTCCACCCACATATCAAGTTATCAAAGTAGCGAACGCGAATCATATGAGCATGATGAAAACTAGCTTGTCGGAAATTCCCATGTGTCCGCGGGAGCGCTTTGCTTTATATAAGAGTTTGTCCAGGCCTGTCCTTTGCTACAAACTGGATTGGGCTAACTTGTTGTACCTTTGCTACACTTGTTACTTGTTACTCGTTAAATTATGTTATCACAAAACTATCTGTTACCGATAGTTTTAGTGCTTGCAGAGAATACCTTACTGGAAACCGCTTGTCCTTTCCTTCTGCTCCTCATTGGGTTCGACAGTCTTACTTATTGAAAGGACTATGATAGATCCCCTATACTTGTAGGTCATCAACCATCACCTGCAAAACTGAACATTCATCAAGCACACGTGAACGTGAACCTGCACTAAATCCAGGAATTAAAGAACATTGTTTAAAGAACAAGACATATGTAACACATGAGGAATCTAATCTTCTGAAAATAACAACGCTTCGGCATACCACAAAGACATAGCCTCCTGCAGAACAAATGAACAAGACACTAGTGGAATCAGGATCCTTGCCATCAGCCAGCTAGCTGACGGCAGAGAAGTTCTTTGCCATCAGCTTACAGAAAACTCACGGCAAACAAAGAGCTGACGACAAAGATCATGTTTGCCGTCAGTCATATCTTTGCCGTCTGCTAGCTGATGGCATAGAAACTTTGCCGTCGGCTAGCGGACGGCAAAGCGGAAGGGTGGCCCACTAACAAGAACCACCTAACGGCCACTTTCTTTGCCGGCTGCTAGCAGACGACAAAGAAAGTGGCCAACTAATGTTCGTCCCCCCCCCCGCCCCACCCCACTAGCTAGTCAGCGCCCCCGCGCCCCGCCCCTCTCTCTCCCCTCATCTTTCTCTCCTCTTGCCTCACCCGCGCTGCCCCCATGCCTGAGCCGCCACCCCGCGCCACCCCTGGAGCCCGAGGCGCCGCCGGCCAACCCCGCCCCGCGCCCCACCCCTCTCTCTCCCCTCACCTCAACCGCGTTGCCCCCGTGCCCGAGCCGCCACCGCCCCACGCCACCCCCCGAAGCCTAAGGCGCCGCCGGCCAGCACCCTCCCCCCACGAGCCCGCCCCGCCCACCGGACACAGACCGCGGCAGTCGCCCTGCCATGCCCCATCGCCGGAGCTGCCCCGCGCCGCCCTGCCCCACCGCCGTAGCTGCACCATCGCCGGTCGCCCTTCCCCTTGGCCTCCTCAACCGGTGGCCCCTCCCCGTGGCCTGCCTCCTCAACCCGCGCCCCCTTCCCGTGGTGAGTTTTTCTGTGTTGTTTTCTCTGTTTTTCTTGGATTTAGTTTAGGTTTGGTTAGTTTAGGTTTGTTTAGTTTAGTTTAAGTTAGATTTAGTTTAGTTTAGTTTAGTTTTTTTTCTGTTTTTTAAGAATAAACAAGAAAGATGAAAAAAAGAAGTAAAAGAAGAAGAGGAAGAAGAAGATGATGAAGAAAAAAGAACAATAAGTAGAAGAAGAAGTAGAAGAACAAGAAATAAGATGAAAAAAGTAGAAGACGAAGATGAAAAAAAGAAGTAGGAAAAGTAGAAAAGGAGGGTCGTCGATGGTCGAGGGTCGCCAAGGGAAAAAAGGGTCGCCGAGTGGTCGAGGGCTCGAGGATCGAGGGGAAAAGGAGTCGAGGTTCGACTCCGACACGACACCACCGACACCCCGACCCCCGACATGACACCCCGACACCCCGACACGGCACCCCCGACCCCAACATAGCACCCCTACCCCGAGATGACACCCCCGACACCCCGAGCCCGACACGACACCCCCGACACCCCGATCCCGAAAAAGGTGCTCTTCGGCCTTCCAGAGGCCGATGGGGTCATATATTTGTGAATTATGAGTTAGGTCATATATTTTTCGATTTTGTTATGAAAACATCATATTTGTGTTGATCGAGTTTCATTTCAATGTGCAGTTGTTTCTTCGCAGCGAGGGTCTTTTGTTTGATGACCTCCCCATGCGTTTGACGAGCTCCCCTGCTGCGTTCGTTGGTGAGCACAAATGGCATCTACTCCCCCGGCCACCTCAACAAATTTTTCCTTTGTTTCGGTCTTCGTGCCAATGAAACTTGCTAGCTATAGGTGTCTTCAATCATCAGTATGAGTGCCCAGTATGCGTCTCCTGTTCAAAGGGGTTACATCTATAAATATGCATGCATTTGCATATTTATAACCGTGATCCTTTTGAATTGTCCAACGTTATCCATGGACAGCCCGAGTATGTGTAGATTGGGTTCGGTTTCCCATATGCTCTGCTCTGGATCTGATGCAGAATTTCGTCAGTGCCTCCCTGTTGTTCTCCGGGTACACATCCTCTCTGCTTATTGCCGAGACGTGTATCAGGAGAATAGCGGGGAGGTGCTACCAAAATTTTGCGTCGGATCCGGAGCTGAGCATGGGAAAATGAACCCAATCTACACATACTCGGGTGGGATTAGGACCTATCTCTACCTATTAGCGTGTAGGTTGCATGAACGTAATAAAACTGACAAACTTGATTATTAGATGAATATATATGATGAATTATATATATATTTCTTGTGTGTTTAGTAGGTAGGCAAGATGAGTGATCGTGCTTGGATGTAGACTAGTCACCCTAGTCAAAAAGACATGACCAATGAATGGTTAACAAAAACCATGTTGGAAATATGCCCTAGAGGAAATAATAAAATGGTTATTATTGTATTTCCTAGTTCATGATAATTGTCTGTTATTCATGCTATAATTGTGTTGACCGGAAACCGTAATACATGTGTGAATACATAGACCACAATATGTCCCTAGTGAGCCTCTAGTTGGCTAGCTCGTTGATCAATAGATGGTCAAGGTTTCATGACCATGGACATTGGATGTTGTTGATAACGGGATCACATCATTAGGAGAATGATGTGATGGACAAGACCCAATCCTAAGCATAGCACAAGATCGTGTAGTTCGTTTGCTAAAGCTTTTCAATGTTAAGTATCGTTTCCTTAGACCATGAGATTGTGTAACTCCCGGATACCGTAGGGATACTTTGGGTGTGCCAAACGTCACAACGTAACTGGGTGGCTATAAAGGTACACTACGGGTATCTCCGAAAGTGTCTGTTGGGTTGACACAAATCGAGACTGGGATTTGTCACTCCGTCTGACGGAGAGGTATCTCTGGGCCCACTCGGTAAGACATCATCATAATGAGCTCAATGTGACTAAGGAGTTAGCCACGGGATGATGTATTACAGAACGAGTAAAGAGACTTGTCGGTAACGAGATTGAACAAGGTATGGGGATACCGACGATCGAATCTCGGGCAAGTACCATACCGATAGACAAAGGGAATTGTATACGGGATTGATTGAATCCTTGACATCGTGGTTCATCCGATGAGATCAGCATGGTGTACGTTGGAGCCAACATGGGTATCCAGATCTCGCTGTTCGTTATTGACCGGAGAGGTGTCTCGGTCATGTCTACGTGTCTCCCGAACCCGTAGGGTCTACACACTTAACGTTCGATGACGCTAGGGTTATAGGGAAATAGTGTACGTGGTTACCAAAGGTTGTTTGGAGTCCCGGATGAGATCTCGGATGTCACGAGGAGTCCAGAAATGGTCCGGAGACGAAGATTGATATATAGGAAGTGAGGTTTTGGTTACCGGAAGTGTTCCGGGTGTCTCCGGTAGTGTACCGGGACCACCTGAAGGGTTCCGGGGGTCCACCAAGTGGGCCCACCTGCCCCGGAAGGTTCCATGGGCCAAGAGTGGGAGGGAGCCATCCCCTAGGTGGGCTGATGTGCCTCCCACCCCAGCCCAAGGCGCAGCAAGGGTGGAGGGGGCAAACCCTGGGCTTAGATGGGCCCTAAGGCCCACCCTAGGGCGCCTCCACCTTTCCCTGACCTGGCCGCCAGCCAGATGCCATCTGGTGGCTGCCGCCAGCCCCTAGGGTGGAACCCTAGGGCGCAGCACCTCTCCTCCCCTCCCCCTATATATAGTGGAGGTATTTGGGGCTGCACAAGACACGAGTTCATCTCCTCCCAGGCGCAGCCCTACCTCCTCTTCTCCTCGTTCTCCGTAGTGCTTAGCGAAGCTCTGTCGGAGTACCACGCAGCTCCACCGCCACCACGTCGTCGTGCTGCCGGAGCTCTCCCTCAACCTCTCCTCCCTGCTTGCTGGATCAAGGCGTAGGAGACGTCACCGGGCTGCACGTGTGTTGAACGCGGAGGTGTCGTCCGTTTGGCACTTGATCGGATCTATCGCGATCTGAATCGCTGCGAGTACGACTCCATCAACCGCATTCTAGCAACGCTTCCGCTTAGCGATCTTCAAAGGTATGAAGATCCAATCTCTCCCCGTTCATTTTCTGGTTTCTCCATAGATAGATCTTGGTGACACGTAGGAAATTTTTTGATTTACTACTACGTCTCCCAACAGTGGCATCATGAGCTAGGTCTATGCGTAGAATCTATGCACGAGTAGAACACAAAGCAGTTGTGGGCATCAATTTTGTCAATATGCTTGCCGTTACTAGTCTTATCTCGATTCGACGGTATTGTGGGATGAAGCGGCCCGGACCAACCTTACACGTACGCTTACGTGAGACCGGTTCCACCGCCTGACATGCACTAGTTGCATAAGGTGGCTAGCGGGTGTCTGTCTCTCCCACCTTAGTCGGATTGGATTCGATGAAAAGGGTCCTTATGAAGGGTAAATAGCAATTGGCATATCACGTTGTGGTTTTGGCGTAGGTAAGAAACGTTCTTGCTAGAAACCTATAGCAACCACGTAAAAACTTGCAACTACAAATTAGAGGACCTCTAACTTGTTTTTGCAGCATATGCCTCGTGATGTGATATGGCCAAAAGGATGTGATGTGATGCATTGCGATGTATGAGATTGATCATGTTCTTGTAATAGGGTTCACGACTTGCATGTCGATGACTATGACAACCGGCAGGAGCCATAGGAGTTGTCTTATTTTATTGTATGACCTGCGAGTCAATCATAAACGCCATGTAATTACTTTACTTTATTGCTAAGCGTTAGCCATAGTAGTAGAAGTAATAGTTGGTGAGACAACTTCATGAAGACACAATGATGGAGATCATGATGATGGAGATCATGGTGTCGTGCCGGTGACAGTGATGATCATGTTGCCCCGAAGATGGAGATCAAAGGAGCAAGATGATATTGGCCATATCATGTCACTATATTGATTGCATGTGATGTTTATCATGTTTACATCTTATTTGCTTAGAACGACGGTAGTAAATAAGATGATCTCTCAATAAAATTTCAAGAGAAGTGTTCACACTAACTGTGCACCGTTGCTAAGGATCGTTGTTCCGAAGCACCACGTGATGATCGGGTGTGATAGGTTCTAACGTTCGCATACAACGGGTGTAAGCCGGATTTACACACGCGAAACACTTAGGTTGACTTGACGTGCCTAGCATGTACAGACATGGCCTCGGAACACGGAAGACCGAAAGGTCGAACATGAGTCGTATAGAAGATACGATCAACATGAAGATGTTCACCATGGATGACTAGTCCGTCTCACGTGATGATCGGACACGGGCTAGTTGACATGGATCATGTGTCACTTAGAGGACTAGAGAGATGTCTATCTAAGTGGGAGTTCACTGAATAATTTGATTATGTGAACTTAATTATCATGAACTTAGTCTAAAATTGCCTTTACTATCTATATTGTAGATCCGATGGCCAACGCAAATGTCAACCTCAATTTCAACGCGTTCCTAGAGAAAACCAAGCTGAAAGATGATGGAAGCAACTATGCGGACTGGGTCCGTGGCTTGAGGATCATCCTCATAGCTTCCAAGAAACTGTATGTCCTTGATGCACTACTAGGTAACCCACCCCTTCTCCCAACAGAACAAGACATTGCGAACGCTTGGCATTCTTGCTGCGATGATTACTCCCTTGTTCGGTGTGGCATGCTTTATAGTCTAGAACCGGGGCTCCAAAAGCGTTTTGAGCAACACGGAGCATATGAGATGTTCCAGGAGCTGAAACTGGTTTTTCAGGCTCATGCCCGGGTCGAGAGATATGAAGTCTCCGACAAGTTCTTTAGCTGTAAGATGGAGGAGAACAGTTCTGTCAGTGAGCACATCCTCAAGATGTCTGCGCTTCACAACCGCTTAACTCAGCTAGGAGTTAACATCCCGGATGACTCGGTCATTGACAGAATCCTCCAGTCGCTTCCACCTAGCTACAAGAGCTTTATGATGAACTACAACATGCAGGGGATGGAGAAGTCCAGTCCTAAGTTGTACTCGATGCTGAAATCAGCAGAGGTCGAGATCAGGAAGGAGCATCAAGTGTTGATGGTAAATAAGACCACTAGTTTCAAGAAAGGCAAGGGTAAGAAGAACTTTAAGAAGGACGGCAAAGCTGTTGCCGTGCCCGGTAAGCAAGTTACCGGGAAGAAGTAGAAAAATGGACCCAAGCCTGAGACTGGGTGCTTTTATTGCAAGGGTACCTTTCACTGGAAGCGGAACTGCCCCAAGTACTTAGCGGATAAGAAGGACGGTAATGTTAAAGGTATATGTGATATACTTGTTATTGATGTGTACTTGACCAGCGCTCATAGTAGCTCCTGGGTATTTGATACCGGTGCAGTTGCTCACATTTGTAACTCCAAGCAGGAGCTGCGAAATAAGCGGAAGCTGGCCAAGGACGAGGTGACGATGCACGTCGGGAATGGTTCCAAGGTCGATGTGATCGCCGTCGGCACGCTACCTCTACATCTACCTTCGGGATTAGTTTTAAACCTTAATAATTGTTATTTAGTACCAGCATTGAGCATGAACATTGTATCCGGATCTCGCTTGATGCGAGATGGCTACTCATTTAAATCCGAGAATAATGGTTGTTCTATTTATATGAGAGAAATGTTTGATGCTCATGCCCCGCTGGTCAATGGTTTATTTTTGATGAATCTCGAACGTGATGTTACACATGTCCATAGTGTGAGTACCAAAAAGTGTAAAGTTGATAACGATAGTCCCACTTACATGTGGCACTGCCGTCTTGGCCATATTGGTGTCAAACGCATGAAGAAGCTCCATGCTGATGGACTTTTGGAGTCACTTGATTTCGAATCATTTGACACATGCGAACCATGCCTCATGGGCAAGATGACCAAGACTCCGTTCTCCGGAACAATGGAGCGAGCAACTGACTTGTTGGAGATAATACATACCGATGTATGCAGTCCAATGAGTGTTGAGGCTCGCGGTGGCTACCGTTATGTTCTCACCCTCACTGATGACTTGAGCAGATATGGCTATGTCTACTTAATGAAACACAAGTCTAAAACCTTTGAAAGGTTCAAGGAATTTCAGAGTGAGGTCGAGAATCAACGTGACAGGAAAATAAAATGCATACGATCTGATCGTGGCGGAGAATATTTAAGTCACGAGTTTGGCACGCATCTTAGGAAATGTGGAATTGTTTCACAGCTCATGCCGCCCGGCACACCTCAGCGAAATGGTGTGTCTGAACGTCGTAATCGCACTCGATTGGATATGGTGCAATCTATGATGTCTCTTACCGACTTAGCGCTATCATTTTGGGGATATGCATTAGATACTACCGCATTCACTTTAAATAGAGCACCGTCTAAACCCGTTGAGACGACACCGTATGAATTATGGTTTGGAAAGAAACCTAAGCTGTCGTTTCTAAAAGTTTGGGGATGCGATGCTTATGTGAAGAAACTTCAACCTCAGAAGCTCGA
This sequence comes from Hordeum marinum, assembly GCA_022496015.1. NCBI lineage: Eukaryota > Viridiplantae > Streptophyta > Magnoliopsida > Poales > Poaceae > Hordeum > Hordeum marinum. The sequence goes on along the minus strand of CM039676.1, from coordinate 354,928,632 downwards.
ACCCAAAGCGGAAAAGTGTGTCTTCATAGGATATCCCAAAGAGACTATTGGGTATACCTTCTACCTATGATCCGAGGGCAAAGTCTTTGTTGCCAAGAATGGATCCTTTCTCGAGAAAGAGTTTCTCTCGAAACAAGTAAGTGGGAGGAAAATAGAACTTGATGAGGTAATGGTACCTCCACTCGAACCGGAGAGTAGCACAACACAGGAAGTTGTTTCTGTGGAGCCTACACCGGCTAGAGAGGAAGTTAATGATGATCATGAAGCTTCAGATAAAGTCACTATTCGATGGTCCACTAGGACACGTTCCGCACCAGAGTGGTACGGCAATCCTGTGCTAGAGATCATGTTGTTGGACAACGGTGAACCTTCGAACTATGAAGAAGCGATGGCGGGCCCGGATTCCGACAAATGTCTTGAAACCATGAATTCCGAGATAGGATCCATGTATGAGAACAAAGTATGGACTTTGGTGGTCTTGCCTGATGATAAGCGAGCCATTGAAAACAAATGGATCTTTAAGAAGAAGACTGACGCGGACGGTAATGTGACCGCCTATAAGGCTCGGCTTGTCGCTAAGAGTTATCGACAAGTTCAAGGAGTTGACTACGATGAGACTTTCTCACCCGTAGCGATGCTAAAGTCAGTCCGAATCATGTTAGCAGTTGCCGCATTTTATGATTATGAGATCTGGCAAATGGACGTCAAAACGGCATTCCTTAATGGCTTCCTCAAGGAAGAACTATATATGATGTAGCCGGAAGGTTTTGTCGATCCTAAAGATGCTGACAAGGTATGCAAGCTCCAGCGCTCCATCTATGGGCTGGTGCAAGCATCTCGGAGTTGGAACATTCGCTTTAATGAGGTGATTAAAGCGTTTGGGTTTGTACAGGTTTATGGAGAACCCTGTATTTACAAGAAAGTGAGTGGGAGCTCTATAGCATTTCTTATACTGTATGTGGATGACATGCTGATAATGGGAAATAATATAGAACTCTTGGAAAGTATAAAGGCTTACTTGAATAAGTGTTTTTCAATGAAGGACCTTGGAGAAGCTGCTTACATATTAAGTATTAAGATCTATAGAGATAGATCGAAACGCCTCATTGGTCTTTCACAAAGTACATACCTTGAAAAGATATTGAAGAAGTTCAATAGGATCAGTCCAAGAAGGGGTTCTTGCCTGTGTTGCAAGGTGTGAGATTTAGTACGACTCAATGCTCGACCACGGCAAAGGATAGAGAAGAGATGAGTGTCATCCCTATGCTTCAGCCATAGGCTCTATTATGTATGCCATGCTGTGTACCAGACCTGATGTGAACCTTGCCATAAGCTTGGTAGGAAGGTACCAAAGTGATCCCGGAGCGGAACACTGGATAGCGGTCAAGAATATCCTGAAGTACCTGAAAAGGACAAAGGACATGTTTCTCATTTATGGAGGTGCCGAAGAGCTCGTCGTAAAGGGTTACGTCGATGCTAGCTTCGACACAGATCCGGACGACTCCAAGTCGCAAACCGGATACGTGTATATTTTGAATGGAGGGGCAGTGAGCTGGAGCAGCAGCAAGCAAAGCGTCGTGGCGGCATCTACATGGGAAGCGGAGTACATAGCTGCTTCGGAAGCAGCAAAGGAGGGAGTCTGGATGAAGGAGTTCATCACTGACCTAGGAGTGATTCCAAATGCGTCGGGCCCGATGAGCTATTGCCCTTGCGAAGGAGCCCAGGTTTCACAAGAAGACAAGACACATCAAGCGCCGCTTCAACTCCATCCGTGATTACATTCAGGAAGGAGACATAGATATTTGTAAAGTGCATACGGATCTGAATGTCGCAGATCCGTTGACTACACCTCTCTCACGAGCAAAACATGATCAACACCAGAATGCTATGGGTGTTCGATTCATCACAATGTAACTAGATTATTGACTCTAGTGCAAGTGGGAGACTGTTGGAAATATGCCCTAGAGGCAATAATAAAATGGTTATTATTGTATTTCCTAGTTCATGATAATTGTCTGTTATTCATGCTATAATTGTGTTAACCGGAAACCGTAATACATGTGTGAATACATAGACCACAATATGTCCCTAGTGAGCCTCTAGTTGGCTAGCTCGTTGATCAATAGATGGTCACGGTTTCATGACCATGGACATTGGATGTCGTTGATAACGGGATCACATCATTAGGAGAGTGATGTGATGGACAAGAACCAATCCTAAGCATAGCACAAGATCGTGTAGTTCGTTTGCTAAAGCTTTTCAATGTTAAGTATCGTTTCCTTAGACCATGAGATTGTGTAACTCCCGGATACCATAGGGATGCTTTGGGTGTGCCAAATGTCACAATGTAACTGGGTGGCTATAAAGGTACGCTACGGGTATCTCCGAAAGTGTTTGTTCGGTTGACACGAATCGAGACTGGGATTTGTCACTCCGTGTGACGGAGAGGTATCTCTGGGCCCACTCGGTAAGACATCATCATAATGAGCTCAATGTGACTAAGGAGTTAGACACGGGATGATGTATTATGGAACGAGTAAAGAGACTTGCCGGTAATGAGATTGAACAAGGTATGGGGATACCGACGATCGAATCTCGGGCAAGTACCATACCGATAGACAAAGGGAATTGTATACGGGATTGATTGAATCCTTGACATCGTGGTTCATCCGATGAGATCATCGTGGAGTACGTGGGAGCCAACATGGGTATCCAGCTCCCGCTGTTGGTTATTGACCGGAGAGGTGTCTCGGTCATGTCTACGTGTCTCCCGAACCCGTAGGGTCTACACACTTAAGGTTCGATGACGCTAGGGTTATAGCGAAATAGTGTACGTGGTTACCGAAGGTTGTTCGGAGTTCTGGATGAGATCCCGGACATCACGAGGAGTACCGGAATGGTCCAGAGACGAAGATTGATATATAGGAAGTGAGGTTTTGGTTACCGGAAGTGTTCCGGGTATCTCCGGTAGTGTACCGGGACCACCGGAAGGGTTCCGGGGGTCCATCAAGTGGGCCCGCCTGCCCCGGAAGGTTCCATGGGCCAAGGGTGGGAGGGAGCCAGCCCCTAGGTGGGCTTCTGCGCCTCCCACCCCATCCCAAGGCGCAGCAAGGGTGGAGGGGGCAAACCCTAGGCTTAGATGGGCCTTAAGGTCCACCCTAGGGCGCCTCCACGTTTCCCTGACCTGGCCGCCGGCCAGATGCCATCTGGTGGCTGCCGCCAGCCCCTAGGGTGGAACCCTAGGGCACAGCACCTCTCCTCCCCTCCTCCTATATATAGTGGAGGTATTTGGGGCTGCACAAGACACGAGTTCATCTCCTCCCAGGCGCAGCCCTACCTCCTCTTCTCCTCGTTCTCCGTAGTGCTTAGCGAAGCTCTGTCGGAGTACCACGCAGCTCCACCGCCACCACACCGTCGTGCTGTCGGAGCTCTCCCTCAACCTCTCCTCCCTGCTTGCTGGATTAAGGCGTAGGAGACGTCACCGGGATGCACGTGTGTTGAGCGCGGAGGTGCCGTCCGTTCGGCACTTGATCGGATCTACCGTGATCTGAATCGTTGCGAGTACGACTCCATCAACCGCGTTCTAGCAACGCTTCCGGTTAGCGATCTTCAAAGGTATGAAGATCCAATCTCTCCCCGCTCGTTTGCTGGTTTCTCCATAGATAGATCTTGGTGACACGTAGGAAATTTTTTGATTTACTACTACGTCTCCCAACAAACCAGGGGGGTTTTGAGAGCCCCATTTGCAAATGGCCAGCAAAAAACATGGTGCCCCTGTCCCAAATACGACAACATTAAAAGGCAGACAGAGCTTGAAATGGGTAAACACCTGCAGAAGTGGGGTTTTATGCATAATTATATTGTGTGGACTTTTCATGGTGAGTCTGACCAATGTGCCAGAGCTGAGGTGGTTCGTCGTCGCACCGACGAGCATGGTACCGGGATCGAAGACATGGTGCAAGACTTTGATGATGCTCGGGATTCGGATGATGAGATGGAGGAATTTGCAAAGGCCTTCTTTGAAATGTAGGAGTCTTCAAAACTTCCTCTCCACGAGCACACTGAGCTTTGTCAGCTGGATGCCATCGTGGAAGTAATGGCTCTGAAGGCTCAATTCAACCTAGGCAGAGAACGCTATGATGCGATGATGACGATATTTGGACGCTTTCTACCCAACGACCATGTACTGCCTGCAAACCTGTACCAGTCAGACTAAATCCTCTGCGTACTTAAGATGCCCTATGAGAAGATACATGCCTGTGAAAATGGATGTGCCTTATTTAGGCTTGAGTATGCGGCCTTGAACTATTGCCCCATTTGCAATTCTTCCAGGTATATTGTGGTAGACAACTGTATGGGTCAGAAGATTCAGACCAAAACCCCCATTAATGTTCTTCGGTATCTGCCAATCGTACCTAGACTTCAACGTATTTTCATGGTCGAACAGACGGCCAGACAGATGACATGGCACAAATTGGGCAAAAGAACCAAACTAGATACGGATGGGAGCAAGACGTTGGTACACACTTTAGATGCTTTTGCGTGGAAGCACTTCGACACACTACATAAGAGTAAATCGGCAGATCGAATGCATCCTCGAGTTGCCATCAACACGGATGGGTTCAATGTGTATGGTATGATAGCATCACACTACAGTTGTTGGCCTGTATTTGTCATTACACTCAATCTCCCCCGGAGAGATTATGAAAAGAAATAACATTTTTCTGACGTTGATAATTCCAGGGCCCAAATATCCGGGGAAGAATATGAATATGTACATGCAGTCGCTTAAGGATGAATTGCCAGAAGCCTGGGATAATGGGATCAAGACATACGACGCCGCTACCAAATAGAACTTCAAAACGCATGTGTGGTACATGTACTCGATGCATGACTATCCAGCGTATGCGCTATTTGTTGGTTGGTGTGTGCATGGAAGGTTCCCATGCCCCACATGCAAGGCAGCTCTTCACTTTCGTTGGCTGCAAGCAGGTCGCAAGTTTTCTTGCTTCGACATGCATAGACAGTTCCTGGATCCTGACCATAAGTTCAGAAAAGACAAGAAGAATTTCATCAAAGGTAGAGTTGTCAAAAACACCACACCACCTGCGTTGACAGGCCAACAGACCCTTGATCAGTTAAATGCTCTCGAGCCTGATCCTTTGCGTCTAGGGTATTTCAAAGGGTATAATATGGAACACGCCTGGACTCACAAGTCATGCTTATGGGATTTGCCTTACTTCAAAGACCTCATTTGCCCACACAACATTGACATGATGCACACTGAAAAGAATATGGCGGAGGCCATTTTTGGTACATTGTTCGGCATAGAGGGGAAGTCAAAGGATAATCCTAAGGCTAGAATCGACCAGGAGGCTCTATGTGATAGACCGTTACAAAACTTGCGACAAAGGAAAGGAAAGGAAAGCGTAGCGAAGCCAAAGGCATGGTTCAATCTTGGAAGGCCAGCTATGAGGGAAATGCTATTGTGGGTGAAAATGCGGTTGATGTTCCCCGATGGGTATGTTGCGAATCTAAAGAGGGGACCGAGTCTTGAAAAACTGAAAATATTTGGTCTCAAGAGTCATGATTGGCACATATGGCTTGAGCGGGTAATGTTGGTAATGTTGTGTGGCTTTATCCCTAAGGATGAATGGCTAGTACTGGCAGAGCTAAGCTATTTCTTCCGTTCTCTTTGTGCGAAAGAACTATCACCTCGCGTGCTACATGAAATGGAAGAGTTGGCGCCAGAGTTGATCTACAAATTAGAAAGTATCTTTCCACCGGGTTTCTTTAATCCATTGCAGCATTTGATTTTGCATCTCCTGACTGAGGCAAGATTGGCGAGGGGGGCAGTTCAACATCAATGGTGCTTCTCAACTGAGAGGATGCATAAGACGCTTCAAGCTAAATGTAAAAATAAACGTAGAGTTGAAGCATCGATGGCCGAGGCATTAATTTCTGAGGAGGCGGCAAACTTCATGACAACACACTACGAAGCAAAAAATCATCATTTGCATAACCCGAAGCCTCGGTACAATGATGGCGAGCCTACAAAAGGTAGATCGAACCTCAGCCTATTCAAAGGGAAGCTCGCATCAGCCGGTGCTTCGAAAGTGAAATCGTTGGATGTCAAAGAATGTCGGACCATTTCATTGTATATCTTCAACAACCTAACAGAAGTGCACCCATACATCGACTAAGTTCTCGGTAAATTATTGCTCCGCAACTTCTAATTCCTTTGAACTGCTCTTATTCCTAGATATTTTATATAGTCGATACGTCGCCGAATTCTTGGATGGAGCGATCCTCGAAAAGGATTCCGTCGAAGAGTATGACCTTCTGGCAAAGCATGGAGGTGACTATCCTGGTTTCATCTCTTGGTTCAAACAAAGGGTAATTAATTACCATTACTGGACCATTTGATTTCTTGGTCTAATTTGCGGCTAATGCATCCATTCTTCCATATTTAACTTGTAGGCTGATGTAGAGTCTATGGGCGCCGAGTTGAGACAAGTCGCTAATGGTTTTGACTATAAGGTACGTTCATTTGACAAATATGACATCAATGGGTATCGCTTTCGTACCTTTGGCAAAGAGTTATCTATACCTGACATAAAGACTACAAATTGTTGTGTCTGCTATAGGCGAAGGAGGTACCGAGTATTATGGAAGAGTTGAAGCAATTTATGAACTTCTATTCTATGGTGAAAACCCATCGACCGTCGTAGTCTTCAAATGTTATTGGTTTCAGCCGAAGGAGACTAGAAGGAGTCATGAACATATAGGTCTAGTCGAAATCAACCAAGCACCCATTTAGATGTTCCCGATGTCTATATTACGGCTCAACATGCGACACAAGTTTTCTATATACCGTGGGCCTGCCGAACTGATCAAAATCTGAAAGGTTGAGATGTCATTTATGAAGTGTCGCCAAGTTTTAGACCACCTACCCTCAATGAAGAGGATTAAGAACATCACATTAACCCAGAAACATATGAAGGAGAATTTTTCCAAGAAACACGTATGTCCAAAAAACGTTTCAAGAACTGCTCTACTTCACCCCAGAACATTGAAGTAGACAACAATAGTGAATCCGTCTTAACCCTTGAGTTGGAACAAGAAGAGCCGAATGAAGAAGAGGTTACTATTTTTGATGACCTGTCACTTCTTGACCGATTATATAATGGAGGCCCTCCACATGTTCTTCCTGATAGTGATGATGATGATGCATTTATTGATGATAGTGATGATCATGATGCATTTATTGATCCCGAAGCATATATAGACGATTAAGATTATTATTAGTTCATGTCGGGTATTCAACTATTGTTATATACATACATAAAAAAATTATTACTCATGTTGGTATTTATGATGATGATACACTTAGATTGTATACATTTTATTACTCATGTTGGTATTTATGTTGTACTAATTTCATTTACTCTTTGTCATGGCAGGTGTTGAAAGATGGTGGGAAAGGGTAGAGAGAACTCCGAGGCTCATTCTTCGTTGGCGGGTGGTGGGATGAGTACTCCCATTCCTATCCCATCTCTCTGGAGAGCGTTGCTCTCTACTCTGCATGGAGTGGCCGCTTCTTCGATGACCATGGGCCCCGTGAGAGGAGGTCGACCCCGCACGAAGAAGGGAGCTACTAAAGGTACACGAGGCCATGGGAGAGGTAGGGTGGATGGCATGACTTCCTCGCCGCCACCCCCAGCTGATTCACCTGAGCACAGGACTGCTAGGGTGGACCCGTCTGAGGTGGAAGCTACACGGACTCTGGTTCACGAGCCTCAGGTCGACGAGCCTCAAGTCGATGACAGTCGTGTCCCAGAGGCTTCGTTCTAGGAGACTCCTGAGCAAAGCAGGGATGAGGGTACGTCCCAAGAGACCTAGTGGGATACCTGGCCTGATCTGGGTCAGCCGGAGCCAAGTGGCCATGCTGATAGCGACGAGGAGTTGGGTGACGGGGCCACTGTCTACCAGCGTGGTAGTATGGGGCTCCCGCTCGTGCCGGCAACCCGCGAGCAGAGGTGGTCGATTCAGCTAAGTGGGGACAAGTAAGTTCATTTACTCTTATTTCACCTTTTACCTTCACGTTTTCTCAAATATCCAATGTGTTGGCTTTAATTTGTCATATTGCAGGGGTTGGATTGTTGCCAAGGGTGTCCGCAAGCCCAACAGCGTCCTTGGTGTGCTTTGCCGGCAAAACTTCCCCGGGTTTGTTATGTTGCCCGGTCGGGGTCGAGAGGTAGGAATGACCTGGGAGCACTACTTGGGTGTTTTGTGCCACACGAGGGCCGACATGGTTATCAGATAGTTCTGGGTAATTTCTCCTTTACACAATTAAAAATCAACAATAGCTAGTTATTGTACTAATCAGTGTTGTCTCGTTTGCAGACCTTCTACAGGTGTGAGAAGGGATATGAGGAGGCCGCGGCAAAGGTTATCGAAACCGAATGTCGCCGCCTACTTCAAAACTGGCGGCACGGGGCTCGGGTGCAGGCCGTTCGAGACTACTATGCCTCGCGGCATATTAGGAAGGGAAAGGGGAAGTGTCGTGATTCTAAGATGGATAAGGAGCATTGCATGAAGGTAATTACATATTATTAAGGCCATGTAGTTAGTTTCCTTGATTTGATTCTTACGCGTAGCGCTCAAATTTCTCTTTACTAACTTAGGTGCTCCTGAGATGGTGTGTGGATAAGATGGATTGTTGGGAGGTCTTGGTGGATCAGTGATGCTCCAAAAAGTGGGAGCCAGCCACAACACTGCCAAGGAGAGGCGTGGCAAAATGGTTGGTGTGCCACACCATCAAGGGAGCATCAACTTAAATGAGTTTGGTGAGAACTGGGCATGTGGTTTTCTTCATGACTCATGCAATTCATTATTAATGCTAGCTTTAGCCCTTTACTAATAATTTTTCCTCTCTCTCTCTTTTAGGCACGTCACAATAAGACGGAGGTGCCAGAGATGTATGACCTCTGTGCGATGGCCCATACTGCCTCATACAAGAAGGTCAAGGCATTCTCTGAGTCTGACCTCGATCATCCCAAAAACTTCACTAACATCTCCTCCCACCACAAGCTCGTGAACTATAGAGATCACGGGAAGGCGAGGAAAGGGGAGGACTTTAACCCGAGCCAGGGGCCTATTGATCCAGAACTGGTGATGATAGCTAGAAACGGGAGGCCCCGTGGCTCAATCGCCATTGGAGACGGCCTTATATGTTGTCCTAGCACTCTCCGGCAGATAAAGGCACGCCAAACAAGCTCCTGTCCTGAGATAACACCATGTCCACGGCCAGTCGAGCTCGCCATCGAGGTGAGTTTAATGGACTCAACTATCTTTCCGCATTATGTTGTGTATGTGAACCAATATGATTACAATGCTAACAATGAGTTGTCTGGCAGGCTGCTATTGTGAAAGAGAGAAAGGCAACATAGACGCTTTTAGCGGCGAAGGATAAGGAGATGAAGGAGTTGGAGGAGAGGATGGTTGCGTTGATGGAGGCGGAGAGGGCACAAAACAATGCGTCTAACAGGGCCATGTATGAGCTCTTCGTGGTAAGTTTCTTCTTCATATTTGTCTAATCTTGCATTTTAATGATTGTTTCATTAATAAATAAAAAGTTGGACTTGTCGAAACCAAATTTACAGTCTATGTGCGAGAAGACTGGCAGCGTCCCTCCAACGATGCTAGTGTCATTAATATGGCGGGGACGGTGAGTTTCATTTCAATGCAGTGATCTTTTGAGTGTCATCATGCTAATGACACATTGCAAATGATGTTTGGTGTAGAATATCTCCCGAAACGCATCGCATGACCCTTCTACAAGGGAGCCTTCTCTAGGTGAAACAAGCCAGAACCACCGTGCTTCACCTCCGTGCTAATGAGAATGGTATTTTTTTCTAGTGTTTTGCTGAACAACCGCATAATGATGGTTACCTACCTTACCTTAGCTCCAAAATGACATATTTTACCCAAGTTAGCTCTAGAATGACCTATACTTAGCTTAGTTTCCTCCTAAATGACATATTAAGCTTAGGTAGCCCCAAACTTGCATAATAAGCTTAGTTAGCTCCAAAATGACCTATGTTACTCAAGTTAGCTATAAAATGATCTATAATTAGCTTAGTTAGCTTCAAAATGGCATAATAAGCATAGATAGCTCCTACATGACCAATTTTTACCTAAGTTAGCTCTAAAACGACATATATTAAGCTTAGTTTCCACCTAAATGACATAGTAAGCTGAATTAGCTCCTCAATGGCCTATTTTATAAAACAACTGTCCAATATTTAGCTTAGTTCTCTCCTAGATGACATAATAAGCTTACCTAGCTCCAAAATTGGCCTATTTTACCTCACTTAGCTATTAAATGACCTATACTTAGCTTACTTAGCTCCAAAATGGCATAATAAGCATAGTTAGCTCCTAAGTGACCTATTTTTACCTAAGTTAGCTCTAAAATGACATATAGTTAGCTTAGTTATCTCCTAAATGACGTAGTAAGCTAATTAGCTCCAAAATGGCCTATTTTATCAAAAATTACCTATATTTCATTTAGGTAGCTCCAAACTTGCATAATAAGCTTAGTTAGCTCCAAAATGACCTATGTTACCCAAGTTAGCTATAAAATGATCTATACTTAGCTTAATTAGCTTCAAATGGCATAATAAGCATAGATAGCTCCTACATGACCTATTTTTACCTAAGTAAGCTCTAAAATGACATATATTTACCTTAGTTTCCTCCTAAATGACATAGTAAGCTGAATTAGCTCCTAAATGGCCTATTTTATCAAAAATGTCCCAATTTAGCTTAGTTCTCTCCTAAATGACATAATAAGTTTACCTAGCTCCAAAATGGCCTATTTTACCTAGATTACATTTAAATGACCTATACTTAGATTACTTAGCTCCAAAATGGCATAATAAGCATAGTTAGCTCCTAGGTGACCTATTTTTACCTAAGTTAGCTCTAAAATAACATATAGTTAGCTTAGTTTCCTGCTAAATGACATAGAAATCTAAATTAGCTCCAAAATGTCCTATTTTATCAAAAATGACCTATACTTCGCTTAGTTAGCTCCAAAATGGCATAATAAGCTTAGCTAGCTCCAAAATTACCTATTTTACCAAAGTTAGCTATTAAATGACCTATAATTAGCTTACTTAGCTTCAAAATGGCATAATAACCATAGTTAGCTCCTAAATGACCTATTTTTACATAACTTAGCTATAAAATGACATATATTTAGCTTATTTTCCTCCTAAATGACGTAGTAAGTTGAATTAGCTCCTAAATGGCCTATTTTATCAAAAATGTCCTATATTTAGCTTAGTTCTCTCCTAAATGACATAATAAGCTTACCTAGCTCCAAAATGGTCTATTTTACCTAGCTTAGCTATTAAATGACCTATACTTGGCTTACTTAGCTCCGAAATGGCATAATAAGCGTAGTTAGCTCCTAAGTGACCTATTTTTACCTAAGTTGGCTCTAAAATGACATGTAGTTAGCTTAGTTTCCTCATAAATGACATAGTAAGCTGAATTGGCTCCTAAATGGCCTATTTTATCAAAAATGTCCCAATTTAGCTTAGTTCTATCCTAAATGACATAATAAGCTTACCTAGCTCCAAAATGGCCTATTTTACCTAGATTACATTTAAATGACCTATACTTAGCTTACTTGGCTCCAAAATGGCATAATAAGCATAGTTAGATCCTAGGTGACCTATTTTTACCTAAGTTAGCTCTAAAATGACATATAGTTAGCTTAGTTTCCTGCTAAATGACATAGAAATCTAAATTAGCTCCAAAATGGCCTATTTTATCAAAAATGACCTATACTTCGCTTAGTTAGCTCCAAAATGGCATAATAAGCTTAGCTAGCTCCAAAATTACCTATTTTACCAAAGTTAGCTATTAAATGACCTATAATTAGCTTACTTAGCTTCAAAATGGCATAATAACCATAGTTAGCTCCGAAATGACCTATTTTTACATAACTTAGCTCTAAAATGACATATATTTAGCTTATTTTCCTCCTAAATGACGTAGTAAGTTGAATTAGCTCCTAAATGGCCTATTTTATCAAAAATGTCCTATATTTAGCTTAGTTCTCTCCTAAATGACATAATAATCTTACCTAGCTCCAAAATGGTCTATTTTACCTAGCTTAGCTATTAAATGACCTATACTTGGCTTACTTAGCTCCGAAATGGCATAATAAGCGTAGTTAGCTCCTAAGTGACCTATTTTTACCTAAGTTGGCTCTAAAATGACATGTAGTTAGCTTAGTTTCCTCGTAAATGATGTAGTAAGCTAAATTAGGTCCAAAATGGCCTATTTTATCAAATTAGCCTATACTTCGCTTAGTTAGATCCAAAATAGCATAATAAGCTTAGCTAGCTCCAAAGTACCTATTTTACCAAAGTTAGCTATTAGCTGACCTATAATTAGCTTACTTAGCTTCAAAATGGCAAAATAACCATAGTAAGCTCCTAAATGACCTATTTTTACCTTCTCTTATGCCTCTAGTCTTCTTCTTATATTGGAGCTTCCCATTTTGCAGATTACATTCACTTAACGGAAGTTTGCATTGATGGAGTGCTCGGGTTACTTGTATTTTTTATTTTGTATGGATGAACAATGTGACACTTGCTACATATGTATATGAAACTATGTATGTATGGATGAAACTATTGTAATATGGTTGGGTACGGATGAAACTTTCATAATATGTATGGATGGATGGATGAAACTTATTAGAATATGGTTATCAGTATGGCAACATATTTATTTATGTGAATTATATATATATGTCATATTGCTATGAAAATTGCTATGAAAATTGTTTTAATAAAAAATAAAAAAAGGAAAATGTCCTTACTCTTTGACGTCAACGGGCTGATGGCAAAGGTGGGCCAGGGCAGACGGCGAAGGGGGATCACACGGGGGCAAATGGCCTTACCCTTTGTCGTCCGCCCACCGAAGGCAAAAGGGGGGGCAAGGTCGATGGCAAGGGGGGGCAAGGCCAACGGCAAAGGTGGGGCCCAAGGCCAACGACAAAGGGGAACCCCAGGGGCAAAGGGCCTTACCCTTTGTCGTCCGCCCACCGACGGCAAAGGGGGTCACAAGGCTGACGGCAAAAAGAGCGGACGGCAAAGAACTGTCGTTAACACTTTACGGCCATAGCCCCTGGGTCTACCATCCAAGATCTTTGTCGTCTTCTCCCTCACGGCAACGATTCTTTGCCATCCGTGGGCCTGAGGTGGACGGCGAAGGACCGCTTTACCGGGTTTTTCTTTGCCGAAATGTTTGTCGTCTGCTAATGGACGGCAAAGGCATTTGCCGTCTGGTGTCCTGCACTTTGCCGTCAGCCATGGCAGACGGCAAATTACCTGATTCCTGTAGTGAGAGAGATAGGCAGATATATATATATTGTTGGAAATATGCCCTAGAGGCAATAAATAAAGTGTTTATTATTATATTTATTTGTTCATGATAATCGTTTATTATCCATGTTATAACTGTATTGAGTGGAAACATATTACATGTGTGGGTAAATAGATAAACACTCTGTCCCTAGTATGCCTCTAGTGAACTAGCTCGTTAATCAAAATGGTCAAGGTTTCCTAGCCATTGACATGTGATGTCATTTGATAATGGGATCACATCATTAGGAGAATGATGTGATGGACAAGACCCAAACTACAAACTTAGCATATGATTGTGTCAGTTTATTGCTACTATTTTTCGGCATGTCAAGTATATGTTCCTATGACCATGAGATCATGCAACTCACGGACACCGGAGGAGTGAATTTTGTGTATCAAATGTTGCAATGTAACTGGGTGACTATAAAGGTGCTCTACAGGTATCTCGGAGGGTGTCTGTTGAGTTGGCATGGATCAAGACTGGGATTTGTTACTCCGTTTGACGGAGAGGTATCTCAAGGCCCACTCGGTAATACAACATCAGAATGAGACTTGCAAGAAATGTGACTAAGTGTTAGTCAGGGGATCTTGTATTACGAAACGAGTAAAGAGACTTGCCAGTAACGAGGTTGAACTAGGTATGGAGTTACCGACGATCGAATCTCGGGTAAGTAAAATACCGAAAAACAAAGGGAACATCATATGGGATTAACTGAATCCTTGACATAGAGGTTCGACCGATAAAGATCTTCGTAGAATATGTAGGAACCAATATGGGCATCCAGGTCCCGCTATTGGTTATTGACCGTAGAGGTGTCTCGGTCATGTCTACATAGTTGTCGAACCCGCAGGGTCTGCACACTTAAGGTTTGGTGACATTTTGGTAGCATAGAGTTATGCATGGTGGTGACCAAATTTTGTTCAGAGTCCCGGATGAGATGCTAGACATCACGAGGAGCTCTGGAATGGTCCGTAGGTAAAGATTCATATATAGGAAGTCCTGTTTTGGTTGCCGGAAAAGTTTCGGGCTCATCGGTAGTGTACCGGGAGTGCCGGTAGTGTACCGGAAGACCTCCGAGAGGGGTATTTCGACCCAAGTGGCTCCATGGTCTGTGGGAGAGTGAGTACCAGCCCTTAGTGGGCTTGTGTAACTCCCACACAAGGCCCATGCAGATAGGGGGAAAAATCCAAAGAGAAAAGGTGGAAAAAGGCAGATATAGGGTGCATCATAGTCCTACTAGGATTGGAGGTGGATTCCACCTCTCCCACCTGGTTCGACCGACGGCCAAGCCTCCTCCTCTCTTCCTCCTATATATACTGGTGGTTTTAGGGTTTTTGCACTAGATTTTCAGCCACGTGCTACCCGTTCCTCCAGTGCATAGTTTCTCCTCTAGATCGGATTTCTGTAGTGCTTAGGCGAAGCCCTGCCGGAATAGCTCCACCACCAGCACCGGAGCATCGTCACGCTGCTGGAGAACTCATCTACCTATCCACTCCCTCTTGCTGGATCGAGAAGGCGGAGATCGTCATCAAGCTGTACGTGTGCTGAACGCGGAGGTGCCGTCCGTTCGGTGCTTGATCGGGACGGATCGTGAGGACGGTTCGTGATTGGATCGCGGGACGCTCAGCAATTTGGATCGCGAAGATGTTTGACTACACCAACCGTGCTTCTTAACGCTTCCCGCTTAGCGATCTACAAGGGTACGTAGATCCACTCTCCCTCTCGTAGATGCTCATCACCATGGATAGATCTGCATGTGCATAGGAAAATTTTTGTTTCCCATGCAACGTTTCCCAACAGTGGCATCCTGAGCTAGGTCTATGTGTAGATGAGATCTCGAGTAGAACACAAAGAGTTTGTGGGCGTTGATTCTTAGATTGCTTCCTCCTTTGCGTAGATGAGAATTTTTCTTGCTAGATACCCCTAGCAGCCACGTAAAACATGCAACAACAATTAGAGGACTTCTAACTTGTTTTTGTAGGGTATGTTGTGATGTGATATGTCCAATTACATGATGTGATATATGTGATGCATGAGATGATCATGTGATGTATAGATTATCACGAATTGCATGTCGATGAGTACGGCAACCGGCAGGAGCCATAGGGTTGTCTTTAGTAATTTGATTAACTAAACTCATTATCTTGAACAATAGTCTAAGTAACCTTTGCATATTTATGTTGTAGATCAATGGCTCGCACAGTAGCACACCTGAATTTTAATGCGTTCCTAGAGAAAGCTAAGTTGAAAGACGATGGAAGTAACTTTGTTGACTGGGCCCGTAATCTGAGGATTATCCTCACGGCTTCCCAGAAATCATATGTCCTTGATGCACTGCTAGGTGACCAACCAGAAGAAATGACCTCCGAAGACGTTAAGAACGCTTGGGAGGCACGTACTGGAGATTACTCAATAGTTCAGTTTGCAATATTGTATGGCTTAGAACTGGGACTTCAAAGACGTTTATCTTTCAGAAGAATGCCCGGATCGAGAGGTATGAGACGTTCGATAAGTTCTATGCTTGCAAAATGGAGGACAACGGGTCTATCAGCAAGCATATACTCAGAATTTCTTGGTATTCAAATCGTCTAGCAGAGTTGGGAATTGCCCTTCCGCCAGAGGCAATCACTGACAGAGTTCTTCAATCACTGCCACCTAGTTACAAGAGCTTTGTGATGAACTATAACATGCACGGGATGACCAAGACGGTCGTCGACCTGTTTGCGATGCTGAAAGTCGCTGAGTCTGAAATCCAAAAAGAACATCAACTGTTGATGGTCAATAAAACCACTAGTTTCAAGAAGAATGACAAGGGCAAAGGCAAGAAGGGTAAACCCAAGAAGGATGGCAAAGCAGTTGCTACTCCTGTAAAGAAGCCTAAGCATGGACCTAAGCTAGAAACAGACTGCTTTCATTGCAAAGGAACTGGTCACTAGAAGCGGAACTGCCCCAAGTACCTAGCTGACAAGAAGGCGGCCAACGACAAATTAGGTATATATGATATACATGTTATTGATGTGTACCTTACTAGATCTCATAGTAGTGACTGGGTATTTGATACCTGTTCGGTTGCTCACATTTGCAACTCAAAACAGGAACTACAGAATAAACGAAGGCTAGCAAAGGATGACATGACGATGCGCATGGGAAATGGTTCCAAGGTTGATGTGATCGCCGTCGGCACGCTCTCTTTTCTCTTACCATCAGGATTAGTGATGAACCTGAATAATTGTTATTTAGTGCATGTGTTAAGCATGAACATTATATATGGATCTTGTTTATTGCGAGACGGTTACTCATTTAAATCAGAGAATAAAGGTTGTTCTATTTATATGAGTAATATCTTTTATGGTCATGCACCCGATGTGAGGGGTTTATTCATATTGAATCTTGATAGTGATGATACACATGTTCATAACATTGATGCCAAAAGATGTAGAGTTTATAATGATAGTACCACTTTCTTGTGGCACTGCCGTTTAGGTCATATTGGTGTAAAACCCATGAGGAAACTCCATGCTGACGGACTTTTGGAGTCACTTGATTTCGAATCACTTGACACATGCGAACCATGCCTTATGGGCAGGATGACTAAAACGCCGTTCTCTGGAACAATGGAATGGGCAAGTGACTTATTGGAAATCATACATACTGATGTGTGTAGGTACAATGAATGTTGCAGCGCGCTATGGATATCGTTATTTTCTCACCTTCAAAGATGACTTAAGTAGATATGGGTATATTTACTCAATGAAACACAAGTCTGAAACGTTTGAAAAGTTCAAGCAATTTCAGAGTGAAGTTGAGAATCATTGTAACAAGAAGATTAAGTTCTTGCAATCTGATCGAGGAGGTGAATATCTGAGTTATGAGTATGGCAGTAACTTAAGACAGTGTGGAATTGTTTCACAGTTGACATCGCCTGGAACACCACAGCGTAGTGGTGTGTCCGAATGTCGTAATCGAACCTTATTGGATATGGTGCGTTCTATGATGTCTTCTGCTGCTTTGCCACTATTGTTTTGGGGTTATGCATTAGAGATAGCTGCATTCACTTTAAATAGGGCACCATCAAAATCCATTGAGACGACGACATATGTACTGTGGTTTGGCAAGAAGCCAAAATTGTCGTTTCTTAAAGTTTGGGGATGTGATGCTTATGTCAAAAAGCTTCAGCCTGAAAAGCTGGAACCCAAAGCGGAAAAATGCGTCTTCATAGGATACCCGAAGGAGACAGTCGGGTATACCTTCTATCTCAGATCCGAAGGCAAAGTGTTTGTCGCTAAGAACGGAACATTTCTTGAGAAAGAGTTTCTCTCGAAAGAATTGAGTGGGAGGAAAATAGTGCTTGATGTGGTTATTGAACCTTTACTTCAACCAAAGAGTAGCGCAGCACAGAAAGATGTTTCTATGGAACCTACGACGGTAGAAGAGGAATTTAATGATGACGATCATGAAGCTTTAGATCAAGCTACTATTGAACCTCGTAGGTTGACAAGGGCACGTACTGCTCCTGAGTGGTACGGCAACCCTGTCTTGGAGGTCATGTTGTTGGACAACAATGAACCTACGAGCTATGGAGGAGCAGTGATGGGCCTGGATTCCAAGAAATGGTTAGAGGCCATGAAATCCAAGATGGGATCCATGTATGAAAACAAAGTATGGACTTTGGAAGTATTACCTGAAGGGCGAAAAGCCATTCAGAACAACTGGATCTTTAAGAAGAAGACAAACGCGGACGGTAATATCACCATACTATAAAGCTCGACTTGTGGCAAAGGGTTTTTCACAAGTTCAAGGAGTTAACTATGATGAGACCTTCTCACCCGTAGTGGTGCTTAAGTTTGTCAGAATCATGTTAGCAATAGCTGCTTATTTCGACTATGAAATTTGGCAGATGGATGTCCAAAAAACGTTCCTCAACGGTTTCCTTGAGGAAGAGTTGTATATGATGCAACCAGAAGGTTTTGTCAATTCAGGGAATGCTGACAAAGTTTGCAAACTCCAGCGATCCATTTATGGACCGGTGCAAGCATCTAGGAGTTTGAATAAGCGCTTTGATGAGGTGATCAAAGCGTTTGAGTTTATACAAGTTTATGGAGAAGCTTGTATTTACAAGAAAGTGAGTGGGAGCTCTATAGTGTTTCTAATATTATATGTGGATGACATATTGCTGATTGGAAACAATATAGAAATGCTGGAAAGCGTGAAGGAATATTGGAACAAGAGTTTTTCAATGAAGGACCTAGGAGAAGCTGCTTTCATATTAGGCATTAAGATCTATAGACATAGATTGAGACGCTTAATAGCACTTTCACAGAGCACATACCTTGATAAAGTTATGAAGAAGTTCAAAATGGATCAGTCCAAGAAAGGGTTCTTGCCTATGTTACAAGGTGTGAAGTTGAGTAAGACTCAATGCCCAGTGACTGCAGAAGATAGAGAAAAGATGAGTGTCATCCCCTATGCTTCAGCCATAGGTTCTATCATGTATGCAATGTTGTGCACAAGACCCGATGTCAGCCTTGCCATAAGTGTTTCCGGAAGGTTTCAAAGTGATCCTGGAATGAAGCACTGGGTAGCGGTCAAGAATATCCTAAAGTACCTGAAAAGGACTAAGGAAATCTTTCTCATTTACGGAGGTGATGAAGATCTCGTCGTAAAGGGTTACGTCGATGCAAGCTTTGACACTGATCCAGATGACTCTAAGTCGCAAACCGGATACGTATTTATTCTCAACGGGGGAGTGGTAAGCTGGTGCAGTTCCAAGCCAAGCGTGGTAGCCGATTCTACGTGCGAAGCGGAGTACATCGCAGCCTTGGAGGCGGCAAAGGAAGGTGTCTGGATGAAGCAGTTCATGACAGATCTTGGAGTAGTGCTCACTGCATTGAATCCAATGAACATGTTCTGTGACAACACTGGTGTCATTGCTCTAGCCAAGGAACCAAGGTTTCACAAGAGGACCTGACACATAAAGTGACGCTTCAACTCCATCCTCTATTACGTCAAGGATAAGGACACAAATATTTGCAAAGTGCACACGGATCTGGATGTTGCAGACCCATTGACTAAACCTCTTCCAAGGGCTAAACATGATCAACACCAGAACTGCATGGGTGTTCGATTCATTACAATGTAAATCACATAGTGATGTGAACTAGATTATTGACTCTAGTGCAAGTGGGAGACTGTTGGAAATATGCCCTAGAGGTAATAAATAAAGTGTTTATTATTATATTTCCTTGTTCATGATAATCGTTTATTATCCCACCTATACTTGTATTGAGTGGAAACACATTACATGTGTGGGTAAATAGACAAACTCTCTGTCCCTAGTATGCCTCTAGTGAACTAGCTCGTTGATCAAAGATGGTCAAGGTTTCCTAGACATTGACATGTGATGTCATTTGATAATGGGATCACATCATTAGGAGAATGATGTGATGGACAAGACCCAAACTACAAACGTAACATATGATCATGTCAGTTTATTGCTACTGTTTTTCTGCATGTCAAGTATATGTTCCTATGACCATGAGTCATGCAACTCATGGACACTGAAGGAGTGCCTTGTGTGTATCAAATGTTGCAACGTAACTGGGTGACTATAAAGGTGCTCTACAGGTATCTCCGAGGGTGTCTGTTGAGTTGGCATGGATCAAGACTCGGATTTGTTACTCCGTTTGACGGAGAGGTATCTCAAGGCCCACTCGGTAATACAACATCACAATGAGCCTTGCAAGCAATGTTTCTAAGTGTTAGTCATGGGATCTTGTATTATGGAACGAGTAAAGAGACTTCCCAGTAACGAGGTTGAACTAGGTATGGAGATACCGACGATCGAGTCTCGGGCAAGTAACATACCGAAGAACAAAGGGAACATCATACGGGATTAACTGAATCCTTGACATAGATATTCGACCGATACAGATCTTCATAGAATATGTAGGAACCAATATGGGCATCCAGGTCCCGCTATTGGTTATTGACCGTAGAGGTGTCTCGGTCATGTCTACATAGTTCTCGAACCTGTAGGGTCTGCACACTTAAGGTTTGGTGACATTTCGGTAGTATAGAGTTATGCATGGTGGTGACAGGATTTTGTTCGTAGTCCTGGATGAGATCCCGGACGTCACGAGAAGCTCCAGAATGGTCCGGTGGTAAAGATTCATACATAGGAAGTCCTGTTTTGGTCGCCGAAAAAGTTTCGGGCTCATCGATAGTGTACCGGGAGTGTCGGTAGTGTACCGGGAGACCTCCGGGAGGGGTATTTCGACCCAAGAGGCTCCATGGGCTATGGGAGAGTGAATACCAGCCCTTAGTGGGCTGGTGGAACTCCCACACAAGGCCCATGCGGCTAGGGAAAGAAAGTCCAAAGAGAAAAGGTGGAAAAAGGCAAAAATAGGGTGAATCCTTGTCCTACTAGGATTGGAGGTGGATTCCACCTCTCCCACCTGGTTCGGCCGACGGCCAAGCCTCCTCCTCTATTCCTCCTATATATACTGGTGGTTTTAGGTTTTTTGCACTAGATTTTCAGCGACGTGCTACCCGTTCCTCTAGTGCATAGTTTCTCCTCTTGATTGGATTTCTGAAGTGCTTAGGCGAAGCCCTGCCGGAATAGCTCCACCACCATCGCCGGAGTGCCATCACGCTGCCGGAGAACTCATCTACCTATCCGCTCCCTCTTGCTGGATCGAGAAGGCGGAGATCATCATCAAGCTGTACGCGTGCTGAACGCGGAGGTGCCGTCCGTTCGGTGCTTGATCGGGACGGATCGTGAGGACGGTTCGTGATTGGATCGCGGGACGCTCGGCGATTTGGATCGCGAAGACGTTCGACTACACCAACCGCGTTTCTTAACGCTTCTCGCTTCGCGATCTATAAGGGTACGTAGATCCACTCTCCCTCTCGTGGATGCTCATCACCATGGATAGATCTGCGTGTGCGTAGGAAAAATTTTGTTTCACATGAAACGTTTCCCGACAGTGGCATCATGAGCTAGGTCTATGTGTAGATGAGATCTCAAGTAGAACACAAAGAGTTTGTGGGCGTTGATGCTTAGATTGCTTCCTCCCTTGGTCATTTTTATGTTCATCTATATTATGAGATGAAGCGGCTCGGACCAACATTACTCGTACGCTTATGACAGACCGGTTCCCTCAACCGCAACTTGTTGCATAGGTGGCTTGCGGGTGCCAGTTTCTCTCACTTTAGTTGGATCGGATTCGACAAAGGCAGTCCTTGAGAAGGTTGAAAAGCAACTAGTGTATCACCGTTGTGGGTTTTTCGTAGAAGAGAATTGTTCTTGCTAGATACCCGTAGCAGCCACGTAAAACATGCAACAACAATTAGAGGATGTCTAACTTGTTTTTGCAGGGTATGTTGTGATGTGATATGGCCAATTATATGATGTGATATATGTGATGTATGATATGATCATGTGTTGTATAGATTATCATGACTTGCATGTCGATGAGTATGGCAACTGGCAGGAGCCATAGGGTTGTCTTTAATTATTGTATGACCTGCGTGTCAATCATTAAGCGCTATGTAATGCTTTACTTTATCGCTAAACAGTAGCAATACATAGTAGAAGCATGTTGGGCGCGACAACCCCAATGGCGACACGTTGATGGAGATCAAGATGATGGAGATCAGGGTGTCATGCCGGTGACGATGGAGATCATGCCGGTGCTTTCTAGATGGAGATCAAGAGCACAAGTTCATGGCCATATCATTTCACTTATGATTTGCATGTGATGTTAATCCTTTTATGCACCTTGTTTGGCTTAGGACGACGATAGCATTATAAGGTGATCCCTCACTTAAATTTCAAGATAAATTGTGTTTTCCCGGAGTGTGCACCGTTGCAAAAGTTTGTCGTGTTTAGATACCACGTGATGATCGGGTGTGATCGACTCTACATTCACATACAACGGGTCCAAGCCAGTGTTGCACATGCAGAACACTCAGGTTAAACTTGACGAGCCTAGCATGTACATACATGGCCTCGGAACACAAGAGACTGAAAGGTCGAACATGAGTCATATAGTAGATATGATCAACATGATGATGTTCACCATTGAAACCACCTCAACTCACATGATGATCGGACTTGAGTTGGTGAATTTGGATCATGTGACACTCGAATGATAGGAGGGGTGTCAATTTGTCTGGGAGCTTTAGTAATTTGATTGACTAAACTCATTATCTTGAACAATAGTCTAAGTAACCTTTGCATATTTATGTTGTAGATCAATGGCTCGCATAGTAGCACCCATGAATTTTAATGCGTTCCTAGAGAAAGCTAAGTTGAAAGATGATGGAAGTAACTTTGTTGACTAGGCCTGTAATCTGAGGATTATCCTCATGGATTTCCAGAAATCATATGTCCTTGATGCACCGCTAGGTGACCAACCAGAAGACATGAGCTCCGAAGACGTTAAGAACGCTTGGGAGGCACGTACTAGAGATTACTCAATAGTTCAGTGTGCAATATTGTATGGCATAGAACCGGGACTTCAAAGACGTTTTGAACGTCATGGAATATATGAGATGTTCTAGGAGTTGAAGTTTATCTTTTAGAAGAATGCCCGGATTGAGAGGTATGAGACCTCCGATAAGTTCTATGCTTGCAAAATGGAGGAGAACGGGTCTATCAGTGAGCATTTACTCAGAATTTCTCGGTATTCAAATCGTCTAGCAGAGTTGGGAATTACCCTTCCGCTAGAGGCTATCACTGACAGAGTTCTTCAATCACTGCCACCTAGTTACAGGAGCTTTGTGATGAACTATAACATGCACGGGATGACCAAGACGGTCACCCAGCTGTTTGCGATGCTGAAAGTCGCTGAGTCTGCATTCCAGAAAGAACATCAAGTGTTGATGGTCAATAAAACCACTAGTTTCAAGAAGAATGGCAAGGGCAAAGGCATGAAGGGTAAAACCAAGAAGGATGGCAAAGCAGTTGCTTCTCCCGTAAAGAAGCCTAAGCATGGACCTAAGCCAGAAACTGAGTGTTTTCATTGCAAAGGATTTGGTCACTGGAAGCGGAACTGCCCCAAGTACCTGGCTGACAAGAAGGCGGCTAATGACAAATCAGGTATATATGATATACATGTTATTGATGTGTACCTTACTAGCCCTCGTAGTAGTGCCTGGGTATTTGATACCGATTCGGTTGCTCACATTTGCAACTCAAAACAGGAAGTACGGAATAAACGAAGGCTGGCAAAGGATGAAGTGACGATGCGCATGGGAAATGGTTCCAAGTTTGATGTGATCGCCGTCGGCACGCTCTCTCTTCGATTACCATCGGGATTAGTGATGAACCTCAATAATTGTTATTTAGTGCCTGCGTTAAGCATGAACATTATATCTGGATCTTGTTTATTGCGAGACAGTTACTCATTTAAATCAGAGAATAAAGGTTGTTCTATTTATATGAGTAATATCTTTTATGGTCATGCACCCGATGTGAGGGGTTTATTCATATTGAATCTGGATAGTGATGATACACATGTTCATAGCATGGATGCCAAAAGATGTAGAGTTTATAATGATAGTACCACTTTCTTGTGGCACTGCCATTTAGGTCATATTGGTGTAAAATGCATGAGGAAACTCCATGCTGATGGACTCTTGGAGTCACTTGATTTTGAATCACTTGACACATGTGAACCATGACTTATGGGCAAGATGACTAAAACGCTGTTCTCTGGAACAATGGAACGGGCAAGTAACTTATTGGAAATCATACATACTAATGTGTGCAGTCCAATGAATGTTGCAGCACGCGGTGGATATCATTATTTTCTCACCTTCACAGATGACTTAAGTAGATATGGGTATATTTACTTAATGAAAGACAAGTCTGAAACATTTGAAAAGTTCAAGCAATTTTAGAGGGAAGTTGAGAATCATCGTAACAAGAAGATTAAGTTTATGCAATCTGATTGAGGAGGTGAATATCTGAGTTATGTGTTTGGCAGTCACTTAAGACAGTGTGGAATTGTTTCACAGTTGACACCGCCTGGAACACCACAGCGTAATGGTGCGTCCGAACATAGTAATCAAACCTTATTGGATATGGTGCGTTCTATGATGTCTCTTGCTGAGTTGCCACTGTCGTTTAGGGGTTATGCATTAGAGACAGTTGCATTCATTTTAAATAGGGCACCATCGAAATCAGTTGAGACGACGCCATATGAACTGTGGTTTGGCAAGAAGCCAAAGTTGTCGTTTCTTAAAGTTTGGGGATGTGATGCTTATGTCAAAAAGCTTCAGCCTGAAAAGCTGAAACCCAAAGGGGGAAAATGTGTCTTCATAGGATACCCCGAAAGAGACAGTCGGGCATACCTTCTATCTCAGATCCGAAGGCAAAGTGTTTGTCGCTAAGAACGGAACATTTCTTGAGAAAGACTTTCTTTCAAAAGAATTGATTGGGAGGAAAATAGAGCTTGATGAGGTTATTGAACCTTTACTTCAACCAGAGAGTAGCGCAGCACAGAAAGATGTTTCTGTGGAACCTACAACGGTAGAAGAGGAAGTTAATGATGATGATCATGAAGCTTCAGATCAAGCTACTATTGAACGTCGTAGGTCGACAAGGGCGCGTACTGCTCCTGAGTGGTACGGCAACCCTGTCTTGGAGGTCATGTTGTTGGACAACAATGAACCTATGAGCTATGGAGGAGCAGTGATGCGCCCGGATTCCGAGAAATGGTTAGAGGCCATGAAATCCGAGATGGGATCCATGTATGAAAACAAAGTATGGACTTTGGAAGTATTACCTGAAGGGCGAAAGGCCATTCAGAACAAATGGATCTTTAAGAAGAAGACAGACGCGGACGGTAATGTCACCGTACTATACAGCTCGACTTGTGGCAAAGGGTTTTTCACAAGTTCAAGGAGTTGACTACGATGAGACCTTCTCACCCGTAGCGATGCTTATGTCTGTCAGAATCACGCTAGCAATAGCTTCTTATTTTGACTATGAAATTTGGCAGATGGATGTCAAAACAGCGTTCCTCAACGGTTTCCTTGAGGAAGAGTTGTATATGATGCAACCAGAAGGTTTTTTTGATTCAGAGAATGCTGACAAAGTTTGCAAACGCTAGCGATCCATTTATGGACTGGTGCAAGCATCTCGGAGTTGGAATAAGCACTTTGATGAGGTGATGAAAGCGTTTGAGTTTATACAAGTTTATGGAGAAGCTTGTATTTAGAAGAAAGTGAGTGGGAGCCCGATAGCGTTTCTAATATTATATGTGGATGACATATTGCTGATTGGAAACAATATAGAAATGCTGGAAAGCGTGAAGGAATATTTGAACAAGAGTTTTTCAATGAAGGACCTAGGAGAAGCTGCTTACATATTAGGCATTAAGATCTATAGAGATAGATCGAGACGCTTAATAGCACTTTCACAGAGCACATACCTTGATAATGATTTGAAGAAGTTCAAAATGGATCATTCCAAGAAAGGGCTCTTTCCTGTGTTACAAGGTGTGAAGTTCAGTAAGACTCAATGCCCAGTGACTGTAGAAGATAGGGAAAAGATGTGTATCATCCCCTATGCTTCAGCTATAGGTTCTATCATCTATGCAATGCTGTGTAGAAGACCTGATGTCAGCCTTGCCATAAGTATGGCTGGAAGGTTTCAAAGTGATCCTAGAATGGAGCACTAGGCAGCGGTCAAGAATATCCTTAAGTACCTGAAATGGACTAAGGAAATGTTTCTCGTTTATGGAGGTGATGAAGAGGTCGTCGTAAAGGGTTACGTTGATGCAAGCTTTGACACTGATCCGTATGACTCTAAGTCGCAAACCGGATATGTATTTATTCTCAACGGGGGAGCGGTAAGCTGGTGCAGCTCCAAGCAAAGCGTGGTAGCTGATTCTACGTGCGAAGCGGAGTACATCGCAGCCTCGGAGGCGGGGAAAGAAGGTGTCTGGTTGAAGCAGTTCATGACAGATCTTGGAGTACTGCTCAGTGCTATGAATCCAATGAACCTGTTCTGTGACAACACTGGTGCCATTGCTCTAGCCAAGGAACCAAGGTTTCACAAGAGGACCAGACACATAAAGCGATGCTTCAACTCCATCCACTATTACATTGTGGAGAAGGACATAAATATATGCAAAGTGCACATGGATCTGAATGTTGCAGACTCGTTGACTAAACCTCTTCCAAGGGCTAAACATGATCAACACCAGAACTGCATGGGTGTTCGATTCATTACAATGTAAATCACATAGTGATGTGAACTAGATTATTGAATCTAGTGCAAGTGGGAGACTGTTGTAAATATGCCCTAGAGGCAATAAATAAAGTGTTTATTATTATATTTCCTTTTTCATGATAATCGTTTATTATCCATGCTATAATTGTATTGAGTGGAAACACATTACATGTGTGGGTAAATAGACAAACACGCTGTCCCTAGTATGCGGCTAGTGAACTAGCTCATTGATCAAAGATGATCAAGGTTTCCTAACCATTTACATGTTATGTCATTTGATAACGGGATCACATCATTAGGATAATGATGTGATGGATAAGACCCAAACTACAAATGTAGCATATGGTCGTGTCAGTTTATTGCTACTGTTTTTCTGCATGTCAAGTATATGTTCCTATGACCATGAGATGATGCAACTCATGGACACCGAAGGAGTGCCTTGTGTGTATCAAATGTTGCAACGTAACTGGGTGACTATAAAGGTGCTCTACAGGTATATCCGAGGGTGTCTGTTGAGTTGGCGTGGATCTAGACTGGGATTTGTTACTCCGTTTGACGGAGAGGTATCTCAGGGCCCACTCAGTAATACAACATCACAATGAGCCTTGCAAGCAATGTGACTAAGTGTTAGTCACGAGATCTTGTATTACAGAACAAGTAAAGAGACTTGCTAGTAACGAGGTTGAACTAGGTATGGAGATACCGACGATCAAATCTCGGGAAAGTAACATACCGAAGAACAAAGGGAACATCATACGGGATTAACTGAATCCTTGACATAGTGGTTCGACCGAGAAAGATCTTCGTAGAATATGTAGGAACCAATATGGGCATCCAGGTCCCGCTATTGGTTATTTACCGTAGAGGTGTCTCGGTCATGTCTACATTGTTCTCGAACCCGCAGGGTCTGCACACTTAAGGTTTGGTGACATTTCGGTAGTATAGAGTTATGCATGGTGGTGACCGAATTATGTTCACAGTCCCAGATGAGATCCCGAACGTCACGAGGATCTCCGGAATGGTCCGTAGTTAAAGATTCATATATAGGAAGTCCTATTTTGGTCGCCGGAAAAGTTTCGGGCTCATCGGTAGTGTACCGGGAGTGTCGGTAGTGTACCGAGAGACCTCCGAGAGGGGTATTTCGAACCAAGAGGCTCCATGGGCTGTGGTAGATTTAATACCAACCCTTAGGGGGCTGGTGGAACTTCCACACAAGGCCCATGCGGCGAGGGAAAGAAAGTCCAAAGAGAAAAAGTGGAAAAAGGCAAAAATAGGGTGCATCATAGTCCTACTAGGATTGGAGGTGGATTCCACCTCTCCCACCTGGTTCGGCTGATGGCCAAGCCTCCTTCTCTCTTCCTCCTATATATACTGGTGGTTTTAGGGTTTTTGCACTAGAGTTTCAGCCACGTGCTACCCGTTCCTCCAGTGCATAGTTTCTCCTCTAAATCGGATTTCTGCGGTGCTTAGGCGAAGCCCTGCCGGAATAGCTCCACCACCATCGTGGGAGCGCCATCACGCTTCCGGAGAACTCATCTACCTATCCTCTCCCTCTTGCTGGATCAACATGGTGGAAATCGTCATCAAGTTGTACGTGTGCTGAACGCGGAGATGTCGTCCGTTCGGTGCTTGATCGGGACGGATCGTGAGGACAGTTCGTGATTGGATCGCGGGACGCTCGACGATTTGGATCGCGAAGACGTTCGACTACACCAACCGTGTTTCTTAACGCTTCCCGCTTAGCGATCTACACGGGTACGTAGATCCACTCTCCCTCTCGTAGACGCTCATCACCATGGATAGATCTGCATGTGTGTAGGAAAAATTTTGTTTCCCATGCAACGTTTCCCAACATATATATATATATATATTGAGAGAGAGAGAGAGGGAGAGAGATCACTATACTGCGGTGCAGCTCGAGGGAAGGAGGCATCTGTCGTCTCGTGCCCAAGCGGCACCTCTTCCTAGCTCGATGCCGCCACCACTGCTCCTCTCGCCTCTTCGCAGCTCGACACCACCACTTCTGCTCCTCCTCTTCGCATTTCACCTCCTCCTGCATAGGATCCATGGCTTCATGATGGCGGCTGGCTCGAGGTGGGGGAGCCTCGGCGGCTCCATGGCGACGGCTGGCTCGAGGCGGGGGAGCGACGGACGCGGCGGCGGCGGCATGGTGGTGGTGGCGACTGGCGAGCATGGAGAAGGGGAGAGTGGGATGTGGCAGCGGCTAGAGAGGTGGGGGTGACAGGGGAGAGGCGAAAGGGTTGGGCGCAGGGCATGAGGGAGGAAGAGGATTGGGGGTTAGGGTTTTCACAACGCTCTCCACGCATCGGCTATTCTCATACGATGACCGGAGGCAAACTCACTTCATTTGCCTGGGTCTACATCCAAAGAATCCCACCTGTCATTAATTCTTGACGAAACGAACGATGTGCAACACGAATGAACGGTGCAACAACTGCCAGCGTAAAAATCATACCATAGTAAAGAAAATAGAACGAGGGAGGAGGATTAGCGATGGCAAGGGCTCCAGAACGGCGGGTAGCATATCCACATTTATATTTTCGATGTGAGTATGTCAACCATGCATATTTTTCAAGTAATTTGCATTCTATATTTAAAAATAGTTGGTGTTCATCCATACTAAATTTGTTAATTTATATTTTACAGCTTATTTTGTTTCTTCGAGTGAAACACGGAAAATAGTTGACACGACACACTACACTTATGGATCACATCTAACTTGGGAGGAGAAGGATGTTCTTATCAACTTTGTTATTGGTGTCCTAGTTGGTAGGGACAACTTTCCGTATAATTTGGGAACTGACCCAAATTATACAAATTACATGCCACTAGTGCATAGGTTGAGGGCCGATTACATTCGCCAAAATATCTTGGTAATAATTATTAAGTACACTACTATTGCGTAAATGGTGTTGATTACATTGCTAACTAGGCTATTAGTATGTTCTTCAACAAAAACTGCCAAATGATGTTGTGCCTCTGTTGATGCATGGTGAAGGTCATGTGTCAATTAAAAGCCCTATGCCTCCCTAGTTCTCTTTTGCATACTAAAGAATGATCACAAGCCACAAATTGGAGACCATTTGATCTCTTTGCTTCATCATTGAGAAATAGGTGTTATTCAGTTTTATGACATTGTACCTGGGAGGGAGAACTAGGTCCTATGAGAGAGAAGTTTTTCTGGTTTATATTAACTTGCATGATCGATTATGATGATTACTATTATGATATTTTTCTGTTTTATGAGATTTTCACTTTGTATGATTAAGATAATGCTGAGTTGTTAGATGAGTAAGATGATGATGAGTTATATGACATATATTTCTTTAAGGTGGATGGATGCAAGTGATCATGTTAAATTAGAGCAAAATATGATGTTGCGATTGGCAACATCATACTTTCTTCTAATTCAACATGATCACTTGCATCCATCCAATTTAATCTAAATGTTGTTGGTGGCACAATAATTATTGATGTTGTATGTTAATATGTATAACCGTGTAATAATACAATGTAAATATAAAAAAAGGAATATGCGCGTTTAATAGTAGCGCGGGTTCAACAAGCATGCTACTGCTAACTTCGTTAGTAGTAGTGTTGGTTAAGAGGCGCTACTACTAATATTTACCTGTAGCGCTGGGCAAATAGCGCTACTGCTAAGAGTTAGTTGTAGCACAGTAGCAGTAGAGCTCCCGCAAGCGCTACTCATATGTGTATTTCCAGCGCTACTAGTAGGCTTTCTCCTAGTAGTGCTCCTTTGTAGTTGTTCGGTAACCCGCCATCTCCCCTAAGAATGCCAAAATCCATAATTGGGTCAGATCCCAACAATCCAAACTTAGTTTGGAAAACCTTGTGAGCCAAGGGTTCTTGTTGGCTCGAAAGGAAACTGAATGGTGCACTCCCAAAGAAGAGCCTTATCCTCATCCCCGTCAAGGAGAAGTTATCATCTTTGCTGATAATCTACGTAGGGGTTTTCGACACCCTGGCTCATAGTTCTTTAGAGACCTATTGCATTTCTTCAACCTCCGGCCCTAAGATATTTCACCTAATTTGATGACCAACATTTGTCAATTCCATGTTCTGTGCGAAGTTTACCTACAGGTAGAATCAATTTGAACCCTCTTTAGGGAGTTCTTCTATATGAATAGCCAGACCGAAACAAATAATGGATCTACCTGCGAACTTGGTGGGATTTCCATTCAAAAAAGAAAGAATAGACTGTTTCCTGATTGTAAGCTAGTGAGTCATCTGAAAGGATGGAACAAATCCTGGTTTTATTGCAAAAATACCGCCCCGTGAGGAGAAAATCCCCTCCCGAGCTATAGGATGGAGCGGCTTGGAAGTAATATGCAATTTCTGGGTTGGCCCTCAGATGAACAAAGGGATCGGATGGCACCTCTTCATACCAAATTGAGGGCCCTAACTGCACATGCATTAAACGGGATCGACTTGATCCGCTGCTAGTTGAAATGGCAAATCCAACTTGTGAGCATAAGGGGCAGCTTGATGTGCTAGTACTCGGGTGGTTTGCCCGATGCTCAGCATTTTTCCACCGAGGATTTGTCAGACGATGCACTCAACAAGGAAACAAAAAGATTCTTTGCTGATTCAAAGGAGAAATGCGGTGTCACCGGCTTGGGTCTGTTTTATCTGCAGAATCGAGCCCCTCTGGTATTTCACATTTCTTCATTAATTGTAATTAACCCGCCTTCCCAGTCTTATCTTTAATGTTGTCGCAGAAGGGCTCTAATTTCTAGAACGTCATGCCTTAGGCCCCCGTTCCTTCATCAGGCCAGATGACCCGCCTCTTGAGTCATCTTCCGGGGAGCATTCTGAGGCAAAACTTGACTTCTTTTTGTTGTTTGTGTACTGAGCTTTTGCTGACGCATTTTATTGTAAGGGTGAGTCGGAATCCCATCTAGCCGATGACTTTGGGTAATTCCGACTCTTCCAGTCCTTCAGAGATATTTGTCCCAAAGAAACCAAGACGAACCATCCAGAAGTTTAGATTATCACATCGAAATGCTTACTTAGATCATGACTTTATTTTGACAAAGACTCAATTTGCCGGCCAATCAAAACGCAAGACCCGAAGTGATTCTGGCGACTTAGCTCCTGGCTTGCCTCACGCGCCACCGGCTCGCAAGCCGCACCTTGAGGTACCAAATGGTCCGGTCAACTTTTATTCGAGAGTCGGTTTCTCTAAACAACTTCTTAGTCTCTCAAACTTACTTTTATTAGGAATCTTCTTCGTCTTCGAGCGACTCGTCTGCAACACAACTTCGTGCTTTCAACTTCAATCGTGGGTAAGTGTTTGACCTTTGCATGAAATTTCACGTACTTGACCATTGATATGTATATTTCTTAGTGTAGTCATTTAAAATTTTGATGATTATAGGGTGAAATCTTTCATGTCAAAACATGCTGCCGGGTCGACCTCATGCACTGCAGACTAGGATGCTCTAAACCCACCCCCCTCCTGAGAAGACAACGATTAAAATTGATCTTCTAGGAAATAACAACCCTGATGCCGTAGTTGAACTGGTAGTTGATGTTGAGGCGCTTAGGCCGGATGAGCCAGTTTTTATGGAAACGATGACGAATGTCGAAGGTACTTCGGTTGATCTATCTGCTCGTCCACTTAGTCCAGTGCGTTCCTCCAATCCGGCGGCTCATATTGACAACCCCAATCCGGAGGCTCAGAATGACCCAGATATTATGATCGTCGAGGAGTGCTTCCAAATTCCTGTTGTTTCCACTTACTTGGCCAAAATTGTAGCCAAGGATGAACCAACAGATTTGGAGAAGGGAAAAGCCAAACTCGAAATCCCAAGCTTGTTTGCACATGAAGTTGAAGACATTCGCAAGAAGTATTTGACCCGGTTGTTTGAAAACCAAGAACTTGAGATAAAGAAACGCTCTTAAGGGAAAATATGAGGTAACATTCTTGTTTGAATGCTTGGTTATCATATCCTTTCCTCAGCCCTCAAGGACCATCTTACTATGAGACTGGTAAGTTGTTTCTTCAAAATAGATTCATTGGACTATAACCGTAGCCCCCAAGGGTCGGCTTATCTCTTTGAGCTAGTCGGGTCTTCAGGAACATTGAAGAAATTCACCCTATAGCCACTAAGGGTCGACTCTTCTTTGTGAGATGAGTCAGGTCTTCAATAACTTTTGAAGAAGTTCAACCCGTTGCCCCCAAGGGAAGACTTGTCTCTGTGAGATGAGTCGGGTCTTCAATAGCTTTTGAAGAAGTTCAACCCGTAGCCCCCAATGGTCGGCTTGTCTCTGTGAGATGAGTTAGGTCTTCAATAACATTTGAACAAGGTCAATCTGTAGCCCCCAAGGGCTGGCTTGTGTCTTTTAGTTAGTCGGGTCTTCTAATGACGTGTTGATATGAAATTTGGCACATTAGCCCCCAAGTGTCATGTGGATTGTTTACAACCTCACTAGACTTTGAAAAATGAGTTTGAGATGCAGTAGTTTCCAAGTATCAAGTTGCCCTTTGTAAGGCGGCTCAGATGTTTCCGTAAAGACAGCCAGTTGATGAAATTTTTAACATGTGTCTGGAATATATGGAAAATGTTGAATCTATAGCTATGAATTTGCAGAAGTGTCTGGAAGAAGAAATGAAGTTAAAAGTTGAAGTTGGCTTTGCAGCGGCTCGTTCTGAAGAAACTACGGGTGATGCGCAAGACTGTCTTGAGCAGGTTGTGAAGAAATTTGAAGAAGAGAAAATCGCCATGTTGAAACATGTTGAGAAGGCTGAGGGTAAACTTGGCCCTTTGAGAGAAAATTATGCCATCTTGGTGAAGGAGATCAAGGAGATGGCGCCAGCCATCTTCGGTATGTGCTCATATCTCATTTTATTTGAATTACTGGGTTATAATCAAATGGAAATTTTCACATATGTAGAGCATTTATTCACAGCGTGTGTCTACTCCATTATGGAAGTAAAGAACCTGAAGAACCCTCCCACGAGTATTAAGGACATGCTCACAAAACTATCTATTGTGCCTCAATGGGTCACAGAGACCCATAAATCAGCGACTCGAGGTGGAGCAAACATGGCTCATGCCCGAGCAAAGGTATATTTGCCTAAGATTGATTTGCAGGAATAGAAAAATGGATTTCCCAAATATAAATTGGACGACTCAGAGTTCACCCGGGCTGACTTTGCCAGGTGTTTTAAGGAGATCCGACCATTGGCGACTCTAATGGCCGAAGAAATCAATCTTTCATAATACAACCCGGTGTACTCCAATAAGAAGGTGCGTATAAACGCCCCCAACGATGAGCCGTAAAAGCTGTTGCGGCCTCGATGTAAGAGACCCTTTGCTCCTGATGTTGATGCATCAAGTCTGATTGAGGGACCTTCAAACTTTAAGTCCTTACTCTCAATTCGGTGGCAACAAAAGGATCAGTAGGCTGACGATGAGGAGGAGTCGACATAGACTCAACCAGAGGCTGCTGATGTCGGCCAATCTTGAAGACGAGTCTTCAATGATGAATGAGCCGTCAGGCAGCTTAGGCTCATGAACATTTGGCAAAAAACATGAATATTTTGTGGCACATGTTATGAGTCTGTAATAGGGTAGCTTTAAAACTCTTGAATTTCCCTGTTGTGCCATCGTGCACGCTGACTGCATCTTTATTGTCTCAACACCTTTGATGTCTTGACCAGTTTTCCCAAATATCATCATATTTCTCTTTTTCGCTTGCCTATGTATTTTTGATTGAATCGGAGAGGTCGACTTAAAATCTAATAGAGACTTTCTTATGAAGCTTAAATCTTTAAATAAACCCTCCATAACTTTGTTGTAGAAGATATGTATTTGAACTGGACATGATAGGACCATAGTCAATCAAACCTGAATACTCATTGATGAGCCGGTAGTAATATTACGCCT
Source organism: Hordeum marinum (assembly GCA_022496015.1). Taxonomy (NCBI): domain Eukaryota; kingdom Viridiplantae; phylum Streptophyta; class Magnoliopsida; order Poales; family Poaceae; genus Hordeum; species Hordeum marinum. The sequence continues at coordinate 354,894,003 of CM039676.1, read as the reverse complement.
GAAAGTTTTACAAGGTAATAGCATATAATGATTATAATAATAAGACTGTGATAAGCCGGCTGAGTGAGACTCGGCAAAGAGACTCACTTTTGAGGCTCAAGTCTTGCTTCAATGAAGTGGGTACGATAACCCATGGTTTATCCTAGCTCTCTGTATGGTGGCTCTCACACGACTCAAACCAATATTTTAACCTTCAAAAGTTCAAGAGTACATCGGGTCATCTGATAGGAGTTGCATCAAGCATACAAGCAGGTTTAACCATAAATTATGGCGTATTTATTGTCGGATCAAGAGGGTGAGAAAGCTAAACTCGATGAGTTGGAAGCCCCCAAGTAACCTATGATCATGGAAAAGCTCAGCATAGGATTACAGGAGACGATGCTCCTACTGCAAAACATCTGGACTACAGATGAGCCAGCTTTATTCCGATGATAATAAGAATATAATGGCTCATTGAGCCAGAAGTCCCCAAGTGATGTGTTTGAAACAGTAAAGACTCATGCTCAATGTAGAGGCTGAAACGACAGGAACCCTGAGTTTCAGTGGTGCCGACTTCATTATATTTCAAAACATAGAAGTTGGGGGGTCGATACAAAGATAGTGAGCCAATGACTATAATTAAAAAAGGTGAGCCAGATCGACTCACTTAGTCGCTGGTTCTCTTGAAGGGACTCCGATCAGCTGGGTCAACATCAGTTGTATTGAACCTCAGCTCTTGAATGGCACAGGCCAACTCAGCATAAGCTGCATCCCCTTCCTCACACTCACAGGCTATCTTCCTGTTGCCTCCCATGATTATAGTGCCTTTGGGACCCGGCATCTTGAGTTTGAGGTAGACATAACAGGGACGAGCCATGAAACGAGCGTAAGCCAGCCTCCCAAACAGAACGTGGTAAGGACTTTTTATTTTCACCACCTCAAAGATTAAGGGCTCGCATTTGTAATTATGTTCAGCACCAAAACCGACATCAAGCTTAATCTGCCTAACTGGGCATGCTGACTTCCGAGGAACAATGTCGTGAAAGACTATGGTTTATGGCTGCCAACTGTTGTCTGGGAGGCTCATTCGCCGAAAGGTGTCATAATACAAAATGTTGATGCTGCTCCCTCCATCCATGAGGACTTTGTGAGGGTATAGCCACCCACCTGAGGTGCCACCACCAAAGCTAGATCCCCGAGTTATCAACTCATGGCGGGTGATCCTCTCTACTCGAGGTAATTGGCTGCTTAGACCAATTCAAGTATCTGGGAACCGTGGGTTCGATCATGTTGATGGCTCACTGCTTCAGTTTCTTGTCTCATTTGCAAGTGTTGGTGATAAAAACATGGTATTGACCACCATTCAGTTGCTTAGGATTACTTAGGAACCCTGCCTGATTATTTATGTTGTTGATTGCCCTAACCAAAACGTTGCCCATTGCCATTGTTTCCTTGGTGTTGAAACCCTGATCCTTAGTCGCCGTGTTTATATTGACCCGGATGTCCTCCACCATTGCCCCATTGATGACTCTGAGAAGCCTGGTTACGGAACTCCTGCATGACGTAGCAATTTTCCCACGAGTGGGTGGACGGCTTATCCTGAGTACTGTGTTTGGGACAAGGTGCTTTGAGTGCCACCTCATAATTGTGTGGCTTATTCCCATTATAAGCCCCCCCAGGTCAGACGTTTTGGTGCTGGGCTTTGAAACTAGTGTTGGTGTTGGACACAATTTCTGACCCGCCATCGGGCTCCTTCCATTTGTTATTTTTGCCTTGACCTCTATGGTTTCCACCTAGGTGATGACCCTTGCCGCCGTCACTTTTCTTGCCCTTACCAGTTTTATGCTTGTCCGAGCCGGGATCCTTTGTGCTATCTGACTCATCTTACCTGGTAAGAACATCCATTAAGTCGCCCATGTCTTGAACCTTACGCTTCAAACGACCAAGCTTCTGGACCAAGGGCTAAAAGTGGCCGTTTTCTCCAAGATAAGCACGACCGGAGCCGCCGTGATGATGTTTGATCAGTGGATGATTTCGGCATCCCGGCAGTTCCAATGATGTGCCGACTCATCCGCTCGCTGAATGCAATGTTGAAGATCCACTATTGTCATTGGTCGTTTGCATGTTCCCTAGAAATTTTCAATGAAACGTTCCTTTAGTTCCGTCTAGGTGTTGATGAAGTTAGGCAGGAGGTTTTTCAACCATGTTTGAGACGGTCCTTCCAGCATCATCGTCAGATACTTCGTGCATACTGCATCACTCATGTCGAGCATGTCCATAGCTAACTCATAGCTTTCGATCAACATTGTCGGCTCAAGATCTGCTATATAGTTTGGCACCTTGCGAGGCCCCTTGAAGTCCTTGGGCATCGCCTCACTGCGGAGAGCCGAAGAAAAACATGGGATGCCGATTGTCTTGTTGTTGATCCTATCCCCTAGTGTTGCTGACCATGGTTCCTTCATGGGCAGCCGAGTAACCCGTATCGCTGATGCTTCTGCCTCTACCTACCGGGCGGCTCTTGTAGTGTCCACGACAGCTTGAGCGTTAAGCAACACTACCTACGTTGGGGAAACCCGAGGCTGCCATTGATGCCCGCTACTAGAGACGGCCAGCGAATATTCATGTGGGCTCTTGCTGCGACTAGCATATGGTGTAGAATGCATCTGATCACGACTATAAGAATATTGTGCATGTTGTACTACAACTGTCTTGAACATCTCGATGGCGTTCCTTGCCTCGACTTCAACTGGAGTGTTTCCATGGATGGGCAGCACTTCCAGATTGCGTGTTGCGGTCAGCATATTGTCAACAGGATGGGAGAAGTGACCCCATGGTGTCTAAAAACATTTTGTTGGCGTCTGAATTGGCTCTGGCTGAGCCGGCTCTACCTGTCGTTCTACATGACGGAGTGGGTCATGTCCCGCCCTCAGTGTTGCTGGACTGGTGAATAACTAAGTCGGCTCGAGGCCTATCGGCAGCCGGCTTAAGTGTCTTCTTTGGTGAACCACATCAGAAGCATCTCAGCGAAGCCCTAGTTGCCAAGCCTCAACCCTCAAACGCTCTGACTCGTTATGGATACGAGCCTGCACCTCAGCCATCTAGGCGTTTTCAGTGTCAATCTCTCCTTGAACCTTTGTCATCTTGGGGCAAAGTTTCACTAGCTCCCGTTGCGAGCTTCCTAATTCTTTGTAGTGATAGGATCCTCCAAGAGTTTGGTCATCTCAGCCATCAAGTCGATCATGGCTTGAGCCGGCGTCTTGCCTGACCCGCTAGCACCATGCATAGCTGCTGACGGGGACGGATCTTGAGCCGTCGCGGTTCCTGCCATATAGATGGTAACCTGGTGAGTTGGCTCATACGACGCCTTGGTGGCATCCGCTTCCGTGCATCCTCCAAGTGTCCCACAGTAGAGGGGACAAATTGATTTGGTGTCTCCCATGGATGACTCATCGTCAGAGTTGACAAGAGTATCCTTGCTGCCCACCGACTCGTCCGAAAGGCTGATTCCTTGGGTGAAACCTACGAAGATGCAACGTCAGACAGTTTGATGCCGACCGGGATGAGCGTGCCGAGCCGGCTCGACAATGTTGGTGCAGATGTCCGGCTCGGGTACTGCTATGGTTTTGACATGGCATATCTCCTCGCAAGAGAACTTAAGTGTAAGGCCATCGTTGCTATGTGGCAACTCGAAGGGATTGATTGGTAACGAGAGACGAATTTACCCAGCTTCGTCCCCTCCATTGGAGGTAAAAGCCTATGTCCTGCTTTGGTGACTATATTGATGGTGATCTCGATTACAAGGGTGAAGAATCGCTCACCTGGCTCTCGAGGGTTTCTAACCTGTCTATCGGTCTCAGGGGCTCGCCTTTATATATAGGTCGAGGCCCTAGGGTTTACAAGAGTCTGGGTCATGTTATGACTCGTAACCTATTACAATTCTGCCCTATCTTGCCTTCCAAGTAAGGAAAGCTTCTGGCGTCTTCCACCTTATGAACCTTGAGTCGCCATCTTCACGCATTGGGCCGCCAAGCGGCTTATTGGGTAACTCACCTTATTTATTCTTGTTATCCAAAGCGCTACCCATCTTGAGTATAACTCTTAGGCCGCCAATAAGCTAACCCAGCCCAATGGGCAGGTTACACCTTGAAGTTATATCCCCGACATTAGGCCCCGGCTTGACTTTAATTCATTCATGTCGATCTTTCTTACTTTCATCACGTGGCTTATCTTCTTCCATGTCTTTGTCTTCTTAGTTTCTTCAAATGCCGGCTTACTGCTCCTGCAGACTTGTACAAAAAATTGTGACATCCGCATATGACGTCAGCCGCCAGAAACTTAGGGAAGACGTGATGACATCACAATGGATCTATGTACTTATCTTTATCCTGAAAATCAAAGCATCACTTTCTCCAAACATTTATCTAGGTGTCTTCACAAGTTTCGAAGGAAGCGCTCAAAGAATATGAAGACCAAGGTTTGTTGCCATCTAAGGAGGCTATCGGATGGCAGGTTCCTTAGGGGGAAACACGCGCCAAACCTGGCGAAGGAGAAGTTGTAGTTTTCACAGATCACCTTAGTAGGGGCTTTTCTCCCCCGGGGTCAAAATTCTTCCGGGATGCACTCAACTTCTTTAAACTTCATCCGCAAGACTTGGCCCCCAACTCCATATCGAACCTCTACCAATTTCAAGTGTAATGTGAGATGTACCTACAAATGGACACCACTGTCCTGCTCTTTCTGGAGTTCTTCTATTTGAATCGCCAGACTGAGTGCACAGATGGACCTATCCAAGAGTTAGGTGGAATTTCACTTCAAAAACGTAGAGATGGTGGCTTTCCTTCTGCTATCCTACCGAGTCACCCAAAAGGATGGGCTAAAACTTGGTTTTACTGTCGGAACACTGCTTCTGAGAATGAGAACCCCCTGCCCGGTTACAGACTAGACCACCTTCCTATGGACTTTGAACTTCCTGGCCGGGCTTCTCAAGAAGAGCGCAATAAATTTGCCTTTGTGTTTCCAAAGTTGGCGTCTCTACAACCTCGAGGTTTAACTGGAGTGGATCTGAGATGGTGCTAGGTATCTTGGATGATCCTGTCATTGAGCCACCGAAATAGTTTGATGTGAAAAAATTATGGTCTTATGAATGATGCGCAAAGGTATAGTAAGGTAGTTTTGACTAAGGAAGACATAAACCGGGTTGTGAAGAAATTGTTGGGGGAGCCTCAAGTTGTCTGTGACCAAGTCGGTTTGAAGCCTTTTAACACCCTCAACCCGACTCCTTCAGTAAGAAATTTTTCAATAATTATTTGATTATCTTTGTAGGACCTTTTTCAAATTGGAACGCTTTACTCTGTCATTTGTATCAAACTTGCACGAGTCTTCACCTTTCTAAGAAAAGGAAGGTTCCAGCAAGCAAGCCTAAGGCCGCCCCTAGCAAGAAGAACAAGAAGGCGGTTATAGAAGAGTCGTCGCTTAGGGTCGAGTCTCCATCAGCTGGTGCATCTATGGAGGTAATACTTGATATCCTTGGACATTTCTTTATTGAGTTTGCTAACACCTTTTGCTACCAGGGTGATGTAGCCATGAGCCGGGCCGACAATGTTGAGTTAATTTCCATCTCCTCCAGCTCAGAATCCTTGTCTCCAAAGAAAATCAGGCGAGTCATTTGGAAAGTAAGTTTTTCTCACGCACTTTCTTACTTGGATCCCAATTTTATTTTTAAGAAGGTTCGGTAGAACTCAAGACGTCGGACTAGGAGTAGCTTTGGCAATCTTATGGCCGTCTTAGCTAACAAGCCAGCCACTCGTCACCAACAGGATGAGGTGCCTCATAGTCCAACTCCATTTCATCCTCGAGCTGGTCTTTTTTAAAACACTCTTAATCCTTGTGATTCAAATTACTAGGAGTCACCACCTTTTTCTGACGACTCAACTAATTCGAAACTACCACCCCTTGTTATTAATCAGGGGTAAGCTTTCTCTTCCGTGTGTCATATATTTTCTTGTTAATCTCTTATTTACATATTTTTTATCCTGGCGCTTTGTTTTTACGGCAAAAGCCAAGAAGAGGAACCTTGGTGAATCACCTTTTATCCCTGAAGTTCCTGAGCCAGAAAGACCAGATGTGGCATCTCCTGAGGTTGTTGCGAATGGTGAAAAAATCAGGAGGCTCAAGTCGATTTGCCTGCACAGCCTAAACCAACCACTGCTGATATTATGCATTTAGAGGCTTACCCGGCGGCGAATATTGAGCCGCCCTGTCCGCAAGAAGCTGCGGAAGCTGCTCCTTGTCATGAGAACATGGAAGTCACCATTACTGGGTCAGGTTATACCACTCCTCGACCCGCCAATGTGTTGGCAAATGTGTATCCAAGGAAGAGACAACACTACTTGATAAGGGAAAGGCCAAGTTGGAGTTTCCAAGTTATAAAGCCTTCAGCACTGAAGAATTATATGCTGGTTATCTGGATCGCCTTTCTACGAGACGACGAATGGAAGCCGACCTCAGAAATATGATGAAGAGAAAATATGAGGTATGTTCAACCTTGCTAGTATATATCCTCCCATAGCCCCCAAGGGCTAGCTCATCTTCTTGAGATGATTCGGGTCTTTAATAGCTTGAAAAATTCGACCTGTAGCACCCAAGGGTCGACTCATCCTCTTGAGATGAGTCGAGTCTTTATTAAATTGAAGAATTTGACATGTAGCCCCAAGGGCCAGCTCATCCTCTTGAGATGAGTTGGGTCTTTAATATCTTGAAGAATTCGACCTGTAGCCCTCAAGGGCTGGCTCATCCTCTTGAGATGAGGCGGGTCTTTAACAACTTCAAGATTTCGACCTGTAGCCCCCAAGGGCCAGCTCATCCTCCTGAGATGATTCGGGTCTTAATTTTGTATGCTTTAGAAAGAATTGGTATGCATTCACCCCCAGGTGTCGAGTATATTGCTTGCAATCTTCTTGAGACTTGTTTGATATTTATGAAAATCATACTGTATTCTTACTTCCAATCAATATGATGACCTTGAGTATGCAGGAATCTTTAAAAGCCGCCGAGTCAAATGAGACCGGCTTAAAAAAGGTTCTTGAAGTGGTACAAGACGCCCGAACTGAGCTTGAGGAAAAACTTCTGTTATCCTTGCTAGCGTTGGGGAAAATCAAATCAGGCTTCGAAACAAAAAATAAATCATTTAAAGCTGAGAAAATTGTCTTGATTCATCATTCTAAAAATGTCAAGGGTTGTCTTAAGGACATATCTGAAGAGATGTCTGGGTTAAAGTGACATATCGATCACATGACCCAGGCCATCTTCGGTGAGTATTTCCATAAACTTCTTTGTTGAAGCCACCTTGACATGAAAATGAATCGCATGGAGACTCATGTACTGAAATTATTTGTAGGCCCTCACACTCGGAATCTTCATGATAATAGCTTGCTGAAGCTCAAGGTTGTATATGCACTAACGGAGCAACTATACACTGGAAGCCTATGCACAATCCAAACTGTTATGGGGAACAAAGAGCCGGTGAAGCTCATGAAAGACGTGTTGAAATTCCTCTCTATGCTCCCAAAGCAGATTCGAGAACTCAAGAGATCAGCCGCTCAAGCTGGAGCAACTTATTCCTTGAGTTGAGCTTTGGCTTACTCAGCCAAGCTTGATCCTGTAGAGAGGGCCGAAGGGTATCCAGCGCTGAAGGTGGACGGGTCAGCTTTTATTGAGGACGACTATATTCAATGTGTCAAGGTAGCTCGAGTGTTTGTTAGCCAACTCCTAAATAAAATGGAGTTGAAAAAATATTAGCCGGCTTATGATTCCGCCAATGTCCGAGTCCAGTCGCCCTCGTTTGAATCAGTGAGTCTTACTATGCAGCGGCGTGAACACACCTTTGCACCTGAAGTTGATCCGTCCCCAGTTTTGACCGAAGAAGATGTATTCAAAGCCTTTACTCATTGCAACTAGATTTGTACAATCTTTATATTGAAGACCTGAAAGTTCTAGAGGCGGATAACCCGGAGACATCCCATGCGCAGAACCAGCCCGAAGCTTAACCCGAATGATATTGAGGCCGGGTCACGAAAAAGATGCCTCAAACTTTGATTCAACTGCTTGGGCTTGAAATGCCTTGTAATATTTTAAAGGCAACTATTGTTTTACATGTGATGTGCCTTTGTGCATGTTTTCGAACTCTTGATCTTGTCTCGATGACAAGGCATTTGTGCATGACCAAGCTTTTTCTAAGCTCGCCTTTAATCCATGTGTGTAGGAGTCATATCACTTGTGCCCTCATTTTATTCTGTCTTGACTGATCTTGCTCAACATTTTTGTTGCTTGAAGCTATATTGGCGGGTTACCCTAACCTGTTCCCTGAAATTTTTTCTGCAGTTTTGCAGGAAAAATGCTTTTTTGAACTGGTCATAATATGATCATAGTTTCATAACCTAGTACTTTTATATGAGTCAGAAGCAAGAAACAATGTTATTCCTGAAAAATTAGCATAATAATAATAAATGGTAATAAGCCGGCTCAGTGAGACTCGGTAAAAAGATAGCTTTCGAGGGTCAAGTCTTGCTTTAGTGAAGCAGGTATGATAACCCATGGTTTATCCTAGCTCTTTGTATGCCGGCTCTCACTTGACTCAATCCAATGTTTTAACCTTGAAAAGTTCAGGGTCCATAAAGGAGTGACTTATTAAGAGTACATAGGGTCATTTGATCAGAGTCGCATCAAACATACAGGCATGTTTAACCATACATTGTGGCGTATTTATTTTGTCGGGTCAAGAGGGTGAGAAAGCTAAACTCGATGAGTTGGAATCCCCCAAGTGCCCTATGTTTCAAATAACAAAGACTCATGCTCAATTTATAGGATGAAACGATAGAGACCCCGAGTTTCGAGGGTGTCGGCTTTATTATATTTTAACATATAGAAGTATTTACATAATTTTCAAGGGGGGGAGGTACAAAGTGACAAGTATGTGGCTCTAAGTATAGTAAGGCCGAAGTTGAGCGATGTTCCAAGGCCGGGTTGTCTCTTCTTCAAAGGTATGTGAACCCAGTCGCAGGTCGATCAAATAATACGAACCATTGTTAAGGTTTTTGCTAATCATGAAAGGGCCTTCCCAAGGCGGTGAAAGATTGTGCATCTCTGTTTGATCTTGATCAAACGAAGAAATAACTTGCCTTCTTGGTTCGTGCGGCTTCTCACTCTACGGCTGTGGTAGCGGTGTAGGTCTTGTTGGTACAGAGCTGATCCGGCTGCTGCTAAGTCACGCTCTTCCTCCAAAGCATCCAAGGAATCCTAACGTGCTTGCTCATTATCTGCCTCAACATAAGCGGCGACTCGAGGAGAATCATGACAGATATCACTCGGCAGCACCGCCTCAGCACCGTAAACCAGAAAGAAGGGTGTGTATCCGGTGTATCTGTTTGGAGTTGTTTTGATACTCCAAAGTACTGAAGGAAGTTCTTCAAGCCAACACCCACGGGTACATTGTAGCGGGACCATGAGCCGGGGTTTGATTCCTCTCAAAATTTCTTGATTGGCTCATTCCACTTGTCCATTGGATTGGGGATGTGCCACTGCTACTAAGTCAAGTCGGACATGTTCTTTCTGATAAAACTGCTCCATAGACCCTTTGGACAAATTGGTACCATTATCAGTAAGATACTATGAGGGTAACCAAAACGGTATATCAACTTCTTTAAGAACTTGAATGTTGTCTCCGCATCACAACTGCTGACAGGTTCTGCTTTATCCTATTTGGTAAATTTATCAACCACCACCAATAGGTGAGTCTTTTTATCAAAACACATCTTGAACGGGCCAACCATATCTAGCCCCCAGACTGAAAATGGCCAAGTGATACGTCTCCAACGTATCTATAATTTTTGATGATGGCATGCTATTATATTACCTGTTTTGGATGTTTTATATGCATTAATATGCTATTTTATGTTAATTTTTGGACTAACCAATTAATCTAGAGCCTAGTGCCAGTTCTTGTTTTTTTTTCTTTTTTGAGTTTTGCTGATATGGAATATTAAATGGAGTCCAAACGGAATAAAGTCTTTGGAATGATTTTTTCTCGCACGAAAGAGATCTACCAAACTTGGAGTGCACGCCAGCGCATCTGCCAGGAGATCACAAGCACGAGAGGTGCGACCACCCCCTGGTCACGCCTGGCAGGCTTGTCGTCTCTTGGCAGGTATCCTAACCCGATTCTTCATCCTATAAATACCCAAATATTCCCCTCAACACCAAGAAGAGCCACGCAAATACTTTTCCGTCGACAAAAGCCTCCGTTACCGAGAGATCCAATCTTGGAGCCTTTCCGATAATCTACCGAAGGGGGTTCCGATCACGAAGGGCATCTACATCAACTCCATTGCCCCTCCGATGATGCGTGAGTAGTCCACCACAGACCTACGGGTCCATAACTAGTGCTAGATGGCATCTTCTCTTTCTCTTTGATCTTCAATACCATGTTCTTCATGATCTTCATGGAGATCTATCCGATGTAATACTCTTTTGTGGTGTGTTTGTCAAGATCTAATGAATTGTGGGTTTATGTTCATATTATCCATGAATCTTATTTTAATATTTTCTGAATTCTTATATGCATGATTTCATATCTTTGCAAGTCTCTTCGAGTTATTGGTTTGGTTTAGCCAACTAGATTGGTAATTCTTGCAATGGGAGAAGTGCTTGGTTTTGGGTTGAATATTGCGGTTTCCTCACCTAGTGACATAATAGGGGTAGCGAGGAGCGTATTATATTGTTGCCATCAAGGGTAAAAATATGTGGTTTTTCATCATATTGCTTGAGTTTATCCCACTACATCATGTCATCTTACCTAATGTGTTACTTTGTTCTTCATGAACTTAATACTCTAGATGGAGGCAGGAGTCAGTCGATGTGTGGAGTAATAGTAGTAGATGCATAATCATTTCGGTCTACTTGACATTGATGTCATGCCTATATGCATAATCATTGCCTTGGATATCTACATAATTATTCTCTTTTCTATCAATTCCTTGACAGTAATTTGTTTACCCACCATGATATTTTCCTTCAAGAGAGAAGCCTCTACTGAAATATATGGCCCCCGAGTCTTATTCCCATAATATATTTTCAAATCTATAAACCAAAAATACCAAAAATACCTTGCTCCAATTTATTTATCTTTTACTTTCCGCAATCGATTACATATATCTCTATCAGATCTAATCCTTGCAAATAACCGTGAAGGGATTGACAACCCCTTTATAGCGTTGGGTGCAAGATTTTGATTGTTTGTGTAGGTGCATCCATTGGTGACTTGCTTGTTCCTCCTACTAGATTGATACCTTGGTTCTCATCAACTGAGGGAAATACCTATCTACTTCGCTGCATCACCCTTTCCTCTTCAAGGGAAAACCAACGCAAGCTCAAGAGGTAGCAAGAAGGATTTCTGGCACCGTTGTCGGGGAGGATACACATCAAACCTACCAAGTACCCATCACAAACTCATCTCTTGCATTTATATTATTTGCCATTTGCCTCTCGTTTTCCTCTCCCTCACTTCTAAAATGATTTTCAGAAAATACCAAAAAGACTTTCCTTTTTATTCTCCCTTCTTCCGTTCGCCCTTTCGTTTGCCATTTGTTTGCTCGTGTGCTTGATTGCTTGCTTTGCCACAATGTCTGAGAATACCAAGTTGTGTGATTTTTCCAGTACTAATAATAATGATTTTATTAGTACTCCAATTTCTCCCGGCACTAGTGCGGAATCTTATGAACTTAATGCGGCTTTGCTCAATCTTGTTATGAAAGAACAATTTTCTAGCCTTCCTAGTGAAGATGTCGCATCCCATCTAAATATATACATTGAGTTGTATGATATGCAAAAGAAGAAAGATGTGGATATTTATATTGTTAAATTGAATCTATTTCCGTTCTCACTATGAGATCGTGCTAAAACTTGGTTTTCATCTTTTCCTAAAAATAGTACCGATTCATGTAATAAGTGTAAAGATTCTTTTATTTCCAAGTACTTTCCGCCCGCTAAGATCATCTCCCTTAGGAACGACATAATGAATTTTAAGCAACTTGATCATGAGCATGTTGCACAATCTTGGGAGAGGGTGAAATTAATGATTAGGAATTGTCCCGCACATGGTTGGCGTTTATGGATGATTATACAAAAAAATTATGCGGGGTTGAATTTTGCATCTAGGAATCTTTTAGATTTAGCCGCAGGTGGTACTTTTATGGAAATCACCTTAGGATAAGCTGCTAAATTCCTAGATAATATTATGAAAAAATACTCTCAATGGCATAGCGAAAGATTCCTACTAGCAAAAAAGTGCATGATATTGAAGAAATAAATACTTTGAGTGAAAAGATGGATGAATTGATGAAATTGTTTGATAGTAAGAGTGCTCTTATTGATCCGAATGATATTCCTTTGTCTTCTTTGATTGGAAATAATAATGAATCTATGGATGTGAATTTTATTGACAGGAACTATTTTGGTAATAACGTGTATAGAGGTAATTTCAACCCTAGGCCATTTCCTAGTAATTCCTCTAATAACTATTCTAATTCCTACAACAATTCTTATGGAAATTATAATAATATGCACTCTGATCTTGAGAATATTGTTAAAGAATTTATTGGTTCACACAAGGTTTTCAATGCTACGATTGAAGAAAAAGTGCTCAAGATTAATGATTTGGCTAGTAGCGTTGATAGAATTTCGCTTGAGATTGATTCTTTGAAAGTTAGATCTACTCCACCCAAGCATGATATTAATGAGTCTTTAAAATCTATGAGAATTTATATTGATGAAAGCAAGGAAAGAACCGCTAGAATACATGCTAAGCGTGAATGGCTTGAAAAAGTGTGTTCTCGTGATAATAATGGAAGACCTTAAAGTGATTGACTCCGATTGAACCTTTGTTATCCAATATGAATCTTGATAAAGATGGTACTGTAGATAAGTCAACTTTAGATAAAAGGCGTCCCAGTGATTCGGAGTCTATAGATCTTAATGCTAAGATTGATAAAAGTGGGATTGAAGAGGTCAAAACTTTAAATAGCTATGAACCCACTCTTTTGGATTTCAAGTACTTTAATTATGATAATTGATCTTTGATTGATTCTATTTCCATGTTACAATCCATGATGAATTCTCCACATGCTTATAATCAAAATAAGGCTTTCACTAAACATATCGTTGATGCTATGATGAAATATTTTGAAGAAAAACTTGAGTAAGAAGTTTCTACCCCTAGAAAGCTTCATGATGAGTGGGAAACTACTATTAAGATTAAAATAAAATATTATGAGTGCCATGCTTTGTGTGATTTGGGTGCTACTGTTTCCATGATTCCGAAAACTTTATGTGATGTGCTAGGTTTCCATGATCTTGATGATTGTACTTTAAATTTGCATCTTGCAAACTCCACTATTAAGGAACCTATGGGAAGGATTAATGATGTTATTATTGTTGCAAATAGGAATTATGTGTCCATAGATTTCATTTTTCTTGATATAGATTGCAATCCTGCATGTTGTAACGACCCGACCTGGAAGGTCAAGTCTCCGGTGTTTCCGTACCATCCCAAGATCATGCTGGTACACACACGGTACATCAATGTATATATCAAAGGTAAATCACACAGCATTATATTAATCGAAATCTCATATTGAGTCCTTTATTACAATAAAAATTACAATAAAGTGGCCAAAAGGCCAACTCATGAGAATAACTAAGTCTTGCGGAAGCGTCGAAAGTAGGTGAGTCCATCTGACTCCAAGGGCATCTCACTGAGCATAGAACGTGTCCTCACTCCTGGTCGGAAAAATACTCTGCAACATGATACGTTGCAGCCGTGTAGGTCAGCATATGGAATATGCCGGCAAAGTCACAAGAGAAGGGTGAAAAGGTAATCATCTAGTCTATATGCATATATGGCAAGTGGGGTGGTAAGTTTTTGCGTAAAGCCAAGTTTTTCCTACATCAAAAGAAAGGTTAAGCAAAATATTACTAAGTTGGTTGATTAATGAGATGGTTCAACCAACCAATTCTCATACCCAAAATTATTAAATTCCCACATCATCATATTATTTGTGTTGAGAGTTTCGGAAGTTCCAATTCCTTTGGCTCAAGTCGTCCATGACCGTGGACACGGCTAATCAATTAGGTTTTGTACTCTGTAGAGTTTTGCACACGTTCCCCACAAGATTTGGTCGCCTCCGTTTGATTTCTCGCACTTCAGGGTGTTTGAGAAACGGATGACCAAAACATGGTCTTCCAAAGGGTTTCCCTGCGACTCTGACGGTGCCCATCCTTTCCTACCGTTCTTCTACCTCTCGTAGCACCGCCTGTCCAGGGTCACCACGATATCCAACCAAGCCAGAGCCCATAATGACTTGTGGCTGTGCAGGTAAGCCTTGGGTCTTGAAGCACCCATCCATCCCTTTGTGCCTGGGTGGACCTTTCCGCGTGAATACTGGCCATCTCCAGCATCACCTAGGCTAACCACTGGTTTCTCCAGGGTGCCGTTCAACCATCATCCACCCAGAGGTATGTTGAAAACTTGGAGTCTTGAAATCTTGATCATTATGCAGGTCTTGAAATTATTAACTCTCTCAACTCTCATGAATCACACAACCAACCCCGTCTACTAATAGCATAGCAAAAGGTAAAACAACGTTTCCCGGGGCCAATGTGTCAAAGAGGTTGAGGGGGTACCTACCACATGATACTATTACAATGTAACCAAGTTTCCAACTAACCTATCTTGCATGCAATTGGGGAGATGGTAGACTAATGCATATAAAACATGGGTAAAACATGATCAAAGTGACTTGCCTGATTGATGATCTTCGTACGTGAGTGACTCTAAGTAACAAGCTTCGCACTCCGGATAATCTAACGAAACAAACAATGCACTCAAATAAGCATACAACCAAAATAAGTACTCATAACATTCAGCAAAGAAGTATTAAACAATCAAGGCAAACAATGCACAAAAATCACTAACAAGAAAAACACACAAAGTTTTGTTTTCCAAAGGGGATGATGAAAACACTTCTACGTAATAAAACTATTTTGAAATAACAAGACAATTGTTGACAGCAAGGAAACAATAGAATATTTTATTAATAAACAGAATATAATCAATTTAAGTTTTGTTGGGAAAACTTTTAGTAAAGTTTGTAAAAGTTTTGATAAACACTATATGAATCAACTATAGTTATATTAACAAAAGAATGAAAAACTAAACTTATTATTTATTAACAAAACATGTTCTTGACAGAAAATAACTTACTATTAAATCTGTCTTAGAAAACAGAAACAAAATATACAAAACTTTGTTTGAAAGCAAAACTATTACTAGTTAGTTGTTTTAGTCAAATTAAGCCTAATTGAAAAGAAATTTTGATTCCTATGTTAATTAAAATTAAACTAAGCAAATTTATATTTTTATTAACATTAAGTGAAAACACTAAATGTTTACTAACAGAACCTAATAAACAAATAAAACCAAATTCTAAATCAAACTAATCAAAATTGAGTTTATAAAACTATATTATAATACTATACAGATTCTGTTTTTGGTTAAAACATTAATTAAATATATCCTAAATATCTTCAAACTAAGCATGAAGGTAGTCCTAACTAATACCAAACAGTAGCAAAAAGATTCATATCAAAATCTATTTTCAAACACTAGTTATTCAGATTTGAAGATTTTGAGCAAATTTGATTAAATTCAAATTTTATAGTTCAAATTTGAAATTTAAAAGTACACGGTGAAATTACATGAAATTTGTGAGCTACTGCAAAAAGAATCAACTCAAAACACTAAATAGATTAAAAGATATAAGCAAAACAAAATTTGAAAACATTCTGTTAATTAAAACAGAGAATGAAAAAAAATCTGATTTGCGTCGGTCAGGGGGCTACGTGGCACGATCCGATTGGCTAAGGGGTGTGTGCGTGCGAGAGCTACGGGCGGGCGACCGATCGGAAGAAGAAAACGATTCGGACTTAAGTCCGTTCTAATCTCGGACGTTGGATTCGGATCGGAGGGAGGAGGTGCTCACAGGGTAAAGAGGTCGCCAGCGTCGGGGTACTCCGGCGAGTCCGGTAGCGGTGGATGCGACGGCGAGGTGCTCCGGTGGTCGGGGAAGATGGGGGAGTGATCCGGGCGACGGCGACGGTTCTCCGGAGTCGATTGGTGGCGACGACGAGGCGAACGATGGTCGGAGGTGGTGGTACGGTCGACGGCGAGCTTCGGTGTGGGAGTAGCTCCGGCGAGCAATTGACAGCGTTCCGGCAAGGGGGAAAAGGGGGCTCGGGGTGAACGGATGCGGGGAGTGGCCGGCTACTTATAGGGCGCTCGAGGGGTGCGGGGGAGTAATGGGGAGAGAGATCCGGCGAGGGGAGGTAACGGCCGGCGAGATCCGGTCCGGCGCTCGCGGGGAAGGGGACGACCGTTTCGGGCAACGGTCGGTCGGCGTGGGACCCGGATGTCAGCGAGTGGGCGCGGGACCGTTACGCGCGGTCGGTCGACCGGTAATGAATGCGCGATTTAACTGCCGTGGGCCGGCCCGGTTTAAATGCAAACCGTTACTGATTTTCTTTAATATTTTTACAGAGACATTCAAAAGCTTTTAAAGCATTCAAATCGTCTTCAAAAATAGGGGTATTATATATCAAAATTAACAGAATAATAAATGCTATTTAATGAACATTTATATTCTGTCATTTGAACACTTTGAGAAAAACAATATTTTCAGAAATTGCCTAATTGTTTTTAAATCCTTTTTTGCAAATATTTTCAAAATAACTCCTGGTTATTTTTGTTCAAATAATTCACCAATTTGACCCTGGTGTGGAGTGTCATGTTACTCCTCTCTTATTTTGAACATTTAACCAAAATTTCAAATAGGGGAAAGCAACATAGGGAAAAGTAAAAAGGACTTTCAGAAAGTCAGAAAAGATATTTCAACTATTACATAAAATCAAGCAATGATGATGATAGATGCATAGCTATAACATAACATTCCAAAATGGAATTTTGGGATGTTACAAACCTACCCACCTTAAGATGAATCTCGCCCTCGAGATTCGGGTTGGCTAGAAAATAGGTGCGGATGGTCTCTACGAAGATCTTCTTCGCGTTCCCAGGTGGCTTCTTCCTCAGTGTGGTGACTCCACAAAACTTTACAGAACTTGATAATCTTGCTGCGGGTAACTCTGTTGGATGTCTCGAGGATCTTGACAGGCTTCTCCTCATAAGTCAGATCACTTTCAAGCTGTATGGCCTCTAGGGGTACTGTATCTCTCAGAGGGATATCAGCCATCTCTGTATGACATTTCTTCAGCTGGGACACATGGAACACATTATGAACTTCGGATAATCCTTCTGGCAATTCCAGTTTGTATGCAACTTTGCCTCTACGTTCAAGAATTTTGTAGGGGCCTATGAATCTGGGTGCTAATTTTTCCTTTAACACCAAATCTCTTGGTTCCTCGAAGCGGGGATACACGAAGATATGCTCTATCTCCCACTTCATATGTCACTTCCTTGCACTTGCTGTTAGCATAACTCTTCTGTCGAGATTGAGCTATCTTGAGTCTGTCACGTATCAACTTGACTTTCTCTTCAGAATCTCGGATAAGGTCGGGACCAAAAAGTTGTCGGTCTCCAACACCATCCCATGTCAGTGGTGTTCTGCACCTCCTTCCGTATAAAGCTTCGAAAGGGGCCATCTTTAGACTGGTTTGATAACTGTTGTTGTACGAGAATTCTGCGTAAGGTAAGTTGTCATCCCAACTAGATCCATAATCTAGCGCACAAGCTCTCAACATGTCTTCCAGAATCTGGTTGACTCTCTCAGTCTGTCCATCTGTCTGCGGATGAAAAGCTGTACTAAACTCTAGCCTTGTACCCAAAGTTTCATGTAACTGATGCCAAAACTTTGAGGTAAATTGTGTTCCTCTATCTGACACGATACTCCTCGGAACTCCATGCATACATACGATCCTGGTCATATATATCTTGGCTAGCTTAGCACTGGTATAGGTGGTTTTCACTGGAATGAAATGAGCTACCTTGGTCAAACGATCTACCACTACCCAGATGGAATCTTAACCTGAACGGGTCCTGGGTAATCCTGTGATGAAATCCATACCAAGCTTTTCCCATTTCCACTCAGGTATGGGCAAAGGTTGGAGTAACCCTACTGGTTTCTGATGTTCTGCTTTTACTCGCTGACAAACATCACATATGGCAACATGCTCTGCAATATCTTTCTTCATACCTGTCCACCAATAACTTTCTTTCAAATCCAAATACATCTTGGTATTTCCTGGGTGTATCGAGTAAGGTGAATCATGGGCTTCCTGAAGTATCAACTTCCTGAGCTCTGGTTCATTGGGCACATAGATTCGGTTCTCAAACCACAAAGTTCCGTGTTCATCCTTACGAAAACCTTTAGTTTTACCATCTTCCATTCTCTGTTTAATCTCAGCTATCTCCTTGTCCGATTTCTGGGCTTCACGAATTCTTTCGGTAAAGGTGGACAGAATTTCCAGTGTACCAACATATCCTCGTGGAACTATCTCTAGCTTGAGCTCTCTGAGATCATCGACTAACTCTTGAGGTAATCCTCCAGCTGTGAGTGTGTTCACATAAGTTTTCCGACTCAAGGCATCGGCTACAACATTAGCCTTACCTGGATGGTAGTGTAATCTCATGTCATAGTCTTTGATTAACTCTAACCATCTCCTCTGTCTGAGGTTCAACTCTTTCTGCGTGAAGATATACTTCAGGCTCTTATGGTCGGTGTAAACATCACAACTATTTCCGATAAGGAAATGTCTCCAAGTCTTGAGTGCGTGCACTACGGCTGCTAACTCCAAGTCATGGGTGGCATAATTCAACTCATGAGGTCGTAGTTGTCTGGATGCATAAGCTACAACCTTTCCATCTTGCATGAGTACTCCTCCAAGTCCTTGACGTGAGGCATCACAATAAACTTGGAAATCCTTCTGAATATCGGGCAAGATCAATACTGGGGCTGTGACCAAACGTTCCTTCAACTCTTGGAAACTGGCTTCACATTCCACAGTCCAAACATACTTGGATTCTTTCTTCAACAATTCTGTCATGGGCTTGGCAATCTTTGAGAAATTCTCAATGAACCTCCGGTAATAACCGGCAACTCCGAGGAAACTGCGGATCTCCTTAACTGAGGTGGGTGACTTCCACTCGGTGACGGCTTCAACCTTAGCGGGGTCCACTGCTATTCCATCTCCGGAAATAACATGTCCAAGGAATCCGACTTTCGTCAGCCAAAATTCACATTTGCTGAACTTGGCATATAACTGATGCTCTCTTAGCTTCTCCAGAACTAAACGCAGATGTTCCTTATGCTCTTCCTCGTTCTTGGAGAATATCAGAATGTCATCGATGAACACCACAACAAACTTGTCTAGGTATTCCATGAATACTTTGTTCATCAAATTCATGAAGTAGGCAGGAGCATTAGTCAATCCAAAAGACATGACCGTATACTCATACAAGCCATACCTCGTGGTGAAAGCTGTTTTGGGTATATCCTGTTCACGAATTTTCAACTGGTGATACCCTGATCGAAGATCGATCTTGGAGAATACTTTGGCTCCTACGAGCTAATCAAACAAATCATTAATCATCGGCAGAGGGTACTTGTTCTTGATAGTCACCTCGTTCAAGGCACGATAGTCAACTACCATTCTCAAGGTTTTATCCTTCTTCTCCACCAAAAGAACTGGGGCTCCCCAAGGTGAAGAACTTGGGCGTATATAACCTTTGTCCAATAACTCCTTAATTTGCTTCTTGATTTCCAACAGATCATTTGCGGGCATTCGATAGGGTCTCTTGGAAATTGGGGCTGTCCCTGGCTGTAGCTCTATTAGGAACTCAATCTCCCTATCTGGTGGCATTCCTAGTAATTCTTCCGGAAATACATCTGGAAATTCTTTTACCACAGGTACTTCCTCCTGAACAACTCCCGTGAGAGAATTTAGCCGAGCACTCATCCGTGTGCGTCGGGATACATACTTAATCCTCTTGTTCTCCGGGGTGGTGAGTGAAACAGACTTGCTAGGGCAATCAAGATTTCCTTCATACTTGGTCATCCAATCCATGCCTAGGATTACATCCAATCCTTGTGACTCTAAGACGATGAGGTCGGTGGGAAAAACATGGTTTCCTATATTGAGTTTCAAGGCATGGCATCCTATCCCTGCCATCATCATACCTCCTGGGGAACTGATCTTAATGGGCTGACTAAGGGTTTTGGTGGGCAAACCATACTTATCCACAACTACCCTTGATATGAATGAATGAGTTGCACCAGAATCAAAAAGTACTGTAACAGGATGTGAATGCAATAAAAACTTACCAACCACAGTCTCGGGTTGATCATAGACTTCTTCCACGTCGATGTGATTCACTTGAGCACGGGGAAACGGATTGGGCTTCTTAACTGCTGCATTGCCGTTGTTGTTGCCGTTTCCATTGCCTTGCTTGCTCTGGGAACACTCAGTAGCATAGTGCCCTGTCTTCTGACACTTGAAACAGGTAATGTGACTCAGATCCTTCTGAACAGGAACTTGACGGTGCTGGTTGTTGTTCCCATTCCCATTGTCAGTCTTGAAATTGCCATGGTTGAGACGGTTGTTCCCATTTCCTCCATGATGGTGGCCTCCATGGTTGTGCACAGCATGAGTGTGCTTTCCAAACTTACTGTTTCCTGATCCGGTATTCCCTGAGTACGGGGAGTAGCGAAGCTTCTGATGAGCTCCAGAGTTGAACTTCCCCTGAGTGTACTTCCTCTTGCGATTCTCAATCTGCTGCTGTTTACCTTCCAGAATAAGTGCCTTATCCACCAGCTCTTGGTAGTTGTTGAAAGTAGCCACTACCAGCTGTATGCTCAACTCGTCGTTGAGTCCTTCCAGAAACTTTTCTTGCTTGGCCGCATCATCGGCCACATCTCCTGGGGCATAACGGGCCAACATGCTGAACTCTTCCACATATTGGGCCACAGAGCGATTACCCTGGCACAAATTGCGAAACTCGCGCTTCTTCAGACTCATGGCTCCAGCTGATACATGAGCGGTGCGGAAAGCAAGCTTAAACTGCTCCCAAGTCACATCTGCAATGGGATATGTGGTGGTGTAATTCTCCCACCATGATGCTGCTGGTCCTTCCAGTTGATGTGCGGCAAATCGCACCTTCTCAGCATCAGTACATCCAGCGGTGACAAGTTCTCTCTCCATCCTACGGAGCCAGTCATCTGCCACAATGGGCTCAGTGCTGCTGGAGAAAGTTGGAGGGTTCAACCTCAGAAAACGGGTGAGATTGTCAGTCTGGGGTGGATGGTGGTTGTGGTTGTTCTGGTTGTTGGTCTGATTCTGAATCAATAACTGCATCAGTGCATTCTGTTGCTGAAGGAGTTGAGTGAGTTCTGGTGGGAAAGTGAAGTCGGTCTCACGTCGTGGAGGCATCTTGCTGTTTTCAGAGGGATGAGAATTAGAATAGAACAAGGGTCTAGAAGAAATTCACTACCCATATGCAATGCAACAAACATATCACACCAAACACTCATTCATTTATTCAATCAATGACAAACATCGAGATACAAATCTCAGACAAGCTAAACATCGACCTACGCTCTTAACGTCGAAAAATAAAAGATACATTGGAGGGCATAACTAAAGTTCTCCTCAGAAGTGCATAGTCGTAGGTTCTCCGGTGGTACTCTCCTCATAGTCTTCATCGTCGCTGATGAAGGGTGCCATGTCTCCTTCGGGGTGAAGGTTTTCCCCCATGTCTAGCTGCTCCTCCAGAGTTGCGATGCGTGCATTCTGCTCATCAATCCTCTCTAGGAAGTCCTTCACTTCATGCTCGTGTTCATAGTTGGCCTCTCGCAGATCAGCTTCAAGGTCCAGCTCGCGGTTCATCAGATTCTTGATTGTCTTCGTATCAGCACGAACTCGAAGCTCCAGAGTCCTGATGTGAGTCTCCAAGGTCTGGATATAGGAGATAGTGGTGTCTGCAGTGGGAGGAGTTATGATGTTTCCATTGGCATCTCTACGACATACCACGCTGAGTCCTGGTGAAATGGTTCCACCTCTGTATTCCTCCTGAATACGTCCAAGGGCACGATGAATGGCCATGTCTCTTCCAAGTATCCAACTAGGTGCCACGAACTTGAGGTCGATGGGTTCCTTCCGATTCCCAAAAGTCTTCCCTGGGATATGCACCTCGATCCTGTAGCGTCCATCTTGGGGAAATGACATGATAGGAATCCCGGTGATGCTCGGCAAAGCAATCCTTACGTCCTTGACGATCCTCATCAGCTCCTTACCAAAGGGCATCGTTGCGTCAGGCTGGCAAAACTCTGTGATCAACACTGGGATGAAGGTGGCCATCTATAAATTTTGAAATAATCGGAGAGGAGTCAGAAACGAATAGATGAGAGTATAAGAATTTTTAAAGAAAAAGAGAAACAATCCTAAGGATTTCCAATCCTAGAGGTTACGTCCTACGGTCAGCGTGTGCTCTGATACCATTTCTGTAACGACCCGACCTGGAAGGTCAAGTTTCCGGTGTTTCCGTACCATCCCAAGATCATGCTGGTACACACACGGTACATCAATGTATATATCAAACGTAAATCACACAGCATTATATTAATCAAAATCTCATATCGAGTCCTTTATTACAATAACAATTACAATAAAGTGGCCAAAAGGCCAACTCATGAGAATAACTAAGTCTTGCGGAAGCGTCGAAAGTAGGTGAGTCCATCTGACTCCAAGGGCATCTCACTGAGCATAGAACGTGTCCTCACTCCTGGTCGGAAAAATACTCTGCAACATGATACGTTGCAGTCGTGTAGGTCAGCATATGGAATATGCCAGCAAAGTCACAAGAGAAGGGTGAAAAGGTAATCATCTAGTCTATATGCATATATGGCAAGTGGGGTGGTAAGTTTTTGCGTAAAGCCAAGTTTTTCCTACATCAAAAGAAAGGTTAAGCAAAATATTACTAAGTTGGTTGATTAATGAGATGGTTCCACCAACCAATTCTCATACCCAAAATTATTAAATTCCCACATCATCATATTATTTGTGTTGAGAGTTCCGGAAGTTCCAATTCCTTTGGCTCAAGTCGTCCATGACCGTGGACACAGCTAATCAATTAGGTTTTGTACTCTGCAGAGTTTTGCACACGTTCCCCACAAGATTTGGTCGCCTCCGTTTGATTTCTCGCACTTCAGGGTGTTTGAGAAACGGATGACCAAAACATGGTCTTCCAAAGGGTTTCCCTGCGACTCTGACGGTGCCCATCCTTTCCTACCGTTCTTCTACCTCTCGTAGCATCGCCTGTCCAGGGTCACCACGATATCCAACCAAGCCAGAGCCCATAATGACTTGTGCCTGTGCAGGTAAGCCTTGGGTCTTGAAGCACCCATCCATCCCTTTGTGCCTGGGTGGACCTTTCCGCGTGAATACTGGCCATCTCCAGCATCACCTAGGCTAACCACTGGTTTCTCCAGGGTGCCGTTCAACCATCATCCACCCAGAGGTATGTTGAAAACTTGGAGTCTTGAAATCTTGATCATTATGCAGGTCTTGAAATTATTAACTCTCTCAACTCTCATGAATCACACAACCAACCCCGTCTACTAATAGCATAGCAAAAGGTAAAACAACGTTTCCCGGGGCCAATGTGTCAAAGAGGTTGAGGGGGTACCTACCACATGATACTATTACAATGTAACCAAGTTTCCAACTAACCTATCTTGCATGCAATTGGGGAGATGGTAGACTAATGCATATAAAACATGGGTAAAACATGATCAAAGTGACTTGCCTGATTGATGATCTTCGTACGTGAGTGACTCTAAGTAACAAGCTTCGCACTCCGGATAATCTAACGAAACAAACAATGCACTCAAATAAGCATACAACCAAAATAAGTACTCATAACATTCAGCAAAGAAGTATTAAACAATCAAGGCAAACAATGCACAAAAATCACTAACAAGAAAAACACACAAAGTTTTGTTTTCCAAAGGGGATGATGAAAACACTTCTACGTAATAAAACTATTTTGAAATAACAAGACAATTGTTGACAGCAAGGAAACAATAGAATATTTTATTAATAAACAGAATATAATCAATTTAAGTTTTGTTGGAGAAACTTTTAGTAAAGTTTGTAAAAGTTTTGATAAACACTATATGAATCAACTATAGTTATATTAACAAAAGAATGAAAAACTAAACTTATTATTTATTAACAAAACATGTTCTTGACAGAAAATAACTTACTATTAAATCTGTCTTAGAAAACAGAAACAAAATATACAAAACTTTGTTTGAAAGCAAAACTATTACTAGTTAGTTGTTTTAGTCAAATTAAGCCTAATTGAAAAGAAATTTTGATTCCTATGTTAATTAAAATTAAACTAAGCAAATTTATATTTTTATTAACATTAAGTGAAAACACTAAATGTTTACTAACAGAACCTAATAAACAAATAAAACCAAATTCTAAATCAAACTAATCAAAATTGAGTTTATAAAACTATATTATAATACTATACAGATTCTGTTTTTGGTTAAAACATTAATCAAATATATCCTAAATATCTTCAAACTAAGCATGAAGGTAGTCCTAACTAATACCAAACAATAGCAAAAAGATTCATATCAAAATCTATTTTCAAACACTAGTTATTCAGATTTGAAGATTTTGAGCAAATTTGATTAAATTCAAATTTTATAGTTCAAATTTGAAATTTAAAAGTACAGGGTGAAACTACATGAAATATGTGAGCTACTGCGAAAAGAATCAACTCAAAACACTAAATATATTAAAAGATATAAGCAAAACAAAATTTGAAAACATTCTGTTAATTAAAACAGAGAATGAAAAAAAATCTGATTTGCGTCGGTCAGGGGGCTACGTGGCACGATCCGATTGGCTAAGGGGTGTGTGCGTGCGAGAGCTACGGGCGGGCGACCGATCGGAAGAAGAAAACGATTCGGACTTAAGTCCGTTCTAATCTCGAACGTTGGATTCGGATCGGAGGGAGGGGGTGCTCACAGGGTAAAGAGGTCGCCAGCGTCGGGGTACTCCGGCGAGTCCGGTAGCGGTGGATGCGACAGCGAGGTGCTCCGGTGGTCGGGGAAGATGGGGGAGTGATCCGGGCGACGGCGACGGTTCTCCGGAGTCGATTGGTGGCGACGGCGAGGCGAACGGTGGTCGGAGGTGGTGGCTACGGTCGACGGCGAGCTTCGGTGTGGGAGTAGCTCCGGCGAGCAATTGACAGCGTTCCGGCAAGGGGGAAAAGGGGGCTCGGGGTGAACGGATGCGGGGAGTGGCCGGCTACTTATAGGGCGCTCGAGGGGTGCGGGGGAGTAATGGGGAGAGAGATCCGGCGAGGGGAGGTAACGGCCGGCGAGATCCGGTCCGGCGCTCGTGGGGAAGGGGACGACCGTTTCGGGCAACGGTCGGTCGGCGTGGGACCCGGATATCAGCGAGTGGGCGCGGGACCGTTACGCGCGGTCGGTCGACCGGTAATGAATGCGCGATTTAACTGCCGTGGGCCGGCCCGGTTTAAATGCAAACCGTTACTGATTTTCTTTAATATTTTTACAGAGACATTCAAAAGCTTTTAAAGCATTCAAATCATCTTCAGAAATAGGGGTATTATATATCAAAATTAACAGAATAATAAATGCTATTTAATGAACATTTATATTCTGTCATTTGAACAATTTGAAAAAAATAATATTTTCAGAAATTGCCTAATTGTTTTTAAATCCTTTTTTGCAAATATTTTCAAAATAACTCCTAGTTGTTTTTGTTCAAATAATTCACCAATTTGACCCTGGTGTGGAGTGTCATGTTACTCCTCTCTTATTTTGAACATTTAACCAAAATTTCAAATAGGGGAAAGCAACATAGGGAAAAGTAGAAAGGACTTTCAGAAAGTCAGAAAAGATATTTCAACTATTACATAAAATCAAGCAATGATGATGATAGATGCATAGCTATAACATAACATTCCAAAATGGAATTTTGGGATGTTACACATGTCCTATTATTCTTGGTAGACCTTTCCTTAGAACGATTGGTGTAACTATTGACATGAAAGAAGGAAACATTAGATTCCAATTTCCATTAAGGAAAGGCATGGAACACTTACCTAGAAAGAAAATAAGTTTGCCTTATGAATCTATTATGAGATCTACTTTCGGGTTGCATACCAAAGATGACAATACCTAGATATATTGTGTTTTGCCTAGCTAGGGGCGTTAAACAATAGAGCTTGTTGGCAGGCAACCCAATTTTATTTTTGTGTTATTTTTTTGCTGGGCAACTAAGTCTGAGTCGCCCAAGCACCCGACCCGGCTAAGGTTCATTTCCTTAGCTATCCTGAGCCCATGTAGGAGGGCCTCATACTCAACTACATTGTTAGTACAGGGGAACAAGAGTCGTAAAACATAACAAAATTTGTCACCTCATGGAGACGACAGTATAACTCGAGCCCCCGAGCCTTCCAGTTGCCTAGATCCATCAAAATGTATAGTCTAGTATGTGTTATATGGCCTATATTCCGGAATCTGTATTTCTATCCAGTCATTGATAAAATGAACAAGTGCTTGATGCTTGATGGTTGTACGGGGCATGTCTTTCACATGATGAGGACCAAGCTCAGTCGCCCACTTCATAATCTGGCTAGTGGACTCTCGATTTTGTATGGTGTCTCCAAGAGGTGTTGAACTGGCCGCAGTTATTGGATGTTCCTGAAAATAATGCTTCAGCTTCCGGCGTGGCATAAAGACTCCAAAGATTAGCTTCTACCAATGTGGATATGTTGCTTGGATAAGGTCGAAACTTCACTAACAAAATACACTGGCCGCTAAACCGGATACTCCTTTCCTACCTTCTTTCGCTCAACGACAACCGCAACACTTACTACTTTTGAATTAGCAGCAATGTACAGGAGCATAGGCTCTTTGTCATCTGGGGCAGATAAAACGGGTGGCTCAACTAGCTGCCTCTTGAGAGCTTCAAAGGCTTCGTTAGCTGCATCAGTCCAAACAAAATTGTTTGTTTTCTCAACAGCTGTAAAGAGGGATGGCCTTCTCTCCGAGGCGACTTATAAACCGGATCAATGCTACAATGCAATCCGCCACGCGCTCGACCTGGTTTATGTTAGTCGGCTTACCCAGTGAGGTAACTGCCTTGATATTGTCCGGGTTAGCCTCAATGCCTCGCTCAGAAACCAAGAAACCCAACAGCTTACCTCCAGGAACTCCAAAAATACATTTTATCACGTTAAGCTTCATCTTATATACTCGAAGAGTATCAAACGTCTCCTTTATATCATCCAAGAGCGTCTCCTTCTTCTGAGATTTTACCATGATATCATCAACATAAGCATAAGTGTTGCGCCCAATATGTGGCTGAGGCAATTTTGGAAACAACGTTGATAAGTCGCCCATGCACTTTTGATCCCAAAGGGCATAGAGACATAGCAGAAAGCTCCAAAGGGGGTTATGAAAGTTTTCTTCTCCTGATTCTCCTTAGCCATCTTGATCTGATGATAACCAGAATATGCATCCAGGAAGCACAACCGCTCGTAACCTGCCGTAGAGTCAATGATTTGATCGATACAGGGAAGAGCAAAAAGATCTTTGGGAAAGGCCTTATTCAAATCCGTGTAGTCAACACACATTCGCTGGGTGTTGTTCTTTTTGAAAGCAAGCACTGGGTTAGCCATCCACTCGGGGTGAAAAACTATAACGATAAACCCGACAGCTAGGAGCCGGGCTACTTCTTCTATGATAGCCTTGTGTTTCTCCTTGTTAAAACGACAGAGGTATTTGCATACTGGTTTCATCTTTGGATCCACATTGAGGTGGTGCTCAGTGAGTTCCCTCGGTACACCAGGCATGTCAGAAGGTTTCCATGCAAAGATGTCGTGGTTCTCACGGATGAACTCGATAAGCGCACTTTCCTGTTTGGGATCCAAGCCGGTCCCAATGGTGAACTGCCTGGGTGATTTGCTGTCGGGGGGATAACCTCGGGGTAGCCTAAAGTAACCCACTACTCCAACTTTCTGAAATGACTCAAGGGCGAGCAGCCTCCCCCTACAGCCAAGATTGCGCCCAGCCGGCTACGCCATGCCGGCTGGGGCCCGCCGGCTACACCTGGCCGGCACCGCTAAGCTTGCCGGCTGGGGGCAAGGATTCCTGGCCCCCTAGCCGGTCGTGCCTTGGAACCCACGGCCCAGGCATGCGCGGCTACAGTGGCCCCCATCCCGACTGGGGTTAGCTCCCGTATGGCCACAGTGGGGGCAATAGTGTTGCTGACTTTGGCTGACCATGACAGGGCTTCCAACAGTGTCGGCACGCCTCCAACTACTCCATGACCTGCCCTGGCATGGCTACAGTGCAGCCGGCCGTACCGCTGACCGCGGTCGGCTGCCACAAGGCAACGCCCCGAAGGACGGCCCATGCCGTTAAGTGACCAGTGTTGGGACCTACCACGTGGGTCCCTCCGGCTCTCAACTAGACATCCCAGCCGGCGGGCCCTACTAGCGTCGAGACCCTGTAGCCGGGGGCCCCATGGCCGGCTATAGAGGCTGCCAGCTGGGGCCCCCACGCGGCTTTCCACCCATATCGTAATCCGAGGGGGTGGCCTATAAAACCCCCCGGAGCCTCCCATGCAGGGGCAGGCAACAGATAGACACGAACACACACACACACACCAAGGAATACCTCATTCCACAACCACCTTTGTAACAAGGGAAGGGGAGCCGGTTGCTCCTCCTTCCACCTCAAGATACAACTCAAGGAGCACCATTGTAACCCCTCATCATTGATCAACTAGATCAGGAAGGACTAGGGGTATTACCTCCCTCGGAGAGCCCCAAACCTGGGTACATCGTGTGTTAGTCACCGCTTGTGCCTAATCCCGCTCTCGAAGCCTGTCGGCATCCTCCAGCCCCAACCACCTTCGATAAGCCTACCCATGGCATCTATCATGAGAAAACGACGACATTTGGCACCCATCGTGGGGCCGTACGTGGTGCCGGCCGGAGTCATGCTCCGGGCGGGACCCTTCGCCACTTCCCATGGCCGTCGCACATCCAGGTGAAACCACAGGCTCATGGGGCTTGCTCCGGCAGGCCCTGCGGGCAGCTTCGTCGACCTCACACTCGACATCGATGCGCTCATCGAGCGCTTTAGCAAGCTAAGTCTTGCCGAATCACCGGTCATCGATGAGTACCCCAGCCAGGTGCTCGACTGCATCGACCCTCCTACATTCGTGGGAACACTCGTTGCGACCCAGTCCAGTGGTTCCCACGTCCGCATGGGAGTGATGGCCATCACCTCCACCACCTCTTTCGGTCGGGCACGGGCCGAAGTCGACGCCGCTGTGGCCCGCACCGGCACCTCTGACCCGCTTGGTGTGGCCCTCCGAGGCCTGAGCACCCCCATTGCTCTGACGCCAAACCCTGACGTCGCCACGACCGAGCTGGAGGCGGCTTGTCGCCTGCTGTTTGAGGACGCCAGCACCCTCGTAGCCACGTGGTGCCGCATGGAGGCCGCTCAGTGGGAGTACGACTCTACCTACGGTCTCACCCCAGCTTGCCCCGAGCCCAGCCGGCGTGGGGCCGTGCGCGACCACGGCCACGTGGTCGCAGAGATCCTCGGCGGCAACATCCCGTCTACGACACCCCCGCGGCCAACTTGCGGGCCGCCAAGGTAGCCTACGAGGACCTGGCTACCTTTGAGGGCGAAGAGCATGCCACCCGCGAGCATCTCATCCAAGACCTCATCGACGCCGTCGACGCGCAGCAACACCTGCTCACCCCCGACGGAGCCACCTCTAAAGGCCCTGTCCTGAGGGCGAGGGCATCGGTATTGCTGGCCGCCATCCGGCACAGCACTCCTATTCCCCTCGCGCCTTCGGCTGCCAGGTCGAGGCGAGCAGCCCCCGGCGCTCCCAGCTGCCGGGGAACGAGCAGCCGGCTGTGAACAGCCAGAATAGCAACAATTGGCTCACCGCAACCGCCGCAATGAGGCGTCGGCTGGCGGAAGCTAGCGCAGCCACGGGCATACACCGCCTCCACGGCACGAGCCAGCAAAGTCAGTCCCGCATGCCGTCCACCCCAAACTCTCGGCACGGCTTGGACCACGGGTCCCCCACAGCAAAAACGACGCATGTCTCCGCATCGACCGTCTCGTGCAGTCGGCCCTCCTCGAGGAGGAGGGCTCAATCGGCCCGTCGTGTTTCGGCCCTTGGATCCGCAACGAGCCGTTCTCGACTGGCTTCTCGCTCCCGCGGGACACCTTGAAGTAAAACGGGGCCACCAAACACGAAGACTGGCAGATCGACTACACAATCGTAGTCGGCATCGCCAGGGGGAACAAGCGTGTAGCCATCCTCTACGCTCCCCTCATGCTGATGGGCTCGGCCCCCACCTGGCTGAATAGCCTGGCGGCCAGCAGCATCAACACCTAGACGGACTTTGAGGAAGCGTTTGTCTGCAACTTCACCGGCACCTACAAGCGGCCCGGCCGGCCCCGTGAACTGGCCATGTGCGTTCTCCCTCCGCGACTACCTCACCCGGTGGACCGAGCTTCGCAACTCCTGTGAAGAGGTGCACAAGGTGCAGGCCATATAGTATTTCATTGAAAGTTGTCGTGACGGCACTCCTCTCAAGCACAAGCTCCTATGCTCTGAGCAGGCTACGATGGCTGAGCTCATGACCAAGGCAGACAAGTACACCACGGCCGACTCCGCCATTTGGGTCAAGACAACCCCACCTGCCAAGGCGACACCGACGCCGGCGGCATCATGACCGGCTGTCGACAACCGGCAGCCGCAGAACAACAAGCGCAAGAATGACCAGCCCGACTCCCGCTATGGGAGCCGGCAGGTTGCCACCATCGAGGAGCAGGAGCTGGTTGCCCAGCCTTTCAGTCAGCGTCAGCGCACTGGCAAGGCTATCTGGCAACCCAAGCTCATGTTCGAGCAGATGCTCGACCTCCCCTGCAAGAACCACTCTAGGGCCAAGCCCTCTACGCACATGCTCCAGCAGTGCAGCTTCTCACAGCGACTGGCCCGGGGGGACGGCCTTCCTGCTAATCCCACCCTGGCTGCCCGCATGCCGGCCCTGGCCCCAGTTGCCGGCTCCGGCTCCATCCCAAAACGACGGTCGCCTACACGACCAATTCCCCAACCAGGACGGTTTCTACATCGTCTTCACCAGTGAAGAGATGGGCAAACATGCTTAGCATCGGCTCCGGCTCCAGCCCAAAACGACGGTCGCTTACACGACCAATTCCCCAACCAGGACGGTTTCTACATCGTCTTCACCAGTGAAGAGATGGGCAAACACGCTTAGCGTCGGCTCCACCGTGAGGTGAATGCCACCATGCCGGCAACCCCTAGTTCATGCACTGGTCGGAGAAGCCGGTCACGTGGAGCCGAGCTGACCACCCGGCTGTGATGCTGAGTCCCGGCAGCTATGCCCTGGTACTTGACCTTGAGAGGCGCACTTGTCGCTTCACGCTGGTGCTAATCGATGGTGGCAGCAGCGTCAACATCCTCTACCTCGACACAATGCGCAAGCTGGGGCTAAAAGTAGAAGATCTGTAGGCGAGCCAGACGGTCTTCCACGACATCGTGGCGGGAAAGTCCTGCTCCCTGTCGGCAAGATCAAGCTCGACGTCCTCTTCATCGGTCCTGGCAACTTCTGCCACGAGCCGGTATGGTTCAAGGTAGTGGGCCTCGACAATCCCTACCACGCGCTGCTAGGCCGACTAGCTCTCTTCAAGTTCATGGCGGTCCCCCACTACGCCTACCTCAAGCTCAAGATGCCAGGTCCTAAGGGGATAATCACCATCATGGGTGACTACAAGATTTTGATCGAGTGCACTCAAGACGGCAGCCGGCTGGTGATACGTCTCAAACGTATCTACTTTTCGAAACTCTTTTTCCCTTGTTTTGGACTCTAATTTGGACTGACGATGTTTTTAGCAAAATTGCCTTGGTGTTATTTTAGTGTAGAAATAAAATTTCTCAGATTGACCTAAAAATTAACAGAGATTATTTATGGAATTAATGAAAAATATTGGCAAAAGAATCAACTGCAGGGGGCCCACCACCTAGCCACAAGCCTGGTGGGCGCGCCCACCCCCCTAGGGCGCGCCGAGCAGGCTTGTGGCCTATGTTGCTATGACTTTACTATGCTTAATGCTTCTCACTAGGGCCCGAGTGCCATGATTTTAGATCTGAACCTATTATGTTTTCATGGATATATATGTGTTCTTGATCCTATCTTACAAGTTGTAGACACCTAGTACAAGTTATGATCCGCATCCCCCAGGATGACAATAATTGGGATTCTTTCCGGTGATTACCGTAGTTTGAGGAGTTCATGTATTGACTAAGTGTTAATTCTTTGGTTTGGTTCTCTATTAAAAGGAGGCCTTAATATCCCTTAGTTTCCAATAGGACCCCGCTGCCACGGGAGGGTAGGACAAAAGATGCCATGCAAGTTCTTTTCCATAAGCACGTATAACTATATATGGAATACATGGCTACATTACATTGATGAATTGGAGCTAGTTTCGTGTCACCCTATGTTATGACGGTTGCATGATTAATGCCATCCGATATAATTATCCATCACTGATCCATTGCCTACGAGCTTTCCATATATTGATATTTTCTAAGTTACTTTTCTGTTGCTACTGTTACAAACACTACAAAACTGCTACTATCACTTTTGCCACCATTACCGTTACTTTCATACTACTTTGCTACTGAATACTTTGTTGTAGATATTAAGTCTTTCAAGTGTGGTTGAATTGACAACTCAGTTGCTAATACTCGAGAATATTATTTGGCTCCCCTTGTGTCGAATCAATAAATTTGGGTTGAATACTCTACCCTCGAAAATTGTTGTGATCCCCTATACTTGTGGGTTATCAAGACCTTTTTCTAGCATCGTTGCTGGGGGGCATAGCTCTATTCTCTGAGTCACTTGGGATTTATATTTTTTGATCACTATGAAGAATCTTAAAGATCCAAAAACCAAGATCTACCCCTCTACTACGAGGACAGGTAAGGAACTGCCATCTAGCTCGGCACTTGATTCACCTTCGGTTATGAGTAAATTTGTGACACCACCACCTGCTAGTAATTTTGATATGTCGCAAGTAATTGATGATGCTAATTCTTCTATGCATGATGCTTATGATGGTACTTTGCTTGATGAGACTATGCCACTAGGTGAATTTCTTGATGAACAAATTGCTAGAGCCAATGCTGAAACTGATAATATTTCTGAATCTGATGAAATTATTGAAACTGAACACTATGATACACCTGCTAGACCTAGCTCTCCTAGATACAAATTTCCTGATATACCTCAGGGTTACGTTATGGAAGGAGAGGTAGCTAGGGACTTTCTTGCTTCTAAGGATAAAGATGATCTTAAGAAATTGCTTCGCAAGTGGAAGGAAAAATCTTTGAATGCTAGAATGCAATACAATCCTAAGTTTGCTACTTCACCTATCTTTGTTATTGATAAGGATTATGAATTCTCTGTCGATCATGAGTTAATTACCTTGGTTGAATCCGATCCTTTCCATGGCTATGAATCTGAAACTATTGTGGCACATCTTACCAAATTGAATGATATAGCCACCCTATTTACTCATGAGGAAAAAATTCGCTATGACTATATTCTTAAGTTGTTTCCTTTCTCATTAAAGGGTAATGCTAAGATATGGTTTAATTTTCTTGCTCCTGGTTGTGTGTGTAGTCCCCAAGACATGATTTATTACTTCTCTGAAAAATATTTTCCTGTCCATAAGAAACAAGCTGCCTTGCAGGAAATATTTAACTTTGTGCAAATTGAAGAAGAGAGTCTCCCACAAGCTTGGGGGAGTATTCTCTAATTACTCAATGCTCTGCCTGATCATCCTCTCAAGGAAAATGAAATACTTGATATCTTTTATAATGGACTAACCGATGCTTCTAGGGACCACCTAGATAGTTGTGTTGGTTGTGTTTTCAAGGAACAAACTATTAAACAAGCTGAATTACTATTGAATAATATATCGACCAATGATAATGATTGGATTATTCCCGAACCACCTTCAAAGCCAACTCCAAGGAAAAGAGGTATCCTATTCCTTAGTCCTGAAGATATGCAAGAGGCAAAGAAATCTATGAAAGAAAAGGATATTAAAGCTGAAGATGTTAAGAATCTACCACCTATTGAAGAAATACATGGTCTTGATAACCCGACACGGGTAGTAGAGGTAAATTCTCTCCATAGATTTGATGAAAGAGACATTCCTTATAATAAGTCTGCTAGCCGATGCTTGGATGAATTTGATAATTTCATTGTGAAGCAAGAAAATTTCAATACTTATGTTAGTAGACAATTGAAACATAATGCTTGTATGCTTGATCACTAGGGTGATTATTTGATTAGAACTATCAATGATCTTAAGCTTATTAGTAAACATGATTCCATGGTAACCACTCAAGTAGAACAA
Source organism: Hordeum marinum (assembly GCA_022496015.1). Lineage (NCBI taxonomy): Eukaryota > Viridiplantae > Streptophyta > Magnoliopsida > Poales > Poaceae > Hordeum > Hordeum marinum. Next base: position 354,859,375 of record CM039676.1, on the reverse strand, counting down.
GTACTTAAGGCTCAAAATGATTTGCTTAATGAGATGAATAGTAAAGACAATGATCATTCTATTAAAGTTGTGACTAGAGGTGGTAGAATGACTCGGGAACCTTTGTATCCTGAGGGCCATCTGAAGAGAATTGAGCAAGATTCTCAGAGAGTTAATACTGATGTATGTATTCGTTCCAATAAGAGTAGGAAAAAGAATGATGATAGTACTTTGTATGCTACTAGTGAACCTGTTATAGATACATCTGAGAATCCAAATGATATTTCTATTTCTGATGCTCAGACACAATCTGGTGATGAACATGAGCCTAGTGATAACATTAATAATAATGTTCATGTTGATGCTCAACCTAGTAATGATAATGATGTGGAGATTGAACCTGCTAATGATCTTGATAACCCACAACCTAAGAATAAAAGATACGATAAAAGACTTCATTGCTAGGAAACATGGTAGAGAAATAGAACCATGGATTCAGAAACCCATGCCCTTTCCTCCCAAACCATCCAAGAGAAAGGATGATAAGGATTTTGGGCGCTTTGCTGAAATGCTTAGACCTGTCTTTTTACGTATGTGCTTGACTGATATTTTCAAAATGCCTCCTTATGCTAAGTATACGAAAGATATTGTGACAAATAAAAGAAAGATATGGAAGCTGAGATTTCCAACATGCTTGATAATTATACTTTTAAAGGTGGAATACCTAAGAAACTAGGAGATCTCAGAGTGCTGACTATACCATGCTCTCTTAAAGGAAATTATGTTAAAACTGCTTTATGTGATCTTGGATTAGTGTTATGCCTTTCTTTTCATACCGTGGACTTGATTTGAATAAGTTGACACCTACTTAAATCTCTTTGCAAATGCCTGATAAATCAACTGCTCTACCTATCGGTATTTGTGAGGATGTACTTGTCGTAGTTGCAAATGCTACTATCTTGACAGACTTTGTTACTCTTGATATTCCTGAGGACGACAGTATGTCGATCATCCTTGGTAGACCCTTTTTGAATACTGCAGGGCCCGTTATTGATTGCAACAAGCGCAATGTCACTTTTCATATTAATGGTAATGAGCATACAGTACACATTCCGAAGAAACAACCTCAAGTTCATAGTATCAACTCTATGGAAATAATACGATTATTATTGGAGACTTTGAGTTCCCTCTTCCTACTGTCAAGAAGAAATATGATATACTTATTGTTGGGAAAATTCATATCCCCACTGAGGTAACTTAGTGTTATTCAAAAATTCTTCGGTTTCATGTTATTCGAAAGAAGTTTATTAATAAAACTTGATCAACCTTATTGATGGATTCCTTTTGATGAGCATGAGATGGATGAATTTAGGAGGCACAACTTCCTGTACCTAACTTTTACTTTATGTTACCTAGATGAAATTAAGTAAAAATGCTATTATTTTTCTGTTTTTTGAGTTTCCCAGGCAATAAAAAAGTAACCTGAAAATAAAAGTTCTCCAAATGACATGAAATTGGAGTATGATTTTTTCTGGAATATTTAAGAATTTTTGGCACTGAGTATGCATCAAGGGGCTGCACCAGTGGGCCACAAGCCTGTAGGGCGCTCCCACCCCCCCTAGGCGCGCCCTGGTGGCTTTTGGGTTCCACGTGGCCCTCCTTCACTTATTGCAGCACCCATGCACTTCATCTTCCCCCGGAAAAAAATCCAACCATTGCTCAAACCCGTGTTCTAGCTCATATTGCTACCATTTTTGATCTCCTTGCTCAAAGCTCCATTCACAAAACTGTTTTAGGGAATTGCTCATCGGTATGTGGCTCCTCCAATGGTCCAATTAGTTTTTGTTCTAGTGCCTTATATATTGCTAATTTTTGCTGTTGTGGTGACCTTCTTTTTGAGCTTGCATGTCAAATTTGTATGGTCCCAAGTAGTTTTGATGCATGATATAGTCTCTACGCACTTGAGGGAGTAGTTGTTATGGGTTTTGTTGAGTTTTGTTCACCTTTATTTTGGTTCAGTAAAAATTTCAGAATTTTTCAGAAATGTTGAGAAGATTATTAAGAGGTTCTTCAAGCCAGGGTTCTAAGGAAAATGAAAATGAAATGAAGGAGAAACCCAAATATAATCTTCCTCGCGTCGTAGAAATTCGACCATCTGAATGGCCATGTGACACATTCTTGAGGGCGGATAGAATTTATGAAGATTTCTATTATTTGGCCGAGAATGCGGGCATCACCGACTTCCTCAATGATAAGTGTGACCAGTACCTCTTGCTCACTAATACCTTTGTGCAAAAGTTTGCAAGATACCCTATGAGGGCAGCATCAGGAAACCACATCCTCAAGACATGGAAGATTTTATTGTCGCACTCACCACAGGCGAGGAGAGAGGCGTGTCAAAAGCAAGAGTAGCTAATTTACATTTTAATGTGCTACACTATTATTCATTATTTGCAGGAAGATGTTTAGTTGGTCGCTGGAAGAGGGGAAGCCTTAGTGCCGCTAACCTCGCTATTTTGTGCCATGCTTTATTTGCTGAAAGAACCTTTAGTCTGGGCTCTATGGTGGCCCAACGATTGAACACCAACCGTTTGAAGGGGCCCATATTCGGAGGTATCTATGCATCTTGTTTAGCTAAACATTTTGAGATACCCATTAGGCTTCACGAGAAAGATGAGAGGCTGATACCCCCGAAGTTTTTAGATTATGACCGTATGGTAGCCCATGATGTTATTAAGAAGAATGATGATAGAAGGTTGCTTTACAATTTAGTATTTAGTCAGGGTACTTGTGAGATTATTACTCTGTTTGCTTCTTCTTTGTTCGATATTCATTCAGGCAGATACACTATTATGCCTCGTGACATCTACCGATATTGGGGTTTGTCCCAACCCCCAGCACTTGAGCAAGCACCGGCCCTTGATCCATATCAGGACCCGGGTTTTCAGTGGGATCCACAGGAGGTCGCTAATCAATGGAACCCTCAGTGTCCTTTGGAGTATCCCGGAGAAGGTTGTTTCCAGGTGTGACCCTAGACCAACTTAGGCCAAAAGCCTAAGCTTGGGGGAGTACATATTTCTCACCGACATTACATTCATGTTCACACAGTAATTTCAGTTGTCGGTGTTCATACTTTTTCATTGTACTATCCATGGTAGTTTACTTCTTCTTTATGCTTTCTTCTTGTGTGTTTGATAGATCTTTAAGAAAATCCAAAAAAATTAGTTCTAGCTTTACCTTCTAGTTTGTTTTAGTTGTATCATTAATAGAAAAGCCAACAAGATTTCTCGTTCTTCTTTTTGCTTGTTGGGAGCTTTCCCGTGTAAATAATTTTCCTTTCTTTTCTTTGGGTCGTCAGGATAAGACCACGCTGACATGTTGAGTGGCTCTCATATGCATTATTGTTTATCTTACATAGAGCCCATATTGCCTTGTCTTCTCCTTTGATTTATTGTTTGCAGATTCCAGCTTAGTCCAATGCACGAGCACTCTTATTATTATTCACATCATTCGGTCGTGCAAGTGAAAGGCAATAATGACGATATATGATGAACTAGTTGAGATGGAGAAAAGATGGTATGAACTCGACCTATCTTGCTTTTGTAAATATGATTAGCTCGTTGTTCGAGATTCAGCTCATTATGGGTTGAACATGTTTGCAATGACAATTAGATATTAGAGTTGCTCATACCATGCTTAATTGACTAAGAGTGGATGATGGTTTTCCTTGAGTGCCAACATGCGCATTAAAATGGTTGTGATGTAGTATGATACAATGGTATGCTCCTCTGAATGATTCGACTAGCTTGACTTGGCACATGTTCACGCATGTAGTTGGAACATATCCTTCACGATATTTATGTTCATGGTGAATTATATCCTACTCATGCTTGCATCCAATGTTGGTTAATCTCAAAGCATGTTGATGACTGTGTCGCTCTCTAGTCGGTCGCTCCCCGGTCCTTTGCTAGCCTTCACTTGTACTAAGCGGGAATACTGCTCGTGCATCCATCTCCATAAACCCAAAGTTGTGCCATATGAGTCCACCATATCTACCTATATGCGGTATTTATCTGCCGTTCCAGGTAAATTTGCATGTGCCATTCTCTAAACCTTCAAATAAATATTCTGTTTGGTATGGCCAAATCGCTCAAGTGGCAACTAGGGTTGTCAGTATCTTCCATGCTAGGTGGGTTATCCTCACTATATGTGTTGATCCACTATCATTCACGAGAAAGTGGCTGGTAATCGGGATGCCCAGTTCCAGGCTCGAAACAAAAAGCAAATTATAATTAAACAAAACTCCCCACGATTGTGTTTGTATGGATGGTACCCGTGGATTCGGCTCGCCATGGAGTGTGACTGATTGGTGGAGGGGGAGTAAAAACTTTACCATTCTGTTTTGGAACCGCCTATAATGTATCTAGCATGGAATATATTGAAAACCTCTTGGTCATTTTGTGGGCAATGAAAGCATACCGCTCCAAAATCATTACCTATCTCTGTTTTAAAAGCTTGAGCTCTGGCACCTCTGCAAATCAATCCTTCCCTCTACGAAGGGCCTATCTATTAACTTTACTGTTGAGTCATCATCCTCTTATTACAACGCATCTGTTAGAGAGCACCACCATCATTTGTATGCTTTTGTATTAATTGATATCGAGTATGAGCATGACTGGATCTCTCTCACCGTGAATTACAATGTTTAGTCAGTCCTTGTTCTCCAGAGGTGCTCTGCATTTATGTTTTGTGGTCCCAGAAAGGGCTAGCAAGATACCATTATGTCGTATTGTATCATGATTGTTTTGATAAAATTGTTGCCATCCGAGACTTACTATTATTGCTCGCTAGTTGATTATGACATTGATATGAGTAAATGTGAGACCTAAATGTTATTGTGAATGAGGTTAGTCTATAATCTTTTCTCAAAAACTAAACATAAGTTAGACATATTTACAACCACAAGATCAAACAGAGTTTGTAAAAGTTTTTCTTTATCACTTTCAGTTTATCAACTGAATTGCTTGAGGAAAAGCAAAGGTTTAAGCTTGGGGGAGTTGATACGTCTCCAACGTATCCACTTTTCCAAACTCTTTTGCACTTGTTTTGGACTCTAATTTGCATGATTTGAATGGAACTAACCCGGACTGACGCTGTTTTCAGCAGAATTGCCTTGGTCTTATTTTTGTGGAGAAATAAAAGCTCTCAGATTGACCTGAAAATTTACGAAGATTATTTCTGGGATTAATGAAAAATATTGGTGAAAGAATCAACTGCAGAGGGCCACCACCTGACCACAAGCCTGGTGGGCGCGCCCACCCCCTTAGGGTGCGCCGAGCAGGCTTGTGGGCCCCCTGCTGCTCCTCCGACCTCGTTTCCACTCCTATATATTCCTATTCGGGGAGAAAAAATCAAGGAGAAGAGTTCATCGCGTTTCACATACAGAGCCGCCACCACCTCCTGTTCCTCCTTAGGAGACCAGATCTAGAGTCCGTTTTGGGCTCCGGAGAGGGGAAATCGACGCCTTCAGTATCACCAACCATCCTTGATCACCAATTCCATGATGCTCTCCACTGTTACTGAGTAATCTCATCGTATGCTTGCTGGACGGTGATGGGTTGGATGAGATTTATCATGTAATCGAGTTAGTTTTGTTAGGGTTTGATCCCCAGTATCCACTCTGTTCTGAGATTGATGTTGCTATGACTTTGTTATGCTTAATGCTTGTCACTAGGGCCCGAGTGCCATGATTTCAGAACTGAACCTATTATGTTTTCATGAATATATATGTGTTCTTGATCCTATCTTTCAAGTTGTAGAAACCTATTATGAGTTATGATCCGCATCCCCTAGGGTGACAATAACTGGGATTCTTTCCGGTGATTACCGTAGTTTGAGGAGTTCATGTATTCACTAAGTGTTAGTGCTTTGGTCCGGTTCTCTATTAAAAGGTAGCCTTAATATCCCTTAGTTTCCAATAGGATCCCGCTGCCACGGGAGGGTAGGACAAAAGATGTCATGCAAGTTCTTTTCCATAAGCACGTATGACTATATATGGAATACATGCCTACATTACATTGATGAATTGGAGCTAGTTCTGTGTCACCCTATGTTATGACTGTTGCATGATGACTGTCATCCGACATAATTATCCATCACTAATCCATTACCTACGAGCTTTCCATATATTGATCTTTGCTAAGTTACTTTTTCGTTGCTACTGCTACAAACACTACAAAACTGCTATTATCACTTTTGCCACTGTTACCGTTACTTCCATACTACTTTGCTACTGAATACTTTGCTGCAGATATTAAGTCTTTCAGGTGTGGTTGAATTGACAACTCAGCTGCTAATACTCGAGAATATTCTTTGGCTCCCCTTGTGTCAAATCAATAAATTTGGGTTGAATACTCAACCCTCGAAAACTGTTGCGATCCCCTATACTTGTGGGTTATCTGCTGGTCAAGGCCCTGGAGATAGCCGAGGAGAAGCGGCAGCTCGACCGGCTCATGGCCCTTGCTACCAGCTAGCCATCCGTGCCAGCTCCTCCCTCACAGTCGGTCGGCGAGGCCTCCTTCCAGCCATCCAAGGACACCAGGAAGGTCCCTCTTGACCCGGAGAACCCCGCACATTAAGTCACCATTGGCTCCCGCCTCGATAGAAAATAGGAATGCGAGCTCGTCGACTTCCTTTATGAGAATCAAGACATCATTGCGTGTTCCCCCAAGGACATGCCGGGTGTTCCGAGGAAATTCACCGAGCACAAGCGTCACGTCCAGGCGGACACTAAACCGGTTAAGCAACCCCTAGGCCGCTTCTTCGAGGAGAAGCGGCACCCTATAGGAAAAGAGATTGCCAGGCTGCTCGCAGCCGGCTTCATCATGGAAGTTTTTCATCCAGACTGGCTAGCCAACCCAATCCTGGTGCTGAAGAAGAACAAGACCTGGCGCATGTGCATCGACTACACCAGCCTAAACAAGGCGTGCTCCAAGGAACCATTCGCCCTGTCGCGGTCGATCAAGTCATCGACTCCATGGCCGGCTGCGATCTGTTGTCTTTCTTGTAAGCCTACTCTAGCTACCACCAGATCTAGCTAGACCCAGAGGACCGGCTCAAGACCTCCTTCATCACGCCCTTCGGGGCCTACTGCTACATCACCATGTCCTTCGCCCTGAAGAATGCGGGCACTACCTTCCAGCGATGCATGCAGAAGTGTCTCCTGCCTCAGATAGGCAGGAAAGTCCACGTCTACGTCGACAACATCGTCGTCAAGACCAATAAGCACTTCAGCCTCCTCAATGATCTCTGGGAAACATTCGCGTACCTGCGCGAATACAAGATCAAGCTCACCTCGGAGAAGTGTGCCTTTGGCGTCCCAGCCGGCCAGCTCTTGGGTTTCTTCGTGTCCGCTCGCGGCATCGAAGCCAACCCGGAAGAAGATCAGTGCGATTGAGCGAATGCCAAGCCGACCCGGCTCCATGATGTCTAGAAGTTCATCAGCTGCCTCGCCTCCCTCAGCCGGTTCGTCAGCCGGTTGGGGGAAAAAGCCCTGCCCCTCTACGGGCTCCTTCGCAAGACAACTCTGGTCGAGCCGGGCCACGCCCTCATGAAGAAGCCGGGCATGTTCGACTGGCCCGACGAGGCAGACAAGGCCTTCCGCGGCCTCAAGCGGGCCCTCACCAGCGCGCCCATCCTGGTCGCGCCGACTGAGAAGGATCCCTTGCTTGCCTACATCACGATGACCACACGCGTCATCAGCGTCGTCCTGGTGGTCGAGCGGCCGGAGCAGGGCAAGTCCCTACCGTCCAGCGCCCCGTCTACTACTCCAACTACCAGAAGATGTCCTACGGCATCTACTTTGTCGCCAAGAAGGTCAAGCAGTACTTCCAGGAGCACACCATCACCGTGGTGAGCATGGCCCCGCTCAGCGAGATCATGAGCGGCCGGGACTCCACCGGACGGATCGCCAAATGGGTCATCGCCCTCGCCGACCACGATCCGGTACGAGCCGTGTACTGCCATCAAGTCGCAGGCGATGGCTGACTTCCTCGTCGACTGGGCGGAGACCGAGTTCGTGTTGCCTCCTCCAGACTCCACGCATTGGCACATGTATTTTGATGGCTCGAAGATGAGGACTGGCGTGGGTGTCGGCATTGTCCTATCCTCTCCAAAAGGTGACCAACTCAAGTACACACTCCAAATTCATTTCGCCGCCTCCAACAAAGTGGGCGAGTACGAGGCACTTGTCCATGGCCTGCCGCTCACCAAGGAGATTGGCATCGGGCGCATCCTGTGCTTCGGCAACTCCGACCTCGTGGTGCAGCAGGTCTCCGGTGAATGGGAAGCTAGGGACGCCAACATGGCCAGCTACTGCTTCCTTGTCCAGCAGCTCACCGGTTACTTTGAGCGCTGCGAGCTCCACCACGTCCCATGGGCGGACAACGAGGCGGCCGACACGCTGGCAAAGATCATCTCCACTCGACAAGCCATCCCGGCCGGCATCTCCCTCGAACGGCTGCTCAAGCCATCGATCAAGCCCTCCCCTGAATCAGAGTCCATCTTCGTTCCAGATGACATTGTCGGCCCGTTGGCAAATCCGATTGCTCCGCAGGCATCTTCGCCACCGGCTCCCTCAACTCTGGCTGCCTTGCCAGTACTGGCTCCACTTGTCCAGCTGGCTGCATCCGAAGCAGCCGGCTCTGATGCCACGGCGATCATGATGAAGATCGACGCCCCTCCCGCTGTCTCCGCCCCGGGAACTAGCGAGCCAATCCCGAGGGTTGTGAGCCGGACTCGGGGGCAGAACACCCGGCCCGGGGGATCCCGAGCTGGCCCTTGTCTCGGCTCCCTCATGGGCCTAGCCCATCCTGGCTTTCCTGCTACGTGGCAAGCTCCCCCCTGACGAGGCCACGACGAGGAAAATCTAGCGCCGAGCCCCGGCCTATAGCATCATCAACCGCGAGCTCATTCATCGCAGCACCACCGGCATCTTCCAACGGTGTGTCGAGCTGGAAAAGTTCCAAGAGATCCACCTCGACATCCACTAGGGCGAGTGCGGGCACCAAGCAGCCTCCAGGACCCTAGTGGACAAGGCTTTCTGCCATGGCTTCTACTGGCCGACCAATTTGGAGGAGGCTAAGCGGCTAGTCGACAAGTGCGAGGGCTGCCAGCGCTTCAGCACGCAGAGCCACCTGCCAGCCACGGCCCTCCAGACCATCCCCCTCTCATGGCCCTTTGTCGTCTGGGGGCGAGACATGGTGGGTCCCTTCAGGAGCGCTAGAGGCGGCATGACGCATCTGCTTGTAGTCGTCGACAAGTTCACAAAATGGATCGAGGCCAGGCCGATCAAGAAGCTAGATGGCCCCACATCCAGTTCATTGAAGATATCACGGTCCGCTATGGCGTTCCCCACAGCATCATCACCGACAACGGCACAAACTTCGCCAAGGGCATGCTAGCATGTTTCCGCGCCAAGCAAGGCATCCGGCTCGACTTGGCGTCCATCATGCATCTACAGTCAAACGGCCAGATCGCGAGGGCAAATGGCCTGATCCTGGCCGGCAACAAGCCCCGGCTCGTAACACCGCTGGTCCGGTCAGCCGACTGCTGGATGGACGAGCTGTTGGTTGTTCTTTGGAGCCTCAGGACCACGCCTAACCCATCGACCGGCTACACTCCTTTCTTTCTCGTGTACGGGTCCGAGGCGATCATCCCCACCGACATCGAGTTTGACTCGGCTCGGGTTGCCTTGTACACGGAGAAGGATGCGAGGGAGGCAAGAGAAGACGGAGTCGACTTACTCGAAGAAGCACGGGAACTGGCCTTGAGCCAGATGGCCATCTACCACCAGAAGCTCCGGTACTACCACAGCAAGCGTATCCAGCCACTCTCCTTCCGCGAAGGAGACTTGGTGCTCAGGCGAATCCAGTGAACGGCCGGCCATCACATGTTGTCCTCCCCTTGAGAGGGCCCGTTCATCATTAGCATGGAGCTGCACAACAACGCGTACTACCTGATAGACGCCCAGAAGCCGCAGAAGCGCAAGAGAGACGCCTCCGGCGAGGAAACAGAGCGCACATGGAACGCGGCACTCCTCCGCCCGTTTTACTGCTAGGAACTAGTGTATGTATGTATCCTTCCCTTTTGGGCTTATGAATGCAATGGGTGCCCCAAGCCGGCTCCTGAGACACACCCCTTCTCGCTTCAATTCACCGGCTCTCGGATCCCGGCTCCCGGTCCCGGGGGCTCGCCAGCTAGTCCTAACGTCTCCCTCGAAGTAGATCAGGTAGTGTGGGCCGAACAAGTCCTCCCACTCCTCCCAGCTATAGACCGGCTGCAGGCTGTCTAGCTGACAGGGTCACAGAGCGACGAAACTTAGCACACACAAAAGATTGACCGCTCGGGGGACGCTGGCTAGGTCTAGCCGGACCATTTTCTCGCCTCTGTCGCTTGCCTTACCGGAAAGGCCCTCGCGGTTCCCAACCTCAGAGCCGGCTCCTCTAAGGTGGACACCCCATCCCAGCTACAGACCTGCTCCCGGCTGTCGGGCTGGTGGGACCGAAACCAAGGGGAAGAAAACTCTGAGCAAACGGAACCAAAGGGGGCAAACAAGGGAAAGGATAAGATGACACGCACAGAAACAAACATTCCAGCAACAAGAAACTCCATAAAACTTAAAAGGCCCGCGGCCATGAGTTCATTACATTTACATCCCCAGTGGGTGGACTTGAAGTTCTAACAAAAGAGCAGGGATAAAAGAAGAAAGAGAGAGCTCTAGGGGCCGGCCGCTCCTCCCTCTCCGTCACCGCCTGCGGTAGCTCCCGCCTCTGGGTCTCGAGCCGGCTTAGAGTCATTGTAGTCGTCAGTGCTGGAGTCGGCATCCTCACCGTCCATCTCGGCGTCGCTTCCCTCAGGGTCGCCCAGTGCAATCGCATAGTGGTCCTCTGGGATCACCGTGTTGTCCGCTTGACGCTCAGGGACGTATTCGTCCTAGACGGCAAAGGATGCAAGGTCGCCAGCTCGCACGGCCAGCGCATCGGCCACCACCTCCAAATCCACGTTGGTACCAGCATGCTAGGTCGTGAGTAGGCTCAGGTCCAGCTCGGGGTACCACGACCTCGCGATGCGAAGGGCCATGACCACACCAGCGCGCGCAGTGGAGGACCTTCACACGTTCACCCGCGCAGTCCCGAACTCTAGCCACCGCGACAACTAGCTCATCGAAGCCGGATCCACCGTGCCCAGCCAGAGGACGCGGACCAGTGCCGCGTCGGCCGCCTGAAGCCGCTTCAAGGCACGAACCACCACCTCCAACCTTGCCTAGAGGCGATCCCTACCTTGTTTAGGGTCCAGGGAGCATGTGGCCCAACGGTGACCCTTTGCTCCTGCTGGCCCTCGCAGTGGGCTGCCTCAGCGGCCTCCTGCGTACTAGCAAAGAGCCCTAAGAAGAAAATTAGAAAAGGAAGGATGAACGAAAATTCCAACCAAAACCAGAAACAAGCAGCGGAAAGGACGAGATGACAGGAACTTACCGTGCAGCATGCTGTCTATCACATGCCCCTGCTCCCGCAGCTCCCACTCCCTGGCGGACCACTCCTGTAGTCGGCGCTCATGCTCGCTCCGAGCCGTCTGTGCCTCGTCAACTGCCTTCGCCAACGCGACATCCTTGGCCTCTAGCTCCTGGCGATGGGCGCGCTGCCGCTCCTCCGCCTGCTAGCGAAGGGCCCCCTCATGGTCCGATATCTCCTAGTGGTGGGCCATCTCGCGGTCCGTCAGCTCCTGGCGGTGGGCCACCTTGTGCTCGGTCGCCTCCGCCTGCGCCCGAGCCACCTCCTAGTGGAGCTGCTCACACTCCGCGGTCAGGATGTTCCGCTAGTCGCCAAGCTCCACAACCTGGCGTCGGAGGTCGACCATCTCGGCATTGGTGTTTCCCGGGATGGAGAAACCTCAATCGGAAGACAAGAGAAGAAGAAGGGGATTCGGCCTGCCTCAATGGCAACTGGCTCGAATCCCGGGGGCTACGCCCCCGCCTCGGAAATCATGAAGGCCTTACCTTGCAAGTCCTAGGCCAGGGTGGCCAGTCGGCCCTCGTTCTCCCGGTACAAGCTCGGCAAGGAGTTGTACACGGTCACCTGACGGACATGCGCTGCCTGCAGACAACAAAGACATGATGCAGCATTAGACTCGACCACGCCGACGGATAACCCACAAAGACATGATGCAACAAAGACAAAGACATGATGTAGGTGGGTCGAGTCTAACTCTGCATCATGTCTTTGTTGTTTGCAGGTAGCGCATGATCGTCGGGTGACCGTGTACAACTCCTTGCCGAGCTTGTACCGGGAGAACGAGGGCCGGCTAGCCACCCTGTCCGAGGACTTGCAAGGTAAGGCCTTCACGATTTCTGAGCCAGGGGCAGAGCCCCCGGGATTCGAGCCGGTCACCACGGAGGCGGGACGAATACTCTTCTTCTACTCTTGTCTTCTGACTGAGGTTTCTCCGTCCCGGGCAGACACCAACGCTGAGACGGTCGACCTCCAACTCAAGGTCATGGAGCTCGGCGATCAGCAGAACTCCCTGACCGCAGAGTGCGAGCGTCTCCACAAGGAGGTGGCTCTGGCACAGGCGGAGGCGGACGAGTGCGAGGGGCCCACCGCCAAGAGCTGACGGACCGCGAGGAGGCCACCACCAGGAGCTAGAGGCCAAGGACGCCATGCTAGAGAAGGCGGCTGACAAGGCGCAAACGGCTCGGAGCGAGCACGAGCGACGGCTCCAAGAGTGGTCTGCCGGGGAATCGGAGCTACGGGAGCAGGGGCATGGGATAGACCGCATGTTGCACGGTAAGTCTTTGTCGTCTCGTCCTTTCCGCTGCTTGTTCCTCGTTTTGGTTGGCCTTTTTGTTCATCCTTCTTTTTCTTCTTTTCTTCTCAGGGCTCTTCCTTGGAACACAGGAGGCCGCTGAGGCGGCCGTGGTGGCCCACCACAAGGGCCAGCGGGAGCAGGGGGTCGCCATTGGGCTGCATACCCTCTGGACCCTCAACGAGGTGGGGATCGCCGCTAGGGCGAGGCTGGAGATGGTGGTTCGCACCATGAAGCAGCTTCAGGCGGCCGGCGAGGCACTAGTCCGCATCCTCTGGCCAGGCACGGTGGATCCGGCTTCGATGAGCTGGCTATCGCGGTGACTAGAGTTCGGGACCATGCGGGTGAACGCCTGGAGTGCCTCCGCAGCGCGTGCTGGTGCGGGCATGGCCCTTCGCATCGCCAGGTCATGGTACCCCGAGCTGGACCTGAGCCTACTCACGGCCCAGCGTGCTCGCACCGACACGGATCTGGAGGCGGTGGTCGACGCGCTGGGCGTGTGAGCCAGCGACCTTGCGTCCTTCGCCGTTTGAGACGAATACGTCCCTGAGCGTCAGGTGGACAGCACGGTGATGTCGGAGGACCAGTATGCGCTTGCGCTGGGCGACCTGGAGGGAAGCAACACGGAGACGGGCGGTGAGGATGCCGGCTCCAGCACCGATGACTACACCGACTCTGAGCCGGCTCGGGACCCAAAGGTGGGAGCTACCGCGGGTGGTTACGGAGAGGGCGAAGCGGCCGCCCCTAGATCTCTCTCTTTATTCTTTTATCCATGCGATTTTGTTAGAACTTCAAGTCCACCCACTGGGGGTTTAAATGTAATGAACTCATGGCCGTGGGCCTTTTAAGTTTTATGGAGTTTCTGGTTGCGGCAATGTTTGTTTTTGTGTGAGTCATCTTATGCTTTCCCTTATTTTTTCCCTTCGGTTCCGTTTGCTCAAATTTTTCTTCCCCTTGGTTTCGGCCCCGCCAGCCCTATAGCCGGGAACCGGTCTATAGTTGGGACGGGGCGTCTTCCTCGGAGGAGCCGGCTCTGAGTTTGGGAACCGCCAGGGCCTTTCCGGTAAGGAAAGCGACAGAGGCGAGAAAATGGTCTGGCTAGCCCTAGCCGGCGTCAACTGAGCGGTCAACCTTTCGTGTGTGCTAAGTTACGTCGCTCCGCGACCCCGTCAGCCGAACAGCCGAGATCCGATCTATAGCTGGGAGGGGTGAGAGGACTTGTTCGTCCCACACTACTTGATCTACTTCGAGGGAGGATGTTAGGACTAGCCGGCGAGCCCCCAGGACCGGGAGCCGGTGAATTGAGTCAAAAAATGAAATGAAGCGAGAAGGGGCATGTCCCAAGAACCGGTTTGGGGCACCCATTGCATTCATAAGCCCAAAATGGAAGGATACATACATACACTGGTTCCTAGCATTAAAACGAGCGAAGGAGTGCCGCATTCCATGGGCGCTCTGTTTCCTCACCGGGGGCGTCTCTCTTGTGCTTTTGTGGCTTCTAGGCGTCTATCAGGTAGTACGCGTTGTTGTGCAGTGCCTTGCTGATGATGAACAGCCCTCCCAAGTGGAGGACAGCTTGTGCTAGCCGGCCGTTTGCTGGATTCGCCTGAGCACCAAGTCTCCTTTGCGGAAGGAGAGTGGCCGGATACGCTTTATGAGGTAGTGTCGGAGCTTCTACTGGTAGATGGTCGTCCGGCTCAAGGCCAGTTCGCGTGCTTGTTCGAGTAGGTCGACCCAGGAGCTGGCAGGCCTAGCGGAGCCAGGGTGTTCGGCGCATCCGGAGAGCCCAACGGAGCCGGTGAATACCCTATCGGTCCCACGATTAGGGACTGGACCGATGACGATGATGACGATGATGACGATGATCATGTGATGATCCTGAACGCGCCTCCCCACTCAGTTCGACAGGGCTGGCGCAGGCGGAGCGAGGAGTGGCCAGCTCAGGCCCGGACGGCCGGAGCCACCAGCAGGGCGAAGAGGCCGGCTCAGGAGGAGCAGGCGGCCCCGCCACTTTCCCGTAAGCGGGTGAAATGGCCGTGCAAAAGCCACCGGCGCACGCCAGGCGGGTTCTGCCTGTCGTTACCGGGTACATGACCTTTCTTTTGGCGTTTGTTCCTTTCCGAGTCATGGGTTGGTATGTGTTTGACCCTTATGCGTCTTAGGGACCCCATCGAGCTCCACGAAGTGGAGTCGATGGTTGACCCGACGGACGCTGCCGGTCGGCTAGCCCTCGAGCATGCGGCCATGCAGCGGGAGGAGAAGCGGAGGCTCGCGGAGCTGCGAGCCTCGAAGTCCGAAGCGCAAGGCGGGGCATCGCCCTCTAGAACTTCAAGCGGCGGGAGGCAGAGGAAGTCCACAGGAGCCGCGCGGGCATCCGACTCGGCGGAAAAATCGACCCGTTTGTCGAGGCCCCCGTCGAGCGAGCCGCGAAGGGCGGCTACAGTGCCGGCTGCGCCCCCGCCTGCGAAGGAGGCGGCCCGATCGGGGGCGGCAGCTACAGAGCCGACCCTCGATGCGGCCCGACCGACGGTGCCGCACGTGACGCCACCCATGGCCGAGCCGGCCCGATTAGACGTGTCGGAGGCTCCGGTGGCCCCGGAGGCGGCAATTATGGAGACGGAGGCACCGTCCGTCGCGGTCGCCGCGTCGGGCTGGCAAGAGGAGGAGGTAGCGCGAGCGGCGAGCGAGGGGCAACTGGGGACTGATTCTCGTGCCCTCGCCATCGTCAACCCTTCCCCAGCGGGCGGCCCCTTGGCGAACGTCGGGACGAGCGGCGGCGACAGCCGGTCCTGGAGGTCCATGCAGGACGTGATCCTAGACTAGGAGGCGCTGGCGCGCGTCCCAACCCTTTCGGCTCCCCTAGCAGGCAGCCATGTCCCCGCGTTTGGGGAATTGGGGAGCGTCCTAGATCGGTGCCGCCAGGAGCTGGCCCGGTTCGTGGAGGCGTCCAACGCCACCCTGCGGCGCGCGGATGTGGGCGTTGTGGTCCTTGTTGAAATTTTCAGTGGGGGCGCGCAAGCGCACCCACTAGGTGTAGCCCCAGAGATGCGGGCTGGCTGACCGACTATGGGGCAGCCGGGCCAGATCTCCTTGTGCGTCTTCTGATTTTGACTTCCTATGGCAGGAGGGGAACTCCCAGGGGAAGAAACTGTTTGATGAGGCGGTCTGAATCCACAACCGCGGCATGCACGGCTTCTACCAGCTAGAGGAGGAGCTGGCGCGGGTGTGAGGTATGTCAGGTCTTGTGGGGGGGCGTGTAGTCCCTGGGAGCCGGGTCGGCTGCCTGGCAGCCGGAACAGGCCTGGGACGTTCGTCTGATGCCCGTTTTGCTTTGCAGGGGAGCTGACCACCCTCCGGGCGGAGAAGACCGGGGCGGTCTCCGAGCGGGACCGGCTGGCATAGAGCATCCAGGTGGTGACCCAAGAGAGGGACCGGCTCAGCGCCCAGCTAGTGGATGGGCAGGCGGCCCAAGACCGCCTAAAGGCTGACATGGCACGGGAGGTGACGACCAAGGAGAAGGCCGTCAAGGAAGCGGCCGAAGCCGCCCAACGCACCGCCTCCCTCCAAAACGAGGTGACCCTCCTCGAGAGGACGCTCGACGAGCGCAGGGTGGCGCTTGCCGAGGCGGAGGCGGCATTGGTGTCAGAGTAGGACTCGTCACTCCACTTCGCCATCGACCTGGATGACTCCTTCGAGCATAAGTATTAGTCTTTTTTTCTTTTTCAACCGGCCACCTCTTTCTTGTTCTTGATTTGCACTCTTCTTATTCTTCCCTTTCTTCTTTAGGACGCTTCCCGGAGACCCAGCGTTGTGCTGAGTGTGCCGTCGAGGAGCACCGAGAGTATCTCCGGGAGCGCGGCCGCAACATCGAGGTGGATACCGCTTGGAGCATGGCGCAGCTTCGGCTGGACATGGAGAACCGACTGATCCACCTCGAGCGGAGCGTGGAGCGGCTGAAGACAGCCGGCAGGGAGGTCATTGCCGCCCTGTGACCGGGTCAGGGGGCTCCGGAGGGCCGCGTGTCCTTGTGGTTGGAGAACATTGTGGCCCGGCTCGAGGTCTGGAAGGCGTCCGCGGCTCTAGCCGGCGCGCAGATGGCGCTCCGGTTCGTTACGTCTTGGTACCGTGGCATCGACTTAGACTGGCTGGCCACTATGCGGGACGAGTCGGCTGAGGAGCGGGCGGCCCGCGAGCCGGTCCTCGTCTGCGAGGCCAACGAGCTCGTGTCATACGTCGACCCGGACGAGCTCCTACCGGCCCTTGGCGAGGACGGCGAGCCGGTATCCGAGGACTCCTTCAGCAACCCCCAAGGTCCGGAGGACGAGGAGGTCGCCGATGAGAGCACCGACTTCAGCACAGAGACGGCTGGAACCACGGGGGTTGTGCCGAAGGCCAAGGAAGCCGATCCGAAGGCCGCGACTACCTCCAGGCCGAGAGTCGGGCCGCCCAGCGATGCACTGGCTGGAGGCGTGCCGGCTGGCGACGCGCGAGTGGCCTGAGCCCCTGAGCATCTTCTCTTTTCTTTTGTTATTTCTCCTGGACGTTAGACTCAAGTCCACCCACTAGGGGTGTAATGTAATGAATCATAATGGCCATGGGCCTTTCTTATTTCAAACATGTGTGTTGAATGCTTAATGTGTTTGCCCATTATGCATGCCTGCTCGTCCTTACTCCTTTTTTGCCCCTTTGGTTCCGTCTGCTCGGACCCTTTTCCCCTTTGGTTTCGGCCCCTCCAGCCCGACAGCCGGGAGCTGGTCTGTAGCTGGGTCGGGGCGTTCGCCTCGAGGGAGCCGGTTCCGAACTCAGGAACCGTGAGAGTTTTTTGGGTAAGTTGAGTGGTAGAGGCGAGGTGGTGGTCCGGCTAGACCTAGCCGGCAACCCCCTTGCGGTCGTTTTTTCATGTGTGCTAAGTTTTGCCGCCCCGAGACCCCGTCAGTCGAATAGCCGGGAGCTGGTCTGTAGCTGGGAGGGGTGGGAGGGCTTGCTTAGCTCACACTACTTGGTCGATTTGGGGAGAGGTCACCTAGGACCAGTCGGAGAGCCCCCGGGCCCGGGAGCCGGGTTGGGGAGCCAGTCGGGAGAAAACCTTGGAGGGAAACAAAAAAGGCGTGCCCCAAGAGCTGGCCTGGGGCACCCATTGCATTCATAAGCCCAAAAGCGAAGGGATACATACATACATTGGTCTTTTTAGCAATAAAACGGACGGAGGAGCGCCGCATTCCACGGGCGCTCGGTCTCCTCGCCGGAGGCATCTCTCTTGCACTTCTGCGGCTTCTGGGCGTCTATTAGGTAGTACGCATTGTTGTGCAGCGCCTTGCTGACGATGAACGGGCCCTCCCATGGGGTGGACAACTTGTGTTGTCCGGTTGTCAGCTGGATCCGCCTCAGCACCAAGTCTCCTTCGCGGAAGGAGAGTGGCCGGATCCGCTTGCTGTGATAGTGTCGAAGCTTCTGCTGATAGATTGTCGTCCGTCTCAAGGCCAGTTCACGGGCTACTTCGAGTAGGTCGACGTCGTCTTATCTTGCCTACTTTGCATCCTTCTCCGTGTATAGGGCGACCCGAGGAAAGTCGAACTCGATATCGGTGGGGATGATCGCCTTGGACTCGTACACAAGGAAGAAGGGCATGTAGCCGGTTGAACAGTTGGGAGTGGTCCTTAGGCTCCAAAGGACAGCCGGCAGCTCGTCGACCCAGCAGCCGGCTGATCTCACCAACGGTGTTACAAGTCAGGGCTTGATGCAGACAAGATTAGGTCGTTTCCCCTCTCGACTTGGCCGTTTGACTGTGGATGAGCAACGGAGGCCAGGTCGAGTCGGATGCCCTGCTTGGAGCAGAAACACGTGAGCGCACCCTTGGCGAAGTTCGTGCCATTGTTGGTGATGATGTTGTGGGGATCGTCATAGCAAACCGTGATGTCTTCGATGAACCGTATGGCCGTGGGGCCATCCAGTTTCTTGATTGGCCTAGCCTCGATCCACTTGGTGAATTTGTCGATGGCCACCAGCAGATGTGTCATGCCGCCTCGCACGGTCTTGAAGGGACCCACCATGTCCAGCCCCCATATGGCGAAAGGCCACGAGAGGGGGATGGTCTGGAGGGCCATAGCCGGCAGGTGGCTCTGCGTGCTAAAGCGCTGACAGCCCTCGCACTCGTCGACCAACTTCTTAGCCGCCTCCAAAGCGGTCGGCCAGTAGAATCCGTGGCGGAAGGCCTTGGCCACCAGGGTCCTGGAGGCGGCGTGGTGCCCGCACTCGCCCTGGTGGATGTCGAGGAGGATCTCCTGACCCTTTTCCGGCTCGACGCACCGTTGGAAGATGCCAGTAGTGCTGCCGTGGATGAGCTCGCGATTGATGATGTTGTATGCCGAGGCTCGATGCTAGATCTGCCTCGCCGAGGTCTCGTCCGTGGGGAGCTCGCCGTGCAGGAGGAAAGCCAGGATGGGCTGGGCTGAACACCCAGGTCCGGGGGCTTCCGAGCCGTCCCTCGTCTCGGCTCCCACATGGGCCATGCCCATCCTGGCTTTCCTTCTACGCGGCGAGCTCTCCCCCGACAAGGCCACGGTCAGGAAAATCCAGCGCCGAGCCCCGGCCTACAGCATCATCAACCGCGAGCCAGACTCGGGGGCTAAACACCTAGGCCCAGGGGCTCCCGAGCCGGACCTCGTCTCGGCTCCCTCATGGGCCATGCCCATCCTGGCTTTCCTTCTACGCGGCGAGCTCTCCCCTGATGATGTTGTAGGACGAGCCAAGATGGACTCCGATTTCGGGGAGGGCTTGATCGATGGCTAGCGCAACCGCTCGAGGGAGACGCCAGCTGGGATGGCTCGGCGGGTGGAGCCAATCTTCGCCAGTGTATCGGACGCCTTGTTGTCCGCCCGTGGGATGTGGTGGAACTCACAGCCCTCAAAGGAGCTGGTGAGCTGCTGGATGAGGAAGCGATAGCTGGCCATATTGGCGTCCCTGGCGTCCCATTTGCCAGAGACCTGTTGTACTACGAGTATGGAGTCCCCAAAGCACAGGATGCGTCGGATGCTAATCTCTTTGGCGAGCCGGAGGCCATGGACGAGCGCCTCGTACTCGGCCATGTTGTTGGAGGCGGCAAAGTGAATCTACAGCGTGTACTTGAGTTGATCGCCTTTTGGGGAGAAGAGGACTATGCCGGCACCCAGGCCGATCCTCATCTTCGAGTCATCGAAATGCATGCGCCAATGCGTGGTGTCTGGGGAAGAAGGCACGAACTCAGTCTCCGCATAGTCGACGAGGAAATCAGCCATTGCCTGCGAC
Organism: Hordeum marinum; assembly: GCA_022496015.1. Taxonomy (NCBI): domain Eukaryota; kingdom Viridiplantae; phylum Streptophyta; class Magnoliopsida; order Poales; family Poaceae; genus Hordeum; species Hordeum marinum. The sequence continues at coordinate 354,839,251 of CM039676.1, read as the reverse complement.
TTGATGGCGGTACGCCGCTCGTACCGGGTCTCGTGGTCGGCAAGGGCGATGACCCATTTGGCGATTTGGCCGGTGGAGTCCCGGCCACTCATGATCTCGCCGAGCAGGGTTGTGCTCACCATGGTGATGGTGTGCTCCTGGAAGTACTGCTTGACCTTCTTGGTGGCGAAGTATATGCCATAGCACATCTTCTTGTAGTGGGGGTAGCTTTGCTTGGAGGCAGAGAGGACCTCGCTGAGGTAGTAGACGGGGTGCTGGACCAGCAGGGTCTTGCCATCCTCCGACTGCTCGACCACCAGGAGGACGTTGAATGGGCATGCAGGTGAGGGCCCGCTTGAGGCCGCGGAAGGTTGCCGTGATGTAGGCGAGCAGCGGCCCCTTCTCAGGCGGCGCGGTGAGGATGGGCATGCGGGTGAGGGCCGCTTGAGGCCGCGGAAGGCCTAGTCCGCCTCGTCGGGCCAATCGAACATGCCCGGCTTCGTGGTATGACCTAGCTCGGCCAGGGCCGTCTTGCGAAGGAGACCAAAGAGGGGAAAAGCCTTCTCCGCCAACCGGCTGATGAACCGGTTGAGCGAGGTGAGGCAGCTGGTGAACTTCTAGACGTCGCGGAGCCGGGTCGGTTAGGGCATGCGCTCGATTGCGCTTATCTTCTCTGGGTTGGCCTCGATGCCGCAAGCGGACACGAAGAACCCCAGGAGCTGTCCGGATGGGACGCCGAAGACGCACTTATCCGAGTTCAGCTTGATCTTGTACTCGCGCAGGTTTGCAAAGGTCTCCTGGAGGTCGTCGAGGAGGCTAAAATGCTTCTTGGTTTTGACTACGATGTCGTCGACATAGACATGGACGTCCCTACCTATCTGAGGCAGGAGGCACTTTTGCATGCACCGCTGGAAGGTAGCGCATGCGTTCTTTAGGCAGAAGAACATGGTGGTGTAGCAATAGGCCCCGAAGTGCGTGATGAAGGAGGTCTTGAGCTGGTCCTGCGGGTCCAGCTTGATCTGGTGGTAGTCGGAGTAAGCGTCCAAGAATGACAGCAAGTCGCAGCCGGCCATGGAGTCGATGACTTGATCGATCCGCAGCATGGCGAATGGGTCCTTGGGGCACGCCTTGTTCAGGCTGGTGTAGTCCATGCACATGCGCTAGGTCTTGTTCCTCTTCAGCACCAGGACTGGGTTGGTCAGCCAATTCGGGTGGAAAACTTCCATGATAAAGCCGGCTGCGAGCAGCCGGGCGATCTTCTCTCCTATAGTATGCCGCTTCTCCTCGGAGAAATGGCGTAGGGGTTGCTTGACCGATTTAGTGTCTGGCCAGACGTGAAGCTTGTGCTTGGCGAACCTCGGAACACCCGGCATGTCCTTGGGGGACCATGCAAAGATGTCTCGATTCTCACGGAGGAAGTCGACGAGCTCGCTTTCCTATTTGCTGATCAGGCGGGAGCCGATGGTGACGCACTAAGTGGGGTTGGCCGGGTCGAGCGGGATCTGCTTGGTGTCCTTGGAGGGCTGGAAGGAGGCCTTGCCGATCGACTGCGAGGGAGGGGCCGGCATGGCCAGCTGGCTGGTGGCGAGGGCCACGAGCCTGTCGAGCTGCCGCTTCTCCTCGGTGATTTCCAGGGCCTTGGCCAGCCGGCTGCCGTCCCGTGCACACTCGATCGACATCTTGTAGTCACCCGCGATGGTGATGATCCCCTTGGGGCACGACATCTTGAGCTTGAGGTAGGCATAGTGAGGGACCGCTATGAACTTGACAAGAGTCGGCCGGCCCAGCAGCCCATGGTAGGGGTTGTCGAGGTCCACCACCTCGAACAGTACCTTCTCACGGCGGAAGTGGTCAGGGCCACCGAAAAGGACGTCAAGCTAGATCTTGCCGACATGGGAGCAGGACCTTCTCGGCATGATGCCATGGAAGACTGTCCGGCTCGCCTACAGGTCTGCCTCATTCAGCCTCAGCATGCGCATTATGTCAAGGTAAAGGATGTTGATGTTGCTGCCACCATCGATCAGCACCCGCAAGAAGCGGCAGGTGCGCCTCTCGGAGGCGATGGTGGGTTCGAGGACCAAGGCGTAGCTGCCGGGATTTGGCATCACGGCCGGGTGGTCGGCCCTGGCTCCAAGTGACCGGCTTCTCCGACCAGTGCATGAACTAGGGAGTTGCCGGTATGGTGGCATTCACCTCATGGTGGAGCCAGCGCTGGGCATGCTTGCCCATCTCTTCATTGGTGAAGACAATGTAGCAACTGTCCTGTTTGGGGAACTGATCGTGTAGACGACCGTCGTCCAGAGCTGGAGCTGAAGCCGGCGCCGGGGCGGCAGCTGGTGCCGGAGCCGGCGCGCGGGCAGTCAGCGTGGGGGGAGCCGGAAGGCCGTCCCCCCGGGCCAATTGTTGTGAGAAGCTGCATTGTCGGAGCATGTGTGTAGAGGGCTTGGCTCCAAAGTGGTTCTTGCAGGGGAGGTCGAGCATCTCCTCGAACGTGAGCTTGGGCTGCCAGGTGGTCTTGCCAGTGTGCTGTCGCTGACTGGAAGGTTGGTCCGTCGGCTCCTGCTCTCTGACGGTGGCGATCTGCCGGCTCCCATAGTGGGAGTCGGGCTGGTCATTCTTGCGCTTGTTGTTCTATGGCTGCTGGTTGTCGACAGTCGGTCGGGGCGCTGCCGGCGTTGGTGTTGCCTTGGCGGGCGGAGTCGTCTTGACCCGAATGGCGGAATCAGCCATGGCGTACTTGTCTTCCTTGGTCATGAGCTCGGCTAGCATAGCCGGCTCGGAGCACAGGAGCTTGTGCTTGAGGGGATTGCCGTCTCTGCAGCCTTTGAAGAAGTATTGTATGGCTTGCACCGCGTGCACCCCCTCACAGGAGTTGCAGAACTCGGTCCATCGGGTGAGGTAGTCACGGAGGGACTCGTCCGGCCCCGGAATGCACATGGCTAGTTCACGGGGATGGCCGAGACGCTTGTAGGTACCGGTGAAGTTGCGGACGAAGGCTTCCTCGAAGTCCGTCCAGGTGTTGATGCTCCCGGCCGCCAGGCTGTTGAGCCAGGTGCGGCACGAGCCGATCAACATGAGAGGAGCGTAGCGGACGGCTACGCGCTTGTTCCCCCTGGCAATGCCGACCTCAGTGGTGTAGTCTATAAGCCAGTCCTCGGGCTTGGCGGCCGCGTTGTACTTCGGGGTGTCTCGGGGGAGCGTGAAGCCGGTTGGGAATGGCTCATTGCGGATCCGAGGGCCGAAGCACGCCGGGCCAATAGAGCCCTCCTCCTCGAGGAGGGCCGACTGCGTGAGCTGCTCGATGACGAGACGGGCATCGTTCTCACTGCAGGGGACGCGTGGTCCGAGCCGGGCCGAAAGCTCGGGGCGGATAACAGGAGGGATTGATCATGCTGGCTCACGCCGCGGCGGCGGGGTGTGTTCGTGACTGCGCCGGCTGCTGGGACCTCATCATGGCGGCGCTACGAGTTGGCTAGAACAGTCGGCTGCTTGCTCCCCGGCTGCTGGGAGCACCGGAGTTGCTTGCCTCGGCCCGTAGACTGGAGACGCAAGGGGAGAAGGAGTGCTGAGCCGGCTGACGGCCAACAGTCCTGGTGCCCCCGCTCTCGGGTCGAGGGTCTTTGGAGACAACCCCGACTGCCGTGAGCTATTTTTGCTATGTGTCAGCAGCGTGGATGAGGTCTTTGATGTGGCGCTCGTGGGCGACGCGCACTTCGCCCTCCAAGGAAGCCAAATCCTCATAGGCTACCTTGGCGGCCCGCAGGTTGGCCGCGGGGGTGTCATAGACGAGCATGCTGCCGCCCAAGATTTTGGCGACCACACGAACGCGGTTGCGCATAGCCCCATGTCGGTTGGGCTTGGTGCCAACCGGGGTAAGGCCGTAGGTTGAGGCATACTCCCGCTGAGTACCCTCCATGCGGCGTCGTGTGGCCATAAGGGCGCGGGTGCCCTCGAATAGGAGGCGGCGAGCCACCTCCAGCTCAGCCGTGGCGATGTCGGGGTTCGTCGCCGAGGTGGTGGGAGAGCTCAAGCCACGAAGGTTCGTGCCGAGCGGGGCGGAAGTGCCGGCACGGGCCGCGGCAGTGCCTGCCTCGGCCCGCGCCCGGTCGGTCGACGTGCTAGAGGTGACGACCATCACCCCAATGCAGGGAGCATCAGACTAGCTGGCCGCGAGCATACCCACTGCCGTGGGAGGGTCGACGTAGACGAGCACCCCACTAGGGTACTGGTCAACGACCGGCATTTTGGTGAGGCTCAGCCTGCCAAAGCGCTCGGTGAGTGCGTCGATGTCGACCGTAAGGTCAACGACGCTGCCCGCAGGGCCTGTCGGAGCAAGCCCCATGAGCTTGTGGGTTCGCCTGGGCGTGCGGCGGCGCCGAGGGATAGTGAGGGGTCCCGCCTGAAGCATGAATCCGACCGATGCCGCGTACGGCCCAAGGTGGGCGCCAACTGTCGTTGTTTTCTCACGACAGAGGCCATGGGTAGGCTTATCGTAGGTGGTTGGGGCCGGAGGACGCCGACGGACTCCTGGAGTGAGATTAGGTACAAGTGGTGGAGTCACACGATGTACCCAGGTTCAGGGCCCTCCGTGGGAGGTAACACCCCTAAACCTGCTAGGTCTTGTTGATGGTTGGGTATGTTTTACAAGGTTGCTCCTGGAGCTGTGTCTAGAGGAGGAAGAGGGAGCAGCCGGCTCGCCTTCCTACCCTATGAAGTGTGAGAGTGAGGGGAGTGTCCCGTAGGTGCGTGTGTGCGAGATCCCTCGTCCCCGTTGCATGGGGGGCTCAGCGGGTTTTATAGGCCAACCCCACGGCTTACAATATTCCTAAAGTATAGAGTGGGGGACCCGGCTAGCAGCCTCTCCAGTTGGCTAGGGGGTCCCACCCCTTGAGCCGTCTCCTCGCACGTGGGGTCCACCGGCTGCGCGGTCGCATCGCCCGCAGGGGCCCGCTAGCCGGCTCTGGGATTGGTCTTCCGCCCACCTGCCACGGCATGGGCCGTCCGGGAGGCGTCGGCTAGCGCCATCCGACCGAAGTCTTCGATACGACTGGCGGCACTGCAGCCACGCCGGGGCAGGTGATCGAGTGGGTGGAGGCGTGCCGGTACTATGGCTCCGCCCGATCGCGGTCAGCGAGGTCAGCGGTGTGACCCCTCAAACTGTAGTCATGCGCGCCCGTGCGTCAACGGTCACTGTGGCTACAGCGGGACCAGTCGCGGGGGTCCTATCCCATCTCCGTACCCGTGCACAGACTGAAGGAGCAGGGGCTCGTCCGCCCGAGGGTCAACGGAGGAGCCGGCCCGAAGGAAGCCGGCCACGCACAGCCGGCCAGGAAGCAGCCGGCCACGCCCAGCGGACGGCTCCCGGGCTAGCCGGCCTCAAGCTAGTCGGCGACACGCCTGTTGGTGCCCATCAGCCGGCCAGGAAGCAGCCGGCCGTGCGTGTGTGTTTTCCATTTCTTGAAGCGGGGGAGAGAACCCCGGTGCCTTGGCCTACCTAGGGGTAATAACCCTGTCACGATCTTTGCCAGCGTGTCGGCCGCCTCGTTGTCCGCCCGTGGGACCTGGTGGAACTCGAAGCCCTCGAAGGAGCCGGTGAGCTACAAGACGAGGAAGCGGTAGCTGGCCATGTAGGCGTCCCTAGTGTCCCATTCGCCGGAAACCTACTACACCACGAGGTCGGAGTCATCCAAGCACAGGATGCGTCTGATGCCAATCTCCTTGGCAAGCCGGAGGCCGTGGACGAGCGCCTCGTACTCGGCCACGTTGTTGGAGGCGGCGAAATGAATCTGGAGTGCGTACTTTGTTGGTCACCTTTCGGAGAGGAGAGGAAAATGCCGGCACCCAGGCCGGTCCTCATCTTCGAGAAATCGAAATGCATGTGCCAATGTGTGGAGTCTGGAGGAGGCGGCACGAACTCCGTCTCCGCCTAGTCGACGAGGAAGTCGGCCAGTGCCTGCGACTTGATGGCGGTACACGGCTCGTACCAGATTTCATGGTCGGCGAGGGTAATGACCCATTTGGCAATCCGGCCAGTAGATTCCCGGACGCTCATGATCTCGCCGAGCGGGGCCGTGCTCACCACGGTGATGGTGTGCTCCTGGAAGTACTGCTTGACCTTCTTGGTGGCAAAGTAGATGTCGTAGCACATCTTCTGGTAGTCGGGGTAGTTCTGCTTGGAGGCGGAGAGGACCTCGCAGAGGTAGTAGACGGGGCGCTGGACCAGCAGGGACTTGCCCTCCTCCGACCGCTCGACCACCAAGACGACGCTATTGGTGCATGTGGTCGCCGCGATGTAGGTGAGCAAGGGCTCCTTCTCAGCTGGCGCGGCCACGATGGGCGCGCTGGTGAGGGCCCGCTTGAGGCCGCGGAAGGCCTCATCTGCCTCGTCGAGCCAGTCGAACATGCCCGGCTTCTTCATGAGGGCGTGGCCCGGCTCGACCAGAGCCGTCTTGCGAAGGAGCCATAGAGGGGCAGGGCTTTTTCCCCCAGCCGGCTGACGAACCGGCTGAGGGAGGCGAGGCAGTTGGTGAACTTATGGACATCAAGGAGCCGGGTCGGCTTGGGCATGTGCTCGATCATGCTGATCTTCTTCGGGTTGGCTTCGATGCCGCGAGCAGACACGAAGAAACCCAAGATTTGGCCGGCTCGGACGTCGAAGACACACTTCTCTGGGTTGAGCTTGATCTTGTATTCGTGCAGGTTCGCGAATGTTTCTCGGAGATCGTTGAGGAGGATGAAGTTCTTCTTGGTCTTGACGACGATGTCGTCGACATAGGGACGTTCCTGCCTATCTGAGGCAGGAGGCACTTCTACATGCATCACTAGAAGGTAGCGCTCGCATTCTTCGGGCCGAAGGACATGGTGATGTAGCAGTAGGCCCCGAAGGGCGTGATGAAGGAGGTCTTGAGCCAGTCCTTCGGGTCTAGCTTGATCTGGTGGTAGCCGGAGGAGGCGTCCAAGAAAGACAGCAGATCGCAGTCGGCTGTGGAGTCGATGACTTGATCGATCAACGGTAGGGCAAATGGGTCCTTGGGGCACGCCTTATTCAGGTTGGTGTGGTTGATGCACATGCGCCAGGTCTTGTTCTTCTTTAGCACCAGGACTGGGTTGGCCAGCCAGTCCGGGTGAAAAACTTCCATGATGAAGCCAGCTGCAAGCAGCCGGGCGATCTCTTCTCCTATAGTGCGCCGCTTCTCCTCGGAGAAGCGACGTAGGGTTTGCTTGACCGGTTTAGCATCCTATCGGACATGAAGCTTGTGCTCGGCGAACTTCCTCGGAACACCCGGCATGTCCTTGGGGGACCACGCAAAGATGTCCCGATTTTCACGGAGGAAGTCGACGAGCTCGCCTTCCTATTTGTTGTCGAGGCGGGAGACGATGGTGACGCACTGCGCGGGGTTGGCCGGGTCGAGCGGGGCCTACCTGGTGCCCTTGGACGACTGGAAGGAGGCCTCGCCGACTGACTGCGAGGGGGGAGCCAGCACGGCCGGCTGGCTGGTAGCAAGGGCCACGAGCCAGTCGAGCTGCCGCTTCTCCTCGGCTATCTCAAGGGCCTCGGCCAGCCGGCTACCATCTCGAGCGCACTCGATCAACATCTTGTAGTCACCCGCGATGGTGATGATCCCCTTGGGACCCGGCATCTTGAGCTTGAGGTAGGCATAGTGGGGGACCGCCATGAACTTGATGAGAGCCGGTCGGCCCAGCAGCGCATAGTAGGGACTATCGAGGCCCACTACCTCGAACCATACCGGCTCGTGGCGGAAGTGGCCGGGTCCGCCGAAAAGGACGTCGAGCTTGATCTTGCCAATAGGGGAGCAGGACTTTCCTGGCACGATGCCGTGGAAGACCGTCCGGCTCACCTGCAGATCTTCTACTTTCAGCCCCAGCTTGCACAACGTGTCGAGGTAGAGGATGTTCATGTTGCTGCCACCATCGATCGGCACCCGCGTGAAGCGGCAGGTGCACCTCTTAGAGGCGATGGTGGGGTCGAGGACCAGAGCATAGATGTCGGTACTCGGCATCAGCAGGGTGGTCAGCTTGGCTCCAGGTGACCGGCTTCTCCGACCAGTGCATGAATTGGGGGGTTGTCGGCAGGGTGGCATTCACCTCATGGTGGAGCCGGCGATGAGAGTGTTTGCCCGTCTCTTCACTGGTGAAGACGACGTAGCAACCGTCCTAGTTGGGGAATTGCTCATGCAGGCAACCGTCGTTCTGCACCGGAGCCGGAGCCAGCGTTGGGGTGGTAGCTGGGGCCGGGGCCGGCACGCGGGCAGGCGGCACAGGAGGAGCCGGAAGGCCATCCCCCAGGGCCAGTCGATGTGACCAGATGCACTGTCGGAGCATGTGCATAGAGGGATTCTCTGCATTGAAGACCGAAGGAGGGGTTCTCTTAAATCCTAGCTCATTCTCTTGGAGATTCATGGTTTCAGCTTGTTGCTATCAACTCAAATTGATTTTGATCATGAGTTAATTCCATCCTTATCTATCTAGTGCATTTCGTAGTTGTTTTCATTTCTCAATCCTCCGAAAGCCATCGTTTCAAAATATTTCTTCGTTCTCAGCTTTCAACTTTCGTTCTCAAATTCTTCTCAATTGGTGTTCCTTCGTTCGTATCTCAATTATTCCGGTGCCTTGTTCAGTTTCTATTAGCCACATCTTGATCTCTTCATTATCATGTGTCCTCTTTAGTTTCTAATTCTTTCCGATGTATCGTTCAAGACCTCTTCAAGTTTGTGCTCTATCTATCTACCTATCTTTTCCAAAAGGATAAGTGGTATGCCAAATCTGTTGTTTGTCATCAATTTAACTTGATGAAGGAGGCATATCATAATTCTTATTCTTGTTTCATCCAAGTGATTTCAATCCTTCTTCCGGAGTTGGTCATGATATCATATTCCTTATCTCAAGTGATCATCTTTCTTTTTAGAAGTTCCTAGTTTTGCTCAAGTATCTTGTCCCGAAGCATCATCTAAATCATTGGAAGGCCGCAATCTTGTTCTTTTTCAACCTTCAATTATTTTCTATCATCCTCACATTTCCGGAGGTTCCTCATGGTGGTTATTCAAGGAGTTAATTCTTTCTCGAAGTGTTCTTCAAGATTCTGGTTGGAGGTGCTTAAGTGTTCTTTATCTTGGATTTCTAAGTTCAATTCCTTCTCCATTGTCTTTTGAGATGGTGTTATTAAATTCTTGATTATAAGGAGTCTTGAAGGATAGTTGTCAAGAATCAGATAAGTAAAACCATCATGTTTTCTCGGAGTTGTCTTGGGTAGGATTTCACCTAAAGCATTTCCTAAAGTCGTAGTTGCAGCCTCTCTCTTCCGCTGTTGCTTAGGCGATGGGGCATGTTGAGTCGGCGGAGACGGCAGATGCGGTGCCAGACTTGGAGTCGATAGAGCATGCTGACGCCGTGGTGCCGGACCTGGAGGAGGAGTCGGCTGATGCGGTGCCTAACTTGGAGGAGGAGGAGTTAGATGACACCGTGCCGGACTTGGAGGAGGAGTCGGATGACGCGGTGCCGGACTTGGTGGATGAGGAGTCGACTGACGCGGCGGCAGACTTGGAGGAGGAGGGTCGGTGGCCTTGGAAAGACGATGCAATCCTTTTTCGATAGAATGATACGATGTATGGCCTCTCCGAGTGTTATCTCCTCGTCACCTCCAAGAATGTCAAGTTGTAGCTCGTGATATCCTGACATCACTTCATCAACCCCAACACGAGCATAGCCAGCTGGAATGGGATTGCAATGGAAGATTGCTTCAGGGGGATTTGCTAAAGCATAGCCGTCCACCACCTTCATGGATAAGTTATTCACTTTCATGTGTAGCTCACGGTTAGTCCTACTTTGATATCATCCAAAGGGTAGCTAGCTAGCAGTGCATCATCGATATCAGCCGGGGCAGAACCCACGCTGCTTCTCGGCATAGATGGGATGGTGCTATCCAATGCTAGATCGATCTGCTCATGCTGCCGCTGAGACGCCCTTTCCTGGTGAGTGAGTCGATATGCTCCTGCTGCCGCCTGATTTTGGATTCCAACACCAGGTGTTTGGATTCTAGTCCTTCAAGGCGGAGTGCTTCCTCCTTCTTCTTCCGCTCCTCCTGCATCTTCTTTCTCGCACGGCTTCTTTAGTCGTCGTTCCAACCCGCAAACCACTCAAACCACGGAACAATGCCTTTGCCTCGTGTTCTTCCCGGGTGTTCAGGATTCTTCAGGGCATGCGTAAGCGCGTCATCCTCTCTGTTGGGCGTGAACACCCCCATTCGAGCTTCTTCTATTTTCATTACTATTTCATCTGTCACTCCTTTAAGACTTGCCTTCACCTTAATATCCCATGTCTCTGGGTCCAACTTCCCCCCATGCACATAAAACCATGTCCTGCACCTGGGGGGCAGGTCAATGTAACTGGAGTGACCCTTGCACTAATCATCTCTGTTCGGATTGATCCCACTTAGGTAGGGCCACCTGGTAGCCACCTGGCCCCAGAGTATATTGCCACTTCTTTTTCGCATCATTAATCTTGTTTTTTCTCGACCGTTCCTTAGCTAGTTTTGATTCCTTAAACTTCACAAAATCGTCCCAGTGATCTTTTGCCTTCACCAGTGCTCCCTCTAATTTTGGAGTCTTCTTGTTTGCTTTGACATACACAGCCCATGCATTTTTTTGAAGGTGTTGAATGCAATCGCCATCTTTTTAAGAGCATAGTTTCTGACTTTCTTCAGATCTGCATCTGTCAAATTATCTGGTAATGTGAAATGTGACATCACCTCGGTCCAAAGCACATCTTTTGCTCTTTCGTCGACAAAAGTAACTCCTGCTCGATCTCCCTTTGCTGGCTTTTTTCCATTCTTGAACGGATATCGGGATTTTGTCCCTGACAATAACTCCGCATTGATTCTTGAACTTGGTCACTCCTATGTTCAAGCGGTTTCGCTAGTTGATGTTTTGATGGAATCGATGTTGAACTTTACGCCAACGTCCAACTTTCTGGCCGGGCCTCGAACTACCCTGTCCCTTGTAGAAGATTTGCTCGATCCAGAGGCCTAAAAGAAGAAAGATCGATTTGTTAATACATACAACTCAATTAAGACATGTAATGATCACCGGATGGCTTATATAATAAATATACCTCGTCGGGCCTTGTTATTTGAAGAACATTTTCTTCATCTTCATCAAATATCATACAACCCTCACTGGAATTGTTCAGATATTGCGAGCCGTCATCATCTTCAGGTTCATGGGCTCAGGGAGCGTATGATATCGAACAGAGCCTCTTCTCCTTCTCTGTCGGTATTGTTCATAGCTTTTATTTAACTAACCCCGAAGAAAGATAAAACAATTTAGTATTCAAATTAGAATGCATGCAATCAATAAGGAAAAAGTGAATCATGGTACTTAATATGCATCTCGAATAATTCATATAATATGCATCATCGAATAAATCGTCTCAAATATTATCGAATATAATCTCGAATACATCTCGAGTATTATCACTAATACATCTCGAATATTATTATATAATATCACTAATACAGATGTAGTTGACGTCTAGAAACGTAGGCGGTGGACACCCAAAGAGAAGGAACAATGACAGGATCATAGCTCGGGTGAGATCCCTGAAGAACCTGCTAGGTATTGGAGAACCTGACGTCCAACGCACCCATATAGCGACGGACGTGCTCGTCCTCCTCCCTGACACGGCGACGTATCACCTCAAACGGGGCCAGCTGCCTCTGCACCAAAAGTGGCCCACGCGAACGCCACCAAAGAAGCACCAGGTCGACGACGGGACCTAGGTTCCTCACCAAGATGCGCACCCCTGAAGGTAGCACCTCCCAATGCCAGCCCGGCGGAGTCTAGTCCCGGACATGGCGCCTCTGAAGCAGGACGTCGTCACGAAGGAGTCGACGACGAGGATGGGGGTCGGGCATCGTTGACATCGAGAACAAATTCTATACAAATTTAACATTTTTAAATACTTGATTGTGATTTCTTATATACGAGGAACCTTCAGAATCATAACAGATTCTCTTAACCTTTAAAAGATTTAACAAAATGGCGCCATTGTGCATGTGCAGAAAATGTTCCATATTTTTCTTGATATAATCTACCCTTCTATATGTCATGTTGTCTAGCTAGTGTCAAAGAAAGAAAACCATGGCTTCATCATTAGCCAGAACTAACAGGCGCATGATGGTACGAAGCTGTCCAAAGTTGTTTTAGAACGGAGTCCCAGATAGGATAATTAGCTTTTTGGTACGAAGTTCAGCAAGAGCCTTCCGAATATCGCTATTTGGAAGGCCTTTTTGCTGAACTTCGTATCAAAAAGCTAATTATCCTATCCGGGACTTTGTTCCAAAATAACTTTGCACAGCTTCTCGTACCATCATGCGCCTTTTACTTCCGACTAATGATGAAGCCATGGTTTTCTTGAATCCTTTGACAGTAACTAGACAAAATGTGACATATAGAAGGGTAGATGCATGAGTTCAGAAAAAAAATTGGATCAATTTGTGCACATCCATAATGGGGGCATTCCTAAATCTCTTAAAGGACTAAGAGAATAATCTATTGTATACATACATATACTAATTGCAAATCTAACATTCATCTAACATTTCTATATCTTATTTATATCTAAAATTTATAAAGCAATAAAAAATATAAAAAACATTTCTATATCTTTTTTATATCTAACTTTTATCTAGCTATAACTAAAAGTATAAAAAACTAAAAAACATTCGTTTATCATTTATATATCTAGCATTTCATCTAACATTTATATAACTTAAAGTATAAAAAGACTAGAAAACAGAAAAACAGAAAATAAAATGTGTGTGTGTTCATGCATGCATGTGTGTGTGCAGGCTCGATTGGGGAGGGCGTGGCCATGGCGGCAGGGGGCGAGGGAGAGGGGGAGAGGGACGGAAGGGCTCACAGCGGGGCAACAGACGGCAAGGCGAGGCGATTCGACAGCAGCGGCGACGAAGACGGCGACGACAACGGCACGCGAGGTCGAGGAGGATCGGGGGTGGTGAGGTCAACATGAAACAGCGATGGTGCGGAGAGGCGACGGCGAGGGCGAGGCGAGGGCGACGGCGAGACGACGGTGACAGCGACGGGGCGGCGGTAGCGTCGATGAGGTGCGTCAGAGGGAAGACGAAAACTGAGTTCTAATAAATTTCGAAGCCGCTGATTATATAGAACGACCTTTACTCACGGTTGGTGGCTGCAACCGCGACTAAAGGTAACCTTTAGTCGCGGTTGGAGCCACCAACAACGACTAAAGGTAAATTTTGTCAGCCCTGGCAAAATTTACCTTTAGTCGCGGTTGGTGGCTCCAACCGCGACTAAAGGGAGGCTTTAGTCATGGTTGGAGCCACCAACCGTGACTAAAGGCTGGTGCTCGCGCAGGCGCGGTGCAGGGCAAGTTTGGTCCCACCTAGCCAAGCGAGGGGCGCCCACACCAGCTTATAAGCCCCGCCGCGGCTTCTCTCTCGAGCTTCTCTCTAAGCAGGCCTGTGTGGGCCTAATGAACATGTGCGGCCCTATTGGGCCTACTGGGCCTTGCGGGCCTACATCCTGCTCCAACTAGAGGTTGGGTTTCTAGTCGTATGCAGGTCGTGGCGACCCAGTAGGCGGCCTATTTTTTATTTACTTTTCAAAAAAAATTGTTATTTGCTTTATTTAGTTTCTTTTGTTTCTGAGTTTTTTGTGCTTTATTAAGAGTTAATGAGTGAATCTGTTTTCGTTAGGTTAAAAATTATAAACTTTCTCTTAGTGACAGTTGTTTTTCAAATTTGAATTTTTTGAAATTTGTGTGAATCACTAGTTTGTGAATAACTTTACTTTAAAAATAGATTTTCCAATGATTCTTTTTATACTATTTAATATTAGTGTCTTTTATCATTATATTCAATTTGGTATTTCTCAGGTTATTTAAAAAATAAAATGTCTTTGTAATAGATGTGTTTTCATCTGAAACCCTCATACTTCGAAAGAGATTGTTAATTTTATACACGAAGTGCATCCAGTTTTTGTCATAACCCTCTCAAATTTTTAGCACATGCTATGTGGGTGAAATGATGATACCATGCCAACTTTCAACCTTTTCAGAGTTCATTTGTAGTGCTTTTCAATTTCAGGGTCATTTAGCTCAAAAACAGTAAATGCATGAAAAATAGCAAATGAGGTCAGAAAGGGTTGAAAATTAATGACGTGGCTCCGAGTGGTGCATACTGAACGCACAAGAAGTTGGGATTTGAGATAAGTTTAAAAAATGAAATGCCTTTGTAACACACGAGTTTTCGTATGAAACCCCAATACTTCGAAAGAGATTGTCCATTTTGTACACGAAGTGCGTCCAGTTTTTGACGTAACCCTTTCAACTTTTTAGCACATGCTATGTGGGTGAAATGATGATACCATGCCAACTTTCAACCTTTTCAGAGTTCATTTGTAGTGTTTTTCAATTTCAAGGTCATTTAGCTCAAAAAATCAGTAAATGAATGAAAATAGCAAATGAAGTCAGAAAGGGTTGAAAATTGATGACATGGCTTCGAATGGTGCATACTAAATGCACCAAAAGTCTGGAGTTGAAATAAGTTTAAAAAATTTAAATGCCTTTGTAACCGACGAGTTTTCGTCTCAAACACTGATACTTCGAAAGAGATTGACCATTTTGTACACGAAGTGCATTCAGTTTTTGCCGTAACCCTCTCAACTTTTTACCACATGCTATGTGGGTGAAATGATGATACAATGCCAACTTTCAACCTTTTCAGAGTTCATTTGTAGTGATTTTCAATTTCAAGGCCATTTAGCTCAAAATAATCAGTAAATGAATGAAAAATAGCAAATGAAGTCGGAAAGGGTTGAAAATTGATGACGTGGCTTCGAATGGTGCATAGTGAACGCACAAAAAGTCTGTAGTTGAAATAAGTTTAAAAAATGAAATGCCTTTGTAATAGACGAGTTTTCATCTCAAACCCTGATACTTTGACATAATATTTCTTCGTGTTTCAAATGCCAAAACACATAAGTACACTACTATTACAAAGATTCCCTTTGGTTTGTCCGAAGTGGGACTTTCCAGATATACAAGTCCAGAAACTAACTAGAGAAGACGATCACATCTGAGAGGGGGTATTTGGGTATAAAACTTTTTCTTCGCGTGTGTCCCTTTGTGTTGTAACCATGGACAATCTTCATTGTTTAACTTGATGCTCGAGTCAACATTCACCGTGAAGGGAGCAATTTCATGAAAGTTTTCATAATCTTCTGACATGGGTGTCTTGTCCTCCACTCCCACGATGTTTCTTTTCCCTGAAAGAACTATGTGGTGCTTTGCCTCATCGTATGATGTATTCGCTTCCTTATATTTTCTTTTTCTCGGCTTGGTAGACATGTCCTTCACATAGAAAACCTGTGCCACATCATTGACTAGGACGAATGGTTCGTCTGTGTACCCGATATTGTTGAGATCTACTGTTGTCATTCCGTACTGCGTGTCTTCCTTTACCTCGCCTCCTATCATATTGACCCATTTGCATCGAAACAAAGGGACCTTCAAACCAAGTCCATAGTCAAGTTCCCATATCTCCTCTATGTAACCATAATATGTGTCCTTTGGCCCATTGATGTTTGTTGCATCAAAGCGGACACCACTGTTTTGGTTGGCGCTCTTTTTATCTTGGGCGATCGTGTAAAATGTATACTCATTTATCTCATACCCTTTAAAAGTCAATATAGTCGTAGATGGTAACTTGGACAACAAGTACAGGTCATCTGCAACAGTGTCGTCATGCAGGAGACGTTTCTACAACCAACCGGCGAAAGTCACCGTTTGTTCATGTGTAATCCAGCCGTCAGACTGCCCCGGGTGTTTGGAGCGTAGAATATTCTTGTGTTGCTCGATATACGAAGCCACCAAGGCGGAACTTTGTAGAACTGTGTAGTGTGCTTGCACACAAAGAATGCCCGTCTTGGCATATTAGTGAATTCTTTCCTAGCGTGCCTTTTCCATCCAGTCTGCCCTCATGCCATGATTCAGGAACACCAATCGGCTTAATGTCAGGAATAAAGTCAACAAAAACTCAATGACCTCATTTGTTTCATGGCCCTTGGAGATGCTTCCTTCTGGCCTAGCATGATTATGAACATATTTCTTTAAGACTCCCATGAACCTCTCAAGGGGGAACATATTATGTAGAAATACAGGACCCAGAATGGCAATCTCCTCGACTAGGTGAACTAGGACGTGTGTCATGATATTGAAGAAGGATGGTGGGAACACAAACTCGAAACTAACAAGACATTGCACCAAATCATTCTCTAACCTTGGTAGGATTTCTGGATCGATTACCTTCTGAGAGATTGCATTCAGGAATGCACATAGCTTCACAATGGCTAATCGAACGTTTTCCGGTAGAAGCCCCCTCAATGCAACCGGAAGCAGTTGTGTCATAATCACGTGGCAGTCATGAGACTTAGGTTTTGGAACTTTTACTCTGCCATATTTATTATTCCATTTATATTCGACGAGAAGCTAGACGGGACCTTCATACTAAGCAGGCATTCGAAGAAGATTTCCTTGTCTTCTTTGGTAAGAGCATAGCTGGCATGACCCTGAAACTACTTTGGATCCATGCTATCTTTTCCATGCATACGTTGCCGGTCCTCCCGTGCCTCCGGTGTATCTTTTGTCTTCCCATACATGCCCAATAATCCTAGCAGGTTCATGCAAAGATTCTTCGTCACGCGCATCACGTCGATTGCAACGAACTTCTAGGTCTTTCCAATACGGTAGGTCCCAAAATATAGATTTCTTCTTCCACATGGGTGCGCGTTTGTCAACGTCATTCGAAATAGATTGTCCGTCAGGACCCTTTCTAAAGATTACTTTTAAATCCTTGATCATATCAAGTATATCATCACCAGTACGGTGGAGAGGCTTCTTCCCGTGATCTGTCTCACCTTTGAAATGCTTGCCTTTCTTTCTTACGGGATGCTTGCTCTGAAGAAATCGACGATGCCCTAGGTACACATTCTTCTTACATTTATCCAAATATATACTGTCGGTATCATCTAAATAGTGCGTGCATGCGTGGTATCCCTTGTTTGTCTATCCTGAAAGGTTACTAAGAGCAGGCCAATCATTGATGGTTACAAACAGCAACGCAGGTAGGTCAAATTCCTCCTGTTCTTTCGCATCCCACGCATGTACACCTTTTCCATCCCATAGCTGTAAAAGTTCTTCAACTAATGGCCTTAGGTACACATCAATGTCGTTGACAGGTTGCTTGGGGCCTTGGATGAGCACTATCCTCATAATGAACTTCCACTTCATGCACAACCAAGGAGGAAGGTTATAGATACATAGAGTCACATGCCATGTGCTATGATTGTTGTTCTGCTCCCCAAAAGGATTAATGCCATCTACACTTAAACCAAACCATACGTTCCTTACGTCCTTTGCAAAGTCCTTCCACTTTCTCTTGATTTTTCTCCACTGCGATCCGTCAGTGGGTACTCTCAACTTCCCATCTTTCTTACGGTCTTCGTTGTGCCATCGCATCAACTTGGCATGCTCTTTGTTTTGGAACAAACATTTCAACCGTGGTATTATAGGAGCATACCACATCACCTTGGCAGGAATCTTCTTCCTGGGGCGCTCGCCCTCAACATCACCAGGGTCATCGTGGCCGATCTTATAGCGCAATGCACATCATACCGGGCATGCATTCAAATCCTCATACTCACCGCGGTAGAGGATGCAGTCATTAGGGCATGCATGTATCTTCTTCACCTCTAATCCTAGAGGGCAGACAGCCCTCTTTGCTTCGTACGTACTTTCGGGCAATTCGTTGTCCTTTGGTAGCTTCTTCTTTAACAATATCAGCAACTTTTCAAATGCCTTGTCAGATACACCATTCTCTTCCTTCCATTGCAGCAATTTCAGTGTGGCAAAAGAGATAGTCTACAATGGGTCATCTCTTAGCCTTATCCTCAATAACTTGTTATTCCTAAAAACATGGTGAGACATATTGTGCTAAGATATCACCTCTTGTCTTCTCCTAAATAAGAGAAGGCAAAGCCTTTTTTATGAGTTCTCTCTCCTCCACCTCATCATTTATTCTACGTGGCACTCCTAAGATAGCACCATTGTACAAGCCCTAACATGTGCTGCAACTTCAGCTTCTCCTTTTCACTTGTGCAGTTTCTCTTTGCATCGGCAATGGCCCGACCAAGATCATCAGCGGGATCATCTGATACCTCTTCTTTAGCTCCTTCCCACATTGTCGGCTCAGCTTCTCCCCCCATTGGTGTACCATCGTATTCATGGAACCCATGGCCAGGATAGCTGTCGTCATCCTCTTCTTCTTCATTCTCTTCCATTAGGACCCCTCTTTCTCCGTGCTTGGTCCAACAATTATAGCCGGACATGAAACCGGACTCAAACAGGTGGACGTGAATGGTTCTTGAGTTAGAGTAATTTTGATCATTCTTACAGCCAGCACATGGACAATACATAAAATCATCCGCCCGCTTGTTTGCCTCAACCGCAACCAGAAAAGTATGCACGCCATTAATGAACTGGGGAGAGCATCGGTCATCATACATACATTGTCGGCTCATATTCATTACACAACACCAAAAATACCAAACTAATACAAGTTCATAAATAAAGTTCATAGACACTTGTTCTCATAAAATAACATACAAACTCTCTAGCTAAAGCATTTAAATGCAACAACAAATGCGATCAACATCGCAACTAAGGTAACAATTGATTCAACAACATAGTGATACCAAGTCTCACTATCAATGGCATATTTTTTTAAATTTTCTAATCTTCAAGCGCATTGCATCCATCTTGATCTTGTGATCATCGATGACATCAGCAACATACAACTCCAGTTTCATCTTCTCTTCTTCAACTCTTTTCAATTTTTCTTTCAAATACTCGTTTTCTTTTTCAACTAAATTTAACTTCTTGACAAGAATATCTATGTCGGTTGGAATTTTCGGTTCACATACCGCCTAGATAAAAATATCTGTGTCAACTTGATGGGCATAATTGTCATAAACACGATATGCAACAAATAGTTATAAAAGAGAGTATATACCACATCCGAATCATAAACCGGACGAGGGCCGACATGGATGGATATCAAAACCATGCCACTATCTATAACAAGCAGCCATATAGGTAAGAAAACTATATAAGTAACTATCTAAATCTTACAAAGATGATTTCTTTTATAAAAAGGATAAGAACAAGAGGCTCGCCAAGGTGGTGCCGACGACGGGACGGTGCAGGCGATCGACGGTGATTGGGATGGGGAAGGGAAGGCACTAAGTAAACCACACCTACACATGCAAAGTAAGAAGTTAATTTGAGCTCAAATTGCATATAAATCAAATAAACTACCACATATAAATACTCCCAAACTAAAACCCACAAATCACTATACTTATAGAGCATTGCAAGAGCTAATCTAGCAATGAGAGATGAAAGAACAAAGTTGCTAACCTTTGTGAACACTTGATGGATGGGGTGCCTCCAAATCTTGACAAATTTTGACAAAAAATGGAGGTGAGCTCGAGCAAGGGGAAGAACAAAGGAGAGGAAGAAGGGAGAAAATAGAGAGGAGTGTGCTCGGACTGGCCGAAGGGTTCATATAGGGGACCTTTAGTCCCGGATCGAGAGACAAACCGGGACTAAAGGTGAGCCTATAGTCCCGGTTCGTGCCACGAACCGAGACTAAAGGATATTGTGGGGCTCCAGGCTGACACCAGCCTGCCACCACCCCTTTAGTTCTGGTTCGTGTTACGCATCGGGACTAAAGGTCCGGAACGAACCGGGACTAATGATGCCCGTCCCAAACCGGGACTAATGGTCATATTAATGCCGATTCAAAACCTGGTCGGGACTAATGCTATGATGAAAAATTTTGTTTTCTACTAGTGCACTGCGACCCCTTAAACAATGCATAGCAAATATCCTCAGAGCGGACACATCGATTGATGTCTTGATGACACTGTTTCTCATGAGGTATGATGAGGTATGATATAGGATCCAACTGTAGCTCCATGGAAGCCAGGAGTCATTAGCAAGAGAAGTGAAACACGATTAGATTGGGATTGATACGAGCCTACATTTATGAATCTTGGCCTTGCCTGGCACATCGGTCCTCAAGTTCAAGTGAATTACAAAAACCATCACACTGACACATGGGTTTACAAAAGACATTGATTTATGAATTTGAATCAGAAACCATTAATTCTTGACCTAATCTTTTGCGGAAAACACTGATTGGTCTCTTTGGCCATTTTAACCATGATTATGACATGTGGGTCCCGCAAAAGCTGACATGGCATAACTGTTGGTTCTTGGTATTTTTGCATAGGCACCCTTGAGAAAAAAAAAACGCAATCAGCTCCTGCTTGCGTGCCGCTGCGTCCACATCGGGTGGGTGTCGGCTGGGTCACGCGCGCGGCTGCTGCTGCTTGCGCTTCGCCGCACGGCTCCGCTACTGATGTGTGCGCGCGCGGCTGCTGCTGCTACCTGTTGCTGCTCCGCCGCTGCTGCTTGTGCGCCGCCACTGTTGCTTCCCTGGCGCCGCGCCGCCGCTGCTTGCTTTGCTGCTCTTGATTCCGCGCCGACGCGCCGTTGCTGCTTGCTCTGCTGCTGTTGCTTCCGTGCCGTCGTTCTGTTATTGATTGCTCCGCTGGTGCTGCTTCCGCGCCGTCGTGTTGCTGCTTGCTCCGATGCTCCACGTCATCGCGCTTGCTCACACATGTGCTGCACGCCGCCGCCGCTGCTTGCTCCGGTGCAGGCCTCGGGTAGTAGAGGGCGCGCCAACTCTTCTCTCTGAATCGGGGTGGGGAGGGAGAGTGTTTTTGGAAGGGAGGTTCTTTTTTAAAAAAGACCAATCATCAAATGTGGCTCACGTGTCATAATTGTCATTAAAATGGTTTAAGTAATCAAACCGTTTTTTCTGCAAAAGATTGGGTTAAGAATCAGTGGTTTCTGATCCAAATTTGTAAACCAATGTTTTTTACAAACATATGCGTCAATGTGGTTTCTTTTGCAATTCACTCCCAAAGTTCTAACCAACCTTCATTCTGGACGACCGACGACGAGCTCTCTGGACTGTCAGTTTTTCTCTTATTTAACTCCATGCATAAGTTATTCGGAAAGTACTGACTAGAGGGATGCAAGGATCCACAGTCCTAGCCATTCTCACTACGGGATAATAACGCGAACAAAAACCATGAAAAGAGATGACAACATCCAGAACGAAGCCTCTTAAGCCACACTTCCCTCGCTGCGAAAATGCAACATCCGGCGTACTCATTGGCTGACCGGACTGAATATATGTCATTCATTGTGTGATTCCAAGCTGGATAATCCGACCTCCCAGGCCCGCCAATTGGAAATTTGGAATCTGCTGGATGTAATGCACATCGGACTCAAGAAATGCCCTCTGCAGAGTTGGCACATCCCGATACTTGACTGAATAGTCCAACAAATCATCAGCCTTATTGATGTTGGTTTGATCCTTTGCACCTACTTTTGATCGTCGTCCTTGCTTCAACAACAAATCATCAGCCTTATTGACGTTGGTTTGATCCTTTGCACCTTCTTTTGATCGTTGTCCTTGCTTCAAGAGATCTCTGCCATGCAAAATACTCCTTTCTGTTTCGAAATATATGTCTATTTAGAGATTCTAACCTGGACTATTCTCAGAGTAAAATGAGCGACTTTATATTCTAAAATATGTCTACATACATTCATATGTAGTTTATATTAAAATATTGAAAAACTTATATTTCGAAAGCAAGGAAGTACGGGACGCGCTTCAGTGACTTTGTGAAGTAAAGTGACGCTGCGCCTTAGCCCCCAATATCCACCGCTCATTCCACATCCAACGCTTAGGACTTATTGGGGAGCATCCCCTGGCTCGTTTGATGCTTTCAAAGTTTCAACAGCACGCTACAGGAAAAAATACACTGAATGTTTAATGCTTGCAAATTTCAATCCTATCGTTGTTCATTTTTTTCCTTCTCTAGTTGGTTCAGACTTTCAATTTTTATGCTTATAAAATTTTAATGATATGCAACAGATTGTACACTGAATGTTACATGCTTGCAAATTTCATTTTTTCTTTGTCTAATGGGATCTTTTAAAATGTTTTCTTATTTTGTAACCATTTCAGCTTTTCGTTTCATTTTATGTTCAACGATAATATTGTCCAATGCATCCTTTCAAGCTGAAAGGGGGGCTAAGGCGTAGCGTGACTTCACTTCACAAAGTCACTGAAGCTGCGTCCAGGAAGTACTACACCATGTAAAAGAGAAGAGTCATTTTTAGGACATTTCTAAACAATCCTCTAAAGATAGTTGAATATCCTGGGGAGTAAATCCTTAGTGGCATATATTCACACCACTAAGTTTTGGCCGGAGTAAAAAAAATCTAAACTTTAAAATTCGAGTATACATTACAACTACCTATTAGCACATATATAGAAACTAAACATAAATTTGAATGTTCATGCAAATCACGAATATAGTTTACAAACCGACTTTAAAGTTTACAAACTGAATTATTTAAATCTAAACACGCCGAATGGTCAAAAATTACCAAATAACATGTGATAGAACAATTATGACTCGCTAAGACATTGCCAGTGATACTCAATAAGATCTTGTTGGAGTTGAGCATGAACTTGTCGGTTCTCGATCTTGCATTGCTCCTCAAGGAATGCCAGAATTATGTTCGTATCATGCCCTCGCTCAATCGAAGTTCCTTTGGTGATGTACCGAAAATTCTCAGGCATATCCCTCTCGCCTTCAATAATCATGCTATGCAATACGATGCAGCAAGTCATAATCCATCATGTTTCAGTACTTGGCAAGGCCACGAACAATTGCAAAATGCTCCTGAAGTACACTTAAGGCTCTCTCAACATCTTTCCTAGCTTCTTGACATTGGGCAAGTGAATGTTTTTGTTACCTTTTGAATGCGGAATTGTTTTAACCAAGGTGGGCCATGGTGGTTAGATGCCATCAGCAAAGTAGTAACCCATTGCATAGTTGTGCCTATTGCCGAGCAGTTGCAAGCAGAAGCATCGCCTATAATAAGCCTAGAAAATAATGGTAATCTCGACAACACATTCAAGTCATTGTGAGAGTTGGGAAAACCAAAGAATGAATGCCACATCTAAAGATACTTGGATGCAACTGCCTCAAGAATGGTCGTTGGATCGTTGCAATGGCCTTTGTACTGACCCTTCCACCCTGTAGGACAATTCTTTCATGTCCAGTGCATACAGTCAAGTGATCCAAGCATTCATGACCATCATCTTGCTTCACTCTCAATCATCAGACTCTTAGTATCTTTCTTGGTTGGTGCTCTCAAGTACTCCAGGCCAAAGACAACGACCACTGCTTTAGTGAACCTTTGAAGAGCCTCCAAGGGCCAAATACAACGATCACTGCTTTAGTGAACCTTCGAAGAGCCTCCAAGATTGTGTCTTCACCAACATGGACATAGTCATCAATTACATCGGCCGAACACCCATATGCCAGACTCAAACAGTCGCAATGCACTTCATTAGAGGGCTTGCATTTATCTCTTCACATGCATTTCTTTGAAGCTTGAACTAGTTATCATATCTCTCAATGGCTTTTACAGTGGTTAGAAAAATACTTGTGTGCATCCCAAAGCATCGACGAAAATACTTCTCCGAATAGGCTGGCCTTGGATCAAAGTAGTCTATCATATCTTGGCATGGTCCTCCACTCTATCATGGTTGATGTGTATGCGGCCAAACTGTGATCCTCTCCCAGGCCGCCGAATATCATCATTGAAAATCATGCCTAAAACGGTGTCAACGTCATCGTCATCTTCTTTCTCTTCGGATGACGTCGAGTCCTTCAAGACTATCTTCTCAATCTCTTCATCGGCAATTCAAATGGCTAGGTTCAATCCAAACGGCTCGATTAAAAAATAAACAAACAAAAAAACTCACCTAGACAATTCGTCGAACACTTGCGGTGTGGTGGTGTTGCACCAAGTTTTGAAGCAATCCGATGAATCGGTTATCGTGACAACGACGACGTTTCAACTTGATTCCGACGATGGCGAGGGGGGCCGAACGGGCTCGACGTCGGACAAAATGGCAGTGAGGGCCAACGGAGGCAATGAGGTAGCGGCAGAGCCAATGGACGATCGTCGGGAGGCACTCCGACAAAGATGCCGAGGGGGGGGGGAGGGGGCGGGGCGATGCGAGGGAGAGATTGGTGCCGGAGTATACATTTTACCATCTTACGACGGATTGAGGATCGGTTAGGTGCGTGTTAGAGGAGTAAAAACGTCTTTTTACTCCTTTAACACCTGGTAGGGGATCGGTTAGAAATGCCCTCAAGACACGGGGCTTTCAAAAAATCTGTGTTTTTGAGAATAACGAGCTTTTAAGACTGTCACACACAGTGAGTTAGGAACTGAGAGAATGCACCACGCTTATTAAGCTCACATTCAGTAAAAAAAAATGTAGTGATATTTTCAATCTCTTTGGCTTCCTTGCATTTAGGCAAGAAGGTAATCTGGAAATATTAGACCTAGATGCCACCAGCTATCGCAATGATGCCAGCGCGTGATGATTCTGAATTTGGTGTCTCTGTTGTGTATGAACTGAACAAATTTCAGAAACTTTTTGTTGGCTATAGGATGAGGATCCTGTGGCCATTTCTGGTCTGCTGTTTTTCTTTTCTGAAAAATTGACTGAAATAAAAGCCAAGAAACAAGCAGGTGTGCTTGTCCGATCCTTTTATCCTTACAAATTCTTATTTGGAACAAACTAGCAGGAGTTCATTTTTCTTGTTGTTTGGTCTGAATTAGAACATGTAAAACTGAAACTACTCACGTACGATGGCCTTGTGATACGATCTTGGTATGATGCCTGATCGGGTGGTGGGCTGCAGCTTGCTCCGACACAAGGACGGTTCGATCTACAGTGGCGTATGAAAATCGTCGCATGCATAGCAATGCTCCTTGTAAAACGTTGCATGATTTACAGCCTGCATGAACTGTACAATTAAGACGAACCGGCAGTCGAGACCAAAGATTCAACAGTATGGCATCGGCTGCAAGGCTCCAGGATATTTAACTTGACCATAGAGGGGACTTTCCCCACAACGTATCTTCTGATGGCCAAGAGCGCTTTCTGTGCCTCCGCGAGGCTATCCCCATCCATGAGGGGGTAACACTTGTCAGTTTTTGTGACAGAGCAACTAGGACGACATGTGGTGTCCAACGTAAGGCAGTCGAGTGATGTTGTATTCTCGAGGATATGACATGTTAGCTCAACCAAGCTCTTTGCCGAGCAAAAGCCAGTGATCCTCACACTCTTGAGCTTGTCATGGCGCTGCTGCGGGATCTGCCTCAGATCATGTGAGGGTTCTCCGAGAATCGAAGCATGCCCCATGCGATGCTGGGATATCTGCATAGGACCAATATCAATGCCACTGCCCTCCAGAGAAACCAAGATACCAATGAAGGAAGGATGAAACAACTTACAGCTAATACGAAATTCTCCAAGCAAGGAGAAGCATCCAGAAAAGAAACCAGAGAAAGATAATCATAAGCTCCGGATAAAGCCATTCCCACTAATGAAATCTGCAAGAGCTTGAGGTGGAGAAACTTGCTAGATAGCATCGGTGTGTCCACCATCTGCATAAAGACAGCTGAGACCTTAGTTGCATTCCAATGTATCACTACTTTTATGGGCGGGCATAGCAAGTCCATAATAATCATTTAAAGTTTCAGAGTATACCTCAGTCAGTGATGATATGGTAAGTGTTTCAACATTTGGCGCAATAGACAAAAGATTGTGCCGACCATAACAGACAACGTTGGTCTGGCGGAGGCATATCATGTGTAGGGTTTTCAGTTGCAGTGAGCCCCCAAGTGAGATTTGACCTATGAAACCTTCGAAGTAAAAAGTGGTGAGATTTGGAGCATTGCTCTCTACCACCTGCAGCCTATCGCAATAGACCACCTCCAGAAAATGGAGTCGCTGCAGCAGAGAAGGTATCTTCAAGGAAATTATCTCCTCGCAGTGCTGGAGTTTCAAGCACACCAAAGCGGGAGAACTGGAAAGGAGACACCATAATTCATCCCCAGTAATCTGCGGGCAATACATATGCAGTCTTGTCAGGCTTCTTAGGCAACCAAGACCAGCTGTGGGACGCAAGGTACAGTAACACAGGTTGAGATATTGAATTGAGTTTCCGCTCCCGTTAGATAATAGTGAACATGGGAAGTTATACACTGAAATGATGGGTAGAGCATTCTCGAAAACAATGCTGGGTAGAGGCAGCGTCAGGATCAGTTCTTCAATCCCTGGAGTAACAGCAATACGAAGCCAGCTATCAAGATAGGCGAAGTCGATGCTCTCACAACTATAGAGATTAAGGTCTAGTGTCTTCACGCTGATGCCTGAGCGATTTTGCATAATCAGGTCAATCTTGCTGATAAGATCTCTTGTTATTACATCCCTAGACGCATTTCTATTCAATCCAAGTGTTTCCAGACTGAATGTAAGGTTGGGACGGCATATCCAGTTGTGGAGGAATGTGTGCGATGCGCAAGCAGCACGAGCAGCATCTCTAAATGTCATCTTGGCATGAATATGCCGCAAGATGTCCTGCATGCAGCAGACATTGGAGAATACACACATTGGAATTATAAATGCAAGAAAATAGATTGAATAAAAGATAAATAGCAATCCCTAAGAATAAGTGGTGATTCGGTCTGCCTATGAGAGATAGAACATAGGTTCTCAGTTTTTTGGATGCTGTGTCTTTCAACTGAACTCTTGTATGCCGGCACCACGAGCCTGATGCCTGCACCATAGCCAAATGTGTATTAATTTTAGAAAGAAGGATTTTCCTCTTATTACAAACTGCAGCAGTAGAAAATTAGAAACATCTTGTTTAGACATAATTGAGTTGTTGAATGGCGATTATAGGTCGGAATTGGCTGGAGAAATTCGAGGCAGATCCTGCCATTCTCTTCCTTGGGAGGACCTGCGGAACCTAGTAATTCTACATGAATTTAGCTTCAACAGTAGATTTCCTCTTAAATTACCATGTACTTTTTATAAGATTTCCTCAAAGTGCCATTGACAGAAACTACGAGCTACAAAATCCGAAAGCAAGAACTTCTCAACCCAAATTCCCAGCAAACCGCTCAAAACACAATCAATCCCCTCTCCACTCAGGAGTGAAGACAAGCCAGAGTCCTTAGATATCATTGCAGTCATAGGAAACTACAAAAAACAAAAAGTCCTACTCCTATCACATGCCGAATGGGGATTTGGACTAAAATGCAGCAACAAGCCGACTGAATAACTTGTACTACCTCTTAACTACTACTCCCTCCGTCCGGAAATACTTGTCCTAAAAATGAATAAAATGGATGTATCTATAACTATAATAAGTCTAGATACATCCATTTCTAGGACAAGTATTTCCGGATGGAGGGAGTATTCATAAGCCACAACTAGTACACATTCCTACATCTTAATAACCAAATACTCCCTCAAGACCCACATACTCATTTGCCGTTAAACATCCTGCCTGTAAACCCTCAGGAACCAAACATACCAAGAAGCGCTACAATACATGTCCACTGTTATCCAGCAAGCATAAGCTTGCCCATGGTTTCCAACAGAGGACATGTGATTTTACTTGAAACAGGTGGAATTCTTTAAGTATCAGCATCATGTACCTCTGGAAGATCGGGACAAGATATTCCTCTGTCAACATGATAGTCATCATCTTGCTGGCAGCGCAGACTCTTTCTTTTAGCCACCAAAGCAACCGGTCCACCTGCAATAGACCACAGTTATTGTGAGAACAGGCATTAGAATGCAAGCTCGCGGATCCCGCGTGTTGCATATCAGATCCTATTTCAAAATCAAGAAGATTCCCCTCTAGGTGCAGGTTATCCGAGAGGATTGCATCCTTGACTCAACACACTTAATGGATGGTGCCTTCCCCTCCAGTCAAAATAGCTTTTCAATTATTTCTACTGTGATTTCTTGGCAGGGTAATCTCTTCAGGCAGAAGTCACCATTGACACTTAAGAGGGGACTAGGGCAGAGATTTGGTGGCCAGTTTTCGTTCATATTCCCCAATTTTGTGCCCAAGTAAACATAGGCTAGCGGACTTAGTAGATCAATCCAAGTGATCGAGCTTCGTCCAATTCACACCCAAATAGAATCCCCACCTATACTGCCACACGCACAAATACACAGTGTTTCCTCTACCAACAGATCTATGTAACATACAAAACAAAAGCAAATAAATAACTGAGAGGCAAAAAGAGGGAGAGAGTGCAAGCAGGAGCCTTACGGTCTCGGATTCGCCGGCGGCAGCCCTGCCTGTGCCGCTTCCTGGACATGAGCCTCATCAGTGTCGAATCCCGCGTGAAGCGACGTAGGGCAGAGAGAGCAGGGAGCACGGAGGGCAATCGAGATTTTTCAAGCCCGGGCCTCGACCCAAGACGCGAGGGGAGGTGGAGGAGAGATCGCGCCGGCGGAGCTAGGACGAGTTTCGTCCGGGCTCCTTTAAAGTGTCTTCAAGGACCAGTAACTTTTGGCAAGTCAATATCAGGGCAACTCCAAAACACTGTCCCAAACGGATTTTCGTTTTATCTTTAATTTCATTCGTTTGGGTGGTAATAAAATCGTGTTCGGTTAAATTTATGTTTACGGCAATAGTGCGCTTAATGCGCGGCCGCATCTTCAGCCCCCATCTTGTTCGTCGAAGACCAAATACAATAAAATTAAACATATCAGAAATGTTTCAAATCAAACATAACAAATAGCTCCACGTTTGAAACAGTCTTTTACTATAACCTAATCAAAAATTTAAAAATATCGAATAGTCTTACAAAACTACTCAAAATTTGTGTGGTCGAAAAGAGATTAAAACCAATAAATCTACTGATTGCCAATGTGATTTCATATGTGCTTGATCAATTCATCTTGCAACTAGGTATGAATGTCACGGTCACGCATCTCGTGATGAAATTGAATGAATTGTTCAAAGGTTGCAGGAGGTGGGTGCTTATGTTCAACATTCTCTTCTTGAAAATCAAACCCTTGATCGTAGATGCTACCATCACGCTCATCCTCAACGGTCATGTTATGCATGATCACACAAGCAGTCATCACCTCCCAAAGCTTTTAAATGCTCCATGTCAATGCAGTGTTTCCAACGATACCCTATCGAGACTGAAGCACACCAAAAGCATGCTCCACATCTTTCCTAGCACTCTCCTGCATTTGGGCAAACATCTGTCCCTTCTCTCCTTGTGGATTGGGCATGGTCTTCACAAGAGTGGACCACTGGGGATAGATGCCATCACTTAGGTAATATCCCTTGTTGTAATGGTGGCCATTGTTCTCAAAATTGACCTCCGGAGAGTGGCCTTCTGCAAGCCTTGCAAACACTAGAGAACACTGATATCATTGTGAGAACCAGCCATGCCGAAGAAAGAATGTCATATCCACAGATCTTGTGAAGCCACCGCTTCAAGTATGACAGTGAAACCTTTCATATGCCCCTTGTACTTCCCCTGCCAAGCAAATGGACAGTTGTTCCACTTCCAGTGCATACAACTGATACTATCAAGCATACACGAAAAGCCCCTCTCGACATTGATCGCCAACAACCTCTCTGTATCAACGACATTTGGCTCTCTTATGTACTCAAGGCCAAACAAAACCACCACGGCCTTGTAGGAACTGTACATTGTTTGAAGACATGTGGACTCACTCGTACGAATATACTCATCCACAAGATCACCAGGAATTCCATATGCAAGCATGCGAATAGCCGCAGTGCATTTCTGGTAAGAAGAGAGGCCAAGCTTACCAAGGGCATCCTCTTTGCACTCAAAGTATGGGCCATATGCTACCACTCCTTCCGAATACGATTGAACACATGCCTCTTCATTCGAAAGCGGCAACGAAAATGATGTTATTTGAAGAGTGTGTTATTCTTAAAGTAATCGGAATAGAGGAGGGTGTGCCATTTATCCCTATTGCGGTTCAAGGTCGGAGCATGGCCAGGAATTGATCCCCTGAACTGAGGCTACATCCTACTGATGTGGTCATGGAAGATCAATGATGCTACCACTATATTCTCATCGTTCAAGGAGGAATCATCCGGTGAACAAATGAAGTTGTGAAAGAAAAACTCATTGCCGCTATCCACGGTACCTTGCAAGCAAAGCGTTGAACACCTTGCAGTCGTGGTGGAGACGCGATCGGAAAGGGCACGTCGAGCCCCTTCACAGGCAACAAAGCAAGGTGGATGACCGCGGGCACCCTGCGAGAATGCTGCCCATGCCAGAAGTTTGTTGGAGTAGATGATGGCAAGGGGGCAGGAACGTGGGTGGCGTTGGTGATGGCGAGGGGCGGAGGGCGGAGTGAGGACAGAGGAGGAAGAAAAGGGACAAGTGTGTCCCCGACGGGCGGGTCAGGAAAGAACAAGGCCACGCGAAGCGCCCGTTCGTATGTGTCCATTCGACCACAAATGCGGTCCAAACTTGGGCCAAAATGGGTCGAAAAGCGGACCGAAAACGGACATTCGTCCATTTTCTCCCATGCATTTGTGTCATGGTTTGTGTTCGTTTACCCCGAAACTGACGCAGACGGACGATTTGGGGTCGTAAAGGCCCTAAAGAAACTGAAATATTATCTGGCTTATGGTGCGCGAGAGGCCAACCCTAACGAACGTCCCGAGGGTCGTATGATCTTCGACAGTTTTTGACAAAAAAAATCCAAAAAGTACCCTATAGGAAAGAACTGCCATGGCAGTTTCTAAAAACTGGCAGCCCCACACACTTCAAATGCCCTGAAAACTGTCACGGGACCACGTTCGTTTGCCACTCATCTGCTCGCGAACGTTCCTACAAAAAGGCAATGCCAAAGTCGTCAAAAGTTCACAAGTATTTTTGGAGATCAGAAAGAAAAAATAGCAGTCAACCAATTGATAGTCATATCGGAGCAGACAAAATCTCAGACATGGAGGATTGGTTCTTTGTGAGTATGATGATGCGTGAGTTGAGAGTTGTAAATTAATCTCGGGCATTAGTTTAAAAGGTGTAAAATGCAATGGGAAGCAGAACTAGCTGGTGTAAAATGTAATTTTGAGTTAAAAACTGGTGTAGGTCATGAGGGAAACTGAAATTTTCAATTTATTCCTTTGAACGTCAAAAGATAGGTTTAGGCTATCCTGTCAGTTCTTTCACCACTTTTGTTACAAACATGTTGGTGTTTGGGACATGACAAGGATATGTACCTAGGGTAGGGTCCTAGGCAAGGCGTACATACCCTACCTAAGGACACTACATTGAAGGAATTGAAGATCGAGCATAAGCTTCCGACTGGATTCCATGAGACGTTCAAGTCACTCGACATTCAATCCACTCGGAGTCTTCTTCCTTCACTCGACAGTTGCCTGGCACTCGGTAGACCTCACTCCCAGTCGACACCAGAAGACCAGGAGCCACCATCAGGAGGCCAACGGGCGGTCGTTAGTCCTTCGTCATTAGTAGCATTTATTATGTATGTTACCAGTAACGCCAGTCTTTAACCCCACGATCGGACCCTTAGATGTCGGGTAATTATGAGGGGCAGCGAACTCTATATAAGCCGCCCCTCCCCTCCTGCACAAGGGTTCGCAACCATTGTCCTCTCAACATTCCACATGACATAAGCTCCCAAGCACTGAGACGTAGGGCTGTTACCTCCACGAGAGGGGCCTGAACTCATACATTCGTGTGTACAGCCTCGTCGTAGCTAGGACTCTGCCCTCTCCCTTCGTACCCCTACCTTCTACTGTCAGGCTCGTTCCCACGATAGTTGGCGCCCACCGTGGGGCAGGCGTCTAAGCAACTTCCGGCGAGGTTGCATTTTCCATCCTTCGACATGTCTTCCGGTGGTGTTTTTGCCCTGGGCCACGAGATCCGTTTCGGAGCGCTCACCTTCATCGCCGACGATTCGGCATGGCTCCAGTAAGCGCCCCTCGATGTCGAGGCGCTCCCGGTCCGCGGGGCCACGCATTTCCGCGCGAGAACCTGTGGCGTGTTGCTGCGTCAGCCCTCGACTCCTTACGCGTCGGCTCCCCTCGCTGTTCGCGGTCGTAAGCGGTCCGGTCGCTCACGACTTCAGCTTTGGGTCAAACACGCAGTGGCGCGTCAAACTTCTTCTCCGTAGATTGCAGCACTCGAGCCCGCCGAGTCTCTTCACGGCATGTTCGAGTCGGATTCCAATCCGTCCGACGTGCCTTCCGAGTGCGAAAGCTGCGATCCCGTAGCGGAGGTCTTGATGGCGGACTCTCATCAGAGTTCACCTCCTGGCTTTGGTCGTGGCAGGCGCGAGGCTGGCGGTCCGTCGAATGAGCAGTCGCGCCGCGAAGAGAAGGTTCTTCATACTCCCATCGTCGACGCGACTGACGAGGCTCAAGCTTTGGAGGCCGCACACATTCGTTTGAAAGAGCTCGAGGCGGAACTTGATGAGCGCGCTCGCCAGCGCCCGCCACGTCCCAATCGACGTCAGCACATCTATTTCCGACTAGATCTCATGACAACGTTGAGGTATATCGAACTCCTGTATTGAATGTTGCAGCTGCTGCTAGGATAGCAGATTCTATTCAGTCGTCACGGTCAGAGGCTGGTAGAGGATTGATGCAGATCAGAGCTCTGTTAGATGCAGCGCAGCGTCAGAACTATGTTGTGTCTCAGTCGCGTAACAAGATACACAACAAATTGACCTAGGGCGGAGACCGTTCAGTCGGCACACAGCCCTGGATTGCCCTTGCACCGTCGGGGCATAGATTTCTGTGAAGAGCAGGTCAGAGATTAGTTTCACCGCAAAGACCACCGTCGAGTGCCCACTCCTCCTTGGAGTGGTCCGTACGTGCCCGCGACCTCCTCATTCAGAAGCGGATTGATAGGGGCAGGGCCCACAGAGAAGGACATGACAGAGATTTTCCGAGTGGTAGCTAAGCTGTGGTTTCAGGTCCTGAGTGTTTCAGCAGAGCCATCCGTTCTGCAGAGATTCCCCCCAACTTCAGGTTGGTGGCGGGGATCGGGAAGTTTACTGACGAAACAAAGCCAGAGACTTGGTTAGATGATTACTGAGTGGCCATGCAAATTGGTGGCAGAAATGATGATGTCGCAATGAAGCACCTGTCCTTGATGTTGGATGGTTCAGCTCGAGCTTGACTGAATCGTTTGGCCCCTTCCAGTATACATTGCTGGGAGGATCTTGCCCGAGTGTTTGTCCGAACCTTTGAGGGAACCTGCAAGCATCCGACAGGTCTGGTCGACTTATAGCATTGTGTCCAGAAGCCTGATGAAACTTTGAGAGACTATATTCAGCGGTGGTCCACTTTGCACCATACAGTGGAGAATGTGTCAGAGCACCATGCTGTGTGTGCTTTCAAGGCTGGCATGAGATACAGGGAGTTGTACCTGAAGTTCGAGCGCATGGGTGATATTTCACTCGGCAAGATGATGGAAATCGCCACTCGGTACACCAATGGTGAGGAAGAAGACCGCCTCCATAACGGCAAAGGAAAGGCAGTCGCCAATGAGGGTGGTGGCAGTAACAATCGGAAACAGAAGCGAAAAGCTGAAGGTCCAGTTCAAGCAGAAGCAGCAGCACTGGCGACTCAGTCAAAAAACAAGGGCAAAGCTAAAGCACAGTATGCCCCCAAGAAAGGAAAAAACCAGTCAGGAACTGATATCATGGATCAGCTGTGTGTGATTCACACGAGGAAAGATGCAGAAGGCAATGTGATTCTGCCCAAGCACACCACTCGATAGTGTCAGACCCTTATCCAGCAATTCAAAGGAGACCCGCCGAGTGATAAATCCCTTGAGAAGGGTGATGAAGATGAAGATAAGGAAACATTCCCAGATGTTACTGCTACACTGGTGATCTTCGCTGATGTCAAGAGCAAGAGTCATCTGAAAGTCATCAATAGAGAAATCAACATAGCCGTACCAGATACCCCCACCTACCTCAAGTGGTCCCAATATGCTATCACATTCGACCAGACAGACCATCCTGCTCATGTGGCCACTCCCGGTCAACAGGCTCTGGTAGTTGATCCGGTGATGGGGGGCACTCGACTTAGAAAGGTCATCATGGACAGTAGCAGCGGCCTGAACATTCTCTATGTGGATACCCTGAAAGGGATGGGCATTCCGATGACCCGTCTGAGTGAAAGCAACATGCAGTTTCACGGGGTCATCCTAGGAAAGAAGGCCAAGTCACTCGGTCGCATTGGATGTGACATTCGGGAATGACAAAAACTTCCGAAAAGAAAAGTTGACGTTTGAAGTCGTGGATTTCCAAAGTGCTTACCACGCCATTTTAGGTCGACCCACGTATGCACGTTTCATGGCCTGACCATGTTACGTGTACCTCAAGTTGAAGATGCCAGGCCCTAAGGGCGTGATCACGGTCACCGACAATCGATAGCGGGCCGAAGAATGCCTCTAGCAAGGCTCCAAGATCGCCGATCACCAGATGGCCATGGTTGAGTTGGAAGAGTACAAGAAAACCGTTGACCCTGTTGATTTGCTCCGTGCAAAGAAGCCGACTTTCGAGTCAGCATTTCAGTCAACAGGGGAAGTGAAGAAGGTGCACATCCACCCGACGGATCCTACTGTTGCCCCGACGAATATCTCATCAACACTTGACAGTAAATAGGAATCCAAGCTCATCCAGTTGCTCCGTTAGAACTGGGATATCTTCGCATGGAAGCCTGCTGACATGCCGGGGGTTCCCAGGGAGCTGGCTGAGCACTGTCTGAGAGTGGATCCGAAAGCCAAACCTGTCAGGGAGCATTTGTGTCGCTCAGCGGCGGAGAAGCGCAAGGCAATCGGAGAAGAAGTGGCCCGTCTCTTGCAAGCCAAGTTCATTCAGGAGATTTACCACTCCGAGTGGCTCTCAAATGTTGTGATGGTGCCGAAGAAAGATAAGTCGTTGTGCATGTGTATTGACTTCAAACATCTCAACAGAGTATGCCCTAAAGATCATTTTCCGCTCCCCCGCATAGATCAAATTGTTGACTCGACTGCGGGGTGCGAGCGTTTATCGTTCTTGGATGCTTACGCTGGGTACCATCAGATCCGTCTGTATGGACCAGACGAAATAAAGACAGCCTTCATCACCCCATTCGGGTGTTTTTGTTAGATCACTATGCCTTTTGGTCTCAAGAATGCCGACGCTACTTTTATGCACATGATTCAAAAGTGTTTACTCGACCAGATCCCTCGGAATGTCGAGGCATACATGGATGATATAGTGGTCAAGTCCTGCAAAGGTTCCGACCTGCTGGCCGACTTGGCCGATACATTCGCCGATCTGAGGAGATTCGACATAAATCTGAATCCGACCGAGTGTACTTTCGGCGTCCCTAGCGGCAAATTACTCGGTTTTCTCATTTCCGAATGGGGGATCGATGTCAACCCTGAGAAGATCAACGTCATTACCCGAATGAAGACTCCCGTGCGAGTGCACGACGTTCAGAAGCTCACAGGTTGCTTGGCAGCATTGAGTCGATTCATTTCTCGTCTTGGTGAGAATGCTTTGCCTTTATATCAATTGATGAAGAAATCTTACACGTTTGAGTGGACTCCCGAAGCCGAAGCAGCGTTTGTTGAGCTCAAAGCCCTGCTCTCCACCCAACCAGTGCTTGCCACTCCTACCAGCAAAGAGCCCTTACTCCTGTACATCGCGGCCACAAATCAGGTCGTCAGTACAGTGCTAACTGTCGAGCGGGAAGAGGAGGGTAAAGCTTATAAAGTCCAGTGTCCAGTCTATTATGTCTCCGAAGTTTTGTCCCCCTCGAAGCAAAGATATCCACACTATTAGAAGCTAGTTTATGGTATTTACCTATCAGCAAAGAAGGTGGCGCATTATTTCCAAGACCACTCGATTTCAGTCGTCAGTGATGCTCCTTTGTCCGAGATTTCCAATAATTGAGACGCATCAGTTCGAGTGGCTAAATGGGCAATCGAGCTTGGACACTTTGACATTAGATTCAAAGCCAGAAAAGCAATCAAGTCCCAAGCATTGGCAGATTTCATGGTCGAGTGGATTGAACAGCAACAGCCTATCCAAGTTCACTCGACGCATTGGACGCTTTGAGTTCCACTGACCCGACAGAAGTCAATGTCCCTGCAATAATTGACCTGGTCATGGAGATTCTGGTTATCACTCTCGATTGGACTGTGCCTTACATTGCCTATATCCTCAGACAAGAGCTCCCCGAAGATGAAACAGAGGCTTGACAGATTGTGCGCAGGTCCAAGGCTTTTACTGTGATGGGAGATCAGCTGTTCAGAGAGAGTGCGACCGGCGTTACACAACGCTGCATTTCCCCTGAGGAAGGTCGAATGATTCTGGATGAGATCCACTCGGGAACTTGTGGTCATCATGCATCCTCACGGACGATTGTCGCCAAAGCATACATAGTTGGTTTCTTCTGGCCCCGGGCTAATGAGATGGCAAAGGACATCGTCGATCACTGTGATGGATGCCAGTTTTATGCAAACCTATCACACAAGCCAGCCTTTGCTCTAAAGACAATTCCTCTCGCCTGGCCATTTGCTGTTTGGGGACTCAACATGGTCAGTCCCTTTCAGACCGGAAAAGGTGGTTTCACTCATTTGCTGGTTGCAGTCGACAAGTTTGCCAAGTGGATAGAAGCCAAGCCCATCAAGAAATTGAACTCCCGTACGACGGTCACATTCATGAGAGATATAATTTTCCTGTACGGCGTTCCTCATAGAATTATCACAGATAACGGCACCAACTTTGACTCAGAAGAGTTCAGAAACTTCTGCACATCTCAGGGCACTCGGGTGGATTATGCATCTGTCGCTCACCTGCAAACCAATGGGCAAGTCGAGCGAGCCAATGGCCTCATCTTGCAAGGTCTTAAGCCTCGTCTAATGCACGACCTGGATCATGCCGCTGGTGCCTGGGTAACTAAGTTGTCGTCTGTGTTATGGGGTCTGAGAACTACGCCAAATCGGTCGACTGGACGAACTCCTTTCTTCCTGGTCTATGGCACTGAAGTTGTATTGTCGAGTGACTTGTTTTATAATTCTCCTCGAGTGGAACTGTATTCTGAGGCTGAAGCTAAACAAGCCAGGCAGGACGGTGTAGATCTTCTGGAGGAAGAACGAGAGATGGCTCTAATCCGGACTACTGCCTATCAGCAGGATCTGCGGCGCTTCCATGCGAAGAATGTCAAGAGTCGATCGTTTCATGAGGGAGACTTGGTGCTTCGAGTGAATCAACACCAACCCCACAAGCTTGCTCCTGCATGGGAAGGTCCATTCATCGTCACTAAGGTGCTTAACAACGGAGCCTATCATCTGTACAATCTCATGAAGTGGATAGACGAGCCTCGAGCCCGGAGTGCAGATCTGCTCCGGCGTTTTTATACTTGAGACAGAAGAATCTTCTAATGTAATAAGAATACTTCATCAATGCGATTCATATTGTTGATTCGATCGTACAGTTTCATTCTTGGGAATACTCTGAGCAATGAGCAATCCTCACACTCGGGGGCTTAGCTGCGAACATGCTTTTGCCTAAGTTAAAAACCCTACCGGGTGGACAGCAGTCCATTCACATGACGGCCTATTTGCGAATCCGTCTTCGCTTAGGTCCAAAACTACTCCGAGTGATGAGCAATCCTCACTCTCGGGGGCTTAGCTGGGAACATGTTTCGTCTAAGTTAAAAGACCTTGTTAGGTGGATAATAATCCATTCACTTGACGGCTTAGCTATGAATCGACATTCGCCTAAGTTCTAAACTACTCCGAGTGATGAGAAATCTTCACACTCGGGGACTTAGCTGCGAACATGCTTTCGCCTAAGTTAAAAACCCGGTCGGGTGGATAGCAGTCCAGTCACACGATGGCCTATTTGTGAATCCGTCTTCACTTAGGTCCAGAAATAATTCGAGTGATGAGCAATCCTCACACTCGGGGGCTTAGCTGCGAACATGTTTCGCCTAAGTTAAAACCTTGTCGGGTGGATAACAATCTATTCACTCGACGGCTTAGCTGCAAATCGACATTTGCCTAAGTTCTAAAGTACTCCGAGTGATGAGCAATCCTCACACTCGGGGGCTTAGCTACGAACATGTTTCGCCTAAGTTTAAAACCTTGTCAGGTGGATAGTAGTCCATCCACTTGACGGCTTAGCTGTGAACGTATTTCGCCTAAGTCAAAAAGCGGATACAGTTGAACACGCGATTAAAGCCTGAATACGGATAAAATCCAAAGGTTAAATCACAGATAAATGTTTCGTAAAGAAGCAAATGTGCCCAGGCCTAAGGCCTGAATGAAGTTTTGAGGGATACAATTCCACTCTGCATACCGAGGCGAATAAAAGTATTTCTTCCAAAGGTCAAGTTTTTTAAGCATCTGATGGGCTGGCCGGCTTGACAAAAGTGTCCAAGTCGATGATGTCTGCAATTTTGGTGGATGCTTCGATAAAGGTTTCCATGAAGTCCTCAAACTGGAGTTTCTTTGTGTTAACCACTCGGAGCTCCTTCAGCTTCTCTTCTCTCACGTCCCTGGAATGGACCCTGACGAGTGATAGCGCCACGTCATCCCCACAGTGAGCAGTAGATTTCTTCCAAGCCTGCACTCGACTTGGAAATTCGTTCAAGCAAGCCATCATGGAGTTGAGGTCAAGCTGAAGGGTGTCCTCAGGCCATAGCTCCTTGTCAATTCTCTCCATTGCAGATTTCAGTCAGACAAGATATGCTTGAACACCCTGGAGCCGGAAATTGAGTCTAAGCATGTTCATGGCCACCGCGTCTATGACAGGTGACTTAGTGGGATCCAGATTGGGCTCAACCTCCTCTGTCTCCTTCTCGAAGTCTTGGCGGAATTCTATTGAAGAGTGGGAATGGGAGGAGAATCGGTGAGCTACGACCTTCAAAGATTTTACAAACTTCAGTCAACAAGAAACACTCACCGTAGTGCTTCTCCAAGCTGTTGCTCCTTTTGTTCAGCTGCTCGGCCCTTTTGACGAGGTCCACGCGCTCCTGCTTTAGCTTTGCGTTCTCTTCCTCCAGCTTCTTGGCGGCCGCCAACTTCCAATCTACAGCTTCGGTTTTATCCCTGGCCACCCGTTGGGCGTCGGCAAGTGTTTTGTCCTTCTCCTCCAGTGCCCTCTTCATGGAATCTAAAGAAACAACATTGTTGAGTCACATTTGGAGTCAACGATTTTCATTGCGCACGTCTGTTCGAGTGAGAGCACTCGGTTCAAAATATGAAAATTGAAGATGGGAACACAGAAAGTCGACAGTAATTACCTCCCAAAGACTTCAGCTCAGCAGGCGCTCGCTCCAGAGAATTGTTGGAGGCTTCCAGATTCACACGCAGTTGGTTCCTCTCGTCCTCAAGATCCTTGTACTGCGTCCCAAGTTCGCAAGCCCTCTGAAACCAACAAAAGAAAGAAATTCAATCAGCAAGAGATACCAAGGATGGTCGGCTGGGCAATGAGTACCGTTGAATGATTGTCTTATTACCTTGGAACGACATTATATAATGTCCGGGGGAAGAAGAATTCAAGCAAAAAGTCCACCCGACATGTCGAGTGGCTCTGGCACTCCGCGTGCCGTAAACAAATTCAAAATAGTCTCTATTAGGACCCCCGCCGGTGCAAGCACTCGACAGCGGTCTTGGGGACTACACCCAGTGGGTGCACTCAGAGTGCCCCCACTGAGACGGTTAACACTCGACCTATCGAGTAACTCGTTAGAAAAAAAATATACACTCGACATGACGAGTGACTCCAATACCACGCGTACGACGGAAATCTCGATTTCAAGTTTTCAAGACTACTGCTTATCATCTGCGATTAATAGCAGCCTCGAGGAATACACCCAGTGGGTGCACTTAGCGTGCCCCCACTGGTTATTGAAACGTTCAACAAGGTCAGCCATGTTAGAACATTCACCCGTCACTCGACCCGTCGAGTGACGCGCCTCCCTGCTCTGTGAAGTTAAATCTATCCTTATGTAGTGTCATATCATGGTTTATCAATAATATCTATGAAACCTACAAGGTAGCTTCGGAGTGGTGTGATCCAAGGCGAAATGTATCCCGTATACAATAAACTCTAAGACCCCTGCCAGTGCAAGCACTCAAAAGCGGTCTCGGGGACTACACCCAGTGGGTGCACTCAGAGTGCCCCCACTGAGACGGTTAACACTCGATCCGTTGAGTAACTCGTCAGAAAAAAAATATACACTCGACATGTCGAGTGACTCTAGTACCACGTGTACTATCAATCCAAATCCTACTCGACTAAGACCTGACCTATTCGAGTGAAAAATAAGCACCCACTAGGTGTATAGTCAAGAAAAGACAGGAATTCAATCGGAAATGTACTTACAATCAAACTTACTCGGACATTGGTGCGGAGGGCCGCGCTGACATCGTGAGCCAACTTGTTGGCCTCGAACGCCTCTTTGGTTCGCAACATTATCTGCTCTGCCTGGATCATAGCCTCCTTCGTAGCTCCGGTCTGATCTTCCGAGACGCGATGCAGAGAGAACGCCATCATAGGTGGGATCGGCATAGTTGCTAGGGCAGCTGAAGCAGTCTGAGCAGGTCCGGTTGGATTCGATGTCACGATGGTCGAGACAGCTAGAGGGGCACTTGACAGAGGTACTGCAGCTTCAGCTCTGATTTGCATCGAGTCATCCAACCCCTGGGAGGATTCTGCAGTCAAATGTTGAACCGTCTGCACGGATGAAGCTCGTCGAGTGCGAACGCGCGGGACCTCTGGGTTTTCATCATCATCTTCCAATTGAATGACCTCTGCAAAGTCAATTGACAGTGTTAGGTTTTGCAAACGATGAATCCCATCCGAGTGAGTCGAAGACTTGTTTACCTCTGTGAGAAGTTGCAGCATCAGCAATGTCAATGTCCATTGCTTCTCCTCCGTCTCAAGGAGGTGATGATACAGAAGTAGCAGCTCCGAGGGATCAAACACACTCGGTTAGCAACAACGCAAGGTCATAGTCGACAGAAAGAATTCGAAAATAAATACTTACGTGGAGAGGACAGGTACAGCCATCCTCATGCGTGGCAGAGCCTTGCGAGGTTTGGTCATGATTTGTTTGGGCTGCTTGGCCGACCTCTCACTCGACTCAACAGTTGAAGGGCAGCTCCGCTTCGGGTTCTTCTCGCTAGGGCTTGGAGCCCTGTCCTCAACAACCGCCAGATCCTGGCATGACTTGGTGCGGCCTTCGCACCGAGGAGGTGACTCGACTTCTTCTTCTTCGCCGGAGTCCTCATATTCGTCCTCAGAGTCAAAGGGACCATCGCCGTCCATGCTGCCACCTTCGCTCACTATGCCATCTTCAGGTTGGTTCCCATTGGGAACTGGCGAGTGCAAGTTTGTCCATTCCTGCATAATTCCAACAAGGAAGTCAGTCTAAAAATCAATGTGTATCACCCGACAATACAAGTACTTCAGTCGACAAAGTGCAACTTACAAGATTCTTCGGCGGGTTTTCGGCTGAGTAAGGTAGGATCCTCTTGGCTCCCACGGGGTTGTCGCACGCCCCGGTGATGCTACGAAGCCACTACTCGACAGTCTTTTGCGGAACCTCCTCTGGATGCGTCCTGGTCGAGTCCTCTGGGCTCGCATAATGCCACATGGTGTGATCTCTGGCTTGGAGAGGCTAAATTCATCGACTAAGAAAAGTCTTTAACAGATCCAGGCCAGTCACTCCATGCGGGACCAATTTCACCATGGCATCCACCAAGGTCGCCACCTGATTATGTTCCTCTTCAGTCACCTTTAGGGACTTGGGAGCAGCTGGGCGGTCAGATGTGTAGGGGGGAAGGCCAGTCGACATGTTGGGTGAAGCTGCGTCCTTGCAATAGAACTAAGTCGACTGCCAGCCTCTAACGGATTCAGGGAAAGTCATGGCAGGGAAAGAATGTTGCGCTCTCTTCTGAAGCCCCAAACCCCCACACAGCTGCAGCACATGAGTTTTTCCATCCGACGGGTCTGCTTTCTTCACCGTCTGAGATCTAATCATAAAAATGTGCTTAAAGAGTCCCCAGTGGGGAGGACACCCCAGGAAACACTTGCACAAAGTTATGAATGATGACAAGTACGCGATGGTATTCCGTGGGAAATGATGCAGCTGAGCGCCAAAGAAATTTAAGAACCCTCTAAAGAACGGATGAGGGGGCATGGAGAAACCTCTTTTGACATGGGAGAGGAGGAGGACCCGCTCCCCGTCGCGTGGCTCCGGCTCGCGCTCTCCCTCTGGCAACCTCCAAGCTCCTTCTGCCACGAGCCCGTCGGAAACCAAGCTGTCAATGTCCTCGCGGATGACCACCGAAGGGAGGAAGTCACCCTGCATTCATCCCGGTGGCGCGGAGAACTAGGCGGTCGAGGGCTTCTTGCCCTTGACCTTTGTCGCCCCCTTCTTGTCCCACTCCAGCTTCTCCGTCGTGCTCTTCATCATCGGCGCGGAAGCTCTCATCAGGGATGATCGGAGTGGCGCGCTGGAGGCAGAGGAGGCAGAGGAAAGGAGAAAGAATGTGCGGAGGTACTGTGCAAATTGCGGCGCGTGGAGATTTATACTCCGCCGAGTGTCCCACTGACTAGTGGGCCCATGAGATCACCACACATGCCAACTGCTGATGGCGCCCAGTACGTGGCGATATGACCGGTGCGAGAGTCGAGGCATCATGCCTGCGCTTGCCCTGATCGTGGCGTCATCATCGCATGCGCGCGCGCTTCCCAAATTTTCGTATCCCGCAAAATCCGGGTCTGACAGACCGACCTGTCACCTCCAAAGATGCTTTTAGTTCACTCGGAGCAAAATAGGCATTGAACATCCACTTGGACACTTTCAAGGCTAAATGGATCCGGGTGAATGGAGAAGAGTTCAATCGACGCAAGTTTCGTTGAAGCCTCGGATATCATTCGGAAGATTTGGCGTGTTGATCCCGAATTGACATCAATACTCAGAGTTCAATTGACGCAAGTTCCGTTGAAGCCCCAAATATACTTCGGAAGATTTGATGCCTTAATTCGAGATTGGCATCGATACCCCCATTTCACCACTCGAACCCCAATCCATTCGGGGGCTAATGACGAGGATATGTACCTAGGGTAGGGTCCTAGGCAAGGCCTACATACCCTACCTAAGGACACTACATTGGAGGACTTGAAGATCGAGCATAAACTTCCGACTAGATTCCATGAGACGTTCAAGTCACTCGACATTCAATCCACTTGGAGTCTTCTTCCTTCACTTGACAGTCGCCTGGCACTCGGTAGACCTCATTCCCAGTCGACACCAGAAGACCAGGAGCCACCATCAGGAGGCCAACGGGCGGTTGTTAGTCCTTCGTCATTAGTAGCATTTATTATGTACATTACCAATAACGCCAGTCTTTAACCCCACGATCGGACCCTTAGATGTTGGGTAATTATGAGGGGCAGCGAACTCTATATAAACCACCCCTGCCCTCCTGCACAAGGGTTCGCAACCATTGTAATCTCAACATTCCACACGACATAAGCTCCCGAGCACTGAGACGTAGGGCTGTTACCTCCACGAGAGGGGCCTGAACTCATACATTCGTGCGTACACCCTCGTCGTAGCTGGGACTCTGCCCTCTCCCTTTGTACCCCTACCTTCTATGGTCAGGCTCGTTCCCATAACAGGACAGAAGTGGCTTTCATGGTAGAAGAAAGCAACGGGGAAACCAAAGTGAGGTGATGATCCTAGGATCGGGGTTGGTTTGACCACAAGTCGATCAAAACTTCCCAAAAATAAAAAGATACCAGGTCGATTTCTCACGGTGGTTCCCCGAAGGGGCTCTCTATGCATCTAGCTCATGCCAATCTCCATTGCTCCATGCAGTTTGTGATCCTTGCTATGGTGTCTCTGATGCTTGGCAGTTTTTATGGAAGGTGCATTGGTTACGTTCTTGCCAGATTGCCCAACAGGCGAGCAGCCTCATTGTCTTGGTTCCCTTTTTCCATCCGGGGGTTGTTTCCTCTTGCGATCTCATAGCAATGGCCGTGGCTGTTTGGTGTTGCCATTCATCCTTGGGTTTGAGTGTGGCACATCCCTCCCACTGCCTGATTTTGTTCCAAACCTCATGAGATTTTGGGCAGGTCCTGAAAAGGTGTTTGCTTAATTCCAAACTTCGAACGCATAGTTGGCAGAAGTATTCATTGGGACACCCTCGTCGTTGCAATCTGTCATTACACCACAACCTATTCTGGAACATGAGCCATGCCATTATCTTCATAGTCCCCGGTGCCCAGACCTTCCAGAGTTTGTCGATGCATGATGCAATTCTCCCTTGGAACTGCATGGAGTATGCCGAGCGTGCAGAGTACTGTCCAGAGTTCTCCCTGCGCCAAGTGATGTAGTCTGGGGTGTCTTCCTGGAGTTGACTTTCTACTTAGGTACCTAAAGAGGACTAAGGAATGTTTCTCAGTTATGGAGGTGATAAATTGTTCGTCGTAAAGGGTTATGTCGATGCAAGCTTTGACACCGATTCAGGTGACTCGGAGCAGCCAACCGGATACGTATAGTGGAGCAGCCATTTGGAATAGGTCCAAGTGGAGCGTGATAGTAGTATCTACAGTATGACATAAGAATTTGCAAAGTACACATGGATCTGAATGTTGCAGAACCATTGACTAAAAGCTCTTTTCACAAGCAAAACATGATCAAACCCTAGAACTCATTTGGTGTTAATCACATGGCGATGTGAACTAGATTATTGACTCTAGTGCAGGTGGGAGACTATTGGAAATATGCCCTAGAGGCAATAATAAATTGGTTATTATCATACTTCCTTATTCATGA
The DNA here is from genome assembly GCA_022496015.1 of Hordeum marinum. Lineage (NCBI taxonomy): Eukaryota > Viridiplantae > Streptophyta > Magnoliopsida > Poales > Poaceae > Hordeum > Hordeum marinum. The sequence goes on along the minus strand of CM039676.1, from coordinate 354,794,282 downwards.
TAATCGTTTATTACCCATGCTATAATTGTACTGACTGGAAACTCAAATACACATGTGGATACATAGGCAACATCGTGTCCCTAGTGACCCTCGACTAGACTAGCTCGTTGATCAACAATGGTTAAGGTTTCCTAATCATAGACATGAGTTGTCATTTGATAACGGGATCACATCATTAGGAGAATGATGTGATGGACAAGACCCAACCGTAAGCATAGCATTTGATCATATCACTTAGTTTGTTGCTATTGCTTTCTTCATGTTAACTATCTATTCATAAGACCATGGGATCGTGCAACTTCCTGACACCAGAGGAATTCCTTGTGTATATCAAACGTCACTTCGTAACTGAGTGATCATAAATGAGCACTACAAGTATCTCCCAGGGTGTTTATTGGGTTGGCATGGATCGGGACTGGGATTTGTAACTCCGTATAACGGTGAGGTATCTCTAGGTCCTCTCGGTAATACAACATCACAAGAAGCTTGCAAGCAATGTGACTAAGCAGTTAGTCACGGGATCTTGTATTACGGAATGAGTAAAGAGACTTGTCGGAATGAGATTGAACTAGGTATGGAAATACCGACGATCGAATCTCGGGCAAGTAACATGCCGATGGACAAAGGCAATTGCATACGGGATTGATTGAATCCTTGACATCGTGGTTCAGCCGATAAAGATCTTCGTGGAATATGTAGGAACCAATATGGGCATCCAGGTCCCACTAGTGGTTATTTGTTCAGAGAGGTGTCTCGGTCATGTCTACATGATTCTCGAACCCGCAGGGTCCGCACGCTTAACATTCGATGACGATATAGTATTGTTGAGTTATATATGTTGGTGACCGAATGTTATTCGAAGTCCTGGATGAGATCCAGGATGTTGCGAGGAGTTTCGAAATGGTCCGGAGGTAAAGACTTATATATGAAAAAGTGGTATTCGGTTTCCGGAAAAGTTTCGGGTATTTTCGATATTGTATCGGGAGTGTCGAAAGGGTTCCGGGGGTCGACTGGGGGGTGTCAACCCACCCTGGGGGGCACATGGGCTGAATAGGGTGGTGCACCAGCCCTTGGTGGGCTGGGCGCCCCTCCCCTAAAGGCCCATGCGCCCTAGTGGTAGGTGGGGAGGGACTCCTCCCCTAGGGCGCCTACCTCCCTTGTTGGAGGTGGACTCCTCCCCTTGGTCGGCCAGCCCTCCCTTGGAGGAGGGGATAAGGCCGATGCCCTACCTACCCCTTCCTCCTATAAATAGAGAGGGAGAGGGAGGGCAGCCGCACCCCATCCTATACAAGCTGCATATCGGGGAGTTCCTCTTGATTGTCCCTACGACATGGTAGTCTATTCAGAATATATTTTTTGGTGTTAGTTGAATTGTCTGTTGGCTCCCTGTTGTGAAAGTGAAGTTATATCAAGGCCTTACTAATGTGTTAAACTATTAACGAGGGGAGGCAAGTGAGTTATTGATGTTGGTAGTAGAGAAATAAATCAACCTGTTGTATAATGTTTTGCGGAACTTGTGTGACATGAATGGGGTGATAAGCAGATGGAGTTCGTGCTGGAACACTGGAAGCCATAGACGACCGAGGCGATGAAGACAATTTGAGAAAGAGGTCAGCTTTGCTATTCTATTTGTCATTTTAAGATATAGTTCCTGTCATGGATATTGGAAGGAGACCCAGCAGAATGTTATATCTTTAGCTTTTTTGGAATACTACTCATTATCTGTTATTTTTATTTCTACTCTCCAAAGACATTCCATAGAAGAGCAATCCGGATACTTGCTATTGCAGTCTGGAATCATAATCGCATCAGTGTCATGGAGCAAGAGATGCATTAATTTTGATGTCAAACTATTGTGTCGTTTCTTGCATAGAGCCTGAACTCATAAGAGAAATACTTTCAGGTTGTTGTAATGTGGTAGTATGTAGTCATCATATTTTTGTTTTATATATTTTACCCTATTTGAAATTTCATATGCCTTGGAATATGATTTGTTTCTAACCAGCACAATTCTAGCTGTGTGAAGTTAATCAAAAGGTCAAACCTCTACGATTTACACCATCAGCATCAGTTTCTTGTTATGGGATTGGTCTATTGAAGAATATCCATACAACACCAGAGTTTCTTTGTTCATTTGAAAAAATATTAGTTGCTTCATACTATATGGATTCTTGAGGTGTCAACAAGATGTGTGTATACATGAGTTAATACTTTTATTTGTTCTGTTACTTCTACAAAAATTCAACCACAAATTATATAGAGTTTTGTTTCAATAAGCGGCTTGAATTAACTTGTTTCAAAGAGATCCTTCATTTACAATATGTTTAGTCTGTAATTTATTCCCCCAAACCACTCTGTCTAAACTATTGCTCATGCTTTAGGTTCTACGCTTGTTTGAAAAACATCGTTTGACCCGTTTCCTTCCCCCCTTTGAGGTCATGCCCCTGGGAGACACACTCTGGTGCACGTCATTGGAGGACCTCTGCGAAATGGTCTTTTTATGCATGGTGGATATAGGGAGCTACTTCCTTTTGGAATTGCGGCACATGTGCTTGAATGGGTTGGTTGATAATGGAGATGGCGTTGTGGCTAGCCCCGACGAGATGCTGCTCTTTGTATATGCCATCACTTAATTCTTGAGTGACGTGCAACTTGTTGACACCATTGTCTGCCATGGCTTGCTTCTTGTCCTCTGCTCCCTGCTTGCTGGAACCAAGTACCATGATGTAGTAACTGGGAATGTAACATAATAACTCCGACAACCTGACCAAACAATATGTCGAGGGGATTACCCCCGGGTAGGCTCAAGGAGACGAATCAACATTTTAAAAACCAGGGGGTTCACCCCCGGTACGCCAAGCCTCACGAACCAACAAGACATACGAAGAAAGGAAGACAAAGCTACGGCCCGGATGGCTCCTCCCGGCTGGCTCCTCCCGGCTTGCTACTCCCGGCTGGCTACTCCCGACTGGCTCCTCCCGGTTGGCTACTCACGGCAAGCTCCTCGCGGCTGGCTATGCCTGGCCGGCTCCTCCCGACTGGCTACGCCCGGCCGGCTCCTCCCGGCTAATCTCGCCCCGCTGGCTACTCCCGGCTGGCTACACCTGGCCGGCTCCTCCCGGCTGGCTACACTTGGTTGGCTCCTCTAGGGCGGCTCCTCCCGGCTGGCTACGCCCGGCCAGCTCCTCCCGGCTGGCTACGCCTGGTCGGCTCCTCCCGGCCGGCTCCGCCCGGAGCCAACTACCATGTCCCATCGGACACGCGCGGACCAAACGGCCGCCTCTAGTGGCGGCGCACTATTGGCAAGCAGTAGCGCACCGTACGCGTGTCAGTACTATCTACAGTGTAACCTGCCCCCTGGACACTGATTTATAAAGTGCACCAAGGGACAGACATAGCTTAGTTCACAAGCTACATATGGCTTGACATGTAAGCTATCCATGGTAGCTTACACCTCAAGCTGCTTGGGATGTAAGCTACCCACTATAGCTTACATCCTAAGCTGCCCCCTCATGCCTATATAAGGGCCTCATGCCCACCACATATGGGGGGTTCCACTCTCACGTGCTCACATATACACACATATGAGGCAACCATGTACCCGATTTTCCACTCTCACATACCTCATGTCTCTCCTCTCCCATACAGCTCCAGGAGCAACCATGTACCCGATTTTCCACATATATACAAATATGCAGGAGTAGGGGTATTATCTCTCCGGAGAGCCCTGAACCTGGGTAAACCATTTTGTGCTATTTGCATACCCATCCCGGATCATCCACGACAGCCTTGCTCTCACCTCGATAAGCCACCCCATGGCATTTTCTGTCTCGCGCGCCCCCCATGAGAAAACGACAACAGTTGACGCCCACCATGGGGCAAGCTGCTACTGGAACCGCGGTCCGGGCAGGACCATCTTTGCCATCACCACCACGATGCCGACTGTGTGGCGCCATTCCCGCGTTCCTTCGCCCGCGCTCGGCCTCGGCACGCTCGCCTCGCCGACCGCTTCACCAACTACGCGTTGCCGCGTACTCGTTGTGCTGGCGCTTCTCCTGGTCGTCGCGCTCGCACCGGCACCGGCCGCATCACGGCGGCTGTAGCTGTCACCGCTCGACCAGCCATCGTCCTAGTCGCGTTGGCGCTGCTGCTGGCCATCATGCTCCTCACGTTGGCGCTGCTGCTGGCCACGCCGGTCCGGGCCGCATCCCAACGGTTGCTGCGGCCGCCACTCGAGCGGGCTCGCGGATGCCCGTTTTCTCCCTAACCAAAAAATCCTTAGCACAACCAGTGCCAGGGCGAGGCACGCCCGCGCCCGAATCCCCAACTCCGACGTTCACCGGCGCTTGGCCTCTTGCCGGACAGTAGCCTCAATGGCGTTTTTTCGCACCATGCTTCGTGCATCTCCGGCCTTCCCCACATCCGTCCCAGCACCTTGTTGCCTCGTTCGGCTCTTCATGGCTGCTACAACCACTGCGACCGCTGTCCGTGAGGCGTCGCCGCGCGTCCAGCCGCAGTCCACGTACATCCTGTATGCCCGCACCGCTCCGGCCCCATCGCTCCTCCGTTCGTGCCTATCCGCCCCGCCGGAGTCGCCCCTACCCACCGCCGGCTGCCGGATCCGCACGCTGGGTCCGGCCGCTCCCAAGTTGCCCCTCCCGTGCGCCTGCATTGGCTCGCGTGCTGGGTCCGGCCGCTCCCGCGTCGTCCCACGGTCGCCTCCGTGCACTGCCTGCGCCGGCTCTGCCTGTTCAGGCCGCCTGTCGGCTTCACGCGGGCCGGCTGCCTGCGACCCGGCCTCCCGCGCATCGGCCCCTACTCTGCTCTGCCCGCGCCGCATCACCCCGCGGCCGGCCGCCCCTCCGTATGTGCCGGCCTTACCGCCCCTCGTCCGTCTTTGCACCTACCTCCCATGCCTCCTGACGGACCTGCTTCGACCGGGTGTGCTCATCGTCCCGCCTGAGCCGACCCCGGGTCGCTGGCGTCGTCCCGCACGGCCGGCCCCGCACTCCGTGCACGTTGGCCGCTCGGCGTCTCGCCTCGTCCGGCCCTGTGCGCTGGCCTACCTCCTGTCCCATCGCCCGCTCCGCCCCGCATCCGCCTCACCCCTGCCAGGTCCGCGCGCGCCATCCATGTCGGTCCGGCTCCGCGCCAGCTTCCCCGCCGTCCCAGCCCCGTCGTTCCTCCGGCTTGCGCCCGTGACCCGGCCCCTGTCGCGGTCCCGCCCCGCATCGCCGTCTTCGGCTCGCCGCTTCGCCCGAGCCGGCTCCCATGCGCCGGCTCCCCACATCATCCCAGCTGGCTCACCCCGCTCCTGAGCTCCTTCACCTCCTGCGCGCCTGCTGCACCACTCCGTGCCCGTCCCGCACGTCGCGCCCCGCCTGCCAGCTATGGCCCCCCGCCTGCCGCCCGTGCCGGCTCCCCTTACTCGCCGCCAGCCGGCCCGGCCCCTTCCGCATGCCCGTGCCACCACAGGGCGGCTGCCGGCTGCACCACGTCGCCCCCTCCTGCGCACGCTCGTTGGCTCAGGCCGGCTCTCGCGCCCACACGTTCTGTTGCCGTTGGACAAAAAGGAGCAAAAGTAAAGTAAGAAAAAGGTTCGGGTGCCCACCTTGCGGCAAAAAAAGAAAAAAGAGAAAGAAAGCATTGTGCGCCCATCTATCCGTGCCAGCTGGTCCGCTCGTCTGCGTCCTCGGTCCGCCGGCCCGCGTTGCCGTCTGGCCAACTGACCGGTTGGCCTGCTCATCTACTTTGACACTACGCAGGCTGGGGAGTCGGCTCTGCCGCCAGTCCACTTCGACGCTGGCCGGTTTGGCCTGGCCGACCGACACCCCTATCAACCACCCCGAAGGATACACCCAGCGGGTGCGTCAACACGCTATGTTGGCCGAAAGTCGCGCCAGACGTCATCGACAACAACTGTCCCGCCCACGTGAAAATTAACAAACCTCCTCGCCCGTAGGCTGCTTCTGGCAGCGCCTCGCGGTCATCAGCCGGCAGACGCCGCGTCCGCCCTCAGCCGCGCCTCGCGCTCATCAGTCGGCGGACCCCGCGTCCGCCCTCGGCAGCGTCTCGCGCTCATCAGCTGGCGGACCCCGCGTCCGCCTTCGACAGCGTCTCGCGCTCATCAGCTGGCGAACCCAGCATCCGTGCCTGGCAGGGCTCCGTGCCCATCGGCGACGAACTCCGCGTCCGTGCCCGGCAGCGCCTCGCGCTCGACAGTCGGTGGACCCCATGTCCGCGCCCGATAGCGCCTCACGCTCGATAGACGGCAGACTCCGCATCCGCACCCGGCAGCGCCTCGCGCCCATCGACCGGCGGACCCCAAGTCTGCGCCCGGTAACGCCCCGCGAACGTCAGCAGCACCACATCGGCTACAAACCGCGTTGGCCGGCATCGACAAAACCGCCTCACCGGCATCCAAAAGCAATGTGAGATCTCCACGGGCATGCCCTCGCACCGAACACACAAAACAAATAACCCCGAGCGAACCTCGGGGGCCATCTCCACATTTATTCTGCTGCCTTACTGTTCACCCCGGCGCCAGCTAGTCTCGGCCCGGGGCTGGCCGCTTGGCCGGATACGTTAGTTCCCACGAGATGGCTTAGTAGCGTATACGATACCGAAGGCCCACTCTTTGTCTCAGCTACAGATCACACCACGACTATCCGGCTAGCGAGAGCACAAGCTAGAGGTCACCACATGCGAAAAGCGTCCAGGGAGAAAACAGCTTGGTCGACCCAGTCGTTTTATTTATGAGTATCTGCTCGATCGATCCTGCTCCCACAGTGCGAGTATTGTACACTTCATTCCGTGGCCCACTCTTCGTCTCAGCTACAGACCTGCTCCCGACTATTAGGCTAGCAAGAGCAAAAGCCAAAGAGCAGAGAGAACATGAAAAAGACCTAAGGGGGCTCGGACGAAACCGAATCGCCACCCCCTGCACAAACATGCACTACCAAAATAAAATATTTGATACATCTGCATCGACTAACCTTGTCTTTTGCACAACCGTTTCCGCGAGGAATCTTCTCGCCCGGAGGCTACTCCCAGCAGGGCCTTGCGCTCATCAGCTGGCAGACCCTGCGTTCGCGCCCGGCAGCGCCCCGCGCTCGACAGCCGGCGGACCACGCGTCCGCCTTCGGCAGGGCTTCGCGCCTATCAGTCGGCGGACCACGTGTTCGTGCCTGGCAGCGCCACATGTCCGACAGCCGACGGACCACGCGTCTGCCTTCGGCAGGGCTCCGCACCCATCAGCCGGCAGACCCCCCGTCCGCGCCCGGCAGCGCCTCGCGCTCGACAGCCGACGGACCCCGCGTCCGCCTTCGGTAGGGCTCGACGCCCACCAGCCGACAAAACCCGTGTCCGCCTTCGGCAGCGCCCCACGCCCTTCAGTCGGTAGACCCCGTGCCTACACCCGACATATTCGACACCACCATCCGCTCTAGCGACAGCAAAGACCCTCCTCCCGACTCCTAGAGTCGCCCGGAGGCTCGGAGGCTACACCCAGCGGGTGCGCTGGCACGCCCCTGCTGGAAACCGCTAGCCGGTGGACTCCACGTTCGCCCCAGGCACCGCCTCGCGCCCTTCAGCCGGCAGACTCCGCATCCGCGCCCGGTTTTCTCGAAGCCACCGTCTACTTCAGCAATAGCAAAGACCTTTCGCCCGACTCTTCGAGTCGCCTGGAGGCTCGGAGGCTACACCCAGCGGGTACGCTGGCGCGCCCCCGCTGGAAGCAAGCCGCGTGTCCCCGACCCGCGATCGACCGTCATCAACTACTTCTGCAACATCAATGACTTCTGTGACTCCAGTGGCAAAAACCCTCCGCCCGACTCTCCAAGTCGCCCGAAGGCTCGGAGGCTACTGTCGAGGGGATTACCCCCGGGTAGGCTCAAGGAGACGACTCAACATTTTAAAACACCAAGGGGTTCACCCCCGGTATGCCAAGCCTGACGAACCAACAAGACATACGAAGAAACGAAGACAAAGCTATGGCCGAATGGCTCCTCCCGACTGGCTACCCCCGTCTGGCTCCTCCCGACTGGCTACTCCCGGCTGGCTCCTCCCGGCTGGTTACTCCCGTCTGGCTCCTCCCGGCTGGCTACTCCCGGCTGGCTCCTCCCGGCTGGCTACTCCCGTCTGGCTCCTCCTGGCTGGCTCCTCCTGGCTGGCTACTCCCGGCTAGCTCCTCCCGGTTGGCTACTCCCGGCTGGCTCCTCCTGGCTGGCTATGCCTGGCCGGCTCCTCCAGGGCGGCTCCTCCTGAACGGCTCCTCCCGGCTGGCTCCTCCAAGCCGGCTCTTCCCGGCTGGCTACGCTCGGCTGACTCCGCCCGGCTGGATCCTTCCGGCTGGCTACTCCCGACTGGCTACTCCCGGCTGGCTACGCCTGGTCGGCTCCTCCAGGCGCGCTCCTCCTGGCCGGCTCCTCCTGACCGGCTCCGCCTGGATGGCTCCTCCCGGCTGGCTACTCCCAGCTGGATCCTCCCGGCTGGCTACGCCTGGACGGCTCCTCCCAGCCGGCTCCTCTCGGCCGGCTCCTCCCAGCTGGCTCGTCCAGGCCGGCTCCGCCCGGAGCCAACTACGACGTCCCATCGGACACGCGCGGACCAGACGATCGTCTCTAGTGGCGGCGCACTATTGGCAAGCAGTAGCGCACCATACGCGCGTCATGCAGTACTATCTACAGTGTAACCTGCCCCCTGGACACTGATTTATAAAGTGCACCAGGGGACAGACATAACTTAGTTCACAAGCTACATATGGCTTGACATGTAAGCTACCATGGTAGCTTACACCTCAAGCAACTTGGGATGTAAGCTACTCATTGTAGCTTATATCCCAAGCTACCCCCTCATGCCTATATAAGGGCCTCATGCCCACAACATATGGGGGGTTCCACTATCACGTGCTCACACATACACACATATGAGGCAAGAAGCCTCATGGCTCTCCTCTCCCATACAACTCCAGGAGCAACTATGTACCAGATATTCCACAGATATACAGATATATATGAGTAGGGGTATTATCTCTCCGGAGAGCCCCGAACCTGGGTAAACCACTACATGCTATTCGCATACCCGTCCCGGATCATCCACGACAGCCTTGCTCTCACCTCGATAAGCCACCCCATGGCATCTGTCGTCTCGTGCGACCCCCATGAGAAAACGACGACACAATCACTTTGATCTTACATGCTTTACGTGATCATGTTTTGTTATATGAGGTATTGTGGAGGTGGCTGACACAATGCTTGCAAGCAGGTATAGATATCACTATGCTGTCGTCCATTGACTTCCTTCAATTTTTGCATTGAGAATTTAATGAGTTCGTTAATTGGATGCATTCTTGCAAAGTTCAAAGGGTTGCAGCGCAGATTGCTTCGAGTTTGTAATTGATTGGATCCAAATTTTGTGTAATCTACTTCACTTCAAGGCCATGTTGGTATTGTTTATCACCAATTTGCATGAGTTTTTTTGGGTCAAATAGATGGGCGATGGTGCGCAACATTTAATTCATGTGGCCATAGATTATTGATGAATAATATTTTTGTTGGTGAAATTATAAAGGATACATTCTTAATTGTTGTTCCCTTTTAGATGTTTCTCCGACAATGAAAGAGTACCAACACATCTTTTCCAGTATCATCGACTTCAGTTTGCACTTTGATAAGTTGCCAACTGTAAAGGCCATATGATTAAATTCATCATTGGAAGAGTATATACATGTTGCATTTGATTTTATATTTGGTTCATTCAAAGATTGTTGTGCAAACTTTCGTATCAAATCAATTTATATGTGTGGGATATTTTAGTGTGTGTAAAATTCCTCTCAATCCGTAACCCATACATGAGTTTGTTTGTATAAATATAACTTTCACTATTCATGTATAATATATTGATAAAAAATTATCATCTTTTTATACAAATAGACGGGTGCGGCAGCGCGCACCATCGATGATCTAGTGATTTATTTAGACGATTTTTTTGACGATTTTTTTGGAACAAAAGAGGCACTAGACGCTTCGTGGGAGAGCCAGAAGAGCCACGAGGTGCCCCCTGGCGTGCCCTGGTGTATCATGCTCACCTCGTGGCCCACATTCGTGTGAAGCCAGCGGCAAAAATTCCTATAAATATATAAACCATCATAAATAACACTAGACTCCTCGTTTCGCCGCCACAACTCTCTGTATCGACGAAAAACCAATCTAGAGGCGTTCCAGTACCCTGCCGGAGAGGGTAGATCATCTCCGGTGGCCATCTTCATCATCACGACAGAGGCCATGATGAGGAGGGAGTAGTCCATCCTCGGGGATGATGGTTTGTACCAGTAGCTATGTGTTCAATCTCTCTCTCGTGTTCTCGAGATGGCACGATCTTGATGTATCATGAGCTTTGTTAATATAGTTGGATCACATGGTGTTTTCCCCTCTCTACCTTGTTATGATGAATTGGGTTTTCCTTTTGAGATTTTGTTATTACCAAAATGAATACTTTTATGGATTTGAGAGCACTTGATATATGTTTTGCATGCGGATACCCGTAGTGACATTGGGATATTCAAGTGATTGATAACCCACAAGTATAGGGGATCGCAACAGCTTTCGAGGGTGGAGTATTCAATCCAAATTTATTGATTCGACACAAGGGGAGGCAAAGAATATTCTTGAGTATTCGCAGCTGAGTTGTCAATTCAACCACACCTGAAAGACTTAATATCCACAGCAAAGTATTCAGTAGCAAAGTAGTATGGAAGTAACGATAACGATGGCGAAAGTGACAGTAGCAGTTTTGTAGTGATTGTAACAGTAGCAACGGAGAAGTAACTTAGCAAAGATCAATATGTGGAAAGCTCATAGGAAATGGATCAGTGATGGATAATTATGTTGGATGGCATTCATCATGCAACAGTTATAATACAGGGTGACACAGAACTAGCTACAATTCATCAATGTAATGTAGGCATGTATTCCATATATAGTCATACGTGCTTATGGAAAAGAACTTGCATGACATCTTTTGTCCTACCCTCCCGTGGCAGCGACGTCCTAATGGAAACTAAGGGATATTAGGGTCTCCTTTTAATAGAGAACCGGACCAGCATTCGCACTTAGTGAATACATGAAGTCCTCAAACTACGGTAATCACCGGAAAGAATCCCAGTTATTGTCACCCTGGGGGATGCGGATCATAACTCATAATAGGTGTCTACAACTTGCAAGATAGGATCAAAAACACATGTATATTCATGAAAACATAATAGGTCCAGATCTGAAATCATGGCACTCGGGCCCTAGTGACAAGCATTAAGCATAGCAAAGTCATAGCAACATCAATCTCAGAACATAGTGGATATTAGGGATCAAACCCTAACAAAACTAACTCGATTACATGATAAATCTCATCGAACCCATCACCGTCCAGCAAGCCTACGATGGGATTAGTCAAGAACGGCGGAGAGCATCATGGAATTGGTGATGAAGGATGGTTGGTGATGACAATGGCGTCGATTTCCCCTCTCCGGAGCCCAAAACGGACTCCAGATCTGGTCTCCCGAGGAAGAACAGGAGGTGACGGCAGCCCCGTATCGTGAAACACGATGAACTCTTCTCTCTGATTTTTTTCCTCCACGAATAGGAATATATAGGACTGGAATTGAGGTCGGTAGAGCAACAGGGGCCTCACAAGCCTGCTAGGCGCGACCAGGGGGGTGGCCGCGCCTGGTAGGCTTATGGCCTGTGGGTGGCCCCCTCTGGTTGATTCTTTCGCCAGTTTTTTTATTAAATCCAAAAATATTCTCCATAAATTTTCAGGTCAATCCGAAAACTTTTATTTCTGCACAAAAATAACACCAAGGCAATTCTGCTGAAAACAACGTCAGTTCGGGTTAGTTCCATTCAAATCATGCAAATTAGAGTCCAAAACAAGGGCAAAAGAGTTTGGAAAAGTGGATACGATGGAGACGGATCAGTGATTCACTTGATATATGTTATGGCATCAACTTGCGGATTCCGGTGACCTTGGAAATATATGCATAGGAGTTGATTGCACGTTTTCATACCATGTTCTCCAATAGAAATCTTGGGGCACTCTTTGAGGTTCTTTTTGTTGGATTGAGTATTATGAATCTGAAATTGTTTGATGTGTATCATATAATTAACTCATGGATACTTTTGGTGACATTGGAGTATCTAGGTGACATTAGAGTTGGTTGATGTGTATCATATGGTGTTATTCTAGTACGAATTCTTAGATAGATCGATCGAAAAGGATAACTTGATTATTTTAGTACGAACTCTTGGATAGATCGATCGGAAACGATAACTTTAAGGTGGTTTCGTACCCTACAAACAATTTCTTCCTATGTTCTCCACTAGATAAGAACTTTGGAGTGAGTCTTCGTTGCATGTTGAGGGATGGTTATGTGATCCAATTATACTATAATTGTTGAGAGATTGCACTAGAGAAAGCACGGACAATAGGCCTTGTTTTCAAGCATTGCAATACCGTTTGTGCTCATTTTTGTTATCTGATACCTTGTTGTTTTTATATTTCCAGATTACAAAAATCTATCATCATCCATATTGCACTTGTATCACCATGTCTTCGCCGAACTAGTGCACCTATATAATTTTCCATTGTATTGGGTGTTGGGGACACAAAAGATTTCTTGTATTTGATTGCAGGGTTGTTTGAGAGAGACCATCTTCATCCTACACCTCCCACGGATTGATAAACCTTAGGCCATCCACTTGAGGGAAAATTGCTACTATCATACAAAACTCTGCGCTTCGATGCCCAACATGAGTCTACAAGAATAAATTGGCGTAATAGACATCAAGGCCGCACTCATCCGCAACCACAACGAAGCAAACACGTCCTCGGGCATCGCCGTCAGCAAGGAAGAGTAGTGGACGGTAGGTCGCCGTTGCTCGGGTCCCAAGAAGGCTATCGCTCCTCCTCTCCCGTTGGAGCAAAGCTTGACAGCCGCAATGTCATCGACCGGTTAGCCTCTTGGCGGCGACGTGGAGACAGACAACTTCACTTCAGAGGACTTTGGAGAAGGAGGTTATAGAGGCAGAGTTGAAGAAGGCGAAGATTCAGTTCTCGAGGCTCATGGCCAAGTACGGGGAACGATCGCCGGCGAACATAGATTAGGTGTATTAATTATACCTCTAGAGTCGGACGAGCACCGCTTAGTTGATGTAAATGTAATGAAGTATGTCATGTTTATACAAAAAACATCATGTTTGTATGAAATTCGATTGTTTATATGAAATCCGTCCGTTTGCATGAATTTCGTCCGATCGGTTTGAACTGTTGTTAAAATTTATGCGGTTATGGTTGTATGGCGGCCTCCCGCATCCGTGTCCGCGAACTGGTCTCCCCTATTAGCGTACGGATGCGGGAGAAAATTTGCAGGTTGCCCCTTTGAGCATCTCTAGCACATCCCGCAAACCGGACCATCCGCTATAATAACCACCGGTTTGCGAGATGTACCCCGTAAACCCGTCCCGAACGGATAATCCAAATCTAGTCGTTCCAATTATTTTTGTGGGATCCTGAATGCACGAGCTCAATTCCTTCATATCTGCGGGATTTCGCCTGTTTTTGCAGGCTCCTCATTCCGTTGGCGCGAACCCACTTCCCCTAGCTTCAGTTCCTGCCTTCACTCCCCCAAGTCGCCGTCGCCACACATCCCCACCCCTTTTTGCTACCCCCGGCTGCCCCACTTTGCCCAGCCCCGCACCCATTCCACCTTGTTTCGGTAGTGTGGGTGACCATTCGCGTCTGTGGCTCGTGTCCGCCGCCAGCGCCATGGATCCACCTATGAGCAGCGCGCGTCAGGGGAAGAGGGCGGCGCGACACTGATTCGTCCGACTAGGAGAAGAAAGGGGTGGCACGGCTCGGCTTCGCTTCAGGCGGCGGGAAGAAGAATGGGGCGACGCGATCTAGCTTCGCTTCGACCGACAGGGAAAAGAAAGGAGCGACACAAGCGGCTTTGCTTCGGGCAAGGTATGTCCAACACCCGTCGGTTCGTGCTTGATTGGGTCCAGAGTAGGTTCAGGTGCATTTTGCAGATGGATTGGAGTTTGTCTTCGTCCGATGATTCGAACATAGAAGATTTGATCCTTCGACGACGATGACGACAACCTAGTGTTGTTGCATCTCGTCGACGAATTTGAGGCGGGGGTCGAAGATGAGGTCGCTATATTTCTTGAGACCTACCGGAAGATCGAGAATCACGATTCGCACCACCAACTCCAGCATAATCTTATCGAGCATAGATGAACCCCATTTTTATTGATCCTTATTCGTGCGAGATTTGAACAATTTGATGTTATAATAATTATTTGAATCTAAACATTTATTGTAATGAAAACTATTGTTATATCGTGAATTGCTTTTTAGACCATTTATATATTTATATTCTGAATTTATATTACGATTTCATTTGGTTCATATTACTGAAATATCTATTTTAGTCGATACTATGCAAAATTTACGATGCCATGAATGCTTCTACATAACATATCCCGTAAACACGTACGACAAAACATTTGTCGGATGCAAACCAATCTGTGATTTGATGGTTAGAGGGACAGTGGTATCCCCAACCCAGCAGGGTTCAAATTCTGCTACTTGCATTATTTCAGGATTTATTTTAAGATTTCCGGCGATGCGCATTTAGTGAGAGGTGACGTTTTCGTCGGCGACGAGACGCCTGTGATGACTTCGTAAATCTTAAGATGATATGCCAGCTTAATTTTTTAAAGGTGCTCATAGGGATAAGGTGTGCGTATGTGGGTTCATAAGGGCGAGTGGGGATGGGTTTCCGGGATCGGAACCGCTCGGAGCATCGTAGAAATGTTTTGCGGACTCTCTTGAAGGAGATTTACGGAGCGCACGGTTGCGGGATCCTATGTTGAGGAAAATGGCATAAACGGAGCATGTGGGACAGGAGAAAAGAATAAAAGAACAGAGGAGTCGACCATTGTGGTCTTCGAGTCAGGTGACTTTGGGTGGACGTCTCTGTCTCCGTTCCGGCGCGGCGCGCACACATCATTCCCCCCTTCTCTCTCTCTCTCCCTGTCTCCGTCCGTTTGCCCTGAGAGAAATGGCGGGCGGTGGCGGGCTGGTGGTCAGCTTCGGGGAGATGCTGGTGGACTTCGTGCCGACGGTGGCGGGGGTGTCGCTGGCGGAGGCGCCGGCCTTCCTCAAGGCCCCCGGGGGCGCGCCGGCCAACGTCTCCATCGCGGTCGCGCGGCTCGGCGGCGAGGCCGCCTTCGTCGGCAAGCTCGGCGACGACGAGTTCGGTCGGATGCTGGCCGCCATCCTCCGCGACAACGCCGTCGACGACGGCGCCGTCGTCTTCGACGCGGGCGCGCGCACCGCGCTCGCCTTCGTCACCCTGCGCGCCGACGGGGAGCGCGAGTTCATGTTCTACCGCAACCCCAGCGCCGACATGCTCCTCACCGCCGACGAGCTCAACGCCGACGTCATCAAGAGGGTACGCGAATCGCGACTCTACTTTTTTTTTACCGGTTTCCTTGTTTGCGATCTGGGGAACCAACTCGATCCCATCGAGCGTAGTAGAATCTTCGGCCAGTTTCTTGGATCCGGACGCGAGCGCTAGCTACGTTTCTTGTGCTGCTGATTTGGTGCGCATCAGGTGGAGATATTCTTGTTTCTTGTACACTGATTTGGTGCGCATCAGGTGGGATTTTCCTCTTGTTTTTCTAGGTGTCCTTTTCGTTTCGTGCAATTCGGGTGCTGAATCTTCCTTGGCAAATTAGGCGGATCTTGGTCGGATTTTCTTGTGCCGTCTGGTTGGTTGGTACTGTACTTGCTCTTCTGCTGCATCTGTCTGATACTCGAACCCGTGTCATGTAAAACAGTAGAATCCAGTGTCAAATATGTTTCGTTGTGATGCACAATAATTGAGGTTTGAGAGCGTTAGCTGATTTGCCGATGTCAGATAGATCTTGTCATGGTTAGTAAAACTTTTGAGAAAATATTTGCACATTTGGTACTACCTCTGTTCCTAAATATAAGACGTTTTGGCAGTTCAAATTGAACTGCCAAAACTTCTTATATTTAGTAAATGTGAAACTGAGACGTAATTTCCGAATTGTGCATGTCAGGTAGTTCATTCGATATGAAAATCTCCAGGACCATAGTCTAATACTCTAATGTCCTCAGCACACCTACGGATGACCAAGTTAACCGATTCATCAGCTCTGTTGAAGATGAGGGCATCGTGGCGTTTCCAAACGTTCCACATGCTAGGGGTGCAGATCGTAACTTGACATAGTCGCCAGAGAGGCAGGTGATCAACATTTTCATCCATGGGGCAGAAGGGTCATGTCAGCTTGTATGTATAGTTCTATGATCGAGAACTACAACATATCAGGTGCTGGTAGATGCTTGAACTTTTCATCGTCAGATTTGTGCTCTTTGTGCAGAATTTATTAGAAAGTGTTCAACTGTAACGATATGACTCTTAAATCTGTTGATTTCTTGAGAATTTTCTGTACTGCACTATTCTATTTTTTGTGAGAAAATGAGTCACAACTTATAATGCACCCAGGCTGCAGTCTTCCACTATGGATCAATAAGCTTGATTGCCGAGCCTTGCCGGTCGGCACATCTGCGTGCCATGGAGATTGCCAAAGAGGCCGGCGCACTTCTCTCATATGATCCGAACCCGAGGGAAGCATTGTGGTCATCCCGTGAGGAGGCTCGCATCAAGATCTTGAGTATCTGGGACCAGGCAGACATTGTCAAGGTCAGTGAGTCCGAGGTCGAGTTTTTGACCGGCATCGAGTCAGTTGAGGACGATGTTGTCATGAAGCTGTGGCGCCCTACCTTTAAGCTCCTCCTGGTCACTCTTGGAGGTCAAGGATGCAAGTACTATGCCAGGGTATACTTTACAAGTTTTTACAATCTATTGTTAACTGCTGGTTGTACTTTGTATGTCAAATCTAAGCTTGACTGGGCTTTGCTTTGTATGCACTCAGGACAAGTATATAACTCTTGCACAATTGCCTTCGAGACTTGAGCTTTCTTGTATTTGATTATAGGATTTCCGTGGAGTTGTCCCATCGTACAAAATACAACAAGTTGATACAACAGGTGCTGGTGATGCATTTGTTGGTGCTCTGCTCCGGAAAATTGTCCAGGACCCATCATCACTGCAAGTAAGATTGCCTACAAACACTTCCTTCAGCATTACTGTACTAGTTTCAATCTAGATCTGTATAACCCATGCCCTTTTTCGTGCGTAGAAGTAGGTGGTTCACTAATTCCATATCTGCTGGTTGCTGCAGAATCAGGAAAAGCTTGAGGAGGCGATTAAATTTGCCAATGCATGTGGAGCAATCACCACCACAAGGAAAGGGGCAATCCCTTCATTACCCACAGAAATTGAGGTCTTGCAGTTGATGGAGAATGCATAGATGGTTATGATTTTCGCTAGCTTCTAATTCTGCAAGTTGTATTGTACGCTGATGGAGAATATTCAGTTGTAGTGGATGATATCTTGTACTGCCAGCCATAAATGGAATCTTGATCCATAAATTCTGCCAGACGGCTCTCTATGATCTCTGTTCCATTTCCGAGCTTCTTTCAGATGTGAAACAGAGAGAAGTTCTGTTATCTGTAATCCTATGGTGCTGTTGCTGAGTCTGTAGGCTTTCTTGCTTAGTTGAGGCAGATCCAGAGAGGTAAACTTGTAGCGATTTTTATGTCAACTTTGAAGTGCAACAATATTTCTCTAGTCATTGTATTCTCTAGCCCTTGAAATGCTTAAATCCTGGCTCCGCCCCTGGCAACAAAGGAACAAGAGAGATGCAGAGCCCTAAAAGTGATATTTCGCTTCGTGGGTAGTGTAGGCGTATTAGAATCTCAATGTTGTATCAGAACCATACATACCTCTTTCAGGTAGTATTGGTTTCTATGCTGTTACTACGTTTTTGCTCTTATTTAAACTTATTCATCAATCACCTGGTTCTAGTAGTAGTAGGTAGGAAATCAAATGAAGCGATAGAAAAGGGGGAGGCGTTTTGGCTCCCGGGTGCAAATGCACCCGGATGAACAGTAACGTGAAAAAAAATACTAAATTCTTTCAAAAAATTCTGAACTTTTTTGTGGATGTTCGTGTTAGTGTCGCTAGCATGCATGACAATTTTCATGTGAAACGGAGCGGTAGTTTTTCGTCGGTGAAAAAAACAAATTTCGGATGACATTTTGGGGTAACATTTGATGTTCAATTTGTTTTTTTTTTGCATAGGCCAAAATGCTTAACCTTTTTGTCTCAAAATTTACAGATAGCATTTGGATATGTCTAAGATCACATAAAAAAATTCATGATTTTTTTGACATTTGAAATTTGTTTTTTTGGCCCCGGGAGCATGTGCACCCGGGAGCCGAATTGCATTTCCGTAGAAAAGAGGACATCCTTTCTTTGTGCTAAAGTGAAGTCGACAGTTTAAAGCATGTTAAAGAATAAAAGATGCAATCAAACTAAACAGGCTACATGCTTAAAAATTGCTGAGAGGAGCACCGTCGACCTGTTAATCAGATTCTCCATGCACGGACATCATTAATGCCAATAGTGTGGATTTTATTGGCCTTCAAGAAACATGAAGGAAAAATTTAAACCTTCATTCTTCAGGAAGTTTGACCCTTTTTCGAATTTTCATTGGGAATGGGTCCCCTCGGTTGGTAAATTTAGAGGAATTTTATGTGGTCCGAAACTGAAAAATTTGATGTCATCAACACTATTTGTGGCAAATATATTTTGCAAATTAACCTTTGGGATAAAACTAAAATTTGTAAGTGGGGTCTACTTGTGGTTTATGGTGCTGCGCATGATGATGGAAAACCTGAGTTTTTGGCCGAGTTATCCTCATTTTGCAATAAGATTGATGTCCCCTATCTTGTGGGGGTGATTTTAACATTTTAAGGCATAGTGGCGAGAAGAATAAAAAGTCTCGTATCTCACATTTTTATGATGTCTTTAATTCCATCATCCAATTACTTGGGCTGAGAGAATTTGTTATGTATGGTGGGTGTTTTACTTGGTCTAACAAACAAGAACATCCCACTTTAGAGAAATTGGACAGAGTCTTGATGTCCTCAGATTGGGAAGACTTATATTCATTGGTTCCATCCGCAAGTTGGTGAAAGATATTTTAGACCATAATCCTTTGTTGCTAGATGAGGGGACAGCTCCTTCGAGAGCTCAGGGCAGTAGATGTTTCAAATTTGACGTGGCCTGGCTGAATAACACTAAATTTCTACCCCTTGCAACTAGAATTTGGTTTAAGACTGTATATACCGAGGATCCTAATGATATTCTCAATATTAATTGAAGAGAATCAAAAAATTCTTTTAAGGGTGGGGTTCTAATATCTTTGGTAACGACAAGATTAAAAAAACCCTTCTCACATTGGAACTCCAGGAACAACTGAGTATAGTGACCTTTCTCGGGAAGCTTATACTAGGAAGCTGGAGATCCTAGTAGAGCTCAATAATATGTATCCGGAGGAGGAGCTCTTTTGGCATCAAAAATCCTATGAGAGATGGTTGTTGAAAGGTGATAATAACACTGACTTCTTTCATAAAGTAGTGACCTTTCTGGGGAAGCTTATACCAGGAAGCTGGAGATCCTAGTAGAGCTCAATAATATGTATACGGAGGAGGAGTTCTTTTGGCATAAAAAATCCTATGATAGATGGTTGTTGAAAGGTGATAATAACACTGACTTCTTTCATAAAGTGGCAAATGGGAGACAAAGGAAAAATGTTATGCACTCTCTTGAGTGTGGTTCTCTTGTTATTGAAGGAACAGAAAACCTCCTATCCCATCCCACCAACTTCTATAAAGATTTGTTTTGGCCTGCTCCTGGTAACATTTGTAACATTGATGCCTCTTTATGGTCTAGTGAGGAAACCCAAACCCCTAGTGATAACGAGGATTTGACTAGACCGTTTACGCTTGATGAAATTAAAACAACTTTGTTTGATATGGAGCCAAAACGTGCCCCTGGGCCGGATAATATTCCTGCTGAATTCTATCAAGTTTGTTGGGATCTGGTTAGTGCGGATATATATCGATTGTTTGAATGGTTTTCTTAGGGTAGGTTGGATGTTTAAAGCTTGAACTATGGAATAATCACCCGTTTGACCAAAACCTCTGAAGCTAATTGAATCCAACAATATAGACCTATCTATTTGTTGCGCTGTCCCTACAAGTTGAACACCAAAGTTATGGACAGGAGGGTGAGTGTCCATGCCCCCAAACTATTTAGCATTCAGCAAAATGCTTTTATTAAGGGGAGAACCATCATGGATGATATTCTTTCCTTGCATGAGATCATGCATTACACCCATGTTAAGAAACATGTTGGGGTCATCCTTAAACTCAATTTCAAGAAAGCATAAGACAAGGTCAATTGGGACTTCCTACTTGACTGCTGACGAGGATATGTACCTAGGGTAGGGTCCTAGGCATGACCGACATATCCTACCTAAGGACACTACATTGGAGGACTTGAAAATCTCAAACAAGCTTCCAACTGGATCTCGTGCAGCGCTTAAAGTCATTCAACAGCTTATCCACTCGGAGACTTATTCCTTCACTCGACGATCGACTATCACTCGGAAGACCTCAATTCCACTCGACGCTAGAAGACCGGAGACCACCTCCAGGAGGCCAACGGGCTGTCGTTAGTCTCTTCATCATTAATAGCTTTTATTGCATACGTTACCAGTAACGCTAGACTTTAACCCCACGATGGGACCCTTAGATGCAGGGTAATTATGAGGGGCAGCGAACTCTATATAAGCCGCCCCTCCCCTCTGGCACAAGGGTTCGCAACCACTGTAATCTCAATATTCCACACGACAAAGCTCCCGAGCACTGAGACGTAGGGCTGTTACCTCCACGAGAGGGGCTTGAACTCATACATTTGTGTGTACACCCTCGCCGTAGCTAGGACTCTGTCCTCTCCTTTTGCACCCCTACCATCTACTATCAGGCTCGTTCCCACGACAGTTGGCGCCCACCGTGGGGCAGGCGTCTAAGCGACTTCCAGCGAGGTTGCATTTTTCATCCTTCGACATGTCTTCCGGCGGTGTTTTTGCTCTGGGCCACGAGATCCGTTTCGGAGCGCTCACCTTCATCGCCGACGATTCGGCATGGCTTCAGGAAGCGCCTCTCGATGTCGAGGCGCTCCCAGTCCGCGGGGCCGCGCACTTCCGCATGAGTTCCCGCGGCGTGTTGCTGGGTCAGCCGTCGACTCCTTATACGTCGGCTCCCCTCGCTGTCCGCGGTCGCAAGCGGTTCGGCCGCTCACGACTCCAATGCTGGGTCAAGCATGCAGTGGCGCGTCAAATTTCTTCTCCGCAGATCGCAACACTCGAGCCTGTCGAGTCTCTCCATGGTGTGTTCGAGTCGGATTCCGATCTGTCCGATATCCCTTCCGAGTGTGAGAGCTGCGACCCAGCAGCGGAGGTCCTCATGGAGGGCTCTCATCAAAGCCCGCCGCCGGGCTTTGGCCACGACAAGTGCGATGCTGGTGGTGCGTCGAGTGATCATCCCCGTCGCGATGGTGAAGTTCTTCATACTCCCATCGTTGGGATGACCACCGAGGCTCAGGCCTTGGAGACCACACGTATCTGGCTGGAAGAGCTCCAAAGGGAACTCGACGAGCGCGTGCTCCAGAGGGAACTCGACGAGCGCACGCGCCAGCGCCCTCCAGTTGCCAATCGACGACAGCGATAGCTGTTCCTGACTAGATCCCGCAATGACGTTGAGGTATATCGTACCCCTGTGTTAAATGTAGCAGCTACCGCTAGGATAGCGGATTCCATTCAACCTTCATGGTCAGAGGCCGGAAGAGGGTTGATGTAGATCAGAGGACTGTTAGATGCAGCGCAGCATCAGAATTCCGTCGTGTCACAACCCCGCAACAGGATACACATCAATTCACCCAGGGCGGAAACCGTTTAGTCGGCACACAACCCTGGATCACCATTGCGTCGTAGGGGTGGAGGTTTTCGTGAAGAGCAAGTCAGAGATCGGTTACACCGTGAAGACCATCGTCGAGTGCCCACCCCTCCGTAGGGTGGTCCCCGCGTGCCCCGGCACCAGGACGAAAGGCACTCATTCGGTGATGAGAGGAATGCGGACTTTGATGCACGTGATATCCTCACCCAGAAGCGAATCGATAGGCACAGAGCCCACAGAGAAGGACAAGATAGAGATTTTCCGAGTGGTAGCTCAGTCGTGGTTTCTGGTCCTGAGTGTTTCAGCAGAGCCATCCGTTCTGCGGAGATCCCCCCCCCATTTCAGATTGTCTGCTGGGATCGGAAAATTTTCTGGCGAGTCGAAGCCAGAGACTTGGTTGGATGATTACCGAGTGGCTGTGCAGATTGCTGGTGGCAATGATAACGTCGCCATGAAGCATCTGTCCTTGATGTTAGACGGTTCAGCTCGTGCTTGGCTAAATCGCTTGGATCCTTCCAGTATATATTGCTGGGAGGATCTTGGCCGAGTGTCTATCCGAACCTTTGAGGGCACTTGCAAGCGTCCTGCAGGTCTTGTCGACTTACAACATTGTGTCCAGAAGCCCAATGAGACTTTGAGAGACTATATTCAGAGGTGGTCCACTCTGCATCATACGGTGTAGAATGTGTCAGAACACCAGGCTGTCTGTGCTTTCAAGGCCGGTGTGAGATACAGAGAGCTCTATTTGAAGTTCGGTCGAACGGGTGATATTTCACTCGGCAAGATGATGGAAATCGCCACTCGATACGCCAATGGCGAGGAAGAAGACCGCCTCCGTAGCGGCAAAGCAAAGGCAGTCGTCAGTGATAATGGCGGCAACTCCAATCGGAAACAGAAGCGAAAAGCTGAGGGTCTGTTTCAAGCAGAAGCAGCCGCACTGACGACCCAAGGAAAGAATAAGGGGAAAGCTAAAGCACAGTATGCCCCCAAGAAAGGAAAAAATCATTCAGGGACTGATATTATGGATCAGTCGTGTGTAATTCACACGAGAAAAGATGAAGAAGGCAATGTGATTCTGCCCAAGCACACCACTCAGCAGTGTCGAACACTCATGCAGCAGTTCAAAGAGACCCCGTCGAGTGACAAGACTCCTGAAAAGGGGGAAGATAAAGATAAAGAAACATTCCTAGATGTCACTTCTACACTTGTGATTTTCGCTGATGTCGAGAGCAAGAGTCGACTGAAGGTCATCAACAGAGAAGTCAACATGGCTGTACCTGCAACCCCCACCTACCTCGAATGGTCCCAGTACGCTATCACATTCGACCAAACTGACCATCCTGCTCATGTGGCCACTCCTGGTCGACAGGCTCTGGTAGTTGATCCGATGGTGGGGGCCACTCGACTCAGAAAGGTCCTCATGGACGGTGGCAGTGGTCTGAACATCCTCTATGAGGATACCCTAAAAGGGATGGGCATTCCGATGTCCTGACTGAGTGAAAGCAACATGCAATTTCATGGAATCATCCCAAGGAAGAAGGCCAAGTCACTCGGCCAGATTGCATTGGACGTGACATTCGGGAATGATAAAAAATTTCGAATGACGTTTGAAGTCGTGGATTTCCAGAATGCCTATCACGCCATTTTGGGTCGATCCGCGCATGCTTGTTTCATGGCCCGTCCATGTTACGTGTATCTGAAGCTGAAAATGTCAGGCCCTAAAGGTGTGATCACTGTCACTGGCAATCAACATCGAGCTGAAGCATGCCTTCGACAAGGCTCCAAGATAGCCGATCATCAGATGGCCATGGTCAAGCTAGATGAGTACAAAAAGAGCATTGACCCTCCCGATTTGCTCCGTGCAAAGAAGCCCGCTTCTGAGTTGGCATTTCAGTCGGCAGGGGAAGTGAAGAAGGTGCACATCCACCCGACCGATCCAACTGCTGCCCCGATAAATATATCATCAACACTCGACAGCAAATAGGAAGCCGAGCTCATCTAGTTCCTCCGTGAGAACTGGGATATCTTTGCATGGAAGCCTGCTAACATGCCAGGGGTTCCCAGGGGACTGGTTGAGCACCGTCTGAGAGTTGATCCGAAAGCTAATCCCGTCAGGGAGCATTTGCGTCGATCAGCGGCATAGAAGCGCAAAGCAATCGGTGAAGAAGTGGCCCGTCTCTTGCAAGCCAAGTTCATTCGGGAGATTTACCACTCCGAGTGGCTCTAGAATGTCGTGATGGTGCCCAAAAAGGATAAGTCGTTGCGCATGTGCATTGACTTAAAACATCTCAATCGGGTCTGCCCGAAGGATCATTTTCCGCTCCCCCGCATAGATCAAATTATTGACTCAACTTCGGGGTGCGAGCGTTTATCGTTTCTTGATGCTTACTCTGGGTACCATCAGATCCATCTGTATGGCCCGGATGAAATAATGACAGCCTTCATCACCCCATTCGGGTGTTTTTGCTACATCACTATGCCATTCGGTCTGAAAAATGTCGGCGCTACTTTCATGCGCATGATTCAGAAGTGTTTACTCGACCAGATCCCTCGGAATGTCGAGGCGTACATGGACGATATAGTGGTCAAGTCCCACAAAGGTTCCGACCTGCTGGTTGACTTGGCCGAAACATTCGCCAATCTGAGGAGATATGACATAAAACTGAATCCGGCCAAGTGTACTTTCGGCGTCCCTGGCGGCAAGTTACTCGGTTTTCTCATTTCCGAACGAGGGATCGATGTCAACCCTGAGGAAATCAGCACCATTACCTGAATGAAGACTCCCGTATGAGTGCACGATGTTCAGAAACTCACAGGTTGCTTGGCAGCATTGAGTCGATTCATTTCTCGTCTCGGTGAGAAGGCATTGCCTTTATACCAATTGATGAAGAAGTCTAGCACGTTTGAGTGGACTCCAGAAGCCGAAGCAGCGTTTGTTCAGCTCAAAGCCCTGCTCTCCACCCAGCCGGTGCTCACCACTCCATGCAGCAAAGAGCCATTGCTCTTGTACATCGCGACCACTAATCAGGTCGTCAGTATAGTGCTAACTGTCGAGCGAGAGGAGGGTAAAGCTTATAAAATCCAACGGCCAGTTTATTATGTCTCGGAAGTTTTGTCCCCCACAAAGCAAATATATCCACACAATCATAAGCTGGTCTATGGGATATACCTGTTAGCGAAGAAGGTGGCACATTATTTCCAAGACCACTCAATTTCAGTCGTCAGTGATGCTCCTTTGTCTGAGAGTTTCAACAATCAAGACGTGTCAAGTCGAGTGGCTAAATGGGCAATTGAGCTCAGACACTTTGATACCAGATTCGAAGCCAAAAAGACAATCAAGTCCCAAGCATTGGTAGATTTTATGGCCGAGTGGATTGAACATCAACAACCAATCCAGATTCACTCGGCACATTGGACCATGTCCTTCGACGGATCCAAAATGTTGAATGGGTCTGGTGCTGGTGTGGTCTTGATATCTCCCAAGGGCGACAAGCTCAGGTATTTCTTGCAAATTCACTTCGATTCCTCCAACAATGAGGCAGAGTATGAAGCACTTTTGTATGGGTTGCGCATGGCTATTTCACTCGGTGTCAAGCGCCTGATGATTTATGGCGACTCAGATTTGGTGGTGAATCAAGTGATGAAAGAGTGGAATGTTCAAAATCACGCTATGACTGGGTACCGTAATGCAGTCAGAAAGTTGGAGAAGAAATTCGAAGGCCTGGAACTTCATCATGTTCCCCGACTGAAAAATCAGGCAGCCAACGAACTAGCAAAGATTGGCTCCACTCGACGGCCGGTCCCCAGTGATGTGTTCTTAGAGCACCTGCACACTCCTTCGGTGCAAGAAGATCCTTTCACCGAAGATCCCCCACAAGCTTTGAGTTCCACCTATCTGACCGAAGTTGATGTCCCTGCTGTGATTGATTTGGTCATGGAAATTCTGGTTGTCATTCCCGATTGGAATGTGCCTTGCATTGCTTATATCCTCCGACAAGAACTTCCTAAAGATGAAACGGAGGCTCGACGGATTGTGTGTAGGTCCAAGGCCTTTACCGTGATGGGAGATCAGCTGTTCAGAGAAAGTGCAAGTGGTGTTACGCAGTGTTGCATTTCCCCTGAGGAAGGTTGGATGATTCTGGACGAGATCCACTCGGGAACTTGCGGCCACCATGCGTCCTCACGGACGATTGTCGCTAAAGCATACCGAGCTGGTTTTTACTGGTCACAAGCTAATGAGATGGCTAAAGACATTGTTGATCATTGCGATGGATGCCAGTTCTATGCAAACTTTTCACACAAGCCGGCCTCTGCTTTGAAGACAATTCCCCTTGCCTGGTCGTTTGCTATTTGGGGACTCGACATGGTTGGTCCCTTTCGGGTCGAAAAAGGCGGATTCACTCACTTGCTGGTAGCATTAGACAAGTTTACCAAGTGGATAGAAGCCAAACCCATCAAGAAGATGAACTCCTGCACGATGGTCACATTCATGAGAGAAATAATTTTTGATATGGCGTTCCTCACAGCATCATCATGGACAATGGCACCAACTTTGACTCGGAAGAATTCAGGAACTTCTGTAACTCTCAAGGCACCCGAGTGGATTATGCATCTGTTTCTCATCCTCAAACCAATGGGCAAGTCGAGTGGGCTAATGGTCTCATTCTGCAAGGTATGAAGCCTCGTCTCATGCACGATCTGGATCATGCTGCTAGTGCCTGGGTAAGCGAGCTGCCATCTGTGTTATGGGGCCTGAGAACTACGCCAAATCGGTCGACTAGACAGACTCTTATTTTCCTGGTCTACGATGCCGAAGTTGTCTTGCCGAGTGACTTGTTCCACAATTCTCCCTGAGTAGAACTTTATTCTGAAGCCGAAGCTGAACAAGCTAGGTAGGATGGCATTGATCTCCTGGAAGAAGAGGGAGATATGGCTTTGATCCAGACTAAAGCTTATCAGCAAGATCTGCGACACTTCCATGCGAAGAACGTCAAGAGTCGATCATTTCATGAGAGAGACTTGGTGCTCCGAGTTGATCAACAGTGACCTCATAAGCTTGCTCCCGCATGGGAAGGCCCATTCGTCGTCACCAAAGTGTTGAACAACAGAGCATATCACCTATACAATCTCAAGAAGCAGATTGATGAGCCCCGAGCCTGGAATGTCGATCTACTCCGGCGCTTTTATACTTAGAGACAAAAGAGCTTTCTGATGTAATAAGGATACTTCATCTATGCAAATCAAACTTCTATAATTTATTATCGATTCCGATCGTATGGTCTCACTCTTGGGAATACTCCGAGTGTCGAGCAATCCTCACACTCGGGGGCTTAGTTGCGAACATGCTTTCGCCTAAGTTAAAAACCCTGTCGGGTAGATAGCAGTCCATTTCACTTGACGACCTATTTGCGAATCAATCTTCGCTTAGGTTCAAAAACACTCCGAGTGTCGAGCAATCCTCACACTCAGAGGCTTAGCTGCGAACATGCTTTCGCCTAAGTTAAAAACCATGTCGGGTGGATAGCAGTCCATTCACTCGACGACCTATTTGCGAACCAGTCTTTGCTTAGGTTCAAAAACACTTCGAGTGTCGAGCAATCGTCACACTCGGGGGCTTAGCTGTGAACATGCTTTCTCCTAAGTTAAAACCCTATCGGGTGGATAGCAGTCCATTCACTCGACGATCTATTTGCGAATCAGTCTTTGCTTAGGTTCAAAAATACTCCGAGTGTCGAGCAATCCTCACACTCGGGGGCTTAGCTGCGAACATGCTTTCGCCTAAGGTTAAAACCACGTCGAATGGATAGCAGTCCAATCACTCGACGACCTATGTGCGAATCCGTCTTTGCTTAGGTTCAAAAAAAAACTCCGAGTGTTGAGCAATCCTCACACTCGGAGGCTTAACTACGAACATGTTTTTGTCTAAGCATAAAAAAACTCAATCGAGCAAACGATTGAAAGACAAACATGGGTAAATCCAAAGGTTCAATCGCAGATAAAAGATTCGCGATAAAGCAACGGTGCTCAAGCCTAAGGCCTGAATGAAGTTTTAAGCTGATACAATTTCACTCGGCATACCGAGGCAAATAGATTTTTTCTTCCGAAGGTCAAGTTTTTAGGCGCCCGATGGGCTGGCTGGCGCAACAAAAGTTTCCAAGTCGATGTTGTCTGCTATCCTGGTGGCCGCGTCGATGAAGGTCTCCATGAAATCTTCAAACTGGAGTTTCTTTGTGTTAACCACTCGGAGCTCCTTCAACTTGTCTTCCCTCGCCTCCTTGCAATGGACTCTCACAAGGGAGAGCGCCACGTCAGCACCACAGCGAGCAGCAGATTTCTTCCAAGCTTGCACTCGGCTGGGGAGGTTGTTCAGGCATGCATAACAGAGGTGAGGTCGAGCTGAAGAGTGTATTCGGGCCACAGCTCTTTGTCGATCCTCTCCATTGCAGTTTTCAATCGAAGGATATATGCTTGAACTCCCTGAAGTCTGAAGTTGAGTCTGAGCATGTTCATGGCCACCGCATCTCCGACAAGCGACTTGGTGGGATCCAAGTTGGGCTCGATCTCCTCAGTCTCTTTCTCAAAGTCTTGGCAGAATTCTGGAAAAGAAGGATGAGAGAATAGGAGGAGGAATGATGAGATACAACCATCAGAAATTTCATAAAGTTCAGTCGACAGAGAAACTCACCGTCAAGCAGAATGTACATCTTCCTCGAGAACTCTCCCAAGTGCTTCTCCAGGCCATTGATCCTCTTGGATAATTGCTCAGTCTTCTTAAGAAGGTCCACACATTCTGGCTTCAGCTTCACGTTTTCGTCCTCCATCTTCTTTGCACCAGCCAGCTTTTTGTCAGTAGCGTCAGTTTTCTCCTTCGCCATGCACTGGGCATCCGCGAGTGCTTTGTCCTTGTCCTCCAGCGCCCTCTTCATAGAATCTAAATAAACAACATTGCTGAGTCGCGCTTGGAGTCGACGGTTTTTTATTGCGTACGTCTGTTTGAGTGAAAGCACTCGCTTCAAAGCATGGAAAGTGAAGATATGAAGGGAGTGGGTCGAATGAAGTTACCTCCCAGAGTTTTAAGCTCGGTGCGCACTCTCTCCAAAGCATTGTGGAGGCTTCCAAATCCACGCGCAACTAGTTCCTTTCATTTTCAAGATCCTTGTACTGTGTTCCAAGTTCGCAAGCCCTCTGAAACCAACA
The DNA here is from genome assembly GCA_022496015.1 of Hordeum marinum. NCBI lineage: Eukaryota > Viridiplantae > Streptophyta > Magnoliopsida > Poales > Poaceae > Hordeum > Hordeum marinum. The sequence continues at coordinate 354,765,071 of CM039676.1, read as the reverse complement.
GAAGAAAGAAATTCTATCGACAAGTAATACCAAGGACGGTCGACTGGGCTATGAGGACAATGTCATATAATGGTTGACTGTCGAGTGACCTATGTGTCCAGGGGAAGAAGAATTCAAGCAAAAGTCCACTCAACATGCCGAGTAGTTCTGGCACCCCGCATGCCGTAAACAAATTTAAAGCAGTCTTTATCAAGACCGCCGACGGTGCAAGCACTCGACGGCGGTCTCGTGGACTACACCCAGTGGGTGCACTCAGAGTGCCCCCACTGAGACGGTTAACACTCGACCCATCGAGTAACTCGTTAGAAAAAAAATGTACTCGACATGTCGAGTGACTCTAGTACTACGCGTACGACAAAAATCCCGATTTCAAGTTTTCAAGACTACTGCTTATCGTCTGCGATTAGCAGTAGCCTCGGGGACTACACCTAGTGGGTGCACTTAGCGTGCCCCACTGGTTTTTGAGACAGTCGACAAGGTCAGCCCTTTCAGAACATTCATGCGTCACTCGACCCATCGAGTGACGTGCTTCCCCACTCTGTGAAGTGTAGTCTATCCTTATGTAGCATCATATCTTGGTTTATCAATGATATCCATGAAACCTACAAGGTAGCTTCGGAGTGGTGTGATCAAAGGCAAAACGTATCCCGTATACAACAAACTCTAAGACCCCTGCCGGCGCAAGCGCTCGATAACGGTCTCGGGGACTACACCCAGTGGGTGCACTTAGCGTGCCCCCGCTGGATCTGCTGATTATCAATCAGTCGAGCGAAAGAAAACATCCATCATTAGAATATCCGTCACTCGATCCGTCGAGTGACACGTCCCCCCACTCTTTGAAGTGCAGTCTATCCTTATGTAGCGTCATATCATGGCTTATCAATGATATCCATGAAACCTGCAACGTAGCTGCGGAGTGGCGTGACCAAGGGCAAATGTATCAAGCATACAACAGACTCTAAGACCCGTGCCGAGGCAAGCACTCGACAGCGGTCTCGGGGACTACACCCAGTGGGTGCACTGAGAGTGCCCCCACTGATCCAAAACCTACTCGATTAAGACCCGATCTATTCGACTGGAGGAATTTCAAAACACTCTACAGGGTGGAAAGTAAGCACCCAGTGGGTGTACGGTCAAGAAAAGACAGAAATTCAATCGGAAATGTACTTACAATCGAACTTACTCGAACATTGGTGCGGAGGGCCGTGCTGGCTTCGTAAGCCAGCTTGCTAGCCTCGTACGCCTCTTTGATTCGTAGCATCATCTGCTCTGCCTGGATCATAGCCTCCTTCGCAGCTCCGGTCTGATCTTCTAGAACACGATGAAGAGGGAAAGCCGTCATGGGCAGGATCGGCGTAGTAGCTAGGGCAGCTGAAGTAGTCTAAGTAGGTCCGGTTGGAGTTGATGTCATGATAGTCGAGACAGCTGGAGGGGCACTCGATAGAGGTATTGTAGGATCAGCTCTGATTCGTGTCGAGTCACCCATCCCCTGGGAGGACTCTGTAGTCAACCGCTGAAGCGTCCGCATGGATGAAGCTCTTCGAGTGCGGGCGTGCGAGGCGTCTGGGTGTTCCTCGTCGTCTTCCACCTGGATAACCTCTGCAACGTCAATCGACAGTGTTAACTTTTGCAAGTGACGAATCTCATTCGAGTGAATCGAAGACATATTTACCTTTGTGAGAGTTGCAGCATCATCAGTGTCAATGTCCATTGCTTCCCCTCCGTCTCGAGGAGGTGATGTTACAGAAGTAGCAGCTTTGATGAATCAAACAACACTCGGTTAGCAACAACGCAAAGGCACAGTCGACAGAAAGAATTTGAAAGATAATACTCACGTGGAGATGACAGGCACAACCATCCTCATGCGAGGCAGTGCCTTGCGAGGTTTGGCCGTGTTCGGCTTGGGCTGCTTGGCCGACCGCTCACTCGACTCGACAGTTGAAGGGCGGCTCCGCTTCGGGTTCTTCTCAGTGGAGCTTGGATCCCTATCCTCAGCAGCTGCCGGATCCTGGCGGAATTTCGAGTGGTGTTCGGTGTGAGGAGGCGACTTGACTTCTGGCTCGTTTTCGTCCGAGTCTTCATACTCATCTTCAGAGTCTTCTGAGCCTTGGCCGTCCATGCTGCCACCTTCGCTCACCACTCCACCTTCATTCTGGTTCTTATTAGGGACGGGCGAATGCATATTCTTCCATTCCTGCATGGTTCGAACAAACAAGTCAGTGCGCAAGCCAAACTTTCACTCGACAGTACAAGATTATTCAGTAGATGAAGCGCAATACCAGATTCTTCGGTGGGTTTTCGACTGAGTAAGGTCAGATCCTCTTGGCTCCCAAAGGGTTGTCGCATGCCCCAGTAATGCTGCGAAGCCACTGTTCGACGGTCTCTTGTGGAACGTCTTCTGGGTGCGCCCTGGTCGAGTCTTCAGGACCGGCATAGTGCCACATGGTGTGGTACCTGGCTTGGAGCGGCTGAATGCGTTGACCGAGGAATGTTTCCAGCAAGTCCATGCTGGTCACTCTGCCTCAAATCAGTTGCACCACGGCCTCCACCAAAATTCTCACTTGGACATGTTCCTCTTCAGTCACCCTCAGAGTCTTGGGAGCGGCTGGACGGTCAGTTGTATAGGGGGGAAGGCCAGTCGACATGTTGGGAAGTGTGGCATCTTTGCAGTAGAACCTAGTCGACTGCCAACCTCTAACGGATTCTGGAAAGTTCATATCAGGGAAGGAACTGCGAGCTCTTTTCTGAATTCCTAAACCCCCCCACAGCTGCAGCACATGAGTTTTCCCATCCGACGGATCTGCTTTCTTCACCGTCTGAGATCTAATCGTAAAGATGTCCTTAAAGAGTCCCTAGTGAGGAGTACACCCCAGTAAGTGTTGGAAATATGCCTTAGAGGCAATAATAAATTGGTTGTTATCATATTTTCTTGTTCATGATAATCGTTTATTATCCATGCTATAATTGTATTGATCGGAAACTCAGATACATGTGTGGATACATAGACAACACCATGTCCCTAGTATGCCTCTAATAGACTAGCTCGTTGATCAAAGATGGCTATGGTTTCCTAGTCATGGACATGAGATGTTATTTAATAACGGGATCACGTCATTAGGAGAATGATGTGGGACAAGACCCAAACTACAAATGTAGCATAGGATCGTGTCAGTTTATTGCTATTGTTTTCTACATGTCAAGTATTTGTTCCTATGACCATGAGATCATGCAACTCACTGACACCAGAGGAGTACCTTGTGTGTATCGAACGTCACAACGTACCTGGGTGACTATAAAGGTGACTATAAAGGTGCTCTATAGGTATCTTCGAGGGTGTCTGTTGGGTTGGCATGGATCAAGACTGGGATTTGTTACTCAGTGTGACGGAGAGGTATCTCAGGGCCCACTCGGTAATACAACATCACAATAAGCCTTGCAAGCAATGTGACTAAGTGTTAGCCACGGGATCTTGTATTACAGAACGAGTAAAGAGACTTGCCAGCAATGAGGTTGAACTAGGTATGGAGATGCTGACGATTCAATCTTGGGCAAGTAACATACCGAAGAACAAAGGGAATAGCATACGGGATTAACTGAATCCTTGACATAGAGGTTCGACCGATGAAGATCTTCGTAGAATATGTGGGAAGCAATATGGGCATCGAGGTCCCGCTATTGGTTATTGACCGTAGAGGTGTCTCGGTCATGTCTACATAGTTCTCGAACCCGCAGGGTCTGCACACTTAAGGTTCGGTGACGTTTCGGTAGTATAGAGTTATGTATGGTGGTGACCTAAGGTTGTTCGGAGTCCCGGATGAGATCTAGGACATCACGAGGAGCTCCAGAATGGTACAGGGGTAAAGATTGATATATAGGAAGTCCTGTTTTGGTCGCGGGAAAAGTTTCGGGCTCATCCGTAGTGTACCGTGAGTGCCGATAGTGTACCGAGGGACCATCGGGAGAGGTATTTCGACCCAAGAGACTACATGGGCTATGGGAGGAGGTAAACCAGCCCCTGGTGGGCTGGCTGAAACCTCCTCTGAGGGCCCATGCGGCTGGAGTGGTTTGAGAAGGAAAAAATCCAAAGGTGGAGAGGTGGAAAGAGTTTCCGAGTGGAAAGGAGGAATCCTACTCCTAATAGGATTGGAGTAGGACTCCTCCACCTCCAATTTAGACCAAACCATGAGGGTTTGAGGCTGCCTCCTCCCATCCCTCCCTCCTATATATACTAGAGGATTTAGAGGAAAAAGCTAACCCTAATAGCCACGTGCTACCTCTCCTCTAGATCACAGTTTCTCCTCTAGATCGGTTTTCAGCGGTGCTTAGGCGAAGCCCTGCTGGAATAGCTCCACCACCATCGCTGCAACGTTGTCGCGTTGCCGGAGAACTCATCTACCTCTCTGCTCCCTCTTGCTGGATCAAGAAGGCGGATATCATCATCGAGCTGTACGTGTGCTGAATGCGGAGGTGCCGTCCGTTCGGCGCTAGATCGGAAGGACCGTGATCAAGATCGCGAGACGGATCGTGATGAGATCGCGGGACGGATCGTGATGAGTTCGCGGGATGGATCGTGATTGGATCGCGGGACAGATCGTGATGAGATCGCGGGATGCTCGGTGATTTGATCGCGAAGACGTTCGACTACACCAACCGCGTTTCTTAACGCTTCCCGCTTAGCGATCTACAAGGGTATGTAGATCAACTCTCCCTCTCATAGATGCTCATCACCATGGATAGATCTCTCGTGTGTATAGGAAATTTTTTGTTTCCCATGCAACGTTCCCCAACAGGAAGCACTCGTAGAAAGTTCCAAAGGCAGACAAGTATGTAATAGCATTCGGCGGAAAATGGTGTAGTTCAGCGCCGAGGAAATTGAAGAACCCTCTAAAGAACGGGTGGGGTGGCATAGAGAAAGCTCTTTCGACATGGGAGAGGAGGAGGACCCGCTGCCCATTGCGTGGCTCCGGCTCGCGCTCTCCTTCCGGCAACCTCCAAGCGCCTTCTGCGACGAGCCCGTTAGCAACCAAGTCGTCGACGTCCTCACGGGTGACCACCGAAGGGAGGAAGTCACCCTGCATCATCCTGGCAGCGCGGTGAACCGAGCGGTCGAGGGCTTCTTGCCGTTGGCCTTTGTCACCCCCTATTATCTCGCTCCAACTTCTCCATGGTGCTCTTCGTCATCGTCGCGACGGCTCTCATCGGAGAGGAATGGAGTGGGGCCCTGGGGGCAGAGGAAGCGGAGGAAAGGAGGAAGTTGGGGTGGAGATATTGTGCAAATCGCGGCGCATCGAGTTTTATACTCTGCCGATTGACTCACTTGCTAGTAGGCCCATGATATCGCCGCACACGCCAACCGCTGACAGCGCCCAATACATGGTGATATGACCGGCGTGAAAATTGAGGCATCGTGCCTCCACTTACCCTGATCGTGGCATCATCATCGCACGCACGCGCGCTTCCCAATTTTTCATATCTCGCAAAATCCGGGCCTGGCAGACCGACCCGTCACCTCCAAAGATTCCTTCGATTCACTCGGAGCAGAGCAAACATTGAACATTCACTCGGACACTTTCAAGGCTGAATGGATCCAGGCGAATGATGAAGAATTCAATTGACAAGAGTTTCGTTGAAGACCTGAATATCATTCAGAAGATTTGGTGTCTTGATTCCAAATCGACATCAACACCCCTATTCACCACTCGAACCCCGATCCAATCGGGGGCTCATGACGAGGATATGTACCTAGAGTAGGGTCCTAGGCATGACCGACATACCCTACCTAAGGACACTACATTGTAGGACTTGAAGATCTCAAACAAGATTCCAACTAGATCCCGTGCAGCGCTTAAAGTCACTCGACAGCTTATCCACTCGGAGACTTATTCCTTCACTCTACGGTCGACTGTCACTCAGAAGACCTCGATTCCACTCGACGCCAGAAGCTCAGAGACCACCTCCAGGAGGCCAACCGGCAGTCGTTAGTCTCTTCGTCATTAATAGCTTTTATTGTGTACGTTACCAGTAACGCTAGACTTTAACCCCACGATCGGACTCTTAGATGCGGGGTAATTATGAGGGGCAACGAACTCTATACAAGCCACCCCTCTCCCCTGGCACAAGGGTTCGCAACCACTGTAATCTCAATATTCCACATGACAAAGCTCCCGAGCACTGAGACGTAGGGTTGTTACCTCCACGAGAGGGGCCTGAACTCATACATCTATGTGTACACCCTCGCCGTAGCTAGGACTCTACCCTCTCCTGTCGTACCCCTACCATCTATTGTCAGGCTCGTTCCCACGACAACTGCCATGCTAACCAGGGGTTTAATGATACATGATGTGGGTGGGTGTCCCTAATCCTTTGTAATGGCACGGTTAGCGTCAAAACTAATGATGAGATTAGCCGGTATATTCAAAGTGCTAAAGGGGTTCGTCAAGGTGATCCTGTTTCCCCCTTTTTGTTCAATTTGGTCGTTGAATGTCTTACTAAGATGACATTAGCTGCCCAGAGAAACAGTTTGTTTCAAGGGTTAGCTCCAGATCTAATTGATGGGTGTGTGGGCATTTTGCAGTATGCGGATGATACAACGATGTGCTTTTCACATGATGTGAAGAAGGTAGTGAATGTAAAACTGCTCCTTTATTTGTTTGAGTTGATGTCGGGTCCAAAATTTAATTTTGATAAAAGTGAGGTTCTACTAGGGGGGACAACAACATGGATCAGCTATATGCTTAGATATTAGTTGTTAGGTTGGCAAACTACCTATGAAGTACCTGGGTGTTCGAGTAACATATGCCATGCTCAAAACTATTGACAGGGATTTTCTTGATGCTAAACTGATCAAACGGTTAGTAACATGGATGGGCTATGCTGCTTCTTCTCGTGCCAGGGCTATCTTACTTAACTCTAGTCTGGATGGCATACCGTCTTATTTCATGTCTCTGTTCTTCCTCAACAAGACTTTTATTGAAAAAACGAATGCTAATCGTAGATGGTTCTTTTGGAGGAAAGGGAGAAAAAAAGCGTGCTTACCATATGGTCAAATGGGCTAGGATTTACAGCTCTAAAAGAATTGGAAGTTTAGGTATTAAGGATCTCCATAAGCAGAACATCAGCCTTTTGGTAAAGTGGTGGTGGAAACTCGAGTCTGGGGATAGTTTATGGCAACATATTGTTTGCGACCGATGTGCGAACCCGCTTTAATGATTCACCTTGCTGAAAAGAGATTATGAGAGTGAAGGATGTTTATATGGTGGAGAGAGGTTTAGAATAATTGGAGGACTTGACTAGAATCTGGCATGATCCCTAGTTGTTGGATACTCCCCTTAAAACACATTTCACTATCTTGTTTGATATTTGTCATGAGCAAGATTGCACCCTTGCAAATTTTGTTAGTAACAACTATGTGGTGCATTTTAGGCGCACTCTATTTAGTGAGCTGGCTTCCCAGTGGTATGTTGTTGTGGATGGGACTAAGAACTTTTCTGTAAATGGGTATCCTGATACTGTGGGCTGGAAGCATACATCAAACAAAATCTTCATGACTAAGTTTGTGTATGAGTGATTGGAAAAAGACCTATCAGGACCTGATTACAAATGGGTTTGGAAAGCAAAACTTCCCTTGAAGATTAAAATCTTCCTTTGGCAATTATTCTAGAATGTTGTTCTTACCAGAGAAAATATGTGTAAAAGAAATTGGCCTAGAAAGCCTTGATGTTCCTTTTGTCATAACGTTGAATCTGCTAGACACTTGTTCTTTGGCTACACCTTTGCACGACCGATGTGTGTGTTGGTGTGTGTGTGGGGGGGGGGCTCTGGGTGCGTGTTGCTGCCCCAAACGTTGTGGCAAAGCTGGGCGTGGTTTATCTCCCTGGTGGGAGAAAATACTATATGATGATTATATCTGCTATATGTTGGGGGATTTGGTGTACTCGCAATAAAATCACCTTTGAGAAACATGTTGTTTGCACTCCCTTGGAGGTTGTTTTCATTGTGTGTTCTTTTATGATGTATTGGCCAGGACTAATGATGGAAGGTGACAAGGCAAAGTTCCACGCGGGTGTGCAAATGACGGTTCAGGTGGCGACGTCTTTGGCTGATCGTTCTACTTCCTAATGCAGGCTCGTGCTGGACCGTGGTGCTGGAGTTTAGATTGGCTGATGACTTGCTGGCGTTTTATCGATGATAGTTCCTCATTGGGGCTTGATGCAACCTGAGCTTAGTCGTTTCCTTGTATCTAGTGTTCGTAGTCTCCTATCTTGGTCTGGTCCTCTAGTACTATATCTGTTGTTGGATGGTTAGTGTTAACAAGTTTTCGCCCCACGATGGGTACTTCGTTTTAGAGGTGTTTGTAGTGGGTTTCATGTTGATGCTCCAACCTACTTTCCCCTTTCAGTCCCCTATTATTTTTGCTTAGACCTTTTGAGATGATGGTTGGTTCTGGAAAACTAATGCTGATGTATTTCAGTTAAGTGATTAATGGAAAGGGGTGTGAGCCCAGTTGAAAAAAAACCCGATGTGTGTGGGTAATTGTGATGACCAACTCTCATGACACATGTGCTCTGTCTGCCTTGATGGTGTCCTGGACTAGGGGGTCCTAGCCGAGCTGATCTACCATGGGCTGAATTGGGGGCCCAACAAGGAGGAATGACTTCGGAGGCCCTCAAGCAGAGGCGTGAGTTCATCGGATTCTACCGAAGACTTGGCGTGCAATCCAAGGAAGGGTGATTTATTCGCCATGAGGTCTTTAGATGGTAACTGACGTGCATGTAACCCTAGATGGCCCCGGTGCCTATATAAGCCGGAGGGTTTTAGTCCATAGGACAGATTCATTGACACTCATCATCACCCCTAGGTGTAGACCACCACATTCGATCTCGAGGTAGATCAACTCTGTACTTCACTACACCAATTGTTGGGGATATAACCCCATGATGAGACCCGCCACAATAGTTCCGGGTCACACTGGGCGGCTCGTGCACCAGCCCAAGAGTGGGCCGTGAAGACTTAAGCCCAAGACGCTTGGCGGCTTGACAAGATGGGACGGCCTTTAGCCCGGATGAAGAAGACCCGGGCGTGTAAGCCGCCCGGAGACAACTTGACCAAGAAGGCAAGAAGAGGTAGAGATAGACTTGTACATGTATTGAGAATCGATCACATCTTGTATGACCTGTGGTCTTGACCTCCTATATAAAGGCGAGACCTGGGGCAGCTTAGGGACAGGCAATCGAGAACTAGGTCAAGCAGTAGCTCCCTTGTAATCGATACAACCAGCAATACCAACACAAGAAAGACGTAGGTTCTTACCTCGACTTGAGGGGCCGAACCTGGGTCAACTCGTGTCCTTCGTCCCAACCAACCCCTTTGAGTACACCACCTTAGCGATGGCCTCGAATCCAAGTCCGTTCACCTGGACATCTGCCATGATAAAACCACGACAGTTGGCGCCCACCGTGGGGCTTGCGCTCGGTGGTGATGAGTTCTCAAAGGGCTCTCTCCCAGGGCTCGAGGGATACATGGTCGGAAGGATGAGCAAGAGTTGCCATGGCTGGCTCTACATCGCCGACGCCGACTGGGGGCTTGACGCCGGCTTTGTGGAATATGGATTCCGGGTTCCTTTCGGCGGAATCCACGTCTTCATCGGAAGGATCGATGGATCTACGCCCAAGCAGGACGTCTGCACCGACATCATCGAGTCGGCTCGACGCGCACAACCCGTCCGCGATGTGCAACCCGCCCGTGTCAACCCATGCCGGAAGCACGTCTTCGTGGGCTTCACTCAAGGTATGGATCTGGAAGCTTCTGCGTCGCAGGAAACTCTTGTCTATTTAGAAGACGAGTCTTCAAGCGGAGATATGGAGTCGATCTACCAGCTTCACAACGGTGGACTTGGGGGCTACGACAAGCTTTACCCTGAGTCGGATCGCTCTGAACCGGAACATCCTGGGCTGCCGGTTCATGCGGCCGTGTTCATGGCAGGATCAGCCCTAGGTGCGAGCAGCACAACTGTGGGAGCGACAACCTCGGGAGCTGACCCGCCGTCGCCGCCGTCGGCTCAAGTTCTTCTAGATCTGATGAACGAGCTCGCGGCCCTGATGGCCACTGAAATTACACCAGATAATCAAGCCGCCCGGAACTTGGAGATTGTGAGGCTCAAAGACCGGATGGCAGAGGAGCAGCAAAGGATAGCCGAGCTAAAGGTCCAGATGGAGGAAGAGGCAGAGCGCATTAAGACAGATGCCTTCCACCTTGGGCTGGAACAACAATCGGCGGCTGCGGTGCACCGGATGAGGCATCAATCCCGCTTACCCGAGCGTTATGAGGCTAGAAACCTCTTCAACACGCCAGGAACGGGACGAGCAGCGGATACACCTGGAAGCCGCCCGGCGGCTCGACCAATGCTACACCCGGCCCGACATAACCAGGACTCACCACTGGTTTTCCCAACGCCGAAGGGTCATTATTCCAACCCGGCGGAGAACATGGTGGCGGCGGCTACCCGACTTGAAACAATCCCTATCCCGGACGAGGCGCCCTTTGCGGAGGATGTGCGGAACGCCATTGGATATTTTCAGACGGCGATGGCCCAGCAGGTGAAGTATGCTTACATCCAGAGCCACGTTCATTCAACCCCTCTCCCCAGTCGTAGCTTTAGCCAGCGTTATGAGTCGCCGGCGGTTTCCAGCAGCGATCGGCATAGAGGACCTCCGGGGGACGATCAGGCGGCTCTCAATGCACTCATAAACCGGGCAAGAAACCAGCAAGAGGCAGCCACGGTGGCCACGGCGGCTCACCGAGAGCCCGCGCCCTTCTTGTCAGTAGGAGCGGGAGTAACCACCAGGGCCGTGGGGGTGCCATGCTTGTCACCGGCTCTGCGAAGTGAGCGGTTGCCGAAGGATTTCAATGGACTGCGCAAGGTCCCAAAATATACCGCCGACTTACCTCCGGAAGCATGGATCAAAAGCTATGAGCTAGCTATGGAGATGCTGGATGTCAGTGAGGTAGTATGTGCTAAGTATTTTATCATGATGCTCGAAGGTCCGGCTCACACATGGTTGAAAGGTTTACCACCCAATACCATCAATTCATGGGCTGAGTTGAGGGAAAAGTTCATCAAAAACTTTCAAGGGACTTGCAAACAGCCTATGACACTTGTGGATCTTTATTGTTGTGTCCGGCAGGAGAATGAGTCGGCTCAACATTGGGTCCGACGGGTGTCAACCGTTATCCACTCCTTTGAACAGATCACGGCGGCTCAAGCAGCGCTGATCCTGGAAAAGAACTGTCATTTTATCCCCTTGAAGCAGAAGCTTGGCCGGCTCAAGCATACGTGTCAGGACATGGGAGAACTTATGACGGCTCTCACAAACTACGCGGACTCTGATAACACCAAGGATCCAGGATCTGACGAGGAGAAGGCCGGCCAAGGTAAGAAGAGTAATCCGGGCAAGGGTGCGGCAAACAATGGTAACCAGAGTAAGTGGAAAAACCCAGACGGCGGGTCAGAACTGGTAGCCAATGCAAGCACCGGCCAAAACTATCCCAAGGGCAATGGAGGTTCAGGCCGCATTTTAACATAAATAGGGCTCCTTTCAACTTGGAAGAGGCGCTCAAAAAATCCTGTCCGGAGCACAGCCGGCCCGATAAGCCTTCAGCACACACATGTGGGGACTGCCACATCATGCAGAAGTTCAGGAATTATAACACGCGGTAGCACAACAACCATGAAGGAGGCCCGCCTAGCGGCTCAGGGTCAGGCGGGTCAGGAGCTGGGTTTGGATCTGGTGGCTCAGGGTCCGGTCACCATGGGCTGGGTAATCAAGGGGGACATCCTCAGCACTCTGGTAACAACAATCAGCAGCAGCATAACCAGTCTGGGTATCAGAGTAATCCAAAGCAGCTCAGTTCAGGCCAATATCATGTCTTCACAACCGGCCTTAACAGGCGGGATCAGAAGTTGCGCAAGCGGGCAGTTAATGCAGTTGCACCGACTTTGCCACGGTACTTGAGGTGGTCTGAATATGACATAACATGGAGCCGGGAGGATCACCCGCCACGTGTCGATGACCCGGGGCGGCTGGCCTTAGTGGTCGCCCCCAAGTAGGAGGATATATGTTGAATAAAGTAGTCATGGACGGTGGTAGCAGCATTAACATCCTGTACTATGATACCTTCCGGCGGATGAAACTGCTCGATAACGACCTTAAGCCCTCATCAACTGTTTTCCATGGGGTGGTGCCCGGTAAGTCGGCTTATCCGGTGAGCAGGATTTCTTTGGAAGTGGCCTTTGGTGACGAGTACAACTACAGGGTGGAGTCCTTGTGGTTTGAAGTGGTCAAGATCAAGAGCCCTTATCACGCATTATTTGGATGGCCGGCTTATGCAAAGTTTATGGCTAGGCCCTGTTATGTTTACTTGCAGCTCAGGATGCCCGGATTAAACGATACGATCACTGTCAATGGTAATCGGAATACGGCTATTGAGTGCAAGGAAGGGGATGTGGCTTACGCCGAATCCAGTTGTGCTGAGGCAGAACTCAAGTTCTATAAGGAGAATGTTGACCCGGAGGATATGACCCCACTAAAGAAACCTACAATGGAGGTTGAGCCGCCCCTCAAGTTTTCGGCCGATGATACGAAGGCAATAGATTTCACTCCGGGCGACTCATCTAAACAGTTCATCATTGGTGCTAACATGGATCCCAAATAGGAAAGCACGCTCATCGAATTCATCCGTGAGAATTGGGACATCTTTGCATGGAAACCTTCTGATATGCCGAGTGTACTGAGAGAGTTTGCTGAGCACAACCTTAATGTGGATCCTAAGTTTAAACCTGTCAAGCAGTTTCTACGACAGTTCAATGAGGAGAGATGCAAGGCCATTGGGGAAGAGGTTTCCCGGCTCTTAGCGGCGGGTTTCATTGTCGAGGTCTTTCACCCCGAGTGGCTGGCTAACCCGGTGCTGGTGCTCAAAAAGAACGACATGTGGCGTATGTGCGTGGATTATACGAATCTCAACAAGGCCTGTCCGGCTGATCCTTTTGCTCTCCCTCTATTGATCAAATAATTTATGCTACGACGGGTTACAAAAGCCTATGCTTACTGGATGCTTATTCAGGATATCATCAGATCAAGATGGCAGTTAAGGACCAAGAGAAGACAACCTTCATCACTCCTTTTGGAGCCTTCTGCTATGTGTCTATGCCTTTTGGGCTCAAGAGTGCCCAGGTGACTTATCAGCGATGTGTGCAGAATTGTCTTCACAGTCAGATCGGGCGCAACGTTCATGCTTATGTGGATGATATTGTGATCAAATCAAGGAAAAAGGAGACCCTTTTGGACGACTTAAGGGAAACCTTTGACAATCTCCGGGTCTATAAGATGATGCTTAACCCGACGAAGTGTGTCTTTGGTGTTCCAGCTGGCAAGCTCTTAGGATTTCTGGTTTCCGAGCGTGGCATTGAGGCTAACTAGGTTAAAATCAAAGCTATCACCTCCCTGGCAGAGCCGGCTTATATTAACGACGTGCAACGCCTGGCGGGGCGGATTGCCGCGTTGAGCCGGTTCATAAGCCGCCTTGGTGAGAAAGCTCTCCCCTTGTATCAGATGATCAAAAGACAAACAATTTTGTCTGGAGTGTGGCGGCGGGTGAAGCATTGGAGGCACTCAAGAAGCAGCTCACGGAGCCGCCAGTGTTAGCTGCTCCGGTTGAGAAAGAACCTTTGCTCCTGTATGTAGCGGCTAACAACCGGGTTGTCAGCGCTGCAATTGTGGTCGAGTGCAAGGAAGCAGGGAAGGAATATCCGGTTCAGAGGCCGGTTTATTATATCAGCGAGGTCCTGACAAAATCTAAACAGAGATATCCACACTCGCAGAAGTTGGTGTATGGGGTATTCATGGCCAATCGCAAGTTAAAACACTACTTCTTAGGGAACCAGATCACCATGGTCAGTTCTGCTCCATTGGGGGTACATAATTTAGAACAGAGAGGCCATTGGTAGGATTGCTAAGTGGCCGTTGGAGCTAGGACCCTCAATCTGAAATACGTACCCCGTACGTCTGTCATGTCTCAAGCCCTTGTGGATTTCATAAACGATTGGACAGAGTGTTAAGCACCCGAAGAGAAGCCAGATAACACATACTGGACTATACACTTTGATGGATCCAAGCAGCTGGAAGGGTCAGGAGACGGAGTTGTTTTAACGTCTCCCAAAGGTGACAAGTTCTGCTATGTGCTCTGGCTGATGTTCCCTTGCATTAATATTGCGGCTGAATATGAAGCCCTGCTTCATGGCCTCAGGGTAGCTAAGGAGATGAATTTAAGCCGGGTAAGGTGTTTTGGCGACTCAGATCTTGTGGCTCAACAAGTTTCAGGCACTTGGGACTCCAAGGATCCACGGATTGCGGCTTATCATCAGGCGGTGGATGTCATTGCTGGTCACTTCAAAGGTTATCAGGTAGATCGCATTGATCGTCGCCGGAATGAGGCGGCTGATGCCTTGTCAAGGTTAGGCTCTCAGTGGAAGCCGGTGCCGCCCAATATCTTTCTGGACGTCTTACATCACCCGACTATCAAGTTACCTTCAGAGGAAGATTTGGTCGTTCCTGACCCGGAGGGGAAATTGGTGGTAGCTCTGCATGCTATTCCGGATTGGACTGTGCCTTATCTGGCATATTTGACTCGGGCGAGTTACCTGATGATGAAAATCTGGCCAGACAGATCACCCGGCGATCTAAGTCCATGACAATAGTTAATGGTAAGTTGCATAAGTGCAGCGTGACCGGGGTATTTCAACGTTGTGTCTCACCAGAGGAGGGTCAGTAAATCTTGAATGAAATTCACGCTGGAGATTGTGGACATCACGCCGGCTCAAAATCTCTAGTGGCCAAGGCTTTCTGGCACGGTTTCTTCTGGTTGACGGCTCACAAAGATGCAGAGGATCTGGTCCGCAAGTGTGACGGCTGTTAAAAATTTGCCGGCGGGCTCATGTTCCGGCTCAAGAATTGCGCATGATACCAATTACTTGGCTGTTTGCAGTCTGGGGGGCTTGATATGGTCGGGCCTTTCAAGAGATCCAAGGATAAGAAGACGCACCTCTTGGTGGCTGTCGATAAGTTTAGGTAGAGGCTGAGCCGGTTAGCAAGTGTGACGCGGCTACATCCGTTCAATTTTTCAAAAAGCTGATCTATCATTTCGGTTACCCTCACAGCATCATCACGGACAATGGCATGAACCTTTCTAAGTTGGCTATGAAAATGTTTGTGACCTCGAACACATCCGACTTGATGTCTCTGCAGTTGCTCATCCACAGTCCAACTGTCAGGCAGAGAGTGCTAATCAAGAAATCCTGAGAGGTATCAAGCCCTGGCTTATGGTTCCTTTACATCGGATGCCGGGTGGTTGGGTGAAAGAGTTGCCATCCGTCTTATGGAGCATCAGAACTACCCCCAACAGATCCACGGGTTATACACCTTTCTTCATGGTCTACGGTGCTAAGGCAGTGTTACCAAGTGACATCCGGCATGACTCGCCACGAGTGGCGGCTTACGTTGAGTCGGATAACGAGACAGCGCGTCAAGACATGTTGGATGCTTTGGAGGAGGAACGAGAGATAGCGGCTACCTGTTCGGCGATCTATCAGCAAGACCTGCACCGCTATCACAGCCGCAGAGTCAAGACCCGGACGTTTCAAGAGGGCGACTTAGTGCTGCGGCTGATTCAAGACTAGAAAAATATGTACAAACTATCTCCTCCATGGGAAGGACCTTTTGTGGTCAGCAGAAATCTCAACAACGGGTCATATTATCTCATTGACATCCGGGACGACTCAGATACCTTGGGGCAGGAGACCCGTCGGCCATGGAACATAGCGCATCTGTGGCCTTATTATACTTAAGTGGTTGAGGCTCGACATTGTACACTATCATTGTACATATCATATTTATATATGAATAAAGTGGCGCCCCTGCAGGCCGGGGTCTCTGTCATTTCGAGTATCTTCGTCAAATGCAAGAAGAATCCAACACATTGGCTGTCGAAGGGGGCTTCCTACCTTCGGGTATAGCTTATCTAACCCTAACATCCGGCTTGATGCCAAAAAAGTTGACAAGTCAACTTTGGTTGTCGAAGGGGGCTTCCCACCTCTGGGTGTAGCCTTTAACCCTAACAACCGGCTTTCATGCCAAAAATGTTGACAAGTCAACATTGGCTATCAAAGGGGGCTTCCTACCTTTGGGTATAGCTTATCTAACCCTAACAGACGGCTTTATGGCAAAAAAAGGTTGAGAAGTCAACTTTGGTTGTCGAAGGGGGCTTCCCACCTCCGGTTGTAGCTTATCTAACCCTAACAACCGGGTTTCATGCCAAAAATATTGACAAGTCAACATTGGTTGTCGAAGGGGGCTTCCTACCTTCGGGTATGGCTTATCTAACCCTAACAGTCGGCCTTGTGCCAAAAAAGTTGACAAGTCAACTTTGGTTGCCGAAAGGGGTTTCCCACCTCCGGGTGTAGCTTATCTAACCCTAACAGCCAACTTTCATGCCAAAACATGTTGACAAGTCGACATTGCAAATCCAGGGGGCTTTCCTGCCCTATGAATATATAGCTCCTCAAATACAACGGACGACTCTTCAGCCAAGCAGTTAACTCCATCAAAATGTTGGAAAGATACAACATCTTCGGGTCAAGCTCTTAAGCCGCCCTCCTAGCGGAGTAAACTTACATCTATCTTTGCAAGAATTTAAAGCTGTCAACAGCCGGCCATACATATAAAAAGAAGCATGAGGAGGATGCATTGATATATTAAGCCGGACCTTTTCATATGCGCACAATGGCACAGTTCAAAGAGGCAAAAAGATTACTATCAGTCTATTACATATGCTCTCAGGGGAGCGCAAAATATCATGAAGTTTTTTACACCGCTTCCGGCGGGTCACAAGAGTCGTTTGTCAATGGCATGTATTTCAGACTCCTTTACACGGCTGGTGGGTTGCCCTGCTCCGGGTCTTCAGCCTCCTTGATCTGAAGATGATCCAAATCCTAGTTGCATTGGGTTAAAGACGCGAAGTGACCTTCCTCAAAGAAGGGTGATTAAGTTCAGACGCAAAAATATGCTTACTGCGGGCGGGTGTCAGATCCTTGCTTTCAAACAACGGGCCGCGGATCCTCTTTTGGTCAGCGGTGTAAGCTGCTTGATAAGTTGCCAAGTTTACTTCTTCGGCCAAGACGGAGGCTAGGACCTTTGAATCTTTCACGCACCGGGCATAGTCAGCATCTGAAAACTCGGAGCCATCATCCTTCTTGGAAGCAAACCCGTCCATCATTTCAGCCGGTGTTAATTCGGGGGCAAAGGCCAGCGCCCGGCTGATAGCTGCAATCGCCCCCTGGCGGGCGGCTGATCTATTCAACTCTCCGATTTGCTTCGGCATTGTGGAGAGAAGTTCTAAGACCCCTTTGAAAGTTGAGGGGATGGCTTCCTTATATTGGATAGCTTTAATAGTGCACACGGCGCCGTAGTAAAGCTGCTCTGTCAACGTATATATGGCCTTCAAAGGCAGCAGGCTGTTAGAGGCGAGTTGGCGGCTCCTAGGACCTGTATAAGACGGAGATCTCATTGTAAGCCGCTAGAGGAAAGTACAATACTCAAAATTGGATAAAGATGTCAGCAACTTACCAAAGAGGGCGGCTGTCATCTTCATAATGTGGCGCTTTAAGGACTGCAGCTCATCAGATACAATCATCAGCCGCTGGTCCGCGTCATCCGCGCGTTTGGTCAAGGTGGATTTATCGGCTGTAGCGGCTTCCTTGAAGGCGATGAAGTCAGCCTTAAGTTTGCCAAGCTCGTCAGAAAGGAGCCGACACTTCTCATCAGCTTCGCTCCGGGCAGCTTGCTGGGTGGTTATATTGGTTTTTAACCCGACAATTTCTGACCCAGCTTCGTTTAAAGCTTCCTATGGCATATCAAAATATAGGATGAGCCGGTAGGAGGAGAAGGAAAAATCAGCAAGTCTCAAACATATTGCTAGCAATATGTGTGACACTTGGGGGCTAATTTTTATTTTGTCTCCTAGATCAAAAAACAATTCCGGATCATCTTATTTCAGTTAACTCGGAATTTGGAGCTAAAAACTCAGTTTTTCAAGAAGTTCAGCATGAAAGTCCTGACTCAACTTTAGAAAAGATTGAGCCGGCCCTTGGGGGATACAATTGGCTCTGTTGCTCATTTTCAAACAAAGTCCTGACTCAACTTTGGAAAAAATTGAGCTGGCCCTTGGGGGCTACAATTGGCTCTGTTACCTACCCTATGAAACTCTGGTTCTTAGTTTTCAATTACTGAGCCGGATCTTGGGGGCTAATGACAATGGTTGAAGATCATATCTAAATAAGTTGAGGCTTGCATGCTAGATGTTTCTACTTCTACGAAGATTCAAGAGCCGGATTATTATCAGCCAATATTAACCCAACTCTTGGGGGCTGCGTAAGGGGACAAGGAAGAAAAAGGAATACCTCATATTTCCTCTTCATCAAGGTGACGAGCTTGAGCTCCAGATCTTGACTGGTAGATAGTCGGCTCATGTAGCCAGCATGAAGTTCATCAGCCGTCATTTTTTTCAAGGCTGAGAGGTTAAACTCTAGCTTCCTGGAAGCTTCAGCCGTTTCACTATGCTTGGTCAGCACGTGGGGCAAAGGAGAGTGCAAGTCGGCGTCGGTAATCAAGATATCCGGGGCAGAGGTGTCATCAGCAGCTTTGGCAGGGCTCGGGGTTTTTGAAAGATCCCTGTGCAGGCTCTCTGGAATAATGTGAGCACCAGCTGGCTCTGCAGAAGTCACTGGGGGATCCGCAGCTGGCATAGGGGCGTCCGGCCTAGTAAGCTCCGGTTCATGAGCAGCAGGACCAGGAGAGGGCCTATTGGTTTTCCTTCGCTTGGCTTGAGCTCTAGAAAAAGCATGAAAGTCAGAATCAAAAGGTCTACAACCGCTAAAGAGCCGGATGTAAGACGAGAAAAACACATACAACGGGTTGATCTTTGGAGGTGGCAGAGCGGTGGTTGTAGAGTCGCCGGACGAAGGTGGTGATCCCTAAGAAACAGTTCAGATAAAGTAAGGCAATGTCAAAATTACAAAGGAAAAGCCAGTACAAACCAAACAGAGAAGAGGTACATACTTCTGCATGGTGTTTCTTCTGAGCCAGGGAGTTGGGTAACCCGGACATGAGATCAGTAGAGAAGGTGCTCCGGGTCTGACGTCGGTCGGCTTGCTATTGCTTTTTCAAACGAAATTGGGGATCTAAATAAGCAAGGGTATGAGGAAGAGGAACCTTTCGAACGACCCGCCGAATCTTCTGGGGGACCTAGTATTCTGAGTCGGACGAATTGTAAGTTACCTTAGGGGCATTGGCGCGGCTCGTCTCCACCTCGTCCTGTGAATGACTATTATTAGTAAGGTGAAGAAAGAGATGGAAAAAAAGCATTCAAATTATACCTCTGAGCCGTATGTTTCTGGCGGTTCAAACCATTCTTCTTGAGCGGTGGTCTTCTTTGTCCTCTTGGCCGGGGCCTTCTTCTTGGTTTTCTTCTGAGGAGGAACGTACTTCTTCTTCCAGAAATCAGAGTCATCCTGAAAAGATAAGTCGGCAAGTAGGGATGAGTTACCAAGACGTAATTAAAGCGAAGAGAAAGAGACAGTGAAGAATTGCCTTACATCCGAGGCCGGATTAGCGACGCAGAAAGGCGCCAGGCCAATGGCGCTGCAAGCTCCTGACATCTCATGGACAAGACTCCGGATGACCATCGTAATGTCATCTTTGGTCACGATCGTCCGGCTGAAGCAGAGAGAGTCATCATATTGACCCGTATATTCGCACATAAGACGATTTCTCCGGCTCAAGGGCATAATTCTCCAGGAGATCCAGCAGTGGATCAAATCCAATCCTGTTAAACCATTGGCAATGAGGGCTTTTATTTTGGCGTGAGTCGACTCGTGCGTCGCCCTTTCAGCGGGAGACAGACGGCTGGGGAGTTCAGAGGTCGTCTTAAGCCGGGAGGGGTGGTAACCCGGCAACGGATACTCACCCTCTGGAGAGGTGTCTTTGCAGTAGAACCAAGTCTTATTCTAATCCTTTGGCGGGAAGGGTACCCGCATGCACAAAGTCCATCAGATACTCTTCCGTGATGCAAGAGCCGACCTAGTTGCAAGAGTTGGACGCACGCGACATGATGGCGGTTTAAGCAAACTATGCAAGGTAAAGCAATAAATGGCGAATTAGGGAATGACGGATGTCTACAGGAAGTTATAAATTTAAAAGGCTAAGCCGCCAGACTCCGGTTGGTGAGAGCCGGAGTAAGTAGCGGGTCAAGGCTGAGAAAAGGAAGAGCAAAATTCGGCTAAGTGCGAAAAAACAGATTCAGTAAAGTATCGCTAAGATTGCGGATCTACAAAACAGAAGAAATACTTTTTATTCCAGACCTAGAGATGAACTGACGAGAACAGAAAAATTTTTAAACAGCGGGTGAGGCTGTTGTAGATCTGAGTAGTATTATTGTCGATCTCCTATGCAACGCCGTGACAGGGACAAGGCAGCGCCAACGGTTCCTAGGATAAGCATGGCTGGCATTGGCGGAAGCCCGAGCTTTGAGCGGCGGCGGCGAAGTTCAAAGAAACCCTATTAATGGCCGCGGGTACAGAGGAGAAAGAATTACCAGAGACGACGCGACAGTCGCGGAGAAGGCTCTGGAGCGACCAGGATGATGCAGCGGCCTTGTCGACGGCGATGAGGAGACGACACCGGAATGAGATACGTGGAAGCGAAGGCATCGAGAGGAAAGACATGAGAGTATGAACAGGAAGAAGGAGAGCCCCCCTGGCGGTCCTATTTAATAGGAAAAGAGGGAAAGAGGCGCGAAAATCCAGGCGTCAGAAATCATTTTGACCCAGGCGAATGCCTCGATTTCTGGACTATCCATTTAATAAGGAGAGATTCGGTGTGCGCGTCAGAGGATCTTTTTGACAGATTTGACATGACGTCACAATGGGTCATGAATTTCTGGGCGACTTGCCGAGGAGTGGAAGAAGGCTGAAATGAGCAAGCTCAAGTCAACCTAGGGCCTAATGTTGGGGATATAACCCCACGGTGAGACCCGCCACAATAGTTCCGGGTCACACTGGGCGGCTCGTATACCAGTTCGGGAGTGGGCCGTGAAGACTTAAGCCTGAGACATTTGGAGCCTTGACAAGATGGGTCGGAACATGGCCCGGATGGAGAAGATCCGGGCACGTAAGCCGCCCGGAAACAACGTGACCAAGGGGGCAAGAGGAAGTAGAGATAGACTTGTACATGTATCGAGAGTCGGTTACAACTTGTACGAGACCCGCGGTCTTGACCTCCTATATAAAGGCGAGACCCGGGGCGGCTTAGAGGCAGGCTATCGAGAATTAAGTCAAGCAATAGCTCCCTTGTAATTGATACAACAAGCAATACCAACACAAGCAGGACGTAGGCTGTTACCTCGACTTGAGGGGCCGAACCTGGATAAACTCGTGTCCTTCGTCCGAACCAACCCCTTTGAGTCCACCGCCTTAGTAATGGCCTCGAATCCAAGTCCGTTCACCCAGACATCTCCCATGATAAAACCACGACAAGCTTCCTGGAGACTTCAGCCGTTTCACTATGCTTGGTCAACACGTGAGCCGAAGGAGAGTGCAAGCCGACGCTGGTAATCAGGACGTCCGTGGCAGAGGTGTCATCAGCAGCTTTGGCAGGGCTCGGCGGCTTCAAAAGGTCCCTCTGCGGACTCTCTGGAATAATGTCATCACCAGCCGGCTCTGCAGTAGTCGCTGGGAGGGTCCGTAGCCGGTGTAGGAGTGTCCGGCTTAGCAAGCTCCGGTTCTTGAGCAGTAGGACCAGGGGAGGGCCTGTTGGTTTTCCTTCGCTTGGCTTGAGCCCTAGAAAAAGCATGAAAGTCAGAATCCAAAGGTTTACAACCGCTAAAGAGTCGGATGTAAGACGGGAAAAACATGTACAACGGATTAATCTTTGGAGGCGGCAGAGCAGTGGCCGTAGAGTCACCGGACGAAGGTGGTGATCCCTGAGAGACAGTTTAGATAATGTAGGGCAATGTCAAAATTACAAAGGAAAAGCTAGTAAAAACCAAACAGAGAAGAAATACATACCTCTGCGGGGCATTTCTTTTGAGCCGGGGAGTTGGGTAACCTGGACATGAGATCAGTAGAGCCGGCGCTTCGGGTCTGACGTAGGTCGGCCTGCTGTTGCTTTTTCAAAAGAAATTGGGGATCCAAATAAGCAAGAGGATGGGAAATAGGAACCTTTCAAACGACCCGCCGTATCTTCTAGGGTACGTAATATTCTGAGTCGGACGAAATATAAGTTACCTCAGGGGCATTGGCGCGGCTCGTCTCTACCTTGTCCTGTGAATGGCTGTTATCAGTAAGGTGACAAAAAGAGATGGCAAAAAAGCATTCAAATTATACCTCTGAGCCGAATGATTCTAGCGGTTCAAACCATTCTTCTTGAGGAGTGGTCTTCCTTGTCCTTTTGGCTGGGGCCTTCTTCTTGGTCTTCTTCAGGGGAGGAGCATACTTCTTCTTCCAGAAATCAGAGTCAGCCTGAAAAGATAAGCCGGCAAGTAGGGATGAGTTGCCAAGACATAACTAAACAAAAGAGAAAGAGACAATGAAGATTTGCCTTACATCCGGGGCCGGGTTAACGACACAGAAAGGTGCCAGGCCAATGGCACTGCAAGCTCATGATGTCTCATGGACAAGACTCTGGATGACCGTTGTAATATCATCTTCGGTTAATGTCGTCCGGCTGAAGTAGAGAGAGTCATCGTACTGACCCGGATATTCGCACATAAGACAATTTCTCCGTCTCAAGGGCATAATTCTCCAAGAGATCTAGCAGCGGATCAAATCCAATCCTGTCAAACCATTGGCCATGAGGGTTTTTATCTTGGCGTGAGCTCACTCGTGCGTTGCCCTTTCAGCAGGTGACAGCCGGCCGGGGAGTTCCGAGGTCGTCTTGAGCCGGGATGGGCGGTAACCCGACAACGAATGCTCGCCCTCTGGGGAGGTGTCTTTGCAATAAAACCAAGTCTTATTCCAATCCGTTGGGTGTCTTGGCATCTGAACAGCCGGAGAGGTTATATCTCGGCGCCTCTGAATGGAAATGCCACCGAGTTCTAAGCTTGGGCCGGCCTTCATTTCGGTTTGCCAGTTCGCATAAAAGAACTCCCGGAAGAGACCCACAGATGGCTCAGTTTGCAGATAGACCTTGTTGAGCACTTGGAAGTTACATATGTTTGAGGCGGAATTGGGGGCAAGGTCTTGAGGGTGCAGTTTGTAGAAATGAAGGACATCCCGGAAGAATTTTGAGCCGGGGGGTACGAACCCACGTTCAATGTGGTCTGAAAAAACAACTACCTCGCCCTCCTGAGGAAAGGGCTTCAGTTCATTACCCGGAACCCGCCAATGGATGACCTCTTTGGCAGGAAGGGTGCCCACGTCAACAAAATCCATCAGGAACTCTTCCGTGATGCAAGAACCGACCCAATTGCATGAGTTGGACGTGCGAGACATGGTGGCGGCTTAAACAACTGCTCAAATACAAGCAATGTATGGCAAGTCATGGAACGGCAGACGTCTACAGGCGGTTACAAATTTAAAGATCTAGAGACTAAGCCGCCAGAACCCGATTGGCGAGAGCCGGAATTCATGGCGGGTCAAGACTATGAAAAGGCAGAATGAAATTTGGCTATGTGTGGAGAACAGTTTTCGCAAAGCATCGCTAAGATTGCGGATCTACAAAACAAAGGAAATGTTTTTATTTTCAGACCTAGAGATGAACTGGCGAAAGCAGAGAAAGTTTAAAAACGACAGGCGGGGCTGTGGTGAATCTACGCAATATTACTATTGGTATCCTACCTAATGCCGTAGTGGAGGCAAGATATCGCCCAAGGTTCATGGACTAAAGCGTGGCCGGCATTGACGGAAAGCTCGGGTTCTGAGCGACGGCGGCGGAGCTCAATGAAACCCTACTAAGAATGGCTACGGATCTAGAGGAGGAAGGACTTACCGGAGACGGCGTGGCGGACGCGGAGAGAGATCTGGAAACAAACAGGTTGATGCAGCAGCCTTGTTGACGGCAACGAGGAGACAACGCCGGAATGAGATGTGTGGAAGCGGAGGCGTCGAGAGGAAGGAGATGTGTTGGGGATATAACCCCGCGGTATGACCCGCCCTAAAGGCTCCGGGTCATACCTGACGGCTCGTGCACCAGCCCAAGAGTAAGCTACAAGACTCAAGGCCTAGGAGGCCTGGTGGCTCATGGAGAGGGCCGGAAGGTGGCCCGGACGGAGAAGACCCGGGTGCGTAAGCCGCCCGAGGACAGCTTGGACAGAGAAGATAGAGGAAGACTCGGAAGGACAATGAGAGTCGGTTACAACTTGTATAACCCGGGGTCTTTACCTCCTATATAAAGGTATACCCGGGGCGACTTAGAGGATAGGCTATCGAGAACTAGGTCAAGCTTTAGCTCCCTGGTAATCGATACATCAAGCAATACAAGCACAAGCAGGACGTAGGCTATTACCTCGACTTGAGGGGCCGAACCTGGGTAAACTCGTATCCTTCATCCCGATCAACCCCTTTGAGTCCACCACTAAGGCGATGGCCTCAAATCCAAGTCCGTTCACCCGGACATTTGCCGTGAAAAAACCACGACAGTTGGCGCCCACCGTGGGGCCTGCGCTCGGTGGTGTTGAGTTTTTAAAGGGATCTCTACCAGGGCTCAAAGGGTACGTTGTCGGCAGGATGAGCAAGAGTCGCTGTGGCCGGCTCTACATCGATGATGCCGGCTGGGAGCTTGACGCCGGCTCTGTGGAGTATGGATTCCGGGTTCCGTTCGGCGGAATTCATGTTTTCGTCAAAAGGGTCGACGGATCTACACCCGGGCCGGACATCTGCACCAACATCGTCGAGCCGTCTTGGTGCGCACAACCCATCCACAATGTGCGACCCGCCCGTGTCAACCCGCGCCGGAAGCGTGTGTTTGTAGGTTTCACCCAAGGCATGTATCTAGAAGCTTCCACGTCACAGGAAACTTTTGTCCAGTCAGAGGACGAATCTTCAAGCGGAGAAACAGAGTCGATCTACCAGCTTCACAACGGTGGGCTCGGGGGCTACGACAACCTTTACCCCGAGTCAAATTGTTCAGAGGCGGAACATCTCGAGCTACCGGTTCACGCGGCCGTGTTCATGGTAGGTTCTACTCCCGGCGTAGGCGGTACAGCCACCGGAGCAGCAACCTCTAGGGTTGACCCGCCCCCGCTGCCATCGGCTCAAGTTCTTCTGGATTTAATGAATGAGCTCACAGCTCTGATGGCTACTGAAGTTACCCCAGATAACCAAACCGCCCGGAACCTGGAGATCATGAGGCTCAGGGACAGGATGGCAGAGGAGCAGGAAACGATAGCTGAGTTGAAGGTCCAGATGGAGGAAGAAGCAGAGCATATTAAGATGGATGCTTTCCGCCTTGGGCTGGATCAACAGTCGGCGGCGGCGGTGCATCGGAGGAGACATCAATCCCGATTGCCGGAACGTTACGAGGCAAGGAATCTATTCAACATGCCAGGGACGGGGCAGACGACAGATGTGCCTATAAACCGCCCGGTGGCTCAATTGATGCCACCCCCGGTCTGAAGAAACCAAGCCTCACCGGGGGCCTTCCCAACCCCGGCGGGTCATTATTCTAACCTGGCGGAAAACATGGTGGCCGCAGCCACCTGGCTTGGGACTATCCCAGTTCCGGACGAAGCGCCTTTTGCGAAGGATGTGCGGAACGCCATCGGATACTTGCGACGGCGATGGCCCAGCAAGAAAAATATGCTTACAGCCGGAGCGGCGTTCATTCAACCCCTCTCCCCAGCCGCAGCTTCAGCCGACATTATGTGTCATCGGCGGGTTCTAGCAGCGGTCCACTTAGAGGGCCTCCAGAGGGCAACCAGGAGGCTTTGGACGCACAGGCGATCATAAACCGGGCGAGGAACCAGAGGGAGGGGGCTGCAGCAGCCACGCCGGCTCACCAGGAACCCGCGCCCTCCATGTCAATAGAGGCGGGAGTAACCACCAGAGCGGTGGCGGTACCATGCTTATCCCCGGCTCTGCGAAGTGAGCGGTTACCGAAGGATTTCAAAGGACCCCCAAAGGTTTCGAATTACATGGCGGATCTACCCCCGGAGGATTGGGTTGAGAGTTATGAGCTGGCCATGGAGATGCTAGATGTCAGTGATGCGGTATGTGCAAAGTACTTCATCATGATGCTTGAAGGTCCGGCTTGCACGTGGTTAAAGGGCTTGCCACCCAATACCATCAACTCGTGGGCAGAGCTAAGGGCAAGTTTTATCAAAAACATTCAAGGAACCTGCAAGCAACCCATGACCATTGTGGATCTGGATCACTATGTTCAGCAGGAGAATGATTCGGCTCATCATTGGGTCTGGCAGGTATCGACAATTATCCACTCTTCTGAGCAAATCACGGTGGCTCAAGCGGTGTTGAGCTTGGAGAAGAATTGTCACTTTGTCCCGTTAAAGCAGAAGCTTGGCCGGCTCAAGCACGTGTGTCAGGACATGGGGGAGCTCATGATGGCTCTCACGAAATACGCCGACTCTAACAATACGAAGGATCCAGGATCTAATGAGGAGAATGCTAACCAAGGCAAGAAGAACAATCAGAACAAGGGTGCGGCAAACAATGGTAGCCAGAGTAAGCGCAAGAATCCTGAATCCGGATCAGAACTGGTGGCCAATGCAAGCGCCGGTCAGAATCACCCGAAGGGCAACAGGAGGTTCAGGCCACCCTTTAATAAGGACATACCTGCCTTTAATTTAGAAGAGGCGCTTAATGGGGCCTGTACGGATCACGGCCAGCCTGATAAACCGGCGAACCACACCTGGGGTGAGTGTCGTTTCATGCAGAAGCTCAAGCGACATTTTACGCAGCCCAACAATAGGAACCACCCCCAACAGGTCTACAAGCTATACACCTTTCTTTATGGTGTATGGAGCCGAGGCAGTGTTGCCAAGTGACATCCGGCATGACTCGCCACGTGTGGCGGCTTATGTTGAGATGGATAATGAGGCGGCGCGTCAAGACGCGCTGGATGCTTTGGATGAGGCACGAGAGCTGGCGGCTGCCCGGTCGGCGATTTATCAACAAGACCTGTGCCGCTATCACAACCGCAGGGTCAAGACCCGAACATTCCAAGAAGGGGACTTAGTGCTTCGGCTGATTGAAGACAAGACAGACATGCATAAGTCATCTCCTCCTTGGGAAGGCCTTTTGTGGCCAGTAGAAACCTCAACAATGGGTCGTATTATCTCATCGATATCCGGGACGACTCAGAGATGGCGGGTCAGGAGACCAGCCGGCCAATTATACTTAAAGGTGTTAAGACTTGCCATTGTACACTAGCATTGCACATACCATATATGAATAAAGTGGAATCCCTACAAGACGGGGCCTCTGTTGTTTCACACATCTTCGCTCATACGAAAGAGTTCATAACATTTCAGTTGATATATCAACAACGGCGGAGGGCGGCTTCTTACCTACGGGTATCGCTTCTAATGCCTTATCGGCCAGGCTTTATGCCAAATCTCCGGCTAACCAGATTAGCCATTGTTGTGAAGGGGGATTCCCACCAACAGGTGTAGCTTATCTAACCCTAACAACAGGAGGAGGGCGGCTTCTTACCTCCGGGTATCGCTTCTAATGCCTTATCGGCCGGCGCTCACGCCATATTGCTGAAGGGGACTTCTTACCAATGGGTATCGCTTCTAACACCCTATCGGCCGGCTTTATGCCAAATCTTCGGCTAACCAGATTAGCCATGGTTGTGAAGGGGGCTTCCCACCAACAGGTGTAGCTTATCTAACCCTAACATCAGGCGGAGGGCAGCTTCTTACCTCTGGGTATCGCTTCTAATGCCTTATCGGCCGGCGCTCACGCCATATTGCTGAAGGGGGCTTCTTACCGACGGGTATCGCTTCTAACACCCTATCAGCCGGCTTTATGCCAAATCTCTGGCTAACAAGATTAGCTGTTGTTGTAGGGAGTTTTTACCGACGGGTATCTAAACGCCCTACCAACCGGCGGAGGGCGGCGTCTTACCTCCGGGTGTCGCTTCTGATGCCTTATCGGCCAGGCTTTATGCCATCTCCGGCTAACCAGATTAGCCATGGTTGTCAAGGGGGCTTCCCACCTACGGGTGTAGCTTATCTAACCTTGACAACATAAAGTAATACAGGGGGTTTTCTTGCCCTACGGGTAAAAGCTTATCAGCCCTTATCAACCGGTTCTAGAGCTGAAGAAAAATTCTTTTAACACGTTGGGAAGACATAATGTCTTCGGGTTACGCTTTTAAAGCCGCCCTCCTAACGGTATAAAGATGCATTGTTAGCATGTAGGAAATTAAGTTATGAAGAGCCGACAAGGCGTTCAAAGAGGCGCATAAGACGGCAAGTATATTTTACAACCGGACTTCATATATGCATAATGGCACAAGTTCCACAAAGACAGAAGTTGCAGCTATTATCTTACAGATGCTCTCTACGGAGTTCAAAATATCATCAAGTTTTTTCCATCGCCCACGGTGAGTCACGGAGAGCTAAGCTATTGCAAAGACTGTTACAAAGCATTTCAGTTGGCTGGCGGGTCACCCTGCTCCGGCTCTTCAGTGGCATTTATCTGAAGATTGTCCAAGTCCTAATTGCAGTCGGTTAGAGCTGCGAAGGTTCCTTCTTCAAAGAAGGGGGACGGATCAAGATCTGGAGCAAAGAGAGTCTTACTGCGAGCCGGCGTTAGATCCTTGTTCTCGAAGAGTGGGCCACGAATCATCTTTTGATCGGCACTGTAAGCCGCCTGATAAGTCGCCAGGTTGACCTTGTCCGCTAAGACGGATGCCAGGACTTTGGAGTCTTTCACACAGCGGGGGTAATCGGCTTCAGTGAATTCAGAGCCGTCATCTTTCTTCGAGGGGAATCCATCCATCATATCAGCTGGCGTAAGTTTTGGAGCGAAGACCAATGCCCGGCTGATGGCGGCAATTGCCCCTTGCTAGGCGGCTGATTTTTTCAGTTCTCCAATTTGTTTCGGCATTGTGGAGAAGAGCTCTAAAAACCCCTTGAGAGTCAGGGGCATGGCTTCTCTGAATTGGACGGCCCTGACGGTGCACATGGCGCCGCAGTAGAGCTGCTCTGTGAAAGTATAGATGGCCTTCAATGGCAGCAAGCTATCAGAGGCTAGCTGCCGGCTCCTTGGACCTGCGATAAGTCGGAAATTTTCGTGATAAGACGCCCGAACAAAGTGCAAAAATTCAAACTAGGCAAAAAGGTCAAAAAAACTTACCAAAGATGGCGGATGTCATCTTCATGATGTGGCGCTTTAACGACTGAAGTTCATCAGAGACGATCATCAGCCGCTGGTCCGCGTCGTCGGCCCGAGTGGTCAAAGTGTCCTTCTCAACCGCATCAGCTTCTTTGAAGGTCGCAAAGTCAGCACTAAGCTTGGTGAGCTCTTCGGTAAGGAGCCGACACTTCTCGTCAGCTTCGCTTCGGGCGACTTGCTGGGCAGCTAGGTTGGTCTTTAAGCCGGTTATCTCTAACTCAGCCTCGTTCAAAGCTTCCTATGACACATACAAGGCTAGCATGAGTCGGCAGGACAAAGAAGTATGAATAAGAACAGGAAGGCTTAGCAAAGTCTCAAACATACTACACAAGGCAATATGTGTGACACTTGGGGGCTAATGTTTCTTTTGAAACTAAACGGCAATTCCGGATCATCATATCCGAATTAACCCAGAATTTTAGGGCTAGCAATGGTTCTGCAGCTATGTTACAGAAAAAGTTCCGACTCAACTTATAAGAAGATTGAGCCAGCCCTTGGGGGCTACACTTGCCTCTATAATTCCCGAGTCCTGAAAGTCCCGGCTCAACTTTGAAGAAAATTGAGCCGACCCTTGGGGGCTACTGATGGCTCTATTGCCTGTGTATATGAAACCTCCGAATCAAGCCTATTGGTTTTCAACCGGAGCTTGGGGGCTAATGATGGTGATAGAAGATTACATCTACTTAAATAAAGGCATACATGCTGGATATTCCCGTTTCTATGAAGATTCAAGAGCCGGATCATTATCAGCTAAATATTAACCCGACTCTTGGAGGCTAAATAAAGGAATAAGATAGACAAAGGAATTACCTCATATTTTCTTTTCATCAGAATAACGAGCTTGAGCTCCATATCACGGCTCGTGGATAAGCGGCTCATGTAACCCGCATGGATTTCATCAGCCTTCATCTTGTCAAAAGTAGGGAGCTCAAACTCTAGCTTCCTCGAGGCTTGAGCCGCCTCGCTGTGCTTGGTCAACACGTGGGGTGAGGGAGAACTTAACCCGGTACCGGTGATCACGACATCCGGAGCAGCAGTATCGTCAGCAGTTTTGGCAGGGGTTGGCGGCTTGGAAACGCCCCTTTGAGGGCTCTCAAGAATAGCATCGTCAACAGCCGGTTCCACAGAAGGTGCCGGCGGATCAACAGCCGGCGTGGGCTCATCCGGCCTGGCAAGCTCCGGCTCTTGGGCAGCAGGGCCTAGGGAGGACTTGTTGGTCTTCCTCCGTTTAGCTTGAGCCCTAAAACAAAAACATGAGAGTTGGAGGTCAAGGAATGCAAATTGCTAGAAAACCGGGGGTAATATGTGGAAAGGCACTTACAATGGGTTAATCTTCGGAGGAGGAAGAGCGGTGGTTGTAGAGTCGCCAGATGAAGGTGATCCCTGAAAGACAACTCAGGTAAATATAAAGGCAGTGCTAAGGTTATAAAGGAAGGCTATTAAAGGTAAACATGGATGCATACCTCTGCGGGGCGTTTCTTTCGAGCCGGCGAATTGGGCAACCCGGTCACGAGATCAGCGGAGCCGGTGCTCCGAGTTTGATGACGGTCGATTTGTTGTTGCTTTTTCAAAAGAAATGAAGGATCCAAGTAAGCAAGGGGATGAGAGAGAGGAACCTTTCGAAAAACCCGCCGAATCCTTTGGGGGACGAAGTAATCTGAGTCGGACGAAATATAAGTTACCTCGGGGGCGTTGGCGTGGCTGGTCTCTACCTCATCTTGCGAAGGATTGTTATTAGTAAAGGGAAAAAGAAAATGGAAAAAGTATTCAAATTATACCTTTGAGCCGGAGGTTTCAGGCCGCTCGAATCATTCCTCTTGAGGGACGTTCTTCTTGGCCTTCTTGGCCAGAGTCTTCTTCTTGGGTTTCTTTTGGGGAGGTACATATATCTTCTTCCAGAAGTCGGAGTCGGCCTAAAAGGATATAAGCCGGCGAAATAGGAAGTCTTATGAAGACATAATTAAACCAGGGGGAGGAGTGCAGAATGGTTTTACCTCCGGAGCTGGGTTGGTGATGCTGAAAGGCGCCAGGCCAATAGCGCTGCAGGCTCCAGACCTCTCATGGACAAGACTCCGGATGACCGTTGCAATATCATCTTCAGTCAGGGTTGTTTGGCTGAAGCAGAGAGAGTCGTCATATTGACCCGGATACTCGCACATAAGGCGATTCCTCCGACTCAAGGGCATGATTCGCCAGGATATCCAGCAACGGATCAAATCTAGACCCGTCAGCCCATTGGCCATGAGGGCTCTAATCTTGGCATGAGCCGGCTCGTGCCTTGCACGTTCAGCAGTTGATAGCCGGCCAGGAAGTTCGGAGGTTGTCTTGAGCCAGGAGGGGCGATAACCCGGCAGCGGGTGTTCACCTTCTGGAGATGTGTCCTTGCAGTAGAACCAGGTCTTGTTCCAGTCCTTGGGGTGACTCGCATGGGCACAACCGGAAACATGATGTCCCGGCGTCTCTGAATGGAAACTCCACCGAGCTCCAAGCTCGGGCCGGCTTTCACTTCATTTTGCCGGTTCTCGTAAAAGAATTCTTGCAAGAGGCCTACAGATGGTTCAGTCTGCAGGTAGACCTCGCTGAGCACTTGGAAGTTGCAGATATTTGAGACGGTGTTGGGGGCGAGATCTTGGGGATGAAGTTTATAAAGATGGAGAATGTCCCAGAAGAACTTTGAGCCGGGAGGGACGAACCCACATTCGATGTGGTCGGAGAAGACAACTACCTCTCCCTCCTAAGGATCGGGTCTTAATTCATTACCCGGAACCCGCCAGCTGATAACGTCTTTATTAGGAAGGGTGTCGGCTTGCACAAAATCTGACAAGTATTGCTCCGTGATGCAAGAGCCGACCCAATTGCATGAGTTGGAAGCACGCGACATATTGGCATCTTAAGAAAGCTGCGCAAAAACAAGCAACTGTGGCGGCTCACAAACCGGTAGACAACTACGAGGAATTATCAACTTAAGAGGCCAAAGGCTGCTAAACTCCGGTTGTTGAAAGCCGGGACAGTATGGCGGGTCAATATTTCAAACTGACAGGGCAAAATTTTGCTAAGTCCCAGAAACAGGTTTTGCAAAGCATCGCTATGATCACGGATCTACAAAAGCAAGAAAAATACTTCTATTTT
Organism: Hordeum marinum; assembly: GCA_022496015.1. Taxonomy (NCBI): domain Eukaryota; kingdom Viridiplantae; phylum Streptophyta; class Magnoliopsida; order Poales; family Poaceae; genus Hordeum; species Hordeum marinum. Next base: position 354,732,478 of record CM039676.1, on the reverse strand, counting down.
CGGGCCTAAGGATGAACTGGCAGAAACAGAAGAAACCTAAGTGGCAATCGGAGCGGGGATAGATCTGCGCATTGCACAGCGGCGCGGTAGAAATGAGCGACTGTCCGAAGCGTGCACTAAAAACACGGCCGGCGTTGATAAGAGCTCGAGTTCTCAAAATGACGGCAATGGAGCTCCTCGGAAACCCTACCGGAACAACTACGGATCTAAAGCGAGGAGGACTTATCGGCGGCGGCGTGATGGACGCGGAGTGAACTCTAGATCACGACATGTTGATGCAGCGGCTCTGTCGACGGCGAGGCGGAGACGGCGCCGGCGCAGGAGGAGCAAGAAGCGGAGGCGTCAAGAGGAAGACGATGACGGGGCGAGCAGGAGAAAGAAATGCCGCCCCAGGGCGGTCCTATTTAAAAGGAAACACGCAGAACCGGCACGAAAATCCAGGCAACTAAAATCGTCCGACCGAGGCAGACGCCTCGATTTTCGGGCTGACCATTTAATAAAAGGATTTGACGTCCGCATCAACGAATCTTTTTTGCAGGATCGACATGACGTCACGGCAGGTCATCTCCGGGCGACTCGCCAAAAAAGAGCAAAAGAAAGGATGAAATGAGCAAGCTCAAATCAACCTGGGGCCTAATATTGGGGATATAACCCCACGGTATGACCCGCCCTACAGGCTCCGGGTCATACCTGACGGCTTGTGCACCGGCCCAAGAGTAAGCTGCAAGACTTAAAGCCTAGGAGGCCTGGCGGCTCATGGAGAGGGACGGAAGGTGGCCCGGACGGAGAATACCTGGGTGCGTAAGCCGCCCGAGGACAGCTTGGACAGAGAAGATAGAGGAAGACTCGGAAGGACAATGAGAGTCGGTTACAACTTGTATAACCCGGGGTCTTTACCTCCTATATAAAGGTAGACCCGGGGCGACTTAGAGGATAGGCTATCGAGAACTAGGTCAAGCTTTAGCTCCCTGGTAATCGATACATCAAGCAATACAAGCACAAGCAGGACGTAGGCTATTACCTCGACTTGATGGGCCGAACCTGGGTAAACTCGTATCCTTCGTCCCGATCAACCCCTTTGAGTCCACCACTAAGGCGATGGTCTCGAATCCAAGTCCGTTCACCCGGACATCTGCCCTGACAAAACCACGACAAGATGGAAGTGTGAGCGGGAAGAAGGTAGGCCGCCCCTTGCGGTCCTGTTTAATAGGAAAAGATGGAAAACGGGTGCGAAAATCCAGGCATCGGAAATCATTTGACCGAGGCGGACGCCTCGATTCCTGGACTATCCATTTAATAAGTAAAGATTCGTTGCGTGCGCTAGAAGATCTTTTTGACAGATCTGATGTGACGTCACGGGGGGTCATGATTTTCTAGGCGACTTGCCGAGGAGTGGAAGAAGGCTGAAATGAGCAAGCTCAAATCAACCTGGGGCCTAATGTTGGGGATATAACCCCACGGTGAGACCCGCCACAATAGTTCCGGGTCACACTGGGCGGCTCGTGCACCAGCCCAAGAGTGGGCCGTGAAGACTTAAGCCCAAGACGCTTGGCGGCTTGGTAAGATGGGCCGACCTTTAGCCCGGATGAAGAAGACCCGGGCGTGTAAGCCGTCTGGAGACAACTTGACCAAGAAGGCAAGAAGAGGTAAAGATATACTTGTACATGTATTGAGAATCGGTCACAACTTGTATGACCCGTGGTCTTGACCTCCTATATAAAGGCGAGACCCGGGGCGGCTTAGGGACAGGCAATCGAGAACTAGGTCAAGCAGTAGCTCCCTTGTAATCGATACAACCAGCAATACCAACACAAGCATGACGTAGGCTGTTATCTTGACTTGAGGGGCCGAACCTGGGTAAACTCGTGTCCTTCGTCCCAACCAACCCTAAAGGGGGCCCGAACCTTGTAACAATCGTGTTCCTTGTCTCCTGTTACCCATCGATCCGATCTCACAACTTGAACCCCCGTACCCGATGTTTGCGGTTTTGACACCGACACGCGTCGACCCAAATCTTACCCAAATTTTGAACAAAAAAGGGTGACAAACACAAAATGGACATGCACATTAATTGGGTTATTGCACTCGATGCTACTTTTTGCCCACATGATCCAAACAGACAGACACGTTCGAACGAAGTGGGTCTCCATGTTGGAGTTGTCCTAATCTTCTCATGAAGTTTTCATGGATTACTTACCACCATTACTACTAGTGTCACGTGGTAATCACGATTTTTGTAATCTCAAGTACAGTAGCACTAGTATTTGGGACCCGCAAAAAAAAAGTAGTAGTATTTGGGGTGGGGCCAACAATTAGCCCTCGTGGGAAACTATCGTGTGTCATGTGGACGCATCACCCCGGATCCCGTCTCTCCGCCCTGAACCCACACGTTGCAGGGTCAACACCTTGTCGACCCGCCCCCTCTCTCGCGCCGTCGTGTTCTCTCCTCTCGTCTCCTGTCGCGGCACGGAGCGTGTTCCATAAAAGAAAGGAGAGCCGGCCCCCGTTCCCTGCTCAAGACAGAAAAGCAAGCAAGCAGACATGCTAGGAGGAGGCAGCGCCCGCCTCGCCGCGTGCCTACCCTTGCTCCTGCTCGCCGTCGCCGCGTGCTGGGCCGCACGCGCCGACGGGCACGGCGTGCACCCGCTCTCGCGGATCGCCATCCACCGCGCCCGCGTCGCCCTGGACGCGTCCGCCGCCGTGCGCGCGTCGCCCAACCTCCTCGGCCCTCAGGTGCGTGCTACACTGCTACTACCTAGCGACTTTCTTGCGCCTCTTCCCATCGCGCTTCTTAATCTAGCTGTAGCAGCGGTAGCACGGACCAAGCCTGCACTCGCTTTACTCCATGAGATGGACTGATGCAGATACAGCCATGATTCCAGTACAGCTCTTAGTTTCAGAAACTGTAGCAACAAACATGCGTATTTGGATCACTACTACTGATCCGGTCCTTGAGAAACTCCTCCCCAAATAACTCGATCCTCGCCGTCCTGCGCGGCCGGCCGAGCTCAACCCTTCCTCCTCGGCGCTAGCGTTCCCGCGCAGACAAGCATGTCGCTTTCGTTCCCGCCCTGGCATGCACAGTCGGCACAAGCAGCCAGTTGTCGGACGTCCAGGTCCTGGGATGCTTGCTTTTGCTTGGCCGTCCGGCCGGCCGTTTTCTCGACGCACCGTGGCCCTGCGCGCATCGTCCGTCCCACTCCCAATCGCCTCGGGACAAAGTGCCAGAGCCCGCGGTGGGTGGCGAGTGACGACGTTCCAGCGGGAGATCGATCATGGGTGTCCAATGTCCATTATCCAAGTCAAGTCAACCCATGAACCGAGAGGGATGGCACCGTACGCGTGCTTGTGCTTTCACTCTGTGACCACACGTCATGTGCCGACTGCCGCCGGTCAAACTGATGGTACATTCCATGGAATATGCACGCGTGATTACCCAGTCTGATTCCCGTTGACTTGATCCTAGTTTCTTTTTTTTTCTGCATGTAACAAAAAAAAAACTGACACGATGTTGTGGGCGACAGGGCGAAGATACGGCTTGGGTGACCGTAGAATTCAAAATACCACGTGCGAGCGACGGCGACTGGATCGGGGTGTTCTCCCCTTCCAATTTCAAGTATGAACCAGTACATTTTAGTTTCCTGAATGTTCATACTTTTAACTGTGGTCGGACCAATAGGTGTCTTTGACCTGATCAGTTCTCACTCTTTCCTGCAGTTCGTCAACATGCCCTGCTTCCCACGGGTCGGGCCCTGGCCCTGCGATATGCTCGGCGCCAATAAAGGTCCGTGCCATATATACATTGAGCAGAGCAATTTTCACATTCTTCGTAGTTCAGATGGGATGCCAAGTCCTAACTTGAATTACTTCTTTGTGCTGGTTTCAGTATCAGTTTGCAAACTACTCGTCAGTTTATAACAAGTCAGGGAAAGGGGCTCTCAAGTTCCAGCTGATCAACCAGCGGCAGGACTTCTCCTTCGGGTTCTTCACCGGTGGACTCTCAAACGTGAGTTACTCCTAGGGAACTAACACATCACATCCTGCTATGCTATCACACTTATCATCATTCATAAGAACACACTGACTTCAAATATTCCATGTGCAGCCAACGCTCGTTGCCGTGTCGAACAGGATCGTCTTCGCGAACCCGAAAGCCCCGGTTTACCCACGGCTAGCGCTCGGGAAAACATGGAACGAGGTTTGGTTTTCTGGCACTTAAATATCAGTTACTGGTTAGGATTATCTGCCTTTTAAATTTCACCAAACAATGGGTTCCTATTATGCCATGCTAGATGACTGTCACATGGACAAGTGGCTATGGCGTCAGTGAGGCACATCCCTTCGTCGAATGGGGCATGAAAGGTAGCCATCCTGTGCACGCAGATGCTGGCACTGTCACCTTTGGTCGCGAGAGCCTCTGTGGTATGCTATCTATCAAAGACTGTTTGCATTTTTTAATTATTTTTTGTGCAAAAGAAAATTGTGCATTTTTTAAATTTCTTTACGTGATTTGTTCTCTTGGTTGTGCAGGAGAACCTGCTCGTAGTGTTGGTTGGAGGGATCCAGGCTTCATACACACAGTTTTCCTGAAGAATCTATGGCCAGAGAAAGAGTAAATTCCAGATCCTCTGTCCTACAAACAGTTGTCTCAGTTATGCGCAATACTGCTCTGACAATGCAATTTCTCCCTTGCAGATACTACTACAAAATCGGACACACGCTCCATGATGGAAAGGTCATATGGGGCAAGCCTAAAACCTTCAGAGCACCTCCTTATCCCGGGCAGAAGTCACTGCAGCGGGTTGTTATTTTTGGCGACATGGGAAAGGTAAACATATGCTTGACAGCACCTACTACTAACTCAGGTTGCATTTGTCAGCACCTACTAATTGAGAACTAACAATGCTGTTGCCCTGGTTTATAGGACGAGAGAGACGGAAGCAACGAGTATCAGAATTACCAGCCTGCATCACTCAACACCACCGACGCGCTCATCAGGGACCTTGACAACACCGACATCGTCTTCCACATCGGCGACATCTCCTACGCCAACGGCTATCTGTCGCAGTGGGATCAGTTCACGCAGCAGGTCGAGCCCATCACCTCTCGAGTCCCCTACATGATCGCCAGGTACACCTGTTCATCCGATTCTTCCAGAATCCCGAAGAGCATTCCATGAGTCAATTCACTTTCAAGATAATAACTTTGATTCCGTGATCGATCGGTGTTGCAGCGGGAACCACGAGCGAGATTTCCCCAACAGCGGGTCGCTGTACAACGGCACGGACTCCGGCGGGGAGTGCGGCGTGCCGGCAGAGGCCATGTACTACGCGCCGACGGAGAAGAGGGACAACTACTGGTACGCCATGGACTACGGGATGTTCCGGTTCTGCGTGGCGGACAGCGAGCACGACTGGCGGGAGGGCACGGAGCAGTACAGGTTCCTGGACCGCTGCTTGGGCGGCGTGGACCGGGCGAGGCAGCCATGGCTGATCTTCATCGCGCACCGCGTCCTCGGCTACTCCTCGGGCTTCTTCTACGGCTACGACGGGGCCTTCGCGGAGCCCATGGCGCGGCAGAGCCTTGAGGCGCTGTGGCGGCGCCACCGGGTGGACGTCGCCTTCTACGGCCACGTCCACCAGTACGAGCGGACGTGCCCCGTCTACCAGGAGAGGTGCGTGCCGGACGGGCACGGCACCGTCCACGTCGTCGTCGGGGGCGGCGGCAGCCACCTGAGCAACTTCACCGCCGTCGCCCCGCCCTGGAGCGTGTACCGGGAGATGGACTATGGGTTCGGCAAGCTCACGGCGTCCGACGCCAAGTCTCTCCAGTTTGAGTATAGGCGCTCTAGCGACAGCAAGGTGTACGACAGCTTCACCCTGCACAGGGACTGAGTACCTGTATCCTCTGGCCTCTGACCACATGATGCAGAGGAAATCGGCTGTACACATAAACTGAGATGAACACGTCCGTGCATAGATAATCCCATGTCTACTTTCTGAATAAAAGGGAAAGAAATTCTCTAGGAGTTTAGTCATGCATACACAAGATGCCAAGTGATGTGCAAGCTACATTTGTTTGGGGAAAAACTTCCGATCTATTCATCCACCGTGAAGGTAGTAGAAAGAACCCGTAAAAAAAGATAGTACAAAGAACATCACAAGATGTTATGATAGCAATGATGTATATGACGCTCAAGATAGCAATGATCTATATGCTCAAGAACACCAAAAGATATATATGATGCTCACTATGCGATGCTCAAGATAGCAATGTTGTATATGATGAAAATGTCACCATGGTGGCAATACTCAAAAAGCTAGTCTCAACAGGATCAAGGAAATGGTAAAGGATAGAATAGCTAAAGAAGGTAATGGCAAGGTGAAATGCAAATCTTGTAACAAAATGATACCTCACGCCACCTTTAGCGTTGACGAAGTACGTATGTGCTGGCCTTGCTTCCGGTGAACGTGTCAAAAGGTGAAGTGGTCATTGTTGACGACGTAGTCGTGGGTGATGAACATGGTGGTTGTCGACAAGGTTTTGGATTCCGGATGAACAAATTTTCTGGGGGGAGGGGGGAGGGGGCGAGATTCTCGGTTACCACGGTTACCGAGAAATACCGAACAAATTCCGGACGAAATTTATAACTGAATTTTGAATTCAAAATATTTTCAAGTTGAAACACACAAGACTTGAGCATGAATAGACAAAGAAAAGTATTAGTAGCTCAGTTGCCAACGAGAGTCGAACTAGCAACCTCTTGAGGCGAATTAAAGACAGTAACCACCACGACACGTCTCCATGGTTAAAATTCTTGAGGTGGTACACTATTTGACTACATGAATTTTTTTGCTCGGCATACACGTTGAGCTGCCAACGGGAGATGAACATGGTGGTTATCGATATAGACGGTGTCCGACCACACAAATTTGCATATAGATCAGAAGTGGGTTTTTACATCAAGTGCCCTAGTATATCCTTTGAAGATGCTAAGGATAGTAGGTCGTTTGCTCCTACAAATTATAAGGAATCGATTAGAACCTCTCCGTCATCTTGACCGCCATCCCTTCTCGCTTCTCTTTCTTCTCCTCCAACTTCATTCGTCGGGACCCCCTTCTAACCTTCTTGGGAGGCTCTTTTGTTGGGTTAGTTGGATCACCCGCTTCTTCCTCATTGACGATGACAACTGTCTTGATGGAATTGACAATGGATAGTTGCCACTTGGGTGGCGCATTCAACTTGAACCAACAATGCATGAGTACGAAGCTCTTCTCTACCCTCAAATACAAGTTGCATGGATGTAAGGGCTAGCAAAAAAGAACATTGTCAAACAGGGCACATATCTGGCCAAATGACAAACAAATAGTGCGTATCCATCCAACAAGTTGCATAGTCAAATGACCAACACATGGAACAACTCACTTACTAGGCACTTTGCTCGTCATGGACACCGACCGATTAGTTGTTTGTAGTGGTCGCAATACTTTCACATAGACTCTTGTATGATATAGCTTCGATGTTTGAGCGACTACGTCCCATGATTGCGGATGACTTCGTTACGGTAGGGCTGAAAATTCTTGTGCTCATGGAACCAAGAATGAATATTGGACCAAAAATGTTGTGCCCCTTTGCTCCGTGACATTGATAAGATCGATCCTAACGGCCAACCACACATCACACAACAACTTGTCCTCCATCACGTTGGAACTTTTTTCTCTAACACTCTTCTTTAGATTGGTCGGCCAATTCTCCATGTCAAGGTCCGTCTCATCGGCGTACGTGTCCTACTTCGGTAGCCAGGTGTACAAGTCCGACTGTTGGGTTTACGTACCACCCTTCTTTTTTTCGTTCGGCGCCTCGTCTTTATCGTTTGCCTTTCTTTTTAGGTTCTAGACTTGCCATGTCGTCGAGTTGAACTTGCTGGCGGGCATCTTCTTTGGATCCTCCACCTCCGGTAGCTCTTAACACGGGTCCATGCAGCGCCAGACGGCGAAAAGCATAGGAATGGGAGTAGAGGGCGGCGGTGATCGGAGCGGAGAGAGTGGGAAGTATGGACAACCCCCTCCTTTGCGTCCATGCGGGTTAAATGAACGCGCGGACGCACCGGATGGCAAAGTCCACATATACAAATCGATTCGAACGCCCGCGGGTGATTTGAGGGTCTATGTTTGAAATGTCCTAATTGTACTTAAGAAAGAGGAAGAAATTTCGTACAAAGAGTTAAATCCTGTCCTATGAATTACTGCAAATCTGCAAGCTATACTGCTAGTTGGCTAGGGTGTGTGGCGCGCAGCTGTCGACGGCGCATGCCATGATGTCCCTGTAGTCCCTGGTGATGGTGAAGGCGTCGTGCACGGCTCCGTCATCGCTGTGGATGAACTCGAACCGCATGGACGAGTGGTCGCTGGCGGTGAGCTTGACGTACCCGAAGCTCTCATTCCTCGCCACGCTCCACTGCGGCCACGCGCCGCCGGCGTAGCTCCTCAGCTTGGCGCCGCCCGTGCCGGCCACGACGTGGATCGTCCCTCCCATCGCCCCCGCGTAGCTGCTCTGCTTATCCTTGCCCTTGATGGTGCACGTGTTCTCATAGACGGGGCACGTCCGCTCGTAGTTGTGGACGTGGCCGTAGATGGCGAGGTCGACGCGGTGGCGCTGCCAGAGCGGCTGCAGGGCGCGCCCCATGGGCTCGGCGAAGGAGCCCTCCTGAGCATAGAAGTCGTTGGAGGAGTAGCCGAGCGGGCGGTGCGCCAGGAAGACGAGCCACGGCTGGTGCTTCCGGTCGGCGCCGGCGAAGCACGCGTCCAGGAACGCGTGCTGCTCCGTGCCGGGCCGCCAGTCGTGCTCCGTGTCGCCCACGCAGAAACGGAACATGCCGTAGTCGGCGGCGTACCAGAACTTGCCCCGGTGTGCCGCCGCCGGCACGTAGAAGTAGGTCTCCACCGGCACGCCGCACTCGCCGTGCGAGTCGTTGCCGTTGTAGAACCCGCCCGTGTCCATGTACGTCCGCTCGTGGTTGCCACTGCGCACACGAGAAACTTGACATGTCTGAGTACAAGTGCACCTGAACTTGCAAGATTCTCAGGGTGGGCGGACGAACCTGGCGACCATGTAGGGGACCTTGGAGGCGATGGGCTCGATCTGCGCGGTGAACTGGTCCCACTGCGCGAGGAAGCCGTTGGCGTAGGAGAGGTCGCCGATGTGGAACACGGCGTCGTAGTTGGGCAGGTCCTTGACCAGCCGGTCGGTGGTCACCTGCGCCCCGGGCTGGAACCCCTGGAGCTCACTGCTCCCGTCCTTTGCTCCCTGCCGCCCAACCATACACGCCATTAAACTTGGACACCTGACATTTCTGATATAGTAAATCATGAAATTCTTACGAGTCCCATGTCGCCAAAGACGACGACGCGCTGCAGCGAAGCCTGGCCCGGGTAGGGGGACGCGCGGAAGGTGGCGGCCTTGCCCCACGCCACGGTTCCGTCCTGCAGCTCGTGCCCAATCTGATACGAATACCTGACGGAAAAACACGAGTACGGATATTGAAGAATACTGTATATATAGGGATTCAGAGACGAGATGTACACATGTTCTGCAGTCAGTGTTGATGTTCTTACTCTCTGTTTGGCCAGAGGTCCTTGAGGAACGCGGTGTGGACGAAGCCTGGATCCCTGTAACCCTGTCCACGAGCTGGGTCACCTGCGATAATTTGCAGCAAAAGACAGCGTCAGACAACACTGCCTGCGGTAAATTTGACATTCTGAATTAGCAGCGTACGTACCGCAGAGGTGGCCTCGCGTGAAGGTGAGCGTGCCGGCCGGCGTCCGCTTGGAGGTCTCCTCGCCCTTCATCCTCCACTCCACGAACGGGTACGCCTCGCCGATGTTGTACCCGCTCGTCCAGGTCACCGCCATCTGCACGCAGGAGCAGCAGCAACAATCACGCGAGGGAATAGAATAATACACGTGCGCAGGCGATCAACATTCTCGGTTAATTTAATTTAATTTTGGCTCACCTCGTTCCATTGCTTCCCCTGGGACAGGCGCGGGAACACGGGGGCCTTCGGGTTCGCGAAGGAGATCTTGTTCGACACCGCCAGAAGCTTAGGCTGCAATCAAACAACGCAACACCACGTCAGATCAGGCTTAATTTTTCTTACATTAACGTGACGCTGCACCCTGTCCACTGGGGCTTACGTTGTCCTTGCCGCCGGCGAAGAGGCCGAAGGCGTAGTCGGACCGCTGGTTGATGACGAGGAAGCTGGTGTTGCCGCCGCCGGTGCGCAGGAAATTCGGCTCCGAGTTGCCGAACTTGTACTGCAACAACAGACCACAGCAACAACAGACCACAGCAACAACAACAAAAAATCAGCAGAGGCCGATGATGAGACGCGCGCATCCTGGCTGCCCTTTGTATCCAGTATCCACTGACCTTGATCGGAGCCACGGGCAGCCCTGCGGGCGCAGCTCCTTCCCCTGCTACCTTGGTGCTCCCGATGCCGGAGCTGCATGCAGACGCGATCACAGATTGCACGGATAGCTCAACAGATCTCATCATACTAATTAACTGTGGCGATTGTGATCTTGATCGATATGTTAAGCTTGTCGTGTAGCAGTGCTGTTTTCGTGGCATACGTACCTGAAATCGGCCGGGGAGAAGAGGCCGATCCAGTGGTCGGACGACGGCGACGGCGTCGTGAAGTTGACCGTCACCCACGCGGAGTCCTCCCCCTGCAACGCAACGCATCGAGATCAAGTAGCCGGATTAAACACAGCGGGGCTCATCCACGAATGCATACAGATACAGGGGTGGATCGAGCTCTCACGTCCTTGCCGAGCACGTCGGGGGAGGCGTGGATGGCCGACGCGGAGTCCATGGCGACCTGCGCGGCGGCCAGGTTGAGCGTCGACAGAGGCTGGATGTTGTCCGGCGCCGAGTCCTCCACCGTCATGGCCGCCGCGGCGGCTGTCAGCAACAGCACGGCCGCCGCCAGCAGCGGCGGCAGCGCGCTTGGTCCCATCTTTTGCTCTACCAACACGATGCTGACGTTGAAGTTGAACGACGCGGACGGCCGAGGATGGGGGTAACGATTTTATAGGGAAGTTGTGAGTCGGGGCGATACTTTTCAAAGCAAAACAAGATGCCTACGCGAGTTAGTTATACCGATTTAACTGTTTTTTCAAGAAAAAAAAGGAGACATACACATTTTTTTATTTTATTTTTAGAAGAGAAGATATAAACGAGAAGCCCAGGGAAGCGGAGTATCTGAGCTCGTATAATAGAAAAATCATAATCTTTTTCTTAGAAAACATCGATTTTTTTTTGTCACAAACATTGACAAATGTTTTCAGATGTTAATGCTTGCAAAGTATCATCATGAATGACATCTGTGGAAGTAATGGTAAAAAAAATGGTGCTTTAAAAATGTTATTTTCAAAAGCATCTTGGAGTGCTGGTTTTTTTTTTGTTTTGCCATGACTTCCACGAAAGTCATTTTACGTTGAAATTTTGGAAGCATTGAAACATTTGTCAATGTTTGCTACATTTTTTTAGTTTTTATTCTTTATTTTTTTGGATTTTACTGTTCATACCAAGCTCATATGAGCTCGAGCTAAGAAGGGCGGGGTTGTAAATACGAAATCTTGTGCATGGATAAGTCTGAGAATCCAACTCGGCCAACAGGAAGACCATGAAACTTACCCTATGATCTGGGCCTTTCTAAAATCGCAGTTGAATCTGATGCAAGTAAAGTTGTCAGCTTTGAAGAGATCGCGACAGGAGTCAGTCTGAGATTGCGTCAATTCTCCAGAGAAATTGAAGAGCTTGGCGACAATTTGGAATCTTTTAGATTGAACTTCGTTGGACTTGAGGCCACGGAAGAGGCACATCTTTGTGCCAAAAAGACGTGGGCTAGTAGAAGGAGGTGTCTTTGGATCAATTATGTTCCTAGTTTTTTAGATGTGTGTCTGCAAAACGATTGTAAACCCATCGATTAATAAGTGAAAGCTCTTGAGTCACAAAAAAAACTATTTTGAAAAGGAGATTTAGAGTTGCTTTTTAGAAAAGAAAAATAGATATAAACATTTCTATGGAAACCAAAAAAGCGATATAAACGAGAAGTTTATTTCGTAAATCCAAAATCATGTGCACCGAGAAGCCTGAAAATCAAGATCGGTCCGCGGGAAGCCCATTAAAGCTCCCCCCGAGATCCGAGTTCCGCCATTGAGAAAGCTATGTTTTTATACTAAAAAGGAAATGTAAATGAGAAGGAGCTATCATTTTTCTTTCAATCATTGACCAAGAGAAGCCAATAAGGCAGCTGATGTTCTTGCTATGGATGTGGTGGATGCACAAACTGTCTTGTGGCAAGGTGATCCGTCTGATATTTTGTTGGATGAGCTAGTGGATGATGTATTTATTATCCCAAATGTCATATAAACCGTCATGATGGCTTTTCCTAAAGACAAAAAGGCTATTTTTCTTTTTTCTTGTTGGGAGAATTTCTTTCATGTTTGGAGAACATGATACACAAACGAACATGTTTAAAATTGGAGTACATTCCACATAAGAAAAAAAAATACTATATCTACGTACAAATTATCATTCTGCTTTACACCAAAAAATGAAGTTACATGAATTAGTAGGGAGGAACAAATTAATCTATATTACAAGTCCCAAAATAAGATAATATGCAGTTAACACAGGAAGTGAAGCCAACGTGCTGACTATAATCCTGCAAAAGAGATGGAAAACGTGGCGTGACTTATTATATGAATCATCCTACAATTAAAACCAATTGCAGTTGTCCAAAGTTGAGAGGCACATAAATTAAATACTGTGACAATCAACTGGTTACTTACGCGGTACTCCCTCAGTTTTTTCTTAGTTTGCATATAAGATTTGGTTAAAGTCAAACTTTGTAAACTTTGACTAACTTTAGAGACAAAATATGAACATTGATAATATGAAATCAATATTATGAGATGCATCATGATATTAATTTTCATAGCATATAATTTTAGTATTGTAGATGTTGATATCTTTTGATATAAATTTGGTCAAACATTGTATTGCTTGACTTTGATCAAATCTTATATGCAGACTAAAAGGAAACAGAGGAGTACTAAGTAGGCCAGCATGCAGGTTGTACTCTGTAGCGACCTGACCTGAAAGGTCGAATCTCCGGTGTTTCTGTACCATCCCAAGATCATGCTGGTACACACACGGTACATCAATGTATATATCAAAGGGAAATCACACAGCATTATATTAATCGAAAATCTCATATCGAGTTCTTTATTACAATAAACATTACAATAAAGTGGCTGAAGGCCAACTCGTGAGAATATCTAAATCTTGCGGAAGCGTCGAAGGTAGATGAGTCCATCTGACTCCAAGGACATCTCACCGAGCGTAGAACGTGTCCTCACTCCTGGTCGGAAAAGTACTCTGCAACATGATACGTTGCAGCCGTGTAGGTCAGCATATGGAATATGCCGGCAAAGTCACAAGAGAGGGGTGAAAAGATAATCATCTAGTTCTACATGCATATATGACAGGTGGAGTGGTAAGTTTTTGCGTAAAGCCAAGTTTTTCCTACATCAAGGGAGGGGCTAAGCAAAAATATTACTAAGTTGGTTGATTAATGAGATGGTTCCACCAACCAATTCTCATACCCAAATTATTAACACCCACAACATCATATTAATTGTGTGGAGAGTTCCGGAAGTTTCAATTCCTTTGGCTCAAGTCGTCCATGACCGTGGACACGGCTAATCGATTAGGTTTGAGTACTCTGCAGAGCTTTGCACACGTTCCCCACAAGATTTGGTCGCCTCCGTTTGATTTCTCGCACTTCAGGGTGTTTGAGAAACGGATGACCAAAACATGGTCTTCCAAAGTGGTTTCCCTGCGACTCTGTCGGTGCCCATCCTTTCCTACCGTTCTTCTACATCTCGTAGCACCGCCTGTCCAGGGTCACCACGATATCCAACCAAGCCAGAGCCCATAATGACTTGTGGCTGTGTAGGTAAGCCTTGGGTCTTGAAGCACCCATCCATCTCTTTGTGCCTGGGTGGATCTTTCCGCGTGAATACTAGCCATCTCCAGCATCACCTAGGCAAATCCACTGGTTTCTCCAGGGTGCCGTTCAACCATCATCCACCCAGAGGTATGTTGAAAACTCGGAGTCTTGAAATCTTGATTATTATGTAGGTCTTGACATTATTAACTCTCTCAAGTCTCATGAATCACACAACCAACCCCGTCTACTAATAGCATAGCAAAAGTAAAAAAACGTTTCCCGGGGCCAATGTTGTCAAAGAGGTTGAGGGGGTACCTACCACATGATACTACTACAATGTAACCAAGTTTCCAACTAACCTATCTTGCATGCAATTGGGGAGATGGTAGAACTAATGCATATAAAACATGGGTAAATCATGATCAAGGTGACTTGCCTGATTGATGATCTTCGTATGTGAGTGACTCTAAGTAACAAGCTTCGCACTCCGGATAATCTAACGAAGCAAACAAGCACTCAATAAGCATACAACAAAATATTGTAACTCACAAACATCAACCAAGAACTAGTAAACAATCAAGACAAAACAATGCACAAATCACAAGTAAGAAAAAAAACACACAAAGTTTTGTTTACTAGGAGGTGATTGATAAAACACTACTATCTTAATAAAACTATTTTGTAATAAAAAAACCAATTGTTGACAGCAAGGAAGAATAAAATAATTTTATTAATAAACAGAAGAAAATCAATTTAAGTTTGTTGAGAAAACTTTTGTAAAGTTTGTAAAAGTTTTGATAAGCACTAAATGGAACAAATATAGTTTTACTAACAAGAGAGCAAAACAAAACCTATTATTTATTAGTAAAACATGTTCTTAACAGAAAAGAATTTACAAATAAACTTGTTTTAGAAAACAAAATTAAATTATATAAAACTTTGTTTGAAAACAAAACTATTACTAACTAGTTGTTTTAATCAAAATAACCTATTTGAAAAGAAGTTGTGATTCCTATCTTAACAAGGAAATAAACTAAACAATTTTATATTTTTATTAACAATAAGTAAAACACTAAATGTTTAAACAACAGAACCTGCTAAACAAATTAAAACTAAATCTAAATTAAACTAACTAAAACTAAGTAAATAAAACTATATTGTAATACTAGGCAGATTCTGTTTATAGCTAAAACACTAACAATAATCATCCTAAAAATCCTCAAACTAAACATGATGATAGTCCTATCCAATATCAAACAGTAGCAAAAAGAATCATATCAAAATCTATTTTCAAACTCTAGTTATTCAGATTTGAAGATTTTGAGCAAATTTGATTCAATTCAAATTTGAAATTTAAAAGTACAGGGTGAAACTACATGAAAAATGTGAGCTATTGCAAAAAGAATCAACTCAATACATTAAACAGAACAAAAGATATTCACAAAACAAAATCATAACAGGTTCTGTTTTCTAAACAAAAATCAGAAAAAGTGAAATATCTATCGGACGACCAGGGGGCTACGTGGCGCTTTCCTATTGGTTGGGGGCGTGTGCGCACGAGTGCTTACGGGCGGGCGACCGGTCGGTAGGGGATACCGGTTCGGAATTAATCCGTTCTAATCTCGGCCATGGATTTTAGATCTGAGGGGTGGAAAAACTCACGGGGTAAAAGTCGCCGGCGTGGGGATCTCCGGCGAGTCCGAAAGCGGCGAAGACGACGGCGAGGAGCTCCGGTGGTCGAGGGAGGCAGCGAAGTGGTCCGGGCGATGGAGCTTGACGTCCGGCGTCGATTGGTGGCAACGGTGGGGCGAGAGGTGGACGGAGTCGATGGCTACGGTCGAAGGGAGGTCCGGTGGTGGTGGGAACTCCGGCGACGAATTGCGGCAGCCTTCCGGCGAGGTAGGAGGGGGTTTGGGGGGGGGGGAATGGAAGGCGGGGAGTGGCCGGTACTTATAGGGGTGCGGGGAGTGAGGGGGGGGGTTAAGAGGGGCGAGATCCGCGGGAGAGGGAGTAACTGCCGGCGATGGTCCGGCGCGCGCGCGAGGAAGAGGGCGACCGCGGGGGCGAAACGGTCGGTCGGGGGTGGGGTCCAGTGGTAGCGAGAGGGAGGGCGAGGTTGCGCGTCGGTCGGCCGACCGGTAACGGTCTCGTCTTTTAAAGCCGTTGGGCCGGCCCGTTTAATACAGGAAACCGTTACCGTTTTCTGTTTAATGTTTTTTCAAAGCGTTTCAAAAACCTTTAAAGCATTCAAATCGTCTCTAAATACAGGAGTATTATATATCAAAATTAACAGAATAATAAATTCTATTTATTGAACATTTTTATTCTGTCATTTGAACACTTTGAAAAAAATAATATTTTTAGAAATTGCCTAATTGTTTTTAAATCTTTTTGCATATATTTTCAAAATAACCCCTGGTTTTTATTGTTCAAATATATCACCAAGATGACCCTGGTGTGGAGTGTCATGTTCCTCCTCTCTTATTTGAACTTTTTACCAAGATTTCAAATAGGTGAAAGCAACTTAGGGAAAAATAGAAAGGGCTTTCAGAAATTTAGAAAGGGCATTTCAACAATACATTCAAGCAATGATGCAGATGAATGCATAGCTATATTTCATAAGATTCTGAAATGGAATTTTGGCATGTTACAAACCTACCCACCTTAAGATGAATCTCGCCCTCGAGATTCGGGTTGGCTAGAAAATAGGTG
Source organism: Hordeum marinum (assembly GCA_022496015.1). Taxonomy (NCBI): domain Eukaryota; kingdom Viridiplantae; phylum Streptophyta; class Magnoliopsida; order Poales; family Poaceae; genus Hordeum; species Hordeum marinum. The sequence continues at coordinate 354,715,746 of CM039676.1, read as the reverse complement.
CGGGTGGTCTCTACGAAGATCTTCTTCGCGTTCCCAGGTGGCTTCTTCCTCGGTGTGATGACTCCAAAAAACCTTACAGAACTTGATGATCCTGCTGCGGGTAACTCTGTTGGCAGTCTCGAGGATTCTGACAGGCTTCTCCTCGTAAGTCAGATCACTGTCAAGCTGTATGGCCTCTAGGGGCACGATGTCTCTCAAAGGGATGTCAGCCATCTCAGCATGACATTTCTTCAGCTGTGACACATGGAACACGTTATGAACTCCGGATAATCCTTCCAGTAATTCCAGCTTGTATGCAACTTCGCCTCTACGTTCAAGAATTTTGTAGGGGCCTATGAATCTGGGTGCTAATTTTCCTTTAACACCAAACCTCTTGATTCCTCGAAGCGGGGACACACGAAGATACGCTCGGTCTCCCACTTCATACGTCACTTCTTTACGTTTGCTGTTAGCATAACTCTTCTGTCGAGATTGAGCTATCTTGAGTCTGTCACGAATCAACTTGACTTTCTCTTCAGAATCTCGGATAAGGCCGGGACCAAAAAGTTGTCGGTCTCCAACACCATCCCACGTCAGTGGTGTTCTGCACCTCCTTCCGTATAAAGCTTCGAAAGGGGCCATCTTTAGACTAGTCTGATAACTGTTGTTGTACGAGAATTCTGCGTAAGGTAAGTTGTCATCCCAACTAGATCCATAATCTAGCGCACAAGCTCTCAACATGTCTTCCAAAATCTGGTTGACTCTCTCAGTCTGTCCATCTGTCTGCGGATGAAAAGCTATACTGAACTCCAGCCTTGTACCCAAAGTTTCATGTAACTGATGCCAAAACTTTGAGGTAAATTGTGTTCCTCTATCTGACACGATACTCCTCGGAACTCCATGCAGACATACGATTCTGGTCATATATATCTTGGCTAGTTTAGCACTGGTATAGGTGGTTTTCACTGGAATGAAATGAGCTACCTTGGTCAAGCGATCTACCACTACCCAGATGGAATCATAACCTGAACGGGTCCTGGGTAATCCTGTGATGAAATCCATACCAAGCTTTTCCCATTTCCACTCGGGTATCGGCAGAGGTTGGAGTAACCCTGCTGGTTTCTGATGTTCTGCCTTTACTCGCTGACAAACATCACATATTGCAACATGTTCCGCAATATCTTTCTTCATACCTGTCCACCAATAACTTTCCTTTAAATCCAGATACATCTTGGTATTGCCTGGGTGTATTGAGTAAGGTGAATCGTGGGCTTCCTGAAGTATCAACTTCCTGAGCTCTGGGTCATTGGACACATAGATTCGGTTCTCAAACCACAAAGTTCCGTGTTCATCCTCACGAAAACCTTTAGCTTTACCATCTTCCATTCTCTGCTTTATCTCAGCTATCTCCTTGTCCGATTTCTGGGCTTCACGAATTCTTTCGGTCAAGGTGGACTGAATTTCTAGTGTACCAACATATCCTCTTGGAACTATCTCTAGCTTGAGTTCTCTGAGATCATCGACTAACTCTTGAGGTAATCCTCCCGCTGTGAGTGTGTTTACATAAGTTTTCCGACTCAAGGCATCGGCTACAACATTAGCCTTACCTGGATGGTAGTGTAATCTCATGTCATAGTCCTTGATTAACTCTAACCATCTTCTCTGTCCGAGGTTCAACTCTTTCTGCGTGAAAATATATTTCAGGCTCTTATGGTCGGTGTAAACATCACAACTATTTCCGATAAGAAAATGTCTCTAGGTCTTGAGTGCGTGCACTACGGCTGCTAGTTCCAAATCATGGGTGGCATAATTCAACTCATGAGGTCGTAGTTGTCTGGATGCATAGGCTACAACATTTCCATCTTGCATGAGTACTCCTCCAAGTCCTTGACGTGAAGCATCACAATAAACCTGGAAGTCCTTCCGAATATTGGGCAAAATCAACACTGGGGCTGTGACTAAACGTTTCTTCAACTCCTGGAAACTGGCTTCACATTCCTCAGTCCAAACATACTTAGATTCTTTCTTCAACAATTCTGTCATGGGCTTGGCAATCTTTGAGAAATTCTCAATGAATCTCCGGTAATATCCGGCAAGTCCAAGGAAACTGCGGATCTCCTTAACTGAGGTGGGTGGCTTCCACTCGGTGACGGCTTCAACCTTAGCGGGGTCTACGGCTATTCCTTCTCCGGAAATAACAAGTCCAAGGAATCCGACTTCTGTCAGCCAAAATTCACATTTGCTGAACTTGGCATATAACTGATGCTCTCTTAGCTTCTCCAGAACTAAACGCAGATGTTCCTTGTGTTCTTCCTCGTTCTTGGAGAATATCAAAATGTCATCGATGAACACTACGACAAACTTGTCCAAATATTCCATAAACACTTTGTTCATCAAATTCATGAAGTAGGCAGGAGCATTAGTCAAACCAAAGGACATGACTGTATACTCGTATAAGCCATACCTTGTTGTGAAAGCTGTTTTGGGTATATCCTGTTCACGAATCTTTAGTTGATGATACCCTGATCGAAGATCGATCTTGGAGAATACTTTGGCGCCTACTAGCTGATCAAACAAGTCATTAATCATCGGCAGAGGGTACTTGTTCTTGACAGTCACCTCGTTCAAGGCACGATAATCGACTACCATTCTCAAGGTTTTATCCTTCTTCTCCACCAAAAGAACTGGGGCTCCCCAAGGTGAAGAACTTGGGCGTATATAACCTTTATCCAATAACTCCTTAATTTGCTTCTTGATTTCCAACAGATCATTTGCGGGCATCCGATAGGGTCTCTTGGAAATTGGGGCTGTCCCTGGCTGTAGCTCTATTAAGAACTCAATCTCCCTATCTGGTGGCATGCCTGGTAATTCTTCCGGAAATACATCCAGGAAGTCTTTTACCACAGGTACTTCCTCCTGAACAACTCCCGTGAGAAAATTTAACCGAGCACTCATACGTGTGCGTCGGGATACATACTTAATCCTCTTGTCCTCCGGGGTGGTGAGTGAAACAGACTTGCTGAGGCAATCAAGATTTCCTTCATACTTGGTCATCCAATCCATGCCTAGGATTACATCCAATCCCTGGGATTCTAAGACGATGAGGTCAGTGGGAAAAACATGGTTTCCTATATTGAGTTTCAAAGCATGGCATCCTATCCCTGCCATCATCATACCTCCTGGGGAACTGACCTTAATGGGCTGACTAAGGGTTTTGGTGGGCAAACCATACTTATCCACAACTACCCTTGATATGAATGAATGAGTTGCACCGGAATCAAAAAGTACTGTAACTGGACGTGAATGCAATAAAAACTTACCAACCACAGTCATGGGTTGATCATAGACTTCTTCCACGTCGAGGTGGTTCACCTGGGCACGAGGAAAAGGGTTTGGCTTCTTGGCTACGGAGTTGCCGTTTCCATTTCCCTGCTTGCTCTGGGGACACTCAGTAGCATAGTGCCCTGTCTTCTGGCACTTGAAACAGGTGATGTGGCTCAGATCCTTCTGAGTAGGAACGTGATGGTGCTGGTTGTTGTTCCCATTCCCATTGTCAGTCTTGAAATTGCCATGGTTGGGACGGGCGTTCCTATTTCCTCCATGGTTGTGACCTCCATGGTTGTGCACGGCATGAGTGTGCCTTCCAAACTTACCGGTACCTGATCCGGTATTTCCTGAGTACGGGGAGTAGCAGGGCTTCTGATGAGCTCCAGAGTTAAACTTCCCCTGGGTGTACTTCCTCTTGCGGTTCTCAATTTGCTGCTGTTTACCCTCCAGAATAAGGGCCTTGTCCACCAGCTCTTGGTAGTTGTTGAAAGTAGTCACTACCAGCTGCATGCTCAACTCATCGTTGAGTCCTTCTAGAAACTTCTCTTGCTTGGACGCATCATCGGCCCTGTCTCCTGGTGCATAACGTGCCAATGTGTTGAAGTCGTCCACGTATTGGGCCACAGAGCGATTTCCCTGGCGCAAGTTGCGAAACTCACGCTTCTTCAGACTCATGGCTCCAGCTGAAACATGTGCAGTGCGAAAAGCAAGCTTGAACTGCTCCCAAGTCACATCTGCAATGGGATAGGTGGTGATGTAATTCTCCCACCATGAAGCTGCTGGTCCTTCAAGTTGATGTGCGGCAAAACGCACCTTCTCAGCATCAGTACATCCAGCGGTGACAAGTTCTCTCTCCATCTTACGGAGCCAGTCGTCTGCCACAATAGGTTCAGTGCTGCTGGAGAAAGTTGGAGGGTTCAACCTCAGAAAACGGGTGAGATTGTCAGTCTGGGGTGGATGATGGTTGTTGTTGTTCTGGTTGTTGGTCTGATTCTGAATCAATAACTGCATCAGTGCATTCTGCTGTTGAAGGAGTTGCGTGAGTTCCGGCGGGAAAGTGAAGTCGGTCTCACGTCGTGGAGGCATCTTGCTGTTTTCAGAGGGGTGAGAATTAGAATAGAACAAGGGTCTAAAAGAAGAAATTCACTACCCATATGCAATGCAACAAACATATCACACCAAACACTCATTCATTTATTCAATCAATGACAAACATCGGGAATACAAATCTCAATCAAACTAAGCATCGACCTACGCTTTTAACGTTGAAAAGATACATGGAGGGCATAACTAATGTTTTTCTCAGAAGTACATGGTGACTGAGTCTCCTCCAGTGGTGCTCTCCTCATAGTCATCATCGTCGCTGATGAAAGGAGCCATGTCTCCCTGAGGATGAAGATTTTCACCCATGTCCATCTGTTCTTCCAAAGTGGCGATGCGAGTGTTCAACTTGTCGATTCTCTCTAAGAAATCCTTCACCTCATATTCATGCTCATAGTTGGCTTCCCGCAAATCAGCTTCAAGGTCAATCTCACGGTTCATCAGATTCTTGATTGTCTTCGTATCAACATGAACTCAAAGCTCCAGAGTCCTGATGTGAGTCTCCAAGGTCTGGATATAGGAAATAGTGGTGTCTGCAGTGGGAGGAGTTATGATGTTTCCATGGACATCCCTGCAACAAACCACGCTGAGTCCTGGTGAAATGGTTCCACCTCTGTATTCCTCCTGAATACGTCCAAGGGCACGATGAATGGCCATGTCTCTCCCAAGTTTCCAACTGGGTGCCACGAACTTGAGATCGATGGGTTCCTTCCAATTCCCAAAGGTCTTCCCTGGGATATGCACCTCGATCCTGTAGCATCCATCTTGGGGAAATGACATGATAGGAATCCCGGTGATGCTCGGCAAAGCAATCCTTACGTCCTTGACGATCCTCATCAGCTCCTTACCAAAGGGCATCGTTAAGTCAGGCTGGCAAAACTCCGTGATCAACACTGGGATGAAGGTGGCCATCTATAAATTTTGAAATAATCGGAGAGGAGTCCGAAACGAATAGATGAGAGTATAAGAATTTTAAAGACAAAGAGAAACAATCCTAAGGCTTTCCAGTCCTAGAGGTTACGTCCTACGGTCAGCGTGTGCTCTGATACCATTTTTGTAGCGACCCGACCTGAAAGGTCGAATCTCCGGTGTTTCTGTACCATCCCAAGATCATGCTGGTACACACACGGTACATCAATGTATATATCAAAGGGAAATCACACAGCATTATATTAATCGAAAATCTCATATCGAGTTCTTTATTACAATAAACATTACAATAAAGTGGCTGAAGGCCAACTCATGAGAATATCTAAATCTTGCGGAAGCGTTGAAGGTAGATGAGTCCATCTAACTCCAAGGGCATCTCACCGAGCGTAGAACGTGTCCTCACTCCTGGTCGGAAAAGTACTCTGCAACATGATACGTTGCAACCGTGTAGGTCAGCATATGGAATATGCCGGCAAAGTCACAAGAGAGGGGTGAAAAGATAATCATCTAGTTCTACATGCATATATGGCAGGTGGAGTGGTAAGTTTTTGCATAAAGCCAAGTTTTTCCTACATCAAGGGAGGGGCTAAGCAAAAATATTACTAAGTTGGTTGATTAATGAGATGGTTCCACCAACCAATTCTCATACCCAAATTATTAACACCCACACCATCATATTAATTGTGTTGAGAGTTTCGGAAGTTTCAATTCCTTTGGCTCAAGTCGTCCATGACCGTGGACACGGCTAATCGATTAGGTTTGAGTACTCTGCAGAGCTTTGCACACGTTCCCCACAAGATTTTGTCGCCTCCGTTTGATTTCTCGCACTTCAGGGTGTTTGAGAAACGGATGACCAAAACATGGTCTTCCAAAGTGGTTTCCCTGCGACTCTGTCGGTGCCCATCCTTTCCTACCGTTCTTCTACATCTCGTAGCACCGCCTGTCCAGGGTCACCACGATATCCAACCAAGCCAGAGCCCATAATGACTTGTGGCTGTGCAGGTAAGCCGTGGGTCTTGAAGCACCCATCCATCTCTTTGTGCCTGGGTGGATCTTTCCGCGTGAATACTGGCCATCTCCAACATCACCTAGGCAAATCCACTGGTTTCTCCAGGGTGCCGTTCAACCATCATCCACCCAGAGGTATGTTGAAAACTCGGAGTCTTGAAATCTTGATTATTATGTAGGTCTTAAAATTATTAACTCTCTCAACTCTCATGAATCACACAACCAACCCCGTCTACTAATAGCATAGCAAAAGTAAAACAACGTTTCCCGGGGCCAATGTTGTCAAAGAGGTTGAGGGGGTACCTACCACATGATACTACTACAATGTAACCAAGTTTCCAACTAACCTATCTTGCATGCAATTGGGGAGATGGTAGAACTAATGCATATAAAACATGGGTAAAACATGATCAAGGTAACTTGCCTGATTGATGATCTTCATACGTGAGTGACTCTAAGTAACAAGCTTCGCACTCCGCATAATCTAACGAAGCAAACAAGCACTCAGTAAGCATACAACAAAATATTGTAACTCACAAACATCAACCAAGAACTAGTAAACAATCAAAACAAAACAATGCACAAATCACAAGTAAGAAAAAACACACACAAAGTTTTGTTTACTAGGAGGTGATTGATAAAACACTACTATCTTAATAAAACTATTTTGTAATAACAAAACAATTGTTGACAGCAAGGAACAATAAAATAATTTTATTAATAAACAGAAGAAAATCAATTTAAGTTTGTTGAGAAAACTTTTGTAAAGTTTGTAAAAGTTTTGATAAGCACTAAATGGAACAAATATAGTTTTACTAACAAGAGAGCAAAACAAAACCTATTATTTATTAGTAAAACATGTTCTTAACAGAAAATAATTTACAAATAAACTTGTTTTAGAAAACAAAATTAATTATATAAAACTTTGTTTGAAAACAAAACTATTACTAACTAGTTGTTTTAATCAAAATAACCTATTTGAAAAGAAGTTGTGATTCCTATCTTAACAAGGAAATAAACTAAACAATTTTATATTTTTATTAACAATAAGTAAAATACTAAATGTTTAAACAACAGAACCTGCTAAACAAATTAAAACTAAATCTAAATTAAACTAATAAAACTAAGTAAATAAAACTATATTGTAATACTAGGCAGAGTCTGTTTATAGCTAAAACACTAACAATAATCATCCTAAAAATCCTCAAACTAAACATGATGATAGTCCTATCCAATATCAAACAGTAGCAAAAAGAATCATATCAAAATCTATTTTCAAACTCTAGTTATTCAGATTTGAAGATTTTGAGAAAATTTGATTTATTTCAAATTTTATAGTTCAAATTTGAAATTTAAAAGTACAGGGTGAAACTACATGAAAAATGTGAGCTATTGCAAAAAGAATCAACTCAATACATTAAACAGGACAAAAGATATTCACAAAAAAAAATCATAATAGGTTCTGTTTTCTAAACAAAAATCAGAAAAAGTGAAATATCTATCGGACGGCCAGGGGGCTACGTGGCGCTTTCCTATTGGTTGGGGGCGTGTGCGCACGAGTGCTTACGGGCGGGCGACCGGTCGGTAGGGGATACCGGTTCGGAATTAATCCGTTCTAATCTCGGCCGTGGATTTTAGATCTGAGGGGTGGAAAAACTCACGGGGTAAAAGTCGCCGGTGTGGGGATCTCCGGCGAGTCCGAAAGCGGCGAAGACGACGGCGAGGAGCTCCGGTGGTCGAGGGAGGCAGCGAAGTGGTCCGGGCGATGGAGCTTGACGTCCGGCGTCGGTTGGTGGCAACGGTGGGGCGACAGGTGGACGGAGTCGATGGCTACGGTCGAAGGGAGGTCCGGTGGTGGTGGGAACTCCGGCGACGAATTGCGGCAGCCTTCCGGCGAGGTAGGAGGGGGTTTGGGGGGAAATGGAAGGCGGGGAGTGTCCGGTACTTATAGGGGTGCGGGGAGTGAGGGGGGGGGTTAAGAGGGGCGAGATCCGCGGGAGAGGGAGTAACTGCCGGCGATGGTCCGGCGCGCGCGCGAGGAAGAGGGCGACCGCGCGGGCGAAACGGTCAGTCGGGGGTGGGGTCCAGTGGCAGCGAGAGGGAGGGCGAGGTTGCGCGTTGGTCGGCCGACCGGTAACGGTCTCGGCTTTTAAAGCCGTTGGGCCGGCCCGTTTAATACAGGAAACCGTTACAATTTTCTGTTTAATGTTTTTCTAGAGCGTTTCAGAAACCTTTAAAGCGTTCAAATCGTCACTAAATACATGAGTATTATATATCAAAATTAACAGAATAATAAATTCTATTTAATGAACATTTTTATTCTGTCATTTGAACAATTTGAGAAAAATAATATTTTTAGAAATTGCCTAATTGTTTTTAAATCTTTTTGCAAATATTTTCAAAATAACCCCTGGTTTTTATTGTTCAAATATATCACCAAGATGACCCTAGTGTGGAGTGTCATGTTCCTCCTCTGTTATTTGAACTTGTTACCAAGATTTCAAATAGGTGAAAGCAACTTAGGGAAAAATAGAAAGGGCTTTCAGAAATTTAGAAAGGGCATTTCAACAATACATGTATTCAAGCAATGATGCAGATGAATGCATAGCTATATTTCATAACATTCCAAAATGGAATTTTGGGATGTTACATACTCTCGGGAGAAGACAAATGTTGCGGCAGACTGTGGCAGCGCAGCCTATCAAGATGAATGCAATGAAGTATGATTAGAATAGTTGGCTTTATAAAGAGGACAATTTAACATTGTTGTAACATATGATTCACAAGTCACCTGTAAGATAGTAACACGCAGAAGATTACCTTTGAGTCCTAAAATTAGGGCTCCAGCTATGATGGCAGCCGGTGCCGCGATGAACCTCATCACCAACCTCAACAGGGTCAAGCCTAGTCCAGAGACGATAAACTTGTCTTGTAGTCCAATGAACATGCCTACAAATGTAACAATTGGAGTTTATTCTCATGTTTCACTCATTGCATTGTTAGGTGTCCCTTCAGATAACATGATTTAAAAAAAACATGAATAGGAAAGGCACATAAATGCGATCTTATGGATTTTATTTGTTTTGTGTTAATCATACATGCACCAGAAACAGAGAAACTATTAATACTTGTTAGTTTTAAGTTTTAACACATGAATTTTCTGTGGAGACCATGACATGTATATCCTACATTTCCTCTTGTGAACACAATAGACTCAAAATTCACAATGCTATTATGAAACACATACATTTGATGGACTGACTTGTTTTTTTTTTGAAGAAGATAAATGCTATAAATGTGGTATTCCCTCCACTCCAATAAATAAAGTGCACACAGATTTCTAACTTGAATTTTAACCATAAATTAGATCAACCAAATGTGGGTTATATGTGCCAAAATTATACCGTTGAATTCATATTTAAAATAAGTTTTCAACTGTATGTTTAAAAATAATATTGGTCTAATTTATAGTTAAAATAAGATTATGAAAGTCATGTACATCTTATTCATCCGAATGAAGGGAGTACGTAGTACATTTTTGAAACGCAAGAGGTTGACATCCTAAAAACACAAAGAAACGCAAGGTTGACCAAGAAATAGCAAAATCGATCTCGAAACACGAATCTAATTGTTGTAGACATCTTTTAGCTAGTTACAGCTAGATTTGTTAGGTCTTTACGTACCCATGCTGAACATTCCCATTCCAATGCCGGTCTTTGACATGATCGAAATGGAGCCATCTATGATGCTTGGCTACCTACATATGGTTGCAAATACATGCCCTTGATAACTAACTACTCTCTATGTAAACTAATATAAAAATGTTTAGATTACTAAAGTAATATTGTAAATGCTCCTATATATTAGTTTACGGAGGGAGTATTAATTTGGATGAATTATTGCAACTATATTGTAGTACTAAATTCGGTAATTATCCAGAGCTGTTGTGCAACCACATGGCACATGCAAACCTGTTTGCCACACAAGACCACGCGACCCCAAGGAGGCTGGCGTACACGTTGGGGTTGCAGGCAAGCTTGACCCCGAGCGCTCGCAGCAGCGGCGCCCTGAACGCGCACCCCGTCGCCGCCGTCTTCCGGCCCTCTCCGGCTACTACTGGCCGGTCGACATCGTCGCTCCCCGGCGCCTCCTGGTCGCCTTCGGACCGCGGCGACTGATCGCCCTCTTCGCGCGCGCCATGATCACCGGGCTCCGACGTCACCTCCAGCCAGGCCTGCCTCGCCTCGAAGACAACCAGCATCAGCGGGAACCAGACGACGGCCTGCAGCACTGATAGCTGCACCATGATGTCGCGCGCCCACTTGCCGTACATGGCGTCCAGCAACGGCACGCCCACGAGGAGCCCGTTGTTGAGCGCCGCGAGCGAGAAGCCGGTGATGCACCAGGAGTAGGACGCCGACGCCGTGGCGCACCGCCAGCGGCGTGCGGCGGCCGAGCCGGCAAGCCCGAGCACGACGGCGAGATTGGCGACGGCCGTCAGGACGCGGTACCCTGCGGCGAAGGAGCCGGTGCGGGCGGTGATTTTTTACCATGTATTAATTATGTTTTTATGTTTTAATTAGTATTTTTTTTCTAAGAAAAGACTTTGGGATGACTCACAAGATCAGTAGAAACGATGTTGAATCTGCAATAGAAACTTTGACTCCAGTACAGGAATTTTCATTTTTTAATGGAGCGTGATAATGATCTGAGATTTTAACACAGTATTTATATAAAAATTATTTATGTTTTCATAATTCTTCAGAATTTTAAGAGTCACATAAGTATGAGGTCTTTACATATTGTTACAGAGTTTTAAACAGATTCTGTTTTGCTTGCATAGTTTGCTTGTTTTGGTTATGTCATGGATTAGATCGGCATGTGTAAGTCATGGAGAAGTTAGAATACAGTACCTATTATGAAAAAATGAATTTTAATCAATTTATAACAGTACCTCAAGTATGCCATATGTTTCTTATACTAACGGATCTCACGAATATTTGTCGAGTTTTGTGTGATTGAAGTTTTTAAGTTTTGGGTGTGATCACGATGAACTACGGAATAAGGAGTAGCAAGAGACCAAGATTGGGGATGCCCAAGGCACCCTAAGTATAATTCTCAAGATACCCAAGCTTCTAATCTTGGGTAGGCCCCAGAAGTCATCCCATCTTTCGTCTCAATTCATCGGTATGTCAATTGGAGATATATTTTTATTCATCACATGATATGTGTTTTGCTTGGAGCGATGTTTTGCTTTCAGTTTGTCACAATCATCATTTCCTGGACACACCTATTTGAGAGAGACACACCTTCATGATAATTTTCTAGAATACTCTATATGCTTCACTTCTATCTTTTGAGCTAGGCAGTTGCTCTAGTACTTCACCACTTATATCTTTTTTAGCACGGTGACCTGTAGATTTTGTAGAAATAATTTGCTCTTGTTCTTCACTTATATTTGTTTGAGAGCTGAATAAATAATGACGGTAATTTGCATGGGTCATAAGACTATTCCAAGAATATTAGTTATTCAATGAATGATAATCAAAACCACCGTGTAGAACATATAGAGAAGTTGTGGATTAATGACATTGATGTGGTAATATGAAAAAGGTGTGACTCCAAAATTGTTGATTTGTAGAAGTCTCGAGATTAAGAAGTCTTAACGTGTTATTCATCTAAAAATTACAGAGGCATGGTGATGATGTGTGAGCATTTATATTCCTCGTTGAAATCCTAGTGTTGTTTTGAATCGGGGGCCAGCGATGGTTAACTCCTACCAAACTCCTCCCTCGGGGCATGTGAGGGGTACTTTGATTTGTGATAAAACTAATAAAACGTTGCAATAAGTATGTGATTTATTTATGACTAATGTGACACCATGGACATACGCATCTTCACCTTCTCATATTTGCTAGCCTCTTTGGTACCGTGCATAGCCCATTCTCACCTCGAGGATCGGTGCAAATATTCGCCGGTGCATCCAAACCCCGTGACATGATATGATCTGTTGCATATAAACCTCATTATATATTTCTCAAAACAGCCACCAAACCTACCTATTATGGCATTTCCATAGCCATTCCGAGATATACTGCCATGCAAATTTCATCGTCACTTCATATGACTAGTTCGTTCATCATCATAATTCTTTGCATGATCATATAGAGCTGACTTATTATTTGTGGAAAAGCCACCATTCTTCATATTTTTATTACATGTCACGCTAGATCATTGCAAATCCCGCTACACTGCTAGAGGCATTCATACAGAGTCATATCTTCCTATCAGTTCTTCATGTTGAGTTGTAGGTAAATAAAAGCGTGATGATCATCATTATTAGAGCATTGTTCCAGTGAGGAAAGGATGATGGAGACTATGATTCCCCCACAAGTCGGGAAGAGACTCCGAACGAAAAATGAAATAAAAATGGGGGAGGCCAAATGAGTCCACCATATACAAAAAGAAAAATGGGGGAGGAAAAAAGCCCACCATAAAATAACAAATAAAAAAATAAAATGAGAGAAAAGAGAGAAGGGAGTGTGCTACTATCCTTTACCACACTTGTACATCAAAGTGGCACCATGTTCTTCATATAGAGAGTCTCCTATGTTGACACTTCCATATGCTAGTGGGAATTACCTTTTCATATAATAAACTTGGCTTGCATATTCCTACGACGGGCTTCCTCAAATGCCCGAGGTCTTTGTGAGCAAGCAAGTTTGATGCACACCCACTTAGCTTCAGTTGAGCTTTCATGCACTTATAGTTCTTGTGCATCATTTGCATGGCAATCCCTACTCCTCGCATTGATATCTATCGATGAGCATCTCCATAGCTTGTTGGTACGCCTATTTGATGCGAGACTATCTTCTCCACTTTTTACCCCTTTGATACCTACCACTATATTCTATCCCACCTATATGCTATGTCCAATGGTTCACGCTCATGTATTGCGTGAACAATAAAAAGTTGATGCATATTGATAAGGTACGATCCAATTGCTTAACTTGGACACCGTGGTGCTTAACATTTGTATCTATGTGGTGAAGATCAAGTCATGCATATCTAATATAATAGGATGAATAGGGGTAAACATTCTTTTAGGATCATATACTTTGAAGGATTAACAATTTTGTTTCTTGTACTTATAAATATTACTATGTTGCTGCTTGTTAATTCATCATTTCTCAATGATCATACATACCAATGATTACATAATGGGTAGCATGTCAACTCAAAAATTCAGTTTTTACCATTTGCTTACTTGAGGACGAGCAGGAATTAAGCTTGGGGATGCTGATACGTCTCCAACATATCTATAATTTTTGATTGTTCCATGCAGACGTTATCATTCTAGGATACTTTTTGGGTATTTATTTACCAATTTATAATATTTTTGAGCACTAACCTATTGACACAGTGACTAGTGCTAGTTCCTGTTTTCTGCTTGTTTTTGCCTTTTCAGAGTTACCATACCAAATGGAGTCCAATTGCCACAAATTTTTTGGTGCTTTTTTCTAGACCAATACAAGACCTAGAAGCTTCGGAGGATGGACATATGTGTGGTGGCCCCTTGGAGCGCCTCCCGACGTCGTTCTTTGGCCTATAAACCAACATATACCCTATAAACACCAGAAGCGCTCTCGAAACACTTTTTTCGCCGCCGCAAGTCTCTTTTTCAATGGGAGGCCATCTACAGCTTCGTTCCGGCATCCTGCCGGAGGGGAGATCGATCACAGAGGGCCTCTTCATCAACCTTGCTGCCCTTACCATGACGTGTGAGTGGTTCACCATAGACCTACGGGCCCGTATGTAGTACCTAGATGGCAATCTCTCTTTCTCTCTCTCTCTCTCTCTCTCGATCTTCAATACAATGTTCATCGCATCTTTGCCTTGATCTATCCGATATAATCCCTTTGTATGGTGTGGTTGTTGGGATATGATGAATTCTGAGTTTATGTTTAGATTATTCATGAAAATTAATTGAGTCAACCTGATTACTATATGATTCTTATTTGCATGATCATCATAGCTTTGTAATGCTCTCCGATCTATTGATATAGTTTGGCCAACTAGATTCATATTTCTTCAGTGGGAGTGGTGTGTTGTAGTAGGTTCAACCTGACGAGTTTCTATATCCCAGTGATAGAAGGGGACAAGTTGCTTCTTTGTGTTGTTGCTACAAAGGATAAAATGATGGGGTTTATTCATATTAGTTGAGTTTACTTTGTCTACATCATGTCATCGTTCTCCAAGCATTACTCCGTTTGTCATGAACTTAATATGTAGAGAAGCAAGCATAGAAGCACTCTTGAAGTGAAGTAATAGTAGTACGTGCAGGGAGGAGTCGACCTATTTTCTTACGGAAGTGATGCCTATATACACATGATCATTGCTGTGAACATCGCATAATTATTCTCTTCTCTATCAATTGCCCGATTAATTTGTTTACTCACCGTATGCTTTGCTTATGAGAGATGCCACTAGAGAACTCTACGTCCCCAGGTCTATTCACATATAAATTCACAAACACTATCATTACCTTGCTGTTATTTATTACCTTTTATTTTATTTGTTGAAAATATTCCCTAGAGGCAAAAATAAATAAGTTATTATCATATTTCCTTGTTCATGATAATCGTTTATTATCCATGCTATAATTGTATTGATCGGAGACCTAGATGCATGCGTGGATATAGACAAAACCATGTCCCTAGTATGCCTCTAATAGACTAGCTCGTTGATCAAAGATGGTTAAGGTTTCCTAGCCATTGACATGAGATGTCATTTGATAACGGGATCACATCATTAGGAGAATGATGGGATGGACAAGACCCAAACTACAAAGGTAGCATATGATCGTGTCAGTTTAATGCTACTGTTTTCTACATGTCAAGTATATGTTCATGTGACCATGAGGTCATGCAACTCATGGACACCGGAGGAGAACCTTGTGTGTATCAAACGTTGCAACCTAACTGGGTGACTATAAAGGTGCTGTACAGGTATATCCAAGGGTGTCTGTTGGGTTGGCATGGATCAAGACTGGGATTTGTTACTCCGTGTGACGGAGAGGTATCTCAGTGCCCACTCGATAATACAACATCACAATAAGCCTTGCCAGCAATGTGACTAAGTGTTAGTCACGGGATCTTGTATTACGGAACGAGTAAAGAGACTTGCCGGTAACGAGGTTGAACTAGGTATGGAGATACCGACGATTGAATCTCGGGCAAGTAACATACCGAAGAACAAAGGGAACATCATACGGGATTAACTGAATCCTTGACATAAAGGTTCAACCAATAAAGATCTTCATAGAATATGTAGGAACCAATATGGGCATCCAGGTCCCGCTATTGGTTATTGACCGTAGAGGTGTCTCGGTCGTGTCTACATAGTTCTCGAACCCGCAGGGTGTGCACACTTAAGGTTTGGTGACATTTCGGTAGTATAGAGTTATGTATGGTGGTGACCGAAGGTTGTTCGGAGTCCTGGATGAGATCCCGGATGTCACGAGGATCTCCGGAATGGTCCGGAGGTAAGGATTCATATATAGGAAGTCCTAATTTGGTCGCCGGAAAAGTTTCGGGCTAATCGGTAGTGTACCGGGATTGTCGGTAGTGTACCGGGAGACCATCGGGCGGGGTATTTCGACCAAGAGGCTACATGGGCTGTGGGAGAGTAGCCCTTTGTGGGATGGTGGAAGTCCCACACAAGGCCCATGCAGCTAGGGAAGAAAAGCCCAAGGGAAAAAGGTGGAAAAAGGCCAAAAAGTTGGAATCCTAGTCCTACTAGGATTGGAGGAGGAGTCCTCCTCTCCTCCCCACTTCGGCCGAAAAAAGGAGGCTTGGCCCTTGCGCCAAGTCCTCTCCTCCCTCCCTCTTATATATATTGGAGGTTTTATGGTTTTTACATAGAATTTTCAGCCACGTGTTGCCCGTTCCTCCAGTGCATAGTTTCTCCTCTAGATCGGATTTCTGCAGTGCTTAGGCGAAGCCCTGTCGGAATAGCTCCACCACCATCACCGGAGCGCCGTCATGCTGCCGAAGAACTCTTCTTCCTCTCTGCTCCCTCTTGATGGATCAAGACGGCGGAGATCGTCATCAAGCTGTATGTGTGCTGAACGCGGAGGTGCCGTCCGTTCGGCGCTAGATCGGAAGGACCGCCATCAAGATCGCGGGACGGATCGTGATGAGTTTGTGGGACGGATCATGATGAATTCGCGGGACGGATCATGATTGGATCGCGGGACGGATCGTGATGAGATCGTGGGATGCTCGGCGATTTGGATCGCGAAGACGTTCGACTACACCAACCGCGTTACTTAATGCTTCCCGCTTAGCGATCTACAAGGGTATGTAGATCCACTCTCCCTCCCGTAGATGCTCATCACCATGGATAGGTCTTGCGTGAATGTAGGATTTTTTTGTTTCCCATGCGACGTTCCCCAACAGTGACATCATGAGCTAGGTCTATGTGTAGATGAGATCTCGAGTAGAACACAAAGAGTTTGTGGGCGTTGATGCTTGGATTGCTTCCTCCCTTGGTCGTGTTTTGGTTCAGCGGTATTGTGAGATGAAGCGGCCCGGACCAACAATACTCGTACGTTTACGAGAGATCGGTTCCCTCAACCGCAACTTGTTGCATAGATGGCTTGCGGGTGCGAGTTTCTCTCACTTTAGTTGGATCGGATTCCACAAAGGCGCTCCTTGAGAAGGTTGAAAAGCAACTAGTGTATCACCGTTGTGGTTTTTGTGTAGATGAGAATTGTTCTTGCTAGATACCCGTAGCAGCCACGTAAAACAGGCAACAACAATTAGAGGACGTCTAACTTGTTTTGATGGTATGTTGTGATGTGATATGGCCAATTACATGATGTGATACATGTGATGTATGAGATGATCATGTGATGTATAGATTATCACGACTTGCATGTCGATGAGTACGGCAATCGGCAGGAGCCATAGGGTTGTCTTTAATTATTGTATGACCTGCGTGTCAATCACTAAGCTCTATGTAATGCTTTACTTTATCGCTAAACGGTAGCAATAGTAGTAGAAGCATGGTGGGCGTGACAACCCCGATGGCGACACGTTGATGGAGATCATGGTGTCATGCCGGTGACTATGGAGATCATGCCGGTGCTTTCAAGATGGAGATCAAAAGCACAAGTTCATGGCCATATCATGTCACTTATGATTTGCATGTGATGTTAATCCTTTTATGCACCTTGTTTTGCTTAGGATGACGGTATCATTATAAGGTGATCCCTCACTTAAATTTCAAGATGAATTGTGTTCTCCCCGAGTGTGCACCGTTGCGAAAGTTCGTCGTGTCGAGACACCACGTGATGATCGGGTGTGATAGACTCTACGTTCACATACAACGGGTGCAAGCCAGTGTTGCACATGTAGAACACTCGGGTTAAACTTGACGAGCCTAGCATGTAAAGACATGGCCTCGGAACACAAGAGACCGAAAGGTCGAACATGAGTCATATAGTAGATATGATCAACATGATGATGTTCACCATTGAAACCACCTCAACTCACGTGATGATCGGACTTGAGTTGGTGAATTTGGATCATGTATCACTCGAATGACCGGAGGGATGTCAATTTGAGTGGGAGTTCTTAAGTAATATTATTAATTGAACTCATTATCGTGAACATAGTCAGTAGTGTCTTTGCAAAATTATGTTGTAGATAACTAGCTCACGATGTAGCTCCCTTGCATTTTTTGTATGTTCCTAGATAAATAGAGTTGAAAGATGATGGTAGCAATATTGCAGACTGGCTCCATGATTTGAGGATTGTCCTCGTTGCTGCACAAAAGGCTTATGTCCTTAATGCACCGCTCGGTGATCCAACCCCTCTAGCGTTGTCTGTAGATGTTTTGAACATCTGACATGCACGTTCTGATGACTACGTGATAGTTTAGTGCGTCATGCATTACGGCTTAGAATTGAGGCTCTGAAACGTTTTGAACGTCACGGAACATATGAGATGTTCTAAGAGCTGAAATTAGGATCTCAGGCTCGTGCTCGTGTTGCGAGATATGAGATCTCCAACAAGATTCTTTGCCTGCAAGATGAATGTGAATATCTCAATCGTTGAGCATGTGCTCAGATTGTCTGGGTGCTACAATCGCTTGAATCGAGTGGGAGTTAATCTTCCAGATAAGATACTGATTAATATAGTTCTCCAAGTCACTGTCACTAAGCTACTAGAACTTGGTGATGAACGATAAAATGCCAGGGATAGACATAATGATCCCTGAGCTGTTCGCGATGTTTGACACCGCGAAGGTAGAAATCAAGAAGGAGCGTCAAGTGTTGATGGTTAGCCAAACCACTAGTTTCGAGAAGGGCAAGATCAAGGAGGGAAACTTCATGGATAGCAAGTCAGTTGCTGCTCCAGTGAAGCAACTCAAAGTCTAACCCAAACCCGAGACTAAGTGCTTCGATTATGAGGAGAGCGGTCGCTGAAGCGGAACAACCCTAGATACTTGGTAGATAAGAAGGCTGGCAATGTCGACAGAAGTATATTTGATATACGTGTTATTGATGTGTACCTTGCTAGTACTCCTAGTAGCACCTGGGTATTGGATACCGGTTTGGTTGCTAAATGTTAGTAACTCGTAGTAAAAGCTACGGAATAAATGGAGACTAGCTAAGGGTGAGGTGACGATGTGTGTTGGAAATGTTTCCAAAGTTTATGTGATCAACATCGCACGCTCTCTCTATCTTCGGGATTAGTGACGAACCTAAATAAATGTTATTTGGTGTTTTGCGTTGAGCATGAATGTGATTAGATCGTGTTTATTGCAACACGGTTATTCATTTAATTTAGAGAATACTGGTTATTCTGTTTACATGAATAATACCTTCAATGGTCATGCACCCAGTGAGAATGGTTTATTGAATCTTGATCGCAGTAATACACATGTTCATAACATTGATGCCAAAAGATATAAAGTTAATAATGATAGTACCACATGCTTGTGGCACTGCCGCTAAATGTCATATTGGTATAAAGCACATGAAGAAACTCCATGCTGATGGATCTTTGGACTCATTCGATTTCGAATCGGTTGAGACATGCGAACCATACCTCTTGGGCAAGATGACTAAGGACCCCGTTTTCTGGTTTGATGAAGCGGGCAAGTGATTTATTGGAAATGATACATGTTGATGTATGCAATCCAATGAGTCTTGTAACGTGCGGTGGATATCATTATTTTCTTACCTTCACTGATGATTTGAATAGATATAGTGTATATTTACTTAATGAAACACAAGTCTGAATCGTTTGAAAAGTTCAAGCAAGTTCAAAGTGAAATTTAAGATCATCGTGACAAGAAGATAATTTGTCTGTGATATGATCGTGGAGGTGAATAACTGAGTTACGAGTTTGGCATACAACTTTAGACAATGCGAAAGTTGTTTCACAACTCACGCCACCTGGAACACCATGGTGTGATGGTGTGTTCGAACATCATAGTCGTGCTCTATTGGATATGGTGCATACTATGATGTCTCTTATCGTTTTGCCACTATAATTTTGGGGTTATGCATTAGAGACAACTACATTCACTTTAAATAGGGCACCATCTAAATCCGTTGAAATGACACCGTGTGAATTATGGTTTGATAGAAACCTAGGCTGTCATTTCTTAATGTTTGGGACTACGGCGCTTGTGTGGAAAAATGTCTTCACCTAATGAGCTCGAACCCAAAGCAGACAAATGCATCTTCATAGACTACCCTAAGAACAGTTGGGTGAACCTCCTATCTCAGATCCAAGCATAAAGTGTTTGTTGCTAAAACGGGTCCTTTTCCCGAGAAAAAGTTTCTCTCGAAAGAATTGAGTGGGAGGAAGATAGAACTTGATGAGTTTGTTGAACCTTTGTTCAACCAGAGAGTAGCGCAACGCAGGAAGTTGTTTTCTCTGAAGCCTATGTTAGTTGAACAGGGAGTTAATGATGATGATCATGAAGCTTCGGATCAAGTTACTATCGAACCTCGCTGGTCGACAAGGATGTGTACTGCTACTGAGCGGTACGACCACCCTGTCTTGGAGGTCATGTTGTTGGACAACGATGAACCTACGATCTGTGGAGAAGCGATGATGGGCTCGAATTCCGACAAATGGTTAGAGGCCATGAAATCTGAGGAATGATCAATGTATGAAAACCAAGTATAGACTTTGGTAGACTTGCTCGTTGGATGGCAGGTCATCGAGTACAAATGGACCTTTAAGTTAAAGAAAGACAGTGATGGTAAATGTCACCATTTATAAAGTGCGACTTGTCGCAAAGAAGTTTCCGGCAAGTTCAAGGAGTTGATTGCGATGAGACTTTCTCACTCATAGCGATGCTAAACTATGTTGGAATTATGTTAGCACTTGCTGCATTTTTCAATTATGAAATCTGGCAGATGGATGTCAAAACATCGTTTCCTTCCTTAAGGAAAGGTTGTATGAGATACAACCAGAAGGTTTTGTCAGTCCTAAGGATGCTAAAAGGTGTGCAAGCTTCAGTGATCCTTCTATGAACTGAAGCAAGCATGTCGGAGTTGGAATATACACTTTGATGAGGTGATCAAAGTTTTTGAGTCTATACAAAGTTTATGAGAAACTTGTATTTACAATAAAGTGAGTGGGAGCACTATAGAGTTTCTAGTAAGCATATGTGGTTGACATATTGTTGATCGGAAATGATGTAGAATTTCTAGAAAGCATAAACGGTTGTTTGAAAAGAGTTTTTAAAGGAAGACCTGGATAAAGCTACCTAATTGTTGAGCATAAAGATCTATAGAGATAGATCAAGATGCTTGATGAGACTTTTCAATGAGTACATACCTTGACAAAGTTTTTGAAAGAGTTCAAAATGGATCAGTCAGAGAAAGAGTTCTCGCCCGATTTGTAAGGTGTGAAGTTGAGTGAGACTCAAAGCTCGACAACGGCAGAAAAAAGACAAAGGACGAACGTCATCCCCTATGCCTTAGCCATAGGCTCTATATTATGCCATGCTGTGTACCGCACATGTGTGCCTTGCCATGAGTCCATCAAGGGGTACAAAAGTGATCTAGGAGTGGATCACTGGACAACGGTCAAGATTATCCTTAGTTACTAAGAGACTAAGGAGATGTTTCTCGATTATGGAGGTGATAAAAAGTTCGTCGTAAAGAGTTACGTCGATGGAAGCCTTAACACCAATCTAGATGACTCGTAGTAGAAGTCTGGATATGTATAGTGGAGCAGCCATTTGGAAGAGTACGAAGTGGAGTGTGGTAGCAGTCTTTACTGTTTGACATAGAGATTTGCAAAGTACACACGGCTCTGAATGTCGCAGACCCGTTGACTATAAAACCTCTCTCACATGCAAAGTATGATCGAGCCCCAGAACTCATTGGGTGTTAGATTCATAACAATGTGAATCACATGGTGATGTGAACTAGATTGTTGACTCTAGTGCAAGTGGGAGACTGTTGGAAATATGCCCTAGAGGCAATAATAAATTAGTTATTATCATATTTCCTTATTCATGATAATCTTTTATTATCCATGCTATAATTGTATTGATCGGAGACCTAGATGCATGTGTGGATACACAGACAAAACCATGTCCCTAGTATGCCTCTAATAGACTAGCTCGTTGATCAAAGATGGTTAAGGTTTCCTAGCCATTGCCATGAGATGTCATTTGATAACGCGATCACATCATTAGGAGAATGATGGGATGGACAAGATCCAAACTACAAATGTAGCATATGATCATGTCAGTTCAATGCTACTATTTTATGCATGTCAAGTATATGTTCCTATGACCATGAGATCATGCAACTCACAGACACCGGAGGAGTGCCTTGTGTGTATAAAACCTCGCAACATAACTGGATGAATGTAAAGGTGCTCTATAGGTATCTCCAAGGGTGTCTGTTGAGTTGGCATGGATAAAGACTAGGATTTGTTACTCCGTGTGATGGAGAGGTATCTCAGGGCCCACTCGGTAATACAACATCACAATAAGCCTTGCAAGCAATGTGACTAAGTGTTAGTCACGGGATCTTGTATTATGGAATGAGTAAAGAGACTTTCCAGTAACGAGGTTGAACTGGGTATGGAGATACCGACGATCGAATCTCGGGCAAGTAACATACCGAAGAACAAAGGGAACATCATACGGGATTAATTGAATGCTTGACATAGAGGTTCGACCGATAAAGATCTTCGTAGAATATGTAGGAACCAATATGGGCATCCAGGTCACGCTATTTGTTATTGACCGTAGAGGTGTCTCGGTCATGTCTACATAGTTCTCGAACCCGTAGGGTCTGCACACTTAAGGTTTGGTGACGTTTCAGTAGTATAGAGTTATGTATGGTGGTGACCGAAGGTTGTTTGGAGTCCTGGATGAGATCCTGGACGTCACGAGGAGCTCCGGAATGGTCTATAGGTAAAGATTCATATATATGAGGTCCTGTTTTGGTCGCCGGAAAAGTTTCGGGCTAATCGGTAGTGTACCGGGATTGCCGGTAGTGTACCGGGAGACCATCGGGAGTGGTATTTCGACCCAAGAGGCTACATGGGCTGTGGGAGAGTAAATACCAGCCCTTTGTGGGCTGGTGTAAGTCCCACACAAGGCCCATGCGGCTAGGTAAGAAAAGCCCAAAGGGAAAAAGGTGGAAAAAGGCCGAAAAGGAGGAATCCTAGTCCTACTAGGATTGGAGGAGGAGTCCTCCTCTCCTCCCCACTTTGGCCGAACCAAGGAGGCTTGGCCCTTGCGCCAAGTCCTATCCTCCCTCCCTCTTATATATACTGGAGGGTTTAGGGTTTTTACATAGAATTTTCAGCCACGTGCTGCCCATTCCTCCAGTGCATAGTTTCTCCTCTAGATCGGATTTCTGTAGTGCTTAGGAGAAGCCCTGCTGGAATAGCTCCACCACCATCACCGGAGAGCTGTCACGCTGCCAGAGAACTCTTCTTCCTCTTCGATCCCTCTTGCTGGATGAAGACGGCGGATATCGTCATCAAGCTATACGTGTGCTGAACCCGGAGGTGTCGTCCGTTCGGCACTAGATCGGAAGGACCGTGATCAAGATCGCGAGACAGATTGTGATGAGTTCGTGGGACGGATCGTGATGAGTTCGCGGGACGGATCATGATGAGTTCGCGGAATGGATCGTGATTGGATCGCGGGACGGATCATGATGAGATCACGAGATGCTCGGCGATTTGGATCACGAAGACGTTCGACTGCACTAACCACGTTTCTTAACGCTTCCCGCTTAGCGATCTACAAGGGTATGTAGATCCACTCTCCCTCTCGTAGATGCTCATCACCATGGATAGGTCTTGCGTGAACGTAGGAAATTTTTTGTTTCCCATGTGACGTTCCCCAACATTATTTTGCACTTTACTATTATCTACAATTGTCTACACAACTCACTTGCTTGCAAATAACGAGATCAAGCGGAGTGACAACCCTCTTGCCGATGTTGGGTGCAAGTTGTTTGTTCTTTTGTGTGCAGACCCTAAAGATGGTTGATGATTAGTATTCCTATTGGATTGATAAACCTTGATTTCATAACTGAGGGAAATACTCACCCACTTCGTGCTTCGATTACCCATTCTTCTTCACGGAAAACCCAACGCATATCATGAGTATCAATAGCCGTCGACCCATGCACGAAAACCGCATGTGATATTTAGAGGAAGATCTATTTGGATGTGTGAAAACATAAACACCCATCAAATCCTTAGTTAGGCCTCTGGATGAGCTGATGTATTGTTGATGGTTCTATGTTCCTAATCATGGACATTGTTATCATAACAAGGATGTCAAAAATAATGAGAATGTACTGTTAGGGTAACAATGGTGTTGGTTAGAGCCAACTGTGAGATTATTTTGTCAGTATGTTCTCACAATTTTTTTCTAAAATGTTAACATTTACTTGTGTCCTTACACTATGAGAATATCTCACAAAAGAATATCTGATGGCTACTTTGAGGTTGCCAAACATCACTCCGTAACTGGGTGATTATGAAGGTAACTTTTGGGTGTACCAAAAAGGTATTTGTGGTGTTCGATATATCAAGACTGGAATTTTCTACTATGGGTATGGAGAGGTACATTCTGGGCGCACTCAGTATTATGATGTCCATGATCGCTTGACCAAGCATAGTGGCTAAGATGTTAGTCACAGGGACATGGGAATACGGCAAGGAGAAAACACAATAAACCAATAATGGGGGTAATTAAGTATATTGATCAAAGTGTTGATCACAGAGATACCGTAAAAATATCTTCTTGGTTTTCCTAAAGTATCACAAAGCAAAGAGAATTGTGTGTGATAATAAAAGTCTTACTCGATAAAGATCCCCATTGATATGCGGGATTATTATGGCTGTCCAAATCTCGCAAATAAGTATTAACCCGAAGTTTTTCTGAATATGTCCACATTTTATCGAACATGTAGGGCCACATACTTAATGACTAGCAGGATGTAAGAGATATAGGATATAATGAAGAATGCAAGAATGGAATCAGAAAGTATTCATGGTGTTCTAGGAGGTCACACAAAAGTCCCGGTGATACCTCGGAGTGTCCCGGAATTCCCTGGAATGCCTTGGAAGGCGATGAAAGGGTACGAAACCTTTTTGAATATTTTGGAGGGTCCTTAGTGGGTCCCCCCCCCTTCGAGAGTGGGAGTACCCTAGAAGGGCCCAATTCGTTCATCCCCTAGGGTTGCTTGGACGGCAAGGCAACCGAAGGGGACTCCTTGGGGGGACACCACCTCCTGGTGAGCTCACCCAAGGTGAGGACCCCTCTCCAAGTTGGATCCCTTCCCCGTTTCGTTCACATATGAATATGTATGTGCACCCCTAGAGGTACATCAAATCCTTTGAGGCTGACCCTCTGCAACCCTGTCCCCATCACTCCCATCTAGACTTGATCTAGATGATACACAACTAGGTTGCCCTTCTTCATCTAGTCTCGTGGTTGTTCTTCGTGCTAGTACATGGAGTGTTCTATACCTCTAGATCGATACGAGTGGATAGCTCATTGGCGTCTTACACTTCACACTAGATTGGTGGATCGTCTCCGAGAAATTCTCATGGCCGGGAGGTATAATCTAGTTGTGGGAATCGACGTGCTTCACCAACTCTTTTTCCCCTACTTCGGTTTTGTGAATTGTTGGTGAGATGATAGTTACTTGTACATTCATATTGTTCCTGGGATTGAATGGTGTGCATAATTTACAGCCACATTACTAAACATGCAACTATGTTCTATTTCTTTTCTTAAGTATGGCATCACTTGAGTACTAACACTTCTTGAGTACAACCAACATGACAAAAATGACAGCTAGAACATACTCCCTTTGTTCCTTTATATAAGGTGTATTTGTTTTTTCCAAAAAATCATAATGTAATATGTATTTCGGTTTCTTATTAGTTTTCCGTGCGTGCCCTTTCACCGAGTACATGCCTTCCATAAAAAGTAATATGATAGTTCCCATTCGGAAGGTAGTAAAAACACCTCTCCCCCTCATTACATGCACACACATTTCTCTCCCTCATATCCCACTGATTGATTTCATTTTGATGTAGCGAGATTTAGTTGCCTTTTATTGGGTCGCTAGTTATTTAGCTGGTGCTAATTAAGCTGCTAACTACCTAATTAGTGAAAGGTATTTTTGTCCACAATTCTTCTCAATTAAATGCCTTGGTCACCATGCCTAAAAATATACACCTTACATAACGGAATGAAAGGAGTAAAAAGTAAGTGATACTTCGATTGCTGATAAACTATAGCAGCTAAAACAACAAACCATATGAGGATAGTGACATGGTCGTAGGAGGAGAAAATGATGTAGTAGTAGATACTTTGGTTATGCTTGTCAGCGCACATCTAGCCGCGACTCACCGACATGTCCCAACACACAGATACCGCCATCGCACGTACTGATTTCAATCATGGATGGGCATCCAAGTCGGTGGTATTGGACACGATCTTAAGCAAAGCTGCCCAAGCGGAGCACCTCGCCATCTCTGGATTGTGTTGCACACGGATAGTGGATAGGGAATTGAGGCGCGCGGATAGTGATCTTCATCATATTTTTTTAATAATTTTTGATTATCTAGTTCATTTTTAAAATAAAAGACTTAAGTCCCTTCTTTTGGCTTATCTAAATGCTACTTATTGGATCCATAGTTTGAGAGCGTTCGATCGTGGTTGTACCCATTTGGAGATGGTCGCACTAGTATTGTTTAACTGGCTTGGATGGTGGTGTGGTAATTGGATTATATGTGAAGTATGTTGTGTTATTCTTGTTTGTTGATGTCTCAATACTTTTTTTTGTTGAGGAACGTTGCATGGGAAACAAAAAATTTCCTATGCATACCCAAGATCTATCCATGGTGATGAGCATCTACAAGAGGGAGAGTGGATCTACATACCCTTGTAGATCGCTAAGAGGGAAGCATTAAGAAACGCGGTTGATGTAGTCGAACGTCTTTGCGATCCAAATCGCCAAGCGTCCCGCGATCCAATCACGATCCATCCCGATCTAGCGCCGAACGGACGGCACCTCAGCGTTAAGCACACGTACAACTCGATGACGATCTCCGACTTCTTGATCCAGCAAGAGGGATCGGAGAGGTAGAAGATTTCTCCGGCAGCGCGATGGCGCGGCGGTGGTGGTAGTGGAACTATTCCGGCAGGGCTTCGGCTAAGCACCGCCGAAAACTAGAGGATACGATCTATTGGGGAGAGAGGGCTGCACTATGGCTTAGGGTTTTCTGCTGCGGCTGCCCTCTCTCCCCTCCAATATATATAGGAAGGAGGGGAGAAAGGTCGGTGCCCTAGGGTTCCCCCTAGGAGTCGATCAAAGTGGTGGAGGTAGGAGAGTCCACCTCCAATCCTACTCCTAGTAGGATTCCACTTGGAATCCTTCCCCTCTTGAGCTCCTCCGACCTCCATGCCGCATGGGCCCTTAGGGTCTGGCTTGCCCAGCCCACTAAGGGCTCGTGAGCCACTCCTAAGGCCCATGTGGCCTCCCGTCATGGGTGGCCCCTCCCGGTGATCCTCCGGAACCTTCCCGACACTCTCGGTACATTATCGAAGTACCCGAAACTTTTCCAGTGAACAAAATGGGACTTCCTATATATCAATATTTACCTCGAAACCATTTCGGAGCTCCTCGCGGCATCTAGGATCTCATATGGGACTCCGAAAAACCGTCGGTCACCACCATACATAACTCAAAACTACTGAAACGTCACCGAACATTAAGTGTGCAGCTGTGCGGGTTCGAGAACTACGTCGACATGACCGAGATACCTCTATAGTCAATAACCAATAGCGGGACCTGGATGCCCATATTGGTTCCTACATATTATACGAAGATCTTTATCTGTTGAACCTCTATGTCAAGGATTCAGTTAATCCCGTATGTTGTTCCCTTTGTTCTTCGGTATGTTACTTGCCCGAGATTCGATCGTCGGTATCTCTATACCTAGTTCAATCTCATTACCGGAAAGTCTCTTTACTCATTATGTAATACAAGGTCCTATGGCTATCATTTTAGTCACATTGCTTGCAAGGCTTGTTGTGATGTTGTATTACCGAGTGGGCCCTAAGAGACCTTTCCGTCACATGGAGTAACAAATCCCAGTCTTGATCCATGCCCACTCAATAGGAACCCTCGGAGATACCTGTAGAGCATCTTTATAGTTATCCAGTTATGTTGCGACGTTTGATACACACAAGGTATTCCTTCGGTGTCAGTGAGTTGCATGAGCTCATGGTCATAGGAACAGATACTTGACATGTAGAAAACTATAGCAATAAACTGACATGATCATATGCTATGTTTATAGTTTGGGGCTTGTCCATCACATCATTCTCCTAATGATGTGATCCCGTTATCAAATGACATCTTATCTCTATGGCTAGGAAACGTTGACCATCTTTGATCAACGAGCTAGTTTACTAGAGGCATACTAGAGACACTGTGTTGTCTATGTATCCTCACATGCAATGTGTTCCCAATCAATACAATTATAGCATGAATAATAAACAATTATCATGAACAAGGAAATAACAATTTTATTATTGACTCTAGGGCATATTTCCAACAGTCTCCTGATACATATCCAACGCATCTATAATTTATGAAGTATTCTTGCCATGTTTACAATAATTCTATATGATTTTGGTATGATTTTATTAGAACTAACCTAGACTAACACTGTTTTCAGCAGAACTACCATGGTGTAGTTTTTTGTGCAGAAATAGAAGTTCTTGGAATGGGCTGAAAATTTATTAGAATTTTTTCTGGACCAAAAGAGACCCTTGAAGCATTGGAGTTGGGCCAGAAGAGCCACGAGGAGGTCACAAGCCTGCCAGGCATGGCCACCCCCCTTGTCGCACCTAGCAGGCTTGTCACCGCCTCGTGGCACTTCTTGACGTGAGATCGATGCTAAAAATTACTATAAATATAGAAACCTCCAAAAAGAAACCTGGATCGGGACTTTCGCCGCTGCAAAACCTGCAGAGCCACGAAAAACCAATCGGGAGCCTGTTCTGGCCCCCTGCCAGTGGGAGAAACCATCACCAGAGGCCATCTTCATCATCCTGGCGGCCTCCATGATGATAAGGGAGTAGTTCACCCTCGGGGCTGAGGGTATGTACGAGTAGCTATGTGTTTGATCTCTCTCTCTCTCTCTCTCTCGTGTTCTTGAGATGGCACGATCTTGATGTATCGCGAGCTTTATTGATATAGATGAATCATATGGAGTTTTCCCCTCTCTATCTTGTTGTGATGAATTGAGTTTTCCCTTTGAAGTTTTCTTATCGGATTGACTCTTTAAGGATTTGAGAACACTTGATGTATGTCTTGCGATGGGATATCCGTGGTGACAATGGGATGTTCTATTGATCCACTTGATGTATGTTTTGGTGATCAACTTGCGGGTTCCATGACCTTGGGAATCTATGCATAGGGGTTGCCACAATTTTTGTCTTGACTTTACGGTAGACACTTTGGGGGCACTCTTTGAAGTTCTTTGTGTTGGATTGAATATGATGAATCTGAAATTATGTGATGCACATTGTATAATCAAGCCCGTGGGTACTTGTGGTGACATTGGAGTATCTAGGTGACATTAGGGTTTTGGTTGATGTGTATCTTAAGGTGTTATTTTAGTATGAACTCTAGAGCTGTTTGTGATACTTATAGGGATAACTCATAAGATTGATCAGAAAAGATAACTTTGAGGTGGTTTCGTACCCTAAAATAATTTCTTCGTTAGTTCTCTGCTATTTGTGACTTTGGAGTGAACTCTTTGTCGCACGAGAGGTATTTACATATGATTCAACTATGTTAGTAATGTTGAGAGAAATTGCAGTAGTGAAAGTATGGACCCTAGGCCTTGTTTCCAAGCATTTATACAATGTTTTGTTCGCTGTTTACTATTTATTACTTTGCTGTTTTTATATTTTCAGATTACAAAAACCTAGATCTACCATCCATATTGCACTTGTATCACCATCTCTTCGCCGAACTAGTGCACCTATACAATTTGCCATTGTATTGGGTGTGTTGGGGACACAAGAGATTTCTTGTATTTGATTGTAGGGTTGTTTGAGAGAGACCATCTTAATCCTACACCCCCCATGGATTGAGAAACCTTAGGTCATCCACTTGAGGGAAAATTTCCACTATCCTACAAAACTCTACACTTGGAGGCCCAACACGAGTCTACAAGAATAAGGTTGCATAGTAGACATCAAGCTCTTTTCTGGCGCTGTTGCCGGGGAGGTGAGTGCTTGAAGGTATATATTTAGATCTTGCAATAAAATATTTTATTCTCTTGTTTTTCACTAGTTTGGTTTTATAAAAATAAAACTACAAAAAATTGTAATTGAGGTTGCCACATATGCTTCATCTTTTTAATGTCTTTCGTGAAAATGATGGAAAGGAAAATCGTGCTCAAGTGTTAGAAGAAGTTATTAAAATGTTTGGAACTAAATCCTTGAGTGATGAGCATGATTGTAATATTGTTAGTATGAATTCTCTGAATATCCATGATGCTAATGATATGCAAAGCCACAATCTTGGGGATGCGATGTTTGATGAAGATGATATTTTTTGTCCCACAAGTTTTGATGAGCAAAACTATTATGATTATGACATGCCTCCTATCTATGATGATTATTATGATGACGTGTGTGCTATAAAGAGTAATGAAAACCATGAAACTTGTCATCATGATTTTAATATTCAAAGTGTTTATGTCAATCAAGTGTCACATGATAATTATTTGGTTGAGTTTGCTCCCACTATTATGAATGAGAAGAAGTTTGCTTATGTGGAGAGTGATAAATTTTCTATGCTTGTAGATCATAAAAAGAATGCTTTATGTGCTGGTTATATTGTGGAATTACTTCATGATGCTACTGAAAATTATGATGAGGGAGGCACATATGCTTGTAGGAATTGCAATAATGTCAAGTTTCCTCTCTATGTGTTCAAAGTTTTGAAGTTATGCTTGTTTTGCTTACCTATGCTAGTTGATTCTTGCTCCCATAAATTGTTTTATCACAAAATCCCTATGCATAGGAAGTGTGTTAGACTTAAATGTTCTTGTCATGAGATTCATGATGCTCTTTTGCATGTTTCAAATACTATTCCTATGTGAGCATCATTGAAATCATCATGCCTAGATAGAAGGCATTAAATAAAAACAATTGCTGGAAGACAACCCAATACTTTTAGTTTCTGTTTTTATGTGTTCACATGATTAAGCTACTATAGTAATCATGTTTTGTGTCTTTTATTTCAATAAAGTGCCAAGTAAATCCTTTGGGATAGTGTGGATACTTGTTTGTTTGATTCTATGCAAAAACAGAAAGTTTTGCGTCTAGTATATGAATTATCTGATTTTACTGGAGTGTCAACATGTTTTTGTCTTGACTTTCCGGTAGACACTTTGGGGCACTCTTTGAAGTTCTTTGTGTTGGATTGAATATGATGAATCTGAAATTATGTGATGCACATCGTATAATCAAGCCCATGGGTACTTGTGGTGACATTGGACTATCTAGTTGACATTAGGGTTTTGGTTGATGTGTATCTTAAGGTGTTATTTTGGTACGAACTCTAGGGCTGTTTGTGACACTTATATGGATAGCTCATAAGATTGATCGGAAAAGATAACATTGAGGTGGTTTGGTACCCTACAATAATTTCTTTGTTAGTTGTCTGCTATTTGTGACTTTGGAGTGAACTCTTTGTCGCATGAGAATTATTTACATATGATTCAACTATGTTAGTAATGTTGACAGAAATTGCACTAGTGAAAGTATGGACCCTAGGCCTTGTTTCCTAACATTTATACAATGTTTTGCTCGCTGTTTACTATTTGTTACCTAGCTGTTTTTATGTTTTCAGATTACAAAAACCTATATCTACCATCAATATTGCACTTGTATCACCATCTCTTCACTGAACTAGTGCACCTATACAATTTGCCATTGTATTGGGTATGTTGGGGATGCAAGAGATTTCTTGTATTTGATTGTACGGTTGTTTGAGAGAGACCATCTTCATCCTACACCTCCCACAGATTGATAAACCTTAGGTCATCCACTTGAGGGAAAATTGCCATTGTCCTACAAAACTCTCATGGTCTAAGGAATTATGCAAACGTTAACCATCTCTGTGTTATAAACCATTAACTTGTGACGAATGTATCTCATAGCATAACATCAATTCGGATCGATTCAACACGAGTGTTCTACCAACATCGCGTCCTCAAAATTGCCGGCATAGCCATGCCCATGATCAGGAAAACAGGACCATCATGCAACACTTGAGCCAGTCTTAGAGGCAAGAATAGGAATACAATTTACTGTTTATTATACCACACGTGCACATGAGTTTCCCTCCAAGCCTCGTTTAATTTGTAGACTCGAGAATCATTGCAGTTATATCATGGAACATAAACATTCATTACAAACTTTGGAGATAGAAAATAACTGTTATTACTGCCTCTAGGGCATATCTCCTACAGACTCCCACTTGCACTAGAGTCATAATCCAGTTACATGGCTTCCCTAACACCAATGGCTATCCGGTGTTGCTCATGCTTTGCTCGTGGTAGAGGCTTTGTCATTGGGTCTGACACATTCAGATCTGTGTGAACTTTGCGTACTTTCACTAAACCTTCTTCGACATGATGTCGAATGAGTTTATATTTGCGTTAAATATGCATTGTCTTATGGTGCGAACATGGCTCCCTTGCCTGAGCCACGGCGCCACTATTATCACAATAGATCTTCACCGGGTCCATAGCACTTGGAACCACACCAAGGTCTTCAAGAAATTGCTTGATACCGATAGCTTGCTTGGAGGCTTCAGAAGCAGCAACATATTCCGCATCCATCGTAGAATCCGCCACAGTCTTTTGTTTGGAACTTTTCCAATCAACTGCGCCGCCGTTCAATATGAAAACATAGCCAGATTGAGATTTGAAGTCATCTGGGTCAGTCATGAAGCCTGCATCAGTGTAACAACTTACAATGAGCTCTTCATCACCTCCGTACACAAGGAGTAAATCCTTGGTCCTTCTGAGCTACTTAAGAATACCCTTGACTACGGCCCAGTGTTCCAATCCTGGATCACCTTGGTACCGGCTGCTAACACTTAACGCATAGGAAACATCCGGTCTTGTACATAGCATGGCATACATAATAGAACCAACTGCCGAAGCATATGGAATATCATTCATTTGTACTCGCTCATCGAGGGTCCGAGGACTCTGATTCTTGCAAAGCACTGTGCCAGGTGACATGGGGAGTAGGCCTTTCTTGGAGTTCTCCATGTTGAACCTTTTCAACACCTTGTCAATGTACGTGCTTTGGCTAAGCGCTATTAGGCTTCTTGATCTATCTCTATAGATCCTGATGCCCAATACATATGCCGCTTCACCTAAGTCTTTCATTGAAAAACTCCTTTTCAATGAGTCTTTTATTTTGCTAAGAAAATTCACATCATTTCCAATCAACAATATGTCATCCACATACAAGATTAGAAATGCTTTTGCGCTCCCACTAAACTTCTTGTAAACACAAGATTCTTCATCGTTCCTGATGAAGCCAAACTCTTTGACCACTTCATCAAAACGATTGTTCCAGCTCCTTGATGCTTGCTTCAGACCATAAATGGCTTTCTGAAGCTTACATACTTTTTCAGCATTCTTAGGATCGACAAAACCTTCTGGCTGAATCATGTATACATCCTGTTCAAGGTTTCCATTTAGGAAAGCCGTTTTGACATCCATTTGCCATATTTCATAATCGAAATAAGCAACAATTGCTAGTAATATCCGAACAGACCTAAGCATAGCTACGGGCGTGAAAGTCTCGTCGTAGTCAACTCCTGGAACTTGCGTGAACCCTTTCGCGACAAGTCTAGCTTTGTGGATAGTAATGTTACCATCCGCGTCCGTCTTTATTTTGAAAATCCATTTACAACCAATGGGTTTTACGCCATCTAGAAGTTCTTCCAAGTTCCAAACTTGGTTTTCGTACATGGATTCCATTTCGGACCTCATGACTTTGTGCCATTCCCTTGAGCTAGGCCCCGCCATCGCTTCCTTGTAGTGCGCAGGTTCATCGTCTTCAAGAATGAAGATTTCATTATGAAAATACTCAGGTGGCTGGATAGCCCTACCTGATCTGCGCGGTTCAGTTACAACATTGTGTGAAGTTTCCACATCACATGCGACAACTTCCGACTCGGTTGTAGGGATAATTTGCAGAATTACTTTCGGTTCCTTAGCCATATCAACGGTTGCCAAAGATTCACTAATCTCATTAAGTTGTACTGTCCTCCCACTCAATTCTTTAGCAAGAAAATCTTTCTCGAGAAAGTGTGCAACCTTTACGACAAACATTTTGCCTTCGGACTAGTGGTAGACGGAATATCCAATGGTGTTATTTGGATAACCTACAAAGTAACATTTGTCTGATCTAGGTTCTAGTTTGGTTGGCTGTAAACGTTTTACGTATGCCTCACAACCCCAAACCTTGAGATGCGACACACTAGGTATCTTCCCATACCACATCTCATGTGGTGTCGTCTCAACAGACTTAGATGGCCCTCTGTTTAATGTATAAGCGGTAGTGAGTAGTGCGTGACCCCAAAAAGATATCGGTAGATCTGTAAGAGACATCATCGACCTTACCATGTCTAACAGGGTTCGGTTACATCGTTCCGACACTCCATGTAGCGACCCGACTCAAAACGCGTGAAGCCTCTGTGTGTTCTGTGCCATCCCTGGATCAGTATGCTGGCACACACAGTACATCAATGTATATATCAAAGTGCAATCACATGTAACAACGTAAAACTGATATATACCTTAAAATAGCAGCGGATACAGTCAACGGGAGTGGAGTCCCAATAACACCAACGGCAAGTTGAGTGCAGACCGTAACCCTGAATCGTACTCTTACCCATCATAGAAGAGTATCTGCAACATGATACGTTGCAGCCATATAGGTCAGTACATTGAATGTACTGGCAAGATCACCATAGTAGAACAGAAGAATAAAGGCTATTCTATATGCAAAGGCTTTGTGGCTCTGTGTCTAAGTTTTTGTGTAAAATCTGTTTTATTTTTCCTACAACAAAGGAATATCAGAAATTTCACTATGGAGTTACCTATCATGACATGGTTCCGCCAACCAATGTCTCAAATCCCATAAGTATCATTAAGTTGCCCACAATTAGTTATCAGTCCAGTGTTGAGAGTTCAGGGATAGATCCAAGTCCAGAGGCTCAAATTGTCCGTAACCGGGGACACGGCTAATCGATTAGGTTTAACTCTGCAGAGTGTTGTGTACTTTACCCACAAGATTCTTTCCCTCCTGGTAAGTCCTCGCACTGCCTGGTGTTTGAGAACAGGATGAAAGAAACATGGTCTTTCAGAGTGCTTCCCTGACTGTCCGACAATGCCCATCCAATCCTAACGTCGACTACATCTCGTAGCACTGCCCAGCAGAGTCACAACAAAGATCAACCAAGCCAGAGCCCATATTGACTTGTGGCTACACAGGTAAGCTTCTGGGCATGAAGTATTCATCCTTCTCTTTGAGTCTGGGTGAAGCTTTCCGCAAGATGTCAGGGCATTCCAGGGGGTCCGGGCCTTTGACAGGGGGATGGGGAGGTGCAGGAGAGTGCGACGAGTTCTGTGATGGCTCGGGGAAACTTAGGGAGGGCAGGGTGGAGCGGTGGCGTGTTAATGGCGCGGCGGCGCTTGAGAAGTCCGGCGAGGGATTCCGGTAGTGGGAGGGCATGGGAGGAGGGGGAAACAAGGGGAATGGAGAGAGGGGTCTGGCGGCTTCTTATAGGGGGCTCAGAGGGTCGGGGAATGGAAGGAGGCGAGATCCACGGCGAGGTTTCGCCGGCGTGGTCTCGGGAGTGAATGGAGGAGGGAGGCAACCGCGGTGTCTCGCGAACGGATGGCGGGTCCCACGCGTCTGAGAGAGAGGGGCGGGATTAGCGGCGACGGTGACCGACCGGTAACGGTCTCGGGACTTTAAGGCTGGTGGGCTGGCCATTTTTAATACACGCGAATAAATTTCCTTTATTAATTTTCCAGAGCAATAAAACCTATCTAATGCATTCGAATAAATTCCAAATATAGTCAAATTTTATATCAAAATTAACAGAATAATAAATGCCATTTAATGGACATTTTTATTCTGGCATTTGAATACCTTAAAAAAATCATTTTTCAGAAAATTGCCTTAATTGGCTTTATTTACTTTTGCAAATATTTTTTCAAATAACTCCTTGGGTTTTATGATTCAAAAACTTCACAATTAACCCCCTGGCTTTGGAGTGTCCTTTTACTCCTCTCAAAATCTTTGCAAGGGGTTTGGATGCATGAAATTTCAAATAGGAAATTCAAATGAAGGTGAAACTCCATATGAGAAATTCTCAAATAGTTTTTAAATTCCCTTTTTCAAATCTTTGGTTTAACTTCCAACTCATATTTCACACATTTGAAGAAGTCATATTATCCTCTCTCATGAAAATCATTGAGTTGCCTAAAGTTCCTGAATTTGAAATATTTTCAAAATGGAACTCAAACCATTTTGAATTCCCTTTTCGTTTTCTCAAATGGAAGAAGTCATGTCATCTTCACTCTGGGGTTTTGTGATGAAATGAATTTGAATTCCTGGTGATCAACATGCAGAGTGAAAGTTTTGGGAAAGTCATTTCATTCCCTCTCATTAAACTTTCAAAAGTTTCAATTTTTTTTTCAAATTTCACTCACTTTCAATCATTCAAGCAAACAATCAATCATTCTAATAGTTATTATAACATTCCAATGTTTGGGATGTTACAAACCTACCACACTTAAAATGAATCTCGTCCTCGAGATTCGGAGGGGCTAGAAAGAAAAGGTTAGGGTTTGGGGTCTTCTAACAAATCCATAGACCAAGAAGGTGTGGGGTCTTCCAACAAGACTCCATTGACCTGGAAATGTGGGTCTACCACACTTAAAATGAGAGTTACTGATCCATCAAAATCTTGGCAGTTCTCTGGGTGCATCTGTCTTTTCACCTTCTTCATGATAGCTTCTTTGGTGGTGCTCTTCCGTTATATCCAAATCTTGAATTCTCACATCAAAATGCATTTCCTCCGATTACTGGGTCTTCTTAACTGACCGGTCTCGCATTCATTCTAAATAACTTATCGATGATCCCATGGTGGTCTACCATTAGTGGTTATCCTGCAGTGAAATGGGTCATGGCTTCATTCCTCACCGTAAAATTTCCTACGTGTGACAAAAACTGTCATGTACAAGGGTTCTTCATCATACCATTCTAAGGCTTTAAACAAAAGCTTCAAAGAACGTCGTCTCTTTACTATGGGTAAGTCACTCAGATTTACCAATCCGACTAGCAAGAGAATGATTAGAGTAAGTCGTCATGGTGGCCAAACCATGTCACACTGAAATCATTACCTTGTATAAGGTTTAGCGAATCTCGTATTCTAACACTTGGGCTTCCTCACAAGCGTTGCAGAAATTTCTCTTGTCAACGAACCAAGTTCGGATAAATCCATTGATTCTGCAAGCTAAGCAAAACATCTATCGTTTCTTCACCACTCTCAGGTTATCGTATACTCCTAAGAAAAACGTTTGCTGATCAGTCATAGCTTCTTCCAGGTCTCTGCCTTCACAAAGGTGGGGCTTGATCCTTATCAATCCTGAGGTCAGTGACTTGTGGATTCACTTGAACTTGAACAACTTCATCTCACCCATGAGGTGACTATTGATCCATGTTCCAGCATTACCTTCAGTTCACTCCATTATACCCTTGAGGTAACAAATCATAGACTTACTCTTGTTTAGAATCCACTCAGTGGAATTCATTTTACTTTCCATTGGTCTGTTTAACCTTGGGTATGGTTTCATCACAATCATTCTTTTTTTCTCAACGTTCCAGCTTCAAAAGCACTTTGTCACAAGGTTATCATGCACATAGTTTGAGGTGGTTCCACATTCTCTTCACCTGTATTCACTTATCCAAACTCCTAAATCCGGAAAAGGTACCTGTGGTTTCTACCACACTTAAAATGAAATGCACTCATGTTTGCATAGACCATATTTCTCATATCCTCGAAAATGGTCGGAGATCTTGGGTCATAGAGTAACAACTCATGTAAGACAACATAAGATAAATCATGACACCATAAATTTCCATTGACTCATGAATTTATTACAACTCTGAGGTTTCCATTGTTGGGGAACGTCGCATGGGAAACAAAAAATTTCCTACGCACACGCAAACCTATCCATGGTGATGAGCATCTACGATATTGAGAGTGGATCTACATACCCTTGTAGATCGCTAAGCGGGAAGCGTTAAGAAACGCGGTTGGTGTAGTCGAACATCTTCGCGATCCAAATCGCTGAGCGTCCCGCGATCTCATCACGATCAGTCCCGCGATCCAATCACGATCCGTCCCGTGAACTCATCACGATCCGTCCCGCGATCTCATCACGATCCGTCTCACGATCTTGATCACGATCTGTCCCGCGAACTCATCACGATCCGTTCCGCGATCTCATCACGAACCGTCTCGCGATCTCGATCACGCTCCTTCCGATCTAGCGCCGAACGGACGACACCTCCGCGTTCAGCACACGTGCAGCTTGATGACGATCTCCACCGTCTTGATCCAGCAAGAGGAGGTGGAGAGGAGAGAGAGTTCACCGGCAGCGTGACGGCGCTCCGGTGATGGTGGTGGAGTGATTCCGGCCGGGCTTCGCCTAAGCGCTGCGGAAAACCGATCTAGAGGAGAAACTGTGCACCAGTGAAACGGGTAGCATGTGGCCGGAAATTCTGTCCAAAAACCACCCAATCCACTAGTATATATAGGAGGAGAGGAGAGGAGAGGCATCCAAGGCCTTTGGGTCGGCCGAAATAGGAGGTGGGAAGCAATCGTACTTCACCTCCAATCCTAGTTGGAGTAGGATTGCCTCCTATTGGCTGATTTTCCACCTTTTGCTTTAGGACTTTCTCTCCTGCGCCATGGGCCTTTGTGGCTGTTTTCCCAGCCCACTAAGGGCTGGTTAATACTCTACCACAGCCCATGGACCTCTTGGGTTCGAAGTACCCCTCCCGGAGGTCTCCCGGTACACTACCGGCAGTCCCGGTACACTACCGGCACTCCCGGTACACTACCGATGAGCCCGAAACTTTTCCGGAAACCAAACTGGGACTTCCTATATATGAATCTTTACCTCTGGACCATTCCGGAGCTCCTCGTGACGTCCGGTATCTCATCCGGGACTCCGAACAAACTTCTGTCACCACCATACATAACTCTACACTACCGAAACGTCACCGAACCTTAAGTGTGCAGACCCTGCGGGTTCGAGAACTATGTAGACATGACCGAGAAACCTCTATGGTCAATAAACAATGGCGGGAACTGGACGTCCACATTGGTTCCTACATATTCTACGAAGATCTTTATCGGTCGAACCTCTATGTCAAGGATTCAGTTAATCCCGTCTAACGTTCCCTTTGTTCTTTGGTATGTTACTTGCCCGAGATTCGATCGTCGGTATCTCCATACCTAGTTCAACCTCGTTACCGACAAGTCTCTTTACTCGTTCCGTAATACAAGATCCCGCAACTAACAATTAGTCACGTTGCTTGCAAGGCTTATTGTGATGTTGCATTACCGAGTGGGCCCCGAGATACCTCTCCGTTACACGGAGTAACAAATCCCAATCTCGATCCATGCCAACTCAACAGACATCATCGGAGATACCTGTAGAGCACCTTTATAGTCACCCGGTTACGTTGCGACGTTTGATACACACAAGGCACTCCTCCGATATCCGTGAGTTGCATGATCTCATGGTCATAGGAACATATACTTGACATGCAGAAAACAGTAGCAATAAACTGACACGATCATATGCTATGTTTGTAGTTTGGGTCTTATCCATCACATCATTCTCCTAATGATGTGATCCCGTTATCAAATGACATTTCATGTCCATGGCTAGGAAACCTTAACCATCCTTTGATCAACGAGCTAGTCCATTAGAGGCATACTAGGGACATGGTTTTGTCTATGTATCCACACATGCATTTAAGTCTCTGATCAATACAATTATAGCATGGATAATAAACGATTATCATGAACAAGGAAATATGATAATAACTAATTTATTATTGCCTCTAGGGCATATTTCCAACATCCATTACAGGATAAGCTCATGGAAACAAAGGTGCTTCATGATACAGGTATTTCCATCTTCAGAACTTAACTACTTCATTCTAGCTTTCTTCTTCTAGGGACAATCGTTAGCATAATGTCCTGCTTCCTTGCAATGAAAACAGATGATTTCTGACAAGTCTCGAGGCTTCTTGATGTTGGCGTTTGCTCCTTGGGTTCTTGGTTCTTTTCTTGGGCACTTACTGGCATAGTGGCCCATATCCTTACACTTGAAACATCTAACATGACTCAAGTCCCTCTGTTCAGGGGCTTGTCTCTTCCTGAGGTTCTTTGTTCCGATCAAAACTTCAATTTCCTGTGGATCAAACTCCACTTCTTCTGTCGGGAAGGGTCCCAGATACTCTTTTCTTTCCTTCTTACAGTCCTGTGAAAAGTGTCCTTCTTCTCCACATGAATAGCAGGCGTTGGAGAAAAATCCGGTTAGGCCTTCTTCATTAGGGTCTTCAATATCTTCCTTCATCACAAGTTCTCCAAATTCTTCTCTGAAGGCTTCCTTCATGGCTTCCTTCTGCTGCTTGATGACTTCTTGTACCTTGGGGTACATTTGGCATTGAGCCGGGTAGTGGTTGGTTCCTTCACACAAGAAACATGTCACCTGCCTAGTTGGGCATTCCTTAGCAGGGTGATTTTCTTCACAATAAGGGCATCCTTCCTTGTGTTCTTCCTGGGTGTGTCCTATATCTCCACATATCTTGCATGCACAAATCTTTTTCACATCCTTGCAATGGGGCTTTTGGGTGTTGGTAACAACATGGGATCCTTGCAAAGCCATCTTGAATTCTTCCCAAGTGATTGATTCCTGCCTATGCATCTTCCACCAATGTGTAGCACCTTCTGCAAAGTATCGAAGAGCATACTGGACCATCTCGTTCCTTGCAACAAGGTTACTTCTTAGGTGATCCTCCATGTTCTGAATCCATTCTTCTGTCTCTAACCGAGTGAACGATCCAGAATACACGAGTCCAGCTTCATTCGTCATCTACTGGGGTCAAGATTTTGGGATGAGATACAAGAGAGAGAGAGAAAGGGAGGGGATACACACAATACAAACAATGGTTTTGAAAATGGATTTTTTTGTGTCTGTCGAAAATAAAACTTACACACAAATAACAGCTCACAAATCATCGTATCTAACGTAAGTATACAACAGGGGTTTGGTCTTCTAGGGGTCATAGTATATTGGAAATTCTTCGTGGTCTTCATTTTCTTCAGATCTGTATAGTCTTCAACTTGTGTAGCTTCAGTTCTTCTAATTTATGGTGAAATATTCTTTACTTTGAAGGGACCATCAGTTGTTCCGATATCTTGTTCTTCTTGGAGTGGCTTCAGTTGATCCTTCGTGTGGTCAAAAGGGAAGGGGCATTGTCTAACTATTTGATAAAACTCAAAAAGGATGAGAAGTAAAGACTCTTTTGAAAACAAGTTGGAGTGAAATCTTTTCCTAAGGGCATTCCAGTTTCTAGGGTCACGTCCTACAGTCAACATGTGCTCTGATACCATTTTCTGTAGCGACCCGACTCAAAACGAGTCAAGCCTCTGTGTGTTCTGTGCCATCCCTGGATCAGTATGCTGGCACACACAGTACATCAATGTATATATCAAAGTGAAATCACATGTAACAACGTAAAACTGATCTATACCTTAAAATAGCAGCGGATACAGTCAACGGGAGTGGAGTCCCAATAACACCAACGGCAAGTTGAGTGCAGACCGTAACCCTGAATCGTACTCTTACCCGTCATAGAAAAGTATCTGCAACATGATACGTTGCAGCCATATAGGTCAGTACATTGAATGTACTGGAAAGATCACCATAGTAGAACAGAAGAATAAAGGCTATTCTATATGCAAAGGCTTTGTGGCTCTGTGTCTAAGTTTTTGCGTAAAAGCTGATTTTATTTTTCCTACAACAAAGGAATATCAGGAATTTCACTATGGAGTTACCTATCATGACATGGTTCCGCCAACCAATGTCTCAAATCCCATAAGTATCATTAAGTTGCCCACAATTAGTTATCAGTCCAGTGTTGAGAGTTCAGAGATAGATCCAAGTCCAGAGGCTCAAATTGTCCGTAACCGGGGACACGGCTAATCGATTAGGTTTAACTCTGCAGAGTGTTGTGTACTTTACCCACAAGATTCTTTCCCTCCTGGTAAGTCCTCGCACTGCCTGGTGTTTGAGAACAGGATGAAAGAAACATGGTCTTTCAGAGTGCTTCCCTGACTGTCCGACAGTGCCCATCCAATCCTAACGTCGACTACATCTCGTAGCACTGCCCAGCAGAGTCACAACAAAGATCAACCAAGCCAGAGCCCATATTGACTTGTGGCTACACAGGTAAGCTTCTGGGCATGAAGTATTCATCCTTCTCTTTGAGTCTGGGTGAAGCTTTCCGCAAGATGTCATGGCACTTCTCCATGCATCCCGGCCATCCACTGGTTTCTCCAGGGATGCCCAATCAACCATCCTTCACCCAGTGGTGTGTATTGAAAACTTGTCTTCTCGAGTCTTGAAGTCTTGAGGTCTTGAAGATGCAGGACTTGAAGATGTCTTCATGAAGTTGTCGTCTTGATGTAGAGTTCTTCTTCACACCACTCACAAACACTCATACCAAACCCCGTCTACTTTAGCATAGCATAAAAGTAACTAACGTTCCCGGGGCTTTAGTAACCAGTGGTGGGTTCCTACCTCATGCATTCTACTCAACTACAAGAATTTCAATAACACTACGGGAGGGATGTGTTGAATGATGTCACTACATGCAATAAAAACATGGGTATGAAATAGATGGTCAAGGTGAACTTGCCTGTACTGTTGATGAAGAAATAGATTGCTCTTAGAACTAACTTGATAGACTATTCGTCACTCTTCGATGATAATCTATATAACAAACATTGCATTCATAAGATATCATACTAGCAATCAATTCTAACAATCACAAGGTAACACAAGAAACAAAATCAACAAGGTTGATGAAGGAAATACTTAAGACAAAACTCAAAGTCAAGAAAAGTTTTCATAAAAGCAACTAAGGTAGTTTTCCCCTACATGCAATTATTTTCAAATAGTAACAAAACAATAACAAAGTAAAATACAACAAAAGGATTTCTTGTAAATATTTTACTAGCAAAAAGAATTACTTTTGAAGA
This sequence comes from Hordeum marinum, assembly GCA_022496015.1. Lineage (NCBI taxonomy): Eukaryota > Viridiplantae > Streptophyta > Magnoliopsida > Poales > Poaceae > Hordeum > Hordeum marinum. Next base: position 354,672,398 of record CM039676.1, on the reverse strand, counting down.
ACAAGTAAAACAATGAAAACAACATTCTAACAACATGAGTGTTTGCCTAATGAACTTAACTACAAGCACAACCATAAACTAAGAGAAAACAAATGATGAAACAACTAAGTTAACAGAAAGTAATTAATAAAAATCTTTATTACAAAACAGAATTGATTCATCTAAAACTTTGTGACAATAATCTCTACTAACACTAAGTTGTTTTATAAAACATTACCTAATGATAAAGAATATAGTTTCCTATAATAGAGTAAAACTAAACCATTTTTATTAACAAACATTTCTTAACAGAAAAGATTACTAAAAACTTTATTTGACAACAGATTCTAGTTACTTAAAACTTTGTTAAAATTTACTATTACTAACTAGTTGTTTTAATCAAATTAAACCTATTTGAAAAGGTGTTGAGATTCCTATGTTAATAAAGAAACAAACTAAGCAAATTTATATTTTTATTAACAGTAAGTAAACACTAAATGCTTAAGCAATAGAAACTATTAAACAAATAAAACTAAATTCTAATTTAAACTAACTAAAACTAAGTTAATTTAAATTATACTAACTAATAGGCAGAATCTGTTTCTAGTTAAAACCCTAATCAAATTTATTCTAAAATTCTCAAACTTTAACAATTGATAACTAATTTCACTAGTGACAATTAGCAAAAAGAATCAATTAAAAATACATTTTAAAACTCAAGATATTCAGAAAACAAAATTTAAATCAAATCTGTTTAAATTCAAATTAAATGTTCAAACATGGTCAAATTTGGTATCTACAGAAACTAGATAAAAATTGTGATCTAATGCAAAAAGAATCAATTTAAAATACTTAAAAACATAAAAGATCTAAGCAAAACAAATCAGAAACTATTCTGTTTTTGAAATTAAAACAGAAAAAGAAATTTTTTGCTTCGAACGGATAGGGGTACACGTGGAGCTCTGCTATTGGCTATGGGGGTGTGCTACGGGCGGACGACCGAAATGAAAGGGATACCGGTTCGCTATTTAAATTGTTCTAATCTGAGTCGTTTCATCTGGATCCGACGGTGGGAAGGGAGTGGGAGAGGCTCACCGTGCTTATGTCGCCGGCGATGGAGATCTCCAGCGAGGCAGGGACGGCGAGGTGCTCGTGGAGGTGGCGTAGGTGATCCTTTGGCGCGGCTGATGGCACCAAGCGACGCAGGGGAACACGGCGGCGAGTCTGGTGGCATCCAAGTGGCGAGGGAGCGACGGGGTCGACGAGCACGAGCTCGGGGTGTTTCGGTGGAGGTGGGGTTCCGGCAACATTGGAGGTTAGGGTGTTCCAGGGGGTCCGGGCCTTTGACAGGGGGATGGGGAGGTGCGGGAGAGTGCGGCGAGTTCTGTGATGGCTCGGGGAAACTCAGGGAGGGCAGGGTGGAGCGGTGGCATGTTAATGGCGCAGCGGCGCTTGAGAAGTCCGGCGAGGGATTCCGGTAGTGGGAGGGCGTGGGAGGGGGGAAACAAGGGGAATGGAGAGAGGGGTCTGGCGGCTTCTTATAGGGGGCTCAGAGGGTTGGGGAATGGAAGGAGGCGAGATCCACGGCGAGGTTTCGCCGGCGTGGTCTCGGGAGTGAATGGAGGAGGGAGGCGACCGCGATGTCTCGCGAACGGATGGCGGGTCCCACGCGTCTGAGAGAGAGGGGCGGGATTAGCGGCGATGGTGACCGACCGGTAACGGTCTCGGGACTTTAAGGCTGGTGGGCTGGCCGTTTTTAATACACGCGAATAAATTTCCTTTATTAATTTTCCAGAGCAATAAAACCTATCTAATGCATTCGAATAAATTCCAAATATAGTCAAATTTTATATCAAAGTTAACATAATAATAAATGCCATTTAATGGACATTTTTATTCTGGCATTTGAATACTTTAAAAAAATCATTTTTCAGAAAATTGCCTTAATTGGCTTTATTTACTTTTGCAAGTATTTTTTCAAATAACTCCTTGGGTTTTATGATTCAAAAACTTCACAATTAACCCCCTGGCTTTGGAGTGTCCTTTTACTCCTCTCAAAATCTTTGCAAGGGGTTTGGATGCATGAAATTTAAAATAGGAAATTCAAATGAAGGTGAAACTCCATATGAGAAATTCTCAAATAGTTTTCAAATTCCCTTTTTCAAATCTTTGGTTTAACATCCAACTCATATTTCACACATTTGAAGAAGTCATATTATCCTCTCTCATGAAAATCATTGAGTTGCCTAAAGTTCCTGAATTTGAAATATTTTCAAAATGGAACTCAAACCATTTTCAATTCCCTTTTCATTTTCTGAAATGGAAGAAGTCATGTCATCTTCACTCTGGGGTTTTGTGATGAAATGAATTTGAATTCCTTGTGATCAACATGTAGAGTGAAAGTTTTGGGAAAGTCATTTCATTCCCTCTCATTAAACTTTCAAAAGTTTCAATTTGTTTTCAAATTTCACTCACTTTCAATCATTCAAGCAAACAATCAATCATTCTAATAGTTATTATAACATTCCAAAGTTTGGGATGTTACACTCCGTTTCGCTGTGGAGTTCCGGGAGGCGTAAGCTGTGAAACGATTCCACGGTCACTCAGATGTTGGCCAAACTCATGACTAAGATATTCGCCTCCGCGATCAGACCGCAGAAACTTAATCTTTTTGTCACGATGATTTTCTACCTCATTCTGAAAATCTTTGAACTTTTCAAAGGTTTCTGACTTATGCTTCGTCAAGTAGATATAGCCATACCGACTTAAATCATCAGTAAAAGTCACGAAGTAAAAATACCTACCCCGTGCGGCCGTGTTCATTTGACCACATACATTACTATGTATTATTTACAATAATTCACTCGCCCGTTCAGGATGACCCGTGAACGGCGTCTTGGTCATTTTCCCATGAAGCAAGCTTCACATGTGTCAAATGATTCAAAATCAAGGGACGGTTAAACTCCATCTTTATGGAGTCTTTGCATGCGTTTCTTTCTGATGTGGCCAAGCCGACAGTGCCACAAGTCAGTGGTGGTGGTATCAGCCTTCTTAAGGCGTTTAGAATTCACGTTAAAGACATCATTTACACAATCAAGATTCAGTATGAAAAGGCCCCCAACAATGGGTGCAAATCCATAAAACATATCCTTACAATAAAGTAAACAACCATTGTTCTCAGACTTGTAGGAGTATCCATCGTGTACTAAACATGATCCAGAGATAATGTTTCTACACAATAACGGAACAAAATAATAGTTACTAAGTTCCAAAATAAATCCTGAAGGGAGACGTAGAGGCATAATGCCGACGGCTTGAGCGGCGATCCCAACACCGTTCCCGACACGCATCACGACTTTATTCTTTGCCAGCTTGTGCACCTTCTGAAGCCCCTGTATCGAGTTACAAATGTGAGCAACCGATCCGGTATCAAATAACCAAGACTTAGAATTTTCGCTAGCAAGCAAAATGTCAATGACATTAACTTGTATAACAATTATACCTTTTCTGGTTTTCTCGGACTTCTTATCTTCTAGATACTTCTTGCAGTTTCTCTTCGAGTGTCCTGTGCCCTTGCAGTAGAAGCACTTAGTTTCATTCTTGGCTCTGCCCTTAGATTTGCGTTGGAAGACGGTCTTACCGCCGCCCTTGTCCTTCTTTGGCTTGCCTTTCTTTTTGAAACTAGCAATTTTATTCACAAGCAACACTTGCTTGCGATTTTTCTGCAGTCCTCCTTTAGCAGTTTTCAGCATGGCAAGCACCTCATTTGTTGTTTGGTCCATACCATTCATGTTGTAGTTCATGATAAAACCGCCATAAGACGGGGGGAGTGAACCTAGCAACAAGTCCATAACATGCTCTTCTGGAAGTGGGAGTTCCATGATTTTAAGCCTTTCAGCGTAGCCAATCATATTGACTACGTGCTCGCCAACTGAACTGCCCTCAGCCATCTTGGTCTCCGCCATCATTTTCATGATGTCAAAACGTTCAGACCGTGCATTAAACTTGGAAAGAGCATCCAGATCCTTGATCATATCAAAGGAGTTATGGAATTCAAAACGTTTTTGAAGCTCTGAACTCATGCAAGACAGCATGAGGCACTGCACTAAGTTGTAATCGTCATCCTTAGTGGCCCAGACATTTTGTATGTCTGCCGCGGTTGTTGCCGCCGGTTTAGGAGGAAGAGGTCCGTCAAGCACATACACTTTATTAGCACCCCGGAGGACAATCCTCAGGGTACAGACCCAGTCCACATAGTTGTTTCCATTTGTAGCTAACTTCTCTTTCTCTAACATAGGGCCTAAGTTGAACACGGTGTTGCGAGCCATTTGATCTACAACGGAAAACACAAGTTCATTTAGACTTTGTTCATAATGATTTTTGGCACTAGTGAATAAATAATTTTTATTCTAAGGTGCACTCCCACTCAAATCAATATCTCTCATAATTGATTGTGAGTGATGCAAGACCCAACTTTCGATTCAGCGTCAAGGATGTAACCATCTCAAGTGACGAGAATTTCAATTGGTAGGCCAACTTGCCAATCACATCTCTATGTGACTCTTGTTCATCTTTCGATGCGTGTGTTCCAAGCTCATGACTTTCATGCCTGAACGTCAAGACAACCAAGTGATCTCGCTGCAAGGTCTCAACTCACCCGCCTCACACTTCTCTAATCGTTCGTACCCATGTAACCATGTGATACCCCGAAGAGATAGGTGTCGTGATGGTGCTACACTTGGGAGAACACTAACTACTTGATATTCTAAGTGAGAGATCACCCTAATAAAAAGCGACTACCGCGCAATTAAGAAGGGTGCATCAAGAGGGATAAACATCTCAGGCAATTCATAATAGCATGATATGGTATAGCCCCTTCTGACGGAGAAGTCAAGTATTTCTTCGTCTTCGTCATTCGCGTAGGTGTTCACCTCTACGAAGATTGCCACCACCTTGTCGATGCACCAGATAATATTGCTATCTCTATAGCTAATAAATAAGTGCATTACATAAGGTTGACACGCAGGTCATTAAAGTGCAATCATATGGCTCCAGCCATCATGCCGAATCATGACACGCAGGTCATGTTAATTACATCATATAGCCATCTCATACATAATCAAATTGAATATGAGCATTGCTATACCACATCACATGCAAACCATCCTGCAAAACCAAGTTAGACGCCTCTAATCGGTTTATACAAAATTTTATTTTACGTGGCTTCTAAGGTTTTGACTCAAACCGCAGCTACCAATGTTTATCATCAAGTATGATAATTCAAGTTGCTAGATTAACTTTCCAGGGTGTATGAAACACGAGATAATAAAATCTCGAGCCCCCATACTAAACTTCGTCATACGCGTGACCCCCGTGCAGATCATATCTACATTGCCCTTTCGTCTGCGAAACATCCATCTTTCTTTAACTATGGTGGAACCCAAAGAACTGTTAGCACTTCGTTGATCTGTCAATCAGCATACTCAGGAGCAGCAGGAAAGGATCGAGGATTGCCAGAACTTTGTAAGATTCCACCATTCCCTCAAGATCAAGACTACGCAAATTCACGGGAAGCAACAGGAACATCGGGTAACAGATTTCATCTGCTACCCGCACAAATAATTTTCAGCAATAGATCTCATCTACTACAAAATTATACTATGCAATACCCATACATCTCATGTATTCTAGATCATAACATGCATCTACTCATAGCCTGGCTCTTGATGCCACTGTTGGGGAACGCGATAGAAAACAAAAATTTCCGGTATAGCGAGCATGCCCAGGACTACTATGGAGACTGCATACAAGGTTTGATCTGATCCGTACCAACTCGAAGCGCAGCGGAAGAAGAGTCGGCGAAGATCGTTGGTGCAGATCCCCGTAGCTAGGATTTTACAACCATCCAAACGCGAGGATGTACTCCCTCGTCGGACAGCCCTTCGGGAGGCGGTCGGACAGTCCCCCGGACGATGTCGTGGACAGCCCTTCGGGAGGACCCTCGAAACACGAACAGAGACTCGGACAGCCCTACGGGAGGACACACGAACAGCCCCTCAGGCAAAAGATCAAAACTATGACCTCTCTACGGGGTTGCACACATACGGTGTCATCTATCCGGCAGGGCTTCGCCATCGAGAGCTAGTTCCTGCCGGAACCCAGACAGCCATTCGGCTCTATGAAAGACTCTTTTCGTGGGAGGGAGAGAGAGAGCTTGCGAAGCAAAGCATGTGTATGAGAGCACAAGGATGAAGATATGGCAGCCCACATCTCCTCTATTTATAGGAAAACCAAGGGGTAGGGTTGGGACTTGAAAATACCAAACTACCCCCACTTTATGTCACACATAAAAAATCATAAGAAGGAAAAGGGGTGCCATGTGGACCTCAATGGAGGAGCTCCACCCTTGGCCGGCCAACCCTTGGGGGCCCGCCATGAGGAGATACCTTGCTCCCCAATCCCTTCTAGAAGCCTTTTTGGAAATATCCAAAAAGGTGATTTTCCATAAATATCCAAAAAGCACTTTCACTATTCACGACGACATTTTTCAGCGTCCGATCGAACTGAAAATATTTATGTGGGATTAGAACAATTGTAGTACCCCACTAAAATAATTTTTAATGCGATCTGGAACAATTCCGGAATAGTGATTTTCATCTACGAAAAGCATCTGAAGCGGTTCCGGCAGCTCCGGAACATTTCCGGTTTTTCTTCCGAAAAATTCCCAGAAGTTTCCAGAATGATTTTGGCACCCTCCAAGAATTATCAGGCATGTGCCGAAACCAATTTGACTTAATGGTATCCCCTGAAACTACTTTTTAGTTTTACCGAAACTGTTCCGGTGTCCTGTCTGCGGAACTTTTCCGCTGTCCGAAACTTTTCCGGTGTCCGAAACTTTTCGGTGATTTTCTCTCAGACTCCTTGTCTAGTATTCAACAGATAGGTGACCCTTAAGCGTGTAACCCTATAGGTTCGGTGAAGCATAGACATGACCTGGAACCCCTTCCGATCAATGATCAACATCGGAGCCGTGGACACCCATATTGACCCCTATACCCACACGAATGAATATTCGAGTGAACCACTAGTTGTCGTGAGCTATTCCTGTTGCTTCGCGATATGTTACAATTACCCGAGGTGAGACATGTAGGCATCCTCGTGGATCAACAACTTGTCCACTATGCCAGTTAACTCGTTGCCGGTATTGTTCTCTTTTCTCGTTCCCGTGTTCCAGCATCCCCGTGATCAAATCACAAAGTGTCTGGCCAGACGATGATGGATACCGTAACACCGAGAGGGCCCAGAGATATCTCTCCATCGTTGGAGGAGCAAATCCCAATATTGAGCTATCAAGTTACTTGACATACTTTTCCATGAACCCGTAAGCCGCCGTAACAGCCACCCATTTACGGATGACGTTTAACAAACCCGAAAGTTCATGAAGCAAGCATGAAGAAACTCGATACTCTCATGGTGTAAGGAATTATGCAAACGTTAACCATCTTTGTGTTATAAACCATTAACTTGTGACGAATGTATCTCATAGCATAGCATCAATTCGGATCGATTCAACACGAGTGTTCTACCAACATCGCGTCCTCAAAATTGCCGGCATAGCCATGCCCATGATCAGGAAAAGAGGACCATCATGCAACACTTGAGCCAGTCTTAGAGGCAAGAATAGGAATACAATTTACTGTTTATTATACCACACGTGCACATGAGTTTCCCTCCTGTAACATCCCAAATTTTCGAATGTTATAATTAATATTAGTATGATTGTTTGTTTACTTGAGTGATTGAAACTGAGTGAAAGTTGAAACTTTTGAAAACTTTTGAATGAGAGGTAATAAAATGACTTTCCCAAAATTTTCACTCCGCAGGAATTTAAATTCATTTCATCACAAAATCCCAGAGGGAATAAAATGATTGTTTGTTTTATGACTTCTTCCATCTAAAGTAATGAAAAGGGATTTGAAAATGGTTTGAATTTCATTTGAAAATATTTCAAATTCAGAAACTTTATGCAACTCAATGATTTTCATGAGAAAGGATAAAAGGACTTCTTCAAATTGTATGAAATATGAGTTGGAAGTTTAAAAGAAGGATATGAAAACTATTTGAGAAAATTCTCAAATGGAGTTTCACTTCCATATTTGCCTACTTGAAATTGTAAGCATTCAAACCCCTTGGCAAAGTTTTTGAGAGGAGTAATATGACACTCCCAACTAGGGGTATTTTTGTGAAGTTTTTGAATCATAAAACCCATGGGGTTATTTGAAAATTATTGCAAAGGAAATCAAAAGCCATTTAGGCATTTTCTGAAAATAATTTTTTAAAAATTATTTATTTTGGCCGTGTAAAAATCTTCATCAAGTAGCATTTAATCGTTTGATCATTTTGATATATATTCCCTATTTTTGGATATGATTTGAATGCATTGAGGAGTGTTAAATACTCTGGAAAACTAGAAATAGGAAACTATTTAACGAGTTTTTAAAGCCCACCGGCCCACCGCCTCTAACCCCTCCCCGAAATCTCTCTGGATCGACCACCCGATCCTGTCGCCCCTCTCTTTCTCTCTCTCTAGCGTGCGGGTCCCACCACCCAACTGAAACCACCGCCGGTCACCTCCCTCCTCTCGCTCCCTCTGTCCCTGCCTAAGCAGATCTCGCCGGAGCCGCCGCGGAATCCGCCATGATTTGCCTCCCCTGCCATTTCTACGACCACCGCGGCCCGTATAAATACCGGAGCCTCACCCGCACCCCATTTTTGCCCAAACCCCGAGCTCCCCTCGTCGGAGCGCCGCGCAACGCCTCGCCGGAGTTCCGAAACTCCCGAAGCTCGTGCTGCTCACCACCCTCCTCCCCGACCCCCTCTGGCCCCACCCATCAACGCCGGAGACTCTCCGCCATCGCCTGGTGCACTCGCCCCCGCCGGAGACCCTCTGGAACGCCGTAACCACCACCCTCGCCGGAGATCCCCTCGGCCACCACCTCCCGAAGCTCTAAGAGCTCGTGCCCCTCAACGCCAATGCCCCCTCACCTCGCCGTCTCCACCAACGCACGCCGGTGATCCACCGCCGTCGACAGAACCCCTCAGACGCCATCCTCGACCATCGAAGCCACCACCACGAGCACCGCCGAGTCCCTGCCTCACCGGAGAAACTCCATCGCCGGCGACCCTCCCGCTGTGAGCTCCCTCTCCCTCTCTTAGCCGTCCGATCGTAGATCTAGGGCTCAGATTAGAATTGTCGTACCGATTCAGTTTAATTCGGTGAACCGGCCGGTTTTTCCTTTTAGTCATTTTAACTGAACCGTTTTCTTTTAGTTATCGGCCATCCGCTCCGTTTCATCTAGCACGCACCCCTCCGTAGCCTATCAGAATCTGCCACGTAGCACCCTGTCCGTTAGTTTAGTTTTCCTTTTTCTGTTTTTGTTTTAGAAAACAGAATAGGTTCTGTTTTTAATTTTGCTATATCTTTTAATATATTTAGAGTTTTTGATTGATTCTTTTTTGCATTGTGTCACAAATTTTATGTAGTTTCTATGGATATAAAGTTTGACCAAATTTGAATAATTTAAAATTGACTTCAAACAGATTTGATTCAAATCTTATTTTCTGAATATCTTGAGTTTAAAAATATATTTTGAGTTGATTCTTTTTGCTACTTGTCACTAGTGACCTTAGTTATCAGTAGGTAGAGTTTGGAAATTTATAGAAATACTTTATAGTAGTCTTTTCAAGCAAAACAGATTCTGTTTAGTTCTATTAGGTCTATTTATATTCCCTTTTGTTTTAAATTATTTTAAATTATTTTCTTTTATATTAGTGATAGACTTTTATAAAATTTTCTGTTAGATAATAGTAGCCCTTCACAACAAATAATATTTTATTAGTTGGTTGCATGAAAATCAATTCTAGTTCAACTATAACTTGCAATTGGATTTTCATTGCTATGTTAATCTTGTATTTGAAAATAATTCCACAAATTGTTTTATAAGTTGATTTTCTGTCAATCTAAGTTTAGACCAGAAACAATTTGTATTATAGTTGAGATTGTTTGTGGTTTAAGCCAAGGATGACCTTGATTTATATCAACCTAAGAATCTTATAAAAACTTTTCAATTAGTTCTTTTTGCAAAATAAATACTTATGAGAAAATACTTTCTGTTAATTATTTGCTTTAAAATTTTCTTTTTCTTTTATTAACTTAGTGTTTTTCTTGCTGATATGTTTTAGTAGTTAAAAACTTATGTTGCTAGAGTATTGTTTTCTAAATTATTAGTTGTTCTTCAAAAGTAATTCTTTTTGCTAAGTAAAATATTTACTAAACTACTTTTATTATATTTTACTTTGTTTTTGTTACTTTGAAAATTAGGATGTACTTGTAGAGAAGACCAACTTTGGTGGTGTTGATGAAGTTTTGTTGATTTTAACTTTTGTCTTAAGTATTTCCTTCATCACCACATTAGTTGTGTTGATGTAGTTTTGTCATTTGAGTTTTGTCTTAAGTATTTCCTTCATCACCACCATGTTGCTTTTGGTTGTGTGTTGCCTTTTTTGATTGTTAGTATTGATTGCTAGTATGATTGCTTATAAGAATGCAATGTTTGTTTATTTAGATTTTCATCGGAGAGTGACGAATAGTCTATAAGTTATCTCTGAGAGCGATATTTTTCTTCATCAACAGTACAGGCAAGTCACTTTGACCATGTATACCTATGTTTTATTGCATTCGTTCTTCCATATCCCCAATTGCATGCAAAGTAGGTAAACTGGAAACTTGGTTACTTGTTGTAGTATCATGTGGTAGGTACCCCTCAACCCTCTGACACATTGGGCCCGGGAAACGTTGTTTTACATTTTGCTATGCTATTAGTAGACGGGGTTGGTTGTGTGATTCATGAGATTTGTGAGTTAATAATTTTCAAGACCTGCATTATGATCAAGACTTCAAGACTCTGAGTTTTCAACTTACCTCTGGGTGGATGATGGTTGAACGGCGCCCTGGAGAAACCATTGGTTAGCCTAGGTGTTGCTGGGGAAGTGCCAGTATTCACGCGGAAAGGTCCACCCAGGCACAAAGAGATGGATGGATGCTTCAAGACCCAAGGCTTACCTGCACAGCCACAATTCATTATGGGCTCTAGCTTGGTTGGATATCGTGGTGACCCTGGACAGGCGGTGCTACGAGATGTAGAAGAACGGTAGGAAAGGATGGGCACCGACAGAGTCTCAGGCAAACCCTTTAGAAGACAATGTTTTGGTCATCCGTTTCTCAAACACCCTGAAGTGCGAGAAATCCAATGGAGGCGATCAAATCTTGTGGGGAACGTGTGCCAAACTCTGCAGAGTACTCAAACCTAATCGATTAGCCGTGTCCACGGTCATGGACAACTTGAGCCAAAGGAACTGAAACTATCTAGAACTCTCAACACAATTAATTGTATTGATGTGGGTTTATTAATGACAACTTGGGTATGAGAATTGGTTTGTGGAACCATCGCATTAATCAACCAACATTTGTAGTAATTATGCTTTTGACCCCTCTTGTTGTAGGAAAAATTTGGCTTTATGCAAAACCTACTACCCCACTTGCCATATATGCATGTAGAATAGATGATTACCTTACACCCTCTCTTTTGTGACTTGCCGGCATATTAAAAATGCTGACCTACACGGCTGCAACGTCTTATGTTGCAGATAAGCTGTACGACGGGTAAGAGTACGATTCAGGGTTACAGTCTTCACTCAACCTGCCGTTGGTGTTATTGGGACTCCACTCCCGTTGACTGTATCCGCTGAGATTTTAAGGTATATATCACTTTTACGTTAATTACATGTGATTGCACTTTGATATATACATTGATGTACTGTGTGTGCCAGCATACTGATCCAGGGATGGCATAGAACACACAGAGGCTTGACCTTTCCAGGTTGGGTCGCTACACCTCCAAGCCTCGTTTAATTTGTAGACTCAAGAATCATTGCAGTTATAGCATGGAACATAAACATTCATTACAAACTTTGGAGATACAAAATAACTGTTATTACTGCCTCTAGGGCATATCTCCTACATAATCTAGATCACATCACTATGTGATTTGCATTGTAATGAATCTAACACCCATGTAGTTCTGGTGCTGATCATGTTTAGCCCTTGGAAGAGGTTTAGTCAACGGGTCTGCGACATTCAGATCCGTGTGCACTTTGCAAATATTTATGTCCTCTTCCTTGATGTAATTGCGGATAGAATTGAAGCGTCGCTTTATGTGTCTGGTCCTCTTGTAAAATCTTGGTTCCTTGGCCAGAGCAATGGCACCAGTGTTGTCACAAAACAAAGCCATTGGATTCAGTGCACTAGGCACTACTCCAAGATCTCTCATGAACTCCTTCATCCAGACACCTTCCTTTGCCGCCTCCGAGGCTGCGATGTACTCTGCTTCGCATGTAGAATCGTCTACCATGCTCTGCTTGGAATGACACCAGCTTACCGTTCCCCCCATTGAGAATAAATACATATCCGCTTTGAGACTTAGAGTCATCCGGATCAATGTCAAAGCTTGCCTCGGCGTAAGCCTTTACGACAAAATCTTGATCACCTCCATAACCGAGAAACATTTCCTTAGTCCTTTTTAGGTACTTAAGGATATTTTTGACCGCTGTCCAATGCTCCATTCCTGGATCACTTTGAAACCTTCCGTCCATACTTATGGCAAGGCTGACATCGGGTCTTGTGCACAACATTGCATACATGATAGAGCCTATGGCTGAAGCATAGGGGATGACACTCATCTTTTCTCTATCTTCTGCAGTCAATGGGCATTGAGTCTTACTCAACTTCACACCTTGTAACACAGGCAAGAACACCATCTTGGACTGATTCATTTTGAACTTCTTCAAAACATTATCAAGGTATGTCCTCTTTGAAAGTGCTATTAAGCGTCTCGATCTATCTCTATAGATCTTAATGCCTAATATGAAAGCAACTTCTCCTAGGTCCTTCATTGAAAAACTCTTGTTAAAATATTCCTTCACGCTTTCCAGCATTTCTATATAGTTACCAATTAGCAATATGTCATCCACATATAATATTAGAAACGGTATAGAGCTTCCACTCACTTTCTTGTAAATACAAGCTTCTCCATAAACTTGTATAAACCCAAACGCTTTGATCACCTCATCAAAGCGCTTATTCCAACTCTGAGATGCTTGCACCAGCCCATAAATGGATCTCTGGAGTTTGCAAACTTTGTCAGCATTCTCTGGATTGACAAAACCTTCTGGTTGTATCATATACAACTCTTCCTCAAGGAAACCATTGAGGACCGTTGTTTTGACATCCATCTGCCAAATTTCATAGTCGAAATAAGAAGCTATTGCCAACATGATTTTGACAGACTTAAGCATCGCTACGGGTGAGAAAGTCTCATCGTAGTCAACTCCTTGAACTTGTCGAGCTTTATGGACGGTGACATTACCATCCGTGTCCGTCTTCTTCTTACAGATCCATTTGTTGTGAATGGCCTTTCGCCCTTCAGGTAATACTTCCAAAGTCCATACTTTGTTTTCATACATGGATCCCACCTCGGATTTCATGGCCTCTAACCATTTCTTGGAATCCGTGTCCATCATCGCTTCCCCATACCTCGTAGGTTCATCGTTGTCCAACAACATGACCTCTAAGACAGGGTTACCGTACCACTCAGGAGCAGTACACGTCCTTGTCGACCTACGAGGTTTGATAGTAACTTGATTTGAAGCTTTATGATAATCATCATTAACTTCTTCTTCAACTAATGTAGGCTCCACAGAAACATCTTTCTGTGCTGCGCTACTCTCTTGTTCAAGTAAAGGTTCAATAACCTCATCAAGTTCTATTTTCCTCCCACTCAATTCTTTTGAGAGAAACTCTTTCTCAAGAAATGTTCCATTTTCAGCGACAAACACTTTGCCTTCGTATCTGAGATAGAAGGTATACCGAACTGTCTCTTTTGGGTATCCTATTGCACGAGCACATTTCTCCATGTGTGGTGTTGGGTAATTGATGACACCCCTATGGACTAATGGTTGCCCTTAGATATATTCGAAGGATTTGTCCATAGGCTCTTCTTGAAGTCCATCTATTGGGTTTCAAGGAGTTTATATGGTGACCAAGGTGGTATTCCAGGTTTACCCAAAGATTGGTCATGTGGGAGTTGAGCTTATTGCAAGCATGTCTTGAAGAAGAACATTGTGTAAGCATTCATGTTTACCTTCAAGACATCATATTTATGAAGAGAGAAGCTAAGATACAAGGTTGATCAATACTAAGTAAAAAAGTGAATCAAGTTGATCAACACACAAAGCATACAAGACGTACAGAGAGGGATCAAGTGATCCCATGGTCTGGCAAGCATTGTCCATTACGCTTTGTGTACTAACCCATGGTTTACGTGAGAGTGCTTTGTGTGGTTAGGTATATTTCCATGGGCTTGCATCAAGAGGCAGATCCCATACATCCCATGGAAGATGACATCAAGTGGAGATCGTCATCAAGGTTGCGATGTGCAAGATCAAGTGAAGCATCACGGAGAGATCATGCTTGAGGCTCGCCATTCATTGTGGTGACAATGGACTTGTGAAGATGTTCTGAAGAGTGGCTTACCCATAGTGGAGTAATGGGGAGCAATCATCTAGTCTTCCTCAAGCCAACACAATCAAGAAAGGTGGTCCATCTTGAGGAAGTCAAGATCATCATCATCTAGCTCAAGTGGACTATGCGCAAGGCTAAGGTTTGACCTTTATAGTGTTTTCTATTTTACTGGTCTCATGGTGGTAGTTGAGAGACCGGGTTATAGGATCGATTGTTGTACTATCAAGGGCGACTCTCAAGTGAGTAGCTTGATCGTATCGTTCGTTGAGAGCTCAAACCATTGCATTCTTGGCATCATCATATTTCTTGGGTCTTGGTTGGCTTTTGTTTATGTGGGTTCTTGATCTTGTGTTTATCTTCATGACAAGCTCTAGTTCATCGAAAATGGATTTCATATGCTTCGTCTATTGTGTTTTCGGTGTTGGAAGTTTTACCGGTCTTATTCGAGGAAGGGTTCTCACCATTTTCTTATGGGCCTTTTCTCATTTGCTTCTTATTGATATTTCAATCAATATTGTGTTATCCCATGTCGTTAGCTTTCCAACAAACTTTGGTTCATTGAATTCGGAATCCGTTTGCAAAAGTTGTGACAGTTTTGGTGTTCTTAAAAGGCTGCAGCGGTACTACCGCAGCTAGTGCGGATGTAATTTTTACTACCGCTCCGGAGCGGTACTACCGCGGATCCAAGAGCGGTACTACTGCTCCGGACCAAAATCTCGTGTTAAGTCTAGCCGTGGTAGGCACGGATGTAATTTTTTAGTACCGCACGCAAGCAGTAGTACTGCTACCCGTAACGGTAGTACCGCTATCCATTGCGGTAGTACCGTGAGGACGAGCGGTAGTACCGCTCCGGCGGTTCTACTGGCCTTTTGCCTCCTCGGTGTTGTTTCTCAAAGGGGTACTACCGCCCTAGCGATAGTAGCGCTCCTTGGAGCGGTAGTACCGCTTTGTGCGGGCTGTGAGGATATCGGTTGGATTTTTCCCCATCTATAAAAGGGGGTCTTCTTCTCCAATGGACCTTATCTTTTGAGATCGTGTTCTTCCCCCATTGTTGACCTTCTTTGAGCTTGCTAACTCTCAATCCCTCCAATGATTCTTGCTAGTTCTTGAGGGAAAAGAGAGAGGAGATCTAGATCCACATTTCCACCAATCACTTTCTCCTCTAAGTGAGGGGAACCCCTTGGATCTAGATCTTGGAGTTCTTCGTGTTCTTCTTCGTTCTTCCTCTCATTTCCCTACCTAGCATTAGTTGTTTTGGTGGGATTTGGGAGAGAAGGATTGGGCACTCCATGTGCCCTTGCCATTGCATTTGGTGCATAGGTTTGAGTTCTCCACGGTGATACGTGGAAGTGAGAAGTTGAGAAGCTATTACTCTTGGGTGTTTGAGCACCTTAGAGCTTGGTCCTCTTGGGTGCTTTGGTGCCCTAGACGGTTGGTGGTGCCTCAAAGCTCAATCATTGTGGTGCAAAGCCTCGGGCAATATTCGGGGTCTCCAATTAGGTTGTGGATATTTCCCCGAGCATTTGGGGTCACCTCGAAGCCACAATCCATTGTGGTGAAGCTTCGTGGTGTCATTGGGATCCTCCAATCAAGTTGTGGAGATTGCCTCAACCTTGTTTGTATGGGTTCCGTGACCACCCTCAAGGGTCCCTTAGGGGAATCACGGTATCTTGCATTGTGCGAGGGCATAAGGAGATTATGCTGGCCCTATTGGCTTCTTGCGGAGCATTGTGCCTCCACACCGCTCCAAACGGAGACTAGCATCCGCAAAGGTGTGAACTTCGGGATACATCGCCGTCTCCGCGTGCCTCGGTTATCTCTTACCCGAGCCCCTTTACTTATGCACTTTACTTTGTGATAGCCATATTGTTTCTTGTTATATATCTTGCTATCACTTAGTTGTCTATCTTGCTTAGCATAAGTTGTTGGTGCACATAGGTGAGCCTAGTTGTTTTAGGTTTTGTGCTTGGCTAATTAAACGATAGTTTTATTCCACATTTGTTCAAGCCTAAACCGTAATTATTTTAAAGCGCCTATTCACCCCCCCCCCTCTAGGCGACATCCACGTCGTTTCACCTATGAAGACCCATTTCTCCGCTTTGGGTTCCAGCTTTTCAGGCCGAAGCTTTTTGACATAAGCATCACATCCCCAAGCTTTAAGAAATGGCTACTTTGGCTTCTTGCCAAACCACAGTTCATATTGCATCGTCTCAACGGATTTCGATGGTACCCTATTTAAGCTGAATGTAGTTGTCTAATGCATAACCCCAAAATGATTGTGGCAAATCGGCAAGAGACGTCATAGAACGCACCATATCTAATAAGGTTCTATTATGACGTTCGGACACACCATTACGCTATGGTGTCCCAGGCGGTGTCAATTGTGAAACAATTCCACACTGTCTTAAGTGACTGCCAAACTCATAACTTAGATATTCTCCTCCTCGATCATATTGTAGGAACTTAATCTTGTTGTGATGATTCTCAACTTCAGTCTGAAATTGCTTCAACTTTTCATACATTCCAGACTTGTGCTTCATTAAGTAAATATACCCATATCTACTTAAGTCATCAGTGAAGGTGAGAAAGTAACAATATCCACCACGCGCCTCAATGATCATTGGACCGCACACATCAGTATGTATGATTTCCAACAAGTCACTTGCCCGTTCCATTGTTCCAGAGAACGGGGTTTTAGTCACCTTGCCCATGAGGCATGGTTCAAATGTGTCAAGTGATTCAAAATCAAGTGACTCCAAAAGTCCATCAGCATGGAGCTTCTTCATGCATTTACACCAATATGACCTAAACGGCAGTGCCAGAAGAAAGTGGTACTATCATTATCAACTCTACATCTTTTGGCATCAATTTTATGAACATGTGTATCATCACTATCGAGATTCAATAGGAATAAACCCCTCACAATGGGTGCATGACCATAAAAGATATTACTCATATAAATAGAACAACCATTATTCTCTCATTTAAATGAGTAACCATCTCGCAATAAACAAGATCCAGATATAATGTTCATGCTTAACGTGGGCACTAAATAACAATTATTCAGGTTCACCACTAATCCCGATGGTAATCGAAGAGAGAGTGTGCCGACGGCGATCACATCAACCTTGGGATCATTTCCCATGCCCATCGTCACTTCGTCCTTAGCCAGCCTTCGTCTATTTTGTAGCTCATGTTTTGAGTTGCAAATGTGAGCAACCAAACTAGTATCAAATACCCAGGCACTACAATGAGAGTTGGTAAGGTACACATAGATAACATGTATATCATATATACCTTGTTTGGTGGTGGCCGCCTTCTTCTCGGCTAGATACTTGGGGCAGTTCCACTTAAAGTGACCAGTTCCCTTGCAATGAAAGCACTCAGTTTCTGGCTTGGGTCCAGTCTTGGGTCCAGTCTTGGGTTTCTTCAAGGGAGGGGCAACTGCTTTGCCACTCTTGTTCGAGTTACCCTTCTTGACCTTGACATTCTTCTTGAAACTAGTGGTTTTATTGACCATCAATACTTGATGCTCTTTCTGGATTTCAGACTCAGCGATTTTCAGCATCGCAAATAGCTCGGCGACTGGCTTATTCATCCCGTGGATGTTATAGTTCATCACGAAGCTCTTGTAGCTAGGTGGCAATGATTGATAAACTTTGTCAGTGATTGCCTCTGGAGGAAGGGCATCCCTAAATCAGCCAGACAGTTTGAATACCCTGACATTCTGAGTATATGTTTACTGACAGATCCATTCTCCTCCATATTGCAAGCATAGAACTTATCGAGGTCTTATACCTCTCGATCCGGGCATTCTTCTCAAAGATAAACTCCAACTCCTGGAACATCTTATATGCTCCATGACGTTCAAAACGTCTTTGAAGTCCCGGTTCTAAACCATACAACATTGCACATTGAATTATTGACTACTCTCCAGAACGTGCGTCCCAAGCATTCTTAATGTCTTCAGATGACACGTGAGCGGGTGGATCACCAAGCAGTGCATCAAGGACATAAGCCTTCTGGGAAGCCATGAGGATAATCCTCAGATTACGGGCCCAGTCAACAAAGTTACTTCCATCATCTTTCAACTTGGCTTTCTCTAAGAACACATTAAAATTCAGGGGAACTACTACGCGAGCCATTGATCTACAACATAAATACGCAAAGGTTACTAATATTATTGTTCAAGATAATGAATTTAGTTAATCAAATTGCTTAAAAAAACCCACTAAAATTGACATCCCTCCGGTCATCCGAGTGATACATGATCCAAATTCACCAACTCAAGTCCGATCATCACGTGAGTTGAGGTGGTTTCAATGGTGAACATCATCATGTTTATCATATCTACTATATGACTCATGTTCTACCTTTTGGTCTCTTGTGTTCCGAGGCCATGTCTATACATGCTAGGGTCGTCAAGTTTAACCTGAGTGTTCTACACGTGCAACACTGTCTTGCACCCGTTATATATTAACGTAGAGTCTATCACACCCGATCATCACGTGGTGTCTCGACACGATGAAATTTCACAATGGTGCACACTCGGGGAGAACACAATTTTATGTTGAAATTTTAGTGAGGGATCACCTTATAATGCTACCGTCGTCCTAAGCAAAATAAGATGCATAAAAGGATTAACATCACATGCAAATCCTAAGTGACATGATATGGCCATGAACTTATGATTTTGGTCTCCATCTTCAAAGCACTAGCATGATATTCCTCTTCACCAGCATGACCCCATGATCTCCATCAACGTTTCGCCATGAGGTTGCCGCGCCAACTATTGCTTCTATGACTATCGCTAACTCATAGCGATAAAGTAAAGTAAAATGGCGAAAATAATTAAAGACAACCCTATGGCTCCTGCATGTTGCCGTACTCATTGACATGCAAGTCGTGCTATTTTATACAAAACATGATCATCTCATACATCACATATATCTCATCATGTAATTGGCTATATCACATCACAACATACCCTGCAAAAACAAGTTAGACATCCTCTAATTGTTGTTGCATGTTTTACGTGGCTGGTACATGTATCTAGCAAGAACAATTCTCACCTACGCAAAAACCACAACGGTGATACACAAATTGCTATTCAACCTTCTCAAGGACCACCTTTGTCGAATCCGATCCAACTAGAGTAGGAGAGACAGACACCCGCCAGTCATCTTTATGCAACAAAGTCACATGTTAGTCGATGGAACCGGTATCTCGTAAGAGTACGAGTAAGATTGGTCCGGGACGCTTCATCCCACAATACCGCTGAATCAAGAAACAACTAAGGGAGGAAGCAATCTGAGCATCAACGCCCGCAAACTCCTTTGTGTTATACTCTTTATCTCATCTACACATAGACCTAGCTCATGATGCCACTGTTGGGGAACGTTGCATGGCAAACAAAAAATTTCCTACGCACCCGCAAGATCTATCCATGGTGATGAGAATCAACGAGAGGGAGAGTGGATCTACATACCCTTGTAGATCGCTAAGCAGGAAGCATTAAGAAAAGCGATTGATGTAGTTGAACGTCTTCGCGATCCAAATCGCCAGGCGTCCCGCGATCCAATCACGATCCATCCCGATCTAGCACCGAAAGGATGACACCTATGTTGGAAATATACCCTAGAGGCAATAATAATTTAGTTATTATCATATTTCCTTGTTCATGATAATCTTTTATTATCCATTCTATAATTGTATTGATTGGAGACTTAGATGCATGTGTGGATACATAGACAAAACCATGTCCCTAGTATGCCTCTAATAGACTAGCTTGTTGATCAAAGATGGTTAAGGTTTCCTAGCCATGGACATGAGATGTCATTTGATAATGGGATCACATCATTAGGAGAATGGTGTGATGGACAAGTCCCAAACTACAAATGTAGCATATGATCGTGTCAGTTTAATGCTACTGTTTTCTGATGGACAAGACCCAAACTACAAACGTAGCATATGATCGTGTCAGTTTAATGCTATTGTTTTCTGCATGTCAAGTATTAGTTCCTATGACCATGAGATCATGCAACTCACTGACACCGGGGGAGTGCCTTGTGTGTATCAAACGTCGCAACATAACTGGGTGAATATAAAGGTACTCTACAGGTATCTCTAAGAGTGTCTGTTGGGTTGGCATGGATCAAGAATGGGATTTGTTACTCTGTGTGACGGAGAGGTATCTCAGGGCCCACTCGGTAATACAACATCACAACAAGCCTTGAAAGCAATGTGACTAAGTGTTAGTCACGGGATCTTGTATTACAGAATGATTAAAGAGACTTGCCGGTAACGAGGTTGAACTAGGTATGAAGATACCGACGATCGAATCTCGGGCAAGTAACATACCGAAGAACAAAGGGAACATCATACGAGATTAATTGAATCCTTGACATAGAGGTTCGACCGATAAAGATCTTCGTAGAATATGTAGGAACCAATATGGGCATCCAGGTCCCGCTATTGGTTATTGACCATAGAGGTGTCTCGGTCATGTCTACATAGTTCTCGAACCCGCAGGGTCTGCACACTTAAGGTTTGGTGACGTTTCAAGAGTATAGAGTTATGGATGGTGGTGACCGAAGGTTGTTCGGAGGCCCGGATGAGATCCTGGATGTCACGAGGAGCTCCGGAATGGTCCGGAGGTAAATATTGATATATAAGAAGTCCTATTTTGGTCGCCGGAAATGTTTCGGGCTCATCGGTAGTGTACCGGGAGTGCCGATAGTGTACCGGGAGACCATCGGGAGGGGTATTTCGACCCAAGAGGCTACATGGGCTGTGGGGGAGTGAATACCATCCCTTAGTGGGATGGTGGAAGTCCCACACAAGGCCCATGTGGCTGGGAAGAAAAACCCAAAATGAAAAAGGTGGAAAAAGGCAAAAAGGCCAAAATAAGGAGGAGTCCTAGTCCTACTAGGATTGGAGGAGGATTCCTTCTCTCCTCCCACTTAGGCCGAAGCCTGGAAGGCTTAGCCCTTGCGCCAAGTCTCCTCCTCTCTTCCTCTTATATATACTAGAGGTTTTAGGGTTTTTTCACTAGATTTTTAGCCACGTGCCACCCGTTCCTCTAGTGCATATTTTCTCCTCTAGATCGGTTTTCTGCAGTACTTAGGCGAAGCCCTGCCGGAATAGCTCCACCACCATCGCCGCAGTGCCGTCATGCTGCCGGAGAACTGTTCTACCTCTCCACTCTCTCTTTCTAGATCAACAAGGCAGAGATCGTCATCAAGTTGTACGTGTGCTGAACGTGGAGGTGTCGTCCGTTCGGCGCTAGATCAGAAGGACCCTGATCAAGACTGCGAGATAGATCGTGATGAGATCGCGGGACGGATCGTGATTGGATCACGGGACGGATCATGATAAGATCGAAGGTGCTCGGCGATTTGGATCGCCAAGACATTCGACTACACCAACCGTGTTTCTTAACGCTTCCCGCTTAGCGATATACAAGGGTATGTAGATCCACTCTCCCTCTCGTAGATGCTCATCCACACATGCATCCGTCCCACAATCCAATCACGATCCGTCCCATGATCTCATCACGATCCGTCATGCAATCCAATCACGAATCGTCTCGCAATCTTGATCATGGTCCTTCTGATCTAGCACCGAACCGACGACACCTCCGCGATCAGCACACGTACAGCTCGATGACGATCTCCACCTTGTTGATCCAGCAAGAGGGAGCAGGGAGGTAGATCAGTTCTATGGCAGCACGACGGCGTTGCGGCGATGGTGGTGGAGCTATATGTAGGGTAATGCAGTAGAAAACAAAAATTTCCCGACCTACGCACCAGCCCAGGACCACTATGGAGACTGCATACAAGGTTTGATCATTTTCGTTACCGACTCGTAGCGCAGCGGAAGTAGAGTCGTTGACGATTGGCGGTGCAGATCCCCACAGCTAGGATTTACAACCTCCCAACCGCAAGGATGTATATGCTCATCTGCCCCTCGGACAGCCCTCCGGGAGGCGGTCAAACAGTCCACCGAATGGTGTCGCGGACAGCCCTTCGGGAGGACCTCCAAAACTTGGACTGTCACTCGGTCAGCCCTTCGGGAGGACCTTCGAAACTCGTACGGTCACACGGACAGCCCTTCGGGAGGCAGTCTTGAACTAAGACCGAAACTACGATCTCTCTATAGAGTTGCACACATACGATGTCATCTATCCGGCAGGGCTTCGCCGTCCAGAACTAGTTCCTGCCGGAACCCAGACAGCCTTTCGGCTCTACGAAACTATTTCGCTGGGAGGGAGTGAAGAAGCCAGATCATTGCAATGGCACTTGTATGTGAGAGGGAGTGAGTTTTGGGCTGCCCCCTCCACCTCTATTTATAGGAGAAGGAGGGGTGGAGGGGCTGAAATTTCAGCCACATCCATCCATGTCATCTCCAAGATATTTTGGAGCAAAAGCCCAAAAAGGTGGCTTTCCAAAAAGTAACCATAAAGCTGATTTCACTATTCACGACGACATTTTTCAGCGTCTGACCAAACGAAAAATATTTATGTGGGCTTAGAACATTTCTAGTACCCACTAAAATAATTTTCAACACTTTTCGAAACAATTCCGTTTTAATGATTTTCATCTGCGAAAAGCATCTGAAGCGGTTCCGGTAGCTCCGGAACATTTCCGGTTTTTCTTCCGGAAAATTCCCAAAAGTTTCCTGAATGATTCTGGCACCATCCAAGAATTATCAGGCATGTGTCGAAACATATTTGACTTAATGGTATCCCCTGAAACAACTTTTCAGTTTTACCGAAACTGTTCCGGTGTCCTGTCTGTGGAACTTTTCCGCTGTCCGAAACTTTTCCGGTGTCCGAAACTTTTCGGTGATTTTCTCTCAGACTCCCTATCTAGTATTCAACAGATAGATGACCCTTAAGCATGTGACCCTATAGGTTCGGTAAAGCATAGACATGACCTGGAAGCCCTTCCGATCAATGATCAACATCAGAGCCGTGGACACCCATATTAACCCCTATACCCACACGAATGAATATTCGAGTGAACCTCCAGTTGCTGTGAGCTATTCCTGTTGCTTCGCGATATGTTACAATTACCCGAGGTGAGACATGTAGGCATCCTTGTGGATCAACAACTTGTCCACTATGCCAGTTACCTCGTTGCCGATATTGTTCTCTTTTCTCGTTCCCGTGTTCCGGCATCCCCGTGATGAAATTACAAAGTGTCTGGCCAGACGATGATGGATACCATAACACCGAGAGGGCCCAGAGATATCTCTCCATCGTCGGAGGAGCAAATCCCAATCCTGAGCTATCAAGTTACTTGACATAATTTTCCATGAACCCGTAAGCCGCCGTAATAGCCACCCATTTACGGATGACATTTAACAAACCCCAAAGTTCATGAAGCAAGCGTGAAGAAACTCGATACTCTCATGGTCTAAGGAATTATGCAAACACTAACTTCTCTGTGTTATTTACCATTAACTTATGACGAATGTATCTCATAGCATAACATCAATTCGGGTCGATTCAACACAAATGTTCTTCTAACATTGTGCCCTCAAAATTGTCGGCATAGCCATGCCCATGATCAGGATAACAGGATCATCATGCAATACTTGAGCCAGTCTTAGAGGCCAGACTAGGAATACAATTTACTGTTTATTATTGCACACGTGCATATGAGTCTTCCTTCAAGCCTCGTGGTTATTGTAGACTCAAGAACCATAGCAGTTATAGCATGGAACATAAACCTAATTATGAACAGGGAGATAATCAATAACATTTATTATTGCCTCTTGAGCATATCTCCTACACTATTCCAGCAGGGCTTCGCCTAAGCACCGCTGAAAAACCGATCTAGAGGAGAAACTGCGATCTAGAGGAGAGGTAGCACGTGGCTATTAGGGTTAGCTTTTTCCTCTAAATCCTCGGGTATATATAGGAGGGAGGGAGGGGAGGAGGCAGCCTCAAACCCTCAAGGTTTGGTCGAAATTGGAGGTGGAGGAGTCCTACTCCAATCCTATTAGGAGTAGGAATCCTCCTTTCCACTTGGAAACTCTTTCCACCTCTCCACATTTGGATTTTTTCCTTCTCAAACCACTCCAGCAACATGGGCCCTTAGAGGAGGCTTCGGCCAGACCACCAGGGGCTGGTTTACCTCCTCCCACAGCCCATGTAGCCTCTTGGGTCGAGACACCCCTCCACATAGTCCCCCGGTACCCTCCCGGCACTCCCGATACAATACCGATGAGCCCGAAACTTTTCCGGCAACCAAAACAGGACTTCCTATATATCAATCTTTACCTCCGGACCATTTCGGAGCTCCTCGTGATGTCCGAGATCTCATCCGGGACTCCGAACAACCTTAGATCACCACCATACATAACTCTATACTACCGAAACGTCACCGAACCTTAAGTGTGCAGACCCTACGGGTTCGAGAGCTATGTAGAGATGACCGAGACACCTCTACGGTCAATAACCAATAGCGGGACCTGGATGCCCATATTGGTTCCTACATATTCAACGAAGATCTTTATTGGTTGAACCTCTATGTTAAGGATTCAGTTAATCCCGTATCTTGTTCCCGTTATTCTTCGGTATGTTACTTGCCCGAGATTCGATCGTCGGTATCTCTATACCTAGTTCAATCTTGTTACCAGCAAGTATCTTTACTCATTTCATAATACAAGATCTCGTGGCTAACTCTTTAGTCACATTGCTTGCAAGGCTTATAGTGATGTTGTACTACCGAGTCGGCCCTGAGATACCTCTCCGTCACACAGAGTAACAATCCAAGTCTTGATCCATGCCAACCCAACAGACACCCTCGGAGATACCTGTAGAGAACCTTTATAGTCACCTAGTAACGTTGTGACGTTTGATACACACAAGGTACTCCTCCGGTGTTAGTGAGTGGCATGATCTCGTGGTCATAGGAACAGATACTTGACATGCAAAAAATTGTAGCAATAAACTGACACGATCTTATGCTACGTTTACAGTTTGGGTCTTGTCCATCACATTATTCTCCTAATTATGTGATCCGGTTATCAAATGACATCTCATGTCTATGGCCAGGAAACCTTGACCAACTTTGATCAACGAGCCAGTCTACTAGAGGCATATTAGGGACATGGTGTTGTCGATGTACCCACACATGTATCTGAGTTTCCGATCAATACAATTCTAGCATGGATAATAAACGATTATCACGACCAAGGAAATATGATAATAACTAATTTATTATTGCCTCTAGGGCATATTTTCAACAGGGTGAACCTTCTATCTCAGATCCAAGCATAAAGTGTTTGTTGCTAAAACTGGGTCCTTTCTCGAGGAAAAGTTTCTCTCGAAAGAATTGTGTGGGAGGAAGATAGAACTTGACGAGGTTGTTGAACATTTATTTCAACCATAGTGTAGCGCATCGCAGAAAGATGTTTCCGTGGAACCTACATCAGTTGAAGAGGAATTAAATGATGATGATCATGAATCTTCGGATCGAGTTACTATCGAACCTCGTAGGTCGACAAGGATGTGTACTGCTCCTGAGCGGTACGACAACCCTTTCTTGGAGTTCATGTTGTTGGACAACGATGATCCTACGAGCTGTGGAGAAGCGATGATGGGCCTGGATTCCGACAAATGGTTAGAGGCCATGAAATCCGAGAAAGGATCCATGTATGAAAACCAAGTATAGACTTTGGAAGACTTGCTCGTTCGACGGCAGGTCGTTGAGTAAAAATGGACCTTTAAGATGAAGACAGACGCTGATGGTGAATGTCACCATTTATAAAGCTCGACTTGTCGCAAAGAAGTTTCTGCCAAGTTCAAGGAGTTGACTGCGATGAGACTTTCTCACTCGTAGCGATGCTAAAGTCTGTTGGAATTATGTTAGCAGTTGCTGCATTTGTCAATTATGAAATCTGGCAGATGGATACCAAAACATCGTTTCCTTCCTTAAGGAAAGGTTGTATGAGATACAACCAGAAGGTTTTGTCAGTCCTAAGGATGCTAAAAGGTGTGCAAGCTTCAATGATCCTTCTATGAACTGAAGCAAGCATCTTGGAGTTAGAATATACACTTTGATGAGGTGATCAAAGTTTTTGAGGCTTTACAAAGTTTATGAGAAACTTGTATTTGCAATAAAGTGAGTGGGAGCACTATAGAGTTTCTGGTAAGCATATGTGGTTGACATATTGTTGATCGGAAATGATGTAGAATTTCTGGAAAGCATAAACGGTTGTTTGAAAATAGTTTTTCAAAGGAAGACCTGGATAAAGCTACCTAATTGTTGAGCATCAAGATCTATAGAGATAGATCAATATGCCTGATGAGACTTTCAATGAGTACATACCTTGACAGGATTTTGAAAGAGTTCAAAATGGATCAGTCAGAGAAAGAGTTCTCGCCTGATTTGTAAGGTGTGAAGTTGAGTGAGACTCAAAGCTTGACAACGGCAAAAGAAAGAGAAAGGATGAACATCGTCCCCTATGCCTTAGCCATAGGATCTATATTATGCCATGCTGTGTACCGCACCTGATGTGTGCCTTGCCATGAGTCTGTCAAGGGGTACAAAAGCGATCCAGGAGTAGATCACTAGACAGCGGTCAAGATTGTCCTTAGTAACTAAAAGACTATGGAGACGTTTCTCGATTATGGAGGTGATAAAGAGTTCGTCGTAAAGAGTTACGTCGATGCAAGATTTAGCACCAATCCGGATGACTAATAGTAGCAATCTGGATACGTATAGTGGAGCAGCCATTTGGAAGTAGTACCGAGTGGAGTGTGGTAGCAGTATTTACGGTTTGACATAGAGATTTGCAAAGTACACACGGATCTGAATATCGTAGACCCGTTGACTATAAGACCTCTCTCACATGCAAAGCATGATCGAGCCCCAGAACTCATTGGGTGTTAGATTCATAACAATGCGAATCACATGGTGATGTGAACTAGATTATTGACTCTAGTGCAAGTGGGAGACTGTTGGAAATATGCCCTAGAGGCAATAATAAATTATTTATTATCATATTTCCTTGTTCATGATAATCGTTTATTATCCATGCTATAATTGTATTGATTGGAGACTTAGATGCATGTGTGGATACATACACAAAACCATGTCCCTAGTATGCCTCTAATAGACTAGCTCGTTGATCAAAGATGGTTAAGGTTTCCTATCCATGGACATGAGATGTCATTTGATAATGGGATCACATCATTAGGAGAATGGTGTGATGGACAAGACCAAAACTACAAACGTAGCATATGATCATGCAAGTTTAATGCTACTGTTTTCTGCATGTCAAGTATCTGTTCCTATGACCATGAGATCATGCAACTCACTGACTCCGGAGGAGTGCCTTGTGTGTATCAAACGTCACAACGTAACTAGGTGACTACAAAGGTACTCTACAGGTATCTCTGAGGGTGTCTGTTGGGTTGGCATGGATCAAGACTGGGATTTGTTACTCTGTGTGACGGAGAGGTATCTCAGGGCCCACTCGGTAATACAACATCACAACAAGCCTTGCAAGCAATGTGAATAAGTGTTAGTCACAGGATCTTGTATTATAGAATGAGTAAAGAGACTTGCCAGCAACGAGGTTGAACTAGGTATGAAGATATCGACGATCGAATCTCGGGCAAGTAACATACGGAAGAACAAAGGGAACATCATACGGGATTAACTGAATCCTTGACATAGAGGTTCGACCGATAAAGATCTTCGTAGAATATGTAGGACCAATATGGGCATCCAGGTTCCGCTATTGGTTACTGACCTTAGAGGTGTCTCGGTCATGTCTACATAGTTCTCGAACCTGCAGGGTCTGCACACTTAAGGTTTGGTGACGTTTCGGTAGTATAGAGTTATGGATGGTGGTGACTGAAGGTTGTTCGGAGTCCCAGATGAGATCCTGAAGGTCACGAGGAGCTCCAAAATGGTCCGGAGGTAAAGATTGATATATAGGAAGTCCTATTTTGGTCGCTGGCAAAGTTTCCGGCTCATCGGTAGTGTACCGGGAGTGCCGGTACTGTACCGGGAGACCATCGGGAGGGGTATTTCGACCCAAGAGGCTACATGGTCTGTGGGATAGTGAATACCAGCCCTTAGTGGGCTGGTGGAAGTCCCACACAAGGCCCATGTGTCTGGGAAGAAAAATCCAAAGAGAAAAAGGTGGAAAAAAGGCAAAAAGGCCAAAATAAGGAGGAGACCAAGTCCTACTAGGATTGGAGGAGGATTCCTCCTCTCCTCCCACTTCGGCGGAAGCCTAGAGGGCTTGTCCTTTGCGCCAAGTCTACTCCTCTCTTCCTCTTATATATACTAGAGGTTTTAGGGTTTTTGCACTAGATTCTCAGCCACATGGTACCCGTTCCTCTAGTGCATAGTTTCTCCTCTAGATCGGTTTTCTGCAGTGCTTAGGCGAAGCCCTGCCGGAATAACTCCACCACCATCACCGCAGCGTCGTCATGCTGCCAGAGAACTCTTCTACCTGTCCGCTCCCTCTTGTTGGATCAAGAAGGCAGAGATCGTCATCGAGCTGTACGTGTGCTGAACGCGGAGGTGTCATCCGTTCATCGCTAGATCGGAAGGATCGTGATCAAGACTGCGAGACGGATCGTGATGAGATCGCGGTATGGATCGTGATGAGTTTGCAGGATGGATCGTGATTGGATCGCGGGACGGATCGTGATGAGATCGCGGGACGCTTGGCGATTTGGATCACGAAGACGTTCGACTACACCAACCGCGTTTCTTAACGCTTCCCGCTTAGCGATCTACAAGGGTATGTAGATCCACTCTCCCTCTCGTAGATGCTCATCACCATGGATAGATCTTGCATGTGCATAGGAATTTTTTTGTTTCCCATGCAACGTTCCCCAACAACCTCCACATTCAGCACACGTACAACTCAATGACGATCTCTGACTTCTTGATCCATGAAGAGGGAGCAGAGAGGTAGAAGAGTTCTTCGGCAGCATGATGGGGCGGCCGTGGTGGTGGTGGAACTATTCCGACCGGGCTTCGCCTAAGCACCGCCTAAAACTAGAGGATACGATATATCGGGGAGAGAGGGCTACATCTTGGCTTAGGGTTTTCTTCTACAGCTGCCCTCTCTCCCCTCCAATATATACATGAGGGAAGGAGAGAGGCCGGTGCCCCTAGGGTTCCCCCTAGGAGTCGACCTAAGTGGTGGAGCTGGGAGAGTCCACCTTCAATCCTACTCGTAGTAGGATTCCACTTGGAATCCTTCCCCTCTTGTGTTTCTCCTCCTCCCACCTCCTTGCCGCATGGGCCCTTAGGGGCCGGCTTTCCCAGACCACTAAGGGCTGGTGAGCCACTCCTAAGGCCCATGTGGCCTCCCGGTGTGGGTGGCCCCTCCCAATGGTCCTCCGGAACCCTCCCGGCACTCCAGGTACAATACTGAAGTACCCAAAACTTTTCCGGTGACCAAAATGGGACTTCCTATATATCAATCTTTACCTCCGGACCATTCCGGAGCTCCTCGTGATGTCTGCGATCTTATCCGGGACTCCAAACATCCTTCAGTCACCATCGTACATAACTCAAAGGGTCTCCCTAACTCAAAACTACCGAAAGGTCACCGAATGTTAAGTGTGCAAACCCTGCGGGTTCGAGAACTATGTAGACATGACCGAGACACCTCTAAAGTCAATAACCAATAGCGGGACCTGGATACCATACTGATTCTACATATTCTACAAAGATCTTTATCGGTTGAACCACTATGTCAAGGATTTAGTTAATCCCGCATGATGTTCCCTTTGTTCTTCGGTATGTTACTTGCCCAAGATTTGATCGTCGATATCTCTATACCTAGTCCAATCTCGTTACCGACCG